>OX422209.1:250702561-253255061 GCA_949130495.1 Sambucus nigra
TTGGACAAATTGTTCTCTCACGGCTTTATTGAAGTTTTTGGGGAGGATGTTTCCGCATGCTAGAATTCCCAAGTCTTAATACCAAGCCAACAAGATAAAAAAGACTTGGTATTCAAGTACGAGACTTGGGATGCATGCCCAAATAACTGTATGTTGTTTCGTAATGAAACCGAGGGTCTTGAAAAGTGTGGCATATGCGGATCTTCTCGATATAAAGATGAGGACTCAAGTATTGATGGTGTCCATGGTCCGAACGTAGCCATGAAGAAAATGAGATACTTCCCTTTAAAACCGATATTGCAAAAATTATTTTGGTCATCCTATTCAGCGCCTCTAATGAAATGGCATGCTGAAGAAAGGATCGACGATGGTGTAATGAGACATCCCGCTACTCTCCTGCCTGGAAAAATTTTAATGAGAAAAACCCTTCTTTTGCGAGGGAGATTCGCAATGTTAGACTTGGGTTAGATGCTGATGGATTTAACCCGTCTGGTAATATGAGCATTAAGCACAATACATGGCCAGTTATCCTCATCATTTATAACTTACCTCCGTGGTTGTGCATGAAGCAGCCTAACTTGATTTTGTCTATTCTTATAGATGGACCAAAAGGACCCGGAGATAAGATCGATGTATTTTTAAAGCCATTGATTGATGAGTTGATTGAGCTATGGGTTGATGGTGTACGCACTTACGATGCATTAAGTAAGGAGTTCTTTCAGTTGCATGCATCGTTGTTGTGGACCATTAATGATTTCCCCGCTTATGCGATGTTATCGGGATGGAGCACAAAAGGTACATTTGCTTGTCCTTGCTGTAACGAAGACCACCAGTCAATGCGATTAGATAATGGTAAGAAGTTATGTTATTGGGGTCATCGTCGATTCTTACACTCGCGTTGTGGCCATCCCCGCCGATCCCCGCCGCGGAGGGAGGAGGAATCCTTCGGGTCCCACGCGTCCCCTCTCGGGAGAGCTCTCCGACCGACGTCGATTTTGTGAGGTGTGACAAATGTAGAGAGATTCAGAGTCGCCAGTCTATTTTACTCAAAACAGACAAAAGAAACAGAGGAAGCCACTACCGAAGGATGGCTTCCAAAGACATACTGGTGCATACGAAACCAAGATGATTCGAGAAGGGTTCGGAGGCTTAGTTACGAAATGGGAAGGTGTTAGGCACCCATTCCGCCCTTTCGGTCTCTCATGGATATTTGCTATTTTCCTTTATGTTTCTCCCCGTGATATGTGTGCGTGTGTATATATATAGGATGGAGGTAGGAATCCTCGACTTGTATCATGGAAAAGATAAAGCGAGTCATCCATAGGAAGATATAAAAGTAATATTAGAAAAATAAGATTTACGCGGTTACTCCTACGTTGATCGTTATAAGGGAACAATAACGCATATGGAGTAATGCGTCACTAAGAATAAGCATATACATAATATAAGAAAATTGGATTTAGAGAAAATAGATAATAAGAGAAAAAAGTGAGAGAAAGGACTCGAGTCTCGGGTTTTACCCCGAGACGCCTACATAGCCTATAAAGGCATCAAAGTCCACGTAGTTCACATAAAAAGCAAGGGGGTGGGGTTTATCCCATAAATCCAAATGTGGGGTCTCTTATTTGTAAGTGTGTGTGTGTGTGTAGAAAAAGTGCTTTAGTTGTGAGAAAAGTGTGGAAAAAGTGTGAGAATCCCTTACTTGGAATTTATGAGTAAACCCTCTTTTCTTGTTTTTTGGGTTTTATGTAGATAAAAGATGTGCAATAATACTAAATAAAAATTATATTAGGATGTGTGATATGAGATAATAAAAGTGCTAAGTAAGAAAACAAGTTATTGGGAATTCAAGAGAATTTAAGAGAGAGTTTGAGAAAGTTGGACCTTCTTGAAGATCTTGAGCTTGATCTTGAATGTTGGAGAGCATCCCTTGAGCTTGGATGATGATGGAGAGTGGTTAATCCACCAAGTTTGATGAAAAGGATGATGAAAAGTGAAGGTAAAAGAGGGATTTGGAAGTTGAAATCACGCTGCCAGCGAGAGAGGTTTCTGGGATTCGTTCAGAGAGATTTCTATAAGATCTGGGCTCTCATCCAAATGAGGCCAAGGCCTCCTTTTTATAGGCCCAGGGGTCTGCCTATTGGCATTACCATGGCACTACCTATCGGCAGGTGCCGATAGGCAGGGTCTGGGACCTGCCATTTGGCAGTGCGCCTCAGGCTTTTTCCAAAAATTGACCGCCGAGGGCAAACCGTTGGTCAGAATTGTGCACGGGGCATACCATTGGAAAGGTATTTCAGATACCTTCAAAAGTCCTTTGGACTGCTCCCTAGTTCGGGAGTTGACTTTGGGTCAAATGTAACTCGGAAGCATTTGTCGGTCCATTGGACGGAGAATCGCGCGGACGCAAACGGCGCGTTCGTCCGCATGGTAAGTCCGAATTGGGCACGGGTTGGAAAGGTTAGGAGATGTACTTCGATATTCCAAAGAGTTTGAACCGGTTTGGAGAGTTGACTTTGGTCAATCGGGCCCGGGAAGCGCTCGGTGGCTTCCCGGAGTCAAACGGATCGTTCGTCCGCATGGAAAGTCGGAATTACGCACGGGACGGACCGTTGGAAAGGTTATTCAGTGCCCTTCGAAGATTCATTCAGCCCCGGTCGATTTGAAGGGTTGACTTAGGTTAAATAGAGCCTGGGAGTGCCCAGTGGCCTCTGGGTCTGGTTTCGGACGCAAATGGCGCATTCGTCCGCATGGTAAGTCGGAATCGCGCACGGGGTGGACCATTGGAAAGGGTATTCAGTGCCCTTTGAAGATTCATTGAGTCTCGGTCGAGATGAGGAGTTTGACTTTTGTGTCAAACTGAGTCGGGGGGTGCCCGATGGCTTCCAGGTCAGTACTCGGGACGTGACCTGGGTTTCCGATGATGAGTGGAGGTACTAGGGACCTAAGGAGAGTTAAAGGGTAACAGAATGGGGTGTGTACAGAGCCCCTCGACGGGTGAGTTTGGAACAAATGATAGACGTTGATTAGACACCGCATGATGCCTTTTGAGGGAGTATGACCGATTCAGATGGTCGAGGTCGATTCTGAGGACCTAAGAAGTATGCTGGGGATGATCAATTCTGCGGATCAAAGCTGAATCTGTGGGCTTAAGGAAGCGAGGGTGATCAATTCAGAGGATCGAGGTCAGTTCTGAGGACCTAAGGAAATAAGGGTGACCAATTCGGAGGGTCGAGGTCAGTTCTGACCTAAGAGTGGTGATGACCGAGGATCGAGGTCAATTCTGACCTAACTAAGGTGACGATCCAAGACCGGGGCCAATTTTGACCCAAGAGTGGTGACGACCGAGGACCGAGGTCAATTCTGACCTAACTAAGGTGACAATCCAAGGCCGGGGCCAATTCTAACCCAAGAGTGGTGACGACCGAGGACCGAGGTCAATTCTGACCTAACTAAGGTGACGATCCAAGACCGGGGCCAATTTTGACCCAAGAGTGGTGACTATCGAGGATTGAGGTCAATTCTGACCTAACTAAGGTGACGATCCAAGACCGGGGCCAATGCTGACCCAAGAGTAGATAAAGATTGTATTTTGATTCTGTTGGAGAAAGAGCTTTGTGATTCCAATTTGAGCTGGGGAGCTGATAGCTGGGGGGAAGCCTTTTAGGAGACCTCGCAGGGGAGAACAACCTATTTTGGGTGTTGTGAGAGAATTCCACTGGGGGAAGTGATCGGGTGATCCTTAGGGATTTTTCGGAGCTTTTACTTAGCTTTTGAGGATTCCGCTAGGGAAGCGGGGTTCCGTTTGGGGATAAGAATTGGATTTGAGGTTCCGCTGGGGAACGATGAATGAGCTGGGGAAAATTTGGATTGCCCTTTGGGAGAGATCGCTTGAGGCGAGTGATTCTTCTGATTTCTGCTGGAAAAAATACCATGTGATATTGTATCGCACCGGATAGCTGATGGTCAGGGAGGTCTTTCGTAAAGTCTGATGAGGAGGTGATTAGGTGGTTCGGGCGCCTTGCTCGAGAGGTCAATCGCTTGGATTTTGAGGGCTCCGTTGGGGAAAACGGTGTGTCGCTTGGAGGAGTGCAAAATTTTCTTGATGAAAACGTTCTAAATCCCTCCTAGGATTTTTAGGAATTTTTCGGGGATTTTTCAAGGCTTCCTGGTATTTTCTGGAAATTTTTGTACGAAATTTTAAAGGGGTGCCTGTCGGCATAGACTGAGAGGTGCCATTCGGCAGTGGCACGCACTTTTGGGTTGCCTCAGGAAGGTGAGGAGACAGTTTCGATAGGTTATGTAAGTAACCTGACCTTTGGCATTCTTTCCTTTTTGGGTGATTTTTCCTTTTTCTTTGACCTTTGATTGAATTTTTCCTTTTGCCAATCGGATATTTCCTTGAAGAGCATGCGTGCCCGTGGGACGACGGGGCTTAGGGATGTCAGAGACTGGATATCATCGGCAACTGCCCACATTCGGGAGGCTATCACTGTTCCTTCTTTCTTGGTGCCGTCGGCCTCGTCCGGGGGAGACTCTGGCTCGGGTAGTGGGGGCGCGTCGTCTCGCCGTAGGGGAAAGAGAGCGCGTCGCCGGGATGGAAATTCTTGAGAGAGAGGGAGTGAAATGTGGGCTCGGGCTGAGTCCCGTTTTTTTTTTGGATTTTCTTTATTTCCTACAAAAATGATGTAACACAAAAAACATATATATGCAATGCAATGAAGTTTTTTGACTATCTTTTATTTTAGTGATGAAATGAATGCATGCGCTTTTTAATTTGCTGCTGAGACCGTAAAAAAAGGAATATTTTTAGAAATCTTTCAAAGGAAAGTTATTTTATTCAAAACGGGGAATCCCATAAGGAGGGAACAGGATTCTTGAAATTCTTTTGAGAATATCAATTTATTTTTATGGAGTTTTCTGATTTGACAAAGAAGGAATGGAGGAAATTTAAAAAAGGGAATTATATAAGGAGGAAAAGGGATTTTGAAATTCTGTTGAGAATATCAATTTTTTATTTTTCTGATTTTGACAAGAGAGTAAAAACGGAGATTTCCAAAAATGGGGGGTTGTCGATCGGCAAGCACCCTGGCCTGCCTATCGGCAGTTCAGTCCAGTCCCATCAATTGAAAGCTTTGATTGGTACCCTCTTCAACCTTTAGTACCTTGTGGGGTAGGGTTCCTTTCGATTTCTGCAGGGATTATGTCCCTTGTGAGGATTTTTTAGTATAAAAAGGGGGAAGGGTGGAGTGTTTTCCTCACACCTTTTACATTCTTCATACCCACCCATCATCTTTTAGTCTTGCAAGATGGCTCTCCCTGGTAGCATCGAGTTTTCCAATTTCCTCGAAGCCTTGGAAGCTATGTGCTCTTATAATGTCGACTATGATGCCTTCAATATGCGTCGAGTCTCCTTGTGGCGTAATCGACCTTTTGAGTGGAATATGCTGATGGCGGTAGTACAATTTTGGTACCCCGAAGACCATGTATTCCGCTTTGGGTTGGAAGAAGTTTGTCCTACCTACGAGGAGTTTTCTGCCATACTGGGCGTGAATCCTAGTGTTGCCGTGGCTTTACCCGAATTTTCACGTTCTCCTAGGGATTTGTTGGTCGGGCTTCTTCATATCTCTCCTTCGGCGGCCAGGTTACTGGTTGCTAGAGGGATGATCTCCCTCCCGGCGGTGTTGCAGTCCGTGCGTTCGCGGGAAGTAAGTGATGCTGTCTATGCTGGAGCCGTTGTTCTGGGCCTGGTTTCAAAATTACTGTTGGTGACTGGGGAAGTGCGAGTGGACCCACAACTTGCAACCATTACCTCATGGATGTCATACCGTCGTAATCCTGCGGCGGTGATATTGGCTGAGACTTTGAATGGCCTGGATGCCTGGAGAGAAGGCCGTTCTGACTTTTTAAGGGGGAGCCCTGTGATGCTGTTCATGTGGTTTTCTGAAAGATTCCGCTTATCGACTCCTCCAGAATATCTTTTGTCGGTTGTACCCAACTTCTTTTCATGCTACTTCATCCGCATGGGCCTTTATGTTGAGAACTAGGAGAATTGGTTTGTGGAGTACGGGGCTCGTGGGCTGTATTGGTCCGTGCCTTGGTGGGGACAGTTGCAGCCTATTCTGGAGCTAAGAGAATATTCATATGTGCGGCTGGTAGGTCTCAGGCAGACCTCTTTTTATTTACCTTGGCGGCTTTTGCGCCAATTTGGCTGGGCGCAGGTCGTGCCCCCTCGGACCTCAAATTTCTTTCAGTAGACGATTTGACTGAGCGTTTGCGTCTGTTGCTAGGATCTCTGTGGGAAAATTGGCGTCCATCGACCCGTCCCTCTCAGTCTGTTGGGAAGGTTTGCTATGTCCCCAAAGATTATATGAAGTGGTTGTGGAGGGAAGTAGTCAGCAAGATGTTGGCAGTAGAGACCGGTCGGAGGTGGTTTGTT
Source organism: Sambucus nigra (assembly GCA_949130495.1). Classification (NCBI taxonomy): domain Eukaryota; kingdom Viridiplantae; phylum Streptophyta; class Magnoliopsida; order Dipsacales; family Adoxaceae; genus Sambucus; species Sambucus nigra. The sequence goes on from OX422209.1 coordinate 250,709,001, forward strand.
TTATCTGACTCCATGGAAGGGGGTGTTGTGGTATTTTTGAAGATGGTTAAGGCTCCTCGGTCCATGGAGTGTTCGCAGCATTCCATTCAGGCAGGAGAGACTTGGGGTCCTCGGGATGTAGATGATGAGGGTGCAGGCTCTTCGGGTAGTTGTGGGTAGGACTCCTGGGGAGTTTATTTATGTAACAGATGTGGGGGATTTTGTCTAGCTTTTATGGTAGTAGGGAGGAAGAGAGTTATCCGTACCTTTTTCTTATGTAATATGTATTGTAGTTTCTTATTAACGAAATAAACAAGTTTCTGATCATCCAGCTGTGCCTTTCGATGAATTTTGTATTTTGAATTATCTATACCAATCGCTAAGGCATACATAATCATTTTGTTCAAGTAGATGTTTAGAATGAACTATTGTTCTCGGAGATAAGAAAGGAATATATTTTTGTGAAAAAGAAGGGTCATGCTCATGTGAGGAGTATGAGCTGCCTACGTACCTCTGGGGTTTTTTGAAAAAGTTCTTAACTGTGTGAAAATAGTTTCTACAGAGGATCAGGCCCACGTAGTTCTGGGTAGAGGGAAATGGAGAGAGTTTTTTTTTTTTTTTAGAACAGAAGGGGGATGAGAAGAGTCGTAGTGCGCCGAGATTTTGGACTAGGGGTAGAACTTCTCGAGACGGTCCAGATTGACTAGACGAGCCATCTCTTCCCCATCCAGGTCAGTGAGCATGGCGGCACCGCCAGACAAGATCTTCCTTACAATGTAAGGGCCGCTCCAATTGGGTTTGAACTTTCCTCTGGGGTCCCAGATGGGTTCGATTATCTCTTTGAGGGCTAAATCCCCCTCTCGGACACCGCGGTCCTTGACTCTCTTGTTGAATGATCGCGCTATTCGGTGATGGTACCCTTGTATGTGTTAACGAGATTTTAATCTCCGTTCATCTAGGAGGGTCAGCTCATCAAGACGGCCTTGGCACCAGTCTTCTTCACTAACCTTGATTTCGATCATGACACGTAACGAGGGTATTTCCAGCTCCACAGGTAGGACTGCTTCCATACCGTAGACCAGGGAGTAAGGGGTAACCCCAGTGGAGGTTCGAATTGAGGTCCGATAGCCCCAGAGGGCACAGGGGATCCGGTCGGCCCAATCCCTGCAACTTTCGATCATCTTACTGATGATGGCTTTGAGGTTTTTATTTGCGGCCTCAACTGCACCATTGATCTGAGGTCGGTAGGGAGAAGATTTGTGTCTCTGAATCTCGTATTCGTTGACTATTTATGTGACTTCTGCCTCGAAGTGCAAACCGTTATCCGACACTAGCTCGTGCGGGACCCCATATCGGCAGATGATATTCTTCTTGATGAATTTGTCCACCTTCTTGGCATTTAATACTGCGTATGACTCAGCTTCGACCCATTTGGTGAAGTAATCTATGGCAACTAGGATGAACTCATGCCCGTTTGACGCTTTTGGTGTGACCTTCCCTATGATGTCGATACCCCAGGTGGAGAACGGCCAGGGAGAAGTCATGTTGTATAATTCTCGCGGAGGTAAATGTTGGAAATTGGAGAACTGTTGGCATTTAGGGCACCTCCGAACATAGGCGGTGCAATCCTGGGCCATGGTGGTCCATTATTAGCCTTGTCGGATGATCTTTTTGGCAAGCATGTGACCGTTCATGTGAGGTCCGCATTCCCCACTGTGGATTTTCTGCATTATCTTTTCAATGTCAGCCCCTGCGATACAGTGCAAATGAGTTCCATCGAAATTCCTCTTGAGTAGTGCTTTATGATAGATGATGTACTGAGCGGCCAGCCTTCGGAGGGTAGCTCAGTCATTCTTGTTGGAACCCTCGGGGTACCTACCATGTTTGAGGAGGCACCAGATATTATAGTACGAGCAATCGGCTAGTTCGGGATCTTCTGTGGAGACAAGATCAATATGGTAACAATGGGTAGGTTTGTCTTGCTTTTGAACTAGGAAGGGGGTCATTGTTATTCCCTCGGGCATATTGATCATGGAAGCCAAAGTAGCGAGAGCATCGGCTAGGTTGTTCTTTGCTCGGGGTAGGTAATGGAAGGTGATATCTCGGAATTGGGAGGCCAACTCTTCTAATTGGGCGTGAAAGGGTTGGAGCTTTTCGTCCTTCACTTTCCACTTTCTGAGCACTTGACCGATGATAAGGGAAGAATCCCCGTATACATCAAGGTATTGAATACCTTTCTCGAGATCAACCTGGACGCCCACTGTGCATGCCTCGTATTCTGTCATGTTGTTGGTGCAAGGGAAATCCAATTTAATGGCGATGGGAGTATGGGAGTCATCTGGGGAGACTAGAAGTATTCCAATGCCATATCCCTTTTTGTTGGCAGCGCCATCGAAGAACATTTTCCATCGGAGGCAGTCTTGAGTGGTGCAGAGGATGTTTTCATCTGGGAATTCGGATATCCAGACATCTGTTTCTTCTATAGGGTAGTCAGCGAGGTAGTCAGAGATGACTCTTCCTTTAACGGCTTTATGTGTGACGTACACGATATCTAACTCAGTTAGGAGCATCAACCATCGGGCCATTCGTCTGGATAAGTCGAGTTTCTCAAGCAGGTATTTGATGGGATCCATTCGGGATACAAGTTTAATGGGTAAGGCGAGCATGTAATGTCGCAACTTTTGAGTGACCCAGACAAGTGCGACACATGCTTTTTCCAAAGAAGTGTAGTTGACCTCGTACCTGGCTAACTTGCGACTGCCGTAATAGATGGCTTTTTCTTTGCGGGAGTCCTCAAGGTACTGGGCTAGCAAAGCCCCGGCTGTAGTGTTTGTTATGGTTAGGCATAAGAGCAAAGGGATACCAGGCTGTGGTGGCATGAGAACTGGAGGTTGGGTTAGGTATTGCTTGATTCGATTAAAAGCTTCTTGGCAGGCCTCATTCCAAACCTTGGTTGAATCCTTTCGGAGGAGCTTAAAGATTGGTTCACAGATGGAGGTTAGCTGGCTGATGAACCGGCTGATATATTGTAATTTCCTAAGGAAACCTCGGACTTCCTTCTCTATTCGGGGAGGTGGCATCTCAAGTATGGCCTTCATCTTGGCGGGATCTTCTTCTATCCCCTTCTCACTGACCATGAATCCTAAGAGTTTTCCTTTTGTAACGCCGAAGACACATTTCTGTGGATTAAATCGCATCTGATACTGCCGGAGTCGTTCGAAGAACTTTCGGAGAGCGGGAACATGACCTTCTCTAGTTTTAGACTTGATAATCATATCATCCATATAAACCTCGACCTCCTTATGGATCAGATCGTGCAGGATGGTTGTGGAGGCCCTTTGGTAGGTAGCCCCAGCATTCTTGAGACCGAATGGCATAACGGTGTAGCAAAAGGTTCCCCATGCGGTGATGAATGTAGTTTTCTCTTGGTGGTCGGGATGCATCTTAATTTGGTTGTATCCGGCAAATCTGTCGACAAATGACTTGAGAGCATGACTGACTGTGTTGTCCACAATCATGTCGATGTTGGGTAGCGGATAATCATCCTTCGGAGAAGCTTTGTTTAAATCTCGGTAGTCTACACACATTCGAACCTTTCCTCCTGATTTTGGTACAGGTACAATGTTGGCTAGCCACATGGGATATTCGATTACTCGAATGAAACCCACTTTCAACTATTTGATCACCTCTTCTTTGACCTTAAGCGACCATTCGGTGCCGAGTTTTCTTAATTTTTGTTTAACTGGCTTGTAATCCGGGAGAGTGGGGATCTCGTGCTGAGCTATTTCGGGGTCGATGCCGGGCATATCATCATAGGACCATGCGAAGACATCCACGAAGTTCTTTAGCAATTCTTCGAGTTGTGCGCGCTCATGCTCGTCAAGGGTGGCCCCTATCCTAATCTCGCGCAGTTGGCTACTAGAACCAAGATTAATAACGACAGTCTCTTCTTCATTAACTTGAACGAGGTTATGTTGTTTATTATTAACCTTATTTAGACCTGTTAAGAATTGTTCATTTGCAAAATCATCATCATCAAAAGTTCGATTGGGATCTACACAATTAATGTAAGGCACAGCAAGATACTCAAAATCTTCATTTATTTCATTGATAGGAAAAATAGCATTGAGAACCTCATCAAATGAGGTCTCGATTACATTTGAGCAAGGACGGACAACAGTGATAAAACAGGGTAAACATTGGGGTTAGGGGAGATTTCAACAGGTAGAGTTGGCGTAGCATGCCAGTTGAGGAGAGGTGTATCAGCAGCTTTAATCAGAAGGGATGGGTCCCTTGATGTAATGCCTGAAGGAACCATGCAGAGTGTCAGCCCCAGTGTCTGTAGGTTGAAGGAATCTTCGGAGTCACTTTCCTCAGTCTCTTCAGTATCTTTGATAAGCGGTTGCGCCGGGTATTGGTAACTTTCGGCCCATGGGTAGCTATCTTGGAAAAATATCTCCATTCCAGGAATTATCTTCTTGTCTACGTGGTCATACCATGGTTCTAGAAAATCGCAAAAGGGGAAATCCTCGCCCTCCGATAATTCCATACCTCCACTTTCAAAACAGGTCCGGACAGTGATGCACGCTCTGGTAAGGAGTGACAGCGCCTGATCAGCGAGGCTAGTAGGGTGTAGGAGGAAATATGGGCAAAGTTGAAGGGGTTTAAGAGGGTATAAGGGTGTGATTTGAGTTGATGGATCGAAATCTGGGTTTTCTTCCAAGAAGATGGCATTGGTGTGATTTGGGAGTGGGTTATGAGTAGTGTTTGGTTTAGGATTGGCTGGTGGGGCGATGGTACCTCGGTCAATGAGATCTTGGATTATGTTTCGAAGGTGGAAGCATTGGTCGGTGGTATGGCCAGCTGTTTGGTGAAAGGCACAATGAGCATCGGTCTTGAAATTTCTGGGAAGTTGATTGGGTAATGGACGTGGATCCAGGGGTTTTATAAGGTTTCGGCTTAACAGGGCTTGGTAAACTTTAGAGAGGGGAGCATGGAGCTCAGTGTATTCCCTTTGGACGGGAGCAAGGCGGCTTTTCGGTGCCCATGATGTGGTTGGTTGAGAGATGTTGTTAATGGTTGAGACCCCGGCACTGACTGGTTTGTCATATTTTCTGGAGGTGAACTGTCCGGACACCTTCTTTGGTTCAACTTCTGTTTTGGCAAGACCTTCTTCGATTTCTACTCCTGCTTCTCTGAGAGCTTGAAAATGGGGGTAGTACTGTCCTCCCATGGTTGCTCGGACATGGGGCAAGAAATTCTTCTTCACTATGCTGACTTGTTCTTCTTCAGACGGCCGATTAGTCATGGTAGCTGCTTTTTCCCTCCATCGGGCTATAAAGTTACTGACAGATTCTCCAAAGTTCTATTTGAGCAACTCTAAATCACGGTGGGTGACCTCAAGCTCTTCGTTGTATTTGTACTGTGACATGAATTCTCGGGCTACATCCTCCCAGCTACGGATTCTGGATTCCTCAAGAGATAAAAACCATCGAAGAGCACTGTCTTTTAAAGTTTGCTGAAATAACTGGGCCATCACCTCTTCGGAAGCCCCTAGTAGAGTCATGGAACGATGATAACTACGAAGATGAACAATCGGGGGACCACTCCCTCCAAACTTCTCGATATTTGGCATTTTGAACTTCTCGGGTAACCTTGCTTTAGGATAAGGAGACATATGGGTGTAGTCCATATAATTTCCAGAGATCCTGACTTGGTCAAACTTCTTGGTGAGAATATCGAGATCCTCTTTGACTTTGTTCAACTCCTCCTCCTTTGGATCAGAAACCACAGGCAAGTTAGCCATAGGCTGGGCAATGTTTGGCATTGGAAGATGGGCAGGCGGCGGCCCATTAGCAGAAGGGGCACGCGGAGCGTGCTGATATTCTTCCGGAACCCAGATGGGCTCGGGTGGACCCATAGCACGAGGGAATAGGGCCTCGGGCTCTTGAGGAATAGGGACTTGGTTTCGTTGCATTTCTCGAACCTCAGCTTGGAGGTTGTCAATCTTGGCCACGAGCTGCGCTAAGACCGTCGACAGATTCGGTTGTATGACTGGTGCTTGATCTACATTCTCCATGGAAGATGGATAAATTCCGGACTCGAAAGAAGTAGTAGAGGAACGAACGAAACTCCGGGGTGATTTGACTGAAGACCTAAGCCAATAGGGAGCCAGGCCAAGGGCGTACGATCAACCTGAAAAGGCGTAGGATGAGATTTATTTTTGAAAAAAGGGAAGGAACTATTTTTGGATTAACCAGGCTCGCAGACAGGGTCCCGTTTTAAAAATGCGCGAAAATTTGGGGGAAAGATCGACCCGGAATTTCGGCAGAATTTCGGGTCGAAATCGGCAATCTAAAGTGCGTGTCCTAGGTTTGACACCTATATGCGGGTATGCAGTTGGTTGGGTGAACGGCATGGGTTCCCCCCTTTGGCGTGACTTCCACGATATACGTCTTGCTCTTGCGGGCAATCGGTACGTGTGGACAAGCCATTTGATATACCTGAGTGTACGTGAATTGCCTCACGATATACCTCGTGGGGACGGTACGTGTGAGAGCGAATTCTATATACTCAGCGTACGTGAATGAATTCCCGGCGATATACCTCCCGTCATGACTTCGGTCAAGCGGTACGATGCGGGGGAACCGTTCGATATACGTCGAAGGTACTTGGCCAATGGGAGGTGAGAGTCATATCGCTTAGGCTAACTGCGACCTGCCGGACCAGCGCCCATCACGAAGTGACCCTCCAGTTACTGGGTAAAACTTGGTCAATATCAATGCTCTTTGGTGATGTCGTGTGAATCATGCATGATTCTCTTATTAGTAGCTTATGATGAGAATGCCTTTCTTGATTATGCCAAACGGGGAGCAAAGTATGAGTACCCCAAAAGGTACACCAAGTATGGATAGGTGATGCGTGCAACATGTGGATATATGTGATCCTAGGTGCACGTGGTGTGAAGTGTACATGGAGGATTTTCTACAAGTGTGTGAACATAAGCATAAGCATGGGATATACATGTGAGAAAGGGGAACATGCAGATATGGGGGGGAAGCATAAACAAATATAGCATCCATGTAAATAGAGTCTAGCCCTCAAAATAAATGAAAGTCCCCAGCAGAGTCGCCACTGTGGCCATCCCCGCCGATCCGCGCCGCGGAGGGAGGAGGAATCCTTCGGGTCCCGCGCGTCCCCTCTCGGGAGAGCGCTCCGGCCGGCGTCGATTTTGTGAGGTGTGAAAAATGTAGAGAGATTCAGAGTCGCCAGTCTATTTTACTCAAAGCAGACAAAAGAAACAGAGGAAGCCACCCCGAAGGATGGCTTCCAAAGACATACTGGTGCAAACAAAACCAAGATGATTCGAGAAGGGTTCGGAGGCTTAGTTACGAAATGGGAAGGTGTTAGGCACCCATTCCGCCCTTTCGGTCTCTTATATATATTTGCTATTTTCCTTTATGTTTCCCCCCGTGATATGTGTGCGTGTGTATATATATAGAATGGAGGTAGGAATCCTCGACTTGTATCATGGAAAAGATAAAGCGAGTCATCCGTAGGAAGATATAAAAGTAATATTAGAAAAATAAGATTTACGCGGTTACTCCTACAATGATCGTTATAAGGGAACAATAACGCATATGGAGTAATGCGTCACTAAGAATAAGCATATACATAATATAAGAAAATTGGATTTAGAGAAAATAGATAATAAGAGAAAAAGTGAGAGAAAGGACTCGAGTCTCGGGTTTTACCCCGAGACGCCTATGTAGCCTATAAAGGCATCAAAGTCCACGTAGTTCGCATACAAAGCAAGCGGGTGGGGTTTATCCCATAAATCCAAATGTGGGATCTCTTATTTGTAAGTGTGTGTGTGTGTGTAGAAAAAGTGCTTTAGTTGTGAGAAAAGTGTGGAAAAAGTGTGAGAATCCCTTATTTGGAATTTATGAGTAAACCCTCTTTTCTTATTTTTTGGGTTTTATGAAGATAAAAGATGTGCAATAATACTAAATAAAAAGTATATTAGGATGTGTGAGATGAGATAAAAGTGCTAAGTAAGAAAACAAGTTATTGGGAATTCAAGAGAATTTAAGAGAGAGTTTGAGAAAGTTGGACCTTCTTGAAGATCTTGAGCTTGATCTTAAATGTTGGAGAGCAGCCCTTGAGCTTGGATGACGATGGAGAGTGGTTAATTCACCAAGTTTGATGAAAAGGATGATGAAAAGTGAAGGTAAAAGAAGGATTTGGAAGTTGAAACCACGCTGCCTTCGAGAGAGGTTTCTGGGATTTGTTCAGAGAGCTTTCTATAAGATCTGGGCTCTCCTTCAAATGAGGCCAAGGCCTCCTTTTTATAGGCCCAGGGGTCTGCCGATTGGCATTACCATGGAACTACCTATCGACAGGTGCCGATAGGCAGGGTCTGAGACCTGCCATTTGGCAGTGCGCCTCAGGCTTTTTTGGAAAATTGGCCGCCGAGGGAAAACCGTTGATCAGAATCGCGCACGGGGCATACCGTTGGAAAGGTATTTTAGATACCTTCGAAAGTCCTTTGGACCGCTCCGGAGTTTAGGAGTTGACTTTCGGTCAAATGTGGCTCGAAAGCGTTTGTCGGTCCATTGGACGGAGAATCGCGCGGACGCAAACGGCGCGTTCGTCCGCATAGTAAGTCCGAACCGCGCACGGGGCATACCATTGGAAAGGTTAGGAGATGTACTTCTACATTCCAAAGAGTTTAACCCAGTTTGGAGAGTTTACTTTGGTCAACGGGCCCGGGAAACGCTCGATGGCTTTCCGGAGTCAAACGGATCGTTCGTCCGCATGGAAAGTCAGAATTGTGCACTGGATGGACCGTTGGAAAGGGTATTCAATGCCCTTCGAAGATTCATTCAGCCTCAGTCGAGCTGAAGGTTTGACTTAGGTCAAACAGAGCCCGGGAGTGCCCGGTGGCCTCTGGGTCTGGTTTCGGATGCAAATGGCGCATTTGTCCGCATGGTAAGTCGGAATCACGCACGGGGTGGACCGTTGGAAAGGGTATTCAGTGCCCTTCTAAGATTCATTAAGTCTCGGTCGAGATGAGGAGTTTTACTTTTGGGTCAAACTGAGCCGGGGGGTGTCCGATAGCTTCCAGGTCAGTACTCGGGACGTGACCTGGGTTTACGATGATGAGTGGAGGTACTAGGGACCTAAGGAGAGTTAAAGGGTAACAGAATGGGGTGTCTACATGTGCCATAGGCTTCGTAGGCAGAACGCACCATTTAATGGGAGGGTAGAATTACGTCCAACCCCACTTAAACTTTCGGGCTTACAAGTATTGCAGCAGTTGAATGATCTTGACGTTTAATGTGAATATAAGATGGAAGATGTCTTTAGAAGGAGGGAAAGAGAGGCGTTAGAAAAAGTAAACAGGCAGTTCCAAAATGTAGATTTAGTTGGAAAAAGAAGAGCATATTTTTTGAAAACCCATACTAGAAGGATAATCTTATTCGCCATAATCTTGATATCATGCATATTGAGAAAAACGTCTGTGATAATGTCCTATTTACATTGTTGGGTACTAAAGGGAAGACAAAAGACAATTTATAGGCTCGAAAAGATCTTAAAATTTTGGGTATTAGATCAGAGCTTCATCCTCAACCACGAGGGTCAAATTTACAGTACCTTCCCCCAGCAGAGTACATGATGAGTAACAAAGAGAAGGAGATTTTTTTAAAAGTGTTACAGAATGTTAAAGTTCCTGATGGCTACTCTTCGAACATTTCACGGTGCGTGAAAATGCAAGAAAGAAATATTTCGGTATTAAAAAGCCATGATAATCATATTTTAATGCAACAATTACTTCCCATAGCAGCGCGAAGGGTATTGCGCAATCATATTGTCAAAGCCTTGATTGAATTAAGCAATTGCTTTGTGATATTGTGCTCAAAAGCAGTTACCGCAGCTGATTTGGAAAAGTTTGAAGATCAGATGACCCTTACACTTTGTAGCCTTGAGAAGATATTCCCTCCGAGTTTCTTTGATGTGATGGAACACTTGCCTATACATTTGCTGGATGAACTCTTAATTGTTGGCTGTGTCCTTTACCATTGGATGTATCCGATTGAAAGGTACCTCCACACTTTAAAAGACTACGTCGGTAATCGGGCTCATCCTGAGGCCTCGATTGCCAACTCTGTTTGTAAGGACAAAAATTTCCAATTGAGTCCATATATAGTTTTGGCTCAATTTCGAACAAAAACATTTATACATAGGATTGTATTTAATTGTACTGTTTGAAGACATAGCAGCAAAGAGTATAAAGCTTCATAATCATGCCGGTTTCGTGCCTCGTTTATACGTCATCAACCATAGTTCCATGCTCCCAAGGTATGAATGCAATCATATATATATAGGGGCTTGGAACTTGTTTATTGGGTGTTAGGTTTAATTAAAACTGTGTTTTATTTTCAGAAAGAATTAATTAAGACTTTAAAATAAGTTTATAAAGTTTTCTGGGCTAAAAATCGAATATTCCAAAGTTTCTGGAAGTTCGTTCGATATGTCGTTCGAACGAGATTGTCGTTCGAACCAGATGTCGTTCGAACGAAATTGCCAACGACTTCCCATTATGGCATACTGGAACTTCGTTCGAAATTTTGTTCGAACGAGATTGTTGTTCTAATGAGATTTCCAACGAGTTTCTAAGGAGTTCATACTAAAACTTCGTTAGAAGACTCGTTCGACCGAGAATGACGTTCGAACGAGATTCCAGGTGGAAACAGTTTTTGGCAGTTTTTTCCCATGATCTCCACTTCTTTCCCCACTAACTTTTCACAGCATAACTATGTGCGGAAATCACTTTTGATGGAGTTGTAACAACTCGCCTAATAAGATACCAGGCGATCACTCAAATATTAAATTAAAACAGGAGTTTCATATGGATCATTCTTAGCATCACTGTCGAAATCCAATTAATTACTAATATCCTATTAGGTGGCCGTTAAAAACTTTTATCTAACTACTCTTTTTAGCGCACAAATTAAAACATTCACAATTAAATGCGTAATGAACTGAAATGGAAAAGAAAGGAACTAAAATAACCGAACACTCGGTCCAAATAATACAACCATATCGAATGCTGTACTGAAAGAATAAATAAATGCAATTGAGCCTTTGGCTCGAGTGTTTATACAATATCTCCTATCTAGAGTACAAGGAAAGAAACGTCTACCGATAACCTGCAAGCATCCACAGCTATTGCAGCCGACGTCTGACTCGAAAGAGTTACCATCCAGGCGTCCCTGTGTCTGGACACCTATATATATACAATATAGAGAAAGAAAGGAGAGTAGACAAACGGGTCAGGGCCCGAATGTTTAGAAAATATTTTGCAAGTGCATAAATGCTTTATTTTTTTAGAAAAATAGTTTTATCTCATATTTAAATTGGTATCGCACTCTTATGAGATACCCCTCATCTCTCCTCTAACAGTGCACACCTAGCGCATCCCAAAAAACATCCTAGTCAAGCTACCCTGCTAAACTAGTCTAATACCCAACCACTATCTAACCTAGATAGTCAAGTAGATGTACTAAGGGCCAAACTTCACTTTAATCTCGACGCTATGCCATGTTCGTGCGTGGGGTGTCTCGCGAAGCGAAATCCAAACAAGGAACCCCCCCGATACACTACTATGCAGCAAGGTCGATCTTTGAGATCCGCCAGTCCCTCAGTACAGAAAGATATATAATATATATATCATAACATATAATAATATAAGAGCACTAAGGATTAAACTTCTCCCCAGTCTCAACACAGTGCCATATTCGTGCGTGGGGTGTCTCGCAAAGCGAAATCCAAACAAGGAACCCCCCCGATACACTACTATGCGGCACGGTCGATCGTCGGGATTCATTAGACCCTCGGCACCCAATTTATACATATACATACATCTAAAATATACTTCCGGATAATATAAATATCTCCCGGACTGAGGATTACTTGATACATAAAGTATTTATAAATACTTATCCTTTTCATTTCAAAAACTTCCATTTCCCTTCTCATATCCAGGAAATGTATTTAAAAGCCAATTCATTATCATGAATTGCTTTAATAAATCATATACCTTTTAAAAGCCAGTTTTATTATCATAAAATGCTTTTCCTTATCAAAATATCCCATTTCCCTTTTTATACTCAGGAAATGTATTCAAAGACATTTTCATTATCATAAAAATGCTTTGATCAAAACATATGCTTCCACATCCCTTCTTCCATTCGGGAAGTGTTACCGAAGCCAATTTATATATAACCCATTTCCCTTCCTATATCCAGGAAATGTAATTAAAGCAAATCCATTATTATGAACTGCTTTAATAAACGCGTTCTAAGACCGCACGTCCGGATTTCTCCACTGTGCGCGCCCCTAAATGGCTATCATCTTCCAGGGCCTCCAAGACAACCTGGGATCCTATATCGAAACACGTCGGGAAGCGGCCATGAGCCTGCGTGGTAGCCAAGACCACACCCGGAATCTCCCTACCCCCGTAGAAAATATACAACCATAAGCGCTCCCATGGCCTAGGACTATATCCACCCTGCATCATTAGCCAGGGGGCTTCACCATACGAACGCAACTTCCCTTATGATAGCGATTTAGAGAGGTGTGTAATCCATATTTTATTAATTATGAAAAACATTTATTTTTCCATTTTGAAAATATTCATTTATATATTTTCAAAATCATTCCCATCATCATATATATACCTAAAACACACAGTATATACATATCCTATATTTTCTTCCTAGAATATATATAACCGGCCTTAGTGGCCTATAGCATCTAGCGATAACTAAATATCCCAAAGATTCCCTCCAGGAATCGTAATCATGCTTTCATGGTTGCATGATTCTAAATCCAAAGTATTTCTTACTTTAATAATCACTATATACTTCAATCCTATTCTAAGGATTTTATTGGATATCTCCAATGATACTATTCTCCTCTAAGTGAAGCATATATATATATATATATACCCCCAAATTATCCTAATTGGTAATTCAACTCCCCATACTCTTTAAGGGAGAAAACTAGAAATTCTTACCTAAGCGAATCGATTCGCCCCTTTAGCGAATCGATTCGGGTGGGCGAATCGATTCGGTTCCCAATCCGAATCGATTCGGAAAGTATTCTGCAAACAGGTCTGTAAATGGCGAATCGATTCGGTCTGTACTCGAATCGATTCGGCCCATTGCAGAAACCCAATTCCCCTTAGGCGAATCGATTCGGCCTGTTCGAGGGTCACAGTTTGGGCGATTTCTCAAACTCCAAAATACCCAAAAATCAATCCAAATTCATTTTCATGGTTTCTACTCTACACCAAAAATCATCCCAAACATCTACACAATAATTTCTAGCCTTTATTTTTCCAATTTCCGATTTGATTTCCGAGTTGGTACTTTCAACCGGGAGCTGTCATCTTGTAAAAATCATATCAAATCGTAGAAAAATCAGAAAAATACGCGGTTGGCGCCCACGCGATCGTATCAAAAAGATCTACAACTTTCGTGTTTTGGCTGAAAGCTAAATCAATACTTTTCCTAGTCAAAATAACCCCACAAGCTTACGGGTTACTATTCATTATCCCTACCAAAATCCCAAACTCCATGTTTCTCCATTTTTGTTAGTTCTAACCTCACCCAACAACTCAATTAACATCTAATCTATGTTTTACAACTAACACATCAATTATTTTGGGGTATTAAGTCATTTCTCTTAGTTTTAAACCCTAAAACCATAAAAACCCTAACTTAGCATTTCAACCCATTTTATATTCCATTAACATAGTTTTGATACTAAAAATCATTAAGAGTTTACACTACATCAATGTGTAAACTCATAATCAACTTTTACCCAATTTATTTTAAGGGTTCTAACCCTAAAATCATGTTTATACCAAAAGTGATATGAGAGGATTGCACAAAATGAAATAAAGCAAGTAAACACTTGCCTCGTGGATATAATCCGACGACCTCGAGCCGAGTCCCGCGGAGTTTGGCCGAAACCTCCCCTTTTTCCTCTTTTTCTTCCTCCTCTCTCTCTTCTCTCTCTTTTCTTTCTCTTTTCTCCCTCTCCTTCTCTTTATAAAGAAAGAAAAAGGGGTTATACCCTTTTAAAACCCAAAAACGACTCGTTTACCCATTTACGAGTTACTTTTACCTCTAAAATTACCCGAAACTCAATTTCGACAATCGGACACTCTTTTTCGACTATCTCGGCCATTCTGAGAATCATGGCGCAGTTGAAATTCCCATCCGAGGTATTTGACCGCAAATCACTATTCCAACCCAAAATAAATAAATGCGGGTTTTCTACTCAAAATCTTACCTCTTTTGTCGCAATACTCCACGGCGACATATAATTAAATTATTTCGACCTATATAGTCCCAAATTAATTTATAACATCCTTCGAAAATTATTAAATCCTCGAAAATCCCAAAAATCACTATTTCGAGAAATTCTCCAAATTGCCAATTTATATTTAATTAGGGAATTTAATGGTCTCCAAAAAGGACGGGTTGTTACACTCCCCCCCTTATAACGGAATTTCGTCCTCGAAATTCAGATCCGACCTACACCACCAATCTTAGGATCACTCCAAATCCTAATACCTCAAGGGAAACGATACTAACCCCACGGTTCCCAACCAAATGCTACACGACTACCACGATCGCAAAGTGACTCTTATACGTCACATAATACCCATTATCTATAATGCCTATCGGCATGAATTTCAACCTTATATACTACTCCCATTCTATTTCAGGCGGTATATAAACCAACTTACCAAGGTTCCCATACACTTTTCTAACTTGTGCACATCTGCACCTCCGTAGTGAACGTCTAACATGTAACACTCTCTCCCAATAAGGATCTCCTTTCCTCGGTGTAATACTCATCTATGGGTCCTCCGAACCCGCGCATTTCAATACTCCTAACCTCGGCGCTGCTAATACTAGCGAACCTATATCCTAGAAATGCTACGATCTAAGCGTTACTCTACCTACACGAACTAATATAATCCTAAGTATGTCCCTAGTGCCCAAGGCCTCTCTCAACTCCCGACAAGTGCTTGGTTTCATGCGTGGGACGTCTCGCCAAGGCGAAATCCAAACAAGGAACCCTCCCGTTACACTACTCCCTCGCGTAGTCGGTCATCGAGATATAACGACCCAAGGCACAGAAGGGGGACGTCCTAAATCCTACTAGGCTAGCCTATGAACGCATTCCTACTATCTTATCCTTCCGCCCATACAGAAGGAAACCTAACTAATCAAGTGACCACTTTCTGTAGAAAGTATCACGAACATAATACCCAAAATGTAGCTCCTCAAAACTTGCCTTTTCATTAAGGCCTGACTATTGTCCTCAAATAAATTTCTCTAAGTCCAACCTCACCCACCCATTTGTGGCGAAGGGACCACTTTAGTGCTTGTCCATAGCACAATACTTCCATAAGCATATTAACATTATGTGGCTCATAGGCTATAGTGGTTCATCCACACTATAAGACCTTTCCACAAGATCAACATCCTTGCATCCCATAACAGCTCCCCACTCCCGACGCCGTTAAGAGTCATGTGTGGAGTGTCTCGCAAAGCGAAATCCAAACAAGGAACCCCTCCACACATTAACCCTTGACTTCGTTGGTTGTGGAGTTCAGTCATTTCAACATGCAACCGGGATAACCCCATCCCCTAATCCAACAAAAGGTGATCTGAACTCCTATCTCTAACTAAGAGTCATACCACCCTGCGCTCGCACTCATTCCTAAGTCCTTGCGCAAGCTAATACTGAGCTAAACCTTACCGCTCAACAACGATTCTGTGGGCCTTAAATTATATCTATAAGGTTGCCACATATACCATCCAAAATAAGGAAGCCTCTGCTCATCGAGGTTCCATAAGTCCAATATAACAAAGGTGTACTCAACCTGTATAAAGGTGAGACACCACAATAACAATATGTTCCCTCCAGGAATTGCGGACACGATAGACTTGCCATCATTAGCCTGCTATCGCTCCGTTACACCATATACCGTATACGTATATATACAAAATATAATCACCCGCCTCTATGGCGAACGAAGAAAAATAGAATTCCGCTATTGCGGAAAACACATAATCATACATTATAATGTTATCGAGACCGCCACAACTCAAAATACACACACGAGTCCAGGGCTAACTAATACCGCGACTTTATCTAGTCACGCCAAATATTAACACCATATACCTCTGCTGAACTTTAGGCGAATAATTTCCAAAGCTGCATTCTTCTCATCCTGCTAATTTATGGGGACTCACGGTTAGAACTATCCGTAAGATCCCTTTCTACTCCTTATCTCCACGGGGAAATCCAACTTTAGTACCACACCCTACTACGGCTGCACTATGGTACTCAAACTACTATGCTTTAGTAGTCATTGAGATAATCCTTAACAATTACCATAGAGAGAGAGTAACCTCTACTAAGGTACTCATCCCAACCTTCTACCAGCTGCACTAGCTAAGCCTCACCTCCTGCTGCCATCCAAGCTCCGCACACGATTCTCAAACGAGCGCGCAAAAGATTTCTATAATCTCATAATATGGCAGGAGAACGAAATCTCGCAATAGAAATCAACAATCCTAGTCCTGAGGCTCTATAACAAATGAGAGCAACGCTGAAAGCGTAGTACGTCCGCACAGATTCCTAAGGACACTAGAACCTGATGCTCTGATACCATCTGTAACAACCCGCCTAATAAGATACCGGGCGATCACTCAAATATTAAATTAAAACAGGAGTTTCATATGGATCATTCTTAGCATCACTGTCGAAATCCAATTAATTACTAATATCCTATTAGGTGGCCGTTAAAAACTTTTATCTAACTACTCTTTTTAGCGCACAAATTAAAACATTCACAATTAAATGCGTAATGAACTGAAATGAAAAAGAAAGGAACTAAAATAACCGAACACTCGGTCCAAATAATACAACCATATCGAATGCTGTACTGAAAGAATAAATAAATGCAATTGAGCCTTTGGCTCGAGTGTTTATACAATATCTCCTATCTAGAGTACAAGGAAAGAAACGTCTACCGATAAATTGCAAGCATCCATAGCTGCTGCAGCCGACGTCTGACTCGAAAGAGTTACCATCCAGGCGTCCCTGTGTCTGGACACCTATATATATACAATATAGAGAAAGAAAGGAGAGTAGACAAACGGGTCAGGGCCCGAATGTTTAGAAAATATTTTGCAAGTGCATAAATGCTTTATTTTTTTAGAAAAATAGTTTTATCTCATATTTAAATTGGTATCGCACTCTTATGAGATACCCCTCACCTCTCCTCTAACAGTGTACACCTAGCGCATCCCAAAAAACATCCTAGTCAAGCTACCCTGCTAAACTAGTCTAATACCCAACCACTATCTAACCTAGATAGTCAAGTAGATGTACTAAGGGCCAAACTTCACTTTAATCTCGACGCTATGCCATGTTCGTGCGTGGGGTGTCTCGCGAAGCGAAATCCAAACAAGGAACCCCCCCGATACACTACTATGCAGCAAGGTCGATCTTTGAGATCCGCCAGTCCCTCAGTACAGAAAGATATATAATATATATATCATAACATATAATAATATAAGAGCACTAAGGATTAAACTTCTCCCCAGTCTCAACACAGTGCCATATTCGTGCGTGGGGTGTCTCGCAAAGCGAAATCCAAACAAGGAACCCCCCCGATACACTACTATGCAGCACGGTCGATCGTCGGGATTCATTAGACCCTCGGCACCCAATTTATACATATACATACATCTAAAATATACTTCCGGATAATATAAATATCTCCCGGACTGAGGATTACTTGATACATAAAGTATTTATAAATACTTATCCTTTTCATTTCAAAAACTTCCATTTCCCTTCTCATATCCAGGAAATGTATTTAAAAGCCAATTCATTATCATGAATTGCTTTAATAAATCATATACCTTTTAAAAGCCAGTTTTATTATCATAAAATGCTTTTCCTTATCAAAATATCCCATTTCCCTTTTTATACTCAGGAAATGTATTCAAAGACATTTTCATTATCATAAAAATGCTTTGATCAAAACATATGCTTCCACATCCCTTCTTCCATCCGGGAAGTGTTACCGAAGCCAATTTATATATAACCCATTTCCCTTCCTATATCCAGGAAATGTAATTAAAGCAAATCCATTATTATGAACTGCTTTAATAAACGCGTTCTAAGACCGCACGTCCGGATTTCTCCACTGTGCGCGCCCCTAAATGGCTATCATCTTCCAGGGCCTCCAAGACAACCTGGGATCCTATATCGAAACACGTCGGGAAGCGGCCATGAGCCTGCGTGGTAGCCAAGACCACACCCGGAATCTCCCTACCCCCGTAGAAAATATACAACCATAAGCGCTACCATGGCCTAGGACTATATCCACCCTGCATCATTAGCCAGGGGGCTTCACCATACGAACGCAACTTCCCTTATGATAGCGATTTAGAGAGGTGTGTAATCCATATTTTATTAATTATGAAAAACATTTATTTTTTCATTTTGAAAATATTCATTTATATATTTTCAAAATCATTCCCATCATCATATATATACCTAAAACACACAGTATATACATATCCTATATTTTCTTCCTAGAATATATATAACCGGCCTTAGTGGCCTATAGCATCTAGCGATAACTAAATATCCCAAAGATTCCCTCCAGGAATCGTAATCATGCTTTCATGGTTGCATGATTCTAAATCCAAAGTATTTCTTACTTTAATAATCACTATATACTTCAATCTTATTCTAAGGATTTTATTGGATATCTCCAATGATACTATTCTCCTCTAAGTGAAGCATATATATATATATATACCCCCAAATTATCCTAATTGGTAATTCAACTCCCCATACTCTTTAAGGGAGAAAACTAGAAATTCTTACCTAAGCGAATCGATTCGCCCCTTTAGCGAATCGATTCGGGTGGGCGAATCGATTCGGTTCCCAATCCGAATCGATTCGGAAAGTATTCTGCAAACAGGTCTGTAAATGGCGAATCGATTCGGTCTGTACCCGAATCGATTCGGCCCATTGCAGAAACCCAATTCCCCTTAGGCGAATCGATTCGGCCTGTTCGAGGGTCACAGTTTGGGCGATTTCTCAAACTCCAAAATACCCAAAAATCAATCCAAATTCATTTTCATGGTTTCTACTCTACACCAAAAATCATCCCAAACATCTACACAATAATTTCTAGCCTTTATTTTTCCAATTTCCGATTTGATTTCCGAGTTGGTACTTTCAACCGGGAGCTGTCATCTTGTAAAAATCATATCAAATCGTAGAAAAATCAGAAAAATACGCGGTTGGCGCCCACGCGATCGTATCGAAAAGATCTACAACTTTCGTGTTTTGGCTGAAAGCTAAATCAATACTTTTCCTAGTCAAAATAACCCCACAAGCTTACGGGTTACTATTCATTATCCCTACCAAAATCCCAAACTCCATGTTTCTCCATTTTTGTTAGTTCTAACCTCACCCAACAACTCAATTAACATCTAATCTATGTTTTACAACTAACACATCAATTATTTTGGGGTATTAAGTCATTTCTCTTAGTTTTAAACCCTAAAACCATAAAAACCCCAACTTAGCATTTCAACCCATTTTATATTCCATTAACATAGTTTTGATACTAAAAATCATTAAGAGTTTACACTACATCAATGTGTAAACTCATAATCAACTTTTACCCAATTTATTTTAAGGGTTCTAACCCTAAAATCATGTTTATACCAAAAGTGATATGAGAGGATTGCACAAAATGAAATAAAGCAAGTAAACACTTGCCTCGTGGATATAATCCGACGACCTCGAGCCGAGTCCCACGGAGTTTGGCCGGAACCTCCCATTTTTCCTCTTTTTCCTCCTCTCTCTCTTCTCTCTCTTTTCTTTCTCTTTTCTCCCTCTCCTTCTCTTTATAAAGAAAGAAAAAGGGGTTATACCCTTTTAAAACCCAAAAACGACTCGTTTACCCATTTACGAGTTACTTTTACCTCTAAAATTACCCGAAACTCAATTTCGACAATCGGACACTCTTTTCCGACTATCTCGGCCATTCCGAGAATCATGGCGCAGTCGAAATTCCCATCCGAGGTATTTGACCGCAAATCACTATTCCAACCCAAAATAAATAAATGCGGGTTTTCTACTCAAAATCTTACCTCTTTTGTCGCAATACTCCACGGCGACATATAATTAAATTATTTCGACCTATATAGTCCCAAATTAATTTATAACATCCTTCGAAAATTATTAAATCCTCGAAAATCCCAAAAATCACTATTTCGAGAAATTCTCTAAATTGCCAATTTATATTTAATTAGGGAATTTAATGGTCTCCAAAAAGGACGAGTTGTTACAGGAGTATCTTTTTCATATCCTACTAACTCCTAGAGAGTGTTTTGAGAGAAAAATTAAAGAGGGAAAAAGATCATGTTTTGAGTGAGTTTTTATCAAAGAGAAAAATATACACCACTCTAGTTTTCACCCAAATTAGTTTCTTCCAAGTTCCCCTATTCATATATCTTGCTTGGAGATTGGCACCGGGTTCATCTCTTCTATTCAAAGAGAAGTTTCGGGTTTTCTTCTACATCCCATAAAGAAAGATGAAGAGGTTGTTGCAACATTACCCACTTGGAGAAAGGCTCCTTGCTCGGGTGACGGTGACCAAATAAAGCCCGATTCGTGGATTCCGAGACCGCGGTGGAGCTCCAAGGTTATCCGCTAGGAAGAGGTATCTACAAGAAGAAGCGTCGGGGCTTGAGAGGGATCGAGTCATGTGTTGTAAGCCTTTCTGTATTGTATTTGTAAATTCCGTACTTAGTGGATTTGTGGCTAGGGCCGTCCGAGGTTGTTTCCCGTTGTGGGTTTTTCCTCGTACACCTCGGCTTAGTGGATTAATTGTTTATTTTATCATTTGCAAAACCACCTAGAACACATGCTTAGGTAAAAGGATAAAAATTGGTTTAATTTGATCTCTACGTGTTTAATTTGGGTAATGTGTAGTTAACTTGTTTTAAGTGAAAATGATTTTAATGCATTAATTTAATTTCACTCGTTTTAATTTTAATTTGTTTAAGAAAATTAAAATTTGGTAATTCGTTTGTTTGTGAACCATCACACTTCTTTACGCTTCCGCATCTTGAGATATATAAAAGGAAATAATATTCTAATTGAGAGACTCTTTCAAATTGGTATCAGAGCCAAAGCGATAAATTATTTCGTTAAAGATCTTTTAAATAATTTTTGGCTAAAATGGAATTTTCCCCATTTTCAAAATTTCCTATTTTCGATGGTTCTAACAACGCGTATTGGAAAGCGCGAATAAAATAGGCACTAAAATCTATCGACGAGAGAGTTTGGATGTCTGTTGTTAACGGGTGGTCCCCACTAACTCACTTCGTTGAAAATGAACGTGTTCCCAAACCGGCCGATAGATGGACTGAGAATGAGTTTAAACTTTCTAATTTTAATTCCCGAGGTTTAAATGCCTTACTTAGCGCAGTCACACCGGATGAATTTCGACGCATTATGACGTGTGAAACCGCTAAAGAGGCTTGGGATATTTTACAACTAACTCATGAAGGAACTAGTGTTGTTAAAGCTTCGAAACTCCAAAACCTCACCACTCAATTTGAAACTATCAAAATGAATGATAATGAAACTTCTGATGAATTTTATGCTAGACTTTCCGATATTGTTAATTCATCTTTTAATTTGGGAGAAAAAATACCCGACAACCGAGTTGTAAAGAAAATTTTAAGGTCCCTACCCGATAGATTTATTTCAAAAGTGACCGTTTTAAATTCTTTACCAACTTTAGCCTCTACGAAATTAGAAGAGCTTGTAGGTGATTTACAAACCTATGAACTAGATATGTTTCCCTCTAAAACTGAAAAAAAAAAATTGAAAAGGGCGTTGCTTTAAAAGCCCGAAAAGAGGTCAAACAAGTAGTAGAGAGCGAGTGATAGTGACTCGGAAGACATGGCTTTGTTTGCTCGTAAATTTAGAAAATTTCTTAAATTTAACAAAGATAAATTTAAAAATGATTTTAAGAAATTTGAAACTTCTAAGCATGACAAAGCTGAGAAGATCCCTAAAGCCGAGAAGATCCCTAAACCTATTAATGAAAATTTAAATAGGGACGAGTCTAACAGGTGTTTTGGTTGTGAGGGTTATGGCCATAGGGCTTCTGAGTGCCCCACTAAACTAAGGAAAGAGGGTAAATGACCCATTGCATATAATGCGACCCTTAGTGATAGTGATAAGGAAGAGGGACCCGATTCCCCCACTAAGCCTAATTTTGTGGCTTTTATGGCTAGTCATGTGAGTGATAGTGAGAACTCATCGATTGATGAAACGTTAACACATGACACTTCCAAGGTCATTGTTTATGATTCTCATGTTTTTTATGATAGTGAGAGTGGAGAAGAAAGAGAGAGTGAAAATGAAGAAGAGGATAATGTGAGTGAACTTCAAAATTCTTTTCAAGAACTTTATAAAGAATCTATTAGATTGAAAAGAGATAATTTGAAGTTAGAAGCAAGTTTAAAAGAGTG
Source organism: Sambucus nigra (assembly GCA_949130495.1). NCBI lineage: Eukaryota > Viridiplantae > Streptophyta > Magnoliopsida > Dipsacales > Adoxaceae > Sambucus > Sambucus nigra. The sequence continues at coordinate 250,731,656 of OX422209.1, forward strand.
TGTCAAGGTCATTGATGATAGCATGTTGGTAGAATACCTTAATACAAGTGAGAGGACTCTTCTAGAGAAGCTTGAATATATAAAAGGCGAAAGAGATAGCCTTAGGGGTTTAATGGAATCCTTGAAAAAGGAGCTTCTTGCTTTTGAAGAGCGAAATGTTTTATTAGAGTCTAACATTTTAGAATTGCAAAATAAATTAAAAGACTCTAGTAATGTCAAATTTGATTTGGAGTGTCGTTCGGAAAAATTAGATAAAATATTAGGAACGGTCCAAATTAAAAATGACACTTGTGGTTTAGGCTTCAATACTTATAATGAATCTACTCATAAAGCCAAAACCAACGTTTTTGGAGAATCTACTAGGAAAACTTTTAGAGATCACTCCGTAAGTAAATCTTTTCGACATGTCTTCACTTGTACACATTGTGGTCGAAAAGGTCATCTTAGGAAATTTTGTTTTAATCTTAAACGAATTCCTAGAAAATCCCAACGTAATGCAACCAATGTATTTAAAATTCCTACACCCCAAGATAGTCATTTTTCATTAATTTGGGTTAGGAAATCCGACTTGGTTGCCTTGCAAAATAGGGTTTTTGATTCTCATTTACTTTCACATGCTTCCTCCCTTGCTAAATCTAAAGGATGAATGTGTTAGTGTTTGCATACTTTAGCTTTTGTACTTCATACTATATTCACATGCTAAATGTATGCTTGTTTAATCATTTTCTAGTCTATGCTCCATGCTTATCACATGCCAGAATTATGATTTTTGTTTATCTTTTGTATTATATTTTCTTCATTTTGTTTGCATCAAATGAAAAATACAAAAAGATTTTTGTTTATCATTTGGATTTTATCTCTTAGTAATTTAAGCTTAATGAAAAATTCAAATGATTTTTGGTTTGTCTTTTGAGTATATAATTTTACTTTTGGTTATAAATGTCAAAAACTCAAAAAGATTTTATTTTGTGTGTATTTTGGTTTGACACACTTTAAGTGGCATATACTTGTGTTTGAATCCCTCCTTTAACGCTCTCATGTGTCTAGAACTTTTGGTGTAGAATATCAATCCTTATTATGTTCTTTACCATGCTTACATGGAGTAGTTGGATTTTGTGTTATTTTAAACGAATTCTATTTTTATATGCCTCTATTCACACATGCACGAGCTCGTTTGAAATTTTAACTTCAAATGTATATTTGAGCTATGTGAGGTGTTCTCCTTCCAATCTTGTTATCTACATATTTGTGACTTAGGAGGACTAGTGCATGTCAAAATCCGTTGCACGTGAGATTTGTGTAAAAAATGAAAACATGATAAAATATAAATGTGCACGGGGAAGGGATCCGAAAGGACTAAGTGATCCTTTGCGATTGTAAGCCACCATTTTTTAATGGACCTAAAAGAAATACGTGGTCCAAATGCCTAAAAACAGAACATATGGCATTAAAAAGCAAAATAATTTGCCAAGGCCAATGTTTGATTGATATAGTCATTCAAATTTAATATAAATGCTTATTGAGGGAGATTGGATGGTATATCAACGGTTTGCACAATGTCCGTTTATCCTAGTTGCATATCTCATGGCATGACTCTATTGGTTTGTAGAATCATCAATATGCTAGGTTTGTATGCATTGTGTATGTTTGTTCATTGAGTTCAATCTATATTGTCACATGAGGTTATATTTAAATGTGATGAAGTTTGCAATCAAATGAGAACTCCGTGAACACGTTTTTAAGTGATTGGGTCTAAATTTAATTGTTACTAGTTCACACCCCAACACTTCCGTTTCCATATGACACATTTTTTCCATACGAGTGTGCAAACTTGTTGTATTTTGTGTCATGTGTGTGTTTATATCTATATAATGTGCGTATGCATTATTGATATATTTCTAGTACATATATATATATATATATATATATATGATATTTTGTTTTGACTTTGCCTTGCTTTCTAGTCCTTCTATGCTTATACTTTAGTTTTGGTATATATCTTGGATTAGTTATGATTTTGTTGCCCATATGCTTCCATGTCTTATCACTTTAAGCTTCAACATGCTTTTATATTTGTTATTTATCCTTTGCCTATTCCTGAACAAAAAGGGGGAGAATGATAGGGGGAGAAATGGTATCTTATCCTATTATAATCTTATCTAAGTTTAGGAGATTTAACTTAGGGGGAGTAGCTAACTTCTTGGGTTGATCATTTTGATAAAGGGGAGAATTAATTTTGGGGGAGTATATATTTTAATTGCTTTAAATACTTTGATATTCCCTATGCATTTGATAAGTTTGCTTAAGTGTGTAGGAATTCTTCTAAAGCGGCATCTTTCAATGGCAAAGCGTTTGGTCCTTGGGTTGAGTCAAGTTTGGGTGGGTTATGTTTTGAGTCTAGTGAGCTTGACGGCCCGTTAGGATTTTTGTTTGGTTTTTGTCCCGGAATAGCCAAAGGGGGAGATTTGTAAGGAAACAAATTTCAAATTGAGTCCATATATAGTTTTGGCTCAATTTCGGACAAAAATATTTATACATAGGATTGTATTTAATTGTACTGTTTGAAGACGTAGCGGCAAAGAGTATAAAGCTTCATAATCATGCCGGTTTCGTGCCTCGTTCATACGTCATCAACCATAGTTCCATGCTCCCAAGGTATGAATGCAATCATATATATATAGGAGCTTGGAACTTATTTATTGGGTGTTAGGCTTAATTAAAACTGTGTTTTATTTCCAGAAAGAATTAATTAAAACTTTAAAATAAGTTTATAAAGTTTTCTGGGCTAAAAATCGAATATTCCAAAGTTTCTGGAAGTTCGTTCGATATGTCGTTCGAACGAGATTGTCGTTCGAACCAGATGTCGTTCGAACGAAATTGTCGTTCGAACCAGATGTCGTTCGAACGAAATTGCCAACGACTTCCCATTATGGCATACTGGAACTTCGTTCGAAATGTCATTCGAACGAGATTGTCGTTCTAAAGAGATTTCCAACGAGTTTCTAATGAGTTCCTACTGGAACTTCGTTAAAAGACTCGTTCGAACGAGAATGTCGTTCGAACGAGATTCTAGGCGGGAACAGTTTTTGGCAGTTTTTGGCAGTTTTCTCCCATGATCTCCACTTCTTTTCCCACTAACTTTTCACAGCATAACTATGTGCGGAAATCACTTTTGATGGAGTATCTTTTTCATATCTTACTAACTCCTAGAGAGTGTTTTGAGAGAAAAATCAAAGAGGGAAAAAGATCATGTTTTGAGTGAGTTTTTATCAAAGAGAAAAATATACACCACTCTAGTTTTCACCCAAATTAGTTTCTTCCAAGTTCCCATATTCATATATCTTTCTTGGAGATTGGCACCGGGTTCATCTCTTCCGTTCAAAGAGAAGTTTCGGGTTTTCTTCTACATCCCATAAAGAAATAAGAAGAGGTTGTTGCAACATTACCCACTTGGAGAAAGGCTCCTTGCTCGGGTGACGGTGACCATATAAAGTCCGATCGGTGGATTCCGAGACTACGGTGGAGCTCCAAGGTTATCCTCTAGGAAAAGGTATCTACAAGAAGAAGCGTCGGGGCTTGAGAGGGATCGAGTCATGTGTTGTAAGCCTTTCTGTCTTGTATTTGTAAATTCCGTACTTAGTGGATTTGTGGCTAGGGCCGTCCGAGGTTGTTTTCCGTTGTGGGTTTTTCCTCGTACACCTCGGCTTAGTGGATTAATTATTTATTTTATCATTTGCAAAACCACCTAGAACACATGCTTAGGTAAAAGGATAAAAATTGGTTTAATTTGATCTCTACGTGTTTAATTTGGGTAATGTGTAGTTAACTTGGTTTAAGTGAAAATGATTTTAATGCATTAATTTAATTTCACTCGGTTTAATTTTAATTTGTTTAAGAAAATTAAAATTTGGTAATTCGTTTGTTTGTGAACCATCACACTTCTTTACGCTTCCGCATCTTGATATATATAAAAGGAAATAATATTCTAATTGAGAGACTCTTTCACTGTTATTCTTCAGGAATGCATGACTTTTTGTTCCCAGTATGTGGATGTGGAAACTAAATCTAACCGATCGGCTAGAAATGATGATTGGGGACATATAAATGGTCGTGCAATTGGGAAAAAAGTTCAATTTGAACTTGGTTCTGTTATGTATATGCAAGCTCATCGGCACGTTCTTACCAACACCGAGGCAGTGGCGCCATTTGTTGAGTAAGTTTTATAATAATTATTTGGTGTTTTTGAAAACCATTTTTATATTTTTTGCGGAATTGATATATGGCTATTTGTTTACTTGTAGAAAGCATATCGCAGAACTTTTATCAAAGTATCCTCAAGATTCACAAAAGCATCGTGTTAGTCATCTTCACAACGATGAGTTCCACAAATGGTTTAAGGATTATGTAAGCGAAAAATATCATAACTAATAGTTGAATTATGAATAAATATATTCTTTTATATTGAAATTTACTTTAATATACTGTAGGTTAATAAATTGGCACGTGACGGTGTGCAAGTATCCGATGAAATCAAATGCTTGTCTTTAGGTCCTTTTAAGGATGCGGTCAGATTCAACACTTATATTGTTAGCGGTTTTAGATTTCGAACAAAGAGACTTGATAGGGGAAAGAAAACTCAAAATAGAGGATTTGTTATAAAAGCCGAACAAATGAGTTATTATAGCCGGAAGGATAAAAACCCCATTGTGCGTGATATTACATACTATGGGGAACTAACGGACATTATTGAAATTCGGTATCTTAATGGCATGAAGTTTGTGTTATTCAAGTGTGATTGGGTTGACAATCGTATGGGTACAAAAGTTGACGAGTTTAACTATACGCTAGTGAATTTCAAGTATTTGAAATATAAGGATGATCGAGAGAGGAACGAACCTTTCATACTAGCATCCCAAGCAGAACAAGTATTTTATGTGCAGGACCCTGTCGATATAGATTGGCATGTTGTTTTTCCCATGACACCAAGAGGCCAATTTGATAGGTACACGACAGTTCAAGAAGCTGGAGAAGAATTGTTGCTTACTGGAGATGAGCCGTTTGTCATGCAAAATTTGAATGAAGATCAAAACTTATGGTGGGTGAGGGATGGAGATGGATTAGTAGTTGACACTAGTGTGGTTCAAGCTAATGATCATGAAGATGTAAATGCAGATGAAGATGGAGATGGAGATGAAATTTAGAGGGGCAATGCTTGAGGGAGATATAGTCCTATACTAGTTATTTTTATTTTTGAACTGGAGCATTTGTAGTTTGGTTTTGTATTGATAGTTATGGGTATTTTATTCAAAACTAATCACCATTATCATCTTTTATCCAAAACTAGTTATGGGTTTTTGAACTTGGAGCATTTATTTTTTTGTATACTTCTTAATGTGTGCTTTATATTGTCAATATGTGGCTTGCATCTTCTCTACTTAAACTCACCCTCTTCATGAGCTCCCCCCCCCAATGTTTTAGGCATATGAATGGAAGTATCGCGTTGGTCCTCTGACTCGTTTCTTGGAAGATGAACCTATTAAAATGTACATACAATGAAAATATCAACCAATAGAATAATTTTAGTGATACAAGACATTATATACAGAAAATACCAAGCAATATGCAAAATTGGGGCATACATTTTATATTGCAAATACCAATTCATTCATAAAAATTATATACATTAAGTATTGGGGAGAGCTAAAAACTATATCCAACAAGTTATATGCAACAAATACCAATCCATAACTTGAGCAGAACATGCCACACGATGTGAAAACACAAATGCCTGAGAATCTTTGCATTCAAATCAGTTAATAGCAGTTAATATCAACTCAATTCATTCAAATCAGTTAATACTAGTTAATACACAAATGCCTGAGTAATCTTTAAAAACACAAAGGCTCAAGAAATAAGCTAATAGATAATACTAAAACACAAAACAAAAACAAGCTAAAAATAAGTGGTGTGTGTATGCAGAAAGTACCGTGGACTGATGGCATCAAGTCATAAAGTTGTTCCATAGCAATGCTGCAATAAGGTTGCCACTGCCACTCAATACTCAAATATGTGTCCCATATTTGATTAAAAATAAGACTTTTAAAAAGAAGGAAAAAAGGTAATTGCGTCATTATATGTTGTAGATTGCCAAAAAAATCAGTCTATCACCACCAGTGATTTCTTTTTTACAGTAACCAATCAATGTAAAGATCCCATTATTAATAGTATTAACTGAACATTTACTAACAACAGCAGACCTTTGTCTATATAACGAATTTACTATAACTATATTATACATCCCTAATTCAATTTCATAATAACAAAGCCTCTCTCTCTGTAGTACAAGTTACCCCCAGTCCAAATAAATTAATTCCAAATGTTTATCATAGGGAATTCCACTCAGGTGAAAATATCTAGTCCACAGATATCGCAAATATGAATGATTAAGGGAGTTACTTATCTCAAATTGCTCAATCTAAAAGTATTTCACCTAGAGGCCATATATCCAACCTTATGGTAAGTACAGAGGACTTAATTCAGTTTGCCCACACTATTGTTTCTAGGATCCAAACCTCTGCCATCGCAGACCCAGGGGATAAAGTGTTATGCTGCCATGAAGGTGTGGGATTTCTTTCATAATCTTCTTGGGGTTCTAGTTCAAAACACTTTAATTCATCTCCGTCTTAATGCGTGGTGACTTTCGGCCAAGCGGAAAACTTTACAGGGTATCCTCATGAATATCATTCCTCCTATTATATGTTGGGAATTATGGAAGGCTAGGAATAAATCTCTCTTTGAATTTGTTGACCCAAATCCAATCTGCATCATTAATTATGTTTCCTTTAGGCCTGTGTTCATTGAGATTTATTTCCTGGTTAAGTGGGATCCCCCCCTCTCTCTTATGGTTAGTGGAATTTAAACACTGATGGCAGCTCTATTGGCAACCCAGGCCATGCGGGCGACGGTGGATTAATTAGAGATCATAGAGGTATCTTTTTTTCAGCCTTCTCTTACTATTATGGCCCTGCCTCTAATAATTTTGCGGAATTCAATGCTCTGGTTAATGGCATTCATATTAATCTGCCTTAAAACTTGCACTGACATACTAATCTGCCTTGAAACTTGCACTGACATACTAATAGATTTGGAATAATGGTATAAGTCTTTTCCTATATGAAGAGAAATTAAAGAGTGAATATCTTGTATATCTTTGCTGGAATGCATCTTCATGTGTTAAAATTTCCATTTGTTTCTTATCTTCCAAATGCCCCAAGTAATGAAAGAAGGTAGGATCTTTATGATAATTTCCCACTGAGATCCATTACAAGTAGACCTCCATGAGATGAGCCTACCTCTAATTGATGTATTCTGGATTAGTATCCCACAAAATTCACCAAAGTGTCTCCAAACCTTGTTATCTATCTCATTATTTCCAAAGAGATGATTTAAAGTTTCACTTTGATCAATGGAGCAACAACCACATTTTGAGGGTCCTCTTATCCCAGTTCTTTGAATGGCATCATCAACTAGCAGGCAATCTCTTAATAACCTCATTAGAAAGAATGAGACTTTAATAGGAATAAGTTTATTACATATAAAATAATTAGTCCAAAAATACACATGGGGTTGCCTTATAATGTTTAAAGCTATCTTCCATTCCTTTAAGACATATGATAATGTAAAATAGCCTCAAGCCATCCTGGTTCATAAACAAACACACATCTATAAAATGGCCTCCTTCCAGCCAAGATGAATTGTAAATCACGGGTTATTTTAAATTTATTTTAACAGAGGTTCCTATTGAAGTAAAAAAATTTTACTCTCCCTCACCCACTCCTACTATCTTCTTCCCTTAAAAAATAATACTTTTTCTTCCATTCTAAAGAGTCCAGAACATAGACATTACTACACATCTCCACAAGCAACGCATTTTAGATAGATTCCCTACACCCTTTAGACTTCGAGTTAAATTATCTGAGCTTATAGAGAAAATAATAAGAAACTTCTCTCGGGATGGGTTTGAAGAGGATATAGAACTACCTTGTGAAATGGGAGGTGGTATCTAAAATTAAACTTTGTGAATGATTAAGGTTGAGTGCTCCATCAAATAAAAGTAAAGATTTCTTAGGTAAATGTTTGTTGAGATTTCTCCTTAAAATAGATTCCCTACAGTACTCCATCATCAAGAGTTTCTATAGGTTGGATGAGAATGTTTAGGATTCAAAGTTGTCTAACAGAGGTAGTGTTATAAACTCATTGGCTTGTATCTGTGGAGATCTCTTTAATTTTCTAGAGCATGTTTAACTCAAGGTGGGGTTGGTCTATATCACATTTCCCTAAAAAGAACCCCCAAACTGCAATTTTATCCTACATGGATAATGAAACTATATGTTGGAATCTCAAATTTATAAGAATCTTAATTAAAAGGAAATTTCTAACTTTGCTTCATTTTACACAGCCTTCTGGACTGTGCCCATATCATTCAGTGCACTAGGGATTGTAGATGGCGGGAGGGGGTCTGGGATGCAATATCTTGTAAAAACAACTCTACTAACTTAAAATCTTCTTTATCGCCTTAATTTTCACCATTTACGTCTGAACATCCGGAGTAGCATCTAAGGTTCAGGCTACTATCTACTTTGATGAAAAAGATACGTCTTGATTGGCTCCTCTCGCCAAACTGTTGTGTGCTATGTTGTAATTCAAGGGAAGGCACTAACTATTTGTTGGTGTATTGTTCCTTTGTGATATTTCTTTGTCATAAGAGTGTGGATGAATTTGGCAGTAGTGGGTGCTCTTCCAAAGGAAGCTAAACATCTATTTTCATTTTGTTTGTTGAACCTAAAACTGGGTAGGTATAGTTTCAGAAAGACAACTTGTCCCCTTTTTATTTGTAAAATGTAGTTCCCTAATATATTTTTCGTTTCTAATAAAACAGGACTATAAATGACAATGCTTAATAAATTATAAAATATATCTTCTTCACATATCCCACTCTGAACCCTCAAAGTCTTCTCACTAGCTCTTTTGGTCTCTAAAAATCATTCTCTTCCACTTGTAGTTTTTCCATCCATTTTAAATATAATTTTTAACCTTTTTTGTTTTCTCTTCTCAGTTGGGATCATTTACAACATAAATTCATTTTTCTGATAAAATCCAAAAGAATAATTAAAATCTCACCCTCTTCTTCTCTTGTTTTCTTCTTTTACCCCTCATTTGTCAAGGTACCCTCCCTACCAATTGACTGTACAGTATGGAATGAAAGTCGAGTCCTGCCAAAAAACTATGCACATGCTCTAATTTAAGTACTAGCAATCCAGTCAAATATAACCAGATACACTTCCCCCAGTACCACATTTTTTATCACGTGTACCTTGTTAGGAACTTTAGACTCTCATATCTCCAAATCGATTAAGAAAACCACAAATGAAATATATATGATGTGAACCGGAAGAAGAGCATAACCTTTTTTTAATCTTTTTTATTTTCTTTCAAATATTTTTACTAATTGTGTTAGTAGTTAGCGCGAGAAGTTAGGGTTATTTTTGTATTATTTGACTTTGTGTAAATAAGAATATTCAAGACCATGTTTTGTCACAAGGGATCATCCTTTAACTTGAAACCATCTTTGTTCAACTTGAAACCATCTGTGTTCAATGTTTAGAGGTAGAAAAGAAATAATATTTTGAGAGTTATATTCTCCATGAGAATCATAAACCTTTAAGGACTTACCAATTTGAAAAGATGCAATTGGGCCATCAGCTATCCAATAATCCCAATTCACACTCATATCACCTTTTCAATAAAATCTAGGACTTTTAGGAGGTTAAATAACTACCAAAGTGTAAATAGGCATTGATTGAATTCCTTCCACTTAGAAAATAGTTGCAGTTATTCTTTTCAGTTATTGAATTCTCATTCACCAACGCTAACAGTTCTTGCCTAACAGTTCACCAAGCAGGATTAGCAGAGGCAAGGACAACAGTTCTTGCATTCAATGATGCAGTGATCCCAGCCTTGGCTATGCTAACAGTTCTTGCATTCAATTTATTCTTCCTCGTCCCCTCTAAGTTCATACTCCTCATATTTTTTCTCGAAATGGGAGACAGACATAGCCTCCAAGTATGTGTCCGCAACAATGCCTGATCGCATTGCTCTAAATCCAGTCGGCTCTGGCATGAGCCCATCAATGGAATCCACAAATATTCCAATATACCGACGAGTATTTTTAGTGACTCGCCTAAGAAACTCTTCATCCAAATCCTTGTAATTAACTAGATCTTCAAGATCAATCTCGATTGCCTTAGTTTTACGGTTTGCAACATCTTGAAGAACGTTGAGGTATTTAGCGTCACTGTTTACATCAGCAAACTGCGATAGAAATTCTCTCACCAGATCTTTTTCACGATTGAAGTCGAAATCGTTCATGGTGTCACCTTTGCAGAGAGAGAGAGAGAGAGGGAGAGAGAGAGACATTAGAACTTTAAAGCTTCGAAAATTTAGAAGCATACATGTCATGTAATTTTCCACAAGGCGCTATCCACATTCCAACTAACATCAGATTTAACACGATAGGTAAGATGAGAAGTAAGTGGAGGTTCAAAGAGGGAGTTAAGGGAGAGATTCAATATAGGTCCATTATGAAGAAATGTTGGTTTATAGAAACTCAAACCATGCCCAATATTCAATATTGGGACACATACAGTAACCCATAGTTTAAAATATCTATGAAGAATCTCAAGAGATTGAATTAATCAAATTATATTTAAGTATTCAAAATAAGGCAATTCACAAGGCCACGTGAATCGATCAAGTGGTACCGACATCGTTCCTGTCACCAAAACTACGACGAGAAACTCTTAAAGCTTGATGATCATCCAAACACAATTGCACAGTCAAACACCTACATTATAATCAGAAACCAATCATTAAGGTGAAATTAAACTCAAAATTAACGGGTGTGGAGTTATGCGAGAATGTGTAGTTCCTCAAAATAGGACAAATCACAAGGCTGACTTGATGGAAAAACAAGTCTGCCTAGATTAAAACTGATTAAAATGAAACATATAGTCCACTCTTTATATCTGTGTGTCTCATATGAAATGATATATTTTTTTTTCGACGATGAGACATTCATTAAAATACTTTTCATCACCTCTCTTCACTTAAATAAATTAATATTAAAATGACAACATGCATCAAAATGATGTAGTAGTTTTTTATGATATTGGTTCATAAATTTTAGTTATACGGAGAGTTATTGGGATATGAGGCTGCAATAGTTAGAGCACTACAAGTTACCCATGACTGAAAGTCTATCAAAAACATGAATAACAAGACCAAACATAATCTTGTAAACTGAATGTATAGGTGTTCATTATAACGGAGAGTTATTTGTATGATCCATGATTAGTGTAACGGGTGTGGTTAAATTTTTTTCAATTACTTATTGCTAATCATAATTGCTTCTTTTATTTTGCATTCGCTAAGCTCTACCCCACGCATCGCGTGGGTTTTCATCTAGTGTGATATATAACTAAAATGTAACTTCTTGATACGATAAATTCAAATATACAGATCTATGACGTTGAAGCGACGTCGACGTCGTTTGACTATGTCTGGCCTCATAGCCGAGGAAAGCCCACTCAAGAAGCAACCACTCGCAGCTCCAGTGGGAAATGATTTAGAGAGGACACCCCAAATTATTTTCGTTCAACATAACATACGGGACAATGGAACTAGAGAGATGCAACAACTTTCCCCAAATATTGAATTAACATCCCAGTCACAAAATACACACCGCAACTCAAGAGCTTACGTTTCTTTATTTCAAACACCTACAGATCAACTTTCCCCAAATATTGAGTAGATTAGTAATTCAGTTGGAAATGTCAATCCTCCATCTAATGAGATGGCTTTAGATGGCGAGGATCTCATAGGTATGCTATGTTATACAATGCACCGTTTGTATATCTACATTTGTATTACTTTTATGTTTATATTCATATTGAACAAGATGTATAAACATTATTTATCAAATTTTTGTTCAGGTACAATGACTACCCTTACTAGTAAAAAAAGGGTTAGAAAGGGGGCAAGGCCTTGGCTCGAATGGAATGATAACAAAAAGAAGATATTGGAATGGAATGAACTTTGTCAGGCAGTTTGTAAACTTGAAAGTAAATTGATGTCACATTTAGGTTATTATGCAAGGTGTGTAAATTTATTTCCATTGACAATGTTGGATTGGAGCGAGGCGGATGAGGAAGCACTTGATAATATTTGGAAGGAAGTGAAGGTAACATATTAGTTTGATTTATTTATTTGTTCCGTTGTACATTAGCTTGTCAAGTTTTAACTAATTTATTCTTTTTGTTCTTAGAATAACACAAATGCACCAGAAGGTTTTAAACAAATCTGCTTTGCAAGGATGGGACTTGTGTGGAAGCAATGGAAGCATCGAGTGAAGGTAAATCACTATAAAAAGTTTCAAACAGATGAAGAGCGGTTGAGTTATACGCCTGAACGAGTCGAAAAAGATCAGTGGCCTGAATTGGTGAAATACTGGGGTCTAAAGAAGATTAAGGTATAAATATCACATTTTATTAAGAATTCTATACCTACATTCTTCTTCACTAGTATCATAATTTTTATTTTTATTTATTCAAATATTTAGGATATTGCCGATCAAAACACTAAGAACCGTGAAGTTGAATGTGCTTACTCAAGGACAGGACGAAAGCCACATGCTAAAATATCCAAGGAGGTTGGAATTTTTATTATTATAAATTTTCTGATTTTAATATAAGAGTATTAATATATATACATTGTTTTTTTCAGAGGATATAACAGGGGGAGCCCGTCGACAATATTAGCATGTGGAAAGCCACTCGAACTCCAAATAATAAACCTTTCAGTGTTGAAGATGAATCATTTGATAGAGAGGTATGTATAAATATTAATTCGTAAGAGATGCTTGAAAGATTTATTTAATATTTGTTATAAATTGTGTTCTTGAAAATTATTTTATGTTCATTAATAATATTATTAATTCAATTGGTAGAAAATGCTTGAAAGACGACTAAATGAGCTACCAGAAGAGCAACAAAATGACCCAGAAGTGCGGAACAAGATTTTTACTGATGTAGTAGGATATGGAGGGCATGGGTATGCTTTACTAAAGGGAGAAGGTATTAGGCCAACGTCCTCAGTTATTATTGGAGGAAATTAACCAGTTAAAGAAAGAAGCTGAAGATAGAGAGACTCGACATCGACAGGAGCTTAAAGAGTTAGAGATTCGCAACCAACAAGCTTTATTACAGATGAAGAATGATATGCGAAGTGAAATGCAAAGTGAAATGCAAAGTGAAATGCAAAGTGAAATGCAAAGTTTGTTCCAAAGTTTTACCCTTCATCATCCTTCCACTACCTCGACGATTCAGTCCGACTAGGTAATACAATATAGTGAATACATATAATTACTTATATATATATATATATATATATATATAATGGAAAATTCTCTCGTTTAAAGTTAAATTTTCAATGGTGGTGGTGAAAATTTGTAATGGTGGTGATAATTTATTATGGTGGTGGTTAAAATTTTCTGTTGTTGATGTATATCATTGTTAGAATCAATTTTGATATTTAAAACAGGTTGGCTACCTGTGGTTTTCATGAATAAACAAAGGAGACTCTGCCAAATTTTTAAAAAAATAATAATAGTTGAATATTTATATTGTTAATGATGAAAATATACTATATTGATTCATTTTGCACATTGTATTGTTGACGAGGGGTATTAATTCTGACATAATCGAAACTATATATTTTTTTTGTGCAGGTGACAATTTTTGTAGAACATGCAAATGTTAATTAGTGATTTTGGAGGTCATACGCTTCAGTGTTGCGGAATTAGTTTGATAAAAGCATTTCGTGTTTGGAGTATTAATAAATTGATGTATTTTTGTTGTTAAGTCAAATATTTGAACTTAGTGTTATAATTCTTATTTTGATGAATATTTGGAGATGGTTGTAAGAACTCTATTTATTGTTGAATGAAAATGATTCGTTATGTTGGTTGAAAATCATCTTATGTATTACATTTTATGATTATTCGTTGTTTGTGTTGTTTCAAATGTAATTCAATTCTATATTAAACTTTAGCGGTAGATTTTATTCTCCACAAAATATTGGTGCAAAAATTTTACGATCCCTTCACCTGTTTTGGGATGGATAAAACTGTCCCAAAAATATATTAAAGACGGCTATGTTACTGTCTCAAAAAGGTCTTTTAAAATAGTAATCTTTTGAGATAGATTAATTCTGTTTCAAAAACAATCTTTTGTGACAGCTCTTGTGCCGTCTCAAAAGGGTCATATAAAATGAGGACCTTTTTAGACGGATTTGTTCCTGTTTTAAAAAACTCTTTTGAGACGGCTATGGCGTCACAAAAAGTATTTATAACCCCCTATCAAAAAGAACCCCCTAGCCGTCGCAAATAGGGTCACAAAAATTATTTGAGATGGATAAATGATCTTTTAGGACTGTTAGGCCACCGTCTCAAAAGCTACTTTTTTTTGTAGTGCCTATAGGGTAAACTATAGGTTTAAAGTTTGGTTGCACATGCTAAGTGCAATCGCAAGTGCCCACAAAAGTGGTACACTTTTGGTTTCTTCTCTTTCTCTTTCTCTCTATCTTATTGCTCGAGGACTAGCAATGTTCTGTTTGGACATAGTGTGATAAGCACCCAACAATATTTAAATAATACACCGAATAGACGATTTTTAATTACTAATTCTCGACAAAATGGGTCTTATGTGCATATTTATCTATTGTGCAGGCTTGATTGCAGTTTCGGTTTCAAAAGCGTTATTTCAAGACAAATTGCATCAAGAAATGGCTAAATCACTAATCCCGTAACCCTAGCCTACCCAAAACTGAGCCTAAACCTACTCCGAACCCCATGTGTGTTTAGTTTGTGCTTTTTAGATTTTTTTTAGATTTTTATTTCGTGTCGTTTTATTTTTAGGATTTATTTAGAATTTTTTAGGATTTATTTTCTATTTTTTTATTTCTTTTTAATTAGTGTATTTTTTTTTTATTTTTTATTTTTATTTTTATTTATATTTTTATTAGTTTTTAGTTTTTATTAGGATTAGTTTTTTTTTAGGAATTCATTTATTTTTAGTTTTATTAGATTTTACATTTTTTTAGGATTTTAGTTTTTAGTTTTAATAGATTTTTATTTTTATTTTCATTTTTTTTATTTGTGTCTTTTATTTATACATTAGGATTTTATTTTAGTATATTTTAATTTTTAGTTTTATTTTTAGTTAGCTAGTTTTATTCTATTTTTAGTTAGGTGTACAAATTAAACACACACCCTGCACCCCTACACATTCATACATCCAAACACACCCTCACCCTAACACCATACGCCCCCATCCACACTCAAACATCCGCTAAGAGATACACATTACCATACTCCTTACCTCACCCAATTACCCCTCATCATCTTCTACAAACCACCCCCACATTCTCTCTCTCCTCCATGGCTAAACCAGCATCCCTCCATAACCATATACCCACCTTCAAAACCTCCATTAAACAACAAACACCCAACTCAAACCAAGCCTCCATCCATAGCCCAAAACCAATACCCACTAGTTATCAACCTGCCACCAACCAAAACAAAAACCGAAGCCCACAAGAACCCACTTCCTCCGGTCGTCGACCACCCCGACCCAAGCCGCGGACACCCACTGTCACCATTGCCCCATCTCCGACCAAACCCATTAACCGAACTACGATCTCCACCCGAACCACAAAACCCGGAATCGCCGATGATCTCAAACCCGAGATCACGACCCGTTCCAAGAACTCGGACCTGCCTTTAATCCAAAACCCACCTCGATCCTATTACAAACCTGCAACTTCGATTCTTTCACCATGTCCCATCAGGAAGCTTAGTTACTCAATTTTATCCTTTGTACAACACCATAACAAAATCCACAGACCTATCTCATTACCGGTCCACTCTTAACCTCCGATTTTCCAAAACCCAGCTCGTTAAACCTGCAAGACCCAAGCTGCTGTCTATTTTGAAAAAAAGAAAAAAAAAGTCACATCCACTCCCCCCCCCCCCCCCCCCCTTTCTATACTACCTCATGTGTATCTTCCAATTTTACCCCTTGCCCCATGTGTTCCAATTACAAAAGGAAGGCACTCCCATTCATTTAAAGATACTGTTGGAGACTAGAGAGAGAAAAAAGGAAGCTGCAAATATAGTGCAAGTAATAAAAAAAATATTTGTAGAGAGAAATACTATTAGTTTAGTGAGAGAAAATAAAAAAAAATATTGTAACATCAAAAAGAGATTTTTGTGTTATATATTGATTGGTTGAATTTTTTTCTCTCATATTCCTATGGACTCATTTATTTATTCTATGTCTTGGAGTCCCATTATGGATGGCTAATCTCCCATTCAAGGGATTAAATGAAACCCCGATGGAATCAAGTTGTCTAGTTTGCTAATTTTATTTTGTTTAATTTCCTTTGATTAGTAACCTTAATTACTACACTTGTTTTTACATTGAGAAATGGAAAACCATCCTTGAGAAAGGATTAAAGCTTGTGTTATAACTTTATTATTTCGATTCAAACTAGAGATAGGCTTTTCAAAATAATTTAAATTATAATATAAGTTTCTTCTACTCTTGTTTCAATTTGTTTAATTAAAATTTGTTGGATAAATTTTCCCTAGCGGGTGATACACTTGATTAATTTTAATTCTTTTGGAGTAGAGTTGTAGTAATTAAAAAATACTTTTCTAAAATAATATTTACTTAATTCATTAGGATAATGAGAATTAACCTTTACATTAGTTGAATATTTTGGAAATCAATCAAAATAAAATAGTTCAAACTACATTGAATGCGTGAAATGGGGGTGGATTTACATCCCTTGATCCCTCTCACTAGTATCTCTCATTTATTTATTTTTTCACTCACATTTTTTTTCACAAACCTTTTAGTATTTCTTGAGATTTTTCTTATAGTTTAGTTTATATCTTTCATTTAGTTTAGTTAGTTCACCATCTAAAAAAAGTTGTTGTAATTTAAAAAAAAACATAAAAATAAGAAGAAAACAAAGAAAAAAAATTAGAAGATAAAACTAACTAGTAAATTGGATTACATGATTCTTTTTGTGTTTCATTCCATTAAGTTGGATAGACACCCTTATTTACCTCTACACTAATTTTGTTATATTTTTGTAAGTAATTGAAGGAAATTATTGATTAGAATGGCTTTGCAACAACGACACTATACAAGTACACACTAAGAAGAAAATTTTTCTTTATGTCAAGGCACTTGATTTATGTTTATTCAGTCTAAAGAAGATCCAAGACATACTACAATTGCTACTGTTACTGTTCATATGAGCAGTACCCTTGGTCACTGTTCATATAAACAATATTTCTACTATTCCACATAAAAATGTGTCTTACATTAATATTTTTATCTTGACATTATCAGAGCTCATGTATACCTCCAGAGACCACTTTAAAGTCCAAATATAGTGTTTGTGGAAACCAAACCACCAGCTGAATTCAAAAACTTCAAACAAGAACTCAACATCCTAAAGGCAATGGGACCACTCATAAAGGGGCATCCACTCTCCTAATATTTAACATCGACAAATAACTGGTAAGTACCTACTAATACAAAAAAGTAATACAGTCAAAAAGACAATCTACAACCTCAGTGGAGTAATCGAAAACACCGATATCGAATACACGGTGGTCAAAAGGCATTGTTTGGTCAAGTTATTTATCACACGCAAACTTAAATACTACTTCCTTGGATTTCAAGTCTTAATGTTAACATGTTTCGGTTCCATAAAATTATTTACATCCCACACTATTTTAATGGGAACTGGATCATTGGAATCTAATTATTTCACGGTATGATATTAGTTGCATCACTTAAAGAGAAATAAAAATCCAAGGCTTGGTTGATCTATTATAATAGTTTCCCAGTGGTACGTACGAACCACTAAGTGAGGAAATCAGTGGTGATGAATTTCAATAATTTACATCCCATGAAGAGTGCGAAGAATGGATCATGGAGTTTGATGGATCCTTAATAACATCATCAGGTGGGAACAGGATCATACTGCCTGAGATATGGAGAAAGAATTAAAATCTTCTTAAAAGAATTAAAATATTCTTGAAACTAAAATTTCAGTGTTCAAATAACAAAGAGGAATATGAGGTATTGACTCTCAGAACTTGGAATCACTTCAAAGATGAAGCAGATGCCTAAAAATCTAGGGAGATTCCAACATGGTAATCAAGCACATCGAGCGAGAATACGCATTGAAGCATATAACTTTAGTACCATAGAAAAACCCTATCAAACATTTATTAGACTAATTTAGTTCCATCGTAATCGAACAAAACCCGCAATCCCTTAATAAATATCATGATCCACTAACAACCATTACTTTAAAACTTGACGTCCTTAAAATATCCACCACCCACGCAATTTTCAAAATAATCATATCCATATAAATCCTTGAAGTTATTACCATAAAATATACCCCAGACTAATGTGATTTATTGCTCAGAGGGCTCAATGACCAAACAACTTCTAGCAAAAGCACTTTTCTCATTCTCAATGGAAATATGTATTGTATATTTGAATTGATAATTTTTAAGAAAGTAGACAAAATTTAATAATAATATGGGGCATGTCAATAAGTACCATAATAAGAGGAAGTTCACCACTTAGGGGTCTCAGAAGATTAGTGAGAACTATTTTCCAAATATTTCATCGATGGAACAATCCTAGATCAAAGGGAAGCTAGGAAACCAAAACTATGAGCACATTGATATTGTACTCACTGAATGGAAACTTTTTAGAAAATGATATAACCAACAACAAATAGCATGATCATTCAGGATTGAGATTCAAGAAGCAATGAGATAAGCTCACTAACTGGCACACAAAGGAAGAGAAAAATTTTATGAGTAACTAACACACCTTGGATACTTATGGGAAACTATGGAGGCATATTTCAATAACTTCATGAAGAAAGGTAAACCTTGTTTAATCCACAACAACCTCATTCATGTTTCATTTGTACAACTCCGCGCACTCTCAATGCCATATACATTTCATGCCCTGGTGTTTGATCTAGTAGGAAAAATATCACTAATCTCAAGAAGAAATATCTAGATATCTTTCGCCACTGAGATCTATATTAAGTGGGCAAAAAAAGTTCCCTAAGGTAGTCAGGACTAACTTCATTCGATAAAACATCAGTTTTTGCTTTGGCGTTAATGAGGTAATTTTCTCTGGCAATGGAACACCTTTTAGGAATGAATAAGAACTAGTCAAGATCAATTAAGACAATGCCAATCATCTTTTTTATTTATTTTTTACCTAAAATGCAACAAATAATTAAATCTATAAATAATATATTGATCAATAACCTCACGTAAATGTGAGAAGATTATCCGGGAGCATGGGACAACAAGATTAATTTAGTATTATAGTTTATCGAACCTCAAAATTAAAGTTACCTGGGTTTTCACATTTTTCGCTCATTTATTATACAAATACCTTATTGCATGTTGAATTAGAAGTTTCAGAGTAAGAATGGCCTTACAAAAAAAACTCGATTCCGATCTTCACACCACCCAGATCTAGATGCTTAATGAAATAATAGACAATGTTGAGAAGAATTAATTAACTTACTCACAATATATGGTCAAAGTGTAAGCGCAATGGTCAAACCTAAGGAATTCAAGAAGGGAAACCTCGTCCTCTAAATATCTCAACACATCCACTATGGAAGATCATAAGAAAAAATTTCATCAAATTGAAGGTGATTTGGCATTAATATTTCTATGTATCCCTATAATTTTGGCATTTTTATAGTTCCATACATCGTAATTATCCCGGACATAGCTCATATTTATTGTAACTAACCTTTTTAGAAGGTGTTTCTTATTTTGCGTATCTCTTATGTGTTTTACAGGTAATTTGTGCTAGTGGACATAAGATAATAGCGCAAAACAATGAAAATAATGAAAAAAAAGGATTGTCAAGGGCAATTAAGTAATTTTCTAGCCAAAACTCAAAGAAGTATCCAACAAGAAATTCATAGGGATTCGGTAATTATCAAAGGGGTTTGGTCCAAACCGGTTTTTTTTGGTCATTGGGTTCGGTTTTTTGTGGGATTTTTTATCTCTTCCTATTTTGTAGCTAGAGTTGTTAAGGATTGTACTTAGCCTCTTGGCCGTTTTTGGGTCCTTAAATGGTGATTTTAGGAGTCTAATTTCATATACTTCAATCATTGTAAATCCTTGTATTCATCTATAATCATTAGAGTTGCAATTACTTTATGAATTCAGCACGTATAAGACAATAAAGAGAGTTTATTTCAATTTCTGCAATTTCTACTTGATTTGAAGTTATTATTTCCTGTACTTTAGATTCTCATCGATTTGGTATTTGATTTCAACTCTCTTCTTCTTTATATATCAACATGAATTCATGCATGCTTAATATCATTTGTGTAGAAATAGTTGTCATGCCTAGCTAAATTATTTGTAGGTTGGGGAATATGAACTTAACCTACGGTTTTCGACTTTGAATGTAAAATTCGTCATAATTAAATAATTAATTTCTCAAGGTTAATAGATTAATCGGGACTAATAGTGTAGATATCTTAGCTTAGTTTGTTGAAAGCAACCCGAGTGTTTGAGGATGCATTATATGTATCGGTGAATATATCAATCACGCATATTAATTTGTTGACCAATTATCGTGCAGGTTAACGCTCAAACATATTTGGTGCTTCAATTGATTTGTCTTTTTTCCATTAATTAATTAGTTAATTCATATAATTTCATATTTATCATAGAAGCCCTATGTTTGGGAGGATTGAATCCCAACCTCTTTTTCCAAAATTATTTTAAAGTCAAATTCATTATTTGCTTTATTTAGTTTAATTTTCAATTTCAAAGCTCAATTTGTCAAGTTAGTTAGAAATCATTTCATGTAAGAATTATCACATTTTCATTCCTTTTTACGAGTCAAAGCCTAGATTTAAGAAACCAACCCTATTTTCAGTGTGAGCATTCTATTCCCTACGGATTTGACCATGTGTTATCGGGTTTATTACTAGATAGATTGGCTTGAACTTAAGACGTAAGTTCACACGTAGCACTCACTTTTTGTTGCACGTTAATTTTTTGACGTTGTTGTCGGGGAATAGATAGATAGTAGGTTAGGTTGAATGAATTTTAATTTGACTCTATTTACTAAAAAGCCAAAAAATTCATAAATCCCAAAATTATAAAAACAAAAATACAAAAAAATCAAATATGAAAATAAAAATAATTTGCCCAAGTCCTTAGATGCAAAACACACTGCCCAATCTAGCTTCCGAGCTAATAGTGCATCCCCTATCGTCTAGTAATAACACTCTAAATTTTTAGCTACCACCTCCAACACCTCATATATGAGTAGCTATACCCCAAGTAGAACATCTAGAAACTCTGGTAAGGGTAGTGATTCATCAAGTGTGAGCGCGATATCAAATAATGCGAGTTTCGGACCAGGAGAGGGTGAGATTCCATACTGTCCCATAATAGACTTCTTAATTCGGAGAAGACCGTTGCTTTAGGATGCATCTTATTCCAGTATAATGTAGGGTAATTTCACTTTTGAAATGGAATGATCCAAATTCTTCCCACATTTCATGGCATGGAGTCAAAGAAGCCACATATCTACATCCGTGAGTTCGAGGAAGCATGAAAAAAGTTTAATGATTAAGCTTACACACACGACGTCATATGTCTCAATCTTTTCACCTTCTCTCTTAAGGACAAGGCCAAGAGTTGGCTTTAGTCTTTAGCACCGAACTCTATCGATACGTGGAGAGATATGCAAGTGAGATTTCTCCAAAAGTTCTTCTCTGCCCACAGGATCAACTCTATCAAAGCTCAAATGAAAACCTTTAAACAAAATGATAATGAGTGTTGGGAGAGGTTCAACAAGTTGGTTAACATGTGCCCACGTCATGGTTTTGAGAAGTGGACTCCTATCTCCTACTTTCGTCATGGGCTTAAGCTAAGTTTAAAGCAACTCGTAGAAATAATGTTCCCAGGAGAATTCTTCGGGTTAGATGCGAATGATGTGGAGGCCCACTTTAAGTATGTCACTGAAACTACTCAATATTGGGACACATCAGATCCGAATACCCAACCCAAGGCTAGAATCACGTCAACAACCCCTTCCTCGTCCGGGTCAACAACCCCTTCCTCGTCAACACATCAGTGGAAGACAATCTGAAGCTTTAAATAAATTAATTAGCCAAGTGCCTATACAACGTAGTGGAAGCAAGGGGAGAGATACATCTGACCCATCTCGAGTTTTAAAGGAGGAAGTTTGCGCTATTTGTAAGGAGGGACATTTAACAAAAGAATGTCCAATAATTACCACCTATAAAATTATGCTTTAAGAGCAAGTCGAAGCAGTGGGAGGTTATAAAGGGAACTTTAATAGTCCTAATGGTAATTTTTATAATCTCTCATGGCGGAACCATCTCGATTTCAATTATGTGCAAGTAAGTGCATCATTAAATCCGAATTAACACGTTGCCCAACAATCGCCATCAATCCCAAAATTTCAATAAGCGCCACAAATACAAGCGTTTGCTCCCTCGCCTTATGTGATCCCATAATAGAAGAATCTCGAGGACACTCTCACACAATTCATGCAAACTCAGTCAGCAATTAATGCACAAAATGCTCAAAATTTTTCCGACCTAAAGGCATCCTTGCCCAAGTTTAACCCTCTTTGAGTGTCCAAGAGAAAGGGAAATTTCTCGCTCAAGACCAACGACCTCCCCAAGGTCAAAACTGTGTAAGCTCAAACCCTAATGAAAATTAAGAGCACTATAAAGATGTAACCACTCTACGTAGTGGGAGAGTTGTTGACTTGTCATTTTCCCTACAAAACGTATAAAAATATAAGGAGGTTTTTCCCGACGTGCAAGAGGCCGAAGATGCCCCCTTGAATGAGAGTGAGAAAGAAGACACAGCTGGGCCTGAAGTGGTAGTAAAACCCTCGATAGACGCACTATACCCTCAACGATTGGTGCCTCCTCCTAAAGGGGCCTCCCGTGATGACATTTTAGAGATTCTTAGTTAAGTGAAGTTAAACCTACCTTTTATCGAGGCTATAAAGAAAATTTCCCTGTACGCTAAGTTCTTAAAGAACTTGTTCATGGTGAAACAAAAGTTAAAGGTGATGAAGAAGGTTTTTCAAGCACAAAATGTCAGTCCGGTACTTTTGAGTGACCTCTCACCAAACTATAAAGATTCGAAAGCCCCCACTATTTTTTGTATCATTGGAAATAGTAAGATAGAGAGAGCCTTGTTAGATTTAGTGGCGAATGTCAACATTCTACCCTATTCAATCTATAAAAAGCTCGATTTGGGAGATCTTAAGCCCACAAAAATCACTCTCTAACTTGCAACTCGTTTCGTGAAGGTTCCTCATGGGGTAGTTGAGGACGTGATCGTCCAAGTTTACACTTTATATTTCGAGTAGATTTTATCATTTGGGATACAGATCCCTCCTCGCCATCAAGCCACTATGTCCCCATAATTCTTGGTTTACCTTTCCTCGCTATGGCTAATGCGTTGATCAATATGTGTAATGGATAAATTCAATTAACATTTGGGAACATGGCGTTTGAAATGAATATCTTTAATATCTCTAAGCTAATGGGTGATGAAGACAATCTACATGACACGGATCTTATCAAAGAGGTAGTACAAGAGATTTTTAGGGTAATAATTTTGAGGATCCACTTGATGCGTGTTTAGTGATGACTGTCGACAGAGAGAGTGAGAGAGAGAGAGAGAGTATTCGTAGTTCAATCGTGAGTTGAGTATGATGAGGGATATAATAGGTGAGGGAGAAATAAAGGACGATGTGAGAAGTGTGAGTTGGTTCTCATGATTTGAGAAGTTAGCACAGAGGGAATCTTATAAGGTTCCCTCCGATATTAAATTTCCTAAACTCAAATTGAAGAAGTTATCTTCCAACGTTAAATAGGCTTATTTGGGGGAGGATGAGACATATACATTTGTTGTCTCCTCTAGCCTGGATATAGAGCAAGAAGGGAAGATTTTGGAGATATTGAGTAAGAACAAGAGTTCTTTTGGTTGGTCTATCACGGATTTAAAAGGCATAAATCCCTTATTTGTACGCATAAAATCCACCTAAAGGAGGAAGCGAATCCCTCTAGGGAAATGCAAACAAGATTGAACCTGAAAATGGAAGACGTGGTCAGAAAGGAAATTATTATGTTATTTGATGTGGGCATAATATATACCATCTCAAATAGTAAGTGGTTTATTCCAATCCAAGTCATTTCCAAGAAGTCGAGAATGACCGTGGTTAAGAACACTAAGGGAGAACTTATTCCAAAACATACCACCATCGGGTGGCACGTTTGTATTGATTGCTAAAAACTCAATGCCAATATTAAGAAATATCACTTCCCTTTTTCGTTCATGGATCAAATGCTAGAGAGAGTGTCGGGCCACCCATTTTTCTATTTTCTAGACGGTTACTGCAGTTATAACTAAAT
Organism: Sambucus nigra; assembly: GCA_949130495.1. Lineage (NCBI taxonomy): Eukaryota > Viridiplantae > Streptophyta > Magnoliopsida > Dipsacales > Adoxaceae > Sambucus > Sambucus nigra. The sequence continues at coordinate 250,756,334 of OX422209.1, forward strand.
AGAGCTGAATGTGCTTGATCAAGAAAAGACTACCTTCACATGCCCTTTTGGCACTTTTGCTTAAGAAAGGATGCCATTTTGGTTATGTAATGAACTCATTACCTATCAAAGTTGCATGTTGAATCTTTTTAGCTCATGGTTAAGAGAGGCCTTGAGGTATTTATGGATGATTTTAGCATTTTCAGCCCCTTTTCTAACCAATGTCTTGCTAATCTTGAGAAAGTAGTTGCTTGAGATGTGGAAAATAACCTAGTGCTAAATTAGGAGAAATTCCATTTCACGGTAACCAAAGGAGTGGTTCTAGGCCACATAGTTTCATCCAAGGAGATGGAAGTGGATAGGGCAAAAATTTTACATCATTGTCGAACTTTCCCCACCCAAGTCACTTAAAGACGTGCACTCATTTTTAGGACACGTGGGATTTTGCCATAGGTTTGTTATGGACTTTCCCTCCATATCTAGACTCTTAAGTAACTAAGGAGGTCCCATTCAAGTTGGAACTTGAGAAGTTGAAGAGTATGATTCTTTCCTGTAAGGACATAATTTTCATAGTCATGTTTACATAAGTGTATGTCGTATACCGCTATAAATCGTTGAAGAAATAGTTCCAGTTTGAAGATACCTGAAGAAGGATCCAAATATCAAAAGTTCATCAACATTCAAACCTCTGCCAGATTAATTTTGGTAAAGATGTGTTGTAATCCCTTAACGGTTCATTTAAAGTGTTGGGATACTTTTTCAAAAACTTTTCTAAGTGTTGAGGCGGTATTTTTTGCCAAAATATTTTTCTAAGTGTTGAGGCGAATTTTTTAAAGAAAAAAATAAATTTTCTATTTTTCTCCAGCTCGTTCGAGAAACCAGTATATGTCGTTCAAACGACGTTACGATCTCGCAAGAAGCTCTCATTCGAACGATGTATAGTCTCGTTCGAGCGACTTTCCCACTTCGTTCAAGCGACAACACCGACTCAATTTTTCTATATAAAGCGTGTTAAATCACTTTGTTTTCGTTAAGAAGAACTGACGATTTTTTTCTCCATAAACTGCACGCAGCAGATTACCTTTGTCTTCTTCATTTAGTGTTTTGAGCGTTTGCTTTCAATTCACGAAAATCCTAATCTTAAGTGAATTGTTATTTGGAACCCGAGATACATCTTTACTAGAGTTTCTCTTGTAGGTAGGATAACCTACTATTGATCTAGGTGCCACTTGAGGGAGGCGCTTGGCTAACGTTGACTGCGTGTCATAGGGGGTACTCGTGGGTGTTATCGGGCTGATTCAGAGCTGCGGTTCTTGTGGGTATCTGAGGATATTCATTGCAGATTTCGCTTGTAATCATTGTTAGTATTATTAGTGAAATAAGAGGTTTTCCCTTTTTGGTTTTTTTCCTAAAATTTGTGTGTCAGCAATTTTTTGTGATGGTTTGATTTCACTCACGTAGTTGTATGTTTTAGGCTTAATTTAATTTATTTAAAAAATTGGATCTGATTAAATAAGTATTTAATAGGAATTTACGAATTTATTCAAATTAATATCACACCGCATTTAAATATCTTCTTCCATCATGCAAGTTCTATATTGGAGCCTTCTATTCAAGTTAACGTATAATGTGAGTGACTTTGCGATAGGGGTTGTTTTAGGGCAACGGAGAGATAAAAATGCCTATGTCATTTACTACACTAGCTGGACTTTAACTGGACCACAATTAAACTACTCTACCACGGAGAAAGAGTTACTAGTTGTAGTATTCTCCCTTGATAAATTCCGTTCATATCCTATCCAGTTGCCCATCAAATGTTTTACCAACCGCGCAACACTAAAATACATCCTTTCCAAGAAGGATGCCAAGTCGCGCCTCATTAGGTGGATTCTTTTACTCCAAGAATTTGACATTTCCATCAAAGATAATAAGGGAGTAGAAAATGTCGTAGTCGATCACTTGTCTAGGCTATCCTCCGATGTACCTCATGATCTTGTACCCATAGATGAATTTTTCCCGGATGAGCAACTTTTGTCCACTTCCTATCTACCTTGGTTTGAGGATATCGCGAACTATATAGTGACGGATTTTGTTCCCTCACAATGGACTCCGCAAGAGAAGAGGAAGTTTTTCACTTGGTCATGCATGATCTTTTATGATGATCAATATTTATTCCAGTATTATGTAGACCTAATAATCCAAAAGTATGTACCAAATGATGAGATCCAAAGCGCCATACTATTTTATCATTTAGAAGCATGTGTAGGCCAATTTTCCACGAAGAATATAGCCGCAAAGATCCTCAAATTTGGTCTCTATTGGCCCAGTACCTTCTGGTATGTGCACGGATATTGTCAATTATGAGAGAGATGTCAAAATATGTGTGCATTTACTAGACGCGACATGATGATTTTGATCCCTATCCTCACTACTGAGATATTTGACTATTGGGGCATCGACTTCATGGGAACCTTTCCTCCCTCTTTTGGTTTTCTCTGCATCCTTGTTGTGGTATATTATGTGTATAAATGGGTATACGCCATAGCTACACGCACGAATGATAGTAAAGTGGTGGTAAATTTCATTTATGAATATATACTTTCTAGTTTCGATGCTCCCAAAGCCATCAGTAGCGACAACGGCTCGCACTTTTGCAACAAGTTGTTCGAGAAGTTAAGAGAAAGTACGGAGTTATTCATAAGGTTGGGACAACTTACCACCCTCAAACGAACGGGAAAGTTGAGTTAGCTAATCTAGATATCAAAAATATACATGAAAATACTGTTGATTCGTCTATTCAATTACTCGATGCACTATGGGCTTACTGGACCACTTACAAGAAATCCCTCGGAATGTCTCCATTTTGCTTTATGTATGGCAAACCCTTCCACCTCCCCGTCGAGTTGTAACACAAGGCGCTTTGGATAATCAAGAGGTTGAACTTTAATTTGGATAAAGTCGATGAAACACGGAAGCTTTAATTGAATGAGTTATAAGAGATACGCAACGATGCGTACGAGAGATCCCGAATCACAAAAGGACAGATGAAACTTGCACATGATCAGAGCATTAATCATAAAGAATTTCATTCGGTATCAAAGGTGCCACTCTACAACTCAAGTTACATTTATTTCTTGAAAAATTGAGGCGTGCATCGGGGAAGTGGAGACAATTTTATTATCATGGCCCCGAGTACCCCTAGCGTTATGGGGTGATTGTTCGTTGTATATAGGAGTCGTGTGAGTGTATTGCATGTATAAGAGTCAGTCGTGTGTGTATAAGCATGAGTGTTGTATTTTGGTTTCGGGTCTTATCCCGAGAGTTGCCCAACAAGTCCGTGGAGATTTTAATAAATATTCGTAGAAAATTGTATTTTTAGGTTGAATTTTTGGAGATTTTAGGAAGCCCACAAACTATGTTTGAGAGAATGTGAAAATTTCGAGGAAAATGAGAAAACATAAAAGAATTACCTTCAGAAAATCGAACTCATTCACTCAAAAATAGAACCCTCGAGAAGAGGTTTTGTTTTAGAAAACAATCTGGGCAACAGTAAAAAACAAGGTGGTTAATTGTTTTCATCGGTTAGGGGAAACGAGTGGCGATTTTGTTTTGAAAACGTGCCTAAAGATGTCTCAAAAATTAAAATTAAAATTAATTATGAGACGCATATGGTAATTAGATTAGTGATTCGGACACATGAAGTTAGGCTATCGTTTGTTAACCAAAAAATATTAGCGCCATAAGAATCCCAAAAAATGTCCAACTTTTGAAAGCCAAATTAAGCCAAAAAAATTACATCCCTTTCATTTGGTAACTCGAATTTTAAGTCCATACGGTACAGAAAAATGGAAGAAAAATAGAAAAATGTTCAAATAAAAGCAAAAAAGAAAATGATATGGAAAATAAATGAACAAAAGTACGAAAAAAAAGTACCAGCGGTCCTTCAAAAGAAAAAATTTCAACTCTGAAAAATTCCAAAAATTTCCATAATTTTCCAAAACACCCTTAACCAGGAAAAAGTCCTAATCGAGTCCAAATAATGAAATCGATCAATACATGGAGAGCTAAACAAACAAAACATATAATAACGAGAAAAATCAGTGTGTATAAAGAATGATATTTTCCCGTTTTCCAACGATCATAGTCTGTTCATGAGATCTTTTCACCATAAAAAAATTTCAACTTTCAAGTAGTGTGCGTGAACTCGTGACCATTACATTTACTCTTAATTTTATGCATACCAAGATAAAAATCCATTATCAGAGTAATTCATTTGTGTGTTCATCCCGTGAGAAATTGAAATCAAAACAAATTTTCCAAAAGTAATGTGATTATCAATCGGTGGATGTCAACAGTTAATTTTCAACTTCACACGCACACACTATAAATTGAGATTGTCAATATATTAAAGACTTTTTTATTATTTTTTTAGAATTTAAATTGTACATTTTTTAATTATTTTGATTTTCCATTGAGTCGTACCATGTGGTACAAATTAAATTTTGTGGATAAGTTCACTCCAAACCTTCATGAGACACCACGTTTCTTACTTGTCGTGCTAACCTCTTTGACTTCACTGTCGAGGACATGAACTAAAACCATCACCCAAACTATCATGATCGGCCTAAACCAACATCGACGTCGAAAGATCCACTGCCTATCTTACCACGCCACTCCCGAAAGGAACCTTGAACCTAGAGCTTTGATATCATTTCTAACTCCCCATCCCAGATATATGGGTTAGGTGTGAAGTGAAATGAAACAACCTATTTAATGTTGCTAGTCCAGTTTTATTTTAAATTAACGTTTTACTTGTTTAGCATGCGATTCCAGTTTCAAGATAAACTACGTGTAGAACCCATAGGGAGCACCCCGAGTCCAAGTAAACAAAGCTATAAACGTAAAATAAATAAAGTACACTAACCTATACAACACCCTCAAAATATAAACCCGCACCCAACTTTCCGTAACAAAGCGAGGGTGTGAGCCTATGTCCAGTGGGAATATACAAAGCAGTATAGAAACGAACGGCGAAAAAGAGTACCCACACACTACAATCACATGCATGCGAAAATATATATGTATCTACATGTATATAGATATACTTTTGAAAAATACATATTCAAATGTATTAACCGTTTTACTTCCAAAAACCTTACTTATCCAGATTAAATTATCTTAATCTTGTAAAGAATTTCTTTATTCATATGTAGCATTTCTCACTTTGTTCACTTAACACCACTACACTTGTTTTATTCCAACCCATTCCTTTACCGGAATCACCCTTTTTTCATTTAGAATACACTTTAGTATTTTCACTGAAAAGTGCCATTTCAACACACGCATTCGTCGTGTTAGAAAATACATGTTTATCATTTGAAAGCCTTTTTATTTCATACCTAAGCGAATTATGGGTTTAACAACTTAAGTTACACAACCACCCATTTTCCCACTTTACTTCACCCTTTTACCTTAACTTATGGACATTAATAGATTTACACATTTACTTGTCCAATTCACCCTTATCGGAATATTTATTTCATTCATTCAAGTTAGGTTGTATTAATACGTTTACCACACAACCTATTTCTTGACATGTTCCTTATTCCCTTTTATATTTTCTCAGAATTTTCCTTTACTGCATACTTACACGGGCTCCACACCGACGACTATACGCACCATATGCTCTGGCCAGTAAATTAGGGATTTTCACCCAAGGGCTCCGTGCCCTTCTTGATTATTCTCGATTGCATCTGAGTCCTTATTAATGTGTTTAATATTTTACACATGTCCACATTATTCCACTTCTTTACCTTTTACCCAACCGAAGCCAAAATTCGGACTTAATCGTTCGTTTTAACACTTGAAAAGTTGTTTTTTTATTTTTTTAAGTCCCTTACCCATAGACACATGATTTATACTGAAATCATTCAGGCTTTAGTAGTTAATTCATTTTCACCCACACTAGATGTAAGAACATCCGTCTATATATTTAATTCATAAAAATGTCCCACTTTAAGTAAATTTACCAATTTACCCTTTTATCGCCAAAACATGAAATTTAGTCCTTTAACAAGTGTCATTTTTTTCAAAAAGGTAGTTTAAGTTTTCAATCCAACACTTAAACACATTTAACCATTTAAAAACACTTGTTGTCTACATATTTCACAAACACGCTTTATATTTGAGTTTTTACATACCAACACCCATTTTACCAACACTTGTACATAAACCCATACAACTTTCTCAACTTAAGTTCACACAATTCAATTTTGGCATTTTTAACTTCAGCACTTAGCCATTTATTTCACATTTAGTCTTCTTTACTTTTACTATTTACATGAAGATCCTAATTTCTCATGTTTACATATTAAACCCACTTTTAATATAACCCATTAAAGTGAGAGTTCCCTTTTACACATACCTCTATTATTTCAAGTAAGAAGTCATATTTATATCTCATAAAATGACTCAAACATGCCTAAGACACTTCTTTGCATAAAATCACATTATTCCACTTTAGAAAATGACACTAACACATTTTATTTCACAAAATGCCCATGAATAGTGTTTTAGATTTAATAACAACTTTAAAACTCATTTAAACCTTCTTTTAAATGCCCCTTTTTCTTTAAAACATCAAGAGTGTATTTAATAAACCCATAAATACATTATATCCATTTTCTTACACACTTTTACACCCAAATGGTGAAAAATAGTAATCTCATTTTTTATCTAATTTAAACCCACTTTAAAACTTTTATTTGAGACTCATTTATTCATGAAATCATGGAAATCAACCACTAAACTCCTTGTACGTAAACTATCACAAATCCTACATATATTAAGCATAATATATGTAAATAACAAGCTGAAATTATACTCATCAATAAACCTAAATTAAGGTTAGTAAATACCCCCTCTAAGACTCCAAAATGGTGGTAGAATGGTGGTGTAGGAGGAGCAACCCACACCTTTAAATGTGGCCTCAAGGGGTTACCATTAGCTCTTTCAAAACAAGATCCATGGAAGCTCCATTGCTCCTCCTCTTGCTCTCCACAAAATCTTGTTGCTTCCTCCAAGAAGCCTTCTACAAGTCTCCACCCAAACTCAAGGATGCCATCTTCTACTTCCCATAAATCGGTCTAGGGTTTTATATGGTGATAAAAGGTGGTTTGAGCTCCTACAATGGTGTTTCTAGGTGGTGTATGGTGGTGTAGTAGTGCGGTAATAGTCTGACCAAAAGATTCCCCCCCCCCCCCATGGGAGCCCAAGCTAGAGAGAAAGAGAGGTGTAAATCAGATGGAGTGTATAGAGAATGCCATCCTACGATTCTCTCTCTCCCTCTTATAACTAAACTATAAGGCTATAAGGTTTAAAAGTAAAGATTCTAATCCCAAATTACTCCCATATCAGGTCCTAGGAGATCCTCCAATCGACAGCACATAAGATCCAAAGGTTGTAGTTGAGACAGCACATCAAAACAGCAAGAGATCTGTCGAGGACCTGCTCTGTCGATCGATCGACCAGGAGTCATCGATCGATAACTTCCCCTTTAAAAATTTCTCCTTTTTCTTAATTTGACCCCATAGCATTGTAATATATATTTTTAGCACCTCAAATAATTATTCAAATAATTTTGTACTCCTAACCAAGAGTCCTATAAAAATTATGCAACATTATTCTTTACTATGTCGTGTACCGGTAGGGATGGCAACGGGTCGGTTCGGGGTCGGGGAAAGCATCCCCGTCCTCGTTAGAAATAACATTCCCCATCCCCACCCCGTTCCCCGTTATAATGGGTTCAGGGATCCCCATCCCCGTTTTAAACGGGTATCGATTTCCCCGCGGGGAACCCGTTTCTTTTTTCTAATATTAAAAAATTGATTTCATATTTTTTTAGAAACTAAACATTGATTAACCCTAAAATATCTTTGTATATATGTATATCGTATATATTCAGATTCTAATTTATCTTCCCAATGATAAAACAGGGGAAACACACACACACATAGGAGACAAACCCAGAAATGAGCTATATAATTAACAGAAATTAGAGAAAATAACAAACTTGTTCACAACATAAACAACAAACGGGGGAAACACACAACATTAATTTTTTTTGAAGAAAAAAAGAACAAGTGATTAACTCTGAAAAATTCACAGCATAAATTATTAAAAAATCCAAGTACACAAATAGAGTTCAAATAAAAACTAAAGAAAAATAACCCTAATACTAATAAATGAAAATAAAAAATACCTGTTAGAAGAAAGTTATATATTAATAATTCGGTTATGTATTAATAAAAAATACCTGTTAGAAGAAGTAGTGTCAATATGTAGAGAACGAAAACGATAGCTTAAGAAAAAATAACCATTTCTCGTCACATTCCCACCAACTTGTCCACTATCCCTCTCTAAAGAAAATGTGGTCTCAAACCCATTATTCCATCAACAAAACACACCTGAACAAACCCAACAACCGCCCATTTGTTGTGACTCATTTTGTTCTTTAACAGCTTCAAATTCTTCAGAGGAAGATGGAGAAGAAAATGGACAAGCATAGTAAGAAGAACAAATTTGTGGGTATTTTTACTCATAAATGCCACCTCCATCAATGTTTTCACCATATAGAGATTTTGGGTGGGATTTCTTTGACCCTTTTATAGGTGTTAGGCCTGTGATAATAAGTGGTGGCTACGGTAGAAACTCTGATGATGATTTGAGGGTAGTGAGAAAATAGGAAGGTATTCCAGATCTTGAAGAAGGAGAGATAATGGAGGAAAAGAGTAAAGTGTTGGTGGCTAAAGAGAGAGAGAATGGAGAGCAAGAACATGAGGAGAGAGGGGAGGCGAAAGAAAGTTAGAAGAAATAAGGTTAGAAGAAATAGGACCCTTTCTTTATTCTTATATATACATACATATTTTAATATATATTAGTAATTCAGGTATCCTCGTGGGGACACGAAACCAACCCAAAAAAATTTGGGGATTTTTTTAACTCCCCAAACCCACCTCGATCCCCGAAACTTAATCCCTATACTCTACCCAATAGGGTCGGGCATCCGTAGGGACCTGAATTTTCAGAGAAAATTGTCATCCCTACGTAGCGACAAAATTCGCATTATCTTAACCATGTCCTGTCACATTCGTTCCTCGACTAATCCACGTCACATCTTAACAATATATTTGCACTAACTAATCGAACATGAATGTTCATCCATTCAGGCCATGCAACGTAAATTTTCCTTTTTAAGTCCCTACGTGTGACGCGTCACTTTTTTTGTAATTTCGGCTCAATACTTATGTATTCTTTTCTTCGATAATTTCTTACTTGAGTCAACTACTTCAATTATCATTAAATATTTATTTTTGAGGGAGGGGGTATTACATTCGGTCCAAACCAGTTCTATTTGATCAAGGGGTTTGATTTTCGATAGCGAGAGTTGTTAGGGCTTGTACTTAGCCTCTTAGCCGTTTTTAGGTCCTTAAATAGAGGTTTTAGGAGTCTAATTTCATATACTTCAATCATTGTAAATCTTTGGATTCATCTATAATCACAGAGTTGCAATTACTTTATGACTTCGGCACTTATAAGGCAATAAAAAGAGTTTATTTCAATTTCTAGTTGATTTGTATGTCCTAGACTTTGGATTCTCATCGATTTGGTATTAGATTTCAACTCTTTTTTCTTTATATTTCAACATTAATTCCTATAAGCTTAATATCATTTGTGTAGAAATAGTTGTCATGTCTAGCTAAATTATTCGTTGGTTGGGAAACATGAACCCAACCTAGGGTTTTTGACTTTGAATGTAAAATTCGTCAGAATTAAATAATTAATTTCTCGAGGTTGATAGATTGATCGTGACTAATAGTGTAGATATCTTAACTCCATTTGTTGAAAGCAACCCGAGTGTTTGAGGATGCATTATATGTGTCGGTGAATATATTAATCGCGCATATTAATTCGTTGACCAATTATTGCGCAAGTTAACACCTAAACATATTTGGTGCTTCAATTGATTTGTCGTTTTTCGTTAATTAATTAGTTGATTCATATAATTTCATATTTATCGTAGAAATCTTATGGTTTGATGGGTTTTTAATCCCAACCTCATTTTCCAAAATTGTTTTAAAACCTTCAGTCTTTGCTTTATTAAGTTTAATTTTCAATTTCAAAACTCAATTTGTCTAGTTAGTTAAAATCATTCTACATAAGAATCATCACCTCGAAAGCCACAACCATTTGAAAAGGCGTAATTATGGTATTATGGGCCTTAATCTCATTTGATTATGTTTATAGCTTTTGTTCCCCTGGATCTTTGACTAACATATTGAAGAAGGATAGGCCCCCGATTTTAATTTTCTCAATTAAAATATTATTTCCTTTTATATATATATATATATATATATCAAGATGCGGAAGCGTAAAGAAGTGTGATGGTTCACAAACAAACGAATTACCAAATTTTAATTTTCTTAAACAAATTAAAATTAAACAGGGTGAAATTAAATTAACGCATTAAAATCATTTTCACTTAAACCAAGTTAAATCATTCAAGTCCTAGAATTTGCCTAAGTCATATGCGGAATTTTATCAAATTAGGCCAAACCAATTTTAACAATTAAATTGAATGACTTGAATTAATTAACTACACATTACCCAAATTAAACACGTAGAGATTAAATTAAACCAATTTTTATCCTTTTACCTAAGCATGTGTTCTAGGTGACTTTACAAAAGATAAAATAAATAATTAATCCACTACGCCGCGATGTACGAGGAAAAAACCCAAGACGGGAAACAACCTCGGACGGCCCTAGCCTCAAATCCACTAAGTATGGAATTTACAAATACAAGACAGAAAGGCTTACAACACACGACTCGATCCCTCTCAAGCCCCGACGCTTCTTCTTGTAGATACCTCTTCCTAGCGGATAACAACGGAGCTCCACCGCGATCTCGGAGTCCACCGATCGGACTTTGTATGGTCACCGTCACCCGAACAAGGAGCCTTTCTCCAAGTGGGTAATGCCGCAACAAATAGCTTCTTCTTTCTTTGATGGATGTAGAAGCAAACCCAAAACTTCTCTTTGAACGGAAGAGATGAACCCGGTGCCAAAACTCCAAGCAAGATGTATATATGTTGAAACTTGGATAAACAAACAATTGGGTATAAACTAGAGTGGTGTGTATTTTTCTCTACGTAAAAATCTCACTCAAAACATGAACATTTTTCTTAAACAATTTATCTCTCAAACTCTCTCTAAGAGATGAAATAGAATGAAAAAGTTAAGTTGGAAAATGTTATTCCCGCACATAATAAAGTCTGAGAAAAGTTAGTTAAGAAACAAGTGGGGAAGTGGGAGAAAAACTGCTTAAACTGCCAAAAACTGTTCCCGCCTGGCATCTCGTTCGAACGACATTTCGTTCAAACGAACTCTCATTCGAACGATTCTTCTAACGAAGTTCCAGTATGAACTCGTTAGAAGCTCGTTAGAAATCTCGTTAGAACGACAATCTCGTTCGAACGACATTTCGAATGAAGTTCCAGTATGCCATAATGGGAAGTCGTTGGCAATCTCATTCGAACGACATCTGGTTCGAACGACAATCTCGTTCGAACGACATATCGAACGAACTTCCAGAAAGTTTGGAAAATTCGATTTTAGCCCAGAAAACTTTATAAACTTATTTTAAAGTTTTAATTAATTCTTTCTGAAAATAGAACACAGTTTTAATTAAACCTAACACCCAATTAAACTTGTTCCAAGCTCCTATATATATAATATTGCATGCATACCTTGGGAGAATGGAACCATAGTTGATGACGTAGAAATGAGGCACGCAAACCGGCATATTGATGAAGTTTTATACTTTTTGAAGCTACGTCTTCAAACAAACTTTTCATAGGCTTGAGAATATTACAATTAAATGCAATCCTATGTATAAATGTTTTTGTCCGGAATTGAGCCAAAACTATATATGGACTCAATTGAAAATTTGTGTCCTTACACATATCGAGTGCATGCGCGTGGTTGACTCAATGCACACAAGGTTTATCATAGTCTCTAGTTTACTTTTTATATAAAAAATTAAGAGGTCTAGTGAGACCACACGGGCTCATCCTAAGTATTTTGTAGTTAACGCTTAAATCAAAGATTAGGGACGTATGAGTTCGGGGATTGGGTTACGAGTGGAGAAGGTGTTAGGCATACCCCTTATTCTTAAAGTAATTTATACATATATTTTCTATATTGTACTGCTTAATTATTTCTTAACATGGAATAGGGAATTTTTAATAAACCTTATTATTTAGACTCGTCAAAACATGTCGAAGATTTCCTCATACCCAAAAAATGAATTGTCATGAGGGATCAAAGCAGTGTGTCTCTTGGGATGGACGCCTTATGTTCCTTTAGGGTGTATGCATGTGTGAAAATCTTGATGTCTCTTATGTGGTGGACATCAGGGTATCATTTTATTTGTGTGCCTTTCGAGCATGTGTAGGAATTTTGGTATCGCTTGTGTGGTGGATATCTATGTGCCTCTTGGCAAGAATGTATGTTATAGACATTTGGGTACCTCTTTGAGTGATTTCTTGGGATCAAAGCGAAAACTTGATATTATGCCTATGTTCCTATGAGGTCAGAGATCAAATTCGATATAGTTCAAAATGTGCGTTTACTTACGTGCTCGTGGGCATTGTGCGAGGTGTTTGTTTCAAATATGGATATTTGAACAGTGATAGTAAGTGGAGGTTGATTTAAGAAATTGTAATTTTAACTATATATATATATATATATATATATATATAGAGAGAGAGAGAGAGTTTCATAAGTAAACCTAAAAGATGAACAGTTTAATGAACCTTAACAAAAAAATACATAACAACTCATTAACGTTAATTCCTATGCTATAATTGTTTTGCGTCAGTGGCAATGCTCGTACTTTACCAGCAGACCATGCTCCCCCTGATCCTGAAGGTCTTTGACCTTCTGAAGGTTACTTTGGCTTAACCCAGGGTCAGCCCTAGCAACCATTGTCACCTTTCCCCATCTCAGGGGTATTCTCGGCTCTAGGGATGAAGAGGGGGCACAGGGACCAAACTCCCATGGACCTGACGTGGAGAAGTAGTGTGGTTTCCAATTGTAATTCGAGGTTTGGGTAACCTGCAACATATTCTTATTTGACTTTCGAGCTAAAAAATGGTAGTAACTCGGATGATTCTTGGCAGAAGAGTGGATGTAGCACCCTGTGAAGACCTGAACGGGAAGGTCTGAATGATGGGCTGCCCTCCATAAGACTATAGCTCCAATTATCACCCTCCAGGTATTGGGTGATAATTGGGAAGGAGCTAAGTTAATGTAGGATAATATAGCCCTGATTATTGGATGAATGGGAAGACGAAATCCTAACTTGAACATCTGCTCATATAAGCAGATCTCACCATCTCGGCCGCCAAAGGCCCTCTCGTCCCTTAGAGAACTCCTAAGTTTTACAGATGGACTTATGGAGTACAGATGTCTGAAGGCTAGAAGGTCGATCTCGCTGACAGTACTCTCTATGTCGACCGCCTCAGAGGTGTCAACATCGCTTTCGCTACCGTCATCCTCATCCGGGTCAACGTCCGCTTAAGCAGACGAGGGAACACCACCAGGGAACCTCTGGGAAAACTCAGCTCCTGTGGCGGCCGATAGGGGAATAGCGTCAAGGATTGGGGGAACAGCCAAGCTAGGCCCTATAATTTCAATGTCAGAGGAAGAGTGCGAGGTGCTAGAACTTTTGTGAGACGAGGCACGGCTAGAAACCTCGGCTTGATCAGGGGCTTGGTCCATCCAGACGGAATAATCCATGGCTTCTTCAAAAGAATCAACAGACATAGGGTCTGAGGTTGACGACTCAGACTCAGATATAGGAATGGGTTCTACTGGGACCTCTGCAGGCACAGATGTCTCAGGATACACCACTTTTATAGGTGGTGGAAATATAGGCCTAAGAGGGAATGCCTCTGCCCTACGAGCTTCCTCTTGGGCTTGTTCTATTTACCTAATTTTATCTAAGGTTTTCTCCCTAAGAGAAGGAAATTCCTCTAAGAGTTGATAAAGGGGTCTGAGCATGTGGGGACGACCCTACACTTAGGGACTCAAGCTAAAAACAAACAACTTGACCCAACCTAACTAAGGATCAAGCTGGGATTTTAAACAAGAATTATTAAGGACAGTCAAGAACAAGAGCTACCAAAAAACTCATAACCCTACCGGAAAACTCATAAAACTCACCGAAAAACTCAAGCCGAGACCGAAAAATACAATAAATAGTAAAACAAGGCTGAATAAATGGCAAAGAAGGGGTAATAGGCAGTACCTGATGAAGTATGAAGTGAAGAGTGGGAAGATTGGCAAGAAAATTCCACGAAATGCACCCTTGATCAAGCTCTGGAAGAGAGAGAATTCAAAGAAGGTTCAGGCGGGAGAATGAACGAGAATGAAGAAGAAAGAGAGAGAAAAGGGTTAAAACCCTTACAAACCACATGCACGCATCCCAAGGCCCATCATTGCCTTGGGAGCCCAAAAGACCACAATCATTGCACTTGCCAAGCACACAACCACCTTCAGAAGCTAACACTTATCAAGAAAATATTAGCACCTAAAGAAATCCAACCTCGGATAAACATACCCCTTAGGCACCTGATCACACAGGTAAGTAAGGGCTAGGGGTGATTGATGTGCCCTATATGTACCCAACAACTCAGAGACACCAACCTCAGCCAGGGAGATGGTCGAGGTTAGAAGGGCCCCAAATTGGCGGCCAGCGGTGTCGTCCTAAGCAAGGTCGCCCATGGCCGACGTTGTTAGTTGCCTTACAGCCAAGCAACAGCTGAGGTCCTCATGGTCCATGCAGATAGTAATCCATCAGGTCGGTTGGAGCCGACATCACGCCTACATCATACATCAACCTCGGTTGGGTGTAAGCCGAGGAAGCAGAGACTACACAAGCATCAAAATCAGCCTCGGATGGGAATCAGCCAACGTTCCTGCTACTCCACCATTACCTCGGCCCAGGCCGACATCACAACTCCACCTGCCTTACCTCGGCTTTCCTACTGAGCCAAGATCATCGCAGATAACCTCTGATTGAGCAGTTGCCAGACTTCACCAACCTCGTACTCTTCCAGGTCGAGGTTGGTATCACCCGAGGACATCCGAGCTTCTACACGTTCTTGTATAACCTGGAACACGTGGACAAATCTGTTGTAACCGAATTATTCCCTCCACGTGAGGGAATATTGAGGTCATCATTACTTAGTTGAGATCACCCAGGTGTCACTCTCATATTGGCTCGATGTTCATGCACATGCTCATTGTATGCTTGAGGGGCACATTATACCCCCCAAGCACTATATATAGAGGTCATCTTCTACCTAGTAAAGGGATCCAAAATTACAACCCTAGATGAAACTCTGTCATTTTACACAGGAGAGAGAGAAAGCTTGAGAGATTGTATACATGGTCGTTAGTGCCTTATTCTATTGACCTTACTCACTCACCTGCACAATGGATGTAGGCCTAATTGGGTGAACCACTAATATATATTGGTATTCATCCTCTTCTCCTCATCTCAATCTCTTATATTTAGCATATACTCGAGCTGCCATTATTATCACTGATATGAGCTTACAAACACCTTGAAGGATGGTGCTATTTCCAGCATCATCAGTTAGATTAAAAAATTAGACATCAAATCCATCCATTTACCCATTTAAAATTTGATTTGAAAAAAATAATATAAATTAATTTTTTAAATTTTTGGAAAACAATTTTCTTAACGGGTAATGGTTTACATAACGGGTTAATTATGACACGATCCAAATCCACCCATTTACTAACGGGTATTAACGGTTCGATTCATGTTACCCGTTAATATTATTGGATCATGTTCGGGTTTAAATTTTTAAAACCATTAAACTTACGGGTCGTGTTTGGATTAAGGTAATTTTACACGAAACTGTTAAAACACAACCCGAATACGACCCGTTGTTGGGCCTAATCTTGGACCAATTCCTTAGGAGAATACGGTTTAAACGAATCAATTAGCAAATCCAAGATGGAATACCCTTTTGTTACATCGATCCAAACTATATGATACGATTCTTACAAACCAGTAAGCCGTTTGTTAGTCAACCATCATCCAAAAACACTGTACAACATATAGGATTGAGTAGTCTTCTCCCTGTCCTTGCGCTTATTTGTGCACATCAGCCATTTAAATGAACTCTGACAATTGGTTGCTTCTTGTTGGTTTGTTTAAGTGATACAGTAGCTCTCTCTCCTCTCTTGTACAATCCTTCATACTTATTCGAGAGGGACAAACCAGCCAGATCTGCGTCTTAAGGACCAATCAAACGTCACTACCACTTTGCAGCCTTGCTTACAAGCTTCAGCCCACTGATGTGGACGTTGGTTCCTACATAACCACTTATTTTGCCCACTGGGTTGATGCCTCAAACCCAATTCATGCCATGTATTTAAAGCACGTAAGTCACGTCTTGTCAAAAGTGACTTAATATATACACAACACAACCCGTCTTAACAAAATTTTGTAGGTTAAAACCTTAACCTATTAAACCTCTACTTTAAACACGTTGATTTCATATACATAATTTTTCCAACATTACCCTGGCTCCTGGGCACACACCTAATTAAAATACACCTATTCATAACAATAGTTAGGGGTGTTCAAAAAATCGACTAGACCGATGGACCGAATCGAACCGAACCGAACCGAACCGAGTCGAACCAATTCTTTTTTTTTTCGTCTTTTTTCTTAATCAGTCCGGTCTCGATTTATTTTTCTGTTGGACCGATCTCGTCGGTCCGGTTCACGATTTACAATTTCAAAAACCCTGTTAGAACCGCCGGACCGACTCTATATAATATAATATATTTTTACATATATATGTATATATTTAAGATAAATCAATAGTGGAAATATATTTTTTAATATTTGATTAGGTTAAATTGCAGTTTAATCCAATACTAGGTTTGTTTTAATTGCAAATTTTGATATTTTTTATTTTTAAATGTTTGAAAAAAATAGACTCGAATTTATTTTTATTAGTATAAATGATATAATTCATTAATGTGAGGACCGATGGGTTAGACCGGACCGACCCTATAAAAAACCGAACCGACTAGGGTCGATTAACCGACATTATCGGTCCGGTCCGGTCTCGATCCATTTTTTTAAAGGACCGACCAAGTCGGTCCGGTCCAAAAAAAATCTCAAAACTGAACCGGACCGGACCGCGAACACCCCTAACAATAGTAAATCCCTTGGCAAATAATCTCTTTCAAATTGACACCAGGCTTATTTTGTGGTATATAATTTGTTACTTAATATGTTCAGGCATGAGAAGAAGTTTAAAATCCCTTGTTAATATAATTAGTAAAAATCCCTTGTTAATATAATTAGTAAACGGATAATAATACAATTTCACCCCCAACAGAAAATGTGCAAGGACATGCAATTATGCCGGTTGTCATCTTTAGATATCAGCTAAAAGATATCAGCTAAAATGCATATAGGAGACACTTATTTAATTGGCTTATATGGGGTTCGATCACCATTTTATTAGTTATTGAGTCAAATTCTCATAATCTTTTATTATTCGGGTTTGGCCCCAAATTTTACGAATTTCGTTTGTTGACGGTTAACTTACTCTATTTATGACTAAACCGCTAGGGTTAGGTTCTCTTCCTCTCTCTAAATTAATTAGTTACAGGCATTTAGTCCTACATTCTGAGATTTTTTAGTGAGTAATCCTATGTCTTTTTATTTTGGATATAAGCTCCATTCCCTACAAATGTGCTCATTGTTAAAATAAAATAAAAACTGTTAACTCATAAAAAGAGGAGCGGTTGATTATACAAAACCCACCAAAATGGGCATGTTAGAATTTAGGACTGCCAACAAAAAAAAGGTGTGGGTTCGAACACATATATACATATGGGTACAGGACTTGTGACAAAATATCTCTCTCTCTCTCTCTCTCTCTCTAAATCAATATGGGTTGGATTCTGATTAGTTGTTGGATTTTGTAATGGTGGTGGCGTCTGGAGGTTGGATGATGTTTGGGTGGTGTTGGTGTGTCAAGGTTTGACGGAATGAAAGTGATGGTGTCGTCGGGTTATGGTTTTGACATAGAGGTCATGGTGGTATTCAAGCGGTTCCGACAGGGGTTGTTGGTGTTTCTAGGTAGACTGATTCTCTCTCCTCTAAAATCAATTTGGATTAATGGGTTTTTGAGGGTGTTGAGATTTGGGTTTTGTTACTGTTATTTTTACATTAGATTTGTATTCAGTTTGTTTGTGCATTTCATGTGTGCGAAGTGATAACATATAAAAGATCTACAATGAAATAGAAAAGAGAAAAAGAGGGGCTAGGGTTTCATATTGACATAAACTATAATATAATACAATGAAAAGAAGGGAAGATAAATATATGTCCTACTACAACCACCAAATAATAAAAGAAAAGGGAAAATACTAAAGTACCCTTAATGCTAACTAAAACTCTAATATCCCCCCTCAAACTCACGATGCCACAGTGAGAAGCATTGGGAGTTTGCAAACCAAAAAATGAAAACGCTGAACTGGATGAGACTTCGTAAACAAATTAGCTATATGTACGAAAGAAGAAACAAAAGGCAAAGTGATGGCGCCACGCATAAGATGATGATGAGTGATATGACAATCAATCTCGATGTGCTTAGTCCTCTCATGAAAAAATAAATTGTGAGCAATCTGAATAGCACTCTTATTATCATAGTACATTGGAGTGGGCTGCGAGAGAGAGAGATACCCATATCTACAAGTAACCGGCGTAGCCAAATAACCTCGCGAGTGGTAGAAGCCATAGAATGATACTCTACTTCTGTGGAAGACACAGAAACAATAGTTTGCTTTTTGCTCTTCCAAGAAATAAGAGAATCACCCAAAATATACAAAATTCAGTAGCTGACTTGCGATCTGTAGGATCACCGACCCAATACCAATCAGTATCAGAGTATGAACGCAGCTCCAAAGAAGAAGATGAAGGAAGTAAAAGAATCTGAAAGTGAATGCCTCTCAAGTATCGCAATATACGATGAACAGCTTCCCAAATGAATTGTAGTAGGAGCAGTAACAAACTAACTAACAACATGAACCGCATGAGCTATATCTGGACGAGTAATAGTAAGATAAACCAAGTTGGCCACAATAGTGATATATAAGGTAGGATCAGGCAAAAGAACACCATCATACGGGGAAAGATGAACATTAAGCTCCAGAGGGGTATCAACAATCTTAGTATCAGTGAGGCGAGCACGCTCAAGAATGTCCCCGGTGTACTTAGATTGTGAGATAAGATAACCCTTTGGAGAATGAACTACCTTAATACCCAAAAAGTAACGAAGGGGCCCCAAATCTTTCATCTCAAAACAAAGAGATAATTCAGACTTCAACACTGTAATTCCACCAAAATCATCCCCAATAATAATCATATCATCAACATACAAAGAAATCAGAATACGACCACCCGAGATGCACCTGATAAAGAGATCTGAATCATGCTCTCTTGGAATAAACCCAAGAGAGGTAATCACGGTAGAAAACTTCTCAAACCAAACCCGTGGTGCTTGTTTGAGACCACATAAGGCTTTCGTAAGCCTACAAACTTCACCAGGACCATGTGGAACACCCGGGGGAGGAGTCATATAAACCTTCTCATGAAGATCGTCGTTCAAGAATGCATTTTTAACATCCATTTGCGATATATGTCACTGACAGACAGATGCAACAGCAATAAGAGTACGAATAGTAGCCAATTTCACAACAGGAGCAAAGGTCTCGTCATAATCCATACCATATTGCTGAGAAAAAACATGAGCAACCAATATTTCTTTGTACTGCTCAACTGACCCATCTGACCTGGTTTTGATTTTATATACCCAACGAGATCCAATTGCCCGCTTACCAGCGGGAAGACCAAACTCCAAGTATCGGTCTGATGCAAAGCAAAAAGTTCCTCAGCCATAGCATGCTGCCAAAGAGGATCAAGAGATGCCTATTTATAAGACAAGGGCTCATAGAGGTAGTGAATAGAGGATAAAAATGAAGCAAAAGAATACAAATAACAAGAATAAACAAAATCTTATGACTAAGTGGACTTATGTGGACATTTTGGATAGCGAGAAGGAGGTTCCACCATTTCAGCAGGTGCTTGGGTGGCCACACGAAAAGGGGGAGCATCAGGAATATCTGATGGCAAAGTACCTGCATCAGTAGAAATAATAGGAACAGGAGGAACATGGGGTGGCGCACTGTCGGTGGTGCAAGGTGATTAAGATGGCACACTCTCATCATTATCAGATAATGGATCAATATTGAAAAGATCAGATTTAGTGAGTGCATGTGGATTATCAGGAATAATAAAGAAAGGGATATGCTCAAGAAAGACAACATGGCGAGAGACATATATTTTTTTGGTAATTGGACCATAACATCGATATTCCTTTTGACCCTCACCATAACCAAGAAAGACACAAATAGCTGACTTTGGAGATAATTTGGTATGTTCCACATGAGGTCGAAGAACAAAACAAGTACAACCAAACACCTTTAAGGAGGAATAATTAGGGGCAGACCCATATAACTTTTCAAAAGGTGATAAACCTGAACAATGAGAGGTCAAAATCTTATTAATCAAATTGACAGCAGTAAGGACAGGCTCTCCCCAAAACTCACTAGGGACATATGAGGATAATAAAAGAGAGAGAGAAGTTTCAATAATGTACCTATGTTTCCTTTCAGCAACACCATTTTGCTCAGGAGTGTCAGTACAAGATGATTGGTGAATAGTTCCATCTGAATCAAATAATTCACCAAAATTTTGAGAAGTATATTCCCCACTCAAATCCCATCTAAAACATTTGATAATAGTAGAATGTTCAGTTTTGACAAAGGCACAAAATTTATTATAAATATCAAAAAAATCTGAACATAGTTATGACTCCCTGCCTAATAAAATATCGGGTGATCAATCCTATACCAGATTAAAACAGGAATCTCATATGGTTCATTCTCAGCATCACTATCAAAAACCAATTTAACTACTAATAAGTTATTAGGCTGGCGTCAAAATTTTATTTAACTAATCTTTTTAACCAAACCAACCTCAACAGTTTATATACACAAAAACTGAAATGAAATAAAATAACCGAACACTCGGTATAACATAATACAACCAAATCGAATGGCGCGCTAAAAGGCGATAAAAGAATAAATGAGTACAATTGGGCTATCGGCCTGAGTGTTACTACAATGCTTCCTATCTAGATCACAAGGATAGAAGCATCTAAAATGAACCTGCCTGCATCCACAGCTGCTGCAGAAAACATTTGACTTGAAAGAATCATCATCCAGGCATTCCTGTGTCTAGACACCTAATATATATACATATATAGCAACAGAGGGGGGAAATAGAGAAACGGGTCAGAGTCTGAGTTTTGAAAATATTTAGCAAGTGCTTAAAAGTCATATTTAAAATATGAAATCTCTCAGATTTAAACGGGTATTGCACTCTCGTGAGATACACCTCACCCCTCTTCTAATAGTGCGCACCTATCGCATACGTTTTAAACAACCTAGTTAAGCTACCTTGCCTAACTAATATCTTACACCCATCTTCTATATCCTCCTAACTATCACCGACCTTGCGTGATATAATATAGGTTATACCGTAAGCTATCACATAAGCTTAAATTAATTTAGTCCTCAATGTGCTATATATATATATATTTCTCGTTTTTATATAAATAATAATAATACCGTTCATATTCCATAACTTTCACTAGTTTAAAATACCATTTTCACTTTAGTATATAAAATCTCCTATAGATAATTCTCATTTGTAATATACGAATCACAGTTTAAATCCGGATAAGAATCTCTCGGGATGAGAATAAAACCTTATTCATTTTACCCATTACTCAAGTCTAAATTATATGATTTCACACCTTCATATACAAGCAATATACTATACGCAACAAGTATAATTATACCTATTACAATCATAAGTATAATAACCATCCCACTAAGCTATAACTCGAGGATGCAGTCTCATAGTGCCTATCCACATCCGGGTTTACTCAATCAACCATGGTACCAAGCCAGACTCACTAATGGTCATGGAAAAAATACTAAACGGTGGAGGCGGTCATGGACGATATGACCTGGGAACTATACTCTCCCTGCTCCTCAAGTCAAGGTATTCTCCCACATCGCGCAACCTCCCTGGATAGCAGTAGAGAAAAAATATAATTTGGCTATCCATCCCTATGCCCATGGAACCAGCCTCTAAGATATAAATATACCAATCATACACAGATATATTTATCTTCATCTCATTATATATATATATAATAAAGGAGGAGGGGGGTTTTTCCACATCATATAAGTCTTTGTATACAAAACCCATATAAACAAGTTTTGTATCTATCTCTTTTTTGGCTTTCCCCAACTAACGGTTGAGATTAAATTTGTTTAGTTTTGGTCTTAACCAACTCACGATTTATATTACATCTATCGTTTGTCTCTAACGTGCAGAACTTGATTCCCAGGCCACAGCTTTGTACCGTGCAGAACTTGATTCCAGGCTACTGTGGATTCATTAAATGACTCGTGCTTAAAAGCTGGGAAATTACATCTCACAACTTTGTACACACTAAAATCACAAGGCTCGAGGTCTTCAATTCCCTCTCTCTCTCCCCCCTTAGTAAAATAATTTGAGAACCAATGCTCTCTTTCTCTCTCCTTACAATTGTTCTCCCTAAAATCATAAATCTATCAATAGGTAAATATTTGTTCACGATCTAATTTTTTTCCAATGTTTATAGATCTTACATTGTCTTATTTTCGTCTAAAGGGTTTTGAAGGGCATGTTGCGAACATCAGCAGTCATATGATTACAACTCACAACCCATGGAGTCTTTCAATAAGCGAACTATTTCCTGAGATGTATCAAAATACCTACCATTGGTGCTTATCTGGTAATTTTTTTGCTAATTTTTTTTGGGCAATGCAGACGTCGATAGCTCATAATACGCCATGGTATTATTTTTTGTGTAGATCTGACCTTTATTTCTGTTTTTTCTCTTCTTAAGTTTACTCAAAACTCATTAAGGTTGTGCGTTTGGTGGGCTTGGGTGGATGAACCCATTTTTTGTTCTACTCTGATCAGGTTCCCGACGGTTGAATCTTACCCTTAATCGAACTCACAAGGTAATTCGCAGGCGGAAATCGCTAGTATTTTTCATTTAACCCGCTGGTAATAATGATCGATGTCAAGGAGACTCATAGGCGGACCTTACATAGGCCAGATCTCCACATATGTCAAGGCGCCTCTCTCCGGTTTGTATCTTCGGTTTGTATCTTTTTTCCAGATTTCTGGTGATGAGGTTTTTACAGATCTCCGGTGATGTTTTTTTACCCACCAGTCATCTCCGGCGAGTGGAATCGAAGCTGAGTTCTATCTATGGTAAACCTTTTGTTTTTTTCATTTGCAGTTTTTTATTTTTAAAGCCCTTTTTTGGAATAACATAAACACACTCAAATATCTCTCTCTCACACAATATGGGTTTTTCCAGATATGGTACGAAGCTTGGGATGAGTCTCATTATGGGTAAAATGTTGTTTGGATTAGCTGCTAAAAATGAATTAAGCTCTTTCTCTAGGCTCTTAAAATATTTAACAAATAATTTTTTTCTGAAACTAGCATTTGACATAATTTGTGTTTCAACTTTCAAGATTTTGTGAGTTTAGAAATAATTTTGAACTAAAAAATTCAGAGCCAAGAATCATAAAACCCCCAACCATAAAACAAATTTGAGAGAAAGAGAATATACATGTGTATGGAAACTAATATTAGGTATTGACCATAGTTTTATGAATTTTTTTAAATTTCTTGAATTGTGTTTTAATGATACTGCCTAATTTTTGTGGTCTTGATTCCTAACACAGTGCACAAGGATTTCGTTCATTTCCCAACTATCTCTTTTTTTTAGTGCAGTCAATGGAACTTTTAGTGCAAATATATTGGCTCATTTCCCTACCTCCTCTCTCTCTTTTATTTTATTTTTTAGTATAGTGAACTTCAGCAACATAATATAGGGTAGGGGAATATGTTCACTGCAAAAATAAGATGTATAAGGACTTTTACTCTTTCGGAGGTGCTAAATGTAAAAAAAAACATGAATTTGGGGTTTCTTTGAAATTCTTGAATTGGATTTGAATAAAAAAATCATGTATAGTTGTTTCATCTAAATTTATTTAAAATTATTGAATTGGATTTGAATGAAATTACCTAATTTGGTTGATATCACCTAATTTTTAGGGGAGTTTGAAAATAATTTTGATTTTTTTGAGAAAATTTCTTAAACTCCCGTTGGATATTACATCATGTTTGGGGTTACTTTGAATATTATTTTGAAATATTAAGTGCTTGAAAATTGATGATCTGGATGAGAATAGATGGCGAGTTAAAAAAATATGCCAATCTAACATGGACTTTGTACCCAACACATTGTTCAAGGCATGAGTGTACTGCCTAATGGTGTATCTTTCATCCACATAATTTGATTGGTTGAGTGAAAAGTTTGAATTGCTTCTTACAAACTCCAAAATTTTGATTATGTTTTTACTTTTTCATTATATTTTATTTGGAATAATAATAGTGTTATTATGAAGTATTGATAGAATCACTGTGATTAAAGGCCAAAAGTAGTTGTGGCAAATTTTGTTTTGGCCACTTCAAAATACAACATTTATATTTGAACAAGAAAAGTAATTGCATGTCACCCAATAAACATGTAAGAATAAAAAGTAATACAAGTATGCAATATGTACGGTAAAAATGAGAGTATGATTTCATATGTGAAAAAATTCATACTACACATAATGCTCTAATATTCTGCAGTTGAACCAGCTCAGGTTACTTTGGGAATGTATAATTTTAAAACCTTATTTGATGGATAATTTTATTTACTCGAGTGAAATGAGTATCTTAGGCCACTATTTTTTTCTCCATATTTGGTAATGTGCGTGTTTTATAATCACAAATATTCGGGAGAAAATTTATCCCCGTGCTATCACGTTTAAAATATAGTATTTATATTCGCAATATTGGCGAAACGTTTAAAATACAAAATATCATGGGAAGAAATTAATTGTCGTGCCATCGTCACGGGTACACCTTAGTATATATATATGTATATATATATATATATATATATATATATATATATATACTATAATGACTCCCGTATATATAATATATATCACTTCTCAATACAATATGGCTATAATTGCCAAACTCTTATAGCGATTGCCAAAACCCCGAATGTTCCCATTCGTAATAGTACATAAGTATTTACACATTCAAAATACTAAACCTATAAGTATTATCTTACTTAAAATTAATTCACACCATAGTCACTCTAAGGATCTATATATAATCCTGAATATACCAATTCGTAATAATTTAAATAAGTATACTATCTACTTATTTTAGTTCCATAGGTATCGCATCACCTATAATAATAGTCGTCAATAGACGTACCGGATAGCCGCTCAAACTCCTTTAACCCATATCCTAAATTCCATCCTAATCACATCCTAGGATTTACTCAAATGCATTCAGCTTATATTTATTCTAACCGCATAAATATCTCAATACCCACTTGTCGAAGACCTCTCTCGAATGTTGCTCGACCCGAACATTCACTAAGTCCATACCCCAGACTTGTACACTAAACTAATCCAAGGTTCTCTCTTTCATTCCAAGGTTTTCTCACCCTCAATACCATCATCTAGGAGTCATA
The DNA here is from genome assembly GCA_949130495.1 of Sambucus nigra. Classification (NCBI taxonomy): domain Eukaryota; kingdom Viridiplantae; phylum Streptophyta; class Magnoliopsida; order Dipsacales; family Adoxaceae; genus Sambucus; species Sambucus nigra. Next base: position 250,782,237 of record OX422209.1, read on the forward strand.
ATATCATAACTAGAATCCCCTATAATAATCTCCAATTGCAATTTAACTCCCCATAATTCAAAGAAGGGAAAAACTGGCAATTTCTAAAAAGGTGAATCGATTCGCCCCATCTGCGAATCGATTCGGTCTCAATCCAAATCGATTCGAAAAGTGTTCTATAAGCAGGTCCTCAAAGGCGAATCGATTCGGTCTCAATCCGAATCGATTCGGCCTAAGATAGCCTTACAGGTCCCCTTATGCGAATCGATTCGCTCTAGACCCGAATCGATTTGCCCTGTTCGGAGGGCACTATTTGGGCAATTTCATCTTCTCCAAAATACCCAAATATCAACCCATTCTCCATTTTGTGGTTTCTAATCTCAACCAACAGCACTATAATCATCATAACACTGATTTATAACTAACACATCAATTAATTTGTGGTATTAAACCATTTTTCTTAGATTTAAACCCTAATATCATTAAAACCATAGTTTATCATTTTTTCTCCATTTCTACTCATTTATCTACACCATTAACATGGGTTTAACACTATAAATCATTAAGAGTTTGCAATACATTAATTTGTAAGCTCATACTCAAATTTCTCAAATTTATTTTAAGGGTTATAACCCAAAATTATATAGTTTACCAACTATAATATGAGATACACACACTCAAATGAATAACTTAAGTAAACACTTGCCTCGTGGATAAAATCTAATGACCTCGAGTCGAACCCCGTAGAGTTTGGGCCGGAATCCCCTTTTCGCTTCCTCTTTTCCCTCCTTTCCTCCTTTCTCTCTTTTCTCTATTTTCTTTCTTTATCTTTCTCTCTCTCGTGCCTATATAAGAGAGAATAAGGGTTTATCCCTTATAAAACCCAAAAATGACTCGTTTACTCAATTACGAGTCCCAACTAGTCAAAAAGTCTCAGGAACCCAAACACTACCCCTCGATACTCTATTCTGACTATCTCATCCATTCCGAAACCAACTGTGCACTCGAAATCTCCATCCGAGTCACTTAACTAAAATTCACTAGTCGGACCCAATGCTCCTCAACGCACGTTTTCTACAACGTAAACTAATTTTTGTCGCTTAACCAAACTGCGACATGACATAAAATATTCTGACCCATTTACTTAGTCCTAAAAGTAAATGTAACACACGTTGGTAATTATCTAACACTCATAAATCCCGAATTACTATTCACAGTAATTCTTCTAATTACCAAATTATGCCCACTTATGTAATTTAAATATCTATAAAAGTATGGGGTATTACAATAATTTCATGAGAAAAACCCAACAGTAATGCGTATAATCATCAATAAAAGAGACATAATATCGAGACCCTCCAATAGGAGAGGGTCCCCACACATCAGAATGAATGATATCAAAGGGTGAAAAAGTAGAGGAAATACTTATATTAAATGGTAAAGCTGAAAATTTTGCAAGTTTACAACCGCTACAATCAGAGATATCATGACAGTGCAAATCTCCTAATATACCTGTAGATGCTAAATATTTTAATCGTCACCTTGAGACATGACCAAGACGAGAGTGCCATAAATAAAAACTAAACAAATCTGAACTCAAACGAAAGTATGACAAGTCAACACTGGAAGCTGCAACCATTAGTACTTTGAGTTTCTCCATGATGTACAGTCCCCCCTATCTACGGCTTGTCCCAATCACCTTATGAGACCATGGATCCTGCACATGACAAAAGGTAGAAGAAAAGAAAACTGAGTAACCGACATCACATAATTGACCAATAGAAACAAGATTCATTTTAAGCTTAGGAATGTGGTAAATATTAGAGAGAGAGAGAGAGAGAAGTTGGGTGAGTCAATAGTCCCAACACTTGTTGAGGGCGTGGGAGTACCATCAGCAATCATAACGGGTAACTAAGAAGTGGGACAAAAAGAACCAAAAGAGGAAAATTTTGGTGACATGTGATTGGAAGTTCCAGAGTCTAGAATCCAAATACCTGAGGACTTACATAGTGAAGAGATGGATATAGCGTGTGGATGTGTGGCAAGAAACTTTTAAAACTTCTCAGCAAAAGAAGACATGGATGGAGTTTATGATGAAGAACTTGATGCAAATGAGTCTGATGGCGGTAAAACTGTTGTAGTATTAGGCTGTGAAGGCCTATACGAATGCTGCTGAGATTGGTTGTTGGATTTTCAAGTAGAAAACTGTTGTTGAGGTGGTCGACTATTTGATTATTGTTGTTTTTACAGTGCTTGCAATTTAGGGAACTGAGACTTCCAATGACCCTTCTCCTTACAGTAGCTACATTCATTACTGGCAACTCTTGAATAAGTCTTGTTCTGATTACTAGAAATTGGCCTAGAGGAGGCTGCGAAGATAAATGGATTAGGGCCCGAAGAAAGTACCTTCCCTGACTGAGTCTTGAGGCGAATCTCCTCGGCTAACAATTCGTGAACAACAGAATCAAGAGTTGGAAGTGGGCTACGATAAAGAATCGACCCACAAAGACCCTCAAAATCATCAAGCAATGCCATCAGAAACTGAACCAGACGTTGTTCCTCCCTATTGGCAATATATGGTGCAAAAACCCGCAACTCAGCTGACTCTGTGAGATCCAACTAATCCCATAGATCCGTCATAGCATAATAGAACTCTTGGATACTATAATACCCCGTACTTTTATGGACATTTAAATTACATAAGTGGGTGTAATTTGATAATTAGAGAAATTACTGTGAGTAGTAATTTTGGAAATTAATGAGTGTTAGATTATTACCGATATGTGTTATATCAATATTTAGGACTAAGTAAATGAGTCCGAATATTTTTATGTCATGTCACAGTTAGGTAAAGCGACAGAAAATATTTCACGTTGGAGAAAATGCGTGTTGAGAAATGTTGGGCCTGATTAGTGAATTTTAGTTAAGTGACTCGGATGGAGATTTCGAGTGCACGGTTGGTTTTGAAAGGGACGAGATAGTCAGAATAGAGTACACGGTGGTAGCATTTGGGTTCTGGAGACTTTTGTACTAGTAGGGACTCGCAATTGAGTAAACGAGTCATTTTTGGATTTAATAAGGAGATACACTCCTTTTCTCTCTTATAAGGCACGAGAGACAAATATAAGAAAGAAAAGAGAGAAAAGAATAAGAAAAGAAAAGAAGAAGGAAAAGAGGAGAGAAAAGGGGATTCCGGACCAAACTCTGCAGGATTCGACTCGAGGTCGTTGGATTTTATCCACGAGGCAAGTGTTTACTTGTTTTATAAAAATTTGGAAAACTTGATTTTGAGTTCACAAATTGATGTGTTGTTAACTCTTTATGAATTCTAGTGTTAAACCCATGTTAATGGTGTTGATATATGGGTAGAAATGGTATGAAATGATAAATGAGAGTTTAAATAGTTTAAGGGTTTAAATTTAAGAGAATTGTTCTATCCCATAAAATAAGTTGCGTGTATACTTATTTAATTATTACATATCGGTATATTCGGGTTTATATAAATCCTTAAAATTAATTAAGGTGTGAGTTAAATCTTAAGAAAGAGAATACTTATAGGTTTAGTATTTTAAGTGTGTGAATACTTATATACTATTACGAATGGGAACATTTGGGATTTTGGCTATTGCTATGAGACTTTGGCAATTATAGCCAGGGAATATTGAGAAATGATATATATTATATATACGGGTGTTGTTACAGTATATATATGATTTGGTTATAAATATATCAGTATGTGAATGATATATTTATGTATACATATATCTCTAGTGCTATCCAGGGAGGTTGCACTATGTGGGTGAATCCCCTGGCTTGAGGAGTAGGGAGAGTATAGTCCCCAGGTCATATCGTCCCGCATATGGGTGTGATAATGATTCCACTTTTAGGAGGGAATATGACCACCTCCACCATTTAGTATTTTTACCATGATCTTGAGTGAACCAGACTTGGTACCTGGGTTAAGTTGTGCATACCCGGATGATGATAGCACTTTGAGACTGCATCCTCGAGTTATAGCTCGGTGGGATGGTTATTATACTTATGGTTGTGATATAGGTATAAATATATGTGTTGCGTATAGTATATTGCTCATATATGAAGATGTGAAATCATATGATTTAGACTTGGATAAAGTGTAAAATGAATAAGAGTTTATTCTATTTCCAGGAGATTTATATCCGGATTTATAAAGATGTGATTCGTATATTAAAGTGGGAATTATATACGGGATTTTATATACTAAAGTGAAAATGATATTTTAAAGTAGTGAAAGTTTCAGAATATATATATATATATATATATATATATATATATATATATATATATATATATATATATATATATATATATAATCGATGATTATACTAATTAAAGCTTATGTGATAGCTTACGGTATAACTTATATTATATCACACCAGGTAAGTGATCGTTATGAGAATTCAGAGGATGGGTGAAAGAGATTAATTAGGCAGGGTAGATTAACTATGTTGTTTAAAAATGTATACGTCAGGTGTGCACTTAGAGGATGGGTGAGGTGTATCTCATGGGAGTGCAATACCAGTTTAAATATAAGAGATTTCATATTTTAAAGATATAGCATTTGATGAACTTGCTAAACATTTTCAAAACTCGGGCTTTGAGTCGTTTCTATATTTTTCCCTCTCTCTTGCTATATTTACATATATTTTGGTGTCCAATCACGGGAACGCCTGGATGATGATTCTTTGGAGTCATACATTGTTGCAGCAATTGTGGATGCATGCAGGACTATTTTATATGCCTCTATCCTTGTGATCTAGATAGGAGGTATTGTAATAACATTCAGGCTGATGGCCCAACTGTATTCATTTATTATTTTACCGCATTTTAGTTTGCGGCACTTCGATTTGGTTGTATTATATATTGTATCGAGAGTTCAGTTATCTTATTTCATTTTAGTTCTGTGTATATAAATTGGTGTGATTATTTTTCTTATGGTTGGTTTGGTTAAAAAGATTAGTTAATTAAAATTTTGACGCCAGACCTAATAGGTTGTTAGTAATATATTGGTTTTCGATAGTGATGATGAGAATGAATCATATGAGATTTCTATTTTAATTTGGTATAGGATTGATCACCCGGTATTTTATTAAGCGGGGTGTCACAAATGGTATCAGAGCATCAGGTTCTAGTGTCCTTAGGAATCTGGGTAGACGTACTACACTTTCAGCATTGCTTTCTATTTGAGACAGAGTCTTTTGATTAGGATTGTTGATTCCTATTGTGAGATTTCGTTCTCCTTTTATTATGTAAGATTATAGTAAATCTTTTGCACGCTCGTGTGAGATTCGTGTGCTGATTGATAAAGGGAGACCAGGGAAGGCCGTTATGAGGGCAACAGGAGGCGGGGCTTAGTTGGAGCTGTTAGTTGAATTCGGGGATAAGGACCGCAATGGAGGTCACTCCCTTTGTGGCATTAGCATGTATTGCTATAACGACTACTAGAGTGCAGTGGTTATAATTATCCATGTACCGCTATAGAAGAGAGTGGTGCTAAATTTGACTTACCCAGTGAAGATAAATTAGGAAGAAGTCTGAAGGGTCTTTGATATGGACCATTCGTTGAAGTTTAAGTTATGAGAAGGCAGTGTAGCGTTATCCAATGGAAGTAGAATGCTCAGAAGCTTTGGCTTAGAGCAGGTATAGAAATGCCCTAATGTGAAAATTTGAGAATTTTTTTTCCACTCGTTGGAGCAATGTTGAAATGGTGGGAAAGGTGGTCACCATATTTAGGGGGATCGGAATGTTTTGCTCATAGAGTAATCTTACGGGTGGCCTTAACCGTGAGTTCCTTTAATTTATCAGAAATGAAGAGAATGAAGTTTCTGGATTTCTTACATGAGGATCGGTCAGGGGCCGACAGTGAACAAAGTGTTATATGGTTAAGTGAACTTGGTACCTGATGAGGTAGGTACAATGAAGAGAGAGCCTTCAGTGGAATGATAGGCTTACTAGTAAGTGTTGCTAACACTTATGGAGAATTTGTGTTCGCAAAACCCCACAGGTGGACATCCACCCGGGAATTCATCGAAGCAGGGCAGTTGAGGTCGATAGTGTGTTTCCTTTTGGCTGGAGGAGCTAAGGAAATTATGAGGGTGAATTTCATAATCGAGGCTATAAAATTCCGAGATACTGATAACCTAAACACGGTCAGGGTGGCCAGAGATGGGGAATAATGTGATGTGGAGCATAGATCCACACGCTTTGATCTTGCCCGGTATGAGTTAAAGGACAAGAGTAGGGTGCCTAGATGGGGCATTGATTAAAGTAGTTTTTGGTTTGGTTAACACAAGTGTACTATGTATGGGAACCATTTAGAGCAGCCAGGGTGATTGGAAAAGTTATTATTATGAGTTTCACGTCGGATAAAGGAGGTATATTTTGTGTGACAAGATTGAGTCACAGTATTTTGTAGCCCTAGATTCGTGTGTGTGATTCGAGTTTAGTGGTAGTATCGGTAATATTATAGAGTGTGTATCTATATATTTTTTTGTAGTAGCGGGGTTCTATCGTTCTCTTCATTCGTTGTGGAAGCGGGTGTTGTTATGAGCCTATATCTGGTTTGCACTACTCGTCTTGTGTGTGTTATACGAGTATGGTACTATGCTAAGTATAATATTTTCATGGATGGTGGAGCGATAGTAGGCTAGTGATTGCAAGGATATCATATTCACGGTTCTAGGGTGGAACGGGTTGTGTTTACGATATCTCACCTGGATACGGGTTGATCTCTCCTTAGTATATGTTTAGATGGAACTTCGATGAGTAGATGTTTCATAATCATGATTTTAGTGTGTGGCGACCTTATAAATGTGATTTAAGGTATGCAGGATTTATTGTTAAGCTGTGTTGTTCGTGCAAAGGACTTAGTGTTAGTACAAGTGTTTATGGTATGGCTCCTTGAGAGAAGTAGGAATTCTGACCATATTTTGTCGATAACCGGGATGGGAATATCCCAGTTGCATGTTTTAAGCTAACAGACCTCCACGATCGATAAAGTTAAGTAGTAGTGTATCGTAGGGGTTTCTTATTTGGATTTCTCTTGCGAGACACTCCATGCATGAACCTTAACGACGTTGGGTGTGGAGAGATGTTATTAGATGAAAAGATGTTGATTTTGATGATAAATTACCTAGTGTGGAGAAAACACTATAAACTGAGAGACATATGATGATTATGGGCTTATGGAGAAGGAAGTGCTGTGGAAAAGCACTGAAATGTTTCTCTCACCGTAAGTAAATGGGTGAGGTAAGTTAAGGAAATTGATTTGAGGCTTATATCCATACCGTGAGTAGGAGGCTAATTCTGAGGTAATACATTTTGTGTGTGATGTTCGTAACACTTGTGTAGAGTATAGGCGCCCCGATAAGTTAGACTTTCCATTTCACCGAAATGGAAAGACATAGAGATAGAAGGGCGTTAGTGTTTGTGAGGTAGGATTTTGAACGTCCCAGTTGTGTACCTTAGGCCATTATATCTTGATGACTGACGATACGAGGTAGTAGTGTAACAGGAGGGTTTCTTATTTGGATTTTGCTTTGCGAGACGTCCCACGCATGAAACCAAGGGAATGTCAGAAGTTGAGAAAGGTCTTGGGCACTAGGGATATAGTTAGTATAGTACTCATCTTATGTGTATAGGAAAGCACACCAATCCTAGAGTATCATGATGAAAATACAGTGGGGCCAGTAGCGCTGAAATAGTGAGATTGTAGTAGGTTAACCGCGAGAAAATTAGTGGGTCAACCTTAAGAAGAATTAAATTTCCACGTATAGGAAGAATCAAATTTTGAGTTATTCGGGTAGAGAGTACCTAGGTGTTAGCACCAGGCTGAGGAAATGAGGCCCATTTTTTTTTTAGAATGTGTTACGTGTGTGACGTTTATAATGGTTGTGCTGATATGCACGGGTTATAGGATGTGTGGGCACCTTGGCGAGTTGATTTTACGCATCGTTCGAGATATAAGGGTCATATTATATAAAGCTGAAGAATATGCTTTGGGGCAATTATAAATGGAATTAGAGTGCGTTGGATGGAACGTCGTATGAGGTACGCAATAATCCAATAATATAGGTGCAATAAAAGTTGGCACACCTAAGATGAGATGGAAGGTTGACGGGAGTAGTCAATCGCTAGTGTAGTTTCCTTTTTAGGGGAAATTCTATGTCATGATGTGGACGAACGGACGCTTTGAGTGGCAACTTTCCGATGGGATCGATACGTTAGAGCTGTGATTATAGGCTCGTTATCTTAAAACGCGGTTATAGAAGCACTAGGTGCGACATGTCATTGTTAGAGTTAACCTTACGACTGAGGTAGTGTTTCAGCATGTAGAGATGTAGTCAAGCTTGTGGTTAAGCTAGTGCGTTAGAGTATAAGCCTTGAGATAGGTGGGTACCGTGAATGAGTATATGGTAGAGTACCATTGGGTTAGTACCATTCGACTTCTGTGTACTAAGAGGTAGTGTGATTGGCGATCCTAGGTTGGTGATACAAGTCGTATCCGAATTTCGTGAACGAAATTCCTTTGTAAGGGAGGGAGTATGTAATACCCCGTACTTTTATGAACATGTAATTTCATAAGTGGGTGTAATTTGATCATTAGAGGAATTACTTTGAGTAATAATTTTGGAAACTAATGAGTGTTAGATTATTACCGATGTATGTTACATCAACGTTTGGGACTAAGTAAACGAGTCAGAATATTTTTATGTCGTGTCGTGATTGGGTAAAGCGGCAAGAAATATTTCACATTGGAGAAAATGCGTGTTGAGAAGTGTTGGGTCCGATTAGTGAATTTTAGTTAAGTTACCCGGATGGAGATTTCGAGTGCACAATTGGTTTTGGAATGGCCGAGATAGTCAGAATATAGTACCCGGGGGTAGCGTTTGGGTTTCGGAGACTTTTGTACTAGTAGGGACTCGCAATTGAGTAAACGAGTCATTTTTGGGTTTAATAAGGAGATACACTCCTTTTCTCTCTTATAAGGCACGAGAGAGAGAAAGAGAAGAAAGAAAAGAGAGAAAAGAATAAGTAAAGAAAGGAAGAAGGAAAAGAGGACATAAAAGGGGATTTCGGCCCAAAGTCTACGGGATTCGACACGAGGTCGTCGAATTTTATCCACGAGGCAAGTGTTAACTTGCTTTATTCAATTGAGTGTGTGTGTATCTCATATTATAGTTGGTAAACTATATGATTTTTGGGTTGAAACCCTTGAAATAAATTTGAAAATTTTGATTTTGAGTTCACAAATTTATATGTTGTTAACTCTTTATGAATTCTAACCCATTTAATGGTGAGTATATATGGGTAGAAATGGGATGAAATGAGAAATGGGAGTTTAAATGGTTTTAGGATTTAAATCCAAGAGAAATTATTCTATCCCATAAAATAAGTTGCATGTATACTTATTTAATTATTACGAATCGGTATATTCGGATTTATATAAATCCTTAAAAGTGATTAAGGTGTGAGTTAAATCTTAAGTAAAAGAATACTTATAGGTTTAGTATTTTAAGTGTGTGAATACTTATATACTATTACGAATGGAAACATTCGGGATTTTGGCTATCGCTATGAGAGTTTGGCAATTATAGCCAGGGTATATTGAGAAATGATATATATTATATATATGAATGTTGTTACAGCATATATATGATTTGGTCATAAATATATCAGTATGTGAATGATATATTTATGTATAGATATATCTCTAGTGCTATCCAAGGAGGTTGTGCGATGTGGGTGAATCCCCTCGCTTGAGGAGCAGGGAGAGTATAGTCCACGGGTAATATCGTCCCGCATATGGGTGTGATAATGATTCCACTTTCAGGAGGGAATATAACCGCCTCCACCGTTTAGTATTTTACCATGATCTTGAGTGAGTCAGACTTGGTACCTGGGTTAAGTTGCGCATACCCGGATGATGATAGCACTTTGAGACTGCATCCTCGAGTTATAGATCGGTGGGATGGTTATTATACTTATGGTTGTGATATAGGTATAAATATATTTGTTGCGTATAGTATATTTCTCGTATACAAAGATGTGAAATCATATAATTTAGACTTGGGTAAAGTGTAAAATGAATAAGAGTTTATTCTTCTTCCGAGAGATTTATATCCGAATTTATAAAGATGTGATTCGTATATTAAAGTGAGAATTATATACGCGATTTTATATACTAAAGTGAAAATGGTATTTTAAACTAGTGAAAGTTTTGGAATATGAATGGTACATATATATATATATATATATATATATATATATATATATATATATATATATATATATATATAGAGAGAGAGAGAGAGAGTCAGGCTCTCCAACATACCTCCTAGCAACATACCTTTTTTTTTAAATAGTAAAAAAAATAATTTTGAGTTGATATTTGTTATATGGGTTCATGATATTTAAATGTGCCCCTATGAAAAAAATCAGAACAAAATAATGTGTTTTGATATTTTTAAAAAATAGTTAAAAAAACTGTCAGTTTTTACCTTTAAAACTGTTATTTTTTTACCTATTTTTTAAAAATATCAAACACATTATTTTGTTCTGATTTTTTTTACAGGAGTACATTGAACTATCATGAATCCATATAAAAAATATTAACTCAAAATTATTTTTTTTACTATTTTAAAAAAATAGGTATGTTCGTAGGTATGTTTAATGAGGTATGTTGGAGAGCCTAACTCTCTCTCTCTCTCTCTCTCTATATATATATATATATATATATATATATATATATATATATATATAATCGATGATTATATTAATTAAAGCTTATGTGATAGCTTACGGTATAACTTATATTATATCACGTCGAGTAAGTGATAGTTATGAGAATTCAGAGGATGGGTGAAAGAGATTAGTTAGGCAGGGTAGCTTAACTAGGTTATTTAAAAATGTATACGTTAGGTGTGCACTTAGAGGAGGGGTGAGGTGTATCTCATGGGAGTGCGATACCAGTTTAAATATGAGAGATTTCATATTTTAAAGATATAACATTTGATGCACTTGCTAAACATTTTCAAAACTCGGGTTTTGACTCGTTTCTCTATTTTTCCCTCTCTCTTGCTATATATGTATATATATTTTGGTGTCCAGTCACAGGGACGCCTGGATGATGATTCTTTCGAGTCAGACGTTGTTGAAGAAGTTGTAGATGCATGCAGGATTATTTTAGACACCTCTATCCTTATGATCTAGATATGTGGTATTGTAGTAACATTCGGGTTGATGGCCCAACTGTATTCATTTATTCTTTTACTGTATTTTAGTTTGCGACACTTCGATTTGGTTATATTATATGTTGTACCGAGAGTTCAGTTATCTTATTTCATTTCAGTTCTGTGTATATAAACTGTTGTGATTATTTTTCTTATGGTTGGTTTGGTTAAAAAAATTTAGTTAATTAAAATTTTAACAACATGCCTAATAAGTTGTTAGTAATATATTGGTTTTCGACAGTGATGGTGAGAATGAACCATATGAGATTCCTGTTTTAATTTGGTATAGGATTGATCACCCGGTATTTTATTAGGCGGGGTGTCACAGATACTCAATTTTTTTTTGCTCAAGAACCCGAATATCGCACTACAACTGGTACTTTTTTGCGAAATTAGATTGTGTGTACAATATGCCCAAATGATCCCAAACATCCTTTGCATAATCATACTTAGCCAACTGCATACCTATAGAAGGTGAAACGGAGTTGTTGATCCAACTGATGATTTTCGAGTTATTTGCTTCCCAAACATCCAACAACTCTGCATATTTTTTCACGTTCGTCTTATCGTTATGCTTACTCAAATTGCCATTAATGAAACCCCAAAGCTTCTTCCCTTTCAAAATATTCTTCATAACATAACTCCAATACGTATATTTTTTTCCATCTAATTTGACGCTAATTGATTGCAGTGAATAATCTCTTTCACCAGTCATTGCGAAAAAAAAAATCAAACGGTACCCAAACGGAACCAAATAGAACGAACTAAACAATTAATCAAACAAATAGGAGGAAAACGACCATAATTACCTTCAAAACAGTCGAGCAAACATAAAAAGTATCTCCTGTGTTGATGAAATTAAGCTTTGATCCCTCTCTGATACCATGATAACATATAAAAGATCTACAATGAAATAGAAAAGAGAAAAAGATGGCTAGGGTTTCATATTGACATAAACTAGAATACAATACAATGAAAAGAAGGGAAGATAAATATATGTCCTACTACAACCACCTAATAATAAAATAAAAGAGAAAATACTAAATTACCCTTAATGCTAAATAAAACTCTAATACCAAGAAACTCCATTCTGCTGAGAATAGTTTCTCAATATATGATTTTTCAGTTGTTTGTGTTCAAGTCCTTGGAAATGATTTAATTTGGGGTGTTTTTATATGGACACACTTTTTTAATTTACTGCTCCCAATGATCAAATTCCTTTTAATATAATAAGAAGAGAGAAAAAGACACAAATAACACTTTTAAAAGCCCCACCAGCAGCCCCTATGTTTTCCAATATCCTCAAACTACTACTCGTACAGACACTTTCTCCGATGTAGCTATTTAGAGAAACTCGAACTCTAGGATCGGTACATGTAAATGGTTGAATCTTAACATTTAATCTGCATTGAGGTCACGATATCATTGATAAAAACTCAAACAATCAATTAAGATTCATTATCATCTAACTCAATTTTTTAGAAACTTCTCTCTCATTTTGAGAAAAATGGTTACTTGAGTATTTTTAGCATTCACGATTACACCCACATAAAAAGTATATATATATATATATATATATATATATATATATATATATATATATATATATATATAGTGATCTTGTGCGGACCGGACATGTGTCACATAACGGTGCCCCTAGAAATTCTCGCCTAAATTATAGGCACTCTCTCTCTCTCTTTTCTGGGTTCACCGCCAGGTGACACATGTCTGGTCCGCATTCTTAAAATTTGTGTGTGGTGAAATTAAAATAGAGATTTTGAATGGTTGATTTGGGTTTTTGGTGAAAAAAGAGGTAGTGATTGCCATGACAGTTGACGGGTGTGATAGGTGCGATCCACTACTCATGTTTGTTCTCTTTGTTTCCTGGTCGTTGTAAAAAAGGAAAACATAGGTTTTAACAAGTTTGGCTGAAAGAGGAAATAGGTTAACTGTTGTTTGAAGATGAGTTTTTTCAACACTCCAATGTTTCTTTTTTCTTCAGTAACATTTGTGTGGTTTTTAAAAAGATGGGGGTTGTAAAATGATAATTTGGGTTTATATAAAGTCACCCTTAATTTTTTCGACGATCTTGTTTTTTTTTTTTTTGACGACCTTAATTGGTTTTATATACATTGTTGGTTGTTGGTCATTGATAGGGGTATTTTGGGAAGTTCGAGCATAAAAATAGTTAGCTAATAGTCAATTAACAGAAATTGTGAGATTAATGCCCAAATCCTAAGAACTAAAAATTATGAAGATTTGACTCAATAAGCAATTATTATTAGGGGCCAAACCCCAAATAACCATATTTATTTTAAATGGGAAATTGCATGGGATTCAAATTGTCGATGACATGCATATTAGTCGGGACATATATATATATATATATATATATATATATATATATAATACATCAGTAAATTAATTCTGCAATAGTTTTTAATTGGGAGTTAGTTCTCAAACGGACAAAACTAATGGGAGCCAAAACCTAAATAACCCAATTATGAATTATAATCTTACCCTTAAATGTTGATAAGAATTGTTACTTTTCCTTAAAAACTATTTTCTGTCACAATTAACGATCAAAACTGATGGAAAGGGCTTTGTTAAATCTGTCCCCATTGTTTGAGGACTTAATTGACACTTTGGGTAGTTCAGGAGTCATTATGAAACGATCGTGATAATTTAAGGGCTAAATGAGTAATTTAATCTCTCTCGCTCTCTCTAGCGGATCTCATGAGGACCTCTATTTGCATACCGTTAGCGCGAACCAATTTTGATAAAATAGTAAAAAAAAAAATTGAGCTAATTTTTTTTATATAGTTTTTAAACATTTCATTAGGGCCATATAAAAAAATCAGCTCAAAATGAATTTTTTTACTATTTTAAAAAAATCGGTCAAACTTTGTCAGTTTTTACCAACTTAAAAATTGACAAAGTTTGACCGATTTTTTTAAAATAGCAAAAAAAATTATTCTGAGCTGATTATTTTTTTATGATCCTATTGAAATGTTTCAAAATCATAAAAAAAAAAAAAAAAAATCGGCCAAAAATATTTTTTTTACTATTTAAAAAAAATGGTTCTTATTCAGGGTCCTCAAATTGGAACCTCACTTGATCATTTCCCTATATATATATATATATATATATATATATATATATATGGAGCTCTCATAAGGGAGCCTAAAATAAGGGCAATTTACGAAACCTTTTTAAAAAAAATATTTTTGGGGAGGGTTCTAAACATTTCGGGATACCCCTAAAAAATGAAGCCAAAATAATTTGTGTTGGTATTTTAAAAAAGAACACTACACATACACACTATCCATACATGCCTAATAAGACAAAGCAATAGAAGATTATAGTTTGTGCCCCGACGAGACTCACAATAATAAGATATAAGATTTAAAGCACTGGGTATGGAATATGTGTACCAAAGTGGGTACACATATCTTTATCCTTTAAAAAAAAGTTAATATTTGACAGTTTTTAAGCAATTTTAGTCGGCTGCTTAAACTGTCAAGTATCGACCCATTTTTTTAAAATACCAAAATAAATCATTTTAACCTAATTTTTTTAAAGGATACCCTGGAAAAAAAAGTTTTTTTTAATAAAAAAAAGGTATCTTAAGTATTTAGTCCTATTTATATTGATTTATTAGTCACCACTCTCATGTTTTTTTTTTTTAGTTGTTGGTCCTATATGAGACAAGTGTCGTTGTCTACAAAAAGAATAATGGGTAGTTACAGGGAGTTTTAGGTGGTTATAGGACTTCTTACAATTTTGTAAACACATGGGAGGGGAGCCTAAATACATCTCTGTAAATGGAATTAAAGCCAAAAAACCTATAAAAAAAATACCACTTTTGGGGTTGGCCATATGTGAGCAGCAGCAGCAGCAGCACCCCCCCCCCCCCCCCCCCCACACCCCACCCCACCCCCACACACACACCACCACCACCACCACCCACGAAAAAAAATTATATATATATAATCGGTGCAAAGTTGAAATCTAAGAAAATTGAATTAATTTGTAACTGAGCCAAAATCCATGTTGACAGCCTAACGGCAGAAATCCAAAGTAAGCTACTTATTCAACTCATACAAGAGGGGCGAATCTGAACAAAATTCACCCAAGTAGAAACGAAACAACAAATTATCAATCTCACCCGTATAGAAACCCTCAAGAAACGTAACCAAATTATTAATGTCGTCATTATTTAGTGAAAGAAATCTCAAGAAACATAAACTAAACTTAAAATGAAATGAATACAAAACAAGCTAGGATTACATAAGCCCCCTTTCCAGTAAACTAATCCCAACAAGAAACTAAAACATTCACACTATAAGCAATGGTCTAGAAATTGAAGTTCCATAATAATGAGAGAAAAAAGGAAAAAAGTGGAGCAACTTCAACTGATACTTTATATGAACCAGTAATCTAAAGTGCATCATCACTTGCTACTACACAAAAATCAATGGAGCAACTAACAGCAGCAGCCTTCAGAACACACGAAAAAAAATTCGGCAACTGAAGGTGGACTTGGTATCCCACTGTCCAAATACTGATACACAACAAGAGAGAGAGAGAGAGAGAGAGAGAGAGAGAGAGAGAGGCCAAAACATCAAGTTGTGAAGAAATTCCACAGCTTCTTTCTTATTGATGCTTCACCAGAGTGCTCTGATTCATCTTCCCCATCATCACCGTCATCATCGTCTTTGTCATAATCATCATCGATATCATCATCATTTTGTCTTTCATCGCCATTGGACGTGTTCCTAATATCATCTTCACCACCATATTCAGGTGTACCATTTACTTCCAAACTCAACACCACATTTTCTACCTCTTTAGCTGCACCAATGCTTTCATCAACATTGTCCGCTGGTGTTTTGAACTGCGTTACAGTAAAGTGAAATATATAGGAGTCGCCATTCAGGTAAAGATAATCAAGAAACTACTTCAAAATAATAAAATTAAGATATATATATATATATAAATATATATATATAAAATAAAATAAAATAAAAGCCCAGGAGGGGTACAATGTATTACCCTGACAACTCTATCAGATGAGAACTCTACAGTTTCAACACTTTTATGACTTGTAACCTGCACCAAAGGTGTTGTATTGTGATTCTCGAAAGCAACTCCCATTGATGGACCAGAAGCAACTTGAGGATTTTGAGTTACTTCCACTGTACCACCACCACTATCAACTTCCTTCTCCTTCCTCTTCTTATTATCAATTGAATGTTGAGCTGGCTCAGTGGTGGCTACACTGATCAATGTTTAGAGGCAAAATCTTTAGAATATATAATATATGTATTGAGTTTAATATGATTAAACTAAACACGATCATGAACAAAAGATTACACATACATATGATACTCTATCTTTTCGTAGATTGAAGTATAATATTACACATTTAGATGATATTCTCTATCTTTTCGTTGATTAAAGCATAATATTTCCGTATTTTTCCAACCAAACATCCATGTCTATTTATTTACATTACAAAGAAAAAAAAAAGATTATAGGCAGAAAACGGATATTCCCGCCTGTCACTTCCTGAAACCAAAAAAAAATAGAAGGGCTACAGGCTTTCATCAATAATTTTACCACTTAATCCTTAATGACAAGGAAACCTTGCCTTCATCAGATAGATAGATAGATAGATAGATAGATAGATAGAGGGAGAGAGACAGAGAGATGGGGGTGCACCTTACAATATATGCATCTACGACCAGTCATTTCGATTTCTCACTCCCAAAATGAAGGCAGCCATGCTAGTATTTTAAACTGTGAAATGTTATTTATTCCAATCATAACGTAGATTTAAGGTCAGGAGTTAAAATTTTGGGACAAAAAGAGAGGCAACTTCAGATTTTCTCCTTGTATTCAATATTACTTTATTATTTAATGTGCTTATGCATTGCACAATTTTCAGGGGCAATCAAGAGTATACAGAGGCTTCCATTTCCGGAGATATGAATGGTATAATCAACCGATGTTGAAGTCAATTTCATAAAGTTGAAAAGTTCCTGCAATAACTTGAACAAGAGTTCAGACTGCTGCCTCCCCACTGGCTCATGCAACAATATTTGATGTATGCGAGGCTCACGGGAATCATCTGTAGTTTTTGCTTTTATTATTTTTCATGCTTTAGTTATAGTTATAGATTTAGTGGGGGCCACTTTAGGTATTATTTAATAAAAAATGTTCTAATCCATGTGATGTGACCCACGAGATCACATGTGACCTAAACATTCCTTAGTGCCCACTTTAGCCATTTGCTCTTTTCGGTTGTCTTCGCTAGCAAGATAACTTAGCCTATAAATAAGGCCATTGGCCTCCTTTTGTACTCACTACTATTTTGAGATCACCATTATTTTAAGAGAGATGAACTAGAATTAGAAATTGGGCCCTTGGCATCAAAATATTGTTGTCGTGTAGTTTTAGATTAAATCGCTTCCGCTCCCCAACTTCACGTCAAATTGGAATCAGAACCTCGTTCGCTATTGATGTGGTCGCCATAGTTGTTGTAGAGCCGTGGATAGGGCTCGGAGGAACCGGCGATTCACTCCTCCAAACTACATCCCTACCGTCCGCTGCCAAACGGCACTACATTCTCCTCTACCACTATACCCTCAAAACCCTATATACGAAATATCTAATTTTAAATGTAACACCCCGTAATTTCCAATGGTTATAATTTGGTATTTAAATTACACATGTGCACGTAATTTAAAATAAATTGGAAAATAATGTGAATGTGAAATAAATATTAATTAGCGTGAAATGCATAGTTGTCAAATCGTGAATCGTTTACCCCCCCGAATCGTGAATCGTGAATCGTTTACCCCCCCGAATCGTGAATTGTGAATCGAATTGGTCAAATCGGAACTAAATGATAAAAATGTAGTAAAACATACGTATAGAATTGGTAATTATGCATAATATAACAAAAAACTAATCGTAGCACATGATAATATACCAAAATATATCACAAAAATTAACCGTAGCACATGTTCTCATTCATTTTAAGCTTAAAAATGTAAAAAAACAAAAATATATCATAAAACAGCCTACATATTAATTTAACACTATTAATTTAAAACTTAAAACATCCTACATATTAATTTAAAACAATAAAATAAAATAAATACTAAGATTAATTTAAGAGTAAAATTGTAAAACAAATACTTAAAAAATTTTAAACAGCCTACCTACTAAGATTAACAATATTAATATAAAACAACCTACAAAATTACAACAATATTAATTTAAAACAATAAAGCATATTAATTTAAAACAATAAAGCATATTAATTTAAAACAATAAAGCAAACTATAAAACAATATTAATTTAAAACAACAAAACAAATATACCTTCAAAGATTTTATAACAAATACAAATCGATCGAATCGGAACCAAATGATAAAAATGTAGTAAAACATACGTATAGAATTGGTAATTAAGCATAATATAACAAAAAACTAATCGTAGCACATGATAATATACCAAAATATATCACAAAAACTAACCGTAGCACACGTTCTCATTAATTTAAAGCTTAAAAAACAAAAATATATCATAAAACAGCCTACATATTAATTTAAAACGGCCTACATATTAATTTAAAACAATATTAATTTAAAACATCCTACATATTAATTTAAAACAATAAAATAAAATAAATACTAAGATTAATTTAAAAGGAGTAAAATTGTGAAACAAATACTTCAAAAATTTTAAACAGTCTACCTACTAAGATTTTAACAATATTAATTTAAAACAGCCTACAAAATTACAACAATATTAATTTAAAACAGTAAATCATATTAATTTAAAACAATAAAACAATACTAAGATTAACTATAAAAAACTATTAATTTAAAACAACAAAACAAATATACCTTCAAAGATTTTATAACAAATACAAAGGTTTTATAACAAAAAAAAAAAAAGCAAAAGATAGAAGACACTCAACCAAGAGAATAGACAAGAAAAGTCAGCTGAAAATAATAACCGAGCCAAGAGAACATGTTTTTCTCTAAAACTCAATTTCTTAACGGTATCCTTTGTTGTTTGCTTCTTTTTTATTTGTTTTATTAAAACACACATGGTTATAAATTAAAAAACTCGCGGAAAAAAAATTGAAAAAAAAAGTGAATCAGGCTTGAATCGTGAATCGGATCTGATTCTGAATCGTTAGATTCGAATCGTGAATCGCCGATTCAGTCCGATTTTTTAACCCTATACGATTCTCAACATGATTCGAATCGTTTTACGTGAGAATCGAATTGAATCGTACGATTCGAATGGGGAATCGTACGATTTTGACAACTATTGAAATGGATTAATATTTATGTGATTTAATATTTACTAATGTGACAAAGTAAATAAATTAATGTCAAATCGTATCTATGTCGTGAGTAAACATGACGTAAATGACGTCAATGGGAGCAAGAAAAGATGATTCTCTCTCAAACTCTCTCTAATTAAATCTCAAAATAAAGAAGAATGACTCAAATGAGTTTACAAAAGGGGTATTTATAGGAAGGGGGTTGCTTCACCTCTAAGCTAACAATTTAATTACAATTATGCCCCTAAGTGCCAATTAACCTTCCTTCTTCTAAATACCAAAGAAAAAAAGAAAAATACAATGAATGCTCAAAATAAATGAAATACTAAAAAGAACTAAAAATGATAAAATGACGACCACATCCCTAATTCGCATCACTCTGCCCCCCTTGAAAAGAGTCCGTCCTCGAACTCAGAGGGGAAGGCCGTCAGTATCACCATCAAGGATCGTCACAAGAGCTGGGTGAGAGGGTATCTCCGGTGCCTCCTCAATATAGTCAGGGTCCCAGAAGCTAAGAGAGCTTGACGGCGAGGGAGAGAGCAATCGGAGGTGCGATGGCCCATCACCCCGCAATTGTAGCATTTGAAGATGAACGGATGAGCAGGAGCAGGAGCAGGAGCAGGAGGAGGAGGAAGAACCGTGGCAGCAGGAGGAGCAGTGGTGGAAGGAGTCTTAAGAGGTACAGAAGGCATTGGTGCTGGAGTAGGCGTGGAGCGACTACGTGGTGGAGGGGCAGTCTGGTGAAAGGACTCCACCTTGGTGGCATACTCCACCGCCTTTGCAAAAGAGGTGACCTCACGCAAAGCCAAATCGCGCTGAATGTAGCCCTGAAGACCATGAATATAGCGACTAATGCGCTGCTCCTCACTCTCAGCAAGGTGGGCACGAGCACATAAAAGTTGAAAACGCTCGGTGTAGTCCAAAACGGTGGAGTCCTGGCGAAGGGACTGAACTCGAAGAAACAAGTCATGCTCATAAGTGGCGGGAACGAAAGCGTACATCAATTGTGCACGGAGCTCTGACCAAGACTGGATGGGGGGAATGCCCTCAATGGCACGTTGCTGCTCCAAATCATTCCATCAGACACTAGCATAGCCCTGAAATTTGGTCGTCGCTAAGAGAACACACCGACGACCCTTAGGCCGTTTATACTCGAAAATCCGCTCCATGGCGACAAGCCAATCAACCACGGCATCGGGCTGTAGGTGACCGTCAAATATCGGGACATCCACTCTAATATCACCCTGCATGTTCCTGGATATTAACTGAAGGGCCAACTGGGTGACAGCATCACAACCTGGAAGAGCTAGAGTATCCTCATCTATATCAACATCGCCTGGCGAAGGCTCGGGAAGTAAGGCTCGCTGTGTACGCCTCCGAGGCGGTGGATGAGCAGGGGCAGGAGCGGGTGGGGGAGGAGTGGTATGAGGTGGGAAAGTCTCACGGGGAGGGAAAGCAGGTGGTGAGGGGACCAATGGCTAGCAGTATGGGCAGTGGTTCATCTGGTGCCCCTTTTGATAACATAAAAAACAATGGCGCTCGGGAAGGGCTACATATGGAGTAACCTTCGAACCCAGGGAGTCAAAAGGAGAAACATCGGTGCGCCACTCAGTAGGAGGGGGTGGCTCAAATGCGGGGTCGGAATGAGGTCCGGGGGAAGGGGGATCATCGTGAAGGGATAGGGTAATCCACTCTCGGACCCGCTCATGGGTATCAACGGATGCGGAATGGACAGAACGGGCATCCCATGGAGTGTGATGATGTGGGAAGTGGGGAGGATGAGAGGTGTGTAGAATGGGTGGGGGCGGAAGCGTGGGGAAAGTGGAATGGGGTGAGTGGGGATGTGTGGTAACGGATGGGGGTATGGGGGGGTAAATTGGGGTGTTCGAGATGATTTTGTGGGTGGTGACGAGGGTAAATGGAGATAGGAGGTAGGGTAGAGTCATATGGGTGTTGGGTGGGATAATTGGGTGGAGGTTGTCGTGGGGAGTGGAAGGGAACAAGAATTCGGAGTGGGGGAAGATGGCGAGAGGGAATTTGGTGGTGTTGATATGTTTGGCGGTGGAGGGGGAGGTATAGGTGGTGGTGGTGAATTTTAGTGGGCAAAATTATTGGGAATGTGGGAAGATGAAAATTCTAGGGTTTCGGGTGCAAGATTGGGGTCAAACGGCATAGGATTTGTTACATTGGGATGAATTGGAGGCGGATTTGATTTTTTTGTGTGCCGAATGTCACGGGTCATTTCGGCAATTGTGGGAGATTAAGTTCCGATCAATGGTGGTGCCATTTGAACACATAAGGGTGATGGATTGACTGAAAATTGTTGGAAGGCACTAGAGATGGTAGTTGTCCCTCCGTAGGGTTGTTTGACTGTTGGAAATCATGTCCCGCCCCATTAAAAGGTCCTGGAACTGTCGACGGTGGCGGGTGGTCAACAGAGGAGGGATTGGTGGTCGCACGACAGCGGAGAAAGTAGCCGGATGAGGGCTAGGTGGGTCCGACCGCTGTTAGGGGTTGATGGTTCAATTCGGTGGGATTTTGGGGTTCGGTCAGGGTATGGGATAAGGTCAGCTGCTGAGTTTGGGTTAGATGTAGTAGGGACTGGTGTTGGATCGTGGAGTGAGGCTGGTGAAGGGGTTGCGGTGTTTCCGGATCACCTGGGTTAGTCCAAGATGGGGTGCCCTTTCGTAGGTGGCGACGGGCAGAAACAGGGGGCGGGATCGATCAGGGGCAGGGGGAGGGTTTTCGGACCTGCATGGGTGTTTTTTTGAGTTTTTTTGTTCTTCCGACCGGTGGGAGGTGGTGGTACAGCAATCTCTTTGGTGGTGATGTTTTCTTGGATATTGATGGGGTTAGGGTTTGATGAGCTAGGGTTTTTTTGGGGTAATGGTGTAGAATGAGTGAATCTTGGAGAATTAGGGCTAGAATTTTGAGAAATTACCGAAGCGGTTTGGGGGCGGTCCGTGGTGGTTTCCGGTGGTGGAATCCGAGCGTTCATGTCATCCATTTGAGCCTTCAATTGTTGAAAAGCTTCCATGATTTGCTCGAAAGGGTTTGATGCGGAGTTGTTCATCTTTTTTGGACCCACGTGACGTTGTTTACTAGTTTTTGTCTACACAACAAAAACAACTGGGTGGAGCGACGAGGCTCTGATACCAATTGATGTAAATGGCGTCAATGGGAGCAAAAAAATATAATTCTCTCTCAAACTCTCTCTAATCAAATCTCAAAATATGGAAGAATGACTTAAATGAGTCTACAAACAAGGTATTTATAGAAAGGAGGTTGCTTGGTGTCTAAGCTAACAATCTAATTACAATTATGCCCTTAAGTGCCAATTAATCTTCCTTCTTCTAAATACCAAATAAAAAAAGAAAAATACAATGAATGCTAAAAAAAAAGAAATACTAAAAAGAACTAAAAATGATAAAATGACGACCACGTCCCTGATTCACATCAAAGCAACGACGGGCTTTGATAGTATCTCAACCGGGACGCATGTCTAAGTTACATTAGGTGGAGATGAAATAATTATGATGGGTGACTCGGATGATGATTTTGAGTGCACGGTTGATCCGGAATAAGTCAAAATAAAGTACCCGAGGGTAGTGTTTGGATTCCAGAGGCTTTTTAGCCTAGTCGGGACTAGTATAGGGGGGTTTGGTCATTTTAATGGAAGGTGAATAGACAATTTCGGGATTTCAATTATATAATGAAGGGTTAAGGTAAGAGGATTAGTCATTTTACACTTTCAAAGATTTTAGTTGAGTTACACCAACGGTTAGAGAGAGTGAAGAGAAATTAGAAGAAAAACTCAAGAGTCCTGAAGAGAAAGTAGAAGAAAACTCAAGAACCCTAGAGGATTGAAGATATTGGAAGAAATTATGGGATTTTAATCATCTTCAAAGGAGCTCTTTAACCGAATTCAGACCCTACGAATATTAAGGCAAGTAATTATCTTGCTAAATAGCAATGCATAGTTTTCAATTCATATCATAACTGGAAAATGGTTTGGGGGATTCATATACAAATGGGGTTTTAGAGACGTGAATTCATAATAAATTTGCGTGATTTAGATGAATTGAAATCTGTAAAGTTGAATCCCATGTAGAAAAATAAATTATGAAAATGGAAGAATTATGAATTTTTATGATATGGTGAGAATGTCATAATATTTAGAAATAAATTCTAATTCCCATGTAGTGATCATATGTAGAGGAACTTTATATTAAAAATGAATATAAGTCATATTTGGGATTCATAAAATTTATAATCATTGAGGAAAGGTGTTTGGGATTGATGAATTGAGGTTAAAACCTTGTTGAAAATTGAATTGGGGATGTACTTTGCTGTCTGCAGGGGCGAATCGATTCGCCCTCAAGCTGAACCGGTTCGTCGTACCTATTACGGTCAGGCTTGGTTAATTGATGTAACTTATTCGTGAATTAATTTCGGGTTAAATAATGATGTTCGAGAATACTTTGGGACTTCTGGAAAAATGGTTAACGTCAATAAAAATGCCTTAGGATGAATAGGGATATATCCGTGCGTGGTATGAATGGGAATATTGAAAGGAATTATACTTGGGAAATGCATTAAGAAATTTATAATGAAAATTCAGGAAATTGGGGATACGGGCTGGAGGAAAATAGTATGTGTCCAGAAATGAAAATTAAAGAATCAATTAATTAAACAAGTGCATGTTTAAATAATTGGGAATGGAAATGATATTTGGAAATTATAGGCTAGTGCTGCGAGTGATGGGCACAGTTAGCCAGATTAATTAGAGATATATATACGGGTATAGAGACGGTATATATGTATCATTATATTTGTATGATATAATTTTGTCAACATACCACTCTAGCGCTATCAGGGAGGTTGCGGGTTGTGGGTGATCTCTCTTGGCGAATCTCAGCAGGTGTAGTATCGACCCCAGGGTCATAGGGCACCCTATGCGAGGTTGGAGCCATAGTGAGGTGATTTTTTGTATGGTCATGACTCACTGGCTCAGGACTATGACCACCTCCAATACGTTTACGATTTTCGGGTGGTAGTGAGATTCCGACCCGGTAGCCTAGGATGGTGTGTGTATGCGTTGGAGCATGATAGCATTTTAGAGACCCGCATCCAATGAGCTATTACTCGGAGGGATGGCGGCTATACACGACATATATATGCTTGTTGTGTTATTGAAAATACGTGTATATATGTGTAAAAAATATATACGGGTTTAAGACAATAATTCTGAATTATTATGTAATAACTAGTGAAAGTTATTAGAAATTAAATTAATAAATTAAAATTGAGTATTATGATTATTAATTGTATGTGAAAACTAAATTGATAAAATCCGCTTGAATGGGATAGCGTATGGACTTAGAGATATTGGAGAACTACTTAGGCGGGTAGCATAACTAGGGGGTTAAAATGCATACGTTAGGTGCACACTATAGTTGAGTGATGAGCATTATCTCATGTGAGTGCGACACCAATTCAAATATGGAAGAAAATACTCATAATTACTATGCATTTTAATTACTTGCAAAATATTTATAAAAGGTTTTCGCTCTGACCCGTATCAAAATTATTTTCAAAAACCTTTAGGTGTCCAGCCACAGGGACGCCAAACATGAGTCTCTATTCCAGGAGCTGCAGCAGCTGTGGAGTGTTGCAGGGAATTGATATAGCCGTTTCCATTATTGTTATTCTAGACAGGATTATTCTCTTTACTATTCGGGCATGTTGCCCATGTCAGACAGTTTTATTACATTTGTATTCATTTTAGTTATGGGGATTTTGTAGGGATGTTATAACGATGGTTTATTCGATAAATTTTAACATGTAATAGATTTCAGTGTTCAGACTAATTATGTGATTGTGGATTGGTTTATAATAGATTTCAATGTTCAGTTAATTATGTGATTGTGGATTGGTTTATTTATTTAAATGTGTTGTAGCTTTTACTATATTGGGTTGTCACTTGAGTAAAGATAAAATAAAAAAATTGGCACAGACTTAATTAAATAATAGGTGATTAGTAGAGGGTTGTTTTATTTTAGTAGAGGCTGTTGGCCACTCGTTATTTTAATAAGCGGGGTGTCACAAATGGTATCAGAGCATCAGATTCTAGAGTCCTTAGAATCTGTGCGGACTTATTACGATTCCAGCGTAGCGTTCTTTGATATAGAGCCCTATTATTAGGATTGTTGTACTCATTTACGCATTTACATTCTTCTGCTGATAGAATTTGTATTAACTGTGGACTTGTACAATTTCGGTCTGATTTCAGATGCCGTCTAGGAGAGTACGACGCGCTAGGCCGCTGGAGGGGCAAATGTTTGATAGCCACAGCAGGAGCCTCAAGTGCCACGGGGGACGACCGTGACAGCCGCAGAGGCGACTGCCATTATTGCTCAGGCAGTCAATGCCGCGATGACCACTATGGCTCAGCAGCACCTGGGATCGTCTGTGTGGGAAAGGATGAGAGAAGCCTTTCATAAAGTGCATCCGCCAGAGCTTATGGGTTGTTCAGATGTCATAGCTGCTAGTCTGTGGAAGGACATGCAGTGTCACCTTCGCATGGTTGAGTGCAGCGAGAGGCAGATGTTGGCGACGTTTAAGCTTGTGGGTGCAGCGCTACAGTGGTGGGAGTCCGTTACCACAACAGAGGAGCGAGATACGATGCCTATTGCAGAGTTCTGGGTGCGGTTTGACCGCAAATACTTCCCTTCGGCTATTCAGACGGAGATGCGAAGGAAATTTCTGGATGTTGAGCAAGCAGACCGTACAATGGTTGATTATGAGGAAGAATTTGCTCGTCTGGTGAACTTTGTGCCAGAAGAGGTGAATACCGAGGAAAAGAAGATATAGAAGTTTATGGATGGGCTGAATTGGAGGATTAGACGGCACTTATTGAGAAACCCAGCATTATAAAAGTACACTGATGTCGTTAATGCTGCTTTATTACACTGTCAGGACCATCGCTTCCATCCGAAGGGGAGCAAGAGAGAGAGGGACTCTAGCCAATCGAGCAGGTCAGGAGGTAATGGTGCTAGTGAGGCACCACAATAACAGACTGGTCAGCAGGAGCGGAATTCCCCGATGGGGAATTCTACTAAGAGATTTCGTTCGGGAGGCTTTAGTCCTAATGGCAGGAGGGTCAGCAGGACCCACAGCAGCGGCAGCATGTTCCCCAAGCCCAACAGCGTCGAGGGAATGATGGGAGCGGCCAGCAGGGCCAAGGCCACCAGGATCAGCGACCGAGACAGCTCCGATACGGCCAGCAGGGTCAAATAGAGGGGGATTTTATAAGTCGTTGCTTTCAGTGTGGGGTGCCAGGTCATAAGAAGAAAGATTGCTCGCAGCAGGGTCAGGCACAGCAGTAGGGTTCCTAGCAGGGGCAGCAGCCGTAGATAGCACCTGCAGCACCACCAGCAACAGCAGTCCCACAGCAGCATGGACATGTCTATAACGTCTGTAATGTCGTGATACCACAAGCGCCACCTGCAGTTAAGTGTATGTTTCCTATCCATGGGCATATGGATCAGGAATTATTTGATACGGGAGCATCGAATTCATTTATAGCTACTAGATTTGCACATGCGGTCGGTTTATTAGAGACAGACGATAGCATTATCATGTGTGTAGAGTCTCCTTTGGGTAGTGGGGCACTTGTTCACTCCGTATGTAGAGGGATGGGGATAAATGTCGAGAGACTGAGTTTAGCAGCCGACTTTACTTGTGTTAGATATGACTGGGTATGATGTTATCTTGGGTATGGACTAGTTGGTAGAATATCGGGCGATGGTGGATTGTTTTAGTAGGACCATTGTGTTTGTCATTCCATGGCAGGAGATGTTCTTAGTTGCGGTGCCTCTTTCCGAGAGAAGGTCGAGCACTCGCCTGTATTATATTGAAGAAGAGACCACGCAAGAGGTGGTTATATCATTAGACTCAATCCCAGTGGTTAGGGAGTTTGCGAATGTATTTCAGAAGATACCGGATTTGCCACCGAGTCGGGAGATAAGAGTTTATTATCGATTTAGTGCCTGTGACTAGGCCGATTGCGCGTGCACCGTACTGTGTGGCCCCATCAGAGATGCAGGAGTTGCGAGACCAGATTCAGCGGTTATTAGGGCAGGATTTTATTTGACGAAGTACATCGCCATGGGGTGCTCCAGTGTTGTTTGTGAAGAAGGACGGTTCACTTCGATTGTGTATTGATTACCGAGAGTTGAACAAAGTCACGATTCGGAATAAATATCCATTGCCTCGATCAACGACTTGTTTGACCAGCTGAGGGTAACAACGTACTTCAAGATTGATTTGAGAACGGGATATCACCAGTTGCGCATTAGGGCGTGGGATGTCCCTAAGACACCATTCCTAACGCGATATGAGTCGTATGAATTCCTGGTTATGCCGTTTGGGCTAACCAATGCACCCGTAATAGCCATGGATCTAATGGATAGGGTGTTCAAATATTTTTTTGACCAGTTCGTGATCGTATTTATAGACGATATTATGGTATATTCTCGAACTGAGAATGAATGGTTTTACAGACGTTACGGGATCATCAGTTGTATGCCAAGTTCTCAAAGTGTGGATTCTAGTTACGTGAGGTGAAGTTCTTGGGTCATGTAGTGTCTGATAGAGGCATATCCGTGGACCCGAGTAAGGTGTCAGCGGTGAGGGAGTGGGGGCAGCCCACGACACCGACAAATCTCCACAGTTTCTTGGGATTGGCAAGGTATTATCGTCGTTTCATAAAGGGCTTTTCGAAAATTGCGAATCCGTTGACGAATTTGACTCGCAAAGGGGTGCCGTTTGTGTGGGATGATTATTGTCAGATAGTTTTTTACGAGCTAAAGGGCAAGTTGACCTCAGCACCTGTGCTCGCATTGTCTAGGGTAGGAGTGGAGTACCTTGTTTTTACCGATGCGTCCTTACAGAGACTTAGAGGTGTCCTGCAGCAGCAGCTTCTCGCAAGCTTAAGCCACACGAGAAGAACTACTCCACACATGATTTGGAGTTAGCAGCGGTAGTTTTCGCCTTACGGATTTGGAGGCACTATCTCCTGGGGGAGAAATTTAGTTTGTTCACGAATCATAAGTCGATACAGTATTTGTCACTCAGAAGGATCTCAACATGCAACAGCGAAAATGGTTGGAATTCGTGAAGGACTATCAGTTTGATATTCAATACCACCCGGGGAAGGCAAACGTGGTAGCAGATGCATTGAGCCGACGACTTACGGGGGAGTTAGCGGCGGTCTGGAAAGCTAAGTGGTGTGAGTTTCGCCAAGAAGACGCAGTTGCCTGAGCTTGTATGGCAGTATTAACCATTACACTCGAGATTACAATGTGGGTGGTGAAAGCACAGGCAAAGGATCAGTTTTGCCAGGACATGGTACGTCATTTGTTGGCAGAGGGGGGCGGAGTTTTACTCGATCAGCTCTAAGGGAGGCTTACGCTTCAAAGGGAGACTTGTATTTCCAGATGATGGGATTTAGGACACACTGTTATGACAGAAGCCCGCGGGTTTAGATTCGCGGTATATTCTGACGGGGATAAGATGTACAAGGATATGCGCAGACAATATTGGTGGGCAAGTATGAAACGGGACATAGTTGAGTTTGTCCCGAGATGTGCTACATGTCAATTCGTAAAAGAAGACCACCAGATACCAACCGGGATGTTACGGCCTTTAGAGATCCCGGTGTGGAAATGGGAAACCATATCGATGGACTTTATCACAGGGGTACCGACATCACAAAGGGGTCATGATTCTATATGGGTTATTGTGAATCGACTGACCAAGGTGGCCTACTTTTTGCCAGTGCAGACATACGATACGACGGCACAGTACGCCCAGCTTTCAATAGCCGAGATAGTGCGGCTACACGGGATACCGATTAATATTGTGTTCGACAGGGACAAGATTTTTGTGTTCCATTTTTGGCAGAGTTTCCAAGAGACGTTGGAAACTGAGTTGAGATTGAATACATCCTATCACCCGCACACTGATGGGATGACTGAGCGGGTGAATCGGATGTTAAAAGATATGCTCAGGATGTCGAGGAGGTTAGGAACAGTATCTTCCACCGGTGAAATTTGCGTATAATAATTCTTACCAGTTTACCATTGGGATGGCGCCTTAGAGGCATTATACGGTTGAGTTTGTCGTTCGCTCGCTTGTTGGCTAGAGGTAGGGGACAACAAGCTCCTTGGACCTGAGATGATCCTGGATACTTCTGCCAAAATTGAGCTCATTCGGGGTCGCATACGGATTGCTTTGGATAGACAAAAGAGTTATGCCGACGCGGATAAGAGACATGTAGAGCTTAAAGTTAGTGATCATGTATTGCTACGAGTGTCTCCTATAAAAAGAATTATAAGGTTCGGGAAGAAGAGAAAGCTCGCACCGCAGTATGTGGGTCCTTTTCCGATTACTGAGAGGGGAGGACCGGTGGCATATAGGCTCGCCTTACTAGAGCATTTACAACGAACTCACGACATGTTTCATGTATCGTCATTAAAGAAGTATCAAAGTAGTGAGGTGGCTTATTGGCACATTCCAGTGGAGGAGATTGATTTGCAGCCCGATATCTCGTATGAGGAGAGACCGGTTGCTATATTAGATCGTAGCGTGCGTAAATTGCGGTCTAAAGTGGTGCCCTTGGTTCTTGTTTAGTGGGGACATCACAACGCCGACGAGTCGACGTGGGAGCGGGAAGATGATATGGCGTGAGAAATATCCTGAGCTCTTTATTCCAGGTATGCTCGAATTTCAGGGACGAAATTCCTTTTCAAAGGGGGAGTATGTAACACCCCGTAATTTGTAATAGTTATAATTTTGCATTTAAATTACAATTGTGCACGTAATTTAAAATAAATTAGATAATAATGTGAATGTGAAATAAATATTAATTAGCATGAAATGGATTAATATTTATGCGATTTAATATTTACTAGTGTGACAAAGTAAATAAATTAATGTCAAACGGTATCTACGTCGTGAGTAAACACGATGGGCTTTAATAGTATCTCAACCGGAACGCGTGTGTATGTTATATTAAGTTGAGATGAGATAATTATAATGGGTGACTCGGATGAAAATTTCAAGTGCACAGTTGATCCGGAATAGGTCAAAATAGTCAAAATTAAGTATCTGGGGTAGTGTTTGGATCCCGAAGGCTTTTTAGACTAGTCGGGACTAGTATAAGGGCATTTAGCCATTTTAATGGAAGGTGAATAGTCAATTTCGGGATTTCAATTATATAATGAAGGGTTAAGGTAAGAGGATTAGTCATTTTACAATTTCAAAGGTTTTAATTGAGTTACACCAAGGATTAGAAATAAAGTGAAGAGAAATTAGAAGAAAAACTCCAGAGAGTCCTGAAGAGAAAGTAGAAGAAAACTCAAGAACTTTAGAGGATTGAAGAAATTGGAAGAAATTCTGGGATTTTAATCATCTTCAAAGGAGCTCCTTCAACCGAATTCAGACCCTACGAATATTAAGGCAAGTAATTATCTTGCTATGTGTAATTTCAATTCATATCATGATTAGAAAATGGGTTTGGGGTGGGATTCATATACAAATGAGGTTTTGGAGACATGAATTTATAATAAATTTGTTTGATTTAGATGAATTGAAATCTGAAAAGTTGAATCCCATGTAGATAAATGAATTATTAATTTTGAAGATGGAAGAATCATGAATTTTTATGATATGATGAGAATGTCATAACATTTAGAGGTAAATTTTAATTCCCATGTAGTGATCATATGTAGAGTAACTTTATATTAAAAATGAATGTAAGCCATGTTTGGGATTCATGAAAATTTATAATCATTGAGGAAAGGTGTTTGAAATTGATGAATTGGGGTTAAAACCTTGTTGAAAATCGAATTGGGGATGAACTTTGCTGTCTGCGGGGGCGAACCAGTTCGCCCTCAAGCCGAACCGGTGTGGCGTACCTGTTACGGCCAAGCTTGGTTAATTGATGTAATTTGTTCGTGAATTGGTTTCGGGTTAAATTATGATGTTCGAAATAGTTTGGGACTTTTGAAAAAATGGTTAGCATTGATAAAAATGCCTTAGGATGAAGTAGGGATATATCCGGGGTATAAATGGGAATATTGAAAGGAATTATACTTGGGAAATGCATTGAGAAATTTATAATGAAAATTCAGGAAATTGGGGATACGGGCTGGAGGAAAATAGTATGTGTCCAGAAATGAAAATTAAAGAATCAATTAATTAAACAAGTGCATGTTTAAATAATTGGGAATGGAAATGATATTTGGAAATTATAGGCTAGTGCTGCGCGCGAACAACCACTTTGGTGCTATCAAGGAGGTTGCGCGTCGTGGGTGATCTCACCTGGCGAATCTCAACAGGTGTAGTACGACCCCAGGGTCATAGGGCACCCTATGTGAGGTTGGAGATGTAGTGAGGTGATTTTTGGTATGGTCATGACTCACGCCTACAATACGTTTACGATTTTCAATTTCGGTGGTGAGATTCCGACCCGGTAGTCCAGGATGATGTGTGTATGCGCTGGAGCATGATAGCATTTTAGAGACCCGCATCCAATGAGCTACTACTTGGAGGGATGGCAGCCATATGCGACAAATATGTGCTTGTTGTGTTATAGAAAATACGTGTATAAGTGTAAAAAAATATATACAGGTTTAAGACAATAATTGTGAATTATTATGTAATAACTAGTGAAAGTTATTAGAAAATAAATTAATAAATTATAATTGAGTATTATAATTATTAATTGTATGTGAAAACTAAATTGATAAAATACGCATGAATGGGAGAGCGTATGGACTTAGAGATATTGGAGAGCTAGTTAGGCGGATAGCATAACTAGGGGGTTAAAATGCATACGTTAGGTGCGCACTATAGTTGAGGGGTGAGCATTATCTCATGTGAGTGCGACACCAACTTAAATATGGAAGAAAATACTCATAATTAATATGCATTTTAATTACTTGAAAAATATTTTTAAAATGTTTTTGGCTCTGACCCGTATCAAAATTATTTTTAAAAACTTTTAGGTGTCCAACCACAGGGACGCCAAACATGAATCTCTATTCCAGGATAGCGGAGCTGCAGTAACTGTGGAGTGTTGCAGGGAGTTGATATAGTCGTTTCCATTATTGTTATTCCAGACAGGAATAGTCCCTTTACTATTCGGGCATGTTGCCCATGTCAGACAGTTTTATTACATTTGATTGCATTTTAGTTATGGGAATTATTTTATGGATGTTATACCGATGATTTATTCGGTAAATTTTGGCATGTAATAGATTTCAGTGTTCAGACTAATTATGTGATTGTGGATTGGTTTATAGTAGATTTCAGTGTCAGACCAATTATGTGATTGTGGATTGGTTTATTTATTTGAAGGAGTTATAATTTTTACTATATTGTGTTATGTCACTTGAGTGAAGACAAAAAAAAATTGACACGGGGTTAATTAAAAATAATAGGTGGTTAGTAATTAATTGGTTTTCGACAGTGATGCTAAGAATGAGTCGTATGAGATTCCTGTTTTATTTTAATAGAGTGCTGGACACCCGTTATTTTAATAAGCGGGGTGTCACATTAAATCCGTTGCAACCCCCCATAACCTTTGCCTTAAAACCCTCCTTAAGCCTCATTTCCGATCGGCTCCAGCCACTATCGTATCTCTCCCTTGGCTGGACATCTTTCCCGACCACTAGCGAAAGCTTCCGAAAACCTCACGCACAACCAAACCCTAAATCACAAACTAGCCTTAAATCCGAGCAATACAAGCCCTAGATGTGTAAGGTGCAAGTGAAGAGAATACAAGAGATGAAGTCCATCCAAGAGTCACGCCCAGGTGCAACCCCCCAACGACCCTTTTCGTGACCAGCCGAGCGGCGGAAACCTCTCGAAAGTTCATTTCGACGATCGCACAAGGTCTGGAATTGTCGGATTTCGTTCGGGACAATCAAACATGTTGAAATACATGAATTTTGCTGAGCCAGTGAGGTCGGCGACTCCCTGGTCACCCTCACTCTTCACCGGTGACACATTCGAAGTCGTCCGATGGTGAGCCAACCTCCGACAAGTCCCCTGGAGCCATGGGCTGATGTCCCAGATGAAGAGAGCCAAGTTGCTATGGTTTTCAACAAAAGTGCTACTCCCTTTGCCCTAATTTTCATTGGTAATACCAACTTTACCCTTCCATTTTTAATCCCAAGTCTAACCCCACTTATGAAGTTCCAGAAATCACACAAACACCCCCTCAAAATTATTCCAGCCCCTCCCCCACTATTAACTCCCATTATTCACTCACCACCCAAAAAATATTAGAAAATCCACCTCCCCACCCCATTTCCAAAAATTATTTGGAGGTCCTCCCAACTTCTGAAATTACATTTCATCCCCCAAAGTTTTTGAAAATTATAATTTAGCCACTAATTTTTCCAAATCCCCAATTCAAGTCCAACTTCATTTCCCGACACATTTTTTCGTTTTGATATATTGTGGAATGAAGGAGGTGATATCGATTATGAGTATGATATGAAGGTTTGTGCCGAATTTGAGTGGTTGAGTCGTACTGTCATCGAAGAACTCCAAACCCGCATCGACAACTTGGACCGAGTAGGTGACTTTACATAAAGAGCTTCGGAGATTTCAATTTAGTGTCATCTCTATCGGGAAGTATGAGGAGCGTCACTACCGTCGGCGCCGCCTAAGTCAACCTTGCACAGAGTACCTTGAGGTAGAAGCGGCGAGTGATCATTAGGTGTGTGAGAGGGCAAGACGTTTGGCCCAATGTTTGGACTATTTGTCCACCGTTGCAACACCTCCAACAACTGACATCGTGTCCGTATACAACGATGATGCCTGCTACCCAATTACGCATGATGATGGGATGATTGGATTACTCGTACCCGGTGCCGAGATTTGAAGATTTTCGATCTACGGAACTTCTTTCCCATCTTTGGGGAGGAAGATGTTCGACTCATTAATAGGAATTTCTTCGATATTTTTATTGAGGATGGTTAGGTGACTCGCACACATTTTCGCGAGGAGGCATATGATATGGTTGATTTCTTCCCAATCTTTGGAAAATGATGATAATTTTGATGGAGTTAGTTTGGTGGTTATTTCCCCCCCGAGGGTGATTCATTGTTTTGGGTGGATGAGATTGATCAAGGGTATGAATAACCATTGTGGGAGGCGTTTGAGGCGCGTTGGATGGTCGAGTTGGAGATCCCAACCTCACGAGCGTTCATCATTGTGTGATGGTTTTCATCGTAGCACATTTCGGGGCAGCATTCTTTGACAGCCATGGTTGGACTTCGTGACTTTTTCTCGGGCCTTTTTGCTAGCCGATATGTGGGCCGATTCTGAGGACGACTTCCCTCTCAAGTAGGGGAGTCCGTTGATGGTTTTTTTAATCTTGTGTCGCTAACCTCCAACGCTCAGGACGAGCTTTTCAAGTGGGGAAGAATGATGTACGCCATGATCACGGAAATCATTTGTATTTTTTGCTTTTATTATTTTCCATGTTTTAGTTGTAGTTATTAGTGCTTTTATTATTTTTTGCTTTATCATGTGATGTCTTTAGTGATGTCACTCATGACATCACATATGACCTAAGCGTTCACATGTGCCGCTGACCTCCAACGCTCAAGATGAGCTTTTTCAAGTGGGGGAGAATGATGTACGCCATGATCACAGGAATCATTTGTACTTTTTGCTTTTACTATTTTTCATGTTTTAGTTGTAGTTATTAGTGCTTTTATTATTTTTTGCTTTTTCATGTGATGTCATTAGTGATGTCACTCATGACATCACATGTGACCTAAGCGTTCCTTCCCTCCTTAGTCATTTTACACTTTTCGGTTATCTTGGCTAGCAAGATATTTTAGCCTAAAAATCAGACCATTAGCCTCCTTTTACACTTGCTACTATTAAATCGCTTCCGCTCCCCAGCTACACATCAATATTCATTTAAGAAAACACATCCAATCTATGATTTCAAGAACGCAAAAAGCTTAGACCACCAAACTAGCACTAATTAATCCATAGGATCAATTTAAAGCAACTAAAAGTCAAAACCCTTCAAATATAATTATTGTTTCCATTGTAGAATGCACTTACCCTTTTAACGTTGGTAGGTTGGATTCTATGTACTTGCACACAGTAACTCAATTTGATGCATTTGGGATCAAAACATGATGATTCACCAATAGTTCTTGTGCGTTGCACTCGTCAAAAAGTTCTAGATTCATTATGTCGCAGCATAAAAACCAGTTTCCAATGTACCGCAGTATTCACAAAAAATACACAAATAAATAAAAACTTACGTCTTGTGTCGCCTAAGATTGTATCGTTTTTCTCCTGGGGTTTGCACAGTCGGAGCAGCTGTTTGCCGC
Source organism: Sambucus nigra (assembly GCA_949130495.1). Taxonomy (NCBI): domain Eukaryota; kingdom Viridiplantae; phylum Streptophyta; class Magnoliopsida; order Dipsacales; family Adoxaceae; genus Sambucus; species Sambucus nigra. The sequence goes on from OX422209.1 coordinate 250,818,287, forward strand.
CTCTTCCTGCGCCCACCTGCCGTCGTGACACTTTCAGAACGTCCCTCGCTTTCATCACCATCCAGATCACCGCCAGTCAACCCAGAGGCTTGCCGTTTCCTCTTAATAATGTCGGCTGCCTTGTCAGCATGGCTGGAATCTCCGAGACTTCCCTCATTTAAATAAGCAGAATCAGTAGGCTGATCCTCCTCCATTCTCAGCCCTTCTGAAGTTCTACCTAAAAAATTTGCAGCATCTTCAACCACTGCCTTCACCGAGCGTGTTCTATGAACTCCTCCACCCTTGGCTTTTCTTCCAGTTCTGTGACGACCGCTTCTCAGTTCTGACTGTTGGGAATCTTCAGGGGCTTCTTCTTGTATCTTACCTTCCACGTTGCTAAGGATTTTATCAGTTGCTAGTGGTTGAACATCAAAAAATTCATTGGCTATCCCAAAAGATGGTTCCGGTCCTTCTTCAGCAATACTCTGTCGTCTTGCTTCTTCGATATCAACTGCGCGTCCTTCAGCTTTGTCTACTACACTGACTGGGGAATCAGGGAGAGGTGATTCCAAGCTTTGAGGAGCCACCTGCTGTGTTTTTCTACTAGGCGACAAATTCAAAATCTTTGAAGTGCATTTCCGTAGCCAAGACATGCGAGCCCCCGAATCTGAAGCCCCTCTATGATTTGTTCCATGAGAAACAGTCATACCACCCTGATACCTATCCAGAAATTCATCCCCCAGCCGTGGGAGAGTAAAACCCTCCCCATCCTCCATTTCCAGCAGCTGGAGATCAGAGAGCACATGTTCCCGGGTGATCTCCCCGCAGTTTTTGCAACCCTTAAGCTTCTCGACAAAAGCAAGAAACCGGCCTCTCTCCTTGATAAGTTGTTCCCGCTGATCCTTGAGCTTCTTGCTAAGAATACCAAGCTCGTCAATGTCATTACGCATTTCAAGTTGGTGTCTTTCCAATTCCTCTTTGTTCAAGGCAACTTCCTGTCTCTCCTTTTCCATTCTACGTCTTTCGGATCTCATTTCTTCCATCTCCTTCTGGACAATATCCTTTAAGTAGTTGATATTACCAAGTTCTTTTTCCCTCTCCTCCTCAAATGCTCTCTCCCTTTCAAGCAGATGCTTCTCCATTTCCTCTTGCTTATTCTGCATATCAGTCTCGAGATCAGATCTCCGCAACTCAAAATCATGAAGCAATTGGCTGTGCTCGTTACGAGCTTTTTCGGATAATAGAGACTGCTCGTGCCTCATTGTGGCAGCAAATGTCTCTTTCTCCACTCTGACAGCTTCCAACTCCCTATTTATGTAATCTTGTGTGGCAAGTTTATCTTTTTTCAATCTTTCTTCTTCGGAGTGTTGCAATCTTTCAAATTTCACTTTTTCGTCGGAGATTTTCTTCAATTCTTCAGTAATAGCAGCTCTTTTCTCATCCAATGCTTCCCACTCTTCCTCGAATTTCTTCCTGTCCTGCTTCAAATCCTCACTTTCCTTAAGAGCCAACTCCTTTTGAAGTCTCCACTTTTCTATCTCCTCTTTCAACCCCAATTGCAAACAGAGATGTTCTGCCCTCTCTTCTTCAGTTACTCTGAGCTTTTCATTTTCCTCCTGAATCTCCAGTTCCCTTTGACTAATGTCAGCCCTCATCTTTTCAATCTCGTCTTTTAGATTTTGTAGACTACCTTTTTCAGCAACCATTTGCTTCTTTTCGAGCTCCAACTTTTTCCCCTCGGCTTTTAAAGATCTCTCTTTCTCCTTCATAATTTTCAACTTTGCCTCAAGGTCCTTCTCTTTCTCCATAACTCTTTGAGACTTCTTTTCCAAAGCTTGCTCTCTTTTTCCTAGTTTCTGCTCCAGATGGTTAATTTCAACTTCCTTCTGCCTTATGTCATCCACCTTGCTTCTCATCTCCTCATCAAGAGCTTTCCTCTTTTCCTCAATTTCCAACTCAAACTCTTGCTTTTTCTCATGCAAAGAAACCCTGTGTTCGTCAATAAGCTTCTGAATCTCCACCTGTAACAAGAGAGCACCTTTAATGTCAGATTCTAGTAATGACGGTTTTGGATATTTCCTCATCCCCATCCAGATAATAATAATAATAAAAATAACAACAAAGGAAATGTTCTCTGCGTTGTGAGATCTTCAATACCTTAGTTGTTGGGTCTATATGCACACACGGATAAAAGAGATGTTCTGTATCCGAATATATTAAAATAAGAATATTTAAAGGCTCAACTGTTGAAACTATCTCAGAACTCTGAATGATTTATTTTTTAAATTCACTCTCTAAATTACGAGGATTATAACACTACCTTTTCGTTAAGCCATTCATTGGCTTTTCCATTTTAACAAAAATGCCAATACCATCTTTGTGATTAGTTAAACGAATGCATTCTAAATTTCATTATTAGTAATGCATTTCCAATTTCAAGAATATCATTTAATTCAAACTAAGGGTGACAAATATAAACTATAAATTATTTACAAAATTAGGCTGATATAATATATTACGAAAGAGAAAAGGAAGTGGCAACTCATTTCCATCATGGTAAGTATGCAGGACTGGAGCAAACAAAAGTACAAAACTGGACTCCACAAAAAAAATGCACGTAACCTAAAAAAATCATAACATAATATACATAGCTTACCAAAAAAAGGTAAACAAAAAGAAAAGTTGTTAGGTACACTATAATCTTATCTAGCAAATGTCAGTGAGTGATAACACGTTGAAACTCACTCTTTCTCTGGCATTCAGCTTCTCTGTCAAAGCAAGTAATTCCTTCTCCTTCATCTCTAGGCTGCTTCTAAGAGACTCGGCTTTCTGCAACCAAAGTAAGCAGAACTTTACATTAAAAAATCATTAATTTTACATATTAAAATAGCACATTAATCAATTTGAAACTCACTTCTTCCATTTCAGACAAGTTTGCTAATCTATTGTTTATATCATCCTCTTTCTCCTTCAAAGTCAAATTGGTAAAATCAATCTTCTTCTGTGCCTCTTTGAGTTCCTTCTCTTTCTGCTTAAGAGCCCTCTCGGTTTCATTTGACTTTGCCTCTCTCTGATTAGTAATACTATGACCCTCACATAGCCTCTCTTCCCTTTCCTGCAGTTTCCTCTCCCAATCCCGCAAATCTTCTCTCTGTTTAGAAAAAGCCGCTTCATGTGCTTCACGCCTACACAAAATGTAGAATGCGTCTGGAGATTGTAAAAAAAATTATGGCAAATACATCCACTGACATAGAAGTTCGACATACTGTTTACACATGTAATTTATATTTAATAAATTAATTAATAATTGTTTAAGGAACCTATGTCATTCCATGGTGGATAATTAATAATTCTATTATTTAATAATAGATAAATTTTAATAGAATTATGCTATGTTATGAATTGTAAGAATGAAACTTTCTAACATGCACTACATATATACACGTATATGTATTTATGTGTATATATAGTAAATTATGACACATCAAGAGTCATAAGGGTTGTTCACATGCAAAAATCTCAATTAAAGCATATTAATTTTACATGTGAAGTTGATATTGAAGAGGGCATGAAACACATGGTAGATAGATTCACTATTATTTCAAAAATGAAAGTGAATACTTCAGCAATTTTATTGTCCATTTGAAGAATCTAAAAAGCAAATTAACATATGGACAAGTATAAGAAGCTGAACATTCTTTAGGCATAAAAAAAGATAAGATTTTTTTACGTCGTATATTCAACTCAGAATGTGTGTTTGATTATATTTTGAAAAGAGACGAATATACGTGAACAGTTTGTGTTAAAACCATAGAAGCCATGTAAGAAATTATTTTGCTGGCCACGGACTAATATTGATAAACCTAATAATTCTATTAACTAATAATATTTATGTCTCTCGTAATTATTAATTATTAAAATGTTGAGTTTAAATCATACTCTGCATTGAAGGATAGGCGCTCCCTCCGAAGGACATTTTCGCGAGCTTCAACCTCTTGCAATTTCCTCTCCAACTCCAGGCTCTTTCTACTTGCCTCAGCAAGCTTAGCATCTGCAGCATGCAACTTTTGTTCCACCTCCAAAGATTTACCCTCGATTCCAGCTATCAAAGTGTTTGCATCGACCAACTTAGCCTCAGATGTGAGCGTAATTTGTTCGTGCTCACCACGAATTTCACGTAAAGCCTTCTCAAGCTGCAGTGAGAAAGTATCAGCTGTGATACCCGCATTTAAAGCTAAAAACAGAGAAAGCAGATCCTCCTGATTACTTGGTAACCAAGCTATTATATGATGAACAAACAGGCCCAAAAAATCAAAAGGGGTTCACTCTTGGAACTGAAAAGCACAGATATAAGACAAATTTCACTACAATTGATGGAATAAGAACTTCCTGCGAGAAGGAAATAAATCAGAATAGTTGGAAGCGTGAACTTGGCCTTCAATCATCTGACGAGATCTTAGTCAACAGAACTTGGTAGAGTTTGATAGAATAAGTAACAAAACGGTAGGGGAGTTCTCACTTCCAAGAGTCACAATTTCCGACATAGGCCTGATTTTCGAGCAGAACATATAGGGATTGGAGATTTTGGAAGGAAAAAAATACGAAGAACTTTTTAAATTGTCAGATGTTCAAATGGTTTGCAAATTGATTTGGTATTTTTTTTAAATTAGTTGTATGATTTTTTGGAATAATTTAAGAAAAAATTTGACTTAATTTCATTTTTTCCAAAATCAACTATAAGTTATTAAAATTTTCAAAACTCTACAAGAACTTTTTGACAATTCATTTTAAAAATAGGTTAAGAATAACAGGTTTTTAATCACATAGATTCGAAAAAACAATAGGAGAGTCAGAAATTTGTATACTCAAACATGTCCGCCAATTCCAAACCAATTCTACTGAGAATTTGAATATTTATATTGTGGAAAAAGGAATTGGTAATCTGAAATTTATAGACATTTTACCAGAGGGATTTCTATCTCATTTATAAACGTTTACATCTTTTAAAGGACTGTAAATGCCGTAATTTCAGCTACAGCTGATTTTGTGAATGTTCCACAGTCTTAACATTAAGAATGATCAGAAGCAAAGCCCCATATCTAAAACCCCAACACCGGGGAGTCCAGGCCCACAACAAATAAGAAGAGAATTAAAGCGTCACCAATGTACACAAAATGGGAAGAATTGGTCCCAACAGATCAAATAAGTGATATTATAACGTGTATGAACCAAAACAAATGCATATTGCGCACACAACTATTAGCTGATCTTGCCAGCAAAAATTGCGCATCTAACATTCCATTAAACATAAGGACTTCGATAAGTTAAAATGTAAGGTATTATTGGACTTTGTAGCAAATGTGAAAATCAGACTGTATTAATGTACTCGACTACTACTAGTCCAGTCCTTGTCTAAATTATGGAGCACAAAACACAAAGTAATAATTTTGTAATTACTTCGGAAATGGCACCTTGAGAAGGCTATAAGTTCTTAGGCATATTTCCACATGAAAACCACTCACAGCCATTGTGCTTCTGGCGCCCCAAGCCGCCCACTACATCCCAAAGGAATTAAATGAAGGGACAAAATAAAAACGAACAACGAACAGGGTACACATCAACCACCAAATCATTCTTAATGAAAAATATTAAACCAAACGCTCATATAAAATCTCAATAAGGATTATTTCACAGTATTTATCATGATTTTCTCGGTAAGTTTAAATCCTTAGATTGTTAGTACTGTGATCTTTTAATTCTTTCAATGATTATTTTGAAATCCAAATTCTCTAAAATATAAGAAGTTGGGCCATTCAGAACCACGCAAAAGGAACAACCTAGCACTACTTCATGAGTGCCAAGAACTCACTTTCATACCCATTCACCGTCCGTGTCCTCGCCTATAGATGAACATATTTAAGTGAAAAATCATAATAACAAATTTTGAGATTTTATCTAAGGATAAAACCTAGCACTCTATATTGCACGGTAAGATTGTACATCAGACATGATGCTTCTATCACCTAGGTGTTGTAAACTCTTTTAACAAAATAGCAATTACAAAACAAGTTTAACAGAATACATTTTTTAATAAACATTGTAGATAGGTTCAAGAGTAATTAAGCCTCGAATGAATTTATGTTTTAGATTTTTTGGGTTTACTCCTATTTTTAATAGTTTTTATCGAAGGCCCCCACCACTAGTTTTTTTTCTTTTTGTCAATAGTCCTTTAACTGCCTGAAAGGAAGTTATCATGAAGTATGAAGTGTGGCGATATTGACACGTGCCCCATGAAATGTTTAACCACAGCTAAAAATAAAAATACATGGGATTGGATGCAACTAAAGCATCCCTTATGGGACTAAATACCTGTAATCCCTTTTTATGTGCGAGTAAGTAAAGATTATACATATTCCCAGCATGTTAAAGTTCTTACATCAAGACTCTTCTTACATGTCTTGTCTTGCAATCCAAATTTAGTACAGGGTAAGGAATGAGCCCAGATGTAATATTCAATATGAATTTAAAAAATAGAAAGCCAATTGAAGTACATAAATAAATATAATAGTGCAATTCAAATTGGTAGGGTCACCCTAAGATGATTGTCGACAGGAAAAAATGGTGAATCTTTTATCCTTCAGTCGATGTTATTGGAGTAAAAAATTGAAGAAAATAGTAAGTTAATATCCAAATATTGATGTTAAGGGAAGGACCTAATCTGAAGGATGCTATTGAATTCATTTTTTTTTAACTTTTCCCAATGCAGCAAAAGTTAGGACTTCAAAACCATAATTGTAACAACACAACTATTATGGCATATTCAATTTGCGAAGTCATCACTAAGAAATCGTGTCTATAAAATAATAAAAGCTTCAATGACATGTGGTGAGCTTATTTAAAAACCTGAATATTGGTCAAGAAGATCAGAAAATTTAAACAGTAACACTCAACTATTTATTACGGCTACAGTAAAAGTCTTATACCTCTTGGATATCTAGATAAGGCACACTCTTTAAAGCAACAAAAACACTCAATTCTTTATTACGGCTACAGTCAAACTAGATAAGGCACACTCAAAAGCGAAACGAACTTTTCCCCTTAAGTTCGTCCAGGGTTTTCAGAATTGATTCAAATAACTTCAAGGAAAAGAGAAACAATCTAAGGATTGACAAATTATAACATCAAAATGCCATAAATTATTGATGAACTTAAGAATCCGAACAGACATCAGAAGAGTGGACCAAAAGACAGGTCAGTAATTAGACTCCTCATATAACAAATACTTCAAAACGTTCATGTTCCAACTATGTGTAATGCTAAAAAAAATTGGAAAAATAGCGTCTTACATCAGCCACACATTGCTTCTCAACATCTAAAGCTCTCCTAAAATTCTCCTCTCGATTCTCAGCTTCAGATAATGCAATTAAATGAGCTGTCTGCTCACGTTTAAGAAACTCCTGTGCTTCTGCAAGTGCTTCTCTGAGATCTTCATACTTTGTAGTCCACTCCTTCTTCTCAATCAGTAAGAGTCCCATATTATACTGATAATCAAAAAGCTGTACGAAAGGGAAAAAAATTAATCAGATAGTATATGGTACAGACGTAACATTAACAATAATGGATAAAGTTGAAAAATTAAACAAAATAAACTTATCTCGTATGAAAAGAAACATTAAGTGGAAACTAGAAGACATGCCTATTAGATACTGCTCAGCAAAAGTTGTAAGGTAAAATATTATTTCAGAGTAAACCGAAACAAAAACAAGATAATCTGACATCGATATATTTTATACAAAAATGGAGTCTTGACAAGATGCAAAATGCTCCTCCAATCATTGTTCCAAGGCTCTACCGAACCATGCCAAGTCGGACAATAAGAAGATTCGCCGGTGACTTCTAGTTGGGGTGGGGATTTAGCGAACTGGAGACAGAACTAGAGAAATCTGAAATTCTAATAAACAGTCCCTCGAAGGGCCCTTGCCACCCGCCTAATACAACTCCGCCTAAGCGCCGCCCAGGCCGCTTGGCAGCCTAGGAGAGGCGGCGAACCACCTCCTAGCGTTGAGGCCGATTTGTAGAACATTGTATAATCTACACATAGGCATAATAAAATTTAAAAGAAATGGGGGGGAGAGAGAAAAGAAATGGGGGGGAGAGAGAGAGGTTGGGTTTGGAATTAAGCAACGGGCTTATTTTAGAAATTTACGCATCAACCCAAAAATCTCAACTATCAAGAAAAAGGGCCTACGCGCTCAGTTTGGAACAAGATATTCATTACCTGAATTTATACTTGAAACAAAATTTTGAGTCATATTATCACTAAGAAAATTTTGGGCACTGGGCCCGCACATGCACAGGCCAGGTTTGATTTCTAGACAGGGTGAATTTGATGTATACAATGTTTTAAATCGCGGTCGCGCAGGGTGTCGCGTTCTGGCTCCTAAGTAGCATCGCGCATCGCGCAAGCAATTCATGCATTCCCGCTTTTTAATTAAAAAACTTATTAAAAAAAATATAAATAAAAAAAAATAACATTTTAAAATGAAATTTGTAAGAAAGTAACATTTTAAACTGAAATTGGTAAAAAAAGTTATAATTGAAATTGATTTTTTTTTTTTCTAAATTTACTTTTTAAATTGGCAATTAAAAAAATAATAATAATAACATTTTAAACAGAATTCTGAAAATAAGTAACATTCAAAGCTAAAAATAATAAAATAAATAAATTTTTTTTCTAAAGTTACTTTTTAAATTGCCAATTAAAAAAATAATAATAATAATAACATTTTAAACAGAATTCTGAAAATAAGTAACATTCAAAGCTAAAAATAATAAAATAAATAAAATTTTAATATGAAATTTGTAAAATAAGTCAAGTTTAAACTTAAAATTATAATATAATAACATTTTAAACATAAATTTATAAAACAAGTAGTATTTTAAATTGACAAATATAATAATAATAATAATAATAATAATAACAACAACATTTTAAACAGAAATCTGAAAAATAAGTAACATTTAAAGCTGAAAATCATAAAATAAATAACAATTTAATCCGATATTTATGACACATGTAGCATTTTAAACTGACTATTATTAAAAAAATAACATTTTGAACTGAGATTTGAAAAATTAGTAACATTTAAAACTGGAAATTATAAAATAAAAAACATTATTTACTGAAAAATGTAAAATAAGTAAACGTTTAAGTAAACCGAGAGTTTGGAATAGAAAATATTAAATAAAAGTAACCTTTTAAGCTAAACTTTTTAAAAAAAGCAAATAACATCATTGAGACCTTCGTAAATAAGTAAATTGAGGGTTTGGAACAAAGAATACCTCACCCAAACAAAGTCCATACGTGAAATAAGGTAACACTTTTCCCCCTCCTTAACTAAACTGTGATTTCTAAAAAAAACATGAATAGCGTTCCTGTTGCGCCAAATAGCGCAAAATAGCGCACAATAGCACAAAATAGCGCCAAATAGCGCACGCTTTTTGAGCATCCCAAATAGCAGCCTTGTTTGCCTTGCTTTTTTCCACCGCAAAACGCACTGGATGTATATTAATGACAAGTGGCGCAAGGAGGTGGAATAAGAAGAAATTTTAACTTTTAATTGTATTTTATTTTATTTTAGTTCGTTAAATAGATGAATATTCCTTTGGAATATTCTAGGTTAGAGTATTTTAGTAATGTCAGGGTTTTTGCTTGGTCTCTAAATACAAGCTAGGGTTATTTTTGTCTTTTTTAAGTCTTTTAGCTTTTAGGGTTAGCTTGTCTAGCAAGCTAACCTCACCCTATATATAAGGCCTTTGGCCCGCATTTGTATTCACAACTTGACTTTTAGAAATAAAGAATTAGAGTGAGAGTTTCCTTTACATTTCATTGTTGTTGTTGTGTAATTAATACGCTTCCGCTACCCACTATACATCATTTTGGTATCAGAGCGAGGACATGGGTTCGAGTCGCAGGAGTGGCAACTTGTTTAGGTGGGGGAGAATGATGCAGGAGCATATTCTAACCTAAATAGACTAAGGCTCGTTGGGCTTGGACTCCATAGTACAGACTCACCTCTTGTGCATGTGATAATAAAGTTGCGCCTTTACTAACAGCTATAGGTTTTGGTATAATGGCAAGCGCTTGACCCATCAAAATTTAGTAATCAAACACATAATTATCCCAAGTCCATGCAACATAGCGTATGGGATGTGTTAATATTGGCCTGGAAGTCCTAGGCTTTTCGTTGGCACTCATTACCTGCAATGTTTTTGTTGGTAGTTCAATGCTCGCAGAGATTCAGTAGAAACATAGGTTTTCGAGGCATGGTTTCACAACATCTCGCTTCAACAAAAGGTTCGTTTTCGCGGTCTTGGTTGCGAACATGCATCAAAATGTGCGGACTCATAGGATTTAATGAAGGAATGTTTGGGTATTGTGTCCACTTGTGCACCCTTGTATAAATAGTTAATAAGGGTCATTTGACCTGAGCTGAGCTTAAATTTTCATTAGTGCTAATAGTGAGCCTTGAGAGTCGTAACCCTATTATTTATTCAATCAAAGAAAGGAAAGGAAGTCGGCATCATCAGTGAACGTAGTCAAAATTTGTTAACAGCATACATGTTCTATTGTCCGTGTTGTTTGGTGTGTTTTCTCTGTACTTTCTCATTTACTTTGCATTCTCTAGACGAGGAGACTTATTTCTCAACCAATTATATTTGAAGTTGTTATAAAAAAGGATCATGCTATATGGATTAAAACAATCACAGGTACAAGCAAATTGACACGTTTATCTAGGGTTAGAAATTCACATGGAGTGATTTTGATCATTGTATTTATTTCAAGTTGCTCGAGGATGGTACTTTCATTTACATACTCTTATATGTTAATGACATGAAGCTACAAGAGGATGGTGAAGGTTATCAAGGTGAAGGCTCAATTGAGCCACGAGTTATGAGATGAAAGACTCGAGTGAGTCCAAGAAGAATTCAGCCATAAAGATTAGTAAAGAAAGTAAAAAGGGAAGGTTGTGTCTCACGCGTGGATAAGGTTGTAGCACAGTTCATCCTACAAGATTCAAGGCCCGTTAGGACTACCTTAGTTGCACACTCTTGACTTTCAACAAAGATGTCTCCGCGCATAAAGGATGAGACGGAGTATACCTGATGTGTTTGGTGATCCGTAGCGACACATAGCACGTGGTTGTGCTCCCGGGAGAAAACTATCTTTTATTTTGTATTTTACTTTAGGGTAATATTGTCATTTTCTTTTATTTTGTCTTTAATTAATCTCCAAGTATGTTCGGGACAAATTTGTCATTTTTAGTTATTAGTTGTCTTTTTCAGTCTTTTAGGTCTTGGCTAGCAAGTAATTTTTCTCCTAAAACTAGGCTCTTGGCCCTCATTTGTAAGCACACTTGAATATTGAGAAAGAGAATCGAGAGAGAAAGAAACCAATTTCTTTAGTTTAGTTTTATTTGTTGTTGTTGTTGTGTAATAATAACGCTTCCGCATTCCTAGATTTACATCAAATTAGTATCAGAGTTGCGTTTGTTCTTGGTGTTCGTCGTGGTTCGTGAAGTGGGTATCGAGTTGTGGTTCCAACTCGGGCAACCCTTCAATCGTTAAATTGATAAATGTCCAAATAGGAATCGGAAACCCTAAATTCCATCACCGCTTACAAGGGAGATACCAACCCTTTTAGCCTCCATCTTCCACCCTCCACCACCACCTTCCTCCACCTCCATCTCCTACCGCCACACAACCACTACTTCAAAAAGCCACACCATCTTCTATCTAACCCCCACTCAAAACCCTAGTCTATCCAAGTACACCCCAGCAACACCCCGACCCAAAGAAACCCTAACTCCTATCCCTGCCTACCACCCCGGCACCCAAAAAAACTACCTACCGACCAACCCCACTTCCCTATAGACCCCGTCGACCAACCCTAGATACCCACCCCCTGTCCCGACCTCTTCCCTACCCACCGACCCAGAAAAAACCTACGCAGCCCCGCCCCTATCCGCAGAAACTCCCATGCACTAAAACCCTCCGGCCAGCCCCCCCTAATGGTTGCCGACCAGCCCTGTTGTCCCCTACCGATACCTCCACCACTTCAAACCAACCCCCACCACCTCTAAACCCCCTATTCCGGCCAAGATTTCATTTTACCCAATCTACCATTCCCTTTTTAGCCCTAATCTGCCTCACCCCTTTTTTTACCCTATTTTCACACTTTCCCGCTCATCTATGCCCAACAACAATCAAACCCGATAAAAATGGGCTTCCCTACTTTGACCCACTCCCCTACCCCCTATTTGGTATCAAATCCGGTCAATTGATCTTATGACCTATTTGTGACACAATCCATGGCTTCCAGGAAAAATGCGTCCCACTTGGGATCCATTTCCGATTATTTGCCATTTTTGGGTCCTCAATGTTGCCGTCTTCAGTCGCTTGTTTCGTCGTCGTACTCGCAAAGATCAGTCGCTGAAGTTCCCGTCAGGTCAGATTCAAGAGTCCACCAAGCCAAATTGCAACCATGTGTTCGTAGGTGTAGAGAAGGCGAATATGGTCGTCAATTTTTTGTTGCTCGGATTTCAAAGGGGCACATTGTAGGGATTTGGGTATATTAAACCCACTATTGATGAGGTTTATATGCACGGGACTAATTAAAATTTGGGCATCCCACTTTTGGTTGATTTTGATTGGGGTCCGAAATTTTTTTGAGGTTTATATCATGTGGCATTGATGAGTCACCCTACACGCTCGAGGACGAGCTTTTCGAAGACCGAGAGAATGATGTGTTTAGTGATCCGTCGCGACACAGCGCGTAGTTGTGCTCCAGGGAGAAAACTATCTTTTATTATGTATTTTTTAAATAATATTGTCATTTTCTTTTATTTTTAGTCTTTAATTAGTCTCCAAACATGTTTAGGACTAATTAGTCATTTTTAGTTATTAGTTGTCCTTTTTAGTCTTTTTGGGTCTTACTTGGCTAGCAAGTAATTTTTCTCCTTTAAATAGGCGCTTGGCCCTCCATTTGTAAGCACACTTGAATATTGAGAAAGAGAATATATATAGAGAGAGAGAGAGAAACCCATTTCTTTGGTTTAGTTTTATTTGTTGTTGTTATTGTTGTGTAGTTAATTCTTAGATTTACATCAATATGTTCAATTTCAGTACACCAGTACGGTGGGTAACTTGATGTGTTCCATGGTTTGTACTTGACTCGATATTGCTCAAACAGTAACGTGATGAGTAAATATATGGCAAATTTGGGAAAAGAACATTGGCATGCGTTGATGTGTTTTTTGTGATATTTACAAAAACTTTAGATGTTGGACTTCTGTATCGTGGATATGTTGATCCAAACTTTACAAGTGAATTGGGCAAGCGGCGGTCCACTACGTGTATATGTTTTTGCATTCGCATGTGAGCAGGTGAGCTTAGGGATGGCACCAGGACCAGAGGGCCAAGGCCTATACCCGTCTCCATCCTAATTTTTTACTGGCAATCCCCTCCCCGAATTTATTAGGTACCCAGCGAGATACAATTTGATAACAATATTTTTAAAAGAAAACTACAATGCAATCACATTTTAATATAACATGTGTTGTCCACCCTGGTTGCTTTGCTCCAACGGTAAGGGTGAGCCCTGGATTGTGTTGTTAGACGCACGGTCCATGGTTCGATCAATGTTTAAAAAGGCGTTTGAGGCTTACGCCTCGAGGCTCGCCTCGAGGCGAGGCGGGCAAAAAATGCCTCGAGGCTTAAGCCTCAGGGTTGTATTTTAGGCTTACGCCTCAATGCGCCTCAAGGCTTACGCCTCGGTGCGCCTCACGCCTCGCCTCGCGCCTTTTTGCTGAGGCGCGAAAAAAAAAAAAAAATCTTGTTCTTTTTTTTGTTTTAAAGCTGCACTTAACTTATACTATTTACTATTGTAACTTGAGAGAATTTTAAAAAAAATAACCAATATGTTAATGAAACTTAAAAAACTAATTTTGTCAATTTGATTTTGTTTGAAATGAATGTACTAAATTAACTTCAATATGACTTTTTTTTAAAAGTTTCCTGTTTTTTGGTTTTTAACTTAGATTAGTATGTTATCTTTAACTAAACTGAATATATATTAAGAAACTAATATATTTTAAAGGTTGCTGTTTTTTTTAATAAACTTAGGTTGATATGTTTTATTATTTTTTTAATAAAATTGTTTTTTTTTAATCTTAGCTTGAAAATCAATGTTTTTTAATAAATTTGCTTGTTAAGTTGCATTGATTAATTTACTGTCATATTATAAAATAACCAATATGTGAATGAAGCTAAAAAAATGATTTTGCCAATATGATCTTGCATTGATTAATTAATTGTCATATTGTAAAATAACCAATATGTTAAAATTGATTTTCTCAAATTACTTTTTTTTTTAAAAGTTATCTCGGGGGAACAAAAAAATGTCAAACTATGTGAGAAAGTCCTCAAGAATGTTTTTTTTTTGTAGTTTTATTTTATATTTCTTTGTTATTTTATTTTTATGGTTTTATTAGTATTTTTTTAATATTATTTTGCTCTTTTTTTCCTTTTCGGTGAGGCTTACGCCTCAAACGCCTCGAGGCTTACGCCTCGCCTCTCCGCGACTAAAACGCCTCGCCTCGCCTTTCGCCTTTTTAAACATTGGGTTCGATTCCCCCTGGACACCTGATTTGAAGTGGGGCGTGTGTGAGGGTGGCTCTTGCACAGCATCCTCCTGTTTAGCTTGCACGGGAGGGTCCAAATGGCTCGTTCGTGTGGAGGTTCAGGGTTATATATATATAAAACTTGTGAAGTCGAGTGTATATGAAAATCTCATAAATATATAATATAAAAGGGATCCCCGCGGGGTTTATATGTTGTATATACCCCCGCCCTGTTCCCCAAGCCAAACCCAACCCCAAACCCAAATCAAGGAATCGAACCCATCATCGTCCACTCCAAACACATTGACCACCCCATCCCTGCCCCGTAAGGTGAGGATCCTCTCAGGGACCCAAATCCTTGGGAAATTATGACATTCCTAGGTTAGCTGGAGGTCCATATTACTAAATACGGTTGCTTTGAAGGCATAGTTTATGGCGTCAACATGAGAGGTCATTAAGGCCTTATAACTTCAAGGTCTTGTTGGTGATTTAGAGATTTAGAGATTTTTTGAGATTGTGTGGAAGTGCACTGTGATGACCAAGTGCTACCCAGTTGGACAAGAACTAAGTTCATCACAAGCGACTAAGCACATTGATGTCCAGTTTCTATACATATGAGAGGGTATCGATGGGTGTCATGTTGGGTTGAAGAAAATTGATTTAAAAATAATCGGCCTGACATGTTAACGAAAGTGGTACCGACGGTCAAGTTTGGGCATTGTTTAACTTAATCAATGTTCTTCGTTATTAAGACTCTTCGGTAAGTGTGGTGATGGTGTTCTTTAATGATATTGAATTGATTGAAGAGTGGTTGCATAATTTCTCTTGTCAAGGTGGAGATTTATGGATATTGGTTAGGAATTTTAGTCTTATGCTTTTTCAATTGTGCTTCACTGACACTCGCTACCTACGATATTTTCATTAGCTGCATAGTTCGCAATTCAACACAAACCTAGTTTTATTAGGCATGAAGGTTCATAACCAACAAGGTTGTTCAGTACAACGAGGGGGCATTAAGATATGCAAAATTGGACTTAATGAAGGGTTGTTTAAGTATTACGTCCCCTGACGCAACCTCTTATATATAGTTCGTTTTAAGGTCAATTAACCTAAGTTGAGCTTAAGGTATTCATTAATTCTCTTGCATACCCATTGAGATAGAGATAGCAAGGCTTAAAAGCCGAAACTCTATAAAGCCATCATGATTCTTCGACATATCTAAATTAATGAACCATGAGTTTCTTTGTATCTTCTCTTGAATTGCTTTGCGTCGCACTTGTCTTGAACGTTAGGCGTGCATAAATCACTTTAATAGGGCCTCATATTGGTACTCTTAG
Organism: Sambucus nigra; assembly: GCA_949130495.1. Classification (NCBI taxonomy): domain Eukaryota; kingdom Viridiplantae; phylum Streptophyta; class Magnoliopsida; order Dipsacales; family Adoxaceae; genus Sambucus; species Sambucus nigra. The sequence goes on from OX422209.1 coordinate 250,834,284, forward strand.
GGCTCGTTTGGTTCGAGGTTTGGAAAGGGAATGAGAATCCATGATTCCAGAACTTCCTGGAATCTTGAATTCCTTTCCATTATTTGGTTCTAAGTAACAATTCTTTTTTTCCGACATCTAGAATTATTTTTCCAAATTAGGAATAAATATCATTTAATTAAAATAACATTCTACTTGATTTGAGTGTGTGCGCAAGAGTGTGTGGTGAGTGTGTGTGTTTGAGTGTGTGTGTTTGAGTGTGTGTGTGATAAAGCGAGAGAGATTATGTGTGTGAGAGAGACAGAGATGTGTGTGTGAGAGAGACAGAGAGCATGTGTGGTTGTATGTGTGAGAGAGAGAGAGAGAGAGTGAGAGAGAGAGAGAGTGTGTGTTTGTGTGTGTGTATTTATATGTGTGATAGTGTGTGTGTGTGTGTGATAGGGAGAGAGAGAGAGAGTGTATGTGTGTGTGAGAGAGAGTGTATGTGTGTGAGAGAGAGTGTTTGTGTGTGTGAGAGAGATAGAGAGAGCGTGTGTGTGAGTGAGAGAGAGAGTGTGTGTGTGTGTGTGTGTGTGAGAGAGAGAGAGAGTGAACATGTTTTATGTGAGATAGTATTTTTATCTCACCACAAAAGTAAGGCAATATGTTCGGAAATATAGGATTACCCTCGTTTTAAAGGGGAATTCTAAATTCCAATTTCATGAAAATTCTAAATTCCAGAAATTCTAAGTTTCCCTTTATATCTCCAACCAAACATTGTAATTGTAAACGAGGGAAGTTTCAGAAATCCTTAATTATCTTTCCAAACCTCTAACCAAAGGAGCCATTAAGGTTATATTTGTTGCATAAGTGAGTTACTCATAATTAATACAATTTGTCCGACCGATACATTAATGCTATGGAACATGACATGAATGGCAAATAACAATACACAAAGAAAAGAAAACAAAAAGTTGAAAAAAGCATTTCCGTCTGACCTCTTTTTCGAGTTTGGAAACCCGGTGGAGCAAAGCCTCTCGGTCCTTCCTCTCCATCTGGGCCTCATCCAATAACCCAGCCTCCCTAAACCTCCTCCAATCATCTACATTTCCAGTATCCAAATCCCTAGACGCATTTTCATTCAAAAAAACCAACGGCGGCGGTGGTGGTGGTGGTGGTGGCTCCACCGCTTTTCCCTTACCCTTTCCAACATTCTTATTGGTCCCTTCGCTTCGAGGCGTAATTGAGAGCGTCGACCATGTCTTCCTTTGCGGCGTAAACATCGCCAAATTTCATAAAACGACACCCACCAATTCCAATTCTTGAAACCCTAGCCCTAATTTGAGCAATTACTAATTGACGGTGAGTTTGAAGCGACGGTGAGAATGAAACAAACGAAAATATAATCAATTTTTTGTGTATCATAAAATTGACTCGAGCTCTGATAAAAAGAAACCAGAGAATTGTTTTGTGAGAGACGGGTGTTTTTGTAAACATGAACTCAACTTGCGAGAGGACGAGGGCAATTTTTTTACTTTATTACCCCTGCTTCTTGGAAATAGGAAGGGAGGTGGTTGTCAAAAAGTGCAAGGGTCTTTACGGAATTGGCGAGATTCAACGGCCATATTATAAGATCTCAATACAACATAATCGTCATTTATTCCAAACATAAATGTACGCACTTAAATTGAATACGCTTGCTCGGTCCGTTAAATTTGAGTCGAGCTTTTATTGAGTTTGAGTCGAGTCGAGTCGAGTCGAGTTTGGGCCGAGATATTAAGCTCGAATTTAATTTGAGCCGAGTGCGAGCGAAGCACTTTCAAGTCCGAACTAGGCTCGACCCGAAATAAAATATATAAATAAAAATAAAAATAAAAAATATATATATATATAAGGTGGGTTAGACCCGAAATAAAATATATATATATATTTACAAAATTATTTATTTTTCATGATATGTAAAAACAGAATAACTTTTTTTTATAAATTATTGAACTTAACATTAAAGAAATAAAAATAAGGTGGGTTAGACTTAAGTTATAACTTATAACTTATAAGCGTGCGGCAGCAAGCAACCCAGCCCATTAAGAAGATTTTATGGTTTTTCATTTGCCCTCTCTCTCTCCACTCTAATCTAGTGCAAAAATCGCAAAAATCGACCCTTGTTCGGCCATGCCGATCGAGTAGAGTTCGACATAACCGGACTGATTTTTCATTTGCCCTTTCTCTTCATTTGTTTGTTGCTCTATTTGCTGATCGGCCATGCTGTTCTCTTCATTTGTTGCTCTATTTGTTGATCAGGTACAGTTCGACATAACCGGACCGGTCCCCGAAGTGAACCTGGTTCGAGTTTGGATCTGATATGAGTAATGGGTTTGATTTGTGTATTTATGGGTTTGATTTATATGCAGGTGAAGTCTAAATAAACAAATGCGTGTGTGACTTATGAAAGTAAACAAATCTGATTGGATTGGATATTGTCGACGAAAGGTACTAATCATTTTCATTATAGAATTAGTATTTTCCCACTCTGAAGCGTACTGGATTGATCATCTTTCCATTGCTCTAATCCTCACCTCATAAATACCCCCTCCATTCCCCCCAAATTTCGTCAAACCCACACTATCACCCTTTTCCAAGAAATCTTATTCACGCTCTTTATTTCTGCTCATAAATAATGTAATACAATTAACTTGGTGAGTGAGCAGTTGTTGACTAAGCCTCTATATAAATTTGTTGAAATAAATAAATACGCATTTGAATATTCAATTCGGGCAGCTCAAATTAGGCCCGAAGCCGATTTACTTTGTGAGCCGAGCTTGAGCCAAGCACTCTCAAGCTCGTTCGGGCCGAGCTTGAGCTTGAGCCAAATCAGTAAAAATCGGGTCGAGCCTGAACAACCATAAGCTCGGCTCATAGAGTCCGATTGACAGGCCTATAAATAATATACGTCATGTGATGCTAAACATTCAATTGAATTTAAGATTAAATTAAAAGAATCAATAAATAAAAAAGAGTGATGAATGTGCATTACTAATAATATTAGTATTAGTATTACTAATAAAATAATATTAAAAAAATCTTAATCGTTTATTCCCTAAAACAAAACAAACATAATACTCCACTCAAAACAAAAACACCCTACAGTTATTATTTTATTAGGTATATTATAAAATTCCATATATTATTATTTTATCGGGTATATTATCATGGAGTTACACTAAAGTTATCACACACAACATACACCCACTAAAGAACATATACTCCACTAAAAAAAAATAATTTCATTTCATTTCTCTTTCGTACAAAACAAGAGAAAAGAAACCCTCATTTCACTCCAAAAAAAAATTCTCAATGCTCCACCTCCGCCGCGTTAGCCCGCAGCTGCTCATCAACCCCGCCACCGCTTCTCATCAACCCCTCAGCTGCGCATCAACTCTGTCGCTCCGCCGCTCCACATTCCCTCCTCCTGTAACAGAAAATTAGCAATAGCAAGTACATACAAAATAAAAATAAAAATACATAACTGTATTTATATGTTGTTTATGTGGTTGTTCATTAGTTTCCTTAATTATAAATAAATTTAGGAGAGAAACAAAAACGTAAACTGATGGTTTTGATTGTGATGAGAACCGAAGTTAATAGCAGGTATATTATATACACAATAAAAATGTATACTTATTAAAATAAATATATCAGTATGTTTTGAGGACTAAAAGGTCCATGAGGTTATCATTCTCAATAAAAATTTATTTAATCTAAAAGGTGCATATGTATTTCTACTGTTATGGAATGCTACTGTTATTTTTTTTTTATGGCTTGAAGCTTACATGTTTGTAAAGTATGAATCGCTTTAAACCATATTATCATTATGGAATGCTACTATTATTATAGAAACCAGGAGGTAGTAATTTTGTTATATATTTATTTGGATTGGATTGGATTTCATTGGATTGGATATTTTAATAGTTATTTTTTGCGATGGCTAAATAATGTAAACAGATACGGATATTATCCGAATCCGAGGTATCCGGGCGGATACTGATATGGATAGTTGTTTTAACTATCCGGCGTATACTGATACGAATACAGATAGTGCATCCAGATAGCGAATACGGATATGGAAAACATGGTATCCGATCTGTATCCGTCCGTTTACTACCCCTAAGCAAAAACAACATTGTGAAGGCGTCTCTAATACGACGAATAGGCATAGAAATCCAGAAAAATGTGAATAGAAATAGATAAAACATGAAAAAGTGGCGATAAAAAAAGAGAATAAAATTACCAACATTTCTGATATTGAAGACGGAGGGAGCCTTTATATCGTACCAATCCTTCTTTGAAAAGGGGACAACTATGCATATACAAAACAGAGATTGAAAAAAGTGGTCTTTAATTAACATCTCAAACCACTAAAATTATAACTAATACTCACGCTTTCTTATTTCCACCCTTCTTACCCTTTAAAATCCGCTTATGAGGGGGAACAAATGAGTTAAATAACCTTAACTTAAGCAGACACTGCAAGAAGAAGGACTATAATCATTGACAGACATCACTTGTTTAGAAAGTGAAACATTTTGTTGCGTAGTACAACTAAGAGCATCAACGGTTTTAGTCAATGAGTGTAAGCTGTGTAGCAAAGTTTTAAAATCAGGATCATTTTAAACCTCAGAAGTGTTCCCTACACGTGGAGGGCTGGATCTCGAAACTGCATTGGTACCTTCCCAATCTTGGGAGTCATCGTCTAATTCAGGGAGAAAATTATAGGCGGCAGTGGGAGTTAAATGCATGAACTTCCCTTTGTGCATGGATTCAATCATGGTGTGAGAAGAAAGGATAAAACCATTATAAAACTATGGACTAAGAAAATTTTCTTGAGACCGTGATGTGGGCAACTATTAATATAGTCTTGAAAATGGCCCCATGCTTCACAAAACTGTTCGACAGGCTTTTGTCTTAAATCCTGAATTGCTTAGCGCATTTCATTTGTTTAGCTCATGGGATATAACTTAGACATGAATTTCTTGACAAGTTATTCCCAAGTATGGATAGAATCCGGGGGCAAGGAATGGAGACACATGGATGCATTATCATGGAGAGAAAAGGGAAACAACCGAAGACGAACATTCTGTTCATCTAAGTTTTGATTTTTAAAAGTAGCACACATAGTGAGAAATTTCCGCAAGTGAGTATAAGGAGACTCGCGTTCAAGGCCATGAAAATTGGGCAACATAGAAATAGTCTCGGGGCGAATTTTAAATTTCACGGCCGGAGTGGATGGAAGAACGATACATGAAGGTGGGGTGGACATTATCGGGATAAAGTAGTCCCTTAAAGCGCGTTCGTCAGCCATGATGGGTGGGGTAACAGAACCAAGAGAAATGGGAGAACTAGGCATCTCCGATGAAGAAGAACACAGATCGGGGAGATGAGGAGGAAAATCAACGAGAAGAGCACGATCACCCAAGAGGGAATTTAGAGATGGAGCACTAGGAGAACATGTTAAGCGATGATCGATTCAGTGCCAATTTGGCATAAAAACAACGAAAAATATTTTTAGGTTTTTTGAAAAAGGAAAAGGAAAAATATTTTTGGATTTTTATAAATCTAAGAAGGAAAAATGAAAAATATTTATGGTGTTTGGAGAGAAGAATGAAGGTGGGTCGACGGATGGGGTTGCTGAGGTCGGGTTTTTGGAGGTTCAGAAATGGGTCGCGGGTTTCGAGTTTTAACTGGGGGTAGGATCGGAGGAAGGTCGGGTTAGCGGGTTATGTAGGTGGGTCACCGGATTTTTGGAGGTGGTGTGACGGCTATGGGGTTTCAGTTTGGGTTGGTAAGGGGAGATGGGTAATGGGTATTGGGTAGAAGGTGTTTGGCTATGGTGGTTTAGGAGAAAGAGAGTGTTTGTTGGTGGGGAAGATGATGTGGGGGAGATAAGGTGTTGGTGAGGTATAGGTTAGTTAGAGTGACGGTGATGGTGAGTGTTTGTGTATATGTTAGGTGTATGGTAGTTGAGTGTGAGTGAGTGTGATGTGTGTTTAATTTGGACTCTTAAACAAAATAACACGACCTAAAAATAAAATTTGACTAAAATAAAATAAAAAATTAAAATAAAAAAATAAAAAAATAAAATTCTAATCAATTACTAAGAAACTCAAAAATAAAAAGAAATAAAAAATAAAAATAAAAATAAAACTCTAAAACTAAAAATCCTAACTAAATAAATTAAAACTAAAAACTAAAAAAAATAAAATAAATTCCAAAAAACTAATCAAAGGAAAAATAATAAAATAAAATAAATATTAAAAACTAATAAAAATCAAAATCAGAATAAAGAAATATATGAATAGAAAATAAATCCTAGAGACTTCTAAATAAATCTAAAATAAATCCTAAAAATAAAACGACTCAAAATAAAAATCTAAAAAAATAATAAATGTACAAACTCAACACACACAAGCTCGGGTGTTGGTCTGGGCTCGATGTAGGCTTAGGTTTGATCCGGGGATAAGGTTTGGGACATCGAAACTCATTGGTGCTGAAAAACTGTTACTAAAGCCGTTTAATACAAGATTAAACTATTTAAGTAACTCCGAACTGTTTTTTGAGGAAACTCTTTTCTTTAAATCAAATCAGGCTAATCACAAGCTATGTTTAATAAAACATGCACGAGATCAGTTCAAGATTTGTTAACCTTTTTTGAAAACAAAACTAAAACAGTTTAAATCAGCACACTATTAAGAATGAGATGAGGAGATGTAGAAAGATTAGTGACAAGAGATTTTTAACGTGGTAAAACCTCACCCAACTGAGGAAACATCCACGGTGACTTCTAAGTTACAAACCAAAAATCCACTAAAAAAAATATATTAGTTACAAACTATATAACACACATGCACACAAATCAGACTTATACAAGTTTAAGAATGTAACCATTGCTTTCCTTCTAACTTCTCCGCAATTCTGATTGTTGATGTGGCTCTCCCAGTTTGCTAACTTCCACTTTGTTCCAGTCTTTACGTCGACTCTTGTTTCAAGATCTTATTACCAACACTTTCAGTGTTGTAGTGTGTAAGTGTTTGTGATGGTGATCTAACACATGCATGCATACACACAGGCTTATTTATACAAACAGTCCTATCAAATTACAGTTCAGATCTATATGCTGTGATTTTAAATTTCTCTCTTCTTAGGAAACAAAAACCTTATTTGACCTTTAAAATGATCCAAGAATCCACAGTAATCATGCTTAGAAGACGATTCAAGATCTTAATCAATTTTTGGGTTTTGAAAATACTTTTGAAATTGAAAACCACCAAGTGCGATTCTTAACTAGGTCAAAGGTCTTGTTTCAAAAGAACTAGAAACAGAAAATGATTTTGTTGATTTTGAAGTTAAAAACATTTACAGAAATTAATCAACAAAAGATTTCTCAAGACGAGAAACTAAGAATGCAGATCTACGTGTAATATAACATAAAATGACCAGATCTATGATTTCTATAAAACATAAATACAGATCTAACCTAATGTTTAAGTTGGACACAAGATCTTAAAACCAAGAGGTTAAACCATGAAACAACTTTCAAACCAACACATAAATAACTCTCAAACACTCAGGTTTGGTGTTTGGTGTAACCGATTTTTGGAAAATGAGTTAGGGTTTGAAACTGTATATGGACGATTTAGGGTTTCTAACTCTCTGGTTTCTCTCTCTTCTCTCTACTTAGACGAAGTGGCAAAAATCTCTCAAAGGCTGAGGATAAGCCTCCTTATATAGGGGGCTGAGAAGGATCGAGAAGGCTATTAAAAATCAAGGGCTGGGATTTGGTCTTCCCAAATTGACTTTGATCCAACAGTGAGATAAAAGCGGTAGGTTAAAAGGCTTCTGATTGGATGATAAGGGTTTCACAGGGATTGGCTTCAAACGCATGCAGAGCGTTGATAACAACAATCCAAGGGCTGATAATGGACAACGAGTTTGAGTCTTTAAAGAAACACAAATCCAACCGGTATAAGGGTGACATGTGTAGGGCTGATATCGAACCTCACACGCGTGTATGAAAATAATTACACATGCACCCTATAGTTTTAAGCACTTTAGAATCCTATCCAAATGAACTTATAGGCATAAAACCATAAAACCAGTATTTACAGAATGACCTCAAAAGCTTTTTAAACCAATTTTAATTATGAAAAAATCATTTTAAAAATCATTAAAAATTCCCAAAAATTATAAAAATCAATTTTAAATGGGATTAAACACACAACTCTCACATAATCAATTATATGCAATATATGAACAATGTATGCAATCCTAATGTGTGAGTGTTTGTGAGTATACCTTTAATCAATTAAACAAGAGGAATGAAGAGTAGAGTAGAGTCTGAGGCTTTTTGGATTCTGGGTAATGGACTCAATTTTGTCACTATTTCCAAACTAGATGAGCACTTATACAATGTAGACTCAAGTGAGTCAAGAGTATAAGGTGCTTCAATCTCCTCCTTTGGAAATATGAGACAAAATCTCCTTTGAGTCATCTAGGACTCGTAGGGCAATAAGGAAAAACCTATTCCTAAAAAAAATCTATCTACCCATTTCCTTGAAAAGAAAATTACATAACTCAACTATTTACAAACCAATACCCTAAAAGCATCAATGGAACAAATTCCTATAAAGAATACTAAGATCATGCATTTTTAGAAATATGTACAGAAAATTGAACTCATAAGACTCAAATTTCTCCCCCATTTTGTCTCAAATGGACAAAGGAAAAAAATATGCAAGTCCAAGAGTTTATTCAGCACAAACAATTCCTATCGATTTACGCAAAGCAATAAATCTATTGTAATCCAAAGGTTTGATAAACATATATGTGAGTTACAAATCAGTAGGAAGATAATTGATTTCTAATTCCTTAGTCTCAACTAATTCGTGTATGAAGTGATGTCTAATTTTTATATGTTTAGTTTGCGAGTGTTGAACAAGATTTTTAGAAATATTGATCGCACATTGATTACCACAATAGAGATGTAGTTGTTCTTCTTTAATACCATAATCACTTAGCATTTATTTAAGCCAAAGTAATTGGTCACAATAACTTCCAGCGGCTATGTATTCAGATTCAGCTGTTGATAAAGAGGTGCAGTTTTGTTTCTTACTACTCCAACCTACCAAATTATTACCTATATAGTAACATGCTCCTGATGTGCTCTTACTATCATCAGTACACCCAGCCCAATCGGTATCAGTGTAACCTATTATAGTGCTAGTGTATCATTGGTGTACCAAAGTCCTAAATTTAGAGTGCCTTTTATGTATTTTATGATTCTTTTAACACAAACGAAATGGCTCTCTTTAGGATTGTTTTGATAACGAGCACACACGCAAACAACGTACATTATATCAGGGCGCGAGGCAGTAAGGTATAACAAGGTTCCTATCATACTACGATATAAAAATGGATCTACGGATTTACCACTCGCACCCTTAGATAGTTTGACCGTAGTACTCATGGGAGTTTTAACATTTTTTGCACTCTCAAGGCCGAATTTTTTAACAATCTCTAAAGCATATTTTTATTACGAAACAAATAATCCTTCTGAATTCTATTTGACTTGAAGTCCCAAGAAAAATTATAACTCACCCATAAGGGACATTTGAAATTCTTTATGCATAATTTCAGAAAAGGATTTAACTTTTGAGGGAGATGTTGATCCAAAAATGATATCGTTAACATAAACTTGAGCTATAATAATATGTTTGACAAAATGTTTGATAAAAAGGGTTTGATCATTTCCACCTCTCTCAAAACCTTTGTCTAAGAGAAAATTGGAAAGGCGATCATACCAGGCTCTTGTCTTTTGTTTTAGGCCATACAAAGCCTTTTTAAGACGAAAAACATGATTTGGATATTGAGGGTCAATGAACCCTTTTGGTTGTTCTACATAGGTCTCCTAAGTCAATATTCCATTAAGAAAGGCAGATTTGACATCCATTTGGTAAAGCGTAAAATGTAAGTAACAAGCTATGCCAAAAAGAAGATGAACATATAATAAGCGAGTAACAGGAGAAAAAGTCTCGTTAAAATCTATTCCTTCAATTTGAGAGTATCCTTGAGCAACTAATCTGGCTTTGTTTATAATGATTATCCCACTTTCATCAGATTTATTTTTAAATATCCAACGTGTGCCAATAACCTTTTTGTGATTAGGCCTAGGTAAAAGATACCAAACATCATGAATGAAAAATTGAAGAAGTTCGTCCTGCATTGCAGAAATCCAATGAGGATCATTCAATGCATCATTCACATTCTTTGGTTCCACGAGGGAAACAAAACATGCATTGTGACAACCCGAGTATAATTATGATAAATTATATTTAAATCATGATTAGCTTGTGTGATATGGATAATATGTTATTAGTATATATAATGTTAAGTCATTATATTTAGTCTAATCCTAGCATCATAAAGCATGAAATATTGAATTAGTTACAAATGTGAAATTTTGAAGTTTTCGGTAGGAATGTTCATGTTTAAGACTAGTTTTGACCTTTATGACATAACAATTGACTTGAGGTGAAAAATAGACATTTGTATATATATGAGTTAGGTTTGTAACACAACAAACGGTTCATCGAACGGACATCCGAGTAGGAAGATATTGTCTTTTTATGAACAGGGGGTAAAGTAGTCATTTAGCCTTAAATGATATTTTATTTTATATAATGCCACATGTTATATTTTGATTGGACCAAGGGGGGGGGGTGACCTTATACCGACTTATAAACCTTGAATTAAGATCTTCCTTCAGCATATTTCAGCCATGGAAGAGTTTTAACTAAAGGAAAGAGAGTTTTGAAATCTAGGAGGAAAGTGTGAGGAGAAATTGAAGAAAAATTCATAGAAAATTACATAAAAGCCCCTAAGGTAATTCCATCCATAAATCTTGTTTGTTTTTTTTGTATTGATGATTTAAATGATAGAAATGATAATTTGTTTACTAAAATTACATGTCTTGATGTGTACTCATGGATAGATGCATGTTTAAGCAAACTTGAATGTGTAAACCCTTGAAATTGCCTTGTTTAGAAACCTTGTGTATTCAAACTATCATATATTTTTGTATACTTAATAAAATTAATGGATTCCAATTGGATATTAACCTGGACTCATATATGTATGAAGTATCCGAAAATCATGTGAAAATACCAATAAATGAGTCTTTGGTGAGAGTTTTAAGTTCGGGTATGAAATCTGCCCCAAGGGTGAAAGTATACATACCATATGTTTGATGTCTTACTTGACATAGCAAATGAACTCTTAAAATTATGAAATTTTAATCTTGTATTGTTCAATATGTTTACTGATGTTGGGTGAAATATCATATAAATTTATGATGTAAAAAAAATTATGAAAATTCCTGGAAGTTGAATGAACGATAAAAGAGCCTATAGGGCAGATTTGCTATGTGGTAAAGAAATGGGCATATCTTGCTCTAGGAGACTTGAAAGGATGTACTGTCTTTTGTATTGGAATACTAATATGATAAGGATTGAATTACTAAGAATAAATGATTATATGTTTGGTCTGTGATTTGGATATGATAATTATATTAACATGAATTTGGATGAAACTTCATTTGTGACAAATGATTTGAATAGAATCGTATGATGCTTATGAATTGAGTTATGTTCAAGTTATTCTTTGAATTGTTAATTTTGTTATGATGACACTAATATTGTAAGAATGATAGGAAGGGAAGAAGAGCCGATTGAGCAAGTACCAGATAAAGGAAAGGAAAAATCCAGTTAAACTGTCAAGGTGAGTGTACTTATGATTGTTTCATATATAGATATGAAAATGATATGTTGGATTTGAATATAGCTCTAAGAGAGGATTTGTTTGAATACTTAGGTATTCAGGGTTTGTTTGAATATTCAAATATCCAGGATTTGTTATTGCCAATGGGCAGAATTATTTGGATCTTATGATCCAGGATTTGTTATTGCCAATGGGCAGAATTATTTGGATCTTATGATCCAGGATTTGTTGTTGCCAATGGGCAGGATTGTTCACATTTTATATCCACAGATTAGATTTAGAATTGTTATTCCATTGCAGGGGAAAAGTAACTCACTAAGCTCAATGCTTACGGTTTATATTTTAACATTTTCAGGTTTGTACGCCGCCAGCTAGGATACTATATGACTGGTAACTTTGAGAGTTGCACCGTTGGAAGAGCTGGGGTTTAAAAATGGGGATTTTAACCTTGTCACACTGAAGATTTTAATACACTCACATATTGTATATATTGATTTAGCATGGATTGAGTTGATCACAGTTAATCACGTTATTGTATGTCTACTTAATTACGACTCTGATATTAATTTCGGTATGGAATAAGAATAATATTATGTTCATTGTGCACATTATGTAGAAAAATATTGATAAATGAATTATATTTCCAATGGGCTCAAGATTATGATCTAATAATTATAATAAGAAATGATTAGTATGGAATTTGGGTTTGGGGTGTGACAATTAGTGGTATCAGAGCGTGGTTATTAATTCTCGACGCGTGTGACGATTAGATGGCAGTATTGAATTGATTTTATATTTATGAATTATTTATGTACTAACCAATAGTTTAGTATCATTAGTTGTTTATATTGGTTGCTAGAACTTTATTGTATTACAGATAATTCGAGATGGAGCCTGGGAATGGACAACATAGAGAAGAGGCAGTAGCTTCTCGTACAGAGAATACTGAAGTAGAGCAAAGTGTTGCTGGAAGGGCCAGAGAGAATGAACAACCTACAGAGATTCAGATAATGGCACAGGCAATGTTGAGGATGGCAGAGCAACAAGAAAGAAATATGGCGCAAATGGCAGAACAACAAGCTAGATATCTAGAATCAAAGACTGTGGTCAGGATTGAGAAAGAGGCAAGGAAGGAAACGAAAGATTCCATGCATGAGAAGTTTTTGAAGTTGAATCCTCCAGAATATTCAGGGTCAGTTGAACCTACAAAAGGTGAGATGTGGGTAAGAGATCTAGAAACTATCTTTGCAGTTATGAAGGTTCCAGATAACCAGAAAGTGAATCTAGCTGTGTTTAAGCTGAAAGGAGAGGCCAAATATTGGTGGGAATCCAAGAACCATTTGGTGCCTTGGATATAAGGTACTGATGCTATTACTTGGGCTAAATTTATTAAATCTTTGTATGTTAAGTATTTCCCTAAAGTTTATAGGAGGGAGAAGCTGAGGGAATTTATAAATTTGACCCAAGGGAAAATGTCTGTGAGGGAGTATGAGGCTAAATTTACTGCTTTGTCTAGATTTGCTACTAAATATGTGGAGAATGAAGAAGATAAATGTAGTAAGTTTCAAGATGGATTGATTTGGCCTATTTAGAATAGAGTGGCCACTTATGAGTTAGAAGATTATGCTTCTCTGGTAAACAAAGCCATGATAGCAGAAATGCAAATGAACCAAGGGGTGGCGAGTAGAGAGAGTTTTAAGAAAAGTAGATTCGACGCATCTCACTCTAAGGGAGGTGAGGCCGGAAGTGTTAAGATGGAACCTCAAAAATTTCAGAGAGGTGGTGGAGATAGTGGTAGAGGTCAGGGTTGATTTGGAAGAGATACCAGGAGTGGAGGATCTTTTAGTTCAGTCAGGGAGAGGTGAGGCCCTAATAGGAGGTGTTACATGTTTCTTTTGTAAAGAGGAAGGGAGTTATAAATCTGAGTGTCCTAAGCTTAAGGGATTAGAATGCTACCATTGTCATCAAGTGGGTCATATTAAGAAGAATTATCCGCAGTTGACAGAGACTCCAGCAGCACATAGTGAAGTAGAAAGCATAATGTTATCTCCGGGCAGTGCAGTGAAAAGTATGGGCAGAGGACAAGCTAGTAGTTCCAGGCCAGGTGGACGAGTTTTTACAATGAAAGAAGCTCAGATTACTCCAGATGTGGTGACAGGTACACTTTCTGTTACTGATAGTAGTGCTTATGTTTTAATTGATCCTTGTTCCACACATTCTTTTGTGTCATATGCATTTTCCATATATCTGAATAGACCATGTACTCATTTAGAGGCGGGGTTGGGTATTTCCATGCCTATGGGGGTATGATTGTAGTTGAAAATGTTTTTCGTGATTGTGTTTTGACTGTGGGGGCTAGAGATACAGTTATAGATCTACTTCCATTGGATATTTCTGATTTTGATATAATTCTGGGAATGGATTGGTTATCTAAATATCATGCATCTATGGATTTTTTCTGTAAGGAAGTTATTTTTAATATGCCTGGTGAGCCTGAATTTAAATTTGTGGGGGAAAGGAAAATTGTTCCCAGTTGTATCATTTCTGCTATTCAGACGAGGAAATTATTGAGTAAGGGCTGTGATGGTTTTATTGCATATGTTCTTGACACTAGGAATGGGGCTTTACAGTTAGTTGATGTTCCTATTGTACGGGATTTTCCAGAAGTGTTTCCTAGTGAGTTGCCTGGGTTACCTCCAGAAAGAGAGGTTGAATTTAGTATTGAATTAGCACTGGGGACAGACCTTATTTCAATGGCACCGTATCGAATGGCACCTGTTGAATTGAAAGAACTTAAGATCCAGTTGCAGGATTTACTTGATAGGGGTTTATACAACCCAGTGTATCTCCATGGGGTGCACCAGTTTTATTTGTGAAGAAGAAAGATGATACCATGCATTTATGTATTGATTATAAGTAGCTGAATAAAGCTATAATTAAGAACAAATACCCTTTACCTCGTATAGATGATTTGTTTGATCAGTTACAGGGTGCTAAAGTGTTTTAAAAAATAGACCCGGGATCAGGTTATCATCAATTGAGGGTCAAGGAAAGTGATATTTCTAAAACTACTTTTCGTACTCGGTATAATCATTTTGAATTTTTGGTGATGCCTTTTGGGGTGACTAATGCTCCAGCTGTATTTATGGATCTTATGAATCGGGTACTGCATCCTTTTGTTGATTCATTTGTGATAGTTTTTATTGATGATATTCTGATTTATTCACGTGATATGGTTGAACATAAAAAGCATCTCATAATTATTTTGAATCTGTTGAAAGATAAGAAGTTGTATGCTAAGTTTAGAAAGTGTGAATTTTGACTTTCACAAGTTGTATTTTTAAGCCATGTTATCTCTGGAGATGGTATATGTGTTGATCCTAAAAAGGTAGAGGCTATTGTAAAATGGGAGAGGCCCAATATTGTGACTGAGGTGAGGAGTTTTCTGGGTTTAGCTGGGTATTATAGAAGGTTTATTAAGGTATTTTCTTCGATTGCCTTACCGATTACTAAACTAACCAAAAAGATGTTAAGTTTGAATGGAATTCTGATTGCGAAAATAGTTTTGATGAATTGAAAAAGAGGTTGGTAACTGCACCTGTTCTTACTATTCCGCATGGTGGAGATGGTTTTGTTATTTATACTGATGCTTCATACCAGGGATTGGGTTGTGTTTTTATGCAGCATGGTAAGGTTATTGCTTATGCTTCTAGGCAGTTGCATACACATGAACGTAATTATCCCACACATGATTTGGAACTTGCTGCTATTGTGTTTGCTTTGAAATTGTGGCGTCATTATCTATATGGTGAGGTATGTGAAATTTTTACTGACCATCAAAGCCTTAAGTATTTATTTACTCAAAAGGAGTTGAATTTGAGGCAGAGGCGATGGATGGAGTTAATTAAAGACTATGATTGTACAATTCACTACCACACAGGGAAGGAAAATGTAGTTGCAGATGCTCTGAGTAGAAAGGCTTCGGGCAGGTTATCTTATATTCGGTGTGCTAGAGTTTCCCACATCATGAAGTTGAGATTGATGGTAGTATAATTAAAGCTAGCCAACGGGGACATGTTCTTTGTTCATGTAAGCGTGAGGCCTTTGTTAGCTACCCGTATTCGTGATTTACAAAGTTAAGATCCTTTTCTTGAGAAAAAATGACAAGATGTTCGAGATGGTAAGTCTGAAGATTTTTGTATTGTGAATAATGGCACTTTATTGTATAAGCAACGGTTATGCGTGCCTAATGTGTGTGGATTGAAAGAGGAAATTTTATATGAGGCTCATATATCCATTTATACAATGCATCCTGGTAGTACTAAAATGTATAGGGATTTAAAGGAGCATTATTGGTGGAATAATATGAAAAAGGAAATAGATGATTTTGTTACTAGGTGCCTTATATGTCAGCAAGTGAAAGTGGAGCATCAGAAGCCTATTGGTCTGCTTCAGCCATTGCCAATACCGGAATGGAAATGGGATCATGTAACGATGGATTTTGTGGTTGGGCTTCCTCGATCTCAGAAGGGGTCAAATTCGATTTGGGTAGTGGGGGATAGATTGACGAAGTCCGCTCTTTTTCTAGCAGTCAAGACTACGTATATAGTTGATAGGTATGCTAGATTGTATGTTAATGACATTATTCGATTGCATGGAGCACCGATATCTATTGTTTCAGATAGGGACCCTACTTTTACATCCAGATTTTGGGATAGCTTGTAGTATGCTATGGGTACTAACTTGAAGTTTAGTACGGCTTTTCATCCTCAGACAGATGGGTAGTCTGAAAGGACAATACAGATTTTGGAAGATATGCTTAGAGCTTGTGTGCTTGATTTTAAAGGAAATTGGGATGAATATTTGCCTTTGATAGAATTTGCATATAATAATAGTTTTCAATCTACTATTGGTATGGCACCATATGAAGCGTTGTATGGTAGACGGTGTCGTACACCTGTATGTTGGGGTGAAGTTGGTGAAAGGAAGATAGAGGGTCCAGAGTTGCTTGAAGTCACCACTGAAAAAGTGAAGATTATTTAAGATAGAATGAGAATGGCTCAAAGCAGATAGAAGAGTTATGCGAATAAGCGATGAAAAGATTTAGAATTTCAGAAAGGGGATTACGTGTTTCTTCGGATATCTCCATGTAAAGGAGTTATGAGGTTTGAAAAGAAAGGTAAATTAACTCCACGCTACATTGGACCTTATGAAATTCTTGAGAAGGTCAGGATGGTTGCCTACAAGCTAGCGTTACCACAAGAGTTAGCTCGACTACATGATGTTTTCCAGGTTTCTATGTTGAGAAAGTATGTAGAGGATCCTTCACATGTATTGGTGGAACAACTTATTGCGTTGAAAGAAGATTTGAGCTATGTGGAAGAACCACTTGCAATCGTCGATAGGAAAGAACAAATATTGAGATCAAAAGTGATCCCACTTGTGAAGGTTATGTGGAGAAGGCATTCCATGGAAGAAGCTACATGGGATAGTGAGGATATCATGAAGATGCGTTATCCGTATTTGTTTGATTCAGACAACTAAGGTATGTCAATTTTGGGGACAAAATTTCCTAACAGGGCGAGAATTGTGACAACCCGAATATAATTATGGTAAATTATATTTAAATCATGATTAGCTTGTGTGATATGGATAATATGTTATTAGTATATATAATGTTAAGTCATTATATTTAGTCTAATCCAAGCGTCATAAAGCATGAAATATTGAATAAGTTACAAATGTGAAATTTTGAAGTTTTCGGTAGGAATGTTCATGTTTAAGACTGGTTTTGACCTTTATGACATAACAATTGACTTGAGGTGAAAAATATACATTTGTAGATATATTAGTTAGGTTTGTAACACAACAAACGGTTCATCGAACGGACATCCGAGTAGGAAGATATTGTCATTTTATGAACAGGGGTAAAGTAGTCATTTAGCCTTAAATGATATTTTGTTTTATATAATGCCACATGTTATATTTTGATTGGACCAAGGGGGTGACCTTATGCCGACTTATAACCCTTGAATTAAGATCTTCCTTCAGCATATTTCATCCATGGAAGAGTTTTAACTTAAGGAAAGAGAGTTTTGAAGTCTAGGTAGAAAGTGTGAGGAGAAATTGAAGAAAAATTCATTAGAAAGTTACATAAAAGCCTCTAAGGTAATTCCATCCATAAATCTTGTTTGATTTGTTTGTATTGCTAATTTAAATGATATAAATTATCATTTATTTACTTAAATTCCATGTCTTTATGTGTACTCATGGATAGATGCATGTTTAAGCAAACTTGAATGTGTAAACCCTTGAAATTGCCTTGTTTAGAAACCTTGTGTATTCAAACTATCATATCTTTTTGTATACTTACTGAAATTGATTGATTCCAATTGGATATTAACCTGGACTCATATACGTATGACATATCCTAAAATCATGTGAAAATACCAATAAATGAGTCTTTTGTGAGAGTTTGAAGTTCGGGTATGAAATCTGCCCCAAGGGTGAAAGTATACATACCATATGTTTGATGTCTTACTTGACATAGAAAATGAACTCTGAAAATTTTGAAATTTTAATCTTATTTTGTTAAATATGTTTACTGATGTTGGGTGAAATATCATATAAATTTATGATGTATAAAAAATTATGAAAATTCCTGGAAGTTGAATGAACGATAAAAGAGCCTATAGGGCAGATTTGCTATGTGGTAAAGAAATGGGCATATCTTGCTCTAGGAGACTTGAAACGATGTACTGTCTTTTATATTGGAATATTAATATGATAAGGATTGAATTACCAAGAATAAATGAATATATGTTTGGTCTATGATTTGGATATGACAATTATATTAACATGAATTTGGATGAAACTTCATTTGTGACAAATGATTTGAATAGAATCGTATGATGCTTTATGAATTGAGTTATGTTCAAGTTATTCTTTGAATCGTTAATATTTTTATGAGGACACTAATATATTAAGAATAATAGGAAGGGAAGAAGAGATGATTGAGTAAGTACCGGATAAAGGCAAGGGAAAATCCAGTTAAACTGTCAAGGTGAGTGTACTTATGATTGTTTCATATATAGATATGAAAATGATATGTTGGATTTGAATATAGCTCTAAGAGCGGATTTGTTTGAATACTTCGGTATTCAGGGTTTGTTTGGATATTCAAATATCCAGGATTTGTTATTGACAATGGGCAGAATTATTTGGATCTTATGATCCAGGATTTGTTATTGCCAATGGGCAGAATTATTTGGATCTTATGATCCAGGATTTGTTGTTGCCAATGGGCAGGATTGTTCAGATTTTATATCCACAGATTCGATATAGAATTGTTATTCCATTGCAGGGGAAAAGTACGTCACTAAGCTTAATGCTTACGGTTTATATTTTAACATTTTCAGGTTTGTACGTCGCCAGCTAGGATACTATATGACCGGTAACTTTGAGAGTTGCATCGTTGGAAGAGCTGGGGTTTAAATATGGGGATTTTGACCTTGTCACACTGAAGATTTTAATACACTCACATATTGTATATATTGATTTAGCATGGATTGAGTTGATCATAGTTAATCACGTTATTGTATGTCTGCTTAATTACGACTCTGATATTGATTTCAGTATGGAATAAGAATAATATTATGTTCATTGTGCACATTATGTAGAAAAATATTGATAAATGAATTATGTTTCCAATGGGCTCAATATTATGATCTAATTATTATAATAAGAAATGATTAGTATGGAATTTGGGTTTGGGGTGTTACATGCATAATGAGCAAAGTTTCTTAATTGAGATCTTATACGTACAGGCTCACTGGGGTTACCAATAACGTTATCTATGGGATGGTATTTAGAAACCCAATTAGGTACTTTAGGTGTCTCAATTAGTAAAGAATCTTCTGTTTTTGGAGAGTCATTTTCTAAAACATTTTTAGACTCTTCCACAATAGTTGGTTCTCCAGTCTCACTCTCTACAGTAGTGTCACCTAAAATAACGTTTATGGATTCCATTAAGGTTTTTGTGCGAAGATTATAGACACGTTATGCTCTACTGTTAGGATAATATCTTAGAAAGATGGCTTTATCTCCACGAGTTTCAAATTTGGATAAGTGTTCTCTGTCTTTGCAGACATAACACATACTACCAAAGGTTCTAAGGTACTTAAGATTGGGCTTCTTTCCATACCATAGTTCGTAAGGAACTTTTTTAGAATTCTTTCTAAGATAGACCCTATTGATAATGTGACACGCAGTACGAATAGATTCTACCCAAAAATACTTAGGTAAAGTCTTGGCATGAATCATAACACGTGCTATCTCTTGAAGGGTACGATTCCTTATCTTAGCAATACCATTTTATTGAGGAGTCTTAGGAGCACTAAATTCATGTTTGTAACCATTATAGTCACAATACTTTATAACACCAGTATCTAAGAATTCTCCACCTCTATCACTACGAATTTTATTTACTTGAGTGTCTTTCTCATTTTCAATTCGAAGTAAAATCTTGGAAAGTGTCAAACTTTTGTTTTAAGAAAGCTACCCAAGTAAATCTGGTGATGTCATCAACCATAACAAGAATATAACTGTGTCCACAGAGACTAACAATTCGAGAAGGACCCATTAGGTCCATATGGATGAGCTCCAAGGGTTTAGAGGTAAGGATATCTTTGACTTTCTTATGAGGCGCCTTAATAATTTTTCCTTCCTGACATGATCCACAGACAATATTAGAAATAGGGTTGATCTTAGGAATACCTCT
Organism: Sambucus nigra; assembly: GCA_949130495.1. Lineage (NCBI taxonomy): Eukaryota > Viridiplantae > Streptophyta > Magnoliopsida > Dipsacales > Adoxaceae > Sambucus > Sambucus nigra. The sequence goes on from OX422209.1 coordinate 250,854,850, forward strand.
AACTATTTCTTATGTTGACAATCTACTAAGATTTTCATAATTTATGTGACCCATTCGATTATGCCATATCTCATTATCATCCATTCTGGCAATGTTACAGACCTCAGTATTGTTCTGCACAGTATAACAATTGTCAGGAGTCCTGAGCCCTGTAATTATGCACTCACCTTTTTCATTTAAAATTTTGCAATTATTCTTTGAAAAGGTGACAGTATGATTTGAGTCACAAAATTGGGAGATACTAAGTAGATTAGCCTTAAGACCTTTTACTAGAAGAACATTTTCAAGTAAAGGTAATCCTTCTTCTTGGAGTGTTCCTTTACCAATGATTTGAGATGATACTCCATCACCAAAAATAACTTTTCCTCCAGCAAAGCTAGTTTTATTTAAAAGTTTGGTATCATCTCCAGTCGTGTGCTTTGAACATCAGGAGTTTAAATACCAACCAGAGCGAGTGTGTTCATCTTTTAAAGCAGTAATCACAATATTGCACTCCATCTGGGGCAATAACTCATCTTTTCTAACCTAAATAGCTCTTGTTTTCATTTTACGCTTATTTGCTCTCATTTGATAAAATTTACGAGCATTAGATTTCTGTTGAAAAATGTTTTGCGCATAAGGTTGAATTTTATGGAAAGTATGAGCATTTGGTTTAGAAAAGTGTCTAGGAATCCTTCTTGGAAATGATCTTTTAGGTTTGGTCTTTCTTTTTCTATAGTTAGAGTTTTTGTCTGGTTGTCTAGGCAGAACATAATTGTTACGACTTCTCCTAGAATAGTTAAAGTTTTGGTACACAGGAGTATTATAGACAGGGTTAACTAAACGTCTAGAGTAGCAACCTTCAATAGAATGATCGTATAGGTTAAAGTATGAGCAATATAAATTACTTGAAGAGGGAATTTCCTTAGGAAAGTCTCTAAACATAGGTTTCATGGAATTTTGGGGTTGAACCTTATTCCTAGGGAGTACAGTTTGAAAGGTAGAATCACTCTTCCTAATCGGGGGCATACATATTTAGCCTTTGGTGGACTTTCACACTTAGAGCAACTTGATTCCCCAATATCAAACTTTGATTATTTTTCATCAGACTCATTTTTCAAAGAATGAAAATCTGGACAAGTTTCTATAGGTCTTTTGCCTCCTGACACAAACTTAATTGGTTCAAAGTTTTTAGTTTGTGTCTTCAAATTTGGGTAAAACCCTATTCTAGTTCGATCATTAGAATTGGTTTTTAAATTAGCAACAAACCATCAAAACGGTTTGAATTATTTTCAAATTTTGTAAATTTTTTGAAAACTGTTGCTGTCTTCTCTTTGGATTGTTCCAATTCTAATAATGTCCCTTTATATTTTTTCTCCAGAGTTCCATTTTCTTCAATCAAATTCTTCAATTTTTGATAATCAATTTTGACTTCATTTTCATGAGTTAGACATTAGGTTGTATACTCTTCACCGTTAAGTTTAACCATCAGACTTAGGTCTTCTAGTTTCTTAGTGAGATCTTTCACTATCTTCTCTAGTCTAGTGCTTTTCTTGAGAGTTTTAGCATAAAGTGTGTGAATATCAGAGAGGTCTTCAGTGTTCGAATCACTAAGTGTAGTGTGTGAAGTGACCCCTAAGGATTTATTTCTTGAACTCACACACACATTAACATCATCCACCCCGTGGTAGAACTAAAAATATTCTTAGAAATCAAAGAATCTAAACCACTAGCAGCATGATTCATAACAACAGAAGTAGAGTTACTAACATCATTCTCATACACAGGCGCATGCATATCATCATTATAGATTATCTTGGAAACGAACGACATGCAGGGATAAAAAACATCAGATGATTCAGGTTCCTCATTTTTAGAATCATTTGAATCATATCATGTTTTGCAAATATTGGCCCTAGTATGTTTATTAGTAGTGTTCAGTTTCACTCTACAGTCTTGTGCTATATGTCCTAGTTTTCCACATCTAAAACATTCAATGTTCTTGAAGTCTTTGTTAGGTCTCATGTCCTTGTGATGTTTGTCCTGACCTTTCTCACGAGGTTTGTAGTCAGACTCAGTTGGATAATTTGACCTACCTTATCTATTTGCCATTTTATTTATAAATTTCAGAATTTTCTTAAACTATTTTGACATCAAGGCAATCTGATTGTCCAAACTATCTATGTCACATTCCTCATCAGAGTCATCATTAGGAATATTGAGCTCAGGTTTCATTAGTTTAGAAGTAAAACTCAAGTTGGAACTAGTCTGTTTCCTATGGGGCTGGGTCATTTGTTTCTTAAATTCTAATTCCATTTCCACAGTTCTTAGTTTACTACTGAGTAATTCAGGAGTGAGATTTTGGTCACACATTTCCTCAATAGCATATCTTTTGTTGTCAAATTTCTGTGGTAATGATCTTAGAATTTTAGATGCAATTTCATGTCTGTCATATGTTATCCCGTTAGCATGCAATTTGATCACAATGTCTAGTAAATTTCATGTAAAATTCATCAAAGGATTCAGAGTCTGACATAATTAGAGAGTTATATTGATGGACAAGCATTTGAGTTTTAGCAGCCTTAACTCTAGTGTCACCTTCATGTGTAGTAATCAGTGTATCCCAAGCTTTCTTAGAAGTGGCACAAGATGAGTTCCTTTTGAACTCATGTTCATTTATGGACATAAATATGTCATTCTTGCCTTTGTTACTGTTTCGAGAAGTTTTCTTCTCTTCTTGAGTGAATTCACTTAACGCTTTCTTAATCCTCTCATTACTTCCTTCAGTGGCTGGTTTTGTAGGATAAGTTTATCCATTTTCAACAATATCTTGGACATCATCTCCCAATGTTTCTTGTATGAAAGCAACCATTCTTACCTTCTAGTAAGCAAAGTTGTTTCCATCAAAGAGAGGGGGCCTGGTCAAGTTGCCAAATCTTTAATTTTTCTCGTCTAATGTGTTGATTTTAAGAAAACAATTTCGAAAACAAAAGCTCTTTTAAAAAGATTTCCAAAGCTCTGATACCAATTGAAAAATTGTTACTAAAGCCGTTTAATACAAGATTAAACTATTTAAGTAACTCCGGACTGTTTTTTGAGGAAACTCTTTTCTTTAAATCAAATCAAGTTAATCACAAGCTGTGTTTAATAAAACATGCACGAGATCAGTTCAAGATTTATTAACCAGTTTTGAAAACAAAACTAAGACAGTTTAAATCAGCACACCATTAAGAATGAGATGAGGAGATGTAAAAAGATTAATGACAAGGGATTTTTAACGTGGTAAAACCTCACCCAACTGAGGAAACATCCACGGTGACTTCTAAATCATAAACCAAAAATCCACTAAAACAAAATATATCAGTTACAAGCTATATAACACATATGCACACAAATAAGTTCTATACAAGTTTAGGAATGTACCCACCAGTTTCCTTCTAACTTCTTTGCAGTTCTGATTGTTGATGTGGCTCTCCCAGTTTGCTAACTTCCACTTTGTTCCAGTCTCTACGTCGACTCTTGTTTCAAGATCTTATTACCAACACTTTCAGTGTTGTTGTGTGTAAGTGTTTGTGATAGTGATCTAACACATGCATGCACACACACACGCTTATTTATACAAATAGTCCTATCAAATTAGAGTTCAGATTTATATGTTGTGATTTTCAATTTCTCTCTTCTTAGGAAACAAAAACCTTATTTGACCTTTAAAATGATCCAAGAATCCACGGTAATCTAGCTCAGAAGACGATTCAAGATCTTAATCAATTTCAGGGTTTTGAAAATACTTTTGAAATTGAAAACCATCAAGTGCGATTCTTAACTAGGTCAAAGGTCTTGTTTCAAAAGAACTAGAAACAAAAAATGATTTTGTTGATTTTGAAGTTAAAAACATTTACAGAAAATAATCAACAAAAGAGTTCTCAAGACGAAAAACTAAGAATGCAGATCTACGTGTAATATAACATAAAATGATCAGATCTATGATTTCTATAAAACAGAAATACAGATCTAACCTAATGTTTAAGTTGGACACAAGATCTTAAAACCAAGAGGTTAAACCAGAAAACCGCTTTCAAACCAACACAAAAATAACTCTCAAACACTCAGGGTTGGTGTTTAGTGTAATTGGTTTTTAGAAAATGAGTTAGGGTTTGAAACTGTATATGGACTATTTAGGGTTTCTAACTCTCTCTCTCTGGTTTCTCTTTTTTTTTTCTCTTCTCTCTACTTAGACGAAGTGGCAAAAGTCTCTCAAAGGCTGAGGGTAATCCTCCGTATATAGGGGGCTGAGAAGGATCGAGAAGGCTATTCAAAATCAAGGGCTGGGATTTTGTCTTCCCAAATTGACTTTGATCCAATGGTGAGATAAAAGCGGTGGGTTAAAAGGCTTCTGATTGGATGATAAGGGTTTCACAGGGATTGGCTTCAAACGCATGCAGAGTGTTGATAACAACAATCCAAGGGCTAATAATTGACAACGGTTTTGAGTCTTTAAAGAAACACAAATACAACCGATATAAGGGTGACATGTGTAGCTGATATCTAGCCTCACACGCGTGTATAAAAATAATTACACAGGCACCCTATAGTCTTAAGCACTTTCGGATCCTACCCAAATGAACTTATAGGCATAAAACCATAAAACCAGTATTTACAGAATGACCCCAAAAGCTTTTTAAACCAATTTTAATTATGAAAAAGTCATTAAAAATTCCCCCAAATTATAAAAATCAATTTTAAATGGGAATAAACACACACAACTCTCACATAATCAATTATATGCAATATATGGACAACGTATGCAATCCTAATGTGTGAGTGTTTGTGAATATACCTTTAATCAATTAAACAAGAGGAATGAAGAGTAGAGTAGAGTAGAGTAGAGTCTGAGGCTTTTTGGATTTTAGGTAATGGACTCAATTTTGTCACTATTTCCAAACTAGATGAGAACTTATACAATGTAGACTCAAGTGAGTCAAGAGTATAAGGTGCTTTAGGTGCAAGCTCAAACTGGAGTTCTGACTTCATGATCTTTTTGATTTCTTCGATGCACGCCTTTGACCGCTATTTTGTCGCAATTATATTGATTTAGCATTATTTGTACCGTAACTACGTACTGACTTGAGAAATAAATAAATACGAACATAAGACCATTTTTAATTAAAACGAGCGACTAAAATGCTTCTATTAGGGGTATAAAATAGACACTTTTGGGTGCTTATCACATGGGTATGCTTTACTAAAGGGAGGAGCAGGTATTAGGCCAACGTCGACAAAAACATGTTCATCTCAATTATTATTGGAAGAAATTAACCAGTTAAAGAAAGAAGCTGAAGACTGAGAGACTCGACATCGACAGGAGCTCGAAGAGTTAGAGATTCGCAACCAACAAGCTTTATTACAGATGAAGAATGATATGCGAAGTGAAATGTAAAGTTTGTTCTAAAGTATTACCCCTCATCACGCTTCCACTACCTCGACAATTTAGTCCGACTAGATAATACAATATAATTCATACATATAATTACTTATATATATATAATGGAAAATTATCTCATTTAAAGTTAAATTTTCAATGGTGGGGTGAAAATTTGTTATGGCGATGAGAATTTATTATGGCAGTGGTTAAAATTTTTTGTTAGTTGGTGTATATTTTTCTTAGAATCAATTTTAATGTTTAAAACAAGTTGACTACCAATGTTTTCATGAATAAATAAAGGAGACTCTGTTGAATTTTTTCAAAAATAATAGTAGTTAGATATTTATATTGTTTATGATGAGAATATTATATATTGATTCATTTTGCACATTGTATTAATTCTTACATAATTTAAACTATTTTTTTTTGTGCAGGTGACAATTTTTATAGAATATGCAAATGTTAATTAGTGGTTTTGGATGTCGTACGCTTCAGTGTTGCGGAAGTACTTTGATAAAATAATTTCGTGTTTGGAGTATTAATAAATTAATGTTTTTTTTGTTGTCAAGTCGAATATTTGAACTTTGTGTTATAATTTTTATTTTGATGAATATTTGGAGATGGTTGTAAGAACTTTATTTATTGTTGAATGAAAATGATTCGTTGTATTGGTTGAAAATCATCTTACGTATTACATTTTATGATTATTCGTTGTTTGTGTTGTGTCAAATATAATTCAATTCTATGTTAAATTTTAGCGGTAGATTTTATTCTCCAAAAAATATTGGTGCAAAAATTTTAAGATCCCTTTACCTCTTTTGGGATGGTTAAAACTGTCCCAAAAATATATTTAAGACGGTTATGTTGCCGTCTCAAAAAGATCTTCTAAAATAGTAATCTTTTGAGACAGATTAATTCCCATCTTAAAAATAATCTTTTGTGACAGCTTTTGTGCCGTCTCAAAAGGCTCATATAAAATGAGGACCTTTTGAGACGGATTTGTTCCTGTCTCAAAAAACTCTTTTGAGACGGCTATGGTGTTACAAAAAGTATTTATAACCCCCTATCAAAAAGCCCCCTAACCATCACAAATAGATTCGCAAAAAGTATTTGAGACGAATAAACGATCTTTGGGACTGTTAGGCCACCGTTTCAAAAGCAACTTTTTTTTTGTAATGTTTAGTGTTAAGATATTCAATGTTAATTTCCCTTTTCTTAATTAATTCTCGAATAAAGTGTTCTCTAATTTTAATAGGTTTTGTTCGTGAATGGAAAAAAAGATTCTTTAAAATAATTATAGCACTTTGATTGTCGCATAATATTAGGGCAGGTGATTCATTTAAACGATATTCTCTTAACATTTGTTTCAGCCATATAAGCTGAGTACAATAACTTCAAACGATAATGCATTTGGCTTCTGTTGATGAAAGCAAGATGCAACTTTAATTTTTAGAGGACCATGAAACTAGATTGCGTCCTAAGTAAAAATATCCACCCGAGGTGCTTTTACTATCATCGACACAACCAACCCAATCAGCGTCCGTATAACAAATTATCTTAGAATTAGTGTAAAAAATATACACAATACCATAATTTATCCTACCATTTATGTATTTTATAATACGTTTTACGACATGTAATTGGGATTCTTTTGGTTCTCATTGATATCTAGCACACACACACATACACGCGCTATGCATTATATTAGGTCTACTCGTAGTTAAATAAAGTGGGTTACCTATCATACTAAGATATAAAGTGAAACCTAGATTTTTACTGGATAAGTATTTTAAAATTTTGAAAGAGGAACTCATAGGAGTTCTAGCAGTCTAAGCGGTAGTTAAACCAAGAGTTTAGTTAAATCAGTAGCATATTTAGATTGAACAATAAAAATATGGTCAAGTTTTTGTGCTACTTGAATACCTAAGAAGAATTGGAATTCCTATCATAGACATTTTAATATTCTGATTTCATCATGTTAGCAAATTTTTAGCTTCCGAGGGAGATGTGGACTCAAAAACTATGTCGTCAATGTAAACTTGAGCAATTAGCAAACAAATTTTGTTACGTTTGACGAATATGGTTAGGTCAACTCCCCCTCGATTAAAACCATTTTCCTTTAGAAAACTTACTACCATATTATGCCAGGTACGAGGGGCCTGTTTTAAACTATACACATTTTTTTTAATCGAAATACATGATTTGAAAAGAAAGGATCAATAAAACCTTTAGGTTGTTCAACATAAACTTCTTCATATGAAATACCATTTTAAAATGCAAATTTTACGTCCATTTGATAAAGTTTGTATTTTAAATATCATGAAACAACAAACAAAAGTCTAACAAATTCTACTCTAGCTACATGAGCAAAGTATTCATCTACATCTATGCCATCAATTTGTGAATAACTTGTGCTACTAACCTAGTCTTATTTCTTAAGATACTTCTAGACTCATCACTCTTATTTTTAAAAATTCATTTGGTTCCAATTATGTTAGTGTGAGTAAAACGAGGGAATAAATACCAAACATCGTGAAGTCTAAATTATCCTAATTTTTCTTGCATTGCTAATAATCAAGATTCATCTATTAGTGATTCTTTTATATGCTTTGGTTCAATTAAAGACACATGAAGAAAACAAAGCATTAATAGATTGAGATGCACTCATTATTAGGTCTCTAATATTTGCTACAATATTTTTCTTAGGGTGATTTACCTTAACCCAGTTCAGAACCTCCCGGTCATCAAGTGGTAGAGTGTCAGAATCACTATTTGTTGACTGTTTGGTTAAGTCTTCAGTTTCAGAATTATCAACAGGTAAATAATTCTCACTTTCTTCCAAGTGATGGGAAACACTATCATTCACAATAATATTAATAAATTCTATTATAGTTTTTATTTTGAGATTAAAGATACGATAAGAATGGTTGTTTTGTGAATAACCTAAAAAGATAACTATTTCACCTCTAGTGTCAAACCTAGACAAGTGTTCTCCGTACTTACAAACATAACACTCACCACCAAATATCCTAAAATATTTAAAATTGGGTTGTTTGCCATACAAAATTTCATATGATGTTTGTTTAGAGATTTTACATAATACACTCTATTTATTATGTGACACGCTGTTTGTGTAGATTCAATCCAAAAGTATTTTAGTAAATTCTTTGCGTGAAGCAAGACACACGCCATTTGTTTTATGATTCAATTTTTTTATTTTAGCTATACCGTATTGTTGAGGGGTTTGAGTGCACTAAATTCATATCTGTACCCATTTTCTATACAATATTCTACCACACCAGTGTCTTTAAACTTTCCACCCCTGTCACTTTGATTCCTAGTTACTTGGATATCCTTTTCATTCTCAATCCTTAAAAATGACTAATAGATTTTTTTGAAAAGTATTGTGACACCCCGACTAATCAAATACCGGGTAGCTACTCCTTTATTAAATTAAATCAAAATGCCAAGTTGGCTCAGTTAATAGCATCACTGTCGAAAACGTTTTTTTATTACTAACCACCTAGTATTTAAAAAGTAAGTTGTCAAATTTTAATTAAAGTCTGATTAACATGCAGTAAAAGATTTAAAGCAAGAATAATACCACCATTCACCATAACGAAATACTAGAATAGCCTTCACATGATATAAATAAATCCGGAGGAAAACTCCTCACAACAAATCCCACAACTGAAATAAGTAACGAAAGACTGAATACTGAATTAATACATGCCAAAGTCTAAAAAATTGAAATGGAAATGTCTCTAATAGAATTTGGGCAACATGCCCTACAACTGAGGAATACTGAACATGGAATCCAAATGATAGAAGCGTCTAAAAGCAAATCCCTGTAACTTCCACAAACAGCTACAGCTCGTCACCTGAATGAGAATCCTATGCATGGTGTCCTTGTGGCTGGGCACCTAAAATGGTTTTTACAAAAATAGATTTGAAAGAAAATGGGTCAGAGCCCGAAAGTGGAAAACATTTTGAAAACATCAAGTGTTTTAATAACATTAAAACATTAAATGCAAAGTACATGTTAGGACGTGCACTCACATGAAATTCTCACCTCTCAACTACATGTCCACTCCTAACGTACATTACCCATCTAAAAGACACATATAACTAACCCAAATGTAATAAGTTCTACCTCTTACTACTCGATTCCCATATTACATTCTAACGTTATCAAATAATTAAAGGGCTTCACTTAAGCTCAGATTCTCATTTAATAATATAGTTCACTATCGGTTAACTCGTTATGTTTTCTCATAACAATACCATAATATTATTCACAATGTTAACAATGAAAGTTCCCATTAATTAAGTGTATATTATCCACATCATAAATATACAATACAAGCACCCCGAGAGTAGCTGCGATGCACACATACTCTGTTATCCATCCCGGTACATCACGTACATAAGGATCACATACTCCGAATCTCTCAGGAATAGTTCACAGATAACAACATCACAAATAATGGAGGCGAACACAGTCACATCACATGGGTCACGCACATACCTGCGCTCCCACGATCAGCAGACTTATTAACATCCCAATAAGTCCTTCTCTGACCTATGTTCATCGAGGTAACCAGTCTAAATCCGAGCAACACAAGGATTAGAGGGCCCTAAGCGAACGCAAACCTCCCATGATAGCAAGTATGGTAGGTATGTCATACACACAAATCATATATCAATACTAAGTAAACACGCATCTTAGTAATCACCGTAGTTTAATTGTAGTACTTATCGCATTCTCGTACCATCTTATAATTTATACAATTTATATACCCCCGGTTCATAATCATACCCGCCATAATTTATTCTCACGTCGTAGTAGGCACTCACGTCTCGACTCAAAGTGTCTATTTGATTCGTTCCACAATTATATAATTTACTCCTCATTATATCCCAAATGTCCCAAGTATACTAGTACATCATCAAAGGAATGTTATCTCTATCCTCGAACAAGTTTACGGGACTCCCAAAATCAAAACAGACCAAAAAGGCCTAAACTGCCAGCTCGTTAGAAGTCTCGTTCGAACGAGGCTGTTCGAACGAGATTCAGTTCGTTCGAACGAACTGTACCTTCTAACGACATCTCGTTCGAACGAAGGTATCGAATGAAATTTCCCCTCGTTAGAAGCAACTGGTCAACTCGTTAGAAGCTCATTCGAACGAGCTCGTTCGAACGACCTGGGAAGGCCTTCTAACGAACGACCAGTTTCGTGCCCAGAATTTCTACTTTCGTTTTTCACCAATTTCTACTCCTCAATTCCCTGATCTAAAATTCGTCCCAACAATGTTTTAAGGTCTCTAATCATCCCTAGACATATCAAGGTTATATACTAACGTATTTTAAAGAATCAATTCATCCTAATCATCATCAATTCATCAAATCTCTACACTTTTCCCCAATTTTCAAGAACATAAACCCTAGAATTTATGATCATCAATTTACTCAAATTAGATCCGTTTTTGTTACATCCAACACATATTAACATCAGGGTAATCATTTCTATACGATTCTACATGCAATTACTCCTCAACATTCAAGTTCTAAGTCCAATTAAAATGGGTTTTTATTAAACTCTCAAGAACAATTTGATTTATGTAAATTCCTACGCATGGAAGAAGCATTCTCTATAATAATTGAAATTAAACCACTTGCCTTGATTCAATCTCTGATTTTGATGACGATTTGCTGAAGTTCTCTTTCTCTTTCTGCAGAATTCCCTTCTATCTCTCTCTCTCTAAGCTTTCTTCTCCAATGGCTATGGTGGCTAGGGTTTGTTTTGGGAAAAATTAGAAACCTAATTCTAATAACCTACGTAGCCTATTAGGTTAAAATGAGTTGGTTAGTGGTTTAGTGGGTCAAATCCTCATCAGATATAATTTACTAATTTTCGTCACTTTTAATTTCCAAAAATACAAAATTACCAAAATACCCTTTATGTTGCCGGTATGGCCTAAAAATACCCCGGGACCCAAACTAAACCTCCGGCTAGTGTTTTCTGACTATCTCGACCCTTTCGGACGCGTTGACGCACTCAAAACGACCATACGGTTAATAGAATTTAATTTTACTTTTATAATTAAAATAATTATATCCTGACGCGACTGTCTCACGCGTCCCAATAAAATGTTCAAATTGCCGTATATCAATCTCACGACAATTTCATAATTCAATATTCATATATCATCATATATACTCAATATAGTCAAATACCAATTCACATCTCGCTAGTATTTTATCCGGATTAATTCCCAATTAATTCTCATATAATTAATTAATCCCAAAAATAAATATCGCCAAAAATACGGGGTATTACATACCTCCCCCCTAATAACAGAATTTCGTCCCGAAATTCGGAACTAGAAAGTACCTGATAAAAATAACTCTGGATAACGTTCGCGCATCTCATCCTCGCGTTCCCATGTGGACTCCTCGACATTGTGATGTCGCCACTGAACACGCACTAACGGAACTATCTTTGACCGCAGCTTCCTCTCACTTCGGTCCAAAATAGTAATCGGCCCCTCCTCGTAGGAGCTATCAGGCTGTAGATCAATCTCCTCCAAAGCGATGTGAGAATGAGCCAAATCGTCTCTGAGATATTTCCTTAGCGAGGAAATATGAAACACATCGTTAATCCGATGCAAATGCTCCGGTAATCCAAGCCTATACGCAACCGGTCCAATCCGCTCAATAATAGGAAATGGTCCCACATATCTCGGTGCCAACTTCCCTTTCTTCCCAAAACGCATAATCCCCTTCATAGGAGATACTCTGAGCAAAACCTGGTCCCCCACTTGAAACTCTCTGAAGAACCTCTTCGCATCAGCATAGCTCTTCTGCCTGTCCTCAGCTACCCGAATGCGACTCCGAATCAATTCTATCCTCGCCGAAGTATCCTGAATCACTTTCGGCCCAAGTAGTTTGTTGTCCCCCACCTCAAACCAACATGCTGGGGAACGAAAAGGTCTACCGTACAACGCCTCAAACGGAGCCATGCCAATAGTGAACTGGTAGGAGTTATTATAAGCAAACTCTACCAGTGGAAGGTATTGCTCCCATCCACCTCCAAAGTCAATAATGCACATGCGCAACATGTCCTCTAACATCTGATTTGTGCGTTCGGTCTGCCCATCGGTCTGCGGATGATAAGCCGTACTCAACCGCAATTCCGTGCCCATGGCCTCCTGGAAACTCTCCCAAAATCGCGAAACAAATATCTTGTCTCTGTGAGACACGATATTTAGGGTCACACCGTGAAGTCTCACAATCTCTGAATGAAGAGCTGGGCATACTGTCCCGTAGTGTAGTCAGTCCTTACGGGTAAAAAGTAAGCGACTTTGGACAACCTGTCCAAAATTACCCAAACGGAGTCGTGACCCCTCTGCGACGTAGGCAACCCCGTGATAAAGTCCATGGATATGCTCTCCCACATCCACCTCGGAACCTCCAACGGCTGTAGAAGTCCTGTCGGTTTCTGATGATCCACTTTTACTAGCTGACAAGTGGCGCATTTCGAAACAAACACAGCGATATCTTTCTTCATACCGCTCCACCAATACTGGCGTCTCATGTCTTAGTACATTTTGTCCCCTCCGGGATGTACCGCGAACCGTGAGACTCTGCCATCACCTCGTGTCGCAATTCCTCCCTTTCCGGAACCACCAATCTCCCATTGAAGCATAATCCTCCGTCTGAGCTAACGGTATAGGACTCGGCTCCCTTTGCTAGTAATCGAACTCTCTGCTCCTGACAGAACGAGTCATTAGCCTGTGCCCGTACTACCTTCGTGATAATCTGCGGTGTAACGGTCATCAGAGACATGAAAGATCGGGCCACTGCATCCTGGTGTCCCAACTCCTTCCACTTTGCCTTCCACACCCTTGCCACCTCATCTGCTGGCCTACGGCTCAACGCGTCTGCTACCATGTTAGCCTTACCCGGGTGATACTGGATATCGAACTGGTAGTCCTTCACAAACTCAAGCCACCTCCTTTGCCGCATGTTCAACTCCTTCTGCGTGAACAGGTACTGTAGGGACTTGTGGTCCGTGAACAATTGGAACTTCTCCCCCAAAAGATAGTGCCTCCAAATCCGTAGGGAAAATACCACTGCCGCCAACTCCAAATCATGCGTGGGGTAATTCTTCTCATGAGGCTTAAGCTTACGGGAAGCATAAGCTATGGCTTGTCTCTCTTGCTGCAATACACCTCCAAGTCCTTGCAAAGACGCATCGGTGTAAACTAAATACTCAACTCCCGATCTCGGCAATGCTAACATAGGTGCTGAGGTCAATTTGTCCTTTAACTCATCAAATGCCAACTGACAGACATCACTCCAAATGAACGGCACTCCTTTACGAGTCAGATGAGTCAAAGGACCCGCTATCTTTGAAAATCTCTGAATGAACCTCCTGTAGTATCCTGTTAGGCCCAAGAAACTACGAATCTCAGTCGGTGTCGTGGGATGTCCCCACTCCCTCACCGCGGATACCTTCCCCGGATCAACAGATATCGCCCGGTTGGAAATAATGTGACCCAAAAACTGGACCTCGTTAAACCAAAACCCGCACTTATCAAACTTTGCATACAGTTCGTTCTGACGCAGCGTCTGCAAAACCTGTCTCAAATGTTCGGCGTGCTCCTCCTCTGTTTGGGAGTAAACCAGAATATCATCAATGAAGACAGTGACAAACTGATCAAGGAACTCTATGAATACCCTATTCATCAAGTCCATAAACACTGCTGGAGCGTTGGTCAAACCAAAAGGCATAACCCGAAACTCGTAAGAACCATATCTCGTTAAGAACGCAGTCTTCGAGACATCCTCCTCCCTGATACGCAACTGATGGTATCCCGATCTCAAATCAATCTTCGAGAAGAAAGAATCTCCTCTCAACTGGTCAAATAGGTCATCGATTCGAGGCAACGGATACTTATTCCGCATCGTGACCTTGTTCAACTCCCGGTAGTCCACACACAATCTTAGTGAACCGTCCCTCTTCTTCACAAACAAAACTGGAGCGCCCCAAGGTGAGGTACTCCTGCGAATAAAGCCCTGACCTAACAACTGCTCTATCTGATCTCGTAGCTCTCGCATCTCTACCGGAGCCATACGGTACGGTGCGCGTGCTATAGTTCTTGTATCTGGCAATAGGTCTATAACAAAGTCTATCTCTCGACTGGGGGGGGTAGGCCTGGTATCTCCTGAAACACATCCGAATACTCCCTGACAACTGGGATCGAATCTAAAGGAATCACAACCTCCTTAGAGGTATCCTCCTCTATGTAATACATATGGGCGGTTGAACCTCCCTCTGGGCGAGGCATCGCCACTACAAACATATCTTACCCCGGAATGGCAAAAACAATGCTCCCGCTGAAGCAATCAATCATGGACCTATAAGCTACGAGCCAATCCATACCGATAATCACATCGTGCACATGCATATCTAATACCAACATGTCTGCAGGTAATACCAAGCCACCAATCTCTACCCCCACTCCCAGGCATATAAAGAATATAAGTGACCCATTCCCCAATGGTGAGTCGACACAAGTCACTGTGCTCTCCACTGTGGCTAACAACCCTAAATACTTCGCGAAATGTGTAGCTATAAAATAATGTGTAGCCCCTGTATCAAACAATACCCGACTCATAGTGCCATGGATAGGAAACGTACCCTCAATTGCGGCGGTGCCTGTGGAACTGCTGCCTGGTGGACGTTATAGACACGTCCATACTGTAGCTGCCCCTGCTGAGCTAGGACTGCTGGAATGGGTGGCAATGCTGCCATCTGTGGCGGTGCGGGGGGAGAGGCGGGAAATATAGGCCTCTGCGGCTCCTGGCGAGCACCCTGCTGCTGCTGCTGTGGGGCCCTGCCCCTATCAGGACAATCCTGTCGTTTATGGCCAGTCTTTCCACAGACATAACACTTCCCTGGGAAGTTCCCTCCTCTCTGCCCCTGCTGTCCCCGGCCCTGGTGGCCGTTACCGTTCCTCCCTGCTGGCCCTGCTGAAACTGCTGCCCATTCTGCCCCTGTTGGCCGTTTGGACCCTGATGGCCCTGACGGAAACCTCCCTGTCCGTGCCTGAAATTCCCTGATCTGAACCTCTTCTGATCCCCCTGCTGGGAACCCTGCTCACCCTGTCTCTGCCCCTGAACAGATTGTGCCCCATCGGCACCATGTCCTCCAGTTTTGCCCTGATGGCTAGACTCTCCCGATCTCTTGCCTTCAGCCATATAAAAGCGGTGATCCTGGCAGTGTAACAAAGCAGCGTTAACCACATCAGAATAAGTGGCCAACGAAAGGTTCCCTAACAGATGCTGACGGATCCTCCATGTCAACCCGCCGGTGAATTTCTCAATCTTCTTCTTTTCTGTCGGTATCTCATCCGGAACGATATTCAACATATTCGTGAACTCGGCCTCATACTCAGCCACGGTCTTACCCTCTTGCTTCAGATTCATCATTTTCCTCCTCATTTCCGTGTGAACAGCTGACGAAAAGTACTTGCGGTCGAACCGCACCCAAAAGTCCTGAATAGTGAGAGTATCCCTCTCCTCCACGGTGGTAATAGACTCCCACCACTGCAGTGCAGATCCAACTAGCTTGAAAGTAGCTAGCACCTGCTTCTGAACTTCCGTGCACTCATACATCCTCAAGTGCCTCTGCATATCCTTCCTCCACTGGCTCGAGACTACCACATCTGAGCTACCTGCAAACTCTGGCGGAGGCGCTTTCTGAAAAGCATCACGTACACGTTCCCAAGTAGACGGGAATGCATTTGCCTGTACTGGCGCGGCAATCGGAGCCTGAGGTGGTGCCTGCTGAACTACGGCAATTACGGCATTTACCGCTTGGGCTACAATGGCTGCAACCTCAGCGGCGTTCATCATGCCCTGAACTGGAGCGGGCTGGGGTTCTGGCGTTGCATCCCTGGGAACTCATCGTGCACGTCGTGGAGGCATCTGAAATAAGAATAAAGTTTATAAGTTCACAGTTTATAAGCTTAAAATAGCTGAAGAACGAAGCATACACAAAAGAGTACACCAGTCCTAAAATATAGGGCTCTATATCAAAGAAAACTTAGCGGAAACATAATAGCCGTACAGATCCTAAAGGACACTAGAACCTGATGCTCTGATACCACCTGTGACACCCCGACTAATCAAATACCGGGTAGCTACTCCTTTATTAAATTAAATCAAAATGCCAAGTTGGCTCAGTTAATAGCATCACTGTCGAAAACATTTTTTTATTACTAACCACCTAGTATTTAAAAAGTAAGTTGTCAAATTTTAATTAAAGTCTGATTAACATGCAGTAAAAGATTTAAAGCAAGAATAATACCACCATTCACCGTAACGAAATACTAGAATAACCATCACATGATATAAATAAATCCGGAGGAAAATTCCTCACAACAAATCCCACAACTGAAATAAGTAACAAAATACTAAATACTGAATTAATACATGCCAAAATCTGAAAAACTGAAATGGAAATGTCTCTAATAGAATTTGGGCAACATGCCCTACAACTGAGGAATACTGAACATGGAATCCAAATGATAGAAGCGTCTAAAAGCAAATCCCTGTAACTTCCACAAACAGCTACAGCTCGTCACCTGAATGAGAATCCTATGCATGGTGTCCTTGTGTCTGGGCACCTAAATGGTTTTTACAAAAATAGCTTTGAAAGCAAATGGGTCAGAGCCCGAAAGTGGAAAACATTTTGAAAACAGCAAGTGTTTTAATAACATTAAAACATTAAATGCAAAGTACATGTTAGGACGTGCCCTCACATGAAATTCTCACCTCTCGACTACATGTGCACTCCTAACGTACATTACCCATCTAAAAGACACATATAACTAACCAAAATGTAATAAGTTCTACCTCTTACTACTCGATTCCCATATTACATTCTAATGTTATCAAATAATTAAAGGGCTTCACTTAAGCTCAGATTCTCATTTAATAATATAGTTCACTATCGGTTAACTCGTTATGTTTTCTCAAAACAATACCATAATATTATTCACAATGTTAACAATGAAAGTTCCCATTAATTAAGTGTATATTATCCACATCATAAATATACAATACAAGCACCCCGAGAGTAGCTGCGGTGCACACATACTCTGCTATCCATCCCGGTACATCACGTACATAAGGATCACATACTCCGAATCTCTCAGGAATAGTTCACAGATAACAACATCACAAATAATGGAGGCGAACACAGTCACATCACATGGGTCACGCACATACCTGCGCTCCCACGATCAACAGACTTATTAACATCCCAATAAGTCCTTCTCTGACCTATGTTCATCGAGGTAACCAGTCTAAATCCGAGCAACACAAGGATTAGAGGGCCCTAAGCGAACGCAAACCTCCCGTGATAGCAAGTATGGTAGGTATGTCATACACACAAATCATATTTCAATACTAAGTAAACACGCATCTTAGTAATCACCGTAGTTTAATTGTAGTACTTATAGCATTCTCGTACCATCTTATAATTTATACAATTTATATACCCCCGGTTCATAATCATACCCGCCATAATTTATTCTCACGTCGTAGTAGGCACTCACGTCTCGACTCAAAGTGTCTATTTGATTCGTTCCACAATTATATAATTTACTCCTCATTATATCCCAAATGTCCCAAGTATACTAGTACATCATCAAAGGAATGTTATCTCTATCCTCGAACAAGTTTACGGGACTCCCAAAATCAAAACAGACCAAAAAGGCCTAAACTGCCAGCTCGTTAGAAGTCTCGTTCGAACGAGGCTGTTCGAACGAGATTCAGTTCGTTCGAACGAACTGTACCTTCTAACGACATCTCGTTCGAACGAAGGTATCGAATGAAATTTCCCCTCGTTAGAAGCAACTGGTCAACTCGTTAGAAGCTCATTCGAACGAGCTCGTTCGAACGACCTGGGAAGGCCTTCTAACGAACGACCAGTTTCGTGCCCAGAATTTCTACTTTCGTTTTTCACCAATTTCTACTCCTCAATTCCCTGATCTAAAATTCGTCCCAACAATGTTTTAAGGTCTCTAATCATCCCTAGACATATCAAGGTTATATACTAACGTATTTTAAAGAATCAATTCATCCTAATCATCATCAATTCATCAAATCTCTACACTTTTCCCCAATTTTCAAGAACATAAATCCTAGAATTTATGATCATCAATTTACTCAAATTAGATCCGTTTTTGTTACATCCAACACATATTAACATCAGGGTAATCATTTCTATACGATTCTACATGCAATTACTCCTCAACATTCAAGTTCTAAGTCCAATTAAAATGGGTTTTTATTAAACTCTCAAGAACAATTTGATTTATGTAAATTCCTACGCATGGAAGAAGCATTCTCTATAATAATTGAAATTAAACCACTTGCCTTGATTCAATCTCTGATTTTGATGACGATTTGCTGAAGTTCTCTTTCTCTTTCTGCAGAATTCCCTTCTATCTCTCTCTCTCTAAGCTTTCTTCTCCAATGGCTATGGTGGCTAGGGTTTGTTTTGGAAAAAAATAGAAACATAATTCTAATAACCTACGTAGCCTATTAGGTTAAAATGAGTTGGTTAGTGGTTTAGTGGGTCAAATCCTCATCAGATATAATTTACTAATTTTCGTCACTTTTAATTTCCAAAAATACAAAATTACCAAAATACCCTTTATGTTGCCGGTATGGCCTAAAAATACCCCGGGACCCAAACTAAACCCCCGGCTAGTGTTTTCTGACTATCTCGACCCTTCCGGACGCGTTGGCGCACTCAAAACGACCATACGGTTAATAGAATTTAATTTCACTTTTATAATTAAAATAATTATATCCTGACGCGACTGTCTCACGCGTTCCAATAAAATGTCCAATTGTCGTATATCAATCTCACGACAATTTCATAATTCAATATTCATATATCATCATATATACTCAATATAGTCAAATACCAATTCACATCTCGCTAGTATTTTATCCGGATTAATTCCCAATTAATTCTCATATAATTAATTAATCCCAAAAATAAATATCGCCAAAAATACGGGATATTACAAGTATATGGTTTTTCTTTCATAAATGCAACCCAAGTAAATCCAAAAAAGTTATTTATAATGACAAGGATGTAGGATTTACCATATCTACTAGTAGTCCTAGAGGAGCCCATTAAATTCATGTAAAGTAACTCTAAAGGGAGAGATGTTCAAACATCTTTAATATGAAATTTTCTTATTTGACATGATCCACAAACAAAATATTTGATTTTGGGTATTTTAGGTAGACAATGCACAAGTTATTGACTAGTTAATCTAGACAAATTATCATAATTAATGTGTTCTAGTGGTTCATGCCATAAGTCCAAGTCATTTTGCCTAGTAGATAATAATTTATAAATTCTTTATTTTTGTAATAACCCTCGCTTATGAGACCGTATTTTATATTAATTACTTAGTATAGTAATTAAAGACCAGTTTTGGGTTATGATTTGAATGTTAATTCAATGTAGAAAGTTGATATTTATTATGAGGTTGCATACATATCATAATTATGGGAATATATTGCTATGTCATGCTTATTAATATCATCTGAAAATAAAATGATATTTGGCTTAATAATGAGACCGGAATCTAAATTGAATTTTAAAATGTCCAAATGATAATTTGGAGGTTGCAATTGATTTCGGAATGTGTGAAATAGTCAAATAATGTACCATATTGTATTTTGTAGTTTTGGGCATTTTTGACTGGTTGGGCTTTAATTATGCTATCGCGTATTATTTTATCGCACTTTTGATTTATTAAGTGGAGCATTTACCTTAAGTCACGATTTATGCCTACTAAGTCTTCTAATTTCCCCAAAATCTCTTCCTAAACCTAAGAGAGAAAAGAGAAGAGAAGAGAGAAAGCTTTGGAGATTGAAAGAGATTGCTTCTACACCAAAGAAATCTGCATATTTGTTGAATCAAGGCAAGTTTTTACTTGAAAATTGTTGTCTTGAGATAGATGATTGTTGTGATAATGGTGTATTAATCCTAGTGTAGCAAACTTAGGGTTTTATTATGTGTTTTGGGTTTTGATTTATTCCCAAGATGATTCATGAGGTTTTAAGATGTTAGATAGCATCATTGGTGTCTTATAGTGTTGGCATATGAGTTTGGTTTGGAGAAGCTTGAGTTTGGGTAGCAAATGGAGTCCAAGACTCCATAGCCAATTCTTGGCAAAATCGCAGGCCCGAATCGATTCGGCCCCTAGGGCGAATCGATTCGGCTAGGGGGCAGTGCTCAGGTCTTGTTGACCGAATCGATTCGGCCTCCCATCCGAATCGATTCAGCAGTTATGCAGAAACCAAAATTTTCTGACCGAATCGATTCGGTCTCCCATCCGAATCGATTCGGCAATTATGCAGAACCTCAATTTTTCTGGCCGAATCGATTCGGCCAAGGGGGGGAATCGATTCGGTAGCCCTGCATTTTCCAAATTTTTTTCTTTTTATTTAACCCCTTTTCTTTAGGATTATTGATTAGGGACCTTCTTAAATGAAGTAAACATAGGGATTAGAGTTCTAGTTGAGTTGGGACGACATCCTAGACTCGAAAGGGTTCATCTAGGATTCATTCAAGGTGGAATTTAAGGTGATGTTTAGGCATCACTTTTGTCTTATAGTTTTATATCGGTCTAGAATCTATTGAGGTCAATTTGGTGACTGTAGAATTCAATTCGAGTTAGATTTGGCTTGATGATTTATAGTAAAGCCTAAAATAGGCCTTGAGGATAACTTTGGAGTCTAAATTCCGCTTGAGGATGCTAGGTCGGTACGAATTACATATAGTCCCGATTTAACTTATACCCTTTTTATTAAAATGGGAAATTGATAAGGTAAATGATAATTTACTAATCTCATACTGGGAATTAATAAAATGAAGGTTACACACCTCTCTAAATACCATCTTAAGGGAAGTCCGTGCGATAGGTGAAGCCCCCTGGCTAATGAATGCAGGGTGAATATAGTCCTAGGCCATATGAGCGCTTGTTCTATTTTTTCTGCGATGGGTAGGAGATTTTTGGTGTGGTCTTGACTACCCCGCAGGCATATGGCCGCTTCCCGACGCTTTCGATAGGATCCCAGGTTGTCTTATGTTAGGCCCTGGAAGATGATGGATATTTAGGGACGCGCTCAGTGGGGAAACCGGACGGGCGGTCTTAGAATCGTTATATTTATAATTATAACTATTCTAATTATCGAGTTGGACTCGATGGAACATTAATGCCATAAAGAGAAAAATTATGCCGCAAAGAGCATGTTATTGAGATTAGTGCCCTATAGAGCACATGATGTCAATTATATTCCTGATAAGGAATGGAAAATGTATACTTGAATTGAAATCTGATTAATGATGATAATCATATTTCCGAATAAGAATGGAAACATGAAGATTGTTATTGAAATGTGATGAAAGATGATAAAGTCTCATAAGCACTTTTAATTCTGTTTTATTATGAATCTCGCTCTATGTAGTCCTTCACCAATTTCAGTTCCTTATATGTCGTTAACATGCTAGACTATCATCCATGCTTCATTGTGCATCATTATCATACTTGTCATTTATCTATTGATCACATATACCCGGCCCTGACCGATTTTCCTTTTCTTGTTGTGTATGTATATCTATATTATCCGTCCAGGTGTTCCGCCGCACGGTCGCCAGTAATGACCCTTCCTTTCTGTGGATTTTGAGGAGCCGTGACATTGTGCGGGTTTCACGGGATTTTGTGTAGACGCCTCTGTTTATGTTTCTAGTTATGTTCAGTTCATTCGGGCATGTTGCCCAAGCTGTTGTAAATGTATAATGAATTTATTATGTAACACTTGGTACTATATGTATGTTGTATGGATGGTACTGACCGAAGTTTTATTCGGTCCTTTGTATCTTTCAGGTTTTCTTAGATGCGCTTGTGGGGGTTTCCACCCTCTATTTCTATGATGGGTTGTTGAAAATGTTTTCCTTTAAATTTCAAATCAAAGTTTTTGATAACCCGTTTTCTGGAATATAGAGTGGTTATTCCTTATACTTTGTATATTGTCGTGATGCTGAGGATGATATTACCCATGATTTCCTATTTTATCGGGGTATAGGGCTGGCCACCCTTTATTTCGGATAGCGGGTTGTCACAGATGGTATCAGAGCATCAGGTTCTAGAGTCTTTAGGATCTATGCGGACTTGTCACGTTCTACCGTAGCGTTCTTTGATATAGAACTTAATGTTAGGATTGTTTTGCTGCCTATGTATGCGATCTTCTGTTAAATAGATTGTCTTACATTATGTTTTAACTCTCTCTCGTCTTTATCTCAGATGCCGCCGAAGAGAGGGCGTCCCGCTAGACGTAATAGGGTCGTTGAGGACGAGTTTGGTCCTCCACAGCAGCAGGGGAGTATCAGTGCCGCTGAAGTGGCAAATATTGTGGCCCAAGCTGTCAACGCCGCGATGACTGCCGTGGCTCAACAAATGCCGCAAGCCCAAGTTAGGGGACAAGAAGCACAAGCTCCCACGGGACCTTCTCAGTGGGAACGGGTGAGAGAATCTTTCCTTAAGGGACATCCCCCGGAGTTTGAGGGAGGTTCGAATGTTATCAAGGCGAACCAATTGAAGAGAGATATGCAGCGCCATCTTAGGATGGTGGAATGTAGTGAGGAGAAGAAGCAGATTCTCGTTACTTTCAAGTTGGTAGGACCGGCTTTACATTGGTGGGAGTCCATGACGACGCCCGAGCAGAGGGATACTATGTCCATCATAAATTTCTGGGCCTTGTTTGATGGGAAGTATTTTCCTCCCGCAGTTCAGAGGGAAATGCAGAGGAAGCTGCAGGATTTGGTTCAAGGGGAGAGGTCAGTTGCTGAGTATGCAGAAGAGTTTACCCGGTTAGCTAGTTTTATACCGGATGAGGTAACTCCAGAATCAAAGAGGATCTCCAAGTTTGTGGGAGGTTTGAACTGGCGAATAAAGCAACATTTGCTGGGAAATCCATCTCTAGTGACTTTTGGTGATGTGATGAATACCGCTTTGCTTCATTGTCAGGAGCACAGATTGTTTTTGCTAAACAAGAAGAAGGTTGTTACTGTGGGACAAGCGGGGAAGCAGGGAGGTGTTGGGAGCGGAGGGGGAACATCTTCTTCGTCCCAATCCTCGGGGAACAAGCTGGTTGAGAGGGATCCTCAGCAGGGGGATTCGTCCAAGCGTCAACGGTTCGGTGGGTTTAATGCTGGCGGTAATAATAACAGGCAAGGTCAGGGTGGTCAACAACCACAGGGAGGTCGAGGTGGTAATGGTGGTAGGGGCCAGCAGGGCCGAGGTGCGGGGCAACTCCGGAATAACCAAGGCAGGAATCAGGATAACATGACTAATAAATGTTTTCAGTGTGGGGAGTTGGGCCACTTTAAGAGGGCATGTCCTCAGTTGGTTGGAGGGCATCTTCCTAGGGCCCCACAGCAGCCGTATGTACAGTTTCCGCCTCAAGCGCCTAATCCGGTTGCTCCTCCTCAACAGGGGCAATTGCAGTACGGAAGGGTTTACCATCTTCAGGAGGCTTTGCTTCCTCCAGCTCCTCCAGCCCCACCAGCGATCGAGGGTAAGTTTCTCATTCAGGGGCACTTGGGTCGAATTCTATTTGATACGGGTGCTACACACTCCTTTATTTCTAGAAGTTTTGCTCAGACTACAGGTTTGATAAAATCTGCTGAAAGTACCTTCACTAGCGTCGAATCCTCTATGGGCGATGGCTCATTGATTTTCTTCGTATGTAAAAACGTAGGAATTAACCTTGGTGACTTGTGTTTTGAGGCTGACTTACTCGTCCTTGATATGGTCGGGTATGACGTAATTTTGGGGATGGATTGGCTAGCGAGGTACCGTGCTATAGTGAATTGTTACGGGAAGAGTATAGTTTTTGCGGTTCCGGGACAAGAGATGTTCCTGGTAGTTATGCCTTGTATAGAGGGGAGAACGAGTGCTTATCTATATTGTATTGCGGAAGATGCATCTAGAGATGTCATGGTTCCCTTAGATTCTCTTCCGATCGTTAGAGATTTTGAAGATGTCTTTCGGGAGATACCGGGATTACCCCCAAGTCGGGAGATCGAGTTTGTGATTGACTTAATGCCGGGAACTCGACCGATCGCCAAAGCTCCTTATCGTATGGCTCCTGTAGAGATGATGGAGCTGAGGGATCAGATTCAGAAGTTACTGGAGCAGGGATTCATTAGGCATAGTACCTCACCGTGGGGCGCTCCAGTATTGTTTGTGAAGAAGAGAGACGGTTCTCTCCGGTTATGCGTGGACTATAGAGAGTTGAATAAAGTCACCATCCAGAATAAATATCCTTTACCTCGCATCGACGACTTGTTTGATCAACTTAGGGGAGCTTCATATTTCTCCAAGATCGACTTGCGGACAGGGTATCACCAATTGAGGATACGGGAGCAAGATGTGTCCAAGACGGCTTTTCTGACCCGTTACGGATCTTATGAGTTCTTGGTTATGCCCTTCGGGCTAACCAATGCCCCTGCGGTGTTTATGGACCTTATGAATAGGGTGTTTCGGGATTTCCTTGACCAGTTTATCATTGTATTTATTGATGACATCCTAGTCTATTCTCAGACAGAGTCGGATCACGCTACTCACTTGCGGTTGGTCCTGCAGAGATTGAGAGATCATCAATTGTATGCAAAGTTTGAGAAGTGTGGCTTCTGGTTGAAGGAAGTTCAATTTTTGGGGCATGTGGTGTCATCCCAAGGTGTGTCTGTGGATCCGAGTAAGGTGGTCGCAGTGAAGGAGTGGGGTCAGCCCACGACGCCCACTGAAGTTCGTAGTTTTCTGGGCTTGGCGGGTTATTACCGTCGATTCATTAAGGGCTTTTCTAAGGTTGCTAGCCCATTGACAAACTTGACCCGAAAAGGAGTAAGATTTGTTTGGGACAGTTCATGTCAAGCGGCTTTCGATGAGCTCAAGGACAGACTGACTTCAGCTCCAGTCCTAGCATTGCCCAGGCCGGGATTGGAATATCTCGTCTTTACCGATGCATCTCTTCTGGGGTTAGGAGGTGTTCTTCAACAAGATAGGCAACCCATTGCGTACGCTTCTCGTAAGTTGAAGCCTCATGAGAGGAACTATCCGGTACATGATTTGGAATTCGCCGCCGTTGTATTTGCCTTGAAGATATGGAGGCATTACCTCTTGGGGGAAAAGTTTAGTCTTTTCACCGACTACAAATCGCTGCAGTACTTATTCTCCCAAAAGGATTTGAACATGCGCCAACGCCGTTGGTTGGAGTTTGTGAAAGACTACCAATTTGACATTCATTACCACCCCAGGAAGGCGAATGTGGTAGCAGATGCCTTGAGCAGAAAGCCTGATGGGGACTTAGCTAAGGTGTGGAAGGCTAAGTGGAAAGAACTCAGCCTGGAGGATGCCGGAGCGAGAGCATTCCTTTCAGTGATGACGGTTACTCCCACGATTATAGCAAAGATTGTGGAAGCTCAGAAGAGAGATAAAGTTTGTCAAGACCATACACGCCAGTTGTTGTCTGAGGGAGCGGAGTCGTACTCGATAGGCTCTGAGGGTGGACTACGCTTCCATGGAAGACTTGTGGTTCCCGATGATGGGGATTTGAGACGTGCAATTATGGTAGAATCCCACGGGTCCAAGTTCACGGTGCATCCAGGCGGGGACAAGATGTACCAAGATATGCGCCGTTTGTACTGGTGGGCGGGTATGAAGAGAGATATCTCAGAGTTTGTGTCCCAATGTACTACTTGTCAGTTGGTTAAGATTGATCACCAGCGACCGACAGGTTTGTTACAGCCGCTCGAGATTCCCGTATGGAAATGGGAGAGTATTTCGATGGACTTTGTTACAGGCTTGCCTAGATCACAAAAGGGTCATGATTCAATTTGGGTGATTGTCGACCATTTGACCAAGTCGGCACACTTCTTACCTGTGCGCACCGATTATGATACCGCTCGTTATGCCCAGTTGTTCATTAAGGAAATCGTCAGACTCCATGGGGTACCTTTGAATATTATCTCCGACCGAGATAAAATTTTTGTGTCCCACTTTTGGCAGAGTTTCCAGGGAGCTATGGGGACCGAGTTGAAGTTAAGCTCTTCCTATCATCCTCAAACAGACGGTCAGACCGAGAGGGTAAACCAGATGTTGGAGGATATGCTTCGTATGTGCATACTTGACTTTAAAGGTAGTTGGGAACAATATCTTCCGTTGGTTGAGTTTGCTTACAACAACTCATACCAATTTACCATTGGTATGGCACCTTATGAAGCTCTGTATGGCAGGCCTTGTAGGTCGCCCGCTTGTTGGTTGGAAGTGGGTGATAATAAGTTCCTTGGACCTGAGATGATCCAAGATACTTCTTCGAAGATTGAGCTTATTCGAAATCATATACGTGTAGCCCAAGATCGGCAAAAGAGCTATGCCGATGCGGGTAGGAGACACATGGAGTTGGAGGTTGGAGACCAAGTGTTGGTGCGGGTGTCCCCGATGAAGGGCATCAAACGTTTTGGGAAGAAGGGAAAGCTTGCACCGCGCTTTGTTGGACCTTTCCCGGTAATTGCAAAGGTTGGTCCCGTAGCATACCAACTTGCCTTGCCAGAACCTTTACAACAGATCCATGATGTATTTCATGTCTCCTCCTTGAAGAAGTACAGAAGGTGTGAAGGTGCCCTTTGGCACATTCCTTTTGAAGATATCGATTTGCAGCCCGATGTTTCTTATGAAGAACAACCGGTTGCTATCCTTGAGTTTGGGGAGCGAAAGTTAAGATCTCGTGTGGTGCCTCTAGTGAGAGTCCATTGGAGTCATCATCATGCAAGCGAATCGACTTGGGAACGCGAAGATGAGATGCGGGAGAAATATCCACATCTTTTCTCATGAGGTACGCCTGAATTTTGGGGGCAAAATTCCCTCATAAGGGGGGGAGTATGTAATAACCCTCGCTTATGAGACCGTATTTTATATTAATTACTTAGTATAGTAATTAAAGACCAGTGTTGGGTTATGATTTGAATGTTAATTCAATGTAGAAAGTTGATATTTATTATGAGGTTGCATACATATCATAATTATGGGAATATATTGCTATGTCATGCTTATTAATATCATCTGAAAATAAAATGATATTTGGCTTAATAATGAGACCGGAATCTAAATTGAATTTTAAAATGTCCAAATGATAATTTGGAGGTTGCAGTTGATTCCGGAATGTGTGAAATAGTCAAATAATGTACCATATTGTATTTTGTAGTTTTGGGCATTTTTGACTGGTTGGGCTTTAATTATGCTATCGCGTATTATTTTATCGCACTTTTGATTTATTAAGTGGAGCATTTACCTTAAGTCACGATTTATGCCTACTAAGTCTTCTAATTTCCCCAAAATCTCTTCCTAAACCTAAGAGAGAAAAGAGAAGAGAAGAGAGAAAGCTTTGGAGATTGAAAGAGATTGCTTCTACACCAAAGAAATCTGCATATTTGTTGAATCAAGGCAAGTTTTTACTTGCAAATTGTTGTCTTGAGATAGATGATTGTTGTGATAATGGTGTATTAATCCTAGTGTAGCAAACTTAGGGTTTTATTATGTGTTTTGGGTTTTGATTTATTCCCAAGATGATTCATGAGGTTTTAAGATGTTAGATAGCATCATTGGTGTCTTATAGTGTTGGCATATGAGTTTGGTTTGGAGAAGCTTGAGTTTGGGTAGCAAATGGAGTCCAAGACTCCATAGCCAATTCTTGGCAAAATCGCAGGCCCGAATCGATTCGGCCCCTAGGGCGAATCGATTCGGCTAGGGGGCAGTGCTCAGGTCTTGTTGACCGAATCGATTCGGCCTCCCATCCGAATCGATTCGGCAGTTATGCAGAAACCAAAATTTTCTGACCGAATCGATTCGGTCTCCCATCCGAATCGATTCGGCAATTATGCAGAACCTCAATTTTTCTGGCCGAATCGATTCGGCCAAGGGGGCGAATCGATTCGGTAGCCCTGCATTTTCCAAATTTTTTTCTTTTTATTTAACCCCTTTTCTTTAGGATTATTGATTAGGGACCTTCTTAAATGAAGTAAACATAGGGATTAGAGTTCTAGTTGAGTTGGGACGACATCCTAGACTCGAAAGGGTTCATCTAGGATTCATTCAAGGTGGAATTTAAGGTGATGTTTAGGCATCACTTTTGTCTTATAGTTTTATATCGGTCTAGAATCTATTGAGGTCAATTTGGTGACTGTAGAATTCAATTCGAGTTAGATTTGGCTTGATGATTTATAGTAAAGCCTAAAATAGGCCTTGAGGATAACTTTGGAGTCTAAATTCCGCTTGAGGATGCTAGGTCGGTACGAATTACATATAGTCCCGATTTAACTTGTACCCTTTTTATTAAAATGGGAAATTGATAAGGTAAATGATAATTTACTAATCTCATACTGGGAATTAATAAAATGAAGGTTACACACTCTCTAAATACCATCTTAAGGGAAGTCCGTGCGATAGGTGAAGCCCCCTAGCTAATGAATGCAGGGTGAATATAGTCCTAGGCCATATGAGCGCTTGTTCTATTTTTTCTGCGATGGGTAGGAGATTTTTGGTGTGGTCTTGACTACCCCGCAGGCATATGGCTGCTTCCCGACGCTTTCGATAGGATCCCAGGTTGTCTTATGTTAGGCCCTGGAAGATGATGGATATTTAGGGACGCGCTCAGTGGGGAAACCGGACGGGCGGTCTTAGAATCGTTATATTTATAATTATAACTATTCTAATTATCGAGTTGGACTCGATGGAACATTAATGCCATAAAGAGAAAAATTATGCCGCAAAGAGCATGTTATTGAGATTAGTGCCCTATAGAGCACATGATGTCAATTATATTCCTGATAAGGAATGGAAAATGTATACTTGAATTGAAATCTGATTAATGATGATAATCATATTTCCGAATAATAATGGAAACATGAAGATTGTTATTGAAATGTGATGAAAGATGATAAAGTCTCATAAGCACTTTTAATTCTGTTTTATTATGAATCTCGCTCTATGTAGTCCTTCACCAATTTCAGTTCCTTATATGTCGTTAACATGCTAGACTATCATCCATGCTTCATTGTGCATCATTATCATACTTGTCATTTATCTATTGATCACATATACCCGGCCCTGACCGGTTTTCCTTTTCTTGTTGTGTATGTATATCTATATTATCCGTCCAGGTGTTCCGCCGCACGGTCGCCAGTAATGACCCTTCCTTTCTGTGGATTTTGAGGAGCCGTGACATTGTGCGGGTTTCACGGGATTTTGTGTAGACGCCTCTGTTTATGTTTCTAGTTATGTTCAGTTCATTCGGGCATGTTGCCCAAGCTGTTGTAAATGTATAATGAATTTATTATGTAACACTTGGTACTATATGTATGTTGTATGGATGGTACTGACCGAAGTTTTATTCGGTCCTTTGTATCTTTCAGGTTTTCTTAGATGCGCTTGTGGGGGTTTCCACCCTCTATTTCTATGATGGGTTGTTGAAAAGTTTGCACCATCAAACATAGGAGGACATACAGAACTACTATTTCACTCTTCCATTTAAAATAAGTTTTAAAAGAGTTCAGGATCGTAAAGAGTAAAAACAACTTTTTAAAACAAAGTAATTCCGTTGCTCCGATACCACTTGAAAATAATCTAATATACTAAAGTGTTAAGATTAATAAAATTATCTTTTAACTCTTTGGTAAAAAACTTTTAAACTTCTATGGTTGAATACACACACAAAAAAAGTTTAGTTCTAGTTGGTGTGATGTTAAAAGTAATATGGATTTAAATTTGAAACATAATGAGATGACGAGAAGTGGATTAGCACACAATAATTTGATAACGAGGAAACCAACATACTGAAAAATCCCTAGTCTTTTAGTACTAAGACCACATACATTATGAGTCCACTATACAATAGTTCAAGTATAATCCACAGATTATAATGCGTAAATGAATAAATACAATCAATACACCAAAATAACCCCACAACTACTGAAAAAATACCAAACAACACAAGCAGTAGACTTAGTATTACACACACTGAGCTTCACACTCAAGACAAGAGTAACAATGAAGATGCAATAAAAAATAAGTTTTAATAACTTTTAGGTTTTCACTGGAGGTTGGAAGTTCAAACCTAATGACTAGATACAAAGTGTCTTTGATTTATGGTTTAAAGTTTCAACCACGTGAAAACAAAAGTTTAGTTTTATGTAACTAAAGTTTTAGATAATGAGTTTTTGAAAAACACTAAAAGATCTACACAAATCTAAAAGGTACAAACCAAATCGTATTTTCAAGGTGTATGACAGATTTAAACAAAGATTTAGTTTATAAAAATAGATCTACTAAACATGCAAGAGATATTTTTGTATTATAACAAGTTTAGGTAGATCTGGTCGATAAGGGAAGATTTCACAGATAAGGTTTTCAAAATTAGGGATTTCAAAAAAAAGTTTCTCTCTCTCTCTCTCTCTCTCTCTCTCTCTCTCTCTCTCTCTCTCAGAGAGAGAGAGAGAGAGAGGGAGGAAGGCTCTCTTACGTCGCACTCTATACATGACACCATAAATCACCCCTAGTTATAGGCCCTAAGAAAGTTTTTTTCTAATTTTTTTTTATTTTTAAATTAAAATTAACCTTTCAATGCACATGTTCAAAAAATTAGGCCATAATACATTTTCTGTCTATTTTAAAAAAATTCACAAAAATTTGCTGGCGTAAACCCTTAAAGGTACTTTCAGCTGTTTTTTGTTGGATTTTTAAAAAATAGCTAGACATTGTATTTTGACCTAATTTTTTGAACATGTGTTTATTGAAAGGTTACTCTGTGGGTAAAATAAAAAAATTGAAATTTTTGTAAGGCTTAGAACTAGGTGTGATGTAAGAAACATGATGTATAGGAGCCTTGCTCTCTCTCTCTCTCTCTCTATATATATATATATATATATATATACATGTAAAAATTAAGTTTAGACATTATACCCCAACGTAAACAGACAGGTCAAACAAGAAAAGAAAAGTTTAAGCTCGAACAACATTGAATGATCCAACCCATAAAGCTCTGAAATGCTCTTTCAAATGACCAAACCCAGAAATGTTCAAAAGGTTTCAAAAGATCAAAATCCAAAAAGCTCAAACACTTTCAAAACGAACAAACCCTTATAATTAGACAACCACTCAAATTTCCAAAACACTCAAAGCTTCTAAACTCTTAATATCTACACACCCATCATAAAATATATAATGTAATGCGTGTAGGTCGATTTGTGTTTTAAACAGATTTAGGAAAGAACTCTCAAGAATATAATCATTTGAAATGTTTTTAGAGAGAGAAATGTGGGGAATAAATTTGATAGAGTTTTGTTTGTGTTTCATATTTTCTTTAACCTTTTAAAAATCATTCCCAAGTGTTGATACCAAATTTAACCCGCTGACATGGATTAATCATATGAAGACACATGCCAATCTACGTGGCACCTACGAGCATTTTCTACAATCATCTTGACATCGAGGAACTCAACCTCCCCGATCAACTCAGTCGCTCCGACCAACAAGAGTTTTTCGAGGAACTTTACTGCACCGAGTAACTCATGGATGCCGAGATACTTAGGCGGTCCGAGCTGCATCTCGATCAAAGCATTTATTGTCAGACAATTAAGAGGATTAAATGCACATTAAATGCTGATTATTATCATACGGATGTATACGCTTATTGAACAGCTATGTATTATTCATTCACATGTACAGCCTCATGGCTATAATTACATTGTATCATCCTCATTGTAAGGGGATCGGAATTTCTGGAGGATAATCATACTTCGAGAATTCCTAAACAGTCAATAATAACACAAACAGTGGACGTAGGCCATTCATTCAAGGCTGAACAACTTTAAAATCTCTTGTCTCATATTTATTTCTATCTATGATTAAATAATTAGAGATAGTCTAATTTTTTACATCAACCCCAAGCCTTTTATTTATAGAGGCTGGTGGAATTCCTTAGGCATTTTGGTTAATCCTTAACAAGTAAGGGTAGTAGGGTAAACAACCAACGAATTGAAATGGTAAGATTGGTAACACAAAATAGGAAGAGCGGTAAGGGCATCAACGTCATTAAGCAAGGGACTATGGAGGTCAAAAGGGTAAAAAGAGCCTAGAAAACTAACAATCACAATATTTGCACCCAGGGCTCATGCGCGGTCAAATCGCATGGGCCAAACCCCTTATTTTGATTTTTATAAAACCAATCACGTGGATCGATAATCAAATGACACCAATAGGAGCAAAATGTTGTCATTTTTTTATTTATGATGATTTAATTAATTAATAAATAAATGTTTAATTTATTTCTTTTTTTAATGTTTATTTCAGTGATTTAAAATTCTAGAAAAAAATTAAAAAATATGAAAATTAATTTTAAAAATCGTGGAAAATTAAAAAACCATTGAATATATATATAATTTATTAATACAAAAATAAATAATATATTAACCAAAATTCAACTTAGGGTTTTAAAATTAAAAAATCGAGTTTAAAATCTTTTAAAAATATATTTAGGAAAATATTTAGTGCATGTAAGGGCTTGAGTGTATTTGGCAGCGTTGTTAAAAAATTGAGCGAAAATAAAACCCCGTGAGATTTAGAGAGGGTATTTTTACAATCATCCACCACCCTCGTAACACCAACTCCGGTGGGAATGAGAAGGTGATAATCCAGGAAAAAAAATGAAAAAATAGGGGATGAAAGTTAATTTAAAATGAACTAAATGAAACCCCTAATGAACTCATGAGCGATTGTTCATCGATTTACTGAAATCACTTAATATGTTCATTAGCTTTATCCAGGGAATGAACTTGGTTTCAGTATGTTTTTTCTATCTTCGTATAAAGGGTTCATGAGGTTTGTGAGGCCCAAGAGGTATGCGATCCCTAAGGTGGTGTTCTGAACACCCTTAGTGGCTGTTGAAGGTAACTAAGAGGAATGGGGAGAGTTTCGACTCTTAAGAAATATCGATAATGGTTCTCGATGCCTAAATGGTTGTAGCCGTGGTGGTGGGGGGTATGGTTAGTCAAAGAGGGTAAGATTCTTATTGCAGGAGAAAATACATCCTCAAATTCTAATGAAATTGATGGGGATAATTGGTCAAAGATGGTGGATGTTTTTATTTTTAGTTTTGCATTTTAGTTTGGAGTTTTAAATCAGGCTTAGGGCTATTTTAGTCAATTTATGTAAAACAATAAAGGACCCTAGTTTTTGGTGTTAATTGCAAAAAAATGATAATTGAGGGGATGGGTTTGTTTGGTATTTTTTTAGGGGGATGGCCCATAAATTCAAGATATTTAAAGGGGCTAGTGCAATTTACCCTAAGTTAAAATGTGTTGTATTAAATCTAAAAAATATTGTAGGGTTTATCTCCATCAAGAATGTGATTTTAACGTATTTTCTCCCATTCATATGCATGTTCATATTTTCATACACAATAAACATTACCCGACCCACATATAAAGTTCCTTTAGTAAAATTTTTCCTCTAAGATAACTTGAGTAGCTAATTATATATAAAAGAAGTGTATGATTATAATTTTTACTTGTACAAAATTCAATTCCTACAAGGCTTTCTATCTTAAAAGTACATGCATCGTATGATGCAGACTTCTCATGATAAAATTCTCGTATAAGAGTTTTTAAAAAATCTCCAAAACTTCTAAAAAAAATTACTTAATATTTTTACATAAAATAAGTTTCTTGTCAATTCCATAACTTCAATTTAGCTTAAGGATCTACAAAAAAAAGCTTAAAGTACCTTACCAATCCTACAATGCAATAATTAAATGTTTGGCTCGATAAAGATGTGTACCAGTGCTCGGTCTTTTGCTTCAAATCTTCAATTACAACTTGAGAATGAAAAAACACTGACATAGTTTTCTAAGTTTTGGAATAAGCTAAAATTGAAAAAAAAATATAAAAATTTCCTTACGAATCTCCCACTTTAGCTATTCTGGGTAAAATACAAAACTAAAAATGTTCTAAAAAAGGAAACAAATTAAATACATATACATCATATCTACCAATCTCAAATCCCCATGGACAGACATGATATGGTATATGGCTTCAATGATCCAATCTTTATGGGAACATCGTGATACTTGTAAGCTTACACACTTATACGTACCAGTGAAAAAAAATGTACTTTAAGTATAAGGATTTTGTACGATGACAAAACAATCGATATATAATCACACTTCATTATCTTCTCTCTAATGGACTTGAGATTAAAACAAGCACTCAATATATAAAAGAGACATATTATAAGGAACATACTATCCATGGAACCAAGCAAGCATGACCAAACATTTTAATGAAGATTCCAAGCATTACAATGAATATTCAAAGCCACTAAAACAACCCTAGTAGATTAAACCATGCATGTATTTCACATGCATCGTAAGCTCAATCCAGAAAGATCAAACAACAACATCAAGTGAAGTGAAAGTTCAAACAAATATATCCATGATCATCCCAATATCACATGACCTATGCAGTTTAAGTTCAAACAAGTGTCTTCATAAATCATATCATAGAGAAACATAACATGTCTCAAGCAATTCAAAAGACTGATCAAAGACCAGAAGATATTGTCCAGTTTCTTGATGTTCTTTAGGAACTAGTGTACAAAGGTAAATAAACTTGTTTAATCTTGTATATTATCAAAATCAAATATTCCCAAACTTACCTAAACCTGCCCAAATGATGGAACCAAAACCTAACATTATAGGGCCTCAAACAAGGAGGGTTTAAGTGATGACAAGTATCTTTAGTCGACTTAAACTAAGGGTTTAGTAACTAAACCTTAAGACAGACCCTACTAAATTAGGCCAACTTGATCTACCTCTTCGAATTGAACGGTTTAGGTGGCTAAAACAATTTAAAGACCCAAAAATCCATAATGGCTAGTTTTTAAATTTGAATTCCTAGTCAGCTCTTAATTACCTTACTACCCTCTAATGACTAATTTCTCATTTAAAGTCTATAAAAGGACACCTTGGGTTCCTTCACCAAGCACACAAGCTTACAAAAACCATCCCAAAGGGTAAATTTTCAATCCCAAGTTTGTGTCAATATCCCCAAATTTCCTAGAGAGAGAAAGCAATTCCTAAAGCCATTCCAAGCAAGAAACTCAATTTAAGCCAAGTTTTTTTCAAAACCCAATTGACTTTCAATCTCCACCATCAATAATTCTTTAGAAAAGTTATAGACCCAATACCCACTATTGCTAAATCTTTAAGTGAAAAACCCATTTGAGAATTATACTTATGATTACTTGTTTGTTAACTTTATAAAGAGGGAAAGTAAACACATTTCACCATTATTTTAAGAAAGATATTTTGGTTTATGTGTTGTCTACGAATCTTATAATTATGACTTATGGTAAACTTCATTATATCTTCATGGTCGGTAGTGCCGTTATTACGATAAGTCACGACTTTTAAATTATTTGGTCTCTTGAATGGGTACTAATGGGCCAAGACGAGTTTAGCATCTTGTTGGTTATGGTTTGCACGGTTTGGTCCCTGTAAGGATTTTAGTTTCACTTTAAGTGAACCGAAGATAGTGAATTTTTCTCGAGTACCATCTCGAGAGTGGATGTATGTGGTGGCTGAACCACGTTAAAACCATTTTTCAAAGTTTTATGAAACATTCTCCCTCTCTTAACTACTTATGCTTATTATTGATTAATTATTTACACTTGATTTGATTTATCATTCTGCAACTATTCTTTACGTAAAGTTGAGAAGTTGTATAATTTCCACTAAACCCATATACCTAATTCACCCCACTCTCCTTAGTATATTTTGGGCCAACAATTAGTATTAGAGGCTAAATCATAGATACTTAACTTGAAAAGTATAATTTGAGTCTAAAGATCATAGACTTAATTGACACGTCTATCTAAAATCTTTTTAGAAATAAATGATCTACCCATGTTTTCTATACATTATTTAAACTTTGAAAAGATGGAACCTCTTACATAATTAATCACTTGATTATTATGCTTAGAAAATAATTAGTGATAAAAACTTATCTTTTCTTGATAGATAATAAATGAAAAAAATGAATTAAATACATAATGTATAACAATATTTCGTTCATCTCTCAATAAAGATGTTGCAGTGATTGTTACCCATTTCAAAGATACCAGCGAAATTTGGGAGACCCTCTTAAAATAATATCAGGAGGAAACCAACATAGATGCAACACCTATAATCACAAAACGAGTGCCTTTAACTCAAATTCAAGAAAACAAAGAAGAAGAAAACATCTTTCTTCTACAAATAAAAGGAACAAAAGTGAATGAAAATTCAATAACCCTAGATATTACAAGGAATAAAACTAGCAGAGAAGAGTTTCCATGTTACTCATCTCACTAAAATATTGTTACTACTTGTATAATAAACAATGGAAAAGTCGAGTGATCTCCATCTTGTAACAAATAAAATGTGAAGATCAAGCATTCTCAAACGGTTAGTAACTCCTTTATAGATTTTCTTAGTACTGATAAATTCTCTAAAGATGACATAAAAACAACCATTTTATCACCTTCACAACTTCTATCAACAAATCAAGATAAGTTATAAAAAATTATCAGATCTACATATGAAAATGTAAAATACTAACAAAATATTTCTATAAAAAATAAAGAATGTATTTTTGAAAACCAAAAGATCAAACAACAAAACATAGATTTAACAATTAAAATTAACAATCAGAAGACCAAAGCACCACATGACACCTTACTAAATAATGAAAATTTCAATGTACACTTAGCTCCTAGGATGTAACCCATAATCATGCCTAAAAATAGCCTTTGAAAAATTTACATCATCACCCAAAGACCCCTCTCTTAAAAACCTATCAAATCACCTCAAATGGGACAAATCTGACACTTTTAGTCAACTAAAACCAATCTTTAGTCAACTAAAACAGTCATACTCAAAACCATGTGTGTCTTCAAACCCTTAAAATCTTTCTCATTACCTAAAGATTCTACTTTCCTTTAATTATATCCGATTCAAACTTCTCTTAACCACCCCCACTTTGTCACACTAAGTACTTTTTACCTACTCCTACATTTACATCATCCAAAGATTAAAAACAAAACTCTCATATTCAACCATGGAAATTGGAGGTACAAGAAACACCTTTATTCAAGTTCCACCACTTACTCCGAATGATCATTTTACTCCAAACACAAATGGTGAAGTTCATTCGAATATGGAATTTCGTCATTGTCCCATAAAATAAGGAAGAATCCACTCTACCACTGATCTTTAAATGATCTACCAATATTCGTATAATGTTCCTCATACAAGGGTGGTTAAGATTATCTGAAACACCAGAAATTATTTTTCTGCACCCCACCCAATTGTTTTACTTCAACTTTTTCATTGAAGAAAATGTGATAAACTCTTACATTTTCTTACGATCCATTATCATATACTAATCCTTTTTTAAGGATGAGACTTCCTGATAGTGGGCTAACTCTCTACGCCACCCATAAATGGATCAATGATCTGAACTTCGAGCCAGTTGCAGCTATGAGCTACTTAGACAACAAATAAGTTGTCAAATATCCTTGATTCCAGCTGAACTACACTCACCTGTCCACCACATCTCGGATATTTCATAACATTATTAGGAAATGTATTCTTACCTAGTTGGGAAAACACCCCGCTATACCAAAAATTGATGTCTTCCTGAATGGATGCATCCAAAAGGGAATTAACCTTGACCTCTCTTACCTCGTTATCAAATATATGGGAACCACTCACAAAATAAGTGGTATTTTCCTTCCCTATAACATGATAATAACAAGAATAATGCATACCTTAGGCATTATAATAATTTCTTCCAAATGGCACGTATCTATTTCCTAATGACCAATCACTATACCAAAACTGCATAGTTATCACGGTAAAAAACTGTGACTAGACAGACTTATCACGATAAAAAATCGTGACAAGAAATGGGGTGACAATTCCTTTATCATAGACTTGTCACGGTTAAAGTCCTTGACAAATATGGGAAGAATTAAAAAAAAACTTGCTGGGCAGTATGGCCACTGCCAGTGCCCAATAGTACATTTTGACCTATTACAACATATTCAAACATGTTCAAATAGTATATATATTAAGAAACATTCAACAATTCATAAAAACTACACATGAATTAACCAACAAATATTCATAACCAACCAATATTCAATATTCAAATGAAATAAATACAAATAATATCCAACAAAAAATATTCATAAGCATGAAAATTATACAAATATTTTCAAGGGCTTGAGCTTTGAACAAGCCTAAGGAGGAAGGTAGGACACACTACATATTAATTGATACATCCATCAATTCGCCGAGCATCACATTTCTCTTCTAACCACAAAGGTTCATTCTCTTTTCTGGGCATAATATGCATGACACGAACCTTTTCCTTAATATCTTGCAACACACGCCCATAAAACACACTACCCGACCGTGTGTCCAGGTCCCTTAACCCCTTATCTATTGGATTTCCACCCCGGAGGTCTATTAAATACACACTCGGTCAACCCATTGTTGACATAGGTCTTTCGATGGGGGCCAAGTTGGCAAATGGATCATATGCAGGCGACGAGTGGGTGCGTATCGACGATGGGGGTGAGAGAGATAGAGCAGTGGCATCCTCTCATACCACCTTTCCCCTGCCATTACATGAGGTGGACCCCAACTGACGCTTCATGTACTCGAACATATTAAGGACCGTCTCCTCCAACCTTTCTAAATTATCGCCATGGGTGTCCACCTTATGAGCCAACCCGATGTTTTCGTCTCAATCCTAGTGAGCCTAGACTTCCCCACCCGAGAGCTCACTCCCCTTATCCTCCCTTTGTGATCTATCCCCGTAGCCAAAGATGCCTAGTCGGAATAAGACTGGGAGTTGTGCACTTCCTTTAGCTTTGCCTGAAATTACAAAATGTTCACGATTAGTTAAGTGAATAAAAAAATTATAACGTAATTAAAAAAATTAAACAAGTAGAAGATATTTTTAAAACTTAAAATTGTGTCTGCCACACTCGGGGGAACCTACTTATCCTTTACCTTATTCATTTGAATTTCCACATAGGCATCGAGCCCATAGAGCCACGCCCCGTCTCTTGAAATAAAACAATGCAGACTCAGTAAGTAATGCAAAGTAATGCTAAATTAGAATAACATAAAACTAAAACGAAATAAAATTAAAAACTTACCATCTTGTGATCCACGTCAGTGTAAGACATACACCCGGAGTAGTGCACGTCGACCTTTTTGACCCGGTATGCCCTCCCTGATTGATGAGTTATCAACTATCGAACCTGGATCTCATTGTTGACAAACTGCTGCTAGCTTTCGAATGAGATTGGCTCCTTCAATGGTACTGTGTCACGGACCCTCAATATAGACTTACGGTCCTGCCCAAAGTACCGTACCCGCAAGTTTTTCTTCCACATTTTGTATTGA
The DNA here is from genome assembly GCA_949130495.1 of Sambucus nigra. Taxonomy (NCBI): domain Eukaryota; kingdom Viridiplantae; phylum Streptophyta; class Magnoliopsida; order Dipsacales; family Adoxaceae; genus Sambucus; species Sambucus nigra. The sequence continues at coordinate 250,894,926 of OX422209.1, forward strand.
TCTCTCAATTGTTCGAACATGGAGTCACGGACATGTGGGGGCAGACCGAATTATTCCTGTCAAACAAATACAAAACAAAAAGAAAGTATGTGTTAGTTGTATTTAAATTATAAATTATAATAAAATATAAATATATATACAAAATAAAAATAAAGTGAGTAACTACCTGTAGTGCCCCCTAGATGACCATCTTGAGCTCGATGGACACCTTTCTCCAATAAGTGTACCCCAGGCTGAAGATCGTTTTGAGCAACTCAAGGGCCCTAGCCTGTAAGCAGGGCTGTAAATCGGGCTGGGTGAGCCGGGCTTGGGATTGCTCAGTCTCGACCCGAACTCACTTATCCATGCTTAAGACCGAGCTCGACCTGAATTATTTTTTCCCACCTAGGCCCGAACTCATCTCATAAATATTACGGGCTTCGGGACCGATTTCAAATTTTTTTGTTAAAAAGTTTGAATTAATTTTTTTTCTTGTATTTCCATCGTGGACAAAATTACACATTAAAATCTAATTGATATTTCATGAAATAAAATATATAATTATGAAATATATTAAATTAAAACAAGGGAAATAAGAGTGAAAACCTACAAATGCCTATTCAATTTCATATATTTAGTAAAATTTAATCACTAACAAAGACCTATTGTGACTTGAGCAATTATTAAATCAAATACCCATAATGAGATTAACAATAAAATCACAAAATTGAAAATCACATGTAATCTAATGTATTATGACAAATGATTTTTTTTAAAGTAGGAAATGAAATAAAAGAACGAAACCTAATTAAACAATGTTAACATAAATATGTTATATTATATAAATTATTTATTTATATATTTATAAATATGAATTTCTGGTTTCGAGCCCAATTCGGGCTTGGCATAGTTGGGCTCAAGCTTGGCCCAGAATTTATTCGGGCTTGAAATTTTGGCTCGGCTCGGCTCAAACTCAAATATAGCTCGGCCCGAAAATAGGGGGCTGAACGAGCGGGCTTCGGGCCTCGGGTGCTCAATTTACAGGCCTACCTGTAAGGTCATCTTGTTCTCGACGAGGGACCCTAATTTTCCCTATTTTGGGTGCCTAGTGCAGACAATCCATCCCCGCCTCTGCTACCATGTCGCCTTGATGAAGACATTTCCTGTAAAAATTGTTGTATTAGTACAAACGTGTATATTAGAAAATGAGCAAATCCAAATGAATAAAAATATTGTACAAGTTAACGACATTATAAATCTAAATATTGTTTTAATTTCGGGTCTTGTCACGGACTTTGAATTAATGCTTAAATTAATTAAAATCCAAAATAACATGTTCATTAACTCAGAAACCAATTTTGATTCAAATCCAATAATAACAAAGCACTAGAAGAATACAAGTGAACAAAGCATTAGAAGAATACAAGTTAATGAGATTATAAATCTAAATATTGTTTCAATTTCGTCCGATAATAATAAAGAACTAGAAGAATACACACTACTGGTTATTGCAAATAATTGGAATAATTATTACAAATATGAAAATTATTTCAAATTCGGGTTATCATCTACAATGGATTGATATTCGGTAGGAGCAGCCAAGTCATCCACACTACTGGTTAGGTGCTTTGGTGCGTGTAGGATGATTGACCACGACTCTTTGTTAATATACTCCGAGTAAAACACTTGCTTGACCTTTTGAAAACCACAAACAAACGGCTCGTCACTTATATGCTCGTTTCTCTTCAACTTGGAAAAGTCAACCATGATCAAATTGGTGTCAAGATTAACTTTAAAAGCATTGATATCCTCAACTCTTACCCAATCACAGTAAAACACAACCTCTTTGAATCTTATATATTCCAATTCAAATATATTTCGAATGACACCATAATAAGTCATTTTAGCTTCAATAAGGTTTTTATCTTTAGCGCTCGCTCGAAAATAAGCAAGAGCCTTCTATGAAATGTCCGAGTTCTTTACATTTGTATTTTTCTCGTACACCCTTGCACCGAATATGTAACCATTCAAACGATACTTTTTGTACTCGTGTGCCATGAACAAGGGCCCGGTGGTTAGGCGATCAAGCCTTGAAAGTAAGATAGCCCCCCAATTTTAAATAACCTCTTACACTTAGTAAACAACTTCCTAACACGTTCAGAAATAAGATGGTTACTAACAAAGTTTAATTTTTCAAAACTAAGTTAATTTAATTTTCCTTTTTAAAATTGAAAAAATAAATTAAACACAAATTTTAATTTCTAAAAAAAATTAAAATTAAACCTGAAGAAGTGAATTATGGTGAACACACACACACACACAAACCAAATTTTAGATTTTTTCAAAAATAAAAATTTCACTTAAAGTTAAATATGAGAAATTTATTTTAAGCACAAATTGATTTAATCACAAGTCCTAAAGTTTGCATACACTAAATATTCCAATTTTACCAAATTAGGCCAAATAAAAATTTAATCAATTTAAATTACCGACTTGAATTATATTAACTTAAATTTCCCCCAAATAATTTTTGCACCAAATTAAATAAGTGTGAAGAATAAACCAATTTTATCTTGTTAACCTAAGCATGCGTTCTATGGTGATAGAGCAAGATAAAATAAATAAAATCACAAGACGCGCCTATGTACGAGGAAAACCCAAATGGGAAAAACATCGGACGACCCTGGCCACAAATTCACTAAGTATGGTAGTTTTACAAAGACTCAACTAAGAGGACTTATACAACACGACTTGAGTCAATCCAAGCCTTGACACGCTCCTTCGATCTTCAACCTCTGTTAGCAAATAACCGTGGAATCCTCCTCAGTCTCGGACTCCTCCGATAGGGCTCTTGGACACCGTCACCCTCACACGAAGCTTTTCTTCGAGTGGGAACACCGCAACGTAAACCGAAGTATTTCCTTTTATTGGGGTAGAGAAAAGGACCCTAAGCGTTTTGTGCCAAACACTCCAAGAAAATAATTTATATATGTAGGAGCTTGGATAAACTAAACAATGGGTGTATATGTGTTTTTGGAAGGATTTATTCCACGAAAACAAAAACACCAAAAGAAACTTTTTTGAAAGTATTTTTCTCTCAAAACTATCTTGGAAGATGAAAAAGTTTTTATGAAAAATTTGGTTCCCGTACTTATTAAAATCGGTACAAAGTAGTGGGGTAGTGGGGGGCTAAAAATGAAAACTGGCAAAAAATGGACAAACTGAAATCTCGTTTGAAATCTCGTTCGAATAAAATCTCGTTCGAACGAGGTTGTTCGAATGACCTTTCTAACCAGATTTTAGGCCATGTTTCTAGAGAATTTCGATACGAACGCGTGGTCACCAGTTTCATATTTTTCTGATTTGTTTTGGATTTGATATGATTTTTCTACGGAAAGGTGTCCGAGAATAAAATCTTTAGAACTATGAATTCAAAAAAAAATTAACAAAAAAATACTAACACCCAAAATAAATTTCCAAGCTCCTATATATATATTAATGCATTCATACCTTTTGGAGACTATGAAATCCTCATGTTGATGACGTGAAACGAGTTATTGAAATGTGGCAAAGATGTTTGCACTGTAACGCGGGCTGCAACGTCTTCAACTGTAACAGGTCCATGGATACTAACTAAGATTTGAACAAAATGATATCAATTTGAAACATAAGAAACTAGGCATGTGATATCAAACAAAATTTTGCAACAAGTTAGGTACCCATTATGAATTAAGGCATAGGTGGACTAGCTAAAATGGAAAAGACACAAAATAAAACATAATATCATATATATGTACACACAATAGATATAAAATATGTACAAGCACACATATATGGATATAAACTCACAAATGACAAAAAATAATATAACATGAGTTTTTCACACTCTTATGGCATAAATGTTTCATATGGAAACGGAAGTGAAGGGGTGTGAACTAGATACTAAAGAATTTAAAACCCAATCACTTAAACATGTTCACGAAGTTCTTATTTGATTGCAAAACTATATCAACTAAAATTTAGCCTTTATGTGATAGGATAAAGTGAACTCGTGAACAAACAAACACAATGCATACAAGCCTAGCATGTTGACGATTCTACAAACCAATAGAGTCATGACATTTAAAGAACAACTAGGATAAACGATATTGTGCAAACCGTTTACAATCCATCCAATCTCCCTCAAATAGTCATATAATTCTTTTGAATGAATATACCAAACTATACAAATTAGGCCTTGGAAAATTATTTTTTCTTTTAATTCCATTTTTTAGGCCTTTGGACCACGTATTTCTTTTAGGTCCATTCCAAACGGTGTCTTACTCGCAAAGGATAATGTATCCTTTCGGAGCCCTTGCCCGTGCACATTTATATATATCATTTTTATCTCTCAATTCTCACGTGCAACGGATTTTAACAAGCACTAGTCCTCCTAGGTCATAGTATGTAGATGACTAGATTGGTAGGAGAATACCTCACAAAGCTCAAATATAACATGTGAAGTTATGGTTCAGAAAGCTCGTGCATGTGTGTGAAAAAGGCATATGAAGGTGAATCTATTAAGCAAGTCAAACTTTAACTACTCCATGTAAACATGATAAAGAACATTTTAAGGATTAAAATTTTAACCAAAAATTCTAGTCACATGATAGTGGTATGAAGGATTCAAACGCAAACATATGCCACAAAAGGTGTGTAAAACCAAAATACACACAAAAATAAAATCTTTTTGAGTTTTTCAAAATTATAGAAAAATATAAAAATTTACTCAAAAGATAATAAAAAATCATTTGTATTTTTCATTAATCCTAAATAACACATAATATAAAACACAAATGATAAACTAAAATCTTTTCGTATTTTTCATTTAATGCAAACTAAAATAAATATAATAAAAAAGATAAACAAGTCATAATTTCTAGCATAAGATATGAAATAAAGCAATGACTAGAAAATGACTAAACATGCATACAACTAGCAAAGATATATTATATGAGGCACAAATAGCTAGAGTATGCAAACAACTAACACATTCAACCTTTGGATTTAGCAAGGGAGGTATCGTGTGAAAGTAAATGAGAATAAAAAATCCTATCTTGTAAAGCTACCAAGTCGAAACTCCTAACCCAAACTAACGACGAATGAAGATCTCGGGGTGTAGGAATCTTGGCTACCTCGATTGCCTTACGTTGGGGATTTCTAGGACCACATATAATATTGAAACAAAATTTCCTAAGATGACCTTTTCGACCGCAGTGTGAAGAAGTAAAACCACGTCGAAAGATGGTACCTAAGGATTGATCTCTAAAGACTTTCCTAGATGATTCTCTTAAAACTTTGGTTTTGGCTTTATGAGTTGACTCATTACAAGTATCGAAGCCTAAACCACACGTGTCATTTTTAATTTGAACCGTTCATAATATTTTATCTAATTTCTCCGAACGAAATTCCAAATCAAATTTGACTTTACTAGAGTCTTTAAATTTATTTTCTAAATCTACAATGTGAGACTTTAATAAAACATTGCGCTCTTCAAATGCAAGAATCTCCTTTTTCAAGGATTCCATTAAGCCCTTTAGACTATCTCTCTCGCATTCAACATAAACAAGCTTCTATTGAAGAGCTTTCTCTCGTGTCCTAAGATCATTAACTAACGCACTCTCATCAACAACCTTGGCACGCTCTTTTAGATTTGCTTCTAACTTCAAATTTGCCCTTTTTAATTTTATAGATTCGGCATATAATTCTTGAAATTCAATTTGAACTTCACTCACATCAACCTCATTTTCATTTTCACTCTCTCTCACTTCTCCACTCTGACTACCTTCATCTTTTATAGCATCACAAATAACGGCCTCAGAAGTGTCATGATTTAACATGTCATCGTCGGACACAATCTTACTATCAATCTCATGACGAGCCATGAACGCGGTAAAATTGCGCTCAATGGGGGATTCGGGCCCGCCTCTCTTCCTTATCACTATCACTAAGGGTTGCATTATAGGAAATAGGTTATTTGCCTTCTCTCCTTAGTTTAGTGGGGCACTCTCTCGCCCTATGTCCATACCCCTCATAACCGTAGCACCTATTGGACTCGTCCCTATTAAGGTTTTCATTATAAGGTTTAGAAATCTTCTCGGCTTTGTCATGCTTAGATTTTTCAAATTTCTTATTATCCTCTTTGAATTTATCTTTGTTTAATTTAAGAAATTTTCAAAATTTCCTGGTAAACATGGCCATTTCTTTCGAGTCACTATCGCTCTCATCATCCGAAACTATTTTAACCTGCTTTTGGGATTTCAAAGCAATGCCGTTATCAATTTTCTTATCGTTGTTGGAGGGAAACATGTCAAGTTCATAGGTTTGTCAATCACCTACGAGCTCTTCTAGTTTCGTCGAGGCTAAGGTTGGTAAAGAATTTAAAACGGTCACTTTGGGAATAAATCGATCGGGTAGGGACCTAAGAATTTTCTTTACCACTCGGTCGTCGGGTATTTTCTCTCCTAAATTAAAATATGAATTTACAATGTCGGAAAGTCTAGCATAAAATTCATCAAAAGTTTTTTTCTTTCATTTTGATGGTTTCAAATTGAGTGGTGAGGTTTTGAAGTTTAGAAGCTTTTACGACACTAGTACCTTTATGGGTGAGTTGTAAGATATCCCAAGCCTCCTTAGTGGTTTCACTCGTCATGAAACGTCAGAATTCATCCGGTGTGACCGCACTAAACATGGCATTTAAACCTTGGGAATTAAAGTTAGCGGATTTAAGTTCATTCTCACTCCAACGCTCAAAGGGTTTGGGAACACGCACATTCTCTGTTAAACAAGTAAGTGGTCACCACCCATTAACTACGGATAACCAAACCCTCTCGTCTATAGACCTAAGTGTCGAACGCATACGTGCTTTCAAATAAGCGTAATTAGAGCCATCGAAGATAGGAAATTTAGAAGATGGGGAAAAATCCATTTTAACCAAAAGTATTAAAAGGACCTATACTGTAATTTAGTACTTCTAGCTCTGATACCATTTTGAAAGTGCGATAGGCCCCCAATTTTAAATAATCTCTTACACTTAATAAACAACTTCCTAACACGTGCAGAAATAAGATGGTTGCTAACAAAATTTAATTTTTCAAAACTAAGTTAATTTACTTTTCTTTTTTAAAATTGAAAAATTAAATTAAACACAAATTTTAATTTCTAAAACAAAATTAAAATTAAACCTAAAGAAGTGAATTATGGTGAACACACACACACACACAAACCAAATTTTAGACTTTATCAAAAATAAAATTTTCACTTAAAGTTAAATATGAGAAATTTATTTTAAGCACAAATTAATTTAATCACAAGTCCTAAAGTTTGCCTACACTAAATATTCCAATTTTACCAAATTAGGCCAAACAAAAATTTAATCAATGTAAATTACTGACTTGAATTATATTAACTTAAATTTCACCCAAATAATTTTTACACCAAATTAAATACGTGTGAAGAGTAAACCAATTTTATCTTGTTAACCTAAACATGCGTTCTATGGTGATAGAGCAAGATAAAATAAATAAAATCACACGACGCGTCGATGTATGAGGAAAACCCAAATGGGAAAAACCTCGGACGACCCTAGCCACAAATTCACTAAGTATGGTAGTTTTAAAAAGACTCGACAAAGAGGAATTACACAACACGACTTGAGTCCATCCAAGCCTTGACGCGCTCCTTCGATCTTCAACCTCCTCCTAGAAAATAATCGTGGACTCCTCCGCAGTCTCGGATGCCTCCGATAGGGCTCTTGGACACTGTCACCCTCACACGATGCTTTTGTTCAAGTGGGAACACCGCAGCGTAAACCAAAGTATCTCCTTTTGTTGGGGTAGATTAAAGGACCCAAACTTTTTGTGCCAAACACTCTAAGAAAATAATGTATATATGTAGGAACTTGGATAAACTAAACAATGGGTGTATATGTGTTTTTGGAAGGGATTTTTCCATGAAAACAAACACACCAAAAGGAACTTTTTCTTGAAAGTATTTTTCTCTCAAAACTCTCTTGGAAGATGAAAAAGTTTTTATGAAAACGTTGGTTCCCGTACTCGTTAAAACTGGTACAAAGTAGTGGGGTAGTGGGGGGTTAAAAATGAAAATTGGTAAAAAATGGACAAACTGAAATCTCATTCGAACGAAGTTGTTCGAATGACCTTTCTAATGAGATTTTAGGCCTTGTTCTAGAGAATTTCGATACGAATGCGTCTCCGCCAGTTTTGTCTTTGTCTGATTTTTTTTGGATTTGATATGATTTTTCTACGGAAAGGTGTCCGAGAACAAAATCTTTAGAACTATGAATTCAAAAAAAAAATTAACAAAAAAATACTAACACCCAAAATAAATTTCCAAGCTCCTATATATATTATTGCATTCATACCTTGGAGACTATGAAATCCTCATGTTGACGATGTGAAACGAGGCACTGAAATGCGACAAATATGTTTTCTTGAAACGCGGGCCGCAACGTCTTCAACTGTAACAGGTCATAGGATTAAAGGATTCTCAAGAACTCTATCCTATGACTCAAGTGTTTTTGTCCGTAATTGAGCCAACACTACATTAAGACTTAATCGGAGACTTGTGTCCTTGCAAGCCATGATGCCACATCACCCGTCTTTAAGAGCTGAGATTATAAATAAATTAATTAGGTTAGTTTTAAAGCTTTCTTGTAATGTGACATTTAATATGAGACATTTTTATTATACTTACCTTGTGTGATAACCACAACCTAAATTCCCTGTCTGATTGTGCCATCATTCTTCATCTTTTATTATTCTCACACACATCATATTTTCTGCATTGATCATGATGAACGTATTACGAAGTTGATAATAAAAGTTAAAACAATGTAAAAATTAAAATAATATAAACTTACTTTTTCCATTCTTTGACATTTTCATGTGTGCGAAATAGATAACTAGTTACTTTTTCATGTTGTAAACTCGTTAATTTCACTCTCTTGCCCAAGACCTAATCACCCTCTTCGACGAAATCATCATTGTTATCCATGCTGCTTGGGTCAGGCATATATTTTCGAGTGTAGATTGATGACTCCACAGTGATGTATACCTCTGCAATTGATCCTTCAATGTATTGTGTAATCTTGATGTAATCTTTGAAAACTTTTATTAATCTTTCAAATGGATACATCCACCGATATCTAACTGGGCCGTAAAGAAGTGCCTCATCGCATAGATGTACCAACAAGTGAACACTTACGTCAAAAAATAATGGGGGAAATTACTTCTCCAATACACAAATCGCTTCAGTTACCGCTACTTTAATGGCCACTATGTGATATCGATTGACTATCTTCTCACATAAAAGTGTGAAGCATATGATAATTTGCATAATAGCTCTCCGCAAATCCTTGTGCTTGGAGAAATAGTACTTAAACAATAGAGGAATCAATTTCACGATCACATGACAATCGTGGGGCTCACACTTATGTAAATCATGGGTAGCATAATTCACAATCATTTGCAAGTTGGATGGAAATTTAGATGAAACCTTTAAAATATATATTGTTTCTAAAAGCACCTTTTTTTCCTCACTCGTCAAAGTAAACGCACCAATGGGAATTATTGTCCTTTCTCTACTATCTTCTTTTAACCATAGTTGTGACATAAGTTTTAACAATTTAAGGTCTTTTCATGCATTTTCTTCATCCTTCGAATGACTCCCCCCAAGGCATGTGCCCACAATATGTTCAGTGATGTTCTTCTCCGCATGCATCACATCCAATACATGGTGCACCAGTTTCATTTTCAGTTGGGGTCTTATTATGCTTGAAATTCTTGAATTTAGGATTCTTACCTGGCATATTAGGGCACAATTAGAAGATTTACCTCAATTTCTGAACCTTAATGTTTTCTCGGAGGTAACTTATGTTCAACCACTCCGAGTAAAAAATTGGAACCTTTCTCAAATCTAAAACTATGATCCGGGGTAAAAACCTCCCATGGAAATGGTATATATTTTTTTTCTATCGATGAGATGTAGATATTTAGTCCCCTCTCCATAAATAGGACACCCCAAATAACCATGTATTACACAATTGGATAATGTACCATAAGCTGAAAAATCATGAATTTCCCACATCAACATAGCTTTCAGTGTAAACTCTTCTTTTTTAAAAGAGTCAAATGCTTGCACACCCTCTTACCACAACTTATTTAATTCTTCTACCAAAGGAGCCAAGTAGATATCGATGTTCTCACTTGGTGCCTTTGACCCAGGTATTAATAAAGACAACATAAAAAATTTAGGTCTCATGCACTGTGAAGGAAAAAGGTTGAGTGGTGCAAGGATCACTGGCCATACACTCTGATTGGTGCTTAGATTTTCAAATGGATTGAAACCATCCATTGATATTGCCAAACGAATGTTACGCTATTCTTGAGCAAAATCAGGATACTCATAACTCATCCTCTTCCAAGATATATAGAATCAATAGGATGACGCATGACATTATCCCCTATTTCTGCCCTAGCATGACAAGTCATTGCCTCCGCCATCTATGTAACTGTGAAAAATCGCTTGAATCTAAGCCCAAAGAGAAAATATTTCAACACTTTTTGAGGCGCTTTTAAGCTTGTGCCTTCCTTGCTAATAGATTGCACATATCTAGGTTCATAGCATACCGAACAATAATCGAGATTTTCATACTCTTTTCGGTATAGTATGCAGTCATACACACAAGCATAAATTGATTTATACTTCATTATCAAGCCTGTCAAACTGTTTTTCATAATAGGATAACTGAAAGAGCCGCTACAGTGGAATAAATGCGACGTCTCAAATAAATCAATTTTAATTGTGTGTCAACCAAACCAGTTTTAATGAAACCCAACTTTAATTCAGTCCTAACACATGCATCTAAGTGATATGAAATCATAAAGCAATAAGCATGCAAAGGAAACCAAATAACAGGAAGAATCCCCCACAGGGGTAAAACCTTTTATTTCTAGAACTTTGAAAAATTTACAAGACCATTGACTTACATACAAGTTCCCTCAAGTGTAACGCATGGTGCCTTCATCAAACCCTCCAAGCATCGACTAGAAATCTTCAGTGGTTCACGCACAACTATACCGCAAGGACATGCAGTCTGATCAACCCAGAAATACCCACAAGCACTCCCTATGACACGCAGTCAAAAAGCTTTATAGAGACTCCCTCCACAATAGCACGCAGCCCTCCGGTTGTAGAGATCTCCCCACAAAGGATGAACAATAGCAAAGTTCTGTTCTTGGGTTCCAAAACAATTCACACAAAAAGATATTGTGATTTTGTGAATTGTAAAACAAGAGATTGAACTCTTTTAATGTTGGAGAATAAAGTAAAATACTCAAAATCATATTCTGTTTAAAACCAGTGTTTCTCCACACAAAATACAGAACACTGACACCTTATTTATAATATCTTTAAAGGCGGTTACGTGTCAGGTAAAAAGACTTCTCGTTAGAACATATTGACATGTCGTTTTAACGACGTCTGGTCTTGTTCGAATGAGATAGGATCTTGTTTGAACGACCAGGCACAAATCTCTACATTCGATTTACAGAGTTTTAAAATATTTTGGGACTTAGAAAATAACACTCTTAAGAATCTGAGAACAGTTATCAAAAAGCTATTATGATAAAAATGTTTTTGAAAAGATAAAAATCCATTTTAAATAATTCAAAAATCATTTTTCATAATAGGAAAAATATTTTAATTTTTTGTAAAAAATCCCAACCTTTTTTTATATAAAATGTAAATGGAATTTAACCAATTTACCAAGTTCTTCCTTGTTGGGCATGATTGTTGAAGTGGACTTTAAAATTCGGATCGTCGATTGTAGATGTACGCTTTCCAATGCTTCAACAAACTTGTAGCGGTATAAGACATACTAAATGTGAAGGACAGGGTCCTTACAATATCTATTTGGAAGCATATTATGCTTGGGTAGCAAGCCCTTCGTCAAATTCAAAATTCCTGTCACGCTATTTCTAGACAAACCATTTTGGGTCTTCAAACTATGAAAATTAGCCATGACATGTAAAGTAGTTTGATCTTTGTCACAGATAGAGTACAATGGTTTGGTTTCCTTAAATTTTAAACTTTGGTAGTCATCGTCAAGATTTATCCCGATATCTTCATGAGCACTTGAACCTTATACATCGTTAGTGACCTCATTTTCTTCCACTTCATGAAATCCATATGCATCATTAACTAAATCTTCTAGCATATTATGATATACATTGTCCTCCTTCCCTTATACATCTATCTTACTTGTTGAAGGTTGTTGTGAAGGTTACTCGGGACAAAAGGAACATTCGTTTCCCTATGAAAAATCCAAAATTAATAACTATCTTGCATATCCCATCTTAACAAATGTAGTTTAACTATTTTCCACTCAAACATCTTACCATTCTTACACTTTGAATATGGACATGGTAACTCTTCATCATTACGACATCTCTTTACGTATTTAACTAATTCATTAGCACCTCTGTGAAACACATCCCCTACTCCATTTGTCTTACCCATCCACTCTTTGTATATAGGATATCCTAGCACAACTACTACAAACAATCACTTATTACGGCTAAGTAGCATATATCATGGATTAGTATAAACAAAAGTGTATAAACAAAAGCGTATATTCTTTTATTCGGTAGTAATATTTATAGTAATGATTTATACATAGTTATGTTTCATTTTGCATTATTAATTGTTTAACAACAAGCTTTTAACTTTATAGTATGTTTCATTTTTGGCTTATTTATATTTAGTAGAATCACAACCCTAAATGTTAGAAATACTTCGGTCCAACCAACTCAATGGCCATCTAAATGTTTAAATCCAGCAGTCAACAAAAATTCAAGAATCCCAAACTACAATCTTCTACTATAAAATGCAAAACAAGACATTTATGAGCATTTAAGACTCCTCCTCATTGAGAGTGTCCACGCGACACTTTATATTTTAATCTTCTTTTTCCTCTATTTTCTCTTTCCAGGTGATATTTCCCTTTCTCGACCTTTCCCATTCTTTATTTCTGTTTACACCGAATAGAGGCTATTTCACAATGAATAAAACAAAAAACTTTCTACATGCCTCTTTAATCTGACTTTTCCATTTCTCTTGCTTTTTTTCTATATACAGGAAACTATATACATGTGCGATTAAGAGATCGTAATTTTCAGTTGTTATCTTGCCTTCTTACGGCAACCCGAAACCACCTATCTCCCTCTCATCGGCTCCGGCGTCCCTCTTCATTTTCCATTCTCTCTTTCACGATTACCAGGTATATTTCTCCTCTAATTTCATTTTTCCCTAAACCTCTTCTCCTTAATCTGGCTCCTCCACTTCCCCGGTTTGTTTTTTTCATTTTCATTTGTTTCTATTTGTATATTTTTTGTTTCGTCATTTTTTATGGAATGCTTATTTGTGTGATTAATTTTGTGTGTGGTGTTCATGACGTGTTTGAGAAAATACTCAACTGAACATACAACAATCATGAGGGGCTCATGTGGTCAGTGAAGATATTTTTCTGGTGTATGTAGCAGTAGGTTCTAAAGGGTGTTTAAATTTGAGAAGTCTAATTTGGATTCTTTTTTTTTCCAAGTTTTGAGACTTTTTTTGGCTCCTTTTTATCCCCCTCAACATAAGTTATTTTTAACTATGTTTTTGAGAATATCCATCACCGAACTCCAAGGCATTTCTAAATTTTATCATCACTTGACACTTTTTTTAGCTCTGTTTTGAGAAGATTTTTATTGTTTGGGATTTTATAGGTACCTGCTTAATTTCTATATTTCCATTTCACCGGCTCATTAGATGAGATCGCTCGCATATTGAACCTTCTGGGAATGTTAAAAAAGGGCAAAAAAATTAAAACAGGCGGCGACCCAAAACAAGGTGGGCATGGGATTGTTGTGGCAGATTGAAAGCGATCAATTTTTGTAGTCACTTTCTCCTTTGTTGACTCACTTTTTATTATTTCATTTGTTTACATATTTCTTTTTCCAAGAGTTTATTATCAGTGTTGTCTCTATGGTGGCTCACCCTTCTGTAAAGATAGCGGCTTGAGCTTCTATTGATCGGGATTCGTTCTAACTCTTGGTTTTTAATTCTTACGTCTGGAAAGCTCACGTCTCCTCCCCATACGGTCTAACTCTTTGTTTTTAAGTCTTTTTTTTATTTCTAATTCTTGGTTTTTAATTCCTTTTTTTTTACATTTGTATTGGTGTATACTGTTTACGCCGCGGGTGACCCAAGACGCGGTTCACTTGGAGGCATTGGACCCTTAGAAATCATGTTTATTATCGGGGTAAATGCTTTGGCAATGGGGCGAGTTAATGAACCCGACATTTTCATTTGGGTGTGTCGTTGTAGGGAGTTTCAAGAACGAAGCAGTATACTGGGTTGGATCCCTGATTGGTGCAGGAGTTGCAGGTATTCTCCATCATAATGTTGTGTTTCCTAAGGGACTTAATTCATTGACGGGCGTTCGTGATCGAACTGTCATTGGCGTTTAGTTATTTTATTTTTTCCTCCTTTTCTACTCAGTTAACTGTATCGCTGCAGCATCAATCTAAACTTATTAATGTATTTAGTATTTTCAATTTGTCATATTATAAAGGTTTGTTATATATTGTTGATGTGGTGATGGAATTTGTCTGTGTTGTTACTTTTGAAAAAAATAGGAGAAAAACTACAATGGAAAGAAGAAAATTCGGGCAATCTGAACGGCGGAACATGAGCCATTTATGTTGATACAGTGGACAAAATGGTATTTTTAGAGGTAACAAAATAAGAGGTATGTTCGAATTACCGATGTGTTTCTCTCTGCGTTGGCCACGTTTTTATGACTTCTGGTAGGAAGTGGAATATGAATCCATTCCAAAATACTCCGATGAATGATTATAAATTGGCTCATGAACACTCCAACTTCTTAAAAGGAAAGGAACATACTCTTTTAGCTTAAAACAGATATTGAGAAAGCTAAGTTTTGATTTTGGTCTAGCTAAGTTCTTGCAAGATTCAGGCACATCAAGGTGCATGTCTATGGATATATTGCTCCAAGTATATTTCACATAAATTATTTATTAGCATATTATTTTAGCTTTTTTTTATTTTTTACTCATTTTTTCTTCCTCTTCTAAATATGTGCATTTTGCTTTCATGTCAATTAGAGAATCATATTAAAGATGTACATAATAGTTTTTATTAAAATTTCAATGTAAATACATTTTAAGCTTTAATATAACCACAAAGATTATGTAATTATATTTTTTGGAATAATTATCCAATAATGATTGTTTTATGTAAGCAACTTCACATACTACACATCCCTCGAGTTAGTATCATATTTTTCTTCACTTTTAAATTAATTATTTATAAGATAGTTTAGTCGCGCATCGCGCGGGTTTACACCTAGTTCAAATAATAATGCAAAATATTAGAAATGAATAGGGCCAACCAATTCAATGCCCACCTAAATGTTCAAATCCACCAGTCAACAACAATTCAAGAATCCCAAACAACAATTCAAATAATAATGCAAAATATTAGAAATGCCTAGAGCCAACCAACTCATTGGCCATCTAAATGTTCAAATCCACCAATCAACAACTTATGAAGTGAACATGCGAATATAAAAAGCATTATATTATGTTACAACATCGTTGTGTCATGCATGCACTCCCAAAGCAAGTGGTATATAACAAGTATTGAGGGTGAAATGTAATAAGTAATCATATACAAGTTAACGAAGGTGAAAAAGTAATAAGTAATCGTATACAAGTTGAATTAGTGTAAATTTACACCTGCCTAGATTATAGTAACGAGAATCGCAATAGATAGTGGCTGCTATTTCACGCACTATCTATTGCGGTTCTCGTTACTATAATCTAGGCAAGTGTAAATTTACATTTATCAAATTGTATACGATTACTTAATACTTTTTCACCTTCATTACTTGTTATATAACACTTACTTTGGTGGTGGTCGTGGTGGTGGGGCGGATGGGTGCATGCATGTATTCTCATGTGAATGCATGACATAATGACACTGTAACATGATATATATTTTTTTATATTTTCACCCTCATAAAACAAAAATCAAGCATTCCTCATTAAACAAAAATCCACAGTAGTCAGTCATCATATAGATCAATACCCAATTTTAATCATAGCAAAAATCAGGGTTAATGTGACTCTATCACAATTTATGAGCACACACACACACACACACACATATATATATATATATATATATATATATATATATATATATATATATATATATATAGAGAGAGAGAGAGAGAGAGAGAGATGTACCAGAATGTGTGTAGAGTGAGAGAGATGGTCGTCGGAATATGTGAGGAAGAGGAAAGTGGGTCGCTGCTGCTACAATTAGAGACAGAGAGAGAGAGTTGCAAGGGAAAACCCACTATAAATTAATTTATAACAATTACCAATTTATGCCAATTACCACAATATATCAATTTATACAAATTACCAATTTCAATGTAAAAATTTTAATTTCAGAATACCAATTTCAATGTATAAATATTAATTTCAGAATACACACACTGAAGACCGCATATTTTATCAATCTCCTCTAAAGGATGAGTGTTCCTATCCCATTTAAGACCGTATATTTCTGTAATATACTTAGCAGCTTATGCACATTGTTTCAATTTGAGGAAACTTCTGTAGCATTTCCCCATAGTTCTCCACGTACACGACATAGATTTGAAAATGTAAGTGTTATTTCAATTTATCAATTGAAATAACACTTAACGCCGCATGATCTAGTATGTACCCTAGAAAATTAAGAGACGACAGTAGAACTTCCCCCTAAAGCAACAAGTTTAAGCTACTAAGAATTTCATTATACAGAAACTGTGCCGTCCCAAACTGTCCAAACGGGACAATTCGAGATATCACATTATAGGGGTAATGAATCTCGAACGAGTGTAAGGACTATTGAATGTGTATGCATAAGAACTAGAAGGCTAGTATCTATGCTCACAATATGTAATTCAGAGTAGTTATAAATTACCATGATAAGTATGTTTCATTTATTCGGTAGTAATGTTTATAGTGATGATTTATACGTAATTATGTTTCATTTTGCATTATTAATCATTTAACAACAAGCTTTGAAAATTTATAGTATGTTTCATTTTTATCTTATTTATATTCGGTAGAATCACAACCCTAAATATTAGAAATGCCTAGGGCCAACCAACTCAATGCCCATCTAAATGTTTAAATCCACTAGTCAATAACAATTCAAGAATCCCAAATAACAATTCAAATAATAATGCGAAATATTAGAAATGCCTAGGGCCAACCAACTCAATGACCATCTAAATGTTCAAATCCACCTATCAACAGCTTATAAAGTGAACACGAGAATATAAAATGCATTATATCACAATTAATGAGCAAAAACATATATGTGTGTGTATATATATATATATAGAGAGAGAGATGGTCACCGAAATTTGTGAGAAAGAGGAAAGGGGGTTGCCGCCGCTGCAATTACAGAGAGAGAGAGTTGTAAGGGCAAACCCACTTACCAATCTAAATATATAAATTTTAATTTCAGAATACCAGTTTCAATATACAAATACCAATTTCATAATACCAATTTCAATTTATACCAAATACCAATTTCAATATACAAATATCAATTTCAATATACAAATATCAATTTTAATTTATACCAAATACACACACACACACTCTGAAACACACACTAACACACACATTGAAACATATATTAACACACACACACACACACACAAATTAAAGAAAAACACACACTGAAACACACACACACACATACACATAGTGAAACATACGAGAGATAGAGAGAGAAACATACCTGTTATTCGCAGAGAGGGAGGAGATATGAGATGAGATGTGAGAGGGATGAGAGAGGTCATAGAGGGAGGAGAGAGGTCGTAGAGCGAGAGAGAGAATTGCAAGGGAAATAGGGAAATAAATGAGGGAAAGAGGAAAGGCTGAATCGACTAGGGTTATATTTTAATTAAGTTGTCATGGACGTATTTTGAAAACTTTCTAAGGTTGTCACGGTCTTTGACCCTGATATGTCCATGACAACACATGTTTTTTATCATAGTTTTTGATGATGATAACCTTGGCCGGGTGAAGAGTGACATTTTTGCCAATTTGGTGTAGTGCATTTTTTCATTTGAGTCTCTTCTGAGTTTCAAACTTTTTAAATACCAAGGAGATCACTACCTCATGCATCCAACCCTTAACCAAGTCATTGAAATCAATGAAGAAAGCAATGAGGTAGATCCTCTCAAAAATCAAGAAGCAAAGATCTTCTCTGACATCCAAAGTCAAATTTGCACCTCCAACCCTAATGACATCTCTCTCCATGGCATGTCCCTCAAAGTAGACCATCTATGCTCATATGTTCAAACAAAAGTTCCCAAACCCAAATTGAACCAACTACATCCATCCAACGCCATCAACAACCTTTCAAATCAAATCGAAACTCATGTGAACCTTTAATAGGACCTTTGGAACAACACGCCAAATAAATAGTACTCTTGGATGTCATAACACTTTGTTCATTCTAAAAATCCATATGATTCAAAATAATGGAATGTTTAATTTTCTAATAGAAAATATTACGTCTCCATAAAACATTATAGATGGTATACCTCAAGATGGACCATCCGGAGAATACCAACCTATTGATGTGGAAGAACTCTACTACCCCAACTATCCATATTAATCGTAAATATCATATAGGAGAAAACTTTATAATTGCTCATTTTAATGTTTTATTTGGCTTATCCCATTACACACCACTTCACCTTCATGATCACTTACAAGTATTCGAAGAAAAGAAGTTGGTGACATTTGAAAGATTGAAGATTGTTCGTCACAATAACATTCAGAAGTGTTATGAAGTGGTTTGGGAAAGCATTAAAGTTTCAAGGGTCATTATTAAATGGGTTTGCAGTTATAAGATTTCAAATATTTTAAAAAGATTTTTTTAAAGAATTTTTGTAAAACTAGTTAACTCGTCAGAACAAGTTTGATATGTAGTTAGAATGAGTTCGGTAGTGTTTTCCACGTTCGAACGAAGTCTATTACTCGACTACTCTGGAATGTCGTTCAAAAGTTTCATTCAAAACCATTCAAACTAGATCTAAAGCTCGCAAGGTTTGGAATGTCGTTCAAAGTCACGTTGGAAGCTGTTTAAATGAGATGGGGTAATAAGGGTTTTGTTACGTTAGTGTGCTTAATAATGCTTGGTTAGTATATCATTGTTCTTTGATGATTACTTTCTTCATGCTAGATTGTTTATCACCTTTCTGGCATATGTTCATGGACTTTTTGAACATTGTGCTTCCTTATCATATGTTGAATATGATATTCTGATCTCCGTACAAAATAATGAACCAAATGTACTAGAGATAAGCTGTTCTTGTAAGAACCATTGCCCGGATTTTATTTCCTGAAAAATTAGTTATATGTTAAGCAATGTAAAGGGGCTACGAAAGAGTAAATTCTCTTTGCATTAAAAGCCACCATATGGAAAAAGACCTTAAAAAGATTAACGACACACAAAAATAAAAGTTCCATGGGCAATTATATTTTTTTTGTTGATGCTTCGCTATATATGAGCATTATGATATATTCAAAAGTTTGAGACTGAAATCTGAAATATGTGAGATTTTGAGGGTGTTATAAAGTAGAAGATCAATGGATTTGGAGAACAGACTCTCTTAAAAATCATTAAAGAGTTGGGCGTTATTGATTTGAGAAGAATTAAAATTCATGACCAATTGCAGAAGTCGAGTCAATTTCATTTAAGTTCACAATTCTTACACCTAAGGTTGAAATTGAGTTCTTTCTTTAGAAGTATCTCATTGAATTCGCGCACCTATGTTTTGAATGCTTATATTGATGTACCCATGGATAATGTTCACATAATTACACTCCACTTTCATGATTCAGTTATTTTAGTGCTATTCCATGGTGTTATATTTTTTTTGTACCTACATGTAACTCTTATTTATCTTTTCCACTTTGAAAAATTGAAAAAAAATTCCATATGGATATCATCTTTGGGTTCCACTCTTTTGCATTCCGTTTTTGGAAATTCATCACTTGTCCCAAATTGTTTATCTTTGTGATGCTATTTCTTTTGGATTTATATGATGCTTGCATTTTATTCTTAGTTTCTTACCCTTTTCTATTATGGACAAAAGAGGGAAGAATAAATTGAGGCAGATTTTTTTATTCAAACTCTCGTATGCATCACGATATTTTTTTTATCTCATGTGTGTAGGTCATTCTGCCTTGATGATGATTTCATGGACCACACAAGATGAAGAATTTTCAGTTAAAGGCTTATACTTTATGCGTTTTCGTTTCTTGGTTTGTGAGGGCATTAGAAGTATTAGTCATATGGTTTCGATTTGTGTTTTGTACTGGAATAGTCAAGATGGGATATTTGTAAGAGAAATTAGTTTTATAATTTCTCATTTTATGTTTTATTTATCTTATCCCGTTACACACCACTACACCTTCATGCCCACTTTCAATTGTTCGAATAAAAGAAGTTGGTTTCATTTGTAAGATTGAAGATCGTTTGTCACAACAACATTTAGAAATATTATGAAGTGGTTTGGTAAAGCCTTAAAGTTTAAAGGGTTATTTTTTAAAATAGTTTTACCTTAAAAGAATTCGAAATAGTTTAAAAACTTTTTTGAAAGAATTTTTACAAAACTCGCCAGCTCCTCAAAACAAGTTTTATATGTTGTTCGAACGACTTAGGTAGTGTCATTAGAACGAGGTTCCTGCGTTTGAATGGAATCCATTACTAACCTTCTCTAGAATGTAATTTGAAGTTTCAATTGAAATCGTTCGAACGAGATCTAAAGCTCACAAGCTCTAGAATGTCATTCGAACTCGCTTTTATATCGATTTAAACGAGATGGGGCGTGTCGTTCGAACGAGGTTTAGGTCGTTCGAACGAGTATACATGTTTTTGATTTTTAAAATAAATATTTTCCAAAATTTTAATCCTATCTCTTTGAAATAACTTTCCTTATAAATAAATGTGGGATTAGACTTTTTAAGAAACCCCATTTAGAGTTCTTTTCGTGATCAAAATCTATTAATTTTACATCCATCCCCTTTGATATTTGAAGATCACTTTCTCAAACCAAGAAGTATAAATTCCAAAGTTCAAAACCCTTATAGAGATTTTATCTACTATTAATTTTTGGAGTCGAGGCTCTATGGATGAAGAAGAATAAAAGTATTGAAGTTCCCGAGGCTGATCGATGGATACTAAGACAAGAGATGCTTGTTGTGGGCGGTGATGGATGACATCATTTTTTGTTGAATATTTGAATACATCTTCACGTTATACTTAGTGGATCTCTAAGTAGTCTGTATGTTGTATAGTGTCTGTCTAATCTTGAACAGTGCTGAAATTAAAGGTTTTTCTCGAAATGGATTTTTCCACTACATTCTTCTTCTTCCCATTTTGATTTGGTGATTTGGGTTACATTTATTTTTACATAATCTAGCATATTCACTTTAAATTAAATCAAGATAAAATTTAAGAAAAAGTGAATTTTTGTGTGTTTCTCCTAAGATACCCAAAAATTTCTCAAATTGGTATCAGAAAGGGTTTCTACATTTTGTGTAGATGAATCCGGGAGGATATATGGATAACTAGTATAATATGACTCTTATTTTTGATCGAAAAAATTATACTTATTGAAAAGCTCGAATGATATCGACACTAAAATTCATTGACAAACGTGTTTGGCTTGTGTGTGAAAGAGGGTGGAGCCCACCCACTGTGACTAACAACGATGTTAAAAGTATTGAACTTGTCATGACTTGGACAGAGGATGAGTTTAGATGGAGTAATTTTAGCTCGCATGATTTTAGTTATAATTTTAGAGTCGTCGCCCCTAACGAGTTTCGCCACATTATGATGTGCACCACGTCTAAGGAAGCGTGGTATATCCTCCAACTCACTCACGAGGGTATTAATGTTGTGAAAGCTTATAAGCTACAAAATATCACCACACATTTTGAAACTATCACTATGATAGAGACTGAGACATTTGATAAATTTTATGCTCTATTATCTAATATTGTCAATTTTAGATTTAATTTGGGTGAGAAAATTCCTGAGATCAGAGTAATAAAAAAGATATTGAGATCCCTACAGCCCCATTTTAGTTCTAAGGTTACAATCCTTAATTCATTAAAATTTTAAGATATGCTTAGGTTAGAAGAACTCTAGGAGACCTTCAAACTTATGAAATCAACATGTTCCCCAAAAATCAAAAGAAAAAGGGAAAATGGATTGCTTTGAAATCCCAATCTAAAAAGATAAAGGAGGAGATTTCTTCTCACTCCAATTTTGATTTTGATCTACATTATCTTTCCCTATTTGCAAAAAAGTTCAAAAAATTTCTTAATTTAAGAAAAGAAAATACTTCTAAAGAAAACAAAGTTTTGAGAAAGATAAAAATTATAAGTCGGGAAAGAAAGGTTTTGAAAAAACGAGTGGATAACACCCTAATAAAGATGAGGAGAGATGATACGAGTGTGAGGGAAAGTGTCACAACGATCGCTAGTGTGAGACAAGGTTAAAGAGATAAGGCAAATGCAAAGTTGCCTATAATTCATCTCTTAGTGATAGCAATATCGAGTCGGTGGATTCTGGGGATGAATCACTGTAAGGACGTAAATTCACCGCATTAATGGCTAGTTATGTTTGTACATCAAGTACGTTGAGGATGTTTCCAAACAAGATGACCTTAACTGTGAGTTTAGTCACTTCGGAGAGAGTGAGGGAGATGATGCTTTGAGTGAGAGAGAAACTGGCCTTCAACGTGTTTACGCCGAGCTTTAAACTGAGTATCTTAAAATGAAAAATAAAAATAAAAATTTGACACTTAGGGTGTTAGATTTAGAGAAGGAGTTGATATAGTTGAGATGGAGAGAGTCTTAGGTGAGAGTTTTTTTAGGAGAGAGTCATTTTAGTGGAGACAAAATTTCACAGCATAATTGTTACCTTTCGCGAGACATTCATTGTGTCAAAAAATTAGTTTTCTTGTATTGTCACTGTGGGACTACTGTGACAACCCGCCTACTAAAATAATAGGTGACCAACCCAATACTCTAATAATCACAGGAATCATAGATGGTCCATCCTCAGCATCACTGTCGATTAAAATAATAGTACGAGATAACCACCAATCATTTTAGAAAACGGACTGTCAAATTTAAAATTTGGTAATTAAAAGAAAAACACTTAGACAATCCCATTTGCAAAAACGGTGGATATAAAAAATCGATGGATAAATAAATGACAATATAGTAAATAATCACCAAATAAGCTGTCGGTGAACAAACCAATACAATTAGTTACACCGAGTATTACACATTAAATATTACATTATAATAAATGAGTGTAATGCATTGGGCAACACACCCGAATAAATTAATTGAATGTAACTAGAGTACAATAGAAAGAAGCGTCTAATACAATTAACCCACAACATCCGCAATATGCTATAGCTCCATGAAAACTGGAATGGAAATGTAAATACGGGTGTCCATGCAGTAGAGCACATGTACGACAAGGAGTTTATGCAAAAACAAAGAAATATAGACGGGTCAGGTCCCGGTTTGATATGATTCCCATGTGACTAAAATGCATGACAATTAAGTGCGTAATTCTCTCGCAATTAACAATAATAAATGTTCTCACCTCTCATTCTAAAAGCTCAACCTAGCGCAATATCATGAGATGATCTAGTTAACCCAAGTACTAAGGGCTAAATTCTCCCCAGTCTCAACACTATGCCCTATTCGTGCGTGGGGTGTTTCGCAAAGAGAAATCAAAACTAGGAACCCCCCCGATACACTACTACTTAGGCAAGGTTGATCATTGAGATCCATTACAGCCTCAGTGCGAAATAAATATATATATGTATGCTTATGCATGGTAGGTCACATCTACAGCTACTCAAGGAAATATAAAATAAATCCATTCACCAACAGAAGGCACAATTCCTATTTCTTTAGGAATTACATGTATGGTAAGTTCATTTTATCAAATGTTTACCAAATAAATCTTATTTCAAAGCCTTCTTTACACATTTTATTTCCTTTCTTCCATCTAGGAAAAATACATTTTTAAAGCAAGTTTTATTAACATAAAAATACTTTAACCTTTTTCATAAAATCACACTTCCCTTCTTCCATCCAGGAAGTGTAATCAAAAGTCATTTTTATTATCATAAAAATACTTTTGCATACCATATGCTTCCATCTCCCTTCTTCGATCCGGGAAATGTATTTAAAGCCAATTCATTATCATGAATTGCTTTAACATACTACGATCGTCCCTCCGGGTTTCCCCACTGGACGCGCCCCTAAATGACTATCATCTCCTAGTGCCTATCAAACAAGACAACCTGGGAACTTACCAAACGTCGGGAAGCGACCATATGCCTGCGAGATAGTCATGACCACACCCAGAATCACCTAACCAGTGCATAAAATACAATAAACACCCATATGGCCTAAGGATATATCCACCCTGCCTTCATTAGCCAGGGGGCTTCACCACACGCGCGCAACTTCCCTTATGATAGCGATTTAGAGAGGTGTGTATCCATAAATTAACATTTATGAAAAACATTACTTTTTCCTTTTGAAAACATTCACTTTTACATTCTCAAAATCATTTGTACTTATTCATTTAGTACTACATATTAGCATATTTCTTTCTTATTCTTAGTGTTATATTTTATTAACGACCTAAGACCCGAAGTGCCATAGACTCCAACTAGTCTCCAAAAATTCTTACAATTTCATGAACCATCAAGGTGAGTTTCCCTCAATAATAGAATCCCAAAGTCTAAACATTAACATGTTATCTCCAATTTATTCTTAGGTTAACTTCCTATATCATTCGGACATTAACCTATACAAACTAGCCCTCGGGGTAAGCCCAATCATCCCATTTTATCCTAGGACATTAGTCTACCCAACTCAACCCTCTAGGAACTCTTTTTACTTCCAAAAGGAAGGGTCCTAAACCTCGGACCTAAAAGAAAAAGGGATAAAATCAAACTAGGAAAAATCTCACAAAACAGGGGAATCGAATCGATTCACCCCTTGGGCCGAATCGATTCGGTGAGCCAAACTTAACTTTCTTCAATAGCCGAATCGATTCGGTCCCAACCCGAATCGATTCGGTTTGCCCAGACCTGTAACCTTCCCCTTATCCGAATTGATTTGCCCTTAGGGCCGAATCGATTCGGCCCAGTTTGGGCTACGGGTTTAAGAACCCTAAAATTCCCAAAACCTCAAATCTTTGATTTCTTCCAACAAAAACCACAATTTATTCTCCCAAATCACTTCTACACAATTTATAACTAATATATATTCCTCAAATCATGTTAAAACTAAGATTTAAGGGTTTAATCATCAAAATCAACAAAGAACCCATTTATGGTTTAAATCTCCAAAACCTAACTATACATGCAATTTATCACATTAAATCAATATCTAGCAAGTAAGAAACTTGCCTCGAGGTTGTAGTCTCGGATTCTCCTCCGGTAGCAACGGATTCCAGCTCAAATCTTCCATTTTTCTCTCTTTTCTCCCATTTCTCCCAAGCTCTCTCTTCTCCCTCTCTCTCTTGGATTCTTTCATAAGATTGAGAAAATAAAAGGGTTGGGAGACTTAACCGGGTTTTAAAACATAAATGCCCTCTTTTAATTGTTAATACACCATTAAAATGACTCGTATCCACATAATTGAGTCATAACACCCCAAAAGTGCCCAAAACTCAAAGATACAACATGGCACTTATTTCGACTATCTCGACTATTCTAAAAACAACCACACCCCCTATTTTGGCATTTGGGATAACGGGAACAAATTTTATATTCTAAATCCATTTTATTTCGTTAAGTATATTCCAATTTAATTATGAGTCATAACCGTCGTTTTACATATAACGACGCAATATATCACAATATAATGCTATTTACCCTCTCATAACGGTAAATAGACAAAACATAGTAAATATTACCCCTAAATCTCATGGGAAATAATATTTACTCGAACTTCCCTTATTTTATAAAATTAGCCCATTAGGCAAAATAATATAAAATAGTCACTCAAAAGCCTGGGTTGTTACAACTACTTCACATGTGTTTGGTCACCAAAACTCACTCTAGTTGTTTGTGTTTATGTTTGATCTCAATAATTTTCAATTCACATTATGTACATTAGAATTTTTGTTCCCAAACACTTCTTTTTGCAATTGGTGCTTGATTTTTAATTCTTATTTACTTTAAAATTCTACATCTAAATAAACTGAGACAGTTGTCTTAACATACTTAATATTGTAATTCTACACTATTTGTTGCTTCTTTAAAGTCACGTTTCTTTTAATCCCACTTTACAAAGATGAAACATAAAATATAAATTGATGCTCCATTCTTACTTTTATTTCCATTGAATTTCATTGTTAGTGAATTTATTATTTTTCCATTGATATCGTTGATCATTTGAAGAAGATTTTTAAGTTTTTTTGTTTTGCATTACTTAGTTCACATATGTATGTGAATAAAATAAGTTTTTTTTGGATTAACTACCACTTTTTAATGTGTTATTTAACTTAATCCCCACTTTTCTAATATCTTTGATAAAATCCTCACCACGAGGGTTTATGTCAAAATATCGAATAAAAATAGGGGGTTAAGTCAAAATATTTATTTGACTTTACCCCCAATTTATAATGCCAAACTAGACTTAACCCCCCATGTTCGGGGCAAAGTGAAAGAATTATGAAAATAAGGGGTTAAGTCAAATTAAGCATTAAAAATTAAGGTTAGGTGAAAATGACCCATACAATATTTACATTACGAATAACATATATAAGTTGAATCACTTGATAAATCTCAATCAACATATACACATACAAATTATTTTAATTTATATATACATGGATCACATATTCAAGTTGGACTATAAAATATATCTCCATAAAGGTCAACGGGTTGTATATTTACTCAGTTTGTCTACCTTGTGTGGACTATAGATGTTATACCTTGGATGACGCATGAAATGAATGGTTTGCTTGGTAGATTGGTCAGTTGTACGATGGTGTAGAGAAGGTTATTAAGAATGCGAAAATATACATGCTCGACAATGATGGTCATAAACAAAAATTCTATGTTTTTATTCTATCAATTTAATTTCCAAGCATACAAAAGCAATTTTAAACAAATTTTGTTTATGATTAAATTAGGTGTGAAGGCAAACATGTGTCCTAAACAAGAAAATGAAGATACACATTCAAGAACATAAGATTGAGAAAAAATCCCTTTTGGGCAAAATCTTTTATTCAGCACTTTAGAAATATACGTGACAGTCGACCTACAAACTACTTGATATTCGCCACAAGCATAATTCATAAGTCTTCATAAATTCCCTAAAGAATATCACTTGTCACCAAGAGATCCACAGACAACAGATTTGTCTCGGTATCCACCGATCCAGCCTCAGCCTTTATCTTCAGCAACGATCTCATTGGGTTTCACAAGTTATCCATGGAGATGCCTTCTCCATAAAGGTGTATGCAATATATTAAAACATTATAGGGTTTAAAATAATTCACAAGAATAATTTTTAGGATGTATGTTGTGAATTAAAAGTGTTTCAAAACACTAAACAAAGAAGAACTTTTGTAAAAGATATTCAGAAAACTATCTGGCAAAAGTCTTAAAAAATCTGAACGCGAAATAGGTATTTATTGGGTGTTTACAAATTTCGAGGCGACATCTCATTCAAACAAAAATGAGGCTTGTTCAAATGAGAATAGAAGTTCATTAGAACGGAATAGGATCTCATTCGAACTAAACATATATGTCGTTGGAACAAGCTTCAAACGACACAAAACAGTACTCTCTCGATCGATACACGCTCGATGTAAACTTCAAACGAAACTTCGAACGAAACTTCATTCTCATTTGAACGAGGTTTAAAAATAAAAATATTCTTCTTCTTAAAAATTAAAAAAACCTTATTTGTTTTTAATAAAAATTAACATCCCAAAAATAAAGTTCGTGAATTAATTTAAACACTAAATTGCTTTATAAGTTTATGGGATGTCGAGAAGTCTCGAGTGTTGATGTTAGTTTGTCGTGATGGTACGAGACGGTTTGTCACGGGATATGCCAAACTAGCCTAAAACAATACGAGGCCTATACTATGAGCAACATCAGAAATTTTGCTCTTACAAATATCCTCCTTTGGCTATTTCGATACAAAAACAAGCAAACCTATCCAAAATCCAAATTACGTCAATAAAACTCTATCATTGACAAAAGAAATTGAACACCTTTCCTAACGAAATGGCATAAGTTTCTTTGTCTTCAAAATTCTTCTTCCCTTTTGCAAAATTTTTCTTCATTTGGTGTGTCTTGAATTCCGCTTTAAGTACCTACACACATGAGATAAAAATATATACTCCGTGATGCATCGAGTTTTAAACAAACATAAAACCTCCCCCGTAATTTGTTCTCCCCATTTTTTGTATATAATAGACAAAGGAGTAAAACATA
Organism: Sambucus nigra; assembly: GCA_949130495.1. Classification (NCBI taxonomy): domain Eukaryota; kingdom Viridiplantae; phylum Streptophyta; class Magnoliopsida; order Dipsacales; family Adoxaceae; genus Sambucus; species Sambucus nigra. Next base: position 250,923,622 of record OX422209.1, read on the forward strand.
ATCAAGAAATACGAATCATCACATAGACGATAAGATATCATCACGAAAATATATAAATCAAGCATGTGTAATGATAATCTCAAAGGCCATCAAACCAACTATTTTTGTACTTTTTCAATTTTCCAAAATAAATACAAAATGTACAACTTATATAGCACAACATAAAATATGGCCATATAGTCATAAATAATCCAATAGATTCAAGCATTTTTCAAACATGGACTAAATGTAACAAAACTCAAAATACCATGAGTAATACACCAAAGAAAATACGGCACTAAACGACCACAAAACATGTAAGCTTTACACACTAGCATAGTAGCGATATGTCTAAATGTGTGGGATGGAATGAATGGACGTGAACTAGATACAAATGAATTATGATCTAAACATTCAAATATGTTCTAGAAGTTATAATTAACTGCAAAACTTTATCAAACTAAGATTTCGCCTCAAGTGAAAAAATAAAGTGAACTTAATGAACAAAACAAGCACAATGTACAGAAGTCTAAAATATTGATGATTCTACAAATCAATAGTGTCATTACAAAATAAGCATACTATGATTCATTGTGCAAACCCATTGATCTTCATCCAAACTCCCTCAAAAGATAAACATATATTCTATTTTCTATTATATTCTTTTCTTTATTATTTTGAATGATCAAACAAAATAAATTATGTTGGTACCTTTTTGGAAATTTTTCTATTTTTATTGCCTTGTTTTTTTTTTCGGGGGGGGGGGGGGGGTCTCTTTTCAATGGTGGTTTTCATGCAAAGGCAACCTCTCTTTCGCAGCCCTTTCCCATGCTCACTCATATTCTTAACTAATTACACAAACACTCAAGAGAAAAGGTTCTTACATGCACAAATCCCCCATAGTCACAAAAACATGCAGATGGCAATATTGATGGGTGAACATCTCACAAAGCTCAAATATACATGGGAAGTTCATGTTCAAAAAGCTCGTGCGCGTGTGCGGAGGCATATAAAAAGTTGAATACATAAAGGAAATCAAGTTCGAAATAACTCCATAAACATGATTAAGATCAATCTAAGTGTCTAAAGTCATAACCAAATGTCCTAGCTACATGGAAATTAAGGAGTGAATTGGATTCAAACATACTAATATGCCATACCAAATGTGTAAAACTAAAATACACAAAAATCGAAAATCTTTTTTTATTTTTATTTTTTTATCAAAATAAAATCTTTATGTATTTTTCAAATATGAATCAATAAAAGAAAAATATAATAAAAAGATACACATGTTATAACACTAGCAAACATATATCATTATGCACAACTAGAGTATGATAAACAAAATCATGCGGGCAATCATCCATAAGATATAACATGTGAAGCATTATGTGCAAGCATGAGAGAATCAACTAGTCTAACATCTAGCGCCTCTAAAACGGTTTTCCTAACCTAAAGAGGTGTATAATTAACGCGTCGAGTTTGAAACCAAGGTAACACTAGAATTAAACTTCCTAGGACCTCTTCCAAGATCATAAGAAAAATGCCTAAGGGGAACTTTCTTACCACAGTGAGAACATGTGTAAACACAAGGAATATTACCTAAGGTTTGACCTTTTCTAACGTCCTTGGATGCGATTGACCCTAAAAAATAAACAATGGTCTTGGATTTAACATTGTAAGCATTAGAAACATGTGAGACAATACCATCACTACTAAAACTACTAGTGTCTTTTAAATCATCTTTTAACTTCAAAATCTTAGACTCGAGAAGAGAATTTAACCCTTCAAGTTTTAGGGACTCCTTATTTAAATTTTTAATCATACCTAGGAGGTTATCTCTCTCCCCATCAATGTAAGGAAACTTATCCCTAAAAGTCTTCTTACGTGTCTTAAAATCTAAAATCAGTATCATCAATAGCACTCACAAAAACCCTAGAAAATTTAGAGTCTTCTATTTCTTTCTCTAAAACCCAGACTCTATCATCACTCTCTTTCTTGGACAATTCTAAAATTTTAAAATCATGGTCTATGTCCATAAGCTTCTCGCAAAAGAAATCTCTTTGAGTTTGAATAATTTGTAAAATATCCATAGCAGCTTTAAAACAAAAATTTTCTTTTTCAAGAATCTCACTTCTTTTAGCAAACTTCAAATTCAAACGATTTAAGTCGTCAAAACTATGGGAATCCATTGAGATAAAAACAAATAAATCAACATAAGAGAGATGAATAATCAACCACCCTAAAATCACTTAACAAAGATCTAACATGATAACTTAGTGTCACCCTCTCTGATACCACTTATAAGGGATGGTATCACTCGAAACAACTCTTTAAAAAATCAGAATCACACGATAACGTGGTGTAACTTGCTCTGATACCAATTTGAGAATGTGGATACACAACTAGAAAAATGATAATTAAGGACACCGGTATTAGGGACAACTTTTAAGCTGTCTTATAAAAAAATATATAAGGGACAACAAATTATAACTGTCCTTTAAAATCTATTATAAAGGACAGCTAGTTTTTTAAGCTTTTTTTTATAATAGTTTTAGGGACATAAAAAATTTGTGGTCCTTTATAAGAGGTCTAATATGACAACAAATAGTTGTCCTTTAAAATTTTCGATTCCCTCTTTTTTTCCCTTCATTCCTTATTTTATTTTTTCATTCCCTCTTCGACCAAATAATGTACTCCAACTAATACTCTCCTATCCCCACCCACTTCTCTCTCCTCTCCTCACCCGATCAAAGCCAAACCCTATACCCAAATCGTACACCATGGCGAAGCCTATGTTTGTTCTCTCTCTCTTTCGTGAAACCGTCGGACTGTGAAACCCTATACCCAAAACGTTGGCCTTCTCTCTCTGTGAAACAATATGACAAATCTCTCTCTCTCTCTCTCTCTCTCTCATGAAACTCATGAAATATTCGGGTTCTCTCCCACTCTGGCCTGGAAAAACTCGTGAAGAACAAAGGTACGTTTGATTATTGAATTGAAAAAATTGTAGGACTGGTACAATGCAAAGTCATTTGATTTTTCATTTAGAACTGATTTTTCAGTGAAGAATAAAGGTATGTTTGAATATCAAGATGCTCATATAAAACTAATTTTTCTTTTGGTATGTTTGATTATAGAACTGGAAAACCGTAGGACTGATACAATTTAAACTCATTTGATTTTTCATTTAGAGCTGATTTTTCAGTGAAGAATAAAGGTATGTTTGAATGTCGAGATGCTCATATAGAATTGATTTTTCATTTGGTATGTTTGATTATAGAACTGGAAAAAATGGAAAAATCATAGGACTGATACAGTGCAAAGTCATTTGATTTTTCATTTAGATCTGATTTTTCATTTGATTTAGTAAAAAAAGAACACTTACATAAATAGTGCGAAAAATTTGATCATAGTGAATTCAGAATGGTTTATATTGACATCTCTGATTTGATTATTTATATTGACATCAAAACACAAATATCTATTGTAAACACATCATAACATAAGTTAATGGAATTTTTTTATAAGTATAAAAATCATATGCACAAATAATGTCTACACTTTGATTTCATGAATTAAGCATCTAGACATTCAAAACTCCTTATCTCAATACCTAACGTGTGTAAGCGTATCCCCGACGTGTCTGAGCATGTCCAAAATAATAAAATGTTACTCTTTTTTAACAAGTCAACTTGTGTTTGGGCATGTTTAGAACACAATGTCCTACAATGACACTTAAAAACACTACTTGTTGAGTATACATGTTTCTTAGTTGAAACCACTATCAAGGAGGCTCATCACTACAATATATAAAAGCCTTACACATTGCTCAAACGATGTTTCCTTTAATATTATGTCACACTAACTCTCTATATCTTGTATATGTATATGCGTGCACACTTGTTTTGTTTAAATTATATATCTTGTATATGTATTCTTATATATTTTTGTTATTTATCGAATTACATCTTAGGAGTTGATATCGATAAAAGTTGGATCGAATCACGTGATTGGAATTCAAAAGAATACATGGATGGGGTTGAAAGGTTTATTAGTTTTACATACAGGAATATAAGTATGCAATCATCATGCATCACATTCCCATGTAGTAAATGTGTAAACTGAGTCTACCACAATCTACACACTGTGAAGGGCCACATAGAGATGCATGGTTTTGACAGGAGTTATAAGGATTGGATTTATCTTGGGGAGTTGGTCGATGCATTGGAGGACAATACATGTAATTTTAGTAATTATGTGTCACTTGGTGATATATCATATGAATCGAGCTTGGGGGGAAATATGATTGTAATGGTTCAATAGAGAAGGGGTGTTCTATAGAAGCATGAAAATTCAAGTAGTGATGAACATGGAGTAGAAGATGTGGTACCTTATGGTGACTTGCCAAAATATTTCAAACTCCTAAAAGATGCGAAAAGAAAGTTATATGAAAATTATCCAAAGGGTATTATTGAACTCTCATTTGTAGTTGAACTCTTGAACTTAAAGCAACTTAATGGATGGACGAATAGTTCTTTCACAATGTTGCCAAAACTATTGGAGAAGACATTCCCTAATGCCAAAATTCTAAAATCCTTTTATCAAGCTAACAAGATCACTTTTGATTTGATATTCAAGTATGAAATGTGGGATAGGTGCCCTAACAGTTGTATGTTATTTCGAAATGAAAATGCGACTTTAGAGATGTGTGTCATTTATAGGGCTTCCAGATATAAATCAAATGTTGGCAGTGATGTTGATCAAACGCAACAGAGTAATCAAAGTAAAAAAGTAGCTGCTAAAAAGGTAAGGTATTTTCCTTCAAAACCAAGATTGTAAATATTGTTTTGGTAATCACATACTGCTTTGCTAATGAAATGGCACCCCAAGGATCGTATTGATGATGGTGTGCAAAGGATCCGACTGATTCTCATGCTTGGAAATCATTTGCTGAGCGTAATCCATCTTTTGCGAGTGATAGTCGTAATGTTACACTTGGGCAAGCAATTGACGAATTCAATCCTTTTGGTTACATGATCGTTGCTCACAGTACTTGGTCAGTTGTACTCATGCCCTTGAACGTGGGTCTATGGTTGTGTATGAAGCAACAAAACCTAATTTTATTGATTCTTATTGATGGGCCAAAGGGGCCTGGTGATAAGATTGATGTATTTTTACAACCATTGATTGATGAGCTAAAAGAGTTATGGAGTGACTACTTATGATGTATCGAGTAGACCATTTTTCCAATTGCGTGCAACATTCTTGTGGACAATTAATGATTTACCGGCATATGCCATGCTATCGGGATGGAGCATGAAAGGTGAATTTGATTGTCCTTGTTGTAACAAAGATCATCAAGCAACATGATTAAAGAATGGTAAAAAGTATTGCTATTGGGGTCATCGTCGATTCTTACCTCTGCACCATAGGTTTCAAAAATAGAAAATAACTTTGAATGGCAATGTTGATTTCAGACCACCTCCATTGAAATTATCAGGATCACAAGTTTTTCAACAGTTAAATGAGCTCGACATTGAAACTGAATACAAGAAGGAAGATGTTTTTAGAAAGAGGAAAAGAGAACAGTTAGAAAAAATGTTATGAAGATAACAAAAGATGTGTTCTTGAAAATAAGATTATATTGGAAAAAGAAAAGTATCTTTTTTGAATTGCCATATTGGGAGCATAATTTGATCCGCCACAATCTTGATGTTATGCATATTGAAAAAAATGTGTGTGACAATATCTTATTTACATTGCTGGGTATTAAAGATAAAACTAAAGAAATTTGAAGGCACGAAAAATGCCTACAAGAGATGCACATCAGACGACCACTACATCCCCAAACACGCAGGAAAAATTTGGAGTAGATAGATTCAACGGAGTTTATAATGAGCAACAAAGAGAAGTATATTTTTCTAAAAGTGTTGCAGGATGTTAAAGTACCAAATGGATATTCATCGAATATTTTGAGATGTGTTCACCCTCAAGAGCGAAGTATATGGGGACTTAAGAGCCATGACAATCAAATTTTAATGCAACAATTAATTCCAATAGCACTATAGAGGGTACTGTTGAAACATGCTGTCAAAGCATTAATTGAACTAAGCAACTGTTTTTCAGTGTTGTGCTCAAGTACAAATACTTTAGATGATATAGAAAAATTGGAAGATCGTATGGCTCTTACACTTTGCACCCTTGAGAAAATATTCCCCCCGGGATTCTTTGATGTGATGGAGCACTTGCCAATACATTTGGTTGATGAGTTAGTAATTGACGGTGCAGTAATCTACCGTTGGATGTATCCAATTGAAAGGTATTTGCATACTTTAAACTCTTTGTGCGCAATAGTGCTCATCCTAAGGCCTCAATTGCTAAATTTGTTATTATGGAAGAATGCACCACTTTTTGATGGAGATATATGGCTGATGATGTGGAAACTAAGTCTAACCGGCCTTCCTAAAATGATGATGGAGGTAATGACCTTGGACGCAATGTAAGGCAAGGCCAAAAATTTTGGCTTGATTCAGTAACTTGTATACAAGCGCATCGGTATGTGCTTGCTAATAGTGATGCAGTTGCGCCATTTATTGAGTAAGTTATATATTAACCATAAGTAATTTTTATATAAAATGCATAATTGAATTACCTTTCTAACTTGACACACATATGATATTTTCAGAAAACACATTGTTGAACTTACAAAATAATATCCTCATGTTTCACAATAACATTTTGTGCAACTCCTTCACAATGAACATTTCCACACGTAGTTTAAGGATTATGTAAGTATGTTTATTCATTTTTAGTATTCTAATTATATTTCCATATCATAGTTTTCTTATTTATTGAAATATTAGGTGGATGGATTGTCCAAAGATATCAAATTATCTAGCGAAATATTGAGTTTGACATTGGGTTCTCTGGAGGATGCGTTAAGCTTCAAGTCATATATTATTCGTGGGTTTAGATTTCGAACAAAGGAAGTTGATATTCGCCAAAAAACTCAAAATAGTGGAGTTATTTTAAAAGATGAACAAAAGAGCTATGCTAGCCGAAAAGACTCTAATCCTTTGTCTGGGGATGTTACTTTCTATGGACAACTGACTAACATTATTGAAATTCAATATCTTAATGGCCAAAAGTTTTTACTATTCAAATGCAATTGGATAGAAAATTGTTTGGGGACACGAGTAGATGAGTTCAACGTTACATTAGTAAATTTTAACCACTTGTTGTACAAAGATAATCGATTGGGCGATGAGCCTTTCATCTTTTCATCCGAAGCAGAACAAGTGTGGTACGTGCAAGACCCTTTGGAACCAGATTGGCTTGTAGTTGTTCAAATGACGCCTAGAGATAGGTTTGATAGTTATTCAACCACAAAAGAAGAATTATAAGTGCATCCATTCGAGCTGTTTAGTGTGCAAGAGTTGGAATATGATCAAAATGTATCTTTTGTGAGACAAGATGTAGATGGATCCATACTTGATACATCTATGCCTGATTTTAATGATTGTGAGGATGATATGAACGAAGAATGAGGGTTGATAAGTTATAAATTTATATGTAAGCATTATGACATATGTTTCTCTTATTTTTATCGTATGATTTGTTATGTTTTATCATATTTTTTTATTAATACGATAACTAATCATATATATTGTTTTGTTGTCACAGATTCAGTATGATTAGATCCTCGTCTACTAGCGGAGCGGCACATGCATCACCCCCATCTCAGATTCAGGTATATAAATTTTTACTTCTCGAGGAGTTCAAATATTACACTTGAAAATAAGACTAATTCCCATATACATTACCCCCCATCTATTTATTCCTTTCGCTAAATCTCTATATGATCCTATTTAATCAATTGAAACAGTTATATTGATATGAATAATAAGTTAAATGCCTATATATTTTAGATATGTATTCCATGTGTTATTTTAGGTCACAAAAGGACATATAATTTTTCAAACATATACCCTTTTTCGATCAAGAGCCTTATGAAGGATTAATTGTATGCCTCAAAGATCTCTTCTTCTTCTTCTTCTTCTTCTTCTTCTTCTTCTTCTTCTTCTTCTTCTTCTTCTTCTTCTTCTTCTTCTTCTTCAGGAATAATAATGAGAATCTTGTTCATGTTGTTATCAAATCAACTTAGGAATGTTCTTCAATAGATTGTCTCCACCATCAGTGCATTCTACTATGAGCAAATTACGAAAGGATCTTAAAAATTGTCCTTTAATTCATTGGCAAACTCTACCCAGACATTTTGATAATTTTTATTCTCTGAATTAATATTCTTCTTCTTTTATTTCTCACGTAGGAATGGTAGAATTTGTAGTTTTTATCTCCATCTTTAATCCATTTGTGTTTTGTCCTTTGGATCCGGTAAGTCTCTTCACAATTTAAGATCATTACTGAGCTTTGCTTTAGATTCTAAGAATAATTCTACGTTCTCTTTAGTTTTGGATTCAGAGTAGTTGATTTCGTGTTGCAAAAGATCATCTTCCTATCTGTTAACTTCTTGAAAAATATTTTTAAAGATGGATTTGTTCCTATCTTTTAAATCCACTATCAGTGTTTTCAACTTTATTGCAAATACATTCAAATGATTAGCTTGGATGGGAGAACCCAAGAATCTTCTATGATCTGCATAAAATTCTCATGATTGCACTACATGTTTTGGGATTTGAATTGTCTTTGAGCATTATCCATGCCATATGAATAGAGAGAACATAGGTTAGTGGTCAGAATAAAGTTTGTGAATATTTTTTATTCCTCTGGCAAGTGTAGTGTATTCTTTAGTATAGTCCATATCTGTTAAAGGTGTATTCTTTGATATATTCCTCTGGCAAGTGTAGTGTCACGTCAGCTTTTCAAAGGTTGGGATACCCTATAGGACACATGCAAACCACGTCATTCAATATACTAATGTGTAACTCCTCTATCCATTTCAGATTGATTGAATTCAACTCATTCGCGCCTTAATTAATTTCATAATAACCCGACTCACAAACATCTTTAACAATATAAGGGCAAAATGGCATTGTCATTTTTATCGACAACACAACTTTACCACCATACTCAAGTAAAGAGTGTTACTTATTGGCTTCCTTGTTTATGTACTCCAAGTTGCAATACCAATTGTCAAATATTTTTTCCCAAGATCAAATGGTTCAAGTATGACAAGTTATATTGTACATAACTATGAGCTTTTGTAAGAAATAATTACCTTAGGAATATAAAAGTGGAAAATAATGTGCTCCTTGGGTGAAATAATTATGAGCCTTGCCACAGCCTTCTCAATTTCTCTTCTACCCCTTGCTGTATTGCATCATGGATACTAGGATTAGAACGGGAACTCTCAGCACATAACGCAACACAAAATACATCTTTAACAAGTTTGAGCTTACTTTTAATGAATTCACCCCCATTAGTGGTTTGAGATGATAAATACAACCAATATAAATATTGACATAAACTTAATTTTACATGATTAGAACCTCGTAACACTACTAAACACATAATAACTTGACATGACAAAACATAGCCCGGTGATCAGGTTTAATTAGGATATGTTTTATTGTACGATTTAGCAGATTGATTTCCCCTTACAAATCAAATACTCAAGTATGGAACATGTAAAGAAATTGATAACAAAATGCAACTCTACAAATAAAGCATGGATTAAATTCCGTGTAACTAGCATATTTTGAATTTCCACACATATGATGAAAACTTGTCTCCATAATGGGTTAGATAAGCTAGGTATAACAAGAGTGGTTTACCCAGATCAAGGGATATCATAGTGCTATAAAAAAAACTAGAACTATCTTGATTCATAAGAAGAATTGATGACATTCTTTATATTATACAAAATTCTCATGTGAATTGTAGTTACATCTTTTTTTTACCCTTTCTATATTGTGTTTTAAAAGGTTTCTGTTTAGGGTTCACAATCTCTTATTGTGAATGAAATAGTTTCTATTGATTGGCTACAGTTTATCGACATCAAGTAGGTTAGGTAATATTTTCTTGGTTCTGTTCAATTTAATCCATCTCTCACTTTTTTGTGAATTTTACAAGTTTATTAAAATTCATACACTTTTGTGAATCTTTATCTATATACAAAAATTCTTGTTAATTTTTTTCGCGTGCATGTAATTGTTATGTGTTGACAAAACATTTATTGGTGCTATGTTATTTATAATTCTTGTCAAGTTTGTGATTAATTCATAAAGTGAGCCCCTTCAGCATTTGAACATCTTGAAAACGGTTGGTAATTGGCAGCTAAGTTATCGAATTGTATGAAGCGTTACCCTTGCCATTACAATATAATATATATGTTGCGCTAGGATAACAAGGTAGTTGACGCCCTGAGTCTCCCTTCATACTCACTTGTTACTCGGTGAATTCCTTTATTTGTATTTGATCAAATTCATGACCTCTACACCACTAGCCCCTATTTGTTTTGTGGAAGGGCTTTGTATTTCTATCCCATTACTGTGTGAAACTAGTATAATGGAGATGTATTTGAGTTGATTAGTGTGACACCCTGCTTAAAATAATAACGGGTGGACAACCCTATACTACATTAAATCAGGAATCTCAGATGGCTCAGTCTCAGCACCAATAGACTATACAATAATAGATAAGTCTAACTACCCGAAATCATATAAGCGAGTGCCATAAAAAAAATAAAACATACAAAGAAAAACAAACAAATAATGTAACATTATTAGCAAAGGTAACATGAACACAAGAACCATGATAAAAGAAGTGCTAGAATAAAATGAAATGAGTACATACAAGGAAAAATATACCCGAATAAGTTATCGAGTCACAGATTTTACAATAATGATAAAGAAGAAAAATGTAAATAGCTATAAATAACCCTGGGCGTAAACCCGATACACAACATGAGTCCTATCTAGATTTACACAGGAATAGGAAGTGACTACAATCTAAATCCCTCAACAATTCGCACCTGTTATGGCTCCCACTACTCTGGATACAAAGCATCCGGTATCCATGTGGTAGGACACCTGTAGTACAATATATATATATATATATATATATATATATATATATATATATATATATATATATATAGCAGGAGAGAAATATAAACGGGTCAAAGCCCGATGTGTAAAAATGTTTAGCAAGTGTGTTAACCGTGCATAATAAATATAAATGCACTTATTTCATAATTAAAGTGGAGTCTCACTCTCATGAAACCCCAAACTCACCTCTCATCTACAACGCGCACCTAGACATGTCCTGGAATCTTAATTAAGTTACCCCAATCATATAAGGACAACCTACTTGACCATACGCACAACCAATACCCACATGACCTGCCATCCTACTATAACCCACGAATACATTCCACTCTAATCCCACTTAAATATATACACATATACGCTTTCCTAGGCTCTCGTAATTCCATTTATTAACTTACACCAGTTATAAGTCTTAATACGTTACACATTAACATTAGGCTTCAATATAAGAATTTATTCTCTAAATAACATGCATACAATATAGTAAGGACAAAACTTCTCTCCATTCTCAACATTGCACTGCGTTTCGTGCGTGGGGCGTCTCGCAAAGCGAAATCTAAACAAGGAACTCCCCCGATACACTACTCCTTGACAATGTTGATCGTAGGGATCCATTATGCCATTCAAACAAATTCTATGACTACATCTATCTAATTTATGAGTATATTATCTAAGAACATAATTAAAATCTCTATTAAATCCTTGGGTAGACATAACCGCAATTGTCTCTAAGTACGATCTTTCGACCCCAATGAACTAGTACACCAAAATCACCCAAAATGTACATCATCTAAACTCCATATCCTTTTTCACCGATAGGGTATACAACTATACATATATATAGTCTAAATATATATATACATACAATCATTCATTCCCATAACCAAGTATATATATCACATATAATGTACACTATGCAATTCACATAACATAACCGGCTATAGGATGCCAAAATACTGCACCATGCTATCATATTCCAGGAATTACTCACTTTCTCCTAGGGTCACCATCTATCGGACTATTATCACACTGCCATGGCGACAAAATCAATCATAACGTATGGAAAGCGGTCATAGTTCCTAACTGGCAGGTGAGTACGACCTATACCGGAGACTTCTCACCCCCAAAATATAAAATAATACAAATAAATAAAATGGATGACTATGACCTGGGGACTATCCACACCCTGATCCTCGAGCCAGGGTGCTCACTTTCATCGCGCAACTTCCCATGATAGCACGTGCCTGGTATGATTCACACCACAAGTATATATATATATATATATATATATATATATATATATATATATATATATATATATATATATATATATATATATATATATATATATATATATATATATCATTCACACATTATATATATACATCCATATGATCACATCATATAATTAAACCATCACACACGGTTTAGATATTCAAGCCATGAGTACACACACATATATATATATATCTACATAGATATATCTACATACACATATACATAACATCTCTCATTCGTATGTATGTAACTTATAAACTCGGCTATTAGCATACATGATCCTTATTATACTAGCCATCACTCCAATCATATTAACTTTATTCGTTATATAAATACGATCCCTCACTTGAAGCATATTCATCCATTACCCCTATGACATGAATAGTCTTTCCATATATCCAGCGTTTAAGATTATCAACCCAAAATCTAACGCCTATAACAATTACTACACATCCCATCTATCACCAAAAGCACATCGATATATCTAGTAATAACTCCGACTATTGGTGTGCACATAATTAATAGTCTACGAACCTCAAGTTCAATCTAAAATTTATTCCAAGATCCCATCCATAATTGGAATCCCCATTGTTAAACACACACCGATATATAACAACTATCCCGATTAGATTTACAACACACCCTATTCTAGTTGGTACTATGATCCCATCGCTCTCAATTCCGACTACGGTTCAATTGCTCCTATGGACCCTTAACATTACCACGTTTATGATTTTATGCCTTGAGTTTATCATCACTAAGGATACGCGACCTCTACCTCTCATTGGTCTCCAAGTCATATATTAAATAGAATCCTATCGCTATAAGGAATCGACACAAATATTGACCTAAAATGTCACGCCATACCGTCACCACTCTCCCAAAGAGTCCTAAACCTTAAATCATAACTAGACTCACATGTGATGTCTAAATAGAACTTCCATCCTCAACGAGATCCCCCACTATACCTCGAAATATCTATTACTAATACGCACATAAGTCTAAAGGGACTATCTCTAATTTCATAACTATTTGGTGATAGCTCGCCACCGTCATATCAATTAAAATCCGCCTATTGTTTAGTCCCATGATCCTTTCCTTCCCAAAAGAGGCATCCCACCCTCATAAATCAATTTAACATAGGCCCGCAAGCCCCTATTCGACCTAGGGCACCTATTCCCTTAATATAATATCATAACCCTGAAATACTGTTACCAAAGCCGTTTATTAAAAATAAACTATTTAAGTAACTCCGAGCTATTTTTTGAGGAAACTCTTTTCTTGAAAAAAAACAAAACTATTTGAATACAAGATGTGTAAAACAGTATGTACGAGATCTATTCAAGATTTGAATAACACATTTATTAAACAATTTTAAACAAGCTTTTAAACCCAACACAACCAAGAATGAGATGAGAAGATGTAGGAAGATTAAGTACAAGATTTTTACGTGGTAAAACCTCACCAATTGAGGAAACATCCACGACTCCCTCTACGGAGTAAAACAAAAATCCACTATAAACAAATTTAACAGTTACAAACTATATAACAAACATGCATACAACTCAGACCTATATAAGTTTAGGAATGTACCCTCTGGTGTCCTTATAACTTCTCTGCAGTTCTGATTGTTGATGTTGTCCTCTTAGTTTGTTAACTCCAATTTGTTCAAGCTCTTTACGTCGACTCTTTTTCTCAAGATCTTATTACCAACACATTTCGTGTGGTGGAGTGAAAGTGTTTGTGGAGGTGCTCTCTAACACATGCATGCACACACTCACACTTATTAAGTACAAACAGTCCTAGCAAATTACATATAAGTCTATATGCTATGATTTTTCTTTTTCTATCTTCTCACAAAACTTTGAACCTGTTTGACCTTTAAATCAATCCCAGAATCCATGGATATCTTGCTTAGAAGACAGTCAAGATCTTAAGCAATCTCATAGTTTTGAAAAGATTTTCGAGATTGAAAACCTCCAAGTGTGATTCCAAACTAGGTCAAAGGTTTAGTTTTAAGAGAACTAGAAACAGAAAAATATTTTTGTTGATTTCAAAGTTAAAAACATTTACAGAAAACGAATCAACAAAATATTTCTCAAGCTGAGAAACAAACATGCAAACTAAGTGTAATATACCATGAAAAAACTCAAATCTGAAAATTTTTATATACAAGAACAACAGATCTAAGAAAATGATTAAGTTGGAAACAAGATCCAAAGAAGAAGAGGTTACAACAACAAACCAACTCTTAAATCATCTTTCAAAACACTCAAACACTCAAGGTTGTGCTTGATAAAGTATAGAGGTTTGAAGGTTTATATTTGGTTTGAACTGTGTAGACGATTTAGGGTTAGGGTTTCTAACTTTTTCTCTTTCTTCTGGTTTCTCTCTTCTCTTTCTACTCTCTCTTTCTTTTCTCTCAAAGGACAAAATGGCAAAAGTCTTCTAATGCTGAGAGTAGGAGCCTTTTTATAAGAGGCTGGGAAGATTCGAGAATAAAGATTGAAATCAAGGGACCAGATTTAGTCAAGTTCAATTGACATAGATCCAAGGGCATACGATATGCGGTGGTTAAAGCTCTCCTGATTGGTTCAAAGGGGATCACAGGGATTATGATGGAAGACATGCAGATCATTGATAAGAACGATCCAAGGGATGAAAATGATCACTCGAATTGTCTCAGCAAGGAAACACACTTCTCACCAATCAGAAGCTAACACATGTTGGCATATGAGGCGAGATAAAACGCGGGTCTAAAGTAATTATAATGTAAACCCTGAAGTCTCTGCCGCTTTTGGTTTCTACCCAAACCAACTTTGAGCCAATAAACCCATTAATCAATAATTAGAGATTGAACCCACAAACTTCTAAAATCAAGTTTTAATTAATAAAACCTTTTTAATTTTTTTTTATAAAATCCTAAAAAATATTTAAAAATCAAATTTAGGGATTTAAACATACACAACATATGTACACACACTAATATGCAATATGACATGTAAATGATTCATTCTACTATGTGTGAGCGTTGGTAATTAGGTCTAGATCCCTTCAATCAAAGATGAAATAGAAAAGCAAACTCTGAGGTTCTTTGGTTACTAGGATGGACATAATTTTGTCACAATTTCCAAACTAAATGAGCACTTATACAATATAGACTCAAGTGAGTCAAGAGTATAAGGGCTTCAAACCCTCCATAATAAGTCCATTAAGAAAGCCCCTAAGAATAAAATCCAAAAAAAAGGGGGAAGAAAGAAATCCAATTATTGGGCTAAAAACAGGGGACCGATCGACGGGTCCCAGACCCCCGGTCGACCGCGGATCCAAAATTTGTCCTATGAAAAATGCAGTAGGCTATTCCCTTAAGGCGCGGTCGATCGGTCCCCATACCGCGGTCGACCGGCCATACCGGATGTCTTGCTCTTTTTTCTTTTTGGACCAAGCCCTAACTCTCCAAACTCCCAAATATCATCATCTAACCCCCAAATCTTTAACTCATTCATATTCTTAACATTAAAACACATCCTACATCTCATCTAATCAATTTAAATGTCATCAATCCCATATATACACATAAAAATCAAGTTTTAGTCCCCAAAAATCTAGGTTTTCACATATAACCCAAAAATCCATTTCTTTTATCCACAAATTATGAAATGAAATACACAAATGAAATATTTAGCAAGATTAAACACTTGCCTCTGATTTGCATAAGTTAAATCATCCCCGGAATCGCGTACGGGCCGAAATCTCTAAGCTTTTTCCTCTCTCTTTCTTCCTTTCTTCTTCTTTCACTCTTTCTTTTCTTCTTTCTCTTTCTCTAGGGTTTTCTTTATTTCTCACAAATGAGAATGGCTTGATCCGTAAGCCTCTTAAACCTTTAAAACATACATCCCAATTTTAAATGGTAATCCACACTTTAAATGACTCATTTACTCCAATTCGAGTCAAACCAACTTAAAAATATTCCAGAGCCGAAATAAAACTCAATGACAGTCATTTTGACTATCTAGGCCCATCTGGAATGAATGGTATACTCAACATCGTCATCCGGAATACTTTATAACGTCCTAAGTTTTTGGACCCCAGTTTCATTTTTTTTAAAATTCTCCAATTTAAATTAATTTTATTTCTCCCAAAAATTTAATTTCTCAGTCCCAAAGTCACGGGGTATTACATACTTCGCCCTTTACAAAGAAAATTTCGTCCTCGAAATTTAGGTTATGCCTAGGACTATAAATCTCATCTAGTCCTTACATCTACCCTCAAGATCACTATACCCATCTCTACCAGTTCTCACATCGAACCATATAGATTTTTAAAGCAATACTAGCTACCCAGGGCGTCCATACACTCCGTACTCGAGCTCAACTCGTAAAACATAACCCAGCTCCAATAGCCTCAAATCGTAATATAACGCTCCAATAAAATAATCTATAATAGCGTACTAAGTATATATATAAAAGTTTGAAATTCCCAATGGTTGAACTCTTCTCAATTCCTGACATAAGCTACCTTCATGTGGGGGAGGTCTCGCAAGCGAAATCCAAACAAGGAACCCTCCCAATACACTAATGTGTAGCTATGTCGGGGATTGAGATTAGTTGGACCAGGGTAAAGGTTTTATAAAAGATTTTCGAATCATAGATATAGCCCAAAGGCCTATGTAACAATATACTATAAAATAACTGTAACAACCCGCTTAAAATAATAATGGGTGGCCATCCCTATACTAAATTTAATCTGGAATCTCAAATGGCTCAGTCTCAACATCAACAGACTATAATATAAATAGATAAGGCTAACTACCCGAAATCATACAAGCGAGATGCCAAAAGTAAATAAACATGCCACGTATAATAACCCAACCATAAAAATATCTAGCAAAGGTAAAATGCACACAAGTACCATGATAAATGAAGTGCTAGAATAAAATGAAATGAGTATATACAAGGAAATATACCCGAATAAGCTGTCGGGTCACAGGCAGTACAACTTACATAAAGAAGGAATATAAAATGCTACAAATATCTCTTGGGTATAAACCCGATATACAACCTGATTCCTACCTAGATTTTTTAAAGAAGTAGGAAGCGACTACAATCTAAATCCCGCCACAGTCCGCAACTGCTACGGTTCCCAAGACTCTGGATAGAAAAGCATCCGGTATCCTTGCGGTAGGACACCTGTAGTAATATGTACATACATATATATAGCAAAAGAGAAATATAACCGGGTCAGAGCCCGAGGTGTAAAAATGTTTAGCAAGTGTGTTAACCGTGCATAATAAATATAAATGCACTATTTCATTATTAAATTGGAGTCGCACTCTCGTGAAACCCCAACTCACCTCTCAACTAACAGTGCGCACCTATTCGCGTCCTGGAACCTTAATTAAGTTACCCCACCCATAAGGACAACCTACCTTATAATAGGCACGACCTATACCCGCAAGACCTGCCATTCTAACATAACCCGTGAATCCTTCCCATTCTAATCACACTTAAATATATAAACACATATATGCCATACTAGGCTTAATTGATTCCGATTTATAACTTAATCAGTTATCCATTTTATTACTTCACGTATTAACATTAAACTTCAAATTTAGAGTCTATTCTCTAAATAACATGCACAATTTAATAAGTACAAAACTTCTCTAGATTCTCAACATTGCATTGCGTTTCGTGCATGGGGCGTCTCGCAAAGCGAAATCCAAATAAGGAACCCCCACGATACACTACTCCTTGACAATGTTGATCATAGGTATCCATTATGTCATCCATAAAAATCATACTACTAATACCTACAATTACAAAGGACAAAACTTCTCTCTACTCTCAACATGGAACTGCGTTTCGTGGGTGGGGCGTCTTGCAAAGCGAAATCCAAACAAGGAGCCCCCCTGATACACTACTCCTTGACAATGTTGATCGTAGGGATCCATTATGTCATCCATACAAATCACACTACTAATACCTACAATTATAAAGGACAAAACTTCTCTCTACTCTCAACATGGCATTGCGTTTCGTGCATGGGGTGTCTCGCAAAGCGAAATCCAAACAAGGAACCCCCCGATACACTACTCCTTGACAATGTTGATCGTAGGGATCCATTATGTCACCCATACAAATTCTATTACTACAACTACTAAAATTTGGATTACTATCCAAGAGTAACCCCAAAATCTCCACTAAATCCTTGGGTTGATATAACCGAAATTTTCCTTAAGTGCGATACATCAACCCCCAACAATCTGGTACACCATAATCACCCAAGATGTACACCATAGAAATTTCATATCCTTTTCTCCTATAGGATATAATAAATAAATAAATATATATATATATACACCCATTCATTCCCATAGCCACGTGTACATAACACATATAATGTACAATGGCCATACACATAATACAACTGGCTATAGAATGCCAATATACTGCACCATGCTATCATCTTCTAGGGCATTACTCATATACCATCCCAGGGACCACAGTCGGACTTAATATCACCGACATCGCGGCCAACACACACACATAACGTCCGGGAAGCGGTCATAGTTCCTAACCAGTAATGACACGAAACATACCCACCACGCCTCATCCAAAAAAAAATGTATATCACATAATAACACAATGGACTCCATGACCCGGGAAATATCCACACTCTGCTCCTCGAGCCAGGGTGCTCACCCTCATCGTGTAACTTCCCAATGATAGCTTGTGCGGGGTATGCTTCACAATACAAGTATATATATCATTCACATACACAATATATATACATCCACATGATTACATCATATAATTAAACCATCATATACGGTTTAGATATTCACACCATGAGTATACACATATATGCATATCTACATAGATATATATATATACATACATACATACATACATATATACATACCCTCTCTCGTTCGTATGTATGGAATTTATAAACTCGGCTATACGTGTATATTATCCCCTTTATACTAGCCGTCGTCCCGAACGTATTTAATTTAATTCCTTATATAAATACGATCCCTCACTTGAAGTATGATCCATTGCCCCTATGATATGAATAGTCTTCCAATATATCCAACATTAAGGTTATCACCCAAAGTATAGTGTAGGAAACAATCACTACACGTCTCATCTATATTCGAAAGTACATCAATATCTCCAGTACTAATTTTGACTATTGGTATCCGCATAACTAATAGTCTACAAACCTCGAGTTCAATATAAAATTCATTCGAAGATTCCATCCATAATTAGAATCCCCATTGTTACACACACACTGATATATAACAATTATCCCGACTAGATTTACAACACACCCTACTCTAATTGATAGTATAATCCAATCGCTCTCCAATCGGACTACGGTTCAATTGTCCCTATGAACCCTTAACATTAACCCCTTACAATTTATTCCTCGAGTGTATCATCACTAAGGTTACGCTACACTCTCTCTCGTTGGCCCCCAATCATAACTTAAATATAACCCTATCACTATAAGGATTTGGCATTTACATCGGCCTAGAATTCCACGTCAGACCCTCACCACTCTCTCTCGAAGATTCTTAAACCATACGTCATATGTGATCTCACCTTTAAACTCAAATTAGGACTCCCATCACCAATGAGGTTTCCCCCTACCTTGATACATAACTCCAATGTATACATAAATTCCCAAACCAATCCGATAAGTCCATGCGATCATAACATGTGAGAGAACCTCAAATAAACTCCAAAATGTAACTCTCACATCATATCAATAAGTTCCAAATTGAGAAACCCAATCGAAAAGGAAGAAAATCCATCCTAGAAAGGTTTCTCAAAACAACCCTGTTTCCGAATCGATTCGGCCTAGCCCGAATCGCTTCGGCCTTAAGGGCGAATGGATTCGCTCCAAGTGCGAATCGATTCAGTCCAAAGGACCTGAGAGACTGTCCCAGCCCGAATCGATTCACCTTGGGTCCGAATCGATTCGGTCACATAGACCTGGGACTCTGCAACATTTCAAATCGATTCGGAAGGAGGCCGAATCGATTCAGCCTGTTCGGTAGGCTACGAAATGGTCATTTATCTTCAAAACCTAAATTTATCAATTTCATCTTCTTCCAACCCTTAATCTTCAACCCCAACATGTTTTCAAACATCAAAACTCATCCTATATCTAATCTCATCAATTTATATCCCTCAAACCCAAGTGTAAACTTCAATTTCAAGATTGAAACCAAAATCTAGGTTTTGATAAATATACCCCAAATCCAATTATTTTATCCATAAATTATGAAATGAAATACACAAATGAAATATTTAGCAAGATTAAACACTTGCCTCTAAATTGTAGAGGTTGAATCATCCTCGAGATCGCGTTTGGGCCGAAATCTCCAAGCTTTCCCTTCTCTCTCTCTTCCTTTCTTCTTCTTTCTCTCTTCTTTCTATTTCTCTCTTCTCACAAATGAGAAGGGATGAAATCGTAAGCCCTTCAATCCCTTAAAACATAAGTCCTAGTTTTAAATGTTAATACACACTTTAAATGACTCGTTTACTCCAATTCGAGCCAACTAACTTAAAAAATATTTCAAAATCGAAATAAAACCCAACGACAGTCATTTCGACTATCTCGACCCATCTGGAACCAATGGCGCACTCAGAATTATCATTCGGAATACTTTGTAACGTACTCTATTTTTGGACTTCAATTTCCAAATTTTAAAATTCTCTAATTTAAATAAATTTTATTTCTCCAAAAAATTTAATTTCTCAATCCCAAAGTCACGGGGTATTAAAATAACTTCATACATTTCAACACACCAATCAAACACCTTATATACAAGGCATAAGGCCCCAACAATATAATACTCCTACCAACAACTAGTCCTCACAACTAACACAACCCTGAGATAACTTCCCTACTCAACACTAAATCTGCTTAACTTTGAACCTTCTCAACTATACAATTCGTTTACATCGCATCAAAGCATTGCCGCAAAATAATTCCTTCCCTTATTGGAATACAACATTTACCTACCCCAGCCTAATTATAAAACAATAACCTTATCATTGCTGTTCAACAATCTTAACAATCCGCACTTCTGAAAATCAATAGCACAACTCTCTACTAGCCCATCACGAGACGATCTATTTTCCGAAAAGATGCCATACAAAGTCCACACTTGATCATTCCTTCCTAAGGCCTAATTATCCTCAAAGAAACATCCTCTCGAGGATCCTTCCTAACCATCCTGAAGGACAAGGCGCTATTGCGACCCCCAGACAACTCTTTTAGTCCTACTCAATGGACCCAAGTCTCTAAATTTCTCACTCCCTTCTTAAATGAAGATGATACTCCTGACATCGGGACAACGCCACACACCTCGCATCGGGAAAATCACCAACACCAATATTCCTAACAAATGCTAGCAAATTCATCAATCTAAACCTCCCAAGAGCTTTACTATTCGCTCCTCATCAGCACTTACCTTATCAATCATGATATTCTCCTTCTTAATTCTGCCTGAATCACGAAAAGAAATACCTCAAATCAAAGCGTGCCCAAAATTTGTTATGGGTATTACATCTCTCATCTTGCCCCTTCCTAACCGATTTATTTTTGGTGACGTCTGAGACGAAAGAAACTGCGTCAGAACGACGTTCAAATGAGTACAGCTCGTAGAAGGAGATAAACGTAGTGAACACAACAATCTTAATAGTAGGGCTCTATATCAAGAACGTTAACAGAAGAACGCAGAAAACCTGCACAGATCCTAATGACACTAGAACCTGATGCTCTGATACCATCTGTGACACCCCGCTTAAAATAATAACGGGTGGCCAGCCCTATACTACATTAAATCATGAATCTCAGATGGCTCAGTCTCAACACCAACAGACTATAAAATAATAGATAAGGCTAACTACCCGAAATCATATAAGCGAGTGCCATAAAAAAAACATACAAAGAAAAACAAACCAACAACGTAACACTGCTAGAAAAGGTAACATGAACACAAGAACCATGATGAAAGAAGTTCTAGAATAAAATGAAATGAGTACATACAAGGAAAAATATACTCGAATAAGCTGTCGGGACACAGACAGTACAATAATCATAGAGAAGAAAAATATAAATAGCTATAAATAACCCTGGGTGTAAACTCGATACACAACATGAGTCCTATATAGATTTACACAGGAATAGGAAGCGGCTACAATCTAAATCCCTCAACAGTCCGCACCTATTACGGCTCCCACTACTCTGGATAGAAAGCATCCGGTATCCATGCGGTAGGACACATATATTACAATATATATATATAGCAGTAGAGAAATATAAACGGGTCAGAGCCCGAGGTGTAAAATTGTTTAGCAAGTGTGTTAGCCGTGCATAATAAATATAAATGCACTTATTTCATAATTAAAGTGGGGTCGCACTCTCGTGAAATCCCAAACTCACCTCTCATCTACAGCGCGCACCTAGGCGTGTCCTGGAATCTTAATTAAGTTACCCCACTCATATAAGGACAACCTACTTGACCATACACACGACCAATACCCACATGACCTGCCATCTTACTATAACCCAAGAATACATTCCATTCTAATCCCACTTAAATATATACACATATATGCCTTCCTAGGCTCTCGTGATTCCATTTATTAACTTACACCAGTTATAAGTCTTAATACGTTACACATTAACATTAGTCTTCAATATAAGAATTTATTCTCTAAATAACATGCATACAATATAATAAGGACAAAACTTCTCTCCACTCTCAACATTGCACTGCGTTTCGTGCGTGGGGCGTCTCGCAAAGCGAAATCCAAATAAGGAACCCCCCGATACACTACTCCTTGACAATGTTGATCGTAGGGATCCATTATGTCATTCACACAAATTCTATGACTACAGCGATCTAATTTATGAGTATATCATCTAAGAACATAATTAAAATCTCTATTAAATCCTCGGGTCGACATAACCGCAATTGTATCTAAGTACGATCCTTCGACCTCAATGAACTAGTACACCAATATCACCCAAGATGTACATCATCGAAACTCCATATCCTTTTCACCTATAGGATATACAACTATATATATATATATATATATATATATATATATACAATCATTCATTCCCATAACCAAGTATACATATCACATATAATGTACACTATTCAATTCAGGTAACATAACCGGCTATAGGATGCCAAAATACTGCACTATGCTATCATCTTCCAGGAATTACTCACTTTCTCCCGGGGTCACCATCTATCGGACTATTATCACACCTCTATTGCGATAAAATCAATCATAACGTATGGGAAGCGGTCATAGTTCCTAATTGGCACGTGAGAACGACCCATACACAAGACTTCTCACCCTCAAAATATAAAATCATACAAATAAATAAAATGGACGACTATGACCTGGGGACTATCCACACCCTGCTCCTCGAGCCAGGGTGCTCACCCTCATCGCGCAACTTCCCATGATAGCATGTGCCTGGTATGATTCCCACCACAAGTATATATATATATCATTCACACATTATTTATATACATCCATATGATCACATCAGATAATTTAACCATCACACACGATTTAGATATTCATTCCATGAGTACACACATATATACATATCTACATTGATATATCTACATACATATATACATACCATCTCTCATTCGTATGTATGTAACTTATAAACTCGGCTATTAGCATACATGATCCTTAATATACTAGCCATCACTCTAGTCATATTAACTTTATTCGTTATATAAATACGATCCCTTACTTGAAGCATATTCATCCATTACCCCTATGACATGAACAGTCTTCCCATATATCCAGCGTTTAAGATTATCAACCCAAAATCTAAAGCCTATAACAATCACTACACATCCCGTCTATCACCAAAAGCACATCGATATATCTAGTAATAACTCCAACTATTGGTGTGCACATAACTAATAGTCTACGAATCTCAAGTTTAATAAAAAATTCATTCCAAGATCCCATCCATAATTGGAATCCCCATTGTTAAACACACACCAATATATAACAACTATCCTGATTAGATTTACAACACACCCTATTCTAGTTGGTAGTTGATGATGCTGGAAATAGCACCACCAGTAAAGGTGTTTGTATGCTCAAACTAGTGATAACAATGACAGTATATGAGTATACTATATATATATATATATATATAAGAGATTGTGGTGAAGAGAAGAGGATTAACACCAAATTATAATTGGTTCAGCCAATCAGGCCTACGTCCACTGTGCAAGTGTGTGATCAATATCACTATACGAGGGCGCTAATAGCCATGGATACAATCTCTCAAGATTTCTCTCTCTACTGTATATTTGGACAGAGTTTAGCTAGGGTTGCCAATTTTGGATCTCTTACTAGGTAGAGGATGACCTCTATATATAGTGCCGGGGGGTGTAATGTACCCCCCCAGTATGCAATGAACATGTTCATAAGGATCGAACCAGTATGAGAATGACACCTGGCTGATCTCATGTAGATGATGATGACTTCAATATTCCCCCACGTGAGGGGAATGATTCAGTTATAATTGATTGTGTACACGTGTTCCCAATAATACATATGCTAATAAGGGCTCAACCATCTGTGAATGGTCCCAACATCAAGAGCACGAGGTGGTGACCTTGGCTCAGTGGGAGAGCTGAGGTAAGTCATATTGAGCTGTGACGTCGGCCTGAGCCGAGGTAATGGTGGCGTAGTAGGAACGTCGACTGATCCTCAGTCGAGATTGGTTATGATGATGGTATGGAGACATCGGCCTGAACCAAGCCGAGATTGCAAGCCTTGGATGACCAGATGGATAACCTCCCCTGTGGATTACGGAGAACTCAGTTGCCGAGGTAGCTAGTAACGTCGGCCATGGCCGACCTTGCTTAGGACGAGACAATTGGTTGTTGATCTAAGGCCCTTCCAACCTCGTCCATCTCCACGGTCGAGGTTGATGTCTCTGAGCCAAGGGGGTACATTTACGGCATATCAATCACCCCCTAGCCCTTAGTTACCTGTGTGATCAGGTGCCTAAGGGGTATATTTGCCCGAGGTTGGACTTCCTTAGGTGTTAATACCTTTTTGACAAGTGTCAGCTGCTGAAGTGGCTAGCGTGCCTGACAAGTGTAATGATTGCAGTATTTTGGGATCCCAAGGCAATGATGGGCCTTGGGATGCATGTGGTGTTGTTTGAGGGTTTAACCTTCATTTCCTTTCTCTTTCTTCCCCACTCTTTCATTTTCTCGCCTGAAATTTTCTACTTCTCTCTCTCTCTACCAGAGTTTGGTTAGCAGTGCTTTTGGTGGCTTTTCCTTGCCAAATTCTCTCTTTCTACTTCACACATCCTCTTTAAGTATCGTCTATCAACTCTCTTTCTCCATTTGTTTCACTTTTCTACCTTGTTCTTCCTTTTGTTTCAATTTCTGGCAAGTTTATGCATTTTTGGGCGAGCCTAAGAGTTTTCCGGCGAACTGTTCTCTAATTGTTCTTGTTTAAAAGCTTGGTTTGATCCTTAGTCAATTTGCCAATCCTGTTTATTTAAGAGAGTCACAAGTGTAGGGTCTGACTCATATTCTCAGACCCCTTTACAAACTCTTAGAGGAATTCCCCTCTCTTAGGGAGAAGACCTTAGATAAAATTAGACAAATAGAAAGAGCCCAAGAGGAAGCTTGTAGGGCAGAGGCGTTCGCCCTCAGACCTATCTTTCCACCCCCTCTGAAGGTCATATACCTTGAGCCAGCCAAACCAGTAACCCAAGTAGAGGTCCTAGTTGACCAACTCCTATGTCTGAGTCTGAGTCGTCTACCTCAAACCCTATGTCTATGGATTCTTTTCAAGAGGCCATGGACTTTTCCATTTGGTAGGATTAGGTCCCTAATCAAGCCAAGGTTTCGAGTCGCGTCTCGTCCCATAACGAGTCTAGCACATCCCAAACTTACTCAGATGTTGAAGTTGTCAAACTGAGTGTGGCTTTTCCTCCTCCCATTAATGCTATCCCCCTGTCAGCTGCCACAGGGGCTGAGTTCGCTCAGAGGTTTCCTCATGGAAATCCCTTGTCTACTCCGGTCGACGTTGGAGAGGATGAGGATGACGGGAGTGATGTTAACACCTTAGAGGATGCCGAGATAAAAAGTACTATCACCGAGCTCGACCTTCTTGACTTCAGGCATCTATATTCCATTAGCCCCTCCATAAACTCAGGAGACTTCTGAGGGAAGAGAGGGCTTTCGGCGGCCGAGATGGTGAGATCTGCCTATATGAACAGATGTTCAAGTTAGGATTTTGTCTGCCCATTCATCCCATCATTAGGGCCATCCTTTCCTACATCAACTTAGCTCCTACCTAGTTATCCCTAATGCCTGGAGGGTGATAATTGGAGCTAGAGTTCTATGGAAGGCAGTCCACCATTCAGACCTTCCTGTCCAGGTCTTCACCAGATGCTACATCCCTTCCTCTTCCAGGAATAATCCGAGCTATTACCATTTCTTAGCTCGGAAGTCAACTAAGAAGATGTTGCAGGTCACCCAAACTAGTCACCATAATTGGAAGCTGCAGTATTTCTTTGCCTCAGGGGCATGGGAATTTGGCCCTTGTGTCCCCTCTTCGAACTTAGAGCAGAGGATACCCCTGAGATGGGGCAAGGTGTCAATGTCTGCCAGGGCCGACCTTAGGCTAAGCCAAAATAATCTTCAAAAAGTGAGAGACCTTCAAGATCAGGGGGAGCATGGTCTATTGGTCAGGTTCGAACACCTAATGACCCCCTACTAT
Source organism: Sambucus nigra (assembly GCA_949130495.1). Classification (NCBI taxonomy): domain Eukaryota; kingdom Viridiplantae; phylum Streptophyta; class Magnoliopsida; order Dipsacales; family Adoxaceae; genus Sambucus; species Sambucus nigra. The sequence goes on from OX422209.1 coordinate 250,950,776, forward strand.
CTCTCTGAGACTGGCCTTGGGGGAGTCCTCTAATCGAGCTTCGTAAGTGCTTATTTGATTATTTTAGCAAGTTAAACCTCTGACTTTTTATGTATCTATTTTCTAACTCAGACCTTTCCATTTGTAGAATGACCTGAAGGCATCTCAGACAATATTTGGGAGATGTTTACCCCAAGTCTCACGAAGCTGGTGGAGAAGGAAGGCTTGAGTGCACCCCCTCCTCCCCCACCAAATAAGAGTGTCGGCACGTCCAAGGTCGATGATACAAGAAAGAGGAAAACCACAACCACTCCCTCTGAGGATCAGAGGAAAAGCAAGGCCCAAAAGGCCATCCCCATATCTTCTGAAGATGCACTGGCTGCTCGTTTGGAGCAGCTAAAAATTAATGATAGTATTATAGGCCATAGCCTTCAGGCGTTAGATGCCTTCGGATTTGCTATGACCGATGCTAAAAAACACATTTGTCGCTCCATAGATACTCCCATGCTGCTTGAGTTTGGCCTTCACAGGTCCATTCAGGTAAGATTTTAGATTTCAGTTTCATTCCAAAGTGTAACCTCTATTTTGAATTTGAACTTATATATTTGACTTCTTGATTTTTAGGGCATCGTTGCTATGCATTATCTTGCCAACTAGACTCTGAAGAAGTTGCCCCTCATCGAGAAAGGCCAAGAGGCCGATAGGGTGCAAAGATCTCTGAATGAAGAGATGGATCATCTGAAGTCTGCCTTTGAAGGGTCTGACAAGAAGGTTAAGCAGTTGGAGAAAGAGATCTCCAAGCTTAAGAAGGAACACACCTCTACCCTGAAGGAGAAGGATACGTTCTCTAGCAGAAGGTTGATGCTACAGTGAAGGCAGCCCTTGAGGATGCTTCTGAGGGGATCCTGGCTGATTATAAAGTCTCTGATGAATTCATCAGCTTTGGCTTTGAATACCTCAAAAGAGGTATTAAGGCAACTGGAAAATGGGCGGTCGCTAAGGAGAAGGAGTCAGGGAGCCTTAAGGCCTCTGACTTCATTGGTCTGGGTTTTGCTAACCCTCAATTTGTCCAGGCCCTTCAAGAGGTTGAAGAGGAAGATACTGCCCCTGCAGATACTGCACCTTTGGATGTTACTGAGACTGAAGGCGCCAACCTCCAAGATGATGGGCCCGAGGTGACCAACGTCGGTCAGGGGAATGAGTCTGAGGATGCCAACACTGTAGCTGCAAACCCTTAGGCCTTTTTTGTGAAGATTTATGTAATTATTTGATTTTGATTTCAAGATGTAACTTCTGATCGTAAACTCAGTTACCTTGTATCTTATAACTCTTAGTCTATATTAACTTCTGATACATGCTTCACTTCCTTATTTGCTGAGTGTTCTTTGAATGATTTTCTTTGTCATGTAATGTGTGAAGTTCTTAAGTCTCAATATAATTTTTCACCAAATTAGTGATGTAAAGGGTCTGAGGTCATCCAGGTATGATGTCTGACCTCAGACCTTGACACCAACTTATGATGTTATAAGGCCTGAGGTCATCAACTAAGATGTTATCGCTATAAATAATTTTCACCAAATTAATGATGTCAAAGGTCTGAGGTCATCCAAGTATGATGTCTGACCTCAGACCTTGTCACCAACTTATGATGTTATAAGGCCTGAGGTCATCAACTAAGATGTTATCCCCATAAATAATTTTCACCAAATTAATGATGTCTAGGGTCTGAGGTCATCCATGTATGATGTATGACCTCAGACCTTGTCACCAACTTATGATGTTATAAGGTCTGAGGTCGTCAACTAAGATGTTATCCCCATAAATAATTTTCACCAAATTAATGGTCTAAGGTCTGAGGTCATCCAAGTATGATGTCTGACCTCCGACCTTGTCACCAAATCATGATGTTATAAGGTCTGAGGTCATCAACTAAGATGTTATCCCCATAAATAATTTCCACCAAATTAATGACATCTAGGGTCTGAGGTCATCCAAGTATGATGTCTGACCTCAGACCTTGTCACCAAATCATGATGTTATAAGGTCTTAGGTCATCAACTAAGATGTTATCCCCATAAATAATTTCCACCAAATTAATGATGTCTAGGGTCTGAGGTCATCGAAGTATTATGTCTGACATCAGACCTTGTTACCAAATCATGATGTTATAAGGTCCGAGGTCATCAACTAAGATGTTATCCCCATAAATAATTTCCACCAAATTAATGATGTCTAGGGTCTGAGGTCATCCAAGTATGATGTCTGACCTCAGACCTTGTCACCAAATCATGATGTTATAAGGTCTGAGGTCATAAACTAAGATGTTATCCTCATAAATATTTTCCACCAAATTAATGGTCTAGGGTCTGAGGTCATCCATGTATGATGTCTGACCTCAGACCTTGTCACCAAATCATGATGTTATAAGGTTTGAGGTGATCAACTAAGATGTTATCCCCATAAATAATTTCCACAAAATTAATGATGTCTAGGGTCTGAGGTCATCCAAGTATGATGTCTGACCTCAAACCTTATCACCAAATCATGATGTTATAAGGTCCGATGCCATCAACTAAGAATTTATTCCCATAAAATTTTACCTTTCGAGCACAATGAACCAAGAATTGACATGGAAACCGATCTTCTCATTAATAATCTCTTCGTAAGATGATACATTTACATGAAAGCCCTGGTAACATCATATGTAATACTTTTTTAAATGATCAGCATTCCAAGGGTTGGAGAAAGGTTTCCCATCGAGGTTTTCTAACCTGTAGGTCCCGGGTACAACCTCCTCAATCACTTTGTAAGAACCATGCCAATTTGGGTAAAGCTTGTTTGCCTTCTGCAATGTCTTCTTCAACACCAGGTCTCCTATAACTATGGGTCTTGATTTTACCCTTTGATTGTAAAATTTTGCTGTTCTCTGCTGGTAAGATGTCTGCCTAACTTTTGCGTCATCCCTTATCTCTTAAATCAAGTCTAGGTCGAGTCTTCTCTCCTCCCCATTCTTCTCAGGGTCATAGGTCTGAACCCTATGAGTAGGGAGTCCTACCTCTATTGGTATGACGACCTCTGAGCCATTTCATAATATAAACGGGGTCTTCCTGTTGGTGTCCTAGCCGTTCTTCTGTAGGCCCATAGCACAGCATAAACCTCTTCAGTCCATCTACCTTTAGCTTATTCTAACCTTTTATTGATCCCATCAAGGATCGTTCTGTTTATGACTTTGCTTTGATCGTTTGCTTGAGGTCGGCTAGGAAAAGAGAAAAAATTCTTTATCCCAATTCTTTCGCAGTATTTTCCCAGGGAAGAATTCTTGAACTGGGTTTCGTTGTCTGAAATGAGGGTGTTTGGGAGGCCATGTCTTCATATGATGTTTTTCCAAATAAATTAGAACGTCTTTTGCTCTATAATCGTGATCATCGGCTCTGCCTCTATCCATTTGGAGAAGTAATCAATGGCAACTATCAGAAATCGGTAATTATTTGCAGCCCTTGGCAGGGGTCCTACTAGGTCAATTCCCCATACTGTGAATGGCCAAGGGGAACTAATTGACGCCATAGGATGATGAGGTTGATGTGGGATAGTGGAGAATCTCTGACATTTATCGCACCTCTTCATATAGGCTGCAACATCTTTGGCCAAGTTCAGCCACCAATATCCTTGCGTAATAATCCTCTTCGCCAAAGGTCTCCCTCCTATGTGACTGGAGTAAGAACCCTTATGTACCTCTTGTAGGACGTGGGGAACTTCTGTGGGATGAATGGATCTGAGGAGAGGTAATAGGAATCCCTTCCTATACAGGACATCTCCTACTATGGAGAACTTTGCAGCTCTATACCAAAATTTCCTCCTCTCTAACTTTAACTCTGGTAGTACCCCCTCTCTGATATATCTGATAAGGGGATCCATCCATGAATCCCCTAGGTTCAAATTAAGGCAAGGGTTACTGACTACTTTTTCTTCAATGGTTGCCCTATGCAAGATCTCAACAGGGACTGTCCTTCTGATATCTGTCCTCGTTGTCGAAGCTAGCCTTGCTAATGCATCTGCATGACTATTATTTTATCGATGTATTTTCTTCATCTTTACCTCTTCTAAGCCTTCGAGTATCGTTCTCACCCTCTTCAGGTATTTGGCCATCCTTTCGTCCTTAGCCTCATAAACCCCCAATACTTGATTAACAACCAACCTTGAGTCACTATGAAGGAGGAGTCGTCTTATACCAACGGTCGTTACCAAGGAGAGGCCTGCTATTATGGCCTCATATTCTGACTCATTGTTTGACGCCTTGAAGTTAAACCTTAGGGCATATTCGATGTTGGTACCATCCGGGGCTGAGAGTATCAGGCCCGCACCGCTTCCACTTTCACAAGAAGGCCCATCGACGAAGAGGTTATAGATGTCTTTATCTGATGAGAAACCCTCTTCTAACATGATTCTCTACCTGAAGAGGTATCGGTCTTCCTCATTCTCGGCTATTCCATCTATGACTCTCTTGGGAATAACCTCTTTCGGGTGTCGGAAGACGTTGTTGTTTGACCCTTCTTTAGTCTCTAGATTATTCTCAACCTCGGTCTCTTCCCATGTGAACTCAGTGACAAAATCCGCCAGGGCCTGCCCTTTAATGGCCACCCTGGGTTGATAAGTAAGGTCATACTCTCCCATCTCAATGGCCCATGTCATCAATCTACCCGACTTCTCAGGTTTATGGAGGACCTGTCTAAGTGGGGAGTCGGTGAGGATGACCATGGAATGGGCTTGAAAGTAAGGCTTCATCTTCCTAGAAGCATGTATTAGGGCGTAGGTTAACTTTTCCATCCGAGGATAATATTGTTCAGACCCTTGAAGGTTCTTAATGTTGAAGTACACAGGACTTTGGACCCCAACGTCTTTCTGTACTATAGCTGCGCTTATAGCTGATTCAGAAACTGCTAGATAGACATACAACTTCTCTCCTGCTATGGGCCGAGATAAGAGTAAAGGGGATCCGAGGTAGGACTTGAGCTGGTTAAAAGCCTCATCACACTCTTTATCCCACTCTAAGGCCTTTCTAAGCACCTTAAAGAACGGGAGACACTTGTCCATCACTCTTGAAATAAACTCGTTGAGTGCAGCTACTCTTCTAGTAAGCCTCTGAATGTCCTTGATACTCCTTGGTGTCTTCATGTCGAGCAAAGCCTTGATTTTCTTGGGGTTCACCTATATTACCCTCTGATTGATAATAAATCTAAGAAATTTCCCGGCACCTACCCCGAAGACACACTTCATAGGGTTTAGTTTCATTCTATACAAGTCCATGGTATCGAAAGTCTTTTCCAGGTCTGCTACATGGGTGCAGGCCTTTAAGCTCTTCGTTAACATATCATCGATGTACACTTCCATAGTCTTGCCTATTTTAGAATTCAAACATCTTATTCACAAGACGTTGGTATGTTGCCCTCGCATTTTTCAATCCAAAGGGCATAACCTTGTAGCAATACATCCCTTTGTCAGTGATGAAAGCTGTCTTCTTTGAGTCTTCGTCATCCATGAAGATCTGGTTTTAGCCTGAATACGCGTCCATGAAGCTCATGAGCTCATGTCCTGCAGTTGTATCTACCATCTGGTCAATCCGAGGTAAGGGATAGCTGTCTTTCGGCCAAGACTTTTTCAGGTCGGTGAAGTCTATACACATTCTCCATTTTCTGTTGGCTTTGGTCATAATGACTGCATTCGATAGCCACTCCAGATATATGACTTCTCTGATAAACTCAGCCTCTTCCAACTTTTTGACTTCTTCCCGAATGACGTCGTACTTCTCCCTAGAGTAGATTCTTCGTCTTTGTTTGATTGGCCTAGCGTCCTTAGTCACATTCAACTTGTGGCACATAACCTCAGGTCTAATGCCAGGCATATCTGCGTGACTCCAAGCGAAGACACTCTACCTCTTCCTCGAGAAGTTTATCAGTTCTTCCTTGATTTTTGCCTTTAAGGCTTTTCCGACCCGGATGTTTTTTTTTGGATCGTCCTCATTGAGGACGATGGATTCTACCTCTTTCGCGACCTCTCCTTTTTTCAACTTCATTTTATCTCTGGGGTCAAGTGTATCAATGTTATATGTGGTAGTTGCTCTCTTATGAGCCTCTCTCTGTTCGGCCAAGTTGAAGTAGCATTCTCATGCTATGGTCTGGTCACCCTGCACTTCCCCTACCCCATAGGGGGTCGGGAATTTTAGTATCTGGTGGATCGTCGACGACACGACTTCAAAATACTTAAGGGCTACTCTTCCTATGATGAGGTTACAGGCCGAGAAGACATTTTCATCCATAACGAAAAAATTGATCTTCCGGGTTAACCTCTTAGGCCACTCATCGCCCATCTCATATATGCCAAGCGGATGGACCTTTTCATCGCTAAACCCCATTAACGGATGATGGTAGGGTACCAACCTAGCTCTGCTAAGGCCCAAGCTTTTGAAGCAGGACCAGAACATCACATCTGCTGAACGTCCTCCGTCTACAAGAATTCTCTATACCTCACATCCATAAACTCTTGTTGTGATTACCAAAGGGTCATCATGTGGAGCTAAGATGCGTTTGAAGTTGAGTCGGGAGAACTCAACTATGAGAGTGTCCATGTCAACCTTCTTTCTCTTCTGTGTTGTTTCGAAAGATGTCAGGTTTACTATTTCAAGTTTGTCCACTGACTTAGCCTTTGCGATATGAGCTTTTCGGTCAGCCACTTCAGAACCACCCCCTACAAGTCCTCCGTATATGGTGTTAACACCAAAGGAGATCATACCAACCCTCTTCACGGGGGTGTTATCATCTTTTGGTGGAAGTTCCGGATCGTCTTCATCATCGCCATCCGAGTCATCGCCCCTTTTACTGGGGTATTATCATGACACATATCGTTTCTTCTCTTTTTAGGGTCATCTCTTCCTCTTTTGGGAGCCTTGCTATCAACGTACTTTCTCAACTTTCCTGACTTTAACATCTTCTCGATCTCATCCTTTAAGGAAAATCACTTGTCTGTTATATGGATATGGTCTTGGTGGAATTCACACCATAAGTTCTGGTTCCTCTTATGTGCAGGAGCCTTCAACTTCTCTGGCCATCTTAGGGACCGGTCATTCTTGATCTCATTGAGAGTGTGTTTGCAGCTTACAGTAAGAGGGGTATAACGTGCAAACTTGTCATCAACTAACCTCTTCTTTCCATCTTTATTTCTTTGGAACTTTTCGCTGCCACCACCGCTCTCGTCTTCATACTTAGCGGCCATGGCCTCTTCAGCGTTCATGACTTTCCCAGCCGTTGCCAATAGCTCTGCCATGGACTTTGGAGGGTCTTCCGTAAGTTTCCATAATAACTTCCCCTTCTGAAGACCTCCTATGAGGGCGGTCATGGAAATATTCTCTTCGTATTCTTTAACCTCAAGTTTTTCTTTGTTGAACCTGACGATGTAGTCTCTTAGGCTCTCGTGCTTGCCTTGCTTGATATACAAAAGATAGGTGGTCTTCTTTTGAGGTCTTACCCCAAAGAAAAAATTGTGAATGAACCATTCAGCCAAGCCCTTAAAGTTCTCAATTGAATTCTTTGAAAGAGAAGTAAACCATATGTGCACAGCTCTCGTTAAAGTCCCGAAGAAGGCCCGGCATTTCATCTCATCTGGTATTGAGTAAATGTCCACCGCTGACTGGTACATCTCAATATGATGTACAAAATTGGTGCTACCGTCATACTTGGGAGTCACTGTAGGTGGCATGAACTTGGCTGGGGTAGGGAAGATTACTATCTTAGCCACGAATGGAGAGCCTTCTGAGAAACCTATTTGCAGTGGATCCCGACTTTTGATGAGGTCACCTATCTTGTCCTCAAGACGTTGGATGGATTCCTTCCATGGTCTTGCAACATCGTCTTAGCCGAGGTTGTCCCCAGCCACCTCCAAGGGGTGGACTGAGGGTTCCCCAGCCACATCACAACGTCTGCTATTGACCTCTTATTGGTCTCTTCCTCGTTCCGGATGAGGCCAACGTTGCCTCTCTTCCCTTTGCGAGCTGGCTGCACTCCTCGATCTTGACAACCTCTATCTTAGGTCATTTATGGGGCGGAGCCTTTCAAAGGCTGACCCTCTGCTCAATCGATCGAAAGCTGATCCCCGTTGCTGGGCTTCTCCACCTCTTCTTCCTTCACAACCCTGGCTCCGTTGGATAGGACAAACTATGTTGTTCCAAACCTCATACGGCTCCCAACAATCTTCTGGGACATCTTTCGCCTCTAGATCATCATACCTGTCCTCAGGGCAAGGGTTTCCTTGCCTCCCCAGGCGCAAGCGCCTAGGGTCAGCAACATCCCTCCTTCGCTGGGGCGTAGGGTGATCCTTTCGCGGTGCTTGGGGTGGTCCCCTGGCTTCTGGGTGTGCCTGGACAGCAGCTGGAGTAATCATTTCCGGTGAGACTCCAGGTGGCCTCATCATATTTTGGCTCAGGTGTGCAAATTTCTCCTGCATTGCTTGTTGCGTTGCATCCAAAGACCTCAAGGCTGCGGCCACCTCCGCCATTTTGGATTGGGGCGGTGCGTGGCTGGAGCTAGGTCCTCCCGCACCAGGTAGCGAAAGAGGTGGTGGTAATTCCGTTTCCATGTGTTAGCCCAAAAGAGCTGGTGTAGTAAATGAGCTTAATACCTTACAGGACCTCTTTCAATAATGAAATAGCTCCATGCAAGGGGTGAGGCCTGGTTCACCACCAGAGTCTCCGGTGAGGTTAAGCGAATAATGAGGAAGATACAGCTTCTCGTTCCCACAGACGGCGTCAAAATGATGATGCTGGAAATAGCACCACCAGTCAAGGTGTTTGTATGCTCAAACTAGTGATAACAATGGCAGCATATGAGTATACTATATATATATATATATATATGTATATAAGAGATTGTGGTGAGGAGAAGAGGATTAACACCGAAATATAAGTGGTTCAGCCAATCAGGCCTACGTCCACTGTGCAAGTGTGTGATCAATATCACTGTACGAGGGCAGTAATGGCCATAGATACAATATCTCAAGCTTTCTCTCTCTACTGTATATTTGAACAGAGTTTCAGTTAGGGTTGCCAATTTCGGATCTCTTACTAGGTACAGGATGACCTCTATATATAGTTCTTGGGGGGTGTAATGTACCCCCCAAGCATGCAATGAACATGTGCATAAGGATCGAACCAGTATGAGAATGACACCTGGCTGATCTAATGTAGATAATGATGACCTCAATATTCCCCCACGTGAGGGGAATGATTCGGTTATAACTGATTGTGTACACGTGTTCCCAATAATACATATGCTGATAAGGTCTCGAACATCTGCGAATGGTTCCAACCTTGGTATGGAAGAGGACGAGGTGGTGACAATGGCTCAGTGGGAGAGTTGAGGTAAGTCATGTTGAGCTGTGACGTCGACCTGAGCTGAGGTAATGGTGGCGTAGTAGGAACGTCGGCTAATCCTCAGTCGAGATTGGTTATGATGATGGTATGGCAACATCGGCTTGGACCAAGCCGAGGTTGCAAGCCTTGGATGACCAGATGGATAACCGCCCCTGTGGATTACGGAGAACTCAGTTGCCGAGGTAGCTAGTAACGTCGGCCATGGCCAACCTTGCTTAGGACGAGACCGTTGGTTGTTTATCTAAGGCCCTTCCAACATCATCCATCTCCATGGCCGAGGTTGATGTCTCTGAGCCAAGGGGGTACATTTACGGCATATCAGTAGTATGATCCCATCGCTCACAATTCCGATTACGTTTCAATTTCTCCTATGGACCCTTAACATTACCACGTTTACGATTTTATGCCTTGAGTTTATCATCACTTAGGATACGTGACCTCTACCTCTCATTAGTCTCCAAGTCATATATTAAATAGAATCCTATCTCTATAAGGAATCGACGGAAATATCGGCCTAAAATGTCACGCCATACCCTCACCACTCTCCCAAAGAGTCCTAAACCTTAAATCATATCTAGAATCACATGTGATCTCTAAATAGAACTTCCATCCTCAATGAGATCCCCCACTATACCTCGGATTATCTATTATTAATACACACATAAGCCTAAAGGGACTATCTCTACATTTCATAACTATTTCGTGATAGCTCGCCACCGTCATATCATTTAAAATCCGCTTATTGTTCAGTCCCATGATCCTTTCCTTCCCAAAAGAGGCATCCCACCCTCATAAATCAATTTAACATGGGCCCGCAAGCCCCTATTCGACCTAGGGCACATATTCCCTTAATATAATATCATAACCCTCCATAATAAGTCCATTAAGAAAGCCCCTAAGAATAAAATCCAAAAGAAAAGGGGAAGAAAGAAATCCAATTATTGGGTTAAAAACAGGGGACCGGTTGACCGGTCTGTAACAACCCGAGATTTTTGGGATAATAACTAATTTATTTTGGGAGAAATAAATACTATTTTTATTGGAGAAAACTTAAATTGGCGTTTGAGGTCAAAATTTGAAGTTGTTAGAAAGTGTTTCGAATGGTAATTTTGAGGGTGTAGTTGTTTCCGGAAGGGTCGAGATAGTCAAAATGACTGTACTTGGGGTCTATTTAGGTTCCGAAATATTTTTAGTTCGTTTGGCTCGAATTAAAGTTACCGAGTCATTTAAAGTGTGTATTATCGTTTAAAGTTGTGTATCCTGGGAGACAAGGCTTATTAAGCCTATGGGAGATACAATTTTCCTTAGAGAGAAAGAGAGAAATAGAAAGGAAGAAAAAAGTAGAAGAGAAAGAGAGAGAAAGTGGGGTTTTCGGCCAATGCGTGACTTCGAGGAGGAATCAGACCCTACGAATTGTGTACCATTTATTTCATGATTTTTGGATCAAATTTATGAGTTTTAGGTTTAGTTTGTCAAAACCTAACTTTTTGGGAAAATCTTAGATTTGTTGTGTAGATAATGGATTTGATGTTAGAAATTATTTTAGATGTGCTTTTGGATGAATATTAATGATGTATATCTGATTGGTTTGAAGAGAAGATGATTAAAATGATTTTTGGAAATTTTTGGCTTTGAAAAAGTAGCCATTTTTGAGATTTCTGAGGAGCCTAATCGATTCGGCCCCTTACCGAATCGATTCGGATATTTGCAGGTGCCCAGGTCTGAGTGACCGAATCGATTCGGACCCCAGTCGAATCGATTCAGCCTGAGACAGAATCCCAGGTCTGATGACCCGAATTGATTCGCCTTGAAGGCCGAATAAATTTACAGGGCCGAATTGATTCGGATTTGGCCCGAATCGATTCGAAAACAAGGCAATTTGGGGGATGTTTTTCTGGGGAGAATTTCATTCCGTTTCGTTCGAGGTTATCCATTGGGAACCTCTAAAGGAGTTATGTGAAATGCGTTTTGGAGACTTTTAGAGAGTTTCCCTCATAAGATATTGTTTGGGTCACATGGACATAATTCGAGAAATAGCGACTAGAGAATATTGTAGATACTAAGTGGGGAAGCCCACTATCATGGAAAATTCTATTTGGAGATAATTACGAAATTATATGAAAGTGTGAGAATGCGTTTGGTGATATTGGATTTTAGAATCAAATCCCAAATGGGATAACTTTGAAGGTTCATATGATTGATTGAACCATATTATGGATTGAGAATTTTAAATGCCTATTGATGTGCATAGGATACAGAAAATATCCTTAATGATAATTAACTTGGGAGATGTCTCACATAAATGAGAAATGCAAATTGAGGTGCATTAGGATATAGAGAATATCCTCAACGTAAATAGAATCGAGAGATGATTCATATAAATAGAGTGACGTGTGAACTTCAAGTGAGTAATAGTATAGTGTATACTAAGTGGGGATGTTATGTGATAATTGACGACTAGTATATCGAGAGAGAAGTATACTAAATAATGAAATTATTTCAATTACGCCTAAGAGCGTACTATGATTATGTAACTGTACGACATATATACCTTATATGAGGGTATATATTTATGTGATGTGATGAAGTATGTATGCCTTATGTGAATGGTATATATATATATATATATATATATATATATATATATATATATATATATATATATATATATATATATATATATAAGTGAATCATACCCCCTCCTTGCTATCATTGGGAAGTTGCACGATGAGGGTGAGCATCCTGGCTCGATGAGAAGGGTGTGGATATTCCCCGGGTCATAGTCCTCCATTGTGTTTTATGTGATATACATTATATTTTGGGGGTAAGAAATTGTGAGTATGTGTCGTTCTCACTTGACCGGTTAGGAACTATAATCGCTTGCCGGACGTTGTGTGTGTGTGTGGCCGCGATGTCAGTGATATTGAGTCCGACCGCTGGTCCCTAAGATGGTATATGAGTGATGCCCTGGAAGATGATAGCGTTGAGAACCTGCGTCCTCGAGTTATAGCTCGTTTGGATGGTTATTATATTATTGAAGTGATTAGTTCTTTGGGTATCGAGGGCATAATGGACCTCAACGACCAACATTGCCAGAAGTAGTGTATCGGGGGGGTTCCTTATTTGGATTTCGTTTTGCGAGATGTCCCACGCACGAAACGCAATATAATATTGGGAGTGAGGAGAAGTTAGTCCTTAATGCTCATATACACATATATAGTATATCTCGATGATCGATAGAGCGAGAAGTAGTGTATCGGGGGGTTCCTTGTTTGAATTTCTCTTTGCGAGACGTCCCACGCACGAAACGTCGTGCACTGTTGAGAATTGGGAAAAATAAATTAATTAAAATTAAATAATGAGAATTTGGGTTACATGCATCATGCATTGAGGGAATAATGAATCTTGATGATCAATACTGCCAGAAGTAGTGTATCGGGGGGTTCCTTGTTTGGATTTCGCTTTGCGAGATGTCCCACGCACGAAACGTAGTGCAGTATTGAGAATTGGGAGTAGTTTAGTCCTTATCACTTAGATGCTAATAACTCATATATATAATTATATATGATTATGTAAATGACTAGAATACGATAAATTCTAGTAAAGAGAATGTTTATGTATAGTATATGCTATAAAAGAATGTTTGTGTAAACTTTATATGTTAAGTGAACAAATAAATGAGATCAATAATATTAGGAATTGAAGTGTATGTTTTAGATGGATTTTAGATAAGTGTAAATTGAGAGAATAGTTAAATGGTTTTAATTGAATATTTAAATTGGGTTGAAGTTAGATCCACTTGCCTAGAAATTTGGGCGTCCATTTGGAGATCACGTGCATACGCTTAGTTGCACGCTTTAGTTGAGGGGTGAGTTGGACTTTTATGAAGAGTGCGACTCCACCATAATCATGTCTTAATGCATTTATAATTATTATGCATTTTAATGCACTTGCTATAAAATGTTTTCACCTCGGGCTCTGGCCCGTTTATATTTTTTCCTGCTATGCATATATATTGTATTATTCTAGGTGTCCCTCCGCAAGGACGCCATTGATGTTTATCCATCCAGAGTAGTCGTGGAGCTGTGACAGTAGCGGACTATTACGACATTTTATTATAGTCGATTCCTATCTTTTGTGTATCTAGATTGGATTCAGTTTGTATATTCGGGTTTTAGACCCAAGTGTTGTAGAGTAGCACTTTTATGTTTTCTCTCCCAGATTATTGTATTATCTGTGACCCGACAGCATATTCGGGTATTTTACTTTGTACATTGTGTTGTACTCTTTTATATTATTGGAGCATATATGTATTGTTCATCATATTTAGAAGTAGTATTGTTGGTTTTTGGTTGCATGGTTGGTTTTATTAGTGTTAAACGAAAAGTTTTAAAATTTTTGACACCCTCTTTTTATAGTAATGGGTCGTTAGCCGTGGTTATTGTTAGAATCGTCAGTAGATGCTGAGAATGATCCACTTGCAATTCTTGATTATTTTAGTATAGGGCTGTCCACCCGTTATTATTTTAAGCGGGTTGTCACAGGTGGTATCAGAACATCAGGTTCTTGTGTCTTTAGGATCTATGTGGGTTACTACGATATTCCGTAAGCGTTCTTGATGTAGAGCCTTATTATTAGGACTGTTGTGTTCATACGTCCATATTTCTTCTATAATGAGAAAACATTTGAAAGGCGTTCTGATACAATTGTTCTTGTTTCAGATGCCACCGAAGAGAAGTCATTCAGTAAGGGAAAATAAAGCAGATGAGAATGTGGAACCCCAAATTCCTCAAAGGAACATGACTACAGATGAAGTTGCCAATATTGTGGCACAAGCAATAACTGCTGCCATTTCTACGATGGCGCAACAACCTGCCGTTCAAGCAGCCCAAACCCATTCAGGACCATCTTTGTGGGAAAGAGTAAGGGAAGATTTTAGTAAGGGGCATCCTCCAGAGTTCTCAGGGGGAGTTGATGCAGTGGTTGCAAGTCAATGGAAGAATAGTATGCTGGAGCAACTCGGTATGGTTGAGTGTAGCGAGGTACATAAATAATTTTTAGCCACCTTTAAGTTAGCGAGTGCAGATCTCCAATGGTGAGAGTCTGTCACCACATCAAAACAAAGAGATACTTTGCCTATAATAGATTTTTGGGAACTCTTTGATCGAAGGTATTTTCCTTCCCCAATTCAAGAGGAAATGAGGAGGAAATCGATGGATGTGTTACAAGGTAATAGAACGGTTGCAGAATATGAAGAAGAAGTTATTCGATGGGCAAAATTAGTACCTGATGAGGTAAATACGGAAGAGGAGCGTATATCGAAGTTCATGCGAGGATTAGATTGGAGAATTCGACAACATTTGTTAGAGAGCCCAGCGTTAGCGACTTTCGCTGAGGTAGTGAAAGCGGCACTGTTACAGTACCATCAATACCGTTTTCGTTCGCAAGGGTGTAAGAACTTTAGAGACTTGGGTTCATCAAGTAGGTTTGGCGAAGAGAATTCCAGTAATTCCAGTGGGTATAAGTTGGACTATAGAGATTCACAGCGGGATTTTGTTCCTCAAGGTGGGCCGAGAGGACGTGCGGGTATATGTTTCTTTTGTAAAGAAATATGTCATAGAAAGAGAGATTGTCTTAAAAGAGGTAAAGGACCAAGTTTTGATTAAGTATTGGAAGTGCAACCCCTACAGCAGATTCAAGGTTATTTTAGGCCAGGGGACTTTGTGTGGGAGCCCAATGCTGAGGAAGGGCAATCGGGCTAGAGATGGATGATGTAAGTTATTTTCCTTTGTGGATAGGAATATTAATATATGAAGTTTTGGGAATATCATATGGGAGATAGTTATGAGAGGGTAGTGCTATAACCCTATTATGTATGTAATGACTCGAAAGGGAATTTGGAGCAAGCTAGGCTCTTATGTTATTATCTTTTGAGAGAATAGATTAATTTGAGATGTTCTCAAAGAGAGCTATAAGTTTATTGTGAATGTAAGAATTGTTATTATGTGTTAAGTAGTAACGATAAAGCTACTCATTTGTATATAGTCATGTAAGACTTATATAATTGTTGTATTCCAGATATGGAAGAGCCTAATAAATGGAAATATATTAATATGATATAAGATATTATTACTGAAAAGAGTTCAGAATTTGGGGATTATCGAGGCGTAGGAATGTTTAGCTCATAATTATGCTAATTTTTATGAGTTGTATGTTGTTATGTGTATGATGATTGTTAAGACCTTATGTTATGGGCATAAGGTATTTTATATATATGAGGAAAGACATAAACCATTTTAAAAATAAACTGTTTTCAAAATCAAACTTTTTATAAGCCTTTGGGCCATATCAAAATGATTTACACCAAAATATTTTTAAACTCTAGTCCGGATTTAACAAACTCTCAATCCCCGACGTTGCTACATATTAGTGTATTGGGAGGGTTCCTTGTTTGGATTTCGCTTGCGAGAACTCCCCCGCATGAAAGTGGCGAATGTCAGGAATTGAGAGGAGTTATTTCTTTGGACCATTAAAAATTTTAATGCTATTAATATGCTAGTATAATCTATATATCTTTAGAATTATGGAACTGTTGAGGCAAGAAAAGCCTAACTATGTTTTTTCGAGTAAATCTCGAATAAAGGGTGTATGGGTGCCCTAGTGGTTGATGAATTGATTTTATGAAACCTATAATAAATTAAAATAATTCGTCGTGGGAAGTTAGAGGTTTGAGTATAGGATTAGCAAGGTTTAGTGTAGCAGGAACTAGTTGAGCTTTGGAGTATTAGGCTTAGCTTAATTTCGAGGACGAAATTCTTGTAAGTGGGGAAGTTTGTAACAACCCGAGATTTTTGGGACAATAACTAATTTATTTTGGGAGAAATAAATACTATTTTTATTGGAGAAAAATGAAATTGGCGTTTGGGATCAAAATTAGAAGTTTTTAGAAAGTGTTTCGAATGGTAATTTTGAGGGTGTAGTTATTTCCGAAAGGGTCGAGAACGTCAAAATGACTGTACTTTGGGTCTATTTAGGTTTCGAAATATTTTTAGTTCATTTGGCTCGAATTAAAGTTACCGAGTCATTTAAACTGTGTATTATCATTTAAAGTTGTGTATATTGGGAGACAAGGCTTATTAAGCCTACGGGAGAAACAATTCTCCTTAGAGAGAAAGAGAGAAATAGAAAGGAAGAAGAAAGAAGAAGAGAAAGAGAGAGAAAGTGGGATTTCCGGCCAATCCATGACTTCGAGGAGGAATCAGACCCTACAAACTTGAGGCAAGTGATTAAACTTGCTAAATAATTATTGTGCACCATGTTTTTCATGATTTGTGGATCAAATTTATGGGTTTTAGGTTTAGTTTGTCAAAACCTAACTTTTTGGGAAAATCTTAGATTTGTTGTGTAGATAATGGATTTGAGGTTAGAAATTAGTTTAGATATGCTTTTGGATGAATATTAATGATGTATATGTGATTGGGTTGAAGAGAAATGAAGAGAAGATGATTAAAATGATTTTACAAAATTTTTGGCTTTGAAAAAGTAGCCATTTTTGAGAATTCTGAGGAGCCGAATCGATTCGGCCCCTTATCGAATCGATTCGGATATTTGCAGGTGCCCAGGTTTGAGTGACCAAATCGATTCGGACCCCAGCCGAATAGATTCAGCCTGAGACAGAATCCCAGGTCTGATAACCTGAATCGATTCACCTCGAAGGACGAATCGATTCGCAGGGCCGAATCGATTCTGATTTGGTTCGAATCGATTCGGAAACAGGGCATTTTGGGGGATGTTTCTAGGGAGAATTTCATTCCATTTCATTCGAGGTTATCGATTGGGAACCTCTATAGGAGTTATGTGAAGTTTGTTTTGGATACTTTTAGAGAGTTTCCCTCATAAGATATTATTTGGGTCACATGGACTTAATTTGAGAAATAACGACTAGAGAATATTGTCGATACTAAGTGGGGAAGCCCACTATCATGGAAAATTCTATTTGGAGATAATTACGAAATTATATGAAAGAGTGAGAATGCATTTAGTGATATTGGATTTTAGAATCAAATCCCAAATGGGATAACTTTGAAGGTTCATATGATTGATTGAACCATATTATGGATTGAGAATTTTAAATGCCTATTGATGTGCATAGGATACAGAAAATATCCTTAATGATAATTAACTTGGGAGATGTCTCACATAAATGAGAAATGCTAATTGAGGTGCATTAGGATATAGAGAATATCCTCAACGTAAATAGAATCGAGAGATGATTCATATAAATAGAAGTGATTATGTAACTGTACGACATATATACCTTATATGATGGTATATATTTATGTGATGTGATGATGTATGTATGCCTTATGTGAACGGCATATATATATATATATATATATATATATATATATATATAAGTGAAGCATACCCCCTCCTTGCTATCATAGGGAAGTTGCGCGATGAGGGTGAGCATCCTGGCTCGATGAGCAGGGTGTGGATATTCCCCGGGTCATAGTCGTCCATTGTGTTTTATGTGATATACATTATATTTTGGGGGTGAGAAGTCGTGGGTATGTGTCGTTCTCACTTGACCGGTTAGGAACTATGACCGCTTCCCTATGTGGCCGCGATGTCGGTGATATTGAGTCCAACCGCTGGTCCCCAGGATGTTATATGAGTGATGACCTGGAAGATGATAGCATTGAGAACCTGCGTCCTCGAGTTATAGCTTGTTTGGATCGTTATTATATTATTGGTGTGATTAGTTCTTTGGGTATCGAGGGCATAATGGACCTCAACGACCAACATTGCCAGAAGTAGTCTATCAGGGGGTTCCTTATTTGGATTTCGCTTTGCGAGACGTCCCATGCACGAAACGCAGTGTAATATTGGGAGTGAGGAGAAGTTAGTCCTTAATGCTTATATACACATATATAGTATATCTCGACGATCGACAGTGCCAAAAGTAGTGTATCGTGGGGTTCCTTGTTTTGATTTCGCTTTGCGAGACGTCCCACGTACGAAATGCCGTGCACTGTTGAGAATTGGCAATAATAAATTAATTGAAATTGAATAACGAGAATTTGGGTTACATGCATCATGTATTGAGGGCATAATAAATCTTGATGATCAATATTGCCAGAAGTAGTGTATCGGAGGGGTTCCTTGTTTGGATTTCGCTTTGCGAGACGTCCCACGCACAAAACGCAGTGCAGTATTGAGAATTGAGAGTAGTTTAGTCCTTATCACTTAGATGCTAATAACTCATACATATAATTATATATGATTATGTAAATGACTAGAATATGAGAAATTCTAGTAAAGAGAATGTTTATGTATAGTGTATGCTAGTAAGATAATGTTTATGTAAACTTTATATGTTAAGTAAGTGAACAAATAAATGAGATCAATAATATTAGGAATTGAAGTATATGTTTTAGATGGATTTTAGATAAGTGTAAATTGAGGGACAAGTTAAATGGTTTTAATTGAATATTTAAATTGGGTTTAAGTTAGATCCACTTGCCTAGAAATTTGGGCATCCATTTAGAGATCACGTGCATACGCTTAGTTGCGCGCTTTAGTTGAGGGGTGAGTTGGACTTTTATGAAGAGTGCGACTCCACCATAATCATGTCTTAATGCATTTATAATTATTATGCATTTTAATGCACTTGCTATAAAATGTTTTCACCTCGGGTTCTGACCCGTTTATATTTTCTCCTGCTATGCATATATATTGTATTATTCTAGGTGTCCCTCCGTAAGGACGCTATTGATGTTTATCCATCCAGAGTAGTTGTGGAGCTATGGAAGTAGAGAATTGTTACGGCATTTTGTTATAGTCTATTCCTATCTTTTGTGTATCTAGATTGGATTCAATTTGTATATTCGGGTTTTAGACCCAAGTGTTGTAGAGTAGCACTTTTATGTTTTCTCTCCCAGATTATTGTATTGTCTGGGACCCGACAGCATATTCTGGTATTTTACTTTGTACATTGTGTTGTACTCTTTTATATTATTGGAGCATGTATGTATTTCTCATCATATTTATATGTAGTATTATTGGTTTTTGGTTGCATGGTTGGTTTTATTAGTGTTAAACGAAAATTTTTAAAATTTTTGACACCCTCTTTTTATAGTAATGGGTCGTTAGCCGTAGTTATTGTTAGAATCGTCAGTAGATGCTGAGAATGATCCACTTGCGATTCCTGATTATTTTAGTATAGGGCTGGCCACCCGTTATTATTTTAAGCGGGTTGTCACACGGTCCCAGACCCCCGGACGACCGCGGGTCTAAAATTTGTCCTACGAAAAATGCAGTAGGTTGTTCCCTTAAGGCGCGATTGACCGGTCTCCAGACCGTGGTCGACCGGCCATACCAGATGTCTTGCTCCTTTTCCATTTTTAACCAAGCCCTAACTCTCCAAAATCCCAACTATCATCATCTAACCCCCAAATCTTTAACTCATTCATATTCTTAATATTAAAACACATCCTACATCTCATCTAATCAATTCAAATGTCATCAGTCCCATATATTCACATCAAAATCAAGTTTTAGTCCCCAAAAATCTAGGTTTTCGTATATAACCCGAAAATCATTTCTTTTATCCGCAAATTATGAAATGAAATACACAAATGAAATATTTTGCAAGATTAAACAATTGCATCTGATTTTCATAGGTTGAATCATCACCGGAATCGCGTATGGGCCGAAATCTCCAATCTTTTCTCTCTCTCTTTCTTCCTTTCTTCTTCTTTCTCTCTTTCTTTCTCTTCTTTCTCTTTCTCTAGGGTTTTATCTCTTTCTCACAAAGGAGAATGGCTTGATCCGTAAACCTCTTAAACCTTTAAAACATACACCCCAGTTTTAAATGGTAATACACACTTAAATGACTTGTTTACTCCAATTGGAATCAAACTAACTTAAAAATATTCCGGAACCGAAATAAAACTCAATGACAGTAATTTTGACTATCTCGACCAATATGGAATCATTGGTACACTCAACATCATCATCTGGAATACTTTATAACGTCCTAAATTTTTGGACCCCAATTTCAATTTTTTTTTAAAATTCTCCAATTTAAATTAATTTTGTTTCTCCTAAAAATTTAATTTCTCAGTCCCAAAGTCACGGGGTATTACAATTAGTTGGTAAATTAATAAGGTCAATGCAACCATTATGAAATCAAGACACTAATAGTACAATGGCTCACGGGACCCTTCTCTTGAGTCAGCAGTCATCACGAAGGGCCAATATCCCTAGCCGCAACTGTAAAAGATGATCCATGCTTGGAAGATGATACAGGGGTGGCAGGAGAAGATAAGAGTTAAGTGTTGCAAATTTTAGAGAAGGCTATGCATGAAAATAAAAGTTCCTATCTATTGAATACTAAAAGTCCTGATCCACTGAAATAATAACTATAGTGACTCAACATGAGTGAATATTCTGGCATATTGAATATTTCTTCTATTAAAAAAGTGTATTTTTGATGGTTGGACGCAGTTAAATTTGTAAAATTTAGTATTTATAAGTTATTATCATTTAATTTTATCCCCAAACAAACTAATATCATTTACTTTAAGTAAATTCCTCATAGTAAGTTGGGTAACTTCCTATATGTTGGTTAACTCCCAAGTTTTGATCCGCTGAATACTAAAAGTTCTTAATTTCTGTATTTAGCTATGTTGTGCGTGGTTGAGTTCCATTCTTATGTACTCACTTCAAATGAATATATGGTTGGGCAAAATTTCCTTTTGTCTAGTTATTTCGTTATTAAAGTATTAGTTTTTGTACATTGTAGATGCAGTCATGAAAATTGAATAACTCTACAGCAATTTAAGATTTTGTCCAATCAGATACTATTTTTTTGGCCCCTTATATCTACTCTTATCCTTGATTTGTTTCTACTTCTTTACTTATGGAACTATCATTTACAAGAAGTATACTATTTTTTCAACATGAAGTATCGATGGTGCACCTTCCTGTGGAATGACAAATGACTTGCAGGGCATTTCACATGATGGTATATATAAAAAGATATCTATACATCATAATTTTGTAAATTTTTATATATGCTTGCTCATTACTTTTGAACATGTGACACTAATAGCACATCCTCTTGTAAGAGGAAAGTTAGAGGGAGTGACAAACTATGGAATGAATGGGGGTAATGGTGAGAAAAAGATAATTGGTTTGGACGAAGATTGCCAACCAATTGGACCATATGCGACGAAGGTGGCGAGTCAACTCGGTTATTATGCATGTCAAGGGGATTTATTTCCTTTGACTTTGCCTTCTTGGACAAAAGCGAATCAACGAAAGCTCGACTTTATTTGGGAACAAGTGCAGGTAATATTAAATTAATCTCGTATTAGCAAAATCGAATATTTAAAATTATTAGTATATCTAACTAATGTATTTATTTTGTTCTTAGATTAACACAATTGTGCCAGATAATTAACGAAACATATGCTGTCGTAAGCTTGGAATTCAATAGAGATCCTTTAAGTATGAGACCAAGAAGAAGTATTATACAAAATTAAATACGGATGTGGAGCGTTTAGCAACGACACCCCCCCAAGTCAGCCAGAATCAAAGGAAAGTCTTAGCGAAACAGTGGGGTCAAGAAACAACAAAGGTATGACAATGAATTGGTAGATGGAATTTTGCATGTTATTTTTTTTAATTATTGATGTTATGTTGATGAACTAACAAGTTAGATTACATGTAAAAACAAAGAAGACTCTGTCGGAATTTTCTAAAAATAATACATTGAATTGGTGAGGAGAGTATACAATACCTAGTAACATGAAATGTTATTAACATTATTTATTTTCACTTGCAGCGAGTGGAAAATAGGAATATCATTAACAGAGCTTATCTTTGTTACCACCCTAGAATTGGGAGAACTTCAATTGCCGTAATAAAGCAACAAGTTAGTATATGTTCTTACTTTAGTATAATTATATATATGTTCTACTAAACTATGATTATATTTATGTTCTTTAAGGATTTTGTTAACATGTTTTCTATTTATATATAAATTAGATGAAGTCAAAACACGAGCCCATCGACAAATTGAGTGTTTGGAGATGGAAACGTAAGAAAAAGGATCTCACATACGATGTCGCTAATGGAGCGACTGGTAAAGAGGTATAAATATGTTGATAATTTCAATCCAAACGACTTAGTTACATTACGAATTTTATTTTGGTGGATGTTTGCAAGTTTCATTTATGAAAAGAGGTTGATTGTGCTATATGTTTTTTGTCAATTTGTGAGAAATGATTGAAAGACAATTGAATGTGCTGCCATTTGATAAAAAAAATTGGATTGAAGTGAGGGACGCTATATTTGACGACGTGATAGGACCTGACGAACATGGATGAGCATTGTTTATGGGAGTATGCATTAAACCAACTTCTTCACGTTCAACCACATTATCTAATTATTATCATAGTGAGATTGCTCGACTAGAGAAGGAGTCCAATGAGCGAGATACTCGTTATCGAGAAGAGGTTGAGGCACGAGAGAATCATCATCAAGAAAAAATTGATATGGTGCATGCCGATTTAGAAAATGAAATACAAGAAAGGGTCGCGGGGGCCAAGAGAGAAAATCTAGCAGAAGCTAGGCTTGAAATCGCTCGTATGATACGAGAGGTGGGCATCCCACTACCACCAGCAGCAGCAGCCGTAGTTGATACTATCGATAACCACAGTTGACTATGTATTAATGTAACTAACTTAGAAGTGGAAATGACAATTTGAAAGTATGTGGTGGTGTTTATTTTTTGAAGTGTGATAAGATACTATTTGGTTTTGTTGTTATATTTAAGTTTAAATTTTGGTATAATATGTCATTGCATTTTTGTTTTCTAATTTAATGTTATTATATTATAGATTGAATTTTGGCTGATTATAATATAAGTTTATATATATATATATATATATATATACACTAGGGTATGCCCGTGCCTGAAGGCACGCTAATAAATTTGAAAAGTATAAAGTCGCGTCTAACATAAATAATAAAAAATTTATATATTATAAGTGTAATTTTTCAAAGTATTGATACGTGTAAATTTAAGTAGTGTTGGATCTTTTATAAATAAGTCAAAAAAAATTACAACGCATAAGTGTAAACAGTTTAAAATTTTTGGGGAAAATTTTCTCCATTTATAGGACTCTCCATCCTATTTAATGAAAAAAAAGTAGTCGAACAATAATACTAATTGTCCGCCCTAGACTTTGTAATAATAGTAAACTATTATATAACATAAATAATTGTAAACGAATTTAAAAAATTGGAAATGATTTCCTTTGTTTATAGAACGATTTACAATGTTTAAGAAATAAAAAATAGTCAAGAAGAACAATAATAAAGTTATTTTTACTACACCAATGTGTAAACATTTTAGAAAATTTGGGGGAAATTCCTTTGTATATAGAACCATCCGCCTTTTTTAAGAAATTAAAAAAAATACTCCAACAACAATAATTTCACAATATAAATGCAATTAGCTATAAAAAAAATCAAATTGTCACTTGTTCTTTCTAGCTATAAACAAATCAACAAATACATTGGATTCAAAGGCTCTTTAATTAGTGGCACATTTGTTTTTGCTCAACCGTGAATATTACAAAACATCTCGCGTAGCTACGACAAATGAGAGACAAATATTTTTTTTACTATACAATGAACTTGTCCATTGGATTCAACGGAAACAAATCTAGGTGGTTGAAATTCACACACTACCACTCTGTTAATTAAAAACAGACTTCAGATACTATCATTTCTTCTTGCTCTGTATTGTTCACTTAATCCTCCTCTTATTTAGGACTTGCTGCCACTTATTCCTCCTCTTATTTAGGGCATGCTACCACTTAATTAAACACATCTGGGATAGTAGTACATATTTTCCAAGGTTCTGCAAGATATCATGAAGCTTCTTAACTGGGGTGTATGGTATTTGCAAATCGAATGAAGGAGGAGACTTAAAGCTCACTATGTAAGAAGGAAAAATATATTAAATCCCCCCCCAGTAAGGTTTTATATACCAATGACTTTAGGTCCAATTGGAATAAAAAATCCACACCACATATAAGTTTAAGGAGTCCCCATCAACACCGCAACTTTAGTACAACAAATAAAAGTACTTGCCAGAAGAAGTGTTTGAAGCACTACCGCAGAGTTTAAATCAATCACAGAAGAAGCATCTATTGATGTAGGTATCGGGACCCACAATCATTCAAAATTGAAGATCGCATACCACGGCAGCGAGAGGGTCGAATCCATAGGGGATTGATGAAGCAGAAAACCAATGAAGCAGAAGCACGAAGACTCCTCCACACAAAAAGAAAAAAAGAATAAATGTTTAGTGAAGTGCTTCCCAATTTTGGTGAGATAAAATTGTATTGCTAAACCTTAAGATGCATTGCCAACAAAGAGCAACTAATTGGACATATATAAAACAACTAAAAATACCAAACAATATACTCAAGTAAGATAAGAAACTTAACCAAATTTATGAGTCTAGGCTAAGGGCATCGCCCACTTACACATAGTTATAATGGAGTCCAAACCTATGGTAAACACACAATCGAAGAAACCCCCTTGATCAAAGTCACACCAGCAAGTGTGCTACACTCAGCTCCTGCTTCGGTGCCGATCCCTTACACCGTTTCTACATAGTAATCAACAAACAATGTAGTTAGAAGTTGACATTGAACACATTAATGCGAGTAACCAAATCATTCCACAATTCTCCAGGAAAGGACTTGCCAGTTGTAACAGAATAAGTTTAATATGTTCTTTAATCATAGGGGAGGGAGGGACAATTATGTTTTTTGAAGTGCATTGCTTGGTATGTATTGTTCACTGTGGGGCAGATTGTTGTTCCCCAGTTATAAAATTACCATTAAATCTGAATACAAAAAAAAACTCCTATCTACCTGATATCTAAACAAAATGGTCACATGAGATCACATGAGATCGTGGGGCAGATTGGTGAACTGAAGTCGTTCTAAAACAATCACATGAGATCGTACACAGGCCATATAATGCCTATAACCACACACTCTTTTTTCACAATGGATTTCATATTTCTTGGAAGATAGTTTTCTCGTAACCAAAATAACTTTACCACAGAGAAGCAAAATAGCAAACCCTCTCCATGCTCAGCCTTCAAAAAGTTTCCAGTGTTACAACACTGTTTAACCTCGCAACAAAACTCACATTTGTCTTATTTATAAAATAAACTACTTATTCTCTTCGAGTGAAACCCCCATTCCCGATCTATTCAACATTCTTGAAATCTAGTAGGGCTCAACAGGCATGCGGAGCCTTACACCTGTGTAAGCTGCATCTGAGCCAAGTTCCTGTTCAATTCGCTAGAGATGATTGTACTTAGCAAGACGCTCGGACCTGTATGGAGCTCCGATCTTAATTTGACCCGTTGATAATCCCACGAAGAGATTGACAATGAAAGTGTTCTTAGTCTCACCACTCCGGTGACTGGCCATTACTCCCCAACCAGTCTGCTTGGACATTTTGACGAATTCAATGCTCTCGGTTACAGATATAATCTAGTTAACCTTAAGAAGAAGGGCATTGTAAGTTTTCTCATTAATGGCCTTCTCAACTCTCTTGGGATTGGTGACCAATAGATCATCTCCAACAATCTGTACTTGTTCACCACATTCAGTTTTCATCAGGTTGTAGTGGTCCCAGTCATGTTGGTCAAATGGATCCTCAATTGACACAATAGGGTACTCAACCACATATGACTTGTAGAGATATTTGAGCTTCTCTCCTGAAATCTTTTGTGATCCATCATTGCTCTCTTCCTTAAAGTTCAGAATATGCCACAGGCCTAATAAGAGACACAACAATCAGAGTTCAGTAACTAATAGAAAGTAAAGTCACTTGATTAATTAGACTATTTTTTCACTGTAACTAATAGAAGTCATATATATACTAAAATGGATGTGGAATCCAAATACTAAGTTATATAAAATTTTGAAATACATAAATCTGTCCACTCCTATCTCCTGTAGCAAAATTTTTGAATCAATCGCATATTTTTTAAGAATTAAGCGTATCAACTACTCACAATTGTGCTCGAAATTCAGTAATGATTAATCAAACTTATTACATTGGGGAAGGTCCGTGAACACCATGTGACGTGAATATTTATGGGGGAGGTTCAGAGGAAAAACTGAGTATAATTTCCATTAATTCAGCAGCGAGTAGAATTCAAGAGCTCCATTGAATTGCCTTAGAACCCTGCTCTGCCGAAGTTACTTTAAAACATCCCTCAATGGCTCCTTCACCAATGAACTTTTGAGGAGAAACAACGTTGTCTTGTATCAGTGAACCACTCAAAAACATCTTATGCACATGAATAGCAGATCGTGCTAAGGAGCTATTTTGTCGCATAGTCTCATCATCATCTCTTCCAGCTCCTTATTCCTGAGTTTTTAGTGATGACTGTGTATGACTGCTGTTCGGAATCTGATTGAATAAAACCTTTCCAATAATTGAACCTATTTTAAATTTGTAAATGCCAAATTCAGTATACAAAAATAAACCAACATGATATAACTATAAATAACAATAAGAGATTACCGAGTATAAGCCAATTAGATACTCCCGTAGTTTGTCAAACGCCATGTTCTTCTAATTCTAAACACCAGTAGAAATAAAAGCTAGATTTTTGACATTTTTAAGATGAAGTAACCAATAAACTAATATTATACCCACATGCTAATAACACAATGATGTGAAAAAATATGATAACATAATAGCTAAGACAGTAAGAAAATTTCTTATATAAATGAGGAAATATAATGTTGTAATTAAAATAAGAAGATATCAATAATAGTTAAACAGGTAATATAGTGTTAGCTAAAGTAAATGTGTGTTATCGGTGCTGACTAAAGTTAGATCTGACTTTTAAGGGTAATAAGTTGGAAATTTACTCACAAAGGAATGTGACTCATCTAAACACTTGACCCCCTAATCCATAAACCTTCTGGTTTCAAGATATTCATGATAACCATGGACTTCGTTGAGCTCAAAACAATTGGACGCAAGTAATACTTTTGACCAAGAGCAAAAAAATTAATACTTTTGAGATAACAATTATTACAAAAGATATTATCAGAAATCTTTATCAGAAATTATTATCATAAAATATGTTTTATGGGATAACAATTCAACCAAAGGATCTAGCATAAGATTTAAACTAAAAGCTATAACCTTTTAATAAAAAAACTATCAATCAGGAAATTTCGTCTAAACCTTAAACAAAATAGTTGACCTACAATGGTAATGAAGCCAAGAATTTAAATTGAAATTTTGTCAAGATCTAGAACATTTATCAAAATTTTTTAAAGAACCCAAATAAAGTAAAGTTTCTTCCTGCTTTGAATGAGTAACTGTAATGAATAAAAAAAGTAGTCTCATATACATGTAGTCTGATAAGAGAAACCAAGATAAGTCCTGCACATGATCGTAAAAAAAATTAAAAGTTAACTCCTGTTATCCCAAAAACATTCCAATGAATGAATAAGTTATGTTGGTGGAAAATTAGAAATTGAAAGAATGTGAAGCATTAGGAAAGGAAATAAGATACACAAAAAAATGAATACACAAAAAAATCAACTCTAAAACAAATATAAACTTTGATATGTTGGACCCAAAAAGCCATATAACTTAGTTGAAAAGTAAATAAGAGTATAAAACATAAGATGAGAGATCAAAACTAAAATCCTAAAAATATGGAACCCAAAACATAATATTCTAAAAATAACCAAAGAAAACTAACAATCTCATATCAAATAACCAACCACTGGTACTTTTCCCCATTGTTGCATCTGCCACCACACCACCAACCAATGCTACACCAACTGCAGCAACGGTTATCCTGACAATTAGGGAGGGACCCGATGCACCCAACCCTAGTTCTTCGAGGGTCCCAGCTGTACATGCTCCAAAGCCAGCAGTCGTTCCTGAGCCGGTTGACATGACAGTTGCAGCAAACTCTGCCATCTCCATCACCCAGTCGTTCCTGAGCCGGTTGACATGACAGTTGCAGCAAACTCTGCCATCTCCATCACCCATAGAACGACAACCGAGTAATCTATGATTCACATGTACCTGCCTCGCCAGTCCATACTATTTTCGACATTAGGATTATCCATATCTGAGAAGGCACAAAAGAAAGAACAAAAAACCAAGATCACTCACTTGTGACTTAACTGGAGCAAAGAAATAGATCTCACATTTGTTGCAAATAACTCAATTCTTACCAAATCGATCTTAAGATATACCAAATTGGTTCTCCCCACGCCCAATTACAACAAAAGCATCACCAAAAACATAAATCAAGTACCCAACCGGACAAGATATTTCTATAATAATCCTTATATCAAGAGACATTATACTAAGCGATTTACACAAATCTAACTATAAACCTATATGAAATAAAAACAAAGAATATCAAATTTCACTTATGACAAAAATGTATCACCAAGCATAAAACATGGAATCCATGAACCATTAAACCATGTGGAAAACAAAGTCACTAATACACATTGTTCTAAAAAACCCACCTAGGCACGCCTAGGCTTGAGGCTTGGGACAAACGCCCCGCCTTTTAAAGATTTTTTTTAAACCGGACCAATATCTCATCCAAAATAATCAAATAGTTTTTTAATTTGCAAATATTCAGACATATTATTATGATATGTACGATTTTAGTATTTTAATAGCCTTGTTATGGTTAAAAAATATTAATATATATTAATAAGTCCTAAATGCCTTTTCACGCCTTTTTACGCCTAAGGCCCGCCTAGGCTTCTGAGGCTTAAGGCTTGACCTCCACGCCTCGATCACGCCTCGCGTTTTTTAGAACCTTGCATGAACACCTAAAAAAATTATCAACTTTCACTTATATTTCCTTTTATTAACATCATATCAACTAAAAAAACAAAATTTAGCAGATCATAAATGAGTTGTTACAATATTATATGTAATGTACAAAATTTAGCACAGAGAGATGAGATCATGTTGTAGACTTTGATGATGATTGATTTACTGTTCATGTTTGAGTCTTCAAAAACCTTCAGATTTTTAGCAAGCCAAATTTCCCATATAATAATACCTGGGATAATTTTGATCTGATATTTGATGAAATATGCTCTAGGGGATCTCAGTCACCAAGACATCAACATAGAGTTAAGAGATATGAAAGATATTATCACACCAAACAGATATACAAAATGATTCCAAACCCTAAAGGCTATGTAACCATTAATAAATATATGGTTGATATTTTCAGTAGTTAGGTAGAAGCATTTTCAAGTAGAAGCTAAGTGGATGCCAAGGTTTTAAATATTAGACTCCAAAGGAACAATATTAGAGAGACATTTCCATATGAATATGGAAATTTTAGCAGGTAAGTTTTTGTTCCAAATAGCTTTGAATAAAAAAGAAGATGGATGAGATGACCTTTTGAGATGCCAAGCTGAATTGGAAGAGAAATCACCATCATGAGGGACTAATAGAGAAAGTTGTTCACTTCTGAAATTAACTGATCAGTTTCTTCTTTGATAGACAACAGTCTCTTGTAAGTAGTAGTACCTCGGCGACTGAGACACGAAAAATTAAATGTAATTAGTACATGATTTATTTATTTGATAACATTAAATAATACATAACATAACCCCCAATTTATGCATGATTCTAATTTTTATCATCGTATCAAATAAACAACAAAAAGTTTGCCACAAAACTAACTATGAGAGCAGAGCAGATAAAGAACCTCATTTTAGCCACCCCATAAAATTTATAATGTTTTCAAGCTCTTCTTTCGGGCATCCATCTTCTTTTTGTCTGCCAGAACTTTTGGTAATCCAACAACATTCTTTCACAATGAGATCAAAATTAAGAATTGAGAATTATTGCTAAAGTACAAATGTCTAAAACATTTGCCATGGTTAAACATTTGAAAAATCTAGTTCCAAAGACAAAATTTTTGCCAATTTGTTGAATTAAAAAAGTAGCTCCAAGGCCACAATACATGCTAATTATAATAAATTTTACAAAACAATTAACATACTGCTAGAATAAAACGTTATAGAAGCCATCAAGAAATTTAAAATCAGAATGTTCGGTAGGCAGAAAGTTCTTTATAAACTGAGTAGGCCTTTAATTATAGAGATTTAAAATCAGTATGAAATATCAAAGGTATTACAAAAAATTAGACATACCTTCAACTTTATGACATACATTAGCTAGCACAATATTGTGTCATAATCATAGGAGCATAATCATCCCATATCTTACGAGCATAAGCTTATAAAATAAGCATTAGATTTTATATCGGTTATAACATAATATATCGTAGTGTCAACATGTTAACTGAATGAGAAAATATAGAAATCGTCAATATCCATTTCCAAGATATATAACGCAATTGTAGATACAGTTCTTTAAAACAAAGAGATAACTTTAAATATCAATCAAAGTTAACTTGATGTTTTTAAACGACAACCTTCAAGATAAGAACCTTTAAGATAAGTATTCAAGCCATATATTAGTATTCAAGCTCGTATGGAAGATTTACTATCCCAAGTATAAAAAACAACCTTCAAGATAAGAAAGTCCCTTCTTAGTACTTTCATATCTGATCCTTAGTGTATTTGAATTACAATAGCATTAGAAACATACTAAAGTACTACATAAAATTAAAAAAAATGTATCTCAAACCAACATATACATTAATTGACAAAAGAAATAGGAGAGTGGTTAAAAACCATCCACTACATTTACGTTTTTTATGTTAGTTATAAAATGTGCAGAGTAGGAATGCAATCAAAGGATTCAACATTAATCAATAAAATGGAACATTAAAAGAGGTTTCCTACAAAAATAAGTGCATAAAGAATCACCTTAAGACAATCACTTCTAACACTGAATAAAAATAATTCTGCATTTCTTTGTCTAACCTTCTAACACTCATTCCTAGAACAAACTCCCATAAAAAATAATTATTTAATAATGTTCATAGCTAGTTGAAATACCACAAATGATTACATTAGTTCTTCCACACTACTGTATTCAAATTCAAAATAACCATACTTCAATTGACATTATCGAGCT
The DNA here is from genome assembly GCA_949130495.1 of Sambucus nigra. Lineage (NCBI taxonomy): Eukaryota > Viridiplantae > Streptophyta > Magnoliopsida > Dipsacales > Adoxaceae > Sambucus > Sambucus nigra. The sequence continues at coordinate 250,982,349 of OX422209.1, forward strand.
TTAAACATGAAAACACCTACTATTATGAAAAACTCTAAACTCAAATTCGGTCCAACGAGGAAACATCTGTAAACACAAATAGAAATACAAACAAAATAAATCATATTTATTAATGTAAATAAACTAAAATTATCACAATATATATTGTCACAATACACTACAATAGGAGAACAAAAGTATGGACATCAATCATACAATGGGAATCTGATTTGCAAAATCAGTTAGAAATTATTTATGTTTAAGCAAAAAAGAGAAATTAGAGAGAGGGGTGGAGAGATTTATATCATTTTTGGAAAAAACTAATTTGAAAATATAAAATCAAAAGTACATTTTGAAGCCCCGCATTTTGAAACATCCAAACAACACCAGAACTCTGAAAAAAATACATAAAAAATAGTTAAGCGAGTCCGTTAATGGAAACCCTAAGTTTATAGAGAAATACGTTTTGATCGAAGACCAACGACAACAAATTAACAACGTGATTCTGATTTGTTAGACCCAGAATCGAAGAAAGTACCTGTTAGATTTGTTATATCCAAAATCGAATGTATGTGTTTCCAACAATAACGGTGTGCGAACCCAGAGAGAGAGAGAGAGAGGCAAAGTTTATGTTAGAGAGATGAGGCTGGGGAGGTGGGGATGAGTAAGGGTACGATGGACAAGAGGAGGTGGAGGAGGATTGGAAAGAGGGAGAGAATGGGTTGATGTTTGAGGTAGTGTTCTTTTGGACTGAAGATGAGAGAACGTGAGAGAAGTAGAGAATGAGAGACAGTGACCAAATTGCTAAATTGATTTTGAGCAAAATATCCCCAATTTTGAATTAAAGTGTTAGTTTAGGAAGTAACAAAAGAGTGGGAAACCAAAATTTTCAAGGGCAAAAAGGGTAGTGCAACAAAAACTCTAATAGATTACATCATCAAGTGAGATTATGACATACATACGTTTTCTACTTTCTTATATATATATATCTTTTAGGACAGCTACAACTGTCGTTTAAAATATTCATTTGGCGCCACATTTATTGTGCTAAAATATATTTGGGACAGCTACTTATGTCTCTAATACTTCGTTTTAAAGGACAACAACATCTTTCCTTATAAATATGTAAAAATAATTGGATTTAAAAAGACGGAACAAAAAGGATGGAAATTGTTGACCTAATTACTAAAAAAGGACAACAATTGTTGTCCTTTTAGCCTTTTATGACGCCTATCTATTAGGACAACTCTTGCTATCTTTATGATTGTCCTAAATACTATTGGGGACAACAAATGAGCTTTTGGGATAACAAATTATCTATCCTTAATTGTTATTTTTCTAGTATTGATATATACATGCTTAGAAAGGATGGTCATAAACAAAAATTCTATTTTTATATTTTTATCAATTTAATTCCCAAGCATTGATTAAATTAGGTATGAACGTAAATATGTATTCTACACAAGATAATGAAGATACGCATTCAAGAACACAAGATTGAGAAAAAACCTCTTTCAGGCAAAGCCTTTTACTCAGCACTTTAGAAATATACATGACAATTGACTTACAAACTACTTGATACCCGCTATAAACCTAATGCACTAGTCTTTGTAAATTTTTTAAAGAGTATCACTTGTCAGCAAGTGATCCACAGATGATAGATTTGTCCTCGGTATCCATGGATCCAGCCTCATCCTTCTTCTACAGCAATGATCCCCTCGGGTCTTACAAGTCAGCCATGGAGATGCCTTCTCCATAAAGGTGTATGTAAGATACTAAAATAGTCTAGGGTTTAAACGAATTCACAAGAACAATTTTCAGGATGTATGTTGTGAATTAAAAGTGTTTTAGAACACTAAAAAAAGAATAACTTTTGTAAAAGATATTCAGAAAATGATATGGAGAAAGTCTTTAAAAATCTGAACACTGAATAGGTATTTATAGGGAATTCGCAAATTTCGAGGCGATGTCTCGTTCGAACAAAATATGAGGCTTGTTAGAATGAGAATTGAAGTTTGTTAGAATGAAATAGGATCGCGTTTGAACGAAACAGATATGTCGTTTGAACCAGCTTTAAACGACACTCAAACGATGCAAAATAGTACACTCTCTTTCGATACACGTTTCATAGAGAACTTCATATGAGCCTTCGAATGAAACTTCATTCTCGTTTGAACGAGGTAAAGATCTATTTTGAACAAGGTTTAAAAATTAAAATATTCTCTTTTTAAAAATAAAAACTCCTATTCATTTTTAATAAAAATAAGCATCCCAAAAATAAAGTTTGTGAATTAATTTAAACACTAAATTTTTTTTATACCTTTATGGGATGTCAATAAGTCTCGAGTGTTGATATTGGTTTTCGATGATGGTAAGTGATGATTTGTAATGGGATAAACTAAACTAGCCTAAAACAATACAAGGCATATACTATAAGCAATATTAGAAATTTTGCTCTTACAATTATTGTTAAGGTTTTATTCATTTTTAGGTTTATCTATGTGTGTTTAGGGCCTGGTGTAATATGTTCGAGCTTGTTTTTTGAGATTTAGGTTTGCTTAGTTCTGTTTTGGAGTGTGTGATTTATATATATGTTAGGTGATTCTATTTTATTTGTTTGGTCTGGGCCTAAATTGGGTGAGTTGAATACAACTTACATTTCACCAAAAAGACATTCCATTTAGATACTGTTGATTGCCCTCGTTAATATTTCCTTTTGATATGTATAACTTTCACGAGAATGGTTGATTGAATGTTTCACTATAAGTTAGGCACTTTATCCATGCATTTGTTTATTGGAGGAAATTGGCCTTTAAGAACCATCAATTGACGATAGTTATGGACATTATGAGGGATTATGTGGGTGACCTTGTAAATCAATCATGTGTTGGTTAACATTGTGTGTGAGTAAATTATTGGGGCCGGAGTTTGTTAAGGACATGATCAAGAATATTCAGGTTATCCAAGATCAGATCAAGACTACCAAGAGAAGACAAATGAATTTTTTTATAGTTTTTAATTAGGAGATAAAGCTATTCTGAAAGTATAAGTCGTGAAAGGCGTGATGCACTTTAGAAAGAAGGGGAAGTTGCATCTGAGATTCATTAGACCTTTTATGATTATAAATCAAGTTGGGACAGTTGATTATATATTATAACTTCTAAACCATCTAAATCGGGTACATAATGTGTTTTTTACATCCATATTGCATATATATATATGCTAAATGAGGCTTCCTATAAACACAATGACCCATGAGATTTAACATTAGAGAGCCCAATGATTTATATAACGAGAAACATTTATGTATCCTAGACCATCGAGTACAAAGATTGATGACTAAGGATATTATTTTAGTTAATATTTAGTGGAGTCCTCATAGTGAGGCAAAATCCAAATGGAAGCATGAGGATACTATGAGACAATAATATCACCATTTTTAAGCAGTCATGTATGTGTGAATTTTGAGGACGAAATTCTTTTTTAGGGGTGAGAGTTGTAATATACCTTAATTTTTAATATCAAACTAATTGATTTTAATCAACTTCTCTTTCATTCCTTAATCTCATGCTTAACTTATTGATACTCTACCTAATATCAATTTACTGTCTAGGTTTACTCGTAGAATAAAAATATATAAGCCTATCAAGGGGGTATCACAATCCAAGATATTTCATGGATGTGGTTTCCTTCAGATAATGATGTTAGACATCCTTACACAATGATTGCACAATGTATGGAGATTTAGATCGAATAAAATTGAATCGCACACATAACAATCAACACAATAATTATGTAAACATTCCAATCCTCATAACCCTCGGGATTAATAACCTACACACCCTTTTTAAACTTATGAAATTGTGAAAATATAATTTAGACAACGCCTAAATTTAATATCACCTGTGATAATTTTCACTACATTCCTGAAGCACTTATTATAGTCCTCTTTGAACTATCACACTAATTCCTGAACCATGAGTTAGGTTCTCGTATTTAAGATATAATACTATATTATGCTCATAACTTCATCGATAGGATGCCAACTCTATATCTAAGTTGTGAATTTTTCAATTATACTAGAACTGGAATTCTTATGTCCATAATCATGCCGAATCCAACTCACAAGAATTCTTACTAAGTCCAATTGGTTGACTTGAATATTGTGTATATAAAGCATATATAAGGCATTCTCACAAAAAATATTTGTATTTCAAATGAACCTAACAGACAATTATTAATAAATAAATGTCTAATATTGTTTTAAGAATAAGAAACAACACTAACTATGTGCACTTCCAATTTGAGTCTTCGCGAAGTGATCGACCTCTATCATTAAATCTATCCTTTGGGTAATTGAATCATAGTAATAATGTATCTAGTCACATCATCACGATCCTTTGGGAAGATTGTCCCTATTTGATCCATGATCATCAGGCAATTTATACTTTCATTAATATGGAACTTCCTTAGATTGCACTTGCCATGCTACGTGGATAACCCGACTTATAATCCCTTTATAAATAAGCATATGATCCTTGTGAAATTTATTTAAGAGATAAGATCCATCCTTTATCAATGACTAGTGTTAATCCAAACTTTTTAATCCATAAATAACTTTACCTTATTTTATATTTTTAACTAATTATTTATAAATTGATAAGTATGCATAAAAATAATTAAAAATGAGGAAAAATATTCATAATATTAGGGAAAATATGTAAGCCAATTTTCACCAATTTCTCATCTTAGGTAATTTTTAGGCATTCATTTATGGGTGAGTTATATTTTTTTATGTGCATAAAAATTGTGCAAATAATTTATGCACTCATGACACTTGTTATTTTACATTTATAACCTTTAATCATGATGTTCATTATGACTCTTTTAGTTGGTTTTTAGTCTTGGTAGTCTTCCAATAAAAGTTGAATTCTTATCTAGAAAGGTTTTGACACAAATAAGCATAATGAAGTGTTCACTACCTTAGGGATTTCAACCTCCCTTTAAATTTTCCCAACCTTAGTTTAAAGATCAAATTAGTCTTCATCCCAGGGGTTTCGTTGGTGACCTGTCCACATATTGGCTAGATTATGAGGATGCTTATCATTCTTCAACATTGCAATTTTGGAGGGAGTGATCAATGGGAGCTTCGTCACCCTAGTGAATTTACTCTCTTGAGTACCTCTACCCAACCTTCGTTGAATGAAAAAGACTCAAAATAGTCTTTATATTTATCTACATCCATTATCCACAACATTGAAGCCTTCAAGGAATTCCTTGGAGATCATTTCATTATTTTTCCCTTCTCCTTCCACTTAGGAAGCGAGAGAGTCCATTTCCAATCGAAGGAGGATCTTTTCGACCAACATCAGGTCATAATGCCTCTTTAACTCAATGTATTGGGAATCTCACTTGATGTAGGCCAATTATATGTACTTGACCTCTTTAATTATATCGCTCTTACAGGAGGACATATCTTTTAAACACTTAGTGAGGTCAGTAATCTTTCCCTTATTGGAATCTAAAGTCGTCTTCATCTTATTGGCCTTATTATTGAGGATCTCATTTTGTTCATCTAGATAAGTAGATCTTCTAGAGTCATCCTAGAAAGCCAATGTGGATTGTGGAATAGCAAAGTCACTCAATATTATATAGGTAACATGTGATCGACCAAATGAAATGTTAAAAAATAACAACTTAATAACTCTTAGTGTTGCATCCCCTCCTTGAGGATGAGGCCGTTCATGTGGTTCTTTAAGACCACCAGGTCTTTGGGTAATATAAAAGATCTACTGAGGGTAGATATGACCTTGACACTTTAATATGTCAAATCATCGATAATTATCATCTCACCTTCCCTCAGGAAGTCATAGCCTAAGGCTATGACCTTGGTGGTGACAAGATAGAGGTGGAGATGTTATCCCTGGCGTCAAGAGCCATAGATTGGTCTGCTTTCCTGCTAGGCTTGAAATCAATAAGAGAAGGGGTTTTCTCCTTCATATATTTTGTATCCCTCTCAACCATGTGGAAGTTTTCTATCTCTTCCTTCTCCCTTTAGAAGATCTTACTCACCCATTTTAAAATTCCTAAAGTCTTAAGGGGAGGGCTGGAAATATGTTCATTGTTGAGGTTAACCCTAATATTCAGCAAGTTAACCTTGGGGCTACGTCGATGACCATATAAATCTCCATCATAGTCTGAGTCGAGGAGGTTAAATGTGAGATGGGAGTTAAGTTCTTATCCTGACTAAGATGAACCTAAAATCGACGGTTGGATTCATTCAGAAGAGAAAATAGGTTTAAGATCTTCCTCCTAGTGATTGTCCTAACTGTGGATGAGTGGAACAACTCAAATTTTTTGGAGATCACGTGTTAGGTGGAATTGATTTCACCCATTTAGCTATTGGGGTTTTATTATTTAAACCATATATGAAATTTATTTTCTTAATAAATCTGGGTTAGGTTCATTTATAATAATAATAGTATTTGTAACCCTAATATTTATGCTTTAAATATATTGTATGCAACGTAGCTAAATTGAACTTAGTAGGAAAATCGACGAGTTGGGTTCGACCTAATCACAAGAGATCGAAGTAACATTGGTAGTACAATTGAAAAGTTCATAGCCTAGATAGGGAGAGGACACCTATCAGTAAAGCCGCGAGTGCAATCCTAGTTGTTTATATTAAATTACACGAACTTGTCTTATAGTCTAGGAATGTATTTGACAATTCAAAGATGATTTTGACCGATACATCCTGGATTGTATTGAACAAGACCATGGGTGAAGTTCAAAGTGCGGACTAAATTAGACTTGTACAATCTTAATTGTTTTCATTGTGAGAATATGTTCTTAACCCTGAGGGTTATGAGGATTGAAGTACTTGTACAATTCTTTCTTTGCTTGTTATGGGTGAGATTCAATATTATTGGATCTCAATCTCTATAAGTTGGGAAATAGTTGTGTAAGTAAGTCCGAGAACATAATTAGAAAGAATCAGTATCTCATAAATATCTTTGATTGTGATACCCCTTGATATGCTTATAAGTTTTGACTCCACCAGTAAACCTGATCAATGGATTATTTTATAATCAAATGGAGTATCAATTAAGTTAAGTCCGAGAATCAACGAATAAATAAGAAGTTGGTTAAAATCGATTAGTGACGAATTGATTTGACCAAGAGGGTATTGTATACTTAACGCATGAAATCATATTATCTACCATAGCAACTTTGCAAAGAAGACCTCATTATTTCGAGTGATTTTGAGATAATAAAATTAGAGTGCATTCATGATTATTTGGTAGAATTAATTGTGATTAAATAAAGAAATAAAATAAATTACATGGATGTAATTTTGGAGTTTCTAGTATTCATTTAGAAATCAATTTAATTATTTAGTCTTGGGTCCCTAGCATGGTCCATTAACCTAAGTAGCATGTCCAAGCTTTCTAGTCCCAAATTTTCCCAATATCATGATGTACACCTACATATATTGGTGTAAGCTAGGGTTTAAGCTACATAATTATAGTTAACGATCATAGAGGAAGAGTAAAAGTACTATTCACTATTTCGTGAAGAGTTGTAGATATAAAATTCCATATCTCACTCAAATCACAAAGTATTCATCTTCAAGTGTTCGTACACACATAGTCTCCTTTAAGGGGATCATATATTAGAATATTTGAGGCCTTCAGTGTGTTTTGTCAAGGTTTTAAAGGACAAAAAATGCATTCCATTCATCTTCTTCATAGTCTATTTCTCCCCATTCAGATCACGAACAAGACGCGCTAAGGTATCGTGATTCAAAACTCTAGGTTTATGCTTTAAACCTAGTAATGTTTTACTTTATATTGCATGATCAATCAATATTTTTGGGATGAAAGTTTTTTTCCGCATATATTGATCCTCATCAATATCTTCCTTGTGCATCCATGTTGATAATTGGGATTCCCATTGGGGTGTTTAAATAACTAACGACGACGCATAGAATGTCTTTACATATAAGTTTGGATGTGAGGTTCTCGGTTGATTTCATAATCAAGTTGTAGGGAAGAAAAAATGTGTGCTTCCTTCTAGATAATTGAAATTCTAGTCGGATCCTTATTTTCCAAACCCTCCTTAAGTCGGTTAGATTACATTGATAATATTTTGGGTTAATCTTTATGCTTGAATCTTCACAAAATAAGGCCGATAATTAAATAAATAGATAAATGTCTTTTTAAATATATCAAGAAATGTGCTACAAGAGGAGTCAATTATGACATGCATACCGCGACCTTTATATCCTCCCCTTTAGCATAGAGAGCTCCAAAGAATACAAACACATCTTTGTTGGTATCTCTATGAGACTTAAGCATCCACTCAAACAGAAATCCAGATCATTATTAAGATTTGAAATACAGGTTTCAGACCAACATTAGTTAAGGTCCTAGAGGTACCTTATCTCCTTTAAGCCAAAGTTGGTGTCATAAAATTGTTTAATGGTGTAATACCCCGCCCAAAAATTTTATTTATTTCCTTGCATTAGTTGTAATAATATAAATACATTAAGATTTAATTATCTATGACTGGGTTTATATTCTTAATTGAATGATTTGGAGTCTTAATAATGATTATTGGAAGATTGAGGGTTCAAATTGGAAATTTGGAGAAAATAGGGAAAAGGGTCATTCGAACGAATTTGAGGCCATTTGAATGAGAAATAAGTTCGTTTGAAGCAAGGGATCAAACGAGCTTCAAACGAGATCCCACTGCATAATAGGTCCAAGTCATTTGAAGGTCGTTTAAAGTGTTGGATCAAACGATGTTCGGATGATATGCCTCTCTCATTCTAACGAGGGGCGAATCCCATTAAAATGGGGTTGTTCAGATTTCAAATCGCGGTGCCCTTATGCGCTGTCTCATTTTGGGTCGTTAGATTAATGATCTATCGAGCTTTAGTGAGTCCAAATTGGGCAAAATCGAGATTTGGTAGTCTTAGAGGGTTTTGCAAGGGTTGTTTGGGTTGATTTGGGTCATTTGAAGTGTAAGAAGAAAGGGAGAGAGAGAGGGAGAGAGAGAGAGAGAGAGAGAGAGAGAGAGAGAGAGAAGGGTGATCTTCCACCATATTTGACAAATCCTCCACCTCTCACAACCTCAAATTACCATGCCACCACCATTCTTCCACCTTAAGCCACCATTTTCTTCTAATATACCACCATATCGAAACCCTAGATACCCATTTCCACCATGGATGATTATAACTACGAATTTTGGAGATGTTTTTGGGGGGTTTTAGAGAAGATGAAGATGGGAGTTTTATGGAGCTTAAACGGGGTTTTGATGGAGCTTTCATGGAGACAGGCTTGGTGGAGCTTGGAAACCTCCTTGAGTCCACCTTAGGAGGTGGGAGGTTTCCATCTTCTTATAGAATTACTGCCTTCAATTATTAGAGCTTCATTATAGCTGGAAAAACAACCTCTTAGTTTAAGATTCTATTTTTGAGTATTAGTAGTCTTGTTGCTAAAATTTAAGAGTATAATGCATATGAATAAAATGATGGATTTCTAGTAGATTTGGGTATAAAGAATGAGTAAATATTTGAAGGTTTTCTTGAAATAATTTGGATTTTCATGTAAATGGTATGTTTCAAGAAGTTGGGTGATAAACAGTTTTATGGAATAAAAATGTTGTAAATTTACATTTTTATCTTGCAAAAGATATGTGGTAAATTAAGTTTGATTTCTTGGAAAAATGAAGATTTTATAAAAATGGGACACTGGCTTGAGTTTTTAATAAATAAAATGTCCTATGGTCCATCAAGTATATTTTGCAAGTATTATGAATTTCTGGAATGGAAACTATGTTTGATCCATTTGGTAGGATTTTAGGATTTAAAATACATCTTCTCATGTGTTGATGTAAAAAATTAGATTATCTTTAATTATTTAATCACAGATAAAAATAAATAAGACAAAAGAATTTTAAAGTGGTTCAACCTTGAAGGAATGGCCTACGTCCACTATTTTGTTATTGCTGACTGTTTGGGAATTCTCGATAACAAGTTTTTACCAAGAAATTCCGAGTCCCCTTACAATGAGGATGATACAATGTATTTATAGCCCTGAGGCTGTACATGTGAAAGGGTAATACATAGCTGTCCAATAGGCGTGTACATCTGTATGATAATAATCGGCATTTAATGAGCATTCAATCCTCTTAATTATCCGGTCATTAATGCTCTTGTACGAGATGCAACTCGAACCGCCTAAGCTGCTCAGACCGCCTAAGTAGCTCGGTATCCATGAGTTGCTCGGTGCAGTAAAGTTCCTCGGAGAGCATCTACTGCTCGGAGTATCTGAGTTGGTCAGGGAGGTTGAGTTCCTCAAAGTCAATGTGTTGTTCAGAAATATTTGTTAGTGCCACGTAGATTGACACGTGTCTCCACTTAACTGATCCACGTCAGAAGACTAAATTTGGTATCAACAGAAGCCCCCAATGTTTCACAGTTCGAGGTTGAGGAGTGTGGAACATTCTTCTCGAAATATGGTGGGAGGATTAAATGGTCATCTTGAATTTTAGGAGTGTTTTCCTTATATTTATTTTTCCTTTCTAATTCATAGAATCAGACTTTTCAAATTTTTCTAACTGCTTCGGTCTCCGCGCCCTTTTTGTCCTTTTAGCCACCAGTAGCGTAAACGTCTCTCTTTGTAATCATTATTTTTACCCCTTCCCAAGGTAAGGTATTTAAGCGTTGCAGAAAATCCTATCGTCTCTTCACTTTTCCATATCTGTATCTTTGAGTTCTCCATTTCTTCTCTATCTTGTGCGTTCATTCCTTCCATCGTTCGTTGTCAACTGATGCATCCTTTTTCTATAAGATCTTCTTCCTTCTTTTTTATTTTCTTTATTCATCATGGTTTACCTTGTTGAGTCGCGTGATAAATTTCGTTCTGATTTCTCTCTTCCTTCCTGGGTAATTTTGGAAGAACTTTCTGGTCCTTCTGATTATTTTCGTTTGGCTGAGGGACATTGGTTCCCCAGTCTCTTTGTAGCTGAGTGTGGCTTTTCTTTTCCTCTAAACCCCTTATGTCTGGAATTTTGTGAATATTTTGATGTGGTACCTGCAAAAATAGCCCCCAATACTTGGAGGATAGTTAACGGAGTCCATAGGTTAAATCAGATTCACGAAACTCGTATAGGAATTCCAGAAATTATGTTTTGCTATAGATGGGCTGTCAGTGACAGTACTTTTTATTTGAAAACTAGATTTTTAAATAGGGGCTTAGTCGTCAATCTCCCAGATGCCAACACAGATTACTTCGAGCATGGTGTTGTTATGAAAAATTGGCAACATGCTCCGCTAATTGGAAATGATGTGTATCAGGGTCGTAGATGCCCTCCCTATGGCAATGGGATAGGTTGTTTTTATTTCATTTTATTTTTGAAATTATGCTTTCTTTGTGTTTGATAAAATGTGTCACTGATATTTTAATTTTTATTTATTTGCAGTTGATAGCAAAAGAAGGTCTCCAAAAGAGACAGAAGTTAATTTAAAGCATCTGAAACTTATCTAGGGTTTGCATCAAACTATTTCCGACGAACACATCAGATCAGCTTCATACTTTTTACAGTACAAGAGTTACACCTCATCTTTTACTGCTCGTCCGGTGATAAGTGACATAGAACGTGTACCAGCTTCTGAAGGTTCTTCTCCTGAGTTACATATTCCTCTTAGTGCTAGAATGAAGAGAAAAAGAGCTCCTGCCCTCTTCGAGAAATCTGCCTCTATTGCTGGAGAGGCAAAGAAAATCAATCAGGATGTCCCAGAAGAAGGTACAAGACAAATTGAGGCACCTCCTCCAGCTGCTACTAAGAAGGTTGTCGAGAAGCCCCGTGTGGCTCCAGGCAAGGTTATAGCTGTTTCCCTTCCAAGCGAGGTTGTAGTTATATCATCGACCAAGACGACATCCTTGGTCGAGAATGCTCCTGCTCCCACGAGGAAGTTGAAGAAAAGCTCTTCGGTCAATTTGGCTGAATCCATCTCTCAGCCTCTAACTACTGGAAGTGGTGTTCCCACTTTCGTTGCTCCGAGCTCTGCCATGAGCTCGGTGAAGTCTTGGATCATCCCTGAGATCCAAGGTATTGAAGAAAATCTTTCTTGGGATAGGGTTACCACCTTGGCAGCTCAACACATTACCTCAGTAAGTATTGCTAATCTAAACTTTCATTTTTCAATGTTATGTCCTTGCACTAACTTTTAATTATTTTCTTTTTCCAGTTAGTATCTTGCTTTAATACTATTCTGAAGAAAGACAAAGCCATCAAGTCGTCCGTCTCCTCGGGTGGTGTAGAGGAGGCTTTTATAGGTCTGACACAGTCTTTAAAGGATTCTCGTCAGAAGTATGTCGATGATAAAGCTGCTTGGGAGAAGCAGCTTAATTCCACGGAGCAGGAGAGGGATCAGGCTGTTGAAGTCTCCAAGGGGTTGGAGAAGAAAATGACAGAGTTTAAGAAGAAGAATGAAGAGCTTGAAGAAAAGCTCAAGAATGCTGGAGAGCTTGAGACCAAGCTTAAAACTGCTGAGGAGGAACTGGGCAAACTTTGTGAAGCTGATCATCAGAAGGAAGAGGCAGAAAGGAAGTTGAAAGCTGCTGAGGAATTTCAATCTGAAAAGCTTTCCTCTAAGAAGGTGAAAAAGAAACTGGCTATGAAAAAGTCCTTTAGTGCTGGTTGGGACAAAGGTTGGAATAAGGGTTTGGCTGCCATGATTTCACAAATGGAGTATGGCTGCCTCAAATACTTCAGGGATGGTTGGGTTGCTGCTCTGAAAGAGATGAACGTTGATGAGAATTCAGATTTATTTTAGCGACACATTCCTGACCCCCCTCCTTCTCGCGGGGAAGAAGAAGAGGACGAAGCTGCCTCTGAGGAATCTTCTATGATGGTTCGGGATCAGGTCCCTACTGTTGAACTTTGCTACGAATAGCCCCAACCAACTATTACTCCTACCGAGCATCTTCAATCAACCAACATTTCAGCTGAGCAGCTTGAGCTTCAATCGACCAACATTTCAGCCGAGCAGCTTCCAGCACCCACCGAACAACCTTCTATGCCATCCGAGCAACCTACCTCCTCGTCCCAGCTTCCCAAGAAAGTTTGGGGAGACAAGGAGAAGGTGTAGAGTTTTTCGGACTTTTCTCTCTGTTTATTTTTTTCAAATGTAACTCTGAATTATGTACTTCTCTTTTATGACGCAATAAAATTTGAAATTTTGATTATTCATACTGTTGATTCTCTTCTTCTTGCTCTATTTTCACTCTTATTGATTCTTGCTATCTATTCCTTTTACTAGTTTATGGATAGAATGGAACTCTTGTCAGCCCATGATACAGAACTGATGAAAAAATGTAACGACTACTTCAAGGCTGGCCATGTTGACTTGAATGAATCTGAAATCATCGATATCCTCGGTCCAGATGCTTCAATACGAGCAGTTGAAGCCTACCAGTATTTAAAGTGTCTGCTCGACCGGGCAATGTCTAATAATGTAGCATATTATGAGATAATTGAAGACCTCCAGGGCACTCTCGAGGAGCTTCAACAATAATATAAGGAATCTACAGTCCTTTTGCATTAGGGATATGAGAAGAAGTATCAGCAACTAAGTGCTGATAAAGGATATAATAGATTGATTGCTGCCTATGACATAAAGGAGAGAACTCTGAAGACCGAGGTTGAAGAGCATAGTCAAATCACAAAGTTGCTGGAGCAGGAAAATAATAACCTGCGAGGAGAGATATCTCAGTTGAAATCTGCAGCGTCCTCCTCGAACGCTTTGGTCCCTGTCAACGACGAGGGTTTCTAATTCTTAGAGGTCGAAAATGCCAATTTAAGAGACGAATTGGAGACTTTGAAGAGAGATGGAGCTTCTACTTCTGCTCGAGATCGAGCAAGAGGTTCTCGAGGATGAGCAAGGGTTGCTCGGCTTACTATTGAAGAGCAAAGAACTCAATCAGCTTTGGAGAATCAAGCCTTCCAGTTAATGGCGAAGAATCAAGCATTAGCTGAGATGTCCATGAAGATTATGAATCTGGATGAGCAGCTCTCTGCACAAAAGTCTGCCTTGGAGAATAAAGAACTCTTTGTAAAAAATCTCCACGAGCAGCTGTAGAGGTTGACTTATCAATTCCACAAGCAGCTAGAGAATTTTCGATGACTGTCTATAATGAAGCCCTCTATCACCTCGATGACTGGATCCAGCAGTCGAACAATGAGGGGTACAAGCATGGATGGCTAAATGCCTTGGGTGTGCTACAATTGGAATAGGGTCACTATTTATGGGATTACTATAATCCTGGGTTGCTCGACCTTCCAATGCCACCATTCAAACTTGATATGAGCTAGATTCCTGCTCGGGCCATTCCTCGATTTCTGATTTCAAAGTATCTCGGCGACTACAGTCTTCATTCCAAAGTTGAGATATCTCGCCCGGAGCACCTACTTGATCAGCCATCTGTGATGAACATCAGGATGCTCAAAGACCTTAATTTCATAAATTCCCCCTATGCTTTAGACGATCCTCCTACTGGCGAAGAACCTGTTTCAAAGGCAGAGGGGAAGAAACCAATAGAATAGGAATCTTGATGTAATAAGTTTTTAAATATGTATTTCATTCTTAATGTATTTTTCTCTGGATTTAATGAAAAACTTCTAGTTTTATTTGCAATCTCGATTGTCATTGTCTTGGAAATATTCTGTAAAACATTTCTTTTATTTACTAATGAATGTGCATGTATATCTTATTAAAAAGATAGAAACATTTTGTGTTATTTTATATTGTCGACCAACTAAAGTTGGTGAAAGCTCATTGTTGATTATCCTGAATTGATGATAATCATCTGACGACCAACTATGGTAATAGTTTAAATTGTCATAAGTATCAAGAAATCTATCACTTTTTAATTTTAAGCCCTGAAATGACTTTCAATTATTTTAAGCCCTGAAATGACTTTCAATTATTTAACCAACTGTTTCCGACCAACCGAAGTTGGTGGTTTTTGTTCCCGACCAACCTTAGTTGGTAGATTTTTATTCTCGACCAGAGTTAGTTGGTGGATTTTCTTCCTATTTTTTATTCCCTGACCAACTATAGTTGGTCGATTTTCTTCCCAACCAATCGGAGTTTGTATTTCTGGGAAATTTTTTATTCCCGACCAACCTTAGTTGGTGGATTTTTTTCCCAACCAACCGGAATTGGTATTTCTGTGAAATGTTTTATTCCCGACCAACCTTAGTTGATGGATTTTTTTCCCAACCAACCGGAGTTGGTATTTCTGGGAAATTTTTTATTCCCGACAAACCTTAGTTGGTGGATTTTCTTCCCAACCAACCGGAGTTGGTATTTCTGGGAAATTTTTATTCCCGACCAACCTTAGTTGGTGGATTTTCTTCCCAACCAACCGGAGTTGGTATTTCTGGGAAATTTTTATTCCCGACCAACTATAGTTGGTGGATTTTCTTCCCAACCAACCGGAATTGGTATTTCTGGAAAATTTTTTATTCCCGACCAACCTTAGTTGGTGGATTTTCTTCCCAACCAACCGGAGTTGGTATTTCTGGGCTTGATGCGTAGTGTATAGCACTAGTACTCCGAAAAATTTTCAATAAAAGGAGAGAATTGGGCAAAACATCCACAACTTTTATTCATATTGAAGAAAACTGCATTATATAGGGATCCCCAACTACTGATAATATTTACGAAGATGCTCTGCGTTCCATGCATTCTTAAACTCCTCCCCTTATAAAGTTTCAATCCTATATGTCGCTGGTCGAACAACCTCTGTTACTCTGTAGGGCCCATGCCAGTTAGCTTCCAGTTTATTGTGCTTTTGAATTACTTTCTTCAGTACATAGTCCCCTTCTTTCAGGTCGCACTTCTTCACTCTCTTATTGTAGAACAAAGCTGTTCGTTGCTGGTATGCAGCATTCTCGATGGCTGCTTCTTCTCTAACTTCTTTGATCATGTCCAAGTCTAACCTTCTCATCAAGTCGCTGACAGGGGAATTGAAATTCAGCACTCTGTGTGTTGGGAGGCCCAGCTCGGCAGGTATAACAGCTTCACTTCCAAATGCCATCATATATGGAGATTCTCCTGTTGCTGCTCGGGGAGTAGTACGATAAGCCCACAGTACAGAATGTAGCTCGTTGATCTAATTTGCTTTTGCATCATTTAATCTTTTCTTCAAGCCATTCATCAGCATTCTGTTCGTCACTTCAGTTTGTCCATTGCTTTGGGGATGTCCTGGTGCAGAGTGGGTTTTCAATATATTTGATTGATGATAATATTCAGCGAACTCCTCGTTGTCAAATTGTGTTCCATGGCCGGTGATGAATGCATGGGGGAGACCATATCTACAGATGATATTCTTCCAAATAAATTGGTACACCTTTTCCTACGTCATATCGATAAGAGGCTCGACCTCCACCCACTTAGTAAAGTAATCCACTACGACGAAGAGATATTTAAACCTGCCTCTGGTCGTTGGAAGTGGCCCGACCAAGTAAATTCCCCACATGGAGAATGGCCAAGGGGAAGTAATGGGTGTTAATAATGATTGGGGAGTTCTTCGGATAGAGGAGAAGCGTTGACATTTGTCACATTTTTTAGCATAGGCTATGCAATCATCCCTCATTATTGGCCAATAGTATCCTTGTGTCATTATTCTTTGCAAAAGCGTCCGACCTGCTACATGGGCTCACAAGACCCTTCATGTACCTCTTAAATCAAGTCTTTCACCTCGGAAGGATGGACACATGTTTACAAACCTGCTATGATTCCTCGTCTATATAGAATGCCATTAGTCAGTACATAACGAGCAACTTTAAACTTCAGTTTCTTGGCTGCGAGTTTATCAGTTGGCAAAACCTCTTCTTCAATATATGCCCTGATGGGATCCATCCAAGATGGTCCTAAATCAAGGGTAACAAAGTTCATCATCAGGTCTTCATCTATGCTCCGACTAGCCAAGATTTCTATTGGGATTGTTCTTCGTAGCTCGGTGAATGTTGCTGAGGCTAATCGAGCTAAGGCATCTGCTCTTACATTCTCCAATCTTGGTATTCTAATTATCTGCGCTGCCACCAGACTTAATAAAATCTCCATTGCTTTTTTATGATACTTGATCATTAATTCTCCTTTGGCTGCATATACCCCCAATATTTAATTCACGATTAGTTGTGAATCACTGAATATGACGACCTGCTCTGCCCCCATAGTTTTTGCTAAACTAAGACCTGCAATCATAGCTTCATACTCAGCCTCATTATTTGAGGCCTTGAATTGGAAGCACAAAGCATACTCCACATCGACCTCGTCCGGGCCGTTCAAAATAATCCCTGCTCCATAATCTGCAGTACACGAAGATCTATCTACATATAGATTCCATATAGGTACCTCGTCTTCAAATTTTTGACCAGACAGAGTTCCTCGATGGAATATTTGTTGCTTCCCTTTATTCTGCTCTAGCACTTCTTGCTGCTCCTTGACCATCTTCTCTTGCTCGTCGATCACCTTAAGTTGATCGGGGTTTAAATTTGATGATCCTGTAACATCCACAGGTTGGTCGGTGTATAACTTTTGCTCCTCGGAGGTGTCAGGATAGGTGAACTCTACTATAAAATCTGTTACTGCTTGCGCTTTTAGCGATGATCTAGGCTCATAAACTATGTCATATTCACCAAATTTTACTGCCCAATACATCAATCTCCTTGATTTTTCTGGTTTATGAAGAGCTTGCCTCAATGGCATATCAGTATACACAACTATGGTATGAGCTTGGAAATACGACCTCATTCTCCTACTGGACTCGATCAATGCTAGTGACAACTTTTCCAGTCTTGGATATCTGATCTCTAATCCTCGGAAGGCCTTGCTAGTGTAATAGATCGGTTTTTGCACTCCATCTTCCATTCTTATCAATGACGAGCTAACTGCATTCTCCGATACTGCCAAATACAAGTATAATTTTTCTCCCATCACTGGCCTGGATAACAGTGGAGTTGCTCCCAGATATTTCTTTAATTCTTGAAAGGCCTTCTCGCATTCATCATTCCATTCAAACGTTTTTTGGAGTGTTTTGAAGAATGGGAGACATCTATTAGTTGCTCGTGATACAAATATGTTAAGTGCTGCAACTCGCCCTGTGAGACTTTGGACTTCCTTCTTCGTCGTTGGAGATCGCAGCCCCAATAGAGCCTTGATCTTTTCAGGGTTTGCTTTAATACCTCGTTGGTTGACTATATACCCGAGGAACATGCCTTCTCGTACTCCAAATATGCATTTGGTGGGATTCAGCTTCATTTGATATTTATCTAGTTGATCAAAGGTCTGGCCTAAGTCAATTAGATGGTCAGCAGCTCTCTTGCTTTTTGTCAGCATATCATCAACATAAACTTCCATATTGCAACTGATTTGGTCTTCAAAAACCTTGTTCATCAGCCGCTGATATGTTGCACTTGTATTTTTCAAACCAAAAGTCATAACATTATAACAATAAGTTCCCCTAGGGGTAATGAAAGAGGTACTCTCTCTGTTTTAAGGTTTCATTTTAATCTGGTTGTAACTAGAATAAGCATCCATGAAGCTCAACAACTCGTATCCCGAGGTAGCATCAACTAATTGATCAATTCGGGGCAAAGGAAAATGATCCTTTGGGCATGCCTTGTTACGGTCGGTAAAGTCCACACACATCCTCCACTTGTTGTTTTTCTTCTTCACCATTACCACATTTGCCAACCAGTCTGGATATTTGACATCGTCAATAAAGCAAGCTTTCTGGAGCTTCTCGACCTCCTCTTGTATATCTTGGTTCTTCTCGGGGCTGAAAAATCTTCTTCTCTGCTTTACTGGATTGATTTACTTATTCACATTGAGCTTGTGACATAGGAAATTTGGGTCTATTCCTAGCATATCCTCATGACTCTAAGAAAAAGTTTGTTTTCTGCTTTTTAGGAAAACTATGAATTCTTGTTTTAGTGAGGCATCTAACGACGAACCTATTTGAGTTGTTCGTTCCGGGTGCTCGTCGTCCAGAATGATATTCTCAGTAGCTTCCACTACCTGACCTTTCACGAGCTGCGACTCTTCTCTAGGATCCAATGTTTCAATCTCTGCACCTTCATCTACTTGGTAGGTAGTAGTCTTTTTCCTAGATTCCTCCAGTTCTTCTTGCTCGGCAGATGAGTAGTAACATTCCCGAGCTACTTTTTGGTCACCCTTCACAACTCCCACTCCAAAATTGGTTGGAAATTTCAGGCATTGACGTACAGTAGATGGCACTGCTTCGAACTTCTTCAATCCTACTCTTTCCATGATGATATTGTAAGATGACTGGACATTCTTATCCATCATAAAGAAACGTACTCTTTCTGTTCGACAAGCAGGCCATGTACCGATGAACATATCCAACTTTATCGTCCCAAGTGGAAAGACTTTCTCGCCAGCAAACCCGAGGAGAGGCCTGTGATAAGGTTCCAACTGAGACAACTTTAGATTTAAGCTATCGAAGCATGAGTAGAACATGATATCCACTGAGCTACCATTATCCACAAGTACTCTTGAGATTATTACTTCCTTCATCCTCATTTTGATCACCAATGGATCATTATGAGGATATAGTACACCTGAGAGGTCGTTCTTGGAGAAATCGATAACCAGTTTTTCTTTGATCACCTTCCTCGGGCGATCATCCTCAGCTAGATTTATTCGCTGAATGTATGAACAAGCTTGAGCCTCATTGATGTAAGCTTTCCTTTCCGCAGTAAGGTCCCCACCTCCTGCATCTCCACCTATAATAACATTACAATAAAATGATCCAAAACGAATTGAAAATACCTCACGCTCTGGCTATCTTGGTCTCTTGGGGAGATCGGGGTCATCTTTTGGATCATCTTTATGATCTATTTTCTTTTTTCCTCCTGCTCGATGAGGAGATCTAGACCTCTGTCTTTCTCGGTCATTGCTTTTTCTTTCATTTCTTCGATCAACATACTTGGTCAGCTTTCCTCGTCTGATGAGTGCTTCGATTTCATTCTGGAGAGCTATGCAATTTTTGGTCGTGTGACCATGGTCTTTATGGAACTCACAATATTTAGCCTTATTCCTCTTGTCAGGATCTGACTTCATTTTCTCAGGCCAGTTTAGTTCCTCGCTATTCTTGATCTCTTCTAAAATGTGGTTTATGTCTACTTTCAAAGGAGTATAATTTTCAAATTTCTTCAATACTTCCCATGATGGCTTTATTTTTGACTGCTTGTCGCTACCATTTTTGTTATGTTCTTTCTTTTTAGCTTTATCAACCTCCACCTTGGTCTCTTTGGTGTCCATATTCTTCTTCGCAGCCATAGCCTCCTCGGCATTCATGATCTTGGCCGCTTTTGCCATTAGTTCCGACATGGTTCTGGGTGGATCTTTGGCCGAAGTATAGTACAATTTATTGGGCAACAATCCACTTATCAAAGCAGTAATTGATGTCTTTTCTTCGTAATCAATAACTTCGAGCTTCTCGTTATTGAAACGAGTTATGTAATCCCTGGTGCTCTCACCTATTTTTTCTCTAACACTTAACAAATGTGCCACTCGTTTAACAGGTTTTGCTCCAAAATAGAAATTTCCAATGAAGAGCTCGGCTAGTTGAAAGAAAGTTAAAATCTTCCCCCGAGGAAGATTATTGTACCATATTTGTGTAGATTCGGTAAGAGTTCCCGAAAATGCCCTGCATCTCATCTCATCTCATCTGGCACACCATAGATGTCGGCAGCAGCTTGGTATTGTTCTATATGAAGGACAGGGTCAGTTTTCCATCATATTTAGGGGTCACAACAGGTGCTTTGAACTTTGATGGTATGGGAAAATCCACAATTTCCTGTATAAAAGGCGTCGCTTGGACAAAAGTTCTTTGTAGAGGATTCTTGGCCTTAGACATTTCCCCTAGTCTATCTTCCAACCTTTGAATAGATCCTTTCCATGCATCTTTTCCCTCCTCGGGCCTATTGGTTCGAGCAATTGATCGTGTTGAAGTCGCTTCCTGGGATCTATCATGTCGAGCAACTGGTTGTGATTGGGCAGTACCATCTCTTAGATCAGATGGTCCTTGAAAGTTTCTCGACATGACCTTAGGAGGACTTTTATTCTTCCTAGGGCCCAATCGATCAAAAGGAGAAACCCTACTTAATCTTTTTAGTGCACTAGTCCTTTCTGGAGAGAGAGTGATGTGTTGTTCAGTATCTGTGGCTCGTACTCACGAAGTTCGACCTGATTGATAAGAAAAATTATTAGATCTTTCAATGTGATATGAATCGCTCTGCCTATTATGCGAAGAAAGTAAACGATTATTTCTTTGAACACTTTGTTGTCCAGAATGGGTTGGTGCTCCACCCTGGATGGTTTGCATGAGTTGTCGCATAGTCTCTTGCATCGCCGTCTGGCCTTGAGCCAAATTAGCCCTAATTCCAGCCAGATCTTGAACATTTGGAGGAGCAGATGGATTCGGGGGGTTTCCAGTGTTTCGATTACTGGATTCAGGATTATCAATCATTGGTGATGAATTGTTTTTGGTGAAAAACGATGATTATAGTCGATTCCCACAGACGGCGCCAATCTGTTGATGTAAAAAAATAGATTATCTCTAATTATTTAATTACAGATAAAAATAAATAAGATAAAAGAATTTTAAAGTGGTTCAGCCTTGAAGGAATGGCCTACGTCCACTATTTTGTTATTGCTGACTGTTTGGGAATTCTCGATAACAAATTTTTACCAAGAAATTCTGAGTCCCCTTACAATGAGGATGATACAATGTATTTATAGCCCTGAGGCTGTACATGTGAAAGGGTAATACATAACTTTCCAATAGGCGTGTACATCTGTATGATAATAATCGGCATTTAATGCACATTCAATCCTCTTAATTATCCGATCATTAATTCTCTTGTACGAGATGTAGCTCGGACTACCTAAGCTGCTCGGACTGCCTAAGTAGCTCGGTATCCATGAGTTGCTCGGTGCAGTAAAGTTCCTCGGAGAGCATCTACTACTCGGAGTATCTGAGTTGGTCGGGGAAGTTGAGTTCCTCAAAGTCAAGGTGTTGTTAAAAAATGTTTGTTAGTGCCATGTAGATTGACACGTGTCTCCACTTAACTGATCCACGTCAGCAGACTAAATTTGGTACCAAAATCATGCATATAAACTTGTAGTATTTAGGTGATGGACATATAAACAAGTTTAAAGAACATGAAATAATAAAAGTGAAGATTCTAGTCTTCAAAGTATGTTAAAAAAATACATGTGGTAAGTGTAAGGTAAAAGGCCTACATTAAATGGTTAAAACTAATGTTTTCTAGTAATATTCTTCTCAATTATAAATATATTTATTTCAATACCTTTACTTCCAATAATCATTAAATGATTATTGGAAGTAAAGGTATTGAAATAAAGATATTTATAATTGAGAAGAATATTACTCTAAATGGTTAAAATGGTGTTAAGTTATTAAAAGCACTTAAGAAGTCAGTGTGGGTAGCTGAATGGTGTTTTGGAAAATCAACACTCGTGAAATGGAGTAAAAGATGAGTTTAGAAATAAATGGGTAAAATGATAATTTTATGTAAAGTGGAAAATTTTTATGAAATAAAAATATTGGAAAGGACGTTACACATGATAGTCCTAATGAACATGTTTTTTGTAATAAAATCAAAGTTAAAGTGTAAGGGACATAAAAGGATGTTTTTCAAAGTGTGACACAAGTTGGGGTGAAACCCCAGGTTTCGACTTTGGATGGGTAAAAGGAAATGTAGAAAAATGTGGACAATTGAAAAATGTTAAAACATATTAAAAAGGAACTCGAATGACACTGGGAAAATTAAGGAGGGTCCGAAGCCCTAAGGTGAAAGACCTAAAACACTGGCCATAACATAAGGTGGCATCGCCGACAGTGTGAAGCCCTTTAAAGTACACGGTTATTAGAAGATTTCGACAAAAAGATAAAGAAATAAGGAACATGTCAAGAAATGGGTTATGTGGTAAAAATATATTAATACAACCTAACTTGAATGAATTAATAAATGTTCCGATAAAGGATAAAATGGATAGTAAATGTGTAATTGATTAATGTCCATAAGGTAAAGAAAAAAGTAAAGTGTGACACCCTGCCTAATTAAATTCTAGGTGATCAGTCCTTTATTAAATTATATCCAGGTGAATAGTTGGAACATTCTTAGCATCACTGTCACAAAATAAATTTTCCAATTTAAACACCCTAAATAATTAAGCTAAGTGTGAAAACAATTTATAATTTTATTTATTTATTCAATTTCATATCGAAAACCTTTTTGGAATATAACCCAACATGAATAGTATACGAGATAATTTAAAACAACCATGCATAAAATTGTCAACTAGATTACTCAAACCAAGCAAATATCCACATCGTAAGTCCACATGAGAAAAGAAATAAATCCCACATAAGTACTGAATACTGGAATCATAAATGAATATTGAATCTCTAACAAGTCCAAATAGGGTAAAATAGGAATTGGATGACACATGCCCTATCTACCGAGGAACTAAAACATGAACGGAATCAAAGGTGAGGTCGTCTACTGCAAAGACATGTAACTCCCACATAAGCTGCAGCACCTTCAATCCAAGTAACCAACGCCTAGCGCCTCTGTGGATGGGCACCTATAAAATATACATATATATACAAGAGAGAGAAGATGACAGGAAATGGGTCAGAGCCCGAGTGTAAAAATATCTTTAAAAAGTTTTTTAACAAGTAATTAAATGCTCACTAATTGATAAGACATCCATCTTAGTGCACGATACTCTCTTGAGAATTCTCACCTCTCATCTAGTGTGCACGGCTAACTCTCTACCAAAACATCTTAAGACTACCCCATTCCTCCTCCCTTAAGTCTAATTCAGGAGACCTTGTGATTTTACTTTGTAAAAATTGATACTTTATTAGGAATTTATAGACCAATTATTTTTATCTCAATGTTGCAATAAGATCTCAAACACTAATTAGGATTTGGAGCATCTATTCACTATTACTACTCTTACGCATAATAGAATAAATTCCAGGTATATGAACACATATATTAATATCTCATATAATATACAATATTAATCGACACTCCACATAAAATCTATGGTGCTAGCATACTCTCCTATCATGTCCCTATATCTCTCATACAAAGGGAAATACTAGTTCGAAATCTATCTCGAATAGTATTAACACAAAACACATAAAATGGAGGCGAAGCGTAGTTCCAAGTCACTAAGAGGCCAGCACATACCCTCACATCTCTTAGGACCATTTGTCTATCATTCTCAGATAGCCTATACCAAGGAATCCTATGTTCTAGGGTACAAGTAAATATCCCCGATAAAGGTCCCATCGAGATAAGACTGTCCCGGCGCGACAACCTCCATGATAGCAAGTAGCGCGGGTATGATCATGCACACATATATAATATATACATACACATGCACTTGGTCATATATATAAATATTCACCGTTTTCAATTAGGTTCGCCCATGACCCATAATAATATTTTTAACCGTACGTAGTATAATTTTACTAAATTCTTACGCATAAAGAAGTCATCTCTTTTTATTCTCAATCATAATCATTTCATAATTACTTCTCATCCCTCGAAGTATTCTCTCTTCCTAAAGGTAAATTCAGTAGGTACTCCCTCTCTAACATACTGGTCTAAGTCATTCACGAATCTCTCAATTCTTTAGTTGATGTACGCATGATTCCCAATATGTGTCAAACCCCCGTTAGCCCACGGTTACATCCCATGTCAAATTATATTCAACGATATCTACTTAGACCCTACTGGTTCTCTTCATGACCCATTATGCTCTTTAAATGATATTCAAGGGTTCCTACGCTTTTTTATCCGAATTAAACAAAAAAGGGAAAAACATGCAGTTTCCAGGAGGGGTCAATCGATCGATGAAAGGGGGTCGATTGATCGATCAGTCGATCAATCTACATTCTTGAGTCGATCGATCGATCGAACATTTATTCCGAATTCTGCTATTGTTAACTACGGGTTTCCTTCATCAAACTCAACCAAAACTTCATAATTGAGCCCCAAAATTTCAACCAATTAGACTAATAATTATATTAACCTACCTACATGATTTCCTACGTAAAGCATGTACGAATTTCATCACAAGTATAGGATTAAAGGCCCAAATCATAATCAAGAACCCTAGTTTCATTATAATTTCCAATGTTCTAATTCTTTTTCTAGATTTCTCTCTTCCAAACCATTAAAATTTCGTGGGTACTCCTCTACATATGATAAGATTTTCTAGAATATACTTATTTCTTCTAAAGCATGTGATTTAAATTTCCTAAATCATCAAATTCTTCGAATAAACATATACTATTTAATCCTATTCTAACATGGTTGAATTATCCACTAGAAATCAGCAAGAAAATTACTTGCCTTAAGATAGTAGGTCTGATTCCATGAGTTTGATAGGTATAGGCTTGATCCCCTCACTTCGATCCACGTTTTGGTGGTGGTGGTGGTGCAGTTGGGTTGGTTCTTGGCCTTGGATTCTTGGAAGACTTTTCTCCTTTCTTCCTCTCACTGCCGTTCTAGACTTTTGAGAATGTTAACCCTAGAGGGATCTCCTAACATCTAATATTAAATCTTAATTTTCTTCATTAACTAACGCTGAAAATGGGAAATGACCAAATTGCCCTCCCGGGATACCGGTTAGACCTAAAAACTCCCCGGGATCCAAACTAAAACCCCTGGTACACTTTTCTGACTATCTGGATCTTTTAGAACATGTTGGTGCACTCAAAATAACCATAAGAGTGACTTATAAATTATTCACTTTTTATCATAATAATTTAGTCCCGACACGACACAGGCGCGTCCCTACTTAATTTTCATACTAGTCATTTTATTCACTCGTGACAATTTTAATAAAATCAATTCAATATTTTACTTTACTCATTAAGTAATATTCAACAAATTTCCAATAATTACTAACTCTCGTCACGCTAGTAAATATTTACATAAATATCAGGATTAATATTAATTAAATTCTATCCAATTAAATTTAATAAAATCCCATAATAAATAATTAGAAATCATAAAATTACGGGGTATTACATAAAGTAAGTGGGTAAATGGGTAAGCAAACTAAGATGTTTAACTCATAATTAACACAACAGTGTGTTGTGGGAGGTTTTCAAAGGTTAAATAAGTATTTTCTAATAAGGTGTTCGTGCGTGTTGAAAAGGTGATTTTCAATGAAAATACCAATAAGGGTCGGTTAAAATAAAAAGGGTAATTTCGGTAAACAAATGGTTTTCGGTCAAACCAAGTGGAGTTATTTAAAATATTTAACCGTGTGTTAAATAAAGGGATACATGTCAAAATGAGAAAAGGAAGTCTTTTACAATATTAAGGTGAATTAATGAGGATAAATAAGGTTTTCAGAAGTAAAACGGTTTCATGCATTAAGTATATATATATATATATATATATATATATATATATATATATATATGTGTGTGTGTGTGTGTGTGTGTGTGTGTGTGTGTGTGTGTGTGTATATATATATATACAAGGTCGTTGCATGTGCAAGTAGGTATAACGTGTTAGAGTCTTCTTTCCATTGTTCGATTCTATATTGCATTTGTGTATTTCCCACTGAGCATTCGACTCACTCCCTCATTTTGTTACGGTAGGTTGGGTGCAGATCAGTTAAAATGAAAAGGGTAATTTCGATAGAAAAGGAAGTCTTTTACAAGATTAAGGTGAATTAATCGGGATAAATAAGGTTTTCGGAAGTAAAACAGTTTCATGCATTAAATATATCTGTGTATATATATATATACAAGGTAGTTTTATGTGCACATAGGTATAACATGTTAGTGTCTTCTTTCTGCCATTCGATTCTATATTGCATTTATGTATTTCCCACTGAGCATTTGGCTCACTCACTCATTTTGTTACGACGAGTTGGGTGCGGTTTCATATTTGAGAGTGTTATACAAGTAAGTACTCTATTTTATTTTACGTTAGTATCTCTGTATGCTTGGACTCCGGGGTACTCCATATGGGTCCGTCGCGTAGTTTGATTTAAAATTCGAATTGCATGGTAAGCAAGTGAAATGTTAATTAAAATAAAACTGGATTAGAAAAATTATATAGGTTGTTTCATTTCACTTCAGACCTAATGCTCGGGTCGGATCGGGTTGACTAATGGTAACCCATAAATCCGAGCAAGGGCGTTACAAATGGTATCAGAGCTCTAGGTTCAAGGTTCCTTTTGAGAGTGACATGGTGAGGTCGGTATTGGATCTTTTGACGTTGGTGTTGGTTTGGGACGGTCATGCTAGTTTTGGTGACGGTTTAGTTTATGTACTCGATGGTTAAGTCAAAGAGGTTAGCACGATAGGTGAATTCATTGCCAAGTGGCAGGCGACCAAGTTAGTTATCACTAATCGCTTGCGTGCTTCTGATTTCGATATGTTAGTAAGTTGTGAGTGTCTATGAAAGCCAGTGGTTCCGACACCACATGTTTTTAGTCCGAGGTTCTTGTGTGTCAATTCGTGATGAAATGGGAAGCCAATTGATATTTAAAGAGTGGTGAATGATGTCTATCGAGATAATAACATGACTCGAGTAAAGTCAATTATGGAGATTAGGTGGCTAGTGCATCGTACCTAAATAGTGTTGATTGGTGATAGAAATGCGTTAAGTTCTTTCACTAAGTACTTTCGGGTAGTTAGTACCGATGATGTGATTAGGAGAATTCGATCCTTGCGATAGTATCATGTCGTAAGGAAATTGATGATTGAGTGGGCATGATGAATTGCGTTGGTCAACACTTGGGATGTGTACTCGGTCTAAGTCGATCAGATAGTATCATTACAAGTAAGTGTCCTGATGATTCTTGATTGAAAGTTGTACCAAATAGGGTATGATGAGATTTATGAGCAAATTGTAGTACGTATGTTACGTATGTAGCCATTTTGATCAAGGTGGGAACCGAGCGTCCATGTAAATATGCTAGTTGTTGTTATCGACTTCCAACCGCAATAAAAAAACCTAAAGTTTAACTACACTCTTATGGAGTATAGCGACAAGTCTAGGTATCGAATCCACAGGGAAAAAGGACGATCTTGTTTTGACGAAAGAAGGTAGGTTAATTAATCCTAAAGTTGACTTTAAAAAGGTAAGAAAAGATGATTATGTGATTATGGAATTAAATCTACTAACTAAATGCAAAGTAGATTAAAATACTAAATTAACTACGTGAGAAAAATTAACTAACTAAGAATGAATTAATATGACTAAGGAAAAATAGTTTAGGAATTCAATCCCCCAAACCCTAGTGTGTTGCCCAGTACAAAACTAGTCGTAAATTAATTAATTGATCAAACCCGATGTTTATTACTCCCAAGCATTACATATATGAGGTTCAAACCCACATCATACATAATCAAGATATGAGTAAAGCAATGTCATATTAGCTACACGCGCATTGCACTATTAAGCATCCCGGTTACCTAGGACAAACGAGATCAAAAGTTTTACAACGGTTGTGATCACCATACTACACGATCTAATCAATTATTAAATTTAGAGAACTAATTTTATACCCATGAAAACCAAATTAGGTTGGGTTCATGCATCCCAACCCTTAAAAATCTAGCCTGACATGGTGAAATTAGTGAAAACTACGTTATCTAGGTTGAAAAAAAAATGGAAAAGCTCTTGAATTAAAGGTGCAAAATATGCAAATTCTTCTCCTAGATATTCCTCCTTAATTAGGATATTTTACATGACTGAAATCTGAATAAAAAGAGTCCTAATGACTAAATATATAGGCTAGAGGTTGTTTAGAAGAGTCCTCAAAATGTAAAACTCTTTTGGCTAAAAGATAAGGACAAAATAAAAATCCCGCATCTAGAAAGTTGTCACACTTAGAAAGCGTGACTAATTTTGTAACGGACTGTAAAGCATGACAAAAGGCGAGCCGGTTCGGGTCCTAGGTGAACCGGTTCCGATTTCCAGAATGGCCAAGCCTTGCTCGCCTCTTTTTCCATTTGGATTTTGGGATTTCGATCTCAATCTTCAAATGGGCATAACTTCTTCACCATAGCTCGGATTGAGGTGACTTTTTTTCCTTTGTTCTTGTAATTGAAAGATCTTAAACTTTCCAGTTGGCCCCACCTCCAGCATATGGCTATAAAATTACAAAAATTCCCTTGAACTCCTCATTTCTTGGTTTCTTTCACTGTTTTGCGTTCTCTATCGCACTAATTTGCATGAAATACCTGTAAAACACATAAGAGATACCCAAAATATGAAATACTTTCCAAAAAGGTTTAGTAGCATAAATATGAGATAAATCCAAGTTGTTTACAATGCACGGGATCATAAAAATACCGAAATTAACGGGATAAATGTGAAGAATTTATGCCTAATCTGATGTCTATCGAGATAATAACATGACTCGAGTAAAGTCAATTATGGAGATTGGGTGGCTAGTGCATCGTACCTAAATAGTGTTCATTGGTGATACAGATGCGTTAAGTTCTTTGACTAAGTACTTTCGAGTAGTTAGTACCGATGATGTGATTAGGAGAATTCGGTCCTTACGATAGTATCACGTTGTAAGGCAATTGATGATTGAGTAGGCATGATGAATCGTGTTGGTCAACACTTGGGATGTGTACTCGGTCAAAGTCGGTCAGATAGTATCATTACAAGTAAGTGTCCTGATGATTCTTGATTGAAAGTTGTACCTCATAGTGTATGATGAGAGTTACGAGAAAATTGTAGTACGTATGTTACGTATGCAACGATGATGGTTAGGGAGACTAAGGAGTCAACTCTAGGTAGTCTTCTATGTAGGGGTTCAGAAAATATGATGTGATTTTAAGGAATATGATCTTTAGTATGTCGATGATGCAGACCTATAGGTTTATAGGTTGTAGGCGACGTCCTATATCCTGCCAGAATCCTTAGTAGTACTAGTTGTGGTGTGGTATGTGGTTTATGGTCACAACCATTTTGGATAAGAGATAAGATTATTATCTAAGTGTCAAGACTCGTTTTAGCAGTCGAGGTACTTTCTAGATGCGAGCTAATCCTAGTGTGAGTGTGGTTTAACGGCATCCTGGAGTGTCCGTAGGATAAATTGTGTGTGGCATCCTTGGGAAATAGAAATTGACTTGTTATGACATCCTAAGGTATTCAATGTCTAAGGTGACCATGCGTAGAAGCTCGTAGACTAGTGTATTTGAAAGCACCTAGTAATCATGATATGGGTATTGAAAGGTTTGTAGAGCGCACCTACAATGATAAAGGCATGGATGAAGAAACCTTGTCAGGTCTTGAGGAATTTTACATAGAATGTGTTGGTATTCTTAGGATACTAGTTAAGTCCGTTATGAAGAAGCATTAGAGTCCTAGTAAAGATTATGTTGAAGGTCAGGTGATGATATCAGGTTGCTGGTCAAGGTTTAAAAAATTCGAATAGCGTACGTGTTGGGAGCGATTTTTCGAATCGGCTTAGAGGGGTAGTGTATCCTCCAAGGAGAAATTAGAAGTTCGTGTTGTTTATGAGGCGTAATACCCGGGTGTCATGGAATGACCAGTAGTGGATGTGACATATGATCTTGAGGAGTATTAGGAAATATATTCGAGACTTAGTTTGATGATGCCATATGGAGACTTAAAATGGTAACCAGGGTGGGGTAATATCGAAGCATGACTAGAATGTTGGTGTGTGTCAACGTTATATGCTAGGATAGCCTTAGAAAGGTAAGGACTAGTTCTTGGCACGTCCTGCCAAGCCGGTACGGAATAGGAGATGTAGCCATGTGTGATACTTACTACCTTATAATGCTAATGGTAACTGGTGTGGTCATCACATGAGTTCAGTTTGGGTAGAACCTAGAACTAAGCTTGATGACAATCTCATATAGTCAAAGGACAAAATAAGGTGCATGTCTTTCTTCAACGGAATACTGCCTAAGGGGAATTGGGGTTACGATCACGATATGATAAGACATACAGTAACCTAAGTGATGTACGTGGGTGACGTTGTCACCAGTAAATGGACTAGGTCAGTGTGAATAAGGGAGTTAGGCATTCTCCAACTAGAGCGGTTCATGGGTGCTAAAGATGTGAGGAGAAGGTCCTTACTCCCAAGGAGGGAAGTCGGGTGTTGACTATCTAAAGAGAGACATGTTCATATTTTGCTTTCGTGTTACGAGGATTAATGCATTTTATTTGATTCGTCATGGTCGGTGACTCAAGACAAGGTATGTGGCTAGGATCATAGCCATTGATAATGTCTAGGGTGAGTGATAAGACTTAAATCATATGGCATGGTTTTTCTTTCATAAATCATAGTCTGACACGTATGGGCAGGATTTTCTCCTAACGGTTGCTTATTCCTTCTGACTCTTGTGTGTCCCTTTCAGTTTCGGTAATCGGGGATCGATATTCTCACCTGCGTGGTATCTTAGATGGGTACCATGTCATGGCTCGACGCGGTTGGGATTGGTAGAGAGCGGGTGCACCTCGTATGGTCAATGCATCTCGGTAGTTGATTGCGCCCTATTTGAGGTATTCTTTCTCTTGCACAAAGTTTGGTGTATGGGTGGCTTCACTTTTGGCCACACAGTTTTGAGAAAGGATAGTCCCCCAATTTTTAATTCTTATGAAAATATTATTTTTCCTTTTTATGAAATAGATGCGGAAGCGATATGATGGTTCACCTTAAAACAAAATTTTAATTTCTTAACAAATTAAAATTAAACCAAGTGAAAATAATTAAAACATTAAAATCATTTTCACTTAAACATAATTAATCCAAGTCCTAGAAAATTTGCCTACAAATGAAATTAAATGACTTGAATAGAATTAACGAAACATTACCCAAAATTTACTAAGCACCAAAGTAAATTAGTAGTGAATAAATTAAGCCAATTTTATCTTGAATTATCCTAAGCATGCGTTCTAAGTTATTATGCAAGATAAAAGTAAATCAATCACACTACGCCGCGATGTATGAGGAAAAACCCAAGACGGGAAACAACCTCGGACGACCCTAGCCTAAAATCCACTAAGTATGGAATTTACAATTACCAGACAAAAGACTTACATCACACGACTCGATCCCTCTCAAGCCTCGACGCTCCTTCTTGAAAACACCTCCACCTAGCGAATAACCATAGAGCTCCACCGCGGTCTCGGAATCCACCGATCGGACTTTATGTGGTCACCGTCACCCGAACTAGGAGCCTTTCTCGAAGTGGGTAAATCACGAAAACCTCTTCTTCTTTTTACGATTTAGAAGCAAATCCAAACTTCTCTTCAAACTAATATAGAGATAAACCCAGTGCCAAAACTCCAAGCAAGATGTATATATATATATATGAACTTGGATAAACAAAACTATGGGTGTAAACTAGAGTGGTAAATGATTTTCTCCTTGAAAATTAACACTCAAAACAATGAACTTTTTCTAAAAACAATTTTGCTTTCAAACACTCTCTAGAGGTTGGTAGGATATGAAAAGGTTGAGTTCAAAAAGGTTATTCCCGCACATTATAAGTTCTGAAAAAAGTTAGTGGAGAAACAAATGGGAAACTTGGGTAAAACTGCCAAAAGTTTTTCCCGCCTGAAATTTCGTTCAAACGACATTTCGTTCGAACGCCATTCTCATTCGAACGAGTCTTCTAACGAAGTTCCAGTATGAACTCGTTAGAAGATCGTTAGAAATTTCGTTAGAACGACCATCTCGTTCGAACGACATTTCAAATGAAGTTCCAGTATGCCATAATGGGAAGTCGTTGGTAATCTCGTTCGAATGACTTGTGGTTAGAACGATAATCTCGTTTGAACGACACTTGGAACGAACTTACAGAATGTTCAAAAATTCTTTTTAAGCCCAGAAACTTTATAAAGTTTATATATAGGTTTTAATAGAAAAATATTCTGAAAACAAAAACACAGTTTTAAAAACCTAACACCCAATATAAACCATTCCAAGCTCCTATATATATATATGTAATGCATTCATACCTTGGGAGTATGGAACCACTATTGATGACGTAGAAACGAGGCACTCAAACTCGGCATTTTGATGAAGCTTTATACACGTGGCCGCTACGTCTTCAACAAGCACGTCATAGGCTTGAAAGATGACTAATATACTCTATCCTATGACTCAAACGTTTTTGTCCAGAATTGAGCCAAAACTACAAAGGACTCAATTGGAAATTTGCGTCCTTAAAAGTTTGCTCGTAGTATTGGCTTTTCATAGGAGTAACGACCTTTTTACTGACCAGATTAGCAGTTAGTGTCTCTGGTTGGATGGAGTAGGACGATGACTTGAGGATATTATATAGTGTGAGAAATAGAGGAAAACTTAACACATGATGTTGCTTTGCCTTGGTGAGTGGATTGGTGGGAGGCTCAAGTGAGTGCTCAATGATGAGACACCTAGAGTAGTACTAAGGTTATTAGAGTGATGCAGCGAAAGGTGTTAGTTGAATGCGCGATGAAGATTGGGTAGGTGTATTACTTCTCAGAGTGAGAAATTAGCAATGTATGGTTGATCTCAACTTTAGGCAGAATTGTGTAGTCAGGATAACCTAATAAATTGTGGGGATGCAGTATATATAGTCCTAAGGCTAGAAATGGATTATGATGATGAATTTGATGATTGGTTACGTTACAGTTAACTCTTGGGTGAGTGTCGATCATTAGAGGGGATTGGCGTGGAGGCGCCGATATGCTTTGGATATTAGTACAGGTAGTCCTAGGACTTAATTGAGCATGATCATCGAGTGAGTGGAGACTTGGAGTCAGTTATGTGATGTTCATGGTTAGCAAAATGGTGAGAATTAGAGCATATGGCATGTTGAGCCTTTGGCGACAAACCCCGTGTAAGGACGTGTGATGTGATCTTAGTTATTGAGGACTTCGATGCATTATCTTAGAGGATTTCTATGACTTGGAATGAGAATTGGTAAACCCCATGAATTTTAAGAATTGACGGATCGAGAATTTTGGGGGCGAAATTCCCCAAGGAGGGAAGTTTTTAATACCCCGCTTCAATATTTTATTTATTTCCTCGCAAGAGATGTAATAATATAAAGACATTGAGATTTGGATGGTTATGTCTGGGTTTATATTCTTAATTGAGTGTTTTGGAGTCTTGATAAGTATTGTTGGAAGATGGAGGGTTCAAATAAGAAATTTGGAGAACATAGGGAAAAGGGTTGTTCAAACGAATTGGAGGTCATTTGAACGAGAAACAAGGTCATTCGAAGCAGGGGATGGTCCTGGTCGTTTGAAGTATTAGATCGAATGAGATGCCTCTCTCATTCTAATGAGGGGAATCTCATTTGAACGAGGCTGTTTATATTTTAAATCAATTTGCCCTTGTGCGTTGTCTTATTCTAGGCCTATGGATTGATGACCCGTCGAGCTCTAGTGAGTCCAGATTGGCCAAAATCGGAATTTGGTAGTCTTGGAGGGTTTTATAAGGGGTGTTTGGGTTCATTTGGAGTGGAAGAAAATATATATATATATATATATACCTTGGGTGATCAAGCCTTAATTTAATTTAAACAGGTTTCTTAAATGGTTCATTCTTAGCATCACTGCCGAAAGCTTTTTAAGTTACTAACCACCTAAGTGAAATTAAGTGAGTGCCAAATTTTATCTTTCTTAAGTAGAATAAATAATCCATACAAACACATTACAATTCTAGTAATAATAAAATAGTTTGCATAAATAACCGAATGCATGTAAAGTCTTGCCGAAAACCACGGCCAATAAAGGACAACTCAGAATCCAGAATCAGACTAAACTGTAAAAGTAAAGATAGGACAACACGTCCCAACAAGAATACTAAAATTGAAATCCTGCACTAGAACTAAAAAAGGAGGAAGCGTCTAAACAATCCATGCAACATCCACATGTACTGCAGCTCCCAAATCCTTGGAATGAAATCATGCTGGGTGTCCCTGTGGCTGGGCACCTAAAAGGTTTTAAAAATTTTACATAGCAAGAGTTAGTACTCAAAATATTTTGAAAATATTTTGCAAGAAGTTATCCCAATTGAGTTATTGATTACACCTATTAAGGATTCGCACACTCCCTTGAACTTCCTCACCTCTCTTCTATAGCGCATGTCTAACGAGGATACTTAGTTCACCTAGTTATACTGCCCATAAGCGTAGGTAAATTATTTACTGCTTGTTATCCTTATTCTTATAATAATTACATCAAGCTATAAATTATTACTACGATATCAACAATTCATCTCATTATCTACTATTCTCAGTTTGTAGATTATGCACATAGAATACATTTTATCACACAATCATGTATTGAATATTAGTTATCACAATATATCCTTTTACTACACATAAAGGAATTTTGGTTCGGAATGATTCATCGACCCCAAGTGAGAGTTGGTTCGGAATTATCCATCGACCCCAACTATTTTTAAAAATATATATATACACATATTCTGGTTCGGGACTCTTTCATCGCGACACCAGTTCAAGGTTTGGTTCGGCATTCTCATCGACCCCAAACATATAATAACTTTATGTTAGTTCGAAATGTCTCATCGACCCTAACATAATTAATTTAGGTAAAATTATCTTAACCCAAACTTTTATATAATTTAGTAGGTACACACCCGACCCATCAAATCATGCACGTATGTAATATATTTTACTTATATCCACCGTACTCATTAATTTACATTTTATTTCACTATTGCATTTATTCGAGTATTAACACAACTCTAAGGGTCCTAGTTACCCCTCCCTTAATTCAGTAGTTAAGTTAACTTTAACCTACTGGTATTATTCTGGAAATTTACTCTCACCCTTTCCGTAGCCAAATTCTCACTATCCCAACATACGGCTATCGATCGTTCTCCCGTCGGTCCATTTCTCTAAAATTCCCACTCAATCATTTATGAAGAAATATAATGGTACACCTACTGTTATTTATGAAGTCTCCTCATAGGTAAAATATCATCACTAAGGTTCCCATCAAGCGACGGTAATTAAAAGGAAATTTATTCATAAAATTTTCTAAAGTCCAGCCAGGGTCGATCGATCGATGGGATATGGTCGATCGATCAACTGCTCGATCGATCAACATTCAAGGGTCGATCAATCAATCAAGCAGTGACAGATCCATTTCATCTTCTTCATGCGGGTTTCACCATTTTTATCTATCTATCTATCAATCTATCTTTCATGATAATCCACCATATTTTCAACCAACAATTTCTAATCATTCCTACATGTTCTGGGATGATTACTAACGATTTAAAACAACAAAATCATTATAAATCTTGGACAAATTAACTAAAAATCTTTCTAATATTCAAGAACCCTAAAAATACATTCTTTACATCTTTCATCCAAATTCCAGATTTTTAGTTCGAATTAATCATCTAGTTTTCTATGATATCAGAATTATTGGAGATCCAAAAATGTCCTACATGCAATCCCTATCAATCATGGATCATAATCAATTGTTTTACCCCCAAAAATATCATAAAAACCATGTTCTTCTTAAAGCTTAAGTATGGGTATTATAACTCAATTTATTTTACAAATAACCACTTGCCTTATGATTTGTAGGGTCTGATTTCGTGGTTGTTGATGATGGTTGATGATTTTGATCCTTCAATCCTCCTTCCCAACAACTTTATGGTGAAATCTCCTTAGAATTTCCCCTCCTTCCTTCTTTTGCCTTAGGAAATTGTCTCTCTCTCTTCTCTAATGGCTATGGTGTGTTTTCTTTCTTTGTAACCCTAGCCTCAACTCTTATAATCTGATCTAGGGTTTCAAAATTCGTAAGTCTACTTACCCATAATTGTAAAGAGACCAAAATGCCCCCGAATGGTCCCGGTTTAGCCCGAAAATGACCTGGCACTCAACTAGTACCCCCGGGTACACTATTTTGACTAATTCGACCCTTTCGGAATCATCTGTGGACTCTAAATTATCGGTTGAGTCTCTTAAATATTTTTCTACTCTCATCTTTAATTTTTGTCCTACGCGCGACACTCGGTTGAGATAACTCCGGTGCGTCCATATAGTCACTAGACCGTACATATCAACATTCAAAATTTACTACTCATATTTAGTAAATTTTTAATCGTCATATTTATCTTTATTAACATTATATCACATTAAATTACTCGTCTCACGTAATTTAAATAAAACGTATTTTATCACATTAAATTACTCTACTCAAGTAATTTAAATAAAATGTATTTTCCTAATTAAGCAGAATTACGAGGTATTACATACTTCCCCTCTTACAAAAGGAATTTAGTCCTCAAAATTAGAAAATACCTGCTGTGAATAATTCTGGATATTGCTCTCTCCTATCCTCCTCCCGTTCCCAAGTGGACTCATCCACATTGTGATGTCCCCACTGTACTCGCACTAAGGGTACCACCTTGGATCATAATTTACGCTCACTATAATCCAGAATAGCCATGGGTCTTTCTTCATACGAGATATCTGGCTGCAAATCGATCTCCTCCTGTGGAATGTGCCAGAAGGCTCTCTTGCTCCTCTTGTATTTCTTCAGCGATGCCACATGGAACACATCGTGTATTCGCTGAAGATGCTCAGGGAGTCCCAATATGTAAGCTACCATCCCACCCTCTCAATGATGGGAAATGGTCCCACATATCTCGGTGTTAATTTCCCTTTCTTGCCGAACCTCATAATCCCTTTCATAGGAGATACCTGAATTAACACCTGGTCGCCCACATCTAGGTCCACGTGTCTCCTACCGGCGTTAGCATAACTCTTCTGCATATCCTGAGCTATTCGAATACGTCCTCGAATCAACTCTATTTTGTAGGAAGTCTCCTGTATCATCTCTGGCCCCAATATCTTGTTATCCCCCACCTCTAACCAACAGGCAGGCGAACGACAAGGCCTCCCGTAAAGTGCCTCGAATGGAGCCATGCCGATAGTGAATTGGTAAGAGTTATTATATGCAAACTCCACTAAAGGAAGGTATGGATCCCAACCTCCCCCAAAATCTTAGACACACATCCCTAGCATATCCTCCAACATCTGGTTTACCCTTTCAATCTGACCGTCCGTCTGTGGGTGATATGCCGTACTCAACCGTAAGTCGGTGCCCATGGCCTCCTGAAAGCTCTGCTAGAAATGTGACACAAATATTTTGTCTCGGTCCGACACAATATTAATAGGGACTCCATGCACCTTAACAATCTCTGAAATAAATAGCTGCGCGTACCACATCGTATCATAATCCGTATGAACCGGTAAGAAATGAGATACCTTAGTCAGCTGATCCACTATCACCCATATGGAATTGTGACCCTTTTGTGATGTTGGTAACCCAGTAATAAAATCCATCGATATACTCTCCCACTTCCACACGGGAATCTCTAGTGGTTGTAGCATCCCTGAAGGCCTCTCATGGTCAACTTTAACGAGCTGACACGTAACACACTTTTGAGACAAATTCTGCAATATCTCGTTTCATACTTGACCACCAATATAATCGTCGCATATCTTGGTACATTTTGTCCCCACATATATGTACCAAAAATTTCAACCCGTGTAACTCCGTCATAACGGCATGCCTCAAATCATCATCTTCGTGTATTATCAGCCTACCATTAAACCGCAGTCCGCCCTCTGAGGTGATGGAGTAGGACTCTGCCCCCTCGGCTAGTAACTGTCGTACTTTGTCATAACAAAATGGGTCTTCGGCCTGTGCCCTCACTACCCGCATAACACTCTTGGGAGTGATAGCTAAAACTGCCATGCATGCTCTCGCCATCTCATCCTCGTGTCGAAGTTCACTCCCCTTCGCCTTCCAAATTTCTACCAACTCCCCGGTAAGTCTTCTGCTTAACGCATCTGCCACCACGTTAGCCTTACCAGGATGATACTGTATATCAAATTGGTAGTCCTTCATGAATTCAAGCCACCTTCTTTGCCTCATATTCAGATCCTTCTGAGTGAACAGATACTGTAATGACTTATGATCCATGAATAGAGTGAACTGCTCGCCCAAAAGATAGTGCCTCCATATCCTCAATGCAAAAACGACCGCTGCCAACTCGAGGTCATGGATGGGGTAATTCTTCTCATGTGGCTTAAGCTTTCGGGATGCATAAGCTATAGCCTTCTCCTCCTGCTGTAACACACCCCCAAGCCCTTGTAAGGATGCATCAGTATAGACTCAGTATTCCACTCTGCTCCTAGGTAAGGCAAGAACGGGTGCTGATGTCAACTTGTCCTTTAATTCATCAAATGCTAACTGACAACTGTCATTCCATACGAAGGGAACTTCCTTCCGAGTCAAGTTTGTCAAAGGTCCGGTAATTTTTGAGAACCCCTTGATGAAGCGACGATAATAACCGGCCAACCCCAAGAAACTGCAAATTTCGGTCGGTGTCGTGGGCTGTCCCCACTCCCTCACCGCCGATACCTTACTTGGTT
Source organism: Sambucus nigra (assembly GCA_949130495.1). Lineage (NCBI taxonomy): Eukaryota > Viridiplantae > Streptophyta > Magnoliopsida > Dipsacales > Adoxaceae > Sambucus > Sambucus nigra. The sequence goes on from OX422209.1 coordinate 251,021,918, forward strand.
CAACCGCAATGCCTCTGCTAGATACAACGTGACCTAGGAACTGAACCTCCCAAAGCCAAAATCCACACTTCTCAAATTTGGCGTACAACTGATGGTCCCGCAATGTCTGTAGAACCATTCATAAATGTTCAGCATGTTCCTCCTCTGTGCGAGAGTAAATCAGAATTTCGTCTATGAATACAATCAAAAACTGATCCAAAAACTCCCTGAATACTCTATTCATGAGATCCATGAATACTGTCGGTGCATTAGTTTGCCCAAACGGCATCACTTTGAACTCGTATGACCCGTACCGTGACATGAGAGCGGTCTTAGGTACATCCTCTTCTCGAATGCGCAATTGGTGGTAAACTGACCTCAAATCGACCTTTGAGAAGTATGCAGCCCCTCTCAACTGATCAAATAAGTCGTTAATCCTCGAAAATGGATACTTATTACGTATCGTCACTTTGTTCAACTCTCTGTAATCTACACACAGACGAAGTGAACCATCCCTTTTCTTTACAAATAACACCGGCGCACCCCATGGCGATGTACTCCGTCGAATGAAACCCTGTCCTAATAGCTGCTGAATCTGTTTTCTCAGTTCTCTCATCTCCGAAGGATCCATGCCATACGGTGCTCTGGAAATCGGTCTCGTCCCCGATGCTAAGTCAATTACGAACTCTATCTCCCTGCTGGGTGGTAACCCTTGTATCTCTTGAAAGACATCCTCAAAATCCCTCACAACTGGGATTGAGTCCAGAGAAACGATAACCCCGTGTGAGGTCTCCTCCTCAATATAATATAAATGAGTTCGCGATCCTCCCTTGGGGTGTGGCATTGCCACAAGGAACATCTCTTGTCCCGGGATGGAGAACACGATAATCCTTTCATAACAATCTACCATTGCCCTATAATGTGCCAACCAATCCATGCCTAGGATGACATCATATCCATCCATATCCAGCACTAGGAGGTCCGCCGCTAGACTCAATATCCCGACCATAATGTCCACACCCTTACAAATCGAGTGTATGAGGGACCCACTACCCATCGATGACTCCACGCAAATAATATGAGTATCAGCTGTCGCTAATACGCCGGCTGCCCGTGCAAATCTAGTGGAAATAAATGAATGCGTCGCCCCCGTGTCAAACAAAATACTACCCTCAAGTCCATGAATAGGAAATATACCTGCGACTTCCGGCGGTGCAGGAGGTGCTGGCTGAAAAGGAATATCACGGACGTTGAACACACGCCCGTACTGCATCTGTCCTGGCTGTGGGGCCTGTTCTACTGTTGGGGCTAATGGAGCCTGCTTCCCTGGCTGGGCACCCTGTTGTTGCGCCCTGTCTGGCTACAGAAAATTCCTGCTCTTATAACCCTGTTGGCCACAAGTGAAACACTGACTCAAAAAGTGTCTCTGCCCTTGGCTCGGTTGGCCCTGACGTTGTCCCTGTTGCCCTTGACCTTGCTGTCCTCTATTTTGATTCCCTTGGCCCTGTCGGCCCTGAGTAACTGGTTGCTGGGGACCTTACTGGCCCTGTCTATCAAAGCGATGCCTCCCGTGCTTAAACTTCTCGGTAGGGTTCCCCTGTCGGGAATCCTGCCCTAACTGGCCCACTGTTTGCTGCTGTGGTGCGTTGTTTCCACTACCTCCATCCACCTTGCCCGGTTGGCTAGGCTCACCTCTCTTGTTTCCCTTCACATGAAAATGGTGATCCTGACAGTGTAGTAGAGCAGCATTGACGACATCTATGTAGGTTACCAATGCCGGATTACCAATAAAATGTTGTCTGATTCTCCAGGTTAGGCCCTCCATAAATTTTGACTTCTTCCTCTCCTCATCGCTCACCTCATTTGGCATAAAGTTGGCCAAGCGGGTAAACTCCTCCTCATAATCAGTAACTGAGCGATCACCCTGAACCACTTCGCTGAATTTCTTCCTCATCTCTGACTCCACTGCTGGAGGGAAATACTTGTGGTCAAACCTCACCCAAAACTCAGAAATTGCCAAAGTGTCCCTTTCCTCGGTGGTGGTAACTGACTCCCACCACTATAAGGCCGCTCCAGACAGACGGAAAGTGTCTAGCATTTGTTTTTGTACGTCGGTGCACTCTAGCATGCGCAAGTGGCGCTGGGTATTTTTCTTCCAGTTGCACGCCTCCACTACATCGGTACTACCCTGAAACTCAGGTGGGTATCCTTTCTTAAATGTCTCTCTGACTCGCTGCCAAGTAGATGGTCCTGCTGGAGCCTGAACTACCGGTGCCACGGGAGGAGGTACTTGAGGCTGAGGAAAGTGGGCTGCCATGGCCCTCATAGCTGTCTCGACTGCCTGAGCCACTATCATTGCAACCTGAGTAATGGAAATTAACTCGGGTGGGGCTGGTGGTATCGGCACCTGTGGCTCCTGATGAGCCTCCCTCACCTCATTTCTGGCTTCAGCCCTCTCCGCTCTCTGTTTCCTCGGTGGCATCTTAAATAAGATCAAATTGTATAAGTACACAGTTTATACAAATTTTAAGAGCAGATGTACGATAACGCAAAAGCGGGTATTGAATCAACAGTCCTAATAGTAGGGATCTAATACAACCAAACGTTACGCTGAAATGCGGTAAGCCATACAGATCCTATGGACACTAGAACCTAATGCTCTGATACCATCTGTGACACCCCGCCCAATTAAACCTTGGGTGATCAAGCCTTAATTTAATTTAAACAGGTTTCTTAAATGGTTCATTCTTAGCATCACTGCCGAAAGATTTTTAAGTTACTAACCACCTAAGTGAAATTAAGCGAGTGCCAAATTTTATCTTTCTTAAGTAGAATAAATAATCCATACAAACACATTACAATTCTAGTAATAATAAAACAGTTTGCATAAATAACCGAATGCAGGTAAAGTCTTGCTGAAACCACGGCCAATAAAGGACAACTCAGAATCCAGAATCAGACTAAACTGTAAAAGTAAAGATAGGAAAACATGTCCCAACAAGAATACTAAAATTGAAATCTTGCACTAGAATTGAAAAAGGAGGAAGCGTCTAAACAATCCCTGCAACATCCACATGTGTTGCAGCTCCCAAATCCTTGGAATGAAATCATGCTGGGTGTCCCTGTGGTTGGGCACCTAAAAGGTTTTAAAAATTTTATATAGCAAGAGTTAGTACTCAAAATATTTGGAAAATATTTTGCAACAAGTTATCAAAATTGAGTTATAGATTACACATATTAAGGATTCGCACACTCCCTTGAACTTCCTCACCTCTCTTCTATAGCGCATGTCTAACAAGGATACTTAGTTCACCTAGTTATACTGCCCATAAGCGTAGGTAAATTATTTACTTCTTGTTATCCTTATTCTTGTAATAATTACATCACGCTATAAATTATTACTAAGATATCAACAATTCATATCATTATCTACTATTCTCAGTTTGTAGATTATGCACATAGAATACATTTTACCACACAATCATCTATTGAATATTAGTTATCACAACATATCCTTTTACTACACATAAAGGACTCTTGGTTCGGAATGATTCATCGACCCCAAGTGAGAGTTGGTTCGGAATTATCCATCGACCCCAACAATTTTTAAAAATATATATATACACATATTCTGGTTCGGGACTCTTTCATCGCGACACCAGTTCAAGGTTTGGTTCGGCATTTCTCATCGACCCCAAACATATAATAACTTAATGTTAGTTCAGAATGTCTCATCGACCCTAACATAATTAATTTAGGTAAAATTATCTTAACCCAAACTTTTATATAATTTAGTAGGTACACACCCGACCCATCAAATCATGCACGTATGTATATATTTTACTTATATCCACCATACTCATTAATTTACAATTTATTTCACTATTGCATTTATTCGAGTATTCACGCAACTCTAAGGGTCCTAGTTAGCCCTCCCTTAATTCAGTAGTTAAGTTAACTTTAACCTACTGGTATTATTCGATCGTTCTCCCGTCGGTCCATTTCTCCAAAATTCCCACTCAATCATTTATGAAAAAATCTAATGGTACACCTACTGGTATTTATGAAGTCTCCTTATAGGTAAAATATCATCACTAAGGTTCCCATCAAGCGACGATAATTAAAAGAAAATTTATTCACAAAATTTTCTAAAGTCCAGCCAGGGTCGATCGATCGACATTCAAGGGTCGATCGATCGATCAAGCAGTGACAGACCCAGTTCATCTTCTTCATGCGGGTTTCACCATTTTTATCTATCTATCTTTCATGATAATCCACTATATTTGCAACCAATAATTTCTAATCATTCCTACATGTTCTGGGATGATTACTAACGATTTAAAACAACAAAATAATTATAAATCTTGGACAAATTAACTAAAAATCTTTCTAATATTCAAGAACCCTAAAAATACATTCTTTACATCTTTCATCCAAATTCCAGATTTTTAGTTCGAATTAATCATCTAGTTTTCTATGATATCAGAATGCTTGGAGATCCAAAAACGTACTACATGCAATCCCTATCAATCATGGATCATAATCAATTGTTTTACCCCCCAAAATATCATAAAAACCATGTTCTTCTTAAAGCTTAAGTATGGCTATTATAACTCAATTTATTTTGCAAATAACCACTTGCCTTATGATTTGTAGGGTCTGATTTCGTGGTTGTTGATGATGGTTGATGATTTTGATCCTTCAATCCTCCTTCCCAACAACTTTATGGTGAAATCTCCTTAGAATTTCCCCTCCTTCCTTCTTTTGCCTTAGGAAATTGTCTCTCTCTCTCTTCTCTAATGGCTATGGTGTGTTTTCTTTCTTTTCAACCCTAGCCTCAACTCTTATAATCTGATCTAGTGTTTCAAAATTCGTAGGTATACTTATCCATAATTGTAAAGAGACCAAAATGCCCTCGAATGGTCCCGGTTTAGCCCGAAAATGACCCGGCACTCAACTAGTACCCCCGGGTACACTATTTTGACTAATTAGACCCTTTCGGAATCATCTGTTGACTCTAAATTATCGTTTGAGTCTCTTAAATACTTTTCTACTCTCATCTTTAATTTTTGTCCTACGCGCGACACTCGATTAAGATAACTCCGGTACGTCCATATAGTCACTAGACCGTAGATATCAACATTCAAAATTTACTACTCAGATTTAGTAAATTTTTAATCATCATATTTATCAATATTAACATTATATCACATTAAATTACTCTTCTCACGTAATTTAAATAAAACTTATTTTATCACATTAAATTACTCTACTAACGTAATTTAAATAAAACATATTTTCCTAATTAAGCAGAATTACGGGGTATTACAATATATATATATATATATATATATATATATATATATATATATATAGAGAGAGAGAGAGAGAGAGAGAGAGAGAGAGAGAGAGAGAGAATGGTGGTCTTCCACTATGTTTGAGCATTCCTCCACCTCACACCCTCAAACCACCATACCACCACCATTCTTACACCTTAAGATACCACTTTCTTCGAATATCCCACCATATCCAAGCCCTATATACCCATTTCTACCATGGATGGGTATAACTACGAATTTTGGATATGTTGCTGGGGGTATTGGAGAAGATGAATATGGGATTTTTATGGATCTTCAAAGGGGTTTTGATGGAGCTTTCATAGAGACAAACTTAGTGGAGCTAGGCAACCTCCTTGAGGCCACCTTAGGAGGTGGGAGTTTTCCATCTTATTAGAAATCTCATGCCTTCCATTATTGGACCTTCATTTGAGGTGGAAAAATCTACTCTTAATTTAAGACTATATTTGTGTATATTAGTAGTCTTATTGCAAGAAGTTAAGAGTAGAATGCATATGAATAAAATGATGGATCTCTAGTAGATTTGGTATTAAAATTTTTTATGAAATAAAAATGTTGGCAAAAATGTTATTTTTATTGGGTATAAAGAATGAGTAAATATTTGGAGGTTTTCTTGAAATAATGGGAATTTTCATGAAAATGGTATGTTTCAAGAAGTTGGGTGATAAACATTTTTATGAAATAAAAATGTTTAAAATTTATATTTTTATCTTGCTAAAGATATTTGGTAAATTAAGTTTGATTTCTTTCAAAAATGAAAATTATATAAAAATGGGACACTGGCTTGAGTTTTTAATATGAATTTATAGAAAGGAAACTATGTTTAACCCATTTGGTAGGATTTTAGGATTTACAATCCATCTTCTCAAGCATATAAACTTGTAGTATTTGGGTAATGGACATATAAATAAGTTTAAAAAAGATTTTGTTGGATTTAAACATGAAATAATAAAAGTGAAAATTCTAGAATTCAAAGTATGTGAAAAAAAGGAATTATATGAGATAAGTGTAAGATTGTAGGACTACATGTCCCAATAAAAGAAACTCGTGTTTTTCTTATAAAGTAGCCTTATCTGTTTAATAATTCTTGGAAGTAAAGGTATTGAAATAAAGATGTTTCCAATTGAGGAGAATATTATTCAAAAGGGTTTTAATATGTTAAAAATACTTAAGAAGTTAGTGTGGGTAACTTAATGGTGTTTTGAAAAATTAACACTTGTGAAAAAGGAGTAAAAGACGAGTTTTGAAATAAATGGGTAAATTGGTAATTTTACATAAAGTGGAACATTTTTATAAAATAAAAATGTTGAAAAGTATGTTACACATGATAGTCCTAATGAACATAATTTTTTGAATAAAATCATACCTAAAGTGTAAGGGACATGAAAGGATGATTTTCAAAATGGAACACAAGTTGGGGTGAAATCCCGAGTTTTGGCTTCAACCGGGTAAAAGGAAAAGTGAAATAATGTGGACGTTTGAAAATTTTTAAAACACATTAAAATGGAACTCGGATGACAACGGAAAACTTAAGGAGGGCTCGAAGACTTGGGGTGAAAGACCCAAAATACTGGTCAGAGCATATAGTGGCGTCATCGGCGGTATGGAGCCCGTTAAAGTACGCGGTTATTGGTAGATTCCGAGAAAAAAATAATGGAATATGGAACATGTCAAGAAATAGGTTGAGTGGTGAAAATGTGTTAAGACAACCTAACTTGAATGAATTAATAAATGTTTTGCTAAAGGATAAAATGTACAGTAAATGTGTAATTTATTAATGTCCATAAGATAAAGAAAAACGTAACGTAAGTGGGTAAATGGAGTGGGTAAATGGGTGGTTAAGCAACCTAAGAGGTTTAACCCATAATTAACACAAAGGTGTTTTGTGAAAGGTTTTCAAAGGTTAAATAAGTATTTTCTAACACGGTGTTCGCCTGTGCTAAAAGGTTAATTTTCAATGAAAATACCAATTTGGTTCCGTTAAAATGAAAAGGGTAATTTCGATAAAGAAATGGCTTTCGATCAAACCAAGTGGAGTTGTATCAAATATTTAACCATGTATGTTAAATAAAGGGATAAATGTCAAAATGAGAAAAGGATGTCTTTTACAAGATTAAGATGAATTAATATGGATAAATAAATTTTTTGAAAGTAAAACGGTTTAATATATATATATATATATATATATATATATATATATATATATATACATAAAATAAAGCATGAGGGATTTTTGGTCTTTCCAAACTGATCGATGAGATTGAAAGTCGACGAGTTTGGTCTTTATCAACTGACGGTTGAGATTTAATGTATCTAAGAGTTCAAGATGGTGTACAACGGAGAAATCTAACGGTTGAGAAGGTAAACAATTAATAAAACAGACTATGTAGAGTCTATGCACACATTTTCATATGGACAGAGCACAAGGCTCGGGAAAACACGACTTTATCCCTCTATCATTTCATTAGAAGAGTTATTTCTCTATCAGCGCTCTCAAAACGTCCAAAGACCGAGACTCAAGACTCTTCAGCTTCGATTAGTACTCTATTCGTCATCTTCAAGCCGCTTTCTGTATGTATGATCGTAAAATCAACTTTTTTTCTCCTTTTTCTTTTGTAGATGCATGTGTAACACCCCACCTAATTAAATACCGGGTGATCAGTCCTTTATTAAATTAAAATCAAGGTGAACGGTGTGGTCCATTCTTAGCATCACTGTCGAAAACAATTATACGTTTTAATCACCCTAATTAATTAAGCTAAGTGCCAAAACAATTTAAATGATTATTTCAATTACTAAATTCCATTGTAAAAAAAAACTTTTTTTTATATAAACCAGCTTAAGAATAACCAATTGTTAAAGATACAACCATCCAAAAGAAACATGCCAACTAGATTATTCAAACCAAATCAATATACATAAGTATAATCAACACAACATAAAATAACTCCCAAATAAGTACTGAATACTGAAAACATAAATAAATACAAAATCTCTAATAATGTCAGAATGGAAATAGGAAATCGGTCAACACGTGCCCTAGCTATGAAGAACTAAATCAAGAGCTGAATCAAGGAAGAGGTCTTCTACTACAAGAGCCTGCAACTCCCACCTAAGCTGCAACACGTCCAATCCAATGAACATACGCATGACGCCCCTGTGGTTGGGAACCTGTAATATGTACATATATATCCAAGAGAGAGAAAAATGACAGGAAACGGGTCAGAGCCCGAGTGTAAAACAGTTTTAAAAATAGTTTAGCAAGTATTTAAATTGCTTACAAGCTAATATAACAACCATGCTAGTATGCGACGCTCTCTTGAGAATTCTCACCTCTCATCTAGTGTGCATGCCTACCGTACTACTAAATGCCTCCTATGTCTATCTAACTCGTCTCCCATAAATTCTATTTCGAGAAGTCACAAGACTATGATTTTAGTTTAGAGATCAATCTATTAAAGATTACTTACGTCACTTATGTATTTCTCAATACCGTTATAAAGTTTCAAGCACTTACTATAATTAGGAGCATTTATTCGAATTATTCATCTACTTACACGCACAGTAGAAGTATCTCAGGTATAGGTATATATATTAATTACTCATACAATATATATACTAATATGCACCCCACATAAAATATATGGCGTTGGCATACTTTGCTATCAAGTCCCCGTATATCTCGTACAAGGGAAATACTAGTTCTGAATAACTCTCGAACTACAATAACATAATACACATAAAATGGAGGCGAATCATAATTCCAAGTCACTAAGAGGTCAGCACATACCCTCACGTCTCTTAGGACAGTCTGACAATCATTCTCAGATAGCCTGTACCAAGGAATCCTATGTTCTGGGTACGAGTCAATATCCCCAATAAAGGTCCCATCGAGATAAGACTGTCCTGGCACGGTAGCCTTCGTGATAGCAAGTAGCACGAGTATGATTATACACAAATATATACATTCAATATATGTACACAATCACTCGGTCATATATATAAATATTCACATTTTTCAATTAGGTTCGCCCATGAGCCATAATATTATTATTAACCGTAAGTAATACAATTTTTCCCAATTTCTTACGCATAAAGAACTCATCTCTTTTTGTTCTCAATTAATCATTACATAATTATTTCTCGTCCCTCGAAGTATTGTCTCTTCCTAAAGGTAAATTCAGTATGCACACCCTCACTAACATACTGGTCTAAGTCCTTAATGAATCTCTCAATTCCTTAGTTAACGTACGCATGATTTCTAATATGTGACATACCCCCGTTATCCCACAATTACATCCCGGATAAAATTATATTAAACGGAATCTACTTAGACTATACTGGTCCTCCTCATGACCCATTATGCTCTTAAAAAAATGTTCAAGGGCTCCTACGCATTATATTGGAATTAATTAAAACAGGGAAAATTAATCAATTTCAAGGAGGGGTCGATCGATCGATGAAAGGGGGTCGATCGATCGATTAGTCGATCGTTTGATATTCTTGAGTCCAACGATTGATCAAGAAGTTCTTGCCGAAATTCTGCTATTCCAACTTACGATTTTCATCAGCTTTCAACCTCTAAATTGTGCTTAATGCATTCCAAACTCCCAAACAATTATACCACTGATTATATACACCTAACTACATGATTTCCTACGTAAATCATGTACGAATTCATCAAAGATATCGAATTAAAGTTGCCAATTCAGCAGAATTATCAAGAACCCTAGTTTTGTATTAATTTCCAAAATTCTCATTCTTTTTCCAGATTTCTTTCTATTAAACCCTTATAAATTCATGGGTAATCTTCTACATATGACAAGGTTTCTAGATTTCATGAATTACTCCCAAAACATGCGATTTAAATCTTCTAAATTATATAATTGTTCCATAAAAACATGTATTCTTAATCCTACTCTAACGTGGGTGAAATATTAACTAGGAATTTGCAAGATAGATATTTGCCTTAAGATCGTAGGTCTGATTCCACGAAGTTGACAGGTATAGACTTGATCCCCTCGTTCTGATCTATGTTTTGGTGGTGGTGGTGGTGCAATCCGGTTAGTTCTTGGCCTTGAATATTTGGAAAGATTTTTCCTTTCTTCCTCTCATTGCTGTTCTAAACTTTTGAGAATGTTAACCTTAGAATACTCTCCTAATATGTGATATTAATTATCAATTTTTGTCATTTAACTAAGGCCTAATTTGCGAATGACTAAATCGCCCTCCCGGGGTGACGGTTAGGCCTAAAAACGACCAGAGACAGAAACTAAATCCCCGAGTACCCTTTTCTCACTATCTCGACCCTTCCGGACACATTGGCACACTCGAAATGACCATATGGGAGACTTATAATTTATTCACTTTTTATAATAATAATTTAGTCCTGACACGACATCGGCGCGTCCCGACTTAATTTCCATAATTGTCATATTATTCACTCATGATAATTTTTAATAAACTAAATTCTACATATTACTTTACTCATTAAGTAATATTCAACAAATTTCCAATAATTACTAACTCTAGTCATGCTAGTAAATATTTAAAATAAATTTCCAGATTAATATTAAATTAATATCTCAATTAAATTTATTAAATCCCCAATTTAAAAGCCATAAAAATACGGGGTATTACATAATTCCCCCCCAATAACGGAATTTCACCTCGAAATTAGGAAAATAAGGCATACCTGGTATAAATAGATATGGGTATTTTTTGTGCATATCTGCCTCGCGCTCCTGAGTGGACTCCTCCACGTTATGATGCTCCCACTGGACCTGTACGAGTGGAGCTACCTTTGACCTCAATCTCCTCTCGCTATGGTCTAGGATAGCCACTGGCCTCTCCTCATAAGAGCTGTTTGGCTGTAAGTCAATCTCCTCTGTCACGATGTGAGTGTGGGCCATATCATCCCAAAGATATCGTCTCAACGACGAGATGTGGAATACATCATGAATACTGTGTAAGTGCTCTGGAAATCCCAATCTGTATGCCACCAACCCAATCCTCTCGATAATGGGAAATGGTCCTACGTACCTCGAGGCCAATTTCCCTTTCTTCCTAAATCTCACATAAGAGACCCACGCAGTAATACTTGGTCCCCCAAGCTAAACTCTCAAAAGGACCGCTTTCCATCGACATAGATTTTTTATCGGTCCTGGTCTACCGGAATGCGACTCCTGATTAGTTCAATCCTAGCTGACTTCGCTTGAATCACCTCTAGTCCAAGAAACTTGTTGTCCCCCACCTCTAGGCAACAAGCGGGAGAAAGACAAGTTCTGCCATACAAAGCCTCAAATGGGTCCATGCCGATCGTGAGCTGATAGGAGTTATTATAAGAGAACTCCACCAGTGGAAGATACAACTCCTAACCTCCTCCAAAATCAAGGACACACATGCGTAGCATATCCTCCAGCACTTGATTGGTACACTCTGTGTGTCGATCCGTCTGTGGGTGATAAGCTGAACTCAATCTCAACTTTGTACCCATGGCCTCCTGAAAGCTCTCCCAAAAGTGCGACACAAAAATCTTATCCGTATCAGACACGATATCTAGGGGCACCCAATATAGCCTAATTATCTCGACAATAAATAATTGTGCATATTGGACCGTGGTGTAGTCTATTTGCACTGGCAGAAAATGAGCTACCTTGGTCAATCGATCCACTATAACCCATATGGAATCGTGACCCCGATGTGATGTAGGCAGTCTAGTAATGAAATCCATGGAAATGCTTTCCCATTTCCACGTAGGTATCTCCAACGGCTGAAGTAACCCTGGAGGTCTCTGGTGGTCCACCTTTACCATCTGACAGGTTGAACATTTGGACACGAACTCTTCAATGTCCTTCTTCATCCCACTCCACCAGTACTGCCGCCTCATATCTAGGTGCAGCTTATCCCCTCCGGGATGTACCACCAATCTAGACCCGTGCGACTGTGTCATCACTGCATGACATAGATCATCTTTCTCTAGGACCACCAATCTCCCATTAAACCTCAATCCCCCATCAAAAATTATTAAATAGGAGTCAGTACCCTCAACTAAGAGTCGTACAATTTGATCCTAACAAAACGTATCCTATTTATGCCTGTACCACCCTCGTAACAATCTCGGGTGTGACTAACATAACAAATATAAAGGAATGGGCTACTGTATACTGGTGTCCTAATTCTTTCCACTTCATTTTCCATACTTTCGATACCTCACCTACCGGCCTACGGTTTAAAGCATTAGCAACCACGTTAGCCTTCCCTGGATGATACTGTATCTCGAGCTGGTAGTCTTTCACAAACTCCAGCCACCTGCACTGACGCATGTTCAACTCTCGTTGAGTGAACAAGTATTGCAGTGGCTTGTGGTCTGTGAAAAAGCAAAACTTTTCCCCCAATAAGTAATGCATCCAAATCCGTAATGCAAACATGACCGCTGCTAGCTCCAGGTCATAGGTGGGGTAATTCATTTTATGAGGCTTAAGCTTGCGGGAGGCATAAGCTATAGCCTGCTCCTCCTGCTAAAGTACTCCACTGAGTCCATGTAAAGAGGCGTCAGTATATACCAGGTACTCCACTCCCGACCTAGGTAAAGCAAGAATTGGCGCCGAAGTCAACTTATCTTTTAGCTCGTCAAAAGCCAATTGACAAGCGTTATCCCATACATACGACACTCCTTTGCGAGTCAGATTTGTCAATGGACCCGCTATCTTAAAAAAACCTCGAATAAACCGTCTATAGTACCCAGCTCACCCCAAGAAACTACACACCTCAGTCGGTGTCGTGGGTTGTCATCACTCCTCACCGCCGAGACTTTGCTCAGGTCAACTAATATCCCCAATTCAGACACAACGTGCCCCAGAAACTGTACCTCCTGCAACCAGAATCCACATTTCTCATACTTTTCATACAACTGATGCTCTCGTAGTGTCTGAAGTACCTGTCTCAAGGTCTCGTCATGCTCCTCCTCAGTCTGTGAATAAATCAGGATGTCATCTATGAAGACAATGACAAACTGATCTAAGAACTCTCTGAACACTCGGTTCATCAAGTCCATGAATATGGCGGGAGCATTTTTTGGCCCAAACGGCATGACTCTGAACACATATGACCAATATCTCGTCAAAAAATAATCTTCGACACATCCTGCTCCCTAATCCGTAGCTGATGGTATCCTGATCTCAAATTTATCTTCGAAAAGAAGGATGATCCTCTCAGCTGATCGAACAGGTCATCGATTCAGGGAAACAAATATTTATTATGTATCGTGAACTTATTAAATTCCCAGTAGTCCACACATAATCTCAATGATCCATATCTTTTTTCCACAAACAACACCAGAGCTCCCCAAGGTGAGGTGCTCCTACGAATGAAGCCCTAGCCTAACGGTTGCTCTATCTGATCCTGTAACTCCCCCACCTCCACTGGATCCATACGGTATGGTGCACGTGCTATCGGCCAAGTGCCCGACATCAAGTATGACAAAATCAATCTCTCGACTGGGAGGTAGGCCTTCTATCTCCTGGAATACATCCAAAAATTCACGAATGACTGGAACCGAATCCAAGGGAATTACAATCTCCTTAGAGGTCTCCTCCTCTATGTAATATAGATGAGTGGACAATCCTCCCTCAGGGAGAGGCATCGCCACCAAAAACATCTCCTAACCAAGAATGGCAAAGATAATACTCCTACAGAAAAAATCTATCATGGCTCTATACGTAGCGAGCCAATCCATGCCAATAATGGAATCGTTCTTATGCATATCTAAAACTAGCAAGTCCGCAGGTAAAATTAATCTACTAATCTCAATACTTACTCCACTACATATAAAGAAAATTAAGAACCCATTTCCCATTAGTGAATCTACACATGTCACTGTACTCTCTGTCATGTCTAATAACCCTAAGGCCGTGCAAAGTGAGTAGCTATAAAAAGTTTTAAAAATAGTTTAGAAAGTATTTAAATTTCTTATTGGCTAATATAACAACCATGCTAGTACACGACACTCTCTTGAGAATTTTCACCTCTCATGTAGTGTGCATGCCTACCGTACTACTAAATGCCTCATAAGTCCATCTAACTCGTCTCCCATAAATTATATTTCGAGAAGTCACAAGACTATGATTTTAGTTTAGAGATCAGTCTCTTAAAGATTACTTAAGTCACTTATGTATTTCTCAATACCGTTATAAAGTTTCAAGCACTTACTATAATTAGGAGCATTTATTCGAATTATTCATCTACTTACACACACAGTAGAAGTATCTCAGGTATAGGAATATATATTAATCACTCATACAATATATATACTAATAGGCACCTGTTGTCAATTTATAAAATATCGCAAGTGCACGGGCTATTATAGAATAGCGAGTGTAAGTACGGGTCGAACCCACGAGGATTTGTCAATTTTAATTATTAAAAGAATTACAACTATCCAACTAGATCAAATGGGGTAGAGAATAATTATAAATTATACAAAATAAAAGCAACAACGATAAATGAGAGTAACGCAAGAGATTTGTAAACAATTAGGAAATAATTAGGATTCAGGGTCCATTTATCACGTAACTAATATTGCACACTAATTTAATGTTGCCATTCCCTTTTTATAACTCAAATTAAACCGACTCTCGCCGTGTTTAATTCGGAAAATATGACGGTTATGATCAAAATATTTTTAACGTCTCTAATAGACGGCTAAAATCCCTATTCCCTTAGAAAATACAAGTTTTAAAATTCGCAAATGTATTTAAGCATGGACTATCAAAACAATCAAAATGCAAGCATAATCCATCAAAAATTACTATTTTTAAATCTCAAAACTTGATTTGACAAAACAATCTTGAAGGTTCTAAAACACACTCTCGTGTCGCTTTAAAATGAATACCGAATCTTTAATAACAATTAAAACAAGTAGGGAATAAACAACGATAAAATTAACGTGACAATATTAGTTAACTATGATAAACTTCACCCTACTCCTAATATAAGAATCAAGCTACCATAATGAAAGAGAAATTGCAAAAATGAGTAGAGATCTTCATTAATAAACCAAACTTACAAATAGTTCTCTCACAACAATCTTAAATCCTCTAAAAAAATGATAAAAACTTGGCCCTCAAATTGATTACAATCACTCAAAGTTGCTCCCTGAAATCCTCCACGAAAGTCCTCTCTAATTGTCTCCGAAATTATGATCCCAAGGGTCCTTTTTATAGGACAAGTGGTGAGGTATTTGAGTTGTGGTGGGACTCTTTCTGATTGGCCGAATAGTGTTGGTAGCTATCTCTCCACCTCTTTAATCTTTGGATCGTGATAAGGGACGAAATTTCCACCCACTCGAAAATTCTTATATTTTCTTGTTGAACACGCATGCCGAGTTTCGTCCAAATCGGAGAATAAAAATTTCCGACTTGTTTACGGTTTCACAAGTGTAAAAATAACATTTTTTTCGAACGACCGTAAAAATTAGCTTTTTCGCGCCTTTTTTGAATTGATCATCAATTTGCACCAAATTCTATCATTATCTGCAAAAATTTCAGTAGGCAACTTTTTTCACAAATTAGCACAAGAATATTATAAAATTATCGAAGTGCCCATTTTTTATTTAAAATTACCAATTTCAATATGAATTCAATCATTCTCGCATTTTTTCCTCCTTTTAATAAAATAGTCCTAAGAAATTATTAAATACACTAAAATGGGACTAACAAAGTATAAATTTGGGTATAAAATATACAAAATAATGCACTCATCAAATACCCCCAAACCTAAACTTTGCTAGTCCTCGAGCAAAACAAAATTTTTTAAAATTTAACTCACTTTCGTAGGAATCACGATTGCACTTAGCATGTGCAACAAGCCGTTAAACCTCTAGGTTACCCTAGTGGACGAGTTTTGTCTCGTGAGGGTTTGCAGTGAATATACCCACAAAATTCAAAAGCTTGACTCAATAAAAATGACTAAAAAGTAATATAACCAAGTTTGAATGCAAACTTCATAAATATAGTAGAACTTCATTTCTCAATCTCAACTTATTGTGTCTGTGTGTGCATAGCCAATATAACCGTCAATTTCAAAAGATTTGATCGTTGCATTTCTTATCCGAAAGTTCGTTTTGATTTCAAAATCTCATAGAATGCACTCACAATCGAACACTCGGAAATGGGTTATTTTCTCTCGGTATATGTGAATAAAAGAGTAAATTTATATGAACAAATTTCACATATACATAATCAAAAATGGATTTTTATACAATGGATGAATATGATCTCATGAACAGAAAATCGATTACTTGTTGAAAACATTGAATCACACCATAGATCCTATTCGTCTTCTCTCCACACTATAACTAACTTCCCATGAGATCTATTAGGACTTTCTTTGGTTGTATTGTAGGCTCGAATTTTGGCTAGAAAGAATGGCTGTTTTTGGAGTTCAAAATTTCTGAGAATATAGAGGTTTTTTGGTATTTTGACTTTTAGGCACTTTTCTTCCAACATCCATTTTTCTTTTTCTTTCGCTTTTTCTTTTCGAAATCTCACTTTTTTTTCACCTTTTTTTCTCTTCCCCTTTTTTTCGACACATCAATCTTTTGCGATTTTTTTTTCTTTTTGTTTTTGGCCTTTTTTTTTCAACCATAATGTTACCCCAGTATTCTCCAATAATGGGTATGACTTCTTTTTATGGGCTTCAAACTCTCAGTTGGAGTTAGGTAGGACAATGGGTTTTCAATGAAAGACATATTTTCTTTTTGGCTCAAATGGGCTTGCAACGGAATAATGTAAAAAGGTTGGATTTTAGGCTTAATTTTAGGCTTTCAAACGATGGCCTAATCTCATTTCTCAAGTTTCGTTCAGTTGATTTGTGTCTCAAGACGACTTACTAAGACTTCTAGTGCTTAAGATTCACATTTTGACTTTTTGTTTTCAGTAATCGAACAAAACAAAGAATTTGAGGTCATCAACGAATTTATCACTGAAGGAAAGATTGAGTAATTTTAACTCGGACTGATTTAAATCTCCGAAAAATGATGAATGGCACAAAATCTCATCGGGTTAAAATCTCCACATTTATTCGTTAAGCATATTAACTTTCGCCTCCATATCCATTTTCGATCATATTATATGGCTAATGTGTAAAAATTTCATAAGATGAGAGATCCATGAATTAATTCTATATTAAGAAATCGTTCCACAACTCAATTATAATGAAAATCTTTTTGAATTTTTGAAATCTGATTTTTCTTTTCAAAAATATCATCCTTACCCCCAAACCTAAATTTTACATTGTCCTTAATGTATGCTCAAATAAAAATATGGACAAAGAAAATAAAGTAACGAAGTAGAAATATGATACATGTTAACTAAAAAAAATAACAAATATATATATATATATATATATATATATATATATATATATATATATATAAATAATATACAAACACATGACAATTACCATCCTCACCATAAATTAATAATCGAAATAGTTGTGGGTCATTCCAATTAATAAACTTTATAGCACTAAGTGCCAAAATATCATAAATTTGAGAGCATGACCGCACAACACAAATTTCAATCTTAAATCTATGGTCATAATGGTGAGTACCGACATCATCAATAATAAATAAATTTGAATCGCCTGAATCATATGTCGATGCATCACATGGAGGTAATAAATTGCAATAAGGATCCAAATATTTATTATCCCTTTTTCGAAAATAGTCAAGTAAAATTGGGGATGCATACTCTACTCCCAAATGTGAGATTTTATGAAAAGCGTGGGAAGAAGATCTATCACTGGGTGATACACTTTCTTCATCAAAAACAGGAGGATCGTCATAAATACTTGAAGTATCAGTAAAATCGGATGACGAATCCTCAAATAAATTTTCCCACATATAAAAAGAAGCAGCATTCTGCTCAATTAAATTAGGAGAAAAATCTTGACAAACATCCAAATCATCACAAGTATTACACGTGTCAAGATTGTCAATTTTTTTCTCCTCACAAAATTGATTATCCCCAATTAATTCATGGTTATTTTTAGAAATAACATCATTATACCGTTTGTTCACCTCTCTCCAATTGATACACTTTGGTGGACCGATAGTAATTACAGGGGTTGGAGTCTCATCCATACCTTCTTTAATTTTTAAAATGACTACTGACCCATCTGAATTAAATTGAAATACGTAGTCATCTAGATTTTCAGTATTTTGTAAAAACACGTCCACAGGATCCATTGAGGAATATGAGAAAGATGACGGGATAAAAATATGAGGATCACCCATTGTAATTTACAACACATGAATTTATTTATTTATTTTGGATAGGTTATACCCTTTGACAAGGGAGAATTTAAAAGAGGACCAACTACGGTTGTCTCCTCAAATTTCGATTTCACCTTAAGGTAGGTGGTCGGTACGAAGACTCATTAAAAACCACCAATCCTAGACAAGGTGAAACGTAATCGATTTGACAAGTTCGCGTTGGAGTAGCTTTTAATTCTAGCCTTGTTAAGATTTTTTTTTATTTTTTTTATATGAAATTTTTACTAAAAAAATGCAAAAGGTAAAACAAACTAGTCCGAAAGTCACAACTTCTTTTAAAAAAAAAATTATCAAATCCCCGGCAACGGCGCCAAAAACTTATTGTCAATTTATAAAATACCGCAAGTGCACGGGCTATTATAGAATAGCGAGTGTAAGTACGGGTCGAACCCACGAGGATTTGTCAATTTTAATTATTAAAAGAATTACAACTGTCCAACTAGATCAAATGGGGTAGAGAATAATTATAAATTATACAAAATAAAAGAAACAACGATAAATGAGAGTAACACAAGAGATTTGTAAACAATTAGGAAATAATTAGGATTCGGGGTCCATTTATCACGTAACTAATATTGCACACTAATTTAATGTTGCCATTCCCTTTTTATAACTCAAATTAAACCGACTCTCGCCGTGTTTAATTCGGAAAATATGACGGTTATGATCAAAATATTTTTAACGTCTCTAATAGACGGCTAAAATCCCTATTCCCTTAGAAAATACAAGTTTTAAAATTCGCAAATGTATTTAAGCATGGACTATCAAAACAATCAAAGTGCAAGCATAATCCATCAAAAATTACTATTTTTAAATCTCAAAACTTGATTTGACAAAACAATTTTGAAGGTTCTAAAACACACTCTCGTGTCGCTTTAAAATGAATACCGAATCTTTAATAACAATTAAAACAAGTAGGGAATAAACAACGATAAAATTAACGTGACAATATTAATTAACTATGATAAACTTCACCCTACTCCTAATATAAGAATCAAGCTACCATAATGAAAGAGAAATTGCAAGAATGAGTAGAGATCTTCATTAATAAACCAAACTTACAAATAGTTCTCTCACAACAATCTTGAATCCTCTAAAAAAATGATAAAAACTTGGCCCTCAAATTGATTACAATCACTCAAAGTTGCTCCCCGAAATCCTCCACGAAAGTCCTCTTTAATTGTCTCCGAAATTATGATCCTAAGGGTCCTTTTTATAGGACAAGTGGTGAGGCATTTGAGTTGTGGTGGGACTCTTTCTGATTGGCCGAATAGTGTTGGTAGCTATCTCTCCACCTCTTTAATCTTTGGATCGTGATAAGGGACGGAATCACGCATGCCGAGTTTCGTCCAAATCGGAGAATAAAAATTTCCAACTTGTTTACGATTTAACAAGTGTAAAAATAGCATTTTTTTCGAACGACCGTAAAAATCAGCTTTTTCGCGCCTTTTTTGAATTAATCATCAATTTGCACCAAATTCCATCATTATCTGCAAAAATTTCACTAGGCAACTTTTTTCACAAATTAGCACAAGAATATTATAAAATTATCGAAGTGCCCATTTTTATTTAAAATTACCATTTTCAATATGAATTCAATCATTCTCGCATTTTTTCCTCCTTTTAATAAAATAGTCCTAAGAAATTATTAAATACACTAAAATGGGACTAACAAAGTATAAATTTGGGTATAAAATATACAAAATAATGCACTCATCAGCACCCCACATAAAATCTATGGTACTGGTATACTCTGCTATCAAGTCCCCGTATACCTCGTACAAGGAAAGTAATAGTTTGAAATCACTCTCGAACTGTAATAACATAATACACATAAAATGGAGGCGAAGCATAGTTCCAAGTCACTAAGAGGTCAGCACATACCCTCACGTCTCTTAGGACCGTCTGACTATCATTCTCAGATAGCCTGTACCAAGGAATCCTATGTTCTAGGGTACGAGTCAATATCCCCCATAAAGGTCCCATCGAGATAAGATTGTCCCGGCGCGACAACCTACGTGATAGCAAGTAGCGCGGGAATGATTAGTCACAAATATATACATTCAATATCGGTACACAATCACTCGGTCGTATATATAAATATTCACATTTTTCAATTAGGTTCGCCCACGACCCATAATATTAATATTAACCGTAAGTAATACAATTTTTCCCAATTTCTTACGCATAAAGAACTCATCTCTTTTTGTTCTCAATTAATCATTACATAATTAATTATCGTCCCTCGAAGTATTCTCTCTTTCTAAAGTTAAATTCAGTAAGAACACCCTCACTAACATACTGGTCTAAGTCCTTAATGAATCTCTCAATTCCTTAGTTAACATACGCACGATTTCTAATATATGACATACCCCCGTTATCCCATAGTTACATCAAGTATAAAATTATATTAAACGGAATCTACTTAGACCCTACTGGTCCTCCTCATGACCCATTATGCTCTTTAAAAAATGTTCAAGGGCTCATACTCATCTTATCGGAATTAATTAAAAATGGGAAAATTAATCAATTTCCAGGAGGGGTCGATCGATCGATCGAGCAGTTCTTGCCCAGATTCTGCTATTCCAACTTACGGGTTTCATCACCTATCAACCTTTAAATCATGCTTAATGCATTCCAAACTCCCAAACAATCATAACACTGATTATATACACCTATCTACATGATTTCCTACGTAAAGCATGTACGAATGCATCAAAGATATCGAATTAAAGTGGCCAATTCATCAGAATTATCAAGAACCCTAGTTTTGTATTAATTTCTAAAATTCTCATTCTTCTTCCAGATTTCTTCCTATTAAACCCTTACAAATTTGTGGGTAATCCTCTACATATGACAAGGTTTCTAGATTTCATGAATTACTCCCAAAACATGCGATTTAAATCTTCTAAATTATATAATTGTTCTATAAAAACATGTATTCTTAATCCTACTCTAACATGGGTGAAATATCAACTAGGAATTTGAAAGATAGATACTTTCCTTAAGATCGTAGGTCTGATTCCACAAAGTTGACATGTATAGACTTGATCCCCTCGTTCCGATCTGCGTTTTGGTGGTGGTGGTGCAATCCGATTAGTTCTTGGTCTTGAATTTTTGGAAAGATTTTTCCTTTCTTCCTCTCACTGCCGTTCTAAACTTTTGAGAATGTTAACCCTAGAAGACTCTCATAATATCTGATATTAATTCCCAATCTTCGTCATTTAACTAAGGCCTAATTTGCAAACGACTAAATCGCCTTCCCGGGGTATCGGTTAGGCCTAAAAACGCCCAGAGATCGAAACTAAATCCCCGGGTACTCTTTTCTGACTATCTCGACCTTTACGGACACATTGGCGCACTCGAAATGACCATACGGGAGACTTATAATTTATTCACTTTTTATAATAATAATTTAGTCCCGACACGACACCGGCGCGTCCTAACTTAATTTCCGTAATTGTCATATTATTCACTCGTGATAATTTTTGATAAATTCAATTCTATATATTACTTTACTCATTAATTAATATTCAACAAAATTTCAATAATTACTAACTCTCGTCACGCTAGTAAATATTTAAAATAAATTTTTGAATTAATATTAAATTAATAACTTAATTTAATTTAATAAATCCCCAATTTAAAAGCCATAAAAATACGGGTATTAGGGCATGTTGATTCTCAAACTAGTTACCTCTGCCCCTCTCTCAATCAATTTTTTTTCTATGTTTCCATGTATGTTATCTCTCATTCTGGTGTGAATTTCCTTAAAACAAATCGCGCATCTGGGTTTTCAAAGAAATCAGCCATAGATGGGTTTAGTGGTTAATGCGCATATGGGTTTTCAAAGAAATCAACCATAGATGGGTTTAGGGGTTAATGAACAGATGGGTTTTCAAAGAAATCATAAGTTGTTATATTTTCCCCTCTAATCCATACTCTCACTTTGGTGTTCAATTTTGGCGGTGATTTCTCCTCACTTTTTTCGATCGTAGTTTTGGATTTAATTTCTCATACTGTCTCCCTTCTAACCGTATTTTTGGTTTCAAAATAGGGTCTCATTTTTTTGGGTCTTTGATACTTTATTGAGATATATTTTGAGTTTGTTTTGTGCTTTTGATTTTCAAATTTATATTCATTTTGATTAGAACCCAAATTTTTGTAAATTTGGGGATTTCTTGATCTAGGGCGGGCATGTGCCATTGGCTTCAATGGAGATTGTATTAGTTTATGATGGTTTCAAAAATGGTGTTTTCATATTTTTACTTTCGGTTTCTGGGTTTTTGACAAATGAATTAGGGTTTGGATTCTATCACCTTGCAATCATTTTTCTTCCCTTCAATATCTGAATTTTATTTAAGCTGACACACTTTTCTTTTATATTTGTGCAGATTCAATCCTTAAATAGGTATTTGGTTTTTCTCCAAATTTTGACAGATCAACCGTATAGTTTTATGTTGGACTTTCTCTCCCTATTGGTGAATAAAAACGCATACGAGTTCAGGTACTATTTTTTTCCATGTGTTGCATTCCATCTGTTTGGAAAAAATCCCAACTGATATCCCAATTGCAGAACCGGAAATATATATACTTGATTTTGTTAAGGTTCTTGTTTTTTTCAATTGTCCAAGTTATCAATGGAAAAAAAACTTCATCCTTGTTATATCATCTCTGAAAACTTTTACCTCCAAGGCTTTTGATCCCTATCACTGGCAAAAAAAACTCCTGAATAAAACCTTCACCTAAAATTAAGGTTCTTGGTTTTGGGTATATATTCTTGATTGTGGTAGCGTTCTTGGTTTCTTCTATTTGTCTAAGTTATATATTCCTGATTTTATGTTAAAGTTCTTGGTTTTGGGTATATATTCTTGATTTTGTGTTGAGGAACCATTACCTCAAAAGCTTTTGATCCGCATCACTGAGAAAAAAAGACACATGAAAATGACTCGGTGAGCATTATTATATTTGGGAAAATGACTCGATAATGTTTTATATAAAACATTTATATATATAAACAAGTTAGAAAATATATGTTATATAAATATTATTTTTATAGATATAAGTATAAACTTATTTTAAAAAACTATTTACATAAAAACATAAACATAAAATCATTATTTAATTGTAGTTTTATAAAATCAATGGGTAGAAAGAAGACATTGACAATTTCTTAGGTCTGAGAGGAACATGTTTTAGCGTGGCAGGTTATAGCGTGATAGGAGGCTCAAGTGTAGTAGAAGTGTGACACACGTCTTTGATAGAAACCCCCATGACATAAGACATGCCATCAGTATGGACAGGGGGTACCAAGACATCAGTAGAGACAAACGAGGTTTCGTGAGTAGCCAAATCAACCCTGTCAAGCCTATTAGCTGTAACCACCGGAGTAAAATAAACATCAATAAAAATCACTGCACAAGCACATGGCTCAATGCCCTTTTCTAAAAATTGAATTTTTTACTTTTCAATGTATGATTAGCTAAAATTTAAATCATTTATCTTATCAAAATTGTGTTCAGTCAACTTCAATGTAAGGATTCCATTTGGATATGTGAAAGACACAATCACACGGTGCTTTGATTCATTACCTTATTTAACCATTATTACTATATATATCTGTGCTGGAGGTTCTAGAGATTGCCTTATTTAACCGTCATTTTGTCTTACTTTTTGTTTATTATTATAATAGGGAATGCTAGTGGAATCATCTGTAATTAAAATAAAGTGACAAAAGTAATTGCAGGAAATTGTCTTGGCTAGACTCCAATTTTTGCTTTCCCCCAATTAGACTTGTATTTGATAATAGTATCTTCATTGGTTTCTTATTAAATTTCATGAAAAATAGTACAATTTTTTATTGTCTCTTGGTTTGTGTTCATTTTAGCTTATTATTTAGAACTTTGTGCTATGATTTATTTACTCAATCAAATCCAAAATACCAATTAAATGTGAGACCATAAAACAAAGATTTTGGTCATGAGCATTTAATATAATGTGTGGACATGTTTAGGTATTAAAAGTATAGATCTTTGATTGGTTGTATTATTTTTTAAATTGGATGAATACTTATCTAGGTATATATCTATGAATGATATAAAGGTTTATGTAATAATAGAGGACATTGTTGTAATAATTTAGACAAAAACACATGATACGGCCAGCACGAGTTGTAATTTTTACACGAATACGACAAAACTCAGTGTAAAAAAATCCCGGGGCAAGCAACATTTAAAAAAAATTATTTTGTTTTGTCGTGTTGTGTTTAAAATTGTCATCCCTGCTAATTTAAAAAAAATATTAATGATTTCAAAAATTAAAAACAATTTTAGTATTTAAAAATCAATTTTCTCCTTTATACCACCTTTTGTCACTACCTGTTCAAGTGGAGAATTAACATTAATCCAAAAAAAATTGATGACCCCAAATGATTTTTTTTTATTTACGATTGAAACAGGTCAACACAAATGCCACGAGTTAACTATCGTATTTTATTAGTTTGGTGCTGATATGATTTGAAATTATTAAGGGGTTCACATATTAATTTATAACTTTAGTAAGTTTGTATCATGCTATCGCAAGTCTTATTTTTCCTTTGCCAAACGTTTTTTTAACCGTGCCAGAGGCACAGGTACGCCCTAGTGTGTGTGTGTGTATACACACAAGGTAGTTGCATGTGCACGTAGGTATAACGTGTTAGAGTCTTCTTTCTACTATTTAATTCTATAAGGTATTTGCATATTTCCCACTGAGCATTCGGCTCACTCCCTCATTTTGTTATGGAAGGTTGGGTGCAGTTTCGTATTTAAGAGAATTATACAGGTAAGTATTCTCTTTTGTTTTACGTTAGTAGCTCTGTATGCTTTGACTCCAGGGTGCTCCATATGTGTCCCTCACGTAGTTTGATTTGAAATTAAAATTGCATGATAAGCAAGTGAAACGTTAATTAAAATAAAACTGGATTGGCAACATTGTATAGGTTGTTTCATTTCATTTCACACCTAATGCTTAGGTCAAACCAGGTTAACGACGGGTAATCCATAAATCTGGGAAAGAGTGTTACAAATGGTATCAGATCTCTAGGCTCTACTGGCCTAGTGGAACACACTACTGGCCCTGACTGAATCCACCATCACTTGGTAGGAATTCCATTTATCTGAACCATTCGAGTGGGTACCCTATTGGGTGTCACCTTGTGGTGCCGCACTAGCACCATTAAAGCCAGTCTTGCCCTTCTATCTAGATTCTCTAACTCTCTTGGCTCCCTTCACATGGAAGCATTGATATTAACATTGTAAAAGTATGGCATTTACGCCATATTCATAAGTTGCCCAAGAAGGATTTACTATAAGTGTTGGCGACTTCTTCTCACGAGTCCATCATCACACTTAAGAACTCTTTTCTCCTCCCTACCTACCTCATTGGGTATGAAGTTCGCTTAAACAACCAATTCTTCCTTACAATCGGCCTCTATTCGTCCATCCTATGATACGTCCAAAAAATTCCTTCGCATCTCTATTTGAACAACATATGAAAGGACTTACGATCAAACCACACCCAAAATTTCTTGATTAATACCTCATCTATATCATTATATGTGGGGACTGACTCCCACCACGGCAACACTGCTCCCACGAGCTAAAAATTTTGCCCAAAATTTAAATCTTGAGTGTCAATGCACTCCATAATACGCAATTGTCTTTGGATATTCTCCTTTCATAGGTCAATCACACCTCTGCACTTTTTCCTAACTCTTACGAATGGCCCTTCTAAAAAGTTCCTCTAACTCTCTCCCTTGTCGATTGCACTTGGTGAGTTTGAATTTATGCCACCATCTACTAAGGTGGTACTTGGGGAAACTATTATGCCCTAGCATTTATCCTAACGTCAATTACCTGAACAATAATCGTGGTGACTTTTACTACGGTCACTATTCCAAGAATACTCTATGGCTTCAATTGATCCTCTCTTCCTGTAGTCCTCCTAACGTCCCTCACTGGTCATCCTATATTTTTCAGTATACTAAGCCCAACGAAACTCGTAAATGATTCACATAACCTATACTCAATAGTAAGAGAACATAAGTCGCATTATGAATCGACAATCCTATGCATACAACTCTATATCAAAGAAAAGTAACGCTAAAAACGTAGTAAGTCCGCACAGATCCTATACGACACTAGAACCTGATGCTTTGATACTATATCTAGCACCCCTCTTATTTGAATCACGGGTGATCATTCATTTACTAAAATAAAACAGTAGTTTCATCTGGCTCATTTTTAGCATCATTGTCAAAAATATTTTAAATTGCAAATCACTTATTAATTAAATATGTCGGTGCCAAATTTTATCTTTTATTAACATAAAAAAATATTAACTAACCACAATGATCCCAAACACAGTAATCAATATAAATGAAACGACGATGCAAAATGTAAAGCAAAGATAACTAGATAAAGTCCCCGAATAAACCATCGGGTAAAAATCCAGCACATCCAATTCATCTGATTAGAATTCTGAAATACATAAGTATGAATGCAAAAAGGAAACACACGCCCAACCAATAACGGAATAGTGAACCTAATCTACAATGCAATAAGTGAAGAGGTAACTCTGTAACCTGCAAGCTTCCAGATCAGTTGCATCTTTGTGTTCCTGGAAAGAATAGTCATCCATGGCATCCATGTGGCTAGGAGCCGAAAACTTTGAAAAATAGATTTGATACGAGTCAGATCCCAAAATCTTTTAAAAATATCTGCAAGTAATTAAGATGCAGTAAATAAATATACGATAAAACTTTCTATTTTTAAGCCGGTGTCGCACTCCCAGGAGACTACCCCTCATCTCTCAACTATTGTGCACACCTAGCTCATGCATCTTAACCCGTCTAGTTACATTACCCCACCTAACTAGTCCTATTGTAAACCTCACGAATACACCACTCTATCTCGAGTATTTTCTATCGTTCATTTCTTAACTATAGTTCTCATTAGCTTATTTAATCATTTCATCAGTTATCGTGCTCATAACTTTATCCCAACATTCACTATTAAAGTATTAAGCCCATGTATATAATTACCACACTAATATATATACATAAAATTATACTACAACAAAGACACATATGTCGCGCATAATTGTCATCCCCCGAGTAATAACTCGTTGGATTCTATCCCCCGAGTACTTTCTCATTAATGCCTTCCCCCGATTATTAACTCATTGGATACAATCCCCTGAGTAATAAATCATTATATGACTTCCCTTGGCTACTAAATCATTGGATCCCTTTGTCTACAATGCTATCATCATCTAGGGCATACTCACTTAATCTCGTTTATTGGTGGTCGGACTCTCACATCGACTCGGTAAAATAGCAAATGTGTTAGAGGCGATCATAATCCTTCGATAGTGAGTTCTAACCATACCCAAATCTTCACACTTCGAATAACCATCACACAAGGTATAAACAGGGCGCTATGACATACTTAGCATGCTGTGTTTCTCCAGGGAAGATCACCCACATCGCACAACCTCTGTTGATAGCACTAGAGGGGTATGTTTCACATATATATCACACACACATACATTGTTCATATTCATGTATATACTGTCTCTACACCTGTATATATATTATTCAGTGAATCCGTGCCTACCGATCGAATCACTAGCCCACTTATCCCGAGTCTATCCCCCGACTTTTAAATTATTTTAGTTCTCCTTAATTAAATAAGTAAAGTAGCATCACCCAGCTAAAATTCCCGGACCTACCCAATTGGTTCATCGTATATCATAATTAAATTTATTATGTACCTTCACTCTGTTAAAACACTTGGACTTACCTAACAAGCTCAGACATCAAATATTTACGAATTCATCCCACTTAATTCGTTATTTGAAACTACTCGTCAATTATTTCTCTCAGTTTTTCTAATCCAACTTTAATTACCCACTAATTCCTAGGTAATATAATCTTTCTAAATCACTCTAATAAATATCTCTTATTTTATGGGTTTATCAATTTCATTTGAGCCCTCCGAAAATCACCCATTAATCAAACAACCACTCTATTACCTAGAAAAAATCCGAATCGATTTGGCCATATTATGAACCGGCTTGCCCAAAAATTCGACCTGGTTCGGCTGGACACGTGAACCGGTTCACTACCCTTGTTCAGCGAACATTCTTATCCAATTTCGACCCAAACCACTTCAATACAATACTATACCTCCATTAAAATGCATATAACATGTGGGAATGGATCCTAGATGGTTCTAACAGTAAACAATCATCCAAATACCAGATATTTATCAAATATCATCAATTAAATTCATGAATTGGGTTTATGAGAATAACATTCCATCACAACCCTAGATTTAGTTTCAAAATACTCAAATAAACACAGTCATCCTCTAAATCTCTAACAAGACTTTAATTTCAGGAATATAAATTTGTATTTCATCATCAATTAATCATTTAAAACTACCCATGATACCAATTTCACCAAAAACCCTATTTTTGTAAGAAAACCCTTCCTAAAAATGGTTTTGTTCTACACCTACCATGATATGAAGATGATTCACCTAAATCTAATTTAAGGAAAGTTAATTACTTACCTTGGAATGATTCTAAGGTCTGATCTCCTTTGTGTGTGATGATTTGATGCTAGCCTTCTCCTTGCTTTCTCCTCTCTTCCTTCTCTCTTTTAGCATTTGTAGCTCATGGTAGGGCTGCCTCACCCACCTAACACTTATATTTTACCCCACTAATACCGAAATTAGGTTATTTAGCTATTTTAAAGCTAGTCTAAAAAACCCTCAAAATCCATATACTACCCCTAGGTACTCAATTTTGCCTATATCGTCCCATTAGGTACCAACCATAAAATCGAAATCGCCCCAAGTCACTCTACATAATTTTCCTATCTCGACCTTAAAATAATGTACTCCCAAGCCTTGGGTGAGAGATTGTAAAAAATCCCGTCGTTCTCACTCACTACAACATACTAACAATTCGTCGTATTTTATTTGCTATAAATACACCTAGTAAATTTGCCACATAAATATTAATATTTATCTCACAAAATTAATATTTATTATATACTACACACACGTAATTTAAAAATACAAGAAACAATTAAATCCATAATTAATCAAAAATATGGGGTGTGATATACTTCCCCCTTGTAAAGTAATTTCATCCTGTAAATTTGGATATGCCCTGTACTAAAAACTTCAAATATTTACACGTAGTGCATCCAAACGTATTCAAACTTAACTTGTAATAATATTTTGGTGTTTCCACTGTACACATGCCAGTGGTCTTAAATACCCAAGATTAGCTACACGTCCATTCAAACTCTTAAATACCGATATATTCCCTTATGCTTAAGGTCTTTCTTATACAATGACACGCAAAACTATGATTAATTCTCTAACAATACGCAAAAGACTAGACTATACTCCACCAGCTTTATCATCTAAATGTTGGAAGGGGCCCCACTTCTAAAGATGCCAATTTCCCTTTGTTGCCAAAACATGTAACTCCCATCATGGGAGACACTTAAAACAACCCCTGACCACTCATGTCAGACTTCAAAACTTTTGTTCATGGGGACATACTCTCACTATGTTCTTGAATCATACAAAAATGACGTAGACTAACTCAATCCTTGCTGATGGACCATGAATCACATCGGGACTGGGAAGCTTATTATTCCCCCCTCTAACCAACCAAAGGGTGGATCACATGATCTTCGTATGAAGCCTCAGAAGGCGCCTCACAAATAATAATCTACTACGAGTCATCACACACAACTCTACCAGTGATAATTACTACTCCCAATTACCCTAAAATTCAGAATACGCATTCCATGCATTCTCTAACATTTTAGTCACCTCTCCCATATATCCAACGGCTTACGGGTGACACATCTAATTCAAATTAAAACTCTATCCCCATCTCCTCCTAACATTCCTTATCAGAGGTGGGACTCAAGGGTCTCTTCCTGATTCACAATAACATTATGCGACACTTTGTGCCAGTTTGTTTCTTCTTTTGAATGAAATGTTGGGCACACTATCAGATAGTGTAACTCCCAAGGTAGTAATAACTACTCCATCTCGGTCACAATCCATTCCATAAAATCGAAGGAAATCTTGACCTTCCCACGATGTTGGTAGCCCAACACTGAACTCTATCAGTCTGAGCATTCATTTCGTCACTGGAATCACCAATTTAGTACAAACATTTGAGTTGATTGCCTCTGACCAACCTTTTCCCATCTACGAGTGGTGAACCTAGAGAAAACTTCACCAGGTCTCACTCAACACCGATCCACATGCTCAACGTTTCACATTATGTGACACATCTTACTCACCTTTTTATGGGGTATACCAAAACTATGGCCCTTGCATCTTCTCCAAAACAGTGCACTTATTGGGTTCTTTTTGTCTTGTATAGATCAATCTTCCATTGATGCACAAGCCTCCCTTAGTATTCGACAAAGTAAGAATCTGCTCTATTTCCCCAAAACCATTGGTTCCTCTCTTGTCAAGTGATATATTTTACATATGTCTCCATAGTCTTTCAACCCACCTTGGTTATGATAGTTCTCCTTGATATACACATAGTCAAACTATATCCTTTTATCAAACAAAGAACTACACCAAAAAGGCCAATTTGTCACCTTCAAGACGACCACCCTTGAACGCGAAAAAAAAACGCATTTTTTGTCACGATTAATGACTGTGATGACTTTAGAAAGTTGTAATGCTCAAAGACTTTGACAGGTCTGTGACAACTTTCTTAGTAAAATAACCTTTTTCCTCTTTTTTTCCCACCATTTTTTCCCTATTCTCTCTCTCTCTACAGCGCTGCTCTATCTCTCTACAGGTCTGTTTATCTCTCTCTCCCTCTCTCCTTTGTGTGTATATGAATATGCGTGTGTGTGTGTGGTGTTCTTCATTTGTGGGTGTGTGTGTTGCGTGTGTGTACAGGTGTGTGTGTGTGCGTGTGTGGGGGGGGGGGGAGTAGGGGTGGGGGTGGGGGCAGTGTGTGTGTGTGTGTGTGTACAGGTGTGAGTGAGTGTGGGGTGGAGGGGGCAGTGTGTGTGTAGTGTGCATGTGTGTGTGCAGTAGGGGGGGAGCTAGTGTGTGTGTGTGTAGTGTGTGTGTAGTGTGCATGTGTGTGCGCGTGTGTGTGCATGTGTGTGGGTAATGGAACATTTAGGGTTTCATACGTAAATGTGTAAATACCCAAACATATGTTGTACCATTAAGTATAGATACCCAAATATTGTTGGCTAATACATAATGATAAGTAATTAACCCTTTAGATTCTCCCCATTATTGGTTTCATACGTAAATGTGTAAATGATGAATCTCCCCTTGTTTAAGAGGCTTAAAGTTCAATTTGAAACTTTTCTCACGGAATATTCATAATAGAAATTAGAACTGGGACTTGTAATTATTATTGTTAATTTAATTATGACTTTAATTGGATATAAATGAGTTAGGAGCCTTTAGATTCCCCTTTATTAATTATTGGTTTTAAATTAGTAAGTAGTTAGTTTGAATTGATGTTTAGAATTTTTAGTAATTGTACATATTATGGGTTAGATGTTTTTGTTTTGGAATTCAGAATTAAGTTGTTAAACATTAATATTACACCATGACATTTGAAATGGAAAAATTGATTAATAAAATATAGCTTTAATGGTAACTTTAATTGTATAGCTTTAATTGTAAATCTTTAATGATGATATATTTATAAGACGTGATGAAATGAATTAATTGAGTAGACGAATTAGAAGGCGTACGGGATATACATTTGTTGGTTTGTTGTTGTTGTTGATGTTGGATTATAGTGGACCGATTTTGGGTTGGTTAATTTTGAAAGTGGCATGACCACTGCATTATTATCCAAATGGGGGGGGGGGGGGGGGAGTTTTCAACTTTTTTCTAAAATTACTTTGTGTCACGAATAATATATTATTAATTCATATATAGTATGTTTCATTTATGATAATTAAAATGAAACATACTTGAAATTACATATAGTGCGCATAGATACTAGCCTTCTAGTTCTTATGCGTACGCATTCAATGTCCCTTAGACCTGTTCGAGAGTCATTACCCCTATAATGAGATCTCCCGAATATTTCCGTTTGGACAATTTGGGACTGCATAACTATGATGGGATATCCTAAATACAAAGAGTAGATGGGTGAGACAAATAGATTGGGGGATGTGTTTCGCAGATGTGCTAATATATTTGTGAAATGTGCAAAGAGATGTCATAATGATGAAGAGTTTCCTTGTCCGTGTGCTAAGTGTGAGAATGGTAAGGTGTTTGAATGGAAAACATTTGAACTACATTTGTTAATATGGGGTAAGCAAGATAATTATTGATTTTGGAGTTTTCAAGGGGAATTGAAAGTTCCTTTTGTCCCCGAGCAAGGTTTACAACAACCTTCAACAAGTAGGATATATGTAGAAGGGATGACGTAGATCATAATATGTTAGAGGATTTAGTTGATGACGCGTACGATGTTCATGAAGTGGGAGAAAATGAGGTCATTGATGATGTACAAGGTTCAGGTGCTCATGAAGATATTGGGCATTTCATACAAGGCTCTTACTTTCTTTCGAGCGAGAGCAAAAGATAAAAACCTCGTTGAAGTTCAAATGACTTACTATGGTATAATTCGAAATATATTTGAATTAGACTACGAAAGCTTCAAATAGGTTGTATTTTAATGTGATTGGGTAAGAGTTGAGGATAAAAATACTTGTAAAGTTGATCCTGACACCAATTTGATCATGATTGACTTGTCCAAGTTGAAGAGCAACGAACATGTGAGTGATGAGCCGTTTGTTTGTGCATTTCAAAAGGTCAAGCAAGTATTTTACTCTGATTATATCAACAACAAGTCGTGGTCAATCGTCCTACATATGCCAAAGCGTCTAAATAGTAGTGTGGATGACTTGGTTGCTCCTATCGAATATCAATCCATTTTTTTATGATAACACGAATTTGAAACAATTTTTAGATTTGTAATAAGTATTCTAATTATAGGACAATAGTTTAATGCTTTTATCGGACATCAGTTTACTGCTTTAAATTCATTTGTAATGGATCATTTTCTCGCTTTCTCTCTTTCCTTTGTATATGTGTGTGTGTGGGGGGGGGGTGGGTGGGGGGGGGTCAACGATTTTCTAAAATTACTTCGTGTCAAGACCCATTCGAGAGTGGCACGACCACATAAAATGGTTGTATGTCTTCTTCAAATGTGTGTGTGCAAGTGTGTTTGTTTGTGTGCAGGTGTGTTTGTATTCTTCTAATTCATTTGGATTTGTACTAATAATAACAATTTTGATAGAAAATTTCTCCTTCAGGGATTAAGGCAAGGATGATGATGATGATAATGATGATGTATTCTTTAGGGCTCGGCGGTAGCGGAGGCGACGAGGGCTCCTCAGCCCTTAGGCTCCCCAAATGGGGCAAATTAGGAATGACCATTGAGAACAAGACGAGCTTATTGACTATACCCCTCGAGCTGGTGAAGACGATTATCGACCCGGGGTACACCAGTTGGAGGGAGGTGCTAAATGAGATAAAGTTAGATATTTGGGAAACACTACAAGTAATATATTTCAATTTCAATTTCAATTTCAATTTCAATTTCAATTTCAATTTCAATTTCAATTTCAATTTCAATTTCAATTTCAATTTCAATTTCAATTTCAATTTCAATTTCTTCGCAACTAACAGTTACATTGTTTTTGTTTTGTATTTGTTTGACAGGAACAATTCAGCCTTCCCCCAGAACTCTACGATTCTGTGTTGGAGTAGTTGAGGGAGCAACACAAGACATGGAAGAAGAATTTGCGAGCCCAGTACTTTGGGAAGAATCGGGACTCCATTATCAGAATGCGTGAGTCTATCCAGCTGAAGGAGCCGATCGTATTGTCACAATGGTAAAAGTTCATTGACAATGAGATTGAGGAGCGACAATTGGCATCTCAACAATCGGGGAGGGAAAACCGAGAAAAAAAGATGGACGTGCAGTACTCCGGCCGGACGTCTTATGTCGAGGTGGAGCACAGGATGGTAAGTTTTTATTTTTCTATAATTATATAAATATGTTATTCGCATTATTTTACTTTGCGTTACTTGCTAATTTTGCATTATTTTATTTCAGGGGACGGGGAGTGGACCTGGTGGTAGGCCACATAGGCTCGATGCCTATGTGGAAATTCAGACGAAGAAAGGCAAGGATAAGGAGGTGTCCCTAAGCATCGTGGCCAAGATTGTAAGTAATTCGACAGTTTAATTTTTGTGAATTACGTTATATTTTTTTTATTTACTTATTTGACTAATTGCGTGCTTTATGTCGTTTCAAGCAAACCTTAAGAAAGTGCATGAGTCACAGTCTGATACCGAAAAGTTATCTTTATCCATGGACGCACTCAACCAAGTTCTTGGCGCTGATCGCAAGGGAAGGACTAGAGGTGAACTCGCAGGTGCGAAAATCTAAGATCACCGGAATGGAGATGAGCAACACGAGGTTGGCTCATCAGGTGGACACGCATGACGCGAAGCTATCAAGGTTGGAGGCGACGGTCCTAGATATGTACGCAATTATGAACCGTCAGTTGGGCGGAAAGGAAAAGGGCAAGTTGCATCATATGCACTCAAACAGTGGACTTCTTTCATTAGTTTAGAGATGTAAATAATAACATTACATAAATTAAGAATCAATTAGGTTCGTTGGAAGAATCATAGATGAAAAGTATTGGCCACATATTTTCTTTTCATTTTCATTTTCATTTTCATTTACTCGTTGCATCCCTAGAAATACTTAGTCAATACAAAAATAGAAAGCAAGACTGTAAAGTATTGATCGTATATGATGAGACTTGACAGAGAAAATAGAGACCATGTGCATTAGCCACGAGAAATTTCATATCGAAATAAGTCTGTCGGATGATCACATCACCAAGTGAGCGTAGGTTTGAATTGCCCCAATTTGTACAACTGTAAAGTTGCATTAATGGTGAATGACCATCCATTCTCATAATGATATATTTACATACAAAATTTAGACAATAGCCAATAAA
This sequence comes from Sambucus nigra, assembly GCA_949130495.1. Lineage (NCBI taxonomy): Eukaryota > Viridiplantae > Streptophyta > Magnoliopsida > Dipsacales > Adoxaceae > Sambucus > Sambucus nigra. The sequence goes on from OX422209.1 coordinate 251,057,712, forward strand.
TAAATGGGCAATTAGTTAAGTGTGAGCTGCACACACATACTAGAGATGATGAAAACTACTTAAAATTATGCCAGGAATTTAAATTTAAGTCTAGAAAAGAAATAATCTACATGCCATGTGAGAATAAATGAAATAATAGACAGAAACAACTAATGTCATGAGATTCTATCCAAAATCGAAATTGATGTTATAAAGTGATAAATTTGAAGAGATGTTCATATTAACTGAATCTAAATAGAGCGATCATAGATTGCAAACCTAAGAAAATTTCGCTATCTAGATCATTCCACGCCATTGGCAGCTTAAGCTCCCATATCTAAACAAATATGCCACCATATCAACCCTTCAACCCATAATAAACCCTATCCATTAACCAAACAACCCACTCAAAAAATAATTTCCATTGTACTATATTCAAAAACCCTAATTTATTTCTCCTTCAAATAACTTTGATAAACAAATAAAGCTCAAACTTACTGATTGAATATAAAAACCCAACGCTCACTAATCGACCATTCAAAATTTGGCACAATTTTAAAGTGTGTCAGATTTGGCACAGTTTTAAACAGTGCCAAATTTTGACACAGTTTTAAACAGTGCCAAATTTTGACACGGCTTTAAAGTGTGTCAGATTTTTATTAAACCGTACCAGAATTTGGCACAGTTTTAAACTGTGCCAGATTTTTAATATCAAGGTGTGCCAAATTGTTGTTTTTAATGTAGTGTTAACCGTGACAAATATTATCAAGGTCAAAGACCATGACAGGACCGTGACAAGTCTAACAAACTTTTCATGATTAATAACCATGACAAGTCCGTGATAACAAAAGTTATCACCCCCAGACTTATCACGGTCATTGACCTTGACAAGTTGGACTTGTCACGGTCAATGATCGTGACAATCCGACAAGTTTGGTGTAGTGAAGTCCAGTCTTTCATACTATTACACTTATGTTTCTAACTGCCCCATAGGCATATGTTCAATAGATTTATAACCACGTCCTCTTTTATCGGACGATATTAAAAATTAAACTAACCAGGATGCCCATACACCCTATATCCCATGCACATTTGCACAAACATCACTAACATCACATACGTAACATATTTGTCTCAAGATCGACCCCGCAATCCTGGCATGGCTATATAGTAAGGTTTTTCTCAATTTCCCTACCAATTCTGACTTATTTCTCCTCGAGACTGCCCCATCTATGAACTAGTGGTGCAAAAGTTCCCTAGTGCTTCCTACACAACACTACCGGCTCCACTAGCCTTATATAGTATAATAGCTCTCAGTTCAAAGTGTTTTATCTACATGTTCAATGGTTAACATTCAAAACTAATGCCCTAGCATCCAAAAATGTCTCCCCACTCTCGACATTTATTATAGTTCATGTGTAGAACGTCCAGCAAACGAAACTCAAACAAGGGAACTCCCCCAATGCACTATCACTTAAACTTATTAGTCATCGAGCTCTGTAGGCCCAAAGCATGTAATTGTTGACACTCAAAATCATGTCCCCTGTCATATAAGTCAAATCATAAAATCCCACATCTCTAAAGGAGTCACAAAACATTGCGCTCGCACTATCACTAATCCCCAACGTTAAGTCATTAACAAGCTAAATCTCTTCGCTCAAGAGAAACCCCGATATACCTTGAATCACATCAGTAAAGTCCCTATAGACCGGGTTCAAATATAATGAGACACCTATACTCTCTTAAATCTCCTACATAATATGATATAAACGCAAGCTTGTCCCTCTTCTAGGTGAGACATCGCAAAACAACACATCCTTACTTAAAATAGCGAACACGATAGCCTTACTGTAACATCCCACCATCGCTCAAAACATCGTTAACCAGTCCATACCCAGGACGACACCATACTCGCATATCATACTTTAAAACTAGTAAATCAACTCAAACATATCCTCTCAGTGACCACACCCAATCTCTTGTTGATGGAACCAAGGAAAGTCCCTCTACCTAACGGTAAGTATATACACATAATAGTAACACTAATGATACACCCACTAAGCATGTCTCCCATGCGAGTTCAGTTCTAACAAAACACTGTGACTCACCTGTGTCACATAAAAATTATCCCATTTATCTATGGATAGAACTCATCCCTTTAATCGCCAATAGCACTGGTGATTCAAATGGTTCTTGGAATAATGCTCTCCTCCAAACCGAACTAAAAACTTCTATAACTATTTCCCCTATTGGGCATCCCTCTTTTATCCCCTAACTTGTTGCAGATGGGATCAGCACATGTGGCCCTACTCTCTACGCATAAAATTCCTTTTGTCTCATCCCCCCTGTCTTTGGCCCCATTTGCCATGCCGATGTTTTCCTTCTCTCGGACCTGGTAGCCTTGGCCTCGATTGCTACCTCGTTCTTCCTTTGGCTCTCCTGACCCCGTGGAACTCACTGCTGGCCCTGACTGTCTTGACTGAATCCACTGTCACTTTATAGGAACTCCATTGATCTGAACCATTCAAATGGGTCCCCTGATGGGTGCCTCACTAGCACCTTTAAATATAGTCTTGACCTTTTGGAAAGGTTCTCCAACTCTCTTAGCTCCATTTATATGAAAGCGTTGATATTAACATTGTAAAAGTATGGCATTGACGCCATATGCATAAGTAGTCTAAGAAGGATTTCCCATAAGTGCTGGCGACTTCTTCTCATGAGTCCATCATCGCAATTAATAACTCTTTTATCCTCCCTACCTACCTCATTGGGTATGCAGTTTTCTTAAACAGGTAAATTCCTCCGTACAATTGGTCCCTATTCGTCCCTCCTGTGATAGGTCTAGAAACTTCCATATCATCTATGTTTGAAGAGAAAATGAAAAGACTTTCGATCAAATCGCACCCAAAATTTCTCGATTAATACCTTATCTATTTCCTTATATGTGGTGACTGACTCCCACCACGACAACACTGCTCCCATGATCTAAAAATTTATCCTAAAATTTAAATCATGAGTGTCACTCCACACCACCATAGGTAATTGCATTTAGACATTCTCCTTACATTGGACAATCACACTTCCGCACTTTCCCCGAACTCTTGTGGATGGCCCTTCTGAAAAGTCCCTCTAACTCTCTCCCTTGCCAACTGCACTTGGTGAGTCTGAATTTCCGCCACCGTCTACTATGGGGAAACTACTGCGCCCTAGCAGTTTTCCTAATGTCAACTACCTGAACAATAATCGTGGTGACTTTTACTATGGTCACTGTTCCCAAAATACTCTATGTCTTTAGTTGAGCCTCTCCTCCTGCAGTCCTCTTAATATCCATTGTTCTTCATCATATATTATTCGGTATACTAGTCCCAACCGAACTTGTAAATGATTCGCATCAACTATACTCAATAGCAGGAGAACATAAGTCGCATTATGAATTGACAGTCCTAAGTATAGGGCTCTATATCAAAGAAAAGCAATGTTCAAAATGTAGTAAGTCCGTACAGATTCTATAGGACACTAGAACCTGATGCTCTGATACCATGTGTAACACCTCGTCTATTTCAGTCACGGATGATAAGTCCTTTACTAAAATAAAACAGTAGTCTCATATGGCTCATTCTTAGAATCATTGTCGAAAATATTTTAAATTACTAATCACCTATTATTTAAATAAGCTGGTGCAAAATTTTATCTTTTATTAACATAAAACAATATTAACCAAACCACAATAATCCCAAACACAGTAATCAATATAAATGAAACCACGATGTAAAATGTAAAGCAAAGATAAATAGATAAGGCCCCTGAATAAACCATCGGATAAAAATCCAACACATCCAATCCATCTGACTAGAATTCGGAAATACATAAGTATAAATGTAAAGGGGAACACGCCCAACCAATATTGGAATAGAGAACCTAATCTAGAATGAAACAAGTGAAGCGGCCACTCAGTAACCTGTAAGCCTCGACATCAGTTGCAGCCTCGTATCCCTAAAAAGAATAGCCATCCATGGCGTCTATGTGGTTGGACACATAAAAGTTTGGAAAATAGATTTGATACGGGTCAGAGCCCAAAACCTTTAAAAATATTTGCAAGTAATTAAGATGCAATGAATAATATGCAGTAAAACTTTCCATATTTAAGTTGGTGTCGCACTCCCATGCCCCTCACCTCTCAACTATTGTGCATACCTAGCACATACATCTTAAAATGCCTAGTTACATTACCCCGTCTTACTAATCCTATTGTAAACCTCACGAATACACCATTCTATCCCGAGTATTGTCTATCGTTTATTTCTTAGCTATATTTATCATTAGATTATTTAATCATTTCATCATTTATCATGGTCATAAGTTTATCCCAATTACTTTATAATAGTCACTCTTAAAGTATTAAGCCCATGTATATAATGACCACACTAATATATATACGTAAAATTATACTATGACAAACACACATATGTCGTGTGTAACCATCATCCCCCGAGTAATAACTCATTAAATGCCATCCCTCGAATACTAACTCATTAGATTCCTTCCCCTGAAAACTAACTCATTGGATACCATCCCTCGAGTTGTAACTCATTAGGTTCCTTCCCTAGAGTTCTAACTCATTTGATTCCTTTCTCTACAATGCTATCATCATCCAGGGCATACGCACTTCATCCCGTTTATCGGTGATTGGACTTTCACACCGTCTCAGTAAAATGGCAAATGTTTTGGAGGTGGTCATAGAGCTTCGATAATGAGTCCCAACCACACCCTAATCGTCTAACTTTGAATAACCATCACACAAGGTATACACACGGCGTTATGACCTGGGGTCGATACTTAACCTGTTGTGTTTCGCCAGGGAAGATCACCCACATCGCGCAACCTCCGTTGATATCACTAGAGGGGTATGTTCACATAAATCATACAAACAGATATTATTCATATCCGTATATATAATGTCTCTATACCCATATATGTATTCATAAAATCTTATTAATCCCGGCCTACCAACCGAAGCACTAGGCCACTTATCCCGAGTCTATCCCCCGACTCTTAATTTATTTTATTTCTCCTCAATTAAATAAGTAAAGTAGCGTCACCCTGCTAAAATGCCCGGACCTACCAAACCGGTCCATCATATATCATAATTAAGTTTATTAAGTAGCTTCACTCATCTAAAACACTTGGACTTACCCAACCATCCCCTACATAAAATATTTACGAATTCATCCGGCTTAATTTGTTATTTACAACTACTCGTCACTTATTTCTCTCACTTTTTTCTAAAAGTTACTTTAATTACCCATTCATCCCTAGATAATATAACCTTTCTAATTAATCCTAATAAATATCTCTTATTTTACGTATTTATCAATTTCATTTGAGCCCTCTGAAAATCACTCATTAATCAAACAATCACTCTTGGACCTGCCAGAAATCCGAACCGATTCGTCCAAAAATTTGAACCGGTTCGACTGGACATGCGAAGAGATTCTCTACCCCTGTTCAGAGAACCTTCTTCTCAAATTTTGACCCAAACCCCTTCAATACGATATTATACCTCTATTAAATTGTATATAACCTAAGGTAATGGATCCTAGATGGTTCTAACAATAAATAATAATCCAAATACAAGAGATTTATCTAATATCATCATGAATTGGGTTTATGAGAACAACATTCCATAATAACCCTAGATTTGGTTTCAAAATCCTCAAATAAACATAATCATCCTCTAAATCTCAAACAAGACTTTAATTCCAGCAATATAAATTTGTATTTCATCATCAATTAGTCATTTAAAACTACGCATGATATCAATTTCACCCAAAGCCCCATTTTTGTATGAAAACCCTTCCCAAAAAATGGTTTTGTTCTACACCTACCATGATATGAGCATGATTAACCTCAATGTAATTTAAAGCAAGTTAATTACTCGCCTTAATATGATTGTAGGGTCTGATCTCCTATGTATGTGATTATTTGATGCTAGAATCCCTTGAGTTTTCCTATAAAATTAGTCTCCTTAGCCTTCTCATTGCTTTCTCCTCTCTTCCTTCTCTCTTTTAGGGTTTGTAAAAAATGGTAGGGCTGCCTCACCCGCCTAATATTTATATATTAAACCACTAATCCCGAAATTAGGTTGTTAGGCTATTTTAAAATAATACAAATACCCCTATGTGAGTCCGGGCTAGTCTAAAAAGCCCCCAGGACCCAAATACTACTCCAGTATACTTAATTTTGCCTATCTTCGTCCATTCGGAACCAATCGTGGACTCGAAATCGCCATTTGAATTACTCTACATAAATTTCCTATCTCAACCTTAAAATAATCTACTCAGAAGCCTCGGTTGAGATGCCGTAAAGAATCTCGTTGTTCTCACTCATTACGACGTACTACCAATTCACCGTATTTTATTTACTATAAACACACCTAGTAAATTTACCACATAAATATTAATCTTAATCTCGCCTAATGAATATTTATTAAATACGTAATATTTCATTTTAATTAAATTACTGCACATGTGTAATTTAAAAATACCAAAAATAATTAAATCCATAATTATTCCGAAATACGGGGTGTTACAAAAAGTCTCCTTTTGACGAATCGAGGGTTTCTCTCATGCATTATGATTTAATTATCTTTTGTTTATCATGTTATTGTAACAAATAATGAACCTCTTATATCATTGTTTATTTTAAATAGATCCGAGATTCACTTTATTACTTATGATTTTTTTTTTGTAAAAGATTATTTTACCGGCAATCAATTGGACAACACGAGTTAAATACTAATTGCGACGAAATTTAAATGTCACTGAAAATAGAATTTAGTCTCAAAAAGTAATCAGCAACCATTTGTTTTACGACACTCATGCATAATATATATTTAAACATTTAAATCCTTTCGCAACGAATTCTTGAAGTGACGATTTTTCCAACCCTTTGTGACAAATATATTAATCTTCAAAAAAATAATTGGACAAAGTTTTTATAGTTTTGGTGACAAATTCGGCATCTTTTTTATATGATTAAGTCATCCCAAAAGATTTTTGTGACGACTTATAGATTCGTCACTCTAAAAACTTTTATGAGGCTTTTATGGTGATACATAGTGCTACCAATTATTTTATTCACAAAAAAGCATTTACAACGAACAAGTATGTAATCATCGCTGAAAGATTTTAACGCTGGCCTTTCCTCTTGAGGTAGAGTTTTACACTGGTTTAAAAACTTTACTAGCATTGCTATGCATGTTTGGAAAGTTAAGCTTGATACATTTTCAAAATCTTTAAAAAAAAATTATCATATGTTTTACACTTCATATATTATTACTAACTATGAGTAAATTTTTTTCTTTAGCTTTTTGTTTTGTAGTTTTTTTACATTTTCGTATTGTAAATTATGTTTAATTCTTTTGTTGCTTTTAGTTTTGTTTGTATTTTCCGTTTTTTAGTCTAAATTATATTTGATTGTTTTTTTTCCCTTAATATTTTGTATTTTAGTCTAAATTATAGGCCTTTTCAATATTATTGTTTTATGCCTTTAAATAAATTTTCTTGTATTCTGGAACATATTTTTAGTCTTTCAGTTTTTAAAATAAAATTTCTTGAATTCTATTTTCTTCATTTAATTTTTAGGTTTCTAATAGTAATTTCTTTACTTTTATTCCTAGTTTTTTTTGTTTTGTTTTTAGATACAACCCTGTTGGGATACATTTGTCAAAGCTGTTATAAGTGCAAACTTTGAAAAATGGCTTTTGTTGTTTGTCCCACATCGGTAAGTTCAAACAAATGGAGTGTGTTAATATACAATTTTTTGGGAACAAAGGTTTAGCCCTTTGGGCATTCAAGTTTTTGTGGGTATGTGGGGCAGACCCAATGGGCCAAGTCATACACGCGCGCGCGCCGCCGCCGTCGGTCCGGCCCGGCCCGTGTCCGGGTCCTGGGGCTTGGTCTTGGGCTTGGGCTCATTAAGAATTAATTTTTTGGACAAATACATAACTGTTTTTTGGACTTTAAAAATTATTTTTTAACGGTAATTAAATCCGAAAAATTAAAACGTGCTTTATTCCGCGTTGATTTATTCAATTGAGTTGCCCACTATCTCCAGATTTTTCTCCACATTGTTTACCAACGTCTCTTTTCTTTTTGCCCCATAAAAGAGGTTGTAGCCTCCGTTTTTGAAACACAGTTATCTCCTAACAGTTTTCAAGACAGAATTTCCTCTACAGTTCTGAAAAAAAATTTCCTTCTCCCAGAATATTTTTTCCAGAATAATTAATCTCCTTCGTGTACAGATTAATTATAGAATAGAGCAATTATTATATAATGAGTGTTTATTGAGCGAATCAGATTCGTGCTGCTGATTCGTATTACTTTCGAGGTTGTTTTATCCTGGTGGTGACGGGCTGTACACTGTCGGTACAAATTGGAGGCAGAGCCGCGAAACACCTTAAAGAGAGCGACATTGTCCGCGACTTAGCCGTGTTCTTGACTGTCCAGTTCCGCAATTCTTATACTTTTCTGCCCCAGATTTATTTGCTCCAAAAATTGGGTAATTTCGTTCCTGATTTTAATTCTGCATTTAATTATTTAAATTGCTACAACAACAATCGTTCCAAATTAATAATTATTATTCAAAATTGATGATTTTTAAAGATGCACTCGTTCTATAGTCAATATTGATACTTGTTCACTCAATCAGCAGGAGGCGTACATTTTTCCTATTTTTTTTACAGTTTCCTGTTTTAGTTTTTTGAAATTACTTTCAAGACAGTCAACAATGAGTTTATCACTAGGGTAATGATTTCAAATTACAGTTTCCTGTTTACAATTACTTTATTTTCGGGATAGTCCACAAATTACAGTTTCCCGTTTACTGTTAAAGCTTCACTGTGGCTTTGCATCAATATCTTTTGTTATTAAAAATACTGATTTAAAATTTAAGCTTGATGAACACAAATTTCCTCACAAAAAAAAAAGGTAAAAAAACAATTGAAAACGAGTAGCTTGATCTTAGTTAATAAACATTTAAAGATCTTCAAGCACCAGACTATTACTTTTGAACCTTTTCCTCGTAGCAATCCATGCGGGAGACAAGTACCATATTTGTTGATGAACAGATTTATATGACCAATACTTGTATGGGGCCAGGAGTAACTCCTCAAGGCTTTTAGGGGACACAACGTTCCGTTGTTCTGCACCGCCTTCTGTTCTTAGGAACCACGGGCAGACAATTAGCATAATTTTTTGAGCTGCAAACACTTTGCTTTCGAATATTGGCATAAGAAATCGTCGCGGGAGAACGGCTCAAGGGAGACTGGTTGTGAGTCGCGGAAGAAACACCGGATGGGGAACTTCCACGTACGTGACCCTCTACAGAGAGAGAAAGAGTATATTAGTGAATAATGAACAAGTGCATACAATTATGTAGTCCATACCATATACACTATTATTATTACTCACTATTTCCAGGAGAGGCAAATAACTTTCTTCCAGCTATTCCATGTGAGAAGAAGCTGATCAAAATGAAGCACAAAACCAACACACTAAGAGAACCAACCCTGCTTGTCATTTTGCTGTCCTAAGCCTCTAATTTTGCGCAAAACTCTGCTATTAATCCTACGACTTTAGTCAAATAAGCTCATGTGGGGGTACCTGATCCCCTGCCACAACGGCTTAATTAATAGATGCGTTTCAGTCGCATAAAAAGACAGAATGGAATAATTAGGAGTTCCGCTTACCATTGACCCTGGGTCAACCGAGTCCAGTTTGAGACTCGGTCAAAAGTCGTGAATTTTAATTCACGCCAAACGATATACGTGGATGACATAAAAGCAAATGCAAAACTTGTTCACTTTACTTGATGATTTGACATGGAAGCCAAGGTTTGTAAATTTTGAGAATACCAGCCACATGGTCGCACCAGCGGAAAAAATTACTTGCCTTTTAGTTTGTGTGGTCCTCTCGATTTTTTTTTTTAATTTTAAAAGTGTTAAAAATCAAATTAAAGACCAAATCTAATTTACTTTCAAAATTGTCCCAAGGACAAACTTAATACACCAAAGCCTTGATTGTCCTCTTGAAATAAAGAATGCCCGTGTCTTTTGTTTAACAGTCATATATTCTACGTAGACACCCACTTATACCTACTTCTTTGGAGAGGTAAAGTCCACCCAAATGTTTATTAACTTTTTTGTCATTAAACCTACCAAAAACAATGTGTGGAAACTAGATCCCTCCAATTGCTCCGTTGCAGATGGAGACCCAACCACACAATGTGTTAATGTAAAACACCTAAGAAGTTTGCAATCCAACGTAAATATTTTATAGTTACAACGGTATGCCCTAACTGTTTTTCATGTTTCATACTTATCCAATATTTCACCACTATTGCTAAGATTCATTTGTAAATATTATATTTATTTTAATATTATTCATGATAATTGTAATAGGACTTTAAAAGACAATTGACCCTGGCCAACCGAGTTCAGTTAGAGACTCGATCAAAAGTCGCAAATCTAATTCACGGTAAAAAGTATATGACATAAATATTGAGACTCAAACATGTGTCATTATTTGTAAAAATTCAGAGTGTCATATTGTATTTTGCACACATATACAGAGGAAGACTCTCATACATCACACTCTATACATTACTCTTAGTTTTAGGCTCTAAGAATTTTTTTTTCATATTTTTTATTTTTCTATTGAAATTAACCTTTCAATCAACACACGTTCAAGATATAATTTCTAGCTATTTTTTTTAAATTTTTTTTAAAAATTTAAGAAATTCTGTTGGCAAATAGCTAGAAATTGTATTTTGAACATGTGTTGATTGGAAGGTTAACTCCATGAGTAAAATATAAAAATTGAATTTTTTTTTTAGGACCTAAAACTAGGTGTGATGTATGAACCATGATGTATAGGAGTCTCTCTCTCTCTCTCTCTCTTCTGTACACACTAAGTTTGCACACGTACTGAAGCACACCTATTTTTTTTTTAAATTTAAAAAAAAAAATTTGAGTTAATTTTTTATGTGATATTTAAATATTTCAAGGGACTCGTATAAAAGCAATCAACTTAAAAAAACTTTTTTTGTTATTTTAAAAAAATCGATCAAACTTTCACAACTTTTAGAGTGCTTTAAAGCCGCGAAAGTTTGACTGATTTTTAGCTGATTTTTTTATACGAGTCCCTTGAAATGTTTAAATATCATAGAAAAAAATCAGTTCAAAATTTTTCTTTTGATATTTTAAAAAAATAATATGCAAAATTAGTGTGCACATGACCCCGCCTCTCTCTCTCTCTCTCTCTCTCTCTCTATATATATATATATATATATATATATATATATATATATATATATATATATACACACACACACATCAATAATTTAAAATATAATTTTTAGTTAAAAAAGACAACTTATTGTATATAAAAAATAGAACTTTTTTAAACATGTTTTTAATGCTACATAAAAATAAGTTTTATCAGTTTTATTTATAGTAGGTTAATTTTTTAAAAAAATTGTATAACTTTTTTTCAAAACAAATTTTATTTAAAAACGTTTTATAAAAAACAATTTTTTAATATTTACAATAACGTTTCTTAATCAGAGTGGCTATATCAAAATGTTTGATTTAAAAAAAATAGTTTCAACATGTTTATTTACAAATAGAATGTTTTTTGAATAGAAATTATTTAAAAATGATAAAAAAAAACTCTTTTATTTTTAAATATAAATATATTTTTTTATATTTTATAAAATATACATGTTTATTATTTTAATAAAAAAGTTTAAGTGTTTTCTATTTGGAGAATTGCATATCACAATACACAAAAATTTAAACAATATATAATAAAAGTAGGAGATGAGAAATGTGGAAATATGCCAACAAAATCAACATCCCCAATACATAGAAGTATGCTACAAAAAAATGCATATCAAGATAATAATAGACAATACAAAAATTGGGTCCAATAAACACAAATTTGATGTATTACATCGCCAATAAAAATATTTATTGGACCAATTCATATCCACATTACATAAATTTATAGCCACAATACACAATTTTGGGTTCATAATACATATAACTCAGTACGTATACATGAATACACAAAACATTTAGGTCCAATACAAAGAAATTCTATAAAATCCAAAACATATATCACAAGATTAATTTCATACAATACATTACATAATTCAATACATTTTGATACAATACAAACGAAAACAACACAAAAATGGTTTTGAAATGTAATTTTGTAATATATATTAATAGACTAGATTCCGTGCCAAAATATATGAGTTGTTGAGTCATTCAAATCATATAGACTTGATTCGATTGAGTGAGACGCGATCATTGTCTTAGATTGAACTTTAAAGACTAAAGATCATGCAAGTCACTCAACAAATGACTCATGTTTCTACACACACTTGAATTGAAGACTTTATCCTTTGTTTAACTATTATGATTTGCCTATGGCGAACATACACGTGCACGATTTTTCAAAATGTGTGAGTTGCAAGATTTTTAAAAATGTGAGATGCTTTTAAAACTTTGATGGAAACGTGATTAACTCACTTAGAGTTGTTATTAAAAAAAATTGGGAGTTGCCCATTGTAATGCTGCTTGACCTTCCCTATTTGGCTGTGGCCATTATTGTTGCTTATACTTGGAGCTAAATTTTAAAACTGTTAATAGGTCACACTTACTAAGACACAACCCATCAGAAGGCCTCGACCTCATCATCAGAGTTAGCAATTAAGTAAATCATCACAGTCTAATAATTCCTGATATAAAGGAATCATTGAACAACACTAACTCCGTTGAACACACACATATATATAGTCTCCATTACAAGCCTTACTAAAATTTCTCCTATTACAATCATAAAAACTAAAATTTTGAATAATTATAACTAAGAGTGTATCAAAATAAAGCTTTTAAAAAACTCTATAGATTAACATATCCTCTCCAACTTGTATTTTCCCCTCAATGACCTCTATGTACTCTGCGTCTCTTATCTTAAGAAACATTTTGAAAATATTTAGCAAGTATTAAATCACAATTTAAATTAGTTATTTATTACACATGTATTATTCACATACACTGACTTGAGATTCTCACCTCCCAACTAATGTGCACGCCTAACGTATTCTACCTAACTAGTATCCCCTGCCCAACTAGCTAAAGTATCTGACTACTCTCGATAAGTCTAATTCTCACGCATATCCCCATACTATACGGTACTACGGTTTCAATAATAAATTATTGAGCCACTCATTTAAATTTCACCATTTAATTTTCTTTTTAGATATTCATCATCTATCAATTCTACTATTTTACATAAGTAGGTATATTAAACGGATATATATATTCATCATACATACAATATATACACACATATAGCATCCCTGGAATGATCCCTCATGATGCTGACATACTATGCTATCAAGTTCATGCACCTCATGGGAAGGATGGAGAGGAGTCATCTTAAGGAGAAAATTAAAGAAAAAAATAATAGAAAATATGGTGTTAGTGATTACCGAATCATGATTCACTATAAAAAAGTGAATGTGTATGTCAGGTGGAAATACTAATATGTAAGCGTGTACATATGCATAATACTAATAAATATGAGATGTGAACGAAGATAGCACAATGAATAAAATAGGACTCAAATCGAGATAATGACTCGGGACGCCTACTAAGCCAAAATAGGCATCAAAGTCCACGTAGTTTGACATATCACGAGGGTGGGGGTTAACCCATAAACCCAAATTGAGGATTCCTCCTCAATTGTTTAGGAAAGAGGTGCTCAAGTGTAAAAGTGTAGAAAAAGTGAGGAAACCCTACTATTAGAGTTTATAGGTGAATCCTCTTTTTTGTCTTTTTTGATTTTACGAAAATATATTATATGACTAGTAGTAAAATAAGTTGATGTGAGATAATGTAGTAAGACTAAAAGATATCAAAAGGTGAGTAGGCTGATTTTATGGTGGTAGGATGATGGCGAAGTAAGCGTGGGGTAAGTGGCAAAAGGTGGTATGAAAGTGAGGTAAGAGAGGCGAAAGGAATGTTGGCAATATGGATTTTTAGAGTGACGACGTACAAATTTCGAGGAAGGAATATTCTGTTTATTGAGAAAGGGGTCCTTGGGAATGAGGTCGTGACCTCTTTAAATAGTAAAAATTATGGTTTCAAGGGGATTCCAGTTAGTATAGGCCCTGGTTTGGCTATCGAAATACCACTAACTTGCTGGAGAACTAAAGTACACTCTTGCCTATAGGCAGGGGTCTGGGGTGCCTATTGGCAGTCCGAAAAGGACTTTTTTGAAAAAAAGGGCATAAAATGCAAACCATAAGTCTAAATCGTGCACGCAAAGGATAGTTAGAAATATTATTTAGATCCATATGAAAATATATTAGGTAAATCCCGGGTTTGAGAGTTGAGTGAAGTCAAACAGGGCTCGAAAGCTCCCGATGACATCTAGACGGGGGTTCTAGGAGTAAAATGGTGAGTTCATGCGAATCGTAAGGCCGATTCATGCATGGAATGGACTGTTTGAAAGGTATTCAGAGCCCTACTAAAGTCCAAGGAGATTAAATTGGGTTGGAGATATAAATAGAGTCAAATAGGGCTTGGGACCGGCAGGTGGACTCTAGATCAAAGTTTAGAGTAAAAAGGTGAGTACGCGCGAACCGTGAGGCCAATTCACACATGGAATGGACCGTTGGATAGGATATTAAGAGAACTATGAGAATGCAATGAGATTCAATTGAGTTTAACCATTGACCAAAGTCAAATGAGGCTCGAGAACACCTGGTGACCTCTAGATGAGGGTTTAGATTAAAGCGATAAATATATGCAAACTGTGAGGCCGATTCACGCACGATATGGACCTTTGGAAAGTGGATTTAGAGCCTTATGAGAGTGAAATTATATTCACTCGGGCTAGAGTGTTGACTAAAATCATACGTGGATGAATATCTCCCGTTGGCCTCTAGATCGGGTTGGAGTGAAAAGGTGAGTATATGCGAACTGTGAGGCCAATTCGTGCATGGTATGAACCGTTAAAAATGGGATTAAGAGATCTATGCGAGTGTAATAAGCTTCTATCATGTTGGAGAGTTGACCAAAGTTAAACGGGGCTCAAGAATGCAAGCTTCTCTCAGGGGTTAGAGTAGGGCCTAGGGTCTTATGGTGGGAGGAGAAGTGTTACAAACCTAAGGTGGTATTTAGAGGGTACTGGGACGGGGCGTCTATTGAGCCCCTCGATAGGTGACCTTGGAACAAGCGGAGGTCATATAAAGATAGAGACCTCATTAATGTTTAAGAGCTTTGGAGGGCTAATGCTTCTACTGGTGGTTTGAAGGTGATCGATTTTAAGTGTTGCGGTCGATTCTGCAGTCCAAGGTCAATTATGCGAATCGAGATAAATTTTTTAGGCCTAAAGAGTTAAGATAACTGATTCATGGGGTTCAGGCCCATTCTACAAGTTCATGTAAATTTTATGGACCTAAAGAGTTGAGATGAATGATTTAAAGGGTCGTGGTCGATTCTGCAGATCTAGGTCAATTCTACGGACCTAAAGAGTTAAGATGACCGATTTAGAGGGTCAATGTAGATTCTGCTATCCTAAAGAGTTGAGATGGCTAATTTAAAGGGTGGAGTTTGAATCTGCAAACTAAGATCAATTATGCGGACCTATAGAGTTGAGATGGCCATTTCAGAGTGTCGAGGTCAATTTTGCAGACCTATTTTTAATTATGTGGATCTAAAGAGTTTGGATGATAGATTCAGAGGATCAAGGTTAATTCTATGAAATTAGGTCAATTCTTCAAACCTAAAAAGTCAATTACGGGGACCACTCTTTAATTCTGACTCCGTTAGAGAGGGTGTTGGTATTGTGAGTGCTGGCGCACTTTCATTTTGATCCTACTTTGGGTACATTGGTAATGTGAGTATTGAGTCACTTTGGTTCTGATCCTTCTTGGGAGTATGTTGGTTCCGAGGAGTACGTTGGTGCATAAGAGTACTAATGACTTCCAGTTTTGACTTTTTTCGTTTCGAAATTTTCATGTAGATCCTTCGTTGTGACTTGAGGAGCTTGGCATTGGTGATGTTAGTGGCGTTTATTTGTACCCGAAAATAGATTAAAAAGGAAAAAATGATGCATTTTTGTTTGATTATCTTGATTTAGTGGCTTACTCTGCATGCATTTTAATTTTCCACTTAGGTTTATTTTGAGAAAAATTTAGGAAAATGTGTTTTTTGAATTTTTTTTGTATATGTTTTTGGAATATTTGAATACATGAAGACCTTAGGGGATTGGTTGCAAACAAATTACCTTTGAAGGGACTTGTTTTGAAATGAAAATGGTTAGAAGAGAAAAATGAGAGTTTCCTAAATAGGGTGTGTCTAACATATCCCTGTCCTACTTGTCGGCGTGTTAGTTTAGGTACACTATTTTTGTAATCTTTTATGGTACTCTTATTGAATTATTAGTATTCGTATTTATCCAGAACATTACTGGTTTGGTTTGTCTATAGATGAGGAGATGTAAAGATTGATGCCAAGTGGAGCTAGTTCCCTTTGTAGGATTATGTTGAGTTCGGTGTGTCAAATAGACTATACTGATAATGGCTTTTCTAGTGCTATGGCCCTGGGTTGACTGCCAGGATACTTTTAGTTACTAGTGACATGACCTTGGACCCTCAAGTGGCCATGATAGTGTTGTAGATATCTCATCATTATAATCCAACTATTGTTATACTGATAAAGGCCTCGAATGGACTGTATGCCTGTAAAAAAAGGTCAGGCCTATTTTCTACGAGGGAGCCTTATGATGCTATTCACGTGGTTATCGAAAAGACTATGTCTGGCGGCTCCTATTGAGTATCCTCTAACGGGCGTTCCCAACTTATTTTTCAGGTATTTGTTTAGTTTTGTCCCATCTATGAAGAATTGGGTGAATTGGCTTATGGTTTGTGGGTCAGTAATCTTCGCTGGTTTATACCGTGGTAGGGAAATCTGTAGCCTATTGTATAATTAGGTAATTATTAGTATGTGTAGTTGCTAGGGCTTCGCCAAAATTCTTTCTATTTTCCATGGAGAATTTTACGTCAAGTGTGATAGGAGGAGATCTTTCCTCCCTGTATAACCAACTTCTTTCCTTTAGAGGATCTGACTGAATGGCGGAGGATGATTTTGGAGCCTTTGTGGCAGAACCTATGACTATCTGCCCATCCATCTCAGTCTGTGAGGGAGGTTGAGTTTATATCCGACGACTATTTGAAATGGTTATGGAAGTGGGTGGTTATGAAGATTTGTGATAAGAAGACTAGAAAAAGGTAGCTTGTGATGTTGAACACTTTAGAGGGAGGTGTCTTGGTTTCATCCAAGCTGATTAAGGCATGGCATCACATGGAGAAGGTACGAAATCGTAACCATGATCATGATTCTTGGGGTCCTCCGGGGACAGGAATTAATGATGAGGCAGGTTCGTCTAGCAGCTGAAAGAGGGTATTGAATATGATGAAGGTGTTGGTAATATGTGAGTCTATTTTGTAGGTTTTGAGGTGTTTACTTTGTGAAGTTTGTACGAGTGTTGGTTGTTTTCATTCTTGTTGATAATGTTTCATGTAATTATCGTATTCTGTTTTTTTCTTTTAGTTTTTTAATAAAAATATGATGATGATTTTGACGCATTTTGTTGTGCCTTTGATGAATTATTTTGTTTGAACTATCCATACTGATCCCTAAGGCATACATAATCCTTTTGTTAATTTAAATGATGATGGATACTATCATTCTCAGAGGGAGAAAAGAATAGCATTTTTTGAAAGAGAAAGGACCGTGACCATGAGTGTCTTATGGGCCTCCTATGTACCTCTATGGGGTTTGAAAATTGTGGGCTTCTCTTTTGAAAAGGTAATTTTTGAGAGGATTGGGTCCCATATAGTTTGGAGTAGATTTAGAGAGAGATTTTTTTAGAATATTAGGGATGTGAGAAGAGTTGTAGCATGACGAGAGTTCGAACTAAGGATAAAGTTTTTAAGATGGTTCAAATTGATTGGATGCGCCATTTCCTCCCAATCGAGGTCAAATTGAACTTTCTTCTCAGATCCTAAACGGGTTCTATGATTTCCTTGAGGGCAATATCTCCTTTTTGGACACTACGGTCCTTGACCTTTTTATCGAATGATCTTGCGATAGCATGATGGTATCATTGTATATGATATAGGGCTTTCAACCTCCTTTTATCAAAGAGCACAAGTTCGTTATAACGGTTTTGCTTAGGGATGGCAATTTAACCCGACCCGTAGGAGTCCCGACCCACCCTGTCCCTAATGGGGCGGGTTTTAAAACTCGATTAATGAATTAGGAGCGGGTATGGGTTTAAAAAAAATCATTTATTAAATGGGGTGGGTTAGGAGTTAATTTAAATAAAACTGGCCCGCCTCATTTAATTTATGCCTACATAAATACCCTTTATATGTATGTTAATTAAAATTAAACACATATATATATATATATATATATATATATATATATATATATATATATATATATATATATACTTAACATACCCTTTATATGTACGTTAATTTTGTGAACGATCTATGTGGAAACATGGATTGACTTGGGAGAGTGTCTCAAATACTGGAATAGGAACCATTGTAAACCTCTAACACTATAATGGAATAGGAACCCGACTCGTAGGATCCCCGACCCGCTCTGTTTATTAAATGGGATGTGTTAGGAGTTAATTTAAATAAAATTGCCCAGCCCCACCTGCCTACCCCGTTTATTAAATGAGGTGGGTTAGGATTATTGAAAACCCGCCCCGTTGCCATCCCTAGTTTTGCTTCCAATCTTCTTCACGGACTTGACTTTCAAGCATAACCCGTAGGGAAGGTATTTCAAATTCGACAGGTAGGACTGTCTCCATGGCATATACTAGAGAGTAGAGAGTAGCCCCAGTAGGTGTTATTATGGAGGTACAATAGCCCTAGAGGTGTTATGGGATCCGTTCGTCCCATAAGAAAATTTTGGCCATTTTGCTAATGATGGGCTTGAGCCTTTTGTTTACGAATTCGTTAGCGCCATTGGTTTGCGAGTTGGTAAGGGGAGGACTTTTACCTTTGGATTATGTACTTCTCAACTAGTTTTATGACCTCGGTTTTGAAAAGGAGCCCATTTCTCATGCCATCTCACGGGGAACTCCGTAGTGGCAGTTGATGTTCTTTATGATAAATTTAACTACTTTTTTTTTCATTCAACACCGTGTATGACTCAGCTTTATCCCATTTCGTAAGGTAGTCTATGGAGACCATGATGAATTCATTCCCATTTGATTCCTTGGGAGTGATTTTCCCAATGATATCTATGCCCCAAGTGGAAAAGGGCAAGAGATAAGCCATGTTATGCAACCCCGAGGAGGCAAGTGCTGAAGGTTGGCAATCTATTGGCATTTGAGGATCTTCAAACGTAAACAATGCAGTGTTGAACTATGGTAGTCTAATAATATCCTTAAAGATAATCTTATTTGCAAAAATATGACTGTTCATGTGGGTGACACATTTCCCGTTGTGGATTTCTTATATCATGTCTTAGATCCCATCCCCTACTATGCAATGAAAATGGGTTCCATCAAAAATTATTTTAAAAAGTGCCTTGTCATAGACGATGTATTGAGTATCCAACCTACGAAGGGTCGCATGGTCTTTTTGGTAAACATCGCGAGGATACCTACCATGATTAAAGAGGTGCCAAATGTCATAATACCATCATGTTATATTCGGATCTTCTTCTATAACGATCTCCATGTGGTAGCAGTGAAATGGTGCTACCTATTTCTGGACTAGAGAGGGGGCTATTGTTATCCCTGCGAGTATGTTGACCATAGAGGCCAGGGTTTCCAGTGAGTCAAAAATGTTGTTCCTTGAACGAGGAAGTTAGTGGAAGGTGAGATTTTCAAATTAGGAGGCAATATCTTCTAGATGAACTTGAAAGGGTAGGAGCTTCTTATCTATGATTTTACATTTTCTAAGGACTTATACCATGATGAGAGCTGAATACACTACACCAAAATGGTCAAATTGGCACCCTTAAAGAGCCTAGCCTTGTCACGGTCATTGACCGTGACAAAAAACATGCATTTTTTTTATAACAGTCATTGATCGTGACAAGTCCGTGACAACTGTACTTGTCACGGACTTGTCACGGTCAATGACCGTGACAACCCTGTAAAGCTGTCATGGTCAATGACCGTGACATGTCCGTGACAATTCTACTAGTAAAAAACCCTCCCTTTTCTTTTTTCCCATCGATTCTAATTCCCTCAATTTCTCTCTCTCTAGGGCCTGCACTCTCCCTCTACAATTTTGGTACATTTTCTCTCTATTTCTCCTCCATTTATGTATATGTATATGTATATGTGTATTAATATGTACGTGTATATATATATATATATATATATATATATATATATATATGTGTGTGTGTGTGTGTGTGTGTGTGTGTGTGTGTGGTTGTATATATGTGTGTGTGGGGGGGGGGGGGGAGGGGAGGGGGTTGTATATGTGCGTGTGTGTATATATATGTGTGCGTGTGTGTATGCGTGTGTGTGTATGTGTGTGCATGTGTGGTGGGCAAGGGTGGTGGGCAGGGCTGGGGGTGGGCAGGTGACCGGGCGGAAAAAGTGTGCGCGTGTAAAGTGCACAATCGTTGTGTGTTTCGCCGCCGCGATACAAAAGAACCTAATATACGACTACACTTGACAAGCAAGCACAGCGGTAAGTCGGGTATCGAGAATCCACAGGGAGTTATTAAATTTCAGATGTTAATTGTTTAATTACTTCAGGAATAAAAGTGTAAAAGGTGATAGGAGATTATGGTGACAAAAGAAAATGAGAAGTTACGCTAAATTAAAGTAAAGCGAGGATCGGGATCGCATTCTACCAAACGGATCGAAACAACTTACTAACTAGAGTTAAGGCTCGAAAGCAATCTAATCGAGCATTTCCACTTAAGCATAAACATCACACAAGAAGGAATTTAATCCAAAGTTGCGAGATAAAACATTTAACTGAAAAAATGATCACACGCGGATTAAATTCGGATTGTCGCTATAAACTCTAACATTGCATGACAAAGAAAGATAAACGCTTAACAATCCAACTTTGATACGCGCGGTTTCAATTAAACGCGATTTTGCACTAAACCTAGTTTTCGGAGCTCGGGGCCCGAAAATGGCGATAATGAAATCCCGACCCTATTTATCTAAGGGTGCATGGTGAATTAAACTAAGTTATGCTAATTAGACTAAGAAAGCAATAATTAAAGCAATAAAACTAATTATGAAAGCATGAAAGTTATCTAGAAAGCAAGAATAAAGGGAAAACAATCTATATTAGATGAGAGGGAAGATGAATAGTCAATCTTACAAACCAAATGGATGTCAAACCAAGATGAATTGAAGAGAAACCAAGCAAAACCCCAAAAACCTAAGCTAAATCTAACCTAAAATCGTATATATGGATGGGGGCTTATTACAAAACCAAAATTTGGCTTATATAGTAAGTTAGAATAAAAGAAAAGAAGAAAGAAAAGAAAAGAAAATATCTGCAGAAAAACAGGGGATCGATCGATTGACCCATTTGGTCGATCGATCGACAGTGTAATTCGTGGCAAAAATAAGAAGAGTCGATCGATCGACCCTTATGGTCGATAGATCGACCAAGCAGGGCAGCCTGCAATCCTCCCTGTTTTGGCATACAATCCAACGTCGCTCCAATCGCCGTAACTTTGTCGTTATGCATCGGAATCGCGCACCGTTCGCGGCCACGCGAAGCTAGCGAGGAGGGCTACAACTTCCGTGTAGATGTCGGGCCAGGTGCCCAAGCTGTCAAAAGACTAAAATGCCCTTGCGCGTGCGGTTGTGTACGGAAATCGAACGAAACGCATCCGGACTTCACACTTAGCATCCAAATACCTACAAAAGCTCAATTAACACCTGCGAAACATGTTATCATAGAAATCCGAGGGTTGTCTGGTTAACGAGCATAAATATAGGGAATAAGATACCCGCGGGGGCTAATAACGCGTAGGTTAACGGGTGAAATACGCAATATTTCCGCCGTATCACACCCCCTAACTTACACATTGCTAGTCCCTAGCAATGAAATAAGATGCAACAAGAAGAACTAGTAAACCAACAAAGGAGAGAGTACAAAAGTATGGTATAAAAGCAATAGAAAAGATAAAGCCACTTTCGCGGGCGATTCGATTGCATTTAGCATATGCAATAAGCCGTTAAACCCCTAGGTTACCCTAGTGGACGAGTGTCGTCTCGTGAGGGTTTTCAGGGATGAAACCCACAAACATCATAAAGTTTCCTCAAAATATGCCCAATCAAGTAAGACAAACTCATCAGTGCGAACAAGATTTCAACATGTTATTAGCATAGCAAACGAATTCGCATGAGAAGTCCGTAGTTATTAACATTATCGAATGCACCTCAATGAATTGAAACTCTAACATGTGGGAGGGGAGTGAGCATATGCAAGGTATGATTTGGCGAAAAACTTAAATAATTCGGATACTAAACATCAAAGCATGCATACATTCAATCCTCACGGGCATTACGCTCAACAAATGAATTCACTATGAAAAGGGAGGTAATACACGGGACATGCGGGCATAAAGAGTAATTGTAAATGGAAACTAGGCCGCGCACATGTCACAGATGAAGAACGCTATATAGGAAATAAAAATTGCAATCTCAGTGAAAGGATACCGCACACTAAAAGAGGCGAAATGCATTTTCGCAGATTATCAACACTATTTAAACATTTGAATTACATCTACTTAAGATCACATAGGACTTGTAATAGGGTTGTAATGTATGGCTAGGTTAAGGTACGAAATGAAAGGGAAGTATATAAGGATTCAAAGTGTTTGGGGATGAAACTCGGAATAATGTAAAAAGTGGGCAATATCAAAAGTTGGACAAATATGTCCAAACGAGCATAGATATAACAATCGAGAGAGTAATCAAAGCTTATTGAAACACTACGAACAATATTTACAACTTTCTCTTTCTTTTTCTTTTCTTCCTTTTTCTCACTTTTTCTTTGTTTTCTTTGCTTTTTGCTTTCTCTTTTCACTACTTTCTTTTTCTGACACTTCTTACTCTTTTCATACTCAAATTGCAACCACACAACAATAATAACATTCAATTCCAAGCAACAATCCAAACAAGGGTATGTAAGGTAATATATATGGTATAAAACTCCAATTTGGAGTTGGTTATGGGATTTTGGGTAGTGAAAAGAAAGGCTAGTATATAGGCTCAAGTGGGTTGACTAGGGAACATATAAAGGTGAGGTCAAGGTCATATGGGTGATATATCAAAGAGGGCCTATGATCATTTCACAAAGTATACGCAATTCGCGAGTCAAAACATCATATGAAAATCATGCTCAAGTAACACATTTCAATGATGAACTCAATTAATGAACGATCAATGAAAGAATAAAGAGATTACCAACGACTGTAACGTTTTCAATGAGAAAAGAATAGTGTATACACTCACAAATGAAGATAAGTCTCTAATCTCACTCGGTGTAAGTATATAAAATGCAGCAAAAGCATACCGAGTTATAAAAATCTTAAGCCAATTCAATATAACAAGAATGGTGCATATGTTCACGGATAAAGTTTAATTCATGAAGTTATTCATAATATTAATGATTTAGGGACTAGAATCTAATAACTTCTAAAATCGAGAACATGCATAGTTGAATTGTCTATTTGATCGGGCAATTATTAAAATTTATCATTGGAAACAAGGGCAAAATGCCCAATAAAGGGGAAAAAAGAAAGAAAATATTTTTGAAAATTTTCAAATTTTAACAAAAACATGCTTTGTAACTAAATTGTAATCAAATCCAAGGACTAAACAGCAAAATGGATAGACTATCCTACACCCCCTAACTTAAATGTTGCATTGTCCCCAATGCGTCCATTAAAGAACACAACACAAAGCTAGGAAAAGAATGATATTACCCACACGTGGAGCGATCTCCATAAGTACAAGTCCAAATGAAGCTGCAAAACAAGTTAGTACAAAGCAAATGAAGAATATGTACCAATGTATCAAGTAAAGAGAATCTATGTCACAAGTCACAATAATATAGAGGGGCTGAAGTGCAAATACTAGATAAATTGATGGTGAACTTTTTGATTTTATAAAATGGAAGGTCACACACATCAAAATCCAATAAACAACCACAAACTACATTTTCATTTCTCATTTCATAAGTTCAATACAAAATTACTTAATACATTACAACTTCTGAAATAAAAGAAATACAAATAAAAATAAAAATAAAAATAAAAAGTACAATACTATCCGGTCCCAAAATACAAAAATGAAACCCAGCACAACAACAGCCTAGTGGCCAGAACCACTAGGATCGGAGGGGTCCTGAAAATGAGGAGGCACTGGCGCGTCGGAATCACTGCGCTGCAGATAAAGATCTCTCATCATCCGCTGCATCATCCGGTACTCCTGTCTACTCTGTGCCCTGGCCTGCCTCTGCACAGACCACTCCTGCCGCTGCTCGGCCTGAAACTGCTCCTGATGAGCCTGCTGCTGAGCCCACTGCTGCCGCTGATCGGCCTGCAACTGGTCCAGGCGCGACTCCCAAGTCGCCCACCTGAGCTGAGTCTCCTCCCAGCGCTGGTCCTGCACTGCCTGGTATGCCGCAAAGCGGCCATCATCCTCTGTATGTGGCACGTGAGAACCCTCACCAGTCTCCATCTCTCTAATCTCCTCCTCCTCAGCCATATCGTCAGCAACCTCTGCCCTCTGCCTCTTCGTCGCCGGTTGCCCCCACTCGCGCTTCAGCATTCTTGTGATGTTGGCCTGTGTTAGAAGCCCGAGTGGATCGTGTTTGCGGTCGGCGATTAACTCTGGGCAACCGTGAGAAATACAAATCTTAGTGATGAGGGCAGGAAAAGGGAGGGAAAATGTCTTGGCTCTCTCCTTGGCAGTCGCGCACATCATATCCAGAAATATGTTGGGCAAACTGATATTGCCCAAATTATTAATCAGTGCGTAGATAAATGCGGCGTGCTTGTGACGCACCTCAGATCGGTTGCTCGTCACCATAAAGCAGTGGACATTGATGTAGTGAATTAGTCTCGGTAGGTCCTCCATTGCAGCCGAACGAAAAGCCATTCTTTTCCATTCTTCACCCGGTGCAAGTCTCTCTATCAATGTCGTCAGCCCAAAAACATCCCCATCGGTTAAACTGACAGCGTTCTCGGGGTTCGGTACATGCATGAAGGCGGCCAAATCTGATAAACGGAAAGGTACCCTCACCCCTCGAACCATGGCCTCGAAAGTGGTCGGCCCGTCACCATTCACCACCACTAATGTCGCATAAAATATTCTTACCAATTCTTCATTAATGCGCCCATTAGTGGCGAGAAAAGTCTCCCATCCCTGGCGTCTCAGAATAATACGCGCCTCACTCGGCAAATCCTCAAGCTTCCAGGCATAATTGTAGGCCAACGGCCTCTGAGCAGTCTCAAAATAGGCCTGAAACCATTCCCGTTCTTTCTTGCAACGGAAACCCTCAAAACCCAAGGTGGGCATGCACACAGTGGAGTTATATTTCTTTGATTGTGCCATTTCAACCTACAAAACAAGAATTAAGCAATACAAAAAATATTGTAAGCGCAATTAATGGTTAGTTTAGTGTATGAGTTGAAATGGGGTGCGAGTGCGCAAAACCGAGGTAACAAAGTGCAACATTGCGCTAAAATATGTCGGAATACGACAACGAGTAAAAATCACCCAAGTGTGCGCCAAAAATGCATTGAAAACTATTTTGGGCATTTTGGCGAACACTTGGCGTGCGCAATGTGCACTAAGGGTGAGAAATGCCAAGTTTGAACCAACAAAACCACCCCACTCATGAACAACCAACAATGCAGCAATCAAAACATGTTCATGAGTGGATATATAACAAGAATCATGCATAAATCAGTTGGAACAAATCGAAATCAGGGGAAATCACCAAAATTCAACCAATGTGTCAACCTAGGGTTTAAACATGCATTTTGTGACACATTTCTACCAAAAACTACAAAATCATGAAAAACAAGTAGAGATATACCTTGGATATGCAGTGATTGGAAGAAAAATGAAGAAATTTGGTGAAGGGAAATATTAGGGCACAAATCGTATGTAGAGGAGAAGAGGGAAATAAGAAGAAAGGGGAGAAATAAGAAGCAGTTTCGGTTTTACTGGTCGATCGATCGATCGACTCCCAAGGGTCGATCGATCGACCAAGCAGAAAAAGCTCACTGCATTGGCAATTCAAAGTGGGGGGGGGGGGGGGGGGGGGGGGGGGGGGAAGATGCAATTTGGGGACAAATATGGGGTATAAAAAGAAAATAAATATAAATATAGTATATATATATATGTAAACATAAAAATATGAAACAAAAATAGAAAAATAAAAATAAAAAATAAAATAAAAATAAAATACACATAGGCCTAGATATACACACCAAAAAGGCCTAGGCTAAAGAAAATAAAATAAAAAAAAAAATAAAAATGAAAGAAAATAAAAATATGTACACGAGAAACGCACACGCATAATCACGACAACAAATGAAAAATAAAATAAAAGAAAAATAAAAACAAATGCAATTGCATGAGGATGCGTGTGTGAATATCAAAGGGGAAAAAAAAATGTTTTTGTGATTTTTGATTATTTTCTTAACAAATGTGTGCCGGGGCGCATATCTCCGCAAATTCAAGTCCGTTGAACCTACAAAAGAGTTAGAACCAAGCATACAAAAAGAAAGAAAAAGATATTAGCTAATTACACTAGGCTAAAATCAAGAAAAACAAAAATAAAGAAGTTAGTATATACAACCTACACTTGGAATGCGCAATTAACTATATACCAAAAGTTGAAATTTTTGAGGGTCCATCCAAAACACGATTTGACTTTGGAGGATCAACGGTGGACCCTCCCGAGCATGCATGCCTCCCGGAAAATAGGAATTCCGTTTGAACAACGGAAGGCATGTGGGCGGTGAAAGAAACGAACCATCGCCAATTTGAAATTCTAGACGGACGATGGGGGATTTGGATAACAAGGGGGAAAAGTACACTTGAGGTCCAAGAAAAATCGATTCATCTCCCAAAGGTTTTTCAAATGGAATGGGAGATGGTGCACACATCGGGATAACATCCATCGACAACAAGTCCGGTAAAGAGTCCTCGTCGGCAAAAAGTGTAGAAGTTTTAATTTCTACCGACTCACAGGAATCAACCGGTAATTCTAATGGTTCGATCACGGAAAACGAATATGGTGATGAAACAAATTCAATCTCAATCGACTCATCGTCGGAAGGAGATTGAATTTCGAGGGAGAGAGATGCACACTCGATGAGAAATTCTTTGAAGAATTGAGGCGAAACACAAGTTTCCACCTCCTCGTTGTTTTGTGGAAAAGAATTAATCTCATCGCAAAGTTCACCAAGTCTCATTCCAGCATCATTTAAGCTTTCCAAACCTTGGGAGTAAAGAAGAAAAGTCTCTTCCAAAGTAGGCTTCCTCGGCTCAAGAGCCTCGGATTCCTCATTTGGTTGAAATTCGTCTTCGAAAGTAATGAGATGAAGATCGTCATTGGATTCGAATAATGAATCCAACTCAAGCTCCCAATGACGATTTTCATTTCGATAAATGGTTTCAAGTCTTTCAATTTCCAGAAAATCTTGAAAACTATCCCCAAAGTATGAATCATTAGAATAACCGTAATTACTATAAAAGAAAGACATGGTTACCTTGGTGTTGAAAGATGGAGAATCCAAGAAAGAAAGTGAGCAACCTCGAATAGAAGCTTCTTAGCGCTCAGAGTATGCAAATCCTGCAAGAAAGGTTAAGAGAAAGAATACAAATAGAAAATGAAAAGTACTACGAAATTAGAAAACAATTACTATCTAAAACAATAACTCCCCGGCAACGGCGCCATTTTGTGACCGGGCGGAAAAAGTGTGCGCGTGTAAAGTGCACAATCGTTGTGTGTTTCGCCGCCGCGATACAAAAGAACCTAATATACGACTACACTTGACAAGCAAGCACAGCGGTAAGTCGGGTATCGAGAATCCACAGGGAGTTATTAAATTTCAGATGTTAATTGTTTAATTACTTCAGGAATAAAAGTGTAAAAGGTGATAGGAGGTTATGGTGACAAAAGAAAATGAGAAGTTACGCTAAATTAAAGTAAAGCGAGGATCGGGATCGCATTCTACCAAACGGATCGAAACAACTTACTAACTAGAGTTAAGGCTCGAAAGCAATCTAATCGAGCATTTCCACTTAAGCATAAACATCACACAAGAAGGAATTTAATCCAAAGTTGCGAGATAAAACATTTAACTGAAAAAATGATCACACGCGGATTAAATTCAGATTGTCGCTATAAACTCTAACGTTGCATGACAAAGAAAGATAAACGCTTAACAATCCAACTTTGATACGCGCGGTTTCAATTAAACGCGATTTTGTACTAAACCTAGTTTTCGGAGCTCGGGGCCCGAAAATGGCGATAATGAAATCCCGACCCTATTTATCTAAGGGTGCATGGTGAATTAAACTAAGTTATGCTAATTAGACTAAGAAAGCAATAATTAAAGCAATAAAACTAATTATGAAAGCATGAAAGTTATCTAGAAAGCAAGAATAAAGGGAAAACAATCTATATTAGATGAGAGGGAAGATGAATAGTCAATCTTACAAACCAAATGGATGTCAAACCAAGATGAATTGAAGAGAAACCAAGCAAAACCCCAAAAACCTAAGCTAAATCTAACCTAAAATCGTATATATGGCTGGGGGCTTATTACAAAACCAAAATTTGGCTTATATAGTAAGTTAGAATAAAAGAAAAGAAGAAAGAAAAGAAAAGAAAATATCTGCAGAAAAACAGGGGATCGATCGATCGACCCATTTGGTCGATCGATCGACAGTGTAATTCGTGGCAAAAATAAGAAGAGTCGATCGATCGACCCTTATGGTCGATAGATCGACCAAGCAGGGCAGCCTGCAATCCTCCCTGTTTTGGCATACAATCCAACGTCGCTCCAATCGCCGTAACTTTGTCGTTATGCATAGAAATCGCGCACCGTTCGCGGCCACGCGAAGCTAGCGAGGAGGGCTACAACTTCCGTGTAGATGTCGGGCCAGGTGCCCTAGCTGTCAAAAGACTAAAATGCCCTTGCGCGTGCGGTTGTGTACGGAAATCGAGCGAAACGCATCCGGACTTTACACTTAGCATCCAAATACCTACAAAAGCTCAATTAACACCTGCGAAACATGTTATCATAGAAATTCGAGGGTTGTCTGGTTAACGAGCATAAATATAGGGAATAAGATACCCGCGGCGGCTAATAACGCGTAGGTTAACGGGTGAAATACGCAATATTTCCGCCGTATCAGCAGGTGGGGGGGGGGCAGGGTGTGTGGGTGTGTGTGTAGATGTGCGTGTGTGTTTATATGTGCATGTGTGTGTATATGTGCGTGTGTGTATTTTTTTAATTAAATTTTTATTGGTTTATTAGATATTGCCCCTCATATTATAGTGCCCCTTGTAAAAGAATTGATTGATTAAATTTTTAGTAGGATTGCCCCTCATTGTAAATTAGTAAACTAATAATTGTATACTTTAATTATTAGTTTAATTGATGAAAAGAATTAATTGATTAGATGAATTAGGAGTAAGGGATACACATTTGTTGTTGCCATTGCAGTTGGATTTAGTGGATCGATGTCGGGTTGGTTAATTTTATAAGTGGCATGACCAGTGGATTATTGTCCATAAGGGGGTGGGATTTTTCAATTTTTTTTGAAAATTACTTTGTATAACGAATAATATATATATAGTATGATAATTAAATGAAACATACTTGAAATTACATATAGTGCTTATAGATACTAGCCTTCTAGTTCTTATGCATACGCATTCAACAGCCCTTAGACCAGTTCGAGAGTCATTACCCCAGTAATGAGATCTCTCGAATTGTCCCGTTTGGATAGTTTGGGACTACATATTTCTGTATAATAATATTCTTAGTGGAAATGAGCCGTTTGTTTGTGCATTTCAAAAGGTCAACCAAGTGTTTTACTCGGAGTATATCAACAACGAACCATGGTCAATTGTCCTACATGCGCCAAAGCGTCTAAATAGTAGTGTGGATGACTTGGCTGCTTCTACCGAATATCAATCCATTTTTTATGATAACCCGAATTTGAAATAATTTTTTTATTTGTAATAAATATTCCAATTTGTACTTCATGAATCAATTTTTAATGCTTTTAATTGATTTGCACTTTATCATTTTCACTCTTTTTATCTTTGTCTCTTTCCTTTGTATATGTATGTGTGTAGTGTTCATGTGTGTGTTGGGGGAGGGGGGCAATGTGTGTGTAGTGTTCGTGTGTATGTTGGGGGTGGGGGATGTTTTGGATTTGGATTTGTAGTAATTGTACATATTTGCACGTCTTCTTAAAATTCATTTGGATTTGTACTAATAACAACATTTTTTTTTTACAGAAAATGTCTTCTTCAGGTATTAAGACGAGGATGATGATGTTGATTATGATGATGTCATCTGGGATCGGTGGTAGCGGAGGTGAGGAGGGCTCCTCGGCCCCTAGGCTCCCCAAACGGGGCAAATTGGGTATGGTCGTTGAGAACAAGATGGGGCTATTAGCGAGATCCATCGAGCTGGTAAAGACTATCATCGACCCAGGGTACACTAGCTGGAGGGAGGTGCCAAATGAGATCAAGTTAGCTATTTGGGTGGCACTATGGGTGATGTATTTATATTTATATTTATATTTATATTTGTATGAATATTTCAATTTCAATTTATATTTATTCGCAACTAACATTGTATTTGTTGGACAAGAACAATTCAGCTTGGACCCAAAACTACGCGATTCCTTCTTGGAGCAGTTGAGGGAGCAACACAAGACGTGGAAGAAAAATATGCAAACCCGGTACTTTGGGAAGACCCGAGAGTCCGTTATCCGAATGTGTGAATCCATCCCGTCGAAGGATCCGATCTCATTGGCACAATGGCAAAAGTTCATTGACAATGATATCGGGGAGCGACAATTGGCATCTCTCCAACCGGGGAGGGAAAATCGGGCTAAAAAGACGTACGTGCACTACTACGACCGAACGTCTTACACCGAGGTGGAGCAAAGGATGATGGCAAGATTTAATTTTCCTATAATTACAGAAATATGTTATTCTGTATTATTTTACTTTGCGGGGCCGTTACTAATTTTGCATTATTTTATTTCAGGGGATGGGGAGTGGCCCAGAGGGTATGCCACATAGGCTCGATACTTATGTGGCTATTCGGACGAAGAAGGGGAAGGATAAGGAGGTGTCCCCGATTGTCGCGTCCATAATTGTAAGTAATCTGACAGTTTACTTTTTCTTAAATACGTTGTAACATTTTTATTTACTTATTCAAGTAATCATGTGCTTTTTGTCGTTTCAGGCAAAGATTAAGGAAGTGCATGAGTCGCAGTCTAATGATGAGAAGGTGGACCTCGCTGCTTCATCGTCGACACGTGCGGACTTTGATGATCCAGTCCCCTATTTGGCTCCCTTCGACCAACCAATGTCGACACTTGGTTGGCCGAGCGTGTTTATACTGGACATATTTGATGGCCAGCAGATATGGCGGGGGTTAAGGGACCCGAATATCGTCCAGGGTATGTTAGTTCATAGACGTTCGCTTTAAGACATCGAGTCCAAGGTGCTCGTCATGCATGTGATACCCGGGAAGGAGAACTTCCCATTGTGATTGTGCGAAAAATGCGGAACGATGTATATTGCTGGGTGTGTCAATTCATATATTGTGTGTCCTACTCACCTCCTCAGAGTTAACGTTACCCCAGACATGTAGTGGCATTATTTAAATTGAATTGTTTTAAGTTGTTACATTTGAATTATATCGTGATGCATATTGTTTTGAATGTATATTTTCATTATCTCTATTTTATTTGTATATGATGTTTTAACAGATACAATGTTGCTATAACAGGCACAAATATACTGCTGGGCAGTGGAAGTGGCCATACTGCCTAACAATTTTTTTTTCAATACTATCCAGAATTGTCATGGTCATTAACCGTGATATTTTTTTAAAGATTATCACGGGTTTGTCACAGTTTATGACCATGAAAAAACTTGTCAAGCTCATAGACCATAACATGATCGTGATAATTCTAATGAAATTATCACGATCATTGACCATGACACGTCCGTGACAACAAAAGTTGTCACCCCCTAACTTATCACAGTCATTGACCTTGACAAGTCCAACTTGTCAAGGTCAATAACCTTGATAATTCGGCAGATTTGGTGTAATGATATCTAAAGACATCGATGTGCTTCATTCCTGTTTCGAGGGAAATCTTGATCCTTATGGTACATACCTCGTATTTCGTCAGGTTGTTGATGCAAGCAAAATCCAATTAGATGGAAATAGGAGTGTGAGAATTATCGGGAGAGATCACAAGTATCCCAAAACCATATATTTTCTTATTAGTGACTCGAAGTATCCTTGTAAGAGATGCAGAGGATTTTTTCGTTTAGGAATTAAGAAATCCAGACCTTAGTTCCTTCAATGGGATTGTCAGTAAGTTAATCAGAAATGGCCTTTCGCTTCATTGCTTTCTACGTCACATACTTGATGTTTAATTCTGCCAGTAACATCGATCAGTAGGCCATGCGTCTAGACAAGGCGGGATTCTCCAATCAGTATTTCATTGGATCGACACCAGTTTGATTAGGAATGCAAACATGTAGTGTCAGAGCTTCTACGTGACCCAAACTAAGGTGAACCACGCCTTCTCCAATGCAGTGTACTTCACCTCATACCTTTCCAACTTTAGATTATCATAGTATATGACTCTGTATTTATAAGATTATTTAATGTATTGGGTAGCATATAGCCCCTACTATGGTGTAAGTGACGGTGAGGTATATAATGAGGGGGAGACCTTTCTGTGGAGGCATGAGCACTGTATGTCGAGTGAGGTATTATTTGATTTTATCAAGGGCTTCCTGACATGCCTCATTCTAAACTTTGGTTGAATCCTTCTGGAGAATCTTAAAAATGGACTCACAGATAGAGGTCAGTTAGATGATGAACCGACCGATGTATTGGAGCTTACCTAAAAATCCATGCTCTTTTTTATCCATCCGGGGTGGTCGCATCCTTCGTATTTATTTTACTTTGGTAGGGTCTACCTCAATCCCTTTTTCACTAACCATGAAGCTGAGGACTTTACCATTTTTGTCACCGAAAATGAATTTATGTGGTTTAAGTGACATCCGGTATTATAGTAGCCACTTGAAGAATTTCCTCAAGGCAGGATTGTGACCTTCCTGAGTGTTATATTCTATATAGACTTAAACCTATTTATGTATAAGGTTTTATAGAATGGTTTTATTGGCTCTTTGGTAGATAGCCCCGTCAGTTTTAAGATCGAAGGGAATGACTTTGTAACAAAAGTTTCCCCACAGGGTGATGAAGGTGGTCTTTTCCTAATGGTCGGGGTGCATCTTAATCAGATTATACGTGATGAAATCATCAATAAATGAATTGAGTGAATGACCAAAGGTGTTATCGATTATTATATCGATATTAGGAAGAGGGTAATCATCCTTTGGGGATACCTATTTCAAATCTAGATAGTCGACACACATGCAAACTTTTATTCTCAATTTTTGCACGGGGATGATGTTTGCAATACATATAGGATATTCGTCCTTGCGAATGAAGGCTACGTTAAATTATTTCACCACTTCATCCTTGACTTTGAGAGACCAATCTATTCGAAGTTTGCTTAGTTTCTTCTTGACATGCTTTCTTTCTCGGAAGATAGGATTCTCATGGTGTACTATTTTTGGGAAAATACTAAGCATGTCATCGTAGGACCACACAAAGAGGTTAAAAAATTCTTTTAAATTCTCTTTTATTTATAATTTCTCATGATCGTTGAGTATGGATGCTATCCTAATCTCACACAGGTGGTTAATAGAATTGAGATTTATAACAATTGTCTCATCATCATTAGTTTAAATGTTGTTATGTTATTTAGGTTTGTACTTATTGAGATTAGTTAAGAATTGCTCATTTATTAAATCATCTTCATGAATCGTTTGATTATAATCAAGGCAATTATATAACGCATAATAAGATACTGGAATTGATCATTCATTTCATTGAATTTTTTTAGGAAATACATCGTTGAGGACCTCATCAAAGGAGGACTCATTCACAATTACATCATAAATAGAATAAAATGTAGTAGATTCAGGTGTTTCTTGGAGCGGATGAATAGGAGGGTCCAGATTGACTTGGGAAGTCTTGATAGGTATGGCATGCCAATTGAGGAGTTGTAGCAGTGGTGATCCTCTTGGATGGGTCAGACGGTTTGACTTTTAGGTGGATTATGCAGAGATCCAACCCCTATTTATGCAGTCAAATGTTCATCAATGTCATTGCCCTTGAAATTTTAGATGATTTCCATATCTTTAATTATTAGAGGCATCATCTCATGCTTCTGATATTCACCCCAGATGGATTTATCTTCAAAGAAGATCTTCCTCCCCGATTTTATCTTTTTCTCTACAAGGTCGTACAATGTTTCAAAAAATTCATAAAAGGGGAAGTCTTCACCCTCTTTAATAAACCTTTCATTCATTGAATGTCCTGATATTGTCTTTTCTCTTTCCAAGCTTCACTTCTGGTATGGGATTCGAAATTCTCCGAGTTTAGCCGACGATGGTTGGTAGCCTAGGCCATAGAGGGGAATGACTTTCTTCAGGATTATTGGCTCGAGAATTCCTTATTGGCATCGACCTAGGCCTATTCTGGGCATGAATGATATGTTTTTGAAAATTTGAATTAAATTAACATTATCGTTAGGTTTTTACTCTGGACACACTCGGTCATTAAAACTGTCCCCAGCTGGGATGGGAAGTGGATTAGTCTTACAGCTTGAGAGGAACATGTCATTGACCTTCATGCTAAATTTCTAGTACTGGGTTGCTTGTTCTAATACCATACGAGTTATCGATATCCCTGAGAATGGTGATGACTTGGACATTAACAAAGAACTTCAATGTTTGGTGGAGGGAAAAAGATACACCCCGAATACTGTGGAGCTAAAAGCGCCCAAGAGCGAGTTAAATTAGGTAGGTATGTCGATGACTTGGAATTTTGTTTGAGGGCACATAGGGCCAACCCCTAGTGTAAGTTTTATGAAGCCTATAACCTTACGACGATTATTATCATAAGCATTCATAGCAGCAGATGTTGGAGTACGGTCACTACCTTTTATCCCCAGGAAATTAAGTATTTTGATTGGGAAGTTATTGAGAGCAGACCCATTATACATAAGTGCTAATATAACTGTCTTGGACATGACTTCAACAGAGATATTGAGGGCATATTTATGATCAGGACTGATCATTGGAATTTATTCTTCGAATAAGGAGAGGAGTATTATAGAAGTTCGAGATTCGACCATATGCATGGCTTCTTCGGGAGTGGAAGTGGAAAGAACTATGTGTCATGTGAAGAGTTTTATCAGAGAATTATTGTGTGGTTGGGAGGATCTAGAAAATCCCCATAGAGTGGTATTTGTTTGAGTCTTTTTTAGGTGATCAAGGACCCCCACTTTCCTCAACTATTATCTTCGGCATTGGGAGTTCCTTAACGACTCCTTTTCCCTTATACGTTCCCACTAATGGAGGAATTGGATCTTTATAGTGTCTCTCGAATTGGTTCATGTGATTTATTGAGGCGAGAAAGAATGTAAACCTAGTATCTTCATCTACCTCGGGTGAAATATATACCTTGTTGATCCTTCCTAGCAATTCTTTAAAAAAAATGATTCTGCACAAAAAGACGACTGAGTTGTCTTCTTCACCATTTGATTTATTTTTTGATCTATCAAAATTACCCCCTCATCTGGTGGTAACGACATTACCTTTCTATGAAAAGTTAATGCACTTTATAACCTCTATGGCTTTATTATATAAGACTTCGCATTCAACAAGGAAGCGTTGTAAGGAAGGGACTAAATGTCTTTGGAGTTTCAAAATTGTGAGCAGTTTGAAGAAAATGCATACTTCTCACTTATTGATAAATACATTCGACATAACTTGCAGAATGTGTTTAATAAGATTTCTGGCTAGAAGGTCTTGATAAACCTTTGACAAAGGGGCATGAATTTTGAAATATTCTTTTCTGACTAGATTAGGATAAATTTCAAGTGCCCATGAGGTAGAAGGTTGGGAGTTGTTATTGATAATTGAGAGTGAGGTGTTGGCTGGATTATTATACTTTCGAGGTGTGAACTACCCTATCAATATTTTCTTCTCAGATTCATCTTTATGACTTGTCACCCCTTCTTCAAATTCTACCCCTTGCTCTTGGAAGGATCTAAAAAGGGAGTAGTATTGGCCTCCTATTGAAGTTATGATATGGGGTAAGAAGTCATCTTTTATAATGCTCATATGATCTTCTATTTATTATCAGTTTGTCATAGTAGCTGCATTCTTTCTCCACCTTCTAATGAAACTACTAACTGAATCACCCCAATTTTTCTTGAGCAACTCCAGGTCACTATGGGTAACTTCCATCTTTTTGTTATACTTATATTGAGTTATGAATTATCGGGCTACATCTTTTCAACTATGGATTTTAAATTCTTTGAGGGATAGGAACCATATGAGGGAACCTTCCTTAAGAGTTTTTGTAACATTTTAGCCATTATATCTTCAGACACCCCGAGGAGAGTCATGGGGCGATGGTATCTGCATAGGTTCATAATTGGAGGTCTACTACCTCCGAACTTCTCGATGTTTGACATTTTGAACTTCTCTGGTAGTCCGGCTTTAGGATAGGGAGACATGTGGGTGTAGTCCATATAGTTCCCTAAGATTTTAATATGGTCGAACCTTTTAAACAAAAACCTGAGGTCTTCTTTAACCTTATTCAATTTTTGTTCTTTAGGATTAACTGGCCCTAGTAGATTGCCCACTGGCTAGGCAAGATTCAGTATTAGCAGTCGAGTTGGCGGTAGCCCACTAGCAGTGAGGCACATGGAACATTTTGGTAATATTTTGAAACTCACATTGGTTCTGGATATAAGTGGACCTATATCATGAGAAAAGAGGATTTTAGGATCAGGAGCCTTGGGAGATTGAACCTGATTTCATTGCATTACATGAACGTTTTCCTAAAGATTGATGATCTTAGCATTGAGCTGAGAAAGGAATGCCATCAGATCTGGCCGAGCATTTGTAGTCTGGTCAATATCCTCCATGAACAGTCTTTAAAGGGATTGATCAAATTCCTAAAAGTAGCAGAGGAAGCAGTGGATCTTCCGAGTGGCTTGATAGAAGACCTAAGCTTATATGGAGTTAGGCCAAGGTTGGGGTGTGCGATTTCACCTAAAAGGAAATATTGATTTTTTTTTATTTGTTTTCAGGGGAAGAGGAATATTTTTGCTACATATGTTCTTTTTTTTTAAAAGTGTGAAAATATTTTTGGTGTTTTTATAAAAGAGAAAAGGAAAATCCTCAATATGGCTATTATTATTAGGTTCAACTTATATAATGTTCCACTAAGGGTGCGGGTGCAAGTAAAATGTCAGACAGGACTCGAGTCTGGGGAAAAGATAGGGTACTAATTGAAAGACACAGTTTGACTTGTTTCTAGACTCAATGATATGGTCTTGTTTTAAAAATGGGAAAAATAGCATGAAAATTTGTGTGGTAAGGGGACCCAAAATTTTGGCAGAGTTTTGCGTTGGAACCGGTAGACTAGGTATAAGTGTCCCATGGAAGATGCCTATATGAGGTTGATGCATTGGTGGGTCAGTGAAAAGGTTCCCACTTTGGCATAACTTCCACGATATAACTCTTGCCTATAAGGGTAATCATTCATTGGTATGTTTGGAAAAGCCATTTGATATACCTGAGTGTATGTGAATTACCTTATGATATACCTCATGGAGATAGTAGGTGTCAGAACAGATTCGATATACTCAATGTATGTGAACTAGTTCCCTTCTATATACCTCCCGTCGTTATTTCAGTCAAGCGATACTATGAAAGGGAACTGTTCGATATACGTCGAAGGTACTAATCCAATGGAATATGGGAAATATATTGCTTAGGTTAACTGTGCCTCGTAGGATCGACATCCATCACGAAGTAACCCCCTAGTACTAGACACAATTTTGGTAAATCTTGTAATGCTCAAGTGACGTAGTGTGCGAGAATGTATGATTCTTAATTAGCATTTTATGAAGATTATGTATTCTAAGTGAGAGAAATACTACTACTATAAGGGAGATCATACAAGTAACATTGGGAGTAAAACTAAAGAATATGTACATAAAATGTGAAGCCTATATCAAGCATGATGCCATATACAAAGTATGAGGCATGTGAATAGAAATAAGCGAGTAGGAAATATGTGCAAAGTGAGGGTGATACGTGAATATGTGGATATATATACAAGTGGAAGAAATGTGGAAGTGTGTGCTAGTGTACCTAAGCATGGATATCTACAAATGATGTGGATCACTTGCAAGTGTGAGTAAGTGGAGTGAAACATGGAGAATATATACAAGTGAGTAAAGAGTAAAGCATGAGATAGGGAGAGGATATACACATGTGATGAGAAAAGAACATAATAGACTGAAGGATATAAACATCATGCTATGAACAAGGCATATATACAACAAGTAAGCATCAGAGTAAGAAGAACATATAATTGGATTCATATGTACAGATGTAGAAAAATAGAGAGAAACGAGAGAAAAGGAAACAAAACTTATGTGAAGTAAAGTCCAACCCTCTAAAAATTAATTCCCCAGTGGAGTCTCCATTATGTCCATCTGAGGATTCCTCTGGTGTGGGATGGACCCGAAAGGGAGAGAGAGAAATTGGGAAAAAATCTCTCTCTCGACATGTGGGTATTCGAGGATAGGAATCCTCTTTTCACCACTCATGAGCTATCGCAGATATAAATCGGTCGTCCTCAAAGGTGATGAAAACTTCAAAAATGGATTTTCCAGCCTATTTTTCTCAAAATAGGCTAAAGAATGTAGCCACCCCCCAAAGGATGGCATCAAAAGACAAACTGATGGATACGAAACCAAATGAATCGAGGGTTGAAGGACTAAGTTATGGAATGGGAAGATGTTAGGCACCCATTCTGCCCTTTCGATCTCTCATGGGATATAATAATATTTGCCTTTTTCTCAAAGATATGACTCATGTGTACAATGTGTGCGATGTTAAAATAAGTGAGAGAACGAAATCACCATATTTACATCATGGGAAGGACAGAGAGGATCCATCCTAAGGAGTATATGAAAGAAAAATAATAGTAGAAAATATGATGTTATCTTGTGACCACTGAATCACGATTCACTATGAGAGAATGAATATGAATGTGAAGTGGAAACATTAATATCTAGGTGTGTATATACACGCAATACTACTAAATATGATATGTGAGCAAAGATATCACAATGAATAAAATAGAACTCGAATTCGGATAATGACTCAGGAAGCCTACGCAGACAAAATAGGCATCAAAGTCCACATAGTTTGAAATATCACAAGGATGGGGTTTAACCCTTAAACCCAATTTTAGGATTCCGCCTTAGTTGTTTTGGAAAGAGGTGCTCAAGTGTAAAAGTGTAGAAAAAGTGAGGAAATCCTACTTTTGTAGTTTATAGGTGAACCATTTTTTTTTATCTTTTTTGATTTTACGCAAAAATATTATATGAGAACTAATAATAAAAAAGGATGTTAGTTGATGTGAGATAATGGAGTCAGACTAAAAAATAAGAAAAATGAAAGAAAAGTAAATAAACCACATTAATTAAATGAATTAGAAAGAATGAGATTAGACCTCCTCAAAGATTTTGCTAGACTAGGCTGATTTTATAGTGCCAGGATGGTGGCAAAGTAGGGGTGAGGTAAGTGGAAAAACAGGGTATGAAAGTGAGGTAAGATAGGTGAAAGGAATGTTGGAAATATGAATTTTTTGGAGTTATAGCGCACTAATTTAGAGGAAGGAATATTCTGATTACTAAAAAAGGGGTCCTTGAGAATGAGGTCATGACCTCTTTAAATAGTAAAAAATAGGTTTTCAAGGGGTGCTGATCGTCATAGAACCTAGCCTAGCTATTGGCATACCACTGGCTTGCTGAATAATTAAAGCACACCCCTACTTATAGGCAGGGGTCTGAAGTGCCTACAGGTAGTCCAAAAAGGACTTTTTCGAAAAAAATGGGCATAAAATGCAAACTGCAACCCCAAATCGCGCACGAATAGAACTATTCAAAAGGGTATTCAGATCCCTATGAAAATATATGGGCCACTTATAGGTTCGAG
Source organism: Sambucus nigra (assembly GCA_949130495.1). NCBI lineage: Eukaryota > Viridiplantae > Streptophyta > Magnoliopsida > Dipsacales > Adoxaceae > Sambucus > Sambucus nigra. The sequence continues at coordinate 251,098,254 of OX422209.1, forward strand.
AGTTGATTAAAGTTAAACGGGGATTGAAAGCGCCCGATGAGCTCTAAACGAGGATTCTCGGAGTAAAAAAGTGAGTATGCACGAACCTTAAGGCTGATTCACACATGGTATGGGTCATTGGAAAGGGTATTCAAAGACCTATGAAGGTGATATTAGATTATCTTGTGTTGGGGATTTTATAAGAGTCAAATTGGGCTCAGGAGCGACCAATGACCTTTAGATTAGGGTTTGGAGTAAAAAGGTGAGTATACGCGAACCGTGAGGCTGATTCGTGCACGGTATGGACTGTTGTAAAGAGGATTCAGAGACCTATGAGTATGTAATGATACTTTATCAAGTTGGATAGTTGAATAAGTCAAATTAGGGTTTAGAGTGAAAAGGTGAATACACGTGATCCGTGAGGCTGATTTGCGCATGGTATTGAATGTTGGAAAGGGGATTGAGAGACTTATGAGAGTTCAATGATATTCTACCAGGTTAGATATTTAAATAAATTCATACGGGGCTCAGGAATGCCTAGTGGCCTCTAAATCAGGGTTTGGAGTAAAAAGGTGAGTACTGGTGAGCTGTGAGACCAATTCGCGCATGGTATGGACCATTGAAAATGGATTCAAAGGCCTATGAAAGCTAAATAAGATTCACTCGAGTTGGAGAGTTTACCAAAGTCAAATGGGGCACGAGAATGCGTGATGCCTTCTAGATTAGTATTTGTGGTAGTACCTAAAGTCTTAGGGTGGGGTGTCTACAACTCTCATTAATATAAAAGGGAGGTTTTTTAAATAGGGTTGAAAATGTGAAAGTACGATAATGTTTAAATTAATGGGATATAGTTAGTATTAAAAGAAAGATTAAGTGTGAATGGGCTTATCGCCCTAGTTGTATGGTCATAGTGTGCGTTGCGTGATTACGATACATCTTGCATGAGAACCCTTAATCAAATTAAGGATGATGTCATAATTTCTAAAATACACTATATATGTATAGATATTATTTTTATGATATATATTGTGCTTGTATTTATTCTACTGGGAGCACGCTCGTACCCTACCATTTTCCACCACCCCAAGTACCTCAATTGGAGGAAACAATAAGGATAATGGGAAAGGAAAGGAGAGTTTTCCATGAAATTAGAGCTTTGTCATTATTTCCTTTAAATTGTGTGATTCGTTTTAAACTTTGATTTTTATCATTTTGAAATTTAGTGCAAGTACTTTAAGTTTGGATTGTAATAATATAGGATGGTATGGATTTTATCGTGGTTATTATTTATTCCATGAAAATCTTTTTTTTCCCGATGATTTCGTTAAGCTAGACATAATTTCATTAATTAAATTAAATGATTTTTACAAGAACAATATAAAAGCATGTTGTTATTTAAAACAAGGATTTTCTTAAATGAAATCAAGTGTAAAAAGGTTTTCTACAATTGACACCTGTAATTGGGGCATCACAACATGGTATTAGAGCATAGGTTACGCGAATGTTAAAGTGTGTTCTTGCATTTCTCTTTCATATAAAGGTAACCTGTTGTATTCTATGTATGACAAGGTATTAGTTCATTAGTTATTATAACGGTATTTAATTCTTCGATGTTCGGGTTTAAGTATGAAAGATAATTCATAATGTGTATTTGGGATTTTACAATTATTTATGTACACGAGTGAGGCAACAAGATGATGGGGTTTATTATGCCAAGTAATAACAAGTTAATCTTATGGAAGGTCATGCCACTAGTAGGTCATGGATAAGATTAATAATGGTATTGGAAGTTGTTAGTTTCAAGTACCCGTGACACAATAGAACGATTCGAGTGGACCCTTGGAGATAAATAGGGAATATAGGGACCCAACATGGCAAGTGTGTTAGTAGAAACATAAGTTTTAATAGTTAAGCAAGTATATTGTAATGATGAAATCTTTAATACTTGGAATGTGGTTAGATATATGACATAAGAATAAGAATGTAAGTTATCTTAAGTCATTATGACCCGCGGGATGTGTCGAGACGTGAAGACACGCCTTTTTATTATCACAAGTATCTGGAAAATATTGGTCATGTTTCTTAGGTTTAATGATTGAGTTTCATAGGAAACATATGATAAGTCACTTAATGGCGTGGGAATAAAAAATATAATATTTAAATTGGAGATTAAAATTAGACTTTTGATGTTTTGTCCTTCTTCAAATTAAGGATTTTGTTCTTGATAAAAAGGTGTGGTGGGGATTCTAACTTAGCATCAAGTATATCTTGTTGAGAACATTTTAGTATAGAAAGACAAAATACATATTACCTTGTGGAGAAATTGTAAGATCTTCACTTTCGAGTTTCCCTTATGTCAATAGGTAGAGTATTGGTGTGACTTTTTGATTAGTTCCTCGGCTTAATGGGTAACAAATTAATATGAGATTTTAAATATACATTAGAATATTCTAGTCATATAGTAGATACGATTGTGATAACAATCACATGAGTATGACCTATTTGAACGACTTTAGGCTTCTTTTTCTAAGGAGACCAATTGGTTTGAATGACAACCCTAAAGTCATTAGAACGACGATTAGACGAGCATCTAATCGTAATTAGAAAAGGCAGACATTCAGGTCTCATTAGAAGATCACGAGAATGTTATTGGAATGACATGTCAATCTTGTTTGAACTCGAAACAAATCTTGTTTGAACGAGATCACACATCTCAATAAAACAAAAATAAATTCATTTTAAGAAACTTCGAAAAATAAAAATAGGTTTCTACAAAAAATATTTTTGAAAAAAACCTTTTTTAACAATAAAAAGAAACACCTATTTAAGAATTTAGGAATTAATATATTGATACTTTTATAGCTTTATAAGATCCCAAAGATGAAGACGCAAACTCGGCATGAATTTTATGTTGCTTTACGAGGACCACTTCAAGTCTTCAATTACATATGCCTTAAAGGTACAAACACAAACAATCGTAACCTATGACTCCAAGCAGTTTTATCAAACGGAATAAATCCAATTATAGTCTTTTTTAATAATTACTACAATCATTACAAAAAAATTCCTTACAAATCTCTCCCTTTGGCTATTCTAGGAAAAAAGGAAAACTTGGTCGTCAAGATCTAATGCACAATCCATAAAAGGAAAAAGACATAACAAACACTTGGCTGACACTATCTTTTGAGAAGCTTTGCACTTTTGAATCTTTAATACATTGAATCTTATACCTGCACACTTAGGAAACCTTTCGAATTCATAGACTATATTAATCATATAACATTTATACCCAAAAATACTCTTAGCATATGAATTCCTCCCCTTTGATCTAATATTACCCTCTTTTTATTTGTGAATAGACAAAGTTTAAAGAACATAGAATAAAATTTGATCTTAAAGTTAACAATTATATCATGCCATGTGAAGTAAAAAAAAATAAGCAAATGGAAACACAATTACAAATAATCCTAAATGAATTAATAAAAAACATGGACCAAATGTATGGAATGACTAACAAAACACCAAATATACATATATAAACATACATATTATGAGAGACACAAGGATATGTATATAGAAATAACCACACAATACACAAAAAATAAAAGTTTCCAAACTCATACGGCATAGATGCGTATTTAAAGAAATGTGGTATGGAGTCTAAGGGTGTTAACAAAAAACAAGATAAATATGCCCCAAACATTGAAGATAATTTAAGGCATTAGAATTTGATCGTATTAATTTATCAAACATAGATTTCGCCTCATGTGACAAATAAAGTGAAATCAAACTGACTAAATGGTTCAAATAGAAGCGTAGAAAATATTAGTGATTCTGAAATATATAGCGTCAAACATTTAAATAAGAACTAGGACAAAATGTGGAACCCCATTGATCTTCAACTTATAACATGCCAAAAAATATAAACACATATTGTTTTGTTCCTTTTAAGACATTATTTTTTATGTTGACCAATATCTAAAGTTTTTCTTTGGCGTATATATTTGTTCATTATCAAAAGGATATTGACAATGGTGTCCGAACAAGCAAACAAGTTTATCTCCCTTCATAGACCTTTCCATTGCACACTCTTATTTTTTAAACTAAGAGCTTCCTTACACACAATGGTTTCTACATGAACAAATATCCTAGATATAAAAATATGTAGTTGAAAAGATTGATAGGAGAACACCTCACTTAACTCATACATAAATATATATTAAATTTCACAAGATCTCGTGAAAGTGTGTGAAGAGGCATATACTTCGATGAACCCATTAAGAAAATCCAAATAAGAATAACTCCGTGACAAGGCATGATTAAGCAAACATCCAAAGCATTTCAAATCATATTCAAAATTTTAAACCACATGGTAAACACAGAATTAATGGGATTCAAACATACCAATATGCCCCACAAAATGTGTAAAACTAACTCACATAAAATAAACAAAAAAAATATTTTGTTTTATTTTAAATAAACTCAAAAAATGAAAACTCTAAATACAAATAATAATTCATCATTGCACTAGATATAATATATATCATAAAGAACAATTGTAGTGTATGATAATACGCAATCACAATGCAATATCTTATCCCAGTAATTTAATTAGATTTTGTATAAGTTGCAATGGAGTGAGGTTTGATGAAAATTTATTGGGAATTGTGGGTCAAAAATTGGATAAAAAAAAATAAAATAAAGTAGGGTCATTCTAATGACATTGTCCTATCGTTAGAAGCGAGATAAGGATCTCGGGCGAAGGTCACGAGAAGCAAACTTTCAAACGAAATCCCATTGCATTACAGTTCCATGTCGTACGAAGGTTTTGCGAAGCCAAACTTTGAACGAGGTTAACATGTTGCTCAAACGAGATAGGTATGTCGTTTGAACAACGTGTCTCAAGAATTTTTAATTAGATTGTCCTTGTGCGCTGTCACATTTTTGGCCCTTGATTTGCTGTGCTGTTAAGCCCAGATTGGGCAAAACAAGATTTTTGGTCTTTAAGAAAGTTTTTATAGGCTTGTTTGGGCCATTTCTTGGGGGAAATGCAAAAAGTGATTGAGGGAACACTATAAGAAAACACCTTTTTATGATGCTTGAAAAATAATTTAATGACATCTATTACAAAAGTGTCATTGAAAGGTAAATTCTATTATTAATATGACAAATTTAATATAAAATATCATTACATATATGTATTAATATTATTTTTTATGACACTTTAATATAAAAATCATATTTTATTATAGATATTATGGCCTGTTCTTGAGAATTTTTAAAGTGGGTACATATTATGACCTTCTTTTTCTCCCCAACAAATTTTAGAACGCGCTCTTCTTCCCCCTAAAACTTTAGACCCCAAAAATGTATAACCCGTCTTCTCACATTCTCACTCCCTCATGTCCGCTCTTCCCATCGACGACTCCTCATGTGGTACCCCCTTGATACATATGCATCAGGTTTGTTCAAATACGCCACCAATGGGAAGAAGGCTAAACCCCATGGTGTTGGTGGGGCTCCTATAACAAGTGATTATCCTCGAAACACAAATTATGGCGTTTCTCATTATGGGATGCCTATGCCTTCGTCGATTGGGGGTGGTGGGTATGAGAATCAATCCCCGGGCACGTTTGGTGGTGGCTATGGTAGTGGTTAAGGTGTTTGTGTTGGTTGTCGATCACATTATGGTGGTGGGTCAGAGTATGGTAGAATGAGTAATTTTGGCTCCTCTATGTATGGGTTGCCGCCAAGTTTGGTTGGAATGTCGTCTGGAGGATACCCGGAAGGTGGGAGCTATGGATTGTCATAAATATCAGCGTATCCGTCACAGCTTCACCATCCATTTTGCGATCCTAGAGTTTTTCCCGGTGGAATGTACCCGGGTATGCCACCGTACTACTGAGTTTAGGTAATTTTTGTTTTATTGCATTTTATTGCTAATTATGTATGATTTTCATTATTTATATTGGTATTTATATCTGCTTCTCATTATATTTTTAAAATTCTCTTAAACTCTTGTCACTGTGCAGTCTCCACCATATATATCTCAAACGTCCCTCTCCTTCCTCTTGTCACTGTGCCGACTCCTCATGTGTTTTCCTCATCTAGGTTTCTTTTTATTTTGGAATTTTTTGGAGTGATCACTTTTCATACGCTTTCTTTCAATTAATATGGTTATCTTCGAAGCCCAAATTTCAGAAATCTTAATATTGGAAAAAATACGGTTTCTTGAAGATCGGTGGTGTATATATATTCATTCTCATTCTTTCGTTCTTTGTATTTATCGTTTGATTACTAATTTTAATATACATGGCATGGGTTGTTTTTCTATCTTTCAGGTGAACAACTGCAGAAAAAATATATCATGTTGAAGTCAAGCTATGAATTTTGAAGAATTATTGGGGGATTTTTGGAAAAGATAACGGGAGCTTCCATTGAGCTTGAAGTGGGTTTTGCTGGAATCTTGGATGGGGCTCATTTGGATCATTTTTAGAGGATGCATTTGGTAATCCCTTGGGGCCACCTTTGGAGGTGGTGGTTTCTCTCACTACACAAATATTTCTACCACCATTGGAGCTTTAGAGGTGGAAAAACCTTACTCTTAGTACTATGACTCTATTTTGCATAATTTTAGTCTTATAGTTAGATTACATGTGTAGGGTGAATTTGATTAAATGATGAAATTGATATGTAAAAAATAATAAACATTTTGTATGGAATAAAAATATTGGTAAAATATTATTTTTTGAAAATAAAGAACGAATAAATGTTTGAAGGTTTTAAAATATTTAAAATTGTTATTTTATGAAAACGGTGTATTTTCTAGAAAGGTTGACGTTAAAAATTTTATGAAATAAAATGTTTGAGAGTAATGATTTATTTTGGTATTCATTGGTGTAATAATATTTCTTGCAAAAATGAAGATTTTATGAAAAATAGATATTTATTGAGTTTGGATGAAATTAAATGTCCTTTATACCTTGAAAGTATATTTTTTGCAAGTATGATGAATTTCTAAAGGAAATGTATGTTTAACCCATTAATAGGATTTTAGGATTTATAATTCATCTTCTCATGAATATAAACTTCTAGTATTTGGATAATGAATGTATAAACAAGCTTAAAGAAGATTTTCTGGGGTTTAAACATGGAATAAAGAAAAAAATAGAAATTCTTGTCATTAAAGTGTGTGAAAAAGTGGTTAAAAGTGTGATAAGTACAAAGTGATAAGACTACATGTGATAATAAGAGGAAAAGGTATTTTTTTTTATAAAAGTTGTCTGTAAGTGTAAATTGATTTCTTGAACAAATGAAGTAAAGAAATGATTGGTTTGAAAAATGGTTAATAAAGGTGTTGAATAAGTGTTAATGGTTAAACATTGGAAAATTGGTGTGTATGACATAATAATATTTTAAAAGATAACACTTACGAAATTGGACAGAAAATATTAGAATAAAGATATTTCCAATTAAGAAGAATATTAATCTAAGGTTAAAAGGGTGTTAAGGTGTTAAAACACTTAAAAAGTTAGTGTGAGTAACTTAATAGTGTTTTGGGAAAATTAACACTTGCAGAAATGGACTAATATATGAGTTTGGAAGAAAATGGCTAAAATGGTAATTTTACTTACAATGTAACATTTTTATGAAAAAAATGTTGGAAAAGGTGTAACAAAAATTGGTGCTAAATGTATACAATTTTCAGAATAAAAATCATGGCTAAAGTATAAAGGACATGAAATGATACTTTCAAGAGTGCCACGGGTTGGGGTGTAACCCCGGGTTTTGGCTTCAGTCAGGTAAAAGGAAAAGTGTAACAACTCGCTTGATTAAATACCGAGTGGCCAATCCTTTACCCAATTACCTCGAATTATTCAGTTGGCTCATTCTTAGCATCACTGTCAGAAAAATAATTTTCTTTCCTTATTAACCACCTAGTAATCAATTAAGCTAGTGTTAAAATTTCCAATTTTAATTTTAATAAAATTTCTTTTTAATAATACCAACAATTTATAATATAAACCATTCCACAATAATGAATAATGAATAAATATCATCATAACTTAATTAATGTAACTGGAATAAACTTTCCAGTTTCAACCATCTCAATACAATAAATCAAATAAAATAAAATGTATCCAAAACGACATAAATAAAACCACTGACTGAGATATAATGAAAATGACAATAATCCTCTGGTAACATGACATAAAAGAAATGAATACAGAGTACACGAATCAATGACTGAGATATAATGAAAATGACAATAATCCTCTGGTAACATGACATAAAAGAAATGAATACAGAGTACACGAATCAATAAAATGATGCGTCTAATGCAAAGTCCACAACTCCATAGTATCCATAGTGAATAAATATCCAATCCTCTATGCTGGGCGTCCCTGTGGTTTACATCTTATATGGTATATATAATAGGGAAGACAATATGCAAGATAAAACGGTCAGATCCCGATTGTAAAAGATTTAAAAAACAACAAGTGAATAAATGCTACAATTAACAATTATTATATACATGTTAGATTCTTAGACTCTCTCTTGAGATTCTCACCTCTCATCTAGTGTGCACACCTAACGTATTCCCAAATTATTCTAGTTATTATTCACACTTTCACTAGATTATATCACTGTGTCAACTATCCATAACCCTTATCTTCCCCATGAATTTTCTTCACAACACATGTAATAAATATATATTAGTTCAATTCTCAGTATAATTAATTGTGCTCATACTTAATTAATTTTAGATTTCACTATCTTTCATGTCTACTTAGATCTCACAGTAGATAATACCACACGTATATATATATATATATATATATATATATATATATATATATATATATATATATATATATTGCACCCCGAGACTCAGCTGCGGTGCATGCATACTCTGCTATCTAGTCCTAGTACATCTCATCACTGTAAAAAGGACTATTGGTTCAGTATATCGCTCGAACCACAAATATCAAAACACATGTATTTGAGGGAAACATATTCCTAAGACTTTGGGCTACGCACATACCTACGCACCCAAATGACCATTCAATATCATTGTTTTCACTAATGGCAATCCAACCTAAGTCCTATGTTCAGAGGCAACAAGTCAAAAATCCCCCATAAGGCTCATCAAGATATGACTGCCCTCAATATGCAAACCTCACGTCGATAGAAAGTAGGCTAGGTATGTCATACACATAAATCATCAAGCAATAGGTATATACTCAACCTATATGATAATAGGCACACACTCGACTTATGTTTCATATTAGGAATCCATCCTACCCCAAATACCCGTTGTATTTCTCAAATACTATCCGTACTTGTTAATTATGATTTAATCTCATTATCATATTTTATTATGTAGTTATCACTCACATAATTCCTTTCTTAATTCAATATATAATTTTTCAACATTAACAAAGTCTCTCATTCTTTATTAATGTACCAAAAATTATTCAGAACTTACCGTGGGCCAGAATACAAATGTCCAAACATTTATGGACTAAAGTTGAAATTCTGAAATCTCATAAGAAGTACCTTAATTCTCGTTCAAAGGGCATCTCATCTTGTTCGAATGATATTATATCTCGTTTGAACAACATCCCATCTCGTTCGAACGATGTCATTCAAACGATATCGTTCAAACGACTTCCCAATTCGTTCAAATGAAGTCTCAACAATTTGTCCCTAACCTCAGTTTTCTGCGTTTTTCTCCAAAATGTTTAACCCAAACCCACATGGAATATATTCTAACGAATCCCAGTTATCCCAACATCATTTATACATGTTTATGGGTGATTATGACACATAGAAAATAATTAATTCCTTATTTTCAAGAAGGGTTTTTATCTAAATCAATTTAATCTTTAAAATCCTCAAATTCTATTCACCATTTATGTTCTTCATAAAACCCAAAATATAATTTCATGATTTTCAATTCAAATCATCAATCTAATAACCTCAACTTGTGGATTTCTCAACTACATGCAATACCTATCTCATTAATTAATTTATCCATCCTTTCATGCCCAATTTCACAATTCTGATGGGTGAATATTAATCCTATTCTAACATGGATATTATACTCACTAATTGGAAAAAGAATTACACTTGCCTTAAGGTGTAGGTCTGATCCTTTGGAGAAGATATGTGTAGGATATCCCCTTCTCTTTTCTGGTGGTGGTGCAAGGTGGTTGTCCCTTGGTTTCCTCTCAAAACCTCTTCCTCTCCTTGGAAACACCTCTCATTCTCCTCAAAGACCGTTCCTTCATTTTTGGGTGAATGAACCTAAGTTCTATAATATCTCGACTTATATAATAAAGCCCAATTTTTGTAGCTACTTTTTTCCTCCCAAATAAAATGACCAAAATACCCCTTTGGGGTGTCCTTTTGGTTCCTAATTGACTCGAGACGTAAAGTAGACTTTGTTGCCTATTTCGACCCTTCCGAACTCAACAGTGCACTCGAAATGACCAGTCGAATGACTTAAAATAATTTTACTTTTAGTCCTTTCAATTTAGTTTGGACACAACTCATATGCGCGTCCTGACTTTATTTCAATAATATGCGTATTATTCACTCGCGACCATATAATCATATATTACTTTTAAACGCTAAGTAATATTCAATATCAATCACATATTACTTTATTCTCTAGTAATATTCAATCGGGATTAATTTCAATTATTATTCATAATTAATTCCAATTAATCTCCATTTTACTTTTAATTAATCTAATATTAAAAGTCATTAAAATAACGGGGTATTTAAAAAAGAAGGAATAATGTGGATATTTGCAAAATGTTAAAACACATGTAAAGGAACTCGAATGACACCGAGAAAATTAAGGAGGGCCCGGGACCCTGGGGTGAAAGATCCAAAATAATTGGCCAGAGCATATGGTGCGCATAGCTGGAAGTGTGGATCCCGTTGAAGTATGCGATTATTGGAAGATTCTGAGAAAAGATAAAGGAATATGGAGCATGTCAAGAAATGGGTTGTGTGGTAAAATGTATTAATACAACCTAACTTGAATGAATTAATAAATGTTCCGATAAAGCTGAAATGGACAACTATATGTGTGAATCTATTAATGTCCATAAGGTAAAGAAAAGGTAAAGTAAGTGGGTAAATGGGTGGTTAAGCAACCTAAGTGGTTAAACCCATAATTGACACAAGAATGTGTTATGAAATGTTTTTAAAGTCTAAATGAGCATTTTCTACCACGGTGAATGCGTGTGTTGAAAGGGTGGTTTTCAACGAAAATACTAATGTGTATTAGTTAAAATAAAAAGGATAATTTCGATAAAGAAATGGTCTTCAATCAAACCATGTGTAGTGGTTTCAAGCATTGAACTGCGTGTGTTAAATAAAGCAGACAAATGCTAAAATGAGAAAGGAAGTCTTTTATAAGATTAAGGTAAATTGATCTGGATAAATAAGGTTTTAGGAATTAAATTATTTCATGCATTAAATATATGTATATGTATGTGTATATATGAATACAAATTAGTTGCATATGCACGTAGGCATAACGTGTTAGAGTCTTCTTTCTGCCGCTCGATTCTATACTGCATTTGAATATTTCTCACTGAGCATTTAGCTCACTCCCTCGCTTTGTTATGGCAGGTTAGGAGCGGGTTCATATTTCGAGAGTGTTATGCACGTAAGTACTTTCTTCATTATTACGTTAATAGCTCTGTATCCTTATACTTCAGGGTGATCCCCATGGGTCCCTTACGTAGTTTAATTTGAAATTAGAATTGCATTCTAAATAAGTGAAATGTTAATTAAAATAAGACTGTACTAGCAACATTGTATAGGTCGTTTCATTGCACTTCACACCTAATGCTCGGGTCGGACTGGGTTGACTATGGGTAACCTATAAATATGGGATGTGGTATTAAACACAATCATTCATAAGATATTGTATGTGAAGAGGCATGTGAAAGCATGGGTGAATCAATAGTTCAGAAATTTAATGTCTCCAAATTGGATTTCCTCAAGTAAATAGATGTTGCTTTAGAGCCTTAGGTTTTGAAACCAAGTCGACACGAGATTTAGACTTCCAAAAACATTTTCTAGGATTGAAACAAAACCTCCTAAAGTGACCTTTCCTAACACAATGTATGCACTTGAAAACTTTAGTAAAGCTATGCCAGTTTGACCTTTGGAAATGTCCTTGCCAACAGTTGACTCTCTAACAAACACGGTCTTGGATTTAGAAGGGAAAGTATAAAAATCATTTTATCCTAGACCTTTCTTAAGATTGTTGATTTCGATGGACCCTAACATTTTGTCCAACATTTTTTAACTAGTTTCCAACTCAAGTTTTGCACGCCTTATGCATTTTAATTCATCTTTGATCTTAAAATATCTAGACTCAAGTAAACATTTCGACTCATTAAATTTTAGGAATCCCTTATTCATACTTTTTACCATTCCTAGAAGGTTATATCCCCCCCCCCCTCAATGTATAAGATCTTATCCATAAGAAACTTCTCACATGACCTTAAATCCCTAATCAATTTATTGTTATTTCCTAAAAAACACTCTTTCAACTTAGCCTCTAATTCTAAGTTAGCATTTTCAACTTTAAAGATTCCATATACAACTGACAGAAGGAAAACATAACACCCCTTATTTCAGAGTATTTATTATCTAATTAATTAGGGTATTTTTAAATTACACGTGTGCCGTAATTTAATTGAATTAATTATTATCTCTCATTAAAATATTAACTGGGAGAGATAATAATTAATATCTATGGAATATAATTACTAGGTGAATAGTAAATTATTAATTTTACATCATAGCGAGTGATGGTAACGTGACAGTATTTTATCTCAAACGGAAGTCAGTATAAAATATATAGGGTCGAGATAGGAAATTATTATAGAGTGACTCGGATGGCGATTTTGAGGTCACGTTTGATTTTGAATGGGTCTAGATAGTCTAAATAGTGTACCCGGGGGTAGTAATTGGGTTATGGGGCATTTTTGTCATAACCGAGCTCACTTGGGGGTATTCAAGTCATTTGGGCTTGGCATATTAGCCTAATTTTGGGAATAGGAGCTTTAAACCTAAGTTTTGGAATTAGATGTAGTCATAGCTCAGAATGAAAACCCTAGAAATTGAGATAAGAGAGAAGGAAGGAAAAAAGGGGACTTTAGAGACCAAATTCAAGGAGGAATTGGATGTACTTTATCAGATTCGTCATCTCCTACGTAAAATCAGACCCTACGAATCCAATAAGGCAAGTGATTATCTTGATTCTAATGTTTGATGGGAGAAACCCGTGTTCTAATCACGGTTGGTGTAGACAAATCCATTTTTTGGGAGGGTTATCACATGTTAAAATGAGTTTTTGGAGATTTGAGCATTAGTAGTGAAATTGGTGTTGAATTGATGATGAGATATTATCACTGTAGATACCACATTCTAGAATCCCCCAAGTCTTTCCTTAAGTCCCTAGCACCTCCCTATTTCACTGCAAACCCTAGGTCATACTCCAAGTACGGATCTAGAGGCCATCAGGCGCTCTCGGGCTCCGTTTCACTCTGGTCAACTCTATCATCAGAGAGAAAGCTCTGTGAGTCTTCAAAGGGAACTGAATTCCCTCTCCAAAACTTTACCCCGTACACGAATCGGCATAATGGTTCAAATGAACGGACCATTTTACTACCAAAAATAGATCTAGAGGCCACGGAGCACGCTCCCGGGGCCTGATTTGACCCTAATCAACTTCATTGTCAGAGTGAAAGCTCTTTTAATCTTCAAAGGACACTGAAACCCCTTTCCAATAGTCCACCCCATGCACGAAAATTCATAACCGTTAGGATGAACGACCCTTTTTCCCCCAAAACTGATTCAGAGGCCAACGGGCACTCTCAGGATCCTTTTGACCAAGATCAATACTTCATCTCGAATGAGACTGAATGAATCTTTGAAGGTCATAGAATAACCTTTTGAATGGTCCACCTCATTCATGATTCTGACTTAGGGTATGGACGAGCGACCCATTTTACTTCGAGAGGTCACCGGGCGCTTTCGGGCCACAGTTTACCAAGGTCAACTTTCTGAACCAAGTGAAGCTCTTTGTAATGTTGAAGTACAACACCTAAAATTTCCAACGGTTTTCCCCATGCATGATTCTGACTTAGCATACGAACAAACGATCTATTTCCATTCGACGATCTCCCATCCAAAGAGCCAACGTGCACTTTCGAGCCATATTTGACCCAAAGTCAACTCTTAGCCCGGGTGCTGTCTAAAGGACTCTTAAAGGTCTCTGAATTACCTTTATAATGGTATGCCTCGTGCACGATTAACATTAATAGAATACGTTCTACGATCATTTTTCGAGAAAATCTGTACGAGACTACCGATTGATAGGTCCATTTCCTTGCCTATCGGCAGTGTGCCTAGGGTTACCTGCCAATTGTCAGGGCTAGGGCCATGTCGATCGGCATCCCCCTACCTTATAAATAGAGGGCATGACCAAAATCCCAAAGCACACCTCAGATCCATTAGCATCAGTGATCTCAACAACATTCTCTCAAAATCAGTGAAGTTTCTTCGAGTGAATTACCACTCAATCTTACATTCCCATCCTTCTCATACCCAATTTAACAAAATCCCATTCTCTCTCATCCAACCTTCATCTCACATTCAAGGGAGTTCATCCAAGATCAAATATCAAGCTTCAAAGAAGGTCCAAATCCTTCCCCCTCTTTTTAATTTTCTTATTTTTTGCATTAGATTCATAATCTTATTCTTACTTTAGTTCATACACACTAATATCTCACATTTTTATTAGTATATTGCACAGACTTTATTTTCTATAAAAAAATAAGCAAAAAAAGGGTTATAACTATAAATTCCAACATGATTCTCCATCACACTTTTTGAAAACTAAAACATATTTTTATAATCCCATTCGAATCTATGGGATAAACCCCACATTTATGCCGCATTCGAACTATGTGGAGACGTAGGCATTTCGGATTAAAACGCAAGACTCGAGTCCAATTTTCAAATTTTCAAAATTTTCAATTTTTGTAATTTGCAATTTTTTCAAATTCCCCATTTCTCTCTATGTCACATTTTTTGCATTTTTTTGCATATTATATTTGTGATTGTTATTAGCGTTTCATCCAACACATATTATCGTTTCATCATAAAGATCAGTATCGCGATAAATGCATAAATTGTATTTTCTATACATTTTTGTTGGGAACATTACTATGAATGACCTCACTCTATCTCTTCCATGGTATCAGTTGGGCGATTCCGATCTCCACTATTTATACACGCGCACACACTTCACGGATAAATAAAGGAAAATAATAACACAAGCCCTTGAGAGACCTAAAAGGCGGGATGGGTGCCTAACACCTTCTCATTCTGTAACTTATCCCCCGAACCTTATAAGTATTGGTTTCATAATCACAATTTGTCTTTGATGCCGCTCTCTCGAGGCGGCGACATGTTCTTTTGCCTCTTTTGTGAAAAATAGGTTGGCGAATCCATCTCTTTAGATTCACCCCACTCTGATGACGACCAGAGCATTCCTATGTAGGGCGTACGACCTTTCAATCTCCCTTATTTCCTCATCCCCTTTGGGAAGTAAATGAGTGTAAGGGCGTGCATCTTGATCGGGATGGCCACAGTGGCGACTCCTCTAGGGAAGATTTTTTCATAAGAGGGCTAGACTCTATTTGCATGGGCGTTTTATTTTTCTGCTTGTGTGCATATGCACCTATCCGTGTGTACCCTTTTTTCCTCTATTATTTCTTGCACATATCTACCTCATGCTTATATCACTAATCACTCACACACTTATAGAAATTCTCTATGTACACTTCGCACTATGTGAACTTGGGATCACTTATATCCACATGTTGCATACACCACTTAGAATATCCATGCTTAGGTGTCACTAACACACACCTCCACTCATCACCCTTGAATATATCCATGTTCACTCACACTTATCACACACCACTTGTAGTTGATCCATGTTTAGGTTCACTACCACCACTCACTTGTAGATAGTCGCACATCACTCACTCTCATATATCCATTCTTAGTATAATCTTCATGGTCCATGTTAGATTTATTTTTTATACTTGTACATTATCCCCTGCTTAGTATAATACTCATCATGCCAAATAAAGATACTCTCTCCATAATATATTAATCAAGAATCATGTCTTTTTTCACACTACATCACCAAATAGATTGCTATGGACCAAATTTTGTTCCGTAACTGGGGGCTCACTTCGTGATGGGTGCTGGTCCAGCAGGTCGTAGTTAGCCTAAGCGATATGACTCTCACCTTCAATTGGATAAACACCTTCAACGTATATCGAATGGTTCCCCCCGCATCGTAATGCTTGACTGAAGTCATAACGGGAGGTATATCGCAGGGAACTCGTTCACATACGTTAGGTATATTGAATTCTCTCTCACACATACTGTCGCCACGATGTATATAGTGAAGCAATTCATGTACACTCAGGTATATCAAATGGCTTCTTCACATGTACCGATTGCCCGTAAAGGCAAGACGCATATCGTGGAAGTCATGCCAAAGGGGGTAACCCTTCCAATTAATCCAATAACTACATACCCTCATATAAGCGTCAAACTTGGGGAACTCATATTTAGTTTGTCAATTTTTACCCGAAACTCTGTTGAAATGATAGGTCCACATACCACCCATATTTTTGCACGATTTCATGTTTTTCAAAATGGGACCCCTTCCCGTGAGCCTGGAAATAAGTCCAATCATTTTTTTACATATTTTTTAAAACCAATTTTCTCAGGCTCGGGTACCATCCGACATTTCTTTTTACATTTAGGTAAACCTAATACAAGTGAGAACACAATAAACATAATAACAATCATGCTGAGACCCTTTTTTCTCATTTTCCCTCTTTCTTTACTCAATGATATTTTTCCAAATAATAAAATAAACGAATATTTTGATATCTTATTGTGCCTTACATTAATTATCTTAATTCTAATGAAACTCTTGATGATGATGATTTTGGAAATGAACAATTCTTAACTGATAACAAACAACATAACCGCCTTCAAGTTAATGAAGATAAAACTATTCTTATTAATCTGGGTTCTAGTAGTCAACTGCGCAAGATTAGGATAGGGGCCACCCTTGATGAGTATGAGCATGCCCAACTCGAGGAATTATTGAAGTAATTTCTAGACGTCTTCGCATGGCCCTACAAAGATATGCCCCGTATTAATCCTGAGATATCTTAACATGAGATTCTTACTCTCCAAGAGTGAAAACCGGTTAAACAAAAACTACGAAAGCTTCGCACCAAATGGTTGCTCAAGGTTCAGGAAGAAATGGTCAAACAGTTGAACGTGGGTTTCTTTCGTGTGATTGAATATCCCACATGGATAGCAAACATCATACTCGTGCCGAAATCCAGAGGAAAATTTCTCATGTGAGTTGACTACTGAGATTTGAACAAATCTTCTCTGATGGATGATTACCCGCTACCTAATATCGACATGATTATGAACAACACAACTAGTCACGCTCTTAAGTCATTCGTTGATGGGCTTACCGGATATAACCAGATCAAGATGCACCAGGATCATCAAGAAAAAAACACATTCATCACCCCTTGGGGAACCTTTTACTATAGCATTATGCCATTTGGTCTAAAACGCAGGGGCTACCTACTAGAGGGTTGCCACAACCATCTTGCATGATCTGGTACACAAAGAAGTTGAGGTATACGTGGATGATATGATCATTAAGTCTAAGACTAGGGAAGGTCATGTTCCCACTCTTTGAAAGTTCTTTGAGTAACTGCGAAAATACCAGATTCGACTTAACCCACAAAAATATGTCTTCGGCATTACCAAAGAGAATCTCTTGGGATTCATGGTTAGTGAGAAAGGGATAGAATCAAATCCTGCCAAGTTAAAATCCATAATCGAGATGTCACCACCCCAAACAGAAAATGAAGTTCGAGGATTCCTTGGAAAATTGTAGTATATCATCCGGTTTATCAGCCTGTTGACTTCTATCTACGAACCCATCTCCAAACTCCTCCGAAAGGATTCCACCAAGGTTTGGAATGAATATTTCCAAAAATCCTTTGATACAATCAAATAATACCTAACATGACCTCCGGTACTCATACCAAAGTAACCAGGTTTTCCCCAACTCCTATACCTAACCGCAACAGACACTACAGCTGGGGCTTTGATAGCCTAATACCTTGAAAATCACCATAAAGAGAAATCCATCTACTATGCCAATCGCAAGTTGGCTGGGTATGAAGTCAACCACATAGCTTTGGAGAAAGCCTGTGCCGCCCTTGTCTGGGTCATCCAAAAACTACAACACTATATGCTCGCCTTTCCCATCAACATCATATCCCGAATTGATCCCATCAAGTACCTAATCAAGAAGCCTACTTTATCAAGTCGAATGGCCCAATGGTTGATACTTTTAGTCGAGTTTGATAATTATTATAACATATAGAAAGCCATGAAAGGAAAATCCATCTCTAACTACCTCGTTAACTACCCTATTGAAGAAACCAATGTCTGGATTTTTGAGTTCTCAAATGAGAATATCCTTTGTACCTCCTAAGAAGACCTTCGATGGTAAATATTTATTGACGGCACCGCCAACAAGAAATGGTATGGAAATTGGGTACTCCTATTTTCCCTTGATGATTCTCACACTCCTATTTCCATCAACCTGGATTTTCCCTGCACTAATAACATGATCAAATACGAGGCATTCACGGTAGGATTCAAAGTTTCTCTCAAGAAAGGAATTTGATACCTATATGTATATGGGTATTCAGACCTCATCATTGGTCAAATACTTAGTAGATGGAAAGTCAAGGATGAGAAACTCTTACCTTTCTATGCCCACCTAGAAGAGCTAGCTTTCGAATTCCAAGATATCACCTTCTATTACCTGCCCCGAGAAAAGAATAACCTAGTCGATGTCCTTGCTACATTAGCCTCCATGGTTGTTATGCTCAAAAGAATAACAACGGGCCCTTTCCTAGTCCAAAAGCAAGATAAACCAACCCACTGCTACCACATTTAGCTTATCACTGAAGAAGACCCTGAAATGGCCGACTGCTGGTACTATGATATTTAGCACCTCCTCAAGCATGGAAGGTATCCCTAAGGTTATAATAAGAAAGACTGAGAAACCCTTCGCATACTGGATTCCCCGTATATTGTGTGTGATAAAGCACTGTTAAAGAGAAAGTTCGATGGAACCCATTAACATGACATCGCAGGGGAAACATTGAAGAAATGATGCAAAAAATCCATAGCAAGGAATTCGGACCCCACATGAATGGCCGTATGCTCACCAAAAAAATCATCTAATAGGGTTACTACTAGACTACCATGGTTAAGGATTTCACTACTTACGTTCAAAGATACCTCAAATGCCCATAATTTTCTAACCTCTAACATTTAGTCCACGATAATTGTACAACATGACGTCTCCCTGGTCGATTTCCACATGGGGCATCGACATCATAAGGAAAGTTATTCCCAAGGCCTCCAATGGGCATGAATTCATCTTAGTTTCCATTAACTACTTCACCAAATGGGTCATGAGTCATACGCAGTGCTGAATGCCAAGAAGGTGGCCAAGTTCATTCAAAAAAACATTATCTGCTAATATGGGGTCCCACATGAGGTATTTTCAGAAAAAGGGTTACATTTCAAGGAAGAATCCATAGAGGTGGTTAACGAGTATGGGATTTAGAGACACAAATCTTCTCCCTACCGACATCAAACCAATGGAACAGTTGAAGCTGCCAATAAAAACCTCAAAGCCATCATCAGTAAGATGATAAAAAACTATCAAGACTGGGCCAATTGAATCCCTAATGCCCTTTGGGGCTATCGCACTTTAGTTCGGACATCTACTGGGGATACCCCTTACTCTCTAGTTTATGGAATGGAAACAGTCCTACTAGTGGATCCAGTAATCCCATCACTGCACGTCATGATTGAAATCAAAGTTAATGAGCAAGACTGGAATCAAAATCATCTTGACAAGATGTCACTATTGGATGAAAGAAGACTGAAGGCTCTATGTCACTTACAAGGGTACCATTGCTGAATAGCGCGATCATTCGATAAAAGAGTCAAGGACTATAGTGTCCGAGAAGGCGACTTAGCCCTTAAAGAAATAGTAGAACCCATATGGGAACATGTATTCTGCACACGTATGCCAATATTCGTGAGGAGTAATCAAACATAGAAGATGTTCCAGAGTACTATAAACTTATCAAAAAGGCTTAATGAAACTTCTATGAAAATTATCCTCCAGGGGTTACAGAATTGTCATTTGTTGTTGAACTCTTGCAAATGAAGCAACTTCATGGTTGTACAAATTGTTATCTCATGGCTTTATTAAACATTTTGGGGAGGATGTTTCCGCATGCTAGAATTCCCAAGTCTTACTACCAAGCCAACAAGATAACAAACAACTTGGGATTCAAGTACGAGACATGAGATGCATGCCCAAATAATTGTATGTTGTTTCGTAATGAAACCGAGGGTCTTGAAAAGTGTGGCATAAGCGGATCTTATCGATATAAAGATGAGGACTCAAGTATTGATTGTGTCCATAGTTTGAAGGTAGATGTAAAGAAAATGAGATACTTCCCTTTGAAATCGAGATTACAGAAATTATTTTGGTCATCCTATTCAGCTCCTCTAATGAAATGGCATGCTGAGGATAGGATCGATGATGGTGTAATGAGACATCCCACTGACTCTCCTGTTGGAAAACTTTTAATGAGAAAAACCCTTATTTTGCGAGGGATATTCGCAAAGTTAGACTTAGAGCATTAAGCACTGTACATGGCCAGTTATCCTCATTATTTACAACTTACCTCCGTGGTTATGCATGAAGAAACCTAACTTGAGTTTATCTATTCTTATAGATGGACCAAAAGGACCCAGAGATAAGATCGATGTATTTCTACAACCATTGATTGATGAGTTAATTGAGCTATGGGTTGATGGTGTACGCACTTATGATATGTCAAGTAAGGAGTTCTTTCAGTTGCATGCATCATTGTTATGGACCATTAATTATTTCCCTGCTTATACCATGTTATCGGGATGGAGCACAAAAGGTATATTTTCTTGTCCTTGCTGTAATGAAGACCATCAGTCAATGCGATTAGATAATGGTAAGAAGTTCTGTTATTGGGGTCATTGTCAATTCTTAGACTCGCGCCATAGGCTTCGTAGGTAGAAGGCACCACTTAATGGGAGTGTAGAATTATGACCATTCCCGCTTAAACTTTTTGGCTTGTAAGTATTGCAACAGTTGAATGATCTTGACATTGAATGTGAATATAAGATGGAAGATATCTTTAGAAGGAAGGAAAAAGAGGCGTTAGAAAAAAATAAACAGTTAGTTCCAAAATGTAGATTTAGTTGGAAAAAGATGAGCATATGTGTTGAATTTCCATACTAGAAGGATAATCTTATTTTCCATAATATTGATGTCATGCATATTGAGAAAAATGTCTATGATAATGTCATGTTTACATTATTGGGAACTAAAGGGAAGACAAAAGACAATTCATAGTCTCAAAAAGATCTCAAAAATTTGGGTATTAGATCATAGTTGCATCCTCAACCACGAGGGTCAAATCTACACTACCCCCCCCTAACAGAGTACACGATGAGTAACAAAGAGAAGGATATTTTTTTAAAAGTGTTACAGAATGTTAGAGTTCTTGATGGCTACTCTTCGAACCTTTCACGGTGCATGAACATGTAAGAAATAAATATTTCGAGCATAAAGAGCCATGATAATCATATTTTAATGAAAAATTACTTCCAATAGCAGTCCAAGGGTATTGCCTAATCATATTGTCAAAGTCTTGATTGAATTAAGTAGTTTCTTTGTGATATTGTGCTCAAAAGCAATTATCGCAACTGATTTGGAAACGTTTGAAGATCGGATAGCCCTTACACTTTGTATCCTTGAGAAGATATTACCTTCGAGTTTTTTTGATGTGATGGAACCCTTATCTATACATTTACCGGACGAACTCTTAATTATTGGCTGTGTCCTTTACCGTTGGATGTATTCGATTGAGAGGTACCTCCACACTTTACAAGGCTACATTGGTAATCGTGCTCATCCCGAGGCCTCGATTTCTAACTCTATTATTCTTCATGAATGCATGAATTTTTGTTCCCAGTATGTGGATGTGGAAAGTAAGGTTAACCGACCGGCTAGATATGATGATTAAGGGTATATAAATGGTTGTGCAATTAGGAAAAAGGTTCAATTTGAACTTAATTCTGTAATGTATATGCAAGCTCATCAGCACGTTCTTACCAACACCGAGGCAGTGACACCATTTTTTGAGCAAGTTTTATTATACGTATTTGGTGTTTTTGAAAACCATTTTTATATTTTTTATGGAATTGACATATGGCTATTTGTTTACTTGTAGAAATCATCTCACAGAACTATTATCAAAGTATCCTCAAGATTCACAAAAGCATCGTGTTAATAGTCTTCACAACGACGAGTTACACAAATGGTTTAAGGATTATGTAAGCGAAAATATCATAACTAATTCTTGAATTATGAGTAAGTACTATATTTTTATATTGACATTTACTTTAATATGATATAGGTTAATGAATTGGCATGTGACAGTGTGGAAGTATCCAACAAAATAAAATGCTTGTCTTTAGGTCCTCTTAAGGATGTCGTTAGATTCAACACTTATATTGTTAGAGGTTTTAGATTTCGCACAAAGAAATGTGATAAGGGAAAGAAAGCTCAAAATAGAGAAGTTGTTTTAAAAGCCAAAAAAATGAGTTATTCTAACCGGAAGGGTAAAACCCCATTGTGGGTTATATTACATACTATGGGGAACTAACAGACCTTATTAAAGTTTAGTATCTTAATGGCATGAAGTTTGTATTATTCAAGTGTTATTGGGTTGAAAATCGTATGGGTACAAAAGTTGACGAGTTTAACTTTACTGTAGTGAATTTCAAGCATTGGAAATATAAGGATGACCAAGAGTGTAACGAGCCTTTCATACTAGCATCCCATGCAGAACAAGTATTTGATGTGCAGGACCCTGTCGATACGGATTGGCACGTTGTTATTCCCATGAAACCAAGAGACCAATTTGATAGGCACACGACAGTTCAAGAAGATGAATAAGAGTTGTTGCTTAATGAAGATGAGCCATTTGTCATGTAAAATTTGAATGAAGATCAAAGATTACGGTGGGCGAGGGATGGAGATGGATTAATAGTTGACACTAGTGTAGTTCAAGCTAATGATCATGAAGATGCAAATGCAGACGAAGATGGGGATGAAATTTAGAGGGACAATTCTTGACAGAGATATAGTCATAAACTAGTTATTTTTGTTTTTGAACTTGGAGAATTTGTAGTTTGGTTTTGTATGGATTGTTATGGGTATTTTATCCAAAACTAGTCACCATTATCATCTATTATCATCTTATCATTGCATATTTTTATTTAATATGGATATTTTCTTAGTAGTGGTATTGGAATCATAATGGTGAAGTTAATATTAGTACTTTTATAAGCTTCTTGAAAAATATTATAAGCAAATTAAAAGTCTAGAAATGATAGTTTCTTTCTGCTGGATGTAGACTTATTCTTCTTACACATTTTTAACTAGGATTTGTTACTATTATAGGCTCATTGGGTTCATAATAACCTATGTATGTAACACAGAAATAGGGAAGCCCATACTATAATAGACATTTTTATAGTATTTAATATATTACATCTTAAGGTTGTGTACAACGTATATAAAATGAAATCACCATATGTAGGCATTGCAATCTAGGCTTCGGGAATTTGTCCATGCTCAGAATGATCAATCAGGTATGAACATATTTAATCATCATAATTTACAAGAATTATTTAAATAATAAAATCATCGCTAAGGCCTCTCTCTCTCTCTCTCTCTCTCTCTCACACACACACACACACACACACACACACACACACACACACACACAAGTTTTATAAGCATAGAATGTGGATTACCTGAAGGTTCTGACTATGAAGATGAAATATCGGGCATATATTACATTTCTGACACAAGATACACACAAAATGGTGTAGCCAATACGATATTACCTTCATAACAAACAAATTCTCTCTCAAAACATTTTATAATTATGAGAAACTTTCTTGATGGTACCAAAAACTGTTACACCCTAAAACCGTCCCAAGGGAAGGGTTACAAGTATCTAATAAGGGAAAGTTTTTCTATGGAAATTATGATACAAAAACTCAACTTCCCAATTTTAAGATTCAACTTAGAGTGGATGATTGGTATACTATGGTGTTAGAGGATGCGTTTAGTCCTTTAAAGAAGGAGATTATACACATCCTTACATCAGATAATAGTCACGTTTATCTTGTTAAAACAGGGCTTTCAACACCATTCATATCAACATTAGAGTTAAGGGTTTTGAATAATACTAATTCCATGTATACTTGTTTCCTTATTCTCATTAAATACTATAATAATGTCTATTACAGTATGGGGTCCTCTTTCAATGTCTTGTACATATGTAAACTCACTCTCATATAGAGAAATAGGTATCTCAAGTGTACAATCAGAAGATTCTCTTGGAATGGCTCAAACTAACCATAAAAGGAAAGAAGTATATAAACTCATATGCATGAGTTATATTTAACTCATTCTGCCTAGCCGTTTCTTTGGAGTAGCTCAGATCTTTTTCTAGCCCTATTTAGTAGCTGTGTGTGTGCTAGCTATAGTGTATTACTCATGTTTGTGTTTATATAGCGGCAATGAGGTCTGTAGTTATTTGTCTAGCAGCAGTGATGTCTATAGTTATGAGGTCTATGGATCTAACGTGTATCCTCCCATGAGGGAGCTTAAAAGGTTGAGAATTTACAGTGGATAATATATCAAAATGAATGGTTAGGATTAAAAACATTCCCATAGATAGTGAAAAATTATAAGGGGTTCAAATACACAATATCCCAAATTACATAAATTAAAACTTAATGAAGTGTAAAAAGTAAAAGACACGTAATATACATGATTCATCCTTGATCGGCCTACGTCCATGAGGTAAAGTTATTGGTTTTAATAGATGAGTAGTGCTTCTTTATAAGTCTTGGTTAGGTTGATTAATACCTTTTCAATTTTTTTATTATGTGTCAGTTATGGACCTCTTGTCCCCCATCTTGTGTTTGTGATTTATGGTAATAAAGTTTAGTTTCTTATATAAGAAAGAGTTATTGCTATAGAGTCGAGTATAATTCTATTATTCTTCACAGCAAATTGTTTAATTATGTTTTGATTCTATTTTAGCATCCATATCTTGTACTTAGGGAGCGATGAAGTAATTATTTACCCTCAACTGATCACTTAGTTTGTCAATACTTATTTTATCAATTTTTTGACCATTATTTGTGACTATTGTGTACGAAACACCGAACACATTTATGATGTACCTCTAGAAGAACTAATGTACCTTCTAGCCATTATTCCTTGCTAATGGTCTGCCTCCACTCAGTGTCTAAAGTAGTCAAATCCACTAAGAGGAAATTTCACTGAACTTTCACTGATCTTTTCTAAAACTCTCGATATATTATGCTAACATCGTTTCGATGGCCATATCAGTGATAGCCATGTGGAGGAGAAAGTGTTGCCCTGACTGAGGAGGTACCACGACCAATGTGTGTGACATATTCTTGTATTTTCTCAAATTCTTTATGGCATTGAGCATTCCATTCATTGGGTGAGTCTTTCTTTAGAAACTGAAAGACGTGTTAAGAGGTGGTGGTGAGCTGGTTAATGAATCGACTTACAAATTGGACTTGACATTGGAACTCTCTAATTTATTTCTTTGCTATGTAGTGGTATTTATCATATGGGCCTGACCTTGGAAGGGTCTACTTTAATTTTATAACTACCCATGATATATGAATCTAAGGAATTTCCCTTCAATAACCCCAAAGAAACATGAATTAGGATTCAACCTCATTTTAAAAAGGTAAAGCTTGTCCTCACTGTCCCTCACACCCCCTCTCCGCTCCTCTCCCTTCCCTATCCTCTCTTGTCTTCTCCCCCTCACTCGCAAACACTGCGACCGAATCAGAGCTGGAGCCGCGACAGACCCGGAAGAAGAGCAACCCCCATTCCTTTTGAGTATGTCTTCTTTTTCAATAGATCTGAAATTTTTAGTTGTTAATTTGTTTTTAGTTGTTAATTTTTTGAAGTTAGTATGCTGAAATTGTTTTAAGTTGTTATTTTTTCAATAGATCTGAAATTGTTTTTAGTTGTTAATTTTAAAGTTTAATAGTTTTTAGCTGTTATTTTTGCTGAAATTCTATATTAGTATGCTGAATTTTTTTCCAGTAAATTATATGTTAATTTATTTTAGTATTTTGTATGTTAGTATGCTGATTTTTTTTTTTGAGTATTTATGTTAGTATGATGAAATTGTTGTTGATGTTGGAGTTGTTGCTAGAAAAGGGCAGTGCTCCCATGGCATGTACCCGTGATCTTATTAGCAATTGGTTGAAATTGGATGGGACATAAAGTACTTTAAATTTGATAAATAACTAAGATAGGTAAACTGTAAGGACAAAAATTTCCAATTGAGTCCTTTGTAGTTTTGGCTCAATTTCGAACAAAAACGTTTGAGTCATAGGATAGAGTTATTGACCATCCTTCAAGCCTATGCCGTGTTTGTTGAAGACTTAGCAGCCAAGAGTATAAAGCTTCATCATCGTGCCGAGTTTGTTGTGCCTTGTTTCTACGTCATCAACATGGTTCCATTGCTCCTAAGGTATGAATGCAATTGAATATATATATATATATATATATATAGGAGCTTGGAACATTTTATATTGGGTGAATTTTTATTTTAAACTGTTGTATTTCAGAAAGTTTTATTAAAACTTTAAAATAAAGTTTCTGGGCTAAAAATAGAATTTTCAATTTTTTGGTTTTTCGTTCGATATTATCGTTCAAACTAGTTTGTCATTCGAACGAGAATGTCGTTCAAACGAGGTTTGCAATGACCTACCACTGGAACATCGTTAGAAGTATCGTTCGAACAAGACTTCGTTCGAACGAAAATCTCGTTCGAACGAGTTTTGACGGGAACAGTTTTTTGGGCAGTTTTTGACAGTTTTCCCTCTTTTCCCACTAGTTTTCCCCACTAACTTTTTGACAGACTTAATATGTGTGGGAATCAATTTTTTCCAATTAACTTTTTCACTATCCTCCATCTCCTATTGAGAGTTTTGAGAGAAAATTCTTTCAAGGAAAAGTTCATGTTTTGAGTGTCTAATTTTTCAAGAAAAAATCATTTAACACTCTAGTTTTCACCCATTGTTTATTAATTCCAAGTTTCAATATATATATAGTTTCTTGGAGTGTTTGGCACCGATTTATCTATACACCTTGAAGAAGAGAAGTTTGGTTTTACTTCTAAATCTCTCAAAGAAGAAGAAGTTTATTTTGCTGCGGCATTCTCACATGGCTAAAGGCACCATGTGTGGTTGACGGTGTACCTATTGTCTCATTGATGGATTCCAATATTCCGGTGGAGCTTCGGGGTTGTCTACTAGGCAGAGGTGTTTACAAGAAGACGCGTCAAAGCTTGAAAGGGGTCGAGTCGAGGAAGTAAGTCATCTATCTTGTAATTTGTAAATCCATACTTAGTGGACTTAAGGCTAGAGCCGTCCGAGGTTTTTTTCCGTTGTGGGTTTTTCCTCGTACATCGCGGCATAGTGATAAATTGTTTAATTTTATTTTGCTATATCACTAAGAATGCATGCTTAGGTAAAAAGAAAATTTTGCTTTATATCACTACTTAATTTAATTTGGTGCGAAATTATTTTTTTGGGTAATGTTAATTTAATTCAAGTCATTTAATTTAATTTGATAAAAATTGGTTTGGCCTTAATTTTCTAAAATGGATTAAATATGACTTAGGCAAATTTTTAGGACTTGGGTTAAATTGTTTTAAGTGAAACATGTATTAATTGTTTAACTTTACTTTCACTTGGTTTATTTTTAATTTTAAAAGAAATTAAAATATGTGAATTTGTTTTAATTTGAACCATCTCACGCTTCATCTTTGCTTCCGCATCTATAAAGGGTTAAATTACTTTGTGAAGTAAAAAGAATTTTAAAGATTGTGGGCCTCGAGTTCCAACAAGTGGTATCAGAGCTTTGATTCAGAAAGGCTTCGCCTTT
This sequence comes from Sambucus nigra, assembly GCA_949130495.1. NCBI lineage: Eukaryota > Viridiplantae > Streptophyta > Magnoliopsida > Dipsacales > Adoxaceae > Sambucus > Sambucus nigra. The sequence goes on from OX422209.1 coordinate 251,126,566, forward strand.
TTCAAATTAGTATCAGAGCGTTGATTGAGAAAAGCTCTGATTTTTCATAAACTAAAACCTACGTCCTAATAGCGGTGATGAGACTGGAACATAACTCGTTGCAGTAGAATCTAGGAAAGCTAAACTGAATGGCCATTTGCACTTGAAAAGGGGTTTAACAACGAAAAGGTAAGTGAAAGTTCGGTGGTTGCCCTGTTACTAATACATTATTGCTATTTCGATTGATTTCTGCCTTCCTTTCTTCGTTGATTACTAATACCTGCTACTAATACCTTATTGCTAATAACTAAAATGTGACTTATTGCATCTTTCAGTATTACTATTAGTGAAATAGTAGTTGTTTTGATGTGTTATAAACTGCCAAAATGAATAGAGAGATAATGTCTTAAGACCCTACCTTTTTTATTAACAAACCACTGAGTCAAATGTTCCACGACATGTGTTACCTTTAATTAGTGAATTAAATAATCAACTCTCCCATGATTGACAAATGAATACAAAGATTCGGTAGGCATTATGGTGAGAATTCAATCAAGTGCAAAACTACTGCTTTAATAACTCTCTCCAATGTATAATGGTCAGATTAATAATATGCCTTGAAAATTGATAGGTAAGGTGTCAAGTGTTGCTGAACTTATTGAACGTTAAGCTTTATGCAGTATAAATTCTCTCCACATCCATCGATCTTTGAAGCCCACCAATATTTGCTGGGATGCCAAGTTGAGTGTCACCTCTCTCGGTTAACATCTTAAATTTCATTGTTATAGATCACCAAGCAGTTCTTCATGTTCAGAAAAAAATTAATTATTACAATAATATGTTAAGTGCATTGATTAGTGTTATCAAATTCGTGAAAATTATTATCAAAACATCCCTGAATGTTAGTTAGAGGTAACACATGTCATGTAATATTGAAATGTGACATATAACTGAAATGTGACTTCTTGCTATAATAAATGCAAATATACAGATCCATGACATTAAAGCATCATCGTCATCGTCGTTTGACTATGTCCGACCTCATAGCCGAAGAAAGGCCACTCGAGAATCAACCACTCACAGCTCCAGTGGGAAATGATTTGGAGATGACACCCCAAATTAGTTCCGTTCAACATAACATAAGGGACCATGGAACTAGAGAGATGCAACCACAACTTTTCCCAAATATTAAATTAACATCACAGTCACAGAATACACACTGTAACTCAAGAGTTCAAGTTTCTTTATTTCAAACACCTACAAGTCAACTTTCCCCAAATATTGAGCAGATTAATAATTCAGTTGGGAATGTCAATCCTCCATCCAATGAGATGGATTTAGATGGTGAGGATCTCACAAGTATGCCGTGTTACACAATGCACTGTTTGTATATCTCCATTTGTATTACATTTTATGTTTATATTCATATTGAACAAGATGTATAAACATTATTTATCAATTTTTGGTTAAGGTACAATGACTACCCTTACTAGTAAAAAAAAGGGTTAGCAAGGGGGCAAGGCCTTGGGTCGAATGGAATGATAACAAAAAGAAGATATTGGAATTGAATGAACTTTGTCAGCCAGTTTGTAAGCTTGAAAGTAAATTGATGTCACATTTAGGTTATTATACAAGGTGTGGAAATTTATTTCCATTGATAATGTTGCATTAGAGAGAGGCGAACGATGAAGCACTTGACAATATTTGGAAGGAAGTGAAGGTAACTTATTAGTTTGATTTATTTATTTGTGCCATTGTATATTATCTTGTCAAGGTTTAACTAATTTATTCTTTTTGTCCTTAGAATAACACAAATGCACCAGAAGGTTTTAAACAAATCTACTTTGCAAGGATGGGACTTGTGTGGAATAAATGGAAGCATCGAGTGAAGGTGAATCACTATAAAAAGTTTCAAACACATGAAGAGCGGTTGAGTTATTCGCCTGAACAATTTGAAAAAGATCAGTGGCCTGAATTGGTACAATATTGGGGTCTAAAGAAGATTAAGGTACAAATATCACATCTTATTAAACATTTTATACCTACATTCTTCATCACTAGTATCATAATTTTTATTTTTATTTCTTCAAATATTTAGGATATTGTGGATCAAAACACTAAGAACCGTGAAGTTGAATGTGCTTACTCAAGGACATGACGGAAGCCACATTCTAAAATAGACAAGGAGGTTGGAAATTTTATTGTTATAAATACTTTTGATTTTAATCTAATAGTATTAATATACATACATTATTTTTTTCAGAGGATAGAATAGGGGGAGCCTATCGACAATATTAGCATGTGGAAAGCCACTCGAGCTCCAAATAATAAACCTTTTAGTGTTGAAGATGGATCATTTGATAGAGCGGTATGTATAAATATTAATGAATAAGTGATGCTTGAAAGATTTATTTAATATTTGTTATAAATTGTGTTCTTGAAAATTATTTTATGTTCATTAATTATAATATCAATTTAATTGGTAGAAAATGCTTGAAAGACGGCTAAATGAGCTACCAGAAAGAGCAACAAAATGACCCAGAAGAACAAGATTTTTACTGATGTAGTAGGATATGGAGGGCATGGGTATGCTTTACTAAAGGGAGCAGGTATTAGGCCAACGTAGACAAAAGCATGTTCATCTCAGTTATTGTTGGAAGAATTAACCGGTTAAAGAAAGAAGATGATAATCGAGAGACTCGACATCGATAGGAGTAATACAATATAATATATATATATATATATATATATATATATATATATATATATATATATATATAATGGAAAATTCTCTCGTTTAAAGTTAAATTTTCAATGGTGGGTTGAAAATTTGTTATGGTGGTGGTTAAATTTTTTTGTTGGTTGTTGTATATTATTCTTAGAATCAATTTTAATGTTTAAAACATGTTGAATACCTGTGGTTTTCATGAATAAACAAAGGAGACTGCCAATTTAAAAAAAAATAATAGTAGTTAGATATTTATATTGTTTGTGATGAGAATATACTATATTGATTCATTTTGACATTGTATTGTGGACGAGGGGTATTAATTCTGACATAATTGATACTATATATTTTTGGTGCAGGTGACAATTTTTGTAGAACATGAATATATTAATCAATGGTTTTGGAGGTCGTATGCTTCAGTGTTGCGGAATTACTTTGATAAAATCATTTCGTGTTTGGAGTATTAATAAATTAATGTATTATTGTTGTCAAGTCAAATATTTGAACTTAGTGTTATAATTTTTATTTTGATGAATATTTGTAGATGGTTGTAAGAACTCTATTTATTGTTGAATGAAAATTATTCGTTGTGTTGGTTGAAAATCATCTTATGATTATTTGTTGTTTGTGTTGTTTCAAATGTAATTCAATTCTATATTAAACTTTAGTGCTAGACTTTATTCTCCACAAAACATTGGTGCAAAAATTTTAAAATCCCTTTACCTCTTTTGGGATGGTTAAAACTGTCTCAAAAATATATTAAAGACCGCTATGTTGCTGTCTCAAAAAGTTCTTCTAAATTAGTAATCTTTTGAGGAAGATTAAATCCCATCTCAAAAACAATCTTTTGTGATAGCTTTTGTGCCGTCTCAAAAGGCTCATATAAAAGGAGGACATTTTGAGATGGATTTGTTCCTGTCTCAAAAAACTCTTTTGAGAAGGCTATGGCATCACGAAAAGTATTTATAACCCCCTATCAAAAAGACCCGCCTAGCCGTCCCAAATAGCGTCACAAAAAGTCTTTGAGACGGATAAACAATCTTTTGAGACTGGTAGGTCACCATCTGAATTTTTTTTTTTGTAGTGTAAGCATTGTTTGGTTCAAGCATTATTTTTATTTAAGGTAGTATGTTCTCTCTCTCTCTCTCTCTCTCTCCCCTTTCAACCGATTGTATATTGCCATTATTTTTTATTTAGATTCCATGTATTTACAATTTTGGCTGTCAAGAAATTTCCATTTACGATTATGATGGTTGTGATGGGATTTGGGGCTTTTTGGAGAGGCATTTGGGTTGTGTCGAGACATCTGGGTTTTATATATTAGAGTTCTTGCTTTTAAGTCCTGGTTTGATAAATTTATCTTTCATTTTAACATTTTTGTACAAAATAAAGAAAATGATTTTATGAATTTGGATTTGGAAATTGGATTTATATTTGATGTCTCTCTGTCACTATGTTAGTTTCTCATTTTTCTATTGTTAGCGTTAATCTATTGGGAGGTCACATTGGAGTTTGTAATATTTTATTTTGGTGTCTCCACATGAACTGATTTGAGGTAAACTGATGTAGTTTTGTATACATCTTGGGTTACCACTGATATAGCCACAATTTACCCATGCCTCGCATGTATTTGAGAAAAGGACCGACTATTATGATTTTCTTTCAATTTAGTTGGATAAGACCTCACGTGTCTATCATGTGACCTATACGAGACTCCTAAGTCATAGGTAATTTTAAAATACGACTAGATGACGCTTTAAGTCGAGGTGTAAAGTCTGAATCTATGATTAATCTTGCACTGGATAGATGAGAGTTATATGATAACAAGGAAAATTCTTCCAAGTGTTGTAATGAGGCCAAGGTCCCAGAGTCGAGGTCCTTCTTTGAACCTAGACTTTCAAAGAGGATGAGGTCTTTCTTATTGACTTGGACTTAGATCTCTTAGTTTCTGTCAAAGAATAAGAAAATGTGTCAGCCATGTGTGATTGATGTTTAAGACTTGACAAAATATGAGTATATCAACTAGGGCCCCAACCAAAGTTCACATCAGCTATACGTTTACCGACACTATCCAACACTACCTTCTTAGACTATCAAAAAAATGAATTCTACACTATCCAACACCACATGAATTTAGATGAAGGTAGTTTATTCTACCATTTATATTTTCATACGTAGTTGCTAACGATAAATTTTATTTTTTCGTACACATTTCTTTTCTATTTCAATGCGTTTATGTTTTTTGTTTTCATAAATAGGGTATTTCATACACATTTTATGTTTTTTGTTTTCTATTCAATTTTTATTTTTTTAAATGAATTTGATTTTTGAGGACCATACTTTTTTACGTTAATCTGGGGTGTTTAGGTCTGATCCCTCCACCCGATTCATATATTTTTTTCAATATATTTTTATTTATAGGATGTGGTTTTAAATGTCTAAGTTTTTAATCAGGGTTGTTAAGGTATTAATTAGAGTTTCTTCTTTGTTTTTCGAGTTCAAGCTATGTGAGGTATACACTTTTGTTGAGTGTGCATTAATTTGTTCTCACTATGTTAATTGTGGTAATATGGTTTTATTGGTGCTTGAAGGCTCACTGACAAGGTATACACTTTCACATGTTGAGGTATACACTTTCATTTTATAGTAATATGATTTTGGTAATATTTTTTTCTATTAAAAAGTATGTATTGTTCGTAATATGACTACTAATGTCTTATGGTTGCAATTTTTTAGTTCTAACTCCCCTCCCTTTAGTTGCATCGCACCCCGCTCCCTCCCTGCTACTGCCTACCACGTTACCTCCCACACTGATGCATCCATCTCTCACAAGTAATTTCCATTTGAGTTATATTTCCTTTTTGACACATATATTATTTATGCAAGAAAACTTATTAAATTTTCTTTAATAAATGTGGATTTCACAAAATACTTATGCTTATTTTGAAACAGGCCTGGTACAAGTACAACTGAAATTTGGAAATGTTAGAAGTTCTCTTTAGAATATCGAGCAAGTCTTGGAGTATATAGTCGTTTGAAGACCAATTGGAAATTGGCCGTGATAAGTTGCTACTAATGTAGATCATCAAAGGTAATATCTATTTATGTCGTCTCTTTACTTTTAATATTTGAGATTTATAGTCTGTAATTTGAATAACCGCTCTTCTTCAAACAAATTTCAATCATTTGTTGGAATATCAATCACCACTGAGACATCTAAAACGTAAGGACTATGTTCAATAAGGTCAATAGTGCACAATTATACTCGGAGCTTCACATAGGGTTAGAATTAAGAATTAGGTATAAATTTGAGGCTTAGAATTACTCTTTTGTTAGTTAGGTGGGAAATGCATAACTAATTTTAATTGTGGACAACAAGTGACACTATTTATGATTTGTGGCCCATTACCTATGGAAATTTTAGACTCAACTGTACCATGGACATGCATTTTGGTCAAAAATAATTCCTGTATAGCCAGCATCACATGCAATTTTACCCCTCTTTAGGTCCCAGTCGTATATATCAGCCTTGGCATTGAAGCTTCAGCTGAGACACGCTCTTCTTTTAGCTGTCAAAGAACATGTCTTTCATCTTTTCTAATGATCATTTCTTTAGGTCTGTTTCTAATTGCCAGGACATCATGATTATGTTTGCCTTCATATGATGTTACAACAGATTTAGGATCGGTTGAAGCTCTCTCGACATGCTTATGAAAATTACATCCTGCATATGTGCATTTATAATAACTCATGCAGACATGGAATTCATATGCATCAGAGATGGTCCTTACAAAAGTATACATTTTGTGATGTTGATTATGTGATGTTGATTATATGAGTTACAAGATTAATTTTACTTCTTTGTTGATGTATTGGTGTTCTTTCACTATTAGATGAGTTGGACGATGTTGTTTATACGACGTTCAAGATGTATTTTTAGTGTTGCTGTTGTTTAACACAAGACCACTTTCTGTTTCGATGTTGAGAGTTAAAAATAACACACAGCTGCTCATCAACTTCAGAAACAATAAAAAACTTCTAGGATGTGTGAGAGGTTTTGATCAGCATGGAAATATAGTGCTAGAAAATGTTAGAGAGATGCAGATTGAGGTGCCTAAGATAGGGGAAGTTAAGAAGAAAGCTCTTCCTGTGAGTGGCTTGCCTAAGACAGGGTATCACTCAGTTGTTTCTCCTAATTCATGTTGATATAATGTAATATAGTAACGGTATTGTTTCCCTTTTTAATTTGAAATTTTATATTTTTTTGAAGAATTCTTACAATGAATTTCCAAGTTACAGAAGGTCATATTTTGAGTTTGAAGGAAACATTTGAACAATGATTCTTAGTAACAACAAGTCAGTTTCTATGTTTTTATATACTAAGCTTAAAATTTATTTTCATGTTGGTCCTTATCTCATTTATCTATGTTTTTTTGTTCACTCACAATTATAATGGTAATATGTTCTTGGAGTGAAAGTTACTGATCTTGACCTGGTAATATTTTTTGTGGGTACCTTCTCTGCAATTCTCAAATATAGGTGGCTTGGTCCATCCCCACATATCTTTAGAAGACTTGTATGAGCTTGAACCACCCTTCAGGTCCCCTTAGTGGTAGGGACTATGAATCGTGGTAGCAAAGTGATTGATGGTGGATTGACTATCAGCGACTGGACAACCTTATGTGGATAAGACAATGGATCAATTGAATTGTCAGTTATCGAGAGTTTTTTTAAATTTAGAGAAGCCCAACCAAGAGACATTGGTGATGAGATGAGGATATCGTTGATTGACAATTGTGTGAATCAAGGAACAATTTGTGTTTCTTGGAAAGCTGAACATATTTCTCTTAATTTCGTTCATATAAACTTTGGGTATGAAATATTCATAATATCATATATTAGGTAACACGTTTTTATTTTCCTTTATTAAATTTGCATTGGAATTTGATCTCTAATAGTTATCTCATATTCAGCATGTACAAAACCATTAAAAATCCAAAATGTGATATAGAGACATTACTAACTTCCATATTGTGTGCGAGATTTTCTATAATTATGATACTTTCTGTATGAAATACTCAAACGACACTAAATGCAGACTGTAGTGTAGACGAGAACAGAGATGCAATTGTCTGTGACACAAATGCTTGAATCTACTTCTTAGCATCTTTGCGACATTTAGTAAAGCCAACAATATTTGAGATGTTGAGGGTGAGACTGTGTTTCTATTGGTTCACTATTTACATCTTAATTATCTATTTCATGTACTTTTAGTGCACATGCATTTTTTCACTTTTAAGTATAAAGTATTTTTATACTTAATTTTGGTTTAGATTCAATTGCAAGTTTCGATTTGGGTTTTAATTTCGGAAAACATGGGGAATTTTACAGGTTAATGGTCCATATCTCGAATTAAACAGGGCTATCATTTGTGCTTATTATAATAGCTTCAATTGTCATGGCTTCAAAACCTCTGGGTTGTTATTCGAGGTAAATCTGAACTAAACGCCATTCATGTTAAGGTATATTGTTTGATTCTACATTTTTCAAGTTACTTAATTAGATTTCAATTATAATTCCTTTTTATTTATTCATCTATTCAATTGTGTTTATATTTTATTGTGAGCATTTGTAGGCTCAAAGGTGGAAGGGAATTCCAATTTCAGAGATTATTAATGGAGGGCATATACCGATTATAATAAATCTTCTTAAAAATTCATCACTACATGAAACGTTTGATTCAGGGCCCAAACAACTACGTGTAAACTCAATTGTCCATTGTTATGATTTAAAATTGTACCAATCATGTCTTCTTTTACTTATGGCGATATTATTTTCTATTTTTCATCGAATACTTTACATTGATTAAAGAATACGTGAAATTTTGAAACTTTTATTTAAATGTATTGCTGCTATTTTTATGATATGAATTAAATTTATGATTTTGTTTATATGAGGTCCGTGATGGACTATTAGTACTATTACGGACTATTAATTTGTTGTTGGATTATTATTTTTATTTCTTAAACAGGGTGGATAGTCCTATAAACAAAGGAAATTATGTCCAAAATTTTAAAATTGTTTACATTTTTTATGTTTTGAAATATATTTTTTGATTTAAATTATACACGTTTCAATACCATGGAATTTTTTTGACACAAACACAAAGTTACATAACTTTGTGTTATTTTTATTTCACACGAACACAACCCATTTAGAATGTAAAATTACATGACTAACACGGTTAACAATTTTGACATCCAATTTAAAATGATGATACATGAAAACATGACAAAAATGTTAATACGCGATAAAACTACTTATGAACACGACGTCACAAGACATCATATAACACGACTAAAACAAAGGAGGGGGGACATTTCCTAATAGGTCCTATTACAATATTTTCCCCCAATAGGTCCTATTTATATATGTACTGAATAGTCATTACATGTTTACAAATATGACCAAATGGAACAATTTTTTTTTTCATGGGGCCTCATGGAGCAAAGAAAAACCTTTTTTTAAACTAATAGGTTCGTACCATAGGTTATTTAAAAAATTGTTTATCTATTGCAAATTAAATACAATGTATGGTCCTAACAATGACGTACACTTTTGAAAATTTGCATCATGCCTTCAGGCACTGGCATACCCTAGTGTGTGTGTGTGTGTGTGTGTATGTAATAAAGTAGGAAACTTATGTGTGTTATAAGCTTAAAAGATGATGTCATCAATATGAGTTTTTTTTACATTTCCTATTTTATCCTTGAAAATTTTGATTTCCCCCTCTTTTCTTTCTCAATACTTAATTCCCCCTCTTCCACTTTAATTCAAATCGAAGGTTATTTTGGTAAACACACACCCACAATCCACACCTTCTCGCCACACTCTCCAATACACTCACCCAAACCCCACGATCTCCCTTCTCAGACATCATCCTCTCTCCCTTCTCACCAAAAACCCACGCCCCCTCCCAGACCTGCACATAAGGTGCCTCCATTTGCCAAAACTTTTATCTCTATCTCCCATGTAACTTCTCTCTCCCTCTTCGGCTTCTCTCTGCGATACCATGTTTGTTAGGGTTTGGTGTCGCATGTATACTCCATATTTTTGTGTTGTTATGAGAAAATGTGATTGATTATTTTTGTGTGGACTTATATTCATTGATTTTAGAGTGCATGGATGATGGGTATTACGCATTTCAAGCGTCAAAATTCAGCTCACTATTAACCTTCACGCTCTCAACAACAGAAAAGGTATATTTTTCTTTCAGAATTTGTTTGGGGGTTCACCACATTATTGTTTGGTCTAACTTCATTTTTTCTTTTCATATCTAGGGATTTTCTTGGTGTTCCATTGGGATTTTCTTCATCATCAGGTAACATTTGGATTTCCATGTTAGGGTTTTGAAGCTAGGGTTTTTCTTTGACTTTACTTTTTTGTTACATACCAACATTTTTTGTGGTCTGTTGGTTTATTGTAGTCAGATACTAACATTTTTTTTATTATATATCTTTGTTTAAATCCCATTTCCCCTATTTTGATATTATATCCATTACCCTCATATGTTAATAATGTTATTCTATTTCATTATTATGGTAGTGACCAGGTGTAATTTTTGTGGTGTATTTTTATAAATTAAACGTATATGGTGTTCAAGTTTAGGTAATTATGCTATACGTATTCATTATTATGGTAATGATCACCTTGACAACACATCTACTGTTGTAAGCATCTCAGGTAATCTCTCTCTCTCTACATGTTTTGGTGTCGGATTTGCACGGTTGCTTTGCATAATGACAAACTTTATATTATGACTTAATATAGGTTTTTTGATATTTTCAGTTTGTATTCTCTTGAAGTTGGAAATAGGTTGGATCTCATAATTTGAGGTGTATTTACGCAGTAGCCTTATAATTTTATTCAATTCAGAAATAATTTAGTAAGTTCTATTTGTTTTTACATGATGTGTGTATGCATGTAATGTCCATCGTAACTGAGACACACCCATGAACATAATTGCAAATACTGCTAGAATACTCCTTCGTGACGTTGTTGTTCAATGTTGAGGAAACATTATTACAAATTTCTTGGCGGTAATATATTATTTAGAATTGTCTTCTATTTTATGGATTTGAATGCTAGACTTGGGATGTGCATCAATGTCATTGTGCATTCAAGGTCAACGTTTTTCTCTTCAGTTAAATTTTTTTACTCTCTGAAGAAGTTGGATAATGGAAGTCGTGTTATAGATTTTTATTTCACTTCTATTGGACTAAGAAATGAAATTAAAGTTAAAAGATTAGGACCTTAAGAATTGTCTTTCCTTTCCTCATGATCAATATGTACCACTTATGTGTAAATGTGTAAGGATTTTGATTGGTTGGTTTTGGATTTCTGCCAAAATTAATGGTTGTGTATGTAATGAATGTTTTTTAATTCTAAACTCTGATTTTGCGCGTCTCTTTTGTTCTACATCTATAAACTTGGGATATCAGAAAAATGTCTAGGATGGAGAGATTGAGGAGGATGTTTGCCAGTGTTGGAGGTGCTTTAAGTCACCTGCCACTGGATTCTCCCACACTCGATACATCCGAGTACGTTTACATCTCTTCACTTGCCCTCCTAAAGATGCCCAAACATGAGAGAGCTAGGGTACCTATGGAGGTTATGGGTTTGATGTTGGGCGAGTTTGTGGATGAGTACACATTTCATGTAGTGGATATTTTTTCTATGACTAATATGCTTGATATGATCAAACAAACTGGGAGACCTGAGATGGTGGTTGGATGGTACAATTCTCATCTCAGGTTTCGCTGTTGGCTCTCTCGTGTGGACATGAAGACTTAGCAGAGTTTTGAAGCTCTAAATCAACAAGTTGTGGTAGTGGTGGTGGTTCCCCATTCAGAGTGTTAAAGGGAAGGGGTGAGTAATGCCTTCCATTTGATTAACCCCCAAACTATGATGCTTGGCCAAGAGCCACTTCAGACAACATCCAACCTTGGGCATCTCAATAAACCATCAATACAAGCATTAATCCATGGTTTGAGCAGGTATTATTACTCGATATCCATTAATTACAAGAAGAATGAACTCTAAGAGAAGATATTACTGAACCTTCACAAGACCGATTTGGAGATGTTAAAACTAGCCATCAAATACAATACAACATCATTCCATTGGTGTGTTTTCCAAGTGGCTTTGATGAATGACAATCACTTCACAAGAAATCCTAATTTACCCATAACAGAGCCACACATCACACCAAATGAATCACATGTTCGACCTGGCCGAAGCTAAATACAACCCGATGAATGACAGTAACATGTTGTGGCGTGGAAGGAGAAATTGGGGTTAAATAAGGTAAATTTCAATGAGTTTCTATGCCGGTACCTATTTTCTCCTTCCATGGGGTACTCTAGCTGTGATATAAGTGGGGAAACGGTGGGTGGCATTTAGCTTGCTGCATGACCAAAAAGCCAATGTGTCCTTTTCCTCAATCTTCTAATAAATGATATTAGGGAATTTGTGGTAGAAAGATGAGTGGAAGTGTGTTCACTAAATTGCTAAATTAACTAGCCAATGAAGGGCACTATTTAGAACTATGCGTTTGAACCCTTTTCTGTATAGGGCATATGGTGTTCAAAGAAAGATAGGAATTATGTTGCATCTAAAGAGAATAACACTAATGAGCTTGGGTTCAGTAAGGAATTGAGGATTACAATATGAGAATAACATTAATGAGCTTGGGTTCAGTCGGGAATTATGTTTTGGTTGTGAGCTTTGTATGTTGTTCATTTACACATAAGTACTTATCACACAACTGAATTCAAATACTAAATAATATATGGTTTGATCCATTTGGAAAATGAAAATTCTATTTTACTTAAATAATATATGTTTCTATTCAGCCATTTTTGTTGCTTTGTAGTTTATCTGAGTTCTGTCCTGATAATTTTTGCATGTGGAAGCTGGGAAGCAAATAGTTATGGATATCTCTGTGATGATGGAATGATTTATCATGGACCTGGAAAGAAAGAGGCATTTGTCCCAACTTATACAATCGGTGATATAATTATTGGTGGTTTTAAATATGCTTCACAGTAGTTTTTCTTCACGTAAGTTATTCATATGGTACAAGTTTGCAACTCCCATGGTGTGTGGGTGCATTATAATTTTTTAATTATAGATTAATGGAAAAAATTAAGCATTTAATTATATAATTCTTCAGTCTTGAATTAATAGTTAGTTTCAAAATAATTAACTGGAAAAAATGATTTATTTCTTCTAAAATAATTAACAAGCCATGGTATTCTATGAGACAAATTGTGTTTAACGATCGCTAGAAATTGACATAGTTGTCTTCGATCTAGACAAATTTTGAATATGCTACTACATAACGTTATTTTTTACGTTTAAACCAACTACATAGTTGATTGAGAGTTTTCTTTATTATTAATATTTGTATTGAGAGGGGTTTGTCCAACCATGCTAATCACATCCCAGACTTTTATCCGAACAATAATTTTGGTGCGGTAGTTGCAAGGCGATTGTTGGACTTTAAACTCCCATTTAAGTGTTGTTGTAGGATAATTCACATGGAAAATAATGAGAGAATCAAGTCAGGGTGTGCTTTAATTTTTCTGGAAGGCTTGGATCGTGGTGGGAAAACATCGCAATCTAGTAGGCTTGCCTTATACGTGGAAGGAAAATAATCAGAGCAGTATCTTTTAACCATTTTGCTCAAGTTAAGTTCATTATTGGACCACCACCCATGTATGAGGAGGGACCACAACCAGGGAGGTTCCAACTATTGAGTTCAGAGCAGGGAAGACGACATCTGCTAGCAGAAATGATTGTGTTAGCAACTGTTTGGATGCAAATTTTGATTATTGCGTGAAGATTATTCGTTGGATGGAATGTGAGGGTGACATTAAGCAGAAGTCGAGGTTAAAATTACTAATGTGGTTTATTTTGAGATCATATATCGTATCCATTAAGAGGCCCCATAATGGCTTTTGTAAAAACTACAACATTAAATTAGAGAGGATGGGGGATTGGTTCAACAAGCATTTTTTGAGGGGTTAAAGATATGGGTAGTTGTCTACTGAGACTCAATTCCCCTGCATCCACATAACCCTTCAGATTCAAACATTCTTAGTATAGTTACATCATAATTTAGACACTGCTATACTTACATTGAAACCATGCTACGTACATTGTAACTATATAACAACCACTACTACTTACACTGCTACTTACATTGAAACCACTCACACTAAAGGAGCTACTGAGAATACCTTTAGAAATTCTTAGTATAGTTATTGCCTTTTTATGTGTTTTCGACAGTTAATTTTCCAAAGACCGCTACAGATAATATGTGAGAAAATTTGATACTTTCAAAAGACATGTAAAATTGGTCCACTTTAATATCTATTTAAATTCAAGTATAGATTTTGTAGATACCTTATGTTCATTTGGAAAACTTACAAAGCCTGAAGAAAATATCAATCCGATATCAAGATTGCGCCGAAAATTGCATTTGTAAACTTTATGAGCATTCTGATATTTCATCTATCAATCGATGTATGTTTTGATTTGTGATACCTTTTGTTCAATATAATGTATTATGCTAGTTTAATTTTAATGTTATTCTAATGCAATCAAACTAATCTTGATCTTAAATAGGTGCAATACAAGGACTAATTAAACAGGCGTAATACATCTATCACACGTTGGTTTGTATTCTAGATGAGACGTGGCCCTGCCATATGTATGATGTACCACAATGACTTTGAAATATAAGTCTCTATTTCGAGTTGAAGTCATGGTTAGGGAGTACTAATAATTTATAAAAATGTTGGATTAAAATGAATATTGGATTACATCTATCTTTTCAGGTTGCAAGAAGAGTAATTAATAAGTACTTGGCACATTTTACTATTTTTGGTACACCATTGTTTATTTCATTGTTGGATTAGAAGCAATAGTACACCATCATTTATTTTACTATTTTGGTACTTACATTTTTAGGTTTTAAAAATCATAAATTACAACAGGAGTTGGATTCACAAATCAGGAGAACCTGCTGATAGATCATCGTGCCAATGAACTAAAGCTTGTTGACTATGGATTGGCCAGAGAATTTGGTATACGGATTATGAATCTACCAATGCACTAAAGCTTGCGGACTATGGATTTGCCGACTATGAACTTATTGATAGATCAACGTACACATGCTATTGATTTGCTTATATATATTAAGTATTTCATTGAAATTAAAATGGTTGTTCATTTATTCTCTCTATGTAAATATGTGCATGTGTATATTGTTGTGAGCACGGGACGTGCCTCTGATCAAGAACTAATAATATCATGTTGACACATGTGCCATGCTCTTGGTGTTGATCATATGCCGACCTATGAGTGTGCGTGACTAGGGATGTAAATTGGTTTGTACCCATATCTAAAAGATTTTTGTTTTATGGCATTCTCATTTTGCTTTCTTAGATTTTTGTTTTATGGCATTCTCATTTTGTTTTATGGATATTATATTAGTCTTTAGTTTTTGTGTGTCGATTTTGCACATAGCATTAAAGGCACGAATGCATTCAATCAAAGTGTTCACACATTTAATGTAATTTTTTTATTTCTCAAATAATGTGGAGAGTCCTATAAATGAAGAAAAATGTTCCCACATTTTTTAAATTGTTTACATGTTTGTGTTGTAAAGAAAAAATTGATGACTTAAATTGTTTACATATTCAATACATTGGAAATTTTCTTCGTGCCTTTAGGCACGTACTTTGATTTTTTTTGTCATTTTGCGATTATCAGCGTGCCTTCAGGCATATGCATACCTTACTGTGTCTGTGTGTGTGTGTATATATATATATATCCTTTCGAAATGAACCTTGTAATATTACACATACTTCTGTTTAAAATTATATGAAATAGATAGTTAACCACAAGTAGCATAATCATGACAACTTCTCCATCTATTTTTCTTTGTCGTATTCACAGTTTAACAACATATTCATGTATTAACTATATTTCATTCCCAACTTTATGTTCTCTTCAGATTAATAAATTAACCATTATAACATCATTGCCTATCATAACCAGGATAGACTTCATATTGTGATGTCTCATGAATGAAATCCAAACAAGTAATCCTTCGATACACTTATATTTATCCTAGTTAGTTGTATGGATCTAACGAGTGACAAATATCCCATGTCCCCATAAGCACTAACCTAATAATCAATTATACTTTTGCCTCTTTATGTTTTTAGAGACTAATAGATATCTTATACATTTTACCTTAAAGAATAACTATATGTTAACTTTCACAATTGTACCACCAACCCTAAAGTATAATCATACATATGGTCTTACCTATATAGTAAACCTTTTAACAAAGCGTGTCATTTTAATATTCTATTCATTTCCATTATTTTTCCTTTCACGTATTCTACTGTATTTGGATATAATCAACATATGTATAACTCAATCATATGATATCAACTTTACCTACGTATATGTACATTCACTATCTTAATGATTTATATGATACAATATTCACTTTTCACTTTAATCTTCCATATTGACTTTAAATTTCATTATTTATCAAATACTTGTGAAATGACAACTTATTTACTAGATACATCATTATCTAAAAATTATTTAGTTTATATAACAATTTCGTTTAGTATGTGTCGGATTTATGTATCAAAATCTTATAAGGTATTCAAACTATTTCTGATTATATTTGTGTCCCAAATATACATATATATCCTTATCTCATTTTACGCAAGTCATCGTAATTTCCATGATTTATATATATTATCGAGTGTTTAAGGAGAATTATATTTTCATGCTTGATTAGACACCTTTATCCCTTTACCGGTCATGTTATAACATTATAAGTTTATTTTATAATTCGCTTACTAACCACATTCTACGTTAGCGTATAATATATCCCTTAGTATTATAACATCATACCCTCATCAACATAATATCACATAATTCTAACAATATCCACATCTTTAGATTTTCGAATTTGTATAACTCGGGTGACGCTAACTACAGTTGAATGGTATGTAAGAGTTCTAAATCTTCATTACCACAATTTATTTTTCAACATAATATTTCTACATGTTTACTATGGGTTGTTCAGTTCCATAATTTGAGTAATATTAGATTCATATCTAACATCATCACTTTTCATAATTTTCAACATATTATATATAAGGTTGTTTAATATTAAACATTTTTACTACTTATTCTAATAACTTCTAAGTTGTAACTGTACCGTATCCAAGGAAATTCTGATTTAAATTTCATATCAAATTCGTGTTAACAACACTTACCCAACTCGACAAGCCTTTTTCCAATTATTTAGGACCGGCTACATGAATCATATTTTCCCATTCCATTCTGTTCAGTGCAAGAACACTGACTAAACATAAAAAAATTACCATCATTATTAAAAATTAACGATTCTAATTCCTTGTCCTAAGTCCAACTTTATCAATTTCATTCAACTATATGAATACAAATAAATAAATTATTCTTTCACTTATTAAATTTGTAATCCTTTTTAATCTCAATTCATATAGAATTTTGGCAATACTCAACACATGTAATAGTTAAGTGAAGGAATGTAATTTCACTTTACTTAAAGTTTAGGAATGATGATAATGATGATGATGATGTCCTTCCTGAAACTATGTTTGAGTTGTCATATATTCTTCTTTTTTTTTTTTACTTTAAACTTCTTCATTTCAATCCCATGAACTCATGGAGATTTTCTTCTTCTTATTTTTACTTGTGTTTCATCTTCTTACTTGATAAAATCTAGCCTCCTTCCTACTTTTGTTTATAATTCTCTCTAGTTAATCTAAATTTCTCAAATTTTCTCTCTCAATTCTCTATAATTATCTTTCTAAAGGTGCTTAAAAGCCATAAATCCTAAAAATCTTTTATATATTAGTAGGTAGGTTTAAAATAACCCTAAAAACCTTATAAAAATATTGATACCTGGTTCCTACTCTTCTTCACATCATTTTATCATTTAACCCTTCAAATCCCCTTATAAATATCCCATTAAATGAACTTTAACTCCCATATTGATTATTTAACGACTATTATTCTTCATAGTTTTAATTTTATTATTTATAATCAATATACACATATAAAAAACATTCTAAAGTAAATTATAGTTAAACCTCATAATCTCCCTTATTTAATCTTCTTCAATCTCACAATTAAGATAAAATTAAACACGTTATCTCCTATTAATGACCAAACAATGAATATTGATGTAGATTCATTTTTCTCCTATTGTATTTAAAAATAATTCCTAATAATTCCAACATATTCATTCTGTCATTACCGTGACCAAAATTAAGAAAATAAAATAAATTGTGTAGCCTTTCTAATATGTCACGTACTAGATAATAAAAAAGTAGTCAAATAAAAATTTAATAAATCCCTCGTATATTTTTATTAGTTAAAACATGTCCATAAAAATAAATTTCACACTTGATTTATTTATTTCTCCTATTATTTAAATATTCACTTAAATTTATTGGGTGTTATATTCTTCTTCCATTACAAAACAAAAAACTCAATTAAAGAACTAGAATAACTGTACTTGTTATTATATATGTTGTAATTATCATCACAGGCTCACTTAAGCCTAAATACCATAATAAAATGTGACTAAAATATCCATTTCATTACTAAAAAATATAATTTAGGGGTCATATATGCCTACCATCACAATTGTTACTTAGGTTAACACAAACATGGTTCATTACATCTACATTGTGTTGTATGACACTTGTATAATTACTTGCTTAATATCACCATTTGTACATATGTAAATCATATTTGTTAATTTTGTCACACTTTTCACTGTTTTCATAATCATTAATGTTTCAAGAAATTTTATAATTTTTATTATTATTATGAAATATAAGAATTTAAAGTTTTAGTTTACTATCATGTTTTATGACAACTATTTGCTTTATAGTGCAATTAACATATATATAATATCTTCATTTCATAATCAATATCATTCTTGCATAGATATCACAAAACCTATCCTTATCAAAATATTAGAACTTTGTTTATTCATTACATGTTTTAGTACCCATTATCGCAATGTCTCTCACATTCATGATTATATTTTTAACTCATAATGAATTCACTAATAACTCCACATATACAATGATCTCCTTACACATTTAAAATTACATGTCAACATATTCCTTTATTAATAAAGTTCATAAATAATCTCATGTTAACCTTTTATGTAAAGTTTTAAATGATATCATTCGTTCTTCACCCATCCTTCATATATTATCCAAAACTTCCTAAAATCAATATGCCTAAACATTAAAGTACCAACCAATACATGTTGTGTTACAAAATCCATAAGTAATTATATATTGTATTCTTAGATACATATACCACTTTGTAACTTGAAATCCACCCTACATTAAATCTCATCTGAGCATTGACTTGAAATAATGATATCTTTCATCACTAATAAATGTCATAATTGGGTAACTCTTCAACTTCCAAATAAACCTTAATCTCCAATATAAAATCATAGATCCAACTTAGCAAGCTAAATTATATTCCTTATTCCTATCGAGTGTCTAATGTAATAACCCATCCTAATTAGCCCCTAGTCCCTTAAAGAGATGAAAAATTCCAAATAAACCCTAGACTTTTACCAAATTACCAAAATTCTCCGTAAGGAAAAAGTAGGTTAGCTTACACCTGCCTACATAAATAGAACCCCATCTTTCACTCAAAGTTTAATCAAATGACTTATATATTTTAGTAATATCATGATCCAATCCATTAGGTTTGAATAATTGCACATAAACCCCTGAACTTTAATAAAATAACTTAAAAGCCTTAAAACCTATACAAAAACTATCCAAGGACCCAAACTAAAACTTAAACTTAGTTCCCCTATTCCCCATGATGACATGGCACCAATTGGATTTACAACATGGGTTGTACCATGTGGGGTACCCATGGTACCCATTTACCATAAACATAAGCCTTGCTGAAACTTGTGTCATTTCAGCCCTATCTCCATCTCCAAAACCACCAATGAAATCCTCCCCACGAACCCTATAAATACCCTTCTTCACCTTAGTAAAAACTCATCCCAACTGAGATCTTTTTCGATGTAAAATTTTGAGAGTTTTTGCATTTCTATTATTTTATGCTTGAATATTTGTTTATTAAATTTGGTTATGTTTCTGCATGTATAAAGAATGGAATTTTGCATTTAGATGTGTTTGTTAACTTGTGTATGCACTGAAATAACTCAAAAATCAGAAAACTCCATTATAGATTGAGCTTCAATGGTGGATTTTTCTTCCTTGACATTGAACCAGTTTTAAAGTGAGTTAAGTTGAGCTTAGGTTCGCAGGAACCTTGGTGCAATGTTTAATTGAATCAAGAACAAGTTTTAATACCTCAAATCGAAGCTTGAAATTTTAGGGCGTGGAATTTAAAAAAAAACAAATTCAAGAGTTTTACTCGATGAAAATCACTAAAACCAGGTTTGTTTTGCTACATTTTCAATATAGAACAAAACCATTATAATGATAGAATAAGAATCATAGCTTTCAGTCACTTATGTTTAGTCAAATATTTTCCATTTTTACAAAAACTCCATTGCTCAATTTAGCCCACCAAAATTCTTGAAACCAATATGGTTGGATTCCTCTTTAAAAATTATGCAATTTTCATTCAGGAACCAAGTAAAATGGATTCCTAAAATGTCTCAAATTTAAGGTGGAAGTTTTAAAACCCTAAAGTCAAACAGTTGAAGATGAGTGGGTTACACACGCGCGAGTGAGAGTCAAACTAGCCGCATAAATTATTTTACTTAGTGTGTGAGGGTGCGTCTCCAATCAGAAAAATCTAATTTTTGTCCAAAAAATTTAGTTTTTAATTCTGAACAAAATTGTGTATTACATCACCCTGTTTGGATCCCAAGAATGCATTTTCTTGAGAAAACCAATGTTAAAGTTTAAAATTAGGTTTTAATATTACACATACCCTCTTGGCCAATTTTCCAAGTATTTCAAAACACCCCCATAGTTATATTACAAATTCTTTAGTTAAAGTAAAGCTATGTTATCTCTTGTCACTAAATCCAATTGAACTAGAAATAAAGACAAAAATTATTTTAAAAAGTTTTAAAAAATTATAAATTATACCCTTTAAGTTATTTTTACACTGAAACTTCTTGCAAGTTCATATCCTACTACATCATATAAGCATTATTGTATGCCTATATGACCTACTTGAACTCTCCATAATGCAAGACTATCCAATTAACCCTAGTGAATTAGACGCACAAACTTGGAATTTAAAAATTTGAAGTAAGTGATTTTAATTTCAGTATTATATAAAATGAGCTTATTCATTCCATAATTACTGATGGCTATACACTCTGTGATAATGTGAACTCATATTTCAATTACGAACTCATTTGTGCAGTTTTTTTATTTTGTATATTGATTATCTCGATATTTCAGTTATCCCTAAACTCGATAAACTGTTACAGCTTACGACTTCAGTAAAAGCCAATAAACTCTTTTTTACCCTTAATTGTGGTATAGCCCTGAAATCTACTATGCTAATTTCAAATTACCATGCAATTTATGACCCTTATCAGTGAAACCCCAACTAGCATATCTTACGATTCATGGATTAAAACCACCTATATCACAAGTGTTCTAATTGGCCTATAGGGCTCAGATGTTGAGTGCCTAATTTTTTTATTTGCCACATATGTATCAGTCCACTCTAGCTAAGCGTTCCAAGCCTTTATTATGATTATTATTCCCCAATATTTTGGGATTGCGTGCCCAAGTGTATGATATGCTTTGGACGATATTGTAATGGTATGTCTACGCGATTGAATCCCCTATAACCGATAATTTATGGGTTATCTTATTATAGCTTGAACCCTTATCTTGGTAACTTGATACACAATTTATCTGATTACACTTTACCATATTACTCATTTACATATTATTAGATGCTAGTATACCCTTGACAGTACTATGGTATTTCAGTTTGTCTCTAGATTTTATGATATCAATATTAAATATAATTACTCTGTAACAATAAATTTTCTCCCATACATTGTACATAAATAAAAATTATCTACTTAACATGTCTGCTTAATTATTTTCCTTCGAGATGGATGATGAACCTGAAGAAGATGTGATACCTCCCGGACGTTTGGACTTTTATTCTATATTACCCCAAAAAATATTTTCGGTTATGTATGTATGAGTGATAGAAGACAAGGATGGTAGTCTCCATTGGAATATCTACACCGCAACTTATCAGCTAATATGATTCTCAGATGTTTTCTACCAGTTTTACCTTATTTGTGGCATGTGCGAATAATTATGTATTTATGATAATTTTAGACTTAGTTTTCTAATAATAGGCATCTCCATAATAAAAATCTTTTAATTTATGTTGCCTTTAATTTATTTGTTATATTTATTTTACTCTTTACTTACCATTAAAAACATAGAATTAACGGATGCGACAACAAGGTATCAGAGCATCACCGGGTTTTATGTATATATGGGACCAAATACAACAATCTTTCACCTAAAATTATATGATTATTCCTATATATATATTTCTTTTATCACATTTGGTAACTCATACTATTTTTCAGCAATGAATATTTAGGATAATATCTACCTTGATATTCGTGATTTGACTCACGAAAGGTTTGAATGGCTAATTAAAAAAGTTGGCGATGCAAATCTTTGACAACACATAAGGATTATTGATCGTGACTGGGCAATTACTACTACTGATATCAGACACAGTCTGCTTATCGGTTGCCTTATGGGAGAGGCTCAAGCAACCCGCTAGGCCAAGAGATTCTTCAAAGATCCTGGAACTCTTCAATAAGAAATCCATCTTGCATGGGATGTCTTACCTCTAATGAAGTTACAATTACTCTCCCTGACTCGCCAATCGACTATGGTTCTCTTTCTCCTGTTACTACTATCTTTACCCCCACGAATACCAGTACTTCCCCAGATGATTCAGATCCATTCGAAGACAAACTATATCCAAATATTGACCGAATGGTTCCTCATATGGCTTAAAAACTATCATTGCAATAAGGTCGTAAATAAATAAAATCTATAGGTGTGCGGGTGCAAGTAGACGAAACCCATAACCCTGAATGACTACAGTGGTTTAAACTAATAGTTCTCTTATATTAGTAAGTGTTCGTTTGTTATAAAATAGGTTTTACGGTTAGGTAATATTGGCTACAAGAAGTTACCATATTAATCCAGCGACAACAAAATATGTCCCCATCCCTTGGTCATAATGATCTATCAGAAGAAAATCGAAGAATGAAAGTCCTTAAGCACTTTTTGAGACAAAAGCCCCCAACATTCTATAGGAAGCCCGGTGTGATTAAAGGAAAAAGATTGATCCGTCAAACACTTAAAGTACTTAATGGGGGTAGGTATTAACCCTAATCTTAGGGTAAGATTGACTTCATACCTATTCGAAGGAAAATCATATTTCTGGTGGTAGTCTATTCTACATTCCCGGAACATAAATGAACTAACCTAGGAGCAGTTTGAAGAAATCTTCTTCAGTAAGTACTTTTCCTAATTCGTAAGAGATCAAATGACTATAGATTTCCTAAGCCTACAACATCAACAACAAAATGTAGCCCAGTATAAGGCTAAGTTCACTAAATTATCCCGATATGCTCAAAAATACGTCGATTCCGAACCTGAAAAGTGCAAGCATTTTGAACGAGGTTTACGATAGAATATCAAATCCTCCATCATTCCTTTACAAGTTTGAGTGTTTAATCGAATGATCAAAATAGCCCCCTATAGAAAAACACTCCTCTTCTACCAACACAACCCCAACCTTTACTCCTTCTCGAAATCCTTATGTTATTAGGAACCAATCAAATCAACGAAATCATCCTTACAACAAGCGCAAGGATAGCCGAGTTGAAAGAGGCGAATGCCCCTAAATTTTAAACTCAATTTATGAGATGGTTCAATTATATACCAAATTTAATAATAGCCTTTTAAAACTTAACAATAAAATAATTAAAATTTTAATTTCATCAAATCAAAATTAAATCGAGTGAAAATAAATTACACCAACACTTTAATTTCCACTTAAACAAAATTAATTCAATTCAAGGCAGAAATTAGGCACACAAGCTGGACATGCATTTTTACCAAATTAAATTAAATCTAATCTTGCATTAAATTAAACTAAATTTACCCAAAATAAAACTATCACCAACTCAAATTATTTTGTGTTTAAACCAATTTTATCTTGATTAAACATAAGCATACATCTAGGTGATTTTGCAAGATAAAAATAAATACAAATACATTACGCTGCGATGTATGAGGAAAACCCACAACGAGAAAAACCTCGAATGACCCTGCCTATAAGTCTACTAAGTGTGGTACATTAACAAATACAAATCAAAAGACTTACAACACACGACTTGACTATGTCCAAGCCTTAAAGCTTCTTCTTGCATCGACCTCCGCCTAGTTAACAACTACGGACTCCACCACGATCTCAGAATCCACCGATGGGGTGCAACTATCGTCAAATACAAACAATGGACTTTCCACCATTGTAAGATGCAACGCTTCAAACAAACGGACTCCTTCATGGAAGTTATTTCTTTTATGGGATGAGAAAAGTAACCTAGTGCCAAAACATCTGCAAGCATAAATATATACAAGTAGGGACTTGGATTAAACTAAAACATGTGGGTGTATATTTGTGTCTTGAACAAATTAATTCATGAATGTTCAAGAACACAAAAAGGAACTTTTGGATAAATAATTTTTTCTCTCAAGCACTTGGAAAATCTCATAAAACTTACATGTAAAAATGTTATTCTTGCAGTAAGTAAATCTGGTAAAAGTGGTGGGGAAGGGTGGTTAAAAAAGAAAACTATCGAAATTTCAATTTCCCGCCCAGGTTGTTCGAACGAATTTCTGATGTCGTTCCAATTACGCTATTCGAACGAGAAAATAGAAGAAATACAAGGCCAAAAACTCATTAGATAAAATCGTTCGAACGAGGATGTCTGAATGAAACTTCGAACGAGAAAACATAAACTTTTTGCAAAATGTCATTTGAACCTCGTTAGACATCGTTCGGACGACCTGAGAATCTTGTTCGAATGAGATCTTAAATTTATTCGAATGACATTACAGAAAATCCAGTTTCTTCAATTTAAGCCCAAAACTTTTATACAAAGTACTAAAATGATTTTCTGAGAAAAACTAAAGTTGTTAAAAATGATTTATTAAAAATACACCCAATTAAAATATCGAAGGTCCTAAATATATATAATTGCATTCATACCTTTGAGACCTTAGATTGATATAAAGTTGATGACGTGAAACATGTCACTTGAAACCCGACAAGGATATATTCTTCAATTTATGGCTGCTACGTCTTCAACATGAACTTGGCATAGGCTTGAAAGGATACAACATGAACATCTATCCTATGACTTAAATTGTTTTGTCCAGAGTTAAGCCAATTCTACTAATTGACTTGATTGAAAATTTGCCCTTATAAATATCCCCCTTTGGCTATTCCTGGACAAAACCAATCAAAAAAAATCCTATGGGTCGTCAAGCATGCCGAAACACAATCTCACCCAAAAATAAAATAAAAATAGACGCTTAACTCAACTCAAGGATGGTTTACCTCTTTACCCAATTTGCCACTAAAGATGAAATCCTGCACACTGAAACAAACCATTAAACGCATAAGGAATATAAAAGGATTGAATGCTACTAAAAAAATTCTCTCCCTTATTTAATTCTCCCCTTTTATCTAATATGATATACTTAAGAAGATGGTGCTCTCCCCCTAAGATAAATGTCCTAAAATAAAGGTTTGGATACCATTTCTTCCCCTTTTGTTTAGGGATAGACAAATGTCAAGAATAAAATAAATTATTTCTCCTCCAATTAAAGAAAATACCCCCCTTAAATTAAACAAGGGATAATAAATAAGGGAAAACAAGTTAAATATGCAATTGTGCATAAAGTGACAAGAGCATTTAAGCATATGGAAATAATGAAGTACAACTAATCCATACATAGATTAATATATATCACCTATGATGCTTTGATAAGAGATACAATTAATATGTAATATGATAAGTATGAGATATCACACAAAATTTGCAACAAGATATATACCAATTTTTAATTCAAGACATACATGGACTAGCAAGCAAGGAAAAGACTCAAAAACAATAAATACCATATATATGTATACACAAATGATATCAATAACACACACAAACATGTACATAGGTATAAACATGTAATAACCCTCGCTTATGAGAACATATTTTATATTTATTTACTAGGTACGGTAATTAGATATAAAATGTTGGGCTATGGATTGAGTATGAATTTAATGAAGAAAAGTAAATGTTTACTATGAGATTTCATATTTACCGTAACTATAGGAGAATATTGCCATGTTATGTTTTATAATGTCATATGAATTAAAATGATATTTGGCTTAATAATGAGACCAGAACTTAAAATGAAATATAAACTGTCCAAATGATAATTTGGAGACCGTAGTTAATTCCGGAACGTGCGAGATAGTCAAATTTTGTGCCATATTGTATTTTGAGGTTTTTGTCACTTTTGACTGATTATACCTCAAATATGGAGTTGCGTGTTATTTTATCGCAATATCGATCAATTGAGTTGGGATTTTGACTAATGGCACGACTTAGTCCTACTAAGTCTTCTATATCCCTAATTTCATTTTCTATACCTAGAGAGAGAGCTTGAGAGAGGAAGAGAAAGTGTAAAGGAAGTAGAAGAGAGTGAAGATTGAGGAGGAATTCTTGCCACTACACAAAGAAAATCTGCATTTCCTAGATTGAGGCAAGTTTCCTACTTGCTATTTGTGGTTTAAGATAACTGATTTGTAGTGATAATGGTGTATTGACCATGGTTTGATTAGTTAAGGGTTTTTGGTGTAAATGTTGGTTTTGAATCATTGAAGAATAATTTGGATGATTATTGATAGTTGTGGTAGTAGTTAGTAGCATTTATGTTGTGTTGGTGACAATAAATAAGTTGGTTTGAATGGATTTGAGTTGGGAAGGAAAATGGAGTCCAAGACTCCATAAGAAAATTTAGGAATTTCTGCAGAGCCGAATCGATTCGCTGCGAGACAGTTTCCAGGATTGGGTGAACCGAATCGATTCGGCTTGGTCCGAATCGATTCGAAAATTATGCAAAAACCCCATTTCCCTGACCGAATCGATTCGGCTTGGTTTGAATCGATTCAGCATTTGTGCAGAAAGCCAGGATTTCTGGCCGAATCGATTCGGAAGTCCTTCATTTGAAATTTTGTTTTCTTTTTCTTTTAACCCTTTTCTTTAGGATTAGTAATTTGGGACCTTCTTAAATGAAGTAAATATAGGGTCTTAGAGTATTAGTAGAGTTTGGTCGACATCCTAGACTCGAAGGGGTTCATCTAGGGTTCATTTTAGAGGGGGGTTTAATGTAATGTTTAGGCATTACTTCTCTCGTATAGTTTTATAATAGTCTAGGAGATCTTAGAGTCAAATTTGGAGACTTTAGGAGTTATTGTGAGCTAAGTTTAACTTGATGGTCTATTATGAAGCCAAAAAGGAGGCTTTGGAAAATAATTTGGGGAGTCTAACTATTTATCGAGGTTGTTATGCTGATACAAAATACGTATAGTTTTGGATAGCCTTAATGCATTTGATAAAATATAGAATGGACAAAGTAAATGATAATTTACTAAATCAGGTAATGGAAATTAATAAAATGGATGATACACACCTCTCTAAATACCATCTTAAGGGAAGTTCGTGCGTGAGGTGAAGCCCCCTGGCTAATGAATGCAGGGTGGACATAGTCCTAGGCCATATGAGCGCTTGTTTTATATTTTTTGCGATGGGTAGAAGATTCTGGGTGTGGTCTTGACTACCCCGCAGGCATATGGTTGCTTCCCGACGTTTCGATCGGATCCTAGGTTGTCTTATGATAGGCCCTGGAAGATGATGGTTATTTAGGGGCACGCACAGTGGGGAAACCCGGACGGGCGGTCTTAGAATCGTTATATTTATATACTTATAACTATTCTAATTATCGAGTTGGACTCGATGGAACATTAATGCCACAAAGAGCATACAATTGAGATTAGTGCCATAAAGTGCACATGATAATAACTGCATTCCCGATGAGGAATAGGAAGGAGATAAAATGAAAAGGATGAAAGATGAAAACGGTTGATAAGTCTTCTTAATTGCATATATAATCGATTCTTCCCTTGTAATCATGAAATTGTCTTAATTTTATCTTATTGTTACCATGCTAGAATATTACCTTTATCATCCATTCTTATGTGTTCATCATTATCATACTTTTCATTTATCTGGTGATCACATAAAACCGGGCTATGACCGGTTCTTCTTTCTTGTTGTGCATATATATATATATATATATTATATCCGCTCAGGTGTTTTGCTGCAAGGTTTCCCGTAATGAACTTCCTATTCCAGTGTTTTTAGGAGCCGTGAAATTTTGTCGGTATCATGGGACATTTTGTGTAGACACCTTCCTTATTGTTTTCTAGTTATGATCAGTCGCTACTCGGGCGTGTGGCCCAAACTGTCGTAATTGTATAATGATTGTATTATGTAACACATGAAACTTATTATATATTGTATGTATTTCATTGACCGACGTTTTATTCGGTCCTTTCCTTTTTATCGTTGGTTTATATATATATTCTTGTGGGAGCTTCCCCCTCTTTTCTATTATGGGTTGTTGAAAATGATTTCTTTAAATTACAAACTAAAATTTTGATAACCCATTTTTTGGAATATTGTGTGGTTATCCCGTATACTCTTTATGTTGTCTCAATGCTGAGGATGATATTTATACATGATTCCTGTATTATTGGAGTATCGGGCTGGCCATCCCTTATTTCGGATACCGGGTTGTCACAGATGGTATCAGAGCATCAGGTTCTAGAGGCTTTAGGATCTATGCGGACTTGTCAAGTTCTACCGTAGCATTCTTTGAAATAGAGCTTAATGTTAGGACTGTTTTGTTTCTTTTGGTTGCGATCTTCTGCTAGATAGATTGTTTTATATAATATTCTAACTCTATTATTTCTCTATCTCAGATGCCGCATAAGAGAGGACGTCCCCTAGACATAATAGAGTTGTAGAGGATGAGGTTGGTCTTCCACCGCCACCACCGGGGAATATCAGTGCCGCAGATGTGGCAAACATAGTGGCCCAAGCTGTTAATGCAACGATGACTGCAGTGGTACAACAAATGCCACAAGCTCAACCACGGGGGCAAGAGGCACAAGTTCCTACGGGACCTTCTCTGTGGGAAAGAGTTAGAGAGTCTTTCTTAAAAGTCCATCCCCCGGAATTCAATGGAGGTTCGGATATGATAAGGGCAAATCAGTGGAAGAAAGACACGCAATGCCATCTTAGAATGGTAGATTGTAGTGAGGAGAAAAAGAAAATCCTTGTTTCTTTCAAGCTTGTCGGATCAGCCTTACATTGGTGGGAGTCAATGACTACACCCGAGCAAAGGGATACGATGTCGATCACTGATTTTTGGGCCTTATTTGATGGAAAGTATTTCCTTCCCGCAGTTCAAAGGGAGATGCAAAGGAAGCTTCAAGATGTAGTTCAGGGGGAGAGATCCGTGGCAGAGTATGAAGAGGAGTTCACCCAACTAGCAAGTTTTATGGTGGATGAAGTGACTCCAGAAGCGAAAAGAATCTCCAAATTTGTGGGAGGTTTACATTGGCGAATAAAACAACATTTGCTTGGAAACCCGACTTTGCTAACCTTTGGGGATGTGATGAATGATGCTCTACTTCATTGTCAAGAGCATAGACTATTTATGCAAAATAATAAGAAGGCTGCAGCGATGGGGCAAGTGGGGAAAACCCGGAGGTAATGGGACTGGAGGGGGAACATCTTCTTCGTCCCAATCCTCGGGGAGTAAGCAAAAGGAGAGGGACCCCCATCAAGGGGGTTTGTCTAAATGCCAACGCTTTGGTGGGTTTAATGCGGGTGGCAATAACAGCAGACCGGGTCAAGGTGGACCACAACAATAATAAGGAGGCAGAGGTGGGAATGGAGGCAGAGGCCAGCAGGGCCGAGGTTCGGGGAAATTTCGAAACAATCAAGGGCGGAACCAGAAGAATGTGGCGAACAAATGTTTTCAGTGCGGAGAGTTAGGCCATTATAAGAGGTCGTGTCCTCAGTTGGTTGGAGGGCATCTTCCTAGGGCTCCACAACAGCCATATGTATAGTTTCCGCCCCAGGCGCCTAATCCGATTGCTCCTCCTTAGCAGGGGCAACTGCAGTATGGACGGGTCTACCATATTCAGGAGGCTATGCTTCCTCCAGCCCCTCCGGCACTACCAGCGATCGAGGGTAAGTTTCTCATCCAAGGGTATATGGGTTGGGTTCTATTTGATACGGGCGCTACACACTCTTTCATTTCTAGGAGTTTTTCTCAAACTACCGATTTGATATAGTCTTTCGAGAGTATTTTCACTAGCGTTGAATCCTCTATGGGTGATGGTTCATTAATTTTCTTTGTTTGTAAAAACATAGGGATTAACCTTGGTAACTTGTGCTTTGAGGCCGATTTACTCGTCCTTGACATGGTTGGGTATGATGTAATATTGGGAATGGATTGGCTAGTGAAATACCGTGCGATAGTAAATTGTTACGGGAAGAGTATAGTTTTCGCAGTTTTGGGACAAGAAATGTTCTTGGTTGTTATGCCTTGTATGGAAGGGGGTACGAGTGCTTATTTATATTATATTGCAGAGGATGCATCTAGGGATGTAGTTGTTCCCCTGAATTCTCTTCCGATTGTTAGAGATTTTGAAGATATTTTCTGGGAAATACCGAGATTACCTCTAAGTCGGGAGATAGAGTTTGTGATTGATTTAATGCCGAGAACTCGACCGATTGCGAAAGCTCCTTACCGTATGGCTCCTATGGAGATGAGGGAGTTGAGAGATCAAATTCAACAGCTATTGGAGCAGGGATTTATTAGGCGCAGTACTTCTCCATGGGGTGCTCCGGTATTATTTGTAAAGAAACGGTTCTCTCCGGTTATGTGTGGTCTATAGGGAGTTGAATAAAGTCACCATCCGGAATAAATACCCTTTGCCTCGCATTGATGATTTGTTTGACCAACTTAGGGGAGCGTCGTACTTCTCTAAGATCGATTTGAGGATGGGGTATCATCAATTGAGAATACGGGAGCAGGATGTATCTAAGATCGCATTTCTGACCCGATACGGATCCTATGAATTCTTGGTTATGCCCTTTGGGTTAACCAATGCCCCCACTGTATTTATGGATCTCATGAATAGGGTATTTCGAGATTTCCTTGACCAATTTGTTATTGTATTCATCGATGACATCTTGGTCTATTCTCAGACAAAATCTGACCATACTACTCACTTACAGTTGGTCCTGCAGAGATTGAGGGATCACCAATTGTATGCGAAGTTTGAGAAATGTGGCTTTTGGTTGAAGGAAGTTTAGTTTCTGGGTCATGTGGTGTCATCTCAGGGTATATCGTTGGATCCTAGCAAGGTGATTGCAGTGAGGGAGTGGGGTCAGCCCACGACACCCACCGAGGTTCGTAGTTTTCTGGGCTTAGAGGGTTATTACCGTCGATTCATTAAGGGCTTTTAAAAAATTGCTAGCCCTTTGACGAATTTGACCCAAAAGGGAGTGAGATTTGTTTGGGAGAATTCTTGTCAGGCTGCATTTGATGAGCTTAAAGATAGGTTGACTTCGGCTCCAGTCCTTGCATTGCCAAAACCGGGATTGGAATATCTAGTCTTCACCGATGCATCTCTTCAAGGGTTAGGAGGTGTTCTTCAGTAAGAAAGATGGGCTATTGCTTATGCTTCCCGTAAGCTAAAGCCTCATGAACGAAATTATTCGGTGCATGACTTAGAGTTCGCCGCAGTTGTCTTTGCCTTGAAGATATGGAGACACTATCTCTTGGGGGAGAAGTTTAGTCTTTTCACGGACCATAAATCACTGCAATATTTATTTTCACAGAAGGATTTGAATATGCGTCAGCGTTGTTGGTTGGAGTTCATAAAAGATTATCAATTTAATATCCATTATCATCCGGGAAAGGCGAACGTAGTAGCAGATGCCTTGAGTAGGAAGCCCGATGGAGACTTAGCGGTTGTATGGAAAGCTAAGTGGAAAGAGCTCAGTCAGGAGGATGCGGTGGTAAAAGCATTTATGTCGGTAATGACCATTACTCCTACAATTGTGGCAAGAATTTTAGAAGACCAGGGAAGAGATAAGAGTTGTCAAGACCATATACATCAATTATTGTCCGAGGGAGCGGAGTCGTACTCGATTGGTTTTGAGGGTGGACTACGCTTCCATGGAAGACTTATCGTTCTGGAGGAGGGGGATTTGAGACTAGCGGTGATGGTGGAATCTCACGGGTTGAAATTTATGGTACATCCTGGTGGGGACAAGATGTACCAAGACATGCGCCGTCAGTATTGGTGGCCCGACATGAAGAGGGATATCTCGGAGTTTGTATCCCAATGCACTACTTATCAGTTGATTAAAATCGACCATCAGCGACCGACAAGTTTGTTACAACCGTTGAAGATTCCAGTGTGGAAATGGGAAAGCATTTCGATGGACTTTATTCCGGGCTTACTTAGATCACAGAGGGGTCATGATTTGATTTGGGTGATTATCGATCACTTGACTAAATCGGCACACTTCTTGCCCGTGCGTACGGATTTTGATACCGCTCGCTATGCCCAATTGTTCATCGAGGAAATCATTAGACTTCATGGGGTACCTTTAAATATTATTTCCGACCGAGATAAAATATCTGTGTCCCACTTTTGGCGAAGTTTCCAAGAGGCAATGGGGACCGAATTGAAGTTAAGCTCTTCCTATCATCCTCAAACAGATGGCCAAACTAAAAGGGTAAACCAGATGTTGGAGGATATGCTTTGTATGTTCATGCTTGATTTCAAAGGCGTTTGGGAACAATACCTCCCATTAGTTGAGTTCGCTTATAACAACTTGTACCAATTCACTATCGGAATGGCGCCCTATGAAGCTCTTTATGGTCGGTCCTGTAGGTCACCCGCTTATTGGTTAGAAGTGGGTGATAACAAATTTCTTGGACCTGAAATGATCCAAGACACTTCTTCAAAGATTGAACTCAGTCGAAATCGCATTCGAATAGCCCAAGACCGTCAAAAGAGCTATGCCGATGCGGGTAGAAGACACGTGGATTTGGAGATTGGAGACCAAGTCTTAGTGCGAGTGTCACCAATGAAGGGCATTTGGCATTTCGGGAAGAAAGGGAAGCTGGCGCCTTATTTTGTTAAACCTTTCACAGTTATTACGAAAGTCGGTCTCATGGCGTACCAACTTGCCTTGCCGGAGCCTTTGCAACAAATTCACGATCTATTCCACGTCTCCTCTTTGAAGAAGTATAGAAGATGTGAAGGTGCCCTTTGGCACATTCCTTTCGAGGATATTGATTTGCAACCCGATGTTTCATACGAAGAACAACCGGTTGATATTCTTGAGTATGGGGAGCGCAAGTTGAGGTCTCGTGTGGTGCCCTTGGTGAGAGTCCAATGGAGTCACCACAATGCGAAAGAATCAACGCGGGAGAGTGAGGACGACATGCGGGAGAAGTATCCACATCTCTTCTTATAAGGTACGTTTGAATTTTGGGGACAAAATTACCTCATAAGGGGGGAGTATGTAATAACCCTCGCTTATGAGAACATATTTTATATTTATTTACTAGGTACGGTAATTAGATATAAAATGTTGGGATATGGATTGAGTATGAATTTAATGAAGAAAAGTAAATGTTTACTATGAGATTTCATATTTACCGTAACTATAGGTGAATATTGCCATGTTATGTTTTATAATGTCATATGAATTAAAATGATATTTGTCTTAATAATGAGACCGGAACTTAAAATGAAATATAAACTGTCCAAATGATAATTTGGAGACCGTAGTTGATTCCGGAACGTGCGAGTTAGTCAAATTTTGTGCCATATTGTATTTTGAGGTTTTTGGCACTTTTGACTGATTATACCTCAAATATGGAGTTACGTGTTATTTTATCGCAATATTGATCAATTAAGTTGGGATTTTGACTAATGGCATGACTTAGTCTTACTAAGTCTTCTATTTCCCTAATTTCATTTTCTATACCTAGAGAGAGAGCTTGAGAGAGGAAGAGAAAGTGTAGAGGAAGTAGAAGAGAGTGAAGATTGAGGAGGAATTCTTGCCACTACACAAAGAAAATCTGAATTTCCTAGATTGAGGCAAGTTTCCTACTTGCTATTTGTGGTTTAAGATAAATGATTTGTAGTGATAATGGTGTATTGATTATGGTTTGATTAGTTTAGGGTTTTTGGTGTAAATGTTGGTTTTGAACCATTGAAGAATAATTTGGATGATTATTGATAGTTTTGATAGTAGTTATTATCATTTATGTTGTGTTGGTGACAATAAATAAGTTGGTTTGAATGGATTTGAGTTGGGAAGGAAAATGGAGTCCAAGACTCCATAAGAAAATTTAGGAATTTCTGCAGACCCGAATCGATTCGCTCAAGACAGTTTCCAGGATTGGGTGAACCGAATCGATTCGGCTTGGTCCGAATCGATTCGACAATTATGCAGAAACCCCATTTCCCCGACCAAATCGATTCGGCTTGGTCCGAATCGATTCAGCATTTATGCAGAAAGCCAGGATTTCTAGCCGAATCGATTCGGAAGTCCTTCATTTGAAATTTTGTTTTCTTTTTCTTTTAACCCTTTTCTTTAGGATTAGTAATTAGGGACCTTCTTAAATAAAGTAAATATATGGTCTTAGAGTATTAGTAGAGTTTGGTCGACATCCTAGACTCGAAGGGGTTCATCTAGGGTTCATTTTAGAGGGGGGTTTAAAGTAATGTTTAGGCATTACTTCTCTCGTATAGTTTTATAATAGTCTAGGAGATCTTAGAGTCAAAATTGGAGACTTTAGGAGTTATTGTGAGCTAAGTTTGACTTGATGGTCTATTATGAAGCCAAAAAGGAGGCTTTGGAAAATAATTTGGGGAGTCTAACTATTTATCGAGGTTGTTATGCTGATACAAAATACGTATAGTTCCGGATAACCTTAATGCATTTGATAAAATGTAAAATGGACAAAGTAAATGATAATTTACTAAATCAGGTAATGGAAATTAATAAAATGGATGATACACACCTCTCTAAATACCATCTTAAGGGAAGTTCGTGCGTGAGGTGAAGCCCCCTGGCTAATGAATGCAGGGTGGACATAGTCCTAGGCCATATGAGCGCTTGCTTCATATTTTTTGCGATGGGTAGGAGATTCTGGGTGTGGTCTTGACTACCCCGCAGGCATATGGTTGCTTCCCGACGTTTCGATCGGATCCCAGGTTGTCTTATGATAGGCCCTGGAAGATGATGGTTATTTAGGGGCGTGCACAGTGGGGAAACCCGGACGGGCGGTCTTAGAATCGTTATATTTATATACTTATAACTATTCTAATTATCGAGTTGGACTCGATGGAACATTAATGCCACAAAGAGCATACAATTGAGATTAGTTCCATAAAGTGCACATGATAATAACTGCATTCCTGATGAGGAATGGGAAGGAGATAAAATAAAAAGGATGAAAGATGAAAACGGTTGATAAGTCTTCTTAATTGCATATATAATCGATTCTTCCCTTGTAATCATGAAATTGTCTTAATTTTATCTTATTGTTACCATGCTAGAATATTACCTTTATCATCCATGCTTATGTGTTCATCATTGTCATACTTGTCATTTATCTGGTGATCACATAAAACCGGGCTCTGACCAGTTCTTCTTTCTTGTTGTGCATATATATATATATATATATATATATATATATATATATTATATCCGCTCAGGTGTTCCGCCGCAAGGTTGCCCGTAATGAACTTCCTATTCTAGTGTTTTGAGGAGCCGTGACATTTTGTGGGTATCACGGGACATTTTGTGTAGACGCCTTCCTTATTGTTTTCTAGTTATGATCAGTCCCTACTTGGGCGTGTGGCCCAAACTGTTGTAATTGTATAATGGGTGTATTATGTAACACATGAAACTTATTGTATATTGTATGTATTTCATTGATCGACGTTTTATTCGGTCCTTTCCTTTTTATCGTTGGTTTATATATATATGCTTGTGGGAGTTTCCACCCTCTTTTCTATTATGGGTTGTTGAAAATGCTTTCTTTAAATTACAAACTAAAATTTTGATAACCCATTTTCTGGAATATTGTGTGGTTATCCCATATACTCTTTATGTTGTCTCGATGCTGAGAATGATATTTATCCATGATTCCTGTATTATCGGAGTATCGGGCTGGCCACCCCTTATTTCGGATACCGGGTTGTCACAAAACACCATAAAAGATGGAAAATATATAAAGATTTCCACACTCATATGGCAAAAATGTGTATAAATGTATGTGGTAAACGGAAGTGAAGGGGTGTGAACTAGCAACAAAAGAATTGAGACGTCATCACCTAAACATTTTCATGGAGTTTTCATTTGATTGCAAAACTTTATCAAACTTAAATATAGCCTCATGTAAAAATATAGAGTGAACTCAATGAACAAACATACGCAATGCACACAAGCCTATAATTTTTATGATTCTACAAACCAATAGTCATGAAAAAATAGTTTAACTAGGACACAAAGTCATTGTGCAAACCCATTGATATATGGGATTTTTATCAATTAGTTCCGTTTACTAAGTATCTAGTTCGATGGATCCTAACATTTTTTTTCGCTCCATCAGGTCCCATGAAAAATGATTTTTGTTCCAATAGGTCCTATGTGTAAACATACAGTAAATACTCACTACATGTACAAATAGGACCTATTAAGGAAAAAATGTTACGACATGACCTATTAGGAAATATCTCGTGTAAATAGGACTTAATAGGAAGATGCCCTTGGGATATCCAACTAATTTTCCTCATTAATATTCTTTTTCCTTTTTTTATGAACATACCAACTAAACAATGAAGGCCTTGGCTAATTTTTTATGCCACATTTTTTGAGGCCAAAATTCAATGGTGGCTTTTCACGCAAAGTAATTTTGTCTTTCGCAGCCTGATTCCATTGATAAACAACTATGCCGGATAAATATTTTTCTAATTTTTTAAATCCGAGAAATGGTTATTACATGCACATATCCTCCATAGTCATAGCAACATGTATATGACTAAATTGATAGTAGAATATCTCACTTAGCTTAAATATACACGTGAAACTATATTACAAATGAGCTCGTGCATATGTGAATTGAGGCATATAAAAAGAGAATCCATTAAGCAAGCCAAACTCCAAATACTCCATGCAAGCATGATAAAAAACACTTTAAGGATTGAAAATATTAATCAAAAGTTCTAACCACATAGAAGCGGGTATGATATTGGATTCAAACACAAGTATATGCCACACAAAATGTGCAAAACTAAAATACACACAATTTTTTTTTTGAGTTTTTCAAAATTTTTAACTAACATAAAATTAATTCAAAAGACAAATAAAAATCTTTTTGTATTTTTCATTTAACACCAAAAAAATTAAAAGAATAAAATACAAAACATAAACAAGTCATAAATCTAGCAATACATATATGATGAAGCAAAGACTAGAAAATGACAAATAAACATACAACTAGCAAGAATATATCATGATTCACATAAGCTAGTGTATGTAAAAAAAGCTAACACATTTAACCTTTAGATTTATCAAGGGAATAAAAAATCCTATCCTGTAAAGCCTCCAAATTGGATCTCCTAACCCAAACTAGTGAAGTGTGACACTCTCAGGATTTGGGAATTTTGGTGACTCTACCATTGGATTTTCTAGGACCCTTTTTAAGATCAAAGAAAAATTTCCTAAGATGACCTTTTTTTTACCACAATGTGTACAAGCAAAAACCCTGAGAAAATTAGTACCTAAGGATTGACCTTTGAAAGTGTTCCTAGTATATTATCTCAAACTTATGGTTTTGTCTTTATTAGGTGAATCATTTTGAGTATCTAAGCCAATACCACACAAGTAATTTTTAATTGGTATGGCTCCGAGTATTTTATGTAATTTTTTGGACCTACATTCCAAATCAAATTTGACCCTACATGAATCTCTCAATTTTTCTTCTAACTTTAAAATTTTAGACTCAAGCAAACACTTACCCTTTTCAAACCCAAGAAGCTATTTCTTCATAGCCTCCATTAAAACTCTAAGGTTATCTCTCTAACCTTCTATGTGTCAAAGCTTCTCACAAAGATCTATCTCACATGACCTAAGGTCTTCCACTAAATCACTCTCATTATTAACCTTGGCAGACACGTTTTGTTAAACTAGATTCTAACTTCAAATTAGCCCTTTTTAATTTAATTAATTCGGCATACAACTCTTGAAAAGCTACTTAAAGTTCACTCTCATTAACCTCCTCCTCATTCTCACTCTCACTTTCTTATACACTCTCTATACCATCAAATTTTTGGGATTCACAAACGATGGTCTCAGAAGTTTCATGTGTTAAGATGTCATCATTGGAAGATTTCTTACTTTCACTTACATAACTTGCCATGAACGCGACAAAGTTGCACTCAATGGGAGAATCGGGTCCATCTTCCTTATCACTATCACTAAGAGTGGCATTATATGAAATTGATTGTTTGCCCTGCCTCCTTAGTTTAGTGGGACATTCTTTAGCCCTATGGCCATAATCCTCACAACCAAAACATTTATTCGACTCGTCCCTATTAAGATCTTCATTCTGATTTCTAGGGAATCTCTCGGCATTGTAATGCTCAAAGTTATCAAATTTCTTAAAATCCTTTTTAAGATTGTCTTTATTAAACATAAGAAATTTTCTAAACTTCCTAGCAAACATCGCCATCTCATCAAAATCAATGTCACTCTCATTAGCTGAAACTTATTTTTTTTCTCCTTTTAGGCTTTCAAGGCGATGTCCTTATATTTTTTCTTCTCATCCTTGGAGGTAAACATGTAACGTTCATAGGTTTGTAAGTCACCTACAAGCTTTTCAAGTTTCGTATTGGCTAAAGTGGGTAAAGAATTTAACATGGTCACTTTTAGAATAAACATATTTGGTAAGGACTTTAAAATTTTCTTTAATACACGGTTGTCGTGTATATTTTCTCCCAAGTTTAAAGATGAATTAACAATATCAGAAAGTCTAGCATAAAATTCATCAAAAGTCTCTCTTTCAAGCATTTTAATGGTTGCGAATTGAGTGGTGAGGTTTTAGAGTTTTGAAGCTTTCTCGACAGTAGATCCCTAATGGGTGAGTTGTAAAATATATTAAGCCTCTTTAGAAGTTTCACATGTCATGATACGTCGAAATTCATCCGATATGATCGCACTAAAAAGATCATTCAAACCAAGGGAATTAAAATTTACTAATTTAAGTACATTCTCAATCGCTCTCGCTATGGGTTTAGGTACACACTCATTTTCAACTAGACATGCAGGTGGAGGCCACCTGCTAACGACCTAATGCCAAACCCTCTCATCTAAGGCCTTAAGATCCGATTTCATTTATGCTTTCCAATACGCGTAACTTGAACCATCAAAAATAGGAAATTTTAAAAACGATGAAATTGCATTTTCAAACTAAACAAAATTAAGGATCTTAACACAATATGTTAGCGCTCCCGCTCTTATACCACTTGAAAGAGGCGAAAACCCCCAAACTTTAAACTCAAATTATGAGATGGTTCAATTAAATACCAAATTTAATAATAGCTTTTCAAAAACATAACAATAAAATATTTCAAATTTTAATTTTATCAAATTAAAATTAAACCAAGTGAAATTAAGCTACACCAACACTTTAATTTCCACTTAAACAAAATTAATTCAATTCAAATTAGAAATTAGGCACACAAGCTGAACATGCATATTTGCCAAATTAAATTAAATCCAATCTTGAATTAAATTAAACTAAATTTACCCCAAAAAAACTAGCACCAATTCAAATTATTTTGTGTTTAAACAAATTTTATATTGATTAAACATAAGCATACATCTAGGTGATTTTGCAAGATAACAATAAATACAAACACACTACGTCGCGATGTACGAGGAAAACCCACAACGAGAAAAATCTCGAACGACCCTCCCAACAAGTACAATAAGTATGGTATGTTTACAAATACAAGACAACAAACTTACAACACACGGCTTGAATCCGTCCAAGCTTCGAAGCTTCTTCTTGCATCAACCTCTGCCTAGTAGACAACAACGGACTCCACCGTAGTCTCGAAATCCACCGATGGGGAACAAATACCTTTAAATACAAACAATGGCCTTTCCACCATTGTAAGATGCAACGCTTCAAACTGTGACACCCCACTCATTAAAATAAGAGGTGGCCAACCATCTACTCCAACAAAAATAGGAGTCTCAAACATTCCATTCGTAGCATCACTATCGCAAAAATAATAATATGAGACAACCACCAAATATTTTGAAAACAGATGTCATACATAATTTTGCAAATTTAATAAAATCAATTTCCATCAATTAGTTTATAACAAAAAGGTTGATATGTATATACACATGACAGTTTAACAGCATGTCTATAAAATATAACCGAATAAGTTATCGATTAACAGACTGAATACAGAAGACTACACCAAGTCTGACAGTATGTACGAATACTACATTTGGGCAACACACCCGAATATACAGACGAACCATAGGTAGAGTATCAAAAGAAATGATGCATATACTACAAAAATCCTACAACATTCGTAAAAATGCCATAGCTCTTTGACTCTAGGAAGGAAAGTCACATCGGGCGCCTATGTGGCGGAACACCTGAACATATATAAACGGTTCAGGGCCCGATTTGATATGATATACATGTGAATAAAAGGCATGAAAGTTCTGAATGCTACTTTCATGAACAAATAAAGTTTGCTATTCATTCAAGGAATTATTCTCACCTCTCTTCTAAGTGCACCTTTTATCGCGTACAATGCATGTTAAGTTAAACTACCCATTTACTTAATAGAAGTAACCTAACTATATTCCGCATGCCAAGTTTTCCAATCGAAGACATATATATATTCGCAATTCAATAATCATTGGGGACTATAGGCAATTAAAGTTGGTTCATAGTTTTCCTTAATTCAATTAATCATTCGTATGAAATACCATTACACTGAGAACAATTACGATCATAAGAATAACGATTCTAAGACCATCCTTCCGGGAGTCACCCCAGTGGATGCGCCCCTAAATACTATCATCTTCTAGGGCCTATAACCAAGACCACCCGGGTATCCTAAGTCGCAACGCGTAGGAAGCAGCCATATACCTTTGACAGTGAGTCATAACCATACCCGAAATAACCTCACTTCGAACAATACAATAATACATTGTAACAACCAGTATCATGGCCTGTTGACTATACTCTCCCTACATTATTAGCCAAGGAATTCACATCTAATGCGTACTTCCTCTATGATAGCATTTAGAGAGGTGTGTGTAAATGTGCCACAGTTACAAATTACTAAGTTAAACATACGGTCCTTAAATTCCGAAACCATATGTACATACAAGTTTCGCTACAAGAGATAATATTATCATTCTAGCCCCCCCACCCCCCACCGTAGGTCCATCACACATTTCCTGACCCTACACTAGTCCTATTCTCGTTTACTAGACGAAATGAGGCATTTTACCCATATACATAGTCCTCGAAATAAACCCGAACACTCCCGTAATATCCTAGAGTACCACTATCCTTATGTGAGGTCATATTACTTCTCAATACATCCTAAGAGAAGGTTCCAAAACCTTGAATCCAAAAGAAAAGAGTATAAAGAAAATCCTATTCTTGGGCTAAAAATAGAATACCGGTCGATTGACCCTTGACCCCCAGTTGACCGCATTTTTAGAATTTGCCGTACGAACCAACCAATAGACTTTTCCCCTTAGGTCCGATCGACTGGTGTCTTAGACGCGGTCGACCGGTCGTAGCAGATAAATCAGACATTCCCCATTTTTCTTTCAAAACCTAAATCTCCAACTCTATTTCTTCCCTCTACACCAACTATAATAAAAAAATATATTAATAACAAATCTTTTTTATATGATCACTTAACAATATACAACACTCAAATCATATCTAACTTATATAGGTGAAGATTTGAACGCAAACTCAATCAAACCCTAAATGGGTTAAACCTTAAGTACAATAACCATTTACACCATTTATTCAACATTGTCATATGGTATTGCAAGTATAATGACTTTCCTTAAGATTGTAGCCTCGAATTTCTTTTCGTTGTTACGATTCCAAGCTCAAACCAACAAATCTCTTCTCTTTGTCAAGATCTCACTTCTCTCTAACGTTTAGGTTTTGAAAATACACAAAT
The DNA here is from genome assembly GCA_949130495.1 of Sambucus nigra. Taxonomy (NCBI): domain Eukaryota; kingdom Viridiplantae; phylum Streptophyta; class Magnoliopsida; order Dipsacales; family Adoxaceae; genus Sambucus; species Sambucus nigra. The sequence goes on from OX422209.1 coordinate 251,168,948, forward strand.
GAGATATAAATGCTCTTGCAAGACTTAAATTACCTAATGCCTTCAGTCTAACATTAAATGCTACTACACACTTAAAATGACTCATAACTTCTATTTAAGTCATAAATAGCCGAAAAGTACCATTGGAACCCAAAAACAACCCTGACACTTATTTTGACTATCTCAACCCTTTCCGGACTAGCCGTTCCCTCTAAACTAACATCCGGGGTATTCTTCATAAATTTCTACACCAACGTCATATTAACATTTTAATAATAACTTGAATGGAATATAAATCATAACAGTTGTTTTAAAGCCCAACGACTTAACATAACATAATATTACACTATTTACATTCGCGAAATTGTAAATATGCAATACTCATAAATATTAACTCTTAAATTACTTAAATTAATATTTACTTCAATTTCACATTTAGTTTAAATAATTAATCCAAATGGACAATTAGTGTAAAAATAAATGCTCAAAAGTAAGGGTATTACATACTCCCCCCTTACAAGGGAGTTTTTCCCTCAAAATTTGGGCGTACCTGGTAAAAAGAGGTGTGGGTACTTTTCTCGGATATCATCATCTCGTTTCCAAGTTAATTCCTCAGCATTGTGGTGTCCCCATTAGACTCAAACCAAGGGCACCACCTTCGATCTTAATCTATGCTCTCCGTGGTCTAAAATGACAACTGGATGTTCCTCATATGAAATATCAGGCTATAACTCGATATCGTCCAATGGAACATGTAAATGAGCTCCCTCACATCTTTTATACTTCTTTAAAGATGAAACATGGAATACATTGTGAATTTGTCGTAGTTGTTCCAGTAAGGTAAGTGGATATGCTACGGGGCCTACCTTTTCAATAATGGGAAAAGGACCTTCATATCGTAGCTCAAGTTTATCCATCTTACCAAATCGCATCACACCCTTCATTGGGGACACCCTCACTAAAACTTGATCCCCCACTTCCAGTTCCACATGTCTCCGATTTGCATCGGCATAGCTTTTCTAGAGATCCTGCGCAATTCATATGCGATTTTAAATGAGCTCAATCTTTAAAGAGGTGTCTTGGATCATTTCAGGTCCAAGAAGCTTATTGTCTCCTACTTCCAACCAATAAGCAGGTGATCGACATGGTCAGCCATACAATGCCTCATACGGTGACATACATATTGAGATTTAGTACAAATTATTATATGGAAATTTGACCAACGAAAGGTATTGATCCCATCCTCCTTTAAAATCAAGTATGCACATGCGAAGCATATTTTCCAACATTTGGTTGACCCACTCCATTTTTCCATCGATTTGTGGTTGGTATGATGTGCTTAACCACAATTCGGTCCCCATTGCCTCTTGGAAACTTCGCCAAAAATGGGATACAAAAATTTTGTCTCGATCTGAGACTATATTGATAGGCACCCCATGAAGCTTCATAATTTCTGCAATGAAGAGGTCGGCATAGCGAGCGATATTGTAATTCGTTCGTACCGGTTGGAAGTGTGCCGATTTGGTTAAACGATCGACAATTACCCAAACAAAATCATGGCCTCTTTGCGACGTCGAAAATACTATGATGAAATCCATTGAGATACTTTTCCATTTCCACCCCGGTATTTCTAATGGTTGTAACAATCCCGTCGGCCGCTGGTGGTCAGCTTTTACTAATTGACAAGTGGCGCATTGAGAGACAAATTCAGAAATGTCCCTTTTCATTCCCTCACATCAATATTAACAACACATGTCTGGATACATTTTGTCCCCGCCTTGATGTACTACAAATCTTGAACCATGGGATTCCGTCATGACAGCACGTCTTAAGTCTCCTTCGTTCGGGAGCATAAGTATTTCATGGAAATGTAACCCACCCTCAGAACTAATAGAGTAGGACTTCTCTCCCTCGATCAGTAATTGACATACCCAATCTTGACAGTCTTTATCCCCTCCTTGCACTTTGAAGACTCCCATCACAATGGCAGGCGTAACGATCAAAACTGACATGCATGCTCTACCTCAGCATCATGCTGGCTAAGTTCTTTACACTTAGCTTTTCACACTTCCGTTAGTTCTCCCATGGGCCTTCGACTGAGCACGTCATCTACCATATTTTCTTTTCCTAGGTGATAGTGAATATAGTCCTTTACGAACTCTAGCCACCATCATTGCCACATATTTAGATCTTTTTGCGAGAACAAATATTGTAACGACTTTTGGTCCATGAAAAGACTAAATTTATCACCCAGGAGGTAGTGCCTCCATATCATCAAGGCAAACACCACTGCGACAACCTCTGAATCATGAGTGGGATAATTCTTCTCATGAGGCTTAAGCTCGCGAGACGCGTATGTAGTGGCCCTATGTTCCTGCTATAACACCCCCTAATCCTTGTAGAGAAGCATCCGTGAAGACCAAATAGTCTACTCCTGATTTTTGCAATGAGAGTACAGGAGAAGAAGTTAATTTATCCTTCAGCTCGTCAAAAACTGGCTGACAAGAGTCATCCCAAACAAATTGTACTCCCTTTCGGGTCAAGTTTTTTAAAGGGTCAGCAATTTTGGAAAATCATTTAATGAAACGATGATAATATCCCGCCAAACCTAGAAATCTGTGGATCTCTGTTGGCATCGTGCGCTGATCCTATTCCCACACCGCTGCAACCTTACTCGGGTCTACGATAATACCTTCAGCCATTATGATATGCCCCAAATGGAACTTCCTGCAACCAAAAGTCATATTTCTTGAACTTGGCATAAAGCTGGTGATCTCGTAAGGCCTGCAGGACCAATCACAAATGTTCAGCATGATCAACTTCAGTTTGAGAATAGACTAAAATGTCATCAATAAAGACTATCACAAACTGGTTCAGAAAATCCCGAAAGACTCGATTCATAAGATCCATAAATACTACAGGAGCATTGGTTAGTCCAAAAGGCATAACCAAAAACTCATAGGACCCATACCTGGACAAGAACGCGATTTTCGACACGTCTTTCTCTCAGTTCCACAACTAGTGGTAATCAATCCTCAAATATATTTTGGAGAAGTATGATGCTCCTATTAATTAATCAAAGAAATCCTCTATTCTAGGTAAAGAGTATTTATTCCTGATGTTAACCTAATTCAATTCGCGGTAGTCGACACATAATCAGAGGGAATGATCTCTCTTTCTTACTAATAGTACATGGGCAGCCCATGGCCACGTACTATTCTGAATGAACCCTTGTCCCAACAGTTGCTGAATTTGGTCTCTTAACTCCCTCATTTCTAAAGGAGCCATACAGGATGGATCCTGTACAATCGGCCTGGTCCCTGGCGCTAAGTCAATTACAAACTCAATCTCACGACTTGGAGGTAAACCAGGGACCTCCTAAAAAACATCTTCAAATTCTCTAACAACAGGAATCGAGTCTAAGGAAATAACAATTTCCTATGAGGTCTCCTCCTTCATCCAATACAAGTGGGTACTTGAACCTCCCTCCGGAAGAGGCATAGCCACCAAGAACATTTCTTGCCCTGGGATGGCAAAAACTATACTCCTCCCATAACAATTAACCATGGATCGGTACTTCACTAACCAATCCTTTCCCAACCCGACCATATCCAAGATGAGTAAATTGGCCTCGAATCGTAATCTACCAAGGTCTATTCCTACCCCTTTAAAAATAAAAATTATAAGTGATCCATCTCCCATAGAAGACTCTACACTAGTAAAAGTACTTTCGACAGACATAAACAAACCCATTAAAAGAGAAAATTGCCTAGAAATAAATGAGTGTGTGGCGCCAGTGTCAAATAACACTCGACCCATAAACCCCTGTATAGGAAACATACCCTCAATAGCTGGTGGTGCTAATGTCACTGGATGAAACAAAGCGTCTTGGATGTTGTACATACGTCCAAAATGAAGTTGTCCCTGTTACAATGGGACGGCTGGAATAGGTGCTGGAGGTTGTTACTGTGCCTGCGAATTCTGAAGGTCTCCTGGCAATTGCCCCCGGTTCAACTGTGGACAAGCTCTCTTCATGTGATCGGTCTCACCGCACTAAAAATAACGTCCCACAAAACCTCTAAGATGTTAGCCCCGATTGTTTCAAAACTTCCCTGCACCTTGACCCTACTGGCCTCAACCCCCATTATTCCCTCTGCTAGCTTATCCCTATTGGTCCAACTTCTACTGATACTGAGCACCCTAACCGTGCCTAAGACCACCTCTGCTAAAGTTAAAACCCCTAAAGAGTTTGTTCTTAACCGAGTCCCCCTGATGGAGGTGGCTTTCATTTTGTTTATTCCCAAACTGCTATGGTGGTAGTAGTGCTCCATTGGCACCATTCCATCCTTGTTTACTAGACTGACCAGAATCTCCTATCTTCTTACTCACCTTCAAGCGAAGGCGGTGATCCTGGCAATAAAGTAAAGCTGCATTCATCACATCGCTAAAAGTTTGCAAAGCTGGGTTTCCCAATAGATGCCACCTTATCCTCCAACTCAAACCCCCAATAAATTTTGATATCCTCCTTTCTTCTGGATTTACCTCATATGTCATAAAGTTTGCCAAACTGGCAAATTCTTCTTCATATTCCGCCACTATTCGATCCCCTTGAATCACATCCTGTAGCTTCCTCCTCATCTCCTTCTGGATTTCTAGAGGAAAGTACTTATGATCAAATAAGGTCCAAAATTCTCAGATCATCATCGTATCCCTCTGTTCTGGAGTGGTCACTGACTCCCACCATTGGAGATCTTCTCCCACAGGTTTAAAAGTGGCGAGAATATTTTTCCTCTCTTTGCTACATTCCACCATTCAAAGATGGCATTGAACATTCTTCTTCCATTGATTTGTAAGAATTACATCAGTGCCACCCTGAAATTCTTGAGGGTGACCTTTCAGGAAGAATTCTCTAACTCTTTACCATGTGGAGGGTCCCGTATGGGCTTTAGCCACCAGTGCTACCGCTTATCGAGCTTGGGGAAATTGTTGCACCATAGCGGTCATTACAATGTTTACCGCATGGGCCACAATATTAGCCACCTCCATCGCATTTATAGTGTTGTGTGGTGGGGGGCTCTACATCATCTTCTACTCAATTTACCATTTTCGGGTGACTTCGTCTAGGCGGCATCTGAGATAAAAAGCAGCTGAATCAGTATACACCAAAAACAATTTATCCTTACGAGAAAATCATAAATGCAGATAAGCAAAACAATCCTAATGATAGGCATTTATATGAAAAAATGCTATGGTAGAACGTGATAAGTCCGCATAGATCCTAAGGACTCTAGAACCTAATGCTCTGATACCATTTTTGACACCCCGCTTATTAAAATAAGAGGTGTCCACGCAACTACTCTAATAAAAATAGGAGTCTCAAATAATCCATTCTTAGCATCACTGTCGCAGAAATAATAATACGAGATAACCACCAAATATTTTGAAAACGGATGTCATATATAATTTGGCAATTTTAATAAAAGCAATTTCCATCAATCAGTTTATAACAAAAGGTTGATATGTATATACACATAACATTTTAACAACATTTCGACAAAATATAACCGAATAAGATGTCGATTAACAGACTGAATACAAAAGACTACACAAAGTATGACAGTATGTACGAACACTACACTTGGGTAACATGCCCGAATATACAGACGGGCCATATTTAGAGTATCAAAAGAAATGATACGTCTACTACAAAAATTCTACAACATCCGTAAAAATGCCATGCCCCTTGACTATAGGAAGGAAAGTCACATCGGGCGCCCATGTGGCGGAGCACCTGAACAGATATAAGAACCACACAAGAAGAAATATAAACGGGTCAGGGCCCAGTTTGATATAATATACATGTGAATAAAAGGCATGAAAGTTCTGAATGCTACTTTCATGGACAAATAAAGTTTTCTCTTCATTCAAGGAATTATTCTCACCTCTTTTCTAAGTGAACCTCCTATCGCGTACAATGCATGTTAAGTTAAACTACCCATTTACTTAATAGAAGTAACCTAACTATATTCCACATGTCAAGTTTTCCAATTGATGATATATATATATATATATATATATATATATATATATATATATATATATATATATATATATATATTCAAAATTCCATAATCATTGGGGACTATAGGCAATTAAAGTGGGTTCACAGTTTCCTTAATTAAATAATCATTCGTATGAAATACCATTACGATGAGAACAATTAAGATCATAATTATAACAGTTCTAAGACCATCCTTCCGGGAGTCACCCCAGTGGATGCACCCCTAAATACTATCATCTTCCAGACCCAATAACCAAGATCGCTTGGGTATCCTCAGTCGCAACGCGTAGGAAGCGGCCATATACCTTTGACAGTGAGTCATAACCATACCCGAAATTACCTCACTTTGAACAATACAATCATACAATGTAAGAAATGGTATCATGGCCTGAGGAATATCCTCTCTGTGCATTATTATCCAGGGGATTCACCTCTAACGCTTACTTCCACTATGATAGAATTTAGAGAGGTATGTGTAAATGTTCCACAGTTACAAATTATTAAGTTAAACAGACGGTCCTTAAATTCTGAAACCATATGTACATACAAGTTTGGCTACAAGAGATAATATTATCATTCTACCCCCCCCGGTAAGTCCATCACACATTAACTGACCCTACATTAGTCCTACTCTAGTTTACTAGACGGGATGAGGAATTTTACCCTTATAAATAGTCCTCGAAATAAGCCCGGACACTCCCGTACTATTCTAGAGTACCACTCTCCTTATGTGAGGTCATATTACTTGTCAATACATCCTAAGTGAAGGTTCCTAAACCTTGAACCCAAAAGAAAAGAGTATAAAGAAAATCATCTTCTTGGGCTAAAAAGAGAGTACCGGTCGATCGACCCTTGACCCCCCAGTCGACTGCGTTTTTGGAATTTGCCTTACGAACCAACCAATAGACTTTTCCCCTTAGGCCCGGTCGACCAGTGTTTGGTGCGCGATCGACCGGTCGTAGCAGATAAATCGTCCATTCCCCATTTTTCTTTCAGAACCTAAATCTCCAACTCTACTTCTTTCCTCTACACCAACTATCATAAACAAATATTAATAAAAAATCATTTTTATATGATCTCCTAACAATATACAACACTCAAATCATATCTAACTTATATAGGTGAGGATTTGAACACAAACTCAATCAAACCCTAAATGGGTTAAACCTTCACAACAATAACCATTTACACCATTTATTCAACATTATCATATGGTATTTCATGTATAATAACTCGCATCAAGATTGTAGCCTCGAATTTCTCTTTGTTGTTACGATTCCAAACTCAAACCAATAAATCTCTTCTCTTTCTCAAGATCTCACTTCTCTCTAACTTTTAGGTTTAGAAAATACACAAATGAGATATAAATTCTCTTGCAAGACTTAAATGGCCAAATGCCTTAAGTGTAACATTAAATGCTACTACACACTTAAAATGACTCGTAAGTTCTATTTAAGTCATAAATAGCCGAAAAGTACCCACGGAACCCAAAAATAACCCTGGCACTTATTTTGACTATCTCAACCCTTCCCGGACTAACCGTGCCCTCTGAACTGACATCCGGGATATTGTTCATAAATTTCTATTCCAACATCATATTAACATTTTAATAATAACTCAAATGGAATATAAATCATAACCATATTTTTAAAGCCCAATGAGTTAACATAAAATAATATTACACTATTTACATTCACGAAATGGTAAATATGCAATACTCATAAATATTAACTCTTAAATTACTTAAATTAATATTTACTTCAATTTCTCATTTATTTTAAATAATTAATCCATACGAACACTTAATATAAAAATAAATGCTCAAAAGTAAGGGGTATTATACAAACAAGCAGACTCCTCCGTGGAAGCATATCTTTTATGGGATGAGAAAAGTAAACCGGTGCCAAAACATCTCCAAGCATAAATATATACGAGTAGGGACTTGGATTAAACTAAAACATGTGGGTGTATATTTGTGTCTTGAAAAAATTATTCATGAAAGTTCAAGAACACAAAAAGGAACTTTTGGATAAAACAAATTTCTCTCAAGCACATGGAAAATCTCACAAACGTTACATGGAAAAATGTTATTCCCGCACTAAGTAAATCTGGTAAACGTAGTGGGAAAGGGTTGTTAAATAAGAAAACTGTCGAAATTTCAATTTCCCGCCCATGTCGTTCGAAGGACTTTCTCATGTTGTTCGAATGATGCTATTCGAATGAGAAAACATAAGAAATACAAGGCCAAAAACTCGTTAGATAAACTCATTCGAACGAGGATGTCTGAATGAAACTTTAAACGAGAAAACATAAACTCTTTGCAAAATTTAGTTTGAACCTTATTAGATGTTCATTGAACGACCTGAGAATCTCATTCGAACGAGATCCCAAATTTGTACGAACGACATTACAGAAAATCCAGTTTCTTCAATTTAAGCCCAAAACTTTTATACAAAGTACTAAAATGATTTTCTGACAAAAAATAAAGTCGTTAAAAATGTTTTATTAAAAATACACCCAATTAAAATATCCAAGGTCCTAAATATATATAATTTCATTCATACCTTTGAGACCTTGGATTGATATAAAGTTAATGACATGAAACATGTCACTTGAAACCCCGCAAGAATATATTCTTCAATTTCTGGCCACTACGTCTTCGAGATAAACTTGTTATAGGTTTAAAAGGATACAACATGAACATCTATCCTATGACTCAAATTTTTTTGTCTTGAATTAAGCCAATATTACAAATTGAATCGATTGTAAATTTTCCCTCACACGAGTATTCAGTTGAATTAAACACAATCACATTAGACCTTTGATGAGTTGTCATGAATGCAACCAACTAGGACATCTTAAACCCAAATGCCCTATTCTACACATGCCTCCTCCTTCTACCTCCACCAACTTTATCAAATCTCCTTTCAAGAATCGAACCAATAACTCTAACCCTTTACTGAAAAAAATATTCATGAGAAGAACACTGCACCAAATCTTGCGAATGGTCACGGCCCAAGTCCATGACCAGCTGGTCGCGGACTTGGGCTGTGACCATTTCATTTTTTGGTTTGACCATATTCATTACCACACTAAATAATGGATGCTCTGGAAGTGGTCATGGACCAAATCCCTGACCACCGTGGGTCACAAACTTGGGTCGTAACCAGGGTGTGAACATCTTAGCACCAAATTCGTGCTAAAATTCCCTCTAATCTTGGTCGCGGATGGCTCACAGACTTGTACCGTGACCATAGGCGTGATGAAGGATAAAACATACACATATGGGGTCACAGTTGGGGCCGTGACCATTTCTTGATGTGGGTCACGGCTATGGGCCATTACCATCCCTCAATTGAAAGTCTGATGTTGGTCCCACAAGGGGTCACGACTATAGGCTATGACCATTCATCAAGCAGTAGAAGGTTTGTTGTTGTTCTGAAGTAGGTCGCACATGTGGTCACGACTGTAGGCCATGACCATTCATCAATCATTACCAGATAAAGGAACTAATGGGTCACGTTGGTGGGTCACATCTCTTGGCCGTGACCAGGTTCAACCACTAAAAAAAGAAAACGCGCTTTTCTCCGACCGTAGTCGATATTTGGGAATTTGCAATTTTGTGAATCAGTAGCAAGTTTGGGCGATTTTTACGATTCGATTTCAGTTAAGGGGTTTCTGCGATTTCAGCTCTAAGATTTTAGCTCAAAGATTTTGTTAATCAGTAGCAGGATTGGACATTTCGATTTGTTAATTTGTGGTTGATGTGTGTGTGTGTATGTATAGAATTTTATTTGTGTATATGTGTGTGTGTGCGTATAGATTTCTATTTATGTGTATATGTACGTGTATGTATCTATGTGTGTATGTATAGATTTATGTTTATATGTGTGTGTATGCATAGATTCTTGTATATATGTCAATAAACCCTAGAAATTGTATTGGGGTTATTTTTGTTGACAAAATATTATAAAAAAACCTAGACATTGTATTTTTTTAGGAATACAGTTATTTAGTCCAACTTTTAAAGATTTATTTGTATCCACTCCTGTGTTTTTATTTTTTTAGTCGTAGGTCCTATTGTTTATAAGCGTGTTTATGCATAGATTTATGTATATATGTTAGTAAACCCTAGAAATTGTATTGGGGTTATTTTTTTTGACAAAATATTATTAAAAACCCTAGACATTGTATTTTTTTGGGAATACAGATATTTAGTCTCACTTTTAAAGATTTATTTGTATCCACTCCTGTGTTTTTATTTTTTTTAGTCGTAGGTCCAGTTGTAAAAACTATACGACACGTGTCATTCTCTTTGGAGAGAAAAAGAGGCAGTTGAGGGAGGTTTTGAGTAGTTATGGGACTAAATACAATTTAAAAAATACATGGGAGGGGAGCCTAAAAAAAATTTGGACATGGGACTAAACCCAAAAATACTATATTTTTTTTGACAAAATCTAATTAAATGGTTTTTTAATAAGTAAAAAAATTACATCGACATTGTTGTGGGTTATTTGGATGTCATCACATTATATTGGGGGTTATATGCATGTCTTTAATTTTTTTTTGACAAAATATAATTAAATGGATTTTTTTTTACATTCTATTGGGGGTTATATGCGTGTCGTTATTTTTTAGGATAATTCTAGGCTGACACACAATTGCTTTTGATATTGAATATGTTGTTCATTGATTTTAGGAAGAAGATGAAATTAAAGGGTATTAGCAAATATTGCTATTAGTAAGTTTTCCATAATAATTATTATTATTATTTTACAAATATAGAAAATATGGCTATTCGTAATTTTTTCAAATGATCTTAATCTTTTTGCAGGAGATATTTCGGGGATTTGGTGTGATTTTTTGTTTTCGTTGTTTCTTTCCAGTCAAAGCAGAATAATTGACCTCCCTACCAGAGCAACTTTGGTATCATTTTTTTGGGTAGTACGTAAATATTAATGCAATATCTAAAATAACTTTGGCACTCTTATTTCCATTTTTTATTTGTTGAAACTAAAGTAAACTCTGTTCAAACATTGAATGATTTGAAGGTTACTAATAACTCTTTTTTCGTTTGTATACAAATTAGCTAAAGTTTAGACCATGCCCAGTTGTCTTTGGATATTTTTCTCGTGGCCCAAAAGCATGTATGCACAAGGTTCTTCAGGTAATTGTCTTGGATAACTTGTATGAAAATGTGTTTAATGTTGAATTTAACTTTCCTTTCGCTTCTATTACGAGTTCAGATAGATAAGTTTAAATAATTTTCTCTCTTTTGGTTGCAGATAATTGAGAGGAAATGTGAAAACATTTCAATCTGGTATGCTTTATTCAACTTATACATATGTGTCATCATTTTGTCTTGTGAACTTTGATATTTAGATATGTTTATTTGTGAGCGAAGGTTGAGGCTTTATTTGTTTGATGCTTGCTCCTCGTGGCTTGAATTCACTAACTTTACGTGCTAGAGGATAAGATCTTGAATAAGGGAGTGAAATATCAGATAGTTTTAGGTGCTCAACACTTGATTGTATCTTATAAAAGAATGGGATAACGGAATATCATAGTCTTTTGATAAATTAACAAGAAAAACGTGAAGTAGGGGTCACACACCTACTTAAGCTTCTCCCTAACTGATCTATTATCACAGTCTTTGCATATTTCTAGATTTGGGCTTAAAAACATGGCATTAGTGGGGTGCAAACCTGAAATATGGCTCCACAAGTGGCACAAACACCTCGCACGGGACTAATGTAACTCGTATGAACAGACCGCGCGATCACGGGACTTCTGCTTTGAGAAAACAATGCCAATTAACATATTTCTAGACTTAGGCATAAAAACATGGCGTTAGAAGGTAAAAACCCGACACAGCCACCGAACGACCCCGTGAGTGTCACCAACTCCTCACACGGGACCAATGTAACCCGTAGGAACTCACCGCGCAATCACGGGACTCTTGATTTGAGAATATGATGATAATTTTCATATTTTTAGACTTTGGCTTAAAAACATGGCACTAGTCGGTGAAACCCCAAAACAGGCCCCAAACGGCCCAGTGAGTGCCACAAACACCTCGCACGGGACCAATGTAACTCGTAGGAACTTACCACACGATCACGAAACTCTTGTTTTGAGAATAAGATGATAATCAAAATATATCAAGACTTAAGAAAAACATGTCGTTAGAGGGAAAAAACTCGAAACATCTCCCGAACGACCCCGTGAGTGGCACCAACACCTCGTACGGGACCAATGTAACTCATAGGAACTAACGGCGGGATCACGGCACTCCTGATTTGAGAATACGATGATAATTTTCATATTTCTCGACTTAGGCATAAAAACATGGCGTTAGTTGGTGAAAACCCGAAATAGCCCCCGAACGGCCCCGTGAGTGGTACCAACACCTTGTACGGGACCAATGTAACTCGTAGGAACTAACCACGCCATCACGGGACTCCTGATTTGAGAATACAATGATAATTTGCATATTTTATGATTTAAGCTTAGAAACACGGCGTTAGCCGGTGAAATCCAGAAATAGTCCCCAAATGACCCCGTGAGTGGCACTAACACCTCACACGGGACCAATGTAACTAGTAGGAACTGACTGCACGATAACGGGACTCCCGGTTTGAGAACACGACGGTAATTTAAAAATATCAGGACTTAATCAAAATATGGGGTTAGTGGGTGAAAACCTGAAATTGCTCCCAAATGACCCCGTGATTGGCACCAGTACCTCGCACGGGTCGAATGTAACTCGTAGGAATTGACCGCGCGGTCACAGGACTACTGGTTTTAAAATACGATGTTAATTTGTATATTTCTAGACGTAGGATTAAAAACATGGCGTTTGTGGGTGAAAACACGAAAGGGCCCCCGACGGCTCCGTGAGTGGCACTAACACCTCGCATGGGACCAATGTAACTCGTAGGAAATGACCGCGCGATCAAGGATATCTTGGTTTGGGAATAGGACGATAATTTAAAAGTATCAAGACTTGAGAAAAATATAGCGTTAGTGGGTGAAAAATAGAAACAGCTCCTGAACGGCCCTGTGAGTGGCACCAACAGCTCACATAGGACCAATGTAACTCGTAGGAACTCACCACGGGATTACTGCACTCCCGACTTAAGAATACGATGATAATTTGCATATTTCTAGACTTAGGATTTAAAATATGGTGCTAGTGGGTGAAAACCCGAAACAACCCTCGAACGGCTCCGTGAGTGGCACCGATAACTCGCACGGGACCAATGTAACTCGTAGGAACTGTTCATGTGATCACGGGACTCTCAATTTGATAATACGATGATAATTTGCATATTTTAAGACTTAAGCATAAAAATAAGGCCTTAGTGGGTGCACACTCGAAAGAACACACGAACGGCTCCGTGAGTGGCACTAACACCTCGCACGGGACTGATGCAACTCGTACGAACTGACCGCATAATCAAGGGACTCCCAGTTCGAGAATACGATGATAATTTTCATATTTCTTGACTTAGGCATAAAAACATGGCGTTAGTGGGTGAAAACCCGAAACATTCCCCCAACGGCTCCGTGACTGGCACTGACACCTCACACGGGACAAATCTAACACGTAGGAACTTACCGCGCGATCATGGGACTCCGAGTTTGAGAGTACAAAGGTAATTTGCACATTTCTGGACTTAGGCATAAAAACATGGCGTTAGAAGGTAAAAACTCGAATGACCCCATGAGTGGGACCAACACCTCGCACGGGACCAATATAACTCGTAGGAACTGATTGTAAAATCACAGGACTCCCGATTTGAGAATACGTCGACAATTTGCAAATTTTAAGATTTAAGCTTAAAAACCTGGCGTTAGCGAGTGAAAAGCCAAAATAGCCCCCGAATGGCCCTGTGAGTGGGACCAACAGCTCACACGGGACCAACGTAACTCGTAGGAACTGACCGCGTGATCACGGGACTCCCGATTTGATAAAATGATGATAATTTGTACATTTCTAGACTTGGGCAAAAAAATGGCTTTAGCGGGTGAAAACCCAAAACATGCCCCGAACAGCTCCTTGAGTGGCACAACAACTTCGCACGGGACCAATGTAACTCATAGGAACTTATCGCATGATCAAGAGACTCCAAGTTTCAGAATACGACGACGATTTAAAAATATCAGGATTTAAGCAAAATATGGCATTAGCAGGTGAAACCCCAAAACAACCTCCGAACGGCCCCGTGAGTGGCACTAACACCTCGAACGAGACCAATGTAACTCGTAGGAACTGACTGCATGATCACGGGACACTCGATTTGAGAATACCACGATAACTTTAAAATATGAGGACTTAAGAAAAACATGGCGTTAGTGGGAGATTACTCGAAATAGCTCCCGAATGGCCCCGTGAGTGGGACCACCACCTCGTACGGGACCAATGTAACTCCTAGGAACTGACCGCATGATCATGAGACTCTTGATTTGAGAATTCGATGATAATTTACATATTTCAAGAGTTAGGCATAAAAACAAGATGTTAGTGGGTGAAAACTCGAAGCAGCCCCGTGAGTGGTACCAACACCTTGCACGGGAGGAATGTAACTCGAAGGAACTGATCGCTCAATCATGGGACTCTCGGTTTGGGAATACACTGATATTCTGTAGATTTCTAGACTTAGGCATAAAAACACAGCGTTAGTGGGTGAAAATCCGAAGCAGCCCCCGGACGGCCCCGTGAGTGGTACCAACACTTCACATGGGACTAATGTAACTCGTAAGAATTCACCGCGCAATCACGAGACTCTTGATTTGAGAATACAATGATAATTTGCAAACTTCTAGACTTAGGCATAAAAACACGACGAATGGCCCCGTGAGTGGAACCAACACCTCGCACATGACCAATGTAACTTGAAGGAACTGACCCCGCCATCATGGGACTCCCGGTTTGAGAATACAATGATACTTTACATATTTCTAGACTTAAGCTTAAAAACATGTCATTAGTGGGTGAAAACCCAAAACAACACCCGAACGGCCACGCGAGTGGCACCAACACCTCGCACAGGACCAATGTAACTTGTAAGAACTTATCGCGTGATCATGAGACTCCCAGTTTGAGAATACGATGATAATTTAAAAATATCAAGACTTAAGCAAAATCTGGCGTTCGTGGGTGAAAACCCGAAATAGCTCCTGAACGGCCCCGTGAGTGGCACCAGCACCTCGCACGGGACCAATGTAAATCGTAGGAACTAACAGTGCGATCACGGGAATCCTAGTTTGAGAATACGACGATAATTTGTATATTTCTAGACTTAGGATTAAAAACATGGCGTTAGCGGGTGAAAACCCAAAACAGCCCTCGAACGGCACCATAAGTGGCACCAAAACCTCGCACGGAACCAATGTAATTATAGGAATTGATCGCATGATCACGAAACTACCGATTTGAGAATACAATGATAATGTACAAATTTTTAGACTTAAGCATAAAAACACGGCGTTAGTGGGCGCAAACTCGAAACAGCCCCTGAACAGCTCCGTGAGTGGCACCAACACCTCGCACGGGACCAATATAACTCGTAACTTACCGTGCGATCACGGGACTTCGGGTTTGGGAATAAGATGATAATTTTCATATTTCTAGACTTAGGCATGAAAACCTGGAGTTAGGAGGTAAAAACCTGACACAGCCATCAAACGACCCCGTGAGTGCCACCAACACATCGCATGGGCCAATGTAACTCATAGGAACCGATCGCACGTTCACGGGACTCTCGTTTTAAGAATACGATGATAATTTGCATATTTATAGACTTAAGCTTAAATAAATGGCGTTAGCGGGTGAAAACCTAAAATAACCCCCGAACGGCCCTGTGAGTTGCACCAACACGTCGCACGGGACACAAGTAACTCGTAGGAATTCACCGCGCGATCATAGAACTCTCGATTTAAGAATACAATTATAACTTGCATATTTCTAGACTTACGCTTAAAAATATGGCATTAGCAGGTGAAACCCACAAACAACCCCCGAACGGCCCCGTGAGTGGCACTAACACCTCGAACGAGACCAATGTAACTCGTAGGAACTGACTGCATGATCACGGGACACTCGATTTGAGAATACCACGATAACTTTAAAATATGAGGACTTAAGAAAAACATGGCGTTAGTGGGAGATTACTCGAAATAGCTCCCGAATGGCCCCGTGAGTGGCACCACCACCTCGTACGGGACCAATGTAACTCCTAGGAACTGACCTCATGATCATGAGACTCTTGATTTGAGAATTCGACGATAATTTACATATTTCAAGAGTTAGGCATAAAAACAAGATGTTAGTGTGTGAAAACCCGAAGCAGCCCCGTGAGTGGTACCAACACCTTGCACGGGAGGAATGTAACTCGAAGGAACTGATCGCTCAATCATGGGACTCTCGGTTTAGGAATACACTGATATTTTGTATATATCTAGACTTAGGCATAAAAACTCAGCGTTAGTGGGTGAAAATCCGAAGCAGCCCCCGGACGGCCCCGTGAGTGGTACCAACACCTCACATGGGACTAATGTAACTCGTAAGAATTCACCGCGCAATCATGAGTCTCTTGATTTGAGAATACAATGATAATTTGCATACTTCTAGACTTAGGCATAAAAACACGACGAATGGCCCCGTGAGTGGAACCAACACCTCGCACATGACCAATGTAACTTGAAGGAACTGACCCCGCCATCATGGGACTCCCGGTTTGAGAATACAATGATAATTTACATATTTCTAGACTTAAGCTTTAAAAAATGTCATTAGTGGGTGAAAACCCAAAACAACACCCGAACGGCCCCGCGAGTGTCACCAACACCTCGCACGGGACCAATGTAACTTATAAGAACTTATCGCGTGATCATGAGACTCCCAGTTTGAGAATACGATGATAATTTAAAAATATCAAGACTTAAGCAAAATCTGGCGTTTGTGGGTGAAAACCCGAAATAGCTCCTGAACGGCCCCGTGAGTGGCACCAACACCTCGCACGGGACCAATGTAAATCGTAGGAACTAACAGTGCGATCACGGGAATCCTACTTTGAGAATACGACGATAATTTGTATATTTCTAGACTTAGGCTTAAAAACATGGCGTTAGCGGGTGAAAACCCAAAACATCCCTCGAACGGCACCATAAGTGGCACCAAAACCTCGCACGGAACCAATGTAATTATAGGAATTGATCGCATGATCACGAAACTACCGATTTGAGAATACGATGATAATGTAAAAATTTTGTGACTTAAGCATAAAAACACGGCGTTAGTGGGCGCAAACTCGAAACAGCCCCTAAACAGCTCCGTGAGTGGCGCCAACACCTCGCACGGAACCAATATAACTCGTAAGTTACCGTGCGATCACGGGACTTCGGGTTTGGGAATACGATGATAATTTTCATATTTCTAGACTTAGGCATGAAAACCTGGAGTTAGGAGGTAAAAACCTGACACAGCCATCGAACGACCCCGTGAGTGCCACCAACACATCGCATGGGCCAATGTAACTCATAGGAATCGATCGCACGTTCACGGGACTCTCGTTTTAAGAATACGATGATAATTTGCATATTTATAGACTTAAGCTTAAATAAATGGCGTTAGCGGGTGAAAACCTAGAATAACCCCCGAACGGCCCTGTGAGTTGCACCAACACGTCGCACGGGACACAAGTAACTCGTAGGAATTCACCGCGCGATCACAGAACTCTCGATTTAAGAATACAATTATAACTTGCATATTTCTAGACTTACGCTTAAAAATATGGCATTAGTAGGTGAAACCCCAAAACAACCCCCGAACGGCCCCGTGAGTGGCATTAACACCTCGAACGAGACAAATGTAACTCGTAGGAACTGACTACGTGATCACGGGACACTCGATTTGAGAATACCACGATAACTTTAAAATATGAGGACTTAAGAAAAACATGGCGTTAGTGGGAGATTACTCGAAATAGCTCCCGAATGGCCCCGTGAGTGGCACCACCACCTCGTACAGGACCAATGTAACTCCTAGGAACTGTCCGCATGATCATGAGACTCTTGATTTGAGAATTCGACGATAATTTACATATTTCAAGAGTTAGGCATAAAAACAAGATGTTAGTGGGTGAAAACCCGAAGCAGCCCCATGAGTGGTACCAACACCTTGCACGGGAGAATGTAACTCGAAGGAACTGACCGCACCATCATGGGACTCTCGGTTTGAGAATACACTGATATTCTGTATATTTCTATACTTAGGCATGAAAACACAGCGTTAGAGGGTGAAAATCCGAAGCAGCCCCCGGACGGCCCCGTGAGTGGTACCAACACCTCGGATGGGACTAATGTAACTCGTAAGAATTCACCGCGCAATCACGGGACTCTCGATTTGGGAATACGATGATAATTTGCATACTTCAAGACTTAGGCATAAAAACACGACGTTAGTGGCTAAAAACATGAAGAACTCCTGAACGGCCCCGTGAGTGGAACCAACACCTCACACATGACCAATGTAACTTGAAGGAACTGACCCCACCATCACGGGACTCCCGGTTTGAGAATGCGATGATAATTTACATATTTCTAGACTTAAGCTTAAAAACATGTCATTAGTGGGTGAAAACCCAAAACAACCCCCGAACGTCCCCGCGAGTGGCACCAACACCTCGCACGGGACCAATGTAACTTGTAAGTACTTATCGCACGATCATGAGACTCCTAGTTTGAGAATACGATGATAATTTAAAAATATCAAGACTTAAGCAAAATAAGGCGTTCGTGGGTGAAAACCCGAAACAGCTCCTGAACGGCCCCGTGAGTGGCACCAGCACCTCGCACGGGACCAATGTAAATCGTAGGAACTCACAGTGCAATCACGAGAATCCTGGTTTGAGAATACGACAATAATTTTCATATTTCTAGACTTAGGCTTAAAAACATGGCGTTAGTGGGTAAAAACCCAAAACAGCCCTCGAACGGCTTCGTAAGTGGCACCAAAACCTCGCATGGAACCAATGTAATTGTAGGAATTGATCACATGATCACGGAACTACCGATTTGAGAATACGATGATAATGTACAAATTTCTAGACTTAAGCATAAAAATAGGGCGTTAGTGGGCAAAAATTCGAAACAGCCCCTGAACAGCTCCGTGAGTGGCGCCAACACCTCGCACGGGACCAATGTAACTCGTAAATTACCGCGTGATCACGGGACTTCGGGTTTGAGAATACGACAATAATTTGCATATTTCTAGACTTAGGCATAAAAACCTGGCGTTAGGAGGTAAAAACCTGACACAGCCATCGAACGATCCCGTGAGTGCCACCAACACATCGCACCGGCTAATGTAACTCATAGGAACCGATCGCACGATCACGGGACTCCCGTTTTAAGAATACGATGATAATTTGCATATTTCTAGAATTAAGCTTAAATAAATGGCGTTAGCGGGTGAAAACGTAAAATAACCCCTGAACGGCCCCGTGACTTGCACAACAACATCACACGGGACCCATGTAACTCGTAGTAACTCATCGCGCGATCATAGAACTCTCGATTTAAGAATACGATGATGACTTGCATATTTCTAGACTTACGCTTAAAAACATGGCATTAGCAGGTGAAACCACAAAACATCCCCCGAACGGCCCCGTGAGTGGTACTAACAACTCACACGGGACCAATGTAGCTATTAGGAACTTACCGCGTGATCACGGAACTCTCGGTTGTAGAATAAGATGATCATATAAAAATATCAAAGACTTAACAAAAACATGGCGTTAGTGGGAGAAAACTCGAAACAACTCCCGAATGGCCTCTTGAGTGGCACCAACACCTCGTACGGGACCAATGAAACTCGTAAGAACTGATTGCGTGATCACTGGACTCCCAATTTGAGAATACGGAGATAATTTTCATATTTCTAGACTTAGGCATAAAAACATGGCGTTTGTGGGTGAAAACTCAAAATATCCCCCGAACGGCCCTGTGTGTGGTACCAACACCTCGTACGGGACCAATGTAACTCATTGGAACTGACTGCGCCACCACGGGACTCCCGATTTTAGAATACAATGATAATTTGAAAATTTTGTGACTTAAGCTTAAAAACATGGCGTTAGTTGGTGATAACCCAAAATAGGCCCGAACGGCCCCGTGAGTGGTACCAACACCTTGCACGAGACCAATGTAACTCGTAAAACTGACCGTGCGATCACGGGAATCCCGATTTTAGAATACGATGATAATTTAAAAATATCAGGACTTATGCCAAATATGGCATTAGTGGGTGAAAACCTGAAATAGCTCCCAAACGGCCCCAAGAGTGGCACCAATAACTCACACGGGACCAATGTAACTCGTAGGAATAGGCCGCGTGATCACGGGACTCTCGGTTTGAGAATATGACTATAATTTGCATATTTCTAGACTTAGGCTTAAAAACATGGTGTTAGTGCGTGAAAATCCGAAAGAACCCCCGAACGGCTCTGTGAGTAGCACCAACACCTCGCACGAGACCAATGTGACTCGTAGGAACTGGCTGCACAAACTCGGGACACTCGGTTTCAGAATACGATGATAATTTGCATATTTCTGGACTTAGGCATAAAAATACCACGTTATAGGGTGAAAACTCAAAGCAGCCCCTGAATGGCCCCGTGAGGGGTACCAATACCTCGCACGGGACCAATGTAACTCGAAGGAACTAATCGCGCCATCACGAGACTCCCGATTTGAGAGTACGTTGATAATTTGAACATCTCTAGATTTAAGCATAAAAACATGGCGGTAGTGAGTGAAAAGCCAAAACAACACCTGAACGGCCCCGTGAGTGGCACCAACACCTCGTACGGGACCAACATAACTTGTTGGAACTGACCGCGCTATCACGGGACTCCCGATTTGAGAAAATGATGATAATTTTTATATTTTTAGACTTAGGCATAAAAACATGGTGTTAGAGGGTGAAAACCCGAAACAAGCCCTGAACGGCCTCGTGAGTGGTACCAACACTCCGCACGGGACCAATGTAACTCGTAGGAACTTATTGCATGATCACGAGACTTCCAATTTGAGAATACGATGATAATTTCAAAATATCAGGACTTAAGTAAAACATGGTGTTAGTGGGTGAAAACCCAAAACAACCCCCGAACGGCCCCGTGACTGGCATTAACATCTCGCACGAGACCAATGTAACTTGTAGGAACTGACCACATGATCACGAGACTCTCGATTTGAGAATACAATGATAATTTGCATATTTCTATACTTAGGTTTAAAAACAAGGCGTTAGTGGGTGAAAACCCAAAACATATCCCGAACGACCCTGTAAGTGGCACCAACACCTCGCTTAGGACCAGCGTAACATGTAGAAACTCGCCGCACGATCAAGGGTCTCTTGGTTTGAGAATACGGCGATAATTTGTATATTTCTAGACTCAGGCTTAAAAACAAGGCGTTAGGGGGTGAAAACCCAAAATAACCCCCGAACGACCCCGTGAGTGGATCCAACACCTCGCATAGGACTAATGTAACTCGTAGGAACTGACCGCACGATCATGGGACTAACGGTTTGATAAGGCGACGATAATGTGCATATTTCTAGATTTATGCATACAAACATGGCTGTAGTGGGTGAAAACCCGAAATAGCCCCTGAACGTCTCCGTGAGTGTCACTAACACCTCGCAAGGGACAAATTTAACTTGTAAGAACATACTATGGGATCACGGGACTCCCGGTTTGAGAATAGAGTGATAATTTGCAAATATCCATATTTAGGCATAAAAACATGGCATTAGAAGGTAAAAAAGTGAAACAGCACCCAAACGGCCCCGTGAGTGGCACCAACACCTCGCACGGGACCAATGTAACTCGTAGGAACTGACCGTGCAATCACGAGACTCCCGATTTTATAATACGTTGATAATTTTCATATTTTGAGATATAAGCTTAAAAACATGGCCTTAGCGAGTGAAAAGCCAAAAAAGCCCCCGAACAGCCCCGTGAGTGCCACCAACACCTCGCACGGGACCAACGTAACTCGTAGGAACTGACCGCGTAATCACAGGACTCCTAGTTTGAGAAAATGATGATAATTTTTATATTTCTAGACTTAGGCATAAAAACAAGGCGTTAGCTGGTGAAAACCCAAAACAAACCCCGAACGGCCCCATGAGTGGCACCAACACCTCGCACAGGACCAATGTAAGTAATAGGAACTGACCGCATGATAACGGGAGACCTAATTTGAGAATACGATGATAATTTGTATATTTCTAGACTTAGGATTAAAATATGACATTAGTGTGTGAAAACCCGAAAGAGCCCCCAAACGGCTCCGTGAGTGGCACCAACACCTCGCACGGGACCAATGAACTCATAGGACATGACTGCTCGATCACAGGAATCCTGATTTGTGAATACATTAATGTGAATATTTCTAGACTTAGGCATAAAAACACAGCGTTAGTGGGTGAAAACCCGAAGCAACCCCCGAATGGCCCTACGAGTGGTACCAACACTTCGCGAGGGACCAATGTAACTTGAAGGAACTAACCTCTCCATCACGAGGCTCCCAATTTAAGAATATGATGATAGTATTCATATTTCTACACTTAGGCTTAAAAACACGGTATTAGTGGGTGAAAACTCGAAGCATCCCCCAAACGACCTCGTGAGTGGTACCAACAGCTCGCACGGGACCAATGTAACTCGTAAGAACTCACCGTGCGATCACGGGACTCCCACTTTGAGAATATGATGATAATTTGAATATTTCTAGACTTAGGCATAAAAACACGGTGTTAGTGGGTAAAAACCTGAAGCAGCCCCCGAACGGGACCGTGAGTGGTACCAACACCTCGTACGAGACCGATGTAACTCGAAGGAACTGATCGCGCCATCAAGGGACTCCCAATTTGAGAATACGATGATAATTTGGATATTTCTAGGCTTAGGATTAAAAACTTGGTGTTGGTGGGTAAAAACACAAACCAGCCCCCGAATAGCCCCGTGAGTGGCACCAACACCTCGCACAGGACCAACGTAACTCGTAGGAACTTATCGCGCGATTACGAAACTCTTGGTTTGAGAATACGACAATAATTTAAAAATATCAAGACTTAAGAAAATTATGGCGTTAGTGGGTGAAAACTCAAAACAGCTCCTGAACGGCCCCGTGGCACCTGCACCTCGCACGGGACCAGTGTAACTCGTAGGAACTCACCGCGTAATTTTGGAACTCCCGATTTGAGAATACAATGGTAACTTGTATACTTCTAGACTTAGGCTTAAAAACATGGAGTTAGGGGGTGAAAACTCAAAACAGCCCTCGAACGGCTCCGTTAGTGGCACCAACACCTCGTACGGGACATATGTAACACGTAGGAACTGACCGCGTGATCATGGGACTCCCGATTTGAGAATACAGTGATAATTTGCATATTTCTAGACTTAAGCATAAAAACACGGTGTTAGTGGGTGCAAACTCGAAACTGCCCCCGAACGGCTCTATGAGTGGCACTAACACCTCGCACGTGACCAATGTAACTCGTAGGAACCGACCGTATGATCAAGGGACTCCCAGTTTGAGAATACGATGATAATTGGCATATTTCTTTACTTAGGCATAAAAACATGGCGTTAGTGGGTGAAAACCTGAAATATCCCCCGAACGGCTCCGTGAGTGGCACTAACACCTCGCATGTGACAAATCTAACACGTAGGAACTTATCGCATGATCACGAGACTCCGAGTTTGGGAGTACGATGATAATTTTCCTATTTCAAGACTTAGGCAAAAAAACATGGCATTAGAATGTAAAAACCCGAATGGCTTCGTGAGTGGAACCAATACCTCGCACGGTACTAATGTAACTCGTTGGAACTGACCGTAAAATCACGAGACTCTTGGTTTGAGATTACGTCGATAATTTGCACATTTCTAGATTTAAGCTTAAAAACATGGCGTTAGCGAGTTAAAAGCAAAAACAACCCCTAAACGGCCCCGTGAGTGGCATTAACATCTCGCACGAGATTAATGTAACTCGTAGGAACTGATCGCGTGATCACGGGACTCTCGGTTTGAGAATACGAAGATAATTTGCATATTTTTATACTTAGGTTTAAAAATAAAGCATTAGTGGGTGAAAACCCGAAATAAACCCCGAACGACCCAATATGTGGCACGAACAACTCGCTCGGGACCCGTGTAACATGTAGAAACTCATCGTTCGATCACGGGTCTCCCGATTTGATAATACGATGATAATTTGCATATTTCTAGGCTTAGGCTTAAAAACATGGTGTTATGGGGTAAAAACTCGAAACAACCCCCAAACGACCTCGCGAGATGAACCAACACCTCACCCAGGACTAATGTAACTCGTAGGAACTGACCGTGCAATCACGGGACTCCCGGTTTGAGAATGGGACGATAATTTGCATATTTCTCGATTTAAGAATGAAAACATGGCGTTAGTGGATGAAAACTCAAAACAACCCCCCAACGCCCCCGTTAGTGTCACTAACACCTCGTTGGGGACAAATTTAGATCGTAGGAACTTACTGTGGGATCACAGGACTCCCGGTTTGAGAATACAATGATAATTTGCATATTTCAAGACATAGGTATAAAAACATGGCATTTTAAGGTAAAAACCCAAAACGGCCCCCTGAACGGCCCCGTGAGTGGCACCAACACCTCGCACGGGACCAATGTAACTTGTAGGAACTGACCGCGCAATCAGGGGACTCCCGATTGGATAATACATCGATAATTTTCATATTTCTAGATTTAAGCTTAAAAAGATGGCGTTAGCGAGTGAAAAGCCAAAGAGCCACCGAACAGCCCCATTAGTGGCACCAACACCTCGCATGGCACCAACGTAACTCGTAGGAACTCACCGGGCGATCATGGGACTCTTGGTTAGATAAAACGATGATAATTTGTATATTTCTAGACTTAGGCATAAAAACCTAGCATTAGAGAGTGAAAACCTAAAACAACCCCCGAACGACCCTATGAGTGGCACCAACACCTCGCACGAGACCAATGTAACTTGAAGGAACTGACCGCTCCATCAAGAGACTCCCGGTTTGAGAATACGATGATAATATGCATATTTCTAGACTTAGGCATAAAAACACGATGTTAGTGGGTGAAAACCCGAAGCAGTCGCCGAACGGCCCCGTGAGTGTTACCAATACCTCGCAGGAACCAATGTAACTCGCAGGAACTGACCGCGCCACCACGGGACTCCCGGTTTGAGAATATGATCATAATTCGCATATTTCTAGACTTAGGCTTAAAAACATGGCGTTAGTGGGTAAAAACCCAAAGCAACCCCCGAATGTCCCCGTGAGTGGCAACAACACCTCGCACGGGACAAATGTAACTCGTAGGAACTTACCGCGCGATCACGGGACTCTTGGTTTGAGAATACGACGATAATTTTAAAATATCAAGACTTAAGCAAATTATGGCGTTAGTGGGTGAAAACACGAAACAACTCCTGAACGGCCTCGTCAGTGGCACCACCACCTCGCACGGGACCAGTGTAACTCGTAGGAACTCATCGTGCAATTTCGGGACTCTCGATTTGATATCATGATGATAATTTGTATACTTCTAGACTTAGGCTTAAAAAGATGGCGTTACTGGGTGAAAACTCGAAATAGGCCTCGAACGGCTCTGTCAGTGGACCAAATATCTCGCACGGGACATATGTAACTCGTAGTAAGTGACTCCGTGATCATGGGGATCCCAATTTGAGAATACGATGATAATTTGCATATTTCTATACTTAAGCATAAAAACACGGCCTTAAGGGGTGCAAACTCTAAACTGTCCCCCGAACGGCTCCGCGAGTGGCACCAACACCTCGCATGGGACCTATGCAACTCGTAGGAACTGACCACACGATCAAGGGACACCCAATTTGAGAATATGATAATAATTTGCATATTTCTTGACTTAGGCATAAAAACATGACGTTAGTGGGTGAAAACCCGAAACATCCCCCGAACGGCTTCGTGAGTGGCACTAACACCTCCCATGGGAAAAATCAAACACGTAGGAACTTACCGGGCAATAACGAGACTCCAAGTTTGGGAATACAATGATAATTTACATATTTATAGACTTAGGCATAAAAACATGGCGATAGAAGGTAAAAACCCAAACGGCTCCGTGAGTGGCACCAACACCTTACACAGGACCAACGTAACTCGCCGGAACTGATCGCGCGATCACGGGACTACCGATTTGATAATACGATGATAATTTTCATATTTCTAGACTTAGGCATAAAAACATGGCCTTAGTGGGTGAAAGCCTGAAGCATCCCCCAAATAGCCCCATGAGTGGTACCAACACCTCGTACGGGACCAATGTAGCTCGGAGGAACTGACCGTGCCATCAAGAGACTCCCAGTTTGAGAATATAATGATGATTTGCATATTTCTAGACTTAGGCTTAAAAACATGGCGTTAGTGGGTCAAAACCCAAAACAACCCCCGAATGGCCCCGTGAGTGGCACCAACACCTCGTACAGGATCAATGTAGCTCGTAGGAACTTATGACGCGATCACGGGACTCTTGGTTTGATAATACGATGATAATGTTAAAATATCAGGACTTAAGAAAAATATGGCGTTAGTGGGTGAAAACCCGAAACAGCTACTGAACAGCCCCGAGAGTGGCACCAGCACCTCGCACGGGACCAATATAACTCGTAGGAACTAACCACGCGATTACGGGAATCCCAGTTTGAGAATACAATGATAATTGGCATATTTATAGACTCAGGCTTAAAAATATGGCGTTAGTGGGTGAAAACTCGAAATAGCCCTGGAATGGCTCCATGAGTGGAACCAACACCTCGGACGGGACCAATGTAACTCATAGGAACTGATTGCGTGATCAAGTGACTCCCGATTTGAGAATACGATGATAATTTTCATATTTCTTGACTTAAGCAGAAAAACACGGTATTAGTTGGTGCAAACTCGAAACATCCCCCGAACTGCCTTGTGAGTGGCATCAACACCTCGCATGGGATGAATGTAACTCGTAGGAACTGACCGCACGATCACAAGACACCCGATTTGAGAATATGATAATAATTTGCATATTTCTAGAATTAGGCTTAAAAACATGGCGTTAGTGGGTGAAAACCTGAAAGAGCCCCCGAACGGGTCTGTGAGTGGCACCAACACCTCGCACAGGTCCAATGTAACTCGTAGGAATTGACTGCGTGATCACAAGACTCCCGATTTAAGAATTTGTTGATAATTTGCATATTTGTAGATTTGATCTTAAAAACATGGTGTTAGCGAGTGAAAAGCTAAAAGAGCCACCAAACAGTCCTATGAGTGGACCAACACCTTGAACGGGACAAATGTAACTCGTACGAACTGACCGCGCGATCACGGGACTCCCGATTTGACAAAATTATGATAATTTGCATATTTTTAGACATGCATAAAAACATGGCATTAGAAGGTGAAAACCCGAACGACCCCGTGAGTGGCACCAATACCTCGCACGGTACCAATGTAACTCGTTAGAAATGACCGCAAAATCATGGGACTCCCATTTTGAGAATACATCGATAATTTACACATTTCTATATTTAAGCTTAAAAACATGGCGTCAGCGATTGAAAAGCCAAAAGAACCACCGAACAGCCCTATGAGTGGCACCAACACCTCACACGGAACCAGCGTAACTCATAGGAACTGACCACGCGATCACGGGACTATCGATTTTACAAAATGATGATAATTTGTATATTTCTAGACTTAGGCATAAAAACATGGCATTAACAACCCCAAATATTCCCCGAACGGCCCCATGAGTGGCACCAACACCTCGCACAGGACCTATGTAACTTGTAGTACTTGACTGCGTGATCACGGGACTCTTGGTTTGACAAAATGATGATAATATATATATTTCTAGACTTAGGCATAAAAACATGGCGTTAGTGTGTGAAAACCCCAAAATGCCCACGAACGACTCCGTGAGTGGCACCAACACCTCGCACGAGACCAATATAACTCGTAGGAATTGACCGCGTGATCATAGGACTCCCAATTTGTGAATACGATGATAATGTGCATATTTCAAGACTTAGGGATAAAAACATGGCGTTAGTGGGTGAAAACATAAAGTAACCCCCGAACGACCCTGTGAGTGGTACCAACACCTCGCACGGGACCAATGTAACTTAAAGGAACTGATCGCGCCATCACGGGACTCCCGATTTGAGAATATAATGATAATTTCCATATTTCTAGACTCAAGCTTAAAAACATGGCTTTAGTGGGTGAAAACCTAGAACAGCCCCCGAACGGCCCCGTGAGTGTTACCAACACCTCCCACGGCACTAATGTAACTCGAAAGAACTGGCCGCCCGATCAGGAGACTCCCAATTTGAGAATACGACGATATTTTAAAAATATTAAGACTTAAGCAAATTATGGCGTTAGTGGGTGAAAACTCAAAACAACTCCTGAATGGCCCCGTGAGTGGCACCAACATCTCGCACGAGACCAATGTAACTCGTAGGAACTCATCGCATGATTTCAGGACTCCCGATTTGAGAATACAATGATAATTTTCATTTTTTTAGACTTAGGCTTAAAAACATGGCGTTAGTGGGTGAAAACCCGAAACAACCCTCGAACGGCTCCGTTAGTGGCACCGACACCTCGCAGGGGACATATGTAACTCATAGGAACTGATCGCGTGATCACGGGACTCCCAATTTGAGAATACGAAGATAATTTGCATATTTCGAAACTTAAGAAATAAAACACGGTGTTCGTGGGTGCAAAATCGAAACTGCCCCCGAACGACTCCATGAGTGGAACCAACACCTCGCACGGGACCAATGTAACTTTTAGGAACTGACCGCAGGATCAAGGGACTCTTAAATTTAGAATACGATGATAATTTGCATATTTATTTAATAAGAAAAAAATGGCGTTAGTGGTTAAAAACTCGAAACATCCCCCGAATGGCTCCGTGAGTGGCACTAACACCTCGTATGCGACAAATCTAACACGTAGTCACTTACCGCGTGATCGCGAGACTCCGAGTTTGGGAATACGATGATCATTTGAATATTTCTAGACTTAGGTGTAAAAACATGCCATTAGAAGGTAAAAACCCGAACGACTCCATGAGGGGCACGAACACCTTGCACGGGACCAACGTAACTCGTAGGAACTGACCACACGATCATGGGACACCCAGTTTAAGAATACAATGATAATTTTTCCATTTGTAGACTTAGGCATAAAAACACGACGTTAGAGGGTGCAAACTCGAGACAGCCCCCGAACGGCTTCTTGAGTGGAACCAACACCTCGCACGGGACAAAAGTAACTCGTAGGAACTGACCGCACAATCAAGGGACTCCTAATTTGAGAATATGATGATGATTTGCATATTTCTTGACTTAGGCATAAAAACATGGCGTTAGTGGGTGAAAACCCGAAACATCCCCCAACGGCTTCGCGAGTGGCACTAACACCTCGCACGGGACAAATCTAACAAGTAGGAACTTACCGGGTGATCACGGGACTCCGAGTTTGAGAATACGACTATAATTTGCATATTTCTGGACTTAGGCATAAAAACATGGCGTTAGGAGGTAAAAACCCGAATGGCTTCGTGAGTGGCACCAACACCTCACACGGGACCAATGTAACTCGTAGGAAATGACCGCAAAATCACGGGACTCCCAATTTGAGAATGTGTCAACAATTTTCACATTTTTAGATTTAATCATAAAAATATGTCATTAGTGAGCGAATAGCTAAAACAGCCCCCGAAGGGGCCCGTGAGTGGCACCATCACCTCGTACGGGACCAATGTAACTCGTAGGAACTGACTACGTGATCACGGGACTCTCAGTTTGAGAAAATGATGACAATTTGTATACTTTTAGACTTATGCAAAAAAAATGATGTTAGCGGGTGAAAACCCGAAACAATCCTCGAACGACCCCGTGAGTGGCACCAACACCTCGCACGGGAGAAAGGTAACTCATAGGAACTTATCGCATGATCACGGGACTCCCGGTTTTAGAATACGATGACAATTTAAAAATATCAGGATTTAAGCAAAGCATGGCGTTAGTGGGTGAAAACCCAAAACAACCCCCGAACGGCCCTGTGAGTGGCACTAACACCTCGTACGAGACAAACGTAACTCGTAGGAACTGATCACGCGATAATAGGACACCCAGTTTTAGAATATCGCAATAATTTGAAAATACAAGGATTGAAGAAAAACATGGCGTTATTGGGAGAAAACCCGAAATAGTTCCCGACCGGCCCCGTTAGTTGCACCACCTCCTCGTATGGGACCAATGTAATACGTAGGAACTGACTACGAGATCACGAGACTCCCGATTTGAGAATTTGACGATAATTTGCATATTTCTAGATTTAGGCATAAAAACATGGAATTAGTGGGTAAAAACCTAAAACATCCCTCGAAAGGCCCCGTGAGTGGTTTCAACACCTCATACGGGTCCAATGTAACTCATAGGAACTGATCGCGCCATCACGGAACTCTCAGTTTGAAAATACGATGATAAGTAGTATATTTTTAGACTTAAGCTTAAAAATATGATGTTAGTTGGTGAAAACCCTAAATAGCCCCCGAACGTCCCGAGAGTTGCATCAACACCTCACTCGGGACCAATCTGACTCGTAGGAACTTACCGCGCTATCACGGGACTCCCGGTTTTAGAATATGATGATAATTTAAAAATATCAGGACTTAAGCAAAATATGGCGTTAGTGGGTGAAAACTACGAATAACTCCCAAACGGCCACGTGAGTGGCACTAACACCTGGCACGGGACCAATGTAACTCGTAGGAACTGACCGCGTGATCATGTAACTCCTGGTTTGAGAATAGGATGATAATTTGCAAATTTCGAGACTTAGGCTTAAAACATGGCGATAAAGTGCGAAAACTCGAAAGAGCCCCCGAACGGCCCCGTGAGTGGTACCAACACCTCCCACGGGATCAATGTAACTCGTAAGAACTGACCACGCGATCACGAGACTCCCAGTTTGAGAATATGATGATTATTTTCATATTTCTAGACTTAGGCTTAAAAACACGGCGTTAGCGGGTGATAACCTGAAGCAGCCCCCAAACGGCCCTATGAGTTGTAGTAACACCTCGCACGGGACCAATGTAACTCACAGAAACTAACCGCACCACCAGGGGACTCTCGGTTTGAGAATATGATCGTAATTTGCATATTTCTAGACTTAGGATTAAAAACATGGCGTTAGTGGGTGAAAACCCAAAACAGCCCCCGAATGGCCCCGTGAGTGGCAACAACACCTCGAACCGGACCAATGTAACTCGTAGGAACTTGCCGCCCGATCATGGGACTCTTGGTTTGAGAATATGATGATAAATTCAAAATATCTAGACTTAAGCAAATTATGGCGTTAGTGGGTGAAAACACAAAACAACTCCTGAACGGCCCCGTGAGTGGCACCACCACCTCGCACGAGACCAGTGTAACTAATAGGAACTCACCGTGTAATTTTAGGACTCCTGATTTGAGAACACGATGATAATTTGTATACTTCTAGACTTAGGCTTAAAAACATGGCGTTAGTGGGTGAAAACTCGAAATAACCCTCGAACGGCTCCGTCAGTGGTGCCAACACCTCGCACGGGACAGATGTAACTTGTAGTAACTGACTGCATGATCACGAGACTCCTAATTTTAGAATACGATGATAATTTGCATATTTCTAGACTTAAGCCTATAAACACGGTGTTAGGAGGTGCAAACTCAAAACTGCCGTTGAACGGCTCCGCGAGTAGCACTAATACCTCGCATGGGACCTATGTAACTCGTAGGAACTAACCGCACGATCAAGGGACTCCCTGTTTGAGAATACGATGATAATTTTCATATTTCTTGACTTAGACATAAAAACATGGCATTCATGGGTGAAAGCCCGAAACATCCCCCGAACGGCTCCGTGAGTGGCGCTAACACCTGCCATGCGAAAAATCTAACACGTAGGAACTTACCGTGCGATCATGAGACTCTGAGTTTGGGAATACAACGATAATTTGCATATATCCAGACTTAGGCATAAAAACATGGCGTTAGAAGGTAAAAACCCGAACGACTCTGTGAGTGGCACCAACACCTCACACGGGACCAACGTAACTCGTAGGAACTGACCGCGCGATCACGGGACTATCGATTTGATAATACGATGATAATTTTCATATTTCTAAACTTAGGCATAAAAACACAGCCTTAGTGAGTGAAAACTCGTAGCAGCCCTCGAACGGCCCCATGAGTGGTACCAACACCTCGTACTGGACCAATATAACTCAAAGGAATTTACTGCACCATCACGGGACTCCCAGTTTGAGAATAGAGCGATGATTTGCATATTTCTAGACTTAGGCTTCAAAACATGGTGTTAGTGGGTGAAAACCCAAAATAACCCCCGAACGGCTCTGTGAGTGGCACCAACACCGTGTACGGGATCAATGTAACTCGTAGGAACTTATCGCACGATCACGGGACTCTTGGTTTGAGAATACGATGATAATATTAAAATATCAAGACTTAAGCAAAATATGGCATTAGTGGGAGAAAATCGAAAACAGGTACTGAACAGCCCCGAGAGTGGCACCATCACCTCGCACGGGACCAGTGTAACTCGTAGGAACTAACCACGCGATTATGGGACTCCCAGTTTTGGAATACAATGAAAATTGGCATATTTTTAGACTTAGACTTAAAAACATGACGTTAGTGGGTGAAAACCCGAAACAGCCCTGAAACGGCTCCGTGAGTGGCACAAACACCTCGTACGGGACCAATGTGACTTGTAGGAACTGACCGTGTGATCACGGGACTCCCAATTTGAGAATACGATGATAATTTGCATATTGCTATACTTAAGCCTAAAAACATGGTGTTAGTGGTTGCAAACTCGAAAGATCCCCCGAACGGCCTTGTGAGTGGCACCAACACCTTACATGGGACGAATGTAACTCGTAGGAACTGATCGCATGATCAAGGGTCACCTGATTTGAGAATATGACAATAATTTGCATATTTCTGGACTTAGGCTTAAAAATATGGTGTTAGTGGGTGAAAACCCAAAAGAGCCCTCGAACTACCCCGTGAGTGGCCCCAACACCTCGCACGGGACCAATGTAACTCGTAGGAACTCACTGCGTGATCACGGGACTCCCGGTTCGAGAATACTTTGATAATTTGCATATTTCGAGATTTAAGCATACAAACATGGTGTTAGCGAGTAAAAATCCAACAGAGCCACCGAACAGCCCTGTGAGTGGCACCAACACCTCGCACGGGACCAACGTAACTCGTACGAACTGACCACGCAATCACGAGACTCCCGATTTCACAAAATGATGATAATTTGTATATTTCTAGACTTAGGCATAAAAAGATGGCATTAGAAGGTAAAAACCCGAACGGCCCCGTGAGTGGCACCAACACCTCTCACAGTACGAATGTAACTCGTTAAAAATGACCGCAAAATCACGGGACTCCCGATTTGAGAATACGTCGATAATTTTCACATTTCTATGTTTAATCTTAAAAACATTGAGTTAGCGAGTGAAAAGCCAAAAGAGCCACCGAACAGCCCTATGAGTGGCACCAACACCTCGCACGGGCCCAACGTAACTCGTTGGAACTGACCACGCGATCAAGGGACTCCCTATTTGACAAAACGATGATAATTTGTATATTTCTAGACTTAAGCATAAAAACATAGCATTAGCGACCCCAAGCAACCCTCGAACGGCCCCATGAGTGGCACTAACACCTCGCACAGGACCAATGTAACAAGTAGTACTTGACCGCATGATCACGGGACTCTCGATTTGACAAAATGATGATAATTTGTATATTTCTAGACTTAGGCATAAAAACATGGCGTTAGTATGTGAAAACCCCAAAGAGCCCACGAACGGCTCCGTGAGTGGCACCAACACCTCACACGAGACCAAGGTAACCCATAGGAACTGGCCGCACGATCACGAGACTCCCAATTTGTGAATACAATGATAATGTACATATTTCTAGACTTAGGGATAAAAACATGGCGTTAGTGGGTGAAAACATGAAGAATCCCCCCAACGGCACGTGAGTGGTACCAACACCTTGCATGGGGACCAATGTAACTTAAAGGAACTGATTGCACTATCACGGGACTCCCGATTTGAGAATACGATGATAATATCCATATTTCTAGAGTTAGGCTTAAAAACATGGCGTTAGTGGGTGAAAACCCTAAATAGTCCCCGAACGGCCCCGTGAGTGTCCCCAACACCTCGCATGGGACCAATGTAACTCGTAGGAACTTACCCCGTGATCACGGGACTCTTGGTTTACGATGACAATTTAAAAATATCAAGACTTAAGCAAATTATGGCATTAGTGGGCGAAAACTCGAAACAACTCCTGAATGGCCCCGTGAGTGGCCCTAACACCTCGCACGGGACTAATGTAAATCATAGGAACTCACCGCGCGATTTTGGGACTCCCAGTTTGAGAATACAATGATAATTTGCATTTTTCTAGACTTAGGCTTAAAAACATGGCGTTAGTGGGTGAAAACCCGAAACAGCCCTCGAACGGCTCCGTCAGTGGCACCAACACCTCGCAGGGGACAAATGTAACTCATAGGAACTGACCGCGTGATCACGGGACTCCCGATTTGAGAATACAAAGATAATTTGAATATTTCAAGACTTAAGCAATAAAACACGGTGTTCATGGGTGCAAACTCGAAACTCCCCCAGAACGGCTCCGTGAGTGGCACCAACACCTCGCCCGGGACCAATGCAACTGGTAGGAACTGATAACACGATCAAGGGACTCCCAGTTTTAGAATACGACGATAGTTTGAATATTTCTTTAATAAGGAAAAAATGGCGTTAGTGGCTGAAAACCTGAAACATCCCACGAACGGCTCCGTGAGTGGCACTAACTCCTCGTATGCGACCAATCTAACACGAAGTAACTTACCGCATGATCACTAGACTCTGAGTTTGGGAATACGATGATAATTTGCATATTTCTAGACTTAGGCATAAAAACATGCCATTAGAAGGTAAAAACCCGAACGGCTCCGTGAGTGGCACGAACACCTCGCACGGGACCAACGTAACTCGTAGGAACTAACTGCACGATCACATGACTCCCAATTTGAGAATACGATAATAATTTGCATATTTCTAGACTTAAGCATAAAAACACGGCGTTAGTGGGTGAAAACTCGAAACAGCCCCCGAACAGCTCCGTGACTGGCACCAACACCTCACACGGGACCAATGTAACTCGTAGGACCTGATCGCACGATCAAGGAACTCCCAATTTGAGAATACGATGATAATTTGCATATTTCTTGACTTAGGCAAAAAACATGGCGTTAGTGGGTAAAAGCCCGAAACATCGCCCCAATGGGTCCGCGAGTGGCACTAACACCTCGCACGGGACAAATCTAACAAGTAGGAACTTACCGCGTGATCAAGGGACTCCGAGTTTGAGAATTCGATGATAATTTCCATATTTCTGGACATAGGCATAAAAACATGGCATTAGAAGGTAAGAACCCGAATGGCCCCGTGAGTGGCACCAACACCTCGCACGGGACCAATGTAACTCGTAGGAACTGACCGCAAAATCAGGAGACTCCTGGTTTGCGAATACATTGATAATTTGCACATTTTTAGATTTAATCTTAAAAACATGGCTTTAGTTAGTGAATAGCCAAAACAGCACCCGAATGGCCCCGTGAGTGGCACCAACACCTCGCACAGGACCAGCGTAACTCGTAGGAACTGACTGCGTGATCACGGGACTCCCAATTTGAGAAAATGACGACAATTTTTATATTTCTAGACTTAGGTAAAAAAAATGATGTTAGCGGGTGAAAACCCGAAACAATCCCCGAACAGCCCCGTGAGTGGCACTAAGACCTCGTACGGAACACATGTAATTCATAGGAACGTATCGCATGATCACGGGACTCCCGATTTCCGAATACGAAGACAATTTAAAAATATCAGGATTTATGCAAAACACGACGTTAGTGGGTGACAACCCCAAACAACCCCAGAATGGCCCTGTGAGTGGCACTAACACCTCGCACGAGGCCAACGTAACTCGTAAGAACTAATCGCGCAATCACGAGACACTCGGTTTACGAATATCACAATAATTTAAAAATACCAAGACTTAAGAAAAACATGGCGTTAGTGGGAGAAAACCCGAAACAACTCCCGACCAACACCGTTAGTGGCACCACCACCTCGTACGGGACCAATGTAACACGTAGGAACTGACTACGTGATCACGACTCCCGATTTGAGAATTTGATGATAATTTGCATATTTCTAGATTTAGGTATTACAACACGGAATTAGTGGGTGAAAACCCAAAACATGCCTCGAACGGCCCCGTATGTGGTACCAACACCTCGTACGGGACTAATGTAACTCATAGGAACTAACCCCACCATCACGGAACCCTCGTTTTGAAAATACGATGATAATTTTTATATTTCTAGAATTAAGCTAAAAAATATGGCATTAGCTGGTGAAAACCCTAAATAGCCCCCGAACGGCCCGAGAGTTACACCAACAGCTCACCCGGGACCAATGTGACTCGTAGGAACATACTGCTCAATCACGGGACTCCCGATTTGAGAGTACGATGATAATTTAAAAATATCAGGACTTAAGAAAAATATGGCGTTAGTGGGTGAAAACTAGAAATAACTTCCAAATGGCCACATGAGTGGCACCAACACCTCGTACGGGAACAATGTAACTCGTAGAAACTGACCGCGCGATCATGGGACTCCCCGTTTGAGAGTATGACGATAATTTGCAAATTTTGAGAATTTGGCTTAAAACATGGCGATAGTGTGTGAAATTCCGAAAGAGCCCCCGAACGGCTCCGTGAGTGGGACCAACACCTCGCACTGGACCAATGTAACTCATAAGAACTGGCCGCGTGATCACGGGACTGCCGGTTTGAGAATAGGATGATAATTTACAAATTCCTATACTTAGGTTTAAAACATGGCGATAGTGTGTGAAAACCCGAAGCAGCCCCCAAACGGCCCTGTTAGTGGTACCAACACCTCTCACGGGACCAATGTAACTCGCAGGAACTCACCGCACCACCACGGGACTCCCGGTTTGAGAATATGTTCATAATTTTCATATTTCTAGGCTTAGGATTAAAAACATGGTGTTAGTGGATGAAAACCCAAAACATCCCCCGAATGGCCCCGTGAGTGGAAACAACACCTCGAACGAGACCAACGTAATTCGTAGGAACTTACCGCACGATCATGGGACTCTTGGTTTGAGAATATGACGATAAATTAAAAATATCAAGACATAAGGAAATTATGGCGTTAGTGGGTGAAAACACGAAACAACCCCTGAACGGCCCCGTGAGTGGCACCACCACCTCGCACGAGACCAGTGTAACTCGTAGGAACTCAGCACGTGATTTTGGGACTCCAGATTTGTGAACACGATGATAATTTGTATACTTCTAGACTTAGGCTTAAAAACATGGCGTTAGTGGGTGAAAACTCGAACAACCCTCGAACGGCTCCGTTAGTGCCACAAACACGTCGCACGGGACATATGTAACTCGTAGGAACCCACCGCGTGATCATGGGGCTCCCAATTTGATAATACGATGATAATTTGCATATTTTTAGACTTAAGCATAAAAACACGGCGTTAGGGGGTGCAAACTCGAAACTACCCTCGAACGGCTCCGCGAGTAGCACCAACACCTTGCACGGGACCTACGTAACTCGTAGGAACTAACCGCACGATCAAGGGACTCCCAGTTTGAGAATATGAAGATATTTCGCATATTTCTTAACTTAGGCATAAAAACATGACGTTAGTGGGTGAAAACCCGAAACATCCCCCGAACGGCTCCATGAGTGGCACTAACCCCGCCCATAGGAACTTACCGCGCGATCACGAGACTCTGACTTTGGGAGTACAATGATAATTTGGATATTTCTAGACTTAGGTATAAAAACATGGTGTTAGAAGGTAAAAACCCGAACGGCTCCGTGAGTGGCACCAACACCACACATGGGACCAACGTAACTCGTAGGAATCGACTGCGCGATCACGGGACTATCGATTTGATAATACGATGATAATTTTCATATTTCTAGACTTAGGCATAAAATCACAACCTTAGTGGGTGAAAACCCGAAGTAGCCCCCGAACGGCCCCGTGAGTGGTACCAATACCGCGTACAGGACCAATGTAACTCGAAGGAACTGACTGCGCCATCAAGGGACTCCCGGTTTGAGAGTAGGATGATGATTTACATATTTCTAGACTTAGGCTTCAAAAAATGGTGTTAGTGGGTAAAAACCTAAAACAACCTTGGAACGGCTCCGTGAGTGGCACAAACACCTCGCACGGGACCAATGTAACTCATAGGAACTGACCGTGTGATCATAGGACTCCCGATTTGAGAATACGATGGTAATTTGCATATTTTTAAACTTAAGCCTAAAAACACGGTGTTAGTGGTTGCAAACATGAAACGTCCCCCGAACGGCGTTGTGAGTGGCACCAACACCTCGCATGGGATGAATTTAACTCGTAGGATTTGATCGCACGATCAAGGGATACCTGATTTGAGAATACGACAATAATTTGCATATTTCTAGACTTAGGCTTAAAAACATGGCGTTAGTGGGTGAAAACCCGAAAGAGCCCCCGAACTACTCCGTGAGTGGCACCAACACCTCACACGGGATCAATGTAAGTCGTAGGAGCTGACTGTGTGATTACGGGACTCCTGATTTGAGAATACTTCGATAAGTTGCATATTTCTAGATTTAAGCTTAAAAACATGGTGTTAGCGAGTGAAAAGCCAAATGAGCAACTGAACAGCCCTGTGAGTGGCACCAACACCTCGCACGGGACCAACGTAACTCGTACGAACTGATCGCGCGATGGAATCCCAATTTGACAAAATGATGATAATTTGCATATTTCTAGACTTAGGCATAAAAACATGGCGTTAGAAGGTAAAAACCCGAACGTCCCCGTGAATGGCACCAACACGTCGCACGGTACCAATGTAACTCATTGGAAATGATCGCAAAATTATGCGACTCCCGATTTGAGAATACGTCAATAATTTTCACATTTCTATATTTAAGCATAAAAACATGGTGCTAGCAAGTGAAAAGCCAAAAGAGACACCGAACAGCCCTATGAGTGGCACCAACACCTCGCACGGGAACAACGTAACTCGTAGGAACTGACCACGCGATCATGGGACTCCCGATTTGACAAAACAATGATAATTTGTATATTTTTAGACTTAAGCATAAAAACATGGCATTAGCGAGCCCAAATAACCCCCGAACGGCCCCATGAGTGGCACCAACACCTCGCACAGGACCAATGTATCTAGTAGTACTTGATCGCGTGATCACGGGACTCTTGATTTGCAAAATGATGATAATTTTTATATTTCTAGACATAGGCATAAAAACATGGCGTTAGTGTGTGAAAAACCCAAAGAGCCCATGAACGGCTCCGTGAGTGGAACCAACAACTCACACGAGACCAATGTAACTCGTAGGAACTGACCACGTGATCATGGGACTCCCAGTTTGTGAATACGATGATAATGTACATATTTCTAGACTTAGGGATAAAAACATGGCGTTTGTGGGTGAAAACACGAAGAAGCCCCCCAACGGCCCCGTGAGTGGTACCAACACCTCGCACCGGACCAATGTAACTTGAAAGAACTAATCGTGCTATCACGGGACTCCCGATTTGAGAATATGATGATAATATCCATATTTATAGAGTTAGGCTTAAAAACATGGCGTTAGTGGATGAAAACCCAAAATAGTCCCCGAACGGCCCCGTGAGTGTTCCCAACACCTCGCACGGGACCAATCTAACTCGTAGGAACTTACCTCGCGATCACGGGACTCTTGGTTTGAGAATACGATCACAATTTAAAAATATCAAGACTTAAGCAAATTATGGCGTTAGTGGGTGAAAACTCGAAACAACTCCTGAATGGACCCGTGAGTGGCCCCAACACCTTGCACGGGACCAATGTAACTCGTAGGAACTCACCGCCCGATTTTGGGACTCTCGGTTTGAGAATACAATGATAATTTTTATATTGCTAGACTTAGGCTTAAAAACATGGCGTTAGTGGGTGAAAACCCGAAACAACCCTCGAACGGCTCCGTGAGTGGAACCAACACATCGCACGGGTCCAATGTAACTCATAAGACCTGATCGCACGATCAAGGGGCTCCTAGTTTTAGAATACGACGATAATTTTCATATTTCTTTAATAAGGAAAAAAATGGCGTTAGTGGCCGAAAAACCCGAAACATCCCCTAAACAGCTCCGTGAGTGGCAGTAATACCTCGTATGCGACAAATCTAACACGTAGTAACTTACCGCGTGATCACGAAACTTCGATTTTAGGAATATGATGAAAATTTACATATTTCTAGAATTAGGCATAAAAAGATGCCATTAGAAGGTAAAAACTCGAACGGCTCCGCGAGTGGCACGAACACCTCGCGCGGGACCAATGTAACTCGTAGGAACTAACCGAACGATCACAGGACTCCCAGTTTGAGAATACGATGATAATTTGCATATTTCTAGACTTAAGCATAAAAACACGGCGTTAGTGGGTGAAAACTCAAAACAACCCCCGAATGGCTCGGTGAGTAGAACCAACACCTCGCACGAGACCAATGTAACTCGTAGGAACTGACCGCACGATCAAGGGACTCCCAGTTTGAGAATACGATGATAATTTGCATATTTCTTGACTTAGGCATAAAAACATGGTGTTAGTGGGTGAAAACCCGAATCATCACCCCAACGGCTCCGCGAGTGGCACTAACACCTCGCACGGGACAAATCTAACAAGTAGGAACTTACCGCGTGATCACGGGACTCCGAGTTTGAGAATACGATGATAACTTATATATTTCTGGACATAGGCATAAAAACATGGCGTTACAAGGTAAAAACTCGAATGGCCCCGTGAGTGGCACCAACACCTCGTACGGGACCAATGTAACTAGTAGGAACTGACCACAAAATCACGGGACTCCTAGTTTGAGAATACATTGATAATTTGCTCAATTTTAGATTTAAGCTTAAAAAAATGATGTTAGTGAGCGAATAACCAAAACAACCCCCGAATGGCCCCGTGAGTGGTACCAACACCTCACACGGGACCAACTTAACTCGTAGGAACTGGCTTCATGATCACGGGACTCCCAGTTTGAGAAAACGACGACTATTTGTATATTTCTAGACTTAGGCAAAAAAATGGTGTTAGCGGGTGAAAACCCGAAACAATCCCCGAATGGCCCCGTGAGTGGCACTAACACCTCACACGGGTCAAATGTAACTCATAGGAACTTATCACATGATCACAGGACTCCCGATTTCAGAATACGATGACCATTTAAAAATATCACGATTTAAGCAAAACACGGCGTTAGTGGGTGAAAACCCAAAACAATCCCAGAACATCCCTGTGAGTGGCACTAACACCTCGCACGAGGCCAACGTAACTCGTAAGAACTGGTCGCGCAATCATGAGACACTCGGTTTAAGAATATCACAATAATTTAAAAATACCAAGACTTAAGAAAAACATGGCGTTAATGGGAAAAAACCTGAAATATCTCCTGATCGACCCCGTTAGTGGCACCACCACCTCGTACGGGACCGATGTTACACGTAGGAACTGACTACGCGATCACGAGACTGCCGATTTGAGAATTTGACGATAATTTGCATATTTCTAGATTTAGGCATAAAAACACAGAATTAGTGGGTGAAAACCCAAAACATGCCTCGAACGACCCCGTAAGTGGTACCAACACCTCGTACGGGACCATTGTAACTCTTAGCAACTGACCCCACCATCACGAAACTCCTGGTTTGAAAATACGATGATAACTTGTATATTTCTAGACTTAAGCTTAAAAATATGGCATTCGCTAGTGAAAACCCTAAATAGACCCCGAATGGCCCGGGAGTTGCACCAACACCTCACTCGAGAGTAATGCGACTCGTAGGAACTTACCACGCTATCATGGGACTCCCGGTTTGAGAATACGATGATAATTTAAAAAATCAGGACTTAAGCAAAATATGGCGTTAGTGGGGGAAAACTAGAAATAACTCCCAAACTGCCACGTGAGTGGCACCAACACCTCGCACGGGACCAATGTAATTCGTAGGAAATGACTGCGCGATCATGGGACTCCCTGTTTCAGAATATGATGATAATTTGTAAATTTCCAGACTCTGGCTTAAAACATGGCGATAGTGTGTGAAAACCCGAAAGGGCCCCCGAACGGCTCCGTGAGTGGGACCAACACCTCGCACTGGACCAATGTAACTAAAAGGAATTGACCGCGCGATCACGGGACTCTCGGTTTGAGAATACGATGATAATTTGCAAATTTCAAGACTTAAGCATAAAAACACAGCGTTAGTGGGTGAAAACCCGAAGCAGCCCCCGAACGGCCCCGTGAGTGGTACCAATACCCCGCACATGACCAATGTAACTTGAAGGAACTGACCCTGCCATCACGGGAATCCCGATTTGTGAATACAATGATAATTTACATATTTCTAGACTTAGACATAAAAGCACGACGTTAGTGGGTGAAAACCCAAAGCAGCCCCCAAACGGCCCCGCGAGTGTTACCATCACCTCGCACGGAACCAATGTAACTCGAAGAAACTGATAGTGCCATCACGGGACTATCGATTTGAGAATACGATCATAGTCTGCTTATTTCTAGACTTAGGCATAAAAACACACTGTTAGTAGGTGAAAACCCGAACCAGCCTCCGAACGGCCCCGCGAGTGGTACCAACACCTCGCACTCAACCAATGTAACTCGTAAGAACTGACCGCATGATCACGGGACTCCAAGTTTGAGACCATGATGATAATTTTTATATTTATAGACTTAGGCATAGAAACACGACGTTAGTGGGTGAAAACTCGTAGCAGCCCCCAAACGGCCTCGTGAGTGGCACCAACACCTCGCACGAGACCAGTGTAACTCGAAGGAACTGACCGGGCCATCACGGGACTCCCAATTTGAGAATACGATGATAGTTTGCATATTTCTAGACTTAGCCTTAAAAACATGACATTAGTGGGTGAAAACCCAAAATAGCCCTCGAACGTCCCCGTGAGTGGCACCAACACCT
Organism: Sambucus nigra; assembly: GCA_949130495.1. Taxonomy (NCBI): domain Eukaryota; kingdom Viridiplantae; phylum Streptophyta; class Magnoliopsida; order Dipsacales; family Adoxaceae; genus Sambucus; species Sambucus nigra. Next base: position 251,212,373 of record OX422209.1, read on the forward strand.
CGCACGGTACCGATGTAACTTGTAGGAAAATACCGCGTGATCATGGGACTCTTGATTTTAGAATACGACGATAATTTCATCATTTCTAGATTTGAGCATAAATACATGGCGTTAGTGAGTGAAAAGCCAAAACAACCCCTGAACGGCCCCGTGAGTGGCACTAACACCTCGCACGAGACCAATATAACTCGTAGGAACTGACCGTGCGATCACGGGACTCTCGATTTGAGAATACGACGATAATTTGAATATTTCTATACTTAGGCTTTAAAATAAGGCGTTAGTGGGTGAAAACCCGAAACAGACCCCGAATGACCCTATAAGTGGCACCAACACCTCGCTCGGGACCAATGTAATATGTAGAAACTCATCGTGCGATTACGGGTCTCCCGATTTGAGAATAAGATGATAATTTTTATATTTCTAGACTTAGGTTTAAAAACATGGCGTTAGGGGATGAAAAATCGAAACAACCCCCAAATGGCCTTGTGAGTGGCACCAACACCTCGCACGGGACCAATGTAACTCGTAGGAACTGACCGTGCGATCACGACACTCCCGGTTTGAGAATACAATGATAATTTTCATATTTGTAGACTTAGGCTTAAAAACATGGCGTTAGTGGGTGCAAGCTCGAAACAGCCCCCGAACGCCTCCATGAGTGGCACCAAAACCTCGCACGGGACTAATGGAACACGTAGGAACTGACCGCGTGATCACGAGACCCCAGTTTGAGAATATGATGATAATTTTCATATTTCTAGACATAGGCATAAAAATATGGCATTAGTTGGTGAAAACCTGAAACAGCCCCCGAACTCTCCCTGCATGTCACTAACCCCTCGCACAGGACAAATCTAACTCGTAGGAACTTACTGTGGGATCACGGGACTCCCTATTTGAGAATACGATGGAAATTTACATATTTCTAGACTTAGGCATAAAAACATGGCGTTAGAAGGTAAAAACCCGAATTAGCCCCCGAGCGGCCCCGTGAGTGGCACCAACACCTCACACGGGACTAATGTAACTCGTATGAACTGACCGCGCAATCATGGGACTCTCGATTTGAGAGTACGTCGATAATTTGCATATTTCTAGATTTAAGCCAACAAAGATGGCGTTAGTGAGTGAAAAGCCAAAAGAGCCACCGAACACCCTCGTGAGTGGAACCAACACCTCGCATGGGACCAACGTAACTCGTAGGAACGGACCGTGCGATTACGGGACTCTTTGTTTGAGAAAACAATGATAATATTTATATTTCTAGACTTAGGCATAAAAACTTGGAGTTAGCGGGTGAAAACCCTAAACAATCCCCGAACGGCCCCATGAGTGGCACCAACACCTCGCACAGGACCAATGTAACTAGTTGGAACTGACCGCGCAATCACGGGACTCCCAGTTTGAGGATATGATGATAATTTGTATATTTCTATCTTTAGGCTTGAAAACATGGCGTTAGTGTGTGAAAACCCAAAAGAGCCCCCTAACGGCTCCGTGAGTGGCACCAACACCTCACACGGGACCAATATAACTCATATGAACTGACCGCATGATCACGGGACTCCTGGTTTATGAATACAATGATAATGTGCATATTACTAGACTTAATAATAAAAACACGATGTTAGTGGGTAAAAATCCGAAGCATCCCCTGAACGGCCCCGTGAGTGGCACCAACACCTCGCACGGGACCAACGTAACTCGAAGGAGCATATCACATCATCACAGGACTCCCGATTTTAGAATACGATAATAATCTGCATGTTTCTAGACTTAGGCATAAAAACATGGCGTTAGTGGGTGAAAACCCAAATCAGCCCTCGAACGGCCTCGTGAGTGGTACCAACACCTCGCACGGAACCAACCTAACTTGAAGGAACTGACCGCACCATCACGGGACTCTCGGTTTGAGAATACGATGATAATTTCAATATTTATAGACTTAGGCTTAAAAATATGGCGTTAGTGAGTTAAAACCAAAAACAACCCCCAAACGACCCCGTGACCAACACCTCGCACGACTTACCGTCCAATAATGGGACTATTGGTTTGAGAATACGACGATAATTTAAAAATATCAAGACTTCAGAAAATTATGGCGTTAGTGGGTGAAAACTCTAAACAACTCCTGAACGGCCCCGTGAGTGGCACCAGCACCTCGTACTGGACCAATGTAACTCATAGGAACTCGCCGCGCGATTTCTGGACTCTCGATTTGAGAATACGATGATAATTTGAATATTTCTAGACTTAGGATTAAAAACATGGCGTTAGTGGGTAAAAAGCCGAAACATCCCTCGAACGGCTCCGTCAGTGGCACCAACACGTCGCACGGGATATATGTAACTCGTAGGAACTGACCGCGTGATAATTGGACTCCCGATTCGAGAATATGATGATAATTTACATATTTCTAGACTTAAGCATAAAAACACAATGTTAGTGGGTGCAAACTCGAAACTACGCTCAAACATCCCCGTGAGTGGCACCAACACCTCGCTCGGGACCAATGTAACTCATAGAAATAGATCGCAAAATCACGGGACCAATGTAACTCGAGGGAACTGATCGCGCCAACACGGGACTCTCGGTTTGAGAATACGATGACAATTTGCATATTTCTAGACTTAGGCATAAAATCATAGGGTTAGAAGGTAAAAACTCGAATGACCTCGTGAGTGGAACCCACACCTCGCACGATACCAATGTAACTCGTTGGAAATGACCGCAAAATCGTGGGACTCTCGATTTGAGAATACGTCGATAATTTGTACATTTCTAGGTTAAAGCTTAAAAACATGGCATTAGCGAGTGAAAAGCCAAAACAGCCCCTGAATGGCCCCATGAGTGGCACTAAATCCTTGCACGAGACCAATGTAAATCATAGGAACTGACCGCGCGATCGACGATAATTTGCATATTTCTTTACTTAGGCTTAAAAATAAGGCGTTAGTGGCTGAAAGCCTGAAACAGACCTCGAACGACCCTGTAAGTGGCACCAACACCTCGTTCGGGACTAATTTAACATGTAGAAACTCACCGCGCGATGACGAGTCTCCTAGTTTGAGAATAAGATGATAATTTGCATATTTCTAGACTTAGGCTTAAAACGTGGCATTAGGGGGTGAAAACCCGAAATAACACCTCGAACGACCCCGTGAGTGGAACCAACATCTCACATAGGACTAATGTAACTCGTAGGAACTGATCGTGCGATCACGGGACTCCCGATTTGAGAATGCGACAATAATTTGAATATTTATGGACTTATGCATAAAAACACAATGTTAGTGGGTGAAAACCCGAAACATCCCCCGAACGGCTCCGTGAGTGGTTATAACACCTCGTACGGGACAAATCTGACACGAAGGAACTTATCACGCGATCACAGGACTTCGAGTTTGAGAATACGATGATAATTTTCATATTTCTCGACTTAGTCAAAAAAACATGGCGTTAGAGGGTAAAAACCCGAAAAGCCCCGTGAGTGGCACCAACACCTCTCCCGAGACCAATGTAACTTGTTGGAACTGACCGCAAATTCACGGGACTCCCGGTTTGATAATACGTTGATAATTTGCACATATATAGATTTAAGTGTAAAAACATGGCGTTAGCGAGTGAAAAGACAAAAGAGCCCCCGAATGGCCCCGTGAGTGGCACCAACCCCTTGCACGGGACCAACAAAACTCATACGAACTGACTGCAAGATCACGGAACTCTCGGTTTGAGAATACGATGATATTTTGCATATTTCTGGACTTAGGCTTAAAAACATGGCGTTAGTGGGTGAAAAACTGAAAGAGCCCCATAATGGCTCAGTGAGTGGCACCAACACCTCGCGCGGGACCAATGTAACTCGTAGGAACTGAGTGTGCGATCACGAAACTTCTGATTCAAGAATATAATGATAATTTGGATATTTCTAGACTTAGGCATAAAAACACGATGTTAGTGGGTGAAAACCTGAAGCAACCCCCGAACAGCCCCGTGAGGTGTACCAACACCTCGGACGGGACCAATTTAACTTGAGGGAACTAACCGCGCCCTCACGGGACTTATAGTTTAAGAATATGATGGAAAATTGTATATTTCTAGATGTAGGAATAAAATCGTGGTGTGAGAAGGTAAAAACTCGAATGGCCCCATGAGTGGCACCAATACCTCACACGGTACCAATGTAACTTGTAGGAAATGATCGCAAAATCATGGGACTCTCGATTTGAGAAAACGTTGATAATTTGAACATTTCTAGATTTAAGATTAAAAACATGGCGTTTGTAAGTGAAAAGCCAAAACAGCCCCCGAACGGCCCCGTGAGTGGCACCAACACCTCGCACGGGACCAATGTAACTCGTAGGAACTGACCGCATGATCACGGGACTCCCAATTTGAGAATACGATGATAATTTGTATATTTCTAGCTTTAGGCTTGAAAATATGGTGTTAGTGTGTGAAAACCCGAAAGAGCCCCCGAACGGCTCTATGAGTGGCACCAACACCTCGCACGGGACCAATGTAATTCATAGGAACTGACCGCACAATCACGGGACTCCTGGTTTGTGAATACAATGATAATGTGCATATTACTAGACTTAGTCATAAAAATACAACGTTAGTGGGTGAAAATCCGAAGCATCCCCTGAATGACCCCGTGAGTGGTACTAACACCTCGCACGGGACGAACGTTAGTCGAAGGAATAGATCACATCATCACAGGACTCTCGGTTTTAGAATATGATGATAATCTGCATGTTTCTAGACTTAGGCATAAAAACACGGCGTTAGTGGGTGAAAACACAAATAAGCCCCCGAACAACCTCGTGAGTGGTACCAACACCTCGCACGGGACCAACGTGACTTGAAGGAACTGACCACTCTATTACGGGACTCCTGATTTGAGAATACGATGATAATATTAATATTTATAGACTTAGGCTTAAAAACATGGCGTTAGTGAGTGAAAACCCAAAATAGCCCCGAACGACCCCGTGACCAACACCTCGCACGGGACCAATGTAACTCGTAGGAACTTACCTTGTGATAATGGGACTATTGGTTTGAGAATACGACGATAATTTAAAAATATCAATGCTTAAGCAAATTATGGCTTTAGTGGTTCAAAACTATAAACAACTCCTGAACGGCCCCGTGAGTGGCACCAGCACCTCGCACCGGACCAATGTAACTCATAGGAACTCACCGCGCGATTTCTAGTCTCTCGATTTGAGAATATGATGATAATTTGCATATTTCTAGACTTAGGCTTAAAAGCATGGCGTTAGTGGGTGAAAACCCGAAACAGCCCTCGAACGGCTCCGTCAGTGGCACCAACACGTCGCACGGGATATATGTAACTCGTAGGAACTGACCGCGTGCTCATGGGACTCCCGATTTGAGAATATGATGATAATTTGCATATTTCTAGACTTAAGCATAAAAACACGACGTTAGTGGGTGCAAACTCAAAAGTGCCCCCAAACAGCCCCATGAGTGGCACCAACACTTCACACAGGACCAATGTAACTCATAGGAACTTACCGCGTGACTATGGTACTGTTAGTTTGAGAATACGAAGATAATTTAAAAATAACAAGACTTAAGAAAAATATGACGTTAGTAGGTGAAAACCCAAAATGGCTCTGTGAGTGGCACCAACACATCGTACGGAACCAATGTAACTCGAGGGAACTGACCGCGCCATCACGGGACTCTCGGTTTGAGAATACGATGACAATTTGTATATTTCTAGACTTAGGCATAAAATCATGGGGTTAGAAGGTAAAAACTCGAATGACCTCGTGAGTGGTACCCACACCTCGCACGATACCAATGTAACTTGTAGGAAATAACCGCAAAATCACGGGACTCCCGATTTTAGAATACGTCGATAATTTGTACATTTCTAGGTTAAACCTTAAAAACATGGCATTAGCGAGTGAAAAGCCAAAACAGCCCCAGAACGGCCCCATGAGTGGCACTAAATCCTCGCACGAGACCAATGTAACTCGTAGGAACTGACCGCGCGATCACGGGGCTCCCGGTTTGAGAATACGATGATAATTTGCATATTTCTTCACTTAGGCTTAAAAATAAGGCATTAGTGGCTGAAAACCTAAAACAGACCCTGAACGAACCTGTAAGTGGCACCAACACCTCGCTCGGGACTAATTTAACATGTAGAGGCTCAGCGCGCGATGACGGGTCTCCCAGTTTGAGAATAAGACGATAATTTTCATATTTCTAGACTTAGGCTTAAAACATGGCATTAGGGGGTGAAAACCCGAAACAACACCCGAATGGCCCTGTGAGTGGCACCATCACCTCGCACTGGACCAATGTAACTCGTAGGAACTGACTGCGCGATCATGGGACTCCCGGTTTGAGAATACGATGATAATTTGGATATTTCGACACTTACGCTTAAATACGTGATGTTAGTGGGTGAAAACTCGAAAAAGCCCCCGAACGACCCCGTGAGTGGAACCAACACCTCACATAGGACAAATGTAACTCGTAGTAACTGACCGGGCGATCACCGGACTCCCTATTTGAGAATGCAACAATAATTTGAATATTTCTGGACTTATGCATAAAAATACGATGTTAGTGGGTGCAAACCCGAAACATCCCCCGAACGGCTCCGTGAGTGGCTCTTACACCTCGTACGGGACAAATCTAACACGAAGGAACTTATCACGCGATCACGGGACTTCGAGTTTGAGAATATGATGATAATTTTCATATTTCTCGACTTAGTCATAAAAACATGACGTTAGAGGGTAAAAACCCGAAAAGCCCCATGAGTGGCACCAACACCTCTCCCGAGACCAATGTAACTCGTAGGAACTGACCGCAAATTCACAGGACTCCCGGTCTGATAATACGTTGATAATTTGCACATATATAGATTTAAGCGTAAAAACATGGCGTTAGCGAGTGAAAAGCCAAAAGAGCCCCCGAATGGCCCCATGAGTGGCACCAACCCCTTGCACGGGACCAACGAAACTCATACAAACTGACTGCATGATCACTGGACTATCGGTTTGAGAATACGACGATACTTTTCATATTTCTAGATTTAGGCTTAAAAACATGGCGTTAGTGGGTGAAAAACTTAAAGTTCCCCAGAACGGCTAAGTGAGTGGCACCAACACCTCGCGCGGGTCCAATATAACTCGTAGGAACTGACTGTGCGATCACGAGACTCCTGATTCGAGAATATAATGATAATTTGCATATTTCTAGACTTAGCCCTAAAAACACGATGTTAGTGGGTGAAAACCTGAAGCAGCCCCCGAACAGCCCCGTGAGGGGTACCAACACCTCGGACGGGACCAATTTAACTCGAGGGAACTAATCGCGCCATCACGGGACTCATAGTTTGAGAATATGATGGAAATTTTCATATTTCTAGATGTAGGCAGAAAAGCATGGCATGAGAAGGTAAAACCCCGAATGGCCCCATGAGTGGAACCAATACCTCACACGGTACCAATGTAACTTGTAGGAAATGATCGCAAAATCACGGAACTCTCGATTTGAGAAAACATCGATAATTTGAACATTTCTAGATTTAAGATTAAAAACATGGCGTTAGCAAATGAAAAGCCAAAACAGCCCCCGAAAGGCCCCGTGAGTGGCACCAACACCTCGCACGGGACCAACGTAACTCGTAGGAACTGACCGCGCGATCACGGGACTCCCAGTTTGAGAATACGAGGATAATTTATATACTTCTAGCTTTAGGCTTGAAAACATGGCGTTAGTGTGTGAAAACCCGAAAGAGCCCCTGAACGGCTCTGTGAGTGGCACCAACACCTCGCAGGGGACCAATGTAACTCATAGGAACTGATCGCGCGATCACGGGACTCTTGGTTTATGAATACACAGATAATGTGCATTTTACTAGACTTAGTCATAAAAACACGACGTTAATGGGTGAAAATCCGAAGCGGCCCCTGAACGGACCCGTGATTGGTACCAACACCTCGCACGGGACCAACGTAACTCAAAGGAACATATCACATCATCACAGGACTCTCAGTTTTAGAATACGATGATAATCTGCATGTTTCTAGACTTGGGCATAAAAACACGGCATTAGTGGGTGAAAACCCAAATAAGCCCCCGAACGGCCTCGTGAGTGGTAACAACACCTCGCACGGGACCAACATAACTTGAAGGAACTGACCGTGCCATCACGGGACTCCCGATTTGAGAATACGATGATAATTTCAATATTTATAGACTTAAGCTTAAAAACATGGCGTTAGTGAATGAAAACCCAAAATAGCCCCCGAACGACCGCGTGACCAACACCTCGCACGGGACCAATGTAACTCGTAGGAACTTACCGTGCGATAATGGGAATATTGGTTTGAGAAGACAACGATAATTTAAAAATATCAAGACTTAAGGAAATTATGGCTTTAGTGGTTGAAAACTCTAAACTACTCCTGAACGGCCCCGTGAGTGGCACCAACACCTCCCACTGGACCAATGTAACTCATAGGAACTCACCGCGCGATTTATCGACTCCTGATTTGAGCATATGATGATAATTTGCATATTTCTAGACTTAGGCTTAAAAACATGGCGTTAGTGGGTGAAAACCCGAAACAACCCTCAAACGGCTTCGTTAGTGGAACTAACACGTCGCACTAGATAAATGTAACTCATAGGAACTAACCGCGTAATCATGGGACTCCCGATTTGAGAATATGATGATAATTTGCATATTTCTAGACTAAAGCATAAAAACACAATGTTAGTGGGTGCAAACTCGAAACCGCCACCGAATTGCCCCGTGAGTGGCACCATCACCTCGCACGGGACCAATGTAACTCGTAGGAACTTACCGATTGATTACGGGACTCTTAGTTTGAGAATATGATGATAATTTAAAAATAATTAGAGTTAAGAAAAATATGACGTTAGTAGGTGAAAACCCAAAACGGCTCCGTGAGTGGCACCAACACCTCGCACGGAACCAATGTAACTCGAGGGAACTGATCGCGCCATCACGGGACTCTCGGTTTGAGAATACGATGACAATTTTCATATTTCTAGACATAGGCATAAAATCATGGGGTAAGAAGGTAAAAACTCGAATGACCTCGTGAGTGGCACCCACACCTCGTACGGTACCAATGTAAGTCGTAGGAAATGACTGCAAAATCATGGGACTCCCGGTTTGAGAATATGTCAATAATTTGTACATTTCTAGGTTAAAGCTTAAAAACATGCCATTAGCGAGTGAAAAGACAAAACAACCCCTAAACGGCCCCATGAGTGGCACTAAATCCTTGCACGAGACCAATGTAACTCGTAGGAACTGACCGCGCGATCACGGGACTCACGGTTTGAGAATATGACGATAATTTGCATATTTCTTTACTTAGGCTTAAAAATAAGGCGTTAGTGGCTGAAAACGTGAAACAAACCCCGAAAGACCCTGTAAGTTGCACTGACACCTCGCTCCGGACTAATTTAACATGTAGAAACTCACCGCGCGATGACGGGTCTCCAAGATTGAGAATAAGATGATAATTTGCATATTTCTAGACCTAGGCTTAAAACATGGCCTTAGGGGGTGAAAACCCGAAACAATACCCGAATGGCCCCTTAGTGTCACCATCACCTCGTACTGGACCAATGTAACTCATACGAGCTGACTGCGCGATCACGGGACTCCCGGTTTGAGAATACGATGATAATTTGGATATTTCGAGACTTAAGCTTAAAAATCTAATGTTAGTGGGTGAAAACTCGAAACAGCCCCCGAACGACCCCGTGAGTGGAACCAACACCTCTCATAGGACTAATGTAACTCGTAGGAAGTGACCAGGCGATCACGGGACTCCCGATTTGAGAATACGACGATAATTTGCATATTTCTGGACTTATGCATGAAAACACGATGTTAGTGGGTGAAAACCCGAAACATCCCCCAAACGGCTCCGTGAGTGGCTCTTACACTTCGTACGGGACAAATCTAACACGAAGGAAGTTATCACGCGATCACGGGACTTCGAGTTTTAGAATATAATGATAATTTTCATATTTCTCGGTTAGTCATAAAAACATGGCATTAGAGGGTAAAAACTCGAAAAGCTCCGTGAGTGGCACCAACACATCTCCCGAGACCAATGTAACTCGTAGGAACTGATCGCAAGTTCACGGGACTCCCGGTTTGATAATACATTGATAATTTGCGCATATATAGATTTAAGCATAAAAATGTGGCGTTAGCGAGTGATAAGCCAAAAGATCCCCCGAATGGTCCCGTGAGTGGCACCAACCCCTTGCACGGGACCAACGAAACTCATACGAACTGACTGCATGATCACGGGACTCTCGGTTTGAGAATACGACGATATTTTGCATATTTCTAGACTTAGGCTTAAAAACATGGCGTTAGTGGGTGAAAAACCCAAAGAGCCCCAGAATGGCTCCGTGAGTGGCACCAACACCTCTCGTGGGACCAATGTAACTCGTAGGAACTGACTGTTCGATCACGAGACTCCTGATTCGAGAATATAATGATAATTTGCATATTTCTAGACTTAGGCAAAAAAACACGATGTTAGTGGGTGAAAACCTGAAGCAGCCCCCGAACAGCCCCGTGAGGGGTACCAACACCTCGGACGGGAACAATTTAACTCGAGGGAACTAACCGCGCCATCACGGGACTCATATTTTGAGAATATGATGGAAATTTGCATATTTCTAGACGTAGGCATAAAAGCATGGCGTGAGAAGGTAAAAACCCGAATGACTCCATGAGTGGCATCAATACCTCACACGGTACCAATGTAACTCGTAGGAAATGACTACAAAATCACGGGACTCTTGGTTTGAGAAAACGTCGATAATTTGAACATTTCTAGATTTAAGATTAAAAACATGGCGTTAGCAAGTGAAAAGCCAAAACAGCCCCCGAACGCCCCGTGAGTGGCACCAACACCTCACACGGGACCAACGTAACTCGTAGGGACTGACCGCTCGATCACGGGACTCTCGGTTTGAGAAAACAACGATAACTTGTATATTTCTAGACTTAGGCATAAAAACATGGCATTAGCAGGTGAAAACCTGAAACAGGCCCCGAACGGCCTCGTGAGTGGAACCAACACCTCACATGGGACCAATATAAGTCGTAAGAACTTATCGCATGATCACGAGACTCTCGGTTTGAGAATACGAGGATAATTAAAAAATATCAGAACTTAAGCAAAACATGGCGTTTGTGGGTGAAAACCCAAAACAACCCCCGAACGGCCTCGTGAGTGGCAGTAACACCTCGTACGAGAGCAATGTAACTCGTAGGAACTGATCACGCGATCACGGGACTCTCAGTTTGAGAATACGACAATAATTTGCATATTTCTTTACTAAGGCTTAAAAATAAGGCGTTAGTTGGTGAAAACCCGAAATAGGCGCCGAATGAACCTGTAAGTGGCACCAACACCTCACTCGGGACCAATGTAACATGTAAAAACTCACCGTGCGATTATGGGTCTCCCGATTTGAGAATAAGATGATAATTTGTGTATTTCTTACCCTAGGTTTAAAAACATGGCATTAGGAGGTGAAAATACAAAACAACCCCCGAATGGGCCCGTGAGTGGCACCAACACCTCGCACTGAACCAATGTAACTCGTATGAACTGACCGCACGATCACGGGACTCTCGGTTTGAGAATACGATGATAATTTGCATATTTCTAGACTTAGTCTTAAAAATATGACATTAGTGGGTGAAAACTCGAAACAACCCCCGAACGACCCCATGAGTGGAACCAACACCTCGTACAGGACTAATGTAACTCGTAGGAACTGATCGATCGATCACGAGACTCTCGATTTGAGAATACGATGATAATTTGCATATTTCTAGACTTATGCATAAAAACACGACGTTAGTGGGTGCAACCTCGAAACAACCCTCGAACGCCTCCGTGAGCGGCACCTACACCTCGCATGGGACCAATGTAACTCGTAGGAATTGACCGGGTGATTACGGGGCCCCAATTTGAGAATACGACGATAATTTGCACATTTCTAGACTTAGGCATAAAAACATGGCGTTAGTGGGTGAAAACCCGAAACAGCCCCCGAGTGGCTCTGTGACTGTCACTAACACCTCGCACGGGACAAATCTAACTCGTAGGAAATAATGTGGGATCATAGGACTCCCAGTATGAGAATACGATGATAATTTACATATATTTAGACTTAGGCATAAAAACTTGGCGTTAGAAGGTAAAAACCCGAAATAGCCCCCGAACGGCCCCGTGAGTGGCACCAACACCTTGTACGGGACCAATGTAACTCGTAGGAACTGACCGCGCAATCACGGGACTCCCGATTTGATAATACGTCAATAATTTGCATATTTCTAGATTTAAGCTAAAAAACATGGCGTTAGTGAGTGAAAGCCAAAAGAGCCACCGAACAGCCCCGTGAGTGGCAATAACACCTCGTACGGGACCAACGTAACTCGTAGGAACTTATCGCGTGATTACGAGACTCTTAGTTTCAGAATACGACGATAATTTTAAAAAATCAAGACTTAAGCAAAATATGACGTTAGTAGGTGAAAACCCAAAACAACACCTGAACGTCCCCGTGAGTGGCACCAGCACCTCGCATGGGACAAATGTAACTCGTAGGAACTCACCGCACAGTTACAAGACTCCTGGTTTGAGAATACGATGATAATTTGCATATTTTAAGACTTAGGCTTAAACACATGGCGTTGGTGGGTGAAAACCCGAAACATCCCTCGAACGGATCCGTGAGTGGCACCAACACCTCGCACGGGACCAATGTAATACGTAGGAACTGAGCGCGTGATCACAACACTCCCGATTTGAGAATCTGATGATAATTTGCATATTTTGGGACTGAAGCAAAAAAACACGGCGTTAGTGGGTAAAAACTCGAAATAGCCCCCGAACGGCCTTATGAGTGTCACCAACACCTCGCACGGTACCATTGTAACTCGTAAGAACTGACAGCATGATCAAGGGACTCCCAGTTTGAGAATACGACGATAATTTGCATATTTCTGGACTTATAAAAAAAACTTGGCGTTAGTGGGTGAAAAGTCGAAACATCCTCTGAACGGCTCTGTGAGTGGCACTAACACCTCGCATGTGACAAATCTAACATGTAGGAACTTACCACGCGATGATGAGACTTTGAGTTAGGAATACAATGATAATTTGCATATTTCTTGACTTAGGCATAAAAACATGGCGTTAGTGGGTGAAAACCCAAAACATCCCCGGAACGGCTCCGTGAATGGCAGTAACACCTCGCACGGGACAAATCTAACACGTAGGAACTTACCGTGAGATCAAGGGACTCCGGGTTTGAGAATACGATGATAATTTGCATATTTCTAGACATAGACATAAAACATGGCATTAGATGGTTAAAACCCGAACGACCCTGTGAGTGGCACCAACACCTCGCACGGGACAAATGTAACTCGTTGGAACTGACCGTAAAATCACGGGACTCTCGGGTTGAGAATATGTTGACAATTTGCACATTTATAGATTTAAGATTAAAAACTTGGCATTAGCTAGTGAAAAGACAAAACAGCCCCCGAACGGCCCTGTGAGTGGCAGCAACCCCTCGCACGGGACCAACATAACTCATAGGAACTGACTGCGTGCTCACGGGACTTCTAGTTTAAGAGTACGACAATAATTTTCATATTTCTTGGCTTAAGCTTAAAACATGGCGATAGTGGGTGAAAACCCAAAAGATCCCCTGAACGGCTCCATGAGTGGCACCAACACCTCGCGCTAGACCAATGTAACTCGTAGGAACTGACTACACGATCATGGGGCACTCGGTTTGAGAATATGCTGATAATTTGCATATTTAAAGACTTAGGCATAAAAACACAGCATTAGTGGGTGAAAACCGGAAGGAGCCCCCGAACGGGACCAATCTAACCCGAAGGAACTTACCACGCGATCCCAAGACTCTGGCTTTGAGAATACGATGATAATTTGCATATTTCTCGACTTAGGCATAAAAACATGGTGTTAGAAGGTAAAAACCAAAACGACCCCGTGAGTGGCACCAACATCTCTCCCGAGACCAATGTAACTCGTAGGAACTGCCCGCAAAATCATGGGACTCTCGATTTGAAAATACGTTGATAATTTGCATATTAATCGATTTAAGCATAAAAACATGGCGTTAGCGAGTGAAAACCCAAAATAGCCCCCGAACGGCCCCGTGAGTGACACTAACCCCTCGCACGGGACCAACGTAACTCATAGCAACTGACCGCGCAATCACGGGACTCCCAATTTGAGAATATAACGATAATTTGCATATTTATAGACTTTTGCGGTGAATACCCGAAAGAGCCCCCGAACAGCTCTGTGAGTGGCACCAATACCTCGCGCGGGACCAATGTAACTCATAGGAACTGACTGCGCTATCACGGGACTCCTGGTTTGAGAATATGGTGATAATTTGCATATTTCTAGACATAGGCATAAAAACACGGCGTTAGTGGGTGAAAACCCAAAGCAGTCCCCGAATGGGCCTGTGAGGGGTACGAACAGCTCACACGGGACCAATGTAACTTGATGGAACTAACCGCACCATCACGGGACTACCAGTTTGAGAATATGATGAGAATTTGCTTATTTCTAGACTTAGGCATAAAAGCATGGCGTTAGAAGGTAAAAACCCGAACCGTCGTGTGAGTGGCACCAATACCTCAGACGGTAGCAATGTATCTCGTAGGAAATGACCACAAAATCATGGGACTCCCGATTTGAGAATACATTGATAATTTGCACATTTCTAGATTTATGCTTGAAAACATGGTTTAGCAAGTGAAAAGCCAAAATAGCCCCCAAATGGCCCCATGAGTGGCATCAACACCTTGCACGGGACCAACGTAACTCGTAGGAACTCATCGCATGATGACGAGACTCCCAATTTGTGAAAATGATGATAACTTGTATATTTCTATACTTAGGCATAAAAACATTTCATTAGCAGGTGAAAACCAGAAACCGGCCCCGAACGGCCTCGTGAGTGGCACCAACACCTCGCACGGGACCAATGTAACTCGTAGGAACTTATCGCATGATCACGAGACTCTCAGTTTAATAATATGAGGATAATTTAAAATTTTCACGACTTAAGCAAAACATGGCGTTAGTGGGTGAAAACCCAAAATAGCCCCCGAACGACCCCGTGAGTGGAAGTAACACCTCGCACGAGACCAATGTAACTCGTAGGAACTGATCGCTTGATCACAGGACTCCCGGTTTGAGAATACGACAATAATTTGTATATTTCTTTACTTATTCTTAAAACAAGGCGTTAGTGAGTGAAAACTCGAAACATATCCCGAACGACCCTATAACTGGCACCAACACCTTGCTCGGGACCAATGTAAAATGTAGAAACTCACCGTGCGATTACGGGTATCTCGATTTGAGAATAAGATGATAATTTTCATATTTCTAGCCTTAGTCTTAAAAACAAGGCGTTAGGGGGTGAAAACACGAAAGAACCCCCGAATGGCCCCGTGAGTGGCCCCAACACCTCACACTGGACCAATGTAACTCATAGGAACTGACCGCACATTCAGAGGAATCCCGATTTGAAAATAAGGTGATAATTTGCATATTTCTGGACTTAGTCTTACAAACATGATGTCAGTCGGTGTAAACTCGAAACAACCCCCAAACAACACCGTGAGTGGAACCAACACCTCACACAGGACTAATGTAACTCCTAGGAACTCACCGCGTGATCATGGGACTCCCAGTTTGATAATGCGATGATAATTTGCAGATTTATAGACTTATGCATAAAAACACGATGTTAGTGGGTGCAAACTTGAAACATCCCTCGAACCCCTCCGTGAGTGGCACCAACACGTCGCACGGGACCAATGTAACTCGTAGAAACGGATCGCGTGATCACGGGGCCCCGATTGGAGAATACGATGATAATTTGCATATTTCTAGACTTAGGCATAAAAGCATGGCGTTAGTGGCTAAAAACCCAAAACAGTCCCCGAATGGCTCCGTGAGTGTCAGTAACACCTCGCACGGGGACAAATCTAACTCGTAGGAACTTAGTGTGGGATCATGGGACTTCCGAATTGAGAATACGATGATAATTTTCATATTTCTAAACGTAGACATAAAAACAAGGCGTTAGAAGGTAAAATCCTGAAATAGCCCCCGAACGGTCCAGTGAGTGGCACCAATACCTCGCACGAGACCAATGTAACTGGTAGGAACTGACCGCGCAATCACGGGACTCCCTATTTGATAATATGTCGATAATTTGCATATTTCTAGATTTAAGCTAAAAAACATGGCGTTAGCGAGTGAAAGCCAAAAGAGCCACCGAACAGCCTCGTGAGTGGCACCAACACCTCGTACAGGACCAACGTAGCTTGTAGGAACTTACCGCATGATTACAGGACTCTTGGTTTGAGAATACAACGATAATTTAAAAATATCTAGACTTAAGCAAAATATGACGTTAGTAGATGAAAACCCAAAATAGCTCATGAACGGCCCCGTGAGTGGCACCAGCACCTCGCACGGGACCAATGAGACTCATAGGTACTAACCGCAAAATCACGGGACTCTCGGTTTGAGAATACGTTGATAACTTGCACATTTAAACTTAAAAACATGGCATTAGCGAGTGAAATGCCAAAATAGCCCTCGAACGGCCCCGTGAGTGGCACCAACACCTCGCACGGGACCAACGTAACTGATAGGAACTGACCGCTTAATCACGGGACTCCCAGTTTAAGAATACGATGATAATTTGAAAATTTCTAGACTTAAGCTTAAAAACATGGCGTTAGTGGGTGAAAACCCAAAAGAGAGCCCGAACGGCTCCATGAGTGCCACCAACACCTCGCGCGAGACCAATGTAACTCGTAGGAACAGACTGTGCGATCACGAGACTCTCGGTTTGAGAATATGATGACAATTTGCATATTTTAAGACTTTGGCATAAAAACACAGCGTTAGTGGGTGAAAACCAAAAGCAACCTCCGAATGACCCCATGAGGGGTACGAACACCGCGCACGGGACCAATGTAACTCGAGGGAACTGGCCGCGCCATCATGGTACTCCCAATTTGAGAATACGATGACAATTTGCATATTTCTAGACTTAGGCATAAAAGCATGGCGTTAGAAGGTAAAAACCCGAATGGCCCAGTGAGTGGCACCAACACCTTGCACGGTACTAATGTAACTCGAAGGAAATGACCGCAAAATCATGGGACACCTGGTTTAAGAATACGTCGATAATTTCCACATTTCTAGATTTAAGCTTAAAAACATGGTGTTAGAGAGTGAAAAGCCAAAACAGCCCCCGGACGGCGTCGTGAGTGGCACCAACACCTCGCACGAGACCAATGTAACTTGTAGGAACTGATCGCACGATCATGGGACTCTAGGTTTGAGAATATGATGATAATTTACATATTTCTATATTTAGGCTTAAAAACAAGGCGTTAGTGGGTGAAAACCCGAAACAGGCCCCAAACGACCCTGTAAGTGGCACCAATACCTCGCTTGGGACCAATGTAACATGTAGAAACTCACCACGTGATTGCGGGTCTCCCGATTTGAGAATCAGATAATAATTTTCATATTTCTAGACTTAGGCAAAAAAACATGGCGTTAGGGGGTGAAAACCCAAAACATCCCCCAAATGGCCCCGTGAGTGGCACCCACACCTCGCTCTGGACCAATGTAACTCATAGGAACTGACCGCGTGATCACGGGACTCCCATTTTGAGAATACGATGATAATTTGCATATTTTTAGACTTAGGCTTAAAAACATGGCGCTAGTGGGTGAAAAGTCGAAACGCCCCCCGAATGACCACGTGAGTGGAACCAACACCTCGCACAGGACTAATGTAACTCGTAGGAACTGACCGCACGATCACAGGACTCCCGATTTGATAATGCGACGATAATTTGCAGATTTCTAGGTTTATTCATAAAAAAAACGACGTTAGTGGGTGCACACTCGAAACAACCCCCGAACGCCTTCGTGAGTGGCACAAACACCTCGCACGGGACCAATGTAACTCGTAGGAACTGATCGCGTGATCACTAGACCCCCAATTTAAGAATATGACGATAATTTGCATATTTCTAGATTTAGGCATAAAAACATGGCGTTAGTGGGTGAAAACCCGAAACAGCCCCCGAACGGCTCCGTGAGTGTCAGTAACACCTCACAAGGGAAAAATTTAATTCATAGGAACTTACTGTGGGATCACGGGACTCCCAGTTTGAGAATACGATGATAATTTGCATATTTCTAGACTTAGGCATAAAAACATGGCATTAGAAGGTAAAAACCAAAAATAGCCCCCTAACGGCCCCATGAGTGGCACCAACACCTCGCACGGGACCAATGTAACTCGTAGGAACTGATCGCGCAATCATGGGACTCCCGATTTGATAATACATCGATAATTTGCGTATATCTAGATTTATGCTTCAAAACTTGGCGTTAATGAGTGAAAAGCCAAAAGAGCCACCGAACAGCCCCGTGGGTGGCAGCAACACCTTGCACGGGACCAACATAACTCGTAGGAACTCACCACGTGATCACTGAACTCATGGTTTGAAAAATGATGATAATTTGTATATATCTAGAATTAGGCATAAAAAGTTGGTGTTAGCGGGTGAAAGCTCGAAACAACCCCCGAACGGCCCCATGAGTGGCACCAACATCTCACACAGGACCAATGTAACTAATAGGAATTGATCGCGCGATCGCGGGACTTCCTATTTGAGAATACGACGATAATTTCTATATTTCTAGACTTGGGCTTAAAAACATGGCATTAGTGTGTGAAAAACCGAAAGAGCCCCTAAACGGCTCCGTGAGTGGCAACAACACCTCACACGGGACTAATGTAACTCGTAGGAACTGACTGCGCAATCACGAGCCTACCAGTTCGTGAATACGATGATAATGTGCATATTTATAGACTTAGTCATAAAAACACGACGTTAGTTGGTGAAAACTCGAAGCAGCCCCGTGAGTGTCAACAACACCTCGCACGGGACCAATGTAACTTGATGAAACTGACCGCATCATCACAGGATTCTCGGTTTGAGAATATGATTATAATCTGCATATTTCTAGACTTAGGAAAAAAAAAACACGGCGTTAGTGGGTGAAAACCAGAAGCAGCCCCTGAACGGCCCCGTGATTGGTACCAACACCTCACATGGGACCAATGTAACTCATAAGAACTGATCGCGCCATCATGGGACTCCTAGTTTGAGAATAGGATGATAATTTCCAAATTTCTAGACTTAGGCTTAAAAACATAGCATTAGTGGGTGAAAACCCAAAATAGCCCCCGAACGGCCCCGTGAGTGGCACCAACACCTCGCACGAGACAAATATAACTCATAGGAACTTATCGTGCGATCATGGGACTCTTGGTTTTAGAATACGATGATAATTTTAAAATATCAAAACTTAATCAAATTATGGCGTTAGTGAGTGAAAACTCAAAACGGCCCCATGAGTGGCACTAACACGTCGCACGTGACCAATGTAACTCGTGGGAACTCACCGCGCGATTTCAGGACTCCCGATTTGAGAGTACGTTGATAATCTGCATATTTCTGGACTTAAGCATAAAAACATGACATTACAGGGTGCAAACTCAAAGCTTCCCCCGGACGGATCCTTGAGTGGCACCAACACCTCGCACGGGACCAATGTAACTCGAGGGAACTGACCGCGCCATCACGGGACTCCCAGTTTGAGAATACGATGACAATTCACATATTTCTAGACTTAAGCATAAAAGCATGGCATTAGAAGGAAAAACCTAAACGGCCTCATGAGTGGCACCAACACCTCGCACGGTACCAATGTAACTCATAGGAAATGATCACAAAATCACGGGGCTCCCCGTTTGAGAATACGTCGATAATTTGCACATTTTAAGCTTTAAGCTTAAAAACATGATGTTATCGAGTGAAAAGTCAAAACAGCCCCCGAACGGCCCCGTGAGTGGCACTAACACCTCGCACAAGACCAATGTAACTCGTTGGAATTGATCGTGCGATCACCGGACTCTCAATTTGAGAATACGACTATAATTTGCATATTTTTATAATTAGGCTTAAAAACAAGGCCTTAGTGGGTTAAACCCTAAAACAGACCCCGAACGACCCTGTAAGTGGCACCAGCACCTCGCTCAGTACCAATGTAACATGTAAAAACTCACCGTGCGATTATGTGTCTCCCGATTTGAGAATAAGATGACAATTTGCATATTTCTAGACTTAGGCTTAAAAACATAGCGGTTGGGGGTGAAAACCCAAAATAACCCCCGAATGCCCCCCAGATTTGCACCAACACCTCGCACTGGACAAATGTAGCTCGTAGGAACTGACCGCGCGATAATGGGACTCCCGGTTTGAGAATACGATGATAATTTGCATATTTCTAGACTTAGGCTTAAAAACATGGCGTTAGTGGGTGAAAACTCGAAACAGCCCCCGAATGACGCTGTGAGTGGAACCAACACCTCGCACAGGACTAATGTAACTCGTAGGAACTGACAACACGATCAAGGGACTCCCGGTTTGAGAATGCGAAGATAATTTGCATATTTATAGACTTATGCATAAAAACATGATGTTAGTGGGTACAAACTCGAAACAACCTCCGAACGCCTCCGCTAGTGGCACCATCACCTCGGACGGGACCAATGTAACTCGTAGGAACTGACCGCGTGATCACGGGACCCCAGTTTGAGAATACGATGATAATTTTCATATTTCTAGACTTAAGGTTAAAAACATGGCTTTCGTGGGTGAAAACCCAAAATAGCCCCCAAATAGCTCCGTGAGTGTCTCTAACACCTCGCACGGGACAAATCTAACTCGTAGGAACTTACTGTGGGATCACGGGACTCCCGATTTGAGAATACGATGATAATTTGCATATTTCTAGACTTAGGCGTAAAAACATGGCGTTAGAAGGTAAAAACCCAAAATAGTCACCGAACGTCCCCGTGAGTGGAACCAACACCTCGCACAGGACCAATGTAACTCGTAGGAACTGACTTCACAATCATGGGACTCCCAATTTGATAATACGTCTATAATTTGCATATTTCTAGCTTTAAGATTAAAAACCTGGCGTTAGTGAGTGAAAAGCCAAAAGAGCGACCAAATACCCCCGTGAGTGGCACCAACACCTCGCACGGGACCAACGTAACTCGTAGAACTCACCGGGAGATCACGGGACTCTTAGTTTGAGAAAATAATGATAATTTTTATATTTCTAGACTTAGGCATAAAAACTAGGCATTAGTGGGTGAAAACCCGAAACAACCCCTGAACGGCCTTATGAGTGGCACCAACATCTCGCACAGGACCAATGTAACTAGTAGGAACTGACCGCGCGATCACGGGGCTCCCAATTTGAGAATACGATGATAATTTGTATATTTATAGAGTTAGGTTTAAAAACATGGTGTTAGTGTGTGAACACACTAAAGAGCCCCCGAATGGCTCCGTGAGTGGCACCAACACCTCGTACAAGACCAATGTAACTCGTAGGAACTAACCGCGAAATCACCGGACACCCGATTTGTGAATTGGATGATAATGTGCATACTTCTAGACTTAGTCATAAAAACACAGCGTTGATGGGTGAAAATCCGTATAGCCTCCGTACAGCCCCGTGAGTGTCACCAACAGCTCGCACGGGATTAATGTAACTCGTAGGAATTGACCGCGCAATCATGGGACTCCCAATTTGATAATACATAAAACATTTTCATATTTCTAGATTTAAGCTTAAAAACATGGTGTTAGCGAGTGAAAAGCCAAAGGAGCCACCGGACAGCCCCGTGAGTGGCACCAACACCATGCACGTGACCAATGTTACTCGTAGGAACCTACCACGGGATTACGGGACTCTTGGTTTGAGAATACGGAGATAATTTAAAAATATCAAGACTTAAGAAAAATATGACGTTAGTAGATGTAAACCGAAAATAGCTCTATAACGGTCCTGTGAGTGGCACCAGCACCTCGCACGGGACTAATGCAACTTGTAAGAACTCACCGCGTGATTACGGGACTCCCATTTTGAGAATATGATCATAATTTGCATATTTCTAGACAACATTAAAAAGATGGTGTTAGTGGGTGAAAACCCGAAACAACCCTCAAACGGCTCCGTGAGTGGTACCAACACCTCACATGAGACCATTGTAACATGTAGGAACAGATCGCGTGATCACGGGACTCTCGATTTGAGAATCCAATGATAATTTGCATATTTCTGGACTTAAGTATAAAAACATGGTGTTAGTGGGTGCAAACTCAAAATATCCCCCGAACGGCCTTGTGAGTGGCACCAACACCTCGCACGGTACCAATGTGACTCGTAAGAACTAACCGCACGTTCAAGGGACTCCCAGTTTGAGAATACAATGATAATTTGCATATTTCTTGACTTAGGCATAAAACATGGCGTTAGTGGGTGAAAACCCAAAACATCCCCCGAACATCTTCGTGAGTGGGACTAACACCACGCACGGGACAAATCTAACACGTAGGAACTTACCGCACGATCACGGGACTCCGAGTTTGAGAATATGATGATAATTTGCATATTTCTGGACTTAGGTATAAAAACATGTCGTCAGAAGGTAAAAACCCGAATGGCCCTGTGAGTGGCACCAACACCTCGCACTGGACCAATGTAACTCGTAGGAATTGATAGCAAAATGACGGGACTCCCGACTTGAGAATACATTAATAATTTTCATATTTATAGATTTAATCATAAAAACATGGCATTAGCGAGTGAAAATCCAAAACAACTCCTGAACGGCCCTGTGAGTGGCACGAACCCCTCACACAGGACCAACGTAACTAATCGGAACTGACCGTGCGATCACGGTTCTCCTGATTTGAGAAAACAATGATAATTTACATATTTCTTGACTTAGGCTTAAAAACATGGCGTTAGTGGGTGAAAACCCGAAAGAGATCCCGAACGGCTCCGTGAGTGGCACCAACACCTCGCGCGGGACAAATGTAACTCGTAGGAACTGACTGCGCAATCACGAGACTCCCGATTTGAGAATATGATGATAATTTGTATATTTCAACACTTAGGCATAAAAACACGGCGTTAGTGGGTGAAAACTCGAAGCAGTCCCGGAACGGCCCCGTGAGGGGTACTAACAGCTCGTACGGGACCAATGTAACTCAAAGGAACTGACCGCGCTATCATGGGACTCTCAGTTTGAGAATACGATGACAATTTGCATATTTCTAGACTTAGGCATAAAAGCATGATATTAGAAGGTAAAAACCCGAACGGCCCCGTGAGTGGCACTAACACCTCGCACGGTACCAATGTAACTCGCAGCAAATGATAGCAAAATCACTACATCGATAATTTTTACATTTATAGATTTCAGCATAAAAATATGGTGTTATTGAGTGAAAAGCCAAAACAACCCCCGAACATCCCCGTGAGTGGCACTAACACCTCGCAGGAGACCAATGTAACTCGTAGGAACTGACCGCGTGATCACAGGAATCCCGATTTGAGAATACGATGATAATTTGCATATTTCTATACTTAGGCTTAAAAACAGGGCATTAGTGGGTGAAAACCCGAAACATACCTCGAATTGCCCCGTGAGTGGCACCAACACCTCGCTCTGAATCAATGTAACTCATAGGAACCAACACCTCGCACAGGACTAACGTAACTCGTAGGAACTGGCCACACGATCATGGGACTCCTGGTTCGAGAATGTGATGATAATTTGCATATTTCTAGACATATGCATAAAAACACTACGTTAGTGGGTGCAAACTCGAAAGCCCCCTCGAACGCCTTAGTGAGTGGCACCAACACCTCGCACAGGACCAATGTAACTCGTAGGAACTTATTGTGGGATCACGGGACTCCTGGTTTGGGAATATGATCAGAATTTGCATATATCTAGACTTAGGCATAAAAATATCGCATTAGAAGGTAAAAACCCTAAATATCCCACGAACGGCCCCGTGAGTGGCACCAACACCTCGCACGGGGACAATGAAACTCATCGGAACTGACCACACAATCATGGGACTCCCGATTTGATAATACGTCGATAATTTTCATATTTCAGTATTTAATCTTAAAAATATGGTATTAGTGAGTGAAAAGCCAAAAGAGCCACCGAACAGCCCCGTGAGTGGCACCAACATCTCGTACGGGACCAACGTAACTCGTAGGAACTTATCGGGCGATCACGGGACTCTTAGTTTGAGAAAACGATGATAATTTTTATATTTCTAGACTTAGGCATAAAAACTTGGCATTAGCGGGTGAAAACCCGAAACAACCCCCGAACGGCCCCATGAGTGGCACCAACACCTCGCACAGGACCAATGTAACTAATAGGAATTGATCGCGCGATCGTGGGACTTCCAATTTGAGAATACAATGATAATTTCTATATTTATAGACTTAGGCTTAAAAACATGGAATTAGTGTGTGAAAACCCGAAAGAGCCCCTAAGCGACTCTGTGAGTGGCAACAACACCTCGCACCAATTTGTGATTACGATGATAATGTGCATATTTCTAGACTTAGTCATAAAAACACGGCGTTAGTGGGTGAAAAATCAAAGCAGCTCCCGATCGGCCTCATGAGTGGTACCAACACCTCGCACGGGACCGATGTAACTCTAAATATGAAGATAAAAAGCATATTTCTAGGGTTAAGCATAAAAACACGGCATTAGTGGGTGAAAACCCGAAGCAGCCCCCGAACGACCCCGTGACTGGTACCAACACCTCGCACGGGACCAATGTAACTCATAATAAGTGACCACGTCATCACGGGACTCGTGGTTTAAGAATACGATGATAATTTCCATATTTTTAGACTTAGGCTTAAAAACATGGTGTTAGTGGGTGAAAACCCAAAATAGGCCCCGAACGGCCCCGTGAGTGGCACCAACACCTCGCACGAGACAAATGTAACTCGTAGGAACTTACCGTGCGATCATGGGACTTTTGGTTAGAGAATACGATGATAATTTAAAAATATCAAAACTTAAGCAAATTATGGCGTTAGTGGGTGAAAACTCCAAATAGCTCCTGAACGGCTCCGCGAGTGGAACTAACACCTCGCACGGGACCAATGTAACTCGTAGGAACTCACCGTGCGATTTTGGGATTCTTTTCTTAAGAATACAATGATAATTTGTATATTTCTAGACTTAGGCTTAGAAACATGGCGTTAGTGTGTGAAAACCCAAAAGAGCACCCGAACGGCTCCGTGAGTGGCACTAACAACTCGTACATGACCAATGTAACTCGTAGGAACTGACCGCACAATCACAGGACATCAGGTTTGTGAATAGGATGATAATGTTCATATTTCTATACTTAGTCATAAAAACACGGCGTTCGTGGGTGAAAACTCGAAGCAGCCCCTCAACGGCCCCGTGAGTGGGAACAACACCTTGCAGGGGACCAATGTAACTCGAAGGAACTGATCGCATCATCACGGACTCCCGGTTTGAGAATACGATGATAATCTGCATACTTCAAGACTTATGCATTAAAACACGATGTTAGTGGGTGAAAAACCAAAGCAGCCCCTGAACGGCCCCGTAAGTGGTACCAACACGTCGCACGGGACCAATGTAACTCATAGGAACTTATCACACGATCATGGGACTCTTAGTTCGAGAATAATATGATAATTTAAAAAAAATCAAGACTTAAGCAAATTATAGTGTTAGTGGGTGAAAACTCGAAACGTCTCCCAAATGACCCCGTGAGTGGCACCAACACCTCACGCGGGACTAATGAAACCCGTAGGAACTCACCGCATGATTTTGGGACTCCCAGTTGGAGAATACGATGATAATTTGCATATTTCTAGACTTAGGCTTAAAAACAAGGCGTTGGTGGGTGAAAACCCAAAACAGCTCTCGAACGGCTCCATCAGCGGCACCAACACCTCGCAGAGGAC
This sequence comes from Sambucus nigra, assembly GCA_949130495.1. Lineage (NCBI taxonomy): Eukaryota > Viridiplantae > Streptophyta > Magnoliopsida > Dipsacales > Adoxaceae > Sambucus > Sambucus nigra. The sequence goes on from OX422209.1 coordinate 251,238,469, forward strand.
AGATGTAACTCGTAAGAACTAACCGCGTGATCATGGGACTCCCGATTTGAGAATATGACGATAATTTTCATATTTCTAGACTTAAGCATAAAAACACGATGTTAGTGGGTGCAAACTCGAAACTGCCCTCAAACGGCACCTCGCACGGGACCTATGTAACTCGTAGGTACTGACCGCAAAATCAAGGGACTCCCAGTTTGAGAATACGACGATAATTTGCATATTTCTTGACTTAAGAAAAAAAAATGCCGTTAGTGGGTGAAAAGACGAAACATCCCCAGAACGGCTCCGTTAGTGGCACTAACACCTCGCATGTGACAAATCTAACACGTAGGAAATTACCATGTGACCACGAGACTCCGAGCTGGGAATATGACGATAATTTGAATATTTCTAGATTTAGGCATAAAAACATAGCGTTAGAAGGTAAAAACCCAAATGGCTCTGTGAGTGGCACCAACACCTCGCACGAGAACAACGTAACTCGTAGGAACTGATCGCACGATCAGGGACTCATGGTTTAAGAATATGATGATAATTTCCATATTTCTAGAGTTACGCATAAAAATACGGTGTTATTTGGTGAAAACCCGAAGCAGCCCCCGAACGGCCCCGTGACTGGTACCAACACCTGGCACGGGACTAATGTAACTCATAAGAACCGATCGCGCCATCACGGGGCTCCTGGTTTGAGAATACGATGATAATTTCCATATTTCTAGACTTAGGCTTAAAACATGGCGTTAGTGGGTGAAAACCCAAAATAGCCCCCGAACGGCCCCGTGAGTGGAACCAACACCTCGCACGAGACCAATGTAACTCGAAGGAACTTTCCGTGTGATCACGAGACTTTTGTTTTGAGAATACGATGATAATTTAAAAATATTAAAACTCACGCAAATTATGGCGTTAGTGGGTGAAAACTCAAAACAGCTCCTGAACGGCTCCGTGAGTGGCACCAACACCTCGTACGGTGCCAATGTAACTCGTAAGAACACACCGTACGATTTTGGGATTCCTGTTTTAAGAATACAGTGATAATTTCTAAATTTCTAGATTTAGGCTTAGAAACATGGCGTTAGTGTGTGAAAACTCGAAAGAGCCCCCGAACGGCTCCGTTAGAGGCACCAACACCTCCTACGAAACCAATCTAACTTGTAGGAAGTAATCGCGCAATCGCAGGACATCGGGTTTGTGAATAGGATGATAATGTGCATATTTCTAGACTTAGTCATAAAAATGCGACATTCGTGGGTGAAAACTTGAAGTAGCAACGACCCTGTGAGTGGGACCAACACCTCGCACGGGACCAATGTAATTCGAAGGAACTGACCGCATCATCACGGACTCCCGGTTTGAGAATACGATGATAATCTACATATTTCTAGACTTAGGCATTAAAACAAGATGTTAGTGGGTGAAAACCCAAAGCAGCCCCTGAAAGGCCCCGTGAGTGGTACCAACACGTCGCACGGGGCCAATGTAACTCGTAGGAACTTATCGTACGATCGCGGGACTCTTAGTTTGAGAATACTATGATAATTTAAAAAAATCAAGACTTAAGAAGATTATAGCGTTAGTGGGTGAAAACTCGAAACAACTCCTAAATGACCCCGTGAGTGGCACTAGCACCTCGAATGGGACTAATGAAACTCGTAGGAACTCACCTTGCGATTTTGGGACTCCCGGTTTTGAGAATAGGATGATAATTTGCATATTTCTAGACTTAGGCTTAAAAACATGGCGTTAGTGGGTGAAAACTCGAAACATCCCTCGAACGGCTCCATTAGTGGCACTAACACCTCGCACGGGACAGATGTAACTCGTAGGAACTGTCTGCGTGATCACGGGACTCTCAATTTGAGAATATGACGATAATTTGCATACTTCTAGACTTACGCATAAAAAAATGACGTTAGTGGGTGCAAACTCGAAACTGCCCACAAACAGCTCCGTGAGTGGAACCAACACCTCGCACGGGACCAATGTAACTCGTAGGAACTGACTGCATGATCAAGGTACTCCCAGTTTCAGAATACGATGATAATTTGCATATTTCTTGACTTAAGAAAAAAAACATGGCGTTAGTGGGTGAAAAACCGAAACATCCCCTGAACGGCCCAGTGAGTGGCACTAACACCTCGCATGTGACAAATCTAACACGTAGAAACTTACCACGCGACCACGAGGCTCCGATTTGGGAATACAATGATACTTTGCATATTTCTAGATTTGGCATAAAAACTTGGCGTTAGAAGGTAAAAACCCAAACGGCTCTGTGAGTGGCGCCAACACCTCGCACGGGACCAACGTAACTCATTGGAACTGATCGAGCGATCAGGGGACTCCCAATTTGAGAATACGATGATAATATCCATATTTCTAGAGTTAGGCATAAAAACATGGTGTTAGTGGGTGAAAACTCGAAGCATCCCCCGAATGGCCCCGTGAGTGGTACCAACACCTCGTACGGGACCAATGTAACTCGAAAGAACTGGCTGGGCTATCACGGGGCCCCCGGTTTGAGAATACGATGATGATTTGAATATTTCAAGATTTGGGCTTGAAAACATGGTGTTAATGGGTGAAAACCCAAAACAGCCCCCGAATGGCCCCGTGAGGGGTACCAACCCCTTGCACGAGACCAATGTAACTCGTAGGAACTTATCGTGCGTTCACGGGACTCTTGGTTTGAGAATAACGAGATAATTTAAAAATATGAAAACTGAAGCAAAATATGGCATTAGTGGGTGAAAACCCAAATCAGTTCCTGAACAGTCCCACGAGGGGCACTAGCACCTCGCACGGGACCAATGTAACACGTAGGAACTCACTGCGCAATTATGAATGGCTTTGTGAGTGACACCAACATCTCGCACGGGACTAATGTAACTCGTAGGAACGGACCGCACGATTAAGGGACTCCGAGTTTGAGAATACAACTATAATTTGCATATTTCTTGACTTGGGCATAAAAACATGGCGTTAGTGGGTGAAAACATGAAACATCCACCGAACGGCTCCGTGAGTGGTACTAACACCTCGCACCGGACAAATCTAACACGTAGGAACTTATCGCGCGATCACGGGACTTTGAGTTTGAGAGTACGATAATAATTGGCTTATTTCTACACTTAGGCATAAAAACATGACGTTAGAAGGTAAAAATTCGAACGGCCCCGTGAGTGGCACCAACACCTCGCACGCGACCAATGTAACTCGTAAGAACTGATCACAAAATAATGGGACTCCCGGTTTGAGAATACATTGATAATTTGCACACTTATAGATCTAAGCTTAAAAATATAGCGTTAGCGAGTGAAAAGACAAAATAGCCCCCGAACGGCCCTATGAGTGGCACCCACCCCTTGTACGGGACCAACGTAACGCATAGGAACTCACTGCGTGATCACAGGACTCCTGGTTTGAGAATACGACGATAATTTGCATATTTCTAGACTTAGCCTTAGAAACATGGCATTACTGGGTGAAAACCTGAAAGATCCGCTGAACGGCTCTGTGAGTGGCACCAACACCTCGCACAGGACCAATGTAACTCCTAGGAACTGAATGTGCGATCACGGGACTCCCAGTTTAAGAATACAATGATAATTTGCATATTTTTACACATACGCATAAAAACACGATATTAGTGGGTGAAAACTCGAAGCAACCACCGAACGGCCCCGTAAGTGGTACCAATATCTCGCACGGGACCAAGGTAACTCAAAGGAATAGACCGCGCCATCATGGGACTCCCGGTTTGAGAATATAATGATAATTTGCATATTTCTTTGCTTAGGCTTAAAAACATGGCGTTAATGGGTGAAAATCGAAAATAGCCCCCGAACGGCCCCGTGAGTGGCACCAACACCTCTCACAGGACCAATGTAACCCGTTGGAACTTACCATGTGATCACGGGACTCCCAATTTGAGAATATGACAAATTATGGCATTAGTGGGTGAAAACCCGAAACAACTCCCGAATGGCCCCGTGAGTGGTACCAACACCTCGCACAGGACCAATGTAACTCGTAGGAACTCACCACAAGATAATGGGACTCCTAGTTTAAGAATACGATGATAATTTGCATATTTCTTGACTTCGGCTAAAAAACATGGCGTTACTAGGTGAAAACCCGAAACAACCCATGAACGGTCCCGTGAGTGGTACTAACACCTCGCACAGGACCAATATAACTCGTAAGAACTGACCGTGCGATCATGGGACTCCCGGTTTGAGAATATGATGATAGTTTGCATATTTCTAGAATTAGGCTTAAAAACATGGTGCTAGTGGGTGAAAACTCGAAATAGCCCTCGAACGGCTCCGTGAGTGGCACCAACACCTCGCATGGGACCAATGTAACTCGTAGGAACTCACCGCGCGATCACGGGACTCCCTATTTGAGAATACGATTATAATTTGTATATTTCTAGACTTAAACAACAAAATAGGGCATTAATGGGTGCAAACTCGAAACAGCCCTCGAATGCCTCCGTGAGTGCCACCAACACCTTGCACGGGACAATCGTAACTCGTAGGAACTGAACGCATGATCACGGGACCCCGGTTTGACATTAGAAAAATAATTTGCATATTTCTAAACTTAGGCATAAAAACATGGCGTTAGTGGGTAAAAAATTGAAAAATACCCTGAACGGCTCCGTGAGTGTCACTAACACCTCGCACGGGACATATCTAACTTGTAGGAACTTACTGTGGGATCACGGGACTCCCAGTTGGAGAATACGATGATAATTTGCTTATTTCTAGACTTATGCATAAAAACACAGCGTCAGTGGGTGAAAAATGAAAGCAGCCCCCAAACGACCCCGTGAGTGGTACCAACACCTCCCAAGGGACCAATGTAACTCTAAGGAACTGACCGTGCCATTACGGGACTCCCAATTTGAGAATACGATGATAATTTGCATATTACTAGACTTAGGCTTAAAATCATGGCGTTAGTGGGTGAAAACCAAAAATAGCCCCCGAACGGCCCCTGAGTGGCACCAACACATCGCACGGGACCAATGTAACTCGTCGGAACTTACCGCGCTGTCACATGACTCTTGGTTTGAGAATACGAAGATAATTTAAAAATATCAAGACTTAACCAAAATATGGCATTAGTGGGTGAAAACACGAAACAGCTCCTGAACGGCCCCATGAGTGGCACCAGCACCTTGCACAGGACCAATGCAACTAGTAGGAACTCACCGCGTGATTGCGGGACTCCCGATTTGAGAATTCGATGATAGTATGCATATTTGTAGACTTAGGCTTAAAAATATGGCGTTAGTGGGTGAAAACCCGAAACAGCCCTCGAACGGCTTCGTAAGTGGCACCAACACCTCGCACGGGACCAATGTAACTCAAAAGAACTGACTGCGTGACCATGGGACTCTCGATTAGAGAATATGATAATAATTTTCATATTTATAGACTTAATCTTAAAAACACGGTTTTTGTGGGTGCAAACTCAAAACAGCCCCCGAACAACCTTGTGAGTGGAACCAACACCTCGTACGGGACCAATGTAAGTCATATGAACTGACCGCACGATCAAGGGACTCCCGGTTTGAGAATAGAATTATAATTTGCATATTTATTGACTTAGGCATAAAAACATGGCGTTAGTGGGTGAAAAGATGAAACATCCCACGAAGGGCTCCGTGAGTGGCACTAACACCTCGCACGGGACAAATCTAACACGTAGGAACTTACCACGCGATCACGGGACTCCGAGTTTGAGAATACAACGATAATTTGCATATTTCTAGACCTAGGCATAAAAACATGGCATTAGAAGGTAAAACCCCAAACGGCCACTTGAGTGGCACTAACACCTCGCACGGGACCAATGTAACTCGTAGGAACTGACCGCAAAATCACGGGACTCCCGGTTTGAGAATACAATGATAATTTACATATTTATAGACTTAGGCTTAAAAACATGGTGCTAGTGGGTGAAAACCTGAAAGAGCTCTCAAACGTCTCTGTGAGTGGCACCAACACATCGCACGGGACCACTATAACTCGTAGGAACTCACCGCGTGATCACGGGACTACCGATTTGAGAATACGACGATAATTTTTATATTTCTAGACTTTAGCATAAAAACACGGCGTTAGTGGGTGCAAACTCGAAATAGCCCCTGAATGGCTCCCTAAGTGGCACCAACACCTCGCATTGGACCAATGTAACTCGTAGGAACTGACCGCACGATCAAGGACTCCCAGTTTGAGAATACGATGATAATTTGCATATTCCATGACTTAGGTATAAAAATATGGCGTTAGTGGGTGAAAACCAGAAACATGCCCCGAACGGCTCCGTGAGTGGCACTAACACCTCGCACGGGACAAATCTAACCGATAGAAACTGACCGCACGATGACGGGAGTCTGGGTTTGAGAATACGATGACAATTTGCATTTTTAAAACTTAGGCATAAAAACTTGGTGTTAAAAGGTAAAAACCCGACACCGCCATCGAACGATCCCATGAGTGGCACCAACACCTCTCACGGGGTGAATGTAACTCGTAGGAACTGACCGAGTGATCATGGGACACTTGGTTTAAGAATACGATGATAATTTGCATATTTTAAGACTTAAGCTTAAATAAATGGCGTTAGCGGGTGAAAATCTAAAAAGACCGTCGAATGGCCCCGTGAGTGGCACCAAAACCTCACACGGGACCAATGTAACTCGTAGGAACTTATCGCGTGATCACGGGACTCTCGGTTTGAGAATACGATGATTATTAAGAAATATTAGAACTGAACAAAAACATGGCATTAGTGGGAGAAAACTCGAAATAGCTCCCAAACGGCTGCGTGAGTGGCACCAGCACCTCAGACGTGACCAACATAACTCGAAGGAACTGACCGCGTGATCAAGGGACTCTCAATTTGAGAACACGATGCTAATTTGCATATTTCTAGACTTAGCCGTAAAAACATGACGTTAGTGGGTGAAAACCCGAAGTAGCCCCCGAACGGCTCCAGGAGTGGTACCAATACCTCGTACGGGACCAATGTAACTCGAAGGAACTGATCGCGCCATCAAGGGAATCTCAGTTTGAGAATACGATGATGATTTTCATATTTCTAGACTTAGGCTTAAAAACATGGAGTTAGTGGGTTAAAACCCAAAACAAACCCCAAACGGCCCCGTGAGTGGCACCAACACCTCGCACAGGACCAATGTAACTCGTAGGAACTTACCGCGCAATCATGAGACTCTTGGTTTAAGAATACGATGATAATTTAAAAATATCAAGACTTAAACAAAATATGGCGTTAGTGGGTGAAAACCCAAAACAGCTCCTGAACGGCCCCGTGATTGTCGCCAGCACGTCGTACGGGACCAATGTAACTCGTAGGGCTAACTGCGTGATAACGGGACTCCCTATTTGAGAATATGATGATAATCTACATGTTTATAGACTTAGGCTTAAAAACATGGCGTTAGTGTGTGAAAACCCGAAACAACACTCGAACGGCTCCGTGAGTGGCACCAACACCTCGCATGGGACCAATGCAACTCATAGGAACTCACCGCATGATCACGAGACTCCCAATTTTAGAATACGACGATAATTTGAATATTTATAGACTTTAGCATAAAAAAACGACGTTAGTGGGTGAAAACTCGAAATAGCCCCCGAACGGCCATGTGAGTGGCACCAACACCTCGCACGGGACCAATGTAACTCGTACGAACTGATCGCACGATCAAGGGACACCCAGTTTGAGAATATAATGATAATTTGCATATTTCTTAACCGAGGCATAAAAACATGGCGTTAGTGGGTGAAAACCCGAAACATTCCCCGAACAGCTCCGTGAGTGGCACTAACTCCTTGCACGGTACAAATCTAACACGTAGGAACTTACCGCGTATCACAGGACTCTGGGTTTTAGAATACGATGATAATTTTGATATTTCTATAGTTAGGCATAAAAACCCGAACGGCCCGGTAAATGGCGCAACACCTCGCATGGGACCAATATAACTCGTAGGAAACGATCACAAAGTCATGGGACTCCCAATTTGTGAATACGTTGATAATTTTGACATTTATAGAAAGAACCTTAAAAACATGAAATTAGCGAGTGCAAAGCCAAAACAACCCCCGAACGGCCCCGTGAGTGGCACCAACCCCTCGCACAGGACCAACGTAACTCTTAAGAACTGGCCACGTGATCACGGGACTCCCGGTTTGAGAATATGATGATAATTTGCATATTTCTAGACTTAGGCTTAGAAACAAGGTGTTAGTGAGTGAAAACCAGAAAGATCCCCCGAACGGCTCCGAGAGTGGAACCAACACCTCGCACGGGACTAATGTAATTCGTCAAAACTGACTGCTCGATCACGGGACTCCCTGTTTGAGAAGATGATGATAATTTGCATATTTCTAGACTTAGGCATAAAAACACGACGTTAGTGGGTGAAAACTCGAAGAAGCCACCGAACGGCCCCGTGAGTGGTACCAACACCTCGCATGGGACCAATGTAACATGAAGGAACAGATCGCCCCATGACGGGACGCCCATTTTGAGAATACAATGATAATTTGCATATTTATAGACTTAGGGTTAAAAACATGACCTTAGTGGGTAAAAATAAAAAACTACCCTCGAACGGCCCCGTGAGTGGCACCATCATCTCGCACGGGACCAATGTAACTCATAGTAAATTACCACGCGATCACGGGACTCTTGGTTTGAGAATACGATGATAATTTAAAAATATCAAGACATAAGAAAAATATGACGTTAGTGGGTGAAAACCCGAAATAGCTCCCGAACGGTCCCGTGAGTGGGATCGGCACCTCACAGGGGACCAATGTAACTCGTAGGAACTCATCGCATGATCACGACACTCCCAGTTTGAGAATACGTTGATAATTTAACAATATCAAGACTTAAGAAAAACATGGCGTTGGTGGGTGCAAATCCAAAATAGCATCTGAACGGCCCCCTGAGTGGCACCAACACCTCGCACGGGATCAATGTAACTATAGGAACTGACCGCGTGATCACGGGACTCCTAGTTTGATTATATGATGATAGTTTGCATATTTCTAGACTTTATCTTAAAAACATGGCGTTAGTGGGTGAAAACCCGAAATAGCCCTCGAACGGCCCCGTGAGTGGCACTAGCACCTCGCTCGGGACCAATGTAACTCGTACAAACTGACCGTACGATCACGGGACTCTCAGTTTGCGAATACCACGGTAATTTGCATATTTCTAGACTTAGGCTTAAAAACATGGTGCTAGTGGGTGAAAACCCAAAACAGCCCTCGAACTGCTCCGTGAGTGGCACAAACACCTCGCACGGGACCAATGTAACTCATAGGAACTCACTGCGTGATCACGGGACTCCCGATTTGAGAATACAATGATAATTTGTATATTTCTAGACTTAAGCATAAAAACACGATGTTAGTGGGTGCAAACTCCAAATAGCCCCCGAACGGCTCCCTGAGTTGCACCACCACCTCGCACGGGACCAATATAATTCGTAGGAACTAATCGAATGATCAAGGGACTCCTAGTTTGAGAATACGATGATAATTTCCATATTTCTTGACTTAGGCATAAAAATATGGCATTTGTGTGTGAAAACCTGAAACATCTCCCGAACGGCTCCGTGAGTGGCACTAACACCTAACACGGGACAAATCTAACACGTAGGAATTTACCGTGCGATCACGTGACTCCGAGTTTAAGAATATGATAATAATTTTCATATATCTAGACTTAGGCATAAAAACCTGGCTTTAGAAGGTAAAACCCCGACACAACAGTCGAACGAACCCGTGAGTGGCACTAACTCCTCGCACGGGCCAATGTAAGTCGTAGGAACTGACCACGCGATCACGGGACTCTAGATTTAAGAATACGACGATAATTTGCAAATTTCTAGACTTAAGCTTAAATTAATGGCGTTAGCCGGTCAAAGACCAGTACAACCCCCAACGACCCCGTGAGTGGCACCAACACCTCACACGGGATCAATGTAACTCATAGGAACTTACCACGTGATGACGGGACTCCCATTTTGATAATACGATGATAGTTTAAAATATTAGGACTTAACAAAAACATGGCATTAGTGGGAGAAAACTCAAAACATCTCCCGAACGGCCCCATGAGTGGCTCCAACACCTCGTACGAGAGAAATAAAACTCATAGGAACTGACCACACGATCACGGGACTCCCGATTTGTGAATATAACGATAATTTTAATATTTCTAGACTTAGGCATAAAACATGACGTTAGTGGGAGAAAACTTGAAATAGCCCCTGAACGGCACCGTGAGTGGTGCCAACACCTCGTACGGAACGAATGTAATGCGTAGGAACTGACCGCACCATCACGGGACCCCCGATTTGAGAATACAATGATGATTTGCATATTTCTAGACTTAAGCTTAAAAACATGGCGTTAGCTAGTGATAACCCGAAATTGCCCCCGATCGGCCCCATGAGTGCACGGGACCAATGTAACTCGTAGTAAATTATCTCGCGATCATGAGACTCTTGGTTTAAGAATACGACGATAATTTATTAATATTAGGACTTAAGTAAAATATGATGATAGTGGGTGAAAACTCGAAATAGCCCCCGGAAGGCCCTGTGGGCGGCACCAACACCTCGCACTTGACCAATGTAACTCGTTGGAACTGACCGTGCGATCAGGGGACTCTTGATTTGAGAATAATATGATAATTTGCATATTTCTAGTCTTAGGCATAATAACATGGCGTTAGAAGATAAAAACCCAAATGGCCCCATGAGTGTCACCAACACCTCGCACGGGACCAATATAAGTCGTAGGAGCGGACTGCAATATCACGGGACTCCTGGTTTGATAATACGTCGATAATTTTCACATTTCTAGATTTAAGCTTAAAAAACAAGGGTTAGAGAGTTAAAAGAAAAAATAGCCCCCGTACGGGATAAACGTAAGGGGTAGGAACTGACCGCGCCATCACGGGACTCCTAGTTTGAGAAAATGACCATAATTTGTATATTTCTAGACTTAGGCATAAAAACATGGTGTTGGTAGGTGAAAACCCGAAACAGGCCCTGAACGTCCTCGTGAGTGGAACCAACACCTCGCACGGGACCAATGTAACTCATAGGAACTTATCACATGATCAAGGGACTCCCGATTTGAGAATATGATGATAATTTAAAATATCAGGACTTAAGCATAACATGGCTTTAATTGGTGAAAACCCAAAATAGCCCCGAATGGCCCCGTGAGTGGCACTAAAACCTCGCATGAGACAAATGTAATTCGTAGGAACTAATCGCACGATCACGGGACTCCAAGTTTGAGAATACGATGATAGTTTGCATATTTCTAGACTTAGGCTTAAAAACATGGCATTAGTGGGTGAAAACTCAAAACAGCCCTGAACGACCCCGTGAGTGGAACCAACACCTCGCACAGGACTAATGTAACTCGTAGGGAGTGACCGCGCGATCATGGGACTCCTGGTTTTAGAATGCAACTATAATTTGCATATTTCTCGACTTATGCTTAAAAATAAGGCGTTAGTGGGTGAAAACCCAAAACAGACCCCCAAACGACCCTGTAAGGGGCACCAACACCTTTCTCGGCACCAATGTAACATGTAGAAGCTTACCGCGCGATCATGGGTCTCCCAGTTTGAGAATACGATGATAATTTGCATATTTCTAGACTTAGGCTTAAAAACATGGTGCTTGTGAGTGAAAACCCTAAGGAGCCCCCAAACGGCTCCGAGAATGGAACCAACACGTCGCACGGGACCAATGTAAATCGTAGGAACTGACTTCTCAATCACGGGACTCCCTGTTTCAGAATATGATGATAATTTGCATATTTCGAGACTTAGGCGTAAAAACACGACGTTAGTGGATGAAAACTCAAAGAAGCCACCGAATGGCCCCGTGAGTGGTACCAACACCTCGCACGGGACCAATGTAACTCGAAGGAACATACCGTGCTATCACGGGACACCCATTTTGAGAATAGAATGATAATTTGCATATTTCCAGACTTAGGCTTAAAAACATGACCTTAGTGGTAAAAAACTTAAAAATACCCTCGAACGGCCCCATTTGTGGCACCATCAGCTCGCACGGGACCAATGTAACTCGTAGTAAATTACCACGTGATCACGAGACTCTTGGTTTGAGAATACGATGATAATTTAAAAATATCAAGACTAAAGAAAAATATGATGTTAGTGGGTGAAAACTCGAAATAGCTCTTGACGACCCCGTGAGTGGGATCGGCACCTCGTAGGGGACCAATGTAACTCGTAGGAACTCACAGCATGATCACGACACTCCAAGTTTGAGAATACGTTGATAATTTCATAATACTAGGACTTAAGAAAAATGTGGCATTGGTGGGTGAAAAACCAAAATAGCATCCAAACGGCCCCCTAAGTGGCACCAACACCTCGCACGGGACCAATGTAACTCATAGGAACTGCCCGCATTATCACGGGACTCCTAGTTTGAGAATATGATGATAATTTGCATATTTCTAGACTTTATCTTAAAAACATGGTGTTAGTGGGTGAAAACCCAAAATAGCCCCGAACGGCCCCGCGAGTGGCATTAACACCTCGCTGGGGACCAATGTAACTCGTACGAACTGACTGTACGATCACGGGACTCTCAGTTTGAGAATACAATGATAATTTTCATATTTCTAGACTTAGGCATAAAAACAATGTGCTAGTGGGTGAAAACCCAAAACAGCCCTCAAACTGCTCCATGAGTGGCACAAACACCTCGCACGGGACCAATGTAACTCATAGGAACTCAATGCGTGGTCACGGGACTCTCGATTTGAGAATACAATGATAATTTGCATATTTCTAGACATAAGAATAAAAACACGATGTTAGTGGGTGCAAACTCGAAACGGCCCCCGAACGGCTCCCTGAGTTGCACCATCACCTCGCACGGGACCAATGTAACTTGTAGGAAATTATCGCGCGATCACGAGACTCCTGGTTTAAGAATACAACGGTAATTTATTAATATTAGGACTTAAGTAAAATATGATGATAGTGGGTGAAAACTCGAAATACCCCCGAACGGCCCCGTGAGTGGCACAAACACCTCGCACTGGACAATGTAACTCGTAGGAATTGACCGCGCGATCACGATACTCTCGATTTGAGAATAAGATGATAATTTGCATATTTCTAGTCTTAGGCATAAAAACATGGAGTTAGAAGATAAAAACCCAAACGGCCCCATGTGTGTCACGAACACCTCGCACGGGACCAATGTAAGTCATAGGAACATACCGCAATATCACGAGACTCCTGGTTTGATAATACGTCGATAATTTGCACATTTCTAGATTTAAGCTTAAAAAACAAGGCATTAGAGAGTGAAAAGACAAAATTGCCCTCGAACGGGCCCGTGAGTGGCACCAACACCTCGTACGGGACCAACGTAAGTCATAGGAACTGATCGCGCGATCACGGGACTCCTAGTTTGAGAAAATCACCATAATTTGTATATTTCTAGACTTAGGCATAAAAACATGGTGTTGGCAGGTGAAAACCCGAAACAGGCTCTGAACGGCTTCGTGAGTGGAACCAACACCTCGCATGGGACCAATGTAACTCATAGGAACTTATCGCATGATCAAGGGACTCCCTATTTGAGAATATCATGATAATTTAAAATATCAGGACTTAAGCATAACATGGCTTTAATTGGTGAAAACCCAAAATAGCCCCGAATGGCCCTGTGAGTGGAACTAAAACCTCGCACGAGACAAATGTAATTTGTAGGAACTAACCGCACGATCACGGGACTCTAAGTTTGAGAATACGATGATAGTTTGCATAATTCTAGACTTCGTCTTAAAAACATGGCGTTAGCGGGTGAAAACTCAAAACAGCCCCTGAACGACCCCGTGAGTGGAACCAACACCTCGCACAGGACTAATGTAACTCGTAGGGGGTGACCGCGTGATCACGGGACTCCTGGTTTTAGAATGCAACTATAATTTGCATATTTCTCGACTTATTCTTAAAAATAAGGCTTTAGTGGGTGAAAACCCAAAACAGACCCCAAACGACCTTGTAAGGGGCACCAACTCCTTTCTCGGGACCAATGTAACATGTAGAAGCTTACCGCGTGATCATGGATCTCCCAGTTTGAGAATACGATGATAATTTACATATTTCTAGACTTAGGCTTAAAAACATGGTGCTTGTGAGTGAAAACCCGAAAGAGCCCCCGAACGGCTCCGAGAGTGGAACCAACACCTCGCACGGGACCAATGTAACTCGTAGGAACTGACTTCTTGATCACGGGACTCCCTGTTTGAGAATATGATGATAATTTTCATATTTCTAGACTTAGGCGTAAAAACACGACGTTAGTGGATGAAAACTCAAAGAATCCACCGAATGGCCCCGTGAGTGGTACCAACACCTCGCACGGGACCAATGTAACTCATAGGAACTTATCGCATGATCACGGGACTCCCGATTTGAGAATATGATGATAATTTAAAATATAAGGACTTAACCATAACATGGCTTTAATGGGTAAAAACCCAAAATAGGTCCCGAACGGCCCCGTGAGCGGCACTAAAACCTCTCACGAGACAAATGTAACTCGTAGGAACTAACCGCGTGATCACGGGACTTCACGTTTGAGAATACGACGATAATTTGCATATTTCTAGACTTAGGCTTTAAAACATGGCGTTAGTGGGTGAAAACTCAAAACAACCCCCGAACGACCCCGTGAGTGGAACCAACACCTCGCATAGGACTAATGTAACTCGTAGGGAGTGACCGCACGATCATGGGACTCCTGGTTTTAGAATTTGACTATAATTTGCATATTTCTTGACTTATGCTTAAAAATAAGGCGTTAGTGGGTGAAAACCCAAAACAGACCCCAAACATCCCCGTAAGGGGCACTAACACCTCGCTCGGGACCAATGTAATGTGTAGAAACTTATCATGCGATCATGGGTCTCGTGGTTTGAGAATATGATGATAATTTGCATATTTCTAGACTTAGGCTTAAAAGCATGGTGTTAGTGGGTGAAAACCTGAAACAACCCCCGAATGGCCCCGTGAGTGGCACCAACACCTCACATGGGACCAATGTAACTCGTAGGAACTGGTCGCGTGATCACGAGACTCTCGATTTTAGAATACAATTATAATTTGCATATATCTAGACTTAGGCTTCAAAACATGGCGTTAGTGGGTGAAAACTCGAAAGTGCCCCCGAACGAACCCGTGAGTGGAACTAACACCTCGCACATGACTAATGTAACTCGCGCAAGAACTGACCGCATGATCATGAGACTCATGGTTTGAGAAAGTGACTATCATTTGCATATTTCTAGACTTATGCATAAAAACACGACGTTAGTGGGTGGAAATTCGAAACAGCCCTCAACACCACCGTGAGTGGCAGCAACACCTCGTACGGAACCAATATAACTCCTAGGAACTGACCGCGTGATCACGGGACCCCAGTTTGAGAATACGATGATAATTTTCATTTTTCTAAACTTGGGCATAAAAATGTGGCGTGAGTGGGTGAAAACCCAAAATAGACCCGGAAGGCTCCGAGAGTTTCACTAACACCTCGCACGGGACAAATACAACTCGTAGGAACTTACTGTGGGATCACGGGACTCCCGGTTTGAGAATAAGATGATAATTTGCATATTTCTAGACTAAGGCATAAAAACATGGCATTAGAAGGTAAAAATCCAAAACAGCCCCCGAACGGCCTCGTGAGTGGTACCAACACCTCGCACGAGACCAATGTAACTCGTTGGAACTGACCACGTAATCACGGGGCTCCTAATTTGATAATAGCTTGATAATTTTCATATTTTTAGAATTATTCTTAAAAACACGGCATTAGAAAGTGAAAAGCCAAATGAGCCACCGAACAGCTCCGTAAGTGACACCAACACCTCGCACGGGACCATCGTAACTCATAGGAACTGATCGCGCGCTCACAGGACTCTCGATTTGAGAAAATGCTGATAATTTGTATATTTCTTGACTTAGGCATAAAAACATGGCGTTAGCGGGTGAAAACCCGAAACAACCAACGAACCCCCCCCATGGTGGCACCAACACCTCGCACATGACCAATGGAACAAGTAGGAACTGACTGTACGATCGCGAGACTCTCGATTTGTGAATAGGATAATAATGTGCATATTTCTAGACTTAGGTTTAAAAACATGGTGTTAGTGTGTGAAAACCCGAAAGATCCCCCGAACGGCTCCCTGAGTGGAACAAACACCTCGCACGGGACCAATATAACTTGTAGGAACTGAGCGTGCAATCACGGGACTCCTGATTTGAGAATACGATGATAATCTGCATATTTCTAGGCTTAGGCATAAAATCACGGTGATAGTGGATCAAAACCCGAAGCAGCCCCCGAATGGCCTTGTGAGTGGTACCAACACCTTACACGGGACCAATGTAACTCGAAAGAACTAACCGCACGATCACGGGACTCCCAGTTTGAGAATACGATTGTAATTTTCATATTTCTAAAGTTAGTCATAAAAGCACGACGTTAGTGGGTGCAAACCCGAAGCAGCCCCTGAACATCCCCGTGAGTGGTACCAACACCTCGCATCGGACCAATGTAACTCGAAGGAACTGATCGCATTATCACAGGACTCTCGGTTTGAGAATTCAAGGATAATTTGCATATTTCTAGACTTCAGCTAAAAAACATGGCGTTACTGGGAGAAAACCCGAAACAACCCCCGAATAGCCCCGTGAGTGGCACTAACACCTCGCACGGGACCAATGTAACTCGTAGGAACTGACCGTGCCATCATGAGACTCCCAATTTGAGAATATGATGATAATTTTCATATTTCTAGAATTAGGCTTAAAAACATGGTGCTAGTGGGTGAAAACTCGAAATAGCCCTCTAACGGCTCCGTGAGTGGCACCAACACCTCGCACGGGACCAATGTAACTCATAGGAACTCACCGCGTGATCACGGGACTCCCGGTTTGGGAATACGATGGTAATTTGCATATTTCTAGACTTAAGACACAAAATATGGCATTAATGGGTGCAAACTCGAAACAGCCCCCGAATGCCTCCGTGAGTGCCACCAACACCTCGCACGGGACAATTGTAACTCGTAGGAACTGACCACGTGATCACGGGACCCCGGTTTGACAGTATGACAATAATTTTCATATTTCTAAACTTAGGCATAAAAACATGGCGTTAGTGGGTTAAAAATTGAAAAAGACCCCGAACGGCTCTGTGAGTGTCACTAACACCTCGTACGGGACAAATCTAACTCGTAGGAACTTACTGTGGGATCACGGGACTCTCGGTTGGATAATACGATGATAATTTGGATATTTCTTGACTTAGGCATAAAAACCTGGCGTTAGAAGGTAAAAACACAAAATAGCCCCTGAATGTCCCCGTTAGTGGGACCAAGACCTCGCACGGGACCAATGTAACTCGTAGGAACTGACCGTGAAATTACGGGACTCCCGATTTGATAATATGTTGATAATTTTCATATTTCTGGATTTAAGCTTAAAAACATGGCGTTAGCGAGTGAAAAGCCAAAAGAGACACTGAACAGCCCCGTAAGTGGCACCAACACCTCACACAGGACCAATCTAACTCGTAGGAACTGACCGTGCAGTCAAGGGACTCCCAGTTTGAGAAAATGATGATAATTTGTATATTTCTAGACTTAGGTAGAAAAACATGGCGTTAGCGGGTGAAAACCTGAAACAACCCCAAAACGGCCCCATGAGTGGCACCCACACCTCGCATAGAACAATGTAACTAGTGGGAACTGACCGCACGATCATGGGACTCCCAATTTGAGTATACGACAATAATTTGTGTATTTCAAGATTTTGGCTTAAAACATGGCATTAGTGTGTGAAAACATAAAAGAGACACCGAATGGCCCCGTGAGTGGCACCAACACCTCGTACGGGACCAATGTAACTCGTAGGAACTCACCGCGCGATCACGGGACTCCCGATTTGTGAATACGATGATAATGTGCAGATTTCTAGACTTAGGCATAAAAATAAGACGTTAGTGGGTGAAAACCCAAAAAAGCCCCAGAACTAACCCGTGAGTGGTACCAACACCTCACACGGGACCAATGTAACTCGAAGGAACTGATCGTGCCATTACGGGACTCTCGATTTGAGAATACGATGATAATCTTCATATTTCTAGACTTAGGCATAAAAACACGGCATTAGTGGGTGAAAACTCGAAGAATCCCCCAAACGGCCCCATGAGTGGTACCAACACCTCGCATGGGACCAGTGTAACTCTAAGAACTGGCCGCACAATCACGGGACTCCTAGTTTGAGAATATGATGATAATTTGTATATTTTTAGACTTAGGCATAAAAACATAGCGTTACTGGGTGAAAACCCAAAACAGCCCCCGTACGGCCCCGTGAGTGGTACCAACACCTTGCATGAGATCAATGTAACTCTAAGGAACTGACCTCGCCATTACGGGACTCCCAGTTTGAGAATACGATGTTAATTTTCATATTACTAGACTTAGTCTTAAAATCATGGCATTAGTGGGTGAAAACAAAAAACAACCCCCAAACGGCCCCTAAGTGGCACCAACACCTCGCACGGGACCAATGTAACTCATCAGAACTTACCGCGCGATCACAAGACTCTTCATTTGAGGATATGATGATAATTTAAAAATATCAAGACTTAAGCAAAATATGGCATTAGTGGGTGAAAACCCAAAACAGCTCCTGAACGGCCCTGTGAATGGCACCACCATCTCGCACAGGACCAATGTAACTAGTAGGAACTCACCGCGCGATTATATGACTCCCAGTTTGAGAATACGATAATCATATTCATATTTCTTGACTTAAGCTTAAAAACGTGGTGTTAGTGTGTGAAAACACGAAACAGCCCTCGAACGGCTTCGTCAGTGGCACCAACACCTCGCACGGGACCAATTAAACTCGTAGGAACTGACTGTGCGTCCACGGGACTCCCGATTTGAGAATACAATGATAATTTTCATATTTATAGACTTAAGCTTAAAAACACGGTGTTAGTGGGTGCAAACTCGAAACAACCCCCGAACGACCTTGTGAGCGGCACTAACACCTCGCACGGGACCAATGTAACTCGTATGAACTGACCGCACGATCAAGGGACTCCCGATTTGAGCATACAATGATAATTTTCTTATTTCTTGACTTAGGCATAATAACATAGCATTAGTGGGTGAAAAGATGAAACATCCCCTGAACGGCTCCGTGAGTGGCAGTAACACCTCGCACAGGACAAATCTAACACGTAGGAACTTACCACGCGATCACGAGACTCCGGGTTTGAGAATACGATGATAAATTGCATCTTTCTAGACTTAGGCATAAAAACATGGTGTTAGAAGGTAAAAACCCGAACGGCCACGCGAGTGTCACTAACACGTCACACGGGACCATTGTAACTCATAGGAATTGTTCGCAAAATCACGGGACTCCCGATTTTAGAATACGATGATAATTTGCATATTTATAGACTTAGACTTAAAAACATGGCGCTAGTGGGTGAAAACCCAAAACAACTCCATGAGTGGCACCAACACCTCGCACAGGACCATTGTAACTCGTAGGAACTCATCGCGTGATCATGGAACTATCGATTTGAGAATATGACGATAATTTGCATATTTCTAGACTTAAGCATTAAAACACGACGTTAGTGGGTGCAAACTCGAAATAGCCCCCGAACGGCTCCCTGAGTGGCACCAACACCTCCACAAGACCAATGTAACTCGTAGTAACTGACCACACGATAAAAGGACTCCCCGTTTGAGAATACAATTAAAATTTGAATATTTCTTAAGTTATGAATAAAAATATGGCGTTAGTCGGTGAAAACCTGAAACATCCTCGAACAGGTCCGTGAGTGGCACTAACACCTTGCACGGGATAAATCTAACACGTAGGAAGTTACCACACGATCACCGGAGTCCGAGTTTGAGAATACAACGATAATTTCCATTTTGTAGACATACGCATAAAAACCTGGCATTAAAAGGAAAAAACTTGACACAACCCTCGAACGACCCTGTGAGTGGCACCAACACCTCGCACGGGGCCAATGTAACTCGTAGGAACTAACCGCATGATCGCGGGACTCTTAGTTTAAGAATACGATGATAATTTGCATATTTTAATACTTAAGCTTAAATAAATGGCGTTAGCGGGTGAAAATCAAAAAAGACCGTCGAACGGGCCCGTGAGTAGCACCAAAACATCCCACGGGACCAATGTAACTCGTAGGAACTTACCATGTGATCACGGGACTAAGGGTTTGAGAATATGATGATTATTTAAAAATATCATGACTTAACAAAAACATGGCGTTAGTGGGAGAAAACTCGAAATAGCTCCCGAACGGCACCGTGAGTGGCACCAACACCTCGCACGAGATCAACGTAACTCGGAGGAACTGACCATGCAATCACGGGACTCCCGATTTAAGAATACAATGATAATTTGCATATTTCTAGACTTAGGCATAAAGACACGACGTTAGTGGGTGAAAACCCGAAGCAGCCCCCGAATGGCCCCGTGAGTGGTACCAACACCTCGCTCGGGACCAATGTAACTCTAAGAAACTGATCGTGCCATTACGGGAATACCAGTTTGAGAATATGATGATAATTTGAATTTTACTAGACTTAGGCTTAAAATCATGGCGTTAGTGGGTGAAAACAAAAAATAGCCCCCGAACGGCTTCTGAGTGGCACCAACACCTCGCACGGGACCAATGTAACTCGTCGGAACTTACCGCAGGATCATAGGACTCTTCATTTGAGAATACAATGATAGTTTAAAAATATCAAGACTTAAGAAAAATATGGAATTAGTGGGTGAAAACCCGAAACAACTATTGAACGGCCCCGTGAGTGGCATCAGCACCTCGCACAAGACCAATGTACTAGTAGGAAATCACCGTGTGATTACGGGACTCCTGGTTTGAGAATATGATGATAATACGCATATTTCTAGACATATGCTTAAAAACATGGTTTTAGTGTGTGAAAACCCAAAACAACCCTCGAATGGCTTCGTGAGTGGCACCAACACCTCGCCCGGGACCAATGTAACTCGTATGAACTGACCGCATGACCACGGGACTCCTGATTTGAGAATACGATGATAATTTGCCTATTTATAGACTTAAGCTTAAAAACACAGTGTTAGTGGGTGCAAACTCGAAATAGCCCCCGAACGGCCTTGTGAGTGGCACTAACACCTCGCACGAGACCAATGTAACTCGTATGAACTGACCGCACGATCAAGGGACTCCCGTTTTGAGAATATAATGATAATTTTCATATTTATTTACTTAGGCATAAAAACATAGTGTTAGTGAGTGAAAAGACGAAACATCCTCCGAACGGCTCTGTGAGTGGCACTAACACCTCGCACGGGACAAATCTGACACGTAGGAACTTATCGTGCGATCACGAGACTCCGGGTTTGAGAATACGATGATAATTTCCATATTTCAAGACATAGGCATAAAAACATGGTGTTAGAAGGTAAAACTCGAGCGGCCACGTGAGTGTCACTAACACTTTGCATGGGACCAATGAAACTCATAGGATTTGACCGCAAAATCACGAGACTCCCGATTTGAGAATATAGTGATAATTTGCATATTTATAGACTTACGCTTAAAAACATGGTGCTAGTGGGTGAGAACTTGAAAAATCCCTCGAACCGCTCCATGAGTGTCACTAACACCTCGCACGGGACCAATGTAACTCGTAAGAACTCACTACGTGATTACGGGACTACTGATTTGAGAATACGATGATAATTTGCATATTTCTAGACTTAAGAATAAAAACACGGCATTAGTGGGTGCAAACTCGAAATAGCCCCCGAACGGCTCCCTGAGTGGCACCAACACCTCTCACAGAACCAATGTAACTCGTAGGAACTAACCGCACGATCAAGGGACTCCCAGTTTGAGAATACGATGATAATTTTCATATTTCTTGACTTAGGCATAAAAATATGTCGTTAGTGGGTGAAAGCCTGAAACATCCCCCGAATGGCTCCGTGAGTGGCACAAAAACCTTACACGGGATAAATCTAACACTTTGGAACTTACCGCACGATCACGGGAGTGCGGGTTTGAGAATACGATGATAATTTGCATTTTCTTGACTTAGGCATAAAAACCTGGCGTTAAAAGGTAAAAACTCAATACAGTCATCGAACGACCCCGTGAGTGGAACCAATACCTCGTACGGGTCCAATGTAACTCGTAGGACTTGACTGCGTGATCGCGGGACTCTCAGTTTAAGAATACGACAATAATTTGTATATTTTAAGACTTAATCTTAAATAAATGGTGTTAGCGGGTGAAAATCCAAAACGACCGTCGAACGACCCCGTGAGTGGCACCAAAACCTCGCACGAGACCAATATAACTCGTAGGAACTTACCGCGTGATCATGGGACTACTGGTTTGAGAATACGATGATTATTTAAAAATATCAGGACTTAACAAAAACTTAGCATTAGTGGGAGAAAACTCGAAAAAGCTCCTGAACGGCTGCGTGAGTGGCACCAACAGCTCGTACGAGACCAACGTAACTCATAGGAACTGACTGCGCGATCACGGGACTCTCAATTTGAGAATACTATGACAATTTGTATATTTTTAAACTTATGCATAAAGACACGACGTTAGTGGTTGAAAACCCGAAGAACCCCCGAACGGCCCTGGGAGTGGTACCAATACCTCGTACGGGACCAATGTAACTCGAAGGAATTGACCGCGCCATCACGGGAATCCCTGTTTGAGAATACGATGATGATTTTAATATTTTTAGACTTAGGCTTAAAAACATGGCGTTAGTGGGTTAAAACCCGAAACAGCCCCCCAAACGGCCCCGTGAGTGGCACCAACACCTCGCACGGGACCAATGTAACTCGTAGGAACTTATTGCGCAATCACGGGACTCTTGGTTTGAGAATACGATGATTATTTCAAAATATCAAGACTTAACCAAAATATGGCGTTAGTGGGTGAAAACCCGAAATAGCTCCTGAACGTCTCCGTGAGTGGCACCAGCACCTCGCACGGGACAAATATAAATCGTAGGAACTCACCGCGTGATAATGGGACTCCTGATTTGAGAATATGATGATAATTTTCATATTGCTAGACTTAGGCTTAAAAACATGGCGTTAGTGGGTGAAAACCCGAAACAGCCCTCGAACGGCTCTATAAGTGGCACCAACACCTCGCATGGGACCAATGTAACTTATATGAACTCATCGCATGATCACGGGACTTTCGATTACAGAATACGTTGATAATTTTCATATTTATAGACTTAAGCATACAAACACGACATTAGTGATTGCAAACTCGAAATAGCCCCCGAACGGCCTTATGAGTGGCACCAACACCTCGCACGAGACCAATGTAACTCGTACGAACTGACCCACGATCAAGGGTCTCCCAGTTTGAGAATATAACAATAATTTGCATATTTCTTGACTCAGGCATAAAAACATGGCGTTAGTGGGTGAAAGCCCAAAACATTCCTCGAATAGCTCCGTGAGTGGCACAAACTCCTCGTACGGGACAAATCTAACACGTGGGAGATTACTGCGTGATCACGGGACTTTGATTTTTAGAATACAATGATAATTTTCATATTTCTATACTTAGCCATAAAAACATGGTGTTAGAAGGTAAAAACCTGAACGGTCACGTGAGTGGCCCAACACCTCGCACGGGACCAATGTAACTCGTTGGAAATGACCGCAAAATCACAGGACTCCCGGTTTGTGAATACGTTGATAATTTTCACATTTATAGATATAACCTTAAAAACATGGCGTTAGCGAGTGAAAAGATAAAACATCCCCCGAACGGCCCCGTGAGTGGCACCAACCCCTCGCATGGGACAAACGTAACTCATAGGAACTGACCGCGCGATCACAGGACTCCTGATTTGAGAATATGACGATAATTTGCATATTTCTAGACTTAGGCTTAAAAACATGGTGCTAGTGAGTGAAAACCCGAAAATGCCCCCGAACGGATCCGAGAGTGGAACCAGCACCTCGCACGGGACCAATGTAACTGGTAGGAACCGACTGCGCGATCACGGGACTCCCTGTTTGAGAATACAATGATAATTTACATATTTCTAGACTTTGGCATAAAAATACGACATTGGAGGGTGAAAACTCGAAGTAGCCATCGAACGGCCTCGTGAGTGGTAACAACACCTCGCATGGGACCAATGTAACTCGAAGGAATAGACCGCGCCATCAAGGGACTCCCGTTTTGTGAATACGATGATAATTAGCATATTTCTAGACTTAGGCTTAACAACATGGCCTTAGTGGGTGACAATCGAAAACTACCCTCGAACGGCCCGTGAGTGGAACCATCATCTCACACGAGACCAATGTAACTCATTGGAACTTAACACCCTATCATGGGACTCTTGGTTTGAGAATACGATGACAATTTAAAAATATCAAGACATAAGAAAAATATTGCATTAGTGGGTGAAAACCCAAAATAGCTCCTGAACGGCCTTGTGAGTGGGACTAGCACCTAGCAGGGGACCAATGTAACTCGTAGGAAATCACTGCACAGTCATGACACTCCCGGCTTGAGAATACATTGATTATTTAATAATATTAGGACTTAAGCAAAACATGGCGTTTGTGGGTGAAAACCCAAAATAGCCCCCGAATGCCCCCCTGAGTGGCACCAACACCTCGCACGGGACCAGTGTAACTCAAAGGAACTGACCGCGCGATCACAGGACTCCTAGTTTAAGAATACGATGATAATTTGCGTATTTATAGACTTAGGCTTAAAAACATGGTGCTAGTGAGTGAAAACCCGAAAGTGCCCCCGAACGGATCCGAGAGTGGAACCAACACCTCGCACGGGACCAATGTAACTCGTAGGAAGTGACTGCACGATCACGGGACTCCCAGTTTGAGAATACGATGATAATTTACATATTTATAGACTTAGGCTTAAAAACATGGTGCTAGTGGGTGAAAACCCAAAATAGCCCTCGAACGGCTCTGTGAGTGGCACAAACACCTCACACGGGACCGATTTAACTCGTAGGAACTCACTGGGTGATCACGAGACTCCCGATTTGAGAATACGATGATACTTTGCATATTTCTAGACTTAAGCATAAAAATAGGATGTTGGTGGGTGCAAACTCGAAACGGCCCTCGAAATATCCCCCGATCGTCCCCTGAGTGGCACCAACACTTCGCACGGGACCAATGTAACTCGTAGGAAATTACCGCGCAATCATGAGACTCCTAGTTTGAGAATACAACGGTAATTTAAAAATATCAGAACTTATGCAAAATATGGTTCTAGTGGGTGAAAACCCAAAATAGCTCCTAAACGGCCCGTGATGGAACTAACACCTCGCACGGGACCAATATGACTCGTAGAAACTGACCGCGCGATCACGGGACTCTCGATTTGAGAATAAGATGATAATTTGCATATTTCTAGACTTAGGCGTAAAAACATGGCGTTAGAAGATAAAAATCTGAACGTCCCCATGAGTGTCACCAACACCTCGCACGAGACTAATATAACTCGTACGAACTGACGGAAATATCACAGGACTCCTGGATTGATAATACGTCGATAATTTTCACATTTCTATATTTAAGCTTAAAAACATGGCGTTGGAGAGTGAAAAGCCAAAATAGCCCCCGAACGGGCCCGTGAGTGGCACCAACACCTCGTACGGGACCAACGTAACTCGTAGGAACTGACCGCGTTATGACGCGACTCCTGGTTCAAGAAAATGATCATAATTTGTATATTTCTAGACTTCGGCATAAAAACATGGTGTTAGCTGGTGAAAACCCGAAATAGGCTCCGAACGGCCT
Source organism: Sambucus nigra (assembly GCA_949130495.1). Taxonomy (NCBI): domain Eukaryota; kingdom Viridiplantae; phylum Streptophyta; class Magnoliopsida; order Dipsacales; family Adoxaceae; genus Sambucus; species Sambucus nigra. The sequence continues at coordinate 251,264,509 of OX422209.1, forward strand.
CGTGAGTGGCACGAACACCTCGCACGAGACCAATGTAACTCGTAGGAACTTATGGCATGATCATGGGACTCTCGATTTGAGAATATGACAATAATTTAAAATATCAGGACTTAAGCATAACATGGCTTTAGTGGGTGAAAACCCAAAATAGCCCCCGAACGGCCCCGTGAGTGGCACTAAAACCTCGCACGAGACAAATATAACTTGTAGGAACTAACCGGGCGATCATAGGACTCCTAGTTTGAGTTAATGATGATAATTTACATATTTCTACACTTAGGCTTAAAAACATGATGTTAGTGGGTGAAAACTCAAAACAGCCTCCGAACGACCCCGTGAGTGGAACCAGTACCTCGCACATGACTAATGTAACTCGTAGGAACTGACCGCGCGATCACGGGACTCCTGGTTTTAGAATGCGACTATAATTTGCATATTTCTAGAGTTATGCTTAAAAATAAGGCGTTAGTGGGTGAAAACCCTAAAGAGACACCAAACGACTCTGTAAGGGGCACCAACACCTCGCACGGGACCAATGTAACATGTAGAAACTTACTGCGCTATCACGGGTCTACCGGTTTGACAATACGATGATAATTTGCATATTTCTAGACTTAGGCTTAAAAACATGGCGTTAGTGGGTGAAAACCCGAAACAACCCCCGAATGGCCCCGTGAGTGGAACCAACACCTCGCATAGGACTAATGTAACTCGTAGGAACTGACCGCGCGATCACGGGAATCTTGGTTTGAGAATACAACTATAATTTGCATATTTCTTGACTTATGCATAAAAACACGACATTAGTGGGTACAAATTCAAAACAGCCCCCGAATGCCGCCGTGAGTGGCACCAACGCCTCACACGGAACCAATGTAACTCCCAGGAAATGACCGTGTGATCACGGGACCCCGATTTGAGAATATGAGGATAATTTGGATATTTCTAGACTTAGGCATAAAAACATGGCATTAGTGGGTGAAAATGCAAAACAGACCTCGAACGGCTCTGTGACTGTCACTAACACCTCGTACGGGACATATAAAACTCGTAGGAACTTACTGTGGGATCACGTGACTCCCAGTTTGAGAATATGATGATAATTTTGATATTTCTAGACTAAGGCATAAAAACATGGCGTTAGAAGGTAAAAATCCAAAATAGCCCCCGAACGGCCTCGTGAGTGGTACCAACACCTCGCACGGGACCAATGTAACTCGTTGGAACTGACCACGCAATCATGAGACTCCCGATTTGATAATACGTCGATAATTTGCATATTTCTAGAATTAATCTTAAAAACATGGCGTTAGCAAGTGAAAATCCAACAGAGCCATCGAACAGCACGGTAAGTGGCACCAACACCTCGCACGGGACCAACATAACTCATAGGAACTAATCGTACGACCATGAGACTCTCGATTTGAGAAAACGATGATAATTTGTATATTTCTTGACTTAGGCATAAAATACGGTGTTAGTGGGTGAAAACTTGAAGCATCCCCCGAACGGCCTTGTGAGTGGTACAAACACCTTACACGGGACTAATCTAACTCGTAATAACTAACCGCGCAATCACGGGACTCCCAGGTTGATAATACGATGATAATTTGCTTATTTCTAAACATTGGCATAAAAACATGACGTTAGTGGCTGCAAACCCGAAACAGCCCCCGAACGTCCCAATGAGTGGTACAAACACCTCGCACGGGACCAATGTAACTCAAAGGAAATGACCGCGCCATCACATGACTCCCATTTTGAAAATATGATGATAATTTGCATATTTCAAGACTTGGGCTTAAAAATATGGCGTTAGTGAGTGAAAACCCAAAATAGCCCCCGAACGGACCTGTGAGTGGCACCAACACCTCGCATAGGACCAATGTAACTCATAGGAACTTACCGTGCGATCACGAGACTCTTGGTTTGAGAATATGATAATAATTTTAAAATATCAAGACTAAAACAAAATATGGCGTTAGTGGGTGAAAACTCGAAACAGTTTCTGAAAGGCCCCGTGAGTGGCACCAGCACCTCGCACGGGACCATGGAAACTCGTAGGAACTCACCGTGTGATTTGGTAATTCCCGGTTTGAGAATACGTTGATGATTTTCATATTTCTATACTTAGTCTGAAAAACATGGCATTAGTGAGTGAAAACTAGAAACATCCCTATAACGGCTCCGTAAGTGGCACCAACACCTCGCATGGGACATATGTAACTCATAGCAACTGATTGCGTAATCACGGGATTCTCGATTTTATAATAGGATGATAATTTGTATATTTCTAGACATATGCTTAAAAACATGGCGTTAGTGGCTGCAAACTCGAAGCTACCCCCGAACAAATCCGTGAGTGGCACCAACACCTCGAACGGGACCAATGTAACTTGTAGTAACTGACCGCATGATCAAGGGACCCCCAATTTGAGAATATGATGATAATTTTCTTATTTCATGACATGGGCACAAAAACATGGCGTTAGTGGGTGAAAACCTGAAACATCCCCCGAATGGCTATATGAGTGGCACTTACCCTTCGTGTGCGACAGATTTAACACGTAGGAACTGATCTCGCGTTCACAGGATTCCTAATTTTAGAATAGGATGATAATTTTCATATTTCTAGACTTACACATAAAAAAATAGCATTAGAAGGTAAAAGCCCAAATGGCTCCAAGAGTGGCACCAACACCTCGCACGGGACCAACGTAACTCATAGGAACTGACCGCGCAATCACGGGACTCCTGGTTTGAGAATACCATAATAATTTGCATATTTCTAGACTTAGGCATAAAAATACGATGTTAGTGGGTGAAAACCCAAAGCAGTTCCCAAACGGCCTAGTGAGTGGTACTAACACCTCGTACAAGACCAATGTAACTCGAAGGAACTAACCACGCCATCATGGGACTCCCGGATTGAGAATACGATGATAATTTGCGAATTTCAAGACTTAGTCTTAAAAACATGGCGTTAGTGGGTGAAAATAAAAAACGCCACTCGAACGGCTCCGTGAGTGGCACCAACACCTCGCACGGGCCCAATGTAAGTCGTAGGAACTGATCGCGTGATCACGGGACTCCCGATTTGCGAATATGATGATAATTTTCATACTTATAGACATAAGCATAAAAATACGGTGTTAGTGGGTGCAAACTCAAAACAACCCCTGAACGGCCTTGTGAGTGGCACCAACACCTCGCACGAGACCAATGCAACTCATAGGAATTCACCGCATGATCAAGGGACTCCCAGTTTGAGAATACAATGATAATTTGCGTGTTTCTTGACTTAGGCATAAAAACATGGCGTTAGTGGGTGAAAACTTGAAACATCCCCCGAACGGCTCTGTGAGTGGCACTAACACCTAGCACGGGACAAATCAAACACGTAGAAACTTACCGCATGATCATGGGACTTCGGGTTTGAGAATACAATAATAATTTGTGTATTTCTTGACTTAAGCATAAAAACATGGCATTAGAAGGTAAAAGCCCAAACGGCTCTGAGAGTGGCACCAACACCTCGAACGGGAACAATGTTAGTTGTAGGAACTGACTGTGCGATCACGGGACTCTCGATTTAAGAATACGACAATAATTTGTATATTTCTTGACTTAGGCATAAAAACACGGTGTTAGTGGGTGAAAATTCGAAGAAGCCATCGAAGGGCCCTGTGAGTGGTACTAACATCTCGCACGGGACCAATCTAACTCGAAGGAACTGACAGTGCCATCGCAGGACTCCCGATTGAAGAATATGAAGATAATTTGCGTATTTCTAGACTTAGGCTTAAAAACTCGACGTTAGTGGGTGAAAACCCCAAACACCCCCGAACGGCCCCGTGAGTGGCACCAACACCTCGCATGGGACAAATGTAACTCTTAGGAACCTACCACACGATCATGGGTCTCTTGGTTTGAGTATACAACGATAAATGAAAAATATCAAGACATAAGCAAAATATGGCGTTAGTGGGTGAAAATCGGAAACAACTCCTGAACGACCCCGTGAGTAGCACCAGCACCTCGTACAGGACCAATGTAACTCTAGGAACTTACCACATGATCACGACACTCTCGGTTTGAGAATATGTTGATAATTTAATAATATCGGGACATAAGAAAAACATGGCGTTAGTGGGTGAAAACCCATAATAGCCCCCAAATGACCCCGTGAGTGGCACCAACACCTCGCACGGGACCAATGCAACTTATAGGAACTAACCGCGTGATCATGGAAATCTTAGTTTGAGAATAAGACGATAATTTTCATATTTCTAGACTTCGGCTTAAAAATATGGTGTTAGTGGGTGAAAACCCGAAACAGCCCCCGAATGGCCCCGTGAGTGGCACTAACACATCGCATGGCACCAATGTAACTCGTACGACCTAACCACACCATGACATGACTACCGATTTGATAATATGAGGATAATTTGAATATTTCTAGGCTTTGGCTTAAAAACACAGCGTTCGTGGGTGAAAACCCCAAACAGCCCCCGAACGGACCCGTGAGTGGCACCAACACCTCACACGGGACCAATGTAACTCGTAGGAACTTACCCGCGATCACGGGACTCTTGGTTTGAAAATATAAAGATAATTTAAAAATATCAAGACTTAAGTAAAATATGGCATTAGTGGGTGAAAACTCGAAACAACTCCTCAACGGCCCCATGAGTGGCACCAGCACCTCGTACGGGACCAATGAAACTCGTAGGCACTCACCGCGCGATTTCGGGACTCTCGATTTGAGAATATGTTGATAATTTGCATATTTCTAGACTTAGGCTTAAAAACATGGCGTCAGTGGGTGAAAACCCAAAACAGCACTCGAACGACTCCGACAGTGGCACCAATACCTCGAACGGGACAGATGTAACTCGTAGGAACAGATTGTGTGATAATGGGACTCCCAATTTGAGAATATGATTATAATTTGCATATTTATAGACTTAAGCATAAAAAAATGATGTTAGTGGTTGAAAACTCGAAACAGCCCCCGAACGGCCCCGTGAGTGGCACTAACACCTTGCACGGGACCAATGTAACACGTAGGAACTGGCTGCACAATCAAGGGACTCCCAGTTGGAGAATACGATAATAATTTGCATATTTTATGACATAGGCAAAAAAATGTGGCGTTAATGGGTGAAAACCCGAAACATCCCCCGAACGGCTTCGCAAGTGGCACTAACCCCTCTTATGCGACAAATCTAACACGTAGGAACTTACTGCGCGATCGTGAGACATCGAGTTGTGGAATACGACAATAATTTTCATTTTCTTGACTTACGCACAAAACATCACGTTAGAAGGTAAAAGCCCGAATGGATCCATGAGTGGCACCAACACCTCGCACGTGACCAAAGTAACTCATAGGAACTGACCACGCGATCACGGGACTCCTGGTTTGATAATTCGATGATACTTTGCATATTTCTAGACTTAGGCATAAAAACACAGCGTTAGTGGGTGAAAACCCAAAACAACCCCCTAACGGACCCGTGATTGGCACCAACACCTCGCATGGGACCCATGTAACTCGTAGGAACTTACCACATGATCATGGGACTTTTGGTTTGAGAGTACGACGATAATTTAAAAATATCAAGACTTAAGCAAAATATGGCGTTAGTGGGTGAAAACTCGAAACAACTCCTGAACGGCCCCGTGAGTTGCACCAGGACCTTGCACGGGGCCAATGTAACTTGTAAGAACTCATCGCGCGATTATGGGACTCCCGGTTTGAGAATACGATGATAATTTACATATTTCTAGTCTTAGGCTTAATAACATGGCGTTAGTGGGTGAAAACCCAAAACAACCATCGAACGGCTCCGTGAGTGGAACCAAACCTCGTACGGGACCAATGTAACTCATAGGAACTGACCGCACCGTCACAGGACTCCCGTCTCCATGAGTGGCACTAACCCCTCACATGCGACAAATCTAACACGTAGGAACTTACCGCGTGATCAAGAGACTTACGCATATTTCTAGACTTACGCATAAAAACATGGCGTTAGAAGGTAAAAGCCCGAACGGATCTGTGAATGGCACCAACACCTCATACGGGACCAACGTAACTCGTTGGAACTGATCGCATGATCACAGGACTCCTGGTTTGAGAATACGATGATAATTTGCATATTCTAGACTTAGGCATAAAAACACGACGTTAGTGGGTGAAAACCAGAAGCAGCCCCCAAACGGCCCAGTGAGTGGTACCAACACCTCGTACGAGACCAATTGAACTCGAAATAACTCATCGCGCCATCACGTGACTCCCAGTTTGTGAATACGATAATAATTTGCATATTTGTAGACTTAAGCATAAAATATGGCGTTAGTGGGTGAAAACCGAAAATAGACCCCGAACGGCCCCGTGAGTGGCACCAACACCTCGCACGGGACCAATGTAACTCGTAGGAACTTACAGCGCGATCACGAGACTTTTGGTTTGAAAATAGAATGATAATTTAAAAATATCAAGACTTGAGAAAAACATGGCGTTAATGGGTGAAAACCCGAAACAGCTCCTGAACGGCACTTGTGAGTGGCACCAGCACCTTGCACGGGACCAATGTAAGTCGTAGGAACTCACTTTGTGATTATGGAACTCCCGATTTGAGAATACAATGATAATTTTCATATTTCAAGACTTAGGCTTAAGAACATCGCGTTAGTGGGTGGAAACCCAAAACAGCCCTCGAACGGCTCCATGAGTGGCACAAACACCTCGCACAGGACCAATGTAACTCGTAGAAACTCACCACGGGATCACAGGACTCTTGGTTTGAGAATGCGATGATAATTTTAAAATATCAAGACTTAAGAAAAATACGGCGTTAGGGAGTGAAAACTCGAAATAGCTCATGAACGACCCCGTGAGTGGCACCAGCACCTCGCACGAGACCGATGAAACTCGTAGGAACACACGGCATGATTTTGGGACTCCCAGTTTGAGAATACATTGATAATGTTCATATTTCTAGACGTAGGCTTAAAAACATGGGGTTAGTGGGTGAAAACCTAAAACAACCCTCGAACGACTGTGTTAGTGGCACTAACATCTCACACGGGACCAACGTAGCTCTTAGGAACTGACCGCACGATCACGGGACTCCTGGTTTGAGAATACAATGATAATTTGCATATTCATAGACTTAGTCATAAAAAGACAGCATTAGTGGGTGAAAACCTGAAGTAGCCCCTGAACGGACCAATGAGTGGTACCAACACCTTGTACTGGACCAATGTAACTCGAAGGAACTGATCGCGCCATCACGGGACTCTCAAATTGAGAATAAGATGATAATTTGCATATTTCTAGACTTAGGCTAAAAAACATGGCGTTAGTGGGTGAAAACCCAAAATAACCACCGAACGGTGCCGTGAGTAGTACCAACACCTCGCATGGGACCAATATAACTTGTAGAAACTTACCGCACGATCACGGGACTTTTTGTTCGAGAATACAAAGATAATTTAAAAATATCAAGACTTAAGAAAAATATGGCATTAGTGGGTGAAAACCCAAAACAGCTCCTGAACGGCCCCGTGAGTGGCACCAGCACCTCGCACGGGACCAATGTAACTCGTAGGAACTCACCGCGCAATTATGGGACTCCCGGTTTAAGAATACAATGTTAATTTTCATATTTCAAGACATAGGCTTAAAAACATGGCGTTAGTGGGTGAAAACCCAAAATAACCCTTGAACGGCTCCGTGAGTGGCACTAACTCCTCGCACGGGCCCAATGTAACTCGTAGGAACTGATCGCGAGATCACGGGATTCCCGATTTGAGAATACGATGATAATTTGGAAATTTCTGGGCTTAAGCATAAAAACGTGGTGTTAGGGGTGCAAACTCAAAACAACCCCCGAACGACCTTATGAGTGCCACCAACACCTTGCACGGGACCAATGTAACTTGTAGGAACAAACCACACATATAGGGACTCCCAATTTGAGAATACAACAATAATTCGCATATTACTTGACTCAGGCATCAAAACCTGGCATTAGTGGGGGAAAACCCGAAACATCCCCCGAACGGCTCCGTGAGTGGCACTAACACCTCTCATGGGACAAATCTAATATGCAGGAACTTACCGCGGGATCACGGGTTTTCGAGTTTGATATTACGATGATAATTTGCGTATTTCTAGACTTAAGCATAAAAACATGGCATTAGAAGGTAAAAACCCGAACGGCCTCGTGAGTGGCACCAACACGTCGCACGGTAGGTACTGACCGCAAAATCACTAGAATCCCCGTTTGAGAGTACATTGATAATTTGTACATTTATAGATTTAAGATTAAAAACACGGCATTATCGAGTGAAAAGACAAAACAACCCCCGAACGGCCCCCTGAGTGGCACCAACCCCTCGCACGGGACCAACGTAACTTGTAGGAACTGACTGCATGATCACAGGACTCCCGGTTTGTGAATACGACGATAATTTGTATATTTCTAGACTTAGGCTGAAAAACATGGCGTTTGTGGGTGAAAACTCGAAAGAGCCCCCGAACGGCTCCGTGAGTGGTACCAACACCTCGCATGGGACCAATGTAACCCGTAGAAACTGACTGCACGATCATGGGACTCCCAGTTTGAGAATATGATGATAATTTGCATATTTCTAGACTTAAGCATAAAAACATGGCGTTAGTGGGTGAAAACTCGAAGCAGCCACAAAAGGTCCCTGTGAGTGGTACCAGCACCTCGTACGGGACCAATGTAACTCGTAGGAACTCACCGCACGATTATGGGACTCCCGATTTAAGAATTCGATGATAATTTGCATATTTCAAGACTTAGGCTTAAAAACATGGTTATAGTTTGTGAAAACCCAAAACAACCCTTGAACGGCTCCGTGAGTGGCACTAACTGGCACGGGCCCAATGTAACTCGTAGGAATTGATCGTGAGATCACGGGATTCCCAATTTGAGAATACGATGATAATTTGGAAATTTCTGAGCTTAAGCATAAAAATGTGGTGTTAGGGCTGCAAACTCGAAAAAACCCCCGAACGGCCTTGTGAGTGCCACCAACACCTTGCACGGGACCAATGTAACTCGTAGGAACAGACTGCACAATCAAGAGACTACCAATTTGAGAATACAACAATAATTCGCATATTTCTTGACTTAGGCATCAAAACACGACATTAGTGGGTGAAAACCCGAAACATCCCCCGAACGGCTCTGGGAGTGGCACTAACACCTCTCATGGGACAAATCTAACACGCAGGAACTTACCGCGGGATCACGGGTTTTCGAGTTTGAGAATACGATGATAATTTGTGTATATCTGGACTTAGGCATAAAAACATGGCATTAGAAGGTAAAAACCTCAACAGCCCCGTGAGTGGCACCAACACGTCGCACGGGACCAATGTAACTCGTAGGTACTGACCGCAAAATCACAGGAATCCCGGTTTGAGAGTACATTGATAATTTGTACATTTATAGATTTAAGATTAAAAACATGGCGTTATCGTGTGAAAAGCAAAAACAACCCCCAAACGGCCCCCTGAGTGGCACCAACCCCTCGCACGGGACCAACGTAACTTGTAGGAGCTGACCGCATGATCACGAGACTCCCGATTTGCGAATACGACAATAATTTGTATATTTCTAGACTTAGGCTTAAAACATGGCGTTTGTGGGTGAAAACCAGAAAGATCCCCCGAACGGCTCTGTGAGTGGTACCAACACCTCGCATGGGACCAATGTAACACGTAGAAACTGACTGCACGATCACGGGACTCCCAGTTTGGGAATACGACGATAATTTGCATATTTCTAGACTTAAGCATAAAAACATGGCATTAGTGGGTGAAACCCCGAAGCAGCCTAAAAGGGCCCTGTGAGTGGTACTGACACCTCGCATGGGACCAATGTAACTCGAAGGAACTGATCGGGCGATCACGGGACTCCCGATTTGAGAATACGATGATAATTTGCATATTTCTAGACTTAGGCTTAAAAACACGGCATTAGTGGGTGAAAACCCCAAACAGCCCCCGAACGACCCCGTGAGTGGCACCAACACCATGAACGGGACCAATGTAACTCTTAGTAACTTAGCACGGGATCACGGGACTTTTGGTTTGAGTATACGACGATAATTTAAAAATATCAATACATAAGCAAAATTCGGCATTAGTGGGTGAAAACCCGAAACAGCTCTTGAACGGCCCCGTGAGTGGCACCAGCACCTTACACGGGACCAATATAACTCGTAGGAACTTACCGCATGATCACTACACTCCCGGTTTGAGAATACGATGATAATTTAATAATATCAGGACTTAAGCAAAACATGGTGTTAGTGAGTGAAAGCCCATAATAGCCCCCGAACGGCCCCGTGAGTGGCACCAACACCTCGAACGAGACTAATGTAACTCGTAGGGATTGACCGCGCGATCACGGGACTCCGAGTTTGAGAATATGATGATAATTTGCATATTTCTAGACTTAGAAAAACATGACGTTAGATGGTAAAAACCTGCAACAACCCCCGAACTTCCCCGTGAGTGGCACCCACACCTTGCACGGGACCAATGTAACTCGTCGGAACTTACCGTGCAATCACGGGACTCCCAGTTTGAGAATACTTTGATAGTTTTTATATTTTTATATTTAAGCTTAAAAACATGGCATTAGCAATTGAAATGCCAAAATAGCCCCCAAACGGCCCCGTGAGTGGCACCAACGCGTCTCACTCGCAACTCGTAGGAACTGACAACACGATCATGGGACTCTCGGTTTGAGAAAATGATGATAATATAAAAAAATCAGGACTTAAGCAAAACATGGTGTTAGTGGAAAGAAACTCGAAATAGCCCCCGAACAGCCCTGTGAGTGGCACTAACACCTCGTACGGGACCATTGTAACTCATACGAACTGACCGCGTGATCACGGGACTCCCGGTTTGAGAATACGATGGTAATTTACGTATTTCTAAACTTAGGATTAAAAACATGGCATTAGTGGGTGAAAACTTGAAATTGCCCCCGAACGACCCCGTGAGTGGCACCAGCAACTCGCACGGGACATGTAACTCGTAGGAACTGACCGCGCGATAACAGGACTCTCGATTTGAGAATGCCACAAAAATTTTCTTATTTCTAGACTTAAGCATAAAAACACGACAATAGTGGGTGAAAACTCGAAATAGCCCCCGAACGGCTCTGTGAGTGGCACCAACACCTCGCACATGACCAGTATAACCCATTGGAACTGACCGTTCGATCACAGGACTCTCGGTTTGAGAATACGGTGATAATTTTCATTTTTCTAGACTTAGGTATAAGAACATGGCGTCAGTGGGTGAAAACCTGAAATAACCCCCTAACGGCTCCGTGAGTGGCACTAACACCTCGCATGGCGCAAATCTACCCCGTAGGAACTTACTACGCGATCACAGGACTTCGAGTTTGAGAATATGATGATAATTTGTATATTTCAAGACTTAGGCATAAAATTATGGTGTTAGATGGTAAAAACCCGAAACAGCCCCCGAACGGCCCCGTGAGTGGCACCAACACCTCACACGGGACCAATGTAACACATAGGAACTGACTGAACAATCACGGGACTCCCGGTTTGAGAATACGTTGATAATTTTCATATTATTAGATTTAAGCTTAAAAACATGGCGTTAGCGAGTGAAAATCTAAAACAGCCCCCGAACAGCCCCGTGAGTGGCACCAACACCTCATACGGGATCAACGTAACCCATAGGAATTGACCGCGCGATCACCGGACTCCTAATTTTAGAAAATGACGTTAATTTGTATATTTCTAGACTTAGGCATAAAAATATGGCGTTAGCGGGTGAAAACCCGAACAACCCCCGAACGGCCCCGTGAGTAGCACTAACACCTCGCACGGGACCAATGTAACTCATTGGAACTTACCGCATGATCACGAGACTACCGGTTCGATAATACGATGATAATTTAAAAATATCAGGACTTAAGCAGCTCCGTGAGTGGCACCAACACCTCGCACGGGACCAATGTAACGCGTAGGAAGTGACCATGCGATCACAGAACTCCCAGTTTGAGAATACGATGATAATTTAAAAATATCAGGACTTAAGCAAAACATGGCGTTAGTGGGTAAAAACATAAAATAGCCCTCGAACGGCCCCGTGAGTGGCACTAACACCTCGCACGGGACCAATGATCAATGTATCTCATAGGAACTGGTCGCGCGATCACGGGACTCTCGATTTGAGAATGCGATGATAATTTGCATATTTCTATACTTAGGCTTAAAATCAAGATGTTAGTGGGTGAAAACCCGAAACAACCCTCGAACTGCTCCGTGAGTGGCACCAACACCTCGCACGGGACCAATGTAACTCGTAGGAAGTGACCCCATAATCATGAGACTTCCAATTTTATAATACAATGATAATCTGAATATTTGTAGACTTGAGCATAAGACCACGACGTTAGTGGGTGCATACTCGAAACAGCTCCCGAACGGCTCCCTGAGTGGCACCAACACCTTGCACGGGACTAATGTAACTCATAGGATTTGACCGCGTGATCAAGGGACTCCCAGCTTGAGAATACGATGATAATTTGTATATCTCCTGACTTAGGCAGAACAACATGGTGTTAGTTGGTGAAAACCCGAAACAGCCCCCTAACGGCTCCTTCAGTGGCACTTACACCTCGCACGGGACAAATCTAACTCGTAGGAACTTACCGCGCGATCATCGGACTCCGGGTTTGAGAATACAATCCTAATTTGCATATTTCTAGACTTAGGCATAAAAACATTATGTTAGAAGGTAAAAACCCAAACGGCCCTGTGAGTGGCAACAACACCTCGTACGGTACCAATGTTACTCTTAGGAACTGGCCGCAAAATCACGCGACTCCCAGTTTGAGAAGACATCAATAATTTGCATATTTCCTGATTTAAGCTTTAAAACATGGCGTTAGCGACTGAAAAGCAAAAATAGCCCCAGAACGGCCCTGTGAGTGGGACCAACACCTCGCACGGGACCAACGTAACTCATAGGAACTGATCGCGCGATCACGTGACTCCCGATTTGAGAAAATGATGATAATTTGTCTATTTCTAGACTTAGGCATAAAAACATGGCGTTAGCAGGTGAAAACCCAAAACATCCCTTGAACGACCCCATGAGTGGCGCAAACACCTCGCACGGGAGCAATGTAACTCGTAAGAATTATCGCGTGATCACGGGACTCCCGATTTGAAATACGACGATAATTTGCTTATTTCTAGATTTAGACTTAAAAATATGGCGTTAGTGGGTAAAAACTCGAAAAAAAACCGGAACAACCCCGTGAGTGGCACCAACACTTTATAAGGGACCAATCTGACTCGTAGGAACTGACCGCGCGATCAGGGGACTCCCGGTTTGAGAATATGGTGATAATTTGAATATTTCTAGACTTAAGCAAAAAAACACGGTGTGAGTGGGTGATAACTCGAAACAACCCCCAAATAGCTTCGTGAGTGGCACAAACACCTGGCAAAGGACCAATGTAACTCGTAGGAACTGACCGAGCGATAACAAGACTCCCGGTTTTATAATAAGAAGATAATTTTCATATTTCTAGACAGAGGCATAAAAATATGGCGTTAGTGGGTGAAAACCAAAAATAGCCCCCGAACGGATCCGTGAGTGGAACTAACACCTCGCGCGGGACAAATCATACTCGTAGGAACTTACCACGCGATCACGAGACAACGGGTTTGAGAATACGATGATAATTTTCATATTTCTGGACATAGGCGTAAAAACATAGTGTTAGAACGTAAAAACTCAAAATAGCCCCCGAACAGCCCTTAGAGTGGCACCAACACCTCGCAGGGGACCAATGTAACTCGTAGGAACTAATTGCGCAATCATAGGAATCCCAATTTGAGAATACATCGATGATTTCCATATTTTTAGATTTAAGCTTAAGAACATGGTGTTAGCGAGTGAAAAGCCAAAACAGCCCCCGAACGGCCTCGTGAGTGGGACCAACACCTCGCACGGGACCAACGTAACTCGTAGGAACTAACCACATGATCATGGGACTCCCGATTTAAGAAAACGATGATAATTTGTATATTTCTAGACTTAGGATTAAAGACAAGGTGTTAGTGGGTGAAAACCCAAAACTGATCCCGAACGTCCCTATGAGTGGCACCAACACCTCGCACGGGACCAATGTAACATGTAGGAACTCACCACGCGATCACGGGACTCTCGGTTTGAGAATATGATGAAAATTTGCATATTTCTAGACTTAGGCTTAAAAGCATTCCATTACTGGGTGAAAACCCGAAACAGACCCCCGAACGGCCCCATGAGTGGCACCAACACCTCGCACGGGACCAATGTAACTCATAGGAACTGACTGTGCAATCACGGGACTCTCGATTTGACAATATGATGATAATTTGCATATTTCTAGGCTTAGGATTAAAAAATTTGTCTTAGTGGGTGAAAACTCAAAACAACACCCGAACAACTCCATAAGTGGCACTAACACCTCGCACGGGACCAATGTAACTCGTAGCAACTGACCGTGTGATCACGAAACTCTCAGGGTTTAGAAAAAAAGACAATTTTCATACTTCTAAAATTAGGCTTAACAACATGGCGTTAAAAGGTAAAAACCCAAAACAACCCCCGAATGGCCCTGTGAGTGGCACCATCACCTCGCACAAGACCAATGTAACTCGTTGGAATTGACCACACAATCATGGGACTCCCGATGTTAGAATAGGAAGATAATTTGCATATTTCTATACATATGCTTAAAAACATGGCATTAGGGGGTGAAAACTCGAAACAACTCCCGAACGGCTACATGAGTGGCACTAAACCTCACACGGGACCCATGTAACTCGTCGGAACTTACTGTGCGATGAAGGGACTCCCAATTTAAGAATACGATGATAATTTAAAAATATAAAGACTTAAACAAAAAATGGCAATAGTGGGTGAAAACCCAAAACAGACCCCGAACGCCCCCTGAGTAGCACCAACATCTCGCACGGGACCTATGTAACTCGTAGGAACTGACTGCGCGATCACGGGACTTCCAGTTTGAGAATACGATGCTAATTTGCATATTTCTATCTTTAGTCATAAAAACATAGCGTTAGTGGGTAAAAGGACCCATGAGTGGCACCAACACCTCGTACTGGACCAATGTAACAAGTAGGAATTGATCGCGCGATCACATGACTCTCGGTTTGATAATATAACGATAATTTCTATATTTTTAGACCTAGGCTAAAAAACAAGGCGTTAGTGGGTGGAAACCCCAAAACAAAACCCGAATGGCTCTGTGAGTGTCACCAACACCTCGTATGGGACCAATGTAACATGTCGGAACTCACTGCGCGCTCATGGAACTCCTAGTTTGGGAATACAAAGATAATTTGGATATTTCTAGACTTAGGCTTAAAAACATAGCGGTTGTGACAACCTGACTATAATTACGATAAATTAAGGTTAAATCATGATTATCTTATGTGATATGGATAGTATGTTATTAGTATATATAATGTTAAGTCATTATATTTAGTCTAATCCTAGCTTCATAAAGCATGAAAAAAACAAATTAGTTACGAATGTGAGATTTTGAAGTTTTCGGTAGGAATGTTCATGTTTAAGGCTAGTTTTGACCTCTATAATGTAATAATTGACTTGAGGTGAAAGATAGATATTTTTAGACGGGTGAGTTAGGATTGTAACACAAAAACAACGTGTTAAACGGAGGTCCGAGAAGTTATACCAAAACTACGAAACAAGGGCAAAACAGTCCATCCGTTAACTGTTATTTTGTCTTATTATGGCAACAAATGTTTTGTTTTCATTGGTTGGTAAGGGTGGTGGATTTGGACGACTTCAAACCCATAGAATTACCTCCTTATTCATCCAAATTCAGCCATAAGAGATTTCAAGCTTAAAGAAAGAGAATTAGGAAGTTAGGAAGAAAAAGTTAGGAGAAAATTGGGGAAAGATTCATAAAAAATTACGTAAAAGCCCCTAAGGTAATTCTACCCATGAATCTTGTTATTTTTCTTTTATTTATGATTTATATGATATAAATACTTGATTTTTTATTGACCTTTCATTCTTGGGAGCATATGTATGGATATATGCAAGTTTAAACAAAGTTGAATGTGTAAACCCTTAAATTGCTTCGTTTAGAAACCTTGTTTATTCAAACTTTCATATATTTTTGTATTAATATTGAAATTGATTGATTCCAATTGGATATTAAAATAGACGCACATATGTATATCATATCCGAAAATCAAATAAAAATACCAAAAAATGTACCTTGGGTGATGATTTGAAGTTCGGGTATGAAATGTGCCCCAAAAGAGTAAATATGCATACCATATGTTTGATGTTTTGCTTGACAAAGCAAATGAACTCTGAAAGTTATGAAATTTTAACCTTGTTTTATTCAATATGTTTTCTTAAATTTGGTGAAATATAATAGAAAGTTATGATGTCTAAAATTATGAAAATTCTTGGAAGATGACTGAACAATATGAGCCTATAGGGCGGATTTGCTATGTGGTAAAGAAATTGGCATATCTTGCTCTAGGAAACTCAGAATGATGTGTCGTATTTTGTGTTGGAAACCAAATACAATAAGTATTGGATTAACAAGAAGAGTTAAAGTAGTTTGGGCTGTAATTTGATTGTGTTAGATGTCATGACCTGAGTCTAGATGGGACTTCATTTATGATGAATGATTTGAATTGAATCATATGATGCTTATGAATTGAGTTATGTTGAAGTTGTTCTTTGAATTTTTAATATTATTATGATGATACTAATATTGTAAGAATTATATAAAGAGAAGAAAAATTGACTGAACAAAAGCCAGATAAAGGAAAAGGGAAAGCTTGTTAAATTTCTAAGGTGAGTGTACTTATGATTATTTCATATATACAGATATATGAATATAGGTCTAAGAGAAGGATTTGTTTGAATACTTCGGTATTCTGGATTTTTTTGGATATTAAAATATATAAGATTGTTTGGGTCTTATGATCCAGGATTTGTCATCGCCAGTGGGCAGAATTATTTGGGTCTTATGATCCAGGATTTGTTATTGCTAATGGGTAGAATTATTTGGATCTTATGATCCAGGATTTGTTATTGCCAATGGGCAGGATTGTTCGAATTTTATATCCACATATTCGAGATAGAATTGTCATTAGATTGCAGGGAAGGACTACCTCACTAAGCTTAATGCTTACGGTTTATATTTTAAAAATTTCAGGTTTGTACGCTGTGAGCTAGGATACTATATGACCGGTAACTTTGAGAGTTGCACCGTTAGAAGAGATGGGGTTTAAATATGGGGATTTTCTCATTGTCACATTGAAGATTTTAATATACTCACACATTGTATATATTGAGTTAGCATGGATTGAGTTGATCATAGTTAATCATAGTATTGTATGTCCGCTTAATTATGACTCGGATATTGATTTCATTATGGTATAAGAATAATATTATGTTCATTATGCACAATATGTAGAAAAATATTGATAAATGAATTATATTTTCAACAGGCTCAAGATTATGATCCAATTATTCTAATAAAAAATGATTAGTATGTACATTGGGTTTGGGGTGTGACAATTAGTGGTATCAGAGCGTGGTTATTAATTTTGGACGTGTGTGACGATTAGATGACAGTTATCGAGTTGATTTGATATTTATGAATTATTTATGTACTAACCGATAGTTTAGTATTATAAACTATTTATGTTGGTTGTTAGAACTTTTTTGTATTACACATAATTCCAGATGGAAGCTGGGGATGGACAACATGGAGAAGAGGGAGTAGCTTCTCATACAGACAATACTGAAGAAGGGCAAAGTGTTGCTGGAAGGTCCAGAGAGAATGAAAAACCTATAGAGATTCATATAATGGCACAGGCAATGATGAGGATGGGAGATCAATAAGAAATAAATGTGGAATAAATGGAAGAACAACATGCTAGATATCTAGAATCAAAGACTGTGGCCAGGATTGAGAAAGAGGAAAGGATGGAAATGAAAGATTCCATACATGAGAAATTTTTGAAGTTGAATCCTCCGGAAGATTCAGGGTCAGTTGAACCTACAGAAGCTGAGATATGGGTCAGGGATCTAGAAACTATCTTTGTAGTTATGAAGGTTCCAGATAACCAAAAAGTAAATCTAGTTGTGTTTAAGCTGAAAGGAGAGGCCAAATATTTGTGGGAAGCCAGCAACCATTTGGTGCTCAGGATGGAAGGTACTGATGTTATTACTTGGGCTGAATTTATTAAAGCTTTGTATGTTAAGTATTTCCCTAAAGTTTATAAGAGGGAGAAGTTGAGGGAATTTTTAAACTTAACCCAAGGGAAAATGTCTGTGAGGGAGTATGAGGCTAAATTTACTGCTTTGTCTAGATTTGATACTAAATATGTGGAGAATGAAGAAGATAAATGTAGAAAGTTTCAAGATGAACTGATTTGGCCTATTCAAAATAGAGTGGCCACTTATGAGTTAGAATATTATGCTTCTTTGGTAAACAAAGCCACGATAGCAGAAAGGCAAATGAACCAAGGGGTAGCGTGTAGAGAGAGTTTTAAGAAAAGTAGATTTGACGAACGTCACTCTAAGGGAGGTGAGGGTGGAATTATTAAGATGGAACCTCATAAATTTCAAAGAGGTGGTGGAGATAGTGATAGAGGTCAGGGAGATTTGGCATAGATACTAGGGGTGGAGGATCTTTTTGTTCAGTCAGAAAGTCAGGGAGAGGTGAGGCCCCAATAGGAGGTGTTACGTCTTTCTTTTGTAAAGAGGAAGGGTATTATAAATCTGAGTGTCCTAAGCTTAAGGGATTAGAATGCTACCATTGTCATCAAGTGGGGCCTATTAAGAAGAATTGTCTGCAGTTGGCAGAGACTCCAGAAGCACATAGTGAAGTAGCAAGCAGAGTGTTATCTCCAGGCTGTGCAGTGAAAAGTATGGGCAGAGGACAAGCTAGTAGTTCCAGGCTAGGTGGGCGAGTTTTTACAATGAAAGAAGATTAGATTAGTCCATATGTGGTGACAAGTACACTTTTTGTTACTGATATAAGTTCTTATAATTTCATTGATCCTGGTTCCACACATTCTTTTGTGTCCTATGCTTTTGCTGTATGCTTGAATAGACCATGTACTCTTTTAGATGTGGGGTTGGGTATTTATATGCCTATGGGGGATATGGTTGTAGCTAAAAATGCTTTTTGTGATTGCGTTTTGACTGTGGGGGCTAGAGATAAAGTTATAGATCGTCTCCTATTGGATATTTATGATTTTGCTATAATTCTGGGAATGGATTGGTTATTTAAATATCATGCATCTATGGATTGTTTCCGTAAGGAATTTGTTTTTAATATGCCTGGTGAGCCTGAATTTAAATTTGTGGGGGAAAGGAAAATTGTTTACAGTTGTATCATTTCTGCTATTCAGACGAGGAAATTATTAATTAAGGGTTGTGAGGGTTTTATTGCATATGGTCTTGACACTAGGAAGGGGGGCTTTACAATTAGTCGATGTTCCTATTGTACGGGATTTTCCAGAAGTGTTTCCTCGTGAGTTTCCAGGGTTACCCCCAGAGAGAGAAGTTGAATTTAGTATTGAATTGGCACTGGGGACGACCCCTATTTATATGGAACCATATAGAATGGAACATGCTGAGTTGAAAGAACTCAAGATTCAGTTGCACGATTTACTTGATAGGGGGTTCATACAACCTAGTGTATCTCTATGGGGTGCACCAATTTTATTTGTTAAAAAGAAAGATGGTACCATGCGTTTGTGTATTGATTATAGGCAACTGTATAATGCTACAATTAAGAACAAGTACCCTTTACCTCGTATAGATGATTTGTTTGATCAGTTACAAGGTGCTAAAGTGTTTTCAAAAATAGACTTGCGATCGGGTTATCATCAGTTGAGGGTCATGGAAAGTGATATTTCTAAAACTGATTTTCATACTCGTTATGGTCATTTTGAATTTCTGGTGATGCCTTTTGGGGTGACTAATGCTCCAACTGTATTTATGGATCTTTTGAATCGGGTACTTCATCTTTTTGTTGATTCATTTGTGATAGATTTTACTAATGATATTCTGATTTATTCACATGATATGGTTGAACATGAAAAGAATCTCACAACTATTTTGAATCTATTGAAAGATAAGAAGTTGTATGCCAAGTTTAGCAAGTGTGAATTTTGTCTATAACAAGTTGTACTTTTAGGCCATGTTATTTCTGGAGATGGTATATGTGTTGATCCTAAAAAGGTAGAGGCTATTGTAAAATGGGAGAGGCCCAATAATGTGACTGAGGTGAGGAGTTTTTTGGGTTTAGCTGGGTATTATAGAAGGTTTATTAAGTGATTTTATTCGATTGCCTTAACAATGACTAAACTAACCCAGAAAGATGTTAAGTTTGAATGGAATTCGGATTGCGAAAATAGTTTTAATGAATTGAAAAAGAGGTTGGTAACTGCACCTGTTCTTACTATTCCGCATGGTGGAGATGGTTTTGTTATTTATATTGATGCTTCATACCAGGGGTTGGGTTGGGTTTTTATGCTGCATGGTAAGGTTATTGCTTATGCTTCTAGGCAATTGTGTACACATGAACGTAATTATCCTACACATGATTTGGAACTTGAAGCTATTGCCTTTGCTTTGAAATTATGGCGCCATTATCTATATGGTGAGGTATGTGAAATTTTTACTAACCGTCAAAGCCTTAAGTATTTATTTACTCAAAAGGAGTTGAATTTGAGGCGGAGGTGATGGATGGAGTTAATTAAAGACTATGATTGTACAATTCACTACCACCCAGGGAAGGTAAATATAGTTGCAGATGCTCTGATTAGAAAGGCTTCAGGTAGGTTATCTTGTATTCAGTTTGCTAGAGTTTCCCACATCATGGAGTTGAGATTGATGGGAGTAGAATTAAAGATAGCAGATGGGGACAGGTTCTTTGCTCATGTAAGTGTGAGGCCTTTGGTAGCTACCCGTATTCGTGATTTGCAAAGTCAAGATGCTTTTCTTGAGAAGAAATGACAAGATGTCCGGGATGGTAAGTCTGAAGATTTTTGTATTGTGAATGATGGCACTTTATTGTATAAGAAACGGTTATGTGTGCCTAATGTGGGTGGATTGAAAGAGGAAATTTTAGATGAGGCTCATAATTCCATTTATACTATGCATCCTGGTAGTACTAAAATGTATACGGATTTAAAGGAGCATTATTGGTGGAATAATATGAAGAAGGAAATAGTTGATATTGTTGATACGTTCCTTATATGTCAGCAAGTGAAAGTGGAGCATCAGAAACCTACTGGTCTGCTTCAGCCATTGCTAATACCGGAATGGAAATGAGATCATGTAATGATGGATTTTGTGGTTGGGCATCCTCGATCTCATAAGGGGTCAGATTCAATTTGGGTAGTGGTGGATAGATTGACAGAGTCTGCTCATTTTCTAGCTGTCAAGACTACGTATATAGTTGATAGGTATGCTAGATTTTATTTTAATGAAATTATTCGATTTCATGGAGCACCGATATCTATTATTTCAGATAGGGACCCTATTTTTACATCCATATTTTGGGATAGCTTGCAGTATGCTATGGGTACTAACTTGAAGTTTAGTACAGCTTTTCATCCTCAAACAGATGGGAAGTCTGAAAGGACAATACAAATTTTGGAAGATATGCTTAGACTTGTGTGCTTGATTTTAAAGGAAATTGGAATGAATATTTTCCTTTGATAGAATTTGCATATAACAATAGTTTTCAATATACTATTGGTATGGATCCATATGAAGCGTTGTATGGTAGACGGTGTTGTACACCCGTATATTGGGGTGAAGTTGGTGAAAGAAAGATAGAGGGTCCAGAGTTGATTGAAGTCACCACTGAAAAAGTGAAGATTATTCAAGATAGAATGAGAACGGCTCAAAGAAGATAGAAAAGTTATGCGGATAAGCGACGTAAAGATTCAGAATTTTTGAAGGGGGATTACGTGTCTCTTCGGATATCGCCATGGAAATGAGTTATGAGATTTGTAAAGAAAGGTAAATTAAGTTTCCGCTACATTGGACCTTATGAAATTCTTGAGAAAGTCAGGATGGTTGCCTACAAGTTAGCGTTACCGCATGAGTTAGCTCGATTAAATGATATTTTCCATGTTTCAATGTTGAGAAAGTATGTAGAGGACTATTCACATGTATTGGTGGAACAACCTATTGCGTTAAAGGAAGATTTGAGCTATGTGGAAGAACCACTTGCAATCGTCGATAGGAAAGAACAAATTTTGAGATCAAAAGTGATCCCACTTGTGAAAGTTGTGTGGAGAAGGCATTACATGGAAGAAGCTACATGGGAGAGTGAGAATAGCATGAAGATGCGTTATACGCATTTGTTTGATTCAGACAACCAAGGTATGTCAATTTCGGAGATGAAATTTCCTAATAGGAGGAGAATTGTGACAACCAGACTAGAATTATGATAAATTAAGGTTAAATCATGATTATCTTATGTGATATGGATAGTATGTTATTAGTATATATAATTTTAAGTCATTATATTTAGTCTAATCCTAGCTTCATAAAGCATGAAAAAAACAAATTAGTTACGAATGTGAGATTTTGAAGTTTTATGTAGGAATGTTCATGTTTAAGGCTAGTTTTGACCTCTATAATGTAATAATTGACTTGAGGTGAAAGCTAGATATTTTTAGATAGGTGAGTTAGGATTGTAACACAAAAACAACGTGTTAAACGGAGGTCCGAGAAGTTATACCAAAACTACGAAACAAGGGCAAAACAGTCCATCCGTTAAGTGTTATTTTGTCTTATTATGGCAACAAATGTTTTGTTTTCATTGGTTGGTAAGGGTGGTGGATTTGGCCGAATTCAAACCCTTATAATAACCTCCTTATTCATCCAAATTCATCCATAAGAGATTTGAATCTTAAAGAAAGATAATTAGGGAAGCTAGGAAGAAAAAATGAGGAGAAAATTGGGGAAAAATTCATAGAAAATTACGTAAAAGCCCCTAAGGTAATTCAACCCATGAATCTTGTTATTTTTCTTGTATTTATGATTTATATGATAGAAATACTTGATTTTTTTATTGACCTTCCATGCTTAGGTTCATATGTATGGATATATGCAAGTTTAAAAAAAGTTGAATGTGTAAACCCTTAAATTTCTTTATTTAGTAACCTTGTTTATTCAAACTTCCATATATTTTTGTATGATTACTGAAATTGATTGATTCCAATTGGATATTAAAATAGACTCACATATGTATATAATATCCGAAAATCAAGTAAAAATACCAAAAAATGAACCTTGGGTGATGATTTGAAGTTCGGGTATGAAATCTGACCCAAAAGAATAAATATGCATACCATATGTTTTCTAAAATTGGGTGAAGTATATGTGGTAAACAAATGGGCATATCTTGCTCTAGGAAACTCAGACTGATGTGTCGTCTTTTGTGTTGGAAACCTAATATGATAATAATTGGATTAACAAGAATAATTAAAATAGTATTGGGCTGTAATTTGAATGTGTTAGATGTCATTACCTGAGTTTAGATGGGACTTCATTTATGATGAATATTTGACTTGAATCATATGATGCTTATGAATTGAGTTATGTTGAAGTTGTTCTTTGAATTTTTAATATTCTTATGATGATACTAATATTGTAGGAATGATAGGAAGAGAAGAAGAACCCACTTAACAAGATCGAGGTAAAGGAAAAGGGAAAGCTTGTTAAATTTCTAAGGTGAGTGTACTTATAACGGTTTCATATATACAGATATATGAATATAGCTCTAAGAGAAGGATTTGTTTGAATACTTCGGTATTTAGGATTTGTTTGGATATTAAAATATCCAGGATTGTTTGGGTCTTATGATCCAGGATTTTTCATCGCCAATGGGCAAAATTATTTAGGTCTTATGATCTAGGATTTGTTATTGCCAGTGGACAGAATTATTTGGATCTTATGATCCAGGATTTGTTATTGGCAATGGACAGGATTTTTTGAATTTTATATCAACATATTTGATATAGAATTTTCATTACATTGCAGGGAAGGAGTAACTCACTAAGCTTAATTCTTACGGTTTGTATTTTAACAATTTCAGGTTTGTACGCTGCCAGCTAGGATACTATATGACCGGTAGCTTTGAGAGTTGCACCGTTAGAAGAGTTGGGGTTTAAATATAGGGATTTTATCATTGTCACACTGAATATTTTAATATACTCACACATTGTATATATTGAGTTAGCATGGATTGAGTTGATCATAGTATTGTATGTCCGCTTAATTATGACTCTGATATTGATTTCATTACGGTATAAGAATAATATTATGTTCATTATGCACATTATGCAGAAAAATATTGATAAATGAATTATACTTCCAATGGGCTCAAGATTATGATCCAATTATTCTAATAACAAATGATTAGTATGGACATTGGGTTTGGGGTGTGACAGCGCTAGTGGGTGAAAATTCGAAACATCCCCCGAACGACCCCATGAGTGGCCCTATCACCTTGTACAGGACCAATGTAACTCGTAGGAACTGACCGCGTGATCATGGGACTCTCGGTTTGAGAATACGATGATAATTCGCATATTTCAAAACTTAAGCATAAAAACACGGTGTTAGTGGGTGAAAACTCGAAATAGCCACCAAACGGCTCCGTAAGCGGCACCAACACCACGTACGAGATCAATGTAACTTGTAGGTACTGACCGTGCGATCACATGATTCCTGGTTTGAGAATACGATGATAATTTGCATATTTCTAGACTTAGGAATAAAAACATAGCGTTAGTGGGTGAAAACACGAGACAACCCCCGAACGGCTGCGTGAGTGACACTAACAACTCGTCGGAACTTACCGCATGGGAAAAATCTAACTGGTAGGAACTTACCGCACGATCACGGGACTCCCAGTTTGACAATAAGACAATAATTTTCTTATTTCGAGACTTACGCTTAAAAACATGACGTTAGTGGGTGAAAACTTGAAAAAGCCCCTGAACGGACCCGTGAGTGGCACCAACACCTCGCACGGGACCAATGTTACTCATTGGACCTGACCGTGCGATCACGGAACTCCCGGGTTGATAAAACAATGATAATTTGCATATTTTTTTTAATTAGGCTTAACAACATAGCGTTAGAAGGTAAAAACCCAAAAACGCCCCCAAACGGTCCCGTGAGTGGCACCATCACCTCACAAGGGACCAATGTAACTCGTAGGAACTGATCGTGCAATCGCGGGATTCTCGATTTTAGAATAGGATGATAATGCATATTTTTAGACATATGCTTAAAAATATGGCGTTAGTGGGTGAAAACTCGAAACAGCCCCTGAACGGCTCCGTGAGTGGCACTAACACCTCGCACGGGACCAATATAACTCGTCAGAACTTACCGCGTGATCACGAGACTCCCGGTTTAAGAATACGATGATAATATAAAAATATCAGGACTTAAGCAAAAAATGGCGTTAGTGGGTGAAAACCCAAAACAGCCCCCGAACGGCCCCCTGAGTAGCACTAACACCTCGCACGGGACCAATGTAACTTATAGGAACTGACCGCACAATCACGAGACTTCCAATTTGAGACTATGATGATAATTTGCTTATTACTAGACTTAGGCATAAAAAGATAGCGTTAGTCGGTAAAAACCCAAAACAGCCCCCGAACGACCCCATTAGTGGCACCAACACCTCGTACTGCTCCAATGTAACAAGTAGGAACTGATCGCGCGATCACGGGACTCTCGATATGAGAATACAATGATAATTTCAATATTTTTAGACCTAGGCTTAAAAGCGAGGCGTTAGTGGGTGGAAACCCGAAACCAACCCCGAACGGCCTTGTGAGTGGCACCAACACCTCGCATGGGACCAATGTAACACGTAGGAACTCACTGCGATCACGGAACTCCCAGTTTGAGAATACAAAGATAATTTGGATATCTCTAGAGTTAGGCTTAAAAACATGGCAATAGTGGGTGAAAATTTGAAACAGCCCTCGAACGACCCCATGAGTGGCACCAACACCTCATACGGGACCAATGTAACTCGTAGGAACTGATCGTGCGATCATGGGACTCCCGATTTCAAAATACGATGATAATTCTCATATTTCCAGACTTAAGCTTAAAAATATGGTGTTCGTTGGTGAAAACTCGAAACAGCCCTCGAACGGCTCCGTGAGTGGCACCAACACCTCGTACGAGACCAATATAACTCGTTGGAACTAACCGCGCGATCACTGGACTCCTGATTTGAGAATATGGTGATAATTTGCATATTTCTAGACTTAGGCATGAAAACATAGAGTTTGTGGGTGAAAACACGAAATGAAACCCTAACGGCCTCATGAGTGGCACCAACACCTCACACATGACCAATGTAACTCGTAGGAACTGACCACGTGATCATGGGACTCCCGATTTGAGAATACGATGATAATTTTCATATTTATGCATGTAGGCTTAAAAACACGACGTTAGTCAGTGAAAACTTGAAACATCCCTCGAACGACCCCATGAGTGGCATTAACACCTCGTACGGGACCAATGTAACACGTAGGAACAGACCACGCGATCACGGGACACCTAGTTTGAGAATATGACGATAATTTGTTGATTTCAATACTTTGGCATGAAAACTTGGCATTAGTGGGTGAAAACTCGAAACAGTCCCCGAACGGCTCCGTGAGTGACACTAACACCTCGCACGAGAAAAATCTAACTTGTTGGAACTTACCGCGCGATCACGGGACTCTTGATTTGACAATAAGATGATAATTTGCATATTTCAAGACTTATGCTTAAAAACATGACGTTAGTTGGTGAAAACCCGAAATAGCCCCCGAAAGGCCCCGTAAATGGCACCAACACCTCGTATGGGAACAATGTAACTCGTAGGAACTGACCGTGCTATCAAGGAACTCACAGGTTGAGAAAACGACAATAATTTGCATATTTTTTGAATTAGGCTTAACAACATGGCATTAGGTAAAAACCCGAAAACAACCCCTGAACGGCCCCGTGAGTGGTACCAACACCTCGCATGGGACCAACGTAACTCGTTGAAACTAACTGTGCGATCACGGGACTGTCGGTTTCAGAATAAGACGATAATTTCTATATTTCTAGACTCAGGCTTAAAAACATGGCGTTAGTGGGTGAAAACTCGAAACAACCCCCGAACGATAGCATTAGTGGTAACAACACCTCGTACGGGACCAATGTAACTTGAAGGAACTGACCGCACGATCACGGATACTCCCGGTCTGAGAAACCAATGATAATTTTTATATTTCTAGAATTAAGCATAAAAACACGACGTTAGTGGGTGAAAACACGAAACAGCCCCCGAACGGCTTCGTGAGTGGCACCAACACCCTGTACGGGACCTATGTAACACGTTGGAACTGACCGGGCGATCACTGGACTCCTGATTTGCGAATACGGCGATAATTTACCTATTTCTAGTCTTAGGAAAAAAAGATTGCGTTAGTGGGTGAAAACCCAAAACAGCCCCCGTACGGCTTCGTGGGTGACACTAACACCTCGTACTGGACAAATCTAACTCATAGGAACTTATCGTGTGATCACGTGACTCCAAGTTTGATAATATGAAGATAATTTGTATATTTTAAGACTTAGGCATACAAATATGGCGTTAGAAGGTAAAAACCTGAAACAACCCTCGAACGGCCCCGTGAGTGGCACCAACACCTAGCATGGGACCAATGTAACTCCTAGGAACTGACCGTGCAATCATGAGACTCCTTATTTGAGAGTACGCCGATAATTAGCATGTTTCTAAATTTAAGCTTAAGAAAGGCGTTAGTGAGAAAAAAAGCCAAAATAGACCCCGAACGGCTCCGTGAGTGGCACCAACACCTCGAACGGGACAAACGTAACTCGTAGGAACTGATCGTGCGATCACGGGACTCTCAATTTGAGAAAATGATGATAAGTTGTATATTTCTAGACTTAGGCATAAAAACATGGCGTTTGCGGGTGAAAACCCAAAACAGCCTTCGAACGGCCCCGTGAGTGGTACCAACACCTTGCACGAAACCAATGTAACTCGTAGGAACTTACCGCATGATCATTACACTCTCGGTTTCCAGAATACGATGATAATTTAATAATATCAATACTTAAGCAAAATATGGCGTTAGAGAGTGAAGACCTAAAACTGCCCCCGAATGGCCTCGTGAGTGGCACAAACACCTCAGACGGGACCAATGTAACTCGTAGAAACTGATCGAGCAATCGAGGGACTTTCAGTTTGAGAATACGATGTTAATTTGCATATTTCTACACTTAGGTTTAAAAACAAGGCGTTATGGGGTGAAAATTCGAAATAGCACCCGAACGGCTCCGTGAGTGACACATACACCTCGCAAGAGACAAATCTAACTTGTAAGAACTTACCGCGCGATCCTGGGACTCCAGGTTTGAGAATACGATGATAATTTGTATATTTTGAGACTTAGGCATAAAAGTGTGGTGTTAGAAGGTAAAAACTCGAAACATCCCTCGAACGGCCCGTGAGTGGCACAAACACCTCTCACGGGACCAATGTAACTTGTAGGAACTGACCGCGCAATCACGGGACTCCCAGTTTGAGAATATAATAATGATTCGTATATTTCTAGATTTAAGCTTAAAAACATGGCGGTAGCGAGTGAAAAGCCAAAATAGCCCCCAAACGGCCCCGTGAGTGGCACGAACACCTCACACGGAACCAACGTAACTGGTAGGAACTGACCACGTAATCACGGGACTCTCGATTTGAGAAAATGATGATAATTTGTATATTTCTAGGCTTAGGAATAAAAATATGGCGTTAGTGGGTGAAAACCCGAAACAGCCTCTGAACGGCCCCTTAGTGGCACCAACACCTCACACGGGACCAATGTAACTCTAGGAACTTACCGCATGATCACGAGACTCCTGATTTAAGAATATGATGATAATTTTAAAATATAAGGACTTAAACGGCTCCATGAGTGGCTCCAACATCTCGTACGAGACCAACGTAACTCATAGGAACTGACTGTGCGATCACGGGACTCTCAATTTGAGAAAATGATGATAAGTTGTATACTTCTAGACTTGGGCATAAAAACATGATGTTAGTTGGTGAAAACCCAAAGCAGCCCTCGAACGGCCCCGTGAGTGGCACCAATACCTTACACGGGACCAATGTAACTCGTAGAAACTAATCGCATGATCATGACACTCTCAGTTTCAGAATACGATTATAATTTAATAATATCAGTACTTAAGCAAAATATGGCGTTAGAGGGAGAAAACCTAAAACTACCCTCGAACGGCTTCGTGAGTGGCACCAACACCTCGGACCGAACCAATGTAACTCATAGGAACTGATCGCGCGATCATGAGACTCTCAATTTGAGAATATGACGTTAATTTGCATATTTCTACACTTGGGCTTAAAAACAAGGCATTAGAGGGTGAAAACCCGAAACAGCACCCGAACGGCTCTGTGAGTGACACTAACACCTTGCACGGGACAAATCGAACTGGTAAGAACTTATAGCGCGATCCCGGGATTCCAGGTTTGAGAATATGATGATAATTTGTATATTTTGAGACTTAAGCATAAAAGTGTGGCGTTAGAAGGTAAAAAATCGAAACATCCCACGAACGGCCCTGTGAGTGGCACCAACACCTCTCACGGGACCAATGTAACTTGTAGGAACTGACCGTGTAATCAAGGGGCTCCCAGTTTGGGAATACGACGATAATTTGCATATTTCTAGATTTAAGCTTAAAAATATGGCGTTAGCGAGTGAAAAGCCAAAATAGCCCCCAAACGGCCCCGTGAGTGGCACGAACACCTCGCATGGGACCAACGTAACTTGTAGGAACTGACCGAGTAATCATGGGACTCCCAATTTGAGAAAACGATGATAATTTGTATATTTCTAGGCTTAGACATAAAAACATGGCATTAGTGGGTGAAAACCCGAAACGTCCCCCGAACGGCCTGCTGAGTGGCACCAACACCTCGCATGGGACCAATGTAACTCTAGGAACTTACCGCATGTTCATGAGACTCGTGATTCAAGAATATGACGATGATTAAAAAATATCAGTACTTAAATGGCTCCATGAGTGGCACCAACACCTCGCATGGGGCAAATGTAACTCGTAGGAACTGATCGTACGATCATGAAACTCTCGGTTTGAGAATACGATGATAATTTGCATATTTCTAGACTTAAGCTTAAAAACATGGCGTTAGGGGGTAAAAACCCAAAAAAGCCCCCGAACGGCCCCGTGAGTGGCACCATCACCTCACACGGGACCGATGCAACTCGTAGGAACTAATCGTGCAATCACAGAATTCTCGATTTTAGAATAGGATGATAATTTGCATATTTCTAGACATATGCTTAAAAACATGGCGTTAGTGGGTGAAAACTATAAACAGTCCCCGAACGGCTTCGTGAGTGGCACAAACACCTTTCACGGGACCAATGCAACTCGTTAGAACTTACCGCGCGATCACGGGACTCCCGATTTAAGAATATGATGATAATTAACAAATATCAGGACTTAAGGAAAAAATGGCGTTAGTGGGTGAAAACCCAAAACATCCCCCGAATGGCCCCTTGAGTAGTACTAACACCTCGAACGGGACCAATGTAACCCGTAGGAACTGACCGCGCGATCACGGGACTTCCGATTTGAGACTACGGTGAAAATTTTCATATTTATAGACTTAGGCATAACAACGTATCGTTAGTGAGTAAAAACCCGAAACAGCCCCGAACGACCCCATGAGTGGCACCAACACCTCGTACTGGACCAATGTAACAGGTAGGAACTGATCGCGCGATCATGGGACTCTCGGTTTGAGAATACGATGATAATTTCCATATTTTTACACCTAAGCTTAAAAGCAAGGCACTAGTGGGTGGAAACCCGAAACAAACCCCGAACGGCCCTATGAGTGGCACGAACACCTCGCACATGACCAATCTAACATGTAGGAACTCACTGCGCGATCACGAAACTCCTGGTTTAAGAATACGAAGATAATTGGTATATTTCTAGAGATAGGCTTAAAAAGATGGCGCTAGTGGGTGAAAATTCAAAACATCCCCTGAACGACCCCATGAGTGGCACCAACACCTCGTACGGGACCAATGTAACTTATAGGAACTGATCGTGCGATCACGGGACTCCCGGTTTGGGAATACGATGATAATTCTCATATTTCTAGACTTAAGCATAAAAAGACGACAATAGTGGGTGAAAACTCAAAACAGTCATCGAACGGCTCCGTGAGTGGCACCAACACCTCGCACGGGACCCATGTAACTTGTTGGAACTAACCGCACGATCACTAGACTCCCGGTTTGAGAATATGGCGATAATTTGCATATTTCTAGACTTTGGCATAAAAACATAGAGTTAGTGGGTGAAAACCTGAAACAACCCCCGAACGACCCCGTGAGTGACACTAACACCTCATACGGGACAAATCTAACTCGTAGGAACTTACCGCATGATCACGGGACTTCGAGTTTGAGAATATGACAATAATTTATTTATTTCAAGACATAGGTATTAAAACTTGGCGTCAGCGAGTAAAAAGCCAATACAGCCCCCGAACGGCCCCGTGGGTGGCACCAACACCTAGTATGGGACCAACGTAACTCGTAGGAACTGACCGCGCAATCGCAGAACTCCTGATTTGAGAAAATGATGATAATTTGTATATTTCTTGACACATGCATAAAAACATGGCATTAGAGGGTGAAAACTGAAAACAACCCCTGAACGGCCCGGTGAGTGGCACCAACACCTCGCAAGGGACCAATGTAAGACATAGAAACTCACCTCATGATCATGGGACTTCAGGTTTGAGAATATGAAGATAATTTGTATATTTCTAAACTTAGGATTAAAAACATGGCGTTTGTGGGTGAAAACCCAAACCGAAACCCTAAAGGCCTCGTGAGTGGCACCAACACCTCACACAGGACCAATGTAACTCGTAGGAACTGACCACGCAATCACGGGACTCGCAGTTTCAGAATATGATGATAATTTTCATATTTATACACGTAGGCTTAAAAATATGGCGTTAGTGGGTGAAAACTCGAAACATCCCCCGAACGATCCCATGAGTGGCACCAACACCTCAATGAGACCAATGTAAATCGTAGGAACTGATCGCGTGATCACAGGGCTCTCGGTTTGAGAATATGATGTTAATTTACAGATTTCAATACTTTGGCATAAAAACTTGGCATTAGTGGGTGAAAATCCAAAACAGCCCCTGAACGGCTCCGTGAGTGACACTAACACCTCGCACGGGAAAAATCTAACATGTAGGAACTTACTGCGCGATCACGGGACTCCCGATTTGACAATAAGATGATAATTTGCATATTTCAAGACTTACGCTTAAAAACATGACGTCAGTGCGTGAAAATCCAAAATAAACCTCGAACGGCCCCGTAAATGGCACCAACACCTCGCACGGGACCAATGTAACTCGTAGGAACTGACCATGCAATAACGGAACTTGAATTAGGCTTAACAACATGGCATAAAAGGTAAAAAACTGAAAAAAAAAACCTCAGACGGCCCCGTGAGTGGCACCAACACCTCGCATGGGGCTAATGTAACTCATAGGAACTGACTGCGCGATGACGGGACTATCGATTTCAGAATAAGATGATAATT
Organism: Sambucus nigra; assembly: GCA_949130495.1. Taxonomy (NCBI): domain Eukaryota; kingdom Viridiplantae; phylum Streptophyta; class Magnoliopsida; order Dipsacales; family Adoxaceae; genus Sambucus; species Sambucus nigra. The sequence continues at coordinate 251,297,390 of OX422209.1, forward strand.
TCCATATTTCTAGACTCGAGCTTAAAAACATGGCGTTAGTGGGTGAAACTCGAAAAAACCCCCAAACGACAGCATTAGTGGCAGCAACACCTCATACGGGCCAATGTAACTCGAAGGAACTGACCGCACGATCACGGATACTCCTGGTTTGAGAATACGATGATAGTTATCATATTTCTAGAATTAATCATAAAAACACGGTGTTAGTGGGTGAAAACTCGAAACAACCCCCGAATGGCTCCGTGAGTGGCACCAACACCCCGCACGGGACCCATGTAACACGTTGGAACTGACCGGGCGATCACTGGACTCCCGGTTTGAGAAGACAATGATAATTTGCCTATTTCTAGACTTAGGGAAAAAACATGGCGTTAGTGGGTGAAAACCCAAAACTGCCCCCGAACGGCTTCGTGAGTGACACTAACACCTCGTATGGGAGAAATCTAACTCATAGGAACTTACCACGCGATCACGAGACTTTGGTATTGAGAATATGAAGATAGTTTGTATATTTCAAGACGTAGGCATAAAAGTGTGGGGTTAGAAGGTAAAAACCCGAAATATCTCCCGAATGGCCCCGTGAGTGGCACCAACACCTCTCACGGGACCATGTAACTTATAGGAACTGACCGCGCAATCATGGGACTCCCGGTTTTAAAATATGATGATAATTTGCATATTTCTAGATTTAAGCTTAAAAACATGGCGTAAGCGAGTGAAAAGCCAAAATAGCCCCCAAATGGCCCCGTGAGTGGCACGAACACCTCGCACGGGACCAATATAACTCATAGGAACTAACCGTATAATCACGGGACTCCCGATTTGATAAAACTATGATAATTTGTATATTTCTAGGCTTAGGCAAAAAACATGGCATTAGTGGGTGAAAACTCGAATTATCCCCCGAACGGCCCCCTGAGTGGCACGAACACCTCGAACGAGACCAATGTAACTCTAGGAACTTATCGCATGATCACGAGACTCCCAATTTAAGAATATGATGATGATTTAAAAATATCAGGACTTAAATGCCTCTATGAGTGGCACCAACACCTCGCACAGCCCCCGAACGACCTCGGGAATGGTACCAACACCTCACACGGGGCCAATGTAACTCGTAGGAACTGACCATGGAAAAATAATACTCCTGGTTTGACAAAAGGATGATAATTTGCATATTTCTAGACTTAGGGATATAAACACAACGTTAGTGGGTAAAAGCCCAAAATAACCCCCGAACGGTATCGTGATAGGCACCAACACCTCGTACGGGATCAATGTAACTCTTAGGAACTGATCACACGATCACGAGACTCTAGGTTTGAGAATACAATGATAATTTGCATATTTCTTGACTTACGATTAGAAACAAGGCGTTAGTGGGTGAAAACTTAAAAAGGATGCCAAACAACCTCGTGAGGGGCACCATCACCTCGCACGAGACGAATGTAACTCGTAGGAACTGATCGTGTGATGACGGGACTCCTGGTTTAATAATACGGTGATAACTTCCATATTTCCACACTTCATCTTAAAAACATGGCGTTAGCAGGTAAAAACCCAAAACATCCCCCGGATGGCCTCGTGAGTTGCCCCAACACCTCGCACAGGACCAATATAACTCGTATCAACTGATCGCGCGATCATGGGTCTCTCAATTTCATATTATGATGAATAGTTAAAAATATGAGGACTTAAGCAAAACATTGCGTTAGTGAGTGAAAACCTAAAAGAACCCCCGAATGACCCCGTGAGTGGCACGAACACCTCATATAGGACCAATATAACTCGTAGGAAATGACGGTGCGATCACGGGACTCCCGGTTTGAGAATACGATGATAATTTTCATATTTCTAGACTTAGGCTTAAAAACATGGCATTAGTGGGTGAAAACTCGAAACAGCCCCCGAACGACCCCTGAAGTGGCACCAACACCTCGCACGGGACCAATGTAACTCGTTGGAAATGACCAAGCGATCATGGGTATCTCGATAAGAAATCACGATGATAATTTGCATATTTCTTGATTTAAGCTTAAAAACACGACGTTAGCAAAAACCCAAAACATACCCCAAACGGCCTAATGAGGGGCACCAACATCTCGCACGAGTGCAATGTATCTCGTAGGAACTGACTGTGTGATCAAGGACCTTCCGACTTGAGCATACGATGATAATTTGTATATTTCTAGACTTAGGGATAAAAAAATAGCATTAGTGGTTAAAAACCCAAAACAGCCCCCGAACGGCATCGTGATAGGAACCAACACCTCGTACGGGACTAATGTAACTATTAGGAACGAATTGTGTTATGACGGGCCTCCCAATTTGAAAATACGATGATAATTTAAAAATATCTGGACTTAAGCAAAACATGGCGTTAGTGGGTGAAAACCTAAAACAGCCCCCGAACGGCCCCGTGAGTGGCACCAACACCTCGCACGGTACAATGTAACTCGTAATAACTGACCGCGCGATCACGGGACTCCCAATTTGAGAATACGATGATAATTTGCAAATTTCTAGACTTAGGCTTAAAAACATTGCGTTAGTGGGTGAAAACTCGAAACATCCCCCGAACGGCTCCGTGAGTGGCACTAACACCTCGCACGGGACCGATGTAAATGGTAGGGACTTTATGCACGATCACGGGACTCCCGATTTGAGAATATAACGATAATTTGAATACTTATAGACTTAGGCATAAAAACATGGTGTTAGTGGGTGAAAACTCAAAATAGCCCCCGAACGACCCCATGAGTGGCACCAACACCTCACTCGGGGCCAATGTAACTCATAGGAACTGACCGCACAATCATGGGACTCCCATTTTGAGAATGTGATGATAATTTGCATATTTCTAGACTTAGGCTTAAAAATATGGCGTTAGTGGGTGAAAACCAAAATAGCCCCCGAACGGCCCCGTGGGTGGCACTAACACCTCGTACGGGACCAATGTAACTAGTAGGAACTGACCTTGCGATCACGAAACTCCTAGTTTGAGAATATGATGATAATTTGCATATTTCTAGATTTAAGCTTAAAAACATGCCGTTAGTGGGTTAAAAACCCAAAACTTCCCCCGAACGGCCCCGTGAGTGGCACCAACACCTCGAACGGGTGCAATGTAACTCGTAGGAGATGACCCCGCATCATAGGACTCCTAGTTTGAGAAAATGATGATAATTTGCATATTTCTTGACTTAGGCATATAAACATAGCGTTTGTGGATAAAAACCCAAAATAGCCCCTAAACGACACCGTGATAGGAACCAACACCTCGTACGGGACCAATATAACTCGTAGGAACTTACAACGCGATCATAGGACTCCCGGTTTAAGAATAAGATAATAATTTAAAAATATAAGGACTGATGCAAAACATGGCGTTAGTGGGTGAAAACCCGAAACAATCCCGGAACAGCCCCGTGAGTGCCACTAACACCTCGCACGACACGAATGTAACTTGTAGAAACTGACCGCGCGATCATTAGACTCTGGTTTAAGAATACGACAGAAATTTAAATATATCATGACTTTTGGAAAATATGGAGTTAGTGGGCGAAAACCCAAAACAGCACCCGAATAACCCTGTTAGTGGCACCAACACCTCGCACGGGACCAATGTAACTTGTAGAAACTTATCGCGCGATCAAGGGACTCCAGGTTTGAGAATATTACGATAATGTGTATATTTCGGGACTTAGGCATAAAAACATGGAGTTAGAAGGTAAAAACCTGAATCAACCCTCGAACGGCCCTGTGAGTGGCACCAACACCTCGCACACGACCAATGTAACTCATAGGAACATACCGCGCGATCACTGGACTCCCGATTTGAGAAAATGATGACAATTTTCATATTTCTATACTTAAGCATAAAAACATAGCGTTAGTGGATAAAAACCTGAAACAGCCCCCGAACGGCCCCGTGATAGGCGCCAACACCTCGCACAAGACCAATAAAACTCGTGGGAACTTACCACGCGATCACGGCACTCCCGATTTAATATTACGACGATTATTTAAAATATCAGGACTTAAACAAAACATGGCATTATTCGGTGAAACCCCAAAAAATCCCCTGAACGGCCCCGCGAGTGGCACTAACAACTCGCACGGGACCAATGTAAATCGTAGGAACTGACCGCGCGATCACAGGACTCCTATTTTGAGAGTAGGACGATAATTTACATATTTTTTGACTTAGGCTTAAAAACATGGCGTTAGTGGGTGAAAACTAGAAACAGCCCCCGAACGACCCCGTGAGTGGCACCAACACCTCACATGGGACCAATGTAAGTCGTAGGAACGGATCGCGCTATCACGGGACTCCCAATTTGAGAATACGATGATAATTTTCAAATTTCCAGACTTAGGCTTAAAAACATTGCGTTAGTGGGTGAAAACTCGAAACAGCCCCCGAACGGCTTCGTGAGTGGCACTAACACCTCGCACGGGACTAATGTAACTCGTAGGAACTGACCATGCAATCACGGGACTCCCAGTTTCGAAATATGATGCTAATTTTTAGATTTCTAGACTTAAGCTTAAAACATGGCGTTAGCGGGTAAAAACCAAACATAACCCCCGAACGGCCCTGTGAGTGGCACCAATACCTCGCTCGGGAGCAATATAACTCGTAGGAACAAACCGCGCTATCACGGGACTCTCTGTTTGAGAATACCAAGATAATTTTCATATTTCTTGACTCAGGATTAAAAACATGGCATTAGTGGGTGAAAACTCGAAACAACAGCCGAATGACCCCGTGAGTGGAACCAACACCTCGCATGGGACCAGTGTAACTCGTACGAATTGACTGCATGATCATAGGACTCCAGGTTAGATAACACGACGATAACTGGCATATTTCTAGACTTGGGCTTAAAAATGTGGCATCAAAGGTGAAAACCCGAAAAAGTCCCCAAATCGCCTTGTGAGTGGCACCAACACCTCGCACGGGACCAATGTAACTCGTAGGAAATGATTGTGCAATCATGGAACTTTCGATTTGAGAATATGATTATAATTTGTATATTTCACGACTTGGGCTTAAAAACATGGCGTCAATGGCTGAAAACTAAAAACAGGCCCCAAACGGCCCCGTGTGTGGCACTAACACCTCGCACGGGACCAATTTAACTCGTAGGAACTAACAGTGCGATCACGGGAATCCTGGCATGAGAAAATGATGATTGCTTATATATTTCTAGACTTAGTGATAAAAACACGGCTTTAGCGAGTGAAAATCCGAAATAGCCCCCGAATGGCCCCGTGAGTGGCACCAACACCTCGCACGAGATCATTGTAACTCGTAAGAACTTACCCCATTATCACAGGACTCCTATTTGAGAATACGGTCATAATTTGAAAATATCAGGAATTAAATGACTCCATGAGTGGCACCAAAACCTCACACGGGACCAATGTAACTCGTAGGAACTGACCGCGTGATCAAGGGACTCCCGATTTAAGAATACGACAATAATTTAAAATATCAGGACTAAAGCAAAAGATAGTGTTAGTGGGTAAAGACTCAAAAGATCCCCCGAACTCACCAATGAGTGGCACTAATACCTCGGACGGGACCAATATAACTCGTAGGAACTGACCATGCGATCACGGGACTCCCGATTTGAGAATAGGACGATAATTTACATATTTTTGGACTTAGACTTAAAAATATGGGGTTAGTGGGTGAAAACACGAAACAATCACCAAACGACCCCGTGAGTGGCACCAATACCTCGCACTCGACCAATGTAACTCATAGGAACTAACCGCGCAATCAAGGGACTCCCAATTTGAGAATACGACGATAATTTTCATATTTCGATACTTAGGCTTAAAAATATGACGTTAGTGGGTGAAAACCCAAAACATCCCCGAACGGCCCCGTGAGTGGCACCAACCCCTCGCACGGGACCAATGTAACTCGTAGGAACTGACCGTGTGATCACAAAGCTCCCGATTTGAGAATACGATGATAATTTGCATATTTCTAAATTTAAGCTTAAAAACATGGCTTTTGCGAGTAAAAACCCAAAATAGCCCTCGAACGGCCCCATGAGTGGCACCAACACCTTGCACGTGGCTAATGTAACTCGTAGGAACTGCCTGCGCAATCACGGCACCGTGATAGGCACCAACACCTTGCACGGTGATAATTTACATATTTCTAGACTTTGACATAAAAACATAGCTTTAGTGGATAAAAACTCGAAACAGTCCCCGAACAGCGACGTGATATGCACCAACACCTCTTACGGGACCAATGTAACTCGTAGGAACTTACCACGCTAACACAAGACTCCCGGTTTGAGAATATGATAATAATTTAAAAATATTAGGACTCACGCCAAATAAGGCGTTAGTGGGTGAAAACATGAAACAACCCCCGAACTACCCGTGTGACCACAGGAGTCTCGATTTAAGAATACGATAATAATTTGCATATTTCTAGACTTAAAAACATGTCCTTAGTGGGTGAAACCTCGAAACAGCCTTCGAACAGCTCCGTGAGTGGCACTAACACCTCGCACGGGGCCAATGTTACAAGTAGGAGCTGGCCGTGCGATCACAAGACTCCTGATTTGAGAATACGACAATAATTTTCATATTACTAAATTTACGTGTAAAAACATGGCATTAGTGCATGAAAACTCGAAGCAGCCCCCGAACGATCCCGTGAGTGGAACCAACACCTCACACAGGACCAATGTAACTAGTAGGAACTGACCGCGCGATCATGGGACTCCCAATTTGAGAATATGATGAAAATTTTCTTATTTATAGGCTTAGGCTTAAAATCATTGCATCAATAGGTTAAAACCCGAAACAGGCCCCGAACAGCCCCGTCAGTGGCACCAACACCTCTCACGGGACAAATGTAACTCGTAGGAACTGATAGCGCAATCAAGGGACTCCTAGTTTGAGGAAACGACAATAATTTGAATATTTCTAGACTTAGGAATAAAACCATAGCGTTAGTGGGTAATCACCCAAAATAGGCCCTGATAGGCCCCGTGATAGGCACTATAACCTCGCATGGGACTAATGTAACTCGTAGGAACTTACCACGCGATCAAGGGACTCGCAGTTTAAGATTATGATGATAATTTAAAAATATCAGGACTTAAGCAAAACATGACGTTTGTAGGTGAAAACCCAAGACAACCCCCGAACGGCCCCATGAGTGGCACCAACACCCCGTAAGGGACCAATCCCAGTTTCAGAATACGATGATAATTTTCATATTTCTAGACTTAAGCTTAAAAACATGGTATTAGTGGTAAAACCCCAAAACAGCACCCGAACGACCCCAGGAGTTGCCCCAACACCTCGCATGGGGCCAATATAACTCATAGGAACTGAGTGCGCAATCATAGGACTCCTGGTTTGAGAAAATGATGATAATTTGTATATTTCTAGACTAAGGCTTAAAAACAAGGCGTTAGTGGGTTTAAACCCGAAACAGACCTCAAACGACCCTGTGAGTGGAACCAACACCTCGCATGGGACCAATGTGACTTGTAGGACCTGACCGTGCGATCTTGGGACTCTTGGTTTGAGAATACGATGATAATTTCTATATTTCTAGACTTAGGCTTAAAAACATGGTGTTAGTGGGTGAAAACTCGAAACAATCAACGAACGACCTCGTGAGTGGCACCAACACCTCACACGGGATCAATGTAACTTATAGGAACTGACCGTACGATAACGGGACTCCCAATTTGAGAGTACGACAATAATTTGTATATTTATAGACTTAGGTTTAAAAACATGGTGTTAGTGGGTAAAAATCGAAACAGCCCCCGAACATCCTCGTGAGTGGCACCAACACCTCGCACAGGACCAATATAACTCGTTGGAGCTGACCGCACCATCACGGGACTTACGATTTAAGAATACGATGAAAATTTAAAAATATCAGGACTTAAACGGCTGCATGAGTGGCACCAACACCTCACACGGGACCAATGTAACTCGTAGGAACTGACCGCATGGTCACGGGACTCCCGGTTTGAGAATATGACAAAAATTTAAAAATACCAGGACTTAAGCAAAACATGGCGTTAGTGGGTAAAAACTCGAAACAGTCCCTGAACAGTCCCGTGAGTGGCACTAACACCTCGCACGGGACCAATATAACTCGTAGAAACTGACCACGTGATCACAGGACTCCTGATTTGATAATAGGAAGATAATTTACATATTTTTAGACTTAGGCTTAAAAACACGGGGTTAGTGGTTTGAAAACTCGAAACAGCCACTGAACGACCCCGTGAGTGGTACCAACACCTCGCACTGGACCAATATAACTAATAGGAACTGACCGTGCAATCACGGGACTCCCAGTTTGAGAATATGACGACAATTTGCATATTTCTATACACAGGCTTAAAAATATGGCGTTAGTGGGTGAGAACCCAAAACAACCACCGAACGACCGTTTCAGTGGCACTAACACCTCGCACGGAACCAATGTAACTCGTAGGAACTGGCCGTGCGATCATAAAACTCTCGGTTTGACAATACAACAATAATTAGCATATTTCTAAGCTAAGGCTTAAAAACAAGGCGTTAGCGGGTAAAAACCCAAAATAGCCCCTGAACGGCCCCATGATTGGCACCAACACCTTGCACGAGGCCAATGTAACTCGTAGGAACTGACAGCGCAATCATGAGACTCCTAATTTGAGAAAATTGCGATAATTTGCATATTTTTAGACTTCGATATAAAAACATAGCATCAGGCGATAAAAACCCGAAACAACCCCCAAACGACCCGGTGAGTTGCACAAACACCTCGTACGGGATCAATATAACTCGTAGGAACTGATCGCGCAATCACGAGACTCTCGGTTTGAGAATACGATGATAATTTAAAAATATCAGGACTTAAGCAAAACATGGCATTAGTTGGTGAAAACCAAAAACAACTCCAGAACGGCCTCGTGAGTGGCACCAACACCCCACAGGAGACAAATGTAACTCGTGGGAACTAATTACGCGATCACGGGACTCTAGGTTTGAGAATACGATGATAATTTTCATATTTCTAGACTTAGTCTTAAAATAAAGGCATTAGTGGGTGAAAACCCAAAACAGAAGCCGAACGGCCCTGTGAGTGGCACCAACACCTCGCACGGGACCAATGTAACACATAAGAACTCACCGCGTGATCACAGGACTCCCGGTTTGAAAATATGACGATAATTTGGATATTTTTAAACATAGGCTTAAAAATAAGGCATTAGGGGGGAAAACTCCAAACGACCCCCGAACGGCCTTGTGAGTTGCACCAACACATCACACGGGACAAATGTAACTCGTAGGAACTTACCGCATGATCACGGGACTCACGGTTTGAGAATATGATGATAATTTGCATATTTGTAGACTTAGGCTTAAAACATGGCGTTAGGGGGTGAAAACTCGATACAGCCCCCGAACGACTCCATGAGTGGCACCAACACCTCGTACGGGAAGAATGTAACTCGTAGGAACTGACCGCGTGATCACGGGACATTCGGTTTGAGAATACGATGATAATTTGCAGATTTCTTGACTTAGGCATAAAAATATGGCGTTAGTGGGTGAAAACCATAAACAGCCCCCGAACGGCCCCGTGAGTGGCACCAACACGTCGCACGGGACCAATGTAACTCGTAGGAACTGATCGCGTGATCACGGGACTCTCAATTTGAGAAAACGATGATAATTTAAAAGTATCAGGATTTAAACGTCTCCATAAGTGTCACCAACACCTCGCATAGGACCAATGTAATTGGTAGGAATTTATCGTGCGATCACAGAACTCCCGATTTGAAAATACGATGATAATTTGCATATTTATAGAATTTACCTTAAAAACATGGCGTTAGGGAGTAAAAACACAAAACAACCCTCGAACGACCCCGAAAGTGGCACCAACACCTCGTACGGGGCCAATGTAACACGTAGGAACAAACCACGCAAAAATAGGACTCTTGGTTTGAGAAAATGACGATACTTTGCATATTTCTAGTCTTAGGCAGAAAAACCTAGCATTAGTGGGTAAAAACCCGAAACAGCCCCCGAATGGCACCATCATAGACACAAACACCTCGGAAGGGACCAATATAACTCATAGGAACTGACCGCATGATCATGGGACTCCTGATTGGAGAATATGATGATGATTTAAAAATATCAAGACTTAAGCAAAACATGGCATTAGTGGCTGAAAACCCAAAATAGACCCCGAACGGCCCCGTGAGTGGCACAAACACCCCGCACCGGACCAATGTAACTCGTAGGAACTTATCGCGTGATCACGAGACTCTAGGTTTGAGAATACGATGATAATTTTCATATTTCAAGAATTAGACTTAAAAACATGGCATTAGTGGGTGAAAACTCAAAAAAGACCCCAAACGACCCCGTGAGTGGCATCATCATCTCGCACGAGACCAATGTAACTCGTAGGAACTGACCGTACGATCACGGGACTCCCAATTTGAGAATACTATGATATTTTGAATATTTCTAGACTTAGGCTTAAATACGTGGTGTTAGTGGGTGAAAACCAAAACAGCCCCCGAACGGCCCCGTGAATGGCACTTACAACCTCGCACGGGACCAATGTAACTCGTAGATAATGATCGCGTGATCATGGAACTCTCGATTTGAGAATATAATGATAATTTGCATATTTCTAGACTTAAGATTAAAAACGTGGCATTAGTGGGTTAAAACCCAAAAATAGCCCCCGAACGGCCCCGTGAGTGGCACCCACAAATCGCACGGGCCAATGTAACTCGTAGGAACTAACCGCGCAATCACGGGACTCCTAGTTTGAGAAAATGATGATAATTGGCACATTTCTTGACTTAGGCGTATAAACAAAGTGTTAGTGTGTAAAAACCCAAAACAGCCCCCGAACGGCACCATGATAGGAACCAACACCCTATACGGTACCAATATAACTCTTAGGAACTTACAACATGATCAAAAGACTCCAGATTTGAGAATACAAAAATAATTTAAAAATATCAGGACTTATGCAAAACATGACGTTAGTGGGTGAAAACCCGAAACAACTCCACAACGGCCCCGTGAGTGCCACTAACACCTCACATGACACCAATGTAACTTGTAAAAACTGACTGCGGGATCACTGGACTCCAGTTCGATAATACGAGAATAATTTAAAATATCAGGTTTTATGCAAAACATGGAGTTAGTGGGCGAAAACCCGAAATAGCCCCCCGAATAGCCCCGTGAGTGGCACTAACACCTCTCACGAGACCAATGTAACTTGTAGGAACTGACCGCGCGATCATGGGACTCCCGAGTTGAGAAAATGACGATAATTTGCACATTTCTAGACATAGACATAAAACTAAAGCGTTAGTGGGTAAAAACCTGAAATAGCCCCCGAACGGCCCCGTGAGTGGCACGAGACGAATGTAACTCACAGGAACTTACCACACGATCACGGGACTCCCCGTTTAATATTAAGAAAACTATTTAAAATATCGAGACTTAAGGAAAACATGGCGTTTGTGGGTGAAACCCCAAAACAACCCCCGAACGGCCTCGTGAGTGGCAGCAACACCTCGTATGGGACCAATGTAACTCGAAGAAACTGACCGCTCTATCATGGTACTCCCAATTTTAGAATATGACAATAATTGGCATATTTCTAGACTTAGGGTTAAAAACAAGGCATTAGTGGGTAAAAACCCGAAACAGACCCCGAACGAACCTGTGAGTGACACCAACACCTCACATGGGACTAATGTAACATATAGGAACTCAACGCGCGATTACGGGACTCCCAGTTTGAGAATATGATGTTAATTTGCATATTACTAGACTTAGGCATAAAAACATGGCATTAGTGGGTGACAACCCGAAACGACCCCTGAATGAACCAGTGAGTGTCACCAACACCTCGCACGGGACCAATGTTACTCGTAGGAACTCACTGCACGATCATGGGACTCCCGGTTTGAGAGTATGATGATAATTTGCATATTTCTAGACTCGGGCTTAAAAATATGGCGTTAGTGGGTGAAAACTCGAAATAGCCACTGAACGACTCCGTGAGTGGCACCAACACCTCGCACAGGACCAATGTAACTCGTACAAACTGACCGTGCGATCACATGACTCCCAGTTAGAGAATACGACGATAATTGTCTTATTTATAGACTTAGGCTTAAAAATAAGGCGCCAAAGGTGAAAATTCAAAATAGCCCCCGAACGGCCTCGTGAGGGGCACCAACACCTCATACGGGACCAATGTAACTCGTAGGAAATGATTGTGTGATCATGGAACTTTAAGTTTGAGAATACGTTGATAATTTGCATATTTCAAGACTAGGTCTTAAAAACATGGCGTCAATGGGTGAAAAACTGGAAACAAGCCCCAAACGACCCTGTGAGTGGAACCAACACCTCTCAAGGGACCTATTGTACTCGTAGGAATTGATAGTGCGATCACAGGCCTCTTGGATTGAGAAAACCCTGGATTTGAGAAAATGATGATTGTTTGTATATTTATAGACTTAGGGATAAAAACATGGCGTTAGAGGGTGAAAACCCAAAATAGCCCCGAAACGGCCCCGTGAGTGGCACCAACACCTCGCATGGGATCAATGTAACTCGTAGGAACTTACCACATGATCAAGGGACTCCCGGTTTGAGAATACGATGATAATTTAAAAATGTCAAGACTTAAACGACTCCTTAAGTGGTACTACTACCTCACGCGGGACCAATGTAACTCGTAGGAACTGATCGCGTGATAAAAGGACTCCCGGTTTGAGAATACGATGATAATTTAAAAATATCAGGACTTAAGAAAAACATGGCGTTAGTGGGTAAAAACTCAAAACAACCCCCGAACGTCCCCGTGAGTGGTACCAACACCTTGTACGGGGCCAATGTAACTCGTAGGAACTGATCGCGTGATCACAAAACTCCCAATTTGAGAATAGGATGATAATTTACATATTTTTATTCTTAGGCTTAAAAACATGGGGTTAGTTTGTGAAAAGTCGAGACATCCAACGAACGACCCCGTGAGTGGCACCTACACCTCGCACTGGACCAATGTACTCATAGGAACTAACCGCACGATCAAGGGACTCTTAGTTTGAAAATACGCTAACAATTTGCATATTTTGAGACTTAGGCTTAAAAATATTGCGTTAGTGTGTGAAAACCCGAACGGCCCCGTGAGTGGCACCAACTCGTCACACGGGACCATTGTAACTCTTAGGAACTGACCTTGCGATCACAAAACTCCCGATTTGAGAATATGATGATAATTTGCATATTCCTAGACTTAAGCTTCAAAATATGGCGTTAGTAGGTAAAAACCCAAAATAACCCCCGAACGGCCCCATGAGTGGCACCAACACCCTGTACGGGGTTAATGTAATTGGTAGTAACTAACTGCGCAATCACAGGACTCCTGGTTTGAGAAAATGACGATAATTTGCATATTTCTAGACTTCGACATAAAAACATAACATTAGTACGTAAAAACCCGAAACAGCCCCCGAACGGCATCGTGATAGGGACCAACACCTCGTACGGACCAATGTAACTTGTTAGAACTTACCACGCAAACACAGGACTCCCGGTTTGAGAATATGAGAATAATTTCGAAAGATCAGGACTCATACCAAACAAGGCTTTAGTGGGTGACAACTCGAAACAACCCCTGAGCGGCCCCGTGAGTGGCACCAACACCTCGCACGGGACCAATGTAACTCATAGGAACTGATCGCGTGATCACGGGGCTCCCTATTTGAGAATATGATAATAATTGGCATATTTTTAGACTTAAAAACATGGCCTTAGTGGGTGAAAACTTGAAATAGCCCTCGAACGGCCCGTGAGTGGAACTAACACCTCGCATTGGACCAATATTACTAGTAGGAACTAACTGCGTGATCACGGGACTACCGATTTGAGAATACAACAATAATTTGTATATTACTAGACTTAGGCGTAAAAACATGGCGTTAGTGGGTGAAAACTCAAAACAGCCCCGAACGACCCTGTGAGTGGCACTAACACCTCGCACTGGACCAATATAACTCGTAGGAGCTGACCGTGCGACGACGGTACTCCCAATTTGAGAATAGGATGATAATTTATATATTTTTAGACTTAGGCTTAAAAATATGGTGTTAGTGGGTGAAAACTCGAAACAGCCCCCGAACGACCCTTTGAGTGGCACAACACCTCGCACGGGACCATTGTAACTCATACGAACAGGTCACGCGATCACAGGACTCCCAGTTTAAGAATACGATGATAATTTGTATATTTCTAGACTTAGGTATTAAAAACATGGCGTTAGTGGGTAAAAACCCGATACAACCCCCGAATGGCCCCGCGAGTGGCACCAACACCTCGTACGGACCAATGTAACTCGTTGGAACTTACCACACGTACACAGGACTCCCGGTTTAAAAATATGACAATAATTTAAAAAGATCAACACTCATGCCAAACAAGGCGTTAGTGGGTGACAACCCGAAACAACCCCCGAACGGCCCCGTGAGTGGCGCCAACACCTCGCACGGGACCAATCTAACTCGTAAGAACTGACCGCATGATCATGGGACTCCCGATTTGAGAATACGATACTAATTTGCATATTTATAGACTTAATCTTAAAAATATGGCGTTAGTATGTAAAAAAGGCGTTAGTGGGTGGCAAACCGAAACAACCCCCCAAAGGCCCTGGGAGTAGCACCAAGGCCTCGCATGGGACCAATGTAACCCGTAGGAATTGACCGTGCGATTAGGAAACTACCAATTTTATAATATGATGATAATTTTCATATGTCTATACTTAAACATAAAAACATGGCATTATCGAGTAAAAATCCAAAATAGTCCCCGAACGGCCCCGTGAGTGGCACCAACACCTCGCACGGGGCCAAGGTAACTCCTAGGAACTGCCTGCGCAATCACGGGACTCCTGGTTTAAGAGAATGACGATAATTTGCATATTTCTAGAAATAGGCATAAAAACATACCATTAGAGAGTAAAAACCCGAAACAGCCCCCGAACGACACCGTGATAGGTACCAACACCTCGTACGGGATCAATGTAACTCTTAGGAACTTAGCACATAATGACAGGACTCCCGTTTGAAAATTTGACAATAATTTTAAAAAGGTCAAGACTTATGCCAAACATGACGTTAGTAGGTGAAAACCTGAAACAACCCCCGAATGGCCCTGTATATGGCACGAACACCTCATACGGGACCAATGTAACTCGTAGGAACTGATCGCACGATCATGGGACTCTCGATCAGAGAATAATATAATATTTCACATATTTCTATACTTAGGCATAAAAACTCAAAACGACCCCCGAACGGCCCCGTGAGTGGCACTAACACCTCGCACGGGAGTATTGTAACTCCTAGGAATTGACCGCGCAATCACGGTATTGTTGATTTGAGAATACGATGATAATATGGAACAACTCCCGAACGATCGCATCAAAATGCCGAGTTTAAGTGCCTCATTTCCACGTCATCAATAGTGGTTCCATGCTCCCAAGGTATGAATGCATTAAATATATATATATAGGAGCTTGGAATGATTTATATTGGGTTTTTGGTTTAAAATTGTGTTTTGTTTTCAGAATGTTTTTTATTAAAACTTATATATATATAAAGTACATAAAAGTTTCTGGGCTTAAAAAGAATTTTTGAACATTCTGTGAGTTCATTCGAAGTGTCGTTCGAAGGAGATTATCGTTCAAACCACAAGTCGTTCGAACAAGATTGCCAACGACTTCCCATTATGGCCTACTGGAACTTCGTTCGAAATGTCGTTCGAACGAGATGGTCGTTCTAACGAGATTTCCAATCAGCTTCTAACAAGTTCATACTGGAACTTCGTTAGAAGACTCGTTCGAACGAGAATGTTGTTCGAACGAAATTTTAGGCGGGAATTTTTTTTGGCAGTTTTTAGAAGTTTTTAGACATGTTTCCCACTTCTTTCCCCACTATCTTTTCACAACATAACTTTGTGCGGGAATGACTTTTGAAGAGATCTTTTTTTCATATCCTTCTAACTCCTAGAGAGTGTTTTGAGAGGAAAATCATAAAGAGAAAAAGGTCATGTTTTGAGTGATAATTTTCAAAGTAAAATTCATCTACCACTATAGTTTTCACCCATTGTTTTGTTTGTCCAAGTTCATATATATACCTCTTGCTTGGAGTTTGGCACAGGGTTTGTCTCTACACCGAATTGAAGAGATTGTTTGGCTTTTCTTCTAAATCTCTCAAAGAAGAAGAATTGTTTAGCTACGGCTTTCTCACATGGTGAAAGGCACCATGTGTGGTTGACGGTGTGCCTATTGTCCGATGAGTGGATTCCGAGATCACAGTAGAGCTCCGTGGTTATCCGCTAGGAAGAGGTGGTTACAAAAAGATGCGTCAAGGCTTGAGAGGGTTCGAGTTGAGGAAGTAAGTCATCTGTCTTGTAAATGTAAATTCCATACTTAGTGGATTTAAGGATTGGGCCATCCGAGGTTGTTTCTCGTTGTGGGTTTTTGCTCGTACATCGCAGCGTAGTGTCATTGATTTACTTTTATCTTGCATAACAACATAGAATGCATGCTTAGAATAATTCAAGTTAAAATTGGTTTTAATTCTCACACTTAATTTAATTTGGTACATAATTAAATTTGGGTAAAGTTTATTTAAGTCAAGTCTATTGTTAAAACTGGTTTGGCCTAATTTTTGTATAATTGAAACAATATGACTTAGGAAAATTCTAGGTCTTGAATAAATGGCGTTTAAGTGAAATCAATAGTGTGTGTGTAATTCCATCTCATTTCACTTGTGTTTAAATTTAATTTGAAAGAAGAAATTAAAATTGGTAATTCGTTTTATTGAACCATCACCTTTTACGCTTCCGCATCGAGTTAAAAGGGAAATTGACTTTAAAGAATCAGTTTATTTTAAAGTTGGGGGTCTACTCCTCTACAAATTGGTATCAGAGCCAAAGCGATAAATTATTTCGCTAAATATCCTTTAAATAATTTTTGGCTAAAATGGAATTTTCCCCATTTTCAAAATTTCCTATTTTCGATGGTTCTAACTATGCGTATTGGAAATCGCGAAAGAAAACGGTAGTTAAATCTATCGATGAGAGGGTTTGGATGTCTGTAGTTAACGGTTGGTCTCCACCAACTTATTTAGTAGAAAATGAACGTGTACCCAAACCGCCCGATAGATGGAGTGAGGGTGAATTTAAACTTTCAAATTTTAATTCCTGTGGCTTAAATGCCTTGTTTAGCGCTGTCACACCGAATGAATTCGGACGTATTATGACGTGTGAGACCGCTAAAGAAGCATGGGATATTCTGCAACTCACTCATTATAGACACCTCATTTTGTTACCCCCTAACTCTTATTAGGTCCTTAGTACCTCCACTCATCACTATAAACCCTGGTCACGTCCCGAGTACTGACCTGAGAGCCATCGGGCACTCCCCGGCTCAGTTTGACCCAAAAGTCAAACTCTTCATCTCGACCGAGACTCAATGAATCTTCGAAGGGCACTGAATACCCTTTCCAACGGTCCGCCCCGTGCGCGATTCCGACTTACCATGCGGACGACCGATCCGTTTGCGTCCGAAACCCGACCTAGAGGCCACCCGGCGCTCCCAGGCTCTGTTTGACCTAATTCAACTCTTCAGCTTGATCGAGGCTGAATGAATCTTCTAAGGTCACTGAAAACCATTTCCACTGGTCCATCCTATGCGCAATTCTGACTTTCCAAGCGGACGAACGATCTGTTTGACTCTGAGAGGTCACTGAATGCTTCTCGGGCCCAGTTGACCAAAGTCAACTCCCTAAACCGGGTCAAACTCTTTGGAATGTCGAAGTACATCTCCTAATCTTTCTAACAGTCCACCCCATGCGCAATTCGGACTTACCATGCGGATGAACGATCCATTTGCGTCCGAACGATTCCCCGTCCAACGGACCGACAAACGGTTTCGAGCCACATTTGACCCAAAGCCAACTATCGAACTCGGGAGAGGTCCCAAGTAATTTCGAAGGTCTCTAAATTACCTTTCCAATGGTATGCCCCGTGCACGATTCTGACCAACGGTTTTCCCTCGATGGACAATTTTTCGAAAAAGCCTGAAGCGTACTGCCAAATGGCAGGTCCAAAACCTTGCCTATTGGCACCTGCCGATAGGTAGTGCCATGACAATGACGATCGGAATACCCCTAGGCCTATAAAAGTAGGCCTTGGCCTCATTTGAAAGGGGAGCTCAGATAAGAAGGAAATCACTCTCAGCAAGTCCCAGAAACCTCTCACGAAGGCAGCGTGATTTCAACTTCCAAATCCCATTTTCCACTTCCACTTTTCATCATCCCTTTCATCAAACATAATGAATTAACCACTATCCATCATCATCCAAGTGCAAGGGCTGCTAATAAACATTCAATACCAAGCTCAAAGTCTCCAAGAAGGTCCATCTTTCTCACCTTTCACTTTAAATCTTCTTAACTTTGCAATAACGTGTTTTATTACTTAAGCACTTTTATTATCTTATTTCACATATCCTAACATACTTTTTATCTAGTATTATTGTACATCTCATATTTTCATATAAATAAAACCCAAAAAACAAGAAAAAGAGGGTTTGCTCATAAATTCCAAATAGGGATTCCCACACTTTTTCCACACTCTTCTCACAACTAAAACACTTTTTTACACACACACACACACACAAATTCACAAATAAGAGATTTCTCCATTTGGATTTATGGGTTAAACCCCACCCCTTATTTTGTATGCGAACTACGTGGACTTTGATGCCTTTACAAGCTACGTAGGCGTCTTGGGGTAAAACTCGAGATTCGAGTCCTTTTTTCACTTTTTCTCTTATTTTCTATCTCCTCTTTATCTCATTTTCTATCATATTCTATATATTCGTTCTTAGTGGCGTATTATTCCCCACGTGTTATCGTTCCCTTATAACGATCACCGCAAGAGTAATCACGCAAATCCTATTTTCTACATTAAACTCACATTCCTACGGATGACTCGCTTTATCTCTTCCATGATACAAGTCGAGGATTCCTACCTCCATTCTATATATACACATGCACACATATCATGGGGGGAAATATAAAGGAAAATAGCAAATATCCATGAGAGACCGAAAGGGCGGAATGGGTGCCTAACACCTTCCTATTTCGTAACTAAGCCTCCGAAACCTTCTCGAATCATTTTGGTTTCGCACGCACCAGTATGTCTTTGGATGCCATCCTTCGGGGTGGCTTCCCCTTTTTCTTTTGTCAATTTTGAGTAAAGTAGACTGGCGACTCTAAATCTCTCTACATTTTCACACCTCAAAAATCGACGCCGGCTGAAGCGCTCTCTCGAGAGGGGATGCGCGGGACCCGAAGGATCCTTTCTCCCTCTGCGGCGGGGATCGGGGATGGCCACAGTGGCGACTCCGCTGGGGATTGATTTTATTATATTTTGAGGGCTTGACTCTATTTACATGGATGTTATATTTGTTTATGTTCCCCCCTCCATATCTGCCTATCCCCCTTTCTCACATGTGTATCCTATACTTATGCTTATATTCACACACTTGTAGAAAATTCTCCATGTAACCTTCGCACCCCGTGCACCTAGGATCACATGTATATCCCCATGTTGCACGCATCACCCATCCATACATGGGGTACCTTTTGGGGTACTTATACATGGCTCCCTGTTTGGCATAATCAAGAAAGGCATTCTCATCATAAGATACTCATAAAGGAATCATGCATGATTCACACAACATCACCAACATAGCATTGATATTGACCCGAGTTTTACCCAGTAACTTGAGGGTCACTTCGTGATGGGCGCTGGTCCGGCAGGTCACAGTTAGCCTAAGCGATATGACTCTCACCTTCCATTGGCCAAGTACCTTCGATGTATATCGAACGGTTCCCCCACATCAAACCGCTTGACCGAAGTCATGATGAGATGTATATCGCAGGGAATTCGTTCACGTACACCGAGTATATCAAATTTTCTCTCACATGTACCATCCCCACGAGGTATATGGTGAGGAAATTCACGTACACTCAGGTATATCAAATGGCTTGTCCACACGTACCGATTGCCCGCAAGAGCAAGACGTATATCGTGGAAGTCACGCCAAAGGGGGGAACCCATGCCGATTCACCCAACCAACTGCATTCCATCATATAGGTGTCAAACCTAGGACACGAACTTTAGATTGCCGATTTCAACCCGAAACTCAGCCAAAATTTTAGGTCGGCCTGCCGCCAAATTTTTGCGCATTTCTTAAAACGGGACCCTGTCCGTGAGCCTAGTTACAAGTCCAAACGTAGCTTTGCATGTATTAAGACCCCCCACTCTTCCAGGATCGGGTCCCGTCCGGCATTGCATTTAGGGGAATTAAATACAAGTGAGAACATAATAATCATAATAATCATGCTGAGTTCCGTCTCCAAAAAAAAAACATTTCTCCCTTCTTTATTAAAAATCCAAAAACATTTATCCCTTCTTTATTAAAAATCCCAAAAAATTTCTCCCTTCTTTATCAAAAATCCCAAAACATTTCTCCCTTATTTATCAAAAATCAAAAAATAGTTTCTTCCCTTTTTTCTCAAAAATAAATCTCATCCTACGCCTTCTCAGGTCGATCGTACTCCCTTGGCCTGGCTCCTTATTGGCTTCGATCTTCAGTCAAATTACCTCGGAGTTTTATCCGCTCCTCTACTACTTCTTCCGAGTCCAGAATCCATCCATCTTCCATGGAGAATGTAGATCAACCACCAGTCATACAACCGGATCTTCCGACAGTCCTAGCTCAGCTCGTGGCCAAGATTAACAACCTCCAAGCTGAGGTCTGAGAAATGCAACGAAACAAGGTCCCTATTCCTCAAGAGCTCGAGGCCTTATTCCCTCGTTCTATGGGTCCACCCAAGCCTATCTGGGTCCCGAAAGAATATCAGCATGCTCCACGTGCCCCTCCAGCCAATGGGACGCCGCCTGCCCAGCTTCTAGTGCCAAACATTGCCCAGCCTGTGGCTAACCTACCTATGGTCATTGATCCAAAGGAGGAGGAGTTGAACAAAGTCAAAGAAGATCTTAAGATGCTCACTAAGAAGTTCGACCAAGTCCAAATCTCTGGGAATTTCATGGACTACACCCATATGTCTCCTTATCCAAAATTAAGGTTACCCGAGAAGTTCAAGATGCTAAATATCGAGAAGTTCGGAGGGAGTGGCCCCCCAATTGTTCATCTTCACAGTTATCATTGTTCCATGACTCTACTAGGGGCTTCTGAAGAAGTAATGGACCAATTGTTTCAATAAACTCTGAAGGACAGCGCCCTTCGATGGTTTTTGTCTCTTGAGGAATCCAGAATCCGTAGCTCGGAGGATGTAGCTTGAGAATTCATATCGCAGTACAAATACAACGAATAGCTCTAGGTCACCCGTCATGATTTAGAGATGCTAAAAAAAACTCCGGAGAATCAGTCAGTAACTTTATAGCCCGATGGAGGGAAAAAGCAGCTACCATGACTAATCGGCCATCTGAGGAAGAACAAGTCAACATAGTGAAGAAGAATTTCTTGCCCCATGTTCGAGAAACCATAAGAGGACAGTACTACCCCCACTTTCGAGCTCTCAAAGAAGCAGGAGTAGAAATTGAGGAAAGTCTTGACAAAATAGAAGTTGAACCGAAGAAGGTGTCCGGAAAGTTCACCCCTAGAAAGTATTATAAGCCTGCTAATGCTACAGTCTCAACCATCAACAACATCTCTCAACCAACCGCATCATGGGCACTAGAAAGTTGACCTACCCCCATCCAATGGGAATACACTGAGCTTCATGCTTCCCTCTCCACAGTTTACCAAGCCCTATTAAGCCGAAACCTCATTAAGCCTTTGGATCCACGTCCATTGCCAAGTCCACTCCCAAGAAATTTCAAGACCGATGCTTATTGTGCCTTTCACCAAACAGCTGGTCATACCACCGACCAATGCTTCCACCTCCGAAACATAATCCAAGATCTCATCGATCGGGGTACCATCACCCCACCATCCAACCCCAAGCCAAACACTACGCACAACCCACTCCCAAATCACACCAATGCCATCTTCTTTGATGAAAACCCTAATTTCGATCCATCAACTCAAATCACACCCCTATACCCTCATAAACCTCTTCAAATTTTCCCATATTAACTCCTACACCCTACTAACCCCGCTGATCAGGCACTGTCACTCCTTACTAGAGCGTTCATCACTGTCCGGACCCATTCTGAAAGTGGAAGTATGGAATTGTTAGAGGTATTAAATCAACTCCTAGAGTTCAGGCTGAAATTTCCCTCACAGATGATTATCGATTGCCAGAGGTTCAGCGCGCTATTTTTAGAAGCACGAAAAAGGGCCCGAGAATCAGATAGTTGGGTGGTACCAACTGATGAAGTCATCTTAGAGGATGTTGTCCAGATCATGGCGGAAGCATTCAGGCAAACCAACAACATTTGCAGTATCACCGGGTTACTTGACACTTTGAAGCTACAAGGGCGCTTGGTCCCTTTAATCACACATATCCCCACAAAATGGGAAGCCCTATATGAGGAAGTCGTTGAAGTTTCGGAATGCATTGACTTCACGAGGAAAAATAGAATTGTTGCCACCGGATGGGGGGAAGAATTGGAAGATTCAAATAAAGAACAAGCTTCAGGAAAAACTAGCCCATTAGTTGACATATATGGGATGATATCATTTGAAGAACTCCTCGAAGAAATAGACAGGGCGGTAGAACAACCTGAGATTGACGAGGAAACTGGATTTAAGTTTTTCCCTTCTTCAGTAAATCACATGACCAGATCTGGGAGACATTACCAAGTTCCAAGCTCGCTACCAATGAATGACAAGGGGAAGGGCGTTGAAAACCTTCCTATGCCAGAAATGACCATCAAGGAGAGCAAGATCCTCGATCAACTGAAGAAAACTCAAGCTAACATCACTCTATGGGGGCTTTTCATGTCTTCCCAGCTACACATAAATGATTTAATCAAGTTTCTCACAGGACCTATAGTTCCTCCTTCTACCACACCAGAAGAAGCGGCAAATTTGGTTGGATCCTTCACCTCCATCCGAATGCTGTCATTTTCTGAAGAGGAAATCCCAAAAATTGGGCTGAATCATAATCATGCACTCAACATCTCCATCGAAGTCATGGGGAAGGTTGTATCGCTTTCGCTCATTGATAATGGATTCGCTTTGAATGTCTGCCCACTGAGAACCTTCAAATGTTTAGGCCTGAAAGAAAGCGACCTCGCTCCAACCTCCGCTGCCGTGCGTGCCTACGATAATACCCATCGGGAGGTGATGGGATCCATAAAACATGCAATAGGGGTTGGATTAGTTGTCGTCGAATTCCAAGTCATTGATATCCCGGCCTGTTTCAACCAGTTTCTCCGATGACCCTGGATCCACAGTATAAAGGGTGTCTCTTCCTCATTCCATCAGAAATTGAAGTTCTTCGCTGATGGGGGAGCAAGCACCAGTAGTCCAATTATTGAGATACAATATGGGTCAAATGATATGCTCCTATCAGGATTTCGAGTTGAGCCACCTCTACTCCTGGCAGGGGACGGTTTCAAAGAAAGGGTTTGTCTGGAATATGACCCTCATGGCAATGTCAATGTGATTCAGATGTTCAAAAACATGCACTTCATGCCCGGACTGGGGCAAGGACAAAGGAAACAGGGGATACTTGAGCCCATCGAACTGAAGAAATCTTTCCCTCCTTACGGCTTTGGGTATCAACCATCAGAACCAGAGCTCAAAATGATCCACCAGACTCGATCAAATAAAGGGTTAGACTGCGTCCGAACTATCTCGGGAGATTCTTTAAATGGACGATTCATCAAAGAGGGCGAGGATTTCCCCTTTTGCGGTTTTCCATAACCATGGTATGACCACACAGACAAGAAGATGAATCCTGGAATGGATATCTTTTTCCAAGATAGCTACACATGGGCCGAAAGTTTCCCACACCGCGCACAACCGCTCATCAAAAATATCGAAGAGACTGAGGAAAGTGATTTCGAAGATTCCTTCAACTTGCCGACAATGGGGCTGGAACTCTGCATGGTTCACTCAGGCACTGCATCATTGGACCTCTCTCATCTGATCAAAGTTGTTGATACACCTATCCTCAACTGGTATGCTGCACCAGTTCTACCTCTTGAAATCTTTCCTAACCTCAATGTTTACCCTGTTTCTTCTTCTGTTGTTTATCCTGGCTCAAATGTAATTGAGACCTCTTTCGATGAGGTTCTCAATATTGTTTTTCCTATCAATGAAATAAACAAAGATTTTGAGTATCTTGTTGTGCCTTACATTAATTATTTAAATTCTAATCAAACTTTTGAAGATGATGATTTTGTAAATGAACAATTCTTAACTGATTTAAATTAGGTTAATAACAAACAACATAACCACATTCAAGTTAATGAAGAAGAGAGTGTCATTATTAATCTCGGTTCTAGTAGCGAACTGCGCGAGATTAGGATAGGGTCCACCCTTGACGAGCATGAGCGCGCACAACTCGAAGAATTGCTAAAAGAGTTCGTGGATGTCTTTGCATGGTCCTATGATGATATGCCCGAGATTGATCTTGAAATAGCTCAACATGAGATCCCCACTCTCCCAGATTAGAAGTCGGTTAAACAAAAGTTAAGAAAGCTACGTACCGAATGGTCGCTCAAGATCAAAGAAGAGGTGATCAAATAGTTGAACGTAGGTTTCATTCGAGTAATCGAATATTCCACATGGCTAGCCAACATTATACTTGTACTGAAACCAAGAGGAAAGGTTAGAATGTGTGTGGATTACCAAGATTTAAACAAAGCCTCTCCAAAGTATGATTATCCGCTACCCAACATAGACATGATCATGGACAACACAACCAGTTATGCTCTTAAGTCATTCATCAACGGGTTTGTCGGATACAACCAAATCAAGATGCACCCCGACCACCAAGAGAAAACTGCATTCATCACCCCATGGGGGACCTTTTGCAACACCGTTATGTCATTCGGTCTCAAGAATGCTGGGGCTACCTACCAAAGGGCTTCCATAACCATCTTGCACGATCTGATTCACAAAGAGGTCAAGGTTTACGTGGATGATATGATTATGAAGTCCAAAACTAGATAAGGTCATTCTCCTGCTCTCCGAAAGTTCTTCGAATGATCTGGCAGTATCAGATGAGACTCAATCCACAAAAATGCATTTTCGGCGTTACAAAGCGAAAACTCTTAGGATTCATGGTCAGTGAGAAGGGGATAGACGCAGATCCCGCCAAGCTGAAAGCCATACTTGAGAGGCCACCTCCCCGAACAGAGAAAGAAGTGCTAGGTTTTCTTGGGAAATTACAATATATCAGCCGGTTCATCAGCCAGCTAACCTCTATCTGTGAACCAATCTTCAAACTCCTCCAAAAGGATTCAACCAAGGTTTGGAACGAGGCCTGCCAAGAAGCTTTTGACCGAATCAAACAATATCTTACCCAACCTCCAGTTCTCATGCCTCCACATCCTGGTCTCCCTTTGCTCCTATACCTAACCATAACCGACACTGCAGCTAGGGCTTTGCTAGCCCAATACCTCGAACACTCCCGCAAAGAAGGAGCCATCTATTATGCCAGTCGCAAATTAGCCGGGTATGAGGTCAACTACACTGCTTTAGAAAAGGCACGTGTCGCCCTTGTTTGGGTCACCCAAAAGTTATGACACTACATGCTCGCCTTACCCATTAAGCTTGTATCCCAAATGGATCCCATCAAATACCTGCTCGAGAAACCCGCCTTATCCAACCGAATGGCCCGATGGTTGATGCTCCTAACTGAGTTCGATATCGTGTACATCACACAGAAAGCTATTAAAGGAAGAGACATCTCTGACTCCCTCGCTGACTACCCTGTAGAAGAAACAGATGTCTGGATCTCCGAATTCCCAGATGAAAATGTCCTCTGCACCACTCAAGACTACCTCCGATGGAAAATGTTCTTCGATAGCGCTGCCAACAAAAAGGGATATGGCATTGGGATATTTCTGGTCGCCCTAGATGACTCCCACAATCCTATCGCCATAAAATTGGATTTCCCCTGCACCAACAACATGACAGTGGAAAGTCAAGGACGAAAATCTCCAACCCTTTCATGACCAATTAGAAGAGTTAGCCTCCCAATTCCTAGATATCACCTTCCATTACCTACCCCGAGCAAAGAATAACGTAGCTGATGCCCTCGCTACCTTGGCCTCCATGGTCGACATGCCCGAAGGAATAACAATGACCCCCTTCCTAGTTCAAAAGCAAGACAAACTGACCCATTACTTGAGCTTGTCTCCACAGAAGACCCCGAACTAGCCGATTGTTGGTACTATAATATATGGTGCCTCCTCAAACATCCTAGGTATCCCGAGGGTTCCAACAAGAATGACCGAGCTACCCTCCGAAGGCTGGCCGCTCAGTACATCATCTGTCATAAAGCACTACTCAAGAGGAATTCTGATGGAACTCATTTGCACTGTATCGCAGGGGCTGACATTGAAAAGATAATGCAGAAAATCCACAACGAGGAATGCGGGACCCATATGAACGGTCACATGCTTGCCAAGAAGATCATCCGATAGGTCTACTATTGGACCACCATAGCCCAGGATTGCACAGCCTATGTTCGGAGATGCCCTAAATGCCAACAGTTCTCCAACCTCCAACACCTACCTCCGCGGGAATTATACAACATGACTTCTCCCTGGCCGTTCTACACCTGGGGTATCGACATCATAGGGAAGGTTACGCCAAAGGCTTCAAATGGGCATGAGTTCATCCTGGTTGCCATCAATTACTCCACTAAATGGGTCGAAGCTGAGTCATACGTAGCATTAAATGCCAAAAAGGTGGCCAAATTCATCAAGAAAAATATCATCTGCCGATATGGGGTCCCGC
Source organism: Sambucus nigra (assembly GCA_949130495.1). Lineage (NCBI taxonomy): Eukaryota > Viridiplantae > Streptophyta > Magnoliopsida > Dipsacales > Adoxaceae > Sambucus > Sambucus nigra. Next base: position 251,324,460 of record OX422209.1, read on the forward strand.
ATGAGCTAGTGTCAGATAACGGGTTACACTTCGAGGCAGATGTCATAGACATTGTCAACGAGTATGGGATTCAGAGACACAAATCTTCTCCCTACCGACCTCAGACCAATGGTGCAGTTGAAGCCGCCAACAAAAACCTCAAAGCCATCATCAGCAAGATGACCGAAAGTTGTAGGGATTGGGCCGATCGGATCCCGTACGCTCTATGGTGGTATCGAACCTCAATCCAAACTCTACTGGGGCTACCCCTTACTCCCTGGTCTACGGCATGGAAGCAGTCCTACCTATGGAGCTGGAAATACCCTCGCTACGCGTCATGCTCAAAAGCAAGGTTAGTGAAGAAGACTGGTGCCAAAGCCGTCTTGATGAGCTAGCCCTTCTAGATGGAAGAAGATTGAAAGCTCTTTATCACATACATGGATACCATCGCCGAATAGCGGGATCATTCAATAAGAGAGTCAAGGACCATGGTGTCCGGGAGGGGGATTTAGCCCTCAAGGAGATGATAGAACCCATCTGGGACCCTAAAGGAAAATGCAAGCCCAATTAGAGCGGCCCTTACATTGTGAAGAAGATCTTATCTGGCGGTGCCGCCATGCTCACTTACCTGGATGGGGAAGAGATGGCTCATCCAGTCAATCTAGACTGTCTCAAGAAATTCTACCCCTAGTCCGAAATCTCGTCGCGCTATGACTCTTCCCATCCCCCTTCTATTCTTAAAAAAAAATCTTCATTTCCCTCTACCCATAACTATGTGGGCCTGATCCTCTATAAAAACTATTTTGAATCTTTTTCAAAACATCCCAGAGGTACGTAGGCAGCTCATACTCCTCACATGAGTGCGACCCTTTTCTTTTTCACAAAATACTATTCTTTTCTTACCTCCGAGAACGGTGGTTCATTCTAAACATATACTTGAACAAAAGGATTATGTATGCCTTAGTGATCGGTATAGATAATTCAAAATACAAAATTCATCAAAAGGCACAGCTGGATGATCGGAAACTTGTCTATTTCATTAATAAGAAACTACAGTATAGATTACATAAGAAAAGGGAATGGATAACTCCCTTCCACCTACTACCATAAAAACCAGATAAAATCCCCCACATCTGTTACATAAATAAACTCCCCAGGAGTCCTACCCACAGCTACCCAAAGAGCCTTCACCCTCATCACTTACATCCTGGAACCCCAAGTTTCCCCTGACTAAATAGAGTGTCACAAACATTCCATGGATCGATGATCCTTAACCATCTTTGAAAAAACAATAACACCCCCTTCCATGGCGTCAGATAAAATAAACCACCTTTGACCAGTCTCTACTGCCAATATCTTGCTGACTACTTTCCTCCAAAACCACCTCATATAATCTTTGGGGACATGCCAAACCTTCCCGATAGACTGAGAGGGACGGGTCAATGGACGCCGATTCTCCCCCAAAGATCCAAGCAACGCATGCAAGCACTCAGTCAAATCTTCTACCGGAAAGAAATTTGAGGTCCGAGGGGGCACGACCTGCACCCAGCCAAATTGGCACAAAAGCCGCCATGGGAAATAAAAAAGAGGTATGTCTGAGACCAACCATCCGCACATATGAATACTCTCCTAGCTCCATAACAGGCTATAACTGTCCCGACCAAGGCACTGACCAATATAGCCCACGAGCCCCATACTCCACAAACTAATTCTCCCAGTTCTCAACATACAGGCTAATGCGGATGAAGTAGTGTGAAAATAAGTTGGGTACAGCTGATAAAGGATATTCAGGAGGAGTCGACAGGCGGAATCTTTCAGCCAACCACATGAACAACATCATAGGGCTACCCCTCAAAAAGTCAGAACGACCTTCTCTCCAGGCATCCATGCCATTCAGAGTCTCCGCCAATATCACCGTCATAGGATTGCGACGGTATGACATCCATGAAGTAATGGCTGCAAGTTGTGGGTCCACTCGCACCTCCCCAGTCACCAACAACAATTTTGAAACTAGGCGCAGAACAACGGCTCCAGCATAACCAGCGTCACCTACTTCCGCAAATGCACGAACTGCAACACCACCGGGAGGGAGATCATTCCTCCAATAACTAACGATCTAGCCGCCGAAGGCGAGATATGAAGAAGCCCGACCAACAAATCCCTAGGAGAGCGGGAAAATTTGGGTAAAGCCGCAGCAACACTGGGATCCACACCTAGTATGGCGGAAAATTCCTCGTAGGTAGGATAAACTTCTTCCAACCCAAAGCGGAATACATGGTCTTCGGGGTACCAAAATTGTACTGCCGCCTTCAGCATATTCCACTCAATAGGTCGATTACGCCACAAGGAGACTCGACGCTTGTTGAAAGCATCATAGTCGACATTATAAGAGCACATAGCTTCCAAGGCTTCGAGAAATCGGAATGAATCCTACCCCACAAGGTACCCAAAGCTGAAGAGGGTACCATTAAAAGCTTTCAATTGATAGGACTGGACTAAATTGCCGATAGGCAGGTCAGGGTGCTTGCCGATCGACAACCCCCCATTTTTGGAAATTTCCTCCTTTCCTCTTTTGTCACATAAGAAAACTCAATAAAAATAAATTGATACTCTCAAAAGAATTTCAAGAATCCTATTTTCTCCTTATGAGATTCCCCTTTTTGAATAAAACAACTTTCCTTTGAAAAATTCCAAAAATATTCCCTTTTACGGTCTCAGCAGCAAAGTAAAAAGCGCATGTGCATTGCATTCATCATTAATAAGAGATAATAAAAAAAATTCCATTACACTGCATATATTTTTTTTCTGTGTTACATCAATTTTGCAAGAAATAAAAGAAAAGTAAAAAACAACCGGACTCAGCCCGAACCCTCTCTCTCTCTCTCTCTCTCTCTCTATCTCTCAAGAGCTTCCACCCCTGCGACGCGCTCTCTTTCACCTACGACGAGACGACGCGTCCCTACTACCCGAGCCAGAGTCTTCCCCAGACAAGGCTGACGGCACCAAGTAAGAAGGAACGGGGACAACATCTCGAATGTGGGCAGTCGCCGATGATATCCAGTCTCTAATGTCTCTCAGCCAAGTGGTCGACACCCGAATTTTCTACAAGGAAGAGACATAATCAGTATCAAGAAAAAGAAATCAAAAAGAGGAAAAGGACCAAAAGGTTTACCGCAGGACGAAGTACCTCCTCTGTCAAACCCAGCTCCTCCGGATCCATCGCAAGAGGACGGTGCAGCATCGGCACTATCCCTCCATCAGCCCGCCGGATGTTGTACGAAGGAGTGTGCAGTGAGGGACCTCTGAGGTCGCCCCCGCCACAGGTGCCGACGGACCACCACCAGTGTGGGAAAACCCTACCGCCCGACTTGAACCCGCAGGAGGGAAAGACAAGGTGTCATGTATGTTGGGCGCCATCAACCAGCTCGTCACAAAGTCCATATAGTCATACGGCGTAGCCGTATCAGTGTACAAAGCATAGGACTCACCAATCATCGCCGCGATCCTCTCATCCTCCAACAGCTATCGTTCCCGCCTCATAGACGTATGAGGCTGTGCGGGTGGCACCACCACCTCCTCCTCAGCAATTTGGCGAATCACCCTCTCCCTAAGATACCAGGAATGACCGAACTCATGCGCCAACAAATGACTCATCTGCATGTTCACCCCAGTCATCCCCATATCCTGAATGGCTGTCCCCCAAGGATAAAAGGTCACCTGAAAATCCCCAAGCAGGCGTGAGTCAATACAAGATCAGAATGTGCAAAAACAAATACTGAAAAGGAAAGGACCTTACTCGGCCACTAGTCAGGTCATTCAATACCTTGTAAGGGCACAAATTTCCAATTGAGTCCATATATAGTTTTGGCTCAATTCCGGACAAAAACATTTATTCATAGGATAGTATTTAATTGTAATACTCTCAAGCCTATGATGTGTTTGTTGAAGACGTAGCGGCAAAGAGTATAAAGCTTCATCAAATATGCCAGTTCGCGTGCCTTGTTTCTACGTCATCAATCATAGTTCCATGCTCCCAAGGTATGAATGCAATATTATATATATAGGAGCTTGGAACAAGTTTATTGGGTGTTAGGTTTTACATATATGATATTTGTTTGTCTTTGCCTTGCTTTTATTGCCCATATGCTTTAATGTCTTAACACTTTAAGCTTCAACGCGTTTATTAGTTCTTTATCCTTTGCCTATTCCTGAACAAAAAGGGGGAGAAATGGTATCTAATCCTATTATTATCGTATCTTAGTTTAGGGGAGATTTATCTTAGGGGGAGACGTTTTTCTAAGTAGGTCATGTGTTTGTTAAAGGGGAAGAATTAATTTAGGGGGAGTAATTAATTAATTGCATTTAATACTTTGATATTCCCTATGCATTTGATGAATTTGCTTAAGTGTGCAGGATTTCTTCTAAAGCGGCATTGTTTAAACGGCAAAGCGTTTGATCCTTGGGTTGAGTCAAGTTTGGGTGGGTTATGTTTTTGTGTCTAGTGAGCTTGATGGCCCTTTAGGATTTTTGTTTTGGTTTTTGTCCCGGAATAGCCAAAGGGGGAGATTTGTTAGGACACAAATTTCCAATTGAGTCCATATATAGTTTTGGCTCAATTCCGGACAAAAACATTTATTCATAGGATAGTATTTAATTGTAATACTCTCAAGCCTATGATGTGTTTGTTGAAGATGTAGTGGCAAAGAGTATAAAGCTTCATCAAATATGCTGGTTTGCATGCCTCGTTTCTACGTCATCAATCATAGTTCCATGCTCCCAAGGTATGAATGAAATATTATATATATAGGAGCTTGGAACAAGTTTATTAGGTGTTAGGTTTTATAAAAATAGCATTTTTGTTTTAAGAAAGAATTAATTAAAACTTTAAATAAATGTTTATAAAGTTTTCTGGACTTAAACAAGAATATTCAACCTTTCTGTTTTTTCGTTCGATAGAGTCGTTCGAACGAGATTGTCGTTCGAACGAAAATGTCGTTCGAACGAACCTGCCAACGAGTTCCCATATTAGGCCACTGGAATGTCGTTCGAAGTCTCGTTCGAACGAGATTCTAACGAGTTCAATCTGGAATGTCGTTAGAAGTCTCGTTCGAACGAGATGCCAGGCGGGAACAGATTTTGGCAGTTTTTTGGCAGTTTTGCACCCACTTCCCCACTTAGTTTTTAAGCAACTTTTTCAGACTTTAATATGTGCGGGAATCACTTTTGATAATCTATCTTTTTCACAACCTTCTAACTCCTAGAGAGTGTTTTGAGAGAAAATTCAAAGAGGGAAAAAGATCATGTTTTGAGTGAGATTTTTAGAGAAAAATTTCCATCACTCTAGTGTTTACACCCAAATGAGTTTATTCCAAGTTCTTATATACATATCAATTGATTGGAGTTTGGCACCGGTTTTCTCTACACCGAATTGAACAGAAGTTTTGGGTTTTGCTTCTACCACCCACAAAGAAAGAAGAAGTGTTCTTATGTTGTTTTACCCGCTTGGAGAAAGGCTTCATGTACGGGTGACGGTGACCATATAAAGTCCTATCGGTGGATTCCGAGACCGCGGTGGTGTTCCAAGGTTATCCGCTAGGAAGAGGTGTCTACAAGAAGAAGCGTTGAGGCTTGAGAGGGATCGAGTCGTGTGTTGTATGTCTTTTGTCTTGTACTTGTAATTCTGTATCTAGTGGATTTGTGGCTAGGGCCGTCCGAGGTTGTTTCCCATCTTGGGTTTTTCCTCGTACATCGCGGCGTAGTGTGATTGATTTATTTTATCTTGCAAAATAACGTAGAATGCATGTGTAGAATAGTTCAAGATAAAATTCGGTTTAAATCATCACACTTTATTTAATTTGGGACAAAATTAAATATTGGGTAAAGCTTATTTAATTCAAGTCATTTGCTAAAATTTGGTTTCACCTAACTTTGCTAATATCGATAAATATGACTTAGGCAAATTCTAGGACTTGGATTGAATTAATCGATTTAAGTGAATATATTAATTGATTAATTTTACTTCACTTGGTGTAATTTTAATTTTTTTAAAGAAATTAAAATTTGTTGCTGTTTTAAAAGTTGAACCATCACGTTTTACGCTTCCTCATCGAGATTTAGTTTAATAGGAAATTATAATTGTGTTTAATTGTGAAAATTAAAACCCGGGGATCCATCATTGCTTATAACTCTTTCAAATTGGTGTCAGAGCCAAAGCGATAAATTATTTCGTTAACGATCCTTTAAATAATTTTTGGCTAAAATGAATTTTTTCCCATTTTCAAAATTTCCTGTTTTCGATGGTTCAAACTACGCGTATTGGAAAGCGCGTATGAGATCGGCACTAAAATCTATCGACGAGAGAGTTTGGATGTCTGTAGTTAACGGGTGGTCTCCACCAACTTATTTAGTTGAAAATGAACGTGTTCCCAAACCCGCCGATAGATGGACTGAAAATGAGTTTAAACTTGCTAATTTCAATTCCCGTGGTATAAATGCCTTATTTAGCGCAGTCACACCGGATGAATTCCGACGTATTATGACGTGTGAAACCGCTAAAGAAGCTTGGGATATTTTACAATTAACTCATGAAGGAACTAGTGTCGTTAAAGCTTCAAAACTCCAAAACCTCACCACTCAATTTGAAACTATCAAAATGAATGAGAAAGAAACGTTTGATGAATTTTATGCTAGACTTTCTGATATTGTTAATTCATCTTTTAACTTGGGAGAGAAAATACCTAACGACCGTGTTGTAAAGAAAATTTTAAGGTCCCTACCCGATAGATTTATTCCAAAGGTGGCCGTGTTAAATTCTTTACCCACTTTAGCCTCTACGAAATTAGAAGAGCTTGTAGGTGATTTACAAACCTATGAACTGGATATGTTTCCCTCTAAAACTGAAAAGAAAATCGAAAAGGGCGTTGCTTTAAAAGCCCGAAAAGAGGTCAAACAAGTAGTAGAGAGCGAGAGTGATAGTGACTCGGAAGACATGGATTTGTTTGTACGTAAATTTAGAAAATTTCTTAAAATTAACAAAGATAAATTTAAAAATGATTTTAAGAAATTTGAATCTTCTAAGCATGACAAAGGCGAAAAGATTTCTAAAGCGGAGAAGATTCCTAAAGCCGAAAATATCCCTAAACCTAGTAATGAACATTTAGATAGGGACGAGTCTAATAAATGTTTTGGTTGTGAAGGTTATGGCCATAGGGCTTATGAGTTCCCCACTAAACTAAGGAAAGAGGGTAAATGACCCATTTCATATAATGCGACCCTTAGTGATAGTGATAAGGAAGAGGGACCCGATTCCCCCACTAAGAAAAATTTTGTGGCTTTTATGGCTAGTCATGTGAATGATAGTGAGAACTCATCGATTGATGAAACTATAACACATGACACTTCCAAGGTCATTGCTTATGATTCTCTTATTTTTGATGATAGTGAGAGTGGAGAAGAAAGAGAGGGTGAAAATGAAGAAGAGGTTAATGTGAGTGAACTTCAAAATTCTTTTCAAGAACTTTATAAAGAATTTATCAAATTGAAAAGAGCTAATTTGAAGTTAGAAGCTAGTTTAGGAGAAAGTGTCAATGTCGTTGATGAAAATGCTTTAATGGAATACCTTAGGACACATGAGAGGACTCTTCAAGAGAAGCTTGAATATGTAGAAGGCGAAAGAGATAGCCTTAGGGGTTTAATGGAATCCTTGAAAAAGGAACTTCTTGCTTTTGAAGAGCGAAATTTTTTATTAGAGTCTAACATTTTAGAATTGCAAGATAAATTAAAAGACTCTAGTAATGTCAAATTTGATTTGGAGTGTCATGCGGAAAAACTAGATAAAATCTTAGGAACGGTCCAAATTAAAAATGACACTTGTGGTTTAGGCTTCAATACTTGAAATGAATTTGCTCATAATGCCCAAACCCATGTTTTAGGAGAATCTACTAGGAATACATTTAAAGATCACTCCTTAAGTAAATCTTTTCGACATGTTTTCACTTGTACACATTGTGTTCGAAAAGGTCATCTTAGGAAATTTTGTTTTGATCTTAAACGAATTCCTAGAAAACCCCATAGTAAAGTAACCACGGTAGTTAAAGCTCCAACACCCCAAGATAGTCATTCTTCATTAATTTGGGTTAGGAAATTCAACTTGGTTGCCTTGCAAAATAGGGTTTTTGATTCTCATTTACTTTCCCATGCTTCCTCCCTTGCTAAATCTAAAGGATGAATGTGTTAGTGTATGCATACTCTAGCTTTTTGTGCTTCATATTATATATCATTGCTAGATGTATGCTTGTTTAGTCATTTTCTAGTCATTGCCTCATTTCATATCTTATGCTAGAAATTATGACTTGTTTATCTTTTTGTATTATATTTTTGTTTGAATTGACTGCATAATATAAAAAAAAAAATTGTTTATCATTTGTGTTTTATTTATTTCATTTAAGCTTAATGAAAAATACAAATGATTTTTGTTTGTCCTTTTGAGTAAATATTTATTTTTGATTAAAAATGTTAAAAACTCAAAAAGATTTTTTTTGTGTGTATTTTTGTTTGACACACTTTATGTGGCATATATTTGTGTTTGAATCCCATCTTTTACGCTCCCACGTGGCTATAACTTTTGGTTTAGATTTTCAATCCTTAAAATGTTCTTTACCATGCTTTATATGGAGTAGTTGGATTTTGTATTTTTTAAATGGATTCTATTTTTATATGCCTCTTTTCACACATGCACGAACTCTTTTGAAATCTTAATGTCACATGTTATATTTGAGCTTTTTGAGGTGTTCTCCTACCAATCTAGTCATCTACATATCTATGACCTAGGAGGACTAGTGCATGTCAAAATCCGTTGCACGTGAGCTTTGTGAGATAAAAAATTATATATCTAAATGTGCATGTGGAAGGGCTCCGAAAGGATGGATTAAATCCTTTGCGATAGTAAGCCACCGTTTATTGGATCTAAAAGCAATATGTGATCCAAAGGCCTAAAAACAGAATATTTGGCATTAAAAAGAAAACAATTGCCAAGGCCTATGTTTGTTTGATATATTCATTCAAAAGAAAAAGAATATATATGCTTATTGAGGGAGAATTGGATGGTATATCAACGGTTTGCACAATGTCCGTTTATCCTAGTTGTCTTTAATGTCATGACTGGTTTGTAGAATCATCATCATGCTAGGCTTGTATGCATTGTGTATGTTTGTTCATTGAGTTCAATCTTCATACTGTCACATGAGGTTATATTTAAATGCGATAAAGTTTGCAATCAAATGAGAACTCCGTGAATGTTTATTAAGTGTTTGGGTCTAAATTTAATTGTTGCTAGTTCACACCCCAACACTTACGTTTTCATATTACACATTTTTGCCATACGAGTGTGCAAACTTATTGTATTTTGTGTCATGTGTGTGTTTATATCTATATATATATATATACAAGTACTTATTGGTATATTTATAGTATATACATATATGATATTTGTTTGTCCTTGCCTTGCTTTTATTGCCCATATGCTTTAATGTCTTAACACTTTAAGCTTCAACGTGTTTATTAGTTCTTTATCCTTTGCCTATTCCTGAACAAAAAGGGGGAGAAATGGTATCTAATCCTATTATTATCGTATCTTAGTTTGGGGGAGATTTATCTTAGGGGGAGACGTTTTTCTAAGTAGGTCACGTATTTGTTAAAGGGGAAGAATTAATTTAGGGGGAGTAATTAATTAATTGCATTTAATACTTTGATATTCCCTATGCATTTGATGAGTTTGCTTAAGTGTGAAGGATTTCTTCTAAAGCGGCATTGTTTAAACGGCAAAGCGTTTGATCCTTGGGTTGAGTCAAGTTTGGGTGGGTTATGTTTTTGTGTCTAGTGAGCTTGACGGCCCTTTAGGATTTTTGTTTTGGTTTTTGTCCCAGAATATCCAAAGGGGGAGATTTGTAAGGACACAAATTTCCAATTGAGTCCATATATAGTTTTGGCTCAATTCCGGACAAAAACATTTATTCATAGGATAGTATTTAATTGTAATACTCTCAATCCTATGATGTGTTTGTTTAAGATGTAGCGGCAAAGAGTATAAAGCTTCATCAAATATGCCGGTTTGCATGCCTCGTTTCTACGTCATCAATCATAGTTCCATGCTCCCAAGGTATGAATGCAATATTATATATATAGGAGCTTGGAACAAGTTTATTAGGTGTTAGGTTTTATAAAAACTGCGTTTTTGTTTTAAGAAAGAATTAATTAAAACTTTAAATAAATGTTTATAAAGTTTTTTGGGCTTAAACAAGAATATTCAACCTTTCTATTTTTTCGTTTGATAGAGTCGTTCGAACGAGATTGTCGTTCGAACGAAAATGTCGTTCGAACGAACCTGCCAACGAGTTCCCATATTAGGCCACTGGAATGTCGTTCGATATGTCGTTCGAACGAACCTTATGTTCGAACGAGTTCAATTTGGAACGTCGTTAGAAGTCTCATTCGAACGAGATTTCGTTCGAACGAAATGTCGTTCGAACGAGATGCCAGGCGGGAACAATTTTTGCAGTTTTTTTGCAGTTTTGCACCCACTTCCCCACTTAGTTTTTAACCAACTTTTTGAGACTTTAATATATGCGGGAATCACTTTTGATAATCTATCTTTTTCACAACCTTCTAACTCCTAGAGAGTGTTTTGAGAGAAAATTCAAAGAGGGAAAAAGATCATGTTTTGAGTGAGATTTTTAGAGAAAAATTTCCATCACTCTAGTGTTTACACCCAAATGAGTTTATTCCAAGTTCTTATATACATATCAATTGATTGGAGTTTGGCACCGGTTTTCTCTACACCGAATTGAAGAGACGTTTCGGGTTTTGCTTCTGCCACCCAAAAAGATAGAAGAAGTGTTCTTATGTTGTTTTACCCGCTTGGAGAAAGGCTTCATGTACGGGTGACGGTGACCATATAAAGTCCTATCGGTGGATTCCGAGACCGCGGTGGTGTTCCAAGGTTATCCGTTAGGAAGAGGTGTCTATAAGAAGAAGCGTCGAGGCTTGAGAGGGATCGAGTCGTGTGTTGTAAGTCTTTTGTCTTGTACTTGTAATTCCGTATCTAGTGGATTTGTGGCTAGGGCCGTCCGAGGTTGTTTCCCGTCTTGGGTTTTTCCTCGTACATCGCGGCGTAGTGTGATTGATTTATTTTATCTTGCAAAATAACGTAGAATGCATGCGTAGAATAATTCAAGATAAAATTCGGTTTAAATCATCACACTTCATTTAATTTGGGACAAAATTAAATATTGGGTAAAGCTTATTTAATTCAAGTCATTTGCTAAAATTTGGTTTCGCCTAACATTGCTAATATCGATAAATATGACTTAGGCAAATTCTAGGACTTGGATTGAATTAATCGGTTTAAGTGAATATATTAATTGATTAATTTTACTTCACTTGGTGTAATTTTAATTTGTTGTTGTTTTAAAAGTTGAACCATCACGTTTTACGCTTCCGCATCGAGATTTAGTTTAAAAGGAAATTATAATTGTGTTTAATTGTGAAAATTAAAACCCGGGGATCCATCATTGCTTATAACACTTTCAAACCTGATGCACTACCTCCTGGGAAAGAGATCCCTTCGACTGCCGGTTGGCCTTACACCATCGATACAGTCGGTAGAAGTCCTCAATGGTGTCGTCCTTCAGAGCAATCAGCGGGGTGTTACACCCAATCACCTCGTAGAACCACGTATGAATTCACAAGCAAAAAGAGGCGCAAAAGGAAAATGCGAATGCATGAAAATAAAATGCTCAAATTCAAGAATACCTCAAGGAGATATGTGGCTCCAGTAAAAGTCTACCGACAGCACCGGCTGAGTGCATCCAGAGAAGAGTAAAGGGTCGCCAAGGTCAGACTCCCCCTATCATAAAAAGGGATGTTAGAAAACATCCTCAAGTACGGCAGAAACCACAAATGGACAACGTCACCGCTCGACGCCACCATGAAACCTCCCAACACCAACAAGATGAATAACTGGTCCATCTGCCTCACTTGCAGCCTGTCCTCCACATCAACCACCCTGCTCAGCAAAACATCCTTCAGCAAGGATAGCCGGATATAATCTCCAGAAACTATCCTCCTCACATCACCAAGTGCCGCATGCACCGCCTCCGGCCTCACCCGCAAGGAGTGATCCACCTCTATCTACTCCCCATCATAATCCAGCCCCAGCAGTTGCTGAACATCTATGGGAGTCACCATCATCTCCCCGAAGCCAAAATGAAAGGTGTGGGTAGTGTCCCACCACCTTTCCCCCAAGTCACACAAAACTTCTATCGAACGAGGCATCTCATCTAGCGCAGCCGCCAACCTCCCAAAACTCTCTGATGATAGCATCCACCACACCACGGGTGGAAGATGCTCCCAAACATCCTTAAGCCCCGTCATCCCATGGGCACGCATGTTCTTCAAAGAAATATCCGACTCGTAAAAGGAAAAATTCAGTCAAAGGTCAAGAAAGGAAAAATCACCCAAAAAGAAAGGAATGCCAAAGGTCAGGTTACTTACATAACCGCCAAGAATCACTCTCGAAGAGCGATGATGCGACGGCTCCCGCAGCAAGGTCTGCTCATCCACAACCGGCTCGAATGCATCGAAGGCATTCTCATTCCCCAAAGAAAGGGGCACCCTGTCCTTCCAATCCACATTCGCCCAGTCATCATCGGTCAACCACTCCCGGTGGACAGCGGTGCTCACAAAGGCGGCCATTTCTTGAAGATCGAAACGTTAGAACAATTCGTAGAGAGAAATCGCAGAAAGAGAGAATGCAAGAAGCTGTGAAAAATGAAGGGGATTCTCCCCCTTTATATAGGAGGCCAAGCGCCATGCCGATCGGCACTGACCCTAGTCATACTGATCGACACTGACTCCTCACCTTCCCGAGGCAGTCCAAAAGTTCGTGACACTGCCGAATGACACACCTCAGTCTATGTCGGTCGGCACCCCCTTAAAATTTCGTACAGAAATTCTCAGAAAATACCAGAAAGCCTCGAAAAATCCCCGAAAAATTCCTAAAAATCCTAAGAGGGATTTAAAATGTTTTCATTGGGAAAATTTCGCACTCCTTTAGGCAAAACCTCTTTTTTCCCAACGGAACCCTCAAAATCCAAGCGAACGACCTCTCGAGCACTGCGCCTGGACCACCTAATCACCTCCTCAGCAGAGTTTACAACCTCCAAACCGATTATTTCCCCAATAATCAGCTCCTCCGCTCAAATCAAGGACACAAAGACTCCCCAGCCATCGGCTACCCGGTGCGAAACAATATCACATGGTATTTTTCCTAGCGAAATTCAGAAGAATCACTCTCCCCAGGCGATCTCGCCCAAAGGACGATCCAAATCTTCCCCAGCTCATTAATCGTTCCCCAGTGGAACCTCAAATCCAATATTTATCCCCAGCGGAACCTCAAATCCAATTCTTATCCCCAGCGGAACCTCAAATCCAATTCTTATCCCCAGTGGAACTCTTTTCTTTTCCCAACGGAAATGCAACCACTCTTAGGTCAGAATTGACTTCAGTTTTGGATCGTCACCTGAGTTAGGTCAGAATTGACCTCGGTCCTCAATCGTCATCACTCTTGGGTAAGAATTGGCCCCGGTCTTGGATCGTCACCTGAGTTAGGTCAGAATTGACCTCGCTCCTCGGTTATCACCACTTTTGGGTCAGGATTGGCCCCGTTCTTGGATCGTCACCCGAGTTAGGTCAGAATTGACCTCAGTCCTCAGTCGTCACCAATCTTCGGTCAGAATTGGACCTGGTCTTAGATCGTCACTTGAGGTAGGTCAAAATTGACCTTGGCCCTCAGTCGTCACCACTTTTGGGTTAGAATTGGCCCCGGTCTTGGATCGTCACCTGAGTTAGGTCAGAATTGACCTCGATCCTCGACCGTCACTACTCTTTGGTCAGAATTGGCCCCGATCTTGGATCGTCACCTGAGTTAGGTCAGAATTGACCTCAGTCCTCGGTCGTCACCACTTTTGGGTCAGAATTGGCCCCGATCTTGGATCATCGCCTGAGTTAGGTCAGAATTGGCCTCGGTCCTCAGTCGTCATCACTCTTAGGTCAGAATTGCCCTCGATCGTGGATCATCACCGGAGTTAGGTCAAAATTTACCTCGGTCCTCGGTCGTCACCACTCTTGGGTCAGAATTGGCCCCGGACTTGGATCGTCACCTGAGTTAGTTCAGAATTGGCCACGGTCCTTGGTCATCACCACTCTTGGGTCAGAATTGACCCCGGTCTTAGATCATCACCTGAGTTAGGTCAGAATTGACCTCGGTCCTCGATCGTCACCACTCTTGGGTCAAAATTGGCCCCGGTCTTGGATCATCACCTAAGTTAGGTCAAAATTGACCTCGGTCCTCGATCGTCACTACTCTTGCGTCAGAATTGACCCCGGTCTTAGATCGTCACCTGAGTTAGGTCAGAATTGACCTCGATCCTCGATCGTCACCACTCTTGGGTCATAAATGGCCCCGGCCTTAGATCATCACCTAATTTAGGTCAGAATTGACCTCGATCCTCGGTCATCACCACTCTTGGATTAGAATTGGCCCCGGTCTTGGATCATCACCTGAGTTAGGTCAGAATTGGCCTCGATCCTCTATCGTCACCACTCTTGGGTCAGAATTGACCCCGTTCTTGTATCGTCACCTGAGTTTGGTCAGAATTGACCTCGGTCCTCAATCGTCACCACTCTTGGGTCAGAATTGGCCCCGGCCTTGGATCATCACCTAAGTTAGGTCAGAATTGACCTCGATCCTCGGTCGTCACCACTCTTGGGTCAGAATTGGCTCCGGTCTTGGATCGTCAACCGAGTTAGGTCAGAATTGGCCTCGGTCCTCGGTCGTCACCACTCTTGGGTCATAATTGACCCCAATCTTGGATCGTCACCTCAGTTAGGTTAGAATTGACCTCGGTCCTCGGTCGTCACCACTCTTGGGTCAGAATTGACCCCGGTCTTGGATCGCTAGCTGAGTTAGGTCAGAATTGACCTCGGTCCTCAGTCGTCACCACTCTTGGGTCATAATTGACCTCGATCTTGGATCGTCACCTGAGTTAGGTCAGAATTGACCTCGATCCTCGATCGTCACCACTCTTGGGTCATAATTGGCCCCGATCTTGGATCGTCACCTAAGTTAGGTCAGAATTGACCTCGGTCCTCGATCGTCACCACTCTTGGGTTAAAATTGTCCCCGGTCTTGGATTGTCACCTGAGTTAGGTTAGAATTGGCCTCAGTCCTTGGTCGTCACCACTCTTGGGTCAGAATTGACCCCGGTCTTGGATCGTCACCTGAGTTAGGTCAGAATTGGCCTCGGACCTCAGTCATCATCACTCTTAGGTCAGAATTGACCTCGGTCATAAATCATCATCGGAGTAAGGTCAGAATTGAGCTCGGTCCTCGGTTGTCACCACTCTTGGGTCAAAATAGACCCCGGTCTTGGATCGTCACCTGAGTTAGGTCAGAATTGACCTCGGTCCTCGATCGTCATGTAACACCCTGCCTAATTAAATACCGGGTGGCCAATCCCATACCAAATTAAAAGAGAATATACAGTTGGCTCATTCTTAGCATCACTGTCCAAAACATTTACAACTCACCCAATACCCAATTAAGCTGGTGTTAAAAACTTTCCAAATTTAAAATTCAATAAAACCATTTTTAGTTTAAGAATAACACAACACATTATATTCTACAACACTGATAACCCAATAAATAACTCAAAAGAATTTAAATGCAATTGGAATAAACATTCCCAAATAATATAAATCCTTTACAATAATCCCAACAATGTTAAATGTATTAAAAAGTCCTGAATACAATAGTATTTGACCTCGGTAGAAAAGATAACTGAATCCTTTGGGCGACATGCCCTAACTAAGAATACTGTGAATCAAATGAAGGTAGGTGTCTAAGCAAAACTCCATAAATCCATAGCCTGTCATAATCCGCTAAGGTTGGCGTCCCTGTTGCTGGACTCCTGATATAGAGATACTATAGAAGAGAAAATATGCAAGGAAACGGGTCAGAGCCCGAATGTGTAGATGATTTTTAAAACAGCAAGTATTTAACAAGTGCAATAAAGCATTTATTATGTACATGTTAGATCCAACACTCACTTGGTATTCTCACCTCTCAACTAGAGTGCACACTTAACGTTTCCTATTAACCTCCTAGTTAATGGTTCCTCTTTTCTAGTCTCCATATTATAATTCCATTCCCATATCATAATCCCCGTATGTCCCATACCATACGTCACATTATTATTCATTTACATTTCTCCTTTAGTTTCTCATTAACATGAATCATTACTCATTAATATGAATCATTTCTCATTAACATGAGTTAATATTTTCAATTCTATAAGCATAAACATTCATTAACTTAATTCCATTATCTTTCTCTATTCACCGTTATCTACAATTATCACCGTAGATAGATTTAACCACAATATATCCATTTAATCAATTAATCCATTATATATATATTCATATATAATACGGCACCCCGAGTCATAGCTGCGATGCAATGCATTCACCTGCTATCATGTCCCATCATCGCAGGTCGTCGAATAGGGGACTACAGGTTCGGTAAGATTCCACTAACCACAAACAACAACAAACAAATTGGAGGCGAACATAGTTCTCGTATCCATGGGTCACGCACATACCTAACTACCCACAGTTAGCGGACTTATCAACTCCCCGATAGTTCTTTCATAGACCTATGTTCTCGAGCGACAAATCAAAGATCCCATGGATTCATCAGGATATGACTGCCCTCACGCGCAAACCTCCCACCGATAGCAAGTATGCTAGGTATGTCATACACATAAATCATCAATCAATCCAATAGGTATTATCATACCTATAATATAATATCAATAAGGTAATATCACTACCCTAAGATATTTCCCATACGTAGCATTATATCCCTTTTAAATTCCACGTATTAAAATATCATATCTGCACTTCATAATTTAATTATCCTCGCATCCTATAACATCTTTCCACTCCCGACGTCGTTAAGGTTCATGCGCGGAGCGTCTCGCAAAGCGAAATCCAAACAAGGAACCCCTCCAATACACTACTACTTAACTTTGTCGATCGAGGAGGTCCGACAACTTTAACTATGCGATCGGGATAACCTCATACCTTTGCGAAATCAATAATGAGCTTAAACTCAGTCTTTGATGTTCAAATTGTAACCCTAAGGCTACCCTCCCTCAATACACAAGATTCAAATAGGTTTTTCCTCAACATATATTCAGTAAGAATTCACTAATATCCTACTTGTCCATAACATCATTTCTCCCGAATTACTACGAGTTTAGTTCTCCTTTTAATTAAGGTTAAAATCGATAGTTTCGAATCTCTTATAAACACATCTTCTTTCACTTAAGATTAAACCCTCTTATAAACTTAAGGATACCCAGGTGTTATATTAAATCACCCCTACTGGTCCTATCTTAAATCCTCATACATCCCCAATTGGAATTTAACAAACGAATCTAGCAATCGAAATTCCATTCAATATAATTTTCATCATTTAAATCACTTGAATCCAAATCAAATTAATTCAAATCTTATCAAGGGTTTACTGATATTTTCTAAGTCCCATAATATCCAAATAATAATCAACAAAGATCCACAAAAGGTTTGGGATAAGAATCAACATTTAAAAAGAAACAACTTTACATATTCTGGGGGAGGTCGATCGATCGAAGGCAGGGGTCGATCGATCGATCCCTCAGGTCACAGCCTGGTTTTCTGCATTTTCTGCAACTACGGGTTTAGCAACTTATGATCATTTAAACCTTCATCTAAACATCCCAAATGCTTTATAATCTTTACTAAATGATATATCAACATATATGAACGATTTCCAATACTCTAAACATCCTAGAATCATCAAGGGATTGGATTAAAAAGCATGTTTATCTCCTTATTTCCATAAATTTATCAACATATCATCTTCAAGAACACATCAATGGTTTTCATAATTTATTCAACAGATTCATGACTATTTCGTGGATTATTATCAACCTAAAACATGAGTTTAATTCCTATATCATTTCAGTTTCGAGAAATCCATTTAATCACTCCATTATTTCTTCCAAACATGAATAATCTTCTCTTTTCATACTATTCTAACATGGACAATATACGAACTTAAATTTCCATTATCAAACACTTGCCTTTACTGAAGGTCTGATCCTTTGGTGTAGTATATCTCAGTTGGTTGTCCCTTCTCCGATCAACCTCCGGTGGTGGTTGGTGGTGGTGAACCTTGGTTCTTGTTCTTCTCCTTCCCAAGTGAACTCCTCTCTTCCCAAGCACCCTTTTACTCTCTCTAGGAAGATGGATTCTCTACTTTTTGTAGAGGAGATGAATAACCCCCATACACTTAATCTACCAATACTTATAATAGGACAAAATCCGAAATCACTATTCATCCCCCCTAGAAAAATGACCAAAATGCCCTTTCGGGTTGTCTATTCATTTCCAAATGACCCGAGACTCAAAATTAACATCCAAATAGGCTTTTCTGACTATTTCGAACCTTTCGGATGCAACGACGCATTCGAAATGACTATTAGATCGATAGAAAATAAATTTCCTTTTTAATTTAATAAACTAGTCCCGACACGTCCCATACCGCGTCTGACTAAAAATATAAATTACCGAATTTATATCATACAGTCATATCAATGACATCACATTCATATATTACCTAAATATCTTTAAGTAATATTCAGAATCATCCATTTTTATATCCACCGTCATCGACCGTCTGGATAAAACCCGAATGAATTAATTAATAATAAAATCCAATTAATCCATTAATTTAAAATATAACCCATTTTAAAAGTCATTTAAAATTACAGGGTATTACATACTTCCCCCCCCCCCCCCTTATAACAGAATTTCGTCCCAAAATTCAGGAATATAAGTCATACCGGTAAGGTCAACTCCGAGTATAAATCTCCCATCGCAAGAAATCCAATATGTACCGCCCATACAGTACATTAACAAAATCCCTATCGATGTTATACGCCAAGCCTCACCATATAGTTTTAACTAAATCAAATTTAGACTTTACCTAATCTTCCCTATACCGTCCTCGTGACAAACTTTGGGAAAAACGATCCTCTCGTAGTGAACAAATAAATCCTGAAGTCTCAATTACTTACCTTTTTCACAATTATGAAAAATACTACAATTCAATCATCCAGGGCGCCCATACACCCTCTCGTACCGCTTTCAATATTAAAAGTTTTGCAAAGGTTATAAACTCGTTTCCCAAAGACCTAACTTATTTCGACTCCCAACGGTTATTAGTTTCATGCGTGGGGTGTCTCGCAAGCGAAATCCAAACAAGGAACCACCCCGATACACTACTTCCTAAAGTAGTCGGTCATCGAAACTCCTAAGGTCCTTAGTCAATAATATAAAAATTTGGTTTATAAAAAAAAATATCAGGTTTATCGATTTAAAACAAAAATTTGGTTTTTCGATTTCAAATAGAGTCTACGCATCTACTCTCTTATAGAAGACAAGAAGCAGACCTATGCTCTCCTATACCACAAGTCAATGCATGCCGATAGTCACATCACGCTCGGACATGCCCAAGGTAAGTAATCCCATAAAAAATCAAACCCACGTGATAACAAGTAATATATAGGTGTCCCACACCCCTCAGTGAGTCTACGTAAATAACGATGCCATAGGCTAAGTTTAACAACCCCTTTTGCCCACACAATATCAATCACTACAAAAATCAATACGCCTCATACTTCCTTCGATAGGAAACATACCCTCATTTGCGGGTGATGGTTGTTGAATCCCAATATTATTACTTTGCTCCGATGAGTCGAGAAAAATTTTACCCCAAATTTTCAGTTCTAGTTAACCACACTCCACTATATACCCAAGCCTTTCAATATATTGCCTTCGTTAGGTAACATACATAATTCACGCATTTCAAGAACTTCTACTGATGACTCTCCTCAATTTTTCCATAATAGGGGTGACCTCGACTAGGGTCATCATACTCAAACATACTTCATAACCTCCTAAGTACGATCTCTTCTATCCGTCCAACGGCCCTCATCTGCCATACGTACGTAATGAAAGATTCCCCAATAAATGTTGGCGAATTTTATAGTTCAACCCATCAGTGAACATTAGGACTCTCCTCTCCTCAGTAGGTACTTCAGCTGGTACCAAATTAGTTAATCTCGTAAACTCTTCCTCATATTCCGCCATAGTTTTCTCTCCCTGTTTCAAATCAAGTAGCTTTCGCCTCATCTTTGTCTGGATGGCGGAAGGAAAATACTTCCCATCAAACCGTATCCAAAAGTCTTGGATAGTCATTATGTCCCTCTCCTCCATAGTGGTCGTAGCTTCCCACCATTGTAAAGCTGCGCCTACTAGCCTGAATGTGGCTACTAATTGACGTTGAACCTCAGTGCATTCGATCATTCTCAAGTGCCGTTGGATATCTTTCTTCCATTGGCTAGCAGTCACAACATATGATCCTCCCTAAAACTCAGGTGGGTGCGCTTTATGAAAGGCATCCCTCGCTCATTCCCATGCAGTAGTAAACACTTTCCCTTGCGCGGGTGGCACAATCGGTGCCGGTGCTGGAGCCTGCTGAACAGCAGCCAAAGCTGCATTGACTGCCTGAGCGACAATTGCAGCAACTTCAGTCGCAGTCATCATACCTTTGTAGGCGTAAATAGAAAAGCAATAATCCTACTCATAGGGCTCTACATCAAAGAACGCTAAGCTGAAAACACAATAAGCCGTACAGATCCTAAAGGACACTAGAACCTGATGCTCTGATACCACCTGTAACACCCCGCCTAATTAAATATCGGGTGGCCAGTCCCATACCAAATTAAAACAGAATATACATTTCGCTCATTCTTAGCATCACTGTCGAAAACATTTACAACTCACCCAATACCCAATTAAGCTGGTGTTAAAAACTTTCCAAATTTAAATTTTAATAAAACCATTTTTAGTTTAATAATAACACAACATATTTTATTCTACAACACTGATAACCCAATAAATAACTCAAAAGAATTTAAATGCAATTGGAATAAACATTCCCAAATAATATAAACCCTTTACAATAATCCCAACAATGTCAAATGTATTAAAAAGTCCCGAATACAATAGTATTTGACCTCGATAGAAAAGATAACTGAATCCTTTGGGCGACATGCCCTAACTAAGAATACTATGAATAAAATGAAGGTAGGCGTCTAAGCAAAACTCCATAAATCCATAGCCTGTCATAATCCGCTAAGGTCGGCGTCCCTGTTGCTGGACACCTGATATAGAGATACAATAGAAGAGAAAATATGGAAGGAAACGGGTCAGAGCCCGAATGTGTAGATGATTTTTAAAACAGCAAGTATTTAACAAGTGCAATAAAGCATTTATTATGTACATGTTAGGTCCAACTCTCACTTGGTATTCTCACCTCTCAACTAGAGTGCACACTTAACGTTTCCTATTAACCTCGTAGTTAATGGTTCCTCTTTTCTAGTCTCCATATTATAATTCCATTCCCATATCATAATCCCCGTATGTCCCATACCATACGTCACATTATTATTCATTTACATTTCTCCTTTAGTTTCTCATTAACATGAATCACTACTCATTAATATGAATCGCTTCTCATTAACATGTGTTAAGCTTTTCAATTCTATAAGCATAAACATTCATTAACTTAATTCCATTATCTTTCTCTATTCACCGCTATCTACAATTATCACCATAGATAGATTTAACCACAATATATCCAGTTAATCATTTAATCCATTATATATATATTCATATATAATACGGCACCCCGAGTCACAGCTGCAGTGCAATGCATTACTCTGCTATCATGTCCCATCATCGCAGGTCGCCGAATAGGGGACTACAGGTTCGATAAGATTCCACGAACCACAAACAACAACAAACAAATTGGAGGCGAACATAATTCTCGTATCCATGGGTCACGTACATACCTACGTACCCACAGTCAGCGGACTTATCAACTCCCCGATAAGTCTTTCATAGACCTATGTTCTCGAGGGACAAATCAAAGATCAAATGGATTCATCAGGATATGACTGCCCTCACGCGCAAACCTCCCACCGATAGCAAGTATGCTAGGTATGTCATACACATAAATCATCAATCAATCCAATAGGTATTATCATACATATAATATAATATCTATAAGGTAATATCACTACCCTAAGAAATTTCCCATACGTAGCATTATATCCCTTTTAAATTCCATGTATTAAAATATCATATCTTTACTTCATAATTTAATTATCCTCGCATCCTATAACATCTCTCCACTCCCGACGTCGTTAAGGTTCATGCGCGGAGCGTCTCACAAAGCAAAATCCAAACAAGGAACCCCTCCAATACACTACTACTTAACTTTGTCGATCGAGGAGGTCCGACAACTTTAACTATGCGATCGGGATAACCTCATACCTTTGCGAAATCAATAATGAGCTTAAACTCAATCCTTGATGTTCAAATTGTAACCCTAAGGCTACCCTCCCTCAATACACAAGATTCAAATAGGTTTTTCCTCAACATATATTCAGTAAGAATTCACTAATATCCTACTGGTCCATAACATCATTTCTCCCGAATTACTACGAGTTTAGTTCTCCTTTTAATTAAGGTTAAAATCGATAGTTTCGAATCTCTTATAAACACATCTTCTTTCACTTAAGATTAAACCCTCTTATAAACTTAAGGATACCCAGGTGTTATATTAAATCACCCCTACTGGTCTTATCTTAAAACCTCATACATCCCCAATTGGAATTTAACAAATGAATCTAGCAACCGAAATTCCATTCAATATAATTTTCATCATTTAAATCACTTGAATCCAAATCAAATTAATTCAAATCTTATCAAGGGTTTACTGATATTTTCTAAGTCCCATAATATCCAAATAATAATCAACAAAGATCCACAAAAGGTTTGGGATAAGAATCAACATTTAAAAAGAAACAACTTTACATATTCTGGGGGAGGTCGATCGATCGAAGGCAGGGGTCGATCGATCGATCCCTCAGGTCACAGCCTGGTTTTCTGCATTTTCTGCAACTACGGGTTTAGCAACTTATGATCATTTAAACCTTCATCTAAACATCCCAAATTCCTTATAATCTTTACTAAATGATATATCAACATATATGAACGATTTCCAATACTCTAAACATCCTAGAATCATCAAGGGATTGGATTAAAAAGCATGTTTATCTCCTTATTTCCAGAAATTTATCAACATATCATCTTCAAGAACACATCAATGGTTTTCATAATTTCTTCAACATATTCATGACTATTTCGTGGATTATTATCAACCTAAAACATGAGTTTAATTCCTATATCATTTCAGTTTCCAGAAATCCATTTAATCACTCCATTATTTCTTCCAAACATGAATAATCTTCTATTTTCATACTATTCTAACATGGAAAATATACGAACTTAAATTTCCATTATCAAACACTTGCCTTTACTGAAGGTCTGATCCTTTGGTGTAGTATATCTCAGTTGGTTGTCCCTTCTCCGGTCAACCTTCGGTGGTGGTTGGTGGTGGTGAACCTTGGTTCTTGTTCTTCTCCTTCCCAAGTGAACTCCTCTCTTCCCAAGCACCCTTTTACTCTCTCTAGGAAGATGGCTTCTCTTCTTTGTGTAGAGGAGATGAATAACCCCCATACACTTAATCTACCAATACTTATAATAGGACAAAATCCGAAATCACTATTCATCCCTCCTAGAAAAATGACCAAAATGCCCTTTCGGTTGTCTATTCATTTCCAAATGACCCGAGACTCAAAATTAACATCCAAATAGACTTTTCTGACTATTTTGAACCTTCCGGATGCAACGACGCAGTCAAAATGACTATTAGATCGACAAAAAATAAATTTCCTTTTTAATTTAATAAACTAGTCCCGACACGTCCCATACCGCGTCTGACTAAAAATATAAATTACCGAATTTATATCATACAGTCATATCAATGACATCACATTCATATATTACCTAAATATCTTTAAGTAATATTCAGAATCATCCATTTTAATATCCACCATCATCCACCGTCTGGATAAAACCCGAATGAATTAATTAATAATAAAATCCAATTAATCCATTAATTTAAAATATAACCCATTTTAAAAGTCATTTAAAATTACGAGGTATTACACGTCACCACTCTTAGGTCCTCAAAACTGACCTCGACCCTCGGAATCGGTCATCACCACTCTTAAGTCCTCAGAACTGACCTCGACCCTCTGAATTGGTCACCCTCGCTCCTTAGGTCTTTAGAACTGACCTCGACCCTCTAAATTGGTCACCCTCGCTCCTTAGGTCCTCGGAATCGACCTCGACCCTCTGATTTGGTCATCCCCAGCAATCTCCTTAGGTCCTCAGAATCGACCTCGACCCTCTGAATCGGTCATCCTCACTTCCTTAGGTCCTCAGAATCGGCCTCGATCCTCTAAATTAGGCATCATGCGGTGTCTAATCGATGACTATCATTTGTTCCAAACTCACCCATCGAGGGGCTCTATAGATACCTCATTTTGTTACCCCCTAACTC
The DNA here is from genome assembly GCA_949130495.1 of Sambucus nigra. NCBI lineage: Eukaryota > Viridiplantae > Streptophyta > Magnoliopsida > Dipsacales > Adoxaceae > Sambucus > Sambucus nigra. The sequence goes on from OX422209.1 coordinate 251,349,139, forward strand.
TCCTTTGGTCCCTAGTACCTCCACTCATCACTGTAAACCCTGGTCACGTCCCGAGTACTGACCTGAGAGCCATCGGGCACTCCTCGGCTCAGTTTGACCTAAAAGTCAAAATCTTTGTCTCGACTGAGACAAAATGATTCTTCGAAGGGCACTGAATACCCTTTCCAATGGTCCACCCCATGCGCGATTCTGACTTACCATGAGGATGAGCGATCTGTTTGCGTCCAAAACTCGACCTAGAGGCCACCGGGCGCTCCCGGGCTCTGTTTGACGTAAGTCAACTCTTCAGCTTGACTGAGGCTGAATGAATCTTTAAAGTGCACTGAAAACCCTTTCCAATGGTCCATCCCGTGCGTGATTCTGACTTTCCATGCGGACGAACGATCCGTTTGACTTTGAGAGGTGATCGAATGCTTCTCGGGCCCGATTGACCAAAGTCAACTCCCCGAACCGAGTCAAACACTTTGGAATGACGAAGTACATCTCCTAACCTTTCTAACAATCCACCCCATGCAAAATTCAGACTTACCATACGGACAAACGATCCATTTGCGTCCGAATGATACCCCGTCCAGCGGACCGACAAATGCTTTCGAGCCACATTTGACCCAAAGTCAACTCACGAACTCGGGAGAGGTCCAAAGGACTTTCGAAGGTCTCTGAAATACCTTTCCAATGGTATGCCCCGTGCACGATTCTGACCAACGGTTTGCCCTCGACGGCCAATTTTTCGAAAAAGCCTGAAGCGCACTACCAAATGGCAGGTCCCAGACCCTACCTATCGGCACCTGCCGATAGGTAGTACCGTGGCAATGATGATCGATAGACCCCTAGGCCTATAAAAGGAGGCCTTGTCCTCATTTTCAAGGGGAGCTCAGATCAGAAGGAAATCACTCTCAGCAAGTCCCAGAAACCTCTCTCGAAGGCAGCGTGATTTCAACTTCCCAATCCCTTTTCCACTTCCAATTTTCATCATCCCTTTCATCAAACTTGATGAATTAACCACTCTCCATCATCATCCAAGTTCAAGGCCTGCTTTTTGACATTCAAGACCAAGCTTAAAGTCTCCAAGAAGGTCCATCTTTCTCACCTTTCTCTTTAAATCTTCTTAACGTTGCAATAACTTGTTTTATTACTTAAGAACTTTTATTATCTTATTTCACATATCCTAACATACTTTTTATCTAGTATTATTGTACATCTCCTATTTTCATATAAATAAAACCCAAAAAACAAGAAAAAGAGGGTTTGCTCATAAATTTCGAATAGGGATTCCCACACTTTTTCCACACTTTTCTCACAACTAAAACACCTTTTTACACACACACACACAGAGAGAAATAAGAGATTTCTCCATTTGGATTTATGGGTTAAACCCCACCCCTCGTTTTGTATGCAAACTACGTGGACTTTGATGCCTTTACAGGCTACGTAGGTGTCTTGGGGTAAAACTCGAGATTCGAGTCCTTTTTTCACTTTTTCTCTTATTTTCTATCTCCTCTTTATCTCATTTTCTATCATATTCTATACATTCGTTCTTAGTGGCGTATTATTCCCCACGCGTTATCGTTCCCATATAACGATCAACGCAAGAGTAATCGCGCAAATCCTATTTTCTACATTAAACTCACATTCCTACGGATGACTCTCTTTATCTCTTCCATGATACAAGTTGAGGATTCCTCCCTCCATTCTATATATACACATGCACACATATCACTGGGGGAAATATAAAGGAAAATAACAAATATCCATGAGAGACCGAAAGGGCGGAATGGGTGCCTAACACCTTCCCATTTCGTAACTAAGCCTGCGAACCCTTCTCGAATCATTTTGGTTTCGCACGCACCAGTATGTCTTTGGATGCCATCCTTCGGGGTGGCTTCCCCATTTTCTTTTGTCTGTTTTGAGTAAAATAGACTGGCGACTCTAAATCTCTCTACATTTTCACACCTCACAAATCAACGCCGGCCGAAGCGCTCTCCTGAGAGGGGACCCGAAGGATAATTTCTACCTCCGCGACGGGGATCGGGGATGGACACACTCAAGAAGGTACAAGTGTCGTTAAAGCTTCAAAACTCCAAATCCTCACCACTCAATTTGAAACCATCAAAATGAACGATAATGAAACTTTTTGATGAATTTTATGCTATACTTTCCGATATTTTCAATTCATCTTTTAATTTGGGAGAGAAAATACCCAACAACCGAGTTGTAAAGAAAATATTAAGGTCCCTACCCGATAGATTCATTTCAAAAGTTACCGTTTTAAACTCTTTACCAACTTTAGCCTCTATGAAATTAGAAGAGCTTGTAGGTGATTTACCAACCTATGAACTAGACATGTTTTCCTCTAAAATTGAAAAGAAAATAGAAAAGGGCGTTTCTTTAAAAGCCCGAAAAGAGGTCAAACATGTACTAGAGAGAGAAAGTGATAGTGACTCGGAAGACATGGCCTTATTTGCTAGAAAATTTAGAAAATTTCTTAAAATTAACAAAGATAAATTTAAAAATGACTTTAAGAAATTTAAAACTTCTAAGCATGACAAAGCCGAGAGGATCCCTAAACCTATTAATGAAAATTTAAATAGGGACGAGTCTAATAGGTGTTTTGTTTGTGAGGGTTATGGCCATAGGGCTTCTGAGTGCCCCACTAAACTAAGGAGAGAGGGTAAGAAACCCATTTCATATAATGCAACCCTTAGTGATAGTGATAAGGAAGAGGGACTCGATTCCCCCACTAAGCCCAACTTTGTGGATTTTATGGCTAGTCATGTGAGTGATAGTGAGAACTCATCAATTGATGAAACTTTAACACATGACACTTCCAAGGTCAAAGTTTATGATCCCCTTGTTTTTTATGATAGTGAGAGTGGAGAAGAAATAGAGAGTGAAAATGAAGAAGAGGTTAATGTGAGTGAACTTCAAAATGCTTTTCAAGAATTATATGAAGAATCAATTAAATTGAAAAGAGCTAATTTAAAGTTAGAATCTAGTTTAAGAGAGGGTGTCAAGGTCGTTGATGATAGTATGTTGGTTGAATACCTTAGGACACGATATAAAGCTCTTCTAGAGAAGCTTGAATATATAGAAGGCAAGAGAGATAGCCTTAGGGGTTTAATGGAATCCTTAAAAAAGGAGCTTCTTGATTTTGAAGAGCGAAATGTTTTATTAGAGTCTAACATTTTAGAATTGGAAAATAAATTAAAAGACTCTAGTAATGTCAAATTTGATTTGGAGTGTCGTTCGGAAAAATTAGATAAAATCTTAGGAACGGTCCAAATTAAAAATGACATGTGTGGTTTAGGCTTCAATACTTGTAAGGAATGTACTCATAAAGCCAAAACCAATATTTGAGGAGAATCTACTAGGAAAGCCTTTAGAGATCATTCCTTAGGTACCAAATTTCGACGTAATTTTACTTGTACACATTGGGGTCGAAAAGTTCATCTTAGGAAATTTTGTTTTGATCTTAAATGAATTCCTAGAAAATCCCAACGTAAATCAACCAAGGTAGTTAAAATTCCTACACCCCAAGATAGTCATTCTTCATTAATTTGGTTAGGAAATCCGACTTGGTTGCCTTGCAAAATAGGACGCTTGATTCTCATTTACTTACACATGATTCCTCCTTTGATGAATATAAAGAATGAATGTGTTAGTGTTTTGCATACTTTAGCTTTTGTACTTCATGCTATATTATCATGCTAAATGTATGCTTATTTAATCATTGTCTAGTCTATGCCCCATGCTTAATCACATGCTAGAATAATGATTTTTGTTTATCTTTTGTATTTTATTTCTTCATTTTGTTTGCATTAAATGAAAAATACAAAAAGATTTTTGTTTATCATTTGAATTTTATCTCTTGGTAATTTAAGCTTAATGAAAAGTTAGATGATTTTTGTTTATCTTTTGAGTATATATTTTATTTTTGGTTAAAAAAATTTAAAAACTCAAAAAGATTTTATTTTGTGTGTATTTTAGTTTGACACACTTTATGTAGTATATACATGTGTTTGAATCCCATGTTTTACGCTCCCATGTGGCTACAACTTTTGGTTTAGATTATCAATCCTTAAAATGTTCTTTACTATGTTTATATGGAGTAGTTGGATTTTGTATTGTTTAAATGGATTCTATTTTTATATGCCTCTATTGACACATGCACGAGCTCTTTTGAAATTTTAATGTCACATGTTATATTTAAGCTTTGTGAGATGTTCTCCCTCCAATCTAGTCATCTACATATTTATGAGCTAGGAGGACTACTGCATGTCAAAATCCGTTGCACGTGAGTTTGTGAGATATAAAAAATGATATATAAATGTGCATGGGGAAGGGCTCCGAAAGGATTTATTATCCTTTGCGATTGTAAGCCACCATTTGAAATGGACCTAAAAGAAATACGTGGTCCAAAGGTCTAAAAACAGAAAAATGGCTCTAAAAGAACAATAATTGCCAAGGCATATGTTTGATTGATATATTCATTCAACATTAATATAAATGCTTATTGAGGGAGATTGGATGGTATATCAATGGTTTGCACAATGTCCATTTATCCTAGTTGTCTTTATTGTCATAACTCTATTTGGTTTGAAGAATAATAAAAACTCTAGGCTTGTATGCATTGTGTATTTTTGGTTCATTGAGTTCAATCTATATTATCACATGTGGATATATTCAAATAAGATGAATTTTGCAATCAAATGAGAACTCTGTGAACATTATTTAATTGTTTGGGTCTAAATTTAATTGTTACTAGTTCACACCCCAACACTTCCGTTTCCAAATGACACACTTTTTCCATACGAGTGTGGAGAACTTAATGTATTTTGTGTCTTTTGTGAGTTTATATCTATATATATGTGCGTACGTATCATTGCTATATCTCTAGTGTATATATATATATATATATATATATATATATATATATGATATTTTATTTGTCTTTCCCTTGTTTTCTAGTCCATCTAAACTTATACTTCATTATTGGTATCTATCTTGGCGCATTCTTTTTTGATAACTCATGCTTAATACTTTATGTATCATATTGGTATATTTGTTTGATACTTATACTTTATCTATCTTGCATCTTAGTTGATATTCATACATTCATGTGGATTAGTTGAATTTTTGTTGCCCATAAGCTTTCATGTTCTTAGCATCTTATGCATTATCATTTTTCAATTTGTTTTATCCTTTGTCTATTCCTAAACAAAAAGGGGGAAAATGATGATAGGGGGAGAAATTGTATGAAATTGTATCTTAGTTTGGGTTGTATCGTAGTTTGGGGGAGATTTATCTTAGAGGGAGACGTCTTTCTAAAGGAAAATTAATTTTATTAATTTTCTTCCCTATGCGTTTGATAGTTTGCTTAAGTGTGCAGGAATTATTCTAAAGCAGTAACCTTCAAGTGGCAAAGCGTTTTATTCTAGAGTGGTATTCAAGTCAAGCATTGTACTCTTTATTTTGGGAGGGACTTTTTATTAGTCTAGTAGGGCTTGATGGCCCTTTAGGATTCTTGTTGGTTTTTGTCCCGGAATAGGCAAAGGGGGAGATTTGTAAGGACGCAAATTTCCAATTTAGTCCTTTGAAGTTTTGGCTTAATTTCGACAAAAACGTTTGAGTCATAGGATAGAGTATATTGATCATCTTTTAAGACTATGACGTGTTTGTTGAAGATGTATCGGTCAAGTGTATAAAGCTTCATCAAAATACCGAGTTTAAGTGCCTCGTTTCCACATCATCAATAGTGGTTCCCCAAGGTATGAATGCATTACGTATATATATAAGAGCTTGGAACGGTTTATATTGGGTGTTAGGTTTTAAAACAATGTTTTGTTTTTAGAATGTTTTCTATTAAAACTTATATATACATAAAGTATAAAAAAGTTTATGGGCTTAAAAAGAATTTTTGAACATTCTGTGAGTTCATTCGAAGTGTCGTTCGAACGAGATTATCGTTTGAACCTCAAGTCGTTCGAACGAGATTGCCAACGACTTCCCATTATGACATACTGGAACTTCGTTTGAAATGTCATTCGAACGAGATGGTTGTTCTAATGATATTTCCAATGAGCTTCTAACAAGTTCATACTAGAACTTCGTGAGAAGACTCGTTCGAACGAAATGTCGTTCAAACGAGATTTCAGGCGGTTAAAAATTTCTGGCAGTTTTTAGAAGTTTTTAGCCATGTTTCCCACTTCTTTCCCCACTATATTTTCACAGCATAAGTACGTGCGGGAATGACTTTTGAAGAGATCTTTTTTTTCATATCCTTATAACTCCTAGAGAGTGTTTTGAGAGCAAAATCATAAAGAGAAAAAGGTCATGTTTTGAGTGATAATTTTCAAAGTAAAATTCATCTACTACTCTAGTTTTCACCCATTGTTTTGTTTGTCCAAGATCATATATATACTTCTTGATTGGAGTTTGGCACCGGGTTTGTCTCTACACCGAATTGAAGAGATTGTTTGGGTTTTCTTTTAAATCCCTCAAAGAAGAAGAATTGTTTAGCTGCGGCTTTCTCACATGGTTAAAGGCACCATATGTGGTTGACGGTGTGCCTATTGTCTGATCGGTGGATTTCGAGATCGCGGTGGAGGTTTGTGGTTATCCGCTAGGAAGCGGTGGTTATAAGAAGACGCATCAAGTCTTGAGAGGGTTCGAGTTGAGGAAGTAAGTCATATGTCTTGTAAATGTAAATTCCGTACTTAGTGGATTTGAGGCTAGGGCCGTCCGAGGTTGTTTCCCGTTGTGGGTTTTTCCTCATACATCGCGGCATAGTGTGATTGATTTACTTTTATCTTGCATAACAACTTAGAACGCATGCTTAGAATAATTCAAGATAAAATTGGTTTTAATTGTCACACTTAATTTAATTTGGTGCATAATTAAATTTGGGTGAAGTTTATTTAAGTCATGTCTATTGTTAAAACTGGTTTGGCCTAATTTTGGTAGAATTGAAACAATATGACTTAGGAAAATTCTAGGACTTGAATTAATGGCGTTTAAGTGAAATCAATAGTGTGTGTGTAATTCCATCTCATTTCACTTGTGTTTAATTTTAATTTGAAAGAAGAAATTGAAATTGGAAATTCGTTTTGTTGAATAATTACCTTTTACGCTTTCGCATCGAGTTAACAAGGAAATTGACTTTAAAGAATTAGTTTATTTTAAAGTTGGGGGTCTACTCCTCTACATACCGCAATATCACGGGACTCCCGTCTTGAGAATACGATGATAGTTTAAAAATATCAGGACATAAAAAGCTCCTTGAGTGGCACCAACACCTCGCACGGGACCAATGTAACTCGTAGGAACAGATCGCACGATCACGGGACTCCCCGTTTGAGAATACGATGATAATTTAAAAACTCGAAACAACCCGCGAACGAACCCATGAGTGGCACTAACACCTCGCACGGGACCACTATAAGTCGTTGGAACTGACCGCGCGATCACGGGACTCCCGATTTGAGAATAGGATGATAATTTACATATTTTTAGACTTAGGCGTAAAAATATGGTGTTAGTGGGTGAAAATCGAACTATCCCCGAACAACCCCGTGAGTCGCACCAACACCTCGCACGGGACCAATGTAACTCATAGGAACTGACTGCGCGAACATGGGACTCCCAGTTTGAGAGTACGATAATAATTTGCATATTTCTTGACTTACATTTAAAAACATGGCGTTAGTGGGTGAAAACCCAAAATAGCCCCCGAATGGCCCCTGAGTGGCACCAACACCTCGCACAAGACCAATGTAACTCGAAGGAACTGACCGTGCGATCGGGAAACTCCCGGTTTGAGAATACGATGAAAATTTGTATATTTCTATACTTAAGCTTAAAATGTGGCGTTAGTAGGTAAAAACCTAAAATAGCCCTTGAATGGCCCCGTGAGTGGCACCAACACCTCGCACAGGGCCAATATAACCCGTAAGAACTGACCGCGTGATCACAAGATTCCTGGTTTGAGAATATGATAATAATTGGAATATTTATAGACTTAGGCTTGAAAACATGGCGTCAAGGGTAAAAACCAGAAACAACTCCCGAACTGCCGCATGAGTGGCACCAAAACCTAGCACGGGACCAATGTAACTTGTAAGAACTGACCATGCGATCACCAAACTTTTAGTTTGGCAATACGACGATGATTTGCATATTTCTAGACTAAGGCTTAAAAACATGGCATCAATTGGTGAAAACCCAAAACAGGCCACAAACGGCCCCGTGAATGGCACCAACACCTCACACAGGACCAATGTAACTCGTAGGAACTGACAGCGTGATCACGGAACTCCCGGCTTGAGAAAATGATGATAGTTTGTATATTTCTCGACTTAGGGATAAAAACACGGTGTTAGTGGGTGAAAACCCAAAACATCCCCCGAACAGCCCCGTGAGTCGCACCAACACCTCGTATGGGATCAATGTAACTTGTAGGAACTTCCTGTAATATCACGGGATCCTGATTTGAGAATACAATGATAGTTTAAAAATATTATGACTTAAACGGCTCCTTGAGTGGCACCAACACCTCGCACGAGACCAATGTAACTCATAGGAACTGACCGCGCGATCACGGGACTCTCGATTTGAGAATACGATGATAATTTTAAAATATAAAGACTTAAGCAAATCATGGTGTTAGAGGGTAAAAATTTGAAACAACCCCTGAACGACCCTGTGAGTGGCACTAACACCTCGCACGGGACCAATATAACTCGTAGGAACTGACCGCGCGATCACGGGACTCCCGATTTGGATAGGACGATAATTTACATATTTTTAGACTTAGGCTTAAAAACATGGTGTTAGTGGGTGAAAATAGAAACAACCCCCGAACGACCCCGTGAGTCGCACCAACACCTCGCACGGGACCAATGTAACTCGTAGGAATTGACTGCGCGAACACGGGACTCCCATGTAACACCCCGCCCGCCCGGGGAGAGCGAACGGAGCGCTAATGCGATAAAATAAATCCAAATCCACAAGTGACAAGGTATAGAGCATGTAAATAAACCCATAATAATATAAATCCACTAATCTCAATCTCTTCAGTTACAACAAGTCTCTCGACTTACATACAACAACTAACTCGAAAATAAAATACAAATCTCTAAAGCTCTATACATCAAAATAATACAAATCTTCCAAAAATATTCTTCCCAAAATATCCAAGCTAAAATCAATCTCCATAGCACCCCAAAATCCGCACTAGCCTGCCACTAAAAGAAAATATGGGGAAGTACACAATACGACAGGAAAGATGCTCAACAAATAAGGATTAGCAACGAATAAAACGTAACAACACGAGTACGAATATTCAATTCAAAATGCAAATCTCAAAGCATTTATCAATATAATTTCTCAACAGCACTTTAACCGGGTTACCAGGCCTCACCACATCCGTATATGCTTTAACAAGTCATAGCCCGGGAAACAGGAATTTTGGCGGGTGCCCAACATCCGTGCCATATTAAAATCTCATAACAACGTGCTCAATTACAACATGAATAATTCCACATGAATCGAAATAATTTCAATAATTATTTTCCAGATTTCAATGAATTTATCAATTCAAATATGAGTTCAATTAACAAGAATTCAAAGAGAATTACACTAGCGAGATTTAAGGAGCATATTGTGTAAAACCCCATACCTCAAACCATGATGAGAAACCAACGATCACATCCTCAAGATCAACTCAAAAGATCTACAAAATCTCCTCCAAGAACCTCCAACAAAATAACCCCAAGAACACCTATAATCTAAGGTTGGAACTCACAAATCTCAAGGGCCAATGTGTACATAAAAAGAAGAGGAATATAAAATATATTTGCAGCCAAAATTTGTGCCAAAAGTATGTTAAAAGGGTTGCCCACGACTTCCTTTTATAATGCAAAGAAATGAAGAGTTGGAATCCAAAAGACTCCTTTAAATAAGGCAAATAAATGAAGAGTTGGAAGTCAAAACAACTCCAAGAGTTAAAAACATTTAAAAATCATTTTAAAATCCGTTTTAACTCCGATTTCGAAACCGTTTGAAGTTCTCGCCTTTAAAAATAATAACCAACATATTTGAGCAATAAAAATAATTTTATCAAAAACTTTATTTTCGTCCATTTTCCAAAAATTAATTAAAATAACCCAAAATTACGCGGGTTGTTACACTTCCCCACTAACAATGGAATTTCGCCCTCGAAATTCGCCGAATGCCTAACTCTCAAAATCATGCCACTACACTAACTCCAAAAATAAATCACGTCTCCCAAAAATAATTTCCTCACATCTAATCTAGATGCCTAACACGAATATCACCTAAAATTTTCTATCTCCAAAAATTGTTAACCACGCAATGAACCCAAAACTCAACTCCCGAGGGTTGCCGTATACCTAAGCTCTGATACCATTTGTAACACCCCGCCCGCCCGGGGAGAGCGAACGGAGCGCTAATGCGATAAAATAAATCCAAATCCACAAGTGACAAGGTATAGAGCATGTAAATAAACCCATAATAATATAAATCCACTAATCTCAATCTCTTCAATTACAACAAGTCTCTCGACTTACATACAACAACTAACTCGAAAATAAAATACAAATATCTAAATCTCTATACATCAAAATAATACAAATCTTCCAAAAATATTCTTCCCAAAATATCCAATCTAAAATCAATCTCCATAGCACCCCAAAATCCGCACTAACGTGCCACTAAAAGAAAATATAGGGAAGTACACAATACGACAGGAAAGATGCTCAACAAATAAGGATTAGCAACGAATAAAATGTAACAACACGAGTACGAATATTCAATTCAAAATGCAAATCTCAAAGAATTTATCAATATAATTTCTCAACAACACTTTAACCGGGTTACCTGGCCTCACCACATCCGTATATGCTTTATCAAGTCATAGCCCGGGAAACAGGAATTTTGGCGGGTGCCCAACATCCGTGCCATATTAAAATCTCATGACAACGTGCTCAATTACAACATTAATAATTCCACATGAATTGAAATAATTTCAACAATTATTTTCCAGATTTCAATGAATTTATCAATTCAAATATGAGATCAATTAACAAGAATTCAAAGAGAATGACACTCGCGAGATTTAAGGAGCATATTGTGTAAAACCCCATACCTCAAACCATGATGAGAAACCAACGATCACATCCTCAAGATCAACTCAAAAGATCTACAAAATCTCCTCCAAGAACCTCCAACAAAATAGCCCCAAGAACACCTCTAATCTAAAGTTGGAACTCACAAATCTCAAGGGCCAATGTGTACATAAAAAGAAGAGGAATATAAAATATATTTGCTGCAAAAATTTGTGCCAAAAGTATGTTAAAAGGGTTTCCCATGACTTCCTTTTATAATACAAAGAAATGAAGAGTTGGAATCCAAAAGACACCTTTAAATAGGGCAAATAAATGAAGAGTTGGAAGTCAAAACAACTCCAAGAGTTAAAAACATTTAAAAATCATTTTAAAATCCGTTTTAACTCCGATTTCGAAACCGTTTGAAATTCTCGCCTTTAAAAATAATAACCAACATATTTGAGCAATAAAAATAATTTTAGCAAAAACTTTATTTTCCTCCATTTTCCAAAATTTAATTAAAATAGCCCAAAATTACGCGGGTTGTTACATCCCAGTTTGAGAATATGATGATAATTTGCATATTTCTAGATATAGTTTAAAAACATGGCGTTAGTTGGTGAAAACCCAAAACAACCCTCGAATGGCCCTGTGAGTGGCACCAACACCTCGCACGAGACCAATGTAGCTCGTAGGAATTGACTGTGCGATCACGAAACTCCCGGTTTGAGAATACGATGACAATTTGCATATTTCTAGACTTAAACTTAAAAATATGGCGTTAGTGGGTAAAAACCCAAAATAGCCCCCAAACGACCCCGTGAGTGGCACCAACACCTCTCACGGGGCCAATGTAACCCGTAGGAACTGACCGCGCGATCACGAAACTCTTGGTTTGAGAATATGATAATAATTGGAATATTTATAGACTTAGGCTTAAAAACATGGCGTCAAGTGTGAAAACCCGAAACAACTCCCGAACGGCCGCATGAGTGGCACCAACACCTAGCACGGGACCAATGTAACTTGTAAGAACTGACCGTGCGATCACAGAACTTTTAGTGGACAATTTGACAATAATTTGTATATTTCTAGACCTTGGCATAAAAACATGGCATCAATGGGTGAAAACCCAAAATAGGCCCCAAACGGCCCCGTAAGTGGCACCAACTCCTCACACGCGGTCAATGTAACTCAGAGGAACTGACTGCGTGATCACGGGACTCCCGGCTTGAGAAAATGACGATAGTCTGTATATTTCTTGACTTAGGGATAAAAACACGGTGTTAGTGGGTGAAAACCCAAAACATCCCCCGAACGGCCCAGTGAGTGGCACCAACAGCTCCTACGGGATCAATGTAACTTGTAGAAACTTACCGCAATATCACGGGGCTCTTTGTTTGAGAATACGATGATAGTTTAAAAATATCAGGACTTAAACGGCTCCTTGAGTGGCACCAACACCTCGCACCGAACCAATGTAACTCGTAGGAACTGACCGCACGATCACGAGACTCCCGTTTTGAGAATACGACGATAGTTTAAAAATATCAAGACTTAAGCAAAACATGGCGTTAGTGGATAAAAACTCAAAATAGCCTCTAAACAACCCCGTGAGTGGCACTAACACCTCGCACGGGACCAATATAACTCGTAGGAACTAACTGCGCGATCACGGGACTCCCGATTTGAGAATAGGATGATAATTTACATATTTTTAGACTTAGGCTTAAAAACATGGTGTTAGTGGGTGAAAATCGAAATAACCCCCAAATGACCCCGTGAGTCGTAACAACACCTCTCATGTGACCAATGTAACTCATAGGAACTGATCGCGCGAACACGGGACTCCCAGTTTGAGAATACAACGATAATTTGCATATTTCTAGACTTAGGTTTAAAAACATGGCATTAGTGGGTGAAAACCCAAAACAGCCCCCGAATGGCCCCGTGAGTGGCACCAACACCTCTCACGAGACCAATGTAACTTGTAGGAACTGACGGTGCGATCACGGAACTCCCGGTTTGAGAATAGGTTGACGATTTTCATATTTCGAGACTCAAGCTTAAAAATATGGCGTTAGTGGGTAAAAACCCAAAAAATCCCCCGAACGGCCCCGCGAGTGGCACCAACATCTCGCACGGGGGCAATGTAACTCGTAGGAACTAACCACGTAATTAGGGGATTCCCGATTTGAGTAAATGATGATAATTTGCATATTTCTAGACTTAGGCATAAAAATATAGTATTAATGGGTAAAAACCTGAAACAGCCCCCGAACGACATCGTAACAGGCACCAACACCTCGTACATGACCAATGTAACTCGTAGGAACTTAGCACATGATCATTGGACTCCCAGTTTGAGAATATGACAATAATTTAAAAACATCAGGACTTATGCCAAACACGACATTAGTGGGTGAAAACCCAAAACAAACCCCCAAATGGCCCTGTTTGTGGCACTAACACCTTGCACGGGACCAATATAACTCGTAGGAACAGACCGAGCGATCACGGGACTCTTAGTTTGTGAATATGATAATAATTTTCATACTTTTAGAATTAAAAACATGGCCTTAGTGGGTGACAACTCGAAACATCCCCCGACCGACTCCGTGGGCGGTACTAAACCCTCGTACGGGACCAATGTTACTCGTAGGAACTGACCGCGCCATCACAGGACTCTCGATTTGAGAATATGACAACAATTTGCATATTTCTAGACTTGGGCATAAAAATATGCTGTTAGTAGGTGAAAACCCGAAATATCCCCCAAACGGCCCAATGAGTGGCACTAACACCTAGCACGGGACCAATGTAACTCGTAGGAACTGACCGTGCGATCATGGAACTTTCGGTTTGACAATATGATGATAATTTGCATATTTCTAGACTTAGTCTTAAAAACATGGCGTCAATGGGTTAAAACCCAAAACAGGCCCCAAACTGCCCCATGAGTGGCACCAACACCTCGCATGAGACCAATGTAAGTTGTAGGAACTGATCGGGCGATGGCAGAACTTTCGATTTGAGAATACGATGATAATTTGCATATTTCTAGAATTATGCTTAAAAATATGGCGTTAGCGGGTAAAAACTCGAAACATCCCCCGAACGACACCATAATAGGTACCAACACCTCGTATGGGACCAAGTTAACTCGTGGGAACTGACCGCGTGATCACGAGACTCTCATCTTGAGAAACGATGATAGTTTGTATATTTCTAGACATAGGGATAAAAATATGGCGTTAGCGGGTGAAAACTCGAAACTGCCCTCTAACGGCCCCGTGAGTGTCACCAACACCTCGCATGGGATCAATGTAACTCTTAGGAACTTACCGCATGATCAAAGGACTCTCGGTTTGAGAATATGATGATAATTTAAAAATATCAGGACTTAAGTAAAACATGGCATTATTGGGTAAAAACTCAAAACATCCCCCGAACGGCCTCGTGAGTGGCACTAACAACTGAAGCACCTTATACTCTTGACTCATTTGAGTCTACATTGTATAAGTGCTCATCTAGTTTGGAAATAGAGACAAAATTGAGTCCCTACCCTAGATACCAAAGAGCCTCAGAAACTTCAAAACACTTCATTCCTCTTGTTTGATTGATCAAGGTATAATCATAAACACTCACACACCGTAGGACTACATACATTGCTCACACATATTGCTGTATTGATTGGATGTGTGTTGTGTGTGTTAATTTCCCTTAAAAATATTTTTAGGGAATTTTTAATCATTTTAAAACAATTTCTTCTCAATTAAAATTTGAATTAAAAAGTTTTGGGGTCATTATATATATTTTGATTGTTGGTTTTATCCCTGAAATGTTCACTTGGGTAGGATCTGAAATCGCTAGAGACATCAGGGTGTTTGTGTAACTAAGTTTGGGATGCGCATTTATTAGCCGTTGTTTGCCTTACACCTGTTGCCTTCCTATTGGATGAAATTGTGTTTCTTTGAAGAGAGAAAACTAACGTTTATTATCATCCCTTCGATTATAGCTATCAACGCTCTGCATGTGACCTTGTTACAATCCCTGTGAACCTCTTTCCTCCAATCATAACCCTCTTGACCGACCTGTATTTAAGGAGGATAACCCTCATCCTTTAAGAAGCTTATGCCACTTCGTCATTTAGAGAGAGAAGAGAGAAGAGAGAGAGGAGAGAAACCAGAGTTAGAAACCCTAACCCTAATTTGTCCAAACACTTTATCAAACCCTAAGCTTTCCATCAAAAACAAATTTATTCCAAACACAACCTTGAGTGTTTAAGAGTTTTTGAGTGTTGGTTTGAAAGTTGTTTCTGGCTGCAACCTCTTCGTTTTGAGATCTTGTGTCCATCTTAAACATTAGGATTAGATCTGCATTTCTATTTCATAGAAATCATAGATCTGGACATTTTATGTTATATTACACCTAGATCTGCATTTATAGTTTCTTGCCTTGAGAAATGCTTTGTTGATTATTTTCTGTAAATGTTTTCTTCTTCAAAATCAACAAAATCTTTTTTCTGTTTCTAGTTATTTTGAAGCAAGACCTTTGACCTAGTTGGAATCACACTTGGAGGTTTTCAATTTCAAAACCATTTTCAAGACTCTGAAATTGATTAAGATCTTGATACATATTCGGAAAAATATAGCCGTGGATTCTAGGTTTAATTTAAAGGTCAAATAAGGTTCAAGTTTGCTAAAAAGAGAGAAACTGAAAATCAAAGCATATAAATCTGATTTGTAATTTGTTAGGGTTGTTTGTAAAAATAAGTGAGATTCTGTGCATGCATGTGGTAGATCACCATCACAAACACTTACACACTACAACACTGAAAGTGTTGGTAATAAGATCTTGAAACAAGATTCGACGTAAAGACTGGAGAAAAATCAAAGTTAACAAACTGGGAGAACCACATCAGCAATCAGAGTAGAAAAGTTAGAAGGACACCAGTGGGTACATTCATAAACTTGTATATGACTGATTTGTGTGCATGTGTGTTATATAGTTTGTAACTGTTATATTTTCTTTCAGTGGATTTTTCTTTTTACTCTGTAGAGGGAGTAGTGGATGTTTCCTCAGTTGGACGATGTTTTACCATGTTAAAAATATCTTGTCAATAATCTTTCTACATCTCCTCATCTCATTCTTGGTGGTGTACTGATTTAAACTGTTTTAGATTTGTTTTTCAAAACTTGTTACAAATCTTGAACTGATCTCTTGCATGCCTTATTAAACACATCTTGTGATTAAAACTGATTTGGTTTAAAGAAAAGAGTTTCTTAAAAAAACTGTTCGGAGTTAGTTAAATAGTTTAATCTTGTATTAAACATCTTTAGTCATAGTTTTTCAATTGGTATCAGAGCTTTGGATTTTTTTTAAAAGATCTTGTGTTTCTGAGATTATTTTCTTAAAATCAAAACAATGGACGAGAAAAATGAAAGATTTGGTAACTTGACCAGATCCCCACTCTTTGATGGAAACAAATTTTGTAAGGACATTTTTGTCCATTAACAATTTAGTATGTCGCATGCCGTTACACCGTTGAAGAAATTCAAGATTCATACATTCATCAACGGATCCGAATATCAAAAGAAGAAGAGGAATCAAAGTCTGACAGACCGGACCGGTCCGCCTGCAATAAAAGAACCGATCCGGCTAATCGAACCGATCCGCCTCTACCCGGATCGATCTGTATGCTGAAGGCCAGTATACCCCAGACCGCAAGCAAACCGATGAAGCCTGAAATAAAAGAACCGATCCGGTCAACCGGACCGATCCGCCTCAGACCCGGATCGGTCCGCCTGGGATAAACTTAAATAGATCGTGTTCAGATCATGCTCAGATTTTTATGGCTCAAGACTTCTTATTTAATCCCACTACGGGAAGTGGTTTTCCAAGACTCATACACACGATTTTCAGAGTATAGAAAACTCTAAGTCTTCACCTATTGAGCATCAAGACTCTAGGTATTTGATTCACACAAACTGTCAAACATTTGTGAATCACTTTGCAACCCAGGAACACACTTTTACTGTTCACACCCTTGTGGAGAAGACCGTCCTTCTTCTTTATTGCAGCCCTACTGGAAAGGGATAGTTCCAGCCGCCGACTACAGAATCCGACACCTGAGGGTAATTCTTAGTCACTTGTATTTTCATTGTAATCCGAAATTGTACAGCTACAATATTATAATGAAAATAAATGGTTTTTCCCCTTTGGGGGATTTTTCCTCACAGGGATGTGTTTGAATGTTCTTGCTTAGTTCATCATCTTATTCAATCACATATTGTTGCATGTTTAGGGTTTGTTTGGGTTAAAAGGAGTTTAATATACAATTTGCTCATTTGAACGCAAGCACATACGTTCTCAAATTGGTATAAGAGCAGGTTACGCTAATCTATCGCGTATTCCTATTTTCCGCAAAATTTTTCTAAGATATCAATTTTCTGAAAAAAATGATTTTTTTTAAAATGTGCGTGTTCAAATGGAGAAGTTATATAATAAAATGCCTGTTTTTGACGGAACAAATTATGCTTATTGGAAAGCCAGAATGAGGTTGTCTTTAAAGCCATAGATGAAAGGGTTTGGATTTTAGTTGAAAGAGGGTGGACTCCTCCCTCCGTGACTGTTGATAATGTGATCAACTTGAAACCTATCACTTCTTAGACTGATGAAGAATTTAAATGGTCATCTTTTAATTCTAAGGGTCTAAGTGCTATTTCTGGTTCTGTCACACCTGATGAGTTCAAACGTATAATGATGTGCACCACGTCAAAAGAGGCACGAGATGTTTTACAACTCACCCATGAAGGAGCTAATGCTGTGAAAGAATCTAAGTTGCAAAATTTGACAACACAATTTGAAACCATCACCATGCATGAATCTGAATGCTTTGATGAATTTTATGCTAGACTTTCTGACATTGTGAATACTAGCTTTAATTTTGGTGAACATATTCCTAATGCGAGAGTTGTTAAAAAGATTCTTCATTCTTTGCCTAAGCGTTTTATCCCTAAAGTCACTGTGCTAAATTCTATGGGTAATTTAAATACGCTAAAACTGAAAGAACTTGTAGGAGATTTGCAAACTTATGAAATTGATATGTTCCCTAAAACTGCTAAATATAAAGATAAGGGAATGGCACTTAATGCCCAAGAGAGAAGGAGTGAGGGGTCGGCTAGAAAAAGGGTAGAGTCATCTAGAAAGAGAGAGACTGACACGTCATATTCTGAGTGTGATTTTGACCTAGATGATTTGGCTCTTTTTGCAAAAAATTTCAAGAGGATTCTCAAATTTAAGAAAAATGGCAATTTTAAAGATAAAAAGAAATTTGAGAAAAATAAGTTTGAAAAGAAAACTGAAAAAGACTCCAAAAATCCTCCTAAGAAAGAAAGTGAGAGATGTTTTGAGTGCGATGGTAGGGGTTATAGAGACTTTGAGTGTGCCACTCTTCTGAATAGAGAGAAAGGGAAAGCTAGCCTTAATGCTACCCTTAGTGACGACAGTGAGGTCGAGACGGTGGATTCAGGAGATGAGTCACCGCATGAGTGTAACTTCACCGCATTCATGGCCAGTCAGGTGAGTACTCCTAGTTCTCTTCACGACGATGAAGATGATGCTTCACAGGGACACATCGATAGTGAGATCGACGTGAGTGAGGGGGAGGATGACTCAAGTGAGAGCGAGAGTGATATTCAACGCGCCTACACTGAGTTATATTCTGAGTCTTTTAAAACTAAAAAATGTAACAAAGCGCTAGTTCTTAAGATCGCCGGCTTAGAGGATGATTTAAGAAAGGTGAGAGAAAGAGAGTCCTCCACCTTCACCGCCCTGAGAGAGAGAGAATCTGCCTGTGTCGAGAAAGAGAGTTTGTTTAGAGAAAGAGAGAGTGTTTTAGAGAAAGAGAGAGGGGACTTGACTAAACAAGTGGCTAGTCTTACGAGTCAGCTCCATTCCTCCGTGGAGACTCGAAAGAAATTTGAAGCCCTTGTTGCCCAGCTGTCTCATGATCTTGAGAAAGCACGGGAAGTCAAGGTACAAATCGAGGACAGATCTGGGAAGATGGGAAAGATGCTGCTCGGCCCCGCTTTAGGTTTTGGTGATCGGCAAGGAATTGGATATGATGGTGCCTCCACGTCCCAAATTGCACCCGGACCAGTTCCTGAGTTTACTACAACTCCTTATGGTCACCGTCAAAAACCTCGAAGGAAAGTTCGACCAAGAAAAGCAAACCATGGCCACCTTAGGGAGTCTTGCTATAGCATGGGTCGGACACGACGTACTATTTCTCGAACACGTCATACTGATGAGTTTTCTAGTCTGAGAGAGTGAGTTCAGTTCCTAGCTTCCACAACCCAGAGTTTAATGGAAGAATTTCTACGGATGTCTTTGCCGTTAGTGAATGCTTCTCACATTCCAGCTAAAACCAACAACAACAAAGGCAAACAAAAGGTCATCTCTTCTTGGGTACCTAAGAAAGATAAAAAGGCCTTCGTTGTTCATGTTGCTCTCAAAGCACACAATACCTCACAGTGGTATTTTGATAGTGGATGCTCCAGACATATGACAGGTGATGCCTCATTTTTTATGACTCTTAAGGATTATCAGGATGGCAGAGTCACCTTTGGAGATGGGAGCAAGTCTAGCATTAGAGGTCGTGGTACTATCGAGTTACCTGGATTTCCTAAGCTAGAAAATGTTTTGTACGTCAAAGGTTTGAAAGCAAACCTTTTCAGCATTAGCCAGCTGTGCGACACTGACTTTGCAGTAAAGTTTGACCGGGATACCTGTAAAGTCTATAATCAAGCCGATAAACTTTTGATGCAAGGGGTGAGGACCAAGGATAATTGCTATGGGACTGAGCCCATGTCCTCACTTGTCTGCAACAGCGCCACGATCACTCCTATAGATCTGTGGCACCAACGTCTAGGTCACGTGAATGTTAGAGATCTAAATCGCTTAGCTAAAAAGGACCTAGTACGTGGCTTACCATCTCTTGGAAAGTCAACTTCGACCTTTTGTGGACCCTGTCAGTTGGGAAAACAAATTCGTAGTCCTCATAGGAAGTTGCATTCCATTACCACTTCTCGTGTTCTTGAGTTGATTCACATGGATCTTATGGGTCCCACTCGTACTGAGAGCCTAGGTGGTAAGAGGTACATCCTCGTGATGGTAGATGATTTCTCCAGGTACTCCACTGTAGGTTTTCTAAGAGAGAAATCCGATGCTGTAGAATTTTTAACGACCAAGTGTCGTGTCCTGCAAAATCAACATGGTGTCACTATTAACAGGATGCGTAGTGACAATGGCACTGAATTCACATAAGCAAAGGTATACCTTTACTGTGATAGCCTCGGGATCAAACATGAGTTTTCTACTGTGAGGACTCCTCAGCAAAATGGGATTGTTGAGAGAAAGAATAGAACGATCCAAGAGATGGCTAGATCTATGCTTCTAGGTCGTAAAGTTTCTAGGAGATTTTGGGCAGAGGCAGTGTCTACTACATGCTACACGGTGAATAGGGTTTATTTGCGTCCACACACACTACAGACTCCTTATGAGTTGTGGACTCGCAAGAAGCCCAACCTGGCATATTTTTGTGTTTTTGGGAGTAAATGCTACATCCTACGAGATAGAGAGAAATTAGGAAATTTCGACTCCCGGAGCGACGAGGGAATATTTCTAGGATATTCATCGAATAGCAGTGCGTACCGGGTGTTTAACCTGAAGAGCTCTAAGGTTATGGAATCAATAAACGTCACCGTGTAAGATGACGAACCTTCGACGGTTATTGATCCTAACCTTCAGTGTGAGGATGAGAATTGTTCTGACAGTGATTTACCTGTTCCTCTCTCACACTCTATGGACCCTACTCCTGCGCTAGGGGACACACCTGCTTGGGTTCGCAAGAGTCATGACCCTTCTGCCATTGTTGGTGATCCCACTCTAGGGGTCAAGACTCATGCTCAGCTAGAGAGCGTCGTTAGCCATCTTTGCTACACGTCCAAAGTCGAGCCCAAGAATCATAAAGAAGCACTCAAGGATGAACACTGGATATCTACTATGCAGGATGAGTTGCTTCAGTTTAAAAAGAATAATGTCTGGGAACTTGTCCCCCGGCCTAGTGAGACTAATGTGATAGGTACCCGGTGGATTTTCAAAAACAAAATGGATGAAAATGGTACCATAATTAGAAATAAGGCTAGGTTGGTCGCTCAAGGCTACACACAGATAGAGGGTGTAGACTTTGGGGAGACATTTTCTCCTATTGCGAGGCTTGAGTTCGTCCGTCTTCTGCTCGCCATTGCATGTCATCTGCGCTTCAAGGTATATCAGATGGATGTCAAGAGTGCCTTTCTGAATGGCATTCTACAGGAGGAGGTTTATGTGGAACAACCAAAAGGGTTTGAAGACCCTCAGCACCCAGATCACGTCTACTATCTGAGGAAAGCCTTGTATGGTTTGAAGCAAGCACCCCGTGCTTGGTACGAGAGGCTTACTTCCTATCTCTTAGCTCGTGGCTTCAAGAGAGGGGGAGTAGATATGACATTGTTCGTCAGGAGAGATGACGGCGCTATTTTGGTTGCCCAGGTCTATGTGGGCGACATAGTCTTTGGATCCACATGCTCCCAGCATGCTCACCACTTTGAGGAGGAGATGAAAAGTGAGTTTGAGATGAGCATGGTTGGTGAGCTTACATTCTTCCTTGGTCTCCAGGTTCGTCATATAGAGGATGGGATGTTCATCTCCCAATCCAAGTATGCTAAAAACCTAGTGATGAAATTTGGTTTAGACTCCGCTAAGCATGCATGTACACCTATGAGTACCACTACCAAGCTTAGCAAGGACACTTCAGGAAAGGATGTAGAGCAAATCTTCTATCGGAGTATGATAGGTAGTCTTCTCTACTTGCCAGTCGTCCCGACATCGCTTTTAGTGTTGGAGTCTGTGCGCGATATCAGGCATCCCCTAAAGAGTCACACTTGCTTGCTCTAAAACGTATTATTAAATACGTAAGTGGGACTCTCTCATACGGTATTTGGTATTCCTTTGATACCGATGACCGTTTGTCCGCCTATTCGGATGCCGATTGGGCTGGGGATGTAGATGGTTGTAGGAGCACTTCTGGTGGGTGTTTCTATTTTGGTTCTGCTCTTGTCTCCTGGCTGAGCAAGAAGAAAAATTCCATCTCTTTGTCCACTACGGAGGCTGAGTACATAGCCCCCGGGAGTTGTTGCACACAACTCTTGTGGATGAAGCAAATGTTGGAGGATTATGGGATTTCACAAGACACCATGATCATTTCTTGTGATAACACGAGCGCGATACACATATCCCGTAATCCCGTCCAACATTCATGCACAAAACACATCAGGATACGTGAGCACTTTATTTGACAGTTAGTTGAGGAGAACACTGTATCCCTGAGTTTTGTTCCCACCGACCGTCAGTTAGCCGACATTTTCACGAAACCTTTAGATGCCCCTAGATTTGAGAGTCTTAGGAAGTCTTTGGGGATTTGCACAGTTGACTGAGGGGTTGGTCTATGCCTAGAATAGGATGCTTCTTCATGTTCATATCATATGCTTCCTATTGCTAGTCTGTTTTATATGTACCATTGCTTAGTTGTACAGCTTTTATTAATTCTTTTTGCTTTTTATATTTCTTTTCAAAAAATACAAAAAGATTTTCTTTTATTTTTTTAAGAAAAGCACAAAAAGATTTTATTTTGATAAATTTTTTGAAAAAGACCAAAAAGATTTTTGTATTTTTAAGCACCTTTTATGGATGAGCATTTAAGATAGCCAAGTCATAACTTCATTCCATTTATCCATGTGACTGTTTGATAGATATTTGAGAGGCTACATCATTTCATCTATGTGCTTTGCATTGGTTGGAGTCTTTGAGATGTAATTAGTGATATCTTCCTACATGTTTGACTCCTATATCCTTTATTGCACACATGCACAGCTATATTTGATTATTGCACTTGTCTATCTCATATTGGCTTGAGTGTTTCCATCTCAATTCTGTCTATACAATATATAATATGCGATAAAACTTGACAAGATTGGAATGCATGTAAAAACCATTTTGGTGAGACTGTGTGTTTTTGTCTAACGGGGAGGGGCTGCGAAAGGTAATCATCTATCCTTTGCGCAAAAGCCACCGTTAAAAAGGACCTAAAAAATGGAGGAATTTTAATATCCGAGGTCCAAAGAGGTTAAAAGAGCCCGAAAAAAATTTAAAGGCAATAAAAAGCACTTCATGCCAAATATGGGCCACTTAGGTTTCACCATCAATTCTCCAATGTTTGAGAATTTAGAATGCCTCTATTCAAAATTATATCTGAGGGAGTTTGGTTGGAGAATCTTTAAACGGGTTTGCACTTCCTTGAAAGTCCTGAAAAAGAATAAAATCGTTTTGGACGTTATTGGTCTGAAAATCACTTTGAGCTTTGATTTGTTGATTTGATTGAGTCAATATCTTATATTTTCATTCTTTTACACCAAAGGACGCATTTGAGTTCATTCGCTAGGAGTATCCTATATTCATCGTGCACATATGTCATGTTTGTATGCATTGATTTTCCTATCGAATTTGATCACACCACCTCACTTACGCTATTATCGACTTGGTTGGTTTGTGTTCATACATGGTGTGATTTTATCCTAGTGACACCCCGCACTTTCTTCTTTGATTTATTTCTCTCATTTGTCTATTTGGGGACATCATAAAAAGGGGGAGAATGAATTATCTTATTATGGGGGAGATATGAATTATCTTATTATGGGGGAGATTTGAAAGTTTGAGTTTGCTCATAAATTGGTATATATGTTTATCTCATTTCAAACTCGATATGTCACTTGGTATTTTTCTTTGTCTCATGTGTGTAGGTACTACATGGATTATCATTGGATTGAACACCCTGATGAGAAAAGTGTTGAGATTCCTGAAAAAGTTGAAGAGCAAACGCTGTAGTCTTATTCAATTGTATCTTTCCAGTTTTGGGTTCATGGAAGGGTAGATTTGTATAGGCATTTTTTTTAGTTGTTTGATAATTCGGATGTTTGTTTTTATGTATGTACCGACATAGACATAGGGGGAGATTTGTAAGGACATTTTTGTCCATTAACAATTTAGTATGTCGCACGCCGTTACACTGTTGAAGAAATTCAAGATTCATACATTCATCAACGGATTCGAATATCAAAAGAAGAAGAGGAATCAAAGTCTGACAGACTGGACCGGTCCGCCTGCATTAAAAGAACCGATTCGGCTAACCGGACCGATCCGCCTCTACCCGGACCGATCCGTCTGCTAAAGGCCAGTATACCCCAGACCGCAAACAAACCGATGAAGCCTGAAATAAAAGAACCGATCCGATCAACCGGACCGATCCGCCTGCAATAAAAGAACCGATCCGGTCAACCGGACCGATCCGCCTCAGACCCGGACCGATCCGCCTGGGATAAACTTAAACAGATCGTGTTCAGATCGTGCTCAAATTTTTATCGCTCAAGACTTCTTATTTAATCCCACTACGGGAAGTGGTTTTCCAAGACTCATACACACGATTTTCAGAGTATAGAAAACTCTAAGTATTCACCTATTGAGCATCAAGACTCTAGGTATTTGATTCACACAAATTGTCAAACATTTGTGAATCACTTTGCAACCCAGGAACGCACTTTTACTATTCACACCCTTGTGGAGAAGACCGTCCTTCTTCTTCATTGCATCCCTACTGGAAAGGGATAGTTCCAGCCGCCAACTACAGAATCCGACACCTGAGGGTAATTCTTAGTCACTTGTATTTTCATTATAATCCGAAATTGTACAGCTACAATATTATAATGAAAATAAATGATTTTGCCCCTTTGGGGGATTTTTCCTCACAACCATGTGTTTGAATGTTATTTCTTAGTTCATCATCTTATTCAATCACATATTGTTGCATGTTTAGTGTTTGTTTGGGTTAAAAGGAGTTTAATATATAATTTGCTCATTTGAACGCAAGCACATACGTTCTCAACTTTGCTTACTGGAAGGTAAGAATGGTTGCCTTCATATAAGGAACCATGGGAGATGATGTCTGGGATATTGTTGAAAATGGATACACTTATCCTACTAAACCAACCACTGAAGGAAGTAATGAGAGGATTAATAAACTTTAAGTGATTCACACAAGAAGAGAAGCGAACTTCTTGAAACAATAACAAAGGCAAGAATTCCATCTTTATGTCCATAAATGAACATGAGTTCAAAAAGATCCCATCTTGTGCCACTTCTAAGGAAGCTTGGGATACACTGATCAGTGCACATGAAGGTGACACTAGAGTTAAGGCTACTAAAAATCAAATGCTTGTTCAGCAGTATAACTCCCTAATTATGTCAGATTCTGAAACCTTTGATGACTTTTACATGAAATTGACTGACATTGTGACCAAACTGCATGATAATGGGATAAATTCTGACAGACATGAAATTATATCTAAAATTCTAAGATCATTACCATAGAATTTGACAATAAAAGATATACTATTAAGGAAATGTGTGATCAAAATCTCACTCCTGAATTACTCAGTAGTAAACTACGAACTGTGGAAATATAATTAGAATTTAAGAAATAAATGACCCAGCCCCATAGGAAATAAACTAATTCTAACTTGAGTTTTTCCACAAAGTTGATGAAACTGGAGTTTACTATTCTTACTGATGATTCTGATGAGGAATGTGATATAGATAGTTTGGATAATCAAATTGCCTTAATGTCAATACAATTTAAGAAAATTGTCAAATTTAGAAATAAATTGGCAAACATACATGGCAAGCCAAATTATCCAACACAGTCTAACCACAAACCTCATGAGAAAGGTCAAGACAAACAGTACAAGTACATGAGAACCAACAAAGACTTTAAGAACATTGAATGTTTTAGATATGGAAAATTAGGACCCATAGCACAAGACTATAGAGTGAAACTGAACACTGCTAATAAACATACTAGGTTCAAGATTTGCAAAAGATGGGATGATTCAAGTGACTCTGAAAATGATGAACCTGAATCTTCTAATGGTTTTGATCCTTGAATGTATTTCTTTGCCAAGATAATATATAATGACGATATGCATATGCCTGAGTATGAGAATGATGGCAGTAACTCTACTTCTGTTGTTATGAATCATGCTGCTACTGGTTTAGATGCTTTAATTTATGAGAATATTCATAGTTCTACCATGGGGTGTGTGAGTAAAAGGGAATGCGATAATGACGATGTCAATGGGTGCATGAGTTCAAGAATTGAATCCTTATGGGTCACTTCACACACTGCACTTAGTGATTCGGACACTGAATATCTCCCTAACATTCACACACTTTATGCAAAAACCCTTAAGAAAAGCACTAGACTAGAGAAGATAGTGAAAGATCTCACTAAGAAATTAGAAGATCTAAGTCTGATGGTTAAACTTAACAGTGAAGAGTACACTACCCAATGTGTAACTCATAAAAATGAAGTCAAAATATTTGATCAAAAATTGAAGAATTTGATCGAAGAAAATGAAACTCTGGAGAAAAAATTATAAAAGGGGCATTATTAGAATTGGAACAATGTAAAGAAAAGACAACAATAGTTTTCAAAAAATGTGCTAAATTTGAAAATAATTTAAACTGTTTTGATGGATTTGTTGCTGATTCCAAAACCAATTCTGATGATCGAATTGGAATAGGATTTTGCCCCAATTTGAAGACTCAAACAAAAAACCTTGAACCAATTAAGTTTGTTGTGTTAGGAGGCAAAAGACCTGTAGAAACTTGTCTAGACTTTCATTCTCTGAAAAATGAGTTTGATGAAAAATATTCCAAGTTTGATGTTGGAGAATCAAGTTTCTCTAAGTGTAAAAGTCCATCTAAGACTAAATATGTCTGCCCCCCGATTAGGAAGAGTGATTTTGTATTTCAAGCTGTATTTCCTAGGAATAAGGTTGAACCCCAAAATTCCATAAAGCCTATGTTTAGAGACTTTCCTAAGGACATACCATCCTTGAGAAATTTATATTGTTCTTACTGTGACTTATATGGTCATTCCTTTGAAGGTTGCTACACTAGACGTTTAGTAAACCCTGTCTACAGTACTCCTGTGTACAAAAACTTTAACTAGTCTAGGAGAAGCCGTAACAATTATGTTCTCCCTAGACAACTAAAAAAAACTCTAACTATAGAAAGAGAAAGACCAAACTAAAAAGAACATTTCCAAGAAGGATTCCTAAACACTTTTCTAAACCAAATGCTGACACTTTCCATAAAATTCAGCCTCATGCGCAAAAAATTTTCCAATAGAAATCTAATGCTCGCAAATTTTATCAATTAAGAGCAAATAAGCGCAAGATGAAAACAAGAGCGATTTGGGTTAGAAAAGATGAACTATTACCCCAAATGAAGTGTAATATTGCTATTACTTCTTTAAAAGATGAACACACTCCCTATGGTTGGAATTTAGATTATTGATGTTCAAAACACATGACTGGGGATGATACCAAACTTTTAAATAAAACCAGATTTGCTGGAGGAAAAGTTATTTTTGGTGATGGTGTATCATCTCAAATCATTTGTAAAGGAAGACTACTTGAAAATGTTCTTATAGTAAAAGGTCTTAAGGAAAACCTACTCAGTATCTCGCAATTTTGTGACTCAAATCATACTATCACCTTTTCAAAGAATAATTGTAAAATTTTAAATGAAAAAGGTGAGTGCATTATTACAGGACTCAGGACTCTGGACAATTGTTCTACTGTTCAAAATAGTGATGAGGTATGTAACATTGCCATAATGGATGATAATGAGATATGGGATAATCGTATGGGTCACATAACTTACAAAAATCTTAGTAGACTGTCTTCTCAATAAGTATTTAGATGTATTCCTAAGATCAAACCTATTTGTAATATTTTCTGTGGATCGTGTCAAGAAGGAAATATTGTTAAGGCTCCTTATAAGAAAGTCAAAGATATCCTTACCTCTAAACCTTTGGAGATCATTCATATGGACCTTATGGGTCCTTCTCGAATTGTTAGTCTCGGTGGGCACAGTTACATTCTTGTTATGGTTGATGACTTCAGCATATTTACTTGGGTAGCTTTCTTAAAACATAAATCTGACACTTTCTAAACTTTTTTGAAAATCTTACTTCGGATTGAAAATGAGAAAGGTACTCATGTAAATAGAATTCGTAGTGATAGAGGTGGATAATTCATTGATACTAGTGTTATAGATTATTGTGACTACGATGGTTATAAACATGAATTTAGTGCTCCTAAGACTCCTCAACTGAATGGTATTGCTGAGAGAAAGAATCATACCCTTCAAGAGATGGCACGTGTTATGATTCATGCAAATTCCTTACGTAAGTATTTTTGGGTGGAATCCATTCATACTACATGTCACATTATCAATAGGGTCTCTCTTAGAAAGAATTCTAAACAAACTCCTTACGAACTTTTGTATGGTAAGAAGCCAAATCTTAAGTATCTTATAACCTTTGGTAGTATGTGTTACGTCTACAAAGATAGAGAACACTTACCCAAATTTGAGACTCGTGGAGATAAAGCCATTTTTCTAGGATATTCTCCTAATAGTAGAGCATACCGTGTCAATAATCTTCGCAGTAAGACCTTAATGGAATCCATAAACATAATTGTAAGTGACACTACTATAGAGAGTAAGACTGGAGAACCAACTATTGTGGATGAGTCTGAAAATGTTTTAGAAAAAGACTCTCCAGAAATAGATGATTCTTTACCAATTGAGACACTTGAAGTACCTAATTGGGTTCCTAAAGACCATCCCATAGACAACGTTGTTTGTAACCCTAGTGAGCCTGTACGTACAAGATCTCAATAAAGAAACTATGCTCATTATGCATGTTTTGTTTCGCTTGTGGAACCAAAGAATGTAAATGATGCATTGAATGATCCTCATTGGATTTCCGCAATACAGGAAGAACTTCTTCAATTCATCATTCATGATGTTTGGTATCTTGTACCTAGGCCTGATCATAAAAAGGTTATTGGCACACGTTGGATATTTAAAATAAATCTGATGAAAGTGGGATAGTCATTAGAAACAAAGACATATTAGTCGCTCAAGCATACTCTCAAATTGAAGGAATAAATTTTAACGAGACTTTTACTCCTATTACTCGATTAGAATTTGTTCGTCTTCTCTTTGCCATTGCTTGCTACTTACATTTCACGCTTTACCAAATGGATGTCAAATCGTCCTTCCTTAATGGAATATTGACTGAGGAGACCTATGTAGAACAACCAAAAGGGTTCATTGACCCTAAATATCCAAATCATGTCTTTCGTCTTAAAAAGGCTTTGTATGGCCTAAAACAAGCGCCAAGAGCCTGGTATGAGCGTCTTTCCAATTTTCTCTTAGACAAAAGGTTTAAGAGATATGGAAATGATCAAACCCTTTTTGTCAAACATTTTGACAAACATATCATTATAGCTCAAGTTTACATAGACGATATTATCTTTGGATCAACCTCCCATAATGAAGTTAAATATTTTTCTAAAATTATGCATAAAGCATTTCAAATGTCTCTTATGGGGGAGTTACAATTCTTCTTAGGTCTTCAAGTCAAACAGAATTCAGAAGGACTATTTGTTTTGCAATCTAAATACGCTTTAGAGATAGTTAAAAAATTCGGCCTTGAAAGTGCAAAAGATGCTAAAACTCCCATGAGTACTACGGTCAAACTGTCTAAGGATGAAACTGGGAAATCCGTAGATCCAACTTTATATCATAGTAGGATAGGAACATTGTTATACCTTACCGCCTCACATCCTGATATTATGTATGATGTGTGCGTATGTGCACGTTATCAAAACAATCCTAAAGACAACCATTTAACTTGTGTTCAAAGAATTATAAAATACATTAAAGGCACTTTAAATTTAGGACTTTGGTACATGAATGATACTCCTAGCACTATAATAGGATACACTGATGCCGGTTGGGCAGGGTGTATTGATGATAGTAAGAGCATATCAGGCGCATGTTACTATATTGGTAATAATCTGGTAGGTTGGAGTAGTAAGAAACAAAACTGCACTTCTTTATCAATAGCTGAATCAGAATACATTGCAGCTGGAAGTTGCTGTGGTCAATTACTTTGACTTAAGCAAATGCTAAGTGATTATGGTATTAAGAGGAACGATTACATCTCTGTTGTGATAATCAAAGCGCGATCAATATCTCTAAAAATCCTGTTCAACAATCGCGAACAAAACACATAAAAATAAGACATCACTTTATACGCGATTTAGTTTAGACTAAGGACTTAGAAATTAATTATCTTCCTACTGATTTGCAACTCGCATATATGTTTACCAAACCTTTGGCTTACAATAGATTTATTTCTTTGCGTAACTCAATTGGAATGGTTTGTGCTGAATAACATCTTAGTATTGTATAATATTTTCCCTTTGTCCATTTGAGCCCAAATGGGGGAGAAATTTGAGTCATATAAGTTTATTTATTTTGTACATATTCTAAAGAACTTGATCTTAGTGATTATTTACTGGATTATGTACAGATATTCTCTGTTGTTTTCAACAGTTGTAATAGGGTATTGAATTGTAATAGTT
Source organism: Sambucus nigra (assembly GCA_949130495.1). Taxonomy (NCBI): domain Eukaryota; kingdom Viridiplantae; phylum Streptophyta; class Magnoliopsida; order Dipsacales; family Adoxaceae; genus Sambucus; species Sambucus nigra. Next base: position 251,379,923 of record OX422209.1, read on the forward strand.
GAGTTATGTAATTTTCTTTTCTAGGAAATGGGTAGATAGAATTTTTGTATAGGAATAGTTTTTTCCTTTTCTTTTTGTTGCCCTACGAGTCCAATATTGACTCAAAGGAGAATTTGTCTCATGTTTCCAACGGGGGAGATTGAAGCACCTTATACTCTTGGCTCATTTGAGTCTACATTGTATAAGTGCTCATCTAGTTTGGAAATATAGACAAAATTGAGTCCCTACCCTAGATACCAAAGAGCCTCAGTCACTTCGAAACACTTTATTCCTCTTTCTTGATTGATCAAGGTATAATCATAAACACTCACACACTCTAGGACTGCATACATTGCTCACACGTATTGCTATATTGATTGGATGTGTGTTGTGTGTGTTAATTTCCCTTAAAAATATTTTTTATGATCTTTTTAGGAATTTTTAATCATTTTAAATTATTTTTTTCTTAATTAAAATTGGAATGAAAAAGTTTTGGGGTCATTATATATATTCTGATTGTTGGTTTTATCCCTGAAATGTTCACTTGGGTAGGATTTGAAAGTGCTAGAGACATCAGGGTGCTTGTGTAATTAAGTTTGGGACGTGTGTTTATTAGCCGTTGTTTGCCTTACACCTGTTGCCTTCCTATTGGCTGAAATTGTGTTTCTTTTAAGAGAGAAAACCAGCGTTTATTATCAGCCCTTGGATTATAGCTATCAACGCTCTGCATGTGACCTTGTTACAATCCCTCTTAACCGCTTGCCTCCAATCAGAAACCTCTTAACCGACCGCTTACCTTTATTCGTTGGATGGAAGTCAATGTTGCAAGACTTGATCTTAGCCCTTGATTTCTAATCCCCTTCTCGATCCTTCACAGCCTTATATATAAGGAGGCTAATCCTAAGTCTTAAAGAAGCTTTTTCCATTTCGTCATTTAGAGAGAGAAGAGAGTAGAGAAGATAGAAGAGAGAGAAGAGAGAAAGAGAGAAACCAGAGTTATAAACCCTACCCCTAATTCATTCAAACACTTTCTCAAACCCTAACCTTTCCATCAAAAACAAATTCATTACAAACACATTCTTGAGTGTTTGAGAAATTTTGAGTGTTGGTTTGAAAGCTGTTTCTGGCTGTAACCTCTTCGTTTTGAGATCTTATTTCCAAGTTAAACATTAGCATTAGATCTGCATTTTTGTTTCATAGAAATCATAGATCTGGTCATTTTATGTTATATTACACCTAGATCTCCATTTATTGTTTCTCGCCTTGAGAAATCCTTTGTTGATTATTTTCTGTAAATGATTTCTTCTTCAAAATCAACAAAATCTTTTTCTGTTTCTAGTTCTTTTGAAACAAGACCTTTGACCTAGTTGGAATCACACTTGGTGGTTTTTAATTTCAAAAGAATTTTCAAAACTCTGAAATTGATTAAGATCTTGATATGTCTTCTGAACAAGATAGCCATGGATTATGGGTTTATTTTAAAGGTCAAATAAGGTTCAAGTTTGCTAAAAAGAGAGAAACTGAAAATCACGGCATATAGATCTGATTCGTAACTTGTTAGGGTTGTTTGTAAAAATAAGCGTGAGTGTGTTCATGCATGTGTTAGATCACCATCACAAACACTTACACACTACAACACTGAAAGTGTTGGTAATAAGATCTTGAAACAAGATTCGACGTAAAGACTGGAACAAAATCAAAGTTAGCAAACTGGGAGAACTACATCAGCAATCAAAACTGCAAAAAAGTTAGAACGACACCAGTGGGTACATTCCTAAACTTGTATAAGGCAGATTTGTGTGCATGTGTGTTATATAGTTTGCAACTGTTATATTTTATTTTAGTGGATTTTTGTTTTTACTCCATAGACGGAGTCGTGGATGTTTCCTCAGTTGGGTAAGGTTTTACCATGTTAAAAATCTCTAGTCAATAATCTTTGTACATCTCCACATCTCATGCTTGGTGGTGTGCTGATTTAAACTATTTTACTTTCATTTTTCAAAACTTGTTACAAATCTTGAACTGATCTCGTGCATGCTTTATGAAACACATCTTGTGATTAAAACTAATTTGGTTTAAATAAAATAGATTCTTAAAAAAAATAGTTCGGAGTTACTTAAATAGTTTAATCTTGTATTAAATGCCTTTAGTAACAGGTTTTCAACAGCTCGCACGGGGCCAATGTAACTCGTAGGAATCGATCGCGTGATCATTGGACTCTCGATTTGAGAATAGGACGATAATTTATATATTTGTAGACTTAGGCTTAAAAGCATAGCGTTAGTGGGTGAAAACTCGAATCAGCCCCCAAACGACCCCGTGAGTGGCACTAACACCTAGCAGGGGATAATGTAACTCATAGGAACTGATCGTGCGATCACGGGACTCCCGGTTTTCGAATACGATGATAATTTACTTATTTCTCGACTTAGACTTAAAAACATTGCCTTAGTGGGTGAAAACTCGAAACAGCCCTCGAGCGACCCCGTGAGTGGCACCAACACCTCGCACAAGACCAATGTATCTTCTTGAAACTAGTTGCCTAACCACTGGACTCCCAGTTTGAGAATACGACGATAATTTGCATATTTTTAGACTTAGGGTTAAAAATATGGCGTTCGTGGGTGAAAACACGAAACATCCCCCGAACGGCCCCGTGAGTGGCACAAACACCTCACACGGGACGAATGTAGCTTGTAGTAACTGACCGTGCGATCATGAAACTCTCGATTTGAGAATACGATGATAATTTTTATATTTCTAGAGTTAAGCATAAAAATATGGCGTTAGCGAGTAAAAACCCAAAATAGCCCGTGAGTGGCACCAACACCTCGCACGAACCAATGTAACTCGTTAGAACTGATCGCGCAATCACGGTACTTCCAGTCTGAGAATACGATAATAATTTATATATTTCCAGACTTAAAAGCGTGTCCTTATTAGGTGAAAACTCGAAACAGCCCCCGAACAGCTCCGTGAGTGGAACTAAAAACTCGAACGAGACCAATGTTACTCGTAGTAACTAACCACGCGATCACATGACTCTCGATTTGAGAATACGACAAAAATTTGAATATTTCTAGACTTAGGCGTAAAAACATGGAGTTAGTGGGTGAAAACTCGAAACAGACATGAGTGGAACCAACACCTCGTACGGGACCAATGTTACTCGTAGGAACAGACCGCGTGATCATGAGACTCCCCGTTAGAGAGTACGACGATGATTTTCATATTTTTAGACTTGGGGTTAAAAACATGGCGTCAATGGGTGAAAACACAAAACAGGCCCCGAACAGCCTCTTGAGTGGCACCAACACCTCACACAGGACCAATGTAACTCGTAGGAAATGATCGTACGATCACGGGGCTACCGGTTTGAGAAAAAGATGATAATTTGCATATTTCCAAACTTAAACATACAAACATAGCGTTAGTGGGTAAAAACCCGAAATAAGCCCCGAACGGCCTTGTGAGTGGCACTAACACCTCGCACGGAACTAATGTAACTCGTTGGAACATACCACGCGATCACGGGACTCCCGGTTTAAGATTATGATGATAATTTAAAAATATGAGGACTGAAGCAAAGCATGGCGTTAGTGGGTGAAAACCCAAAACATCCCCTAAACGGCCCCGTCGGTGGTACGAACTCAGCGTACGGGACCAATGTAACTCGTAGGAACTGACCGCGCGACCATGGGACTCCCAGTTTGAGAATACAACGATAATTTGCATATTTCTAGACTTAGGCTAAAAAACAAGGCTTTAATGGGTGAAAACCCGAAACACATCCTAAACGTCCTTATGAATGGCACCAACACGTCGTATGGGACCAATGTAACATGTAGGAACTGATCTTGTGATCAAGGGAATCCCGATTTGAGAATACGATAATAATTTGCATACTTTCAGACTTAGGCTTAAAAATGTGACGTTACTGGGTGAAAACACGAAACAACCCTGGAACGGCCCCATGAGTGGAACTATAACCTCACACGGGACCAATGTAACTCGTAAGAACTGACCGCGTGATCAAGGGACTCCTGGTTTGAGAATACAACGATAATTCACATATTTCTAGACTTATGCTTAAAAACATGGCGTTAGTGGGTGAGAACTCGAAACAACCCTCAAATGACCCCGTGAGTGGCGCCAACACCTCACATGCGACCAATGTAACTCGTGGGAACTGACCCCGAGATCACGGGACTTCCGTCTTGATAATATGACAATAGTTGGCATATTTCTTGACTTAGGCTTAAAAATATGGCATCAAAGATGAAAACCCTAAACAACCCCTGAACGGCCTCATGAGTGGTACAAACACATCCCACAGGACCAATGTAACTCGTAGGAACTCACCGTGCGATCACGAAACTCTCGATTTGAGAAAATGATGATAATTTGCATATTTCTAGACTTAATCTTAAAAATAAGGCGTTAGCGGGTAAAAATCCAAAATAGCCCCATGAGTGGCACCAAAACCTCGCACGGGACCAATGTAACTCATAGGAACTGACCGCGTGATCAAGAGACTCCCGATTTGAGAATATGATGAGAATTTGCATATTTCTAGACTTAGGCTTAAAAACATGGCGTTAGTGGGTAAAAACCCGAAATGGCCCCCAAACGACCCTATGACTCGTACTAACACCTTGCACGGGACCAACGTAACTCGTAAGAACTGATCGTGCGATCACAAAACTCCCGATTTGAGAATATGATGATAATTTTCATATTTCTATACTTAACCTTCAAAACATAGCGTTAGCGGGAAAAACCCAAAATAACCCCCGAACGGCCCCGTGAGTGGCACCGACACCTCGCACGGGGTCAATGTAACTCGTAGGACCTAACCGGGGAATCACGAGACTCCTAGTTTGAGAAAACGATGATAATTTGCATATTTATAGACTTACGAATAAAAATATAGCATTAGTGGGTAAAAACCTTAAACAGCCACCGAACGACACCATGATAGGCACCAACACCTTGTACGGGACCAATATAACTCATAGGAACTTATTACATGATTGTAGGACTCCCGATTTGAGAATATGACAATAATTTAAAAAGATCAGGACTTATGCAAAACATGGCATTAGTGGGTGAAACCCGAAATAACCCCCGAATTACCCCGTGAGTGGCACCAACACCTGGCACATGACCATTTTAACTCGTAGGAACTGACTGTGCAATAATGAAACTCTCGGTTAGAGAATAAGATAATAATTTCCATTTTTTTAGACTTAAAGGCATGGCCTTAGTGAGTGAAAAATCGAAACAGCCCCCGAACAGCTCCGTGAGTGGCACAAACACCTCAAACGGGACCAATGTTACTCGTAGGAACTAACCGCGCGACAATTTGAGAATATGACAATAATTTGCATATTTCCAGACTTAGGTTTAAAAACATGGCGTTAGTGGGGGAAAATCGAAACAGCCGCCAAACAGCCCCGTGAGTGGAACCAACACCTCGCACGGGACCAATGTGACTCATAGGAAGTGACCGCATGATCATTGGACTCCCGGTTTGAGAATACGATGATAATTTAAAAATACGAAGACTTAAACGGCTCCTGAGTGGCACCAACACGTCACACGGGACCAATATAACTCTTAGGAACTGACCACGTGATCACGGGACTCCCGATTTAAGAATACGATAATAATTTTAAAATATCAGGACTTAAGTAAAACATGGCATTAATGGGTAAAAACTCGAATCAGCCCCCGAACGGCCCCGTGAGTGGCACTAACAACTTGCACGGGACCAATATAACTCGTAGGAACTCACAGCGCGATCACGAGACTCCTAGTTTGAGAATATGACGACAATTTGCATATTTCTAGATTTAGGCTTAAAAATATGACATTAGTGGGTGAAAACCGGAAAGAGCCCCCAAACAGCCCCGTGAGTGGCACCAACACTTCGCACGAGACCAAAGCAACACTTAGGAACTGATCTCGCGATCACAAGACTCCCAATTTGAGAATAAAATGTTAATTTATATATTCCTAGACTTAGGCTTAAAAACATGGCGTTAGTGGGTGAAAACCCAAAACAACCCCCAAACGGACCCGTGAGTGGCACCAACACCTCGCACGGGACCAATGTAACTCGTAGGAAGTGATCGTGCGATCACAAAACTCCCGATTTTATAATACGATGATAATTTGCATATTTCTAGACTTAAGCTTAAAAACATGGCTTTAGGGGGTAAAAATGCAAAACAACTCTCGAACGGCCCCGAGAGTGGCACCAACACCTCGCACGGGGCCAATATTTCTCATAGGAACTCACCACGGAAAAATAGGACTCCTGGTTTAAGAAAATGGTGATAATTTGCATATTTCTAGACTAAGGTATACAAACATAGCGTTAGTGGGTAAAATCATGAACCTTCCCCCGAACGGCACCGTGATAGAAACCAACACCTCGGACGGGACCAATGTAACTCATAGGAACTGACCGCGAGATCATGGGACTTCCGATTTGAGAATACGATGATAATTTAAAAATATCAGGACTTATGCAAAACATGGCGTTAGTGGGTGAAAACCCAAAACATCCCCCGAACGACTCCATGAGTCGTACCAACACCCTGCACGGGACCAATGTAAATCGTAGGAACTGATTGCATGATCACGGGACTCTAGGTTTGAGAATACGATGATAATTTGCAAATTTCTAGACTTAGGCTAAAAACAAGGCGTTAGTGGGTGAAAACTCGAAAAAGACCCCAAACGACCCCGTGAGTGGCCCCATCACCTCGCACGAGACCAATGTAACTCGTAGGAACTAATCGCGCGATGACGGGAGTCCCAGTTTGAGAATACGATGATAATTTGCAGATTTCTAGTCTTAGGCTTAAAAACATGGCGTTAGTGGATGAAAACTAAATCATCCCCCGAACGGCCCCATGAGTGGCACTAACACCTCGCACGAGACCAATGTAACTCGTAGATACTGATCGTGCGATCATGGAACTCCCAGTTTGAGAATACAATGATAATTTGTATATTTCTAGACTTAAGCTTAAAAACATGGCATTAGTGGTTTAAAACCCAAAACAGCCCACTAATGACCCCGTGAGTGGCACCAACACCTCGCACAGGCCAATGTAACTTGTAGGAACTGACTGCATAATCACGTGACTCCTAGTTTGAGAAAATGACGATAATTTACATATTTCATAACTTATGCATATAAACATAGAATTAGTGGGTAAAAACCTGAAACAGCCCCCGAACGGTAATGTGAGAGGCACCAACACCTCGTACGGTACCAATATAACCCGTAGGAACTTACAACGCGATCACAAGACTCCCGGTTTAAGTATACAAAAATAATTTGAAAATATCAGGACTTGTGCAAAACATGGCCTTAGTGGGTGAAAACCCGAAACAACCACTGAACAGCCCCGTGAGTGCCACTAACGCCTCACACAACACCAATGTAACTTGTACAAACTAATCGTGTGATCACTGGACTCCGGTTTGAAAATACAACAATAATTTAAAAATATAAGGACTTACGCAAAACATGGGGTTAGTGGGTGAAAACCCGAAACAACTCCCGAACAACCCCGTGAGTGGAACCAATACCTCGCACGGGACCAATATAACTTGTAGAAACTTATCGCGCGATCACGAGACTTCGGGTTTGATAATACGACGGCAATTTATATATTTCGAAACTTAGGCATAAAAACATGGCATTAGAAGGTAAAAACCTGAAATAGCCCCTGAATGGCCTGGTAAATGGCACCAACACCTCGTACGGGACCAATGTGACTCGTAGGAACTGACCGCACGATCTCGGGAGTCCCGGTTTGAGAAAATGACGATAATTTGCATATTTCTCTACTTAGGCATAAAAACATAGCCTTAGTGGGTAAAAACCTGAAATAACCTCCGAACGACCCCGTGATAGGCACCAACACCTCGCACGGGACCAATGTAACTCGTATGAACTTACCACATGATCATAAGACTCCCAATTTAATATTATGACAATTATTTAAAATATCAAGACTTAAGAGAAACATGGCGTTAGTGGGTGAAACCCCAAAACAACCCCCGAACGGCCTCGTGAGTAGAACCAACACCTCGTACGGGACCAATGTAACTCGTAGGAACTGATCGCATGATCATGGGACTCCCAATTTGAGAATATGATGATAATTTGCATATTTCTAAACTTAGGTTTAAAAACATGTCATTAGTGGGTGAAAACCCGAAGCAGACTCCGAATGGGCCTATGAGTGGCCCCAACACCTCGTACGGGACCAATGTAAGACCTAGGAATCGAACGCGTGTTCACGGGAGTTACGATTTGAGAATACGGTGATAATTTGCATTTTTCTAGATTTAGGCTTAAAAACATGGCGTTAGTGGGTGAAAACTCGAAACTGCCCCCGAACGGCTCCATGAGTGGTACTAACACTAAAAAGGCGGATACTTTATGGATCCCCGGATTTTAAACTTTCTTCAATTAAAATCACAAACTTGTAATTTCCTTTTATAAAAACTAATGCACAATGCGGAAGCGTAAACAGTAGGATGGTTCAACTTCCAAAAATTAACAACAAGTTTTAATTTCTCAAAACAAATTAAAATCTAAGTCAAGTCCTAGAATTTGCCTAAGTCATAATTATCAATTATCCAAAGTTAGGCGAAACCAATTTTATCAAAGGACTTGAATAAACCAAATTTACCCAATATTTAATCTAAGTCCCAAATTAAATGAGTGTGATAATTAAACCAAATTTTATCTTGAAATTACCCTAAGCATGGATTCTAAATTATTCTGGAAGAAAAAATAAACAATGTCACACTACGCTGAGATGTACGAGGAAAAACTCAAGATGGGAAACAACCTCGGACGGCCCTAGCCACAAGTCCACTAGATACGGAATTACAATTACAAGAGAGATAGACTTACAACGACTGACTCGATCCCTCTCAAGCCTCGACGCATCTTCTCATAGAAACCTCTTCCTAGTGAACAACCTTGGAACACCACCGCGGTCTCAGAATCCACCGATGGGACTTTATATGGTCACCGTCACCCTAGCATGGAGCCTTTCTCCAAGTGGGTAGAATGTCAACAAAAAGTCTTCTTCTTTGATGGATGTAGAAGAAAACCAAAACTTCTCTTCTTGAATTCGGTAGAGATAAACCGGTGCCAAAACTCCAAGTAAAGATATGTATATAGAACTTGGATAAACAACTATTGGGTGTAAACACTAGAGTGTGTAGGATTTTTCATTAAAGAATAACACTCAAAACATGATCTTTTTCCTCAAACAAATTTTCTCTCAAAATGCTCTCTAGGAGTTTGTATGGTATGAAAAAGATACACCTTCAAAAGTGATTCCCGTCCTTGATAAAGCCTTAAAAAATCAGTTAAGAAACAAGTGGGAAAATGGGGTGAAAACTGCCAAAAACTGCTCAAAACTGTTCCCGCGCTGGCATCTCGTTCGAACGAACTGGACTCTCGTTCGAACGAGACTTCTAACGAGCGACCAGTCTGGGCTCGTTAGAAACTCGTGAGATATCTCGTTAGAACGACCAAACTCGTTCGGACGACATATCGAACGACTGACCAGTTTAGGTTGGTTGGCAAAACTCGTTCGAACGAAAAACCTCGTTAGAACGAAAAACTCGTTCGAACGACATATCGAACGACTGACCAGTTTAGGTTCGTTGGCATTCTCGTTCGAACGAAACCTCGTTAGAACGAAAAACTCGTTCGAACGAGATTTCGAACGACTTCCAGAAATTTTTCTAAAATTCTATTTTGGCCCAGAAACTTTATATACTTTAAATTAAAGTTCCAATTAAATTATTCTGAAAGTAAACATGGTTTTTATTAAACCTAACACCCATTAAACTTTGTTCCAAGCTCCTATATAAATATAATTACATTCATACCTTGGGAGCATGGAACCTTAGTTGATGACGTAGAAACGAGGCACGCAAACCGGCATTTTGATGAAGGTTTATATTCTTTGCCGCTACGTCTTCAACACACACTTCATAGGCTTGAGAATATTACAATTGAATACTATCCTATGAATAAATGTTTTTGTCCGGAATTGAGCCAAAACTATATATGGAATCAATTGGAAATTTGTGTCCTTACAAATCTCCCCCTTTGGCTATTCCGGGACAAAAACCAAAACAAAAATCCTAAAGGGCCGTCAAGCTCACTAGACTCAAAACATAACCCGCCCAAACTTGACTCAACCCAAGGATCAAACGCTTTGCCATTGAAAGATGCCACTTTAGAATAATTCCTGCACACTTAAGCAAACTCATCAAATGCATAGGGAATATCAAAATATTAAATGCAATTTATTAATTACTCCCCCTAAATTAATTCTCCCTTTAAAACACATGGCCACATGACCTACTTAGAAAGACGTCTCCCCCTAAGATAAATCTCCCCAAACTAAGATACAATAATAATAGGATTAGATACCATTTCTCCCCCTATCATCATTCTCCCCCTTTTTGTTCAGGAATAGGCAAAGGATAAAGAACTAAGAAACATGTTGAAGCTTAAAGAAAAGACATGACAGCATATGGGCAATAAAAGCAAGGCAAAGACAAACAAATATCATATATATATATATACTATAAATATACCAATAAGTACTTGCATATATAGATAGATATAAACACACACATGACACAAAATACAATAAGTTTGCACACTCGTATGGCAAAAATGTGTCATATGGAAACGAAAGTGTAGGGGTGTGAACTAGAAACAATTAAAATTAGACCCAAACACTTTAATAAACGTTCACGGAGTTCTCATTTGTTTGCAAATTTCATCACATTGAAATATAACCTCATGTGACAATATAGATTGAACTCAATGAACAAACATACACAATGCATACAAGCCTAGCATGATGATGATTCTACAAACCAAATAGAGTCATGACATTAAAGACAACTAGGATAAACGGACATTGTGCAAACCGTTGATATACCATCCAATTCTCCCTCAATGAGCATATATAATCTTTTGTTTTTGAATGAATATATCAAACAAACATAGGCCTTGGCAATTGCTTTCTTTTTAATGCCAAATATTCTGTTTTTAGGCCTTTGGATCACGTATTTCTTTTAGATCCAATCAATGGTGGCTTACTATCGTAAAGGATTTAATTCATCCTTTCGGAGCCCTTCCTCGTGCATATATCAATTTATCATGTTTTCATTTTTCACACAAATCTCACATGCAACGAATTTTGACATGCACTAGTCCTCCTAGGTCATAGATATGTAGATGACAAGATTGATAGGAGAACACCTCAAAAAGCTCAAATATAACATGTGACATTAAGATTTCAAAAGAGCTCGTGCATGTGTGAAAAGAGGCATATAGAAATAGAATCCATTTCAACAATACAAAATCCAACTACTCCATATAAAACATGGTAAAGAACATTTTAAGGATTGAAAATCTAAACCAAAAGTTCTAGCCACGTGGGAGCGTAAAAGATGGGATTCAAACAAAAATATATGCCACATAAAGTGTGTCAAACAAAAATACACACAAAAACAAAATCTTTTTGAGTTTTTAACATTTTTAATCAAAATTAAAGATATATACTCAAAAGACGAAACAAAAAATCATTTGTATTTTTCATTAAGCTTAAATGAAATAAATAAAAACACAAATGATAAACAAAAATCTTTTTATATTTTTCAGTTAAATCAAACACAAAGTATAATACAAAAAGATAAACAAGTCATGATTTCTAGCATGTGATATGAAATAAGGCAATGACTAGAAAATGACAAAACAAGCATACATTTAGCATATGAATATGGCATGAAGTACAAATGCTAAAGTATGCAAACATTAACACATTTATCCTTTAGATTTAGCAAGGGAGGAAGCATGTGAAAGTAAATGAGAATCAAAATCCCTATTTTGTAAGGCAACCAAGTCGGATTTCCTAACCCAAATTAATGAAGAATGACTATCTTGGGGTGTAGGAACGTTAATTACCGTGGTTACTTTACTATGGGATTCTCTAGGAATTCGTTTAAGATCTAAACAAAACTTCCTAAGATGACCTTTTCGACCACAATGCGTACAAGTAAGCACATGTTGAAAAGATTTTCTTAAGGAGTGATCTCTAAAATCTTTCCTAGACGATTCTCCTAAAACATTGGTTTTGGCATTATGAGAAAATTCATTACAAGTATTGAAGCCTAAACCACAAGTGTCATTTTTAATTTGGACCGTTCCTAACATTTTATCTAGTTTTTCCGAACGACACTCCAAATCAAATTTGACATTACTAGAGTCTTTTAATTTGTCTTGTAATTCTGAAATGGTAGACTCTAATAAAGCATTTTTTTCTTTAAAAGAAAGAAGCTCCTTTTTCAAGGATTTCATAAAACCCCTAAGGCTATCTCTCTCGCCTTCTACATATTCAAGCTTCTCTTGAAGAGTCCTCTCATGTGTCCTAAGATCTTCTATTAAAGCATTTTCATCAACAACCTTGACACTCTCTCTTAAACTAGCTTCTAATTTCAAATTAGCTCTTTTCAATTTAATAGATTCTGTATAAAGTTCTTGAAAACCATTTTGAAGTTCACTCATATCAACCTCATCTTCATTTTCACTCTCTCTTTCTTCTTCACTCTCACTATCATCAAAAATAAGAGAATCATGTACAATGACCTTGGAAGTGGCATGTGCTATCGTTTCATCGTTCGATGAGTTCTCACTATCACTCACATGACTTGCCATAAAAGCCACAAATTTTTTCTTAGTGGGGGAATCGGGCTTCTCTTCCTTATCACTATCACTAAGGGTCTCATTATATGAAATGGGTCGTTTACCCTCTTTCCTTAGTTTAGAGGGGCACTCATAAGCCCTATGGCCATAACCTTCACAACCAAAACACTTATTAGACTCGTCCCTATCAACATTTTCATTACTAGACTTAGGGATCTTTTCGGCTTTAGAAATCTTCTCGCTTTTATCATGTTTAGAAGATTCAAATTTCTTAAAGTCATTTTTAAATTTATCTTTGTTGAATTTAAGAAATTTTCTAAATTTACGAGCAAATAAAGCCATAGATTCCGAGTCACTATCACTCTCGCTCTCTACTACTTGTTTAACCTCTTTTCGGGCTTTTAAAGCAACGCCCTTTTCGATTTTCTTTTCATTTTTAGAGGGAAACATATCCAGTTCATAGGTTTGTAAATCACCTACAAGCTCTTCTAATTTCGTAGAGGCTAAAGTGGGTAAACAATTTAAAACGGTCACCTTTGGAATAAATCTATCGGGTAGGGACCTTAAAATTTTCTTTACTACACGGTCGTCAGGTATTTTCTCTCCCAACTTAAAGGATGAATTAACAATATCAGAAAGTCTAGCACAAAATTTATCAAAAGTTTCTTTTTCATCCATTTTGATAGTTTCAAATTGAGTGGTGAGGTTTTGGAGTTTTGAAGCTTTAACGACACTAGTTCCTTCATGAGTTAATTGTAAAATATCCCAAGCTTCTTTAGCGGTTTCACACGTCATAATACGTCGGAATTCATCCGGTGCGACAGCGCTAAATAAGGCATTTAAACCTCGGGAATTAAAGTTAGCAAGTTTAAACTCATTTTCAGTCCATCTATCGACGGGTTTGATAACACGTTCATTTTCAACTAAGTAAGTTGGTGGGGAGTACCCGGTAACAACAAACATCCAAACTCTCTCGTCGATAAATTTTAGTGCCGATCTCATTCGCGCTTTCCAATACGCGTAGTTTGAACCATCGAAAATAGGAAATTTTGAAAATGGGGAAAAATCCATTTTAGCCAAAGATTATTTAAAAGATCGTTAATGAAATAATTTATCGCTTTGGCTCTGATACCAATTTGAAAAGGCGGATACTTTATGGATCCCCGGATTTTAAACTTTCTTCAATTAAAATCACAAACTTGTAATTTCCTTTTATAAAAACTAATTCACAATGCGGAAGCGTAAACAGTAGGATGGTTCAACTTCCAAAAATTAACAACAAGTTTTAATTTCTCAAAACAAATTAAAATCTAAGTCAAGTCCTAGAATTTGCCTAAGTCATAATTATCAATTATCCAAAGTTAGGCGAAACCAATTTTATCAAAGGACTTGAATAAACCAAATTTACCCAATATTTAATCTAAGTCCCAAATTAAATGAGTGTGATAATTAAAAAAAAAATTATCTTGAAATTATCCTAAGCATGGATTCTAAATTATTGTGCAAGATAAAATAAACAATGTCACACTACGCCAAGATGTACGAGGAAAAACCCAAGACGGGAAACAACCTCGGACGGCCCTAGCCACAAGTCCACTAGATACGGAATTACAATTACAAGACAGATAGACTTACAATGACTGACTCGATCCCTCTCAAGCCTCGACGCTTCTTCTCGTAGAAACCACTTCCTAGCGGACAACCTTGGAACACCACCGTGGTCTCGGAATCCACCGATGGGACTTTATATGGTCACCGTCACCCTAGCATGGAGCCTTTCTCCAAGTGGGTAGAATGTCAACAAAATGTCTTCTTCTTTGATGGATGTAGAAGCAAACCAAAACTTCTCTTCTTGAATTCGGTAGAGATAAACCGGTGCCAAAACTCCAAGTAAAGATATGTATATAGAACTTTGATAAACAACTATTGGGTGTAAACACTAGAGTGTGTAGGATTTTTCATTAAAGAATAACACTCAAAACATGATCTTTTTCCTTAAACAAATTTTCTCTCAAAACACTCTCTAGGAGTTTGTATAGTATGAAAAAGATACACCTTCAAAAGTGATTCCCGTCCTTGATAAAGCCTTAAAAAATCAGTTAAGAAACAAGTGGGAAAATGGGGTGAAAACTGCCAAAAACTGCTCAAAACTGTTCCCGCGCTGACATCTCGTTCGAACGAACTGGACTCTCATTCGAACGAGACTTCTAACGAGCGACCAGTCTGGGCTCGTTAGAAACTCGTTAGATATCTCGTTAGAACGACCAAACTCGTTCGAACGACATATCGAACGACTGACCAGTTTAGGTTGGTTGGCAAAACTCGTTCGAACGAAAAACCTCGTTAGAACGAAAAACTCGTTCGAACGACATATCGAACGACTGACCAGTTTAGGTTCGTTGGAAGTCTCGTTCGAACGCAACCTCGTTAGAACGAAAAACTTGCTCGAACGAGATTTCGAATGACTTCCAGAAATTTTTCTAAAATTCTATTTTGGCCCAGAAACTTTATATACTTTAAATTAAAGTTCCAATTAAATTATTCTGAAAGTAAACATGGTTTTTATTAAACCTAACACCCATTAAACTTTGTTCCAAGTTCCTATATAAATATAATTACATTCATACCTTGGGAGCATGGAACCTTAGTTGATGACGTAGAAACGAGGCACGCAAACCGGCATTTTGATGAAGCTTTATATTCTTTGCCGCTACGTCTTCAACACACACTTCATAGGCTTGAGAATATTACAATTGAATATTATCCTATGAATAAATGTTTTTGTCCGGAATTGAGCCAAAACTATATATGGACTCAATTGGAAATTTGTGTCCTTACAAACACCTCGCACGGGACTAATATAACTTGTAGGAACTGACAGTGCGATCACGGGACTCCCAGTTTGGGAATACTATGATAATTTGCATATTTCTATACTTAATCTTAAAAATATGGCGTTTGCGGGTAAAAACGCAAAACAACCCCCGAACGGCCCAGTGAGTGGCACCAATACCTTGCTTAGGACCAATGTAACTCGTAGGAACTGACCGCACGATCACAGGACTCTCAATTTGAGAATACGACGATAATTGACATATTTCTAGACTTAGGTTTAGAAATAACGCATTCGTGGGTAGAAACCCGAAACAAAACCTGAACGACCGTGTGAGTGGCACCAAAACCTCGCGCGGGACTAATGAAATACGTAGGAACTCACTGCATGATCACGGGACTCCCAGTTTGAGAATATGATGATAATTTTCATATTATTAGACTTAGGCTTAAAAATATGGCGTTAGTGGGTGAAAACCCGAAATGACCCCCGAACAACACCGTGAGTGGCTCCAACACCTCTCATGGGATCAATGTAACTCATAGGAATTGATTGCATGATCATGGGACTCTCGATTTGAGAATATGATGATAATTTGCACATTTGTAGACTCAGGCTTAAAAAAATGGCGTTAGTGATTGAAAACTCAAAACAGCCACCGAACGACCCCGTGAGTGGCACTAACACCTCGTAGGGGATCAATGTAACTCGTACAAACTAACCGCGTGATCACAAGACTACCAGTTAGAGAATACGATGATAATCAGCTTATTTCTAGACTTAGTCTTAAAAATAAAGCGTCAAAGGTAAAATCCCAAAATAGCCCCTAGCGCCCCCATGAGTGTCACCAATACCTCGCACGGGACCAATGTAACTTGTAGGAAATGATTGTGTGATCATGGAACTTTCAGTTTGAGAATACGATGATAATTTGCATATTTCAAGACTTGGTCTTGAAAACATGGCGTCAATGGGTGAAAACCAAAAACAGGCCCTAAACGGCCCCGTGAGTTGAACCAACACCTCGTAAGGGACCAATTTAACTCGTAGGAATTGACAGTGCGATCGCAGGACTCTTGGCTTGAGAAAATGATGATTGTTTGTATATTTCTAGACTTAGGGATAAAAATATGGCGTTAGAGAGTGAAAACCAGAAATAACCCTGAACGGCCCTGTGTGTGGCACCAACACCTCGCATCGGATCAATGTAACTCGAAGGAACTTATAGCATGATCACGGGACTCCTGGTTTGAGAATACGGTGATAATTTAAAAATATTAGGATTTAAATGGCTCCATGAGTGGCACCAACACCTCACACCGGACCAATGTAACTCGTAGGAACTGACAGCATGATCACGGGATTCTCAGTTTGAGAATACGAAGATAATTTAAAAATATCAGGACTTAAGTAAAACATGGTGTTAGTGGGTAAAAACTCGAAACAGTTCCCGAAGGGGCCCGTGAGTGGCACTAACACCTCTCTCGAGACCGATGTAACTGATAGGAACTGATCGTGCAATCACAAAACTCCCTATTTTAGAATAAGATGATAATTTCCATATTTCTAGACTTATGCTTAAAAACATGGCGTTATCGGGTAAAACCCCAAAATAGCCCCCGAATGGCCCCATGAGTGGCACTAACACCTTGTACGGGGCCAATGTAACTCGTAGGAACTGACCGCGCCATCACGGGACTCCCGATTTGAGAATAGGATGATAATTTACATATTTTTAGACTTATGCTTAAAAACATGGGGTTAGTGGGTGAAAACTCAAAACAGCCACCGAATGACCCCGTGAGTGGTACCTACACCTCGCACTGGACCAATATACCTCATAGGATCGGACCGCGCGATCAAGGGACTCCTAGTCTGAGAATACGACGACATTTTGCATATTTCTAAACATAGGCTTAAAAATATGGCATTAGTGGGGGAAAACCCAAAACATCCACGAACGGCCTCGTGAGTGGCACCAACACCTCGCACGGGACCAATGTGACTTGTAGGAACTGACCGTGCGATCACAAAACTCCCAGTTTGAGAATACGATGATAATTTCATATTTCTAAACTTAAGCATAAAAATATGGCGTTAGCAGGTAAAAACCCAAAACATCCCTTGAACGGACCCATGAGTGCCACCAACACCTTGTATCGGGCCAATGTAACTCGTAGGAACTGACCACGCAATCACAGGACTCCTGGTTTGAGAAAACGGTGATAATTTTCATATTTTTAGACTTCAACATAAAAACATAGCATTAGTGCGTAAAAACACGAAACAGCCCCCGAACGGCACCGTGATCGGAACTAACACCTCGTACGGACCAATGTGACTCGTTAGAACTTACCACGCGAATAGAGGACTTTCGGTTTGAGAATATGACAATAATTTAAAAAGATCAGGACTCATGCCAAATAAGGCGTTAGTGGGTGAAAACCCCAAACAATCCCTGAAGAGCCCCGTGAGTGGCACCAACACCTCGCACAGGACCAATGTCACTCGTAGGAACTGACCGCGTGATCACGGGACTCCCGATTTGAGCATATGACAATAATTCACATATTTATAGACCTAAGAACATGGCCTTAGTGGGTGAAAACTCAAAACAGCCCTCGAACGGCTCCGTGAGTGGCACTAACACCTCGCATGGGACCAATGTTACTAGTAGGAACTGACCATGCCATCACGGGACTCTCGACTTGAGAATACGATGAGAATTTGCATATTTCTAAACTTATGCTTAAAAACATGGTGTTAGTGGGTGAAAACTCAAAACATCCCCCGAACGACACCGTGAGTGGAACCAACACCTCGTACGGGACTAATGTAACTCGTAGGAACTGACTGCGCGATCATGGGACTCTCGATTTGAGAATACGAGGAAAATTTGCTTATTTATGGACTTAGGCTTAAAAACATGGCGTCAATGGGTGAAAAACCAAAACAGGCCCCGAACAGCCCCTTGAGTGGCGCCACCACCTCAGATGGGACCAATGTAACTCGTAGGAACTAACCACGTGATCACGGGACTCCCGGTTTGAGGAAATGACAATAATTTACATATTTCTAGACTTAGACATAAAAGCATAGTGTTGGTGGGTAATCACCCAAAACAGGCCTTGAATGGCCCTGTGATAGGCATCAACACCTGGCACGGGACCAATACAACTCGTAGGAATTTTCCACGCAATCGAGGGAATCCCGGTTTAAGATTACGACAATAATTTAAAAATATCAGGACTTAAGCAAAACATGGCATTAGTGGGTGAAAACCCAAAACAACCCCCGAACGCCCCCCTGAGTGGCACCAACACCTCGTAAGGGACCACTATAACTCGAAGGAACTCATCGTGCGATCACAGAAATCCCAGTTTGATAATACGATAAGAATTTTCATTTGGCTAGACTTAGGCTTAAAAACATGGCATTAGTGGTTTTAAACTCGAAACAAACCCTGAATGGCCTTGTGGGTGGAAGTAACACCTCGCACGAGACCAATGTGACTGGTAGGACCTGACCGCGCGATCTTGGGACTCTCGGTTTGAGAATACAACGATAATTTGTGTATTTCTAGTCTTTGGCTTAAAAACACTGTGTTAGTGGGTGAAAACTCGAAATAACCCCCGAACGACCCTGTCAATGGCACCAATACCTCGCACTGGACCAATGTAACTCATAGGAACTGACCGCGCGATCACGGGACTTCCAGTTTGAGAATATGATGACAATTTGCATATTTCTAGACTAAGGCTTAAAAATATGGCATTAGTGGGTGAAAATCGGAAACAGCACCGAACGGCCCCGTGAGTCGGACCTACACCTCGCACGGGACCAATATAACACGTAGGAACTGATCACGCGATCAAAGCACTCCCAATTTGAGAATACGACGATAATTTATATATTTCAAGACTTAGGCTTAAAAACATGGCGTTAGTTGGTGAAAACCCGAAATAGCCCCCAAACGGACCCGTAAGTGGCACTAACACCTCGCACGGGACAAATATAACTCTTAGGAACTGTCTGTGCGATCACAAAACTCTGGGTTTTAGAATACGGTGATAATTTTTATATTTCTAGACTTAAGCTTAAAAACATTGCGTTAGCCCGAACGACCCCATGAGTGGCACCAACACCTTGCATGGGGCAAATATAACTCATAGGAACTGACCGCACAATCACGGGACATTTGGTTTGAGAAAATGGTGATAATTTGCATATTTCTCGACTTCGACATAAAAACATAGCATTAGTGTAGGCACCAACACCTCGTACGAGACCAATGTAACAAATATGAACTTACCACGCGAATAAAGGACTCCCGGTTTGAGAATATGACAATAATTTAAAAAGATCAGGACTCATGCCAAATAAGGTGTTAGTGGGTGGAAACCCGAAACAACCCCGAACTGCCCCGTGAGTGGCACCAACACCTCGCATGGGACTAATGTAACTCGTAGGAACTGACCGCCCGATCACAGGACTCCCAATTTGAGAATATGATAATAATTTTCATATTTCAAGACTTTAAAACATGGCCTTAGTGGGTGAAAACTCAAAATAGCCCTCGAACGGCTCTGTGAGTGGCATTAACACCTCTGACTGGACCAATGTGACTAGTAGGAACTGACCGCGCGATCACGGGAATCCCGATTTGAGAATATGATAATAATTTGCATATTACTAGACTTAGGCATAAAAATATGGCGTTTGTGGATGAAAACTTGAAATAGCCCCCGAATGACCCCGTGAGTGGCACCAACACCTCGCACGGGACCAATGCAACTCGGAACTGACCAAGCGATCACGGGACTCACGATTTGAGAATACGATGAAAATTTTCTTATTTCTAGACTTAGGCTTAAAAACATGGCATCAATGGGAGAAAACACGAAACAATCCCCGAACAGCCCCGTGAGTGGCACCACCACCTCGCACGGAACCAATGTAACTCATGGGAACTGACCGCATGATCACGGGACTCCCGGTTTGAGGAAATGATGATAATTTGCATATTTCTAGACATAGGTATAAAAACATAGCGTTAGTGGGTTTAAACCCGAACAGACACCGAACGGCCCTGTGAGTGGCACCAACACCTCGCACGGGACCAATGTGACACGTAGGACCTGACCGTGCGATTTTTGGACTCTTGATTTTAGAATATGATGATAATTTCTTTATTTCTAGACTTGGGCTTAAAAACTGGTGTTAGTGGGTGAAAACACGAAACAACCCCCGAACGACCCCGTTAGTGGCACTAACACCTCGCACCGGACCAATCTAACTCATATAAACTGACCGCGCGATCTCGGGACTCCCAATTTGAGAATACGGGAATTATTTGCATATTTCTAGACTTTGGCTTAAAAACATGGTGTTAGTGGGTGGAAATCAAAATAGCCCCCGAACGGCCCCATAAGTGGCACCAACACCTCGCACGGGACCAATGTAACTCGTGGGAACTGACCGTGAGATCGCGGAACTCCTAGTTTGAGAATACGATGATAATTTGCATACTTCTAGACTTAATTTTAAAAACATGGCGTTAGTGAGTAAAAACCCAAAATAGCCCCCGAACGGCCCCGTGAGTGGCACCAACACCTCGCAAGGGGCCAATGTAACTCGCGGAACTGATCGCGCAATCACGGGACTCTTGATTTGAGAAAACGGCGATAATTTCCATATTTCTAGGCTTAGGCGTAAAACAGGGAGTTAGTGGGTGATAACTCGAAACAGCCACCGAACGGCCTCGTGAGTGGCACCAACACCTCGCATTGGACCAATGTAACTTGTAGAATATTACTGCGCGACCATGGGACTCCGCATTTGAGATATGATTTTAATTTGTATATTTTGAGACTTAGGCATAAAAACATGGCGTTAGAAGGTAAAAAACCGAAACAGCCCCCGAACGGCCTCGTGAGTGGCACCAACACCTCGCACGGGACCAATGTAACTCGTACGAAGTCACCGCGCGATCACGGAACCCCCGATTTGAGAAAATGATGACAATTTGCATATTTCTAGACTTAGGCATAAAAACATAGCATTACTGAGTAAAAACTCTAAATAACCGCTGAACGGCCCCATGAGTGGCGCTAACACCTCGTACGGGACAAATATAACTTTTAGGAACAGACCGCGCAGTCACGAGACTCTCAGTTTGCGAATACGATGATAATATACATATTTCTAGACTAAGGTTTAGAAATAAGGCGCTAGTGGGTGAAAACCCAAAACAGACCCCGAACAACCCTATGAGTAGCACCAACACCTCGTACGGGACCAATGTAGCATGTAGGAACTGACCGCGCGATCACAAGACTCCTGATTTGAGAATATGATGATAATTTGTATATTTGTAGACATAGGCTTAAGAACTTGGCATTAGTGGGTGAAAACACCAAACAGCCCTCGAACGACCCCGTGAGTGGCACCAACACCTCACATGGGACCAATGTAACTCATAGGAACTGACCGTGAGATTACGGGACTCCCAGTTTGAGAATATGATGATAATTTGCATATTTGTAGACTTAGACTGAAAAACATGGCGTTAGTGGGTGAAAACCGAAATATCCCTGTGAATTGCACCAACACCTCGCACGGGACCAATGTAACTCGGAGGAACTGACTGTGCGATCACGGAACTCCCAATTTGAGAATATGATGATAATTTGCATATTTCTAGACTTAACCTTAAAAACATGGCGTTAGTGGATGAACCCAAAATAGACCCCAAACCGCCCAGTGAGTGGCACCAACACCTCGCATAGGATCAACGTAACACGTAGGATCTCACCGCGTGATCATGGGACCCCTGATTTGAGAATACGATGATAATTTGCATATTTCTAGACTGAGGCATAAAAACATGCCGTTAGTGGGTGAGAACCCAAAACAACCATCGAACGGCCCCGTGAGTGGCACAGACACCTCGCATGGGACCAATGTAACTCGTAGGAAATGACCGCGTGATCACAGGACTCCCGGTTTGAGAATACGATGATAATTTACATATTTCCAAACTTAGGCTTAAAAACATGGCGTTAGTGGGTGAAAAATCAAAACAATAACCGAACGACCCCGTGAGTGGCACCGACACCTCACACGGGACCAATGTAACTCGTAGGAACTGACCGTGCGATCACGGGACTCCCGGTTAGAAAATATGAGGATAATTGGCATATTTTTAGAATTTGTCTTAAAAACATGGCGTCAAAGGTGAAAACCTAAAATAGCCCCCGAACGGCCCTATGAGTGGCACCAACACCTCGTCCGGGACCAATGTAGCTCAATGGAACTGAGGGTGCAATTGGGGACTCCGGTCTTGAGAAAAGGATGATAGTTTGTATACTTATAGACTTAGCGATAAAAACATGGCGTTAGCGGGTGAAAACCCAAAACAGCCCCCGAACGGCCCCGTGAGTGGCACCAACACCTCATACAGGACCAATGCAACTCACAGAAACTTACCGTATGACCACATGACTCCCGATTTGAGAATACAATGATAATTTACAAATATCAGGACTTGAACGGTGGCATGAGTGGCACCAACACCCCGCACGGGACCAATGTAACTCGTAGGAACTGACTGCGCAATCACGGGACTCTCGGTTTGAGAATACGACGATGATTTAAAAATATTAGGACTTAAGCAAAACATGGCGTTAGTGGGTAAAAACTCAAAACAACCCCTGAACGGCCTCGTGAGTGGCACTAACACCTCGCAGGGGACCAATATAACTCGTAGGAACTGACCGTGTGACCACAGTACTCCCGATTCGAGAATAGGACGATAATTTACATATTTTTAGACTTAGGCTTAAAAACATGGCGTTAGTGGGTGAAAGCCTAAAACAGCCCCCGAACGGCCCCGTGAATGGCACCAACACCTCGCACGGGACCAATGTAACTCATAGGAACTGATCACGCGAAGACGGGACTCCCAGTTTAATAATACATTGATAATTTTCATATTTATAGACTTAGGCTTAAAAACATGGCCTTAGCGGGTAAAAACCCAAAATAGTCCTCGAATGGCCCCGTGAGTGGCACCAACACCTCGCACGGGGCCAATGTAACTCGTAGCATCTAACCGTTCGATCATGAAACTACTGGTTTTAAAATACGATGATAATTTGCATATTTCTAAACTTTAGCTTAAAAACATGGCGTTGTCAGGTAAAAATAAAAAACAACCCTCGAACGGCCCCGTGAGTGGCAACAACACCTCGCACGGGGTAAATGTAACTCATAGGAACTGACTGCGCAATCACGGGACTCCTGGTTTGAGAAAATGACTATAATTTACATATAGATACTTAGGCATAAAAGCATAGCACTAGTGGGTAAAAACTCAAAATAGCCCCCGAACGGTACCGTGATAGGTACCAACACCTCGTACGGGACCAATGTAACTCGTAGGAACTTAGCACACGATGACAGGACTCCCGATTTGAGAATACGACAATAATTTAAAAAGTTCAGGACTTATGCCAAACTGGGCGTTAGTAGGTGAAAACCTGAAACAGCCTCTGAATGGCCTCGTGAGTGGCACCAACACCTCGTACGGGACCAATGTAACTCGTAGGAACTGACCCCACGACCACGGGACTCTCAATTTGAGAATAAAACAATAATTTGCATATTTCTAGACATAGGCATAAAAACATGGCGTTAGTGAGTGAAAACTCAAAACAACCCCCGAACGACCCCGTGAGTGGCACAAACACCTCGCACGGGACCAATGTACCTCGTAGGAACTGAATGCGTGATCATGAGACTCCTAGTTTGAGAATATGACAATAATTTCTTTATTTCTACACTTAGTCTTAAAAACATGGCATTAATGGGTGAAAACCCGTAACAGGCCTCGAACGGTCCTGTGAGTGGCACCAACACATCCCACGGGACCAACGTAACTGGTAGGAACTGACCATGCGATCATGTGACTCCCGGTTTGAGGAAATGACAATAATTTGCATATTTCTAGACTTAGGCATAAAAACATAGCAATAGTGGGTAAGAACCCAAAATAGCCCCCGAACGTCCCCTTGATAGGCACCAACACCTCGCACAGGACCAATGTAACTCCTAGGAACTAACCGCGTGATCACGGGACTCTCGGTTTTTAGAATCCGATGATAATATGCATATTTCTAGAATTAGTCTTAAAAACATGGCGTTAGTGGGTGAAAACTCGAAACGACCCCCGAACGGCCCCGTGAGTGGCACTAACACATCGCACGGGACTAATGTAACTTGTAGTAACTGACTGCGTGATCACGGGACTCTCGATTTGAGAATACGATGATAATTTACATATTTGCAGACTTATGCTTAAAAACATGGAGTTATTGGGCGAAAACTCAAAACAGTCGTGAGTGGCAACAACACCTCGAACGGGACCAATGTAACTCGTAGGAACTGACCGCGCGATCACGAGACTCCCGATTTGAGAATACAATGATAATTTGCTTATTTTTTGACTTAGGATTAAAAACATGGCGTCAATGGATGAAAACCCAAAACAGGCCCCAACCGCCTCTTAAGTGGCACCAACACCTCGCAAGGGACCAATGTAACTCGTAGGAATTGATTGTGCAATCACGAGACTACTGGTTTGAGAAAAAGACGATAATTTGCATACAAATATAGCGTTAGTGGGTAAAAACCCAAAACAGCCCTCGAACGGCCCTGTGATAGGCACCAACACCTTCTACGAGACCACTGTAACTCGGAGGAACATACCACGCGATCTCGGGAATCCTGGTCTAAGATCGCGATAATAATTTAAAAATATGAGGATTCAAGCAAAACATAACGTTAGTGGGTGAAAACCCAAAACAACCCCCGAACGGCCCCGTGAGTGGGACAAACACCTCGTACGGGACCAATGTAACTTGTAGGAACTTATCGCGCGATCACGAGACTCCCGATTTGAGAATAAGAAGATAATTTGCATATTTCTAGACTTAGGCTTAAAAACATGGCGTTAGTGGGTTAAAACCCGAAATATACCTGAACGGTCCCGTGAGTGGCACCAACACCTCGCATGGGACCAATCTAAATCGTAGGAATTGACCATGCGATGATGAAACTCCTGATTTGAGTATACGATGATAATTTGCATATTTCTAGACATAAGCTTAAAAACATGGCGTTAGCTGGTAAACACCCAAACAGCCCCATGAGTAGCCCCAACACCTCATACGGGACCAATGTAACTCATAGGAACTGAACATACAATCACGGGACTCTCGGTTTGAGAATACGACAATAATTTCCATATTTCTAGACTTAAAATCATGGCCTTAGTGGGTGAAAACTCAAAACAGCCCTCGAACAGCTCCGTGAGTAGAATTAACACCTCGCACGGGACCAATGTTACTCGTAGGAACTAACCGTACGATCACAGGACTCTCGATTTGAGAATACGACAATAATTTATGTATTTCTAGACTTAGCGTAAAAATATGAAGTTAGTGGGTGAAAACGAAAAACAGTCGTGAGTGGCACCAACACCTCGCACGAGACCAATGTAACTCGTAGGAACTGACCGCGCAATCACGAGACACCCGATTTGAGAATTGGACGATAATTTGCTTATTTCTAGACTTAGGTTTAAAAACATGGCGTCAATGGGTGAAAACCCAAAAGAGGCCCCGAACGGCCTCTTGAGTGGCACCAACACCTCACAAGGGACCAATGTAACTCGTAGGAATTGACTGTGCCACCACGGGACTATCGGTTTGAGAAAAAGACGATAATTAGCATACAAACATAGCGTTAGTGGGTAAAAGCCCAAAACAGCCCTCGAACGGCCCTATGATAGACACCAACACCTTCTACGAGAAAAATGTAACTCGGAGGAACATACCACGTGATCTCGGGAATCTTGCTTTAAGATTGCGACGACAATTCAAAAATATGAGGATTGAAGCAAAAGATAGCGTTAGTGGGTGAAAACCCAAAACAACCCCCGAACGGCCCCGTGAGTGGCACACACACCTTGTACGGGACCAATGTAACTTGTAGGAACTGACCGCGCGATCACGAGACTCCTAGTTGACGAATACGACCATAATTTGCATATTTCTAGACTTAGGCTTAGAAACAAGGCTTTAATGGGTGAAAACCCAAAACATACCTCGAATGTCCCTGTGAATGGCATCAACACCTCGTCGGGGACCAATGTAACATGTAGGAACTGATCGTATTATCAAGGGATTCTCGATTTGATAATACAACGATAATGTGCATATTTTTAGACTTAGGTTTAAAAACATGGTGTTAGTGGGTGAAAACACGAAACAACCCCCGAACGGCCTCGTGAGTGGCACCAACCACTCGTACGGGACAAATGTAACTTATAGGAATTGACCGCGCGATCACGGGACTCCCGGTTTGAGAATATGAAGATAATTTGCATATTTCTAGACTTAGGCTTAAAAATAAGGCGTTAGTCGGTGAAAACTCGAAACATCCCCCAACCGACCCCGTGATAGGCACCAACACCTCGCACGGGACCATGTAACTCGTAGGAACTAACCGTACGATCACGGGACTCCTGGTTTGAGAATACGATGATAATTTTCATATTTCTAGACTTAGGCTTAAAAACATGGCATTAGTGGGTGAAAACCTGAAATAACCCCCAAACGGCCCAGTGAGTGGCACTAACACCTCGCACGGGATAAATGTAACTCGTAGGAACTGACCATGCGATCACAAAACTCCCGATTTGAGAATACGATGATAATTTTCATATTTTTACACTTAACCTTAAAAACATGGCCTTAGCGGGAAAAACCCAAAACAAACCCCGAACGGCCCCGTGAGTGGTACCATCACCTCGCACGGGGCCAATGTAACTCGTATTAACTTACTACAGAATCACGATACTCCTGGTTTGAGAAAACGACAATAATTTTCATATTTCTAGGCGTATGCATTAAAATATAGCATTAGTGGGTAAAAACCTGAAACAGCCCCCGAACGACATCGTGGTAGGAACTAACACCCCGTACGGGACCAACGTAACTCATAGGAACTTACCACGCAATCGCAGGACTCTCGGTTTAAGAATATGATAATAATTTAATAAGATCAGGACTTATGCTAAACATGGCGTTAGTGGGAGAAACCCGAAACAACCCCCGAATGACCCCATGAGTGGCACTAGCACCTCGCACGGGACCAATATAACTCGTAGGAACTAACTGTGCAATCACGGGACTCCCAGTTTGAGAATACAAAAATAATTTCCATATTTCTAGACTTAAAAGCATGGCCTTAGTGGGTGAAAACTCGCAACAGCCCCGAACAGCTCCGTAAGTGGCACAAACACCTCGCACGGGACCAATGTTACTTGTAGGAACTAACCGCGTAATCATAGGACTATACGACAATAATTTGCATATTTCTAGACATAAAAACATGGCCTTAGTAGGTGAAAACTCGAAACAGCCTCCGAACGGCTCCGTGAGTGGCAGTAACACCTCGCACTGGACCAGTGTTACTCATAGGAACTAACCACATGGTAACGGGACTCCCGATTTGAGAATACCACAATAATTTGCATATTTCTAAACTTAGGAGTAAAAACATGGCGTTAGTGGGTGAAAACTCGACCCTAACGGCCCCGTGAGTGGCACCAACACCTCACACGGGACCAATGTAACTCGTAGGAAGTGACCGCACGATCAACTGACACTCAATTTTGAAAATACGATGATAATTTGCTTATTTATAGACGTAGGCTTCAAAACATGGCACCAATGGGTCGAACGGCCTTGTGAGTGGGACCAACACCTCGCACGGGACCAATGTAACTCGTAGGAACTGACCGTGTGATCGCGAAACTCCCAGTTTGAGAAAAGGATGATAATTTGCATATTTCTAGACTTAGGCATTAAAACATTGCATTAGTGGGTAAAAACCCAAAACAGACCCCGAACGGCCTTGTGATAGGCACCAACACCTCGTATGGGACCAATGTAACTCGTAGGAACTTACCACGCGATCATGGGATTCATGGTTTAAGATTACGACGATAATTTAAAAATATCAAGACATAAGCAAAACATGGCGTTAGTGGGTGAAAACATAAAAAAGCCCTCGAATGGCCCTATGAGTGGCACCAACACCTCATACAGGACCAATGTAACCCGTAGGAACTGATTGCTTGATCAAGGGACTCCCGGTTTGAGAACACGACGATAATTTTCATATTTTTAGAGTTAAGCTTAAAAATATGGCCTTAGTGGGTGAAAATTCGAAACAATCCCCGAACGGCTCCGTGAGTGGCACTAACACCTCACATGGGACCAATGTTACTCGTAGGAACTCATCGCATGATCACGGGACTCCCAATTTGAGAATACGATAATAATTTGCATATTTCTAGACTTTGGCATAAAAACATGGCGATAGTGGGTGAAAACTTGAAACAATCCCCGAATGACCCCAAGAGTGGCACCAACACCTCACACAGGACCAATGTAACTCGTAAGAACTGATCGCACGATCACGTAACTCCCGGTTTGAGAATATGATGATAATTTGAATATTTTTAAACTAAGGATTAAAAACATGGCGTTTGTGGGTGAAAACTCGAAATAGCCCCCGAACGACCCTGTGAGCGGCACCAACACCTCGCACGGGATAATGTAACTCGTAGCCACTGACCGTGCGATCACGGGACTCCCATTTTGAGAATACAATGATAATTTGCATATCTATAGACTTAGGCTTAAAAACATTGCGTTAGTGGGTGAAAACTCGAAACAACCCCCGAACGACCCCGCGAGTAGCACCAATACCTCGCACGGGACCAATGTAACTTATTGGAAGTGACCACGCGATCACGAGACTCCAAGGTTTATAATACGATGATAATTTACATATTTTTAGACTTATGCTTAAAAACATAAAGTTAGTGCTTGAAAAGTCGAAATAGCTCCTGAACGGCCCCGTGAGTGGAACCAACACCTCGCATAGGACCAATTTACTCGAAGGAACTGATCGTTAGATCACGAAACTCTCGATTTGAGAATACGATGATAATTTGCATATTTCTATACTTAAGCTTAAAAACATGGCATTAGCGGGTAAAACCCAAAACAGCCCCCAAACGGCCCCGTTAGTGGCACTAACACCTCGCACGGGACCAGTGTAACTCGTAGGAACTGACTCTGCGATCACGAAACTCCCAATTTGAGAATACGATGATTATTTTCATATCTATAAACTTTAGCTTAAAAACATGGCGTTAGCGGGTAAAACCCAAAATAGCCCCCAAACAAACGCCCCCGTGAGTGGCACCAACACCTAACATGGGGCTAATGTACCTCGTAGGAACTGATGGCAGAATCACGGGACTCCTGGTTTAAGAAAATGACAATAATTTGCATATTTTTAAACTTTTGCATAAAAATATAGCATTAGTGGGTGAAAACTCGAAATAGCTCCCGAACGGCACCGTGATAGGCACCAACACCTCGTACGGGACCATTGTAACTCATAGGAACTTACCACGCAATCACCGGACTCCCAGTTTAAGACTATGAAAATAATTTAAAAAAGATCAGGACTTATGCCAAATATGGCGTTAGTGGGTGAAAACCAGAAACAACCCCCGAATGGCCCCGTGAGTGGCACCAACACCTCGGACGGGAACATTGTAACTCGTAGGACTGACCGTACAATCACAGGACTCCCAGTTTGAGAATACGACCATAGTTTTTCATATTTCTAGAGTTAAAAACATGACCTTAGTGGGTAAAAACTCGAAACAGCCCCCAAACGGCTTCGTGAGTGGCACTAACGCCTCGCATGGGACCAATGTTACTCATATGAACTAACCACGTGATCACGGGACTCCCGATTCGAGAATATGACAATAACTTGCATATTTCTAGACTTAGGCGTAAAAACATGGCGTTAGTGGGTGAAAACTCAAAACAACCCCCGAACAACCCTGTGAGTGGCACCAACACCTCCTACGGGACCAATGTAAGTCATAGGAACTAACCACGCAATCATGGTACTCCAGATTTGACAATACGATGATAATTTACTTATTTCTAGACTTAGGATTAAAAACATGGCGTCAGTGGGTGAAAACTCAAAACAGGCCCGAACGACCCCGTTAGTGGAACCAACACCTCGCATGGGATCAATCTAACTCATAGGAACTGATCGCGCAATCACGGGACTCCCGATTTGAGAAAATGACGATAGTTTTCATATTTCTAGCCGTAGTCATAGAAACATAGAGTTAGTGGTTAAAAACTCGAAACAACCCCCGAACGACCCTAAGATAGGCACCAACACTTCGAACGAGACTCCTGATTTAAGATTACGACAATAATTTAAAAATATCAGGACTTAAACAAAACATGGCGTTGTGGGTGAAAACCCAAAATAGCCCCCGAACGGCCTCGTGAGTGGCACCAACACCTCGTACGGGACCAATGTAAATCCTAAGAACTCACGGCGCGATCACGGGACTCTCGATTTGATAACATATAGATAAAATGCATATTTCTAGACGTAGTCTTAAAAATAAGGCGTTAGTGGGTGAAAACCCAAAACAGACCCGAACGGCCCTCTGAGTGGCACCAACACCTCGTACGGGACTAATGTAACACGTAGGAACTAAACATAGGATCACGGGACTCGCAGTTTGAGAATACGATGATAATTTGCATATTTCTAGACTTAGGCTTAAAAACATGGTGTTAGTGGGTGAAAACCCAGAACAACCCCCAAATGACACTGTGAGTGGGACCAACACGTAGTACGGGACCAATGTAACTCATAGTAACTGATCGTATGATCACGGGACTCCCGATTTGAGAATATGATGATAATTTAAAAATATCTGGACTTAAATGACTACACGAGTGGCAGCAACACCTTGCACGGGACCAATGTAACTCGTAGGAACTAATCGCGCGATCACAGCACTCCCGGTTTGAGAATACGATGATAAATTTAAAAATATCAGGACTTAAGAAAAACATGGCAGTAGTGGGTAAAAACTCGAAACGGCCCCATGAGTGGCACTAACAACTAGCATGGGACCAATATAACTCGTAGGAACTGATTGCGTGATCACGGGACTCTCGATTTGAGAATAGGGCTATTATTTACACATTTTTAGACTTAGGTTTAAAAACATGGCCTTAGTGGGTGAAAACTCAAAATAGCCCCCAAACGACCCCTTGAGTGGCACCAACACCTCGCACGG
This sequence comes from Sambucus nigra, assembly GCA_949130495.1. Lineage (NCBI taxonomy): Eukaryota > Viridiplantae > Streptophyta > Magnoliopsida > Dipsacales > Adoxaceae > Sambucus > Sambucus nigra. The sequence goes on from OX422209.1 coordinate 251,411,783, forward strand.
GACCAATGTAATTCGTAGGAACTGACCGTGCGATCACGGGACTTCCGATTTGATAATATGATTATAATTTCCATATTTCTAGACTTGGGCTTAAAAACATTGCGGTAGTGGGTGAAAATGCGAAACAGCACCCAAATGACCCCGTGAGTGGCACTAACACCTCGAACGAGACCATTGTAACTCGTAGGAACTGACAGTGCGATGATGAGACTCCTGGTTTTAAAATATGACGATAATTTGCACATTTCTAGACTTATGCTTAAAAAATGGAGTTAGAGGGTGAAAACTCGAAACATCCCTTGAACGACCTCGTGAGTGGAATCAACACCTCGCGCGGGACTAATGTAACCCATAGGAACTGACCGCGCGATGACCGGACTCCTAATTTGAGAATATGATGATAATTTGCCTATTTCTAGACTTAGGCTTACAAACATGGCGTTAGTGGGTGAAAGACTAAAACAGCCCCCGAACGGCCCCGTGAGTGGCACCAACACCTCGTACGGGACCAATGTAACTTGTAGGAACTGACCATGTAACCACGAAACTCTCAATTTGAGAATACAATGATCATTTGCAAATTTCTAGACTTAAGCTTAAAAACATGACATTAGCGGCTAAAAACCCAAAACATCCCCCAAACGAACCCATGAGTGGCACCAACACCTCGCACGGGACAATGTAACTCATAGTAACTGACCGCGTGATCACGAAACTCCCAATCTGAGAATAAGATGATAATTTAAAAATGTCAGGACTTAATCGACTCCATGAGTGGTAGTAACACAGCGCACGGGACCAATGTAACTCGTAGGAACTGATCGCGAGATCACAGGACTCCCGGTTTGAGAATACGATGATAATTTAAAAATATCAGGACTTAAGAAAAACATTGCAGTAGTGGGTAAAAACTCGAAACGGCCCCTGAACGGCCCCGTGAGTGGCACTAACAACGCGCACGGGACCAATGTAACTCGTAGGAACTGACCGCGTGATCACGGGACTCTCGATTTGAGAATATGGCTATTATTTACACATTTTTAGACTTAGGTTTAAAAACATGGCCTTAGTGTGTGAAAACTTAAAATAGCCCCCAAACGACCCCTTGAGTGGCACAAACACCTCGCATGGGACCAATCTAACTCGTAGGAACTGACCGTGCGATCACGGGACTCTGATTTGATAATATGATTATAATTTCCATATTTCTAGACTTGAGCTTAAAAACATTGCGTTAGTGGGTGAAAACGCGAAACAACACCCGAACGGCTCCGTGAGTGGCATTAACACCTCGAACAAGACCATTGTAACTCGCAGGAACTGATCGTGCGATGACGAGACTCCTGGTTTTTGAATATGACAATAATTTGCACATTTCTAGACTTAGGATTAAAAAATGGAGTTAGAGGGTGAAAACTCAAAACAGACCTTGAACGACCCCGTGAGTGGAACCAACACCTCGCACGGGACCAATGTAAGTCATAGGAACTGACTGCACGATGACCGAACCTCTAATTTAAGAATATGATGATAATTTGCCTATTTCTAGACTTAGGCTTAAAAACATGGCGTTAGTGGGTGAAAGCCTAAAACAGCCCCCGAACGGCCCCGTGAGTGGCACCAACACCTCGCACGGGACCAATGTAATTTGTATGAACTGACCGTCCGACCACGAAACTCTCAATTTGAGAATACGCCGATAATCTGCAAATTTCTAGGCTTAAGCTTAAAAACAAGACATTAGCGGCTAAAAACCTAAAACAGCCCCCAAATGACTCCATGAATGGCACCAACACCTCGCACGGGACCAATATAACTCATAGGAACTGAACCACATGATCACGAGACTCCCGATTTTAGAATACGTAGATAATTGCAAAATTTCTATAGTCAAGCTTAAAAATATAGCGTCAAAGGTGAAAACTCAAAATAGCCCCCGAATGGCCCCATGAGTGGCACCAACACCTCGCACGGGGTCAATGTAACTCGTAGGAACTTATCGTATGATCAAGGCACTCCCAGTTTGAGAATACGATGATAATTTCAAATGATCAGGACTTAAACGTCTCCATGAGTTGCACCAACACCTCGCACGAGACCAATGTAACTCGTAGGAACTAACCGCGCGATCACAGGACTCCCGATTTGAGAATACGACGATAATTTAAAAATATCAAGACTTAAGCAAAACATGGCGTTACGGGATAGAAACTCAACACATCCCCCTAATGGCCCAGTGAGTGGCACTAATAACTCGTACGGGACCAATGTAACTCATAGGAACTGATCGCACGATCTAGGGACTCTCGATTCGAGAATAGGATGATAATTTCCATATTTTTAGACTTAGGCTTAAACACATGGTGTTAGTGGGTGAAAACTCTAAACCGCACCCGAACAACCCCATGAGTGTCACCATCTCCTCGCACGGGACCAATGTAACTCATAGGAACTGACCGCGCAATCACGGGACTCCCAGTGTGAGAATACGACGATATTTTTCATTTTTCTAGAATTAGGCCTAAAAACATTGCGTTAGTGGGTGAAAACTCAAAACAACCCCTGAACAGCTCTGTGAGTCACACTCACACCTCACACATGACCAATGTAACTCGTAGTAACTGGCCGTGCGATCACGGGACTCCCGGTCTGAGAATACGACGATAATTTGCATATTTCTGGACTTAGGCTTAAAAAAATGGTGTTAGTGGGTGAAAACTCAAAACAGCCCCCAAATGACCCCGTGAGTGGAACCAACACCTCACACGGGACCAATGTAAGTCATAGGAACTGACCGCACGATCACGAGAATCCGAATTTGAGAATACGATGATAATTTGCTTATTTTTAGACGTAGAATTAAACACATGGCGTCAATGGATGAAAACCTAAAACATGCCTCTAACGACCACGTGAGTGGCACCTACACAACGCACGGGACCAATGTAACTCATAGGAACTAACCGCGCAATGAAGGGATTCTCAATTTGAGAAAATGACGATAATTTTCATATTTATAGCCTTAAGCATAGAAACATAACATTAGAGGTTAAAAACTCGAAACAGCCCCCGAACGGCCCTCTAATAGGCACCAACACCTCGCATGGGAACAATGTATCTCGTAGCAACTGACCGTGCGATCACAGAACTTCCGGTTTTAGAATATGACAATAATTTGCATATTTCTAGATTTAAGCTTAAAAACATGGCATTAGCGGGTAAAAACCCAAAATAGCCCCCCGAATGGCCCCGTGAGTGGCCCCAATACCCCACACGGGACAAATGTAACTCATAGGAACTGACCGAATGATCACGTGACTCCCGACTTGAGAAAATTACAATAGTTTGTATATTATAGACTTAGGGATAAAAACATGGCATTAGTGGGTGAAAACCCAAAACAGCCCCCGAACGACCCTGTGAGTGCCACAAACACCTTGCACGGGACCAATTTAACTCGTAAGAACCGATCATACGATCATAAAATTTCCCGTCTGATAATACGACAGTAATTTGCATATTTCTAGACTTAGGTTAAAAGCATGGCATCAATGGGTGAGAACCCAACACACGCCCCAAGTGGCCCCATGAGTGGCACCAACACCTCGCATAGGACCATTGTAACTCGTAGGAAGTGACCGTGCAATCATGAAACTTTTGGCTTAAGAATACAAAGATAATTTGCATTTATCTAGATGTAAGCTTAAAAACATGGCATTAGCGGGTGAAAACCCAAAATTGCCCCCGAACGGTTCCGTGAGTGGTAGAAACACCTCTCACGGGACAAATGTAACTCGTAGGAACTAACCGCACGATCAAGGGACTCCCAGATTGAGAAAACAACAATCGCTTGTATATTATAGACTTAGGGATAAAAACATGGCATTAGCGGGTGAAAACCCAAAACACCCCCCAAACAGCCCCGTCAGTGGCACTAACACCGCGCACGGGATCAACGTAACTCGTAGGAACTGATCGCGCGATCACATGACTCCTGGTTTAGGAATACAACAACAATTTAAAAATATCAGGACTTAAGCCAAATATGGTGTTAGTGGGTAAAAACTCGAAACAGCCCCCAAACGGCGCCGTGAGTGGAACTAAAAACTCGCACATGACCAATGTAACTCATAGGAACTGGGTCCGATCACGGGACTCCCGATTTGAGAATAGGACGATAATTTACATATTTTTAGATTTAGGCTAAAAAACAAGGCGCTAGTGGGTGAAAACTCAAAACAGCACCCGAACGACCCCTTGAGTGGCACCAACTCGTCGCACGGGACTAATGTAACTCGTAGGAACTGACCGTGCTATCACCGAATTCTCGGTTAGATAATACGATGATAATTTGTATATTTCTGGACTTAGGCTTAAAAACATTATGTTAGTCGGTGAATACTCGAAACAGCCCACGAACGGCTCCGTGAGTGGCCCTAACACCTCGCACGGGACCAATGTAACTCATAGGAACTGACCGTGCGACCACGAGACTCCCAGTTTGAGAATACGGTGATAATTTTCATATTTCTAGACTTAGGCTTAAAAACATAGCATTAGTGGGTGAAAACTCGAAACAGCCCCGTGAGTGGCACCAACACCTCGCACGGGACCAATGTAACTCGTAGGAACTGACCGTGCGATCACAAAACTCTTAGTTTGAGAATACAATGATAATTTACAAATTTCTATACTTAAGATTAAAAACATGGCGTTTGCGGGTAAAAACCCAAAATAGCCCCCAAACGACCCCGTGAGTGGCACGAACACCTCGCACAGGACCAATGTAACTCGTAGGAACTGATCGTCTGATCACGGAAGTTTCGGTTGGACAATATGATGATAATTTGCATATTTCTAGACTTAGGATTAAAAACTTGGTGTTAATGGGTGAAAACATAAAATAGGCCCCCAAACGGCCCCATTAGTGGCACCAAAACCTCGAACGGGACTAATGTAACTCGTAGGAACTGACCGCGCGATCACGGGACTTCAGGTTCAATAACACGATGATAATTTTCGTATTTCTAGACTTAGGCTTAAAAACATTGCATTAGTGGGTGAAATCTCGAAATAGCCTCGGAACAGCTCTGCGAGTGGCGCTAACCTTGCACGGGACCAATGTAAGTCGTACGAACTGACCGTGCGATCACGAGACTCCTAGTTTGAGAATACGATGATAATTTGCATATTTCTGGACTTAGGCTAAAAAACACGGTGTTAGTGGGTGAGAACTCGAAACAGCCCCCGAACGACCTCGTGAATGACACCAACACCTCACATGGGACCAAAGTAACTCATAGGAACTGACCATGCAATAAATAGACTCCCAGTTTCAGAAGACTACGATAATTTACATATTTATAGACTTAGGATTAAAAACATGGCATTAGTAGGTGAAAACCCAAAACAACCACTGAACGTCCCCGTAAGTGGCACCAACACCTCGTACGGGACCAATGTTACTCGTAGGAATTGACCGTGGGATCACAAAACTCTCGGTTTGAGAATATGATGATAATTTGCATATTTTTGGACTTAAGCTTAAAGACAGGGCGTTAGCGGGTAAATACCCAAAATAGCCCCCTAACGGCCCCAACGCCTCGCACGGGGCCAATGTAACTCGTAAGAATTGACCGCATAATCACCGAACTCCAGGTTTGAGAATATGAGGATAACTTGCATATTTCAAGACTTAGGCTTAAAAACATTACGTTAGTGGGTAAAAACTCAAAACTGCCCCCAAACTAATCCGTCAGTGGCACTAACCCCTCGCACAGGACCAATGTAACTCGTAGGAACTGACCGTGCGATCACGGGACTTCCGATTTGAGAATACAATGATAATTTGCATATTTCTAGACTTAGGTAAAAACCATGGTGTTAGTGGGTGAAAACTCAAAACAACCCCCAAATGACCCCGTGAGTGGCACCAATTCCTCGCACGGGACCAATGTAACTCGTAGCAACTGACCGCGCGATCATGGGACTCCAAGTTTGAGAATACGTCGATAATTTTCATATTTCTAAACTTAGGCTTAACAACATGGCGTTATTGGGTGAAAACCTAAAAGAGCACCCGAACAGGCCCGTGAGTGGCACCAACACCTCGCACGGGACCAATGTTACTCGTAGGAACAGACCTTGCTATCATGAAAATCCCAATTTGAGAATACGATGATAATTTGCATATTTCTACACTTAACCTAAAAAACATGGCGTTAGCAGGTAAAAACCAAAAACATCCCCCCGAACGACCCTGTGAGTGGCACCAACACCTCACACGGGGCCAATGTAACTCGTAGGAACTCATCGCACAATCATGGGACTCCTAGTTTGAGAAAACTACAATAATTTGCATATTTCTAGACTTAGGTATGAAAACCTAGCATTAACGGGTAAAAAATATAAACAACCCCCAAACGGCACCGTGATAGGCATCAACACTTCGTAAGGGACCAATGTAACTCGTAGGAACTTACCACGTGATCAGAGGAGTCTCGTTTTGAGAATATGACAATAATTTAAAAAGATCAGGACTTATGCCAAACATGGCTTTAGAGGGTGAAAACCCGGAACAACCCCCGAATGGCCCCATGAGTGGCACCAACACCTTGGACAGGACCAATGTAACTCGTAGGAACTAATCGCGCAATCACGGGAGTCCCGGTTTGGGTATACAATAATAATTTTCATATATCTAGACTTAAAAACATGACCTTAGTGGGTGAAAACTCGAAACAATCGCCGAACGGCTCTATGAGTGGCACTAACACCTCGCACAGGAACAATGTTACACGTAGGAACAGATCGTGCGATCACGGAACTCTAAGTTTGAGAATATGACGATAATTTTCATATTTCCACACTTAGGCATAAAAACATAGCGTTAGTGGATAAAAACCCGAAATAGCCCCCGAACGGCCCCATGATAGGCACCAACTCGTCGCACGGGACCAATGTAACTCGTAGGAACTTACCACGCGATCACGAGACTCCCAGTTTAAGATTACGACGATAATTTAAAAAATCAAGACTTAAGCAATACATGGCGTTAGTGGGTGAAACCCAAAACAGCCCCCGAATGGCCCAATGAGTGGCAGCAAAACCTCCCACAGGACCAATGTAACTTCTAGAAAGTAACTGCGCTATCACAAGACTCCAATTTGAGAATAAGAGTATAATTTGAATATTTATAGACTTAATAACATGTCCTGAGTGGGTGAAAACTCGAAACAGCCCCCGGCCGGGTCCATAAGTGGTACTAACACCTCGCATGGGTCCAATGTTACACGTAGGAACTGACCACACAATAACGGGACTCCCGATTTGAGAATACAATGATAATTTTCATATTATTAGGCTTAGGATTAAAAACATGGCGTTAATGGTTGAAAACTCAAAACAGCCCTCGAACGACCCCGTGAATGGCACCAACACCTCGAACGGGACTAATGTAACTCGTAGGAACTGACAGCACGATCACGGGACTCTCCGTTTGAAAATATGATGATAATTGGAATATTTCTAGACTTAGGCTTAAAAACATGGCGTTAATGGGTTAAAACCCAAAACAGGCCCCAAACGGCCCCATGAGTGGCACCAACACCTCGCACGGGACCAATGTAACTTGCAGGAACTGACCGCGCGATCATGAAACTTTCATTTTAAGAATACAATGATAATTTGCATATTTCTAGACTTAAGCTTAAAAACATGGTGTTAGCGGGTAAAAACCCAAAATATCCCCCGAACAGCCCCGTGAGTGGCACCAACACCTCGCACAGGACCAATGTAACTTGTAGGAACTGACCGCATGATCACGGGACTCCCGGCTTGAGAATATGATGATTATTTGCATATTTATAGACTAGAGCTTAAAAACATGGCGTTAGAGGGTGAAAACTCGAAACAGTCCCCCAACGACCACGTGAGTGGCACCAACACCTCGTACGGGACCAATGTAACTCATAGGAACTGACCGCGCGATGACGGGACTTACAATTTGAAAATATGATGATAATTTGCATATTTCTATACTTTGGCTAAAACATGGCGTTAGTGGGTGAAAACCCGAACCAGCCCCCGAACGGCCCTGTGACTGGCACCAACACCTTGTACGGGACCAATGTAACACGTAGGAACTGACTGTGTGATCAGAAACTCTCAGTTTGAGAATGCAATGATAATTTTTATATATCTAGACTTAGGCTTAATAATATTGCATTACAGGATAAAATCGAAAACATCCCCAAACGACCTCGTGAGTGGCACCAACACCTCGCTCGGGACCAATGTAACTTGTACAATTTGACCGCACGATCACATAACTCCCGGTTTAAAAATATGATGATAATAGTAAATTTCTAGAGGTGAAAATCCGAAATAGCCCCCGAACGTCCCCGTGAGTGGCACCAACACCTCGTACGGGGCAAATGTAAGTTGTAGGAAAGGATCGTGCGATCATATGACTCTAGGTCTGAGAATACAATAACAATTTGCGTATTTCTTGACTTAGGCTTAAAAACATGGCGTTAGTTGGTAAAAACCCGAAACATCACCCGAACAGCCCCGTTAGAGGCACCAACACTTTGCATGGCACCAATGTAACTCATAGGAACTGTCCGTGCTATCACAAAACTCCCAGTTTGAGAATATGATGATACTTTTCATATTTCAATACTTAAGCTTAAAAACATGGCGTTAGCAGGTAAAAACCCAAAACATCCCCCCGAACGACCCCGTGAGTGGCACCAACACCTCGCACGGGGCCAATGTAACTCGTAGGAACTCACCGCGCAATCATGGCCTAGTTTGAGAAAATGATGATAATTTGCATATTTCTAGACCTAGGCATAAAAACCTAGCATTAATGGCTAAAAACTCGAAACAACCCCCAAACGGCACCGTGATAGGCACCAACACCTCGTAAGGGACAAATGTAACTCATAGGAACTTACCAAGTGATCACAGGAGTCTCAGTTTGAGAATACGACAATAATTTAAAAAGATCAGGACTTATGCCAAACATGGCGTTAGCGGGTGAAAACCTAAAACAACCCTTGAATGGCCCCATGAGTGGCACTAACACCTCACACGGGACCAATGTAAATCATAGGAACTAACACCGCGATCACGGGACTCCCGGTTTGAGTATACGACAATAATTTGCATATATTTAGACATAAAAACATGGCCTTAGTGGGTGAAAACTAAAAATAACACCCCAACGGCTCTGTGAGTGGCAGTAATAACTCGCACGGGACCAATGTTACACGTAGGAACTGACCGCGCTATCACGAGACTCCGGGTTTGAGAATACGACGATAATTTGCATATTTTTAGACTTAGGCATAAAACCATGGCGTTAGTGGGTGAAAACTCGAAATAGCCCCCGATTGACCCCATGAGTGGCACCAACACCTCGCATGGGACCAGTGTAACTCGTAGAAACTGACCGCGTGATCACGGGACTCCTGGTTTGAGAATACGATGACAATTTGCATATTTCTAGACTTAGGCTTAAAAATATGGCATCTATGGTTGAAAACCCGAAATAGGCCCTATGAGTGGCACCAACACCTCCCACGGGACCAATGTAACTCGTAGGAACAGACCGTGCGATCATCGAACTTCAGGTTTAAGAAAATGATGATAATTTGCATATTTCTAGACATAAGCTTAAAAACATGGCATTAACGAGTAAAAACCCAAAACAGCCCCCGAACGGCCCCGTGAGTGGCACCAACAACTCGCACGGGACCAATGTAACTCGTAGGAACTGGACGCACAATCATAGGAATCCCGGTTTAAGAATACCACGATAATTTAAAAAGATAAGGACTCAAGTAAAATATGGCTTTAGTGGGTAAAAACTCGGAACAGCCCCCAAACGGCCCTGTGAATGGCGCTAATAACTCGCACGGGACCAATGAAACTCGTAGGAACTGGCGCGCAATCATGGGACTTCCGATTTGAGAATAGGATGATAATTTAAATATTTTTAGACTTAGGCATAAAAACATGGCGTTATTGGGTGAAAACTCCAAACAGCCCCCGAACGACCCCGTGAGTGGCACCAACTCCTCACACATGACCAATGTAACTAGTAGGAACCGATCGTACGATCACGGGACTCCCAGTTTGAGAATACGATGATAATTTGAATATTTCTAGACTTAGACTTAAAAACATGGTGTTAGTGGGTGAAAACTCGAAATATCCCCCGAACGACCACGTGAGTGGCACCAACACTTCGTACGGGACCAAGGTAACTCGTAGGAACTGACTGTGCGATCACGAAACTCTCAGTTTAAGAATACCATGATAATTTGCATATTTCTAGACTTAATCTTAAAAACATGGCGTTAGCGAGTAAATTCCCAAAATAGCGACCAAAACGACCCCGTGAGTGGCACTAACACCTCGCACGGGACCAATGTAACTAGTAGGAACTGACCGGGCGATCACAGAACTTCCGATTTGAGAATATGATGATAATTGGAAAATTTCTAGATTTAGGCTTAAAAACATGGCGTCAATGGTGAAAACTCGAAACAGCCCCTAAACGGCCCCATGAGTGGCACCAATACCTCGCACGGGACCAATGTAAGTCGGATCTGACTGTGCGATCACAAAACTACTGGTTTGACAATGTGATGATAATTTGCATATTTCTAGACAGCCTTAAAAACATGGCGTCAATGGGTGAAAACCCAAAACATGCACCAAACGGCCCCATGAGTGGCACCAACACCTCGTATGGGACCAATGTTACTCATAGGAATTGACTGTGGGATCACGAAACTCTCGATTTGAGAATATGATGATAATTTGCATATTTTTGGACTTAAGCTTAAAGACAGGGCATTAGCAGGTAAAAATCCAAAACAACCCCCTAACGGCCCCAACGCCTCGCACGGGGCCAATGTAACTCGTAAGAATTGACCGCATAATCACTGGAATCGAGGTTTGAGAATACGAGGATAATTTGCATATTTCAAGACATCGGCTTCAAAACATTACGTTAGTGGGTAAAAACTCAAAACTGCCCCCAAAATAATCCGTTAGTGGCAGTAACCCCTCGCACAGGACCAATGTAACTCGTAGGGACTGACCGTGCGATCACTGGACTCCCGGTTTGAGAATACAACGATAATTTTCATATTTCTAGACTTAGGCTAAAAAACATGGTGTTAGTGTGTGAAAACTCAAAATAACCCGCAAATGACCCCGTGAGTGGCACCAATTCCTCGCACGGGACCAATGTAACTCGTAGGAACTGACCGCGCGATCATGGGACTCCAAGTTTGAGAATACGATGATAATTTGCATATTTCTAAACTTAGGTTAACAACATGGCGTTATTGGGTGAAAACCTAAAAGAGCACCCGAACAGGCCCGTGAGTGGCACCAACACCTCGCACGGGACCAATGTAACTCGTAGGAACTGACCTTCCTATCATGAAACTCCCAGTTTGAGAATACGATGATAATTTGCATATTTCTACACCTAAGCTAAAAAACATGGCGTTAGCAGGTAAAAACCCAAAACATCCCCCCGAACGACCCTGTGAGTGGCACCAACACCTCACACGGGGCTAATGTAACTCATAGGAACTCATCGCACAATCATGGGACTCCTAATTTGAGAAAACTACAATAATTTGCATATTTCTAGACTTAGGTATGAAAACCTAGCATTAACGGGTAAAAACCCGAAACAGCCCCCAAACGGCACCGTGATAGGCACCAACACCTCGTAAGGGACCAATGTAACTCGTAGGAACTTACCACGTGATCACAGGAGTCTCGGTTTGAGAATATGATAATAATTTAAAAAGATTAGGACTTATGCCAAACATGGCTTTAGAGGGTGAAAACCCGAAACAACCCCCGAATGGCCCCATGAGTGGCACTAACACCTCGCACAGGACCAATGTAACTCGTAGGAACTAATCGTGCAATCATGAGACTCTCGGTTTGGGTATACGATAATAATTTACAAATATCTATACTTAAAAACATGACCTTAGTGGGTGAAAACTCGAAATAATCGTCGAACGGCTCTATGAGTGGCACTAACACCTCGCACGGGACCAATGTTACATGTAGGAACTGATCATGCGATCACGGGACTCTGGGTTTGAGAATATGATGATAATTTTCATATTTCCACACTTAGGCATAAAAACATAGCTTTAGTGGGTAAAAACCCGAAATAGCCCCCGAACGGCCCCATGATAGGCACCAACTCGTCGCACGGGACCAATGTAACTCGTAGGAACTTACCACACGATCACGAGACTCCCAGTTTAAGATTACGACGATAATTTAATAAATCAGGACTTAAGCAATACATGGCGTTAGTGGGTGAAAACCCAAAACAGCCCCCGAATGGCCCAATGAGTGGCAGCAACACCTCCCACGGGACGAATGTAACTTCTAGAAAGTGATTGCGCTATCACAGGATTCTAATTTGAGAATACAAGTATAATTTGCATATTGATAGACTTAATAACATGTCCTGAGTGGGTGAAAACTCGAAACAGCCCCCGGTCGGGTCCATGAGTGGCACTAACACCTCGCATGGGACCAATGTTACACGTAGGAACTGACCACACAATCACGGGACTCCCGATTTGAGAATACAATGATAATTTTCATATTTCTAGACTTAGGATTAAAAACATGGCGTTAATGGTTGAAAACTCAAAATAGCCCTCGAACGACCCCGTGAGTGGCACCAACACCTCGAACGGGACCAATGTAACTCGTAGGAACTGACAGCACCATCACGGGACTCTCAGTTTGAAAATATGATGATAATTGGCATATTTCTAGACTTAGGCTTAAAAACATGGCGTTAATGGGTTAAAACCCACAACAGGCCCCAAACCGCCCCATGAGTGGCACCAACACCTCGCACGGGACCAATGTAACTCGCAGGAACTAATCACACGATCATGAAACTTTCAATTTAAGAATACAACGATAATTTGCATATTTCTAGACTTAATCTTAAAAACATGGTGTTAGCGGGTAAAAACCCAAAATAGCCCCCGAACAGCCCTGTGAGTGGCACCAACACCTCGCACATGACCAATGTAACTTCTAGGAACTGACCGCATGATCATGGGACTCCCGGCTTGAGAATATGATGATAATTTGCATATTTATAGACTAGAGCTTAAAAACATGGAGTTAGAGGGTGAAAACTCGAAACAGTCCCCCAACGACCACATGAGTGGCACCAACACCTCGTACAGGACCAATGTAACTCTTCGTAACTGACCGCGCGATGACGGGACTTCCAATTTGAAAATATGACGATAATTTGCATATTTCTATACTTAGGCTAAAACATGGCGTTAGTGGGTGAAAACCCGAACCAGCCCCCGAACGGCCCTGTGAGCGGCACCAACACCTCGTACGGGACCAATGTAACACGTAGGAATTGACCGTGTGATAAAAAACTCTCAGTTTGAGAATGCGATGATAATTTTCATATATCTAGACTTAGGCTTAAAAATATTGCGTTACAAGATAAAACCGAAAACAACCCCAAACGACCTCGTGACTGGCACCAACACCTCGTTCGGGACCAATGTAACTTGTACAATTTGACCGTACAACCGCAGAACTCCTGGTTTAAAAATATGATGATAATTGTAAATTTTTAGAGGTGAAAATCCGAAATAGCCCCCGAACGGCCTCGTGAGTGGCACCAACACCTCGTACGGGACAAATGTAAGTTGTAGGAAAGGATCGTGCGATCATAGGACTCTTGGTTTGAGAATACAATAACAATTTGCATATTTCTTGACTTAAGCTTAAAAACATGGCGTTAGTTGGTAAAAACCCGAAACAGCACACGAATAACCCCGTTAGAGGCACCAACACTTTGCACGACACCAATGTAACTCATAGGAACTGTTCGTGCTATCACAAAACTCCCAGTTTGAGATACGATGATACTTTAAATATTTCAACACTTAAGCTTAAAAACATGGCGTTAGCAGGTAAAAATCCAAAACATCCCCCCGAACAACCCCGTGAGTGGCACCAACACCTCGCACGGGCCAATGTAACTCGTAGGAACACATCGCGCAATCACGGCCTAGTTTGAGAAAATGATGATAATTTGCATATTTCTAGACTTAGGCATAAAAACCTTGCATTAATGGGTAAAAACCCAAAACAACCCCCAAATGGCACCGTGATAGGCACCAACACCTCGTAAGGGACCAATGTAACTCGTAGGAACTTACCAAGTGATCACAGGAGTCTCAGTTTGAGAATACGACAATAATTTAAAAAGATCAGGACTTATGCCAAACATGGCGTTAGCGGATGAAAACCTAACACAACCCCTAAATGGCCCCATGAGTGGCACTAACACCTCACACGGGACCAATGTAAATCATAGGAACTAACGCCGCAATTACGGGACTCCCGGTTTGAGTATACGATAATAATTTGCATATATTTAGACTTAAAAACATGGCCTTAGTGGGTGAAAACTAAAAATAACCCCCGAACGGCTCTGTGAGTGGCACCAATAACTCGCACGGTACCAATGTTACATGTAGGAACTGACCGCGCGATCACGGGACTCTAGGTTTGAGAATACGACGATAATTTGCATAATTCTAGACTTAGGCATAAAAACATGGCGTTAGTGGGTGAAAACTCGAAATAGCCCCCGATTGACCCCATGAGTGGCACCAACACCTTGCATGGGACCAGTGTAACTCTTAGAAACTGACCGCGTGATCACGGGACTCCTGGTTTGAAAATACGATGATAATTTGCATATTTCTAGACTTAGGCTTAAAAATATGGCATCAATGGGTGAAAACCCGAAACAGGCCCTATGAGTGGCACCAACACCTCCCACGGGACCAATGTAACTCGTAGGAATAGACCGTGCGATCATCGAACTTCAGGTTTAAGAAAATGACGATAATTTGCAAATCCTAGACATAAGCTTAAAAACATGGCATTAGCGGGTAAAAACCAAAAATAGCCCCCGAACGGCCCCGTGAGTGGCACCAACAACTCGCACGGGACCACTGTAACTCGTAGGAATTGGCCGCACAATCATAGGACTCCTGGTTTAAGAATACCACAATAATTTAAATAGATAAGGACTCAAGGAATATATGGCTTTAGTGGGTAAAAACTCAAAACAGCCCCCAAACGGCCCCGTGAATGGCACAAATAACTCGAACGGGACCAATGAAACTCGTAGGAATTGGCGCGCGATCATGGGACTCCCGATTTGAGAATAGGATGATAATTTACATATTTTTAGACTTAGGCTTAAAAACATGGCGTTATTTGGTGAAAACTCCAAACAGCCTCCGAACGACCTCGTGAGTGGCACCAACTCCTCACACATGACCAATGTAACTAGTAGGAACCGATCGTACGATCACGGGACTCCCAGTTTGAGAATACGATGATAATTTGAATATTTCTAGACATAGGCTTAAAAACATGGTATTAGTGGGTGAAATCTCGAAATATCCCCCGAACGACCACGCGAGTGGCACCAACACCTCGTACGGGACCAAGGTAACTCGTAGGAACTGACCGTGCGATCATAAAACTCTCAGTTTAAGAATATGATGATAATTTGCATATTTCTAGACTTAAGCTTAAAAACATGGCGTTAGCGAGTAAATTCCTAAAATAGCCACCAAACGACCCCGTGAGTGGCACTAACACCTCGCACGGGACCAATGTAACTCGTAGGAACTGACCGCGCGATCACGGAACTCCCAATTTGAGAATATGGTGATAATTGGAAAATGTCTAGATTTAGGCTTAAAAACATGGCGTCAATGGTGAAGACTCGAAACAGCCCCCAAACGGCCCCATGAGTGGCACCAACACCTCGCACGGGACCAATGTAAGTCGTAGGATCTGACTGTGCGATCAGAAAACTACTGGTTTGACAATGTGATGATAATTTGCATATTTCTAGACAGCCTTAAAAACATGGCGTCAATGGGTGAAAACCCAAAACATGCACCAAACGGCCCCATGAGTGGCACCAACACCTCGCACGGGACCAATGTAACTCATAGGAACTGACCTTACGATCACGAAACTTTCGGTTTAAGAATACGACGATAATTTGCATATTTATAGAGTTAAGCTTAAAAACATGGCATTAGAGGGTAAAAAACTAATATTGCCCCCAAATAGCTCCGTGAGTGGCACCAACACTTTGCATGTGACCAATGTAACTCGTAGGAACTGACCGCGCCATTGCGGGACCCCCGTCTTGAAAAAATGACAATAGTTTGTATATTATAGACTTAGGGATAAAAACATGGCGTTAGCGGGTAAAAACCCAAAACAACCCCCGAACGGCTCGATGTGTGGCACCAACACCTCACATGGGATCAATGTAACTCATAGGAACTGACCGCATGAACATAGAACTCCTGATTTGAGAATACGATGATCATTTAAAAATATTAGGACTTACACAAAATATGGCGTTAACGGGTAAAAACTCGAAACAACCCCCCAACGGCCCCGTGAGGGGCACTAGTAACTCGCACTGGACCAATGTAAAACGTACGAACTAGCGCACGATCATGGGACTTCCAATTTGAGAATAGGATGATAATTTACATATTTTTAGACTTAGGCTTAAAAACATGGCGTTAGTGGGTGAAAGCTCGAAATAGCCCCCGAACGATCCCGTGAGTGGCACGAACTCCTCGCACGGGACCAATGTAACTCGTAGGAACTGACCGCACGATTAGGGGACTCCCAATTTGGGAATACGATAATAATTTATGCATTTATAGACTTAGGTTTAAAAACATTGCGTTAATGGGTGAAAACTCGAAACAGCAACCTAATGCCTCTACGAGTGGCACTAACACCTCGCACGGGACCAATGTAACTCGTAGGAACTAATTATTCCATCACGGGACTACCGGTTCGAGAATATTATGGTAATTTGCATATTTCTAAATTTAGGATGAAATACATGGCGTTAGTGGGTGAAAACTCGAAACAGCCCCCAACGATCCCGTGAGTGGCACCAATACCTCACACGGGACCAATGTAACTCATAGGAACTGACCACGTAATAACAGGACTCCTAGTTTTGGAATACAATGATAATTTGCATATTTCTAGACTTAGGATTAAAAACATGGCGTTAGTGGGTGAAAACTCAAAGCAACCCCCGAATGGCTCCATGAGTGGTAGAAACACCTCGGACGTGACCAATGTAACTCGTATGAACTGACCGTGCAATCATGGCACTCCCGGTTTGAGAATACGATGATAATTTGCATATTTCTAGGCTTAGGTTTAAAAATGTGGTGTTAGTGGGTGAAAACTCAAAACAGCCCCCGAATGACCCCGTGAGTGCTACCAACACCTCGCACGGGACCAATGTAACTCATAGGAACTGACCGCGCGATCATGGGAATCCCAGTTTGAGAATACGATGATAATTTACATATTTCTAGACTTCGGCTTAAAAATATGGCGTTGGTGGGTGAAAACCCGAAACAGCCCAGACGGACCCCGTGACTGGCACCAACACCTCGCACGGGACCAATGTAACTCGTAGGAACTAACCGTGCGATCAAGAACTCCCGGTTTGAGAATACAATGATAATTTGCATATTTCTGGACTTAAGCTTAAAAACATGGCGTTAGCGAGTTAAAACCCAAAACAGCCACCGAACGACCCCGTGAGTTGCACCAACACCTCGCACGGGGCCAATGTAACTCGTAGGAACTCACTGCGCAATCACAGGACTCCTAGTTTGACAAATTGACAATAATGTGCATATTTCTAGACTTAGGCATTAAAACATAGCATTAATGGGTAAAAACCCGAAATAGCCTCCGAACGGCACAGTGATAGACACCAACAACTCGTACGTGACCAATGTAACTCGTAGGAACATACCACGTGATCACAGGAGTCTCAGCTTTAGAATACAACAATAATTGAAAAACATCAGGACTTATGCCAAACATGGCATTAGTGGGTGAAAATTGAATCAACCCCCGAAAGGCCCCGTGAGTGGCACCAACACCTCACACGGGACCAATGTAACTCTTAGGAACTAACCGCGCGATCACGTGACTCCCGATTTGAGTATACGATAATAATTTGCATATTTCTAGACTTAGAAACATGGCCTAAGTGGGTGAAAACTCGAAACATCCCCCGAACGGCTCTGTGAGTGGCACTAACACCTCCCACGGGACCAATGTTACTCGTAGGAACTGACCACGTGATCACGGGACTCCCGATTTGGTAATACGATGATAATTTGCATATTTCTAGACTTAGGCATAAAAACATGGCGTTAATGGGTGGAAACTCGAAACAACCCCCGAACGACCCCGTGAGTGGCACAAACACTCGTAGAAACTTACCACGCTATCATAGGACTCCTAGTTTGACAGTATGACAATAATTTAAAAAATCAGAACTTATGCATAACATGGCGTTAGTGAGTGAAAACCCAAAATAACCCCCGAACGACCCTGTGAGTGGCACCAACACCTCGCACAGGACCAATGTAACTTGTAGAAATAGACCGTGCGATCACGGGACTCCGGTTTGAGAATACGATAATAATTTGCATATTTATAGACTTAAAAACATGTCCTTAGTGGGTGCAAACTCAAAACAGCCCCCGAACGGTTCCCTGAGTGGCACTAACACCTCGCACGGGACCAATGTTACATGTAGGAACTGACCATGTTATGACGGGACTCCCGGTTTGAGAATACAACGATAATTTTCATATTTATAGACTTAGGCTCACAAACATGGAGTTAGTGGTTGAAAGCTCGAAATAGCCCCCGAACAGCCCTAGGAGTGGTACCAACACCTCGCTCGAGACCAATGTCATTCGTAGGAACAAATTACGCGATCATGGGACTCCTGGTTTGAGAATACGACTATAGATGGCATATTTCCAGACTTAGGTTTAAAAATATGATGTCTATGGGGAAAACTTGAAACAGCCCCCGAACGGCGCCATGAGTGGCACCAACACCTCGCACGGGACCAATATAACTCGTTAGAACTGATCATGCGATCAAGAAACTTTCAGTTTGACAATATGATGATATTTTCATATTTCTAGACTTAGGCATAAAAATATGGCGTCAATGGGTGAAAACCCAAAACAGGCCCCATGAGTGGCAACAACACCTCGCACGAGACCAATGTAACTCGTAGGAATTGATCGCGTAATCACAAAACTTCCAATTCGAGAATTCGATGATAATTTGCATATTTCTAGACATAGTCTTAAAAACATAGCGTTAGTGGGTAAAAACCCAAAACAACCCCCAAACGGCCCCGTGAGTGGCACCAACACCTCGCACGGGACCAATGTAACTCGTAGGAACAGACCAGGTGATCACGGGGCTCTCGGCTTCAGAAAACAACGATAGTTTGTATATTTATAGTCTTAGGGATAAAAACACGGCGTTAGCAGGTGAAACCTAAAACAGCCCTCGAACAGCCCCGTGAGTGGCACCAACACCTCGCATGGGATCAATGTAACTCTTAGGAACTTACCGCATGATCATGGGACTCCCGGTTTGAGAATACGAAGATAATTTAAAAATATGAGGACTTAAACGGCTCCATGAGTGCCAACAACACCTTGCACGGGACGAATGTACCTCGTAGGAAAGGACAACACGATCACAGGACTCCCTATTTTAGAATACGACGATAATTTAAAAATATCTTAACATAAGCAAAACATAGTGTTAGTGGGTAAAAACTCGAAACAGCCCTAGAACGGCCCTGTGAGTGTCACTAACAACTCGCACGGGACCAATGTAACTCGTAGAAACTGACTGCACAATCACGGGACTCCTGGTTTGAGAATACGATAATAATTTGCATATTTCTAGACTTAGGCTTAAAACATTGCGTTAATGGGTGAAAACTTGAAATAGCCCCCGAACGGCTCCGTGAGTGGCACTAACAACTCGTACGGGACCAATGCAACTCATAGGAACTGACCGTGCGATGACGGGAATCCTGATTTGAGAATACCCCGATGATTTGCATATTTCTAGACTTAGGCTTAAAAACATGGCGTTAGTAGGTGGAAATCCAAAATAGCCCCCGAACGGCCCCATGACTGGCACCAACACCTCGTACGGGACCAATATAACTCGTAGGAACTGACCTCGCGATCACGGGACTCCCGATTTGAGAAAATTATGATAATTTTCATATTGCTAGACTTAGGCATAAAAATATTGCGTCAGTGGGTAAACACCTAAAACAACCACCGAATGGCCCCGTGATAGGCACCAACACCTCGCACGGGACCAATGTAACTCATAGGAACTTACCACGCGATCACGAGACTCATAGTTTAAGATTACGACGATAATTTAAAAATATTAGGACTTAAGCAAAACATGGCGTTTGTGGGTGAAAACCCAAAATAGCCCTCGAACGGCCCCGTGAGTGGCTCCAACACCTCGTACGGGACCATTGTAACTCGTAGGAACTGACCGTGCGATCAAGGGATTCCTAGTTTGATAATACAACAATAATTTTCATATTTCCAGTCTTAGGTTTAAAAACAAGGCGTTAGTGGGTAAAAACCCGAAACAGAAACACATAGGAACTCACTGTGCGATCACAGAACTTTCGGTTTGAGAATATGAAAAAAAAATCCATACTTCTAGACTTAGGCTTAAAAATGTGGCATCAATGGGTGAAAACCCGAAACAAGACCCAAACAGTCCCATGAGTGGCACCAACACCTCGAGACCAATGTAACTTGTAGGAACTGACCGTGCGATCATGGAGCTGACGATTTAATAATACGATGATAATTTGCATATTTCTTAGACTTAATCTTAAAAAAATGGCGTTAGCAGGTAAAAACCCAAAACAACCCCCGAACGGCCCTGTGTGTGGCACCAACACCATGTACGGGACCAATGTAACATGTAAGAACTGACCGCGCGATCACGGGACTCCCGGTTTGGGAAAATTATGATAATTTGTATATTTCAAGACTTAGGTATAAAAATATGGCGTTAGCGAGTGAAAAAACGAAACAACCCTCGAACGGCCCTGTGAGTGGCACCAACACCTCGCACGGGACCAATGTAACTCGTATGAACTGACTGCCCGATCACAGGACTCCCATCTTGAGAAGACGACGATAATTTAAAAATATCAGGACTTATGCAAAACATGGCGTTAGTGGACAAAAACCTAAAACAGCCCCCGAGCAACCCCGTGAGTGGTAGTAACACCTCGCATGGGACGAATTTAACTCGTAGGAATTGACCTCGTGATCACGAGACTTTCGATTTGAGAATTAGACGATAATTAACATATTTCTAGACTTAGGCTTAAAAACATGGTGTTAGTGGGAGAAAACTCAAAACAACCCCCAAACGACCCCGTGAGTGGCACCAACACCTCGTACGGGACCAATATAACTCATAGGAACTAACCGCACAATCACGGGACTCCCAGTTTAAGAATATGATGATAATTTATATGTTTCTCACGGGACTCCCAGTTTAAGAATATGATGATAATTTATATATTTCTAGACTTAGGCTTAAAAACATGGCCTTAGTGGGTAAAAACTCGAAATAGTCCCCGAACGGCCTAGTGAGTGGCACCAACACCTCGCACGGGATTAACATAACTCATAGGACCTGCCCGTGCATTCACGAAACTCTCGGTTTGAGAATACGATGATAATTTGCATATTTCTAGACTTAAGATTAAAAACAAGGCGTCAGGGGGTAAATACCCAAAACAACCCCGTGACTGGAACCAACACCTCGCACAGGCCAATGTAGTTGGCAAGAACTGTTCGCGCAATCACGGGACTCCTGGTTTGAGAAAATGATGATAATTTGCATATTTCTAGAGTTAGGCATAAAAACATACTGTTAGTGGCTAAAAACCCAAAACAACCCCCAAACGGCATCGTGATAGGCACCAACACTTCATTCGGGCCAACATAACTCGTAGGATCTTACCATGCGATCATAGGACTCTCGGTTTGAGAATATGACAATAATTTAAAAAGATTAGGACTTATGCCAAACATGGCGTTAGCAGATAAAAACCCAAAATAGCCCCGTGAGTGGCACTAACACCTTGCATGGGGCCAATGTAACTCGTTGGAACTGACCGCGCAATCATGGGACTCCTAGTTTGAGAAAATGATGATAATTTGCATATTTCTAGACTTAGGCATAAAAACATATCGTTAGAGGGTAAAAACCCGAAACAGCCCCCGAACGGCCCTGTGATAGGCACCAACACCTCGTACGGGACCAATGTAACTCATAGGAACTTACCATGTGATCACGGGACTCCCAATTTGAGAATACGATGATAATTTGAAAATATAAGGACTTAAACCGAACATGGCGTTAGTGGGTGAAAACCCAGAATAGCCCTGAACGGCCCCGTTAGTGGCACCAACACCTCATACGGGACCAATGTAACTCGTAGGAACTGACCTGGCGATCAGGGGACTCCCGATTTGAGAATATGATGATAATTTGCATATTTCTAGACTCGGGTTTAAAAACATGGCGTTAGTGTAACGCCCGGACCCGGATTTAGATTACCGTTGGGATAACCCAAATCTGAATTGGGGTGTTAAAGGGGGGAGGGGGAAAAAGGTTACTTTATTATTTAAGAAAAATATTTATTTAATTGATGTAAGGACATGGTATTCATTTATCAAATTTTAATTTAAAAAAGAATAAACGTTTAAAATGCATAATAAATTCATCTTATGAATTTGTCCATGAAGAACCATGTAATACCACACTTAATCTATCGAAATAAAGTTCACTGAGTAAGACAACACAGTAGTCCAAATCCCTTAATAAAGTTCCAAAATATTAATTAAAGTGCAACAA
This sequence comes from Sambucus nigra, assembly GCA_949130495.1. NCBI lineage: Eukaryota > Viridiplantae > Streptophyta > Magnoliopsida > Dipsacales > Adoxaceae > Sambucus > Sambucus nigra. The sequence goes on from OX422209.1 coordinate 251,434,727, forward strand.
ATATAAATCTTAAACATATTATGAAACGGTGAACAAAGCGTCTAACGTCGAGTCCCACCCTCTGCATCCTTACCAAGATCCTTTCTAGTGTCACCAACTGAAGTACATGGGGTGGGGAAAAGTAAGGGGGTGAGAAAATGCCCAGTAGGGTGGGAAATACTAAGCAATAATTTGATAAACAAAATACTATACATGTACAATGTCTTTCGGTACTTGTAAAATGATTTCCAATTCATTACATGTTAATACAATTACATGCAATGCACTCGGGCTATATGCCCAACTCACATATAAGTATTTTTCATGTCTCGTGACAGAGACTTAACTTATTAATCCGACTATGTCGTCATTTAATAAGATCCATTTATTCAAATTCAATAATCCATTCATTTTCCCAATCATTCATGAATATTACTTTTATTACTTTGGGATTTGCCAACATCCACGATTTCACAGCCTTTCACCGTCGGTATCAAGAACACATTTTTTACGCTGGCCAGGTTGTTTGGGGTCTTTCACCACTAGGGACATCATGCCCTCCTTAATTATTCTTTCCGGCGACATCCGAATATTATTACATTTTCATATATTGACATTCTTCCAAACATTCACATTCTTACAATTATTCTCATTAACCCAAGTACTCATCGTTGATACAAAAATTAGGCAGCTGATGTGAACTAATTATATAAAGACACATAGCATCTTACGTGGAAATTACATATGCTCCCCGAGCTATAGGGCATGCCGAGCTACATAGCCTGCCGAGCTACTCAGCGTGTCGAGCATCTGGACTGAAAGATCAAACGACGACTGCACATTCAATGAACATTGGATTTAATGAACATTCTTATTGTACAGATGTATATGTCTATTAAACAACGGCATATTGTCTATTCATACTGATAGACCCAAGGCTATAAATACATTTTAACACTCCCCATAAGCGGGTAATTAATCTCGTGTAATCATCATCGAGATTAAGGCAAACATCGGCAATACAAGAACAGTGGACGTAGGCCATTTTCATTGGGACTGAACCACTTTAAAAATCTATTGTCTTATTTTCTTTATTCCTTCTTATCTGTGATTAATTAATTAGAATGAATCTATTTTTTTACATCAATAGATTGGCGCCGTCTATGGGAAAGCGACTATATGTAGCATTTTTCACCAAAAACTTATTACTAATGGCTGAGATCCCAAAATCTAGCGCCCGAAATAATACATTTGCTCCTCCAAATCCCTCTGCTCCTCCAACTATCGATAAACTTATAAGAATAGTAGCCAACTTGGCCCAAGGACAAAAAACTATGCAAGAAACTATGCAATAACTAATTTAGACTGTTCGTAACGGATCACTTGCCTAGTCAGGTCAACGAAGCATTCATAGAAATACCCATCTACCATCCTCAAGAACTAGACATACACTATTCTCGGATGTTTCTCAGCCCAGGCGTAGTGACTCTCTTCATAATGAGACGTCCAATGATCCTTCATATCAACCAAGACGAACTTCATCTATCAAAGCTACAAATTCTAGACCAAATGTTACTTTAACTCCTAAGAAAATAAGCGCTTTGGAAAGGTTGAGCAAAGTCTCCCCTTTTGACCATTTGGGTCCTAGGAGGAATTAAAATTCCCCTAGGATTGCGTTGAGGAATTCTCAATGACCAACTGATATAAGGGAAGGTTTTTCCCACTCACACCCAGTAACCCGTAATGAAAGATCCCAATAGGAGAATTCAACGCGCTCTGTTGCTTGGGGCAAATAGGCCCAAGGCTGGAAATGATGCGTGGAAGGGCTCCATTTAGAGATTGGAAGACCGAGTAGGGGAAATGGCCAAGGGAAAGAATCCCCTCCAAAGATCTTTTGTCTAAGGATCACCTTTCGTGCAGAGGATAGTGGATTTTCCCACACCGTTAAAGTTTAAAGCCCCGATAGTGAGGCCCAAATATGATGGAAAAATTGATCCCGTCCTCCACATAGAGCAGTACCAGGCCACTGCTGATATCTTCGGAGTTCCCGACGAGATGAGGTGCATGGCATTCTCAGGAACCATCACTGGATCAGCCCAGATATGGTACAACAATCTTCCTCGGGGAAAGATTGCTACTTTCCATCAACTGGCAGAGCTATTCATAGGGAACTATTAATTTGGAGAAAAGCCAATTAAGAGAGTAGCAGACCTACTAGGTGTGATGCAGGAAACATGAGAAAGTACCAGGGATTACATCACTCATTTTAATAATGAGAAACTTGAGGTAATCGACTACGAAGAGAAGACAACAATTACAGCACTGATGAGCGGCCTGTTGCTTGACAAGTTATATTATACATTGTCCAAAGATCCCCCTAAATCCATGGCAAAACTAATGGCAAAAGCCGCTAAAATCATGAATGCCGAAGAGGACATGGATGTGAAAAAGACTGGTGACGCTAAATCTGAGACCAAGGTCGAAGGTACAGCGGAGAAGAAGGATCAAAAGAACAAGGGGAACAATAAGCAACTAAAAGGCAAGGAGGCATTCGATCAGTTGAAGAAGTATGGTAATTACACGCCTTTGAAGGTGGATATAAACCATATTCTGGAAGAGATTAAGAACAGCGAGGAGCTAATATGGCCGGAGAAAATAAGGACATACCCCGATAAGAGGGATAAGTCCAAATATTGCGAGTTCCATAGAGATCATGGCCACACGACGAAATGCTTCATAGCTCTCCAGAATGAGATCGAAGCACTCATTAGGCAAGGAAAATTGAGCAAGTTCGTTGATCGCCAGAATGGTGGGAAGACTAGTGAAAGAGGAAGACAAAGGTCCAAATCTCCTCGCTGACCAAGAGATGATAAAAAGAGGGACCACAAAGATAATCCAGAGGACGATCACGACCTCCCTAAAAAACCAAAGTAACCGGAACAAGATGTATTTTCCATCCATTTTGGATCATTTGAATGTAATGTCATTACAGGTGGCGATGCAGTAGGAGGAGATCATACTGCTGAACATAAATCTTACCCAATGAGGCTCAAGCTTGTTCTTACATACAGCGCATCAATTTGACTAAAGATGATCATCCGACGAAAATGAACAAGGATAAAGTGGTTATCAGTTTTTCCAAAAATGATCTTGCAGGCGTATTATATCCTCATGATGACCCCTTGGTGGTCAAGATGGGAATGAAGGATATTGCAATTTCACGTGTATTGGTAGATAATGGTAGCTCTGTGAACATCATGTTCTAACCCTGTTTCGATAGTTTGAATTTGAAGTTAGCCCAATTGGAACCATATCAAAGGCCCCTCTTTGGCTTCACTGGCGAGAAGGTTTTTCCCCTTGGGATGATCAAGTTGAATATTATCATGGGCACCTGGCCTGCCTGTGGAATAGAAAAATATGCTTTTTTATAATGGATAGGAATGTCCAATCAGCCTACAACATAATCATGGGGAGAGTGGGCTTGAAAAAGCTTGAGGCCGTACTATCCATGATACACCTGTGCTTGAAGTTTCTGACCAATTTTAGAGTTAGATTCGTGAAAGTAGACTAGAAAGTAGCTTGTGAATATTACTATTCATCTGTCGAGCAGGAAGAACTGGAGGAGGCCAGGAAGAAATCCACCACCTACCAAGTGGATGAGTTCGAAAATGCGAAGATCGAGACTTTAGATCCTAAAGATGAGTCTTAACTCGTGAAGGGCCAAGTCATCAAAACTACAGAGAACATCATTCTAGATGATGAACGAACATAACGAATGACTGAAATTAGCGCTTCCCTGGATCCGTCCATAAAATAGGAGCTAGTGGCATTCTTACGGCATAGAAAGAAAGTCATTGCATGAAGCCATGAAGACATGTCAGGGATAGATCCGGCTTCCATGTGCCACGAGCTCAATGTTAAGAAGGAGGTCAAGTCAGTGAAGCAGCGAATGATGATACGAGAAATCGGCCATAAGGCGTTCTCATACCAACAAGTCGAGAGTAAAGTGTGTGTTAAACAAGTAAAGCAAGCAAATAGAGGGAAGATAAGATATAGAGTGGTTCAGCCTTTAAAATAGGCCTACATCCAATGTGTTGCTCCATTCTCATTATGTGCGTTGCATTGTACAATATAATCATGCCTGAAGAGGCGTACAAGTATGAGAATAAAGGTGAATACATGGCGGTATTGCAGATTCCGGTGAGCCCGGGAGGTGGCTGCGATGTAGATGTGTGGCCTCCAAGAGATACGTTGAGGTCGCGTAGAGAGAATCTGTATTACAGAGCCTGCCCTGGTCGGGTATGGAATCGATCCTTTTCCTTCTAGGTGTGGTCCTCTATTTATGAGGAAATGTGTTGAGTCGCATGCCCTAAGCACGTGGCGTATACTAAGTCTGCAACAGTTGCGGATAAAGGTGGTGCGGCCTGCAAAGCAAGCAGTGTTGCAAGCTGATGGAGGGGTGCCGCGCACCATACGGTGGAGCTCCGCGGCCTACAATGGATAGGGTTTCACCCCGTGCGATCTAGTCCTGAAGGGATGTTGTACCAAGGGAGTTCTGGACGCGCCCTGAATGAGGTCTGCCCGCTGCCTGTTTGACCTATGATGCCTGCGAACTCGAGAAGAATACATTCCGCGGTAGGGTGCTATATTTGTACTATCAATAAGCCCCCAAGCCGTAGTGCCAAAGGAGATTAATTGGGACTGTGTCTTAATAGCCTAGGTGCCGCGGTGCTTCCAAAGTGATGATTCATCTTCCGCGCTCCCTTATATAAATTGTTTCTGGCCGTGGTCTTCATTACGTTTCCAAAACTTTTGAGAGCACATCGAGAGCGAAACTCTGCACTCTCTCTCTTGCATATTTCGGCAACCTTCCGAGGCGGTGTGTGGCGGTTCAAGGCGGTCTGAAGCTGATCATTGCGAGTTTCTTCATTTCCAGGTGATTTTTCAACCACCATACTTTCGTAAAAGCTTTTGAAATTTACAGTTTTCTTCCCTTTTGATATGATTTTGCTTTTTTGGTTCATTTGCTAGAAATCTAGGGTTTTGTTTGTACATTTTGTCCTTTCCCACGTATGCTACATATGAAATACATATAACTGTTCTTGGTGTTCATAATCGAACTCTTCGTATTCTGTGAGTTTGATCCTAAAAGTGATTAGAATTTAGATAATCAACTATTTAGGATAGAGGCCGCGACATGGTAGGATTTTAATAATCATTCTCGTGAATTCTTACAATCCTTCTGCGTAATACCGTGCCAAATGGCCGCGGTCCCTCAAATTATTATCCGCGACATAAAATCACCACCCTTGTAGTCTCGAACAGCCTTCAAACTTCCATGAAAATTTAGGAATGGCCGTGGCCAGGAATGCCTTGAAGCAATTCTATCTTATTACCGTGGCATCCTATGTTCTTCTGCTGTCATGGATGTGGCCGCGACTAGTAGGGACAGTACGAACCCATAAGTTCAAGTAATAGTCGGCCCTTAATAACTCGTTAGGGAAATAATTCCAAACGCTTTTCCAAGACCTATAAATAATTCTTCTGCGGCTTCTTAAAGTCTTTTACAAACCATACTAGCTGCGGTGCCTAACTGCGAACTCTGCTTTTCAGGTACTGCTGCAGCCATATGAGCTTTGACCCAAATGAGTTCCTGAGAGGCTTTTGGGAAAAACATTTTGGGACCTCTCCCCCGAGCTTACTTCCATGCCCCCTCTAAGATCAATAGGCCCTTGCAAACTAAAAGATTGCCCAAGCTGCGTGATACTTGACTCAGACTCCGTGGACTCTCCATCTCGGAAGGATTTCAAATCTCTGCCAATGGAAGAGGAAGCCAACTCAAGTACTCATCCAATGGGTGTAGGAGACAGTGCCGCGGCTGTTAGAAATAACCCAGGTGGAACATCTGGGAGAGCTGAGAGACCCTTGGCCGCGCTTCATATCCGCGGCTCCATGACCCAAGATTGGGTTGAGCAGGTGGCTGAGGCCTTTGAATTTCTAGAAAATTTGACGTGCTCAGCCCCTGCCGCAAACCAAAGACCATGCACGGTTCTATTCGATGATGGAATTTTCTTCCCTTTGCACGCCTTCATTTATGGGTTACGGCTTCCTGTTCCAGTTCCTATTCATCGGCTTTTTCAGGCAATGATCCTGGCCCCAGCACAGTTGGACCCTAATGGCTGGAGAGCCATTCTCGGTGCAGTTGTCCCTTGGGAGAATTTATTCAAAAAGGACATCACTCCCGCGGAGTTCTTCCACTTCTACCGCCCAAAGGAGAACTCAGTGAAGTTCGCGGTCTACTACTACCTCTCTAGCCGTGGCAGGGACGAGAACCTTTACACTGGGAGACCTACCAGTGTGAAAAACTAGAGGGGGAAATACTTCTACATCTCCGGCGAAGGCTGGGAGATGCACCCCGAGGAGAATGAAAGAGAAAAGACATATAGAATGCCGCGGCAATGGGGGTCTCCCTCAAAATTAGGTAGTAAGACTATAGAAACATCCTTTAATTTCACATAAATATGCATAACTTCCACTATCCTTTGAATCGTCTTTTCTTTCTGCAGCCCTTGACAATCTGCACTTGAACAAGCGACAGGAAAAAAGAGTTGTCGAGGCCGCGGAAGTTCCTGCTGAACACAAGAAGTTCGGCACACTTGTAACATCGGCAACCATATTTAAAGCGGGATTTTTCCCAAACAAATCCATTCCTCGACAAATGGGCGCAGAAGGTAATTAACTGCGCCATCATTTTTACTCCGCGGTCATTTATTCTCTTGAACTCATGCTATTCGTTTTCAGGTGAAGAAGTTGACAGGGAACTGCTAGCGGCGCAGATAGCGGAGATGGATGAGGGCACAGTCGTCCTAAATAATACTGCGTGGAGAAGAAAGAAGAAGAGGTCCAAGGCCAAGGGACCTTCCGCGGCTCCCTCCGGAGAAAATAATGCTTCCCCTGTCGTGGCTCCTGTCGAAAAAACAACAGCACCTATCGCGGATCAAATGGTTAATTATGAGAACCTTCCGCATGACCATTTTGATGACGACATAGGGGAAAACCTGGTCACGGCGGGCCTGATGTCAACCGATGTGCCCCTTCACTCATCCTTTCCTCCTCCGCCAACTGTTGTGGCGGTTAACGCGAACTTGCCACCTCCTCAATTCCGCGGAGAGTCTGGGCCTGATGGTAGACCAAGGCCCTAATTAAGGCAGCCTAACCCCAATTCTTCTTAGGACACTACCGCAAAGGCTGCGCGGAGAATGAAAAGAGCCTTGGATGCCGCAAACCTTGACAGGCTCGTGGGAGAAGATCATAATGATCTGGAGGATTGTGGCCTCCATAGCCTTCTGAGGGTACGTACTAGTTGTCATTCTTTAACTTTTTCATCTCGTATTTTTCCATATTTTTTCTAACGTCTTTTATTTCATGCCGCGGATGTGATTGTGATCCAGAAGAGGAAGTACGAGGCCTTGTACAGGTTGAAGGAGGGCGAGAAAAGTGCCCATGTTGCGGACTTGCAAGCTGCACGGACTTCTTATTTTGAGGCAGGGAAGAAGTCTGTTGCCGCGACTCTTTGGGAATCCCACATGGACCTTAAGAAAGCAACCAAGGTGAGAGAGGAAGCGGAGGAGAATTTTAAGCAAGCCGCGGAATCCCTGAAATCCTCCCAGGCCCAGACTGCCGAAGTCGCCCGTGTCGCGGAAATTTCAAATGCCAAGCTCGCCCTACTCCAGCAGAAATATGAAGAGTTGGAAGCTAAGTCCGCTCAAAAAGACGAAGATCATGCCGCGGCAATACAAAGGTTGGAGGTTGATCATGGTGACGCCCTCCAGCTAGCCATAGATCATGACTTGGAGTCATTAAAAGGCTCCAAGGTCTTCTTCCTTATTAATAAAAGGGCATACCTCCGCGGCTACTAGGAGCTGCGACAAAGATTTATTAAGAGGTTCCCTGAGGCCAAGGAGGAGGTCCTTGCCTGGAAGTTAAGCGATACCGAACATCAAGAGTGCATCGCTGAACTTAAGTCCGTGGCGAAAGAGAGAGCAAGGCTCAGGGCTGAGGCAGAGGCTGCGGACGGGGAGTCTGAGACTGCCGCGAGCGAAGAAGAGGCTGATGATGATGATGACGTAGCCTCTTAAACTCAATTTCTCTTGTATCATTAATATAGGGCTGCGTCCCTCCTTTTTGTGATCTCAACTTCTGTTGTGGCTGCGGCCTTAATTTTGTAATCTTTGGCTATTAATACCAAGGTTGCGGCCATATTTTTACCACTACGGTTGACTGCTTGATATTCCTTGCTCTTTTACATTGCATGTTTTACATTGCTTGCTATAATGAATGGTTGTACGTAACTGCTTTATTTTTGAAAATTCATCCGTGCCCCGATAGACATAACATTCTAAGTCCGCGGACAGAGATCCATTTCTTCGTAGTATGATTATTTGTCAATGTCTGAGCCCACATAAATGGTGCCATTTTACTCCCGTAGGACATCAACTGCTGTCACAAGGCAGCTGCGTGCAAGCCACAGCCCTTTATTATGCCGCGTCATTTTAACGTCATTACTTGGTTGCCGCGGACATGATTTCAAGGCGAAGCTTGCTGATTGCATGTATCCCCAGCTGCTTTCATTGCACCTGGTTGTCTCCAGCTGCTTTCATTGCACCTGGTTGTCTGAACCGTTTATCTTTTGTCATCCCATAACCAACATGGAACATGTAGAGAAAGCCTTTCCTTAGACTTTGTATAATTGATTCTCCTCCACTGTGGCATTTGACGCTGTGGCAGTTGTAGTTTTTTCATGCTTCAAGATGATGATGCGAGACACTATCAAGCTTCTCCAGGCTGGGTTATGTTCTAAGCCACCCACAGCTAATATGCGAGATACTATCAAGCCTGTCCAGGTTGGGTTATGTTATTAAGCCACCCACAACTAATATTCGAGATACTATCAAGCCTCTCCAGTCTGGGTTATGTTATTAAGCCACCCACAGCTAATATTCGAGATACTATCAAGCCTCTCCAGGCTGGGTTATGTTATTAAGCCACCCACAGCTGCTGATATATATAAAACCATCCTTGGATAGATATTATAAGCCTCCCGGCTCGTTGATGCATCCTCAAAGCTAAGAGCGAGCATTGTAAGCCCTCACGGCTGATTATGATTTTCAAAAGCTGAGAACGGGCATTATTAGTCCTCGTGGCTAATAAGAGCCCCTTGAATTCTTAGATGTTTTCGCGAATATGATCATCAGAAGATAACATGTAGTTTCACATTGCGAGGGGAACTTCTGAGCTACTGAAGGTCGTAATCCCTCAATAAGTCCATCCCAAAGTAGAATAATCCTTCGAGATAATTTTGTTATTCTTCCTCTAGAATCTATTTAATACAAAAAGTCTTTTTGTGAGATAACAGATTATGAAACCAAGAGAAATATCAGATATGGCAAAAATTGCTAATTCATATATATATATATATATATATATATATATATATATATGCTTTAGCTAATGACTTTGTTAACAAAACATAAAGTCTTGAGTATTAAGGCTACAATGAGCTTCATAAAACACAAAAAGAAACAGTTGAAATTGGAAAGACTAAGGATGAGGTGCGACATGCAGCCTCTGTTAGGTCTGGCTGGGTCCTTTATGCATTCTTTAAGAATCACTGTAGCATCCCTTGCCCAATTAGCCTTTCAACTTCATCTTTCAGAGCATAGCATCGCTCTGTGTCATGGCCATGGTCCTGATGGAATTTGCACCAGGTAGCTTTGTTCCTCTTGTGGGGTGGAGCTCTCAACTTTTCTGGCCACCTCAAAAGCTTGTCCTCTTTGATGAACTCAAAGATCTCTTCAATTGGGAAAATAAATGGCGTATAGACGCCCGGTTTTTTCTCTGATTTCTCTGTTCTCCTTTTCTGACTTCTGCCAATTGATTCCGCGGCTTCTTTAACTGCCGCGGCAGACAAAACCTTTTCCTCTGAACCCGCGCCTGTATTTCTAGAGGCCGCGGCCTCTATCATTAGCACCCTCTGAGTTAGGTAATTGACCTGGGTCTGAAGTGAGGCATGGTTGTCATAGAGGTGATTAAGGTGATTGTACAGTTGCACAATCTCATCCTTGACTTCCGCGCTCTGGCTGGATCCTCCTTCCATTTCTGCTTTTGTTAGTCTTTATAAAGTATATAGAATATGAGACAAAACTAACAGAAGTGAGTGATCACAGGAATATTGAAAAAAGGGGAATTTGAACTGCTCCATGATATGCCGACGAGGCCGCGGCCAGTATGGCACATAAGTGCACTGCCGCTGCCCTTTAATGTTATTCACCAAGGTCGATCCGAAGGCCACTTAAGTCCTTCCCCCGGTGATTTTGAACTGCTGTAATAGGTTCGTACTAGTAGGGGTCGTGGTGCTAGAGGCTGTTGAACTTACATGCCTCGGCTTGGCTAGGCCGCGGAGAGATCCTAAGTCGAGCCCAGGAACTGATATTTTCTCCCCCAATATGCGAAGAAAACCTACTAGGGTCCATTGATGATAGAATTACCTTACGGTGCGCAATACGGCATAACTTCAATGAAAACCCCTAGATCATTGGAAGATGGCAACAAAAATGGGAGTAAATATAGCCCTTCCCTAATCATCCACCTTTTCGGGACTAAAGTCCACCATGCCTTCAACATTATCTAGATGGAATGATATCACAGGGGTATGTAAAATAGATCCAAAGCCATCAATTGAAGATCCAAAGACAGATCCAAAAATATGAAATACCCGTTAAGGGGGGGCGAATGTAAAGCGGAGCCCAATAACCAGTAACCAATCCGTGAGAAGATGATCCATAGGACCCTCAGGGGTCGAATAAGGTGTTTAAGAACTCATTTATGTAGAGAAACAAGATTGAAATATCTTTATTCCCACAGACGGCGCCAAACTGATGATACGAGAAATCGGCCATAAGGCGTTCTCATACCAGCAAGTCGAGAGTAAAGTGTGTGTTAAACAAGTAAAGTAAGAAAATAGAGGGAAGACAAGATATAGAGTGGTTCAGCCTTTAAAATAGGCCTACATCCACTGTGTTGCTCCATTCTCATTATGTGTGTTGCATTGTACAATATAATCATGCCTGAAGAGGCGTACAAGTATGAGAATAAAGGTGAATACATTGCGGTATTGCAGATTTCGGTGAGCCCGGGAGGTGGCTGCGATGTAGATGTGTGGCCTCCAAGAGATATGTTGAGGTCGCTTAGAGAGAATCGGTATTTCAAAGCCTGCCCTGGTCGGGTATGGAATCGATCCTTTTCCTTCTAGGTGTTGTCCTCTATTTATGAGGAAATGTGTTGAGTCGCATGCCCTAAGCACGTGGCGTATACTAAGTCTAGAGCAGTTGCGGATAAAGGTGGTACGACCTACAAAGCAAGCAGTGTTGCAGGCTGCTGGAGGGGTGTCATGCACCATACGGTGGAGCTCCGCGGCCTACAATGGATAGGGCTGCACCCCATGCCATCTAGTCCTGATGGGATGTCGTACCAAGTGAGTTCTGGTCGCGCCCTGAATGAGGTCTGGCCGCGGCCTGTTTGACATATGATGCCTACGAACTCGAGAAGAGTACATTCCGTGGCAGGGTGTTATATTTGTACTCTCAACGAAGAAGGGTATTTAGCCTGGAGAAGAATCAGGCAATCTAGGAAGAAGTCGAGAAGTTACAAAAGGCCTCCTTCATTAAAGATGTCAAATATCCTGACTAGTAATCAATGTTGTTATGGTAAAAAGAAGAATAAAAAGTGGAGGATGTGTGTAGATTTCACATATCTCAATAAAGCTTTCCTAAAAGATCATTTTCCCTTTCCCCGAATTGATCAGCTGGTGGATGCTACCTCAGGGCACGAGTTACTAAGCTTTATGGATGCTTACTCCGGTTATAACCAGATTAAGATGAAACCAGAAGACAGGGAGAGTACTTATTTTACTACCCCAAGGGGAACATACTGCTATAATATCATGCTATTTGGACTTAAAAATCCAAGCGCTACGTACCAGAGGTTGATGAATAAAGTCTTCGCATAGAAAATCGACAAAAACATGGAGGTTTACGTCGACGATATGCTAAATAAGAGCAAGAAATTTGCCGACCATCTATTTGACCTCGGCTAAACCTTTGATTAATTGGACAAATATAAGATGAAATTCAACCCGATGAAAGGTGTAGGAGGGTAGTGAGACTAGGGTCTATGAATAACTGGAAAGGGTAAGGCGTGACCCACTCCAATGGACGCTGTCTGCAAGGTTCTCAATAACTTCTGGAGCAACTTCTGATGAGACCTTCTCCTTTTGGTAAAAATGGAGCTCAAGATGGAACTCCCTCCCTGCAAGAAGATGAACTTCCACAACTATAATAGTAATTTTTCTCAAGAGGAGCTCCCGAGAGTGATGGATGTCAGTAGGGAGTGAAAGAACAAGGCACTTAGCACTTAAAGATAGAGCAGGGAGAGAATATTAGGGAGGTTCTGGTGTGATTTTGACAGAGGGACTTTGCTATTGAGTTTTTCTCTCTCTTATGACCTTGCCCAGGGGTCCTATTTATACTTGGGCACTAAGGCTGGGTTGGAACTTTTGGCGCCAAAACTTAGAGGGTTGGTGAGGGACAAAGTCTGCAGTGTACTATTTATCCCTACCTGCAGGCAGTTCTGCCTGTCCCCTCTGGCAGATGCTACCTGGCACCGACCAAAGTTCAAAAGCAAATATGTCTTCTAATGGACAAAAAATAACTGATTTGCTAAATATCTTTTGAAACGATAACTTTTGATAAAAACTTTGTAAACTTGAGGGGGGGGGGCTCGAGGACCACCTCCTCTAAAATCTTTGTAAGCTTGATGGGGGTCTTGAGGACCCCCTTCTAAAATCATTTTTCTTGAGAGGGGTTTAGTAGACCCTCTCCTTTAAAATCATTTTATAAACAGTTCTTTTCTTCTGAGTAGCTAGCCCTTTGGCTTCTCACTTCACTTGTGACTAAGTGTGAGGTGTGTGAGGACTGGGCGACCCTAGTGTCGCCTACTAGTATTCTCTCAATCCTATAGTTCTAAGTGGTTGAGCTTGCTCAACATACCTTGTCCCTCAGCCGCCAAGCCAAGACTCCCAGGAGGTCCCAACTAGCTTGCTTGAGCCCTGCTTGCTCAACTAGGCAACCTATACAAGAAAGCAAAGTGATAATACTTTTGTTATTTTAAAGAATGACGTTTCATGATGAGGAGTTGCTCGTGGTATCCACTCCTTAACCTGGCCACCCTGGGTGGGTTCCTTCTCAATATGAGTTTCTGTCAGAACCCTTGTGGTGGGACTTCTCAATCTTCAACTTTTGCGGAGGCCCTTGAGGGGCACCTCTCGAATGTCATTGCTGGAGTGGTCTTTACAGTGGCAGGGACCCTTGCAGCGGCACATCTCAATCTTGGACTTCTGCGGTGGCCCTTGCAGGGAACCTCTCAGATGTCATTGCTGCAGTGACCTTTGCAGTGGCAGTGACCCTTGCAGAAGCACTCCTCAATCTTGGACTTCTGCGGTGGCCCTTGCGGGGCACCTCTCGAATGTCATTACTGCAGTGACCCTTGCAGTGGCACTTCTCAATCTTGGACTTCTGCGGCGGTGTCCCTTGGGGGCACCTCTCGAATGTCATTGCTGTAGTGACCCTTGCAGTGGCAGTGACCCTTGCAGTGAAACTTCTTAATCTTGAACTTCTGTGGTGGCCCTTGCGGGGCACCTCTCGAATGCCATTGATGCAGTGACCCTTGCAGTGGCAGTGACCCTTGTAGTGGCACTTCTCAACCTTGGACTTCTGCGGTGGCGGCCCTTGCGGGGCACCTCTCGATTGTAATTTCTGCAGTGACTCTTGCAGTGGCAGTGACCCTTGCAGTGGCACATCTCAACCTTGGAATTCTGCTGTGGCGGCCTTTGCGGGGCACCTCTCGAATGTCATTGCTGCAGCGACCCTTGCAGTGGCACTTCTCAATCTTGGACTTCTGTGGCGGTGGCCCTTGCGGGGCGCTTCTCGAATGTCATTGCTGCAGTGACCCTTATAGTGGCAGTGACCCTTGCAGTGGCACTTCTCAATCTTGGACTTCTGCGGCAGTGGCCCTTGCGGGGCACCTCTCGAATGCCATTGCTGCAGTGACCCTTATAGTGGCAGTGACCCTTGCAGTGGCACTTCTCAATCTTGAACTTCTGTGGTGGCCCTTGCGGTGCACCTCTCTAATGTCATTTCTGTAGTGACCCTTACGGTGGCCCTTCTCGACTTGGACCTCTGCAGCGACTCTTACAGTAGCCCTTCTCGACTTGAGTTTCTGCCGAGACCCTAGGGTGGTTCCTCCTCAATATGAGTTTCTGCCGGGACCCTGGGGGGTTCCTGCACAATATGAGTTTCTGCCGGGACCCTAGGGGTTTCTACTTAATACGAGTTTCTGTCGGGACCCTGGGTGGGGTTCCTTCTCAATATGAGTTTCTGCCGGGACCCTAGGGGTTCCTTCTCAATATGAGTTTCTATCGGGACCCTGGGGTGGTTCCTGCTTAATATGAGTTTCTATCGGGACCCTAGGGGTTCCTGCCCAATATGAGTTTCTGCCGGGACCCCGGGGGGTTCCTGCTCAATATGAGTTTATGTCCGGACCCTGGGTGGGTTTCTTCTCAGTATTTATAATAAAATAATATTTTTACTTTTTTATAGGTAGACACCCTTCTACATTAGCCCCTCGTGCAACTTTTTTTAGGTTGGGTAGACCAAAAAAGTTTTGTACGCCATAAAGTCGATTTTTATTTTTTTATTTTGAGGGACCCTAGGGTTCCTTCATCATTCCCCCTTAGGGTCATTAAATGTATTGTCACTTCATCCCAAGTTTTGTAGATGAGGCCACTTATAGTGGACCTCCTTATCTGGGTATCAACATGGGCGGAAGGGTTACTCGCAGTGAGCCCCTCGTTCTTGGCCTTGTTTTGTGGAATTTTTTCTAGGTCGGAGGGGTTGTGCACCGTGAGCCCCTCACCCTTGGCCTTCTTCTGTGGCCTTCCATCTTGGGCGGAAGGGTTGCTCGCGGTGATCCCCTCGCCATTGGCCTTCTTCTGTGGCTTCTATCTTGGACGGGGGGGTTGCTCGCGGTGAGACCCTCGCCCTTGGCCTTTTTCTGTGGCCTTCTATCTTGGGCGGGGTCGCCCTTGCCGTTATTCTGTGTCCTTCTTTCTTGGGCGGAGAGGTTACTCGCGGTGAGCCCCTCGCCCTTGGCCTTCTTCTGGGGCCTTTCATCTTGGGCGGAGGGGTTGCTCGCGGTGGGCCCCTCTCCCTTGGCCTTCTTATGTGGCCTTTCACCTTGGGCGGAGGGGTTACTCGCAGTGGGCCCCTCTCCCTTGGCCTTTCATTTTGGGCCTTTCATCTTGGGCGGAGGGGTTGCTCGCAGTGAGTCCCTCGCCCTTGGCTATTTTCTGTCAGACATGCAATCTTGGGCAGGTGGAGTCACTCTAAGTGGGTCCCCACCCTCCAAGCTTATTTTATTATTTGTTCACTTGTTTGAGGACTTCTCAATATTAGCCCCCTCGTGCAAAAGTGTCTTGTAATCTCGAGAGACTTGTGCACGAAATTATCGTACCCTTTATTCATACTTGGCAGTTGCTCAAGACTATGAGTGCTCTGATGCCCTTGGAGCCTTAGGTACTAAACAATTGTACCTTATGTTTGTACTTGGCTTTTGCTCAAGACTGTGAGCGCTCCGGCGCTCATGGAGCCTTAGGTGCTAAACTGTCGCACATGTACTTATACTTGGAAGTTGCTCAATATTGTGAGCGCTCCGATGCCCTTGGAGCCTTAGGTTCTCAACTGGCACACCTTATATTTATACTTAGCAATTTCCTCAATACTGTGAGCGCTCCGGTGCCCTTGGAGCCTTAGGTACTAAACTGTCATACCTTATATATATATTTGGCAGTTGCTCAATATGATGAGCAGTCTGTTGCCCTTGGAGCATGAGGTACTAAACTGTTGTACCTTATATTTATACTTGGTAATTTCTCAGTACTGTGAGCGCTCCGGTGCCCTTGGAGCCTGAGGTGCTCCTCTGGAGCACCTTATTTTTATACTTGACACTTGCTCAAGTTTGTGAGAGCCCCGGTGCCCTTGGAGCCTCAGGTTCTCAACTGGCGCACCTTATATTTATACTTGGAAATTGCTCAATACTGTGAGCACTCCGGTGCCCTTGGAGCCTTAGGTACTAAACTGTCGTACCCTATATTTATATTTGGCAGTTGCTCAATATGATGAGCGCTCCGGTGCCCTCGGAGCCTTAGGTACTAAACTGTCGTACCTTATATCTATATTTGACGCTTGCTCAATACTCTGAGTTGCTCTATTTTATGTCAGAACTTCAAGATTGAACTTACCCCCTTCTAACTGTGGGGTATTTGCATATGACATGAGCAAGTTAAAATTTTGAAGTTTACCCTCTAACTGTGGGGTACTTGCATATAACTGAGCAAGTTAAAATTTGTAAGCTGCATATAACTGAGCAACTTAAAATTTTGAAGCTGCCCCTCTGACTGCAGGGTACTTGCATATAACTGAGCAAGTTAACATCTTGGAAGTTGCCCCTCTAGCTGTGGGGTACATGCATATAACTGAGCAAGTTAAAAAATTTTGGAAGCGGCCCCTCTAGCTGTGGGGTACTTGCATATAACTGAGCAAGTTAAAATTTTGAAGTTGACCCTCTAACTGCGGGGTACTTGCGTACATGTGAGCAAGTTAAGATTTGGAAGCTACCCCTCTAACTATGGGGTACTTGCATATAGGCTGAGCAAATTAATATTTTTAAACTTCCTCTCTAACTGCGGGGTACTTTCATATAGGCTGAGCAAGTTAAAATTTGGAAGTTTCCTCTTCTATTTGTGGGGTACTTGCATATAGGTTGAGAAAGTTATGACTTTTTAGCGCAGCCCCACATGACCGTGGGGTACCTCCTAGCGTAACCCCATGTGACTTTGGGGTATATTTTTTTATGCACATTCATTTATTAGGGAATATCTAGGAGATGGGGTTACACCTTCTCCTTCCCATAAATTTTGTATAAAATTTCACATATATCATAAGTAAAGAAATAATTATTTCTTTATACTGAAAATTTCCCTTGGTCTCCAGGGTCTTTGTTCCAAATTTTTCTTAGGAACCTTTTTGTCTTATAAAAATAACAAGTTTAGAGAGGGGGGGTAGACCCACTTCTTTCTATTTCTGAAAACTGGTCAAGTAAAGTTTTCTTGAGAACAGAGGTTAGGACTTGTTCTATAGGCTATAAATTTGTATTGAATAATAAATAAAAAATGTAGTGAATTTTTTTTATTATTATTTGGATAACCTCCTGCTGGTCCTGTCGGGTCTTAGGGACTTTACTCATTATAGTTTTACTTTGGGGTTCGATATCCCCCCAAGTATGATGAGGAAAGTTCCTTATACCATGGGCCCTCTTCTAATCTAGTAGAGGTTCTACCCTTCTTTTAAGAAAAGAACACATAAATCTGGTGTACCCACCGCACAATGTAGGTAAATGAGTCATGTACAAAATTTCAAGTGCCAATAAAAATAATGAGTATTACTTTTCTTCATTGCACTCAGAGTTTATATTTCTTACAAGAAGTGTACTCATTAAACTAGAGCGGGCTATTCAAACTTTTTAAGAAAATGAAACTTGTGAGGAGTTAGGCATAGTACCTTCTCAGTCGTGGTGATGAGAATGTATGTAGACGACAGATTAAATTTTGGGGCGAGGACTTGTACGGGTCCCTCGCCACTGCCTGTAATGGCGGGGGTTCCTTGCGTTAAAGTCCCCTTCTTGGAACTGAATTTACTGTTGGTTCCTCGCACCCACAGGTTATTGAGGAGGGCTCCTCGCTTCTGGGTTCCTTACTTGTCACTACGAATGAGGGGGTTGTTTGCTGATGAGGGTTCTTCTCTTGGAGTCCCCAAGCCCCTTCTTCACTGGGTTCCTCGTTGGAACATAGAGCTACTGGTAGTTCCTTTGGCGAGGTGCCACCCACGGGGTTTCATCACTTGGAGATTGTGCCCGCGAATTCCTCATCTTAGGAGTAATTTTTTTTTCATATAAGCGTTCCTCTAATTTTGGGACTTCATTACTTTTGGGTTCCTCAACCGTGGTATCTCATCTAGAGAGATGAGTTTTGATCCCAAATCTTTAGGAGCCACTATTGGTGAGACATGAGGAACGAGGGTCCCTCGTCGGAGGCCGCTGTTGACGCCATTCTGATTTCACCACAATTTGGGACTTCGTTTGTTTTTATGGGTTCCTCGATCGGGGGTACCACGTCTAGAGGAACATATTTTGTTCCTAAATCTTTGGGGGCCACTGTTGGTGAGACCTTTGGGTTTGGAACATTATCTGGCATGGGTTCCTCATTGAGGGGTGTAACTGGCGAGGAGGTAATATCTGATTTAGTTCCTCGTCGCATGTATTTTTTCAATCAAGGGTTTCTTCAGTTGAGCAGGCGGTGCCTTTGGGTTCTTTGTTAATTTTTTTTTCAAACAGGGGCTCTTCTTGAGCCAACTCCTAATGGGGCATCTGAATTTGAGCTCGAGGATGGGGTAAGATTGTCACAAATTTGATGTTTGGGGATAAGACCGTAGAGGGTTCCTCGCCACTAGATGTAGATGGAGTGAGGGGCAAACATTTGCGTGGGGGTTTTGATCTGGCCTTGGGTTCCTCGCCAACTGCTATCACCGTGGGGGGTACGCTGTCACTCGTGGTTCCTCGTGTTGTTGTTTCCTTGAGGGGTATTCCGTCAATCGAGTATTCCTCGCGATCCACCTGTTGGTGGGTTCCTCGCCCACTACGAATTCCTCACACTTTTTTTTTGTCGAGGGTTTACATTCTTTAAGTTCCTCACTAAAAGAAATAGTTTTTTTTATAAGGGGCCCTCGCGCGTCGTTAGTATCTTTGAGCTCAACTCGTTGCATGCCGTTTGAGGGCTTGGTGAGGCGACCATCAACGATTTGGGTTGTATGAGTTCCTCGCGCGAGTCCCTGAATACAGAGGCTTCCTCGCTTCTGTTCCTCGTTCGTTGTTCCACACATTGTGGGTTCCTCATATCTGGGGTTACTATTGCGCGCCCCTCACTTGGGTTTTTTTTGTCCACCATATCTATATCCTCTACAGTCTTGGCCTTATTTCCTAACGCCCCCATGAGGGGTTCCTCGAGCGCCGAGGGTTTCTTACGGGTTCCTCGCCCCAAACAATTATGGTAAATTCGAGTTCTTTGACCGCTTATAGTACCTCGGGTTCCTCGTGTTCTGCCCCAGCCTTAGGGGTTCCTCGTCTATCAGACCATTAGGGATCAGGGGTGTCTCGACAACCGATTTGGTCGAGGGGTCCTCGTCTATCAGACCATTAGGGATCAAGGGTGTCTTGACCTGTGACTAGTGTCTAGACGCGGAGGGTTCCTTGTCTGTTGGAACCAGTGTTGGAGAGAGGGGGTCTCGACAGTCGTGATTATTCTTGAAGAAAGGGGGGTCTTGACCTGTGACAGCATGGTAGTTTCCTCTTCACAGACCCATTCAACTAAGGGTTCCTCGCAGTCTGTTGTCGTGTTCGCGGGTGCCTCGTTAGAAGCTGGGGGTCTCGATGTCGGCGAGAAGGGGGTCTCGACATCGGCTGGTGGTTTCTTGCGTGGTAACTCGGGTGGGGGTTCTTCACGAAATGTGTTGTTTGCTGAAAATTTTCCACGAGACCCTTTTTATACTGTGGGTTCCACGCCGGAAGCGTCATTGGCACTTCGTATTTTGGGTGAGGGTGTCTCGACCTCTTGTCGCTTCGAGGGTTCCGCGTCCCAGGGTGTCTCGCCTATGTTGGCATTATAGAGAGTATGGTGTTAACCGCGGGTTCCTCACTACCCACTTTATTGGTGGGTTCATCCTGTGCTGGTGATTTGGGGATTAGAGGTTTCGCACCTTTTGAGAGTTCCACTAATGGACCCACTGTCGAGGGTCCCTCGTCATTAACTGCTGCTACCACGGGTTCTTGTCTTAAGGGTTACTCATCGCTATCATTAAGCGAGAGGAGTTCCTCGACCATACCGAATTCCTCGCCAAACACTTAAGGTTATGGGGGTTCTGCCAGTGAACTTGATTATTGTCACAACTTGCTCCGGCGCCGTCCTTCGCGACTGAGCTACTTCTGCCGGAATCGCTGTCGGAATGGCTGCCCCTCCAGAGGGGGCTGCTGGTGGTGTTACACAATCTTGACCCAAACATGCTAAGTCTAACAAAAACATACTCATAAGCCTCTGCCACCGGAGCTGCTACAAGTGAGCTGGTCTGCCCTCCCGGAGGAGCAGGTACCTTTGCTCCGGTCACCACCACATCCACCTGAGTGCCCTAGTCTCTTTGAGCTCCATTCCCACGTGAAATGTCCTCAAACACTAGCTACTTAGAAACATTAAAACCTTATTTGTCCATGTAAATGAGGATTCCTCCCCAGCGGAGTCGCAAAATGTAGGAGGCTAGTGAGGCTGGGTTCTCTGAATAACTGGAAAGGGTGAGGTGTGTCCCACTCCAATGGACGCTGTCTGCAAGGTTCTCAAGAACTTCTGGAGCAACTTCTGATGAGACCTTCTCCTTTTGGTAAAAATGGAGCTCAAACTGGAACTCCTTCCCTGCAAGAAGATGAACTTCCACAACAATAATAGTAATTTTTCTCAAGAGGAGAACCACAGAGTGATGGCTATCAGTGGGGACTGAAAGAACAAGGCACTTAGCACTTAAAGGGAGAGCAGGGAGAGAATACTAGAGAGGTTCTAGTGTGATTTTTATAGAGTGACTTTGCTATTGAGTTTTTCTCTCTCTTATGACCTTGCCCAGGGATCATATTTATACTTGGGCACTAAGGCTGGGTTGGCACTTTTGGCGCCAAAACATAGAGGGTTGGTGAGGGACAAAGTCTGCAATGTACTATATGTCCCTACCTGTAGGCAGCTCTGCGTGTCCCCTCTGGCAGATGCCACCTGGCGCCGACCAAAGTTCAAAAGCAAATATGTCTTCTAATGGAGACAAAATATCTGATTTGCTAAATATCTTTTGAAACGATAACTTTTGGTACAAACTTTGTAAACTTGAGGGGGGGTCTCGAGGACCACCTCTTCTAAAATCTTTGTAAGCTTGATGGGGGTCTTGAGGACCCCCTTCTAAAATCATTTCTCTTGAGAGGGGTTTAGAGGCCCCTCTCCTTTAAAATCATTTTATAAATAGTTCTTTTCTTGTGAGCAGCCAACCCTTTGGCTGCTCACTTCACTTGTGACTAAGTGTGAGGTGTGTGAGGACTGGGCGACCCTAGGGTCTCCTACTAGTATTCTCTCAATCCTATAGTGCTAAGTGGTTGAGCATGCTCAACATACCTTGTCCCTCAGCCACCAAGCCAAGACTCCTAGAAGGTCCCAACTATCCTGCTTGAGCCCTAATTGCTCAACTAGGCAACCTCTACAAGAAAGCAAAGTGTTAAAACTGTTGTTATTTTAAAGAATGACGTTTCATGATGAGGAGTTTCTCGTGGTAGCCACTCCTCATCCTGGCCACCCTGGATGGGTTCCTTCTCAATATGAGTTTCTGTCGGAACCATTGCGGTGGCACTTCATAATCTTGAACTTCTGCGGAGGCCTTTAAGAGGAACCTCTCGAATGTCATTGTTGCAGTGACCTTTGCAGTGGCAGTGACCCTTGCAGTGGCACTTCTCAATCTTGGACTTCTGCGGTGACCCTTGCGGGGAACCTCTCGGATGTCATTGCTGCAGTGACCTTTGCAGTGGCAGTGACCCTTGCAGCAGCACTTCTCAATCTTGGACTTCTGCGGTGGCCCTTGCGGGGCACCTCTCGAATGTCATTGCTGCAGTGACACTTGCAGTGGCACTTCTCAATCTTGGACTTCTGCGGTGGTGGCCCTTGCGGGGCACCTCTCGAATGTCATTGCTGCAGTGACCCTTACAGTGGCAGTGATCCTTGCAGTGAAACTACTTAATCTTGAACTTCTGCGGTGGCCCTTGCGGGGCACCTCTCGAATGTCATTGTTGCAGTGACCCTTACAGTGGCAGTGACCCTTGAAGTGGCATTTCTCAACCTTGGAATTCTGCAGTGGCGGCTCTTACGGGGAACCTCTCGAATGTCATTGCTGCAGTGACTCTTGCAGTGGCAGTGACCCTTGTAGTGGCACTTCTCAACCTTGGACTTCTGTGGTGGCGGCCCTTGCGGGTCACCTCTCGAATGTCATTGCTGCAGTGACCATTGTAGTGGCACTTCTTAATCTTGGACTTCTGCGGCGGTGGCCCTTGTGGGGCACCTCTCGAATGTCATTGCTGCAGTGACCCTTACAGTGGCAGTGACCCTTGTAGTGGCACTTCTCAATCTTGGACTTCTGTAGCGGTGGCCCTTGCGGGGCACCTCTCGAATGTCATTGCTGCAGTGACTCTTGCAGTGGCAGTGACCCTTGCGGTGGCACTTCTCAATCTTGAACTTCTGCAGTGGCCCTTGCGGGGCACCTCTCGAATGTCATTTCTGCAGTGGCCCTTCTCGACTTGGACCTCTGCAGCGACTCTTGCAGTAGCCCTTCTCGACTTGAGTTTCTGCCGAGACCCTTGGGTGGTTCCTCCTCAATATGAGTTTCTGCCGGGACCCTGGGGGGTTCCTTCTCAATATGAGTTTCTGCCGGGACCCTCGGGTGGCTCCTCCTCAATATGAGTTTCTATTGGGACCCTAGGGGTTTCTGCTCAATACGAGTTTTTGTCGGGACCCTGGGTGGGGTTCCTTCTCAATATGAGTTTCTGCCGGGCCCCTATGGGTTCCTTATCAATATGAGTTTCTACCGAGACCCTGGGGTGGTTCCTGATGAATATGAGTTTCTATCGGGACCCTGGGGGGTTCCTGCCCAATATGTGTTTCTACCGGGACCTCGGGGGGTTCCTGCTCAATATGAGTTTCTGTCGGGACCCTGGGTGGGTTTCTTCTCAGTATTTATAATAAAATAATATTTTTACTTTTTTATAGGTAGACACCCTTCTACAAAAGGCATATTCGGTGTATGAGAAGGAATGTTCCTCGGGTATATTGTGAATCAACGAGGCATCGAAGAAAATCCTGACAAGATCAAAGCTCCGCTGGAATTATGATCTCCATCTATGAAGAAGGAAGTGCATAGCCTGACAGGCCATGTCGCAGCTCTTAATAGGTTTGTATCAAGAGCAACGGACAGATGTCTCCCATTCTTCAAGATTCTCAAAACAACTTTCGAGTGGAACGATGAGTGCGAGAAGGAATTTCAAGAATTGGATAAATATTTGGGGACACCTCCACTGTTATCGAGGTCGGTGCTGGGAGAAATATTATACTTGTATCTGGCTACCTTGGAGAGCACCGTTAGTTCAGCATTGATAAGAATAGAGGAAGGAGTGCAAAAACTAGTGTACTACACCAGCAAAGCATTCCGAGAAACTGGAGCTTGTATGAGATACCTGTGTGGAACTTGTATGTTGATGGCTCCTCATGTGCAACAGGAAGTGGAGCTGGAAAAATTCTTAACATCCCTGATGGATTAGATGTCGAGTACGCTCTGCGCTTTCAATTTAAAGCCTCTAATAATGAGGCCGAATATGATGCCCTGATCGTGGGCCTTAGCTTAGCAAAAATATTGCACGTCGAGCAAGTAACCGTGTTTAGTGATTCATAATTAATTGTACATCAGATTCTGGGGTTGTACGCAGCGAAGGGAGACTTGATGACAAAATACCATACCCGAGCTATGGAGATTATGTCCACCTTTACTGCAGTTTGTTTTGTTAGGATATCAAGATTGGAGAATGTGAGGGATGATGCATTAACTCGGTTAGCCTCACCTACTCTCATCGAGATATGAAGAGTAATGCCTATCGAGATATTGGCTGAACGGAGCATAGATGAAGATTTATTGGTGAAATTCATTACCCTAGATATGGGGCCATCCTGGATGGATCCCATCAGGGCATACATCGAAGAAGGTGTTGTGGCAACTGACTACCTTGAAGCCAAGAGGTTGAAGTTCAAAGCTTCTCAATATGTACTAAATAATGGCATTTTGTACAGAAAGGGTATCATTGGAGATTTAAAGAGATGTGTACATCCCTCTAAAGTAAAAAACCTGGTTGAAGAGGTTCATGAAGGCTGTTATGGAGCTCATGTGGCAGGACAGACTCTCTTACAGAGGCTAACGATGTAGGGATATTATTGGCCAATGATGAGGGCTGACTGCACAACCTATGCGAAGAAATGCGATAAGTGCTAGCATTTCTCTTTTGTTCGAAGAACCCCCCATGCATTGTTAACACCCATAACATCCCCTTGCCCATTTGCTATGTGGGGTATAGACTTGGTCGGACCTTTGCTGACCACCAGATGAAGGTTTAAATATCTGGTAGTCATTATTGACTATTTCACCAAGTGGGTTGAGGCCAAACCTCTCATTGATATGTATGAAAAAGTTTATCAGATCATTTGGAAGAACATTATCTGCAGGTATAGTCTACCGCATGCTTTCATTACAGACCATGGTACCCAATTTGACAGTGAGGAATTCACTGCATATTATCACTAATATAATGTCCAGAAGATTCATTCTTCACCAGGCCACCCACAGAGTAATGGGAAAACTGAAGTGACGAACATGACTCTACTGAACGGCTTGAAGAAATGACTGAACGACGTAAAAGGAAACTGGATAAATGAGCTACATTCCGTGCTTTACACATATCGCACAACACCCCGAATAGCCACTGGGGAATCGCCCTGCATGCTAGCCTTTGTAAGCGAAGCAGTTATTCCAGTTGAATTGGGTCTACCTACACATAGGGTACTCAATTTCAACTCTCCTATAAGCAATTTGATGAGACATTTAGACCTGGACATGCTCGAGGAAGTTCGAGAAGAGGCAATAATCAGTAATTCCGTCTACCAACGGAGAAAAACCATGTTTTACAACAAAAGAGTGAAGAAATGTGATCTCAAAGAGGGGGATTATGTAGTCAAGAGGGTTATACAGAAGCATAATAAGATAAAAGACAACTGGCAGGGTCCCTATCGAGTCACTACAGTTGTTCTCCCTGGTGCTTTCAAAATAGAAACTTTAAAGGGAGAGGAATTTAAAAATGCATGGAATGCAAAGCATTTGCGCAAGTATTATCAGTAATACAGACTTATATGTACACATTTCTATTTACATGAATAAAAGTGTTGGTTTTTCCATATTCCCTTTTTGTTTAATATTTTTTGGAGTACTAGTGCTACACACTACATCAATTTCGGTTGATCAACATCAGCAACCACCAATTAAAGTTGGTCAGCATTCAACAACCACCAACTCCGGTTGGTCAGCACTAATAAATTTGACAAACAAAGTTGGAATAAACATCATATAAGGCAAAGCCTGTTTGATCACGGATGATCTAAAGAGATATCCCAAACTAGGCAAAAAGATGGGTGATCGCACGGGGAATCTACTATCTAGGCACCAAGTTAATCCCAACGTGATTACTACAACTAAGTAGGAACATGGGATGAAACTCACCCCATTGATTAGGCACTAATGGGTGATAAGACACTACCACTAGGAAGCAAATGGGGCAAGCTTCATTGTCTAGGAAAAACAGGACAAAGTGTCCCTCTCTGACACACCCCCACCCAGTTACTTATAATTAAGTTTGAAAGTCAAAGTGAGTCAAACCATAATTAATCTAACCAAACCATAATCACGAGTTTTGATTTCAGAGTCATCATTGTAAATCCATATAACTGAAAACATTTTAACAACATCAGAGTAATCATGTCCATAAAAACTTTCTTGAAGGATAAGTTAACTTAATTACATCATTTACATTTACACAAAATCATAGTTTCTCCCATTCCTGGCTAACCCAACCCGACCTCCTAGATTTGGCAGTGACATCGCATTACCTGAAAAATGTGAACATAGGAACCATGAGCAAAAATAGCCCAGTGAATGCATCACTACTAAACTACTGCATGAATTTAAATGCAATAAATCATGTCCATATAGTTATGTATTAACTTATCCGGCTCATTCATAATGAATGACCAACTTTTTCGAATCATGATTCACATATCCTGTCTAAATAGACAATTCTCCCCCATTCCTCGTTGAGGAGTAATCCCTTGTCATTAATAGACAAATCTCCCCCATTCTGGGTCGGGGAGTAACCTCCCATTTCGGTAAATAGAAATGAACAATTTCATATTCATTATATTATGATCATACCAACAACACGATACAAATAGCTCTTTCCAGTGAGTACACTCACCTTGGTTGACAACTATGTATTCACGTTTCCTTCTGGTGGAGCTGAACTGGGTTGATTATAACTTACACCTGTCAATCCAACTAAATCAGTATTGAACCTCAATCATAAATATTATCCTAACATAATTATGTAACTTTCCATGACTATACATCAACAATATAATTCCAATTAAGTCACATGCCATAAAATATAAGTAAAGGCAAAACAATGATATACATATTGATAAAGTTATGGACATTCAACCGTAGGAAATACCTTATAAGGAATTTATAACCAAAGTCAAGTAAACATGATATTATACTTCTCAATGTATATACACATGAAACATGTACTCAAAGTACTCTTTGTAAGGACGAAATACAAACATTCATTCAAGGGGTATCCAGTATGGCCTGAAATTATTGTCTTACATACTTAATCATCCTATATTCCAAAATTGTATAAATACAGGGGTCCAACCTTATCAATATGACAACAAATATGAATATACTTTCCGGTACAAGTGACAGTGTAATTTTTCAAGCTTCCTAGAGAAAGTTATGGCCATTTCTTTACAACACAAGAAATCTTCCCTACAAGCTCCTCTATTGTTCCTTCAACTTCCAAGAATTTTCATAATTTTTCTCCAAAATAAATTTCCATGATTTTCAACACATTTTCCATAAACATACTGAATAGTACAGAATTAAAGTTTCATAATTGTTTGACTTCATTTGCTATCTCAAAAGCTTGACTAAACTCAGGGCATACCGAAATGAAGTATAAAAACAGAAACCATGTACCAACTTGAAATCATCATTACGGCCTAACCACAAGGAGATAAATTATAATTTTCGTATATGATATGAATATATGAGTCTAATTTCATATCCAATTGGAATTTCTCAATTCCATTAATCACACAAAGAGATAGGAAAGTTTGAACACAAGGGGTTTCAATACAAAGCAATTTTAAGGGCTTCTACACTCAACTTAACATAAACTTGCATCTAACCGTAAATATATATAAAGGTCTGAAAATTTAGTAAACCTATGATTATTTAGATCATATAAATCAGTAATATAAGATAAATAACTAGAATTGTAATTAGGATTACCTTCAGGGCTTTTTACGTAATTTCTACGGATTTTTCTACACCTTTTTCTCCTCACTTTTCCTTCCTAAACTCCCTAATTCTCTTTCCTCAAGGTGAAACCCATTCATGGCTGATTTTGGATGAAAGATAAATCTATTTCAAGGGTATAAGGTCGGCCAAGGCTGCCTCCCAAGCCAAACAATCAAATTAAACCATTTGGTTTAATAAAAGACAAAATACCACTTAAAGGGAATGGACAACTTTGCCCTTTGTTCGTAAATTCGGTATAACTCTTTACTCGGGCATCCATTTCATGATCCGTTTGTTGTATTACAAACCTAACTCACATGTCTACAACTATCTAGTTTTCACCTCAAGTCATTTGTAATGTTTTAAAGGTCAAAACTAGTCTCTAACAGGAACCTTTCCACCAAAAACAACAAAATTTGTGTTTGTAAATAATTCGACCTTTCATGATTTATGAAAGTAGGATTATAATAAACATAATCACTTAACATTAGATATAATAATATCACATTATTCATATCACATAATATAAGCATGATTTAAATATAATTTATCATAATTATATTCGGGTTGTCACAACTCACCCACCTTAGAAAATTTCGTCCCCGAAATTTAATATAAAGGTCACTTACCAAACAAATGGGGATACTGTTTCCTCATGCTATCCTCCATTTCCCAAGTTGCTTCTTTAACTCCATGGCTCATCCACATAACCTTAACTAAGGGAATAACTTTATTTCTCAATACTTGCTCCTTACGATCAATAATTTCCATTGGTTCCTCGATGTACGACAAGTCTTACTTCAGTTCAATTGGTTGAGTTTTCAACTGATGAGATGGATCCTCCAAATACTTACGAAGCATCGATACGTGAAACACATCATGTAAACGGGATCAATCTGGAGGTAATGCTAATCTATAACCCAGGGGCCCAATTCTTTCCAACACCTCATATGGTCCAATGTATCTTGGACTTAGTTTCCCCTTTTTGCCAAATCTCATAACGCCTTTCCATGGTGAAATACGCAGGAATACAAAATCTCCCTTCTGAAATTCCAATGGATACTTCCTCTTATCTGCATAAAATTTCTGCCTACTTTGTGTTATCTTTATCCGTTCCCGAATAATTTTGATCTTTTCAGTCGTCACATCTATTAATTCAGGACCCAATATTTTCCTTTCACCCACTTCATCCCAACACAAAGGCGTTCTACATCTCCTCTCATATAAAGCTTCATAAGGAGTCGTACCAATAGTCGACTGATAACTATTATTATATGAAAATTCCATTAATGGCAAATGATCATCCCAACTACCTTTGAAGTCAAATACACAGGCTCGTAACATGTCTTCTAATATTTGAATCGTCCTTTTTGATTTCCCATCAGTTTATGGATGAAACACAGTGCTGAATTTCAAACTTGTGCCCATGCCATTCTGGAGACGAGGCCAAAACTTAGAAGTGAACGTTGGATCTCTATCTGATACTATTGACACTGGTGCCCCATGTAAACGAATAATCTCATCAATGTACAGACATGCATACTTGTCAACAGTGTAGGTGGTCTTAACTGGAAGAAAATGAGCTGACTTCGTCAATCGATCTACAATCACCCAAATAGAATCATTCCCCTTTGGTGACCGGGTTAATCCTGTAACAAAATCCATCGTTATATGCTCCCACTTCCATTCTGTAATAGGTAATGACTGTAATAATCCTGTCGGCTTTTGATGCTCCGCCTTTACTTACTGGCACACTAAACATTTAGCTACGAACTCTGCAATCTCACGTTTCATATTATTCCACCAGTAATACTCTTTCAAATCTCTGTACATTTTGGTACCTCCCGGGTGCATAAAGTAAATTGAACTATGTGCCTCTTCTAATATATCTTTCTTTAAGGGTGGATCATTAGGTACACAAATCCTATTTTTATAACACAACGATTCATCATTCTTAATTTCAAAGTCACTCTCTTTACCATCCAGAACATCTTGTTTCTTCTTCTCAAGGAATGGATCAATGGTCTGCAAATATCGTATACGCTCGGCCAATAAATGTCTCACTGTGACATGTGCTAATAATCCTCCACTTTTTGAAAACTTCAATTCAATCCCCATCGATGCCAAGTCAAGAATATTTCCAACACGGGCACACTATATGCAACCAAGCATCCCTGATGATTTTTGACTCAAAGAATCTACCACTACATTGGCCTTCCCAGGATGATGATGAATGGTACAGTCATAGTCTTTAATCAGCTCTATCCAACGCCTCTGTCTCAAATTCAGTTCTTTATGTGTAAACAAGTATTTCAAACATTGATGATCCGTAAATATCTCACAAGTTTCTCCATACAAGTAATGTCGCCACAACTTTAAAGAAAAAACAATGGCTGCTAGCTCCAAATCATGTGTAGGGCCATTTCGTTCATGCATCTTTAATTGTCTGGAAGCATATGCTATTACCTTCCCATTCTGCATAAGAACACATCCTAACCCCTGAAATAAAGCGTCTGTATAGATCACAAAAGACTCATTCCCACATGGAATAGTAAGTATAGGGGCTGAAACCAATCGATTATTTAATTCTTTAAAACTCCTCTCGCATTCTTCATCCCATACAAACTTCACTTCTTTACGAGTCAACTTTATCAGTGGTAATGCTATTACTGAAAATCCCTTAATGAATCTGTGATAGTAACCTGCCAATCCTAGGAAACTCCTAATTTCTGTCACATTCTTAGGACTTTCCCATTCAACAATTGCTTCCACCTTCTTTGGATCAACATATATCCCATTTCCAGAGACAACGTGCCCTAAAAACACAATTTCATTCAACCAAAACTCACACTTGCTAAATTTAGCAAACAATTTCTTTTCTCTCAAAATCTGCAATACAAGTCTTAAATGCTTCTCATGTTCCTCCATTCTACGCGAGTAAATCAACACATCGTCTATGAATACAATCACAAAGGAATCAATGAAAGGGTGGAATACCCGATTCATCAAATCCATAAAAACTGCTGGAGCATTAGTCAATCCAAATGGCATCACCAAAAACTCATAGTGCCCATATCGAGTCCGAAAAGCTGTTTTGGAAATATCGCTATCCTTCACTTTCAGTTGGTGGTAACCCGATCTCAAATCAATCTTTGAAAATACTATGGCCCCCTGTAATTGGTCAAACAAGTCATCAATACGAGGTAGAGGGTACTTAATTCTAATGGTCACCTTATTCAACTGCCGATAATCAATACATAATCGCATTGTCCCATCTTTCTTTTTCACAAATAACATTAGAGCTCCCCATGGCGAAACACTAGGCCGAATGAACCCTCTTCTTATCAAATCTTGTAATTGCACTTTCAATTCCTTCAACTCTGTTGGTTCCATTCTATAAGGAGCAAGGGTAATCGGACCAGTACCTGGAATTAATTCAATAGAAAACTGTACTTCCCTATCGGGTGGCAATCCTGGCAATTCTTCTGGGAAGACATCAGAAAACTCTCTAACCACTGGTATATCTTCAAATTTAAGTGCTTCCTTACTAACATCAACCACATACGCTAAATACCCTGTACAACCCTTACTCAATAACTTTCTGCTCTTTATTGCTGAGATAAGACAATTAGGGACAACATTCCTTTCTCCTATAAATTGGAACTCGGGTTCAACAGGAAAATGAAATGTAACTTCTTTGCGAAAACAATCAATGGAAGCATGGTATGATAATAACCAATCCCTCCCCAATATAATATCAAAATCCCGAATGGCCAACGGTTTCAAATCAACATAGAAATCTCGTTCCCCCATTCGTAAGATACAATCTTTATAAACATGCTCAACCAGAATCACACTTTCCATTGGGGTAGAAATATATAAGGCACAATTGAGAAATGAACATGGTCTACCCAAATATGAAACAATATCAAATGCCAAAAATGAATGCGTAGATCCAGGATCAATGAGTGCATATAGATCTTTGTTTGCAATAAAAAGTTTACCTGTAACCACTACATGTGTAGCATGGGCATCTTGCAATGTCATCGCAAACACTCTTCCTCCTTCCTTCGATCCACTTGCTTGTCCTGTATCTCTTCCCCTGGTGGCACTGCCTGTAGAGGATCCTTTATGAGGCCCCACACTACTGACTAAAATCGCTCTTGATAACATCGGACAATTCTTTCTCAGATGGACCTTCTGATGACAGTTAAAACATTCTATATTCAGTAGCTTTGGGCAATTTCTCTTTACATGACCCGATGTCCCATAAAAGAAATAAACATTTGGATCTCCTTGCAATGAAACTCTTGAACCTCTTCCACCACTTGCTTCACCCTTTTGAAAACTACTTCCCATGCCTCTACCATGCTGGAATTTCTGCCCTCCAAGTCTCGAATATTTTGTATCACTACCCTTTTGATAACTTGGATCGAATCTGCTTCTCTTTACACCTCGTTCTCAATTCCCTCTAGCTTCATTCACGTCCCTTTCTACTAACATGGCTTTGTTCACCAAGGCTGAATAATTAACAGTCTCTAAAGCCGATAGCCTTGATTTAATAACTAACTCTAGTCCATCGAGAAATCGGCTGCACTTATCTTCATCATTCCGTATAAACCTCAAAGCAAAATGAGATAAGGCTGTAAGTTTAGCTTCATATTCTCTAACTATCATACTCCCCTGATTCAACATGAAATATTCCTTCTCCTCTTGTTTTTGATACATTGGGGGAAAATATTTGTCATATAAGGCTTTAACAAAAGCATCCCATAAGATCACATTCCCGCCTCCTGGAGTAATCAACAAATGTTTCGTGGCATCCCACCAGTACTTAGCTTCTCCTTTCAGCATATACGCCACCAAGGTTACCTGTTGATTTTCAGGCATCCTCATTACCCTAAAGATAAGTTCAATTTCTTTAACTCATACATCTGCCTCTGCTGGATCAACTGCTCCTTCAAATGAGGGTGGGTTCATCTTAATAAATTTCTCATGTGAAGTAATTCTTTCTTCCCGGTGTATCACCTCTTCAGCCCTAGCCAATGCTTGTGCCTCCAGTTGCCTGGTCTGTTGTTCCTCCATTTGTGCCATAAATCTAGCTTGCTGCTCTGCCATTAGAGTCATAGCACGTGCCATTTTTTGCATATCTGTCAGTTGTTCTGGCTCGGGTTCCACATTTATCTGAATAGGTTGCTCAACCTCCGCTTCTGCTGGAATATTTGAAGCCTCATCTTCTAGTCTCACATTTACATTCCCTCGTTCCACTCTCTTTTATCTGAAATGAATAAAAGATATAACAACATGCAGATATACATATCTTTCCTAACATAATCGTTAGTATCAAATAAAATATATTTCTAACATTCACTGCCAAATCTAGATACTTCTCACTCCAGAACCTCTAAAACCTAGGTTCTGATACAAAAAGTTGACACACCCCAACCCAGTTACTTATAATTAAGTTTGAAAGTCAAAGTGAGTCAAACCATAATTAATTTAACCAAACCATAATCACGAGTTTTGATTTCAGAGTCATCATTGTAAATCCATATAACTGTAAACCTTTTTACAACATCAGAGTAATCATGTCCATAAAAACTTTCTTGAAGGATAAGTTAACTTAATTACATCATTTGCATTTACAAAAAATCATAGTTTCTCCCATTCCTGGCTAACCCAACCCGACCTCCTAGATTTGGCAGTGACATCGCATTACCTGAAAAATGTGAACATAGGAACCATGAGCAAAAATAGCCCAGTGAATGCATCACTACTAAACTACTGCATGAATTTAAATGCAATAAATCATGTCCATATAGTTATGTATTAACTTATCTGGCTCATTCATAATGAATGACCAACTTTTCCGAATCATGATTCACATATCCTGTCTAAATAGACAATTCTCCCCCGTTCCTGGTCGAGGAGTAACCCCTTGTCATTAATAGACAAATCTCCCCCATTCTGGGTCGGGGAGTAACCTCCCATTTCGGTAAATCGAAATGAACAATTTCGTATTCATTATATTATGATCATACCAACAACACGATACAAATATCTCTTTCCAGTGAGTACACTCACCTTGGTTGACAACTATGTATTCACGTTTCCTTCTGGTGGAGCTGAACTGGGTTGATTATACCTTACACCTGTCAATCCAACTAAATCAGTATTGAACCTCAATCATAAATATTATCCTAACATAATTATGTAACTTTCCTTGACTATACATCAACAATATAATTCCAATTAAGTCACATGCCATAAAATATAAGTAAAGGCAAAACAATGATATACATATTGATAAAGTTATGGACATTCAACCATAGGAAATACCTTATAAGGAATTTATAACCAAAGTCAAGTAAACATGAAATTATACTTCTCAATGTATATACACATAAAACATGTACTCAAAGTACTCTTTGTAAGGACGAAATACAAACATTCATTCAAGGGGTATCCAGTATGGCCTGAAATTATTGTCTTACATACTTAATCATCCTATATTCCTAAATTGTATAAATACAGTGGTCCAACCTTATCAATATGAAAACAAATATGAATATACTTTCCGGTACAAGTGACGGTGTAATTTTTCAAGCTTCCTAGAGCAAGTTATGGCCATTTCTTTACAACACAAGAAATCTGCCCTACAAGCTCCTCTATTGTTCCTTCAACTTCTAAGAATTTTCATAATTTTTCTACAGAATAATTTTCAATGATTTTCCACTCATTTTCAGTAAACATACTTAATAGTACAGAATTAAAGTTTCATAATTGTTTGACTTCATTTGCTATCTCAAAAGCTTGACTAAACTCAGGGCATACCGAAATGAAGTAGAAAAACAGAAACCACATACCAATTTGAAATCATCATTACGGCCTAACCACAAGGAGATAAATTCTAATTTTCGGATATGATATGAATATAGGAGTCTAATTTCATATCCAATTGGAATTTGCCAATTCCAGTAAGCACACAAAGAGATATGACAGTTTGAACACAAGGGGTTTCAATACAAAGCAATTTTAAGGGCTTCTACACTCAACTTAACATAAACTTGCATCTAACGATAAATATATATAAAGGGATGAAACTTTCATAAACCTATGATGATTTAGATCATATAAATCAGTAATATAAGATAAATAACTAGAATTGTAATTAGGATTACCTTCAGGGCTTTTTACGTAATTTCTACGGATTTTTCTACACCTTTTTCTCCTCACTTTTCCTTCCTAAACTCCCTAATTCTCTTTCCTCAAGGTGAAACCCTTTCATGGATGATTTTGGTTGAACGATAAATCTATTTCAAGGGTATAAGGTCGGCCAAGGCTTCCTCCCAAGCCAACCAATCAAATTAAACCAATTGGTTTAATAAAAGACAAAATACCACTTAAAGGGAATGGACAACTTTGCCCTTTGTTCGTAAATTCGGTATAACTCTTTACTTGGGCATCCATTTGATGATTCTTTTGTTGTATTACAACCCTAACTCACATGTCTACAACTATCTAGTTTTCACCTCAAGTCATTTATAATGTTATAAAGGTCAAAACTAGTCTCTAACAGGAACCTTTCCACCGAAAACAACAAAATTTGTGTTTGTAAATAATTCGACCTTTCATGATTTATGAAAGTAGGATTATAATAAACATAATCACTTAAAATTAGATATACTAATATCACATTATTCATATCACATAAGATAAGCATGATTTAAATATAATTTATCATAATTATATTCGGGTTGTCACACACTCTCTCTCTCTCTCTCTCTATCTCTCTCTCTCTCTCTCTCTCTCTCTATATATATATATATATATATATATATATATATATATATATATATATATATATATATATATAGAGATATAGATATACATTCATCAACAACTAATAAAGACAAAAAAAAATATTTCCAAAGAAATAAAATTGCACAAAGACCAATTGTTCTTTATTAAACACAAGCAAATTACATAAATATGAACTTCTTATTCATCTAGTACAAATTGCCTATTCTATGGGTTTCTTCTTTTCTAACTTTGACACAGGTTCCATCCCAACTAGAGGATCATCTAATGCATAGGGAGAATTGATAAAATTCATGTCTTGCAGCATTCTGATGTTGCTCGGACATGGCCTATCAAGCAAATATTGAGGACATGATATCTTAAAATCTGAATGAAGCTGGTAATCACCAAGATACCTGGAGATCAAACACCAAGGAATGGCACGAGATGGAATCCATCTGACATCGAGTTTAAAGGGAGGAACAGATAAGTCAAGTAATTCAGGATCACACAAATCCCACAAGGATAGTCCTCGATCAACTTTCAGTACACATAATGCATTGAACCATCCCTGTTTGTATCCCTCGTTGTTGTATTGTTGAAACCGAGCATCGAGATGGCATAAAGCTTCATTGTATCCCGCCATCCAGAATTCTCTAGGATGTTTCTGAAATTGACAAGTTAATCTCTCAAGCTTCTCATGGAGCTTCTTCACCAACATTTCTTTACTTTCTAGTGCAGATCTCAGGTTGGATAGTTGGTCGGTAAGACTCTAAATTTTTTTAAACATTTCTGCAGGGCTTGATTTTTTGCCATCAATTGAACAACTTGATTTTCCAAAGCCAGTTGGTTCCTCGTCTCTTCAATATTAATTCAACCAGCCCTTGATCGTCCACGGGTAGAAGGCCTTTCTCTTCCATGAGCAGATGGGGTAGATTCGATTTGTTTTAAAGTCTCCAACTCTTCTCTCAAGGTAGCATTCTCAGTTTGTAAAAAGGAAAAGCCTTTATCGTTAAATGGAACTAAGGCTCCCGAAGAAGATGAGGAAGTAGATCTGAGTTGCTTCACTTCCCCTTGCAACGCAATTTTCTCTTGCTCTAGCATCTTGGAAATATTCATGTGCTCTTCAATCTCAAGTTTTAACACACTTTCCTTTTTCTCATGGGCATAGATGAACTTGTCATAGCCCCTGTCACCACTCAACTGTTGGTATTTTTTCTCATAACCCTCGTGTAAGAGTACAGTGGTTTCTTTGTGCTGAAGTTGGAGCTCATCGATCATCATTTGAAGGTATTCAATCATTTCATAATAAGACATGTTATTGGCCACAAAATGATTAAGCAAACACTTCAAGTATTGGTATGCATCAACTGCTCGCTCACAAGCATCGGATCCGAGGATACCAATTATTTGGGTCTCAGTAAAATCTTCATGACCCGCTTTAAAGTAATCATTACATTTTTTTGTCAACTCAGTGTCCTGAGCTGATAAGAGTTCCATCCTGGCAACAAATTAGCAAGTACAAATAAAACGACATCAACAACGATACAGACAAAAGCAAGTCAAAGAGTATGTCAAATCAGACGAGAACTACCCATTTTATTAATCATAATAGGAAATGTTGTAGCGAAATTACAAGAAAAGAAAGAAAAATAAGAAGAACAACATAAATCAAGAGTCGAGTAATGCTACACCTTCTACTTATTTCCTATAACATCATCAGCAGGTTTGTACGAAGGAGTTGGTTGCTGGGGAGGCATCTAGTCTTGCTCGGTAGAAGCTGATGCTCGCTGAACTTGCTAGGAGGGTTGAGGAGCATTAGTAATAGGGACTTGTTCTACTATCATCAAGTAAGACTCATCAAATGCGGCTTCATCTTCGTCTTCTTCGTCAATAGTAAGAGGAGGGCCATGAGTGTGTTTTTGGAACAACTCTGAATCATTCACAACATTCAACTCTATCAATGCTATGACCCATCCGTTCCTGAAGTACTTCATACTTGTGTATTCCATTTGGTAAGTAATCGAGGTTAAGGATCTATTACACCCCTTCTCCCAACCAGATCTGAATGATTTCTTCACTGCGGCCTTTCTCTTCATTTTCTTAGAAGAAGCACGTTCCTAGGCAAGCCTCACCTTCTCCTCAAGGTCTTTTTTACACCGTTCAGCCTCTTCAATCTTGCTATCAGTTTCTTTTTTGCTAAAAATGATAACCTTCAATTTTTCCTCTAACTCCTTAGAGGCATATCTAGCTTGGTCACGAGCTGACTCTACAGATAAAGGCTTCTTTTCCCAAGAAGTTTAATCTTCCGTGTATGTCTTTCGGGAGTCCTTCAAAGATTGAGACAACCCAACAAAATATTCTTTAATCCCGCTGGATGAGGTTAAAGCCTTAATAGCCTCATCTCTCTTCAGGATACTATTAAAGCATGTCATAAGATGGAAAAAATAAATGAAGCTCAAATTAGAATGTGAATATAGTATATGGAAAGAAGTGTTAGGAATAATGATACTTACTGACGCAATATGTTAGGCCGCCAAATCAATGACCTTCTCTCGGGAAAGGGGACCCTCAGCAGGTCGATTCTCCAAAATGCTAAAAGACTTGGTCAAACCCATGGCTGTACTCTGGGAAACAAAAGCTGGAGCGTCAGGTCCCGAGAAAGGACCCCCAATATCAGAGGGTTGAGCCGATGTTTCTATAGGTCTTTCTGCAAGACCCCTCCTCAATCTACGTAAAGGAGAAACTTCAATCAAAGGTGCTGCCTATTCTTGCGTAATAGTAACACCTTCAATCAAAGGTGCTGCCTCTTTTGGGATAACAGGTGTTTCCCTACTGACCTCCTTGACAGGAGAAATGGTTCCTTTGGAAGTAGCACTGTCCACTATCTTTGTCCCTTCAAGTGGGACATCCCCTTTGCTCTTTTTTGTCCCTTCAGTACCAGGAGAATCTTTGGCGAAGAACGCAGGCATTCTCCTTTTCCTCATCATCAAATCAGCAATAGGTGCACCCAAATCAGAAGAAGGTTCTTCGATACTTATTTAAGATGTTGGTACTAGATCAAGATCAAGATCAATTACCACAAGCGGGTCAGGAGGACACGCAATGAAAGAAGAGGTGGTGTTTTTGTATCTCAATAAATAGGAAGCAGCTCTAATGTGTTCCCCAGCAATTGATTGGTGCAAGCCCCAGATAAGTTTTAAATCTTTGATATTGATGTCACTTTATTTTGGGGGCTTTCTTTTGTTATCAACTGCAAAAAGTAAAATAAGATCAGTGACGCATTTCATCAAACATAAACAGAGTTATATTGAGAAAAGTAAAAACAACCTATCCCATTGCCATAAAGTGGACATCTAGGACCTTGGTACACATCATTTACATTTAGTGGGGGGTGTTACCAATTTTTCAGAACGACTCCATGGTCAAAGTAGTCCGTATTGGCATCGGGAAGGTTGACCACTAAAGTTCTATGGAAAACCTAGTTTTTAAATAAAATGTGGAATCACTGGTAACCCATTTATAACAAAACAAAATCTCAGGGATCCCTAAGTGAGTCCTATGAATTTTTTTTAACCTATGCACATCAGTAACTACCCTACATGTGATTGGAGCTACCCTTATAGGAATAATATCGAAATATTGGCAAAACTATAGACACGGGGGATTAGGCGAAAAAGAAAAGTCACATTCAGCTATGAAAAGTGAAGGAACCCAGTGTCCCTCAGGAAGAGAAAATAAATCATATGGAGAAGGAGGTTCTTCTAGAATAATCCAAGAGGCAATCGCAAAGTCGGCTCGAAATTTATCCAAAGATTCGACAAGATAAACCATAAGGACTAAAAGAAAAGAAAGAAGAAGGAAGAAATGCTTACAGAAATGGAGAAATCTCCTAAGGCTGATAATGGAAAGAACGATAGTATAAAAATGGAGTGAGAAAACACAGAGTTTAGAAATCTGGAAGTGAAAAGTAGATGACGATTCTTTTCTTATCGCTTTTAAATGTCTTGCATCGGGAAGTAGAAAAAGAAAAGATTATTAGAAAAGATGATTGCGTTTCCGACGGTTAAATGACGAAAAAGATGCAAATACCCAAGCGTCTAGCACAGATTCAAAATATTTACAAATTTGCCATTTCACGCTCAAATGACGAGACTAGAGGAAAATATCCCAAGTGTTGGAGATCTGTAAGTATTCTATACATACAAAGGTGTTCGAGCAACTTTCGAATAAAATATTCCACACTCTCATGTCAAACCTCAATTGTGAAACATTGGGGGCTTCTGTTGATACGAAAATTAAGTAGATGTCATGTACTAATCAAATAAAGACATATAGGATCTTATGTGGCAAATACATATGCTCCCCGAGCTATAAGGCATGCGAGCTACATAGCCTGTCGAGCTACTCAGTGTGCAGAGCATCTGGACAGGAAGATCAAACGACGACTGCACATTCAATGAGCATTGGATTTAATGAACATTCTTATTGTACATATGTATATGTCTATTAAACAATGGCATCTTTTCTATTCATACTGATATCCCCAAGGCTATAAATACATTGTAAGACTCCCCATAAGCGGGTAATTGATATCATGTAATCATCGTCGAGATTAAGGCAAACATCGGCAATACAAGAACAATGGACGTAGGCCATTTTCATTGGGACTGAGCCACTTTAAAAATATATTGTCTTATTTTCTTTATTCCTTTTTATCTGTGATTAATTAATCAGATTGAATCTAGTTTTTTACATCAACACTTGCATTCATCTTTCGGTGTTACTTCTTTACATCATTATTTGCCTTTCTTTTAGAATAGACGAGGAGGCCAACTAATAATAACATCGTAGTTTGAACACTAACATCCAATCATCATTTACCCTATTTATTCATTAATGCATTAACACATTTTTCGTACCTTCAAAATGATTTTACTAGCATTTAAAGTAAAAAAACATTATCTTCCACTAGTTTTTCACATAATTGCCAAAATTGCCATTATGCCATTTTTTACACCAAAAATGCATCCTTTAAATGGGTTTTTAACGAAAAAAATATATCTTTATAAGACCTTACTGTTTTTCCTATAATATCTTACTCATTTAATCATAAACTTAATTATTAAAATTACCATTTTAATGTAGGGTTCAAATATAAGGTTTTAAATGAGTTTTGTACACCATTTTAAGTCATTATAATCACTTTTTAACATCATCAAAATAGAGACTGAAATTTATCATTCTTTCAAAATATGATGAAATCTATCTATTTCATTTCAAAACATATCATTTATCATGTCTAAAAAAAATATTCACATGAAATGAAGATTTCTACCTAAGAAACCCATGCATATGCATCCTACACATTCATATTCAAGTAGTATATGATTATAACATTAAAAAAAATCATGTTCTAATCATTCATTTATGCAAGAATGATATTATGAAATTTAATCAACAATACTGGTTCATTTTAACACATAAAAGCATGGGTTTGCATAATAGAAAATACAAGAACTAGCAATTTATTACAATATCTTTCATCAACATGGGTATTTTAATCTTTTGAAAATATAAATTTAGGATGATGAAAACCCTACTTGATTTATGAAGAGGAGATAACTTTGGAGAATAAAACTTCAAGTCCTCCTAGAATGCTCATAAACTCCACTCCTATGCTCCCAAAATCAAGCTTTCAAGCCACACCAAGTTTCCCCACCCCTTGTGTGTTGTTTAAATGGACTTTTGAGCTTCTTTAATGGAGTTTGAGCAGAGAGAATATGGGTATAAGGGTGAGCTACGGAATTTAGAAGTATTTTTTCCCTTGAGGATATAAGAGAGAGGAAGAAAATCGTGGAGTTTATATTTTTTTTGTTTACTAGGTTCATGAATCCCCCCACCCTTATTTATATCAATTTTAATCTTCCTTTTTCAATATTTTGACTCATTTAAGTCTCCTAGGCTTGAAAATATAAATGAAACATGTTTTTCCCAAGTTGGAAAATACAAAAGCCAACCACCCAATAAATGAGCCAACCACACCACCTAAAATAATTTTTTTGACATAAATCCGTCTAAAACGGGGTCTAACCCATTTGTTTTGAGGATGACGAAGAAGGGAAAGTTGTTCAAAATTAAATTTTAAATTTGTCTGCAAGTTATAGATTTTTCTGAGCACTTTAATTTTTTTGACAAAAAATAGATTTATTTATATATATATATACACATATATATATACTAGGGCATACCCGTGCCTGAAGGCACGCTGATAATTTTGAAAAGCATAAAGTCGTGCCTTGGTGTGATGGTGACTGCCCTCGCCAAAGCTACGATTTGTCTTGGGTTCAAAATACGGGAGTAGTCTCTTCATATATGGGGATAAGCAAGCCGACGTCCGCCTATTCAAGATCATGCAGTTAAGCGTATTGACTTTTGATTGAAGGCACGAAGAAATTTTTTCAAAATATCAAGTCATGTATAATATAAGTCTAATGTTTTTATATAAAATAAATAATAGTTAACAATTTAAAATTTTTGGGCAAAGTTTCCTTAGTTCATAGGATTATCCGCCCGGTATAAAGTACCTAATCGCAGAACGGCAAAAAATTTGAAAGTATACAATTTTAAAACGGAAAAAATTTCGTTCCCCCAACAAAACAAAGTGTTAAGTCGTATATAATTTTATTTATAAAATTTTATATATAATACATATAGCGTTAGACAATTTTAAATTTTTGCAGAGTTTTCTTTTTTATAAAACTACCCCCTTATTTAAAAAAGAAAAAATACTGCAACAATAATACTAATAATCTGTCATAAACATCGTATAAACAAATTCAACTAAATTCGTGAAAAAAACACCATACTTAATTCAAAAAAATTTATTACATAACACAAATAATTGTAAACGATCGACCTAGTTTAATTTTAATACAAATAAGTTGCGAAAAATGAAAGAGTATGGAACATGAATGAGTACTCAAAAATGAATGAGTACTGATAAGTGAAAAGAAAAAGGCTCTAGATGGCATAAAATGTATGAGTACAAATTCGTTGTGTAACGTCCAATACGAATTTCATAAAATTGTCGCAGTCACCACAAATTATAAGGTTCTTCATAATTCGAATAGGTGATCCACTCGGTGAGTTCATAATCCCAAATGCAACAGCAATCTTCTTACCATGGAACATAAGCTCATTGTTTTTTTGCTCTTCCTCCACAACATGAGCAAAATTCTTATCGGGCACGTACCCTGTTTATGGAAAGCGCTGATAAAACTCCTCTAACCCCGCATAGATTTCTTCACTCTGATCACGTTCCCTAAAAAAAACTCAACAATATTATAACAATATTGAAACTCAGACCTTTAACCTATAAAAATCAATTATATTAAAAGGCACGGAAATAATTTTCCTTCATATTACGACGTGTATAATTTAAGTTAAAAAGGTTTTTTAAATAACACAATTAATTGCAAATGATTGGAAAATATATAGCCATATATCTTGTGTTTGTTGTAAACACATCAGCTCTGGAAACACATCATCTCCGCACAACATTTATATACGGAAGCTCTTGAAATGGAAACACATATAAAA
Organism: Sambucus nigra; assembly: GCA_949130495.1. NCBI lineage: Eukaryota > Viridiplantae > Streptophyta > Magnoliopsida > Dipsacales > Adoxaceae > Sambucus > Sambucus nigra. Next base: position 251,477,575 of record OX422209.1, read on the forward strand.
AATTTAAACCATACTTGGATGCAACTAAGTGGGCAACTGTCACCATAATGGATGATTGTACATCATCATCGTACTCACCATCTGTCAACCTCAGCAAGTTAGCATCAAGCTACTTCTCATCTTCATCCGATTCGTCTCTAGTATCCCAAGAATTGATACATGGTAAAGGGGAATTTCTCATACTCCTCAAATCTTCAGAGGTCCCCCACATCATAGAAGCCCAAATACATGCCTTAAAAGTTAGGAGTTGACGCTCCAGCCTAAATTCCTCCATAAGTGAGCATATTTGTGTTAAAATTTAGCCTTCCCTACATCTTTTTCTGCAGCACAGATGGCATCATCCACTTGCAAAGCTTGTGTCTCAAATAAACCAAAACTCAATAATGTATGATAATAGCGCAACACCTGAATTAGATAGGGATACCTCTTTTAACATAATCCATATTACATGTTATGTCATTGTTAATATAGTAGAAAATTAACAATCAAAGCAATCCAAAGAAACTACAAAAAAAAATGATTTTTTTAAGAGAATCTGCTTTATTGCCGATTGCAAATGTTGCTTAAGAGAATCTGCTTTAATATGGATCATATCGATATTAAATATTAATTTATTATAAAAATATTTACAAAAATATTGTTTAACATGCCTATTGTGTTTATGCCTGGTTGTATGAGTTTTATATGAATGATTCTATAAATCTAATGGAAAATCTATATTAAAATAGATTTAACAGCAAAGTTATACAATTGCGGTGAAACTAATTTGATATCATATGATAACATAAATAAGTCTAAAATATAGTACCTTCTTTGGTCATTCCAATACCACTATCAATGATGGACAACGTCTTGTTAACCTTATCAGGAACGATCCTCATAAAGAGCTCAGGTTGAGCGTCATGCTTGCTTTTATCGGTCAAGCTTTCAAAGCGAATCTTGTTGACAGCATCAGATGAGTTCCCTTAGGAAAATATCTTTGTTGCTATAGAAAGTGTTGATGATGATAGCATAGACACGTTTACCGACGACAATCAGTAAATCACAAACCCCAACGTTCAAGAACATACATTCCTGATTACATTTTCCTTCAAAACAAACACGATAAAGGATCATTTTACAAACTTATTTAAAAAACCCATTCTTTCCACAAGAGAAAAATAGAATTTCTTGAACTAAGAACAAAATCAATATCAAGTAAGTTTACCGACGGCGGATCAATCCCCAACTCTCCGATGCGGGTTTTTCTCTCTATAGAGAACAATTGGTTCTTCTCATTGAATCTGTACGACTCTGAAGGAGATAAAGGGGCGTATAATTTGTGGTGGAAATGGCAAAATCACTCTGTCCCTGCAAAATAAAGGTCATACTTCTCATACTATGTGTAGCATTTAGTCCTACACATTTCCTAAAGACTCTCCAGTAATGTAATATTCCTATCTAAATAAAGGATCCAAAGAATTACATACACCTCGTGATTATTATATAAATTTATACACATAAACTTCCCTTATATGGTCCTAGATCCTAAGATGCATTCTGTGAAGAGAGGAAGCACATGAAGGGTATAACTTAACACTAACCTTTGAACTGCTTACCAACTGATATGAGGAGATTAGTACAGAAAACTACTTACCGGCATTTTCAAACCTTATCAAGTGAAAAAGACTTTTTCCAACTGTTATGAGGATATTAGAATCATTCCAAACTTATAATATAATCCAAAAACTGCTTACCTGCATTTGAAAATGATCCAGACACCTTAGTACAATCCAAAAGACAAAAAGTACTGGAATTATGCTAGGGCATATATCTAGGTTCTTAACCAATTCTACAATTAAAACTTTTGAACTCCTCACAATTACTTTCCAAATTATTTTATAAGTCGTACTATAGCACAAAATTTTCCTAAAGTCCTTTATGGTGATATGGTTAGGGTATCTAGCTATCAAACTAATCACAATACTATTACATTCTTTTAAAATTCTCCCAGATATGAAAAAGGAACTCACTGCTTTAGTTCAATCTGCTCCAACAATATCATAATTCCTCTAAAATAATCTAGCATTGTAACCTTCCGATCTAGGGGCCTTTTTCGGACTTATATCAAATACCAACACGAAGTATTTACAACACGAAGTATTTTACAAATAAAATACCAAAAATTCTACTATAATGCCCAAATATGATATTGAATCATCAATCCTGAACTTAGCTCATATACCAAAAAAACTCCAAGCCTAACCAAAATCACATCTTCTCTAAATGAAGTAGGTAAAACATGATAGTAAGGTGCATATGAGGACCAATGTAATACCACCATTGTATATATCAGTACTAAGTTCCCAAAAGTAATATCAATAATAGAGCCGGAAATAATTAGAAACAGAGAACAAAATTGTATTACAATCATCTTCTCGATGCTAACGATCTCTTGTAGAATCATACCGAAACTATAGCTGAAAAAACACCAAAAAAAATTACACTTGACAAACCAAAAAAATCATCAAATAGTGTAAAACTAACTTGTTTAAAATTCAGATTTTAAGAATGAGTTATCCCCCTTTTAAGAAATTAGTTAGCATACCTGGACCTATTAACACAAAGGTTGTCACTTAATATCTGGAACCAACACATTTGAAGGGTCGGTACAAACCATATGTAGGACCTTGTGTAAAATTTATGCAGCTAATCCACCACTTTCTCTCCCAGAAATTCCTAGTAGCTGATCGAGAGTAACACTCCCAAATAAAACACTCCGGAGACCAGAGGGTACCAATGACTCTGGTGTAATAACTCTATCGCGAAAAGTGGAAAGAATATAAACAAGTGTCTCATCATTAAATAAGGTTTCTATACGTGTTAAATGTAAAAGAAAATCGAGGTTGCATACATGTTTAATAAGGTTGCTATATCAGTTAATGCTATATTAGTTGAATGAGGTTTAATTCATGTTAAATAAGGTTGCATACATGTTAAATAAATATGGATATTCACCCAATACGGGGTGCATTTGAGAACTCGAACAAAGACACATCGAATTGGTAAATACACTTTATAACCAAACTAAAATCGCCACTTACTGTTTACTGCTCCAAAATCTTTATGTGGTTTCTTCTTCTATTATAGCACTTTGTTTGGTTTCTTCTTCTATTGTAGAACTTTATTTGGTTTGTTCTTCTTCTGCAGTTTTTCTTTGGTTTCTTCTTTAGCAGCATCTTTTTTCACTTCAGTAGCCTAGACCTTTATCTTCTTTTGGTCTCACAATAGATAACCTTGCAGAATGCATTGGAGTATTTCCTATGCCCCAATCAAATTCAGAGTGTCGCCTTGCAGAACGCCTGTTTCTTACTCTTAATCTCCTCGCTAGTAGGAAAAATAAATACGATCTCGTTCCTCTGTGGGGTCTCGACTTTCTTTGAGATGAACCTTTTCTTCTAGCCTTGGGAGGATGAAGTTCGATCGCAACGACGTCGTCTCGGTTGGCAGTCCTCTCCCTCCATATCTATTTTTCTTTCTCTCTCTCTCTCTCTCTCTCTCTCTCTTTCTCTCTCGCTCTCTCTTCTTTTTTCACCAAAATTCAAAACTTCTCGTTCTCTCTCTCTATTCCTGTGTGAGAAACAAACAATTTAAGTGAAATAAATAACTTTCCTTTAATGTTGCAAGAGTTCTCACATTTTCATGCCAACAACTTGCATTTTTACTATTTTATTCAACTTTGATTCAAATGTGTCTTAATTTTTTTCGACTTGCATTCGAAGTTGATGTGTTCAACTATCAACAAAATAAAAAGAACTGAAGCAATTTACAAAGATATGTAAAAACGGATCCGAAATAGCGAATGCATTCTTGAAAAAATTCCAGTGTAAAAAAAAAAAAGTTTTAAATAAAACGTTTAAGGTTACACCATATACATGATATAGAAAAAAGTTTTATTCCAGTGAATATGAGATTACACAATACATGGATTGTTGAAACATAGACGTTTACAAAAGAAAAGGATTTGAGAACTAATTTGAGGTTATTTATGAAATATAAAAGCTTTTTTGTGTTCATACAAATAAAGGCCCTAAATTTAACATGCTACAACTGATTATAAATCATATATAACATAAAACTTCAACCAAAAACACAAGGGAAAGATAGATGGGTCTGCAAGAGATACCCTAATGGTACCAAAACTATGGTCAGATATAAAAATATATCCATATCCAAATTGTCCATATCCAAAACTATATAAATTACAGATCAAGTATTTTCAAAAAGATAGAAATTTAGGAGAAAATTGAAGAAATTGATACCATTGAGAGATGATATATACACTCAAAGAGTCCCAATCGATTATTCTCAAAAAAGAGTGGTTGTGTTCGATGAACTATTTGGTTTCTACATTTCCTCTATCTTCATTCCATCCAAGCATTAACATCAACATACCTTCAAATGGTACAAAATAGAAAATGAAAACCCCTAAAACACAAAATGCAAAAAAAATAATAACCTAAAATCTACAAATAGACACACAATAGAAATGAAAAAGAGTACACACGTATGTGTGTGTATGACAGATGCAGGACAATAATGAAATAACACATAGGTAACAATACACATGCTGTACATCCTATATATAGTGAAAACCCAATTTAACTTGTACAATGAAATAATTCTCACTTAAAATCTATTGTTAAAAACCAGTAATTTATGGGCATTCAAAATGGTTTCTACAATTGGAATGCAAATGATTGTCTACAGATTTGTTAGTACAAAAAGATAATCTCAAGAATAAAAAATAGGGTGATAAATATTTTACCTCAAATATACTTGTCCAAAACCTACAAAAAAGATGAAAAAAACTCAAATAGATGATTTCAATTGCAACAAAAAATATGAAAAGAAAAAAAAACTCAAGAAGATACTGTCAGCACATAAACTCCTCCCTGTGAAGCTTGAAACTACAACTGAAAGGGGAAATGGAATTGCAAAACACTTAAATAGATGTTTTGAAGCAAATCCCCAAATTTTGAACCCACTCACATCCATATACAAAAATCCAAAGAATCTTAGGAGCAGATCTACAAAAGAAAATTGCAAAGTCATACCATTTAGTGTCTCAAACATAATGTCCCAAGTTGGAATCCAATAGTGTCCGGAGTTGGAACCAAGCCTATTTTTAAAGTCAAACATCAAACAGAGAAAATAGATATGATGGGTATGTATCTAAACCAATCAAAACCTAAAATCGTAACCATTTCAAACTTACATAAGAGAAGTGGTGACGGGAAGAGAGGAGAGGTGAAGTCGAGAGAGGAGAGGTTACATGGAGCTAAATGTGGTTGAGGCTGAAGCAGTGGGGATAGGGGTTTTTGGCGTTGCTGGTGAGAGAGAGCACAGGAGAGAAGTAGAGAATGGGAAGAATGTTACCACCAATTTTGAATTGAAGTGGTTCGGACAAAATTACCCCCAATTTTGAATTGAAGTCTAAATTTTGTAAGTAAAAAAAGAGGGGAAACCAAGGACTTGAGGGGAAAAGTGGGTATTGTATTAAGAAACTCATATGATGACATCATCATTTGATCTTATGACATACATAAGTTTCCTACTTAATTATATAGAAATATATATTTGTCCAAATTGCGAAAAACTTTATCAAGGTGCTTAAATAAACCCTATAAACACAGATAAATTACCATGTGAGACATGCAAATGTAGATTTTTTTTTAATGGCACGTTGACAGATAAATAGGTCGAAATTGAAGTACGTAATAAAAAGTGTCGGTATTACAGTTAGTGGGTGAAAACCTGAAATAGAGCTCGAACGGTTGTGTGAGTGGCACTAACACCTCGCACGGGACCAATGTAACACTTAGGAACTCACCCGCGATATAGGGACTCCCGATTTGAGAATACGATGATAAATGGTGTATTTATAGAGTTAGGCTTAACAACTAGGCATTAGAGGGTGAAAATTCGAAACAGCCCCCGAACGACCCCGTGAGTGGAACCAACACCTCGCATGGGACCAATGTAACTCGTAGGAACTGACTGCATGTTCACAGGACTCTCGATTTTAGAATAGGGTGATTATTTACATAATTTAAGACTTATGCTTAAAAACATGTCATTAGTGGGTGAAAACTCGAAACATCCCCCGAATGACCCCTTGAGTGCCACCAACACCTCACACGGGACCAATTTAACTCGTAGGAACAGATCACGTGATCACATAATTTTCAGTTTGAGAATACGATGATAATTTGCATATTTTTAGACTTAGGCTTAAAAACATGGCGTTAGTGTGTGAAAACCTAAAATAGCTCGCGAACGGGTCCGTTAGTGACACCAACACCTCGAACGGGAACAATATGACTCATAGAACTGACTGCACGATCGCGGGACTCCCAGTTTGAGAATCCGATGATAATTTAAAAATATCAAGACTTAAGCAAAATATGGTGTTAGTGGGTGAGAACTCGAAACTACCCCCGGACGGTCTGGTGAGTGGCACTAACACCTCGCACAGGACCAATGTAACTTATAGGAACTGATCATGCGATCACAGTACTCTCGGTTTGTGAATAGGACGATAGTTTGCGTATTTCTAGACATAGGTTTAAAAATATGGCATTAATGGGTGAAAACCAAAAACGGCCCCCGAATGGCCCCGTGAGGGGCCCCAATACCTCCCACGGGACTAATGTAACTCGTTGGAACTAATTGCGGGATCACGGGACTCCCGGTTTGAGAAAATGACAAAAATTTGTATATTTCTAAACTTAGGCATAAAAACATAGCATTAGTGGGTGAGACCTCGAAACAGCCCCCGACCGCCCCCGTGATGGGCACCAACACCACGCACGGGACCAATGTAATTCGTAGGAACTTACCACGTGATCATGGGACCCCCGGTTTCAGAATACGATGGTAAGTTAAAAATATCAGGACTTAACCAACACATGACCTTAGTGGGTGAAAACTTAAAAAAGCCCCCGAACGGCCCCGTGAGTGGAACCAACAGCTCGCACGGGACCAATGTAACTCGTAGGAGCCGACCGTACGATCACAGGACTCCCGATTTGAGAATACGATGATAATTACATATTTTTAGATTTAGGCCTAAAAGTAGTACGTTAGTGGGATAAAACCCGAAAGAGACCCCGAATGGCCCTGTGAGTGGCACCAACACCTCGCACGGGACCAATGTAACATGTAGGAACTCTCCCCAAGATCACGGGACTTTCGATTTGACAATATGATAATAATTTTCCTATTTATAGACTTAGGCCTAAAAACATGGCGTTAGTGGTTGAAAACCCGAAACAGCCCCCGAACGTCCTCGTGAGTGGCACTAACACCTCGCAAGGGACCAATGTAACTCGTAGGAACTGAACGCGTGATCACGGGACTCCCAGTTTGAGAATATGATGATAATTTTCATATCACTAGACTTAGGCTTAAAAATAAGGCTTTAGTGGATGAAAACCCGAAAAAGACCTCGAACGACCCAGTGAGTAGCACCAACAACTCGCACGGGACTAATGTTACACATAGGAACTCACCGCCCTATCACGGGACTCGTGGTTTGAGAATATGATGATAATTTTCATATTTCTAGACTTAGGCTTAAAACATGGCGTTAGTGGGTGAAAACCCAAAACAACCCCCGAATGGCCCCGTTAGTGGCACTAACACCTCGCACGGGCCCAATAAAACTCGTAAGAACTGACCGCGTGATCACGGGACTCCTGATTTGAGAATATGATGATAATTTGCATATTTATTGACTTAGGCTTAAAAACATGGCCTTATTGGGTGAAAACACGAAACAGCCCCCGAAGGACCACGTGACTGGAACCAACACCTCACATGTGACCAATTAAGATCGTAGGAAATAATCGTGCGATCACGGGACTCCCGATTTGAGAATACAACGATAATTTGCTTATTTCTAGACTTGGGCTTAAAAACAGGGCACTAGTGGGTGAAAACCCAAAACAACCCTTGAAAGGCCCCGTAAGGGGCACCAACACCTTGCTCGGGACCAATGTAGCTCATAGGAATTGACCGTACGATAACGCCACTCCCGATTTGAGAATACGAGGATAATTTTCATATTTCTAGACTTAGACTTAAAAACATTGCGTTAGTGGGTGAAAACTTGAGACAGCCCCCGAACGACTCGGTGAGTAGTATTAACTCCTCACACCGGACCAATGTAGCTTGTAGGAACTGACCATTTGAGAATATGATGATAAATTCATATTTCTAGACTTAGGATTAAGAACATGATGTTAGTGGGTAAAAACTCGAAACATCCCCCGAATGACCCCATGAGTGGCACCAACACCACGCTCGGGACCAATGTAACTCACAGGCACTAATCGCGTGATCACGGAACTCCTGATTCGAGAATATGATGATAATTTGCATATTTCAAGACTTAAGCGTAAAAACATGGCGTTAGCGAGTAAAAACCCAAAACAGCCCCCGAACGGCCCAGTGAGTGGTACCAACACCTCGCACGAGGCCTATATAACTCGTAGGAACTGACCGCGCCATCACGGGACTCCTAGTTAGAGAAAACAATGATAATTTGCATATTTCTAGACTTAGGCATAAAAACATAGTGTTATTGGCTAAAAACCTTAAACAACCCTCGAACGACACCATGATAGGCACCAACACCTCGCACGGGACCAATGTAACTTGTAGGAACTGACCCAGTAATCACAGGGCACCCGGTTTGAGAATACGACAATAATTTACATATTTTAAGACTTAAAAATGTGTCCTCAATGGGTGAAAATTCGAAGGATCCAGCGAACGGCTCCATGAGTGGCACTAACCCCTTGCATGAGACCAATGTTACACGTAGGAACTGATCGCGCGATCACGGGACTCTCGATTTGAGAATATGATGATAATTTGCATATTTCTTAATTTAGGCTTCAAAACATGGTGTTAGTTGGTGAAAACCCAAAACAGACCCTGAACGGCCTTGTGAGTGGCACCAACACGTCGCACGGGACCAATATAGAATGTAGGAACTCACTGCATAATCATGGGACTCCCAGTTTGAGAATACGATGATAATTTGCATATTTCTAGATTAGGCTGAAAAGCATGGCGTTAATGGGTGAAAACTCGAAACAGCACTCGAACGGCCCCGTGAGTGGAACTAACACCTCGCAGGGGACAATTTTAACTCGTATGAACTGATCGCGTGATCATAGGACTCCCAATTTGAGAATAGGATGATTATTTGCATTTTTCTAGACTTAGGCTTAAAGACATGGCGTTAGTGGGTGAAACCCCAAAACAACCCCCAAACGGCTCCGTGAGTGACACCAACACGTGGCACGGGACCAATGTACTTCATAGGAACTGACTGCACGATCGCGCGACTCTCGATTTGAGAAAACGACGATAATTTGCATATTTCTAGACTTAGTCATAAAAACATAGCATTAGACAACCCCCAAACGACCCCGTCATTGGCACCAACACCTCGCACGGGACCAATGTAACTCTTAGAAACTGATCATCGGATCAAAGGACTCCCAGTTTGAGAATACGATGATAATTTGCATATTTCTAAACTTAGGCATAAAAATAAGGCGTTTATGGGTGAAAAACCCGAAACAGACCCCGAACGACCCTGTTTGTGGCACCAACACCTCGCACAAGACCAATGTAACTCGTAAGAACTAATTGCGTGATCACGGGATTCTCGATCTGAGAATACGATGATAATTTGCATATTTCTAGACTTAGTCTTAAAAATAAGGCATTAGTGGGTGAAAACCCAAAACAACCCCCGAACGACCCCGTGAGTGGCACCAACACCTCGCACGGGACCAATGTAACTCGTAAGAACAGACCGAACGATGATACTTTGAGAATACATGGTGTTAGTGGGTGAAATTTGGGTATTTCTTGAATACATGGTGAAATTTTAGAATACATGGTGAAATTTGATAATAATTTGAGAATACTTGAGAATACATGAGAATACATGAGAATACATGAGAATACATGAGAATACATGATGATAATTTGAGAATACATGGTGAAATTTGAGAATACATGATAATTTGGGTATTTCTTGAATTAGGCTTAAAAACATGGTGTTAGTGGGTGAGGTTTCGAAATAGAGCCCGAACGACCCTGTGAGTGGCACCAACACCTCGCACGGGACCAATTTAACTCGTAGGATATAACCAAGTGATCATGAGAATCCCAGTTTGAGAATACAACGATAATTGGCTAATTTCTAAACTTAGGCTTAAAAACATAGAGTCGAAGGGGAAAACCCAAAATAGCACCCGATTGGCCCCGTGAGTGGCACCAAAACCTTGCATGGCACCAATGTAACTTGTAAGAATGGACCGCGCGATCATGGGACTCCTGGTTTGAGAATATGATGATAATTTGATTATTTCTAGACTCAGGCTTAAAAAAATGGTGTTAGTGGGTGAAAACCCCAAACAACCCTTGAACGGCCCCGTGAGTGGCACCAACGCCTCTTAAGGGACCAATGTAACTCCTAGGAACTGACCGCGCAATCATGGGACTCCTGATAATTTGCATATTTTTAGACTCAGACTTAAAACATTGCATCAGTAGGTGAAAAGTCTAAACTACCCCTTAACGGCTCCGTGAGTAGCACTAACACCTCACACGGGACTAATGTAACTAGTAGGAACTGACCGCGTGATCACGGGATTCTCGATTTGAGAATACCATGATAATTTGCATATTTCTCGACTTAGGCCTCAAAACATGGCGTTAGTGGGTGAAAACTCAAAACATCCCAGGAATGACCCTGTTAGTGGAACCAACACCTCGCACGAGACTAACGTAACTCATAGGAACTCACTGCGCGATCACATGACTCCTAATTTGAGAATACGACAATAATTTTCATATTTCTAGACTTAGGGTTAAAAATAATGTCCTAGTGGGTGAAAACATGAAACAGCCCCTGAACGGCTCCGTGAGTATCACTAACACCTCGCACGGAACCAATGTAACTCGTAAGAACGGACCGCGCGATTACGGGATTCCCGGTTTGTGAATACAATGATAATTTGCATATTTCTAGACTTTGGCTTAAAAAATGGTGTTTATGGGTGGAAACTCGAAATGTCCCCCGAACGACCTCGCAAGTGGCACCAACACCTCTCACGGGACAATTGTAACTCATAGAAACTGACCGCGTGATCACGGGACTCCCGATTTAAGAATATGACGACAATTTTCATATTTCTAGACTTAGGCTTAAAAACATGGTGTTAGTGGGTGAAAATTGAATGAGCCCCCGAACGATCCCATGAGTGGAACCAACACCTCGCACGGGAGCAATGTAACTCGTAGGAACTGACCGTGGGATCATGGACCTCCCGGTTTGAGAATACGATGATAATTTGCATATTTCTAGACTTAAGCTTAAAACATGGCGTTAGCGGAAAAAACCCAAAACACCCCCCGAACGGCCCTATGAGTGGCACCAACACCTTGCACGGGGCCAATTTAACTCTTCAAAACTGGCCGAGCAATCACGGGACTCCTAGTTTGAGAAAACGATGGTAATTTTAAAATTTTTAGACATAGGCATAAAAATATAGCGTTAGTGAGTAAAAACTCGAAGTAGACCCCGAACGGCACCGTGATAGGCACCAACACCTCGTACAGAACCAATGTAACTCGTAGGAAGTTACCACGGGATCACAAGGCTTCCAGTTTAAGAATATGACAATAATTTAAAAATATTTGGACTGATGCAAAACATGGCGTTAGTGGGTGAAAACTCGAAACAACCCCCGAACGTCCCCGTGACTGGCACCAACGCCTCGCACGGGACCAATGTAACTCGTATGAAGTTAACGCACATTCAAGGGACTCTTGGTTTGAGGATACGATGATAATTTGGATATTTCTAGACTTAGGCACAAAAATAAGGCGTTAGTGGGTGAAAACCCGAAATAGACCCCCAACGACCCTTTGAGTGGCACCAACACGTGGAACGGAACCAATGTAACATGTAGGAACTCACTGAGCATTCTTGGGACTCTCAGTTTGTGAATACGGCGATAATTTTCATATTTCTAGACTTAGGCTTAAAAATAAGGCATTAGTGGGTGAAAATCCGAAACAACCCCTGAACGGCCCCATGAGTGGCGCTAACACCTCACACGGGACCAATGTAACTCGTAAGAATTGACCTCGCGATCACGCGACTCCCGATTTGAGAATACGATGGTAATTTTCATATTTCTAGACTTAGGCTTAAAAACATGGCATTAAGGGGTGAAAAATTGAAACATATCCCGAATGACCCCGTGAGTGGCACCACCACCTTGTACGGGACCAATTTAACTCGTAGGATATAACCACATGATCACGGGACTACTAACTTCAGAATATGATGATAATTGACATATTTCTAGACTAAGGCTTAAAAACATGGCGTCAAAGGTTAAAACTGAAAATAATCCCCGAACGGCCCCCTAAGTGGCACAAACACCTCACACGGGACCAATGTAAGTCATAAGAACTGACTGCGCGATCGTGGGACACTCGGTTCGAGAATATGACAATAATTTGCATATTTCTAGACTTAAGTTTAAAAACATGGCATTAGTGGGTGAAAACCCAAAACAACCCCTGAACGGCCTTGTGAGTGGCACCAACAGCTCGTAAGGGACCAATGTAACTCATATGAACTAACCGCGTGATCACGGAACTCCCAGTTTGAGAATACAACGATAATTTGCATATTTCTAGATTTAGACTTAAAAACATTGAGTTAGTGGGTTAATACCTGAAACAACCCTTGAATAGTGATGTGAGTGTCACCAACAGCTCGTAAGGGACCAATGTAACTCATAGGAACTGACCACGCTATTACGGGACTCCCGGTTTGAAAATACGATGATAATTTGCATATTTTTATACTTAAGCCTAAAAACATGACATTAATGGATGAACACTCGAAACAGCCCCCGAACGGCTTCGTGAGTAGCACTAACACCTTGCACGGGACTAATGTAACTAGTAGGAACTTACCGCACGATCACGGGACTCTTGGTTTGAGAATGTGATGATAATTTGCCTATTTCTAGACTTAGGCCTAAAAACATGGCGTTAATGGGTGAAAACTCAAAATAGCCCCCAAACGACCCCGTGAGAGGCACTAACACCTTGCATGGGACCAATGTAACTCATAGTAAATGACCGCGCGATCACGGGACTCCCTGTCTGAGAATAAGACGATAATTTTCATATTTCTATACTTAGACATAAAAACATAGCGTTAGTGGGTGAAAACTGGAAATAGCCCCTGACCTACCCCGTGAGTGGCACCAACACCTCGCACGTGACAAATGTAACTCGTAGGAACTGACCGTGCTATCACAGGACTCTCGATTTGAGAGTACGATGATAATTTCCATATTTCTAGACTTAGACTTAAAAACATTCCGCTAGTGGTTGAAAACACGAAACGGCCCTCGAACGGCTCCGTGAGTATCACTAACACCTCGAACGGGACCAATGTAACTCGTAGGAAGTGACCGCGTGATCACGGGACTCCCGGTTTGAAAATACGACAATAATTTGCATATTTCTAGACTTAGGCCTAAAAACATGGTGTTAGTGGGTGGAAACCAGATACGTCCCCCGAACGAACTCGATAGTGGAACCAACACCTCGCACGGGACAATTATAACTCATAAGAACTGACTGCGTGATGATGGGACTCCCAATTTAAGAATACGACGACAATTTGCATATTTCTAGACATAGGCTTAAAACATGGTGTTAGTGGGTGAAAACCAAAAGAGCCTCCAAACAGACCCATGAGTGGAACCAACACCTCACACGGGACCAATGTAACTCGTAGGAACTGACCCTGCAATCACGGAACTCCCGATTTGAGAAAACGATGTTAATTTACAAATTTCTAGACTTAAGCTTAAAAACATGGTGTTAGCGGGCAAAAACCCAAAATAACCCCCGAAAGGCCTTGTGAGTGGCACGAATACCTTGCACGGGGGAAATGTAACTCATCGGAACTGATCAAGCAATCACGGGATTCCTAGTCTGAGAAAATGATGAGAATTTGGATATTTCTAGACAGACATAAAAACATAGCGTTAGTGGTTAAAAAGTCGAAAAAGCCCCCGAACGGCACCGTGATAGGCACCAACACCTCGTACAGGACCAATGTAACTCATAGAAACTTACCACGGGATCACAGGACTCCCAGTTTAAGAATATGATAATAATTTAAAAATATTTGTACTTATGCAAAACATAGCGTTAGTGGGCGAAAACTCGAAATAGCCCCCGAACGACCCCGTGACTAGCACCAACACCTCGCATGGAACCAATGTAACTCGTATGAACTGATCGCACAATCAAGGGACTCTCGGTTTGATAATACGATGATAATTTTCATATTTCTTGACTTAGTCTAAAAAACAAGGCGTTAGTGGATGAAAACCCGAAACAGACCCCCAACAACCTTGTTAGTGGCACCAACACCTCGCACGGGACCAATATAACACGTAGGAAATCATCGCGCATTCTCGGGAATCTCAGTTTGATAATACGATGATAACTTTCATATTTCTAGACTTTAGCTTAAAAGCATGGCGTTAGTGGGTGAAAACCCGAAACAACCCCCGAACGGCCCCGTGAGTGGCACCAACATCTCACACGGGACCAATGTAACTCGTAAGAACTTACCCCGTGATCACGGGACCATTTTCATATTTCTAGACTTAGTATTAAAAACAAGGCATTACTGGGTGAAAACTGGAAACAGACCCTGAACGAACCCGTGAGTGGCATTAACACCTCGAACGGGACCAATTTAACTCGTAGGATATAATTGTGCGATCACGGGACTCCTGAATTGGGAATACGATGAAAATTGGCATATTTCTAGACTTAGGCTTAATAACATGGTGTCAAAGGTGAAAACCCAAAACAACCCTAAAAGGCCCCGTGTGTTGCACCAACACCTCACACAGGAAAAATCTAACTCGTAAGAACTAACCGCGCGATCATGGGACTCTCGGTTTGAGAATACGATGATAATTTGCATATTTCTAGAAATAGGCTTAAAAACATGGCGTTAGTGGGTGAAAACCCAAAATAACTCTTGAATAGTCCCGTGAGTGGCACCAACAGCTCGTAAGGGACCAGTGTAACTCGTACGAACTGACTGCGTGATCACGGGACTCCCGATTTGAGAATACGACTATAATTTGCATATTTCTAGACTTAGGCTTAAAAAATGGTGTTAGTGGGTGGAAACTCGAAATGTCCCCCGAACGATCGCGCCAGTGGCACTAACACCTCTCACGGTATAATTGTAACTCATAGGAACTGACCGCATGATCACGGGACTCCCAATTTAAGAATATGATGAAAATTTGTATATTTCTAGACTTAGGCTTAATAACATGGTGTTTGTGGGTGAAAACCGAAAGAGCCTCTGAACGACCCCGTGAGTGGAACCAACACCTCGCACAGGACCAATGTAACTCGTAGCAACTGACCGTGCAATCACAGAACTCCTGATTTGGGAATATGATGATAATTTGCATATTTCTAGACTGAAGCTGAAGAACATGGCGTTAGCGGGAAAAACCCAAAAAAGCCCCCGAACGTGCCTATGAGTGGCACCAAAACCTCGCACGGGGGCAATGTAACTCATCGAAATTGACCGAGCAATCACGGGACTCCAAGTTTGATAAAATGATGAGAATTTGTATATTTCTAGACTTAGGCATAATAACATAGCGTTAGAGGTTAAAAACTCGAAAAAGCCCACGAACAGTACCGTGATAGGCACCAACACCATGTACGGGACCAATGTAACTCATAGGAACTTACCACGAGATCATAGGACTCCCGGTTTAAGATTATGACAATAACTTAAAAATATCTAGACTTATGCAAAATATGGAGTTAGTGGGTAAAACTCAAAACTTCCCCCTAACAGCCCCGTGAGTGGCACCAACACCTCGCACGGGACCAATGTAACTTATATGAATTGATCGCACAATCAAGGGACTATCGGTTTCAAAATACGATGATACTTTGGATATTTCTAAGATTAGGCGTAAAAATAAAGCATTAGTGGATGAAGACTCGAAATAGATCGCCAGCGATCCTGTGACTGACACCAACGCCTCGAACGGGACCAATGTAACACGTAGGAACTCATCGCGCATTCTCGAGAATCCCAATTTGAGAATATGATGATAATTTTCATATTTCTAGACTTAGGCTTAAAAACATGGCGTTAGTGGGTGAAAACTCAAAACAGACCCCGAAGGACCCCCTGTGTGGCACCAAGACCTCGCACGGGACCAATGTAACTCGTAAGAACTGACTGCGCGATCATGGAACTCCCAATTTGAGAATATGACGATAATTTGCATATTTCTATACATAGGTTTAAAAACGTGGCATTAGTGGGTGAAAACACAAAAGAACCCTAAACAGCCCCGTGAGTGGCACCAACATCTCGTAAGGGATGAATGTAACACATAGGAACTGACTGCGGGATCACGGAACTCTTGGTTTGAGAATATGATGATAATTTGTATATTTCTAGACGTAGACCTAAAAACATTGCGTTAGTGGGTGAACACCCGAAAGAACCCTTGAATAGTCCCATGATTGGCACCAACTGACTGCGCGATCACGGGACTCCCAATTTAAGAATACAAAGATAATTTGCATATTTCTAGACTTAAGCTTAAAACATGGTGTTAGTGGGTGAAAACTGAAAGAGCCTCCGAACGGCCCCGTGAGTTGAACCAACACCTCGCACGGGACCAATGTAACTCATAGGAACTGACCGTGTGATCACGAAACTCCCGATTTGAGAATACGATGATAATTTGCAAATTTCTAGACTTAAGCTTAAAAATAAGGCGTTAGCGGGTAAAAAACAAAAATAGCCCCCGAGCGTCACTGTGAGTGGTACCAACACCTCGTACGGGGGCAATGTTACTCGTTGGAACTGACCGAGCAATCACGGGACTCCTAGTTTGAGAAAACGATGAGAATTTGCATATTTCTAGACTTAGGCATAAAAACATAGCGTTAGGGGTTAAAAACACAAAAAAATCCCCCGAACGGCACCGTGATAGGCACCAAAACCTCGTACGGGACCAATTTAACTAGTAGGAACTTACCACGGGATCACAGTACTCTCGGTTTAACAATATGACAATAATTTAAAAATATATGGACTTATGCAAAACATTGCGTTAGTGGGTGAAAACTCGAAACAACCCCTGAATGACCCAGTGAGTGGCACCAACACCTCACATGGGACTAATGTAACTTGTATGAACTGACCGCACAATCAAGGGGAATATGACTATAATTTGGATATTTCTAGACTTAAGCATAAAAATAAGGCGTTAGTGGGTGAAAACTCGAAATAGACCCCCAACGACCCTATGAGTGGCACCAACACCTCGAACGGGACCAATGTAACACGTAGGAAATCACCGCGCATTCTCGTGACTCCCGGTTTGATAATACGATGATAATTTTAATTTTTCAGGACTTAGGGTTAAAAATATGGCGTTAGTGGGCTAAAATCCGAAACAACCCCTGAACGGCCCCGTGAGTGGCACCAACACCTCACATGGGACCAATGTAACTCATAAGAACTGACCCCGCGATCACGGGACTCTCGATTTGAGAATACGATGGTAAGTTTCATATTTCTAGACTTTGGCTTAAAAACATGGCATTAGTGGGTGAAAACTCAAAATAGACCCCGAATGAACCCGTGAGTAGCACTAACACCTCACACGGGACCAATTTAACTTGTAGGATATAACCGCACGATCACGGGACTCCCAATTTGAGAATACAACAATAATTGGCATATTTTTACACTAAGGCTTAACAATATGGCGTCAAAGGTGAAAACCATAAATAGGCCACGAAAGGCCCCCGTAGAGGCACTAACGGCTCGCACGGGACCAATGTAACTAGTAAGAACGGACCGCATGATCATGGGACTCCCTGTTTGAGAATACGATGATAATTTGCATATTTCTAGACTTAGGCTTAAAAACATGGCGTTAGTGGGTGAAAACCCAAAACAACCCCTGAATAGCCCCGTGAGTGGCACCAACAGCTCGTAAGGGACCAATGTAACACGTAGGAACTGATCGCGCGATCACGGGACTCCCCGTTTGAGAATACGATGATAATTTGCATATTTCTAGACTTAGACGTAAAAACATTGTGTTGGTGGGTGGAAACTAGAAACGTCCCCCGAACGGCTCCGTGAGTAGCACTAACACCTCGCACGGGACAAATGTAACTCGTAGGAACTACTCGCGTGATCATGGGACTCCCGGTTTAAGAATACAATGAAAATTTTCATATTTCTAGACTTAGGCCTCAAAACATGGTGTTAGTGGGTGAAAAATCGAAACAGATCAGGAACAACCCCGTGACTGGCACTAACACCTCGCACGGGACCAATTTAACTCAGAGGAACTCACCGCACGATCAAGGGACTGTCGATTGAAGAATACAATGATAATTTGTATATTTCTAGACTTAGGCTTAAAAATAAGGCCTTTGTGGGAGAAAACCTGAAACAAACCCCCAAAGACCCTGTGAGTGGCACTAACACCTCGCATGGGATCAATGTAACATGTAGGAACACACCGCGCATTCTTGAGACTCCCAGTTTGACAATACGATGATAATTTTCATATTTCTAGACTTAGGATTAAAAACATAGCGTTAGTGGGTAAAAACTCGAAACAACCCCCTAACGGCCCCGTAAGTGGCACCAAAACCTCGCATGGGACCAATGTAACTCGTAATAACTGACCCCACGATCACGGGACTCCCGATTTGAGAATACGATGGTAATTTTCATATTTCTAGACTTGGGCTTAAAAATAAGTCATTAGTGGGTGAAAACTCGAAACATAACTCGAACGAATCCGTGAGTGGCACTAACACCTCGCACGTGACAGATTTTACTCGTAGGATATAACTGCGCGATAACGGGACTCCCGAATTGAGATTGCGATTATAATTTGCATATTTCTAGACTTAGGATTAATAACATGGCGTCAAAGGTGAAAACCCAAAATAGCCCCCGAAAGCCCCCGTGAGTGGCACCAACACCTTACATAGGACCAATGTAACTCATAATAACTGACCGCGTGATTACGGGACTCCCGTTTTGAGAATACAATGATAATTTCCATTTTTCTAGACATAGGCTTAAAAATTGGGCGTTAGTGGGTGAAAACCAAAAAAAACCCTTGAACAATCCCGTGAGTGGCACTAACAGCTCATAAGGGACCAATTTAACTCGTAGGAACTTACCGCGTGATCACGGGACTCCCGGTTTGAGAATACGATGATAATTTGAAAATTTATAGACTTAGACTTTAAAACATTGCGTTAGTGGTTGAACAACCGAAATAGCCCCCAAACGGCTCCGCGAGTAACACTAACACCTCGCACGAGATCAATGTAACTCCTAGGAACTAACCGTGCGATCACGGGACTCCCGATATGAGAATATGACGATAATTTGCATATTTCTAGACTTAGGCCAAAAAACATAGTATTAATGGGTGAAAACTCGAAACAGCCCCCAAATGACCTCGTGAGCGACAGTGACTCATAGGAACTGACCGCGCGATCACGGGACTCCCAGTTTGAGAATGAGACGATAATTTTCATATTTCTAGACTTTGACTTAAAAATATGGCGTTAGTGGGTGAAAACTCGAAACAACCCCCGAACGTCCCCGTGACTGGCACCAACGCCTCGCACGGGACCAATGTAACTCGTATGAAGTTAACGCACATTCAAGGGACTCTTGGTTTGAGGATACGATGATAATTTGGATATTTCTAGAATTAGGCACAAAAATAAGGCGTTAGTGGGTGAAAACCCGAAATAGACCCCCAACGACCCTTTGAGTGGCACCAACACGTGGAACGGGACCAATGTAACATGTAGGAACTCACTGAGCATTCTTGGGACTCTCAGTTTGTGAATACGACGATAATTTTCATATTTCTAGACTTAGGCTTAAAAATAAGGCATTAGTGGGTGAAAATCCGAAACAACCCCTGAACGGCCCCATGAGTGGCGCTAACACCTCACACGGGACCAATGTAACTCGTAAGAATTGACCTCGCGATCACGCGACTCTTGATTTGAGAATACGATGGTAATTTTCATATTTCTAGACTTAGGCTTAAAAACATGGCATTAAGGGGTGAAAAATTGAAACAGATCCCGAATGACCCCGTGAGTGGCACCGCCACCTTGCACGGGACCAATTTAACTCGTAGGATATAACCACATGATCACGGGACTACTGATTTCAGAATATGATGATAAATGACATATTTCTAGACTAAGGCTTAAAAACATGGCGTCAAAGGTTAAAACTAAAAATAATCCCCGAACGGCCCCCTAAGTGGCACAAACACCTTGCACGGGACCAATGTAAGTCATAAGAACTGACTGCGCGATCGTGGGACACTCGGTTTGAGAATATGACAATAATTTTCATATTTCTAGACTTAAGTTTAGAAACATGGCATTAGTGGGTGAAAACCCAAAACAACCCCTGAACGGCCTTGTGACTGGCACCAACAGCTCGTAAGGGACCAATGTAACTCATAGGAACTAACCGCGTGATCACGGAACTCCCAGTTTGAGAATACAACGATAATTTGCATATTTCTATATGTAGACTTAAAAACATTGAGTTAGTGGGTGAATACCTGAAACAACCCTTGAATAGTGATGTGAGTGTCACCAACAGCTCGTAAGGGACCAATGTAACTCATAGGAACTGACCACGCTATTACGGGACTCCCGATTTGAAAATACGATGATAATTTGCATATTTTTATACTTAGGCCTAAAAACATGACATTAATGGATGAACAATTGAAACAGCTTCCGAACGGCTCCGTGAGTAGCACTAACACCTTGCACGGGACTAAATTAACTAGTAGGAACTTACCGCACGATCACGGGACTCTTGGTTTGAGAATGTTATGATAATTTGCCTATTTCTAGACTTAGGCCTAAAAACATGGCGTTAATGGGTGAAAACTCAAAATAGCCCCCAAACGACCCCGTGAGAGGGACTAACACCTCGCATGGGACCAATGTAACTCATAGTAAATGACCGCGCGATCACGGGACTCCTTGTCTGAGAATAAGACGATAATTTTCATATTTCTATACTTAGACATAAAAACATAGCGTTAGTGGGTGAAAACTGGAAACAGCCCCTGAACTACCCCGTGAGTGGCACCAACACCTCGCACGTGACAAATGTAACTCGTAGGAACTGACCGTGCTATCACAGGACTCTCGATTTGAGAGTACGATGATAATTTCCATATTTCTATACTTAGACTTAAAAACATTCCGCTAGTGGTTGAAAACACGAAACGGCCCTCGAACGGCTCCGTGAGTATCACTAACACCTCGAACGGGACCAATGTAACTCGTAGGAAGTGACCGCGTGATCACGGGACTCCCGGTTTGAAAATACGACAATAATTTGCATATTTCTAGACTTAGGCCTAAAAACATGGTGTTAGTGGGTGGAAACTAGATACGTCCCCCGAACGAACTCGATAGTGGAACCAAAACCTCGCACGGGACAATTATAACTCATAAGAACTGACTGCGTGATGATGGGACCCCCAATTTAAGAATACGACGACAATTTTCATATTTCTAGACATAGGCTTAAAACATGGTGTTAGTGGGTGAAACCAAAAGAGCCTCCAAACAGACCCATGAGTGGAACCAACACCTCACACGGGACCAATGTAACTCGAAGGAACTGACCGTGCAATCACGGAACTCCCGATTTGAGAAAACGATGATAATTTACAAATTTCTAGACTTAAGCTTAAAAACATGGTGTTAGCGGGCAAAAACCCAAAATAACCCCCGAAAGGCCCTGTGAGTGGCACGAATACCTTGCACGGGGGAAATGTAACTCGTCGGAACTGATCAAGCAATCACGGGATTCCTAGTCTGAGAAAATGATGAGAATTTGGATATTTCTAGACAGACATAAAAACATAGCGTTAGTGGTTAAAAAGTCGAAAAAGCCCCTGAACGGCACCGTGATAGGCACCAACACCTCGTACAGGACCAATGTAACTCATAGAAACTTACCACGGGATCACAGGACTCCCAGTTTAAGAATATGACAATAATTTAAAAATATTTGTACTTATGCAAAACATAGCGTTAGTGGGCGAAAACTCGAAATAGCCCCCGAACGACCCCGTGACTAGCACCAACACCTCGCACGAAACCAATGTAACTCGTATGAATTGATCGCACAATCAAGGGACTCTCGGTTTGATAATACGACGATAATTTGCATATTTCTTGACTTAGTCTAAAAAAAAGGCGTTAGTGGATGAAAACCCGAGACAGACCCCCAACAACCCTGTTAGTGGCACCAACACCTCGCACGGGACCAATGTAACACGTAGGAACTCATCGCGCATTCTCGGGACTCTCAGTTTGATAATACGATGATAACTTTCATATTTCTATACTTTAGCTTAAAAGCATGGTGTTAGTGGGTGAAAACCCGAAACAACCCCCGAACGGCCCCGTGAGTGGCACCAACATCTCACACGGGACCAATGTAACTCGTAAGAACTTACCCCGTGATCACGGGACCGTTTTCATATTTCTAGACTTAGTATTAAAAACAAGGCATTACTAGGTGAAAACTCGAAACATACCCTGAACGAACCCGTGAGTGGCATTAACACCTCGCACGGGACCAATTTAACTCGTAGGATATAATCGTGCGATCACGGGACTCCTGAATTGTGAATACGATGAAAATTGACATATTTCTAGACTTAGGCTTAATAACATGGTGTCAAAGGTGAAAACCCAAAACAATCCTAAAAGGTCCCGTGTGTTGCACCAACACCTAACACAGGACAAATGTAACTCGTAAGAACTAACCGCGCGATCATGGGACTCCCGGTTTGAGAATACGATGATAATTTGCATATTTCTAGAAATAGGCTTAAAAACATGGCGTTAGAGGATGAAAACCCAAAATAACCCTTGAATAGTCCCGTGAGTGGCACCAACAGCTCGTAAGGGACCAATGTAACTCGTAGGAACTGACCGCGTGATCACGGGACTCCCGATTTGAGAATACGACTATAATTTGCATATTTCTAGACTTAGGCTTAAAAAATGGTGTTAGTGGGTGGAAACTCGAAATGTCCCCCGAACGATCGCGCTAGTGGCACTAACACCTCTCACGGTATAATTGTAACTCATAGGAACTGACCGCATGATCACGGGACTCCCAATTTAAGAATATGATGAAAATTTGTATATTTCTAGACTTAGGCTTAATAACATGGTGTTTGTGGGTGAAAACCGAAAGAACCTCTGAACGACCCCGTGAGTGGAACCAACACCTCGCACAGGACCAATGTAACTCGTAGCAACTGACCGTGCAATCACAGAACTCCTGATTTGGGAATATGATGATAATTTGCATATTTCTAGACTTAAGCTGAAGAACATGGCATTAGCGCGAAAAAACCCAAAAAAGCCCCCGAACGTGCCTATGAGTGGCACCAAAACCTCGCACGGGGGCAATGTAACTCATCGAAATTGACCGAGCAATCATGGGACTCCAAGTTTGATAAAATGACGAGAATTATCATATTTTCTAGACTTAGGCATAATAACATAGCGTTAGATGTTAAAAACTCGAAAAAGCCACGAACAGCACCGTGATAGGCACCAACACCATGTACGGGACCAATGTAACTCATAGGAACTTACCACGAGATCATAGGACTCCCGATTTAAGATTATGACAATAACTTAAAAATATCTAGACTTATGCAAAATATGGAGTTAGTAGGTAAAACTCAAAACTTCCCCCTAACGGCCCCGTGAGTGGCACCAACACCTCGCATGGGACCAATGTAACTCATATGAATTGACCGCACAATCAAGGGACTATCGGTTTCAGAATATGATGATAATTTGGATATTTCTAGGCTTAGGCGTAAAAATAAAGAATTAGTGGATGAAGACTCAAAATAGACCGCCAGCGATCTTGTGACTGACACCAACGCCTCGAACGGGACCAATGTAACACGTAGGAACTCATCGCGCATTCTCGAGAATACCAATTTGAGAATACGATGATAGTTTTCATATTTCTAGACTTAGGCTTAAAAACATGGCGTTAGTGGGTGAAAACTCAAAACAGACCCCGAATGACCCCGTGAGTGGCACCAACACCTCGCACAGGACCAATTTAACTCGTAGGATATAATCGCGCGATCACGGGACTCCGGATTTCAGAATATGATGATAATTGGCATATTTCTAGACTATGGCTTAAAAACATGGCGTCAAAGGTGAAAACCCAAAACAGGACCCGAACGGCCCCCTATGTGGCACCAACACCTCGCACGGGACCAATGTAACTCGTAAGAACTGACTGCGCGATCATGGAACTCCCGATTTGAGAATATGACTACAATTTGCATATTTCTATACATAGGTTTAAAAACATGGCATTAGTGGGTGAAAACACAAAAGAACCCTAAACAGCCCCGTGAGTGGCACCAACATCTCGTAAGGGATGAATGTAACACATAGGAACTGACCGCGGGATCACGGAACTCTTGGTTTGAAAATATGATGATAATTTGTATATTTCTAGATGTAGACCTAAAAACATTGCGTTAGTGGGTGAACACCCGAAAGAACCCTTGAATAGTCCCATGATTGGCACCAACTGACTGCGCGATCACGGGACTCCCAATTTAAGAATACAAAGATAATTTGCATATTTCTAGACATAAGCTTAAAACATGGTGTTAGTGGGTGAAAACCAATAGAGCCTCCGAACGGCCCCGTGAGTTGAACCAACACCTCACACGGGACCAATGTAACTCATAGGAACTGACCGTGTGATCACGAAACTCCCGATTTGAGAATACGATAATAATTTGCAAATTTCTAGACTTAAGCTTAAAAATAAGGCGTTAGCGGGTAAAAAACAAAAATAGCCCCCGAGCATCACTCTGAGTGGTACCAACACCTCGTACGGGGGCAAAGTTACTCGTTGGAACTGACCGAGCAATCACGGGACTCCTAGTTTGAGAAAACGATGAGAATTTGCATATTTCTAGACTTAGGCATAAAAACATAGCATTAGGGGTTAAAAACACAAAAAAGCCCCCGAACGGCACCGTGATAGGCACCAACACCTCGTACGGGACCAATTTAACTCGTAGTAACTTACCACGGGATCACAGTACTCTCGGTTTAACAATATGACAATAATTTAAAAATATCTGGACTTATGCAAAACATTGCGTTAGTGGGTGAAAACTCGAAACAACCCCTGAATGACCCAGTGAGTAGCACCAACACCTCACATGAGACTAATGTAACTTGTATGAACTTACCGCACAATCAAGGGGAATATGACTATAATTTGGATATTTCTAGACTTAAGCGTAAAAATAAGGCGTTAGTGGGTGAAAACTCGAAATAGACCCCCAACGACCCTGTGAGTGGCACCAACACCTCGAACGGGACCAATGTAACACGTAGGAAATCACCGTGCATTCTTGTGACTCTCGGTTTGATAATACGATGATAATTTTAATTTTTCAGGACTTAGGGTTAAAAACATGGCGTTAGTGGGCTAAAATCCGAAACAACCCCTGAACGGCCCCGTGAGTGGCACCAACACCTCACATGGGACCAATGTAACTCGTAAGAACTGACCCCGCGATCACGGGACTCTCGATTTGAGAATACGATGGTAAGTTTCATATTTCTAGACTTTGGCTTAAAAACATGGCATTAGTGGGTGAAAACGCTAAATAGACCCCGAATGAACCCGTGAGTAGCACTAACACCACACACGGGACCAATTTAACTTGTAGGATATAACCGCACGATCACGGGACTCCCAATTTGAGAATACAACAATAATTGGCATATTTTTAGACTAAGTCTTAACAATATGGCGTCAAAGGTGAAAACCATAAATAGGCCACGAAAGGCCCCCGTAGAGGCACTAACAGCTCGCACGGGACCAATGTAACTAGTAAGAACGGACCGCATGATCATGGGACTCCCTGTTTGAGAATACGATGATAATTTGCATATTTCTAGACTTAGGCTTAAAAACATGGCGTTAGTGGGTGAAAACCCAAAACAACCCCTGAATAGCCCCGTGAGTGGCACTAACAGCTCGTAAGGGACCAATGTAACACGTAGGAACTGATCGCGCAATCACGGGACTCCCCGTTTGAGAATACGATGATAATTTGCATATTTCTAGACTTAGACGTAAAAACATTGTGTTGGTGGGTGGAAACTAGAAACGTCCCCCGAACGGCTCCGTGAGTAGCAATAACACCTCGCACGGGACAAATGTAACTCGTAGGAACTACTCGCGTGATCACGGGACTCCCGGTTTACGAATACAATGAAAATTTTCATATTTCTAGACTTAGGCCTCAAAACATGGCGTTAGTGGGTGAAAAATCGAAACAGATCAGGAACAACCCCGTGACTGGCACTAACACCTCGAACGGGACCAATTTAACTCAAAGGAACTAACCGCACGATCAAGGGACTGTCGATTTAAGAATACAATGATAATTTGTATATTTCTAGACTTAGGCTTAAAAATAAGGCCTTTGTGGGAGAAAACCTGAAACAAACCCCCAACGACCCTGTGAGTGGCACCAACACCTCGCATGGGATAAATGTAACATGTAGGAACACACCGCGCATTCTCGGGACTCCCAATTTGACAATACGATGATAATTTTCATATTTATAGACTTAGGCTTAAAAACATAGCGTTAGTGGGTAAAAACTCGAAACAACCCCCTAACGGCCCCGTAAGTGGCACCAACACCTCGCATGGGACCAATGTAACTCGTAATAACTGACCCCGTGATCACGGGACTCCCGATTTGAGAATACGATGGTAATTTTCATATTTCTAGACTAGGGCTTAAAAATAAGTCATTAGTGGGTGAAAACTCGAAACATAACTCGAACGAATCCGTGAGTGGCACTAACACCTCGCACGTGACAAATTTAACTCGTAGGATATAACTGCGCGATAACGGGACTCCCGAATTGAGATTGCGATGATAATTTGCATATATCTAGACTTAGGATTAATAACATGGCGTCAAAGGTGAAAACCCAAAATAGCCCCTGAAAGCCCCCGTGAGTGGCACCAACACCTTACATAGGACCAATGTAACTCATAATAACTGACCGCGTGATTACGGGACTCCCGTTTTGAGAATACAATGATAATTTCCATTTTTCTAGACATAGGCTTAAAAATAGGGCGTTAGTGGGTGAAAACCAAAAACAACCCTTGAACAATCCCATGAGTGGCACTAACAGCTCATAAGGGACCAATTTAACTCGTAGGAACTTACCGCGTGATCACGGGACTCCCGGTTTGAGAATACGATGATAATTTGCAAATTTATAGACTTAGACTTTAAAACATTGCGTTAGTGGTTGAACACCCGAAATAGCCCCCAAACGGCTCCGCGAGTAACACTAACACCTCGCACGAGATCAATGTAACTCCTAGGAACTGATCGTGCGATCATGGGACTCCCGATATGAGAATATGACGATAATTTGCATATTTCTAGACTTAGGCCAAAAAACATAGTATTAATGGGTGAAAACTCGAAACAGCCCCCAAATGACCTCGTGAGCGACAGTGACTCATAGGAACTGACCGCGCGATCACGGGACTCCCAGTTTGAGAATGAGACGATAATTTTAATATTTCTAGACTTAGACTGAAAAATATAACGTTAGTGGTGAAAACTCGAAACAACCACCGAACGGCTCCGTGAGTAGCACTAACATCTCGCACGGGGCCAATGTAACTCGTAGGAACTGACAGCGCGATCACGACACTCCCGGTTTGAGAATAAGACGATAATCTGCGTATTTCTAGACTTAGGCTTAAAAACATGGTGTTAGTGGGTGGAAACTAGAAACGTCCCCCGAACGACCTCTCCAATGGAACCAACACCTTGCACGGGACAATTGTAACTCAAAAGAACTGACCGCGAGATCACGGGACTCCCAATTTAAGAATACAATGACAAATTTTATAATTCTTGACTTAGGCTTAAAACATGGTGTTACTGGGTGAAAACCGAAAGAGCCTTCGAACGGCCCCATGAGTGGAACCAACACCTCACACGGGACAAATGTAAGACATAGGAACTGATCGTGCGATCACTGAACTCCCGGATTGAGAATACGATGGTAATTTTCATATTTTTAGACTTAAGCTTAAAAATATGGTGTTAGCGGGTAAAAACCCAAAACTTGCCCCAAATAGCCCTATAAGTGGCCAACACCTCGTAGAGGGCAATGCAACTCGTCAGAACTAACCGTGCAATCTTGGGACTCCTACTTTGAGAAAATGATGAGAATTTGCATATTTCTAGACTTAGGGATAAAAACATAGCGTTAGTGGGTAAAAACTAGAAACAACCCCCTAACGGCCCCGTAAGTGGCACCAACACCTCGCATGGGACCAATGTAACTCGTAATAACTGACCCTGCGATCACGGGACTCCCGATTTGAGAATACAATGGTAATTTTCATATTAATAGACTTGGGCTTAAAAACAAGGCATTAGTGGGTGAAATCTCAAAACATAACTCGAACGAATCCTTGAGTGGCACTAACACCTCGCACGTGACAAATTTAACTCGTAGGATATAACTGTGCGATAATGGCACTCTCGAATTGAGATTTCAATGATAATTTGCATATTTCTAGAATTAGGATTAATAACATGGCGTCAAAGGTGAAAACAAAAAATAGCCCCCGAAAGGCCCCGTGAGTGGCACCAACACTTTACATAGGACCAATGTAACTCATAAGAACTGACCGCGCGATCATGGGACTAATGTTTTGAGAATACAATGATAATTTCCATATGTCTAGACATAGGCTTAAAAATAGGGCGGTGGGTGAAAACCAAAAACAACCCTTGAACAATCCCGTGAGTGGCACTAACAGCTCATAAGGGACCAATTTAACTCGTAGGAACTTACCGCGTGATCACGGGACTCCCGGTTTGATAATACGACGATAATTTGCAAATTTATAGACTTAGACTTAAAAACATTGCGTTAGTGGTTGAACACCCAAAATAGCCCCCAAACGGCTCCGCGAGTAACATTAACACCTCGCACGAGATCAATGTAACTCCTAGGAACTGACCGTGCGATCACGGGACTCTCGATTTGAGAATATGACGATAATTTTCATATTTCTAGACTTTGGCGAAAAAACATGGTATTAATGGGTGAAAACTCGAAACAGCCCCCAAATGACCTCGTGAGCGACATTGACTCATAGGAACTGATCGCGCGATCACGGGACTCCCACTTTGAGAATAAGACGATAATTTTCATATTTCTAGACTTAGACTTAAAAATATAGCGTTAGTGGTGAAAACTCGAAACAACCACCAAACGGCTCCATGAGTAGCACTAACATCTCGCACGGGACCAATGTAACTCGTAGGAACTGACAGCGCGATCACGGCACTCCCGGTTTGAGAATACGACGATAATGTGCGTATTTATAGACTTAGGTTTAGAAACATGGTGTTAGTGGGTGGAAACTAGAAACGTCCCCCGAACGACCTCGCCAGTGGAACCAACACCTTGCATAGGACAATTGTAACTCAAAAGAACTGACCGCGAGATCGCGGGACTCCCAATATAAGAATACAATGACAAATTTTATAATTCTTGACTTAGGCTTAAAACATGGTGTTACTGGGTGAAAACCGAAAGAACCTTCGAACGGCCCCATGAGTGGAACCAATACCTCACACGGGAAAAATGTAAGACATAGGAACTGATCGTGCGATCACTGAACTCCCGGATTGAGAATACGATGGTAATTTTCATATTTTTAGACTTAAGCTTAAAAATATGGTGTTAGCGGTTAAAAACCCAAAACTTGCCCCAAATAGCCCTATAAGTGGCCAACACCTCGTAGGGGGCAATGTAACTCATCGGAACTAACCGTGCAATCATGGGACTCCTACTTTGAGAAAAGGATGAGAATTTGCATATTTCTAGACTTAGGGATAAAAGCATAGTGTTAGTGGGTAAAAACTAGAAACAACCCCCTAATGGCCCCGTGAGTGGCACCAACACCTCGCATGGGACCAATGTAACTCGTAATAACTTACCCCGCGATCACGGGACTCCCGATTTGAGAATACAATGGTAATTTTCATATTAATAGACTTGGGCTTAAAAACAAGGCATTAGTGGGTGAAATCTCAAAACTTAACTCGAACGAATCCTTGAGTGGCACTAACACCTCGCACGTGACAAATTTAACTCGTAGGATATAACTGTGCGATAACGGGACTCCCGAATTGAGATTGCGATGATAATTTGCATATTTCTAGACTTAGGATTAATAACATGGCGTCAAAGGTGAAAACCAAAAATAGCCCCCGAAAGGCCCCGTGAGTGGCACCAACACTTTACACAGGACCAATGTAACACATAAGAACTGACCGCGCGATCATGGGACTAACGTTTTGAGAATACAATGATAATTTCCATATTTCTAGACATAGGCTTAAAAATAGGGCGGTGGGTGAAAACCAAAAACAACCCTTGAACAATCCCGTGAGTGGCACTAACAGCTCATAAGGGACAAATTTAACTCGTACGAACTTACCGCGTGATCACGGGACTCCTGGTTTGAGAATACGACGATAATTTGCAAATTTATAGACTTAGACTTAAAAACATTGCGTTAGTGGTTGAACACCCGAAATAGCCCCCAAACGGCTCCGTAAGTAACACTAACACCTCGCACGAGATCAATGTAACTCCTAGGAACTGACCGTGCGATCACGGGACTCTCGATTTGAGAATATGACGATAATTTGCATATTTCTAGACTTAGGACAAAAAACATGGTATTAATGGGTGAAAACTCGAAACAGCCCCCAAATGACCTCGTGAGCGACAGTGACTCATAGGAACTGACCGCGCGATCACGGGACTCCCAGTTTGAGAATGAGACGATAATTTTCATATTTCTAGACTTAGACTTAAAAATATAGCGTTAGTGGTGAAAACTCGAAACAACCACCGAACGGCTCCATGAGTAGCACTAACATCGCACGGGACCAATGTAACTTGTAGGAACTGACAGCGTGATCACGGCACTCCCGATTTGATAATACGACGATAATGTGCGTATTTCTAGACTTAGGCTTAAAAACATTGTGTTAGTGGGTGGAAACAAGAAACATCCCCCGAACGACATCGCCAGTGGAACCAACACCTTGCACAGGACAATTGTAACTCAAAAGAACTGACCGCGAGATCGCGGGACTCCCAATTTAAGAATACAATGACAAATTTTATATTTCTAGACTTAGGGTTAAAACATGGTGTTACTGAGTGAAAACCGAAAGAGCCTTCGAACGGCCCCATGAGTGGAACCAACACCTCACACGGGACAAATGTAAAACCTAGGAACTGATCGTGCGATCACTGAACTCCCGGATCGAGAATACGATGGTAATTTTCATATTTTTAGACTTATTATTAAAAACATGGTGTTAGCGGGTCAAAACCCAAAACTTCCCCCAAACGGCCCTATACGTGGCCAACACCTCGTAGGGGGCAATGTAAGTCGTCGGAACTAATTGAGAAATCATGGGACTCCTACTTTGAGAAAATGATGAGAATTTGCATATTTCTAGACTTAGGCATAAAAACATAGCGTTAAAGGGTAAAGACTAGAAACAACCCCCTAACGGCCCCGTGAGTGGCACCAACACCTCGCATGGGACCAATGTAACTCGTAATAACTGACCCCGCGATCACGGGACTCCCGATTTGAGAATACTATGGTAATTTTCATATTTCTAGACTTGGGCTTAAAAACAAGGCATTAGTGTGTGAAAACTCGAAACATAACTCGAACGAATCCGTGAGTGGCACTAACACCTCGCACGTGACAAATTTAACTCGTCGGATATAACTGCGCGATAACGGGACTCCCAAATTTAGATTGCGATGATAATTTGCATATTTATAGACTTAGGATTAATAACATCGCGTCAAAGGTGAAAACCCAAAATAGCCCCCGAAAGGCCCCGTGAGTGGCACTAACACTTTACACATGACCAATGTAACTCATAAGAACTGACCGCGCGATTATGGGACTCCCGTTTTGAGAATACAATGATAATTTCCATTTTTCTAGACATAGGCTTAAAAATAGGGCGTTAGTGGGTGAAAACCAAAAACAACCCTTGAACAATCCCATGAGTGGCACTAACAGCTCATAAGGGACCAATTTAACTCGTAGGAACTTACCGCGTGATCACGGGACTCCCGGTTTGAGAATACGATGATAATTTACAAATTTATAGACTTAGACTTTAAAACATTGTGTTAGTGGTTGAACACCCGAAATAGCCCCCAAACGGCTCCGCGAGTAACACTAACACCTCGCACGAGATCAATGTAACTCCTAGGAACTGACCGTGCGATCACGGGACTTTCGATATGAGAATATGACGATAATTTGCATATTTCTAGACTTAGGCCAAAAAACATAGTATTAATGGGTGAAAACTCGAAACAGCCCCTAAATGTCCTCGTGAGCGACAGTGACTCATAGGAACTGACCGCGCGATCACGGGACTCCCAGTTTGAGAATGAGACGATAATTTTCATATTTCTAGACTTAGACTTAAAAATATAGCGTTAGTGGTGAAAACTCGAAACAACCACCGAACGGCTCCGTGAGTAGCACTAACATCTCGCACGGGGCCAATGTAACTCGTAGGAACTGACAGCGCGATCACGGCACTCCCGGTTTGACAATAACACGATAATGTGCATATTTCTATACTTTGGCTTAAAAACATAGTGTTAGTGGGTGGAAACTAGAAACGTCCCCCGAACGACCTCGCCAGTGGAACCCACACCTTGCATAGGATAATTGTAACTCAAAAGAACTGACCGCGAGATCGCGGGACTCCCAATTTAAGAATACAATGACAAATTTTATAATTCTAGACTTAGGCTTAAAACATGGTGTTACTGGGTGAAAACCGAAAGAGCCTTCGAACGGCCCCATGAGTGGAACCAACACCTCACACGGGACAAATGTAAGACATAGGAACTGATCGTGCGATCACTGAACTCCCGGATTGAGAATACGATGGTAATTTTCATATTTTTAGACTTAAGCTTAAAAACATGGTGTTAGCGGGTAAATACCCAAAACTTCCCCCAAACGGCCCTAAATTGGCCAACACCTCGTAGGGGGCAATGTAACTCGTCGGAACTAACCGTGCAATCATGGGACTCCTACTTTGAGAAAAGGATGAGAATTTGCATATTTCTAGACTTAGGGATAAAAACATAGCGTTAGTGGGTAAAAACTAGAAACAACCCCCTAACGGCCCCGTGAGTGGCACCAACACCTCGCATGGGACCAATGTAACTCGTAATAACTGACCCCGTGATCACGGGACTCCCGATTTGAGAATACAATAGTAATTTTCATATTAATAGACTTGGGCTTAAAAACAAGGCATTAGTGGGTGAAATCTCAAAACATAACTCGAACGAATCCTTGAGTGGCACTAACACCTCGCACGTGATAAATTTAACTCATAGGATATAACTGTGCGATAACGGGACTCCCGAATTGATATTGCGATGATAATTTACATATTTCTAGACTTAGGTTTAATAACATGGCGCCAAAGGTGAAAACCCAAAATGGCCCCCGAAAGGCCCCGTGAGTGGCACCAACACCTTACACAGGACCAATGTAACTCGTAAGAATTGACCGCGTGATCATGGGACTAACTTTTTGAGAATACAATGATAATTTCCATATTTCTAGACATAGGCTTAAAAACAGGGCGTTAGTGGGTGAAAACCAAAAATAACACTTGAACAATCCCGTGAGTGGCACTAACAGCTCATAATGGACCAATTTAACTCTTATGAACTTACCGCGTGATCACGGGACTCCCGTTTTGAGAATACGATGATAATTTGAAAATTTCTAGACTTAGACTTAAAAACATTGCGTTAGTGGTTGAACACCCAAAATAGCCCCCAAACGGCTCTACGAGTAACATTAACACCTCGCACGAGATCAATGTAACTCCTAGGAACTGACCGTGCGATCACGGGACTCTCGATTTGAGAATATGACGATAATTTTCATATTTCTAGACTTTGGCGAAAAAACATGGTATTAATGGGTGAAAACTCGAAACAGCCCCCAAATGACCTCGTGAGCGACAGTGACTCATAGGAACTGACCGCGCGATCACGGGACTCCCACTTTGATAATAAGATGATAATTTTCATATTTCTAGACTTAGACTTAAAAATATAGCGTTAGAGGTGAAAACTCGAAACAACCCCCGAACAGCTCCGTGAGTAGCACTAACATATCGCACAGGACCAATGTAACTTGTAGGAACTGACAGTGCGATCACGGCACTCTCGGTTTGAGAATACGACGATAATGTGCGTATTTCTAGACTTAGGCTTAAAAACATGGTGTTAGTGGGTGGAAACTAGAAACGTCCCCCGAACGACCTCGCCAGTGGAACCAACACCTTGCACGGGACAATTTTAACTCAAAAGAACTGACCGCGAGATCACGGGATTCCCAATTTAAGAATACAAGGACAAATCTTATATTTCTAGACTTAGGCTTAAAACATGGTGTTACTGGGTGAAAACCGAAAGAGCCTTCGAACGGCCCCATGAGTGGAACCAACACCTCACACGGGACAAATGTAACACGTAGGAACAGATCGTTCGATCACTGAACTCCAGATTTGAGAATACGATAGTAATTTTCATATTTCTAGACTTAAGCTTAACAACGTGGTGTTAGCGGGTAAAAACCCAAAACTTCCCCCAAACGGCTATATAAGTGGCCAACACCTCGTAGGGGGCAATGTAACTAGTCGGAACTAACCGAGCAATCATGGGACTCCTACTTTGAGAATACGATGAGAATTTTCATATTTCTAGACTTAGGCAAAAAAACATAGCGTTAGTGGGTAAAAACTCAAAACAACCCCCTAACGGCCCTGTGAGTGGCACCAACACCTCGCATGGGACCAGTGTAAATCGGAATAAATGACCCCGCGATCACGGGACTCCCGATTTGAGAATACGATGGTAATTTTCATATTTCTAGACTTGGGCTTAAAAACAAGGCATTAGTGGGTGAAAACTCGAACCATAACTCGAACGAATCCGTGAGTGGCAATAACACCTCGCACGTGACAAATTTAACTCGTAGGATATAACGGCACGATAACGGGACTCCCGAATTGAGAATGCGATGATAATTTGCATATTTCTAGACTTAGGATTAATAACATGGCGTCAAAGGTGAAAACCCAAAATAGCCCCCGAAAGGCCCCGTGAGTGGCACCAACACCTTACATAGGATCAATGTAACTCATAATAACTGACCGCGCGATTATGGGACTCCCGTTTTGAGAATACAATGATAATTTTCATATTTATAGACATAGGCTTAAAAACAGGGCGTTAGTGGGTGAAACAAAAAACAACCATTGAACAATCCCGTGAGTGGCACTAATAGCTCGTAAGGGACCAATTTAACTCACAGGAACTTACCGCGTGATCACGTGACTCTCGGTTTGAGAATACGACGATAATTTTCATATTTCTAGACTTAGACTTAAAAACATTGCGTTAGTGGTTGAACACCCGAAATAGCCCCCAAACGGATCCACGAGTAACACTAACACCTCGCACGAGATCAATGTAACTCCTAGGAACTGACCGTGCGATCACGGGACTCCCGATTTGAGAATATTACGATAATTTGCATATTTCTAGACTTAGGCTAAAAAACATGGTATTAAAGGGTGAAAAATCGAAACAGCCCCCAAATGACCTCGTGAGCGACAGTGACTCATAGGAACTGACCGCGCGATCACGGGACTTCCAGTTTGAGAATAAGAAGATAATTTTCATATTTCTAGACTTAGACTTAAAAATATAGCATTAGTGGTGAAAACTCGAAACAACCCCCGAACGGCTCCGTGAGTAGCACTAACATCTCGCACGGGACCAATGTAACTCCTAGGAACTGACAGCGCGATCACGGCACTCCCGGTTTGAGAATACGATGATAATGTGCGTATTTCTAGACTCAGGCTTAAAAACAAGGTGTTAGTGGGTGGAAATTAGAAACGTCCCCCGAACGACCTCGCCAGTGGAACCAACACCTTGCACGGGACAATTGTAATTCAAAAGAACTGACCGCGAGATCACGGGACTCCCAATTTAAGAATACAATGAAAAATTTTATATTTCTAGACTTAGGCTTAAAACATGGAGTTACTGGGTGAAAACCGAAAGAGCCTTCGAACGGCACCATGAGTGGAACCAACACCTCACACGGGACAAATGTAACACGTAGGAACTCATCGTGCGATCACTGAACTCCCGGTTTGAGAATACGATGGTAATTTTCATATTTCTATACTTAAGCTTAAAAACATGGGGTTAGCGGGTAAAAACCCAAAACTTCCCCCAAACGGCTCTATAAGTGGCCAACACCTCGTAGGGGGCAATGTAACTCATCGGAACTAACCGAGCAATCATGGGACTCCTACTTTGAGAATACGATGAGAATTTGCATATTTCTAGACATAGGCATAAAAACATAGCGTTAGTGGGTAAAAACTCGAAACAACCCCCTAACGGCACCGTGAGTGGCACCAAGACCTCGCATGGGACCAATGTATCTCGTAATAACTGACCCTGCGATTACGGGACTCCCGATTTGAGAATACGATGGTAATTTTCATATTTCTATACTTGGGCTTAAAAACAAGGAATTTGTGGATGAAAACTCGAAACATAACTCGAACGAATCCGTGAGTGGCACTAACACCTCGCACGTGACGAATTTAACTCGTAGGATATAACTGCGCGATAACGGGACTCCCAAATTGAGATTGCGATGATAATTTGCACATTTCTAGACTTAGGATTAATAACATCGCGTCAAAGGTGAAAACCCAAAATAGCCCTCGAAAGACCCCGTGAGTGGCACCAACACCTTATACATGACCAATGTAACTCATAAGAATTGATCGTGCGATCATGGGACTAACTTTTTGAGAATACCATGATAATTTCCATATTTCTAGACATAGGCTTAAAAATAGGGCGTTAGTGGGTGAAAACCAAAAACAACCCTTGAATAATCCCGTGAGTGGCACTAACAGCTCATAATGGACCAATTTAACTCGTAGGAACTTACCGCGTGATCACGGGACTCCGGGTTTGAGAATACGATGATAATTTTCATATTTCTAGACTTAGACTTAAAAACATTGCGTTAGTGGTTGAACACCCGAAATAGCCCCCAAACGGCTCCGCGAGTAACACTAACACCTCGCACGAGATCAATGTAACTCCTAGGAACTGACCGTGCGAGCACGGGACTCCCGATTTGAGAATATGATGATAATTTGCATATATCTAGACTTAGGCCAAAAAACATGGTATTAATGGGTGAAAACCCGAAACAGCCCCCAAATGTCCTCGTGAGCGGCAGTGACTCATAGGAACTGACCGTGCGATCACGGGACTCCCAGTTTGAGAATCAGACGATAATTTTCATATTTCTAGACTTAGACTTAAAAATGTAGCGTTAGTGGTGAAAACTCGAAACAACCCCCGAACGGCTCCGTGAGTAGTACTAACATCTCGCACGGGACCAATGTAACTCGTAGGAACTGACAGCGCGATAAGGGCACTCCCAGTTTGAGAATACGACGATAATGTGCGTATTTCTAGAATTAGGCTTAAAAACATGGCGTTAGTGGGTGGAAACTAGAAACGTCCCCCGAACGACCTCGCCAGTGGAACCAACACCTTGCACGGGACAATTGTAACTCAAAAGAACTAACCGCGAGATCACAGGACTCCCAATTTAAGAATACAATGACAAATTTTATATTTCTATACATAGGCTTAAAACATGGTGTTACTGGGTGAAAATCGAAAGAGCCTTCGAACTGCCCCATGACTGGAACCAACACCTCACACGGGACAAATGTAACACGTAGGAACTGATTGTGCGATCACTGAACTCCCGGTTTGAGAATACGATGGTAATTTACATATTTGTAGACTTAAGCTTGAAAATATGGTGTTAGCGGGTAAACACCAAAAACTTCCCCCAAACGGCCCTATAAGTGGCACCAACACCTCGTAGGGGGCAATGTAACTCATCGGAACTAACCGAGCAATCATGGGACTCCTACTTGGAGAAAATAATGAGAATTTGCATATTTCTAGACTTAGGCATAAAAACATAGTGTTAGTGGGTAAAAACTAGAAACAACCCCCTAACGGCCCCGTGAGTGGCACAAACACCTCGCATGGGACAAATGTAACTCATAATAACTGACCCCGCGATCACGGGACTCTCGATTTGAGAATACGATGGTAATGTTCATATTTCTAGACTTGGGCTTAAAAACAAGGCATTAGTGGGTGAAAACTCGAAACATAACTCGAACGAATTCGTGAGTGGCACTAACACCTCGCACGTGACAAATTTAACTCATAGGATATAATTGCGCGATAACGGGACTCTCGAATTGAGATTGCGATGATAATTTTCATATTTCTAGACTTAGGATTAATAACATGGTGTCTAAGGTGAAAACCCAAAATAGCCCCCGAAAGTCCCCGTGAGTGGCGCCAACACCTTACACAGGACCAATGTAACTCATAGGAACTGACCGCCCGATTATGGGACTCTTGTTTTGAGAATATAATGATAATTTCCATATTTCTAGACATAGGCTTAAAAACAGGGCGTTAGTGGGTGAAAACCAAAAACATCCCTTGAACAATCCCGTGAGTGGCACTAACAGCACATAAGGTACCAATTTAACTCGTAGGAACTTACCGCGTGATCACGGGACTCCCGGTTTGAGAATACGACGATAATTTGCTAATGTATAGACTTAGACTTAAAAACATTGAGTTAGTGGTTGAACACCCGAAATAGCCCCAAAATGGCTCCGTGAGTAACACTAACACCTCGCACGAGATCAATGTAACTCCTAGGAACTGACTGTGCGAGCACGGGACTTCCGATTTGAGAATATGACGATAATTTGCATATTTCTAGACTTAGGCCAAAAAACATGGTATTAATGGGTGAAAACTTGAAACAGCCCCCAAATGTCCTTGTGAGTGGCAGTGACTCATAGGAACTGACCGCGCGATCACGGGACTCCCAGTTTGAGAATAAGACGATAATTTTCATATTTCTAGACTAAGACTTAAAAATATAGCGTTAGTGGTGAAAACTCGAAACAACCCCCGAACGGCTCCGTGAGTAGCATTAACATCTCGCACGGGACCAATGTATCTCGTAGGAACTGACAGTGCGATCACGGTACTCCCGGTTTGAGAATATGACGATAATGTGTGTATTTCTATAATTAGGCTTAAAAACATGGTGTTAGTGGGTGGAAACTAGAAACGTCCCCCGAACGACCTCGCTAGTGGAACCAACACCTTGTACGGGACAATTGTAACTCAAAAGAACTGACCGCGAGATCACGGGACTCCCAATTTAAGAATACAATG
Source organism: Sambucus nigra (assembly GCA_949130495.1). Lineage (NCBI taxonomy): Eukaryota > Viridiplantae > Streptophyta > Magnoliopsida > Dipsacales > Adoxaceae > Sambucus > Sambucus nigra. The sequence continues at coordinate 251,517,430 of OX422209.1, forward strand.
ACAAATGTTATATTTCTAGACTTAGGCTTAAAACATGGTGTTACTGGGTGAAAACCGAAAGAACCTTCGAATGGCCCCATGAGTGGAACCAACACCTCACACGGGACAAATGTAACACGTAGGAACTGATCGTGCGATCACAGAACTCCCGGTTTGAGAATACGATGATAATTTTCATATTTCTAGGCTTAAGCTTAAAAACATGGTGTTAGCGGGTAAAAATCCAAAACTTCCCCCAAACGGCCCTATAAGTGGCACCAACACCTCGTAGGGGGCAATGTAACTCGTTGAAACTAACCGAGCAATCATGGGACTCCTACGTTGAGAAAATGATGAGAATTTGCATATTTCTCGACTTAGGCATAAAAACATAGCGTTAGTGGGTAAAAACTCGAAACAACCCCCTACCGGCCCCGTGAGTGGCACCAACACCTCGCATGGGACCAATGTAACTCGTAATAACTGACCCCGGGATCACGGGACTCCCGATTTGAGAATACGATGGTAATTTTCATATTTCTAGACTTGGGCTTAAAAACATGGCAATAGTGGGTGAAAACTTAAAACAGACCCCGAACGAACCCGTGAGTGGCACTAGCACCTCGCACGGGACCAATTTAAATCGTAGGATATAACCGCACAATCACGAGACTCCTAATTTTGGAATACGACGATAATTCGAATTTTTCTAGGCTAAGGCATAAAAACATGGCGTCAAAGGTGAAAACCCAAAATAGGCCGCGAACGGCCCCCTGAGTGGAACCAACACCTCGTACGGGACAAATGTAACTCGTAAGAACTGACCGCGCAGTCACGGGACTCCCGGTTTGAGAATACGATGATAATTTGCATATTTCTAGACTTAGGCTTAGAAACATGGAATTAGTGGGTGAAAACCCAAAACAACCCTTGAATAGTCCCGTGAGTGGCACCAACAGCTCATAAGGGACCAATGTAACACGTAGGAACTGATCGCGCGATCACGGGACTACCAATTTGAGATTATGATGGTAATTTGCGTATTTCCAGATTTAGAATTAAAGCCATTGCGTTAGTGGGTGAACACTCGAAACATCCCCCGAACAACCCCGTGAGTGGCACCAACACCTCGCACATGACCAATGTAACTCCTACGAACTGCCGTGCTATAACGGGACTTTCGATTTCAGAATATAATGACAATTTTCATATTTCTAGACTTTGGCCTCAAAACATGGCCTTAGTGTTTGAAAACTTGAAATAGGCCAGGAATGACCGTGTGAGTGGCACCAACACCTCGCACGGGACCAATGTAACTCATAAGAACTGACCGCATGATAGAGGAACTACGAGTTTAAGAATACGATGATAATTTTCATATTTCTAGACTTAGGCTTAAAAACATTGCGATAGTGGGTGAAAACTCAAAACAGCCCCCGAACGGCTCCGTGAGTAGCACTAACACCTCACACGGGACCAATGTAACTCGTAGGAGCTGATCGCGCAATCACGGGACTACCGATTTGAGAATACGATGATAATTTGCATATTTTTGTACTTTGGCTTCAAAACATGGTGTTAGTGGGTTGAAACTAGAAACATCCCCCGTACGAGCTTGCTAGTGGAACCAATACCTCGCTCGGGACAATTGTAACTCATAGGAACTGACCGTGCGATCCTGGGACTCCTAGTTTGAGAATACGACGATAATTTGCATATTTTTAAACTTAGACTTCAAAACGTAGCGTTAGTGGGTGAAAACTGAAAAAAGCCCCCGAATGACCCTGTGAGTGGCACCAACACCTCGCACGGGACCAATGTAACTCGTAGGAATTGACCGTGCTATCACAGGACTCTCGATTTTAGAATATGACGATAATTTGCGTATTTCCAGACTGACCTAAAAACATTGCGTTAGTGGGTGAAAACTCAAAATAGCCCCCGAACGGCTCCGTGAGTAGCACTAACACCTCGTACGGGACCAATGTAACTCGTACAAACTGACCGCGTAATCACGGGACTCTCGATTTAAGAATACAACGACAATTTGCATATTTCTAGACTTAGGCCTTAAAACAAGGCGTTAGTGGGTGAAAACTCGAAACAGACAAGGAACAACCCCATGAGTGGCACTAACACCTCGCACAGGGACTAATGTAACTCATAGGAACTGACCGTACGATCAAGGGACTGTCGATTTAAGAATACAACGATAATTTGTATATTTCTAGACTTAGTCTTAAAAATAAGGCATTTGTGGGTGAAAACCTGAAACAAACCCCCAATGACCCTGTGAGTGGCACCAACACCTCACACGGGACCAATGTAACATGTAGGAACACACCACGCATTCTCGAAACTCCGAGTTTGAGAATACAATGATAATTTTCATATTTCTATACTTATGCTTAAAAACATGGCATTAGTGGGTGAAAACTCGAAACAACCTCCGAACGGCCCTATGAGTGGCACCAATACCTCACTCGGGACCAATGTAACTCGTAATAACTGACCCAAAGATCACAGGACTCCCGATTTGAGAATATGATGATAATTTGCATATTTATAGACTTATGTTTAAAAACAAGGCATTAGTGGGTGAATACTCTAAACAGACTCCGAACGAATCCGTGAGTGGCACCAACACCTCGCACGAGACCAATTTAACTCGTAGGATATAAATGCATGATCTCGGGACTCCCAAATTGAGAATACAATGATAATTGGTATATTTCTTGACTTAGGCTTAATAATATTGCGTCAAAGGTGAAAACCCAAAACAGCCCCCGAACGGCCCCGTGAGTGGCACTAAGACCTTGCACAAGACCAATGTAACTTGTAAGAACTGACCACGCGATCATTGCGCTCCCATTTTGAGAATACGATAATAATTGGCATATTTCTAGACTTTGGTTTAAAAATAAGGCGTTAGTGGGTGAAAACTCTAAACAGACCCCGAACGAACCCGTGAGTGGCACCAACACCTCGCACGGGACCAATTTAACTCGTAGGATATAACTGCACGATCACGAGACTCCCAAATTGAGAATATAGTGATAATTGGCATATTTCTAGACTTAGGATTGATAACATGGCGTCAAAGGTGAAAACCCAAAATAGCCCACGAACGGCCCCGTGAGTGGCACCAACACCTTGCAGAGGATCAATGTAACTCGTAAGAACTGACCGCGCGATCACGAGACTCCTATTTTGAGAATACTACGATAATTTGCATATTTCTAGACATAGGCTTAAAAACATGGCGTTAGTGGGTGAAAACCCAAAACAACCCTTGAAGAGTCCCGTGAGTGGCACCAACAGCACGTAAGGGACCAATGTAACATGTAGGAACTGACCGCGCAATCATAGGACTCCCATTTTTAGAATACGATGATAATTTGCATATTTCTAGACATAGGCTTAAAAACATGGCATTAGTGGGTGAAAACCCAAAACAATCCTTGAAGAATCCCGAGAGTGGCACGAAGAACACGTAAGGAACCAATGTAACTCGTAGGAACTGATCGCGTGATCACGGGACTCCCGGTTTGAGAATACAATGAAAATTTGCATATTTCTAGACTTAGGCCACAAAACATGGCGTTAGTGGTTGAATACTCAAAACAGACTAGGAACGACCCCGTGAGTGGCACCAACACCTCGCACAGGACCAATGTAACTCATAGGAACTACCGGCGTGATCACGGGACTCTTGGTTTGAGAATATGATGATAATTTGCATATTTTTAGACTTAGATGTAACAACATAGCATTAGTTGGTAAAAACTCTAAATAACCCGCGAACGACCCTGTGAGTGGCACCACCACCTCACATGGGACCAATATAACTCGTACGAACTTCTGTGCTATCACGGGACTCTCGATTTGAGAATATAATGACAATTTGCATATTTTTATACTTTGGCCTCAAAACATTGCGTTAGTGTGTGAAAACTCGAAACAAGGAATGACCCCTTAAGTGGCACCAACACCTCACACGGGACAAATGTAACTCATAGGAACTGACCGCACGATCAAGGGACTCCAGGTTTGAGAATACGATGGTAATTTGTATAATTCTAGACTTAGGATTAAATACAAGGCATTAGTGGGTGAAAACCCGAAACAAGCCCCCAATGACCCTGTGAGTGTCACTAGTACCTCGCACGGGACCGATGTAACACGTCAGAACTCACCGCGCATTCTCGGGACTCCCAGTTTGAGAATACGATGATAATTTTCATATTTCGAGACTTAGGCTTAAAAACATGGCGTTAGTGGGTGAAAACCCAAAACAACCCCCGAACGGCCCCGTGTGTGGCACCAACACCTCGCACGAGACCAATGTAACTCGTAAGAGCTGAACCCGCGATCACAGGACACCCGGTTTGTGAATATGATGATAGGTTGGATATTTCTAGATAGGGCTTAAAAACAAGGCATTAGTGGGTGAAAACTCAAAACATACCCCGAACGAATCTGTGAGTGGAACCAACACCTCGCACGGGACTAATTTAACTCGTAGGATATAAGCGCGCGATCAAGAGATTCCCGAATTGAGAATATGATGATAATTGGCATATTTCTAAACTTAGGCTTAATAACATGGCGTCAAAGGTGAAAACCCAAAATAGCCCCCGAACGGCCCCGTGAGTGGCACCAACACCTTGCATAGGACCAATGTAACTCGTAAGAACTGATTGCGTGATCATGGGACTCCCATTTTGAGAATACGATGATAATTTGCATATTTCTAGACATAGGATTAAAAATAAGGAATTAGTGGCTGAAAACCCAAAACAACCCTTGAACAGTCCCGTGAGTGGCACCAACAGCTCGTAGGGGACCAATGTAACTCGTTGGAATTGATCGCGTGATTACGGGACTCCCGGTTTGAGAATATGATGATAATTTGCATTTTTACAGACTTAGACTTAAAAACATGGCGTTAGCGGGTGAACACCTGAAATAGCCCCCAAACGGCTCCGTGAGTGGCACCAACACCTCGCACGGTGGCAATGTAACTCGTCGAAACTAACCGAGCAATCACGGGACTCCTAATTTGAGAAAATGATGAGAATTTGCATATTTCTAGACTTAGGCATAAAAATATAGTGTTAGTGGGTAAAAAATCGAAACAACCCCCGAATGGCATCGTGATAAGTACCAACACCTCGTAGGGGACCAATGTAACTCGTAGGAACTTTCCTTGAGATCATAGGACTCCTGGTTTAAGAATACGATAGTAATTTAAAAATATTTGGACTGGTGCAAATCATGGCATTAGTGGGTGAAAACTCGAAACAGCCCTCGAACGGCCCCTTGAGTGGCACCAACACTTTGCACGGGACCAATGTAACTCGTATGAACTAACCGCACCATCAAGGGACTCTCGGTTTGAGAATACGATGATAACTTCCATATTTCTTGACTTAGGCTGAAAAACAAGGCGTTAGTGGGTGAAAACCCGAAACAGACCCCCAACGACCCTGTGAGTGGCACCAACACCTCGCACAGAACCAATGTGACACATAGGAACGCACCGCGCATTCTCGGGACTCCCGGGTTGAGAATACAATGATAATTTTCATATTTCTAGACTTAGCCTTAAAGACATGGCGTTAGTGGGTTAAAACTCGAAACAACTCTCGAACGGCCCCGTGGGTGGCACCAACACCCCGCATGGGACCAATGTAACTCGTAAGAACTGACCCCGCGATCACAGGACTCCAAGTTTGAGAATACAATGATTATTTTCATATTTGTAGACATAGTTTTAAAACATGGCGTAAGTGGGTGAAAACTCCAAACAACCCAGGAATGACCCCGTGAGTGGCATCAATACCTCGCACAGGACCAATGTAACTCGTATGAACTGACTGCAGAATCACGGGACTCCCAGTTGAAAAATACGATGATAATTTTCATATTTCTAGACTTAGGCTTAAAAACATTTTGCTAGTGGGTCAAAACTCAAAACAGCCCCCGAATGTCTCCGTGAGTACCACTAACACCTCGCATGGGACCAATGTAACTCGTAGGAACTGACCGTGCAATGACGGGACTCCCGATTTAAGAATACAATGATAATTTGCATATATCTAGACTTTATCTTAAAAATATGGTGTTTGTTGTGGGAAACTAGAAACGTCACTCGAATGACCTCGCCAATGGAACTAATACCTCGCATGGGACAATTGTAACTCATAGGAACTGACTGTGCGATCACGGGACTCCCAGTTTGAGAATACGACAATAATTTGCATATTTCTAAACTTAGACTTAAAAATGTAGTGTTAGAGGGTGAAAACTCAAAAAAGCTCCCGAATGACCCCGTGAGTGGCACCAACACCTCGTACGGGACGAATGTAACTCGTGGTAACTGACCGTGCTATCACGGGGCTCCCATTTTGAGAATATTACAATAATTTGCATATATCAAGACTTAGACTTAAAAACATTACGTTAGTGGGTGAAAACTCGAAACAGCCCCCGAATGGCTTCATGAGTAGCAGTAACACCTCGCACGGGACCAATGTAACTCATAGGAACTGATCGCGCGATCACGGGACTCTCGGTTTCAGAATACAACGACAATTTGCATATTTCTAGACTTAGGCCTCAAAACATGGCGTTAGTGGGTGAAAACTCAAAATAGACCAGGACCGACCTCCTGAGTGGCACCAACACCTCGGACAGGATGAATGTAACTCATAGGAACTGACCGAACGATTAAGGGACTGCTGGTTTAAGAATACAATGATAGTTTGCTTATTTCTAGACTTAGGTTTAAAAACAAGGCGTTAGTGGGTGAAAACCCAAAATAGACCCCAAACGACCCGATGAGTGGCACCAACACCTCACACGGGACCCGTGTAACACGTAGGAACTCACCGTGCATTCTCGGGACTATCGGCTTGAGAATACGATGACAATTTTCATATTTCTAGACTTAGGCTTAAAAACATGGTGTTAGTAGGTAAAAACCTGAAACAACCCCCGAACGGCCCCGTGAGTGGTACCAACACCTCGCACGGGACCAATGTAACTCGTAAGAACTGACCCTATGATCATGGGACTCCTGGTTTGAGAATCTGATGATAATTTACATATTTCTAGACTTAGGCTTCAAAACATGGCATTAGTGGATAAAAACTCAAAACATACCCCAAATGACCGCGTGAGTGGCACCAACACATCGCACGGGACTCCTAATTTGAGAATATAACCGCGTTATCACGGGACTCCTAATTTGAGAATATAACAGCATTATCACGGGACTCCTAATTTGAGAATACAATGATAATTGGCATATTTCTAGACTTAGGCTTCAAAACATGGCGTCAAAGGTGAAAACCCAAAACATCCCCTGAGCGGCCCCGTGAGTGGAACCAACACCTCGCACGAGACCAATGGAACTCGTAAGAACTGACTGCGCGATCATGGGACTTCAAGTTTGAGAATACGATGATAATTTTCATATTTATAGACTTAGGCTTAGAAACATGGCGTTAGTGGGTGAAACTAAAAAATAACCCTTGAATGGCCCCGTGACTGGCACCAACACCTCGTAAGGGACCAATGTAACTCGTAGGAACTGACTGCGTGATCACTGGACTCTTAGTTTGAGAATACGATGATAATTTACAAATTTATAGACTTAGGCTTAAAAATAAGGCGTTAGTGTGTGAAAACCCAAAACACACCCCGAACAGCCCGTGAGTGGCACAAACACCTCGCACGGGACCAATGTAACTCATTGGAACTGACCGCACGATCTCGGGACTCCAAGTTTGAGAATATGATAATAATTTGAATACTTCTAGACTTAGAGTTTAAAATGTGGCATTAGTGGGTGAAAACTCGAAACAGCCTCCGAGCGACCCCGTGAGTGGCACAAACTCGTTGCACGGGACAAATGTAACTCATAAGAACTGACCGCTCGATCACAAAACTCTAAGTTTGAGAATATGACGATAATTTACATACTTCTAGACTTAAACTTAAAAACCTAGCGTTAGTGGGTAAAAAATGGAAACAACCCCCGAATGACCCGGTGAGTGGCACCAATAGCTCGCACGGGACCAATGTAACTCATAGGATCTATCGTGCTATCACGGGACTCCTGATTTGAGAATAGGATGATAATTTGAATATTTCTAAACCTAGACTTAAAAACATTGTGCTAGTGGGTGAAAACTCGAAATAACCCCTGAACGGCTCGGTGAGTATCACTAACACCTCGTACGGGACCCATGTAAGTAGTTGGAACTGACTGTGCGGTCACGAAACTCCCAGTTTTGAGAATACGATGATAATATGCATATTTCTATAATTAAGCTTAAAAAATGGCGTTAGCGGGTAAAAAACCAATACAGTCCCCGAACGGCCTTAGGAGGGGGACCAACACAACGCACGGGGCCAATGTTACTCGTAGGAACTGACCACGCAATTACGGGACTCCTAGTTTGAGAAAATGATAATAATTTTCATATTTCTAGACCTAGGCATAAAAACATATCATTAGTGGGCAAAAACTCGAAACATCCCCAGAACGACACCGTGATAGGCACCAACACGTTGTACGAGACCAATGTAACTCGTAGAAACATACCACAGGATCACATGAATCTCGATTTGAGAATAGGACAATAAATTAAAAATATAAGGACTTATGCAAAACATGGCGTTAGTGGGTGAAAACTCGAAATAGCCCCCGAACGGCCCCATGAGTGGCACCAACACCTCGCACGTGACCAATGTTACTCGTATGAATAGACCGCACAATCACATGACTCCGAGTTTGAGAATAAAACGATAATTTGCATATTTCTAGACTTAGGCTTAAAACATGGTCTTAGTGGGTGGAAACTTGAAACGTCCTGCGAACGACCCTGCGAGTGGGACCAATACCTCACACGGGACAAATGTAACTCGAAGGAACTGACCGCGCGATCACGGGACTCCCAGTTTGAAAATACGACAATAATTTGCATATTTCGAGATGTAGGCTTAAAAACATGGTGTTAGTGGGTGGAAACTCGAAACGTCCCCCGAACGACCCCGCAAGTGGCTCCAACACCTCGCATGGGACAATTGTAACTCATAGGAACTGACCGTGCGATCATGGGACTCCCAATTTAAGAATACGACGATAATTTTCATATTTTTAGACGTAGGCTTATAAACATGGTGTTAGTGGGTGAAACCCAAAAAAGCCCCCGAACGGCCCTGTGAGTGGAACCAACTCCTAGCACGGGACCAATGTAACTCGTAGTAGCTGACCGTGCGATCATGGAACTCTCGGTTTGAGAATACGAGGATAATTTTCATATTTCTCGACTTAAGCTTAAAAATGTGGCGTTAGCGGGTAAAAACCCAAAACAGCCCCCGAACGACCCTGTGAGTGGGAACAACACCTCGCACGAGGCCAATGTTACATGTAGCAACTAACTGCGTAATCACGGGACTCCTAGTTTGAGAAAATGATGATAATTTGCATATTTGTAGACTTAGGCATACAAACATAGCATTAGTGGGTAAAAACTTGAAACAACCCCGGAACGGCACCATGATTGGCACCAACACCTCGTATGGGACAAATGTAACTCATAGGAACTTACCCCAGGATTACAGGACTCCAGATTTCAGAATACAACAATAATATAAAAATATCTAGACATATGCAAAACATGGCGTTAATGGGTGAAAACTCGAAACATCCCCCGAACGACCCCGTGATTGACACCAACACCTCGCACGGGATCAATGTAACTCGTTTGAACTGATCGAATGTCAATGGACTCTCGGTTTGAGAATATGATGATAATTTGATTATTTCTAGACTAAGCCTTAAAAACAAGGCATTAGTGGGTGAAAACCCAAAACAGACCCCGAACAACCCGATGAGTGGCACCAACACCTCGCACAGGACCCGTGTAACACGTAGGAACTCACTGTGCATTCTTAGGACTATCGGCTTGAGAATACGATGACAATTTTCATATTTTTAAACTTAGTCTTAAAAACATGGTGTTAGTGGGGAAAAACCTAAAACAACCCCCAAACGGCCCCGTGAGTGGCACCAACACCTCGCACGGGACCATTGTAACTCGTAAGAACTGACCCTGTGATCACGGGACTCCTGGTTTGAGAATCTGATGATAATTTGCATATTTCTTGACCTAGGCTTAAAAACATGGCATTAGTGGGTGAAAACTAGAAACATACCCCGAACGACCCCGTGAGTGGCACCCACACCTCGCACGGGGACCAATTTAACTAGTAAGATATAACCGCATTATCACGGGACTCCTAATTTGAGAATACGACGATAATTGGCATATTTCTAGACTTAGGCATCAAAACATGGCATCAAAGGTGAAAACCCAAAACATCCCCTGAGCGGCCCCGTGAGTGGAACCAGCACCTCGCACGAGACCAATGGAACTCGTAAGAACTGACTGCGCAATCATGGGACTCCAGGTTTGAGAATAAGATGACAATTTGCATATTTCTAGACTTTGGCTAAAAAACATGGCATTAGTGGGTGAAAATAAAAAACAACCCTTGAATGGCCCCGTGAGTGGCACCAACACCTCCTAAGGAACAAATGTAACTCGTAGGAACTTACTGCGCGATCACAGGACTCTTAGTTTGAGAATACGATGATAATTTTCATATTTAAAGACTTAAGCTTAAAAATAAGGCGTTAATGTGTGAAAACTCGAAACACACCTTGAACAGCCCGTGAGTGGCACAAACACCTCACACGGGACCAATGTAACTCATTGGAACTGACTGGACGATCTCGGGACTCCAAGATTGAGAATATGATGATAATTTGCATACTTCTAGACTTAGAGTTAGAAATGTGGCATTAGTGGGTGAAAACTCAAAACAGCCTCCGAACGACCCCGTGAGTGGTACAAACTCGTCGGATGGGACAAATGAAACTCATAAGAACTGACCGCGCGAACACGGGACTCCATGTTTGAGAATACGATGATAATTTGCATACTTCTAGACTTAGACTTAAAAACCTAGCGTTAGTGGGTGAAAACTGGAAACAACCCCCGAACGACCCGGTGAGTGGCACCAATACCTCGCACGGGACCAATGTAACTCGTAGGAACTAACGTGCTATCACGGGACTCCCGATTTGAGAATACGACGATAATTTGCATATTTCTAGACTTAGACGTAAAAATAGTGCGCTAGTGGGTGAAAACTGGAAACAGCCCCCGAACGGCTCCGTGAGTAGCACTAACACCTCGTACGGGACCCATGTAACTCGTTGGAACTGACTGTACGGTCACAAAACTCTCAGTTTGGAGAATACAATGATAATATGCATATTTTTAGAATTAAGCTTAAGAATGTGGCGTTAGCGGGTAAAAACCCGAACGGCCCTAGGAGGGGCACAAACACCTCGCGCGGGGCCAATGTTACTCTCGGATTCGTAGTTTGAGAAAACGACGATAATTTGCATATTTCTAGACTTAGGCATAAAAATATAGCGTTAGTGAGTAAAAATTCGAAACATCCCCAGAACGGCACAGTGATAGGCACCAACACCTCGTACGAGACCTATGTAACTCGTAGAAACATACCCTAGGATCACAGGACTCTCGGTTTCAGAATACAACAATAATTAAAAAATATCTGAACCTATGCAAAACATGGCGTTAGTGGGTGAAAACTCGAAATAGACCCCGAACTGCCCAATGAGTGGCACCAACACCTCGCACGGGACCAATGTTGCTCATATAAACTGATCGCACAATCACATGACTCCCAGTTTGAGAATACGATGAAAATTTGCATATTTCTAGACTTAGGCTTAAAACATGGTGTTCGTGGGTGGAAACACGAAACGTCCCTCGACCGACCCTGTGAGTGGGACCAACACCTCGCAAGGGACAAATGTAACTCGGAGGAACTAACCGTACGATCACGGAACTCCCAATTTGAGAATACAATGTTAATTTCCATATTTCTAGACATAGGGTTAAACACATGGTGTTAGTGGGTGGAAACTCGAAACGTCCCCCGAACGACCCCACGAGTGGCACCAACACCTGGCACGGGACAATTGTAACTCATAGGAATTGACCGCGCGATCACGGGACTCCCAATTTAAGCATACGATTACAATTTGCCTATTTTTAGACGTAGGCTTATAAACATGGTGTTAGTGGTTGAAAACTAAAAAATCCCCCGAACGGCCCCGTGAGTGGAACCAACACCTAGCACAGGACCAATGTAACTCGTAGTAACTGAACGTGCGATAATGGAACTCCCAGTTTGAGAATATGAGGATAATTTGAATATTTCCAGACTAAATCTTAAAAACATGGCGTTAGTAGGTAAAAATCCAAAACAGCACCCGAACGACCCTGTGAGTGCCACCAACACCTCGCACGAGGCCAATGTTACTCATAGCAACTAACCGCGTAATCACGGGACTCCTCATTTGATAAAATGATGATAATTTGCATATTTCTAGACTTAGGCATAAAAGCATAGCATTAGTGGGTAAAAACTAGAAGCAGCCCCCGAACGGCACCATGATAGGCACCAACACCTCGTACGGGAGCAATGTAACTCGTAGGAACTTACCCCAGGATCACAGGACTCCCGATTTAAGAATACAATAATAATTTTAAATTATTTGGACATAAGCAAAACATGGCGTTAGTGGGTGAAAACTCGAAACAACCCCCGAACGGCCCCGTGAGTGGCACCAACATCTCGCATGGGACCAATGTAACTCTTATCAACTGATCGCACGTTCAAGGGACTCCCAAATTTATAATATGATGATAATTAGGTTATTTCTAGACTTAGGCTTAAAAACAAGGTGTTAGTGTGTGAAAACCCAAAAACAGACCCCGAACGACCCTGTGAGTGGCACCAACACGTCGCACGGGACCTGTGTAACACGTAGGAACTCACCGTGCATTTTTGGGACCATCGTCTTGAGAATACGATGATAATTTTTATATTTCTAGACTTAGGCTTAAAAACATGGTGTTAGTGGGGAAAAACCCGAAACAACCCCCGAACGGCTCCGCGAGTGGTACCAACACCTCGGACAGGACCAATGTAGCTCGTAAGAACTGACCTCGTGATCACGGCACTCCAGGTTTGAGAATATAATGATAATTTCCATATTTCTAGACTTAGGTTTAAAAACATGGCATTAGTGGGTGAAAACTCAAAACATACCCTGAACTACCCCATGAGTGGCAACAACACGTCGCTCGGGACTAATTTAACTCGTAGGATATAATCGCATGACCACGGGACTCCTAATTTGAGAATACGATGATAATTGGCATATTTCTAAACTTAGGCTTAAAAACATGGCTTCAAAAGTGAAAACGCAAAACATCCCCTGAAGACCCCGTGAGTGGCACCAACACCTCGCACGAGACCAATGTAACAGGTAGCAACTCACAACGTGATCATGGGACTCCCAGTTTGAGAATACGACAATAATTTGCATATTTCTAGACTTAGGCTTAAAAACATGGCATTATTGGGTGAAAAAAAAATTGAATGGCCTCGTGAGTGGCACAAACACCTCGTAAGGGACCAATGTAACTAGTAGGAATTATCCGCGCGATCACGGGACTCTCAGTTTGAGAATACGATGATAATTTGAATATTTATAGACATAGGCTTAAAAAAAAGGCATTAGTGTGTGAAAACCCAAAACAGACCCCGAACAGCCCGTGAGTGGCACAAACACCTCGCACGGGACCAATGTAACTCAATGGAACTGACCGCGCGATCTCGGGACTCCAAGTTTGAGAATACAATGATAATTTGTATACTTCTAGACTTAGAGTTAAGAATGTGGCATTATTGGGTGAAAAGTTGAAACAGCCTCTGAACGACCCCGTGAGTGGCACAAACACCTCACACGGGACCAATGTAACTCATGGTAACTGACTGCGCGATCACGGGACTCCAAGTTTGAGAATACTACGATAATTTGCATACTTCTAGACTTAGACTTAAAAACCTAGCGTTAGTGGGTGAAAACTCTAAACAACCCCAGAACGACCCCGAGAGTGGCACCAATACCTCGCACGGGACCAATGTAACTCGTAGGAACTAACCGTTCTATCATGGGACTTCCAGTTTGAGAATATGATGATAATTTGCATATTTCTTGACTTAGACTTAAAATTATTGCGCTGGTGGGTTAAAACTCGAAACAACCCCCGAATGGCTTCGTGAGTAGCCCTAACACCTCGAGCGGGACTAATGTAACTCGTTGGAACTGACCGTGCGATCACGTGACACTCAGTTTTGAGAATACGATGATAATATGCATATTTCTAGACTTAAGGTTAAAAACATGGCGTTAGCGGGTAAAAACCCAAAACAGCCCCCGAACGGCCCTATGAGTGGTACCAACACCTCGTACGGGGCCAATGATACTCGCAGGAACTAACCACGCAATCAGGGGACTCCTAGTTTTAGAAAACGATGATAATTTGCATATTTCTAGACTTAGGCATAAAAACATAGCGTTAGTGGGTAAAAACTCGAAACATCCCCTGAACATCACCGTCATAGGCACCAACACCTCGTACGGGACCTATGTAACTCGTAGGAACTTACCACGGGATCACATGACTCCCGGTTTGAGAATACAACAATAATTTAAAAATATAAGGACATATGCAAAACATGGCGTAAGTGGGTGAAAACTCAAAACAACCCCCGAACGGCCCCGTGAGTGGCACCAACACCTTGTGCGGGACCAATGCAACATGTCGGAACTGACTGCGTAATCACGGGACTCCAGGTTTGAGAATACGACAATAATTTGCCTATTTTTAGAATTAAAAACATGTCCTTAGTGGGTGAAAACTCAAAACAGCCCCCAAACGGCCCCGTGAGTTGCAACAACACCTCGCACGGGACCAATGTTACTCATATGAACTGACCACACAATCACGGGACTCCTAATTTGAGAATACAATGATAATTTGCATATTTCTAGACATAGGCTTAAAAACATGGTAATAGTGGGTGAAAACTCAAAACGTCCCCCGAATGACCTCGCGAGTGGCACCAACACCTCGCACGGGACAAATGAAACTCGTAGGAACTGATCACGCGATCATGGGACTCTCAGTTTGAGAATACGATGATAATTTGTATATTTCTAGACGTAGGCTTAAAAACATGGTGTTAGTGGGTGGAAACTCGAAACGTCCCCCGAACGCCCACGCGAGTGGAACCAACACCTCGCACGGGACAATTGAAACTCATAGGAACTGATCGCGTGGTCATGGGACTCTCAATGTAAGAATACGATAACAATTTGAATGTTTCTAGATGTAGGCTTATAAACATGGTGTTAGTGGGTGAAAACCAAAAAGGCCCTCAAACGGCCCTGTGAGTGGAACCAACACCTGGCACGGGACCAATGTAACTCGTAGGAACTGACCGTGCAATCACGGAACTCTCGGTTTAATAATACGAAGGTAATTTGCATATTTCAGACATAAGCTTAAAAACATGGCGTTAGCGGGTAAAAACACAAAACAACCCCCGAACGGCCCTGCGAGTGGCACCGACACCTCGCACGGGACCAATGTAACTCGTAAGAACTGACCTCGTTATCACCGCACTCCCGATTTGAGAATATAACGATAATTTGCATATTTCTATACTTAGGCTTAAAAACATGGCATTAGTGGGTGAAAACTCGAAACATACCCTGAACGACCCCGTGAGTGGCACCAACACCTCACACGGGACCAATTTAACTAGTAGGATATAACTGCGAGATCACGAGACTCCCAATTTGAGAATACAATGATAATTGGCATATTTCTAGACTTAGGCTTAAAAACATGGCTTCAAAGGTGAAAACCCAAAACAGCCCCTGAACGGCCCCGAGAGTGGCACCAACACCTCGCACGAGACCTATGTAACAGGTAAGAACTGACCGCGCGATCATGGGACTCCCGGTGAGAATACGATGATAATTTACATATTTCTAGACTTAGGCTTAAAAACATGGCGTTAGTGGGTGAAAATAAAAAAAACTGAATGGCCCCGTGAGTGGCACAAACACCTCGTAAGGGACCAATGTAACTCGTAGGAACTCACCGCGCGATCACGGGACTTCAGTTTAAGAAAATGATGATAATTTGCATACCTCTAGACTTAGAGTTAAAAATGTCGTATTATTTGGTGAAAACTCGAAACAACCTCCGAACGACCCCGTGAGTGGCACAAACACCTCGCACGGGAGCAATGTAACTCATGGGAACTGACCGCGCGATCATGGGACTCCAAGTTTGAGAATACTACGATAATTTGCATACTTCTAGACTTAGACTTCAAAACCTAGCGTTAGTGGGTGAAAATTCGAAACAACCCCCGAACGACCCCGTGAGTGGCACCAATACATCACACGGGACCAACGTTACTCGTATGAACTAACCGTGCTATCACGAGAATCCCTATTTGAGAATAGGATGATAATTTTCATATTTTTAGACTTAGACTTAAAAATATTGCGCTAGTGGGTGAAAACTCAAAAAATCCCCCGAACGGCTCCGTGAGTAGCCCTAACACCTCGCACGGGACCAATGTAACACGTTTTAACTGACCGTGCGATCACGTAACTCGCGATTTTGAGAATACTATGATAATATGCATATTTCTTGACTTAAGCTTAAAAACATGGCGTTATCGGGTAAAAACCGAAAATAGCCTCCAAACGTCCCTAGGAGTGGCACCAACACCTCGCACGGGGCCAATGATACTCGTAGGAACTGACCACGCAATCACGGGACTCCTAGTTTTAGAAAACAACGATAATTTGCATATTTCTATACATAGGCATAAAAACTTAGCATTACTAGGTAAAAACTCGAAACATCTCTCGAACGGCACCATGATAGGCACCAACACCTCGTACGGGACCTATGTAACTCGTAGGAACCTACCACGGGATCACATGAATCCTGGTTTGAGAATACCACAATAATTTAAAAATATAAGGACTTATGCAAAACATGGCGTTAGTGAGTGAAAACCCAAAACAACCCCCGAACAGCCCTGTGAGTGGCACCAACACCTTACGCGGCACCAATGTAACATGTAGGAATTGACCGCGCGAGGACGCGACTCCTGGTTTGAGAATACGACAATAATTTGCCTATTTTTAGACTTAAAAACATGTCCTTAGTGGGTGAAAATCCAAAACAGCTCCTGAACGGACCCGTGAGTGGCACCAACACCTTGCACGGGTCCAATGTAATAGGTAAGAACTGGTCATGCCATGATGGGACTCCATGTTTGAGAATACGGTGATAATTTGCATATTTATAGACTTAGGCTTAAAAACATGGCGTTAGTGGGTGAAAATAAAAGTAAAACCGAAATGGCCCCGTGAGGGGCACCAACACCTCATATGGGACCAATGTAACTCGTAGTAACTAACCGCGCGATCACGGGACTCTCAGTTTGAGAATACGATGATAATTTTAATATTTATAGACTTAGGCTTAAAAATAAGGCGTTAGTGTGTGAAAACCCGAAACAGACCCCGAACGGCCAGTGAGTGGTACAAACACCTTGTACGGGACCAATGTAACTCATTGGAACTGACCCCGCGATTTCGGGACTCCAATTTTGAGAATACGATTATAATTTGCATACTTCTAGACATAGTGTTAAAAACGTGGCATTATTTGGTGAAAACTCGAAACAGCCTCCGAACGACCTTGTGCGTGGTACAAACACCTCGCACGAGACCAATGTAACCCATGGGAACTGACCGCGCGATCACGGGACTCCAAGTTGGATAATACTACGACAATTTGCATACTTCTAGACTTAGACTTAAAAACCTAGAGTTAGTGGGTGAAAACTCGAAACAACCCCCGAACGACCCCGTGAGTGGCACCGATACCTCGCACGGGACCAATGTAACTCGTAGGAACTAACCGTGCTATCATGGGACTATCGATTTGAGAATATGACGATAATTTGTATATTTTAAGACTTAGAATTAAAAATATGGTGCTAGTGGTTGAAAACTCGAAACAACCCCCGAACGGCTCCGTGAGTAGCCCTAACACCTCGCACGGGACCAATGTAACTTGTTGGAACTAACCGTGCGATCACAAAACTCCCGGTTTTGAGAATACGATGATAATATGCATATTTCTAGACTTAAGCTTAAAAACATGGCCTTAGCAGGTAAAAACCCAAAACAACCCCCGAACGGCCCTAGGAGGGGCACCAACACCTCGCACGGGGCCAATGTTACTCGTAGGAACTGACCACACAATCACGGGACTCCTAGTTTGAGAAAATGATGATAATTTGCATATTTACAGACTTAGGCATAAAAACATAGCATTAGTGGGTAAAAAGTCAAAACATCCCCAGAACGGCACCGTGATAGGCACCAACACCTCGTACGAGACCTATGTAACTCGTAGAAACTTACCAAAGGATCACATGACTCCCAGTTTGAGAATACGAAAATAACTTAAAAATATAAGGACTTATGCAAAACATGGCGTCAGTGGGTCAAAACTCGAAATAGCCCCCGAACGGCCCCATGAGTGGCACCAACACCTCGCAAGCGACCAATGTTACTCGTATGAACTGACCGCACAATCACATGACTCCCAGTTTGAGAATAGGACGAAAATTTGCGTATTTCTAGACATAGGCTTAAAACATGGTGTTAGTGGGTAGAAACTCGAAACATCCCTCGAACGACCCCGCGAGTGGGACCAACACCTCGCACGGGACAATTGTAACTCTGAGGAACTGACCGTGCGATCACGTACGACGATAATTTCCATATTTCTAGACGTAGGCTTAAAAACATGGTGTTAGTGGGTGGAAACTCGAAATGCCCCCCGAACGACCCCACGAGTGGCACCAACACCTCGCGCGGGACAATTGTAACTCATAGGAGCTGACCGCGCGATCACGGGACTCCCAATTTAATAATACGACAACAATTTGCATATTTTTAGACGTAGGCTTATAAACATGGTGTTAGTGGGTGAAAACTAAAAAATCCCCCGAACGACCCCGTGAGTGGAACCAACACCTAGCACGGGACCAATGTAACTCGTAGTAACTGAACGTGCGGTAATGGAACTCCTAGTTTGAGAATACGAGGGTAATTTGTATATTTCCAGACTTAAGCTTACAAACATAGCATTAGCGGAATAAAGCCCAAAACATCCCCCGAACAACCATGTGAGTGGAACCAACACCTCGTAAGAGGCCAATGTTACTCATAGCACCTAACCGCGCAATCACGGGACTCCTAGTTTGAGAAAATGATAATAATTTGCATATTTCTAGACTTAGGCATAAAAGCATAGCGTTAGTGGGTAAAAACTCGAAACATCCCCCGAACGGCACCATAATAGGCACCAACACCTCGTACGGGACCAATGTAACTCGTAGGAACTTACCCCAGGATCACAGTACTCCCGGTTTAAGAATACAACAATAATTTAAAAATATTTGGACATATGCAAAACATGGCATTAGTGGGTGCAAACTCGAAATAGCCTCCGAACGGCCCCGTGAGTGGCACTAACACCTCGCATGGCATCAATGTAACTCGTATGAACTGATCGCACGATTAAGGGACTCCCAATTTTAGAATATGATGAAAATTAGCTTATTTCTAGACTTAGGGTTAAAAACAAGGTGTTAGTGGGTGAAAACCCAAAACAGACCCCGAACAACCCTGTGAGTGGCACCAACATGTCGCACGGGACCTGTGTAACACGTAGGAACTCACCGTGCATTCTCGGGACCATCGTCTTGAGAATATGATGATAATTTTTATATTTCTAGACTTAGGCTTAAAAACATGGTGTTAGTGGGGAAAAACCCGAAACAACCCCCGAACGGCCCCGCGAGTGGCACCAACACCTCACACGGGACCAATCTAGCTCGTAAGTACTGACCTCATGATCATGGTACTCCAGGTTTGAGAATATAATGATAATTTACATATTTCTAGACTTAGGTTTAAAAACATGACATTAGTGGGTGAAAACTTAAAACATACATTGAACAACCCCATTAGTGGCAACAACACCTCGCTCGGGACAAATTTAACTCGTATGATATAATCGCGTGATCACGGGACTTCTAATTTGAGAATACGATTATAATTGGCATATTTCTAAACTTATGCTTAAAAACATTGCTTCAAAGGTGAAACCCCAAAATAGCCCCTGAAGACCCTGGGAGTGGCACCAACACCTCGCACGAGACCAATGTAATAGGTAAGAACTGATCGCACGATCATGGGACTCCTAGTTTGAGAATACAACGATAATTTGCATATTTCTAGATTTTGGCTTAAAAACATGGCATTAGTGGGTGAAAATAAAAAAAAAAACTGAATGGCCCCGTGAGTGGCACCAACACCTCGTAAGGGACCAATGTAACTTGTAGGAACTGACCGCACGATCACGGGACTCTCAGTTTGAGAATATGATGATAATTTGCATATTTATAGACTTAGGCTTAAAAATAAGGCGTTAGTGTGTGAAAACCCGAAACAGACCACGAACGGCCAGTGAGTGGCATAAACACCTCGCACGGGACCAATGTAACTCATTGGAACTGACCGCGCGATCTCGGGACTCAAAGTTTGAGAATATAATGATAATTTGCATACTTCTAGACTTAGAGTTAAAAACGTGGCATTATAGGGTGAAAATTCGAAACAGCCTCCGAACGTCCCCGTGAGTGGCACAAACACCTCGCACGAGACCAATGTAACTCATGGGAACTGATCGCGCGATCACGGGACTCTAAGTTTGAGAATACTACGATAATTTGCATACTTCTAGACTTAGACTTAAAAATCTAGCGTTAGTGGGTGAAAACTCTAAACAACCCTCGAACGACCCCGTGAGTGGCACCAATACCTCGCACGGGACCCATGTAACTCGTAGGAACTAACCGTGCTATCGCAGGACTCCTGGTTTGAGAATATCATGATAATTTGCATATTTCTAGACTTAGACTTAAAAATATTGCGCTAGTGGGTGAAAATAGAAACAGCCACCGAATGGCTCCGTGAGTAGCCCTAACACCTCGCACGGGACCAATGTAACTCATTGGAACTGACCGTGCGATCACGTTACTCTCGGTTTTGAGAATACGATGATAATATGCATATTTCTAGACTTAAGCTTAAAAACATGGCATTAGCGGGTAAAAACCCAAAACAGCCCCCGAACGGCCCTAGGAGTGGCACCAACACCTCGCACGGGGCAAATGTTACTCGTAGGAACTAATCACGCAATCACGGGACTCCTAGTTTTAGAAAACTATGATAATTTACATATCTCTAGACATAGGCATAAAACGTAGCGTTAGTGGGTAAAAACTCGAAACATCCCCCGAACGGCACCGTGATAGGCACCAACACATCGTACGGGACCTATGTAACTCGTAGGAACCTAAAACGGGATCACATGACTCCCGATTTGAGAATACGCCAATAATTTAAAAATATAAGGACAAATGCAAAACATGGCGTAAGTGGGTGAAAGCCCAAAACAACCCCCAAACGGCCCCGTGAATGGCACCAACACCTTGTGCGGGACCAATTTAACATGTCAAAACTGACCGCGCGATCACGGGACTCCTGGTTTGATAAATGACAATAATTTGCCTATTTTTAGACTTAAAAACATGTCCATAGTGGGTGAAAACTCGAAACAACCCCCAAACGGCCCCGTGAGTGGCACCAACACCTCGCACGGGACCGAAGTTACTCATATGAACTGATCGCACAATCACGGGACTCCCACTTTGAGAATACTATGATAATTTCAATATTTCTAGACTTAGGCTTAAAAACATTGTAATAATGGGTGAAAGCTCGAAACGTCCCTCGAACGACCCCGCGAGTGGCACCAACACCTCGCACGGGACAAATGTGACTCGTAGAAACTGATCGTGCGATCACAGAACTCTCGGTTTGAGAATACGATGATAATTTGCATATTTCTAGACGTAGGCTTAAAAAAATGGTGTTAGTGGGTGGAAACTCGAAACGTCCCCTGAACACCCATTCGAGTGGAACCAACACCTCGTACGGGACAATTGTAACTCATAGGAACTGATCGCGCGATCACGGGACTCCCTATTTAAGCATACGATGACAATTTGCAGGGTTTTAGATGTAGGCTTATAAACATGATGTTAGTGGGTGAAAACCAAAAAGGCCCTCAAACGGCCCCGTGAGTGGATCCAACACCTGGCACGTGACCAATGTAACTCGTAGGAATTAACCGTGCAATCATGGAACTCTCGGTTTGAGAATACGAGGGTAATTTGCATATTTCTTGACATAAGTTTTAAACCATGGCATTAGTGGGTAAAAATCCAACACAACCCCCAAACGGCCCCGCGAGTGGTACCAACGCCTCGCACGGGACCAATGTAACTCGTAAGAACTGAACTCATTATCACGGCACTCCCGGTTTGAGAATATAACAATAATTTGCATATCTCTAGACTTAAGGATAAAAACATGGCATTAGTGGGTGAAAACTCGAAAGATACCCTGAACGACACCGTGAGTGGAACCAACACCTCGCACGGGACCAATTTAACTCATAGGATATAACCGCGTGATCACGGGACACCCAATTTGAGAATATGATGATTATTGGCATATTTCTAGACATAGACTTAAAAACATGTCTTCAAAGGTGAAAACCCAAAGCAGCCCCTGAACGGCCCCGTGAGTGGCAACCACACCTCGCACGATGTAACAAGTAAGAACATATCGCACGATCATGGGACTCCCGGTTTGAGAATACGATGTTAATTTGTATATTTCTAGACTTAGAGGGTGAGAATAAAAGAAAAACCTGAATGGCCCCGTGAGGGGCACCAACACCTCATAAGGGACCAATATAACTGGTAGGAACTGACCGCCGATCACGGGACTCTCAGTTTGAGAAATGTCCCCCGAACGACCCCACGAGTGGCACCAACACCTCGCACGGGACAATTGTAACTCGTAGGAGCTGACCGCGCGATCACGGGACTCCCAATTTAAGAATACGACAACAATTTGCATATTTTTAGACGTAGGCTTATAAACATGGTGTTAGTGGGTGAAAACTAAAAAATCCCCCGAACGGTCCCGTGAGTGGAACCAACACCTAGCATTGGACCAATGTAACTCGTACTAACTGAACATACGATAATGGAACCCCTAGTTTGAGATTATGAGGGTAATTTGTATATTTCCAGACTTAAGCTTAAAAACATGGCATTAGCGGGTTAAAACCCAAAACATCCCCCGAACAACCCTGTGAGTGGCACCAACACCTCGTAAGAGGCCAATGTTACTCATAGCAACTAACCGCGCAATCACGGGACTCCTAGTTTCAGAAAATGACGATAATTTGCATATTTCTAGACTTAGGCAAAAAAGCATAGCGTTAGTGGGTAAAAACTCGAAACAGCCTCCGAACGGCACCATGATAGGCACCAACACCTCGTACGGGACCAATGTAACTCGTAGGAACTTACCCCAGGATCACAGTACTCCCGGTTTAAGAATACAACAATAATTTAAAATATTTCGACATATGCAAAACATGGCGTTAGTGGGAGCAAATTCGAAACAGCCTCCGAACGACCCTGTGAGTGGCACCAACACCTCGCATGGGATCAATGTAACTCGTATGAACTGATCGCACGATCAAGGGACTCCTAATTTTAGAATATGATGATAATTATCTTATTTCTAGACTTAGGCTTAAAAACAAGGTGTTAGGGGGTGAAAACCCAAAACAGACCCCGAACGACCCTGTGAGTGGCACCAACACGTCGCATGGGACCTGTGTAACACGTAGAAACTCACCATGCATTCTCGGGACCATCGGCTTGAGAATACGATGATAATTTTTATATTTCTAGACTTAGGCTTAAAAACTTGGTGTTAGTGGGGAAAAACCCGAAACAACCCCCGAACGGCCCCGCGAGTGGCACCAACACCTCACACGGGACCAATCTAGCTCGTAAGTACTGACCTCATGATCATGGCACTCCAGGTTTGAGAATATAATGATAATTTACATATTTCTAGACTTAGGTTTAAAAACATGACATTAGTGGGTGAAAACTTAAAACATACATTGAACAATCCCATGAGTGGCAACAACACCTCGCTCGGGACTAATTTAACTCGTATGATATAATCGCGTGATCACGGGACTCCTAATTTGAGAATACGATGATAATTGGCATATTTCTAAACTTACGCTTAAAATCATGGCTTGAAAGGGGAAACCCAAAACAACCCCTGAAGACCCTGTGAGGGGCACCAACACCTCGCACGAGACCAATGTAACAGGTAAGAACTGACCGTACGATCATGGGACTCCCAGTTTGAGAATACAACGATAATTTGCATATATCTAGACATAGGATTAAAAACATGGCGTTAGTGGGTGAAAATAAAAAAAAAACTGAATGGCCCCGTGAGTGGCACCAACACCTCGTAAGGGATCAATGTAACTCGTAGGAACTGACCGCGCGATCACGGGACTCTCAGTTTGAGAATACGATGATAATTTGCATATTTATAGACTTAGGCTAAAAAATAAGGCGTTAGTGTGTGAAAACCCGAAACAGACCATGAACGGCCAGTGAGTGGCACAAACACCTCGCACGGGACCAATGTCACTCATTGGACCTGACCGCACGATCTCGGGACTCCAAGTTTGAGAATACGATGATAATTTGCATACTTCTTGACTTAGAGTTAAAAACATGGCATTACAGGGTGAAAACTCGAAACAGCCTCCGAACGACCCCGTAAGTGGCACAAACACCTCGCACGAGACCAATGTAACTCATGGGAACTGACCGTGCGATCACGGGACTCTAAGTTTGAGAATACTACGATAATTTGCATACTTCTAGACTTAGACTTAAAAATCTAGTGTTAGTGGGTGAAAACTCTAAACAACCCTCGAACGACCCCGTGAGTGACACCAATACCTCGCACGGGACCCATGTAACTCGTAGGAACTAACCGTGCTATCACGGGACTCCCGATTTGAGAATATGATGATAATTTGCATATTTCTAGACTTATACTTAAAAGTATTGCGCTAGTGGGTGAAAACTCAAAACAACCACCGAATGGCTCCGTGAGTAGCCCTAACACATCGCACGGGACTAATGTAACTCATTGGAACTGACCGTGCGATCACGTGACTCTCGGTTTTGAGAATACGATGAAAATATTTATATTTCTATACTTAAGCTTAAAAGCATGGCGTTAGCGGGTAAAAACCCAAAACAGCCCTCGAACGGCCTTAGGAGTGGCCCCAACACCTTGCACCGGCCCAATGTTACTCGTAGAAACTAACCACGCAATCACGGGACTGCTAGTTTTAGAAAACAATGATAATTTGCATATTTATAGACATATGCATAAAAACATAGCGTTAGTGGGTAAAAACTCGAAACATACCCCGAACGGCACCGTGATAGGCACCAACACCTCATACGGGACCTATGTAACTCGTAGGAACCTAAAACGGGATCACATGACTCCTAATTTGAGTGTACGACAATAATTTAAAAATATAAGGACATATGCAAAACATGGCGTAAGTGGGTGAAAACCCAAAACAACCCCCGAACGGCCCCGTGAGTGGCACCAACACCTTGTGCGGGACCAATGTAACATGTCAAAACTGACCGCGCGATCACGGAACTCCTGGTTTGAGAAATGACAATAATTTGCCTACTTTTAGACTTAAAACATGTCCTTAGTGGGTGAAAACTCGAAACAGCCTCCAAACGGCCCCGTGAGTGGCATCAACACCTCACACGGGACCAATGTTACTCGTATGAACTGATCGCACAATCACGGGACTCCCAGTTTTAGAATACGATGATAATTTGCATATTTCTAGACTTAGGCTTAAAAACATGGTAATAGTGGGTGAAAACTCAAAACGTCCCTCGAACGACCCCACGAATGGCACCAACACCTCGCACGGGACAAATGTAACTCGTAGGAACTGATCGTGCGATCACGGGACTCTCAGTTTGAGAATACGATGATAATTTGTATATTTCTAGACGTAGGCTTAAAAACATGGTGTTAGTGGATGGAAACTCGAAACGTCCCCCGAACGCCCACGCGAGTGGAACCAACACCTCGCACGGGACAATTGTAACTCATAGGAACTGATCGCGCGGTCACGGGACTCCCAATGTAAGAATACGATGACAATTTGCATGTTTTTAGATGTAGGCTTATAAACATGGTGTTAGTGGGTGAAAACCAAAAAGGCCCTCAAACGGCCCCGTGAGTGGATCCAACACCTGGCACGGGACCAATGTAACTCGTAGGAACTGACCGTGCAATCATGGAACTCCCGGTTTGTGAATACGGGGGTAATTTGCATATTTCTTGACATAAGCTTAAAACCATGGCATTAGCGGGTAAAAATCCAACACAACCTCCAAAGGGCCCCGCGAGGGGCACCAACGCCTCGCACGGGACCAATGTAACTCGTAAGAACTGAACTCGTTATCGTGACACTCCCGGTTTGAGAATATAACGATAATTTACATATTTCTAGACTTAGGGTTAAAAACATGGCATTAGTGGGTGAAAACTCGAAACATACCCTGAACGACACCGTGAGTGGAACCAACACCTCGCACGGGACCAATTTGACTCGCACGATGAATGGAACTCGTTTGAGAATACGATGATAATTTTCATATTTCTAGACTTAGGATTAAAAACATGGCGTTAGTGGGTTAAAACCTGAAACAGACCCCGAACGACCCTGTGAGTGGCACCAACACCTCGCATGGGAAAAATGTAACTCATAGGAACTGACTGGTCAATCACTATACTCCTGGTTTGAGAAAATGACGTTGATTTGAATAATTCTAGACTTAAGCATAAAACGTAGTGTTTGTGGGCGTCGGTGGCACTAACACCTCGCACGGGACAATGTTACACGTATGAACTAATCACCCAATCACGCCACTCCCGATTTGATAATACGATGATAATTTCCATATTTCTAGACTTAGGAATAAAAACATAGCATTAGTGGGTATAAACCCAAAATATCCCCATGATAGGCACCAACACCTTGCACGGGACCAATGTAGGTCGTAGGAACTTACCACGCGATCACGAGACTCCCGGTTTAAGATTATGATGATAGTTTAAAAATATCAGGACTTAAGTAAAACATGGAGTTAGTGGGTGAAACCCCAAAATAGACCCCGAACGGCCAATGAGTGGAACCAACACCTCGTACGGGACCAATGTAACTCGTAGGAACTAACCGCGCGATCACAGGACTCCCGGTATGAGAATACGACAACAATTTGCATATTTCTATACTTAGGCTTAAACCAAGGCGTTAGTGGGTGAAAACCTGAAACAGACTCCGAATGACCCTATGAGTGGCACTAACACCTCGCACGGGACCAATGTAACTCGTATGAACTGATAGCGCAATCACGGGACTCCTCGTTTAGGAAAACGATAATGATTTGCATATTTCTATACTTAGGAATAAAAAATATAGTGTTTGTGGGTAAAAACCCGAAACAACCCTCGAATGAAACCGTGATAGGCAGTAAAACCTCGTACGGGACTAATGTAACTCGTAGGAGCATATAACGCTATTACACGACTCCCAGTTTGAGAATACGATAATAATGTAAAAATATCAGGACTTATGAAAAACATGGCGTTAGTGGGTGAAAACCCAAAACAGACACCGAACAGTCCCGTGAGTGGCACCAACACCTCGTATTGGACCAATGTAACTTACAGAAACTGACCACACGATCATGGGACTCCTATTTGAGAATACGACAATAATTTGCATATTTTTAGACATAAAAACATGTCCTTAGTGGGTAAAAACTAAAAACATGCCCCGAACGACCCGATGAGTGTCACCAACACCTTGCACAGGACTAATGTAACTCGTAGGAACTGATCGTTCAATCACATGACTCCTAGTTTGATAAAATGATGATGATTTGCATAATGCTAGACTTAGGCATAAAAACTTAGCGTTAGTGGGTGAAAACCCGAAACAACCCCCGAACGGCTCTATGAAGGGCACTAACAGCTCGCACGAGACCAATGTTACACGTAGGAACTGACTGCGTGATCAAGGGACTCCCGACTTTACAATACGATAATAATTTGTATATTTCTAGACTTTGGAATAAAAATATAGCATTAGTGGGTATAAGCCCAAAACAACCCCGTGATCGGCACCAACACCTCAGATGGGACCAATATAACTCATAGGAACTTACCACGCGATCATGGGACTCCCGGTTTAACATTATGATGATAATATACAAATATCACCACTAAAGCAAAACATGGCGTTAGTTGGTGAAAACCCAAAATAGCCCCCGAACGGCCCCGTGAGTGGCACCAACACCTTGTGGGGGACCAATGTAACATGTCGAAACTGACCGCGCGATCACGGAACTCCTGGTTTGAGAAATGACAATAATTTGACAATTTTTAGACTTAAAAACATGTCCTTAGAGGGTGAAAACTCGAAATAGCCTCCAAACGGCCCCGTGAGTGGCATCAACACCTCGCACGGGACCAATGTTACTCGTATGAACTGATCGCACAATCACGGTCTCCCAGTTTGAGAATACGATGATAATTTGCATATTTCTAGACTTAGGCTTAAAAACATGGTGTTAGTGGATGGAAACTCGAAACGTCCCCCGAACGCCCACGCGAGTGGAACCAACACCTCGCACGGGACAATTGTAACTCATAGGAACTGATCGCGCGGTCACGGGACTCCCAATGTAAGAATACGATGACAATTTGCATGTTTTTAGATGTAGTCTTATAAACATGGTGTTAGTGGGTGAAAACCGAAAAGGCCCTCAAACGGCCCCGTGAGTGGATCCAACATCGGGCACGGGACCAATGTAACTCATAGGAACTGACTGTGCAATCATGGAACTCCTGGTTTGTGAATACGAGGGTAATTTGCATATTTCTTGACATAAGCTTAAAACCATGGCATTAGCGGGTAAAAATCCAACACAACCCCCAAAGGGCCCCGCGAGGGGCACCAACGCCTCGCACGGGACCAATGTAACTCGTAAGAACTGAACTCGTTATTGTGACACTCCCGGTTTGAGAATATAACGATAATTTACATATTTATAGACTTAGGGTTAAAAACATGGCATTAGTGGGTGAAAACTCGAAAGATACCCTGAACGACACCGTGAGGGGAACCAACACCTCGCACGGGACCAATTTAACTCGCACGATGAATGGAACTCGTTTGATAATACGATGATAATTTTCATATTTCTAGACTTAGGCTGAAAAACAAGGCGTTAGTGGGTTAAAAACCTGAAACAGACCCCGAACGACCCTGTGAGTGGCACCAACACCTCGCATGGGAAAAATGCAACTCATAGGAACTGACTGGTCAATCACTATGCTCCTGGTTTGAGAAAATGACGTTGATTTGAATAATTCTAGACTTAAGCATAAAACGTAGTGTTTGTGGGTGAAAACCCAAAACAGCCCCCGAACGGCTCCGTCGGTGGCACTTACACCTCACACGGGACAATGTTACACGTACGAACTAATCACCCGATCACGCCACTCCCGATTTGATAATACGATGATAATTTCCATATTTCTAGACTTAGGAATAAAAACATAGCATTAGTGGGTATAAACTCGAAATATACCCATGATAGGCACCAACACCTTGCACGGGACCAATGTAGGTCGTAGGAACTTACCACGCGATCACGAGACTCCCGGTTTAAGATTATGATGATAGTTTAAAAATATTAGGACTTAAGTAAAACATGGAGTTAGTGGGTGAAACCCCAAAATAGACCCTGAACGGCCAGTGAGTGGAACCAACACCTCGTACGGGACCAATGTACCTCGTAGGAACTGACCGCGCGATCACGGGACTCCCGGTATGAGAATACGACAACAATTTGCATATTTCTAGACTTAGGCTTAAAACAAGGCATTAGTGGGTGAAAACCTGAAACAGACCCCTAATGACCCTGTGAGTGGCACTAACACCTCGCACGGGACCAATGTAACTCGTAGGAACTGATAGCGCAATCACGGGACTCCTCGTTTAGGAAAAAGATAATGATTTGCATATTTCTAGACTTAGGAATAAAAAATATAGTGTTTGTGGGTAAAAACCCGAAACAACCCTCGAATGAAATCGTGATAGGCACTAAAATCTCGTACGGGACTAATGTAACTCGTAGGAGCTTATAACGCTATTACACGACTCCCAGTTTGAGAATACGATAATAATGTAAAAATATCAGGACTTATGAAAAACATGGCGTTAGTGGGTGAAAACCCAAAACAGACACCGAACAGTCCCGTGAGTGGCACCAACACCTCGTATTGGACCAATGTAACTTACAGAAACTGACTGCACGATCACGAGACTCCTATTTGAGAATACGACAATAATTTGCATATTTTTAGACATAAAAACATGTCCTTAGTGGGTAAAAACTAAAAACATGCCCCGAACGACCCGGTGAGTGTCACCAACACCTTGCACAGGACCAATGTAACTCGTAGGAACTGATCGTTCAATCACATGACTCCTAGTTTGATAAAATGATGATGATTTTCATAATGCTAGACTTAGGCATAAAAACTTAGCGTTAGTGGGTGAAAACCCGAAACAGCCCCCGAACGGCTCTATGAGGGGCACTAACACCTCGCACGAGACAAATGTTACACGTAGGAACTGACTGCGTGATCAAGGGACTCCCGGATTGACAATACGATAATAATTTGCATATTTCTAGAGTTAGGAATAAAAATATAGCATTAGTGGGAATAAACCCAAAACAACCCCGTGATCGGCACCAACACCTCAGATGGGACCAATATAACTCATAGGAACTTACCACGCGATCATGGGACTCCCGGTTAAACATTATGATGATAATATACAAATATCACCACTTAAGCAAAACATGGGATTAGTTGGTGAAAACCCAAAATAGCCCCCAAACGGCCCCTTGAGTGGCACCAACACCTCGTATGGGACCAATGTAACTCGTAGGAACTGGCCGTACGAGTACAGGACTCTCGGTTTGATAATACGACAAGAATTTGCATATTTTTAGACTTATGCTTAAAAACATGGCGTCAATGGGTGAAAACCGTAAACAGGCCTCGAACGGCCACGTGAGTGGCACTAACACCTCGTACGGGACCAACGTAACTCGTAGGAACTGACCGCGCGATCACGGGACTCCCGGTATGAGAATACGACAATAATTTGCATATTTCTAAACTTAGATTTAAAACAAGGCATTAGTGGGTGAAAACCTGAAACAGACCCCGAATGACCCTGTGAGTGGCACTAACACCTCGCACGGGACCAATGTAACTCGTAGGAACTGATAGCGCAATCACGGGACTCCTCGTTTGGGAAAAGGATAATGATTTGCATATTTCTAGACTTAGGAATAAAAAATATAGTGTTTGTGGGTAAAAACCCGAAACAACCCTCGAATGAAACCATGATAGGCACTAAAACCTCGTACGGGACTAATGTAACTCGTAGGAGCTTATAACGCTATTACACGACTCCCAGTTTGAGAATACGATAATAATGTAAAAATATTAGGACTTATGAAAAACATGGCGTTAGTGGGTGAAAACCCAAAACAGACACCGAACAGTCCTGTGAGTGGCACCAACACCTCGTATTGGACCAATGTAACTTACAGAAACTGACCGCACGATCACGAGACTCCTATTTGAGAATACGACAATAATTTGCATATTTTTAGACATAAAAACATGTCCTTAGTGGGTAAAAACTAAAAACATGCCCCGAACGACCCGGTGAGTGTCACCAACACCTTGCACAGGACCAATGTAACTCGTAGGAACTGATCGTTCAATCACATGACTCCTAGTTTGATAAAATGATGATGATTTGCATAATGCTAGACTTAGGCATAAAAACTTAGCGTTAGTGGGTGAAAACCCGAAACAGCCCCCGAACGGCTCTATGAGGGGCACTAACACCTCGCACGAGACCAATGTTACACGTAGGAACTGACTGCGTGATCAAGGGACTCCCGACTTGACACTACGATAATAATTTGCATATTTCTAGACTTAGGAATAAAAATATAGCATTAGTGGGTATAAACCCAAAACAACCCCGTGATCGGCACCAACACCTCAGATGGGACCAATATAACTCATAGGAACTTACCACGCGATCATGGGACTCCCGGTTTAACATTATGATGATAATATACAAATATTACCACTTAAGCAAAACATGGCGTTAGTTGGTGAAAACCCAAAATAGCCCCCGAACGGCCCCTTGAGTGGCACCAACACCTCGTACCGGAACCAATGTAACTCGTAGGAACTGGCCGCACGATCACATGACTCTCGGTTTGAGAATACGACAAGAATTTGCATATTTTTAGACTTAGGCTTAAAAACATTGCGTCAATGGGTGAAAACCGTAAACATGCCTCGAACGGCCACATGAGTGGCACTAACACCTCGTACGGGACCAATGTAACTCGTAGGAACTGACCGCGCGATCACGAGACTCCCGGTATGAGAATACGACAACAATTTGCATATTTCTAGACTTAGGCTTAAAACAAGGCGTTAGTGGGTGAAAACCTGAAACAGACCCCGAATGACCCTGTGAGTGGCACTAACACCTCGCACGGGACCAATGTAACTCGTAGGAACTGATAGCGCAATCACGGGACTCCTCGTTTAGGAAAAGGATAATGATTTGCATATTTCTAGACTTAGGAATAAAAAATATAGTGTTTGTGGGTAAAAACCCGAAACAACCCTCGAATGAAACCGTGATAGGCACTAAAACCTCGTACGGGACTAATGTAACTCGTAGGAGCTTATAACGCTATTACACGACTCCCAGTTTGAGAATACGATAATAATGTAAAAATATCAGGACTTATGAAAAACATGGCGTTAGTGGGTGAAAACCCAAAACAGACACCGAACAGTCCCGTGAGTGGCACCAACACCTCGTATTGGACCAATGTAACTTACAGAAACTGACCGCACGGTCACGAGACTCCTATTTGAGAATACGACAATAATTTGCATATTTTTAGACATAAAAACATATCCTTAGTGGGTAAAAACTAAAAACATGCCCCGAACGACCCGGTGAGTGTCACCAACACCTTGCACAGGACCAATGTAACTCGTAGGAACTGATCGTTCAATCACATGACTCCTAGTTTGATAAAATGACGATGATTTGAATAATGCTAGATTTAGGCATAAAAACTTAGCGTTAGTGGGTGAAAACCCGAAACAGCCCCCGAACGGCTCTATGAGGGGCACTAACACCTCGCACGAGACCAATGTTACACGTAGGAACTGACTGCGTGATCAAGGGACTCCCGGCTTGACAATACGATAATAATTTGCATATTTCTAGACTTAGGAATAAAAATATAGAATTAGTGGGTATAAACCCAAAACAACCCCGTGATCGGCACCAACACCTCAGATGGGACCAATATAACTCATAGGAACTTACCACGCGATCATGGGACTCCCGGTTTAACATTATGATGATAACATACAAATATCACTACTTAAGCAAAACATGGCCTTAGTTGGTGAAAACCCAAAATAGCCCCCGAACGGCCCCTTGAGTGGCACCAACACCTCGTACCGGACCAATGTAACTCGTAGGAACTGGCTACACGATCACAGGACTCTCGGTTTGAGAATACGACAAGAATTTGCATATTTTTAGACTTAGGCTTAAAAACATGGCGTCAATGGGTGAAAACCGTAAACAGGCCTCGAACGGCCACGTGAGTGGCACTAACACCTCGTACGGGACCAATGTAACTCGTAGGAACTGACCGCGCGATCACGGGACTCCCGGTATGAGAATACGACAACAATTTGCATATTTCTAGACTTAGGCTTAAAACAAGGCGTTAGTAGGTGAAAACCTAAAACAGACCCCGAATGACCCTGTGAGTGGCACTAACACCTCGAACGGGACCAATGTAACTCGTAGGAACTGATAGCGCAATCACAGGACTCCTCGTTTAGGAAAAGGATAATGATTTGCATATTTCTAGACTTGGGAATAAAAAATATAGTGTTTGCGGGTAAAAACCCGAAACAACCCTCGAATGAAACCGTGATAGGCACTAAAACCTCGTACGGGACTAATGTAACTCGTAGGAGCTTATAACGCTATTACACGACTCCCAGTTTGAGAATACGATAATAATGTAAAAATATCAGGACTTATGAAAAACATGGCGTTAGTAGGTGAAAACCCAAAACAGACACCGAACAGTCCCGTGAGTGGCACCAACACCTCGTATTGGACCAATGTAACTTACAGAAACTGACCGCACGATCACGAGACTCCTATTTGAGAATACGACAATAATTTGCATATTTTTAGACATAAAAACATGTCCTTAGTGGATAAAAACTAAAAACACGCCCCGAACGACCCGGTGAGTGTCACCAACACCTTGCACAGGACCAATGTAACTCGTAGGAACTGATCGTTCAATCACATGACTCGTAGTTTAATAAAATGATGATGATTTGCATAATGCTAGACTTAGGCATAATAACTTAGCGTTAGTGGGTGAAAACCCGAAACAGCCCCCGAACGGCTCTATGAGGGGCACTAACACCTCGCACGAGACCAATGTTACACGTAGGAACTGACTGCGTGATCAAGGGACTCCCGGCTTGACAATACGATAATAATTTGCATATTTCTAGACTTAGGAATAAAAATATAGCATTAGTGGGTATAAACCCAAAACAACGCCGTGATCGGCACCAATACCTCGGATGGGACCAATATAACTCATAGGAACTTACCACGCGATCATGGGACTCTCGGTTTAACATTATGATGATAATATACAAATATCACCACTTAAGCAAAACATGGCGTTAGTTGGTGAAAACCCAAAATAGCCCCCGAACGGCCCCTTGAGTGGCACCAACACCTCGTACCGGACCAATGTAACTCGTAGGAACTGGCCGCACGATCACAGGACTCTCGGTTTGAGAATACGACAAGAATTTGCATATTTTTAGACTTAGGCTTAAAAACATGGCGTCAATGGGTGAAAACCGTAAACAGGCCTCGAACGGCCACGTGAGTGGCACTAACACCTCGCACGGGACCAATGTAACTTATAGAAACTGATAGCGCGATCATGGGACTCCAGTTTGAGAATACGATAATAATTTGCATATTTATAGACTTAAAAACATGCCCTTAGTGGGTGAAAACTCAAAATAGCCCTCGAACGGCTCCGTATGTGGCAATAACACCTCGCACAGGACCAATATTACACGTAGGAACTGACCGTGTGATCACGGGACTCCCGATTTGAGAATATGACGATAATTTGAATAGTTTTAGACTTTTCCTTCAAAACATGGCCTTAGATGGTGAAAACTCAAAACAGCCCCCGAACGACCCCGTGAGTGGCACTAATACCTCGCACTGGACCAATGTAACTCGTACGAACTGACCGTGCGATCACGGGACTCCCAATTTGAGAATAAGATGATAATTTTTAAATTTCTTGACTTAGACTTAAAAAGATGTCGTCAATGGGTGAAAACCTAAAATTGGCACCGTACGGCCCCTTGATTGGCACAAACATCTCCCACAGGACCAATGTAACTCATAGGCACTGATCGCGTGATCACGGGGCTCCCAGTTTTAGAAAACGACGATAATTTGCATAATTTTAGACTTAGGAATAAAAACATAGCGTTAATGGGTAAAAACCCGAAATGGCCCCGAGATAGGCACCAACACCTCGCACGGGACCAATGTAACTCGTAGGAGCTTACCACACAATCACGGGACTCCCGGTTTAAGATTACAATGATAATTTAAAAATATCTGGACTTAAGCAAAACATGGCGTTAATGAGTGAAAACCCAAAACAACCCCCGAATGGCCCCGTGAGTGTCCCCAACACCTTGTACGGGACCAATGTAGCTCGTAGGAACTGACCTCATGATCACGGGACTCCCATTTTGACAATATGACAATAATTTTATTATATCTAGACTTAGTCTTAATAATAAGGTGTTAGTGGGTGAAAACCCAAAAGAGACCCCGAACGGCCCTGTGAGTAGAAGTAACACCTCGCACAAGACCAATGTAACTCATAGGAAGTGATTGCATGATCACGGGACTCTCGATTTGAGAATACAATGATAATTTTCATATTTCTAGACTTAGGCATGAAAACATGGCGGTAGTGGGTGAAACCCAAAACAACCCCCTAAGGGCTCCGTGAGTTACACTAACACCTTGCACGGGACCACTGTCACACGTAGGAATTGACCGCGCTATCACGGGACTCCCGATTTGAAAATTCAGCAATAATTTGCATATTTCTAGACTTAGGAATAAAAACATTGCATTAGTGGGTATAAACCAAAAATAGCCCCGTGATAGGCACCAACACCTCGCACGGGACCATGTAACTCGTAGGAACTTACCACTCGATCACGAGACTCCCCGTTTAAGATTACGACTATAATCGAAAAATGTCAGGACCTAAGCAAAACATGGCATTTTGGGCGAAAAACCAAAATAGCCCCCGAACGGCCCCGAGAGTGGCACCAACACCTCGTACGGGACCAATGTAACTCTTAGGAACTGACCACGCGATCACAGGTCTCTCGGTTTCATAATATGACAATAATTTGCATATTTCTAGACTGAGGCTTAAAAACACGGCGTTAGTGGGTGAAAACCCAAAACAGACGTTGAACGGGCCTGTGACTGGCATCAACACCTCGTACAGGACCAATGTAACTCATAGGAACTGACCGTGCAATCACGGGACTCCTAGTTTGAGAACCCAATGATGATTTTCATATTTCTAGACTTAGGCATAAAAACATAGCGTTAGTGGGTGAAAACTCAAAAGAGCCCGTGAATGGCTCCGTGAGTGGCACTTACACCTCGCACGGGACCAATGTTACACGTAGGAACTGATCGCGCGATCACGTTACTCCCGTTTGAGAATACAACGATATTTGCAAATTTCTAGACTTAGGAATAAAAACATAGCGTTAGTGGGTATAAACCCGAAACAACCCCATGATAGGCACCAACACCTCGCACGGGACCAATGTAACTCGTAGGAACTTACCACGCGATCATGGGACTCCCGGTTTAAGATTATGTCGATAATTGAAAAATATCAGGACTTAAGCAAAACATGGCGTTAGTGGGTGAAAACCCAAAATAGGCCCTGAACCGCCCCCGTGAGTGGCACCAACACCTCATACGGGACCAATGTAACTCGTAGGAATTGACCGCGCGATCACAAGACTCCCAGTTTGAGAATACAACAATAATTTTCATATTTTTAGACTTGGGCTTAAAAATAAGGCATTAGTGGGTGAAAACCCGAAACAGACCCCGAATGGCCCTGTGAGTGGCACCAACACCTCGCACGGGACCAATGTAACTCGTAGAAACTGACTGCACAATCACGAAACTCCTGGTTTGAGAAAACGATGATGATTTGAATATTTCAATACTTTGGCATAAAAACATTGCGTTAATGGGTAAAAACCCGAAACAACCCCCAAGCGACACCGTGATAGGCACCAGCACCTCTTATGGGACCAATGTAACACGTAGGAACTTACCTTGCGATCACATGACTCTCGGTCTGAGAATACGACAATAATGTAAAAATATCAGGAATTATGTAAAACATGGCGTTAGTGGGTGAAAACCCGAAACAGACCCCGAACAACCCCGTGAGTGCCACCAACACTTCCCACTGGACCAATGTAACTTGTAGAAACTGGCCGCGTGATCACGGGACTCCAGTTTGAGAATACGATAATAATTTGCAAATTTTGAGACTTAAAAACATGTCCTTAGGGGGTGAAAACTCAATACAGCCCTCGAATGACCCCGTGAGTGGCACCAACACCTCGCACAGGACCAATGTAACTCGTAGGAACTGACTGCGCAATCACGGTACTCCTGGTTTGAGAACACGGTGATAATTTGCATATTTCTATACTTAAGCTTAAAAACATGGCGTTAGTGGGTGAAAACTCGAAACAGACCCCGAACGGCCCTGTGAGTGGCACCAACACCTCGCACGGGACTAATGTAACTCGTAGGAACTGACCGTGCAATCACGGGACTCCTAGTTTGAGAAAATGATGATTATTTGCATAATTCTACACTTAGGCATAAAAACAGTGTGTTAGTGGGTGAAAACCCAAAACAACCCCCGAACGGCTCCGTGAGTGGCACTAACACCTCGCACGGGAGCAATGTTACCAGTAGGAACTAACCGTGCGATCATGGGACTCTTGGTTTTTGAATATGATGAGAATTTTCATATTTCTCGATTTAGGAATAAAAACATAGCGTTAGTGGTTATAAACCCGAAACAGCCCCATGATTGGTACAAACACCTCGCACGGGACCAGTGTAACTTGGAGAAACTTACCATGCGATCACGGGACTCCCAGTTTAAGATTACGATAATAATTTAAAAATATTCGGTCTTAAGCAAAACATGGCCCTAGTAGGTGAAAATGCAAAATAGCCCCCGAACCGCCCCGTGAGTGGCAGTAACACCTTTTACGGGACCAATGTAACTCGTAGGAAATGACCGCACGATGACGAGACTCCCGGTTTGAGAATATGATATGAATTTGCATATTTCTATACCTAAGCTTAAGAACAAGGCGTTAATGGGTGAAAACCCGAAACATACACCGAACGGCCCTATGGGTGGCACCAACAAATCTCACGGGACTAATGTAACTTGTAGGAACTGATCGCGCAATCACGGGACTCCGATTTGGATAAAATGACGATGATTTGCATATTTCTAGACTTAGGCATAAAAACATAGCGTTAGTGGGTAAAAACCTAAAATAGCCCCGAACGACATCATGATAGGCACCAACACCTCGTACGGGACCAATGTAACTCCTAGGAACTTATAATGCAATCACATGACTCCGAGTTTGAGAATATGACAATTGTGTTAAAATGTCAAGACTTAGGCAAAACATGGCGTTAGTGGGTGAAAACTAGAAATAGGTCCTAAACGCCCCCTGAGCGACACCAACACCTTGCACTGGACCAATGTAACTTTTAGAAACTAATCGCGCGATCACGGAACTCCGATTTTAGAATAATACAATAATTTGCAAATTTATTGACATAAAGACATGTCCTTAGTGGGTGAAAATTCAAAATATCCCCCGAATGACCCCGTGACTGGTACCAACACCTCGCACAGGACCAATGTAACTTGTAGGAACTGCCCGCGCAATCACGGGACTCCCAGTTTGAGAATACGATGATAATTTACATATTTTCCAGAGTTCGGCTTAAAAAGAAGGCATTAGTGGGTGAAAACCTAAAACAGATCCCGAACGGCCTTATTAGTAGCACCAACACCTCGCACTGGACCAATGTAACTTGTAGGAACTGACCATGCAATCACGGGACTCTTGGTTTGAGAAAAAGACGATGATTTGCATATTTCTAGACTTAGCCATAAAAACATAGCGTTAGTGGGTAAAAACTCAAAACAGCCCCGTCATAGGCACCAACACATCGGACGGGACCAATGTAACTCATAGGAACT
This sequence comes from Sambucus nigra, assembly GCA_949130495.1. Lineage (NCBI taxonomy): Eukaryota > Viridiplantae > Streptophyta > Magnoliopsida > Dipsacales > Adoxaceae > Sambucus > Sambucus nigra. The sequence goes on from OX422209.1 coordinate 251,557,222, forward strand.
TACCACGCGATCATGGGAATCCCAGTTTAAGATTATAACGATAATATAAAAATATGAGGACTTAAGGAAAATATGGTGTTAGTTGGTGAAAACCCAAAGCAACCCTCGAACGGCCCCGTGAGTGGCACCAACACCTCGTACGGGACCAATGTAACTCGTAGGAACTAACCTCACGATCACGGGACTCCCGGTTTGAGAATATGATCATAGTTTGCATATTTTTAGACTTAGGCTTAAAAACATGGCGTTAATGGGTGAAAATCGGAAATAAGCCACGAACGGCCCCGTGAGTGGTACCAACACCTCTCATGGGACCAATGTACTTGTAGAAACTGACTGCTTGATCACGGGAGTCCAGTTTGAGAATACGATAATAATTTGCATATTTATATACCTAAAAACATGTCCTTAGTTGGTGAAAACTCGAAACATCCCTCGAACGGCTCCGTGAGTGGCACCAATACCTCGCACAGGACCAATGTAACTCGTAGGAACTGACCGTGCGATCACGGGACTCCCGATTTGAGAATAAGATGATAATTTTTATATTTCTTGACTTAGGCTTAAAAACATGTCGTCAATGGGTGAAAATCTAAAATTGGCATCGTACGGACCCGTGAATGGCACAAACACCTCCCATGGGACCAATATAACTCATAGGAACTGACTCTGCGATCACGGAACTCCCAGTTTTAGAAAATGATGATAATTTGTATATTTCTAGACTTAGGAATAAAAACATAGCGTTAATGGGCAAAAATTCGAAATAGCCCCAGGATAGGCACCAACACCACGAACGAGACCAATGTAACTCGTAGGAACTTACCACACAATCACGGAACTCCTGGTTTAAGATTACAATGATAATTTAAAAATATCTGGACTTAAGCAAAACATGGCGTTAGTGAGTGAAAACCCAAAACAACCCTCGAATGGCCCCCTGAGTGGCCCCAACACCTCGTACGGGACCAATGTAGCTCACAGGAACTGACCGCGTGATCACAGGACTCCCAGTTTGAGAATATGACAATAATTTTAATATTTCAAGACTTAGGCTTAAAAATAAGGTGTTAGTGGGTGAAAACCAAAAACAGACCCGAACGGCCCTGTGAGTGGCACCAACACCTCGCACAAGACCAATGTAACTCATATGAAGTGACCGCACGATCACGAGACTCTCGATTTGAGAATATAATGATAATTTGCATATTTCTAGACCTAGGCTTAAAAACATGGCGTTATTGGATGAAAACCAGAAACCGACCCCGAACGACCCTCAGAGTGGAACCAACACCTCCACCGGACCAATGTAACTCGTAGGAACTAACCGCGCAATCACGGGACTCCTTGTTTGAGAAAAAACTGATGATTTGTATATTTATAGACTTAGGCATAAAAACATGGCGTTAGTGGGTGAAAAGCAAAAACAGCCCCCGAACGGCTCCGTGAGTTGCACTAACACCTTGCACGGGGCCACTGTCACACGTAGGAATTGATCGCGCTATCACGAGACTCTCGGTTTGAAAATTTAGAAAAAAATAAGGCGTTATAATTTGCATATTTTTAGACTTAGGCTTAAAAATAAGGCGTTAGTTGGTGAAAACCCAAAACAGACCCCGAACAGTCCTGTGAGTGGTACCAACACCTCGCACGGGACCAATGTAACTCGTAGAAACTGACTGCGCAATCACGAAACTCCTAGCTTTAGAAAATGATGATAATTTGAATATTTCAAGACTTTGGCATAAAAACATAGCGTTAATGGGTAAAAACTCGAAACAATCCCCGAGCGACACCGTGATAGGCACCAACACCTCGTATAGGACCAATGTAATACGTAGGAACTTAGAATACGATCACATGACTCCCGATTTGAGAATACGACTATAATTTAAAAATGTCAGGACTTCTGTAAAACACGGCGTTAGTGGGTAAAAACCCGAAACAGACCCCGAACGACCCCGTGAGTGCAACCAACACCTCGTACTGGACCAATGTAACTTGTAGAAACTGACCGCGTGATCACGGGACTCCGCTTTGAGAATACGATAATAATTTTCCTATTTTGAGACTTAAACAATTGTCCTTAGTGGGTGAAAACTCAAAACAGCCCTCGAATGACCCCGTGAGTGGCACCAACACCTCGCACATGACCAATGTAACTCGTAGGAACTGACCGCGCGATCACGGGACTCCTGGTTTGAGAACATGGTGATAATTTTCATATTTCTATACTTAGGCTTAAAAACATGGCGTTAGTGGGTGAAAACTCGAAACAGACCCCGAACGACCCTGTGTGTGGCACCAACACATCGCACGGGACAAATGTAACTCATAGGAACTGACCGTGCAATCACGGGACTCCTAGTTTGAGAAGAAGATGATGATTTGTATAATTCTACACTTAGGCATAAAAACATAGCGTTAGTGGGTGAAAACCCAAAACAGCCCCCGAACGGCTCCGTGAGTGGCACTAACACCTCGTACGGGAGCAATGTTACCAGTAGGAACTAACCGTGCGATCATGGGACTCTTGGTTTTTGAATATGATGAGAATTTGCATATTTCTAGACTTAGGAATAAAAACATAGCGTTAGTGGGTATAAACTAGAAACAACCTCGTGATTGGTACAAACACCTCGCACGGGACCAATGTAACTTGGAGAAACTTACCATGAGATCACGGGACTCCCAGTTTCAAATTACGACGACAATTTAAAAATATTCGGTCTTAAGCAAAACATGGCGCTAGTAGGTGAAAATGCAAAATAGCCCCCAAACGGACCCGTGAGTGGCACTAAAACCTTTTACGGGACCAATGTAACTCGTAGGAAATGACCGCACGATGACGAGACTCCCAGTTTGCGAATATGACCTTAATTTGCATATTTCTAGACTTAAGCTTAAGAACAAGGCGTTAATGGGTGAAAACCCGAAACATACCCCGAATGGCCCTATGGGTGGCACCAACAAATCTCACGGGACTAATGTAACTCGTAGGAACTGATCGCGCAATCACGGGACTCCGATTTGGAGAAAACGACAATGGTTTGCATATTTCTAGACTTAGGCATAAAAACCATAGCGTTAGTGGATAAAAACATGAAAATGCCCCTGAAACGACATCATGATAGGCACCAACACCTCGTACGGTACTAATGTAACTCCTAGGAACTTATAATGCGATCACATGACTTCGTGTCTGAGAATATGACAATTGTGTTAAAATGTCAAGACTTAGGCAAAACATGGCATTAGTGGGTGAAAACTAGAAATAGGCCCTGAACGTCCACCTGAGAGACACTAACACCTTGCACTGGACCAATGTAACTTTTAGATACTAACCGCATGATCTCCGATTTTAGAATACGATAATAATTTGCAAATTTATTGACTTAAAGACGTGTCCTTAGTGGGTGAAAACTCAAAACATCCCCCGAATGACCACGTGACTGGTACCAACACCTCACACATGACCAATATAACTTGTAGGAACTGGCCGCACAATCATGGGACTCCCAGTTTGAGAATACGGTGATAATTTGCATATTTTCCAGACTAAGGCTTAAAAAGAAGGCATTAGTGGGTGAAACCCCAAAACAGATCCCGAACGGCCTTGTTAGTAACACCAACACCTCGCATTGGACAAATGTAACTTGTAGGAACTGACCATGCAATCACGGGACTCCTGGTTTGAGAAAAAAATGATGATTTTCATATTTCTAGACTTAGGCATAAAAACATAGCGTTAGTGGGCAAAAACCCAAAACGGCCCTATGATAGGCACCAACACATCGAACGGGACCAATGTAACTCATAGGAACTTACCACGCGATCTTGGGAATCCCGTTTTAAGATTATAACGATAATATAAAATATGAGGACTTAAGCAAAATATGGCGTTAGTTGGTGAAAACCCAAAATAACCCTCGAACATCCCCATGAGTGGCACCAACACCTCGTACGGGACCAATGTGACTCGTAGGAACTGGCCGCACGATCACGGGACTCTCGGTTTGAGAATACGACAATAATTTGTATATTTTTGGAATTAGGTTTAAAACATGGTGTCAATGGGTGAAAACCAGAAACAGGCTCCGAACGGCCCCGTGACTGGCACTAACACCTTGCACGGGACCAATGTACTTGTAGAAACTGATCGCGCGATCACGGGACTCTTGTTTGAGAATACGACAATAATTTGCCTATTTCTATACTTAAAAACATGTCCTTAGTGGGTGAAAAATCGAAACATCCCTCGAACGGCTCCGTAAGTGGCACTAACACCATGCATGGGACCACTGTTAAACGCAGGAACTGACCGCGCGATCACGGCACTCCCGATTTGAGAATATGATGATAATTTGCATATTTTTAGACTTTGAATTAAAAACTTAGCGTTAGTGGGTGAAAACTCGAAACAACCCCCGAACGGCTCGGTAAGTGGCACTAACACCACGCACAGGACCAATGTTACATGTAGGAACTGACTGCGCGAGCACGGGACTCCTGGTTAGAGAAGACGATTATAATTTGCATATTTTTAGACTTCGACTTAAAAACTTGGCATTAGTGGGTGAAAACTCAAAATAGCCCCCGAATGGCTCCGTGAGTGGCACTAACACCTTGCACGGGACCAATGTCACATGTAGGAATTGACCGCGCGATCACGAGACTCTCGGTTTTGGAATACGATGATAATTTGCATATTTCTAGACTGAAGAATAAAAACATAGCGTTAGTGGGTAAAAACCCGAAACAGTCCTCGAACGACATCGTGATAGGCACCAACACCTCGTATGGGACCAATGTAACTCCTAGGAACTTATAATGCGATTACATGACTCCGAGTTTGAGAATACGACAGTTGTTTAAAAATGTCAAGACTTACGCAAAACATGGCATTAGTGGGTGAAAACTCGAAATAGGCCTCGAACGGCCCCCTGAGTGACACCAACACCTTGCACTGGACAAATGTAACTTTTAGAGACTAACCGCGTGATCACGGGACTCCGATTTTAGAATATGACAATAATTTGCAAATTTATTGATTTAAAGTCGTGTCCTTAGTGGGTGAAAACTCAAAACATCCCTCGAATGACCCCGTGGCTGGTACCAACACCTCGCACATGACCAATATAACTTGTAGGAAATGGCCGCACAATCATGGGACTCCCAGTTTGAGAATACCGTGATAATTTGCATATTTTCCAGACTAAGGCTTAAAAAGAAGGCGTTAGTGGGTGAAAACCCAAAACAGATCCCGAACGGCCTTGTTAGTAGCACCAACACCTCGCACTGGACCAATGTAACTTGTAGGAACTGACCATGCAATCACGGGACTCCTGGTTTGAGAAAATGATGATGATTTGCATATTTCTAGACTTAGGCATAAAAACATAGCGTTAGTGGGTAAAAACCCGAAACGACTCTGTGATAGGCACCAACACATCGAACGGGATCAATGTAACTCATAGGAACTTACCACGCGATCATGGGAATCCCGTTTTAAGATTATAACGATAATATAATATATGAGGACTTAAGCAAAATATGGCGTTAGTTGGTGAAAACCCAAAACAACCCTCGAACAGCCCCGTGAGTGGCACCAACACCTCGTACGGGACCAATGTAACTCGTAGGAACTGACCGCATGATCACGGGACTCCCAGTTTGAGAATACGACAATAATTTGCATATTTTTGGACTTACGCTTAAAAACATGGCATCAATGGGTGAAAACCCGAAATAGGCTCCGAACGGCCCCGTGAGTGGCACCAACACCTCGCACGGGACCAATGTACTTGTAGAAACTGATCGCGCGATCACGGGACTCATGTTTGAGAATACGACAATAATTTGCATATTTCTATACTTAAAAACATATCCTTAGTGGGTGAAAACTCGAAACATCCCTCGAACGGCTCCGTAAGTGGCACTAACACCATGCATGGGACCAATGTTACACGTAGGAACTGACCGCGCGATCACGGCACTCTCGATTTAAGAGACGATAATTTGTATATTTTTAGATTTTGACTTAAAAACTTAGCGTTAGTGGGTGAAAACTCAAAACAGCCCCCGAACGGCTCCGTAAGTGGAACTAACACCACGCGCAGGACCAATGTTACACGTAGGAACTGACCGCGAGATCACGGGACTCCCAGTTAGAGAATACGATTATAATTTGCACATTTTTAGACTTTGACTTAAAAACTTGGCATTAGTGGGTGAAACTCAAAATAGCCCCGAACAGCTCCGTGAGTTGCACTAATACCTTGCACGGGACCAATGTCACATGTAGGAATTGATCGCGCGATCACGAGACTCTCAGTTTTAGAATATGACGATAATTTGCATATTTCTAGACTTAGGAATAAAAACATAGCGTTAGTGGGTAAAAACCCAAAACAGACCCCGAACGACATCGTGATGGGCACCAACACCTCGTACGGGACCAATGTAACTCCTAGGAACTTATAATGCGATCACATGACTCCGAGTTTGAGAATACGACAATTGTTTAAAAATGTCGAGACTTATGTAAAACATGGCGTTAGTGGGTGAAAACTCGAAATAGGCCTCGAACGGCCCCCTGAGCGACATCAACACCTTGCACTGGGCCAATGTAACTTTTAGAAACAAACCTCCCGATCACGGGACTCCGATTTTAGAATACGACAATAATTTGCAAATTTATTAACTTAAAGACGTGTCCTTAGTGTGTGAAAACTCAAAACATCCCCCGAATGACCCCATGCCCGGTACCAACACCTCGCACAGGACCAATGTAACTTGTAGGAACTGGCCGCATAATCACGGGACTCCTGATTTGAGAATACGGATATAATTTGCATATTTTCCAGACTTAGGCTAAAAAAGAAGGCGTTAGTGGGTGAAAACCCAAAACAGATCCCGAACGGCCTTGTTAGTAGCACCAACACCTCGAACTAGACCAATGTAACTTGTGGGAACTTACCATACAATCACGGGACTCCTGGTTTGAGAAAATGACAATGATTTGCATATTTCTAGACTTAGGAATAAAAACATAGCGTTATTGGGTAAAAACCCGAAACAACCCCATGATAGGCACCAACGCATCGGACGGGACCAATGTAACTCATAAGAACTTACCACGCGATCATGGGAATCCCATTTTAAGATTATAACAATAATATAAACATATGAGGACTTAAGAAAAACTTGGCGTTAGTTGGTGAAAACCCTAAAGACCCCTCAAACCGCCCCGTGAGTGGCACCAACACCTCGTATGGGACCAATGTAACTCATAGGAACTGACCGCACGATCACGGGACTCCCGGTTTGAGGATACGATGATATTTTGCATATTTTTAGACTTAGGCTTAAAAACATGGTGTCAATGGGTGAAATCAGAAACAGGCCCCGAATGGCCCTGTGAGTGGCACCAACATCTCGCACGGGACCAATGTACTTTTAGAAACTTACCGCGCAATCATGGGACTCCAGTTTGAGAATACGATAATAATTTGCATATTTCTATACTTAAAAGCATGTCCTTAGTGGGTGAAAACTCGAAACATCCCTTGAACGGCTCCATAAGTGGCACTAACACCATCCACCGGACCAATGTTACACGTAGGAACTGACCGCGCGATCACAGTACTCCCGATTTGAGAATACGACGATAATTTGCATATTTTTATACTTTCACTTAAAAACTTGTCGTTAGTGGGTGAAAACTCGAAATTGCCCCCAAACGGCTCCGTAAGTGGCACTAACACTATGCACAGAACCAATGTTACACGTAGGAACTTACCGCGCGATCACGGGACTCCCGGTTTGAGAATACAATGATAATTTTCATATTTTTAGACTTTGACTGAAAAACTTGGCATTAGTGGGTGAAAACTCAAAATAGCCCCCGAACGGCTCCGTGAGTGGCACTAACACCTTGCACGGGACCAATGTCACATGTAGGAATTGACCACGCGATCACGAAACTCTCAATTTTAGATTACGATGATAATTTTCATATTTTTAGACTTAGGAATAAAAACACAACGTTAGTGGGTATAAACCCGAAACAGCCCCGTTATAGGCACCAACACCTCGCACGGGTCCAATGTAACTCGTAGGAACTTACCCCTCGATCACAGGACTCTCGGTTTAAGATTACGATGATAATTTAAGAATATCAGGACCAAAGCAAAACATGGCTTTAGTGGGTGAAAACAAAAACATAGCCCCCTAACGACCTCGTGAGTGGCACCAACACCTCGCACTGGACCAATGTAACTCGTAGGAACTAACTGCGCAATCACGGGACACTAGGTTTGAGAAAACGATGATGATTTGCATATTTCTAGACATAGGGACAAAAACAGAGCGTTAGTGGGTAAAAACCCGAAACAACCCCCGAACGACATCGTGATAGGCACCAACGCCTCGTACGGGACCAATGTAACTCGTAGGAATCTATAATATGATCACTTGACTCCGGGTTTGAGAATACAACAGTTGTTTAAAAATATCAAGACTTATGTAAAACATGGCGTTAGTGGGTCAAAACCCGAAATAGGCCCCGAACGGCCCCATGAGTGACACCAACACCTTGCACTGGGCCAATGTAACTTTTAGAAACTAACCGCGTGATCACGGGACTCCGAGTTTAGAATACGACAATAATTTACAAATTTCTTGACTTAAAAACATGTCCTTAGTGGGTGAAAACCCTAAACATCCCCGTGAGTGGCACCAACACCTCGCACAGGACCAATGTAACTCATAGGAACTGGCCGCACAATCACTGGACTCCCGGTATGAGAATACAAAGATAATTTGCATATTTCTCTAGACTTAGGATTAAAAAGAAGGCGTTAGTGAGTGAAAACCAAAAACAGATCCCGAACGGCCTTGTTAGTAGCACCAACACCTCGTACAGGACCAATGTAACTTGTAGGAACTGACCATGCAATCACGGGACTCATGGTTTGAGAAAACGATGATGATTTGCATATTTCTAGACTTAGGCATAAAAACATATCGTTAGTGGGTAAAAACCTGAAACAGCCCCGTGATAGGCACCAACACATCAAACGAGACCAATGTAACTCATAGGAACTTACCACGCGATCATGGGACTCCCGGTTTAAGATTACAATGATAATATAAAAATATCAGTACTTTAGCAAAACACGGGTTTAGTTAGTGAAAACCCAAAACATCCCTCGAACGGCCCGGTGAGTGGCACCAACACCTCGTACAAGACCAATGTAACTCATAGGCACTGACCGCATGATCATGAGACTCCCGGTTTCAGAATGCAACTATAATTCGCACATTTTTAGACTTAGCCATGAAAACATGGCGTTAATGGGTGAAAACCAGAAATAGGCCCCGAACGGCCCTATGAGTGGCACCAACATCTCGCACGGACCAATGTACTTGTAGAAACTGACTGCGCGATCACGGGACTCCTATTTGACAATACGATAATAATTTGCATATTTCTCAACTTAAAAACATGTCCTTAGTGGGTGAAAACTCGAAACAGCCCCCGAACGGCTCTGTAAGTGGCACTAACACCACGCACGGGACCAATGTCACATGTAGGAACTGACTGCGCGATCTCGGGACTCCCAGTTTGAGAATACGACTGTAATTTGCATATTTTTAGACTTTGACTTAAAAACTTGGCATCAGTGGGTGAAAACTTGAAACATCCCCCGAACGGCTCTGTAAGTGGCACTAACACCACGTACGGGACCAATGTTACACGTAGAAACTGACTGCGCGATCACGGGACTCTCGATTTGAGAATACGGTGATAATTTCCATATTTTTACACTTAATCTTAAAGACGTGGCATTAATGGGTAAAAACCCAAAACAGCCCCCGAATGGCCCCATGAGTGGCACTAACACCTAACATGGGACCAATGTCACATGTAGGAATTGACCGCGTGCTCACGGGACTCTCGGTTTTAGAAGACGGTGATAATTTGCATATTTCTGGACATAGGATTAAAAACATAGCGTTAGTGGGTGTAAACCCAAAATAGCCCCGTGATAGGCATCAACACCTCGCACGGGTCCAATGTCACACGTAGCAACTTACCACTCGATCACGGGACTCCCAGTTTAAGATTACGACAATAATTTAAAAATATCAGGACCAAAGAAAAACATGGATTTAGTGGGTGAAAATAAAAAAATCCCCCGAACGGCCCCATGAGTGGCACCAACACCTCGTATGTGACCAATGTAACTCGTAGTAACTGACCGCACAATCACGGGACTCTCGATTTCAGAATACGTCAATAATTGACATATTTATAGACTTAGGCTTAACAACATGACAATTGTGGGTGAAAACCCGAAACAGATGTCGAACGTCCCTGTGAGTGGCACCAACACCTCGCACGGGACCAATGTAACTCGTAGGAACTGATCGTGCAATCACGGGACCCCTGGTTTGAGAACTCGATGATGATTTTCATATTTCTAGACTTAGGCATAAAAATATAGTCTTAGGTGGTTAAAACCAAAACCAGTCCGCGAATGGCTCCGTGAGTGGCACTTACACCTCGCACGGGACCAAATTACACGTAGGAACTGACCGCGCGATCATGGGACTCCCGTTTGTGAATACGATGATAATTTGCATATTTCGAGACTTAGGAATAAAAACATAGTGTTAATGGGTATAAACCCGAAACAACCCTTGATAGTCACCAACACCTCGCACTTGACCAATGTAGGTCGTAGGAACTGACCGCGCGATCACGGGACTCCCGGTTTGAGAATACGACAATTATTTTCATATTTCTAGACTTAGGCATAAAAACAAGGCATTAGTGGGTGAAAACTCGAAACAGACCCCGAACGGCCCTGTGAGTGGCACCAACACCTCGCACAAGACCAATGTAACTCATAGAAACTGACCGCACGATCACGGGACTCCCGATTTGAGAATACGATGATAATTTGCATCTTTCTAGACTTAGGCTTAAAAATATGGTGTTAGGGTCTGAAAACCCAAAACAGACCCCGAATGGCGTGTGAGTGTCACCAACACCTCGCACGGGACAAATGTAACTCGTATGAACTAATCGCATAATCACGAAACTCCTGGTTTGAGAAAACGATGATGATTTGAATATTTATTGACTTAAGCATAAAAATTACGCGTTAGGGGGTGAAAACTCGAAACAACCCCCGAGCGACACCGTAATAGGCACCAACACCTCGTACGGGACCAATGTAACTCATAGGAACTTACAACGCGATCACCTGACTCCCAGGTTTGAGAATATGCCAAAAATTAAAAATATCAGGACTTATGTAAAACATGGCGTTAGTGGGTGAAAACCCGAAACAAACCTCGAACGGCCCCATGAGGGGTGCCAACACCTCGCACAGGACCAATGTAACTTGTAGAAACTGATCGCGTGATTACTGGACTCCGATTTTAGAATACAATAATAATTTTCATATTTATAGACATAAAAACATGTCCTTAGTGGGTGAAAACTCAAAACAACCCTCTAACCACCCCGTGAGTGGCACCAACACCTCACACAGGACCAATGTAACTCGTACGAGCTGACCGCATGATCACGGGACTCCCGATTTGAGAATACAATGATAATTTGCATATTTCTAGACTTAGGCTTAAAAACATGGCGTTAGTGGGTGATAACTCGAAACAGACGCCTAACAGCTCTGTGAGTGCCAACAACACCACACACGGGACCAATGTAACTCGTAGGAGCTCACCGGGCAATCATGGGACTCCTGGTTTGAGAAAATGATGATGATTTGCATAATTCTACACTTAGGCATAAAAACATAGCATTTGTGGGTGAAAACTCAAAACAACCCCCGAATGGCTACGTGACTGGCACTAACACCTCACACGGGACCAATATTACAGGTAGAAACTGATCGCGCGATCACAGGACTCTCGATTTGAGAATACGATGATAATTTGCATATTTCTAGACTTAGGAATAGAAATATAGCATTAGTGGGTATAAACCCGAAACAACTCCGTGATAGGCACCAACACCTCGCACGGTACCAATGTAACTGTTAGGAACTTACCACACGTTCATGGGACCCCCGATTTAAGATTACAATGATAATTTAAAAATAGTAGGACTTAAGCAAGACATGGTGTTAGTGGGTGAAAACCCAAAACAACCCCCAAATGGCCCCGTGAGTGGCACCAACACCTCGTACGGGACCAATGTAGCTCGTAGGAACTGACCGTGCGATCACGGGACTCCCGTTTTGAGAATACGACAACAATTTTAAGATTTTTTATACTTAGGCTTAAAAACAAGGCGTTAGTGGGTGAAAACTCGAAATCGACCCCGAACGGCCCTGTGAGTGGCACTAACACCTCGCACAAGACCAATGTAACTCGTAGGAACTGAACGCACGATCACGGGACTCCCGATTTGAGAATACGATGATAATTTGTATATTTCTATACGTACATTTAAAAATATGGCGTTAGTGGGTGAAAACCCGAAATAGACCCCGAATGACCCTATTAGTGGCACTAAGACCTTACACGGGACCAATGTCACACGTAGGAATTGATCGCGCGATCACAGGACTCTCGATTTTAGAATACGGCGATAATTTGCATATCTCTAGACTTGGTAATAAAAACATAGCGTTAGTGGGTATAAACCCGAAACAACCCCGTGATAGGCACCAGCACCTCGCACGGGTCCAATGTAACTGGTAGGAACTTACCACTCAATCACGGGACTCCTGGTTTCAATTTATGACGATAATTTAAAAATATCCGAACCTGAGCAAAACATGGCTTTAGTGGGTGAAACAATATCCGAACGGCCCCATGAGTGGCACCAAACCCGTGTACGGGACCAATGCAACTCGTAGGAACTGATCGCGCAATCATGAGACTCCCAATTTCAGAATATGACAATCATTTGCATATTTCTAGACTAAGGCTTGAAAACATGGCGTTAGTTGGTTAAAACCCAAAACAGATGCCGAACGGCCTTGTGAGTGGAACCAACACCTCCTACGGGACCAATGTAACTTGTAGGAACTGATTGCGCAATCACAGGATTCCTGGTTTCAGAACCCGATGATGATTTTCATATTTCAAGACTTAGGCATAAAAACATAGCGTTAGTAGGTTAAAACTTGAACCAACCCGCGAATGGCTCCGTGAGTGGCACTTACACCTCGCATGGGACCAATGTTACACGTAGGAGCTGACCACGTGATCACGGGACTCTCGTTTGAGAATACGATAATAATTTGCATATTTATAGACTTAGGAATAAAAACATATTGTTAGTGGGTATAAACCCGAAACAACCCCGTGATAGGCACCAACACCTCGCACGGGACCAATGTAACTCGTAGGAACTTACCATGAGAACATGGGACTCCTGGTTTAAGATTACGATGATAATTTAAAAATATCAGGACTTAAGCAAAACATGGGGTTAGTGGGTGAAAACACAAAATAGGCCTCGAACGTCCCCGTGAGTGGCACCAACACCTCGTACGGGACCAATGTAACTCGTAGGAATTGATCGCGTGATGACGGGACTCCCGATTTTAGAATACGACAATAATTTGCATATTTCTAGACTTAGGCTTAAAAATAAGGCGTTAGTGGGTGAAAACCCGAAACAAACCCCGGACGGCCCTGTGAGTGGCACCAAGACCTCGCACGGGACCAGTGTAACTCGTCGGAACTGACTATACAATAACATGACTCCTGGATTAAGAAAATGACAATGATTTGAATATTTCTTGACTTAGGCATAAAAACATAGTGTTAGTGGGAAAAAACCCCGAAATAACCCCCGTGCGACACCGTGATAGGCACTAACACATCGTACGGGACCAATGTAACTTGTAGGAACTTACAACGCGATCACATGACTCCCAGTTTGAGAATACAATAATAATTGGCATATTTCTAGACTTAAAAACAAGTCCTTTGTTGGTGAAAACTGAAAACAACCCTCGAACGACCCGATGAGTGGCCTCAACACCTCGCACATGACTAATGTAACTCGTACGAACTGACCGCGTGATCACCAAACTCCCGGTTTGAGATTACTATGATAGTTTCCATATTTCAAGACTTAGGCTTAAGAACATGGCGTTAGTGGGTGAAAACTCGAAACATGCCCCGAACGGCTCTTTGAGTGACACGGTAAACCTCGTACGGGACCTATGTAACTCATAGGAATTAACCACGCAATCACGAGACTCCTGGTTTGAGAAATGATGATGATTTTCATATTTCTACACTTAGGCATAAAAACATAGCGTTTGTGGGTGAAAACCGAAAACTACCCCTGAACGGCTCCGTGAGTGGCACTAACACCTCGCACGAGATCAATGTTAGCCGTAGGAACTGATCGCTCGATCACGGGACTCACGGTTTGATAATAGGATGATAAGTTGCATATTTCTAGAGTTAGGAATGAAAACATAGTATTAGGGGGTATAAACCCGAAATAGCCCCGTGATAGGCACCAAGACCTCGCACGAGACCAATGTAAGTCGTAGGAACATACCACGCAATCATAGGAATCCCTGTTTAAGATTATGACGATAATTTAAAAATATCAGGACTTAAGCAAAACATGGCGTTAGAGGGTGAAAACCCAAAACATCCCCCAAACGGCCCCGTGAGTGGCACCAACACCTCATAAGGGACCAATGTAGCTCGTAGGAACTGAACCTGTGATCACGAGACTCTCGGTTTGAGAATACGACAATAATTTTTATATTTCTAGACTTAGGCATAAAAATAAGGCGTTTGTGGGTGAAAACCCGAAACAGACCGCAAACGCCCCGGTGAGTGGCACCAACACCTCGTACAAGACCAATGTAACTCGTAGGAACTGACCGCACGATCAAGGGACTCCCGATTTGAGAATACGGAGATAATTTACATATTTCTGGACTTAGTCTTAAAAATATGGCGTTAGTGGGTGAAAACTCGAAACAGACCCCGAACGGCCTTGTGATTGGCACCCACACCTCGCACAGGACAAATGTAACTCGTAGGAACTAATGGCCTAATCACGGGACACCTGGTTTGAGAAAACAATGATGAATTGAATATTTCTTGACTTAGGCATAAAAACATAGCATTAGTGGGTAAAAACCCGAAGCAACCCCCGAGCGACACCATGATAGGAACCAACACCTCATACAGGACCAATGTAACTCGTAGGAACTTAGAACACGATCACATGACTCCCAGTTTGAGATTACAAAATTAATTTAAAAATATCACGGCTTATGTAAAACATGGCGTTGGTGGACGAAAACTGAAAACAGACCCCGAATGGCCACGTGAGTGGCACCAACAGCTCGCACAAGACCAATGTAACTTGTAGAAACAGACCGCGGGATTACGGGACTTCGATTTGAGAATACGATATTAATTTGCATATTTCTAGACTTAAAAACATGTCCTTAGTGGGTGAAAACTAAAAACAACCCTCGAAAGACCCCATGAGTGGCACCAACACCTCGCACAGGACTAATGTAAATTGTACGAACTGACCGTGCGATCATGAGACTCCCGGTTTGAAAATACAATGATAATTTGCATATTTCTGGACTTCGACTTAAAAACATGGCATGGATGAAAACTCGAAACAGACCCCGAACGGCTCTATGATTGGCACTAACACCTTGCACTGGACCAATGTAACTCATAGGAACTGACCGCATAATCACGGGACTCCCTATTTGAGAATACGACGATAATTTGCATATTTCTAGACTTAGGAATAAAAACATAATGTTAGTGGGTTTAAACCCGAAACAACCCCATGATAGGTACCAACACCTCGCACGGGACCAATATAACTCGTAGGAACTTACCACTTGATCACGGGACTCTCGGTTTAAGATTATGATGATAACTTAAAAATATCAAGACCTAAGAAAAATCTGACTTTAGTGGGTGATAACCCAAAACAACCCTCGAGCGACACCGTGATAGGAACCAACACCTCATACGGGACAAATGTAACTCGTAGGAACTTACAACGCGATCACATGACTCCCAGTTTGAGAATAAAATAATAATTTAAAAATATCACGACTTATGTAAAACATGGCGTTGGTGGATGAAAACCCGAAACGGACCCCGAATGGCCACGTGAGTGGCTCCAACACCTCGCACAGGACCAATGTAACTTGTAGGCCATGCGATCACGAGACTCCAATTTGAGAATACAAGAATAATTTTCATATTTCTTGACATAAAAACATGTCCTTAGTGGGTGAAAACTCAAAACAAACCGCGAACGGCCCCGCGAGTAGCACCAACACCTCATAAGGGACCAATGCTACTCGGAGAGACTGATCGCGCGATCATGGGACTCCCGATTTCAAAATATGACAATAATTTGCATATTTCTAGACTTTGGTTTAAAAACATGGCGTTAGTGGGTGAAAACCCGAAACAGACGCCAAACGGCCCTGTGAGTGGTACCAACACCTCGCACGGAACAAATGAAACTCATAGGAGCGGAGCACGCAATTACGGGACTCCTGGTTTGAGAACATGACGATGATTCTCATATTTTTAGACATAGGCATAAAAACATACCGTTAGTGGGTTAAACCCGAACCAGCCCGTGAATGGCTCCGTGAGTGGCACTTACACCTTGCACGAGACCAATGTTAAAAGTAGGAACTGAGCGCGCGATCAAGGGACTCCCATTTGAAAATACAACGATAATTTGCATATTTCTAGACTTGGGAATAAAAAAATAGCGTTAGTGGGTATAAACCCGAAATAACCCCGTGATAGGCTCCAACACCTCGCACGGGACCAATGTAACTCGTAGGAACTTACCATGCGAACACGGGACTCCCGGTTTAAGATTACGATGATAATTTAAAAATATCAGGACTTAAGAAAAACATGGGGTTAGTGGGTGAAAACATAAAATAGGCCTTGAACGTCCCCGTGAGTGGCACCAACATCTCGTACAGGACCAATGTAACTCGTAGGAACTGACAGCGCGATGACGGGACTCTCGATTTAAAAATACGATAATAATTTGCATATTTCTAGAGTTAGGCTTAAAAATAAGGTGTTAGTGGGTGAAAACCCGAAAGAGACCCCGAACGTCCCTGTGAGTGGCACCAACACCTCGCACGGGACCAGTGTAACTCGTAGGAACTGACTGCACAATCACTGGACTCCTCATTTGAGAAATCGACGATGATTTGAATATTTCTTGACTTAGGCATAAAAATATAGCGTTAGTGGGTAAAACCCCGAAACAACCCTCGTGCGACACCGTGACAGGCACCAACACCTCCTTTGGGACCAATGTAACTTGTAGGAACTTACAACGCGATCACATGACTCTAGGTTTAAGAATACGACAATTGTTTAAAAATATCAATACTTATGAAAAACATGGCGTTAGTGGGTGAAAACTCGAAACAGACCCCGAACTTCCCCGTGAGTGACACCAACACCATGCACTGGACCAATGTAACTTTCATAAACTAATCGTGCGATCACGGGACTCCGGTTTGAGAATACGATAATAATTTGCATATTTCTTGACCTAAAAACAAGTCCTTAGTGGGTGAAGACTCAAAACATCCCCCGAAGGACTACGTGAGTGGCACCAACACCTCGTACAGGACCAATATAACTCAAAGGAACTGACGGAGCAATCACGTGACTCCCGGTTTGAGAATATGATGATAATTTGCATATTTCTATAGACTTTGGCTGAAAAGGAATGCGTTAGTGGGTGAAAACCCAAACGGCCCTGTGAGTAGCACCAACACCCCGCACGGGACCAATGTAACTTATAGGAACTGAACACGCAATCACGGGACTCCTGGTTTAGGACGATGACGATGATTTGCATATTTCTAGACTTAGGAATAAAAATATAGCGTTAGCAGGTAAAAAGCCGAAACCGCCCCGTGATATGCACCAACACCTCGGACGGGACCAATATAACCCGTAGGAACTTACCACACGATCATGGGACTCCCGGTTCAAGATTACAATGACAAAATACAAATATCAGGACTTAAGAAAACATGGCGTTAATTTGTAAAAACCTAAAACAGCCCCCGAACGACCCCGTGAGTGGCACCAGCACCTCGTACGGGACCAATGTAACTCGTCGGAACTGACCGCATGATCACGGGACTCCCGGTTTGAGAATACGATGATAATTTTCATATTTTTAGACTTAGACTTAAAAACATGGCGTCAATGGGTGAAAAGAGGAAACAGGCCCCGAACGACCCCGTGAGTGGCACCAACACATCGCACGGGACCAATGTAACTTGTATAAATGGACCGCATGATCACGGGATTCCAATTTGATAATAAGATAATAATTTTCATTTTTTTGGGCCTGAAAACATGTCCTTAGTGGGTGAAAACTGAAAACAACCCCTTGAATGGCTCCATAAGTGGCACTAGCACCTCGTACGGGACGAATGTTACACGTAAGAACTGACCGTGCGATCATGGGACTCCCGATTTGAGAATACAATAATAATTTTCATATTTCTAGACTTAGGCTTAAAAATAAGGTGTTAGTGGGTGAAAACCCGAAATCGACCCCGAACGGCCCTGCGAGTGGCACCAACACCTCGCACGGGACCAATGTTACTTGTAGAACTAACCGTGTAATCCCGGGACTCCTGGTTTGAGAAAACACCAATGATTTGCATATTTCTAGACTTAGGCATAAAAACATAGTCTTAGTGGGTGAAAACCCGAAACAACCCCCGAACAGCTCCGTGAGTGGCAGTAACACCTTGCACAGGACCAATGTCACACGTAGGAATTGACCGTGCGATCACGAGACTCCCAGTTTGAGAATAAGATGATAATTTGAACATTTCTACACTTAGGAATAAAAACATAGTGTTAGTGGGTATAAACCCGAAACAGCCCCGTGAGATGCACCACCACCTCGCACGGGACTAATGTAACTGGTAGGAACTTACCACTCAATCACGGGACTCCCGATTTAAGATTATGACAATAATTTTAAAATATCAGGACGTAAGCAAAACATGGCTTTAGTGGGTGAAAACTCAAAACAGCTCCCGAATGGCCCCGTGAGTGGCACTAACACCTCCTACGGGACCAATGTAACTCATAGGAACTGACGGCGTGATCACGGGACTCCCGATTTCAGAATAGGACAATAATTTGCTTATTTCTTGACTTAGGCTTAAAAACATGGCGTTAGTGGGTGAAAACCCGAAACAGAAGCCGAACGGCCTTGTGATTGGCACCAACACCTCGAGCGGTACCAATGTAACTCATAGGAACTGATCGTGCAATCACGGGACTCCTAATTTGAGAACCCGACGATGATTTTCATATTTCTAGACTTAGTCATAAATACATAGCGTTAGTGAGTGAGAACCCAAAACAGCCCGCGAATGGCTCCGTGAGTGGGATTTACACCTCGCAGGGGACCAATGTTATACGTAGGAACTGACCGCGCGATCAAGGGACTCCCATTTGAGAATACGATGATAATTTGCATATTTCTAGACTTAAGAATAAAAACATAGCGTTAGTGGGTATAAACTCGAAACAGCCCCGTGATAGGTACCAACGCCTCGCACGGGACCAATGTAACTCGTAGGAACTTACCACTCGATCACGGGACTCCTGATTTAAGATTATGATTAGAATTTAAAAATATAAGGACCTAAGCAAAACATGACTTTAGTGGGTGATAACGCAAAATATCCCCCGAACAGCCCGTGAGTAGCACCAACACCTCGTACGGGACCAATGTAACTCGTAAGAACTGATCATGCGATCAATGGACTCCCGGTTTCAGAATACGACAATAATTTGCTTATTTATATACTTAGGCTTAAAAATATGGCATTAGAGGGTGGAAACCCAAAACAGTCACCAAACGGACCTGTGAGTGGCACCAACACCTCGCACAGAACCAATGTAACTCGTAGGAACTGACTGCTCAATCATGGGACTCCAGGTTTGAGAACCTGACTGTGATTCTCACATTACTAGACTTAGGCATAAAAACATATCGTTAGTGGGTTAAAACCCGAACCAACCCGTGAATGGCTCCATGAGTGGCACTTACACCTTGCACGGGACCAATGTTACAAGTAGGAACTGACTGCTCGATAACGGGACTCCCGTTTGAGAATACGACGATAATTAGCATTTTTCTAGACTTAGGTATAAAAACATAGCGTTAGTGGGTATAAAGCCGAAACAATCCCATGGTTGGAACCAACACCTCGCACGCGACCAATGTAACTTGTAGTAACTTACCACGCAACCACGGGACTCCCGGTTTAAGATTACGATGATAATTTAAAAATTCAGGACTTAAGGAAAACATGGAGTTAGTAGGTGAAAAACAAAAATAGGCCTCTAACGGCCTCGTGAGCGGCACCAACACCTCATACAGGACCAATGTAACTCGTAGGAATTGACCGCGCGATGACGGGACTCTCGATTTGAGATACGACAATAATTTGCTTATATCTAGACTTAGGCTTAACAATAAGGCATTAGTGGGTGAAAACTCGAAACAAACCCCGAACGGCCCTATGAGTGGCACCAACACCTTGCACAGGACCAATGTAACTCATAGGAACTGATTGCGCAATCACGGGCCTCCTGGTTCGAGAAAATGACGATGATTTGAATATTTCTTGACTTAGGCATAAAAACTTAGCGTTAGTAGGTAAAAACCTGAAAGAACCCCCGAGCACATCGTGATAGGCAACAACACCTCATACGGGACCAATGTAACTTCTAGAAACTTACAACGCGATCACATGACTCCCGATTTGAGAATACGACAATAATTTAAAAATATCAGGACTCATGTAAAACATGGCGTTAGTGGGTGAAAACCCAAAACAGACCCCGAACGGCCCCGTGAGTGGCACCAACACCTCGCACATGACCAATGTAACTTGTAGAAACTTATCGCGTGATTAGGGGACACAAATTTGAGAGTACGATAATAATTTACATAATTCTGGACTAAAAAACATGTCCTTAGTGAGTGAAAACTCAAAACCACCCCCGAACGCCCCCGTGAGTGACACCAAAACCTCGTAGAGGACCAATGTAACTCGTATGAACTCACCGCGCAATCATGGGACTCCCGATTTGAGAATATGATGATAATTTGCATATTTCTAGACTTAGGCTTAAAAACATGGCGTTAGTGGGTGAAAACTCGGAATAAACCCCAAACGGCTCTATGAGTGGCACCAACACCTCACATGGGACCAATGTAACTGGTAGGAACTAACCGCGCAATCACGGGACTCCTGGTTTGAGAAACGACGATGATTTGCATAATTCTACACTTAGGCATAAAAACATAGCGTTTGTGGGTGAAAACTAAAAATAACCCCCGAACGGCTCCGTGAGTGGCACTAACACCTCGGACGGGACCAATGTTACTCATAGGAACTGACCGCGCGATCACGGGACTCTTGGTTTGAGAATAGGATGATAATTTACATATTTCTAGACTTAGGAATAAAAACATAGCATTAGTGGGTATAAACTCGAAACAGCCCCGTGATAGGCACCAACACCTCGCACAGGACTAATGTAACTCGTAGAAACTTACGACACCATCACGGGACTCTCGATTTAAGATTACGACCATAATTTAAAAATATCAGGACTTAAGCAAACCATGGAGTTAGTGGGTGAAAACCCAAAACAGGCCCCGAATAGACCTGTGAGGGGCACCAACACCTCGAACGGGACCAATGTAACTGGTAGGAACTGATCGCACGATCACGGGACTCCCAGTTTGAGAATACGACAATAATTTGTATAATTCTAGACTTAGGCTTAAGAACAAGGCGTTAGTGGGCGAAAACCCAAAACAGACCACGAACGGCCCTGTGAGTGGCACCAATACCTCGCACGGGACCAATGTAACTCGTAGGAACTGAGCGCACAATCATGGGACTTAGGGTTTGAGATAACGACGATGATTTGCTTACTTCTAGACTTAGGCATAAAAACATAGCGTTAGTGGGTAAAAACACGAAACAGCCCCCGAACGACACCGTGATAGGCACCAAGACCTCGTAGGGACCAATGTAACTCGTAGGAACTTATAATGCGATCAGATGACCCCGGGTTTAAAAATAAGACAATTGTTTAAAAATATCAAGACTTATGCAAAACATGGCATTAGTGGGTGAAAAAACGAAACAGACCCCGAACTGCCCCATGAGGGACACCAACACCACGAACTGGACCAATGCAACTTTTAAAAACTAACCGCGCGATCACGTGACTCCGATTTTAGAATACGACAATAATTTACATATTTCTTGACTTAAAAACATGTCCTTAGTGGGTGAAGACGCAAAACATCCCCCGAAGGACCCCGTGAGTGGCACCAACACCTCGCACAGGACCAATATAACTCATAGGAACTGAACGCACAATCACGGGACTCCTAGTTTGATAATACGATGATAATTTGCATATTTATCTAGACTTAGTCTAAAAAAGAATGTGTTAGTGGGTGAAAACCCGAACGGCCATGTGAGTAGCACCAACACCCCGCACGATCATGGGACTCCCAGTTTAAGATTATAATGATAATATACAAATACCAGGACCTAAGCAAAACATGGCGTTAATTGGTGAAAACCCAAAACATCCCCCGAACGACCCCGTGAGTGGAACCAACACCTCATACGGGACCAATGTAACTCCTAGGAATTAACCGCACGATCATGGGACTCCCGGTTTGAGAATACGATGATAATTTGCGTACTTTTAGACTTAGGCTTAAAAGCATGGCGTCAATGGGTGAAAACAGGAAACAGGCCCCGTGAGTGGCACCAACACATCGCACGAGACCAATGTAACTCATTGGATTTGACTGTGCAATCACACAACTTTCGGTTTGAGAATACGACGATAATTTGCCTATTTCTAGACTAAATCTTGAAAACATGGTGTTAGCGGGTAAAAACCCAAAACAACCCCCGAATGACTCCATGAGTGCGACAAACACCTCGTGCGGTACCAATGTAACTCGTAGGAAGTGACTGCGTGATCACGGGACTCCTGGTTTGGAAAAACTATGATAATTTGCATATTTCTAAACTTAGGAATAAAAACATAGCATTAGTGGGTAAAAACTCGAAACTTCCCCATAATAGGGACCAACACCTCGCACGGGACCAATGTAACTTGTTGGAACTTACCACGCGATCACGAGACTCCCGATTTAAGATTACCACGATAATTTAAAAATATCAAGACTTATGCAAAACATGGCGTTAGTGGGTGAAAACCCAAAAGAGCCCTCGAACGGCCCCTTGAGTGGTACCAACACCTCATATGGGACCATTGTAACTCGTAGGAACTAATCACGTGATCACGGGACTATTGGTTTTAGAATACAACAATAATTTTCATATTTCTCGAATTAGTCTTAAAAATAAGGCATTAGTGGGTGAAAAATCGAAACAGACCCCGAACGGCCCTGTGAGTGGCACCAACACCTCGCACGGGACCAATGTAACTAATAGGAACTGACAGTGCAATCATGGGACTCCTGGTTTGAGAAAATGACAAGGATTTGCATATCTCTAGACATAAGCATAAAAACATAGCGTTAGTCGGTAAAAACCCGAAACAACCCCCGAATGACACCGTGATAGGCACCAACACCTCGTACGGAACCAATGTAACACGTAGGAACTTACAACGCAATCACATGACTCCTGGTGTGAGAGTACGACAATAACTTAAAAATATCAGGACATGCAAAACATGGCGTTAGTGGGTGAAAACTCGAAACAGACCCCGAACGGACGTGTGAGGGGAACCAACACCTCGCACTAGACCAATGTGACTTGTAAAAACTGACCGCACGATCATGGGAATGCAGTTTGAGAATACGACAATAATTTGCATATTTCTAGACATAAAAACACGTCCTTAGTGGGTGAGAACTAATAACATCCCCCGAACGACCCCACGAGTGGCACCAACACCTCGCACAGGACCAATCTAACACGTAGGAACTAACCACGCGATCACTGGACTCCCGGGGTGAGAAGACGACAATAATTTGAATATTTCTTGACTTAGGCTTAAAAACATGGCGTTAGTGGTGAAAACCTGAAACAGACCCCGAAAAGCCCCGTGAGTGGCACCAACACCTCACACGGGACCAATGTAACTTTTTGGAACTAACCGCGTGATCACGGGACTCCCGGTTTGAGAAAACAACGATAATTTTCATATTTCTAGACATAGCAATAAAAACATAGCTTTAGTGGGTAAAAACCCAAAACAGCCTCGTGATAGGCACCAACACCTCGCACGGGACCAATATAACTCGTAGGAACTTACCACGCGATCACGAGACTCCCTGTTTAAGATTGAGATGATAATTTAAAGATATTAGGACTTAAGAAAAATATGTCCTTAGTGGGTGAAAACTCAAAACATCCCATGAACAACTCCGTAAGTGGCACCGACACCTCGCACGGGACCAATGTAACTCGTAGGAAATGGTCGCGCGATCACAGGACTCTTGGTTTAAGAATACGACGGTAATTTGCATATTTATAGAATTAGACTAAAAAAGATGGCGTTAGTGGGTGAAAACCCAAAACAGACCCCGAACGGCCCCGTAAGTGGCACCAACACCTCGTACGAGACGATTCTAACTCGTAGGAACTTACCGCACAATCACGGGACTCCTGGTTTAAAGAAACGATGATGATTTGCATATTTCTAGACTTAGGCATAAAAACATAATGTTAGTGGGTAAAAACCCGAAACATCCCCCAAACAACACTGTGATAGAAACCAACTCCTCATACGGGACCAATGTAACTCGTAGGAACTTACCTTGGGATCACAAGACTCTCGATTTAAGAATATGAAAATAATTGAAAAACATCTGGACTTATGAAAAACATGGTGTTAGTGGGTGAAAACATGAAACAAACCCCGAACGGCACTGTGAGTGGCACCAACACCTCGCACGAAACCAATGTAACTCGTACGAACTGACTGCACAATCAAGGGGCTCTCAGTTTGAGAATACGATGATAGTTTGCATATTTCTAGACTTAGGCTTAAAAATAAGCTGTTAGTGGGTAAAAACCCGAAACATCCCCCAAACGACATCGTGATAGGCACAATCATGGGACTCACATTTGAGAATATGACAATAATTTCCATATTTTTAGACTCAAAATAGCCCCGAACGGCTCCGTGAGGGGCACTAACACCTCGCATGGGACCAATGTTACATATAGGAACCGACCGTGAGATCACGGGACTCTCGATTTGAGAATAAGAAGATAATTTGCATATTTCTAGACTTAGGCTTACAAACATGGCGTTAATGGGTGAAAACTCAAAACAGCCCCCGAATGGCCCCGTGAGTGACACAAACACTTCGCACGAGACCAATGTAACTCGTAGTAACATACCACATGATCACAGGACTCCCAGTTTGTGAATACGATGATAATTTTCATATTTCTAGACTTAGGCATAAAAACATGATGTTAGTGGGTCAAAACTTAAAACAGCCCCCGAACGACCCCGTGAGTGGCACCAACACCTCGCCCGGGACCAATGTAACTCATAGGAACTGACTGTGTGATCACGAAACTTCCGATTTGACAACACAATGATAATTTAAAACTATCAAGACTTAAGCAAAATAAGGCGTTAGTGGGTGAAGACCCAAAATAGCCCCCGAACGGCCCCGTGAGTGACACTAACACCTCGTACGGGACTAATGTAACTCGTAGGGACTCACCACATGATCACGGGACTCAAGTTTGAGAATACGACAATAATTTGCATATTTCCAGACTTAAAAACATGTCCTTAGTGGGTTAAAACTCAAACCAGCCCCCGAACGGCTTCGTGAGTGGCACTAACACCTCGCATGTGTCCAATGTTACATGTAGGGACTGATCCCGCGATGACGGGACTCCTGGTTTGAGAATAAGATGATAATTTGCATATTTCAGGACTTAGGCTTAAAAACCAGGTGTTAGTGGGTTAAAATGCAAAACAACCCCCGAACGACCCCGTGAGTGACACAAACACCTCGCACGGGACCAATGTAACTAGCGAGAACTGACTGCGCGATCACGACACTCCCCAAATAGACCCCGAATGGCCCTGTGAGTGGCACCAGCACCTCGCACGGGACCAATGTAACTCATAGGAACTGACCGCACAATCACGGGACTCCGAGTTTGATAAAATGACGATGATTGGTATATTTCTAGACTTAGGCATAAAAACATAGCGTTTATGGGTGAAAACCCGAAACAGCCCCCGAACTACACCGTGATAGGCACCAACACCACGAAAGGGGAAAATGTAACTCGTAGGAACTTTTAACGCGGTCACATGACTCCCGATTTGAGAATACGAAAATAATTTAAAAATATCAGGACTTATGCAACACATGGCGTTATTGGGCAAAAACCCTAAACATACCCTGAACGGCTCTGTGAGTGACACCAACACCTCGCATGGGACCAATGTAACTTGTAGAAACTAATCGTGCGATCATGAGACTCCAATTTGAGAATACAAGAATAATTTTCATATTTCTTGACATAAAAACATGTCCTTAGTGGGTGAAAACTCAAAGCAGACCCCGAACGGTCCTGTGAGTGGCACCAACACCTTGCACGGGACCAATGTAACTCTTAGGAACTTACCGTGCAATGAAGGGACTCCTGGTTTGAGAGAACACCTATAATTTGCATATTTTTAGACTTAGGCATAAAAACATAACGTTTGTGGGAGAAAACCCGAAACAGCCTCCGAACGGCTCCATGAGTGGCACTAACACCTCGCACGGGACCAATGTTACATGTAGGAATTAACTGCGCAATCACGGTACTTCCGATTTGAGAATATGATGATAATTTGCATATTTGTAGACTTACAAATAAAAACATAGCGTTAGTGGGTATAAACCCAAAATAGCCCCGTGATAGGCACCAACACCTCGCACGGGAATAATGTAACTCGTAGAAACTTACCACTCGATCGCGGGACTCCCAGTTTAAGATTGTGACAATAATTTAAAAATATCAGGACTTAGGCAAAAAATGGCTTTAGTGTGAGAAAACCCAAAACAGCCCCAGAATGGCCCCGTGAGTGGCACCAAACCTTTTACGGCACCAATGAAACTCGTAGGAATAGACCGCGCCATCATGGGACTTCTGATTTGACAATACGACAATAATTTACATATTTCGAGACTTAGGCTTAAAAATAAGGCGCTAGTGGGTGAAAACCCGAAACAGACCCCGAATGGACCTGTGACTGGCACCAACACCTCGTACGGGACCAATGTAACTCCTAGGAACTTACAACACCCTCACATGACTCCTGGTTTGAGAATAAAACAATATTTTAAAAATATCATGACTTATGCGAAACATGGCGTTAGTGGGTGAAAACTCAAAACACTCCCCGAACGGCCCGTGAGTGGCACCAATAGCTCGCACCGGACCAATATAACTTGTAGAAACTGAACGTACGATCACGGGACTCCGGTTTGAGAATACAATAATAATTTGCATATTTCTTGACTTAAAAACATGTCCTTAGTCAGTGAAATCTCAAAACATCCCCCGAACGACCCCATGAGTGGCACCACCACCTCGCACAGGACCAATGTAACTCGTAGGAACTTACCTCGTGATCACGGGACTCCTAGTCAAGATTATGATGATAATTTTCATATTTTTAGACTTAGACTTAAAAACATGGCGTTAGTGGGTGAAAACCTAAAACAGGCCTCAAACGGCCCTGTGAGTGGCACCAACACCTCGCACGGGACCAATGTAACTCGTAGGAACGGACCTCATAATCACGGGACTACCGGTTTGAGATTACGATGATAATTTAAAAATATTAGGACTTAAGCAAAACATGGCCTTAGTGGGTGAAAACCCAAAATAGCCCCCAAACGGCACCGTGAGTGGCAGCAACACGTCGTACAGGACCAATGTAACTTATAGAAACTGACCGCGCGATCACGGGACTCCAGTTTGAGAATACAACAATAATTTTCATATTTCTAGAATTAAAAACGTGTCCTTAGTGGGTGAGAACTAAAAACATCCCCTGAACGACCCCGTGAGTGGCACCAACACCTGGCACAGGACCAATGTAACTCGTAGGAAGTGACTGTGCGATCACGGGACTCCCAATTTGAGAATACGATGATAATTTGCATATTTCTAGACTTAGGATTAAAAACCTAGCATTTGTGGTGAAAACCGTAAACAGACACCGAACGGCCTTATGAATGGCACTAACACCTCACCCGTAACCAATGTTAGACGTAGGAACTGACCGCGCGATCAGACGACTCCTAATTTGAGAATACGACCAAAATTTGCATATTTCTAGACTTAGCAATAGACACATAGCATTAGTGGGTAAAAACCCAAAACAGCCCCGTGACAGGAACCAACACCTCGCACGGGAACAATGTAACTCGTAGGAACTTACCACTCGATCATGGGACTCTCGGTTTAAGATTACGACGATAATTGAAAAATATCAGGACTTAGGCTAAAATTGGCTTTAGTGGGTGAAAATCCAAAACCGCCCCAGAACGGCCCCGTGAGTGGCACCAACACCTCGTACCGGACCAATGTAACTCGTAGGAACAGACCGCGCCATCATGGGACTTCTGATTTGACAATACGACAATAATTTACATATTTCTAGACTTAGGCTTAAAAATAAGGAGTTGGTGGGTGAAAACCCGAAACAGACCCCGAACGGCCTTGTGACTGGCACCAACTCCTCGTACGGGACCAATGTAACTCCTAGGAACTTACAACACGATCACATGACTCCCGATTTGAGAATAAAACAATATTTTAACAATATCACGACTTATGCAAAACATGGCGTTAGTGGGGGAAAACTCGAAACATACCCCGCACGGCCCCGTGAGTGGCACCAATAGCTCGCACCGGACCAATATAACTTGTAGAAACTGAACGTGCGATCACGGGACTCCGGTTTGAGAATACAACAATAATTTTCATATTTCTTGACTTAAAAACATGTCCTTAGTCGGTGAAATCTCAAAACATCCCCCGAACGACCCCATGAGTGGCACCAACACCTCGTACAGGACCATTGTAACTCGTAGGAACTTACCGCTTGATCACGAGACTCCTAGTTGAGATTATGATGATAATTTTCAAATTTTTAGACTTAGACTTAAAAACATGGCGTTAGTGGGTGAAAACCCAAAACAGACCCTGAACGGCCCTGTGAGTGGCACCAACACCTCGCACGGGACCAATGTAACTCGTAGGAACTAACCTCATAATCAAGGGACTCCCAGTTTGAGATTACGACGATAATTTAAAAATATCAGGACTTAAAAAAAACATGGGCTTATTGGGTGAAAACCCAAAATAGCCCCCAAACGGCCCCATGAGTGGCTCCAACACGTCGTACAGGACCAATGTAACTCATAGGAAATGACCGCGCGATCCTTGGACTCCATGTTTGAGAATAAGATGATAATTTGCATATTGTTCTAGGCTTAGGATTTAAAACAAGGCGTTAGTGGGTGAAAACCCAAAACAGCCCCCGAATGGCCATGTGAGTGGCACCAACACCTCGCACGGGACCAATGTAACTCGTGGGAACTAATCGTGCAATCACGGGACTCCTGGTTTGAAAAAACGATGATAATTTGGAAATTTCTAGGCTTAGGCTTAAAAACATGACATCAATGGGTGAAAACTCAAAACTGGGCCCTAATGGCCCCGTGATTGGCACCAACACCTCGCACGGGACCAATGTAACTCGTAGGAATTGATCGTGAGATCTTGGAACTTTTGGTTTGAGAATACGATGATAATTCGCATATTTTTAGACATAATCTTAAAAACATAGCGTTAGCGGGTGAAAACACAAAAAAACCCACGAACGGCCCCGTGAGTGGAACCAACAGCTTGTACGGGACCAATGTAACTCGTAGGAATAGACGACGCAATCACGGGACTCCCGGTTCTATAAAACGATGATAATTTGCATATTTCTAGACTTAAGAGTAAAAACATAGAGTTAGTGGGTAAAAACTCAAAACAACCCCGTGACAGGAACTAAAACCTAACACGGGACTAATGTAACTCGTAGGAACTTACCACGTGACCACGAGATTCCCAGTTTAAGATTACGACGATAATTTGAAAATATCAGGACTTAAGCAAAACGTGGCGTTAGTGGGTGAAAACACAAAAACAACCCCCGAACGACCCCGTGAGTGGCACCAACACCTCATACAGGACTAATGTAACTTGTAGGAACTGACCGCGCGATCATGGCACTCCCAATTTTGGAATACGGAAATATTTTTCATATTTCTAGACTTAGGCTAAAAAACAAGGCGTTAGTGGGTGAAAACTCGAAACAGACCCCAAACGGCCCTTTGAGTGGCACCAACACCTCGCACCGGACCAATGTAACTTTTAGGAACTGACCGCGGAGTCATGGGACTCCTAGTTTCAGAAAATGATAGGATTTGCATATTTCTAGACTTAGGCATAAAAACATAGCGTTAGTGGGTAAAAACATGAAACAGCCCCCGAACGACACTGTGATAGGCACTAACACCTCGTACGGGACCAATATAACTCGTAGGAACTTACAACGCGTTCACATGAATCCTAGTTTGACAATACGACAATAATTTAAAAATATCAAGACTTATACAAAACATGGTGTTTGTGGTGAAAACTTGAAACAGACCCCGAAAGGCCCCGTGAGTGGCAGTAACACCTCACACTAGACCAATATAACTTGTAGAAACTGACTGCGCGATCACGGGACTCCAGTTTGAGAATACAACAATAATTTGCACTAACACCTCGAACGGCCTCATGAATGGCACTAACACCTCGCCCTTAACCAATGTTACACGTAGGGACTGACCGCGCGATCACAGGACTCCTAGTTTGAGAATCCGACGATGATTTGCATATTTCTAGACTTAGGATAGACACATAGCATTAGTTGGTAAAAACCCGAAATAGCCCTGTGATAGGCCCTAACACCTTGCACGGGACCAATGTAACTCATAGGAACTTACCATGCTATCCTGGGACTCTCGGTTTTAGATTACGACGATAATTTAAAGATATCAGGACTTAAGCAAAACTTGGCGTTAGTGGGTGAAAACCTAAAACAGCCCTCGAACGGCCCCCTAAGTAGAACCAACACCTCGTAGTGGACCAATGTAACTCGTAGGAACTGACCACGTGATCACGAGATTCCCTATTTGGGAATACGACATTAATTTGAATATTTCTAGACTGAGGCTTAAAAACAAGGCATTATTGGGTGAAAACCGAAAACAGACCCCGAACGACCCTGTGACTGGCGCCAACACCTCACACGGGACCAATGTAACTCGTAAGAACTGACCGCGCAATCACGGGACTCCGGTTTGGAAAGAACGATGATGATTTGCATATTTCTCCACTTAGGCATAAAAACGTAGAGTTAGTGCATAAAAACCCGAAACAGTCCCGGAAAGACACCGTGATAGGCACCAACACCTTGTATGAGACCAATGTAACTCGTAGGAACTTACAACGCGATCACATGACTCCCGGTTTGAGAATACGACAATAATTAAAAAACATATGGACTTATGAAAAACATGGCGTTGGTGGGTGAAAACCAAAAACAGACCCCGAATGGCCCCATGAGTGGCACCAACACCTCGCCCTAGACCAATGTAACTTATAAAAATTGACCGCGCGATCACGAGACTCCAGTTTGAGAATACGACAATAATTTGAATATTTATAGACTTAAAAAATTGTCCTTAGTGGGTGAGAACTAAAATCATCCCTGGAACGACCCCGTGAGTGGCACCACCACCTCACACAGGACCAATGTAAATCGTAGGAACTGACCGCCTGATCACCGGACTCTCGGTTTGAGAATACGCCGATAATTTGCATATTTCTAGACTTAGGCTTAAACACATGGCGTTAGTGGTGAAAACCTGAAGCAGACCCCGAACGGCCCTGTGAGCGCCACCAACACCTCGCACGAGACCAATATAACTCATAGGAACTGACCACGCAATCACGGGACTCCCGGTTCGAGAAAATGATGATAATGTAAACATTTCTAGACTTAGGAATAAAAACATAACGTTAGTGGGTAAAAACCCGAAACAGCCCCGTGATAGGCACCAACACCTCGCACGGGACTAATGTAACTCGTACGAACTTACCACGCGATCATGAGATTCCCGGTTTAAGATTACGATGGTAATTTAAAGATATCAAGACTTAAGCAAAACTAGGCATTAGTGGGTGAAAATGCAAAACAGACCCTAAAACAGCCCCATTAGTGGCACCAACACGTCGTAAGGGACCAATGTAACTTGTAGGAACTAACCGTGTGATCACGGGACTCCCGTTTTTAAAATACGATAATAATTTGCATATTTATAGACTTAGGGCTAAAAACAAGGAGTTAGTGGGTGAAAACCCTAAACAGACCCCGAACGGCCCTGTGAGTGGCACCAACATCTCGCACGGGAACATTGTAACTAGTAAGAACTGACTGCGCAATCACGGGACTCCTGGTTTGATAAAACGATGATGATTTGCATATTTCTAGACATAGGCATAAAAACATAGCGTTATTGGATAAAATCCCAAAATAGCCCCCGAACGACACTGTGACAAGCACCAACACCTCGTACGGGACAAACGTAACTTGTAGGAACTTACAACGCGATCACATGACTCCCAGTTTGAGAATACGATAATAATTTAAAAATATCAGGACTTATGCAAAACATGGCGTTAGTGGGTGAAAACCTGAAACAGACCCCGAACGGCCACGTGAGTGGAACCAATACCTCGCAGTGGAACAATGTAACTTGTAGAAACTGACCGCGTGATCACTGGTCTACGGTTTAAGAATACGATAATAATTTGTAGATTTAAAGACTTAAAAACATGTCCTCTGTGGGTGAAAACTCGAAACATCCCCCGAAAGACCCCGTGAGTCGCACAAAAACCTCACACAGGACCAATGTAACTCGTAATAACTGACCGTGTGATCACTGGACTCCCAATTTGAGAATACGATGATAATTTGCATATTTATAGACTTAGGCTTAAAAACATGGCGTTAGTGGGTCAAAACCCGAAACAGACCCCGAACGGCCCTGTGAGTGGCACCAACACCTCGCACGGGACCAATGTATCTCGTAGGAATTGACTGTGCAATCACGGGACTCCTGGTTTGAAAAAACTACGATTAGTTGCATATTTCTAGACTTAGGCATAAAAACATAGCGTTAGTGGGTGAAAACCCGAAACATCCCCCGAACGACACCGTGATAAGTACCAACACCTCGTACGGGACCGATGTAACTCGTAGGAACTTATAATGTGATGACATGACTCCCAATTTGAGAATACAACAATAATTTAAAAATATCAGGACTTATGCAAAACATGGAGTTAGTGGGTGAAAACTCAAAACAGACCCCGAACGGCCCCGTGAGTGGCACCAACACCTCGCAGGGGACCAACGTAACTTGAAGAAACTGACCACGCAATCAAAGGAATTCGATCTGAGAATACCCCAATAATTTGCAAAATTCTAGACTTAAAAACATGTCCTTAGTGGGTGAAAACTCGAAACAGCCCCCAAACGGCTTCGTGAGTGGCACTTAAACCTCGTACGGGACCAATGTTACATGTAGGAACTGACCGCGCATTCATGGGACTCCCGGTTTGAGAATATGATGATAATTTGCATATTTTTAGACTTAGGCTTAAAAACATGGCGTTAGTGGGTGAAAACTCAAAACAGCCCCCGAATGACCCCGTGAGTGGCACCAACACCTCGCACGGGACCAATGTAACTCATATGAATTGACTGCGCGATCACGGGACTCCTAGTTTGAGAATACGATGATGATTTGCATATTTCTAGACTTAGGATTAAAAACATGGCGTCAATGGGTGAAAACCCTAAGCTGGACCCGTGAGTGGCACCAACAACTCGCACGGGACCAATGTAACTCGTAGGAACTGACTGTGCGATCACGGAACTTCCAGTTTGAAAATATGACAATAATTTTCCTATTTCTAGACTTAATCTTGAAAACATGGCATTAGCGGGTAAAAACCCAAAGCATCCCCCGAACGGCCCCGTGACTAGCACCAACACCTCACACGGGACCAATGTAACTCTTAGGAACTGACCGCGCGATCACGGGACTCTCGGTAAGAGAAAACGATGATAATTTGCATACTTCTAAACTTAGGCATCAAAACATAGCGTTAGTGGTTAAAAACCTGAAACAGCCCCCAGATAGGCACCAACACCTGGCACGGGACCAATGTAACTAGTTGGAACTTACCACGCGATTATGGGACTCCCGATTTAAGATGATGACGATAATTTATAAATATTAGGACTTAAGCAAAACATAGCGTTAGTGGGTGAAAATCCAAAATAACCCCCGAATGGCCCCGTGAGTGGCACCAACACCTCGTACGGGACTAATGTAACTCGTAGGAACTGATCGCGCGATCACGGGCATTCTGATTTGAAAATACGATGATATTTTGCATATTTCTAGACTAAGGCTTAAAAAAATGCGTTAGTTGGTGAAAACCTAAAACAGACTCGAAACGGCCCTATGAGTGGCACCAACACCTCACATGGGACCAATGTACCTCGTAGGAACTTTTTGAACAATCACGGGACTCCTGGTTTGAGAAAACGATGATGATTTGTATATTTCTAGACTTAGTCTTAAAAACAAGGCGTTAGTGGGTGAAAACCCGAAATAGCCCCCGAACGACACCGTGATAGGCACCAACAACTCGTACGGGACCAATGTAACTCGTAGGAACTTACAATATGATCACATGACTCCCGGTTTGAGAATACGGTTGTAATACCCGCACTTTTTATTACTTACTTGTATTTCGACCTATTTATATGTCAACGCGCCATTTACAAAATAATATACAATTTCATGCTCACGTTGGAATTTATTTGTGTTTATATGATTTATTTAAGCACCTTGGTAAAGTTTTACACAATTTGGACAAAATATATGTATAAATAAATAAAAAAATCCTTTTTTTGTCAAAAAATATGAAAGTGCTCAGAAAAATCTGAAATTTGGCTGACGTATTTAAAATTTTATTTTGAACAATTTTCCCTTCTTAGTCATCCTCAAAAATATGTTTTAGACCCCGTTTTAGACGGATTTATGTCCAATATAAAAAATAAAAATGAATAAATAAATAAAATAATTTAGTTGGTGGTTGCCTCATTTATTGGGTGGTTGACTCTTTTAGTCGGTGGATGGGTGATTTAGTGTATGTGTGGATGATTTAGTGGATGGGTGGCTTATTTAGTGGATGGGTGGCTCATTTAGTGGGTGGTTGGATCATTTAGTGGATGTGTGGCTCATTTAGCGCGTGGGTGGCCCATTTAGTGGGTGGTTGGCTTTTGTATTTTGCAACTTGGAGAAAATATATTTCACTTATATTTTCAAGCCTAGGAGACTTAAATAAGTCAAGATATTGAATAGGGAAGCTTAAATTTTATATAAATAAGGGTGGGGGGGGGGGGATTCATCAAGCTAGTAAAACCCTAAAAAATATAAACTCCTCCATCTTCTTCCTCTCTCGAATATCCTCAAGGGAAAAAATACTTCTAAATTTCGTAGCTCACCCTTATACCCATATTCTATCACCTCAAACTCCATTAAATAATCTCAAAACTCCATTAAAATATCACATAAGGGGTGGGGCAACTTGGTGTGGCTTGAAAGCTTGATTTTGGGAGCATAAGAGTGGAGTTTAGGAGCATTCTAGGAGGACTTGAAGTTTTCTTCTCCAAAGATATCTCCTCTTCATAAATCAAGTAGGGCTTTCCTCTTCCAAAATTATATTTTCAAAAAAGCTTAAAACAACCATGTTGATGAAAGATGATTTCTTGTAAAAAATTGCTAGTTGTTGTATTTTCTATTATACAAACCCATGCTTTTTAATTGTTAAAATGAACTAGCTTTGTTGATTTAACTTCATAATATCATGCTTGTATAAATGAATGATTAGAACATGAAAATTGTTAAATAAAAATGTTATAACCATATACTACTTGAATATGAATGTGTAGGATGCATATGCATAGATTCCTTAGGTAGAAATCCCCGTTTCATGTGAATATACTTGAATAATTTTTAGCCATGATAAATGATATGTTTTGAAATTAAATAGATATATTTCATCATGTTTTCATAGAATGATAAATTTCAGCCCTTATTTTGATGATGTTAAAAAAGTGATGATAATGACTTAAAATGGTGTAGAAAACTCATTTAAACCCTTACATTTGAACCCTACATTAAAATGGAAATTTTAATAATTAAGTTTATGAGTAAATGAGTAAAATATTATAGAAAAATAGTAAGGTCTTATAAAGATATGTTTTTCCTTGAAAACCCATTTAAAGAATACATTTTGTGAAAAAAATGGCATAATGGCAATTTTGGTAATTATGTGAAAAACTAGTGGAGGATAATGTTTCTTTACTTTAAATGCTAGTAAAATCATTTTGGATGTACTAAAAATGTGTTAATGCATTAATGAATAAATAAGGTAAATGATAATTGGATGTTAGTGTTCAAAGTACGATGTTATTATTAGTTAGCCTCCTCGGCTATTTTAAAAGTAAGGAAAATAATGAAGTAAAGAAGTAACACCGAAAGATTAATGCGAGTAGTGGGAATAATGAGAATAATTGTAAGAATGTGAATATTTGGAAGAATGTGAATATATGAAAAGATAATGATATACGGATGTTGCCGGAAAGAATAATTAAGGAGGGCATGACGTCCCTAGTGGTGAAAGACCCCAAACAACCTGGCCAGTGTAACATATGTGTGCTCGATACCGACGGTGAAAGGCCATGAAATCGTGGATGTTGGCAAACCCCAAAGTAATAAAAGTAATATTCATGAATGATTGGGAAAATGAATGGATTAATGAAATTGAATAAATGGATCTTATTAAATGACAACATAGTTGGATTAATATGTTCAGTTCCTGGCACGAGACATGAAAAATACTTAAGTGTGAGTTGGACGTATAGACCGAGTGCGTTGCTTGTAGTTGTATTAACAATTGATAAATTGGAAATTGTTTTACAAAATACCGAAAGACATTGTATATGTATAGTATTTTGATTATCAAATTATTGCTTAGTATTTCTGACCCTACTGGGCATTCGTTCACCCCTTTACTTTTCCCCACCCCAGGTACTTCAGTTGGTGACACTGGAAAGGATCTCGGTAAGAATGCAGAGAGTGTAACTCGACGTTAGACGCTCTGTTGACCGTTTCATAATATGTTTAAGATTTATATTTGTAACACTTTAATTAATACTTTGGAACTTTATTAAGGGATTTGGACTATTGTGTTGTCTTACTCAGTGAAGTTTATTTCAATAATTAAGTGTGGTATTACATGTTTTTTCATGGACAAATTCATAAGTTGAGTTTACTAGTCATGTCAAACGTTTATTTTTTTAATTTAAAATTTGACAAATGAATATCACGTCCTTAAATCAATTAGATAAATATTGTTCTCAAATAATAAAGTAAACTTTTTCCCCCTCCCCCTTTAACACCCCAATTCGGATTTGGGTTATCCCAACGGTAACCTAAATCCGGGTCGGGGCGTTACAACGACAATAATTAAAAAATATCTGGACTTATGCAAAACATGGCGTTAGTGGGTGAAAACCCAAAACAGACTTCGAACGGCCCCGTGAGTGTCACCAACACCTCACACTGGACCGATGTAACTTGTAGAAACTAACCGCGCGATCACGGGACTCCGATTTGAGAATATGACAATAACTTTCATATTTCTAGACTTATAAACATGTCCTTAGTGGGTGAAAACTCAAAACATCCCCCGAATGACCCTGTGAGTGGCACCATCACCTCGCATGAGACCAATGTAACTCGTAGGAATAGACCGTGCGGTCAGGGGACTCGTGATTTAAGAATATGATGATAATTTGTATATTTCTAGACTTGGCTTAAAAATAAGGCATTATTGGGTGAAAACCCGAAACAGACCCCGAACGGCACTGTAAGTGGCACCAACACCTCGCACGGTAGCAATGTAACTAGTAGGAACTGACCTCGCAATCACGGGACTCGTGGTTTGAAAGAACGACGGTGATTTGCATACTTATAGACTTAGGCATAAAAACATAGCGTTAGTGGGTGAAAACCCAAAACATCCCCCGAACGACACCGTGATAGGAACCAACACCTCGTACGGGACCGATGTAACTCGTATGAACTTACAACGTGATGACATGACTCCCGGATTGAGAATACAACAATAATTTAAAAATATCAGGACTTATGAAAAACATGGTGTTAGTGGGCAAAAACCCGAAATAGACCTCGAATGGCCCCGTGAGTGGCAGTAACACCTCGCATGGGACCAATGTAATTTTGTTGAAACTGACTGTGAGATCACGGGACTCCGGTTTGAGAAAACGATAATAACTTGCATATTTCTAGATTGAAAAACATGTCCTTAGTGGGTGAAAACTCAAAACAACCCTCGAACTGCTCTGTGAGTGGCACTGACACCTCGCACGGGACCAATGTTACAACTAGGAACTGACCGTGGGAAAACGGGACTCTCGGTTTTAGAATACGAGGATAATATGCATATTTCTAGACTTAGGCTTAAAAACATGGCGTTAGTGGGTGAAAACTTAAAACAGCCCCCGAACGACCCCCTGAGTGGCACCAACACCTCGCACAGGACCAATGTAACTCGTAGTAACTGACCACGTGATCACGAAACTTCCGGTTAGATAATACAATCATAATTTAAAAATATCAGGACTTAAGAAAAACAAGGCGTTAATGGGTGAAAAACCAAAATAGCCCCCGAACGGCCCCGTGAGTGGCACCAACACCTCGTACGGGACCAATATAACTCATAGGAACTGACCGCGTGACCACAGGACTCCGGTTTGTGAATACGATAATAATTTGCATATTTCCAGACTTAAAAACAAATCCTTATTGGGTAAAAACTCGAAACATCCCCCGAACGACCCCATAAGTGGCACAACACCTCGCACATGACCAATGTACCTCGTAGGAACTGACCGCGTGATCACTGGACTCCCAATTTGAGAATAGGATAATAATTTTCATATTTCTAGACTTAGGCTTTAAAACATGGCGTTAGTGGGTGAAAACCCAAAACAGACCCCGAACGGCCCTGTGAGTGGCACCAACACCTTACACGGGACCAATACAACTCATAGGAACATACCGCACAAACACGGGACTCCTGGTTTGAAAAAACTATGATTAGTTACATATTTCTAGACTTAGGAAAAAAAATATAGCATTAGTGGTTGAAAACCCGAAACATCCCCTGAACGACACCGTGATAGGCACCAACACCTCGTACGGGACCGATGTAACTCGTAGGAACTTACAACGTGATGACATGACTCTCGATTTGAGAATACAAGAATAATTTAAAAATATCAGGACTTATGAAAAACGTTGCGTTAGCGGGTGAAAACTCGAAACAGACCCCGAACGACCCCGTGAGTGGACCAACACCTCGCACGGGACCAATGTAACTTGTAGAAACTTACCACACAATCAAAGGAATCCGGTTTGAGAATACAATAATAATTTGCATATTTGTAGACTTAAAAACATGTCCTTAGTGGGTGAAAACTCGAAATAGCCCCCGAACTGCTCCGTGAGTGGCACTAACACCTCGTACGGGACCAATGTTACACGTAGGAACTGACCGTACATTCATGGGACTCCCGGTTTGAGAATATGATGATAATTTTCATATTTCTAGACTTAGGCTTAAAAATTTGGCGTTAGTGGGTGAAAAATCCAAACAGCCCCCAAATGATCCCGTGAGTGGCACCAACACCTCGCACGGGACCAATATGATGATGATTTGCATATTCCTAGACTTAGGCTTAAAAATATGGCATCAATGGGTGAAAACACTAAACTGGACCTGTGAGTGGTACCAACACCTCGCACGAGACCAATGTAACTCGTAAGAACTGACTGTTGGATCACAAAACTTCCAATTTAAAAATACAATGATAATTTGCCTATTTCTAGACTCAATCTTGAAAACATGGCGTTAGCAGGTAAAAACCCAAAACAACCCCCGAACGGCCCCGTGAGTGGCACCAACACCTCACATGGGACCAATGAAAGTCTTAGGAACTGACCGCGCGATCACGGGACTCCCGTTATGAGAAAATGATGATAATTTGCATATTTCTAAACTTAGGAATAAAAACAAAGCGTTAGTGGGCAAAACCTGAAACAGCCCTCTAATAGGCACCAGCCCCTCGCACGGGACCAATGTAACTCATTGGAACCTACCACGCGATCGTGGGACACTCGATTTCAGATTACAATGATAATTTGAAAATATCAGGACTTAAGCAAAACATGGCGTTAGTGGGCTAAAACCCAAAATATCCCCTGATGACTGGCACCAACACCTCGTACGGGACTAATGTACCTCCTAGGAACTGACCGCGCGATCACGGGACTTTCGGTTTGAGAATATGATGATACTTTGCATATTTCTAGACCGAGGCTTAAAAAAAGGCGTAAGGGGCTGAAAACCCAAAACATACCCTAAACGGCCCTATGAGTGTCACCAACACCTCGCTCGGGGCCAACGTAACTAGTAGGAACTTTCCAAATAATCACGGGACTCTTGGTTTGAGAAAATGACGATGATTTTCATATTTCTAGACTTAGGCTTCAAACCAAGACGTTAGTGGGTGAACACTCAAAATACCCCCGAACGACACCTTGATAGGCACCAACAACTCGTACGAGACCAATGTAACTTGCAGGAACTTACAACATGATCACATGACTCTCGGTTTAAGAATACGATAATAACTAAAAAATATCTGGACTTATTCAAAATGTGGCGTTAGTGGGTGAAAACCCAAAACCGACCCCGAACGGCCCCGTGAGTGTCACCAACACCTCGCACTGGACCGATGTAACATGTAGAAACTAACCACGTGATCACGGGACTCTGATTTGTGATTACGACAATAACTTTCATATTTCTAGCCTTATAAACATGTCCTTAGTGGGTGAAAACTCAAAACATCCCCCAAATGACCCCGTAAGTGGCGCCATCACCTCGCACGGGACCAATGTAACTCGTAGGAACTGACCGTGCGATTAGGGGACTCATGATTTAAGAATGTGACAATAATTTGTATATTTCGAGACTTAGGCTTAAAAATAAGGCATTATTGGGTGAAAACCCAAAACAGACCCCAAACGGCCCTGTGAGTGGCGCCAACACCTCGTACGGGACTAATGTAACTCGTAGGAACTGACCGCACAATCACGGGACTCCTGGTTTGAAAGAACAACGATGATTTGCATACTTCTAGACTTAGGCATAAAAACATAGCGTTAGTGAGTGAAAACCTGAAACATCCCCCGAACGATACCGTGATAGGCACCAACACCTCGTACGGGACTGATGTAACTCGTAGGAACTTACAACGTGATGACATGACTCCTGGTTTGAGAATACAACAATAATTTAAAAATATCAGGACTTATACAAAACATGGCTTTAGTGGGCAAAAACCCGAAATAGACCCCGAATGGCCCTGTGAGTGGCACTAAGACCTCGCATGGGACTAATGCAATTGTGTTGAAACTGACCGTGCGATCACAGGACTCCGGTTTGAAAACACGACAATAGCTTGCATATTTCTAGACTTAAAAACATGTCGTTAGTGGGTAAAAACTCGAAACAACCCCTCAACTGCTCCGTGAGTGGTAGTAACACCTCGCACGGGACCAATGTTACATGTAGGACCTGACCGTGGGAAAATGGGACTCTCAGTTTGAGAATATGAGGATAATTTGCACATTTCTACACTTAGGCTTAAAAACATGGCGTTAGTAGGTGAAAACTCAAAACAGCCCCCAAACGACCCCGTGAGTGCCATCAACACCTCGCATGGGACCAATGTAACTTGTAGGAACTGACCGTATGATCACGAAACTTCCGGTTTGAGAATACGATGATAATTTAAAAATATCAGGACTTAAGCAAAATAAGGCGTTAGTGGGTGAAAACCCAAACAGCCCCCGAACGACCCCGTGAGTGGCACCAACACCTCGTACGGGACCAATATAACTGGTAGGAACTAATCGCGCGACCAAGGGACTCCGGTTAGAGAATACGACAATAATTTACATATTTCCAGACTTAAAAACATATCCTTAGTGGGTGAAAACTCGAAACAGCCCCCGAACGGCTCCGTGTGTGGTACTAACACGTCCCAGAGGACCAATGTTACATGTAGGATCTAACCGCACGATCATGGGACTCCCAGTTTGAAAATAAAACAATATTTTGCATATTTATGGACTTATGCTTAAAAACAAGGTGTTAGTGGGTGAAAGCTCAAAACAACCCCCGAATGACCCCGTGAGTGGCACTAACGCCTCGCAAGGGACCAATGTAACTCGTAGGAACTGACCACGCGATCACGGGACTCCCAGATTGAGAATTCAATAATAATTTTCTTATTTCTAGACTTTATCTTAAAAACATGGCGTTAGCCGGTAAAACCCAAAACAGCCCGCGAACAGCCCCATGAGTGGCACCAACACCTCGTCTGGGACCAATGTAACTTGTAGGAACTTATCATGGGATCATAGGACTCTCGGTTTTAGAATACGACAATAATTTAAAAATATTTGGACTTATGCAGAAAATGGTGTTAGTGGGTGAAAACCCGAAACAGAACCCGAACGGCCCTGTGAGTGGCACCAAAACCTCGCACGAGACCAATGTAACTCGTAGGAGCTGACCGCGGAATCACGGGACTCCTGGTTGAGAAAATGACATTGGTTTGCATATTTATAAACTTAGGTATAAAAACAAAGCCTTAGTGGGTAAAAACTCGAAATAGCCCCGGGACGACACCGTGATAGGCACCAACACCTCGTACGGGACCAATGTAACTCGTAGGAACTTACAATGTCATCACATGACTCCCAGTTTGAGAATACGACAATAATTTAAAAATATCCAGACTTATGAAAAACATGGCGTTAGAGGGTTAAAACTCAAAATAGACCTCGAATGGCCCCGTGAGTGTCACCAATACCTCGCACGGGACCAATGTAATAGGGTGGAACAATACGCTCGATCACATGACTCCCGATTTGAGAATAGGACGATACATTGAATATTTCTAGACTTAGGCTTAAAAACATGGCGTCAATGGGTGAAAACATGAAACTGGCCCCAAACGGCCCCGTGAGTGGCACCAACACCTCGCACGGGACCAGTGTAACTCGTAGGAACTAATCGTCCGATCACGGGACTCTTGGTTTGAGAAAACGACGATAATTTGCATCTTTCTAAACTTAGGAATAAAAACATAGCGTTAGTGGGTAAAAACCCGAAACAGCCCCGTGATGGGCACCAACACCTTGCACGGGACTAATGTAACTGGTAGGAACTTACCACGCGATCATGAGACTCCCGGTTTAAGATTACGACGATAATTTATAAATATCAGGACTTAACCAAAACAAGGCGTTAGTGGGTGAAAACCCAAAACAACCCCCGAACGGCCCCATGAGTGGCACCAACACCTTGTACGGGACCAATGTAACTCGTAGGAACTGATCGCGTGATCACGGGACTCCTGGTTTGAGAATACGATGATAATTTGCATATTCCTAGGCTTAGGGTTAAAA
The DNA here is from genome assembly GCA_949130495.1 of Sambucus nigra. Lineage (NCBI taxonomy): Eukaryota > Viridiplantae > Streptophyta > Magnoliopsida > Dipsacales > Adoxaceae > Sambucus > Sambucus nigra. The sequence continues at coordinate 251,601,188 of OX422209.1, forward strand.
ACAAGGCGTTAGTGGGTGAAAACCTGAAATAGACCCCAAACGATACTATTAGTGGCACCAACACCTCGCACGGGACCAATGTAACTCGTAGGAACTTACCGCATGATCATAGGACTCCTTGTTTGAGAGTACGACGATAATTTAAAAATGTCAAGACTTAAGTAAAACATGGCGTTAGTTGGTAAAAACTCCAAATAGCCCCCGAACGGCCCCGTGAGTGACACTAACAGCTCGCACTGTACCACTATAACTAGTAAGAACTTATCGCGCGATCATGGCGTTGATGGGTGAAAACTCCAAACAACGCTCGAATCCCGTGAGTGGCACCAACAACTCGCAGTGGACCAATGTAACTCGTAGGAACGTCCCACGCGATCACGGGACTCCCGGTTTGAGAATACGACAATAATTTAAAAATATCAGGACTTATGCAAAATAAGGCTTTAGTGGGTGAAAACCAGAAACAGCCCCCGAATGGCCCCGTGAGTGGCACCAACACCTCGCATGGGACTAATGTTACTCGTAAGAATTGATAGCGTGATCACGAGACTCCCGATTTGAGAATACGACCATAATTTGCTTATTTCTAGACTTAGGCTTGAAAACATGGCATCAATGGGTGAAAACTTGAAACATGCCCGAACGGGCATGTGACTGGCACCAACACCTTGCACGGGACCAATGTAACTCAGAGGAACTGAACGCGTGATCCATGGATTCTCTGCTTGAGAAAATAAAGATAGTTTGTATGTTTTTAGACTAAGGGATAAAAAATGGCGTTGTGGGTGAAAACTCAAAATAGCCCCCGAACAGCCCCGTGAGTGGCACCAACACCTCGCACGGGATCAATATAACTAGTAGGAACTTACCCCATGATCACAAGACTCCCTGTTTGAGAATACGATGATAGTTTAAAAATAACAGGACTTAAATGGCTCCATAAGTGGCACTAACACCTCACACGGGACCAATGTAACTAGTAGGAACTGACCGCGTGATCGCGGTACTCCCAGTTTGAGAATACGATGATAATTTAACAATATTAGGACTTAAGCAAAACATGGCATTAGTGGGTAAAAACTTGAAACATCCCCCGAACGGCCCCGTGAGTGGCACTAACGCCTCGCATGGGAATAATATATCTCGTAGGAACTAACCGCGCGATCTTGGGACTCTTGATTTTATAATAGGAAGATAATTTTTATATTTTTTGACTTAGGCTTAAAAACATAGGATTAGTGGGTGAAAACTCGAGACATCCCTCGTACGACTCCGTGAGTGTCACCAATACCTCGCACGGGACCAATATAACTCGTAGGAATGAACCACGCGATCATGGGACTCCTAATTTTAGAATACGAAAATAATTTAAAAATATCAGGACTTATGCAAGACATGGTGTTAGTGATTAAAAGCTCAAAACAACCCCCGAACGGCCCCGTGAGTGGCACTAACACCTCGCATGGAACTAATATAACTCATATGAACTTACCGCACGATCACGGGACTCCCGATTTGAGAATAGGATGATAATTTATATATTTTTAGACTTAGGCTTAAAAACACGGCGTTGGTGGGTGAAAACTCGAAACAGCCCCTGAACGACCCCGTGAGTGGCACCAACACCTCGCACGGGACAAATGTAACTCGTAGGAATAGATCGCACGATCACGGGACTCCCAGTTTCAGAATACGATAATAATTTAAAAATATCAAGACTTATGCAAAACATGGTGCTAGTGGGTGAAAACACGAAACAGCCCCCGAAGGACCCCGTTAGTGGCACCAACACCTCGCACGGGACCTATGTAAGTCATAGGAGCTAACCGCATGATAACAGGACTCTCGATTTGAGAAAATGATGATAATTTTTATATTTCTAAACTTAGGAATAAAAACATAGCGTTAGTGGGTAAAACCCAAAATAGCCCCGTGATAGGCACCAACACCTCGCACGGGACCAATGTAACTCGTAGGAACTTACCACGCTATCATGGGACTCCCGGTTTAAGATTTCGATGATAATTTAAAATATCAGGACTTAATCAAAACATGGCGTTAGTGGGTGAAAACCCAAAATAACCTCGAACCGCCCCGTGAGTGGCACCAACATCTAGTACGGGACTAATGTAACTCGTCAGAACTGACCGTGCGATCACAGGACTCCCAGTTTGAAAATACGATGATAATTTTCATATTTCTAGACCTAGGCTTAAAAATAAAGCATTAGTGGGTGAAAACACGAAACAGAACATCAACGGCACTACGAGTGGCACCAATACCCCGCACGGGGCGAGTGTAACTCGTAGGAACTGATTGTGCAATAACGGGACTCCCGATTTGAGAAAATGATGATAATTTGCATATTTCTAGACTTAGGCATAAAAACGTAGCGTTAATGGATAAAAAGACGAAACAACCATGTGATAGGCACCAACACCTCACACGGGACCAATGTTACTTGTAGGAACTTACCACGCGATCACGGGACTCCCTGTTTAAGATTATGACGATAATTTAAAAATATCAGGACTTAAGAAAAACATGATGTTAGTGGGTGAAAACCCAAAACAGACCCCGAACGACCCCATGAGTGGCACCAACACCTCGTACGGGACCAATGTAATTCATACAAACTTACCGTGCGATCACGAGACTCTCGGTTTGAGAATATGATGATAATTTATATATTTCCAAACCTAGTCTTAAAAACAAGGCATTAGTGGGTAAAAACTGAAACAGACCCTGAACGGTCCTGTAAGTGGCACCAACACCACACACGGGACCAATGTAACACGTAGGAACTCACCGTGCTATAACGGGACTCCCGGTTTTAGAATACGATGATACTTTCTATATTTTTAGAGTTAGGCTTAAAAACATGGCGTTAGTGGGTGAAAACTCGAAGCAACCCCTGAACGGCCTCATGAGTTGCCCCAACACCTCGCACGAGACCAATGTAACTCATAGTAACTGAACGTGAGATCATGGGACTCCCAGTTTGAGAATACAATGATAATTTGCATATTTCTTGAGTTAGGCTTAAAGACATGGCGTCGGTGGGTGAAAACTCGAAATAGCCCCCGAATGACCCCGTGAGTGGCCCTAACACCTCGTATGGGACCTATGTAACTCGCGATCACAGGACTCCAGATTTGAGAATATGTCGATAATTGGCATATTTCTAAACTTAGGCTTAAGAACATGGCATCAATGTTGAAAATCCTAAAAAGCCCCAAAACGGCCTCGTGAGTGGCACCAACACCTCACATGGAACCAATGTAACTCGTAGGAACTGACCGCGCGATCACGGGACTCTCGATTTGAGAATATGATGATTATTTTCTTATTTTTAGACTTTGGCTTGAAAACATGGCGTCAATTGGTGAAAACTCAAAACATGCCCCAAATAGCCCCGTAAGTGGCGCCAACACTTCGTATGGGACCAATGTAACTCCTAGGAACTGACCGTACGATCATGGAACTTCCAATTTGAGAATATGATGATAATTTGCATATTTTGTAGACTTGAGCTTAAAACCATAGCGTTAGCGGGTGAAAACCCAAAACAGCCCTTGAACGGCCCCGTGAGTGGCACCAACACCTCGCATGGGACCAATATAACTCCTAGGTCACAGGACTCTCGTCTTGAGAAAATGACGATAGTTTGTATATTTCTAGTCTAAGGGATAAAAATGGCGTTAGTAGGTGAGAAGTTGAAATTGTCCCCAAACAATACCATAAGTGGCACCGACACCTCGCACGGGATCAATATAACTCGTAGAAACTTACCGCATGATCACATGAGTCTCTATTTGAGAATACGATGATAATTTAAAAATATCAGGACTTAAACGGCTCCATAAGTGGCAGCAACACCTCGCACGGGACCAATGTAACTCGTAGGAACGGATCGCGCGATTGCGGGACTTTCGATTTGAGAATACGACGATAATTTCCATATTTCTGGACTTAGGCTTAAAAACATGGCGTTAGTGGGTGAAAACTCGAAGCAACCCCCGAACTGCCCCATGAGTGGCCCCAACACCTCGCATGAGACCAATGTAACTCATAGTAACTGACCGTGAGATCACGGGACTCCCAGTTTGAGAATACAACGATAATTTGCATATTTCTAGACCTATCTTAAAAACATGGCGTTGGTGGGTGAAAACTCGAAACAACCCCCAAACGACCCCGTGAGTGGCCCAAACACCTCGCACGGGACGTATGTAACTTGGAGGAGCTGACAGCGTGATCACAAGACACCCGATTTGAGAATATGTCAATAATTGGCATATTTTGAGACTTAGGCTTAAGAACATGGTGTCAATGTTTAAATCCCGAAAAAGCCCCCAAATGGCCCCGTGAGTGGCACCAACAACTCACAAGGAACAAATATAACTTGTAGTAACTGACCGCGCGATCATGGGACTCCCGGTTTGAGAATACGATGATAATTTGCTTATTTGAAGACTTAGGCTTGAAAACATGGTGTTAATTAGTGAAAACTCGAAACATGCCCCAAATTGCCCCGTGAGTGGCACCAACACCTCGTACGGGACCAATGTAACTCTTAGGAAGTGACCGTGCGATCACGAAAATTCTGATTTGAGAATACGATGATAATTTGCATATTTTGTAGACTTGAGCTTAAAACCATGGCGTTAGCGGGTGAAAACCCAAAACAGCCCTCGAAGGGCCCCATGAGTGTCACCAACACCTCGCACGGGACTAATGTAACTCGTAGGAACTGACCGTGTGATTACGGGACTATCATCATGAGAAAATAACGATAGTTTGCATATTTCTAGACTAAGGGAGAAAAAATGACGTTAGCAGGTAAAAAGTCGAAACAGCACCGAAATAATCCCACAAGTGGCACCAACACCTCTCACGAGATCAATATAACTCGCAGTAACTTACCTCATGATCACAGGAGTCTCAGTTTGCGAATATGATGATAATTTAAAAATATTAGGACTTAAACGGCTCCATAAATGGCACCAACACCTCGCACGGGACCAATGTAACTCGTTGGAATTGACTGCGCGATCGCGGGACTCCCGATTTGAGAATACGAAGATAGTTTAAAAAAATCAAGACTTAAGCAAAACATGGATTTAGTGGCTAAAAACTTCAAACATCCCCTGAAAGTACCCGTGAGTGGCACTAACACCTCGCACATGACCAATATAACTCATAAGATCTTACTGCGTGATCACGGGACTCACGAATTGAAAATAGGACGACAATTTACATATTTTTAGACTTAGACTTAAAAACGTGGTGTTAGTGGGTGAAAACTCAAAATAACCCCTGAACGACCCCGTGAGTGGCACCAACACCTCACACAGGACCAACGTAACTTGTAGGAACGGCCCACGCGATCGCGGGACTCCCTATTTGAGAATACGACAATAATTTAAAAATATCAGGACTCATGCACAACATGGCGTTAGTGGGTGAAAACTCAAAATGGCACCCGAATGACCCTGTGAGTGGCACCAACACCTCGCACGGGACCTATGTAACTTACTGGAACTGATGGCACGATCACGAGACTCCCAATTTTATAATACGATGATAATTGGCATATGTTTAGACTTAGGCATAAAAACATGGTGTCAATGGTGAAAATGCAAAACAACCCCCGAGCGGCCCCGTGAGTGGCACCAACACCTCGCATGGGACCAATGTAACTCATAGGAACGGACCGCGTGATCATGGGACTCCCGATTTTAGAATACTATGATAATTTTGTTATTTATGGAAATAGGCTTGAAAACATGGCGTCAATGGGTGAAAATTCTAAACATGCCCTAAATGGCCCCGTGAGTGGTTCCAACACCTCGCACGGGACTAGTGTAACTCGTAGGAAGTGACCGTGCGATCACGGAACTTCTGGTTGGATAATACAACGATAATTTTCGTATTTCTAGAATTCAACTTAAAACCATGGTGTTAGCGGGTAAAAATATGAAATAGCCCCCGAATGGCCACGTGAGTGGCACCAACACCTCGCACGGGACCAATGTCACTCGTAGGAACTGACCGAGTGATCACGGGACTCCCGGTTTGAGAAAATGACGATAGTTTGTATATTTCTAGATTAAGGGATAAAAAATGGCATTAGCGGGTGAAAACTCGAAATAGCCCCCGAATAACCCCATGAGTGGCACCAACAACTCGCACGAGATCAATATAACTAGTAGGAACTTACCGCATTATCACAAGACTCCCGATTTGATAATACCATGATAATTTCAAAAATATCAGGACTTAAACGTCTCCACAAGTGGAACCAACACCTCGCACGAGACCAATGTAACTCGTAGGAACTGACCACGTGATCGCGACACTCCCAGTAAGATAATACAACGATAATTTAAAAATATTAGGACTTAAGCAAAACATGGCATTAGTGGGTAAAAACTTGAAACAACCGCCGAATGGCTCCGTGAGTGGCACTAACACCTCGTACGGGACCAATATAACTCGTAGGAACTTACCGCGGGATCACGGGACTCTTAATTTTAGAATAGGACGATAATTTACATATTTTTAGATTTAGGCTTAAAAACATGGCGTTAGTGGGTGAAAACTCGAAACAGCCCCCGAATGACCCCATGAGTGGCACCAACACCTCGCACGGGACCAATGTAACTCGTAGGAATGGACCTCGAGATCACAAGACTTCTAATTTGAGAATAAGATGATAATTTAAAAATATTAGGACATATGCAAAATATGGCGTTAGTCGGTTAAAGCCCAAAACAACCCCTAAACGGCCCTGTGAATGGGACCGACACCTCGCATAGGACCAATGTAACTCGTAGGAACCAAACGCGCGATCATGGGACTCCTAGTTTGAGAATATGATAATAATTTCCATAGACTTAAAAACATGGCATTAGTGGCTGAAAACTCGAAATAGCCCACAAATTGCTCCATTAGTAGCACTAACACCTCGCACGTGATCAATTTTACTCGTAGGAACTGACCGTGCGATGACGGGACTCTTAGTTTGAGAAAATGATGATAATTTCCATATTTCTATTCTTAGGCTTAAAAACACTGCATTAGTGGGTGAGAAATCGAAATAGACCCTGAACGACCCTGTGAGTGGAACCAACACCTCGGCTGGGACCAATGTAACTCGTAGTAACTTATCGAATGATCACGGGACTCTCGATTTGAGAATACGAAAATAATTTTCATATTTCTAGACTTAGGCATAAAAACGTGGCATTAGTGGGTGAAAACTCAAAATATCCCCCAGACGGCCCCGTGAGTGGCACCAACACCACGCACAGGACCAATGTAACTCATAGGAACTGACCACGCGATCAAGGGACTCTCGATTTGAGAAAATCATGATAGTTTCTATATTCACAGAATTAGGGATAAAAACATGTGTTTAGCTGGTGAAAACTCGAAATAGCCTCCGAACGGCCCCGTGAGTGGCACCAACACCTCGCACGGGACCAATGTAACTCGTAGGAACATACCGCATGATCACGGGACTAATTTGAGAATACAACGATAATTCAAAAATATCTGGACTTAAATGGCTCCATGAGTGGCACAAACACCTCGCATAAGTCCAATGTAACTCGAAGGAATGGATCGCACGATCAGGGGAATTCCGGATTGAGAATGCGACGATAATTTAAAAATATTTGGACATAAGCAAAACATGGCGTTAGAGGGTAAAAACTCGAAACAGCCCCCGAATGACCCCGTGAGTGGCACTAACACCTCGCTCGGGACCAATGTAATTAGTAGGAACTGACCGCGCGATAACGAGACTCTCGGTTTGAGAATAAAACGATAGTTTGCATATTTCTAGACTTAAGCATAAAAACATGGCGTGAGTGGGTGAAAAATCAAAACAGACCTCGAACGGCCCTGTGAGTAGCAACAACACCTCGTACGAGACTAATGCAACTCGTAGGAGCTGACTGTACAATCACGAGACTCCTGATTTGAGAATATGACAATAATTTGCATATTTATAAACTTAGGCTTAAAAACATGACATTAGTGGTCAAAAACTCGAAATAGGCCCCAAACACCCCATGAGTGGCACCAACTCCTCGTACGTTACAAATGTAACTCGTAGGAACGTCCCACGTGATCACGGGACTCTGGGTTTGAGAATATGATGATAATTTGCATATTTTTAGACTTAGACTGAAAAACATGACGTTAGTGGGTGAAAACTCAGCACATCCCCCGAACGGCTCCGTGAGTGGCACTAACACCTCGCACGGGATTAATATAACTTGTAGGAACTGACCACACGATCATGGGACTCCCAGTTTGAGAAGACGATGATAATTTGCATATTTCTAGGCTTAGGTTTAAAAACATGGTGTTAGTGGGTGAAAACTCGAAACATCCCCCGAATGACCCCGTGAGTCGCACCAACACCTCGCACGGGACCAATGTAACTCACAGGAACATACTGCATGATCACGGGACTCCCGGTTTGAGAATACAATGATAATTCATAAACATCGGTCCTTAAACGGGTCCATGAGTGGAACCAACACCTCACACGGGATCAATGTAACTCGTACAAACTGACCGCGCGATCACGGGACTCCCGATTTGAGAACACGACGATAATTTAAAATATCCGGACTTAAGCAAAACATGGTGTTAGTGTGTCAAAACTCAAATTACCCCCCCGAATGGCCCCATGAGTGGTACCAACACCTCGCACGGGACCAGTGTAACTTGTAGGAACTTACCGCATGATCACGAGACTCCCAGTTTGAGAATACGATGATATTTAAAAAATATAAGGACTTCAACGGCTCCATGAGTGGCATCAACACCTCGCGCGAGTCCAATGTAACTCGTAGAAACTGACCGTGCGATCAAGGGACTCCCAATTTTAGAATAGGATGACAATTTACCTTTTTCTAGACTTAGGCTTAAAAACATGACATTAGTGGGTGAAAACTCGTAACATCCCCCAAATGGCTCCGTGAGTGGGACTAACACCTCACACGGGACCAATGTAACTCGTAGGAACTTACCGCAGGATCACGGGTCTCTCGGTTTGAGAATACGATGATAATTCAAAAATATCAGGACTTAAACGGCTCCATGAGTGGCACCAAAACCTCGCACGGGACCAATGTAACTCGTTGTAACTGACCGCGCGATCACAAGACTCCCGGTTTGAGAATACGATGATAATTTACAAATATCAAGACTTAAGCAAAACATGGCGTTAGTGGGTAAAAACTCGACATATCCCACAAATAGTCCCGTTAGTGGCACTAACACCTCGCACGGGACCAATGTAACTTGTAGGAACTACACGCGCGATCATGGGACTCCCGATTTGAGAATAAGATGATAATTCATGTATTTATAGACGTAGGCTTAAAAAGATGGCATTAGTGGGTGAAAACTCAAAAAAGGCCCTGAACAACCCCGTGAGTGTCACCCACACCTCGCACAAGACCAATGTAACTCGTTGGAACTGATCACGGGACTCCCGATTTGAGAATACGATGATATATGACATATTTCTATACTTAGGCTTAGAAACATGGCATCAAAGGTGAAAACTCGAAAGAACCCTCCAATGGCCCCGTGAGTGGCATCAACACCTCGCATGGGACAAATGTAACTCGTAGGAACTAACTGTGCGATCACGAAACTTCCGATTTTAGAATACGATAATAATTTGCATATTTCTAGACTTTGGCTTAAAAACATGGTGTTAGTGGGTGAAAACTCAAAATAGCCCCCGAACGGCCCTATGAGTGGCACCAACACCTCGCACGGGACCAATGTAACTCGTAGGAACTTACTGCATGATATCGGGACTCCCGGTTTGAGAATACTGTGATAATTCAAAAATATCAGGACTTAAACGGCTCCATGAGTGGCACCAACACCTCGCACGGAACCAATGTAACTCGTAGGAACTGACAGTGCCATCACGGGACTCCTGGTTTGAGAATATGGTGATAATTTAAAAATATTAGGACTTAGGCTTAAAAACATGGTGTTAGTGGGTGAAAACTCGAAACAGCCCCTGAACGACCCCGTGAGTGGCACCAACACCTCAAACGGTACCAATGTAACTCGTAGGAACTAACCGCGCGAATACGGGACTCCCGATTTGAGAATATGATGATAGTTTGCATATTTCTAGACTTAGGCTTAAAAATATGGAGTTAGTGGTTGAAAACTCGAAACAGCCCCCGAACGACCTCGTGAGTGGCACCAACACCTCGCACAGGACCAATGTAACTCATAGAAACTGACCGTGCGATCACAGGACTCCCAATTTGAGCATACGATGATAATTTGAATATTTGTAGACTTAGACTTAAAAACATGGCGTTAGTGGGTGAAAACCCAAAACATCCACTGAACGGCCTCGTGAGTGGCACCAAAACCTCGCACTTGGCCAATGTAACTCGTAGGAACTGACCACATAATCACGGGACTCCTGATTTGAGAAAATGACGATAATTTTCATATTTCTTGACTTAGGCATAAAAACATGGCGTTAGTGGGTGAAAACCCAAACCATCCCCCAACGGCCCCATGAGTGGCTCCAACACCTCGCACGGGACCAATTTAACTCGTAGGACTGACCGCACGATGATCGGAATATCGATTTGAGAATACGATAATAATTTTCATATTTCTAGACATAAGAACATGGCATTTATTGGTGAAAACTCGAAACTGCCCCCGAACGGCTCCTTGAGTGGCACTAACACCTCGCATGGGCCTAATGTTACTCGTAGGAATTGACCGTATGATCACAGGACTCTCGATTTGAGAATACAATAATAATTAACATATTTTTAGACTTAGGCTTAAAAATATGGGTGAAAACCAGAAACAGGCCCCGAACGGCCTCGTGCGTGTCACTAACACCTCGGATGGGACGAATGTAACTCGTAGGAAAAGACCGTGCGATCACGGAACTTTCGGTTTGATAATACGATGATAATTTGCATATTTATAGAAGTAAGCATAAAAACATGGCGTTAGCAAGTAAAAACCCCAAACAACCCTCGAACGACCCCATGAGTGGTACCAACACCACACACGAGACCAATGTAACTTGTAGGAACTGACCGCACGATCACAGGACTATCAGTTTGAGAAAATGATGATAGTTTTTATATTTCTAGACTTAGGGATAATAACATGGCGTTAGCGGGTGAAAACCCAAAAATAGTCCCCGAATGGCCCCATAATTTGCATCAACAACTTGCACGGGACCATTGTAACTCATAGGAACTTATTGCATGATCACGGGACTCCCAGTTTGAGAACACCACGATAATTCAAAAATACCAGGACTTAAACGGTTCCACCACTGGCACCAACACCTCGCACGAGACCCATGTAACTCGTAGGAACTGACCGCGCGATCACTGGACTCCCGGATTGATAATACGATGATAATTTAAAATATCAGGACATAAGCAAAACATGGCGTTAGGGGGTAAAAACCTGAAACAACCCCCGAACGACCCCATGAGTGGAACTAACACCTTGCACGGGACCAATGTAACTCGTAGGAGTTGACCACTCAATCATGGGATTTAGGCTTAAAAACATGGCATTAGTGTGAGAAAACTCGAAAGAGCCCCCGACGACCGCATGAGTGGCACCAACACCTCGTACGGGACCAATGTAACTCGTAGGAACTAACTGTGCAATCACGGGACTCCCGAATTGAGAATAAGAGTATAATTTGCATATTTCTAGACTTAGGCTTTAAAATAAGGTGTTAGTGGGTGTAAACTCGAAATAACCCCCGAACGACCCCGTGGTGGCACCAATACCTCTCACGGGACCAATGTAACTCATAGGAACTGACCACGCGATCATGGAAATCCTAGTTTGATAATTCGATGATAATTTGCAATTTTCTAGACTTAGACTTAAAAACATCGCGTTAACAGGTAAAAACCCGAAATAGCCCATGAACGTCCCCGTGAGTGGCACTAACACCTCGCACGGGGCCAATGTAACTCGTAGGAACTGACCGCGTAATCACGGAACTATTGGTTTGAGAAAATGACAATTATTTGCATATTTTTAGACTTAGGCATAAAAACATAACGTTAGTGGGTAAGAACCCGAAACAGCCCCCGAACGGCACTGTGATAGGCACCAACACCTCGTACGAGACCAATGTAACTCTTAGGAACTTACAACGCGATAATACAACTCTCGTTTTGGGAATACAATAATAATTTAAAAATATTAGGATTGATGCAAAACATGGCATTAGTGGGTGAAAACTCAAAATAACCCCCGAACGGCGCCGTGAGTGGCACCAACACCTCGCACGGGACTAATGTAACATTTAGAAACTGACCGCGCGATCACGGGACTCCGGTTTGAGAATACAACAATAATTTGCATATTTCTAGACTTAAGAACATGGAGTTAGTGGGTGAAAACTCGAAACAGCCCCCGAACGATCCCGTGAGTGGTACCAACACCTCAAACGGGACCAATGTAACTCGTAGAAACAGACAGCGCGATCACGAGACTCCCAGTTTGAGAATATGATGATAATTTGCATATTTCTAGACATAATATTAAAAACTTGGCGTTAGCGACAAAAGACCCAAAATAGCCCCCTAACGGCCCTGTGTGTGTACCAACACCTCGCACGGGACCAATGTAACTCGTAGGATCTGACCGTGTGATCTCGGGACTCTCGATTTGAGAAAATGACGATAATTTGCATATTTCTAGACTCATGCATAAAAACATAGCATTAGTGGGTAAAAACTCGAAACATCCCTGAACGACCCCGTGATAGGCACTAACACCTCGCGCGGGACCCATGTAACTCATAAAAATTTACCGCGCGATCACGGGACTCCTAGTTTGAGAATAAGATGATAATTTGAATATTTCTATACAGACTTAAAAACTAGGCGTTAGTGGGTGAAAATCCAAAATAGACCGCAAACAACGCTGTGAGTGCCACCAACACAATGCACGGGACCAATGTAACATGTAGGAACTCACCGTGCGATCACGGGACTCCTGATTTGACAATATGACAATAATTTGTATATTTTTAGTGTAATGCTTAAAAACATAGCGTTAGTGGGTGAAGACTCAAAACAGCCCCTGAACCACCCCATGAGTGGCACCAACACCTCGCGCGGGACCAATGTAACACGTAGAAACTAATCGCGCGATCACGGGACTCCCGCCGTTAGAATACGATGATAATTTTGCTTATTTCTAGACTTAGTCTTAAAAACATGGCGTTAGTGGGTGAAAACTCTGAATAGCCGTCTAGCGACCCCGTAAGGGGCAGCAACACCTCGCGCGGGACCGATGTAACTCGTAAAAACTGACCGCATGATCACGAGACTTTCGGTTTGAGAATACAACAATATTTTTCATATTTCTAGACTTAGGCTTAAAAATAAGGTGTTAGTGGGTGTAAACTCAAAACAGCCTCCGAACGACCCCGTGAGTGGCACCAATACCTCGCACGGGACCAATGTAACTCATAGGAACTGACCACGCGATCATGGGAATCCCAGTTTGATAAAATGATGATAATTTGCTTATTGCTAGACTTAGGCTTAAAAACATGGCATTAGCGAGTAAAAACCCAAAATAGCCCACGAACGGCCCCGTGAGTGGCACTAACACCTCGCACAGGGCCAATGTAACTCATAGGAACTAACCGTGCAATCATGGAACTATTGGTTTGAGAAAATGATGATGATTTGCATATTTCTAGACTTAGGCATAAAAACATAACGTTAGTGGGTAAAAACGTGAAACAGTTCCGAACGGCACTGTGATATGCACCAACACCTCGTACGGGACAAAAGTAACTCTTAGGAACTTACAACGCGATCACACAACTCCCGGTTTGGGAATACAACAATAATTTAAAAATATGAGGACTTATGCAAAACATGGCGTTAGTGGGTGAAAACTCGAAACAGCCCCTGAACGGGACCGTGAGTGGCACCAACACCTCGCACGGGACCAATGTAACTTGTAGAAACTGATCGTGCGATCATGGAACTCCAGTTTGAGAATACGTTAATAATTTCCATATTTCTAGACTTGGAAACATGGCATTAGTGGGTGAAAACTCGAAACAACCCCCGAACGATCCCGTGAGTGGTACCAACACCTCGTACGGGACCAATGTAACTCGTAGAATTTGACAGCACGATCACGAGACTCTCGGTTTGAGAATACGATGATAATTTGCATATTTCTAGACATAATCTTAAAATTATGGCGTTGGTGGGTAAAGACCCAAAACAGCCCCCGAACGGCCCCGTTAGTCGTACCAACACCTCGTACGGGACCAATGTAACTCGTAGGATGTGATCGTGTGATCTCGGGACTCTAGAATTGAGAAAATGACAATAATTTACATATTTCTAGACTTAGGCATAAAAACATAGGATTAGTGGGGAAAAGCCCAAAATAGCCCCCCCGAACGACACCGTGATATACAACAACCCCTTGTACCGGACAAATATAACTCGTAGAAACTTACCACGCGATCACGGGACTCCCGATTTCAGCATACTATGATAATTTAACAATATCAGTACGTATGCAAAGCATGGCGCACAGGGTGAAAACTCAAAATAGCCCCCGAACGGCTCCGTGAGTGGCACTAACACCTCATACGGGACCAATCTTACTCGTAGGAACTAATCGTGCGATCACGGGACTCCCGGTTTGAGAATACAATGATAATTTGTGTATTTATAGACTTAGGCTTAAAAACATGGCGTTAGCGGGTAAAAACCCCAAACAACCATCGAACGGCCATATGAGTGGCACCAACACCTCAGGGGACCAATATAACTCGTAAGAACTGATCGCACGACCACGAGACTCCCGGTTTGAGAAAATGATGATAGTTTTTATATTTCTAGACTTAGGGATAAAAATTTGGCGTTAGAAGGTGAAAGCTCAAAATAGCCCCCGAACGGCCCGTGAGTGGCACCAACACCTCACATGGGACCAATGTAACTCGTAGGAATTTATTGCATGATCAAGGGACTCCAGGTTTGAGAATACGAAGATTTCAAAAATATCATGGCTTAAACGACTCCATGAGTGGTACCAATAACTCTTACGAGACCAATGTAACACCTTGGAACTTACTGCGCGATCACGGAACTCTGGGATTGAGAATATGACGATAATTTAAAAATATCAGGACTTAAGCAAAACATGTCATTAGTGGGTAAAAACTCGAAACAACCCCTGAACGGCCCCGTGAGTGGCACTAACACCTCGTACGAGACCAATGTAACTTGTAGGAACTGATCGCACAATCACGGGGCTCCCAATTAGAGAATAGGATGATAATTTACATATTTTTAGACTTAGGCTTAACAACATGGCGTTAGTGGGTGAAAACTCGAAAAAGGCCCCGAACGACCCCGTGAGTGGAATTAACACCTCGCACTGTGATGATGCTAAGATTTAGCACCACCGGATAAGTGATAATGAGCTCAAACAGTAGCAGCCATGGCAGCCATAGAGATGTATAAGTGTATAAGTATGTAGAAGGGGATGAGTATAAGAGGAAATAAGACAATGATGTATAGTGGTTCACCCAATTTGGCCTACATCCACTGTGAGTGTGTGATCCACTAGGTATGGGCACTAATGGCCTTGGATACAATGCACATAAGCCTCTCTCTCTCTCTACTGTGTGTACAAGCAGATTTTTATCTAGGGTTACAGTCAATTGATCGATCCCCTGTAGGGTTGTAGGTGACAAGTATATATAGGTCTTGGGGGGTGTAGTGTACCCCCCAAGTATGCATGGTGCATGTGAATCATGATCTAGCCTATCCCCTGTTGACACCTGTAGATGCCAAATGATGACATAATATTCCCTCACGTGAGGGTGTGATTTTGTTATAACGGTCTCCCCTATGCCATGTGAGCCTCACGCGCATTGTTCCACGCGTCTCCCAAACCACGCGCTGTGATGATGTCACCCTCGGCATATGGGCCGAGGCCGAGGGCAAAGTTCCTTTCAGTAGTGAGTCTGGCCCAATTCTGGCCTCGTACTGTCATACCCTAGGAGGGTCGTCCGGAGCCTGATGAAGGGTCGGCCCCTCGGAGGGTCGTCCGGAGCCTGATGAAGGGTCGGCCCCCCCAGGGGTCGTCTGGAGCCTAATGAAAGGTCGGTCCCCCCTGAGGGGTTGTCTGGAGCCTGGTGAAGGGTCGGCCCTCCTGAGGGGTCTTCTGGAGCCTGATGAAGGGTCGCCCCCCCTGAGGGGTCGTTTGGAGCCTAGTGAAGGGTCGGCCCTCCCGAGGGGTCGTCTGGAGCCTGATGAAGGGTCGCCCCCCCTGAGGGGTCGTCTGGAGCCTGGTGAAGGGTCGGCCCTCCTGAGGGGTCGTCCGTTTGGAGGTAACCTTCAGCCAGGCCGAGGATATAAATGGGTATATCAATCACCCCCAGCCCTTAGCCATAGGTGTTGTTGAGATGGCTGAAGGATAGTGTTGTAATTGAGATGCGTGTATGATCAGTTAGGTGAGTGACACCTGGGCGGATACTCATTGCTGTTCCAGTTTCCAAGGCATGGCGGCTGCATACTTTGCTTGGGGATTTGCACCCTAATGATGCCTTCCTCGTGGGTTGTGTCCTGCCTTGGTCAATGGGCCCACTCATTACTAAGGTATTTAAGAAATTTTTGAACTCTCTCTCTCTTCTTCTTCTTCTTCTTCTTCGCTCCCAAGCTTTCTCTTTCTAGCTTCCAGCCTTCTCGTCATTCCTGCAATCTCTACGTTTCGAGTTTGGCAGCTTTGCTATTTCTTTCTCAGGTAATCTTTCTGCCCCAGCGTCCTCTTTGCTTTCATTACTTTTTTTTTTCTTCTTGGTTTTAGGCCTGATTTGGGTCGTTTTACGACTTTTCCGGTGACTGGTTGTTGAGTGTTCTTGAGTGTTCTTGAATGAAAACCATCAATTCCCTTTTTAATTCAAAAGTCTAATTTGGTCAACTGCAAACTTGTTTGTAGTTAAGTTCCCCAAATTCCTCTAAGTGTAGGGTCTTCCCTTTTAATGCTTAGGAGGCTTTATAGTTTAGCATCTGAATTCCCATCCTTGAGAGAGAAACTCTTTGCAGAGATCAGACAAATAGAGGAAGAGGAAGATAGGAGACGAGGGGCCGACCCTAATTGGGTACGACCCATCTTTCCTATTCCTCTAGCCACAATAAAACCATTTGAACTGTCTGAGTCTTGTGGGTCATCCCATCGTCCAGCCGAGTGTCATTCAAGTGATATGGACGAGAGAGCCTCCTCGCCAACTGGCGCTGGACCTTCCGGTAGGCGAGAGACATCTGACCTAAGCCCAGGCCGAGAGGCCGAGGGTATGGTCCCTTCCGAGGCTGTCCCTGTGACAACCCTATCTCCCCATACCTTTCAGATGGCCTTTCCCCAGGGGCCTCTAGAAGATGATGAGGTCGAGGGAGAGGGAACTGAGGATGAGGGTGATAATACAGATGACCAGATTGATACCTCCCATTCCTCGTCCTATATCTCCTCCGTTAGGGATCGCGACCTCTTGATATGGAGGCATGCCTATGGAGTGTCCCCCAATATAACTATGAGGGTTCCCTCAGAGTCTGACAGGGTTTTTGATTGTGAAGAGGGAGAGGTTGCAGTTTATGAACATATGCTCAAGGTTGGTGTCAGATTCCCTCTGCATCCTGCTATTGTAGATATCCTATCAGCCCTTGGTGTTGCCCCCTCTCAACTTCCTCCCAATTCCTGGAGGACGATACTAGGTTATATCTCCCTGTGGAAGAATTCTTTCACTGATGAGCCCTCGCCTGATGTATTCTTGGTCTGCTACAATATCACCTCCTCGTCCAAACAGCCTGGGTACTATCATCTAGGGGCGAGGAGGTCTGAGAAAAAACTTCTCCATGTGGCACAAACCTCCAACCACGATTGGAAGAAGAGATTCTTCTTTATCTCTGGGGAGTGGGAGTTCACCGCCGAGGCTCAACTTGTAGCCGATGGTCCGAGGGTCCCCAGAAGATGGTCTAACCCTTCGATGAAGGCTAGGTCAGACCTCGGACTTTGTATAGATGAGAAGGACATCGTTGAGTATCTGAGAGGACGAGGGAGAGAGGGAGAACTTCCAAAATTTGAAGACCTGATGACCCCTCGGTTCCTCAAGGAAGCTGGTCTGAAGGTCGGCCCCCTTACAGAACTATGTGAGTTGTACTTTTCTTTACTTTTTCCAACTGTTTCCTTTTTATCTCTGCATTTTTCTCATGTGTCATCCTCTTTCCAGGTCGTCCTGCAGGTATATCAGACTATCTTTGGGAAATGACTGCTCCCAGCTTATTGGCAGGCTTGGACAGGAAGAAAGGAAAGGAGCCTCAGCAGGCTCCGAGGAAGACGAAGGCCGCTGGGCTGACGGTTGTTGAGCCGACTACTGATAGCCATAAAAGAAAGGAGCCTGAGATTCCTGTTGACCCTCGGTCGGGTTCTCGGACGAGGGCCAGGGTCAAAGCATCTGAAGGGGCTGCTTATTCATCCAGCATGGGGGCCTTCTGGTCTCAGAACTTGGCACATCTGAGGGCCGAGCCCTCATCACTCATTGCAAACTTGAGGGAAGCCAAGGCCTCAATGTTTTCTGTTCCCTCGGCTGCTGACTACGACTTCTTGTCAAAGATGCCTCCAGCCAAAGTGTATGACTATGGTTTGCACGCCCTTGCACAGGTATTGGTCTTCACCCATTTCTTTAATTTCATCCTTTCACAAACTGTTTCCTCGGCCTATTGACATCTGTTTATTTTTCTGTGTAGTCTGTATGCGCCTTTACCTCGGCAACAAAATGGATGGCCGAAAATTAGGAAAAATTCCATGACGCCGAGAGGGCCATCCAGCATGAGGTCGACCTACAGGCTGACTTAGATACTGCAAAGGCTGAGCTAGAGAGTGCCAGAACTGAGCATGCACGAATTATGGATGAGCTGATGAGGCAGCATGATGAGGATCTGAAGGCTAGAGACTTGCTTTTGAAGGAGAAGGTTGAAGCCATGACCCATCGGGAGGCCCAGTTTAAGATTGAGCTGTTTGAGGCTCTGAATAAAGACGAGGCCGACGCTGTTGAAGCCTATAAACTCTCAGATGAGTTCCAAGGTTTCGGCCTTGAGTACTTAGAGAGAGGGATAAGGACGGCTTGTCGGTGGGTCATCCTCAAGTTCGGTGATGTCATCTCATCGGTCCGCCCGTCCCTTGAAGCAGTCCAACTGGACGACCCTGTGATCGCCGAGGCTCTGACCCAGGTGGAATCCCAACATGCAGAAGGAACAGGCACGTCTGAGGCTCAGCCTGTCATAGTCACAGAGGAAACCCCTCTTATAGATGTTGAGGCCCTGCCCTCTGATGTTGTTCCTTAGGGTGGCTGTCTGTAGCCCATACCCTCTTGATGTAATCAATATTTTTGTACTCTACTTGTAGAACACTTGATATTTCATTAATGATACCGTCTCCCTTACTGTCTTCCTTATTTTCCTTTTGTATGATTTGTGTTGTGAATTTTTTTTTGTATAATCACTAACCTCTCCCTCATCTTTCTTGAGGGTGAACGAGGGGTCATCCCCTGCGTTGGCCCTCATTATAGCCGAGGAGTCAAATTACCAAACTAATGGTTTTTAATAAAGTTCTCTCGTCTTTCTTGAGGACAGTGGTGGGGTCGTCCCCTCCACTGACCCTCATTATAGCCGAGGGTTCAACTTACCAAATTAATGGTTTTAATAAAGTTCTCCCTCGTCTTTCTTGAGGACAGCGGTGGGGTCGTCCCCTCCACTGACCCTCATTATAGACGAGGGTTCAACTTACCAAATTAATGGTTTTAATAAAGTTTTCCCTCGTATTTCTTGAGGATAGTGGTGGTGTCGTCCCCTCCACTGGCCCTAATTATAGCCGAGGGATCAAATTACCAAATTAATGGTTTTTAACAAAGTTTTACCTCGTCTTTTTTTAGGACAGTAGTGGGGTCTTCCCCTCCACTGGCCCTCATTATAGCCAAGGGATCAAATTACCAAATTAATGGTTTTTAATGGGGTTTTCCCTGGTCTTTTTTGAGGACAGTGATGGGGTCGTCCCTTCCTCTGGCCCCCATTATAGCCGTGGGTTCAACTTACCAAATTAATGGTTTTAATGGGGTTTTCCCTCGTCTTTTTTGAGGACAGTGATGGGGCCGTCCCCTCCACTGGCCCTCATTATAGCCGAGGGATCAACTTACCAAACTAATGGCTTTAATAAAGTTGTCCCTCGTCTTTCTTGAGGACAGCGGTGGGGTCGTCCCCTCCACTGACCCTCATTATAGCCGAGGGTTCACTTTACCAAATTAATGGTTTTAATAAAGTTTTCCCTCGTCTTTCTTGAGGATAGTGGTGTGGTCGTCCCCTCCACTGGCCCTCATTATAGCCGAGGGTTCAACTTACCAAATTAATGGATTTTAACAAAGTTTTCCCTCGTCTTTCTTGAGGACAGTGGTGGGGTCGTCCCCTCCACTGGCCCTCATTATTGCCGAGGGTGGTTCTCTGTAGATGTTTCCATGTGTACTAGAACTGATAACCACAGGATGAGGGGAAACACTGATATTTCTCATTAATTTTCCAAGTGTTCTGTTGGAGCAACTCTTATTACAATTGTGGTCTATCAAGACCTTACAACACTACTGATAGTATTTCTTCAAATCATCTGCATTCCAGGGGTTGGAAAAAGGTTCCCCTTCTAGGTTTTCTAGTCTATAGTTCCCAGGGACGACTTCATCGATGACCCTATATGGGCCATGCCAATTAGGATGAAGCTTGTTGGGCTTTTGCCAAGTCTTCTTGAGGACCAAGTCCCCCACTGCGATAGGCCTCTGTTTCACCCTCTGATTGTAGAACCTTGCGGTCCTCTACTGGTAGGCGGCCTGCCTTATCTCAGCGTCCTCCCTCCTTTCCTCAATCAGGTCCAAGTCGAGTCTCCTCTCTTTCGCATTTTTCTGGTGGTCATACACTTGGACTCTATGCGTAGGAAACTCAATCTAGGTGGGGATGATGGCATCTGATCCATAAGCTAGAATGAATGGGGTCTCTCCGGTAGAGGTCCTCACTGTCGTCCTGTATGCCCATAGCATGGCATATAACTCCTCGACCCATCTTCCTTTTGCCTCCTCAAGCCTCTTCTTGATTCCATCTAGGATTGTCCTGTTTGTAACTTCTGTTTTCCCATTGGCCTGAGGTCGGCCAGGGGTGGAGAAAATTGTTTGATACTCACCCTTTCACAGTACTTCTCTAGAGAGGTATTCTTGAACTGAGTCCCGTTATCCGAGATGAGGGTGTTGGGGAGACCATATCTGCATATAATATTTCTCCATATGAACTGGAAGGTCTTCGGCTCTATGATCGTCACCATCGGATCCGCTTCCACCCATTTTGAAAAATAGTCAATGGCTACGATAAGGAATCGATAGTTATTGATGGCCCTACACAAGGGTCCTACTAGGTCAATTCCCCACACTGCAAATGGCCATGGGGATGTAATGGAAGTAAGAGGCTGATGGGGCTGGTGAGGTATGGTGGCAAATCTTTGACATTTGTCACACTTTTTTACATATGTCGCTGCATCTTTCCCCAAGGTCGGCCACCAGTACCCCTGGGTGATTAGCCTCTTCGCTAAGGATTTTCCCCCGATGTGGCTTGAGCACGATCCTTCGTGCACATCTTGCAAAATGGAAGGGACTTCTGAGGGATGCACACACCTAAGTAAGGGGAGCAAAAACCCCTTTTTATACAAGGTGTCTCCGATGACAGTGAATTTTGCAGCCCTGTACCTCAGCTTCTTCCTTTCTTGCCTTGCTTCTGGCATCTCACCCTCTTTAATGTATCTGATCAGGGGGTCCATCCATGAAGCTTCTTGAGAAACATTTTGGCAATTGCTAAGTGTTTCCTCAGCTTCTTCAATAGTTGGCCGAAGCAAAATTTCTACTGGGACCGTCCTCCTGATGTCTGTCCTCGTTGCAGAGGCCAACCTAGCAAGGGCATCAGCACGGCCATTGTCGAACCTAGGTATCCTCTTTAATTTCACTTCTCTGAAGCCCTTCAGTAATGACCTCACCTTCTCAAGGTACCTAGCCATCCTCTCGTCCTTAGCCTCGTAGGCTCCTAGTATCTGATTCACTACTAGCCTTGAATCACTATGGACCCAAATCTGGCCGACACTAAGACACTTAGCCAAGGAGAGGCCTGCTACTAAGGCCTCATATTAATCCTCGTTATTGGAGGTTTTAAAGTTGAACCTCAGGGCGTATTCAACGTCTGTGCCATCGGGTGCTGATAGTATCAGTCCAGCTCCACTTCCGCTGTCACAGGAGGACCCGTTAATGAAGAGGCTCCACAAAGTCTTTCCCTCTGAAAAATTTCCCTCGGAGAGGGATCCCTGTCTAAAGATGTATCTTCCCTCTTCGTTTTCAGTCACTTTCCTTCTATTGGTGCTTGCCTCAGCCCTATCTGCGGGTGTGTCTGTGAGCCTATCTTGCTGTATATCTGTCTTCCCGAGGGTCTCACCCTCGACTTCATCATCTTCCCAAGTAAACTCAGCCACGAAATCTGCCAGCGCTTGCCCCTTAATGGTCGTCCTAGGCTGATACACTATGTCAAACTCTCCCAGTTCTATAGCCCAGGCCATTAGCCTGCCTGATTTTTTTGGCTTGTGTAGGACCTACCTAAGAGGAGAGTTGGTGAGGATGACCATTGAATGGGACTGGAAGTACGACTTCATCTTCCTTGAGGCATGGATCAATGCGTAGGCCAACTTCTCCATCCTCGGGTATCTTTGCTCTGCCCCCTGGAGTGCCTTCCTGTTAAAATACACAGGCCTCTGTATCCCGTCTTCGTCTCTCACAATGGCTGCACTGATGGCCGACTCTGAGACGGCAAGGTATACATAAAGTCGTTCACCCTGCACGGGTCGTAAGAGCAGCAAGGGAGACCCTAAGTATGACTTTAGGTACCTGAAAGCCTCATCACACTCTTCACTCCATTCGAAGGCCATCCTAAGGATCTTAAAGAATGGAAAACACTTGTCTGTGGCCCTAAATAGGAACCTGTTCAAGGCAGCAACTCTCCCTATGAGTCTCTGAATGTCTTTAATGGACTTGAGGGTCTTCATCTCAACAAGGGCCTTTATCTTTTCAGGATTGGCCTCGATGCCTCTTTGGTTGACAATGAACCCCAAGAACTTCCCTGCTCCGACCCCGAAGACACACTTGGATGGATTAAGCTTCATCTTATATTTGTCCATCGTATTAAAGGTCCTCTCCAGGTCTACCACATGATCCTCTGCCTTCAGACTCTTAGTCAACATGTCGTCTACGTAGACCTCCATAGACTTCCCAATTTGGTCATCAAACATTTTATTTACGAGGCGCTGGTACGTTGCCCCCGCATTTTTTAGGCCAAAGGGCATGACCCTGTAACAGTATGTCCCCTTGTTAGTGATGAAAGCTGTCCTCTCCGAGTCTTCAGGGTTCATGAAGATCTGGTTATACCCTGAATAGGCATCCATGAATCTCATGAGCTCATGGCCTGCGGTAGCGTCTACCATCTGGTCAATGCGGGGGAGAGGGAAGCTATCTTTGGGACAGTGCTTTTTGAGGTCTGTGAAGTCCACGCACATTCTCCACTTCCCGTTGGCCTTTGGGACAATGACTGCATTGGACAGCCATTCAGGGTAGATGACCTCTCTGATAAATTCAGCGTCTTCTAATTTTTTGACCTCGTCCCTGATGACCTCATACTTTTCTCTAGAGTAAATTCTCCTTTTCTACTTTACCGACTTCACTCCCTCTACCACATTGAGCTTGTGGCACATGATTTCATGGTCAATCCCCGGCATATCTACATGACTCCATGCGAAGACACTTCGCCTTCTCCTCAACAGTTTAATGAGGTCTTCCTTGATGTTGGGCTTCAGAGACTTGCCAACTTGGACGGTTTTTTCTGGTTCATCCTCATAGAGGATGATGGATTCTACCTCTTTCGCGGCCTCTCCTTTCTTTAGCTTCGTATCATCCCTGGGGTCTAGGGTGTCAATATTGTAAGTGGTCGTAGCCCTCTTGTGTGCCTCCCTTTCTTTAGCGGAGTTGTAGTAACATTCTCGCGCTGTCGTCTGGTCTCCCTGAACTTCCCCCACCACGTAAGGGGTAGGAAATTTAATCATCTGATGGACCGTAGATGGCACAGCTTCAAACCCCTTGAGGTCCACACGCCCCAGTATGATGTTGTAAGCCGAAAACACATGTTCATCCATCACAAAGAAACTGACCTTATTGGTAAGCCATCTTGGCCACTCGTCCCCCATCCTAACATCGGGCTCATATACCCCAAGGGGATGAACCTTTTCCCCACTGAACCCAATCAATGGATGATGGTATGGGACGAGTCTAGCACGGCTGAGACCTAAGGCTTTAAAGCATGGCCAAAACATCACATCTGCGGATCTACCCCCATCTACCAAGATCCTCGGCACCTCACACCCGTGCACCCTGGTAGTGATGACGAGAGGGTCATCATGTGGGGCTAAGAGGCCTTTGAAGTCCATTCTCGAGAATCCCACTATCAGAGTGTCCATATCAACCTTCTTCCTCTTTTCTGACTTGACCTCCAGAGAGGTTGAGTGTAGCATCTTCGTCACTGCCTTGGCCTCAGCCACATGGGCCTTCCTATCGGTGACCTCAGACCCTCCTCCTGCTAGACCCTCGGAGATCATTCCCACTCCAAGCGAGATCATATTAAGCCTCTTGACAGGGCCGTGGTTGTCTCTCGGCGGGAGGTCAGGGTCGTCCTCATCATCAGAAGGGTCGTCCCCTCTTTTTTGAGGACCTTCTCTACATGCATCGCCTCGCTTCTTTCTGGAGTCGTCCCCTCGGCCCCTCTTGAAGGCACCTTTGTCCACGTACTTTCTGAGCTTCCCTTCTTTCAGCATCTTCTCAATCTCATCTTTCAGAGCAAAGAATTTGTCTGTTACGTGGCTGTGGTCTTGGTGAAATTCACACCACAGGTTCTTATTCCTCTTGCTGGGGGCTGCCCTCAGCTTCTCAGGCCACTTCAGGGACCGGTCACTCTTTATCTCATTGAGAATCTGTTCACAGCTGACTGTTAGAGGGGTGTAACCAGCGAACTTGTCATCCGTGGACCTCTTCTTCCCCTCTTTGTTCTTCTTAGGGTATTTACCCCCACTAACACTTCCTTTTTTTTCTTCATATTTTGTGGCCATCGCCTCTTCGGCGTTCATCACCTTCCCTGCTGTTGACAGCAATTCAGCCATCGTCCTCGGAGGGTCTTCGGCAAGCTTCCATAACAGTTTCCCCTTTTGGAGTCCTCCAATCAGGGGGCTATCATAGCTATGCTCTCCTCATAGTCTTCCACCTCCAGCTTCTCTTTATTGAATCTGGATATGTAGTCCCTCAGACCCTCATTCTTCCCCTGCTTAACATAGAGCAAGTGGGTGGTCTTCTTCTATGGCCTCACCCCAAAGTAAAAGTTGTGGATGAACAGGTCTGCCAGCTGCTTAAAGTTTTCAATGGAATTTTTTGGAAGAGACGTGTACCAGACATGCGCAGCCCCTGTCAGGGTACCAGAGAAGGCACGACACCTCATCTCATCTGAGATAGAGTATATGTGTGCTGCTGACTGATACATCTCCACGTGGTGGACGGGGTTGGTACTCCCGTCATATCTTGGGGTGACCACAGGTGGCTTGAACTTTGATGGCGTGGGGAAGTTGACTATCTTTTCCACAAAGGGTGAGCCTATGGTGTATCCCCTCTGAAGGGGGTCTCGGCTCTTCAGTATATCACCGATCTTATCCTTTAGTCACTGGATTGAGTCATTCCAGGGCCTCACAGGGTCGGCTTGGCCGATGTTATCCCATGCCGCCTCTCTGAGGTGGACGGAGGGTTCTGCTGCGGCAGGCCTGTGTCGGCTGTTTACTTCCCTTTGTCCATCATCTCGTCCTTGGGGTTGGCCATCTGCTGCCGCCCTCCTAGACCTCGCAGCACTTCTTGACCTGGACAATTTTTCCTGCAGGTCATTTACTGGGCCCAGCCTCTCAAAGGCTGACCCCCTGCTCAAGTGATCAAAAGCAAAGCCTCTCAGTCGATCATCAGGGTTTGGTCTCCCGCACTTTCCTCTACTATCCTGGAGAGGTCATACAGTATTGTTGGAGACCTCATACGGTTCCCATCATTCTATTGGGGCCTCCTCTCCCTCCAGATCGTCATACCTGTCCTCAGGGCAAGGGTTTCCTTGCCTCCCCAGGCGTAGACGTCGGGGGTCAGCAACATCCCTACGCCGCTGAGGGGGTGGCAGGTCTTTGTGTGGTGCCTGGGGTGTTCCCCTATCCTCATGCTGTCCTGGAGTTGCTGCCGCAGTAATCATCTCAGGTAAAACCCCTGGGGGTCTTAGTATGTTCTGGCTTAGAGCTGTGAACTGGTCCTGCATCATCCGCTGGCTTGCTACCAGAGACTTTAAAGCTGCCGCCACGTCAGCCATCTCAGACTGAGGCGACGACTGACTAGAACTGCGGGATTGAGAATACGACGATAATTTAAAAATATCAGGACTTAAGAAAAACATGTCATTAGTGGGTAAAAACTCGAAACAACCCCTGAACGGCCCCGTGAGTGGCACTAACACCTCGCACGAGACCAATGTAACTTGTAGGAACTGGTCGCGCAATCACGGGGCTCCCAATTAGAGAATAGGATGATGATTTACATATTTTTAGACTTAAGCTTAAAAATATGGCGTTAGTGGGTGAAAACTCGAAAAAGGCCCCAAACGACCCCGTGAGTGGAATTAACACCTCGCACTGTGATGATGCTAGGATTTAGCACCACCGGATAAGTGATAGTGAGCTCAAACAGTAGCAGCCATGGTAGTAATAGAGATGTATAAGTGTATAAGTATGTAGAAGGGGATGAGTATAACAGGAAATAAGACAATGATGTATAGTGGTTCAGCCAATTTGGCCTACATCCACTGTGAGTGTGTGATCCACTAAGTCTGGGCACTAATGGCCTTGGATACAATGCACATAAGCCTCTCTCTCTCTCTAATGTGTGTACAAGCAGAGTTTTAGCTAGGGTTATAGTCAATTGATCGATCCCCTGTAGGGTTGTAGGTGACAAGTATATATAGGTCTTGGGGGTGTAGTGTACCCCCCAAGTATGCATGGTGCATGTGAATCATGATCTAGCCAATCCCCTGTTGACACCTGTAGATGCCAAATGATGACATAATATTCCCTCACGTGAGGGTGTGATTTTGTTATAACGGTCTCCCCTGTGCCATGTGAGCCTCACGCGCACTGTTCCACGCGTCTCCCAAACCACGCGCTGTGATGATGTCACCCTCGGCATATGGGCCGAGGCTGAGGGCAAAGTTCCTTTCAGTAATGAGTCTGGCCCAATTCTGGCCTCGTACTGTCGTACCCTCGGAGGGTCGTCTGGAGCCTGATGAAGGGTCGGCCCCTCGGAGGGTCATCTGGAGCCTGATGAAGGGTCGGCCCCCCCGAGGGGTCATCTGGAGCCTGAGGAAGGGTCGGCCCCCCCTGAGGGGTCGTCCGAAGCCTGGTGAAGGGTTGGCCCTCCTGAGGGGTCGTCTGGAGCCTGATGAAGGGTCGGCCCCCCTGAGGGGTCGTCTAGAGCCTGGTGAAGGATCGACCCTCCTGAGGGGTCGTCTGGAGAGGTCGTCTAGAGCCTGGTGAAGGGACGACCCTCCAGAGGGGTCGTCCGTTTGGAGGTAACCTTCAGCCAGGCCGAGGATATAAACGGGTATATCACACTGTACCCATGTAACTTGTAGGAACTAATCGCACGATCACGGGATTCCCGATTTAAGAACACCAGTTATAATTTGCATATTTCTAGACTTAAGCTTAAAACCATGGTGTTTGTGGGTGAAACTCAAAACAGATCCCCCGAACAACCCCGTGAGTGGCACCAACACGTCGCACGAGACTAATGTAACTCATAGGAACTGACCGCGCGATCACGGGACTTCCAGTTTGAGAATACGACAAAAAAAAACATATTTCTAGACTTAGCCTTAAAAACATGGCGTTAGTGGGTGAAAACCAAAATTGTCCCTAAACGGCCCCATGCGTGTCACCGACACCTCTCACGGGACCAATGTAACTCATATGAACTGATCATATGATCACAGAACTCCCAGTTTGAGAATTCGATAATAATTAGCATATTTCTCGATTTAAGCTTAAAAACATGGCGTTAGCGGGTAAAAACCCAAAATAGCGATCGAACGGACATGTGAGTGTCACCAACACCTCGTTCTTGGCCAATGTAACTCGTTGGAACTGACCACGCAATCACGGGACTCCTGGTTTGAAAATACGACCATAATTTACATATATCTAGACTTAGGCTTAAAAACATGGCGTTAGCAGGTAAAAACCCAAAACATCCCCCGAACGGCCCCGTGAGTGGCACCAACACCTCGCACGGGACCAATGTAACTCGTAGGAACTGATCGCACGACCACGAGACTCCCAGTTCAAGAATACTACGGTAATTGAAAAATATCAGGACTTATGCAAAACAAGGCGTCAGTGGGTGAAAATAAAAAAACAACCTCCGAACGGCTCCGTGAATGGCGCCAACACCTCAAACTGGACCAATATAACTCATAGGAATTGACCGCGTGATCACGAGACTCTCGGTTTCAGAATATGAAAATAATTTGTATATTTCTAGACTTAAAGACATGGCCTTAGTGGGTGAAAACTCGAAACATCCCCTGAACGACTCCGTGAGTGGCACTAACACCTAGCACGAGATTAATGTTACTCGTAGGAACTGACCGTGCGATCACAGGACTGCCGATTTCATAATACGATGATAATTTGCATATTTCTAGACTTAGGCTTTAAAACACGACATTAGTGGGTGAAAACTTGAAAGGGGCCCCGAACACCCCGTGAGTGGCACAAACACCTCGCACGGGACCAACGTAACTCTTAGGAACATACCGCGTGATCATGGGACTCCCGGTTTGAGAATACGATGATAATTTGCATATTTTTAGACATAGACTTCAAAACCTGACGTTAGTGGGTGAAAACTCAAAATAGCCCCCGAACGGCTCCGTAAGTGTCACTAACACCTCGAACGGGACCAATGTAACTTGCAGGAAGTTACCACGTGATCACAGGACTACCAGTTTGAGAATACAACGATAATTCAAAAATATTAGGTCATAAATGGCTCCATAAGTGGCACCAACACCTCGCACGGGACCAATGTAACTTATAGGAATTGATCGCGTGATCACGGGACTCCTAATTTGAGAATAGGACGATAATTTAAAAATAATGGGACTGAAGGAAAACATGGCATTAGTGGGTAAAAACTCGAAATAGCCCCTCAACATCCCCGTGAGTGGCCCTAACACCTCACACGGGACCAATGTAACTCGTAGGAACTATATGCGCGATCACGGGACTCCCGATTTGAGAATAGGACGATAATGTACATATTTTGAGACTTAGGCTTAAAAATATGGCCTTAGTTGGTGAAAACTCGAAGCTACCCCCAAACGCCCCCTTGAGTGGCACCAACACCTCTCACGGGACCAATGTAACTCGTAGGAACTAATCGCGTGATCTTGGGACTACCGATTTTAGAATACGACCATAATTTACATATTTCTAGACTTAGGCTTAAAAACATGGCATTTGTGGGTGAAAACTCAAAACAGCCCGCGAACGGCTCCGTGAGTGGCACTAACACCTCGCACGGGACCAATGTAACTCGTTTGAACTGACCGCGCGATAATGGGACTCCTGGTTTGAGAATATCATGATAATTTGCATAGACTTAGTCTTAAAAACATGGTGTTATTGGGTGAAAACTCGAAATAGCCCCCGAACGACCCCGTGAGTGCCACCAACACCTCGCACATGACCAATGTAACTCACAGGAACTGACCGCGCGATCACGGGACTCCAAATTTGAGAATACGATGATAATTTGCATATTCCTAGACTTAGGCTTAAAAACATGGCATTAGTGGGTGAAAACCCAAAAAACCCCGAACGGCCTCGTGAATGGCACCAACACCTTGTACGGGACCAATATAACTCGTAGGAACTGACCGTGCGATGATAATTTGATTATTTCTAGAATTAAGCTTAAAAACTTGGCATTAGCGAGTAAAAACCCAAAACAGCCACTGAACGACCCCATGAGTGGCAGCAACATCTCGTACTTGGCCAATGTAAATTGTAGGAACTGACCAGGCATTCACTGGACTCCTAGTTTGAGAAAATGAAGATAATTTGCGTATTTCTAGACTTAGGCATAAAAATATCAAGACTAATGCAAAACATGGCGTTAGTGGGTGAAAACCCAAAATAGCCCTCGAACGGCCCCGTGAGTGGCACCAACACCTCACACGGGACCAATTTAACTCGTAGGAACTGACTGCATGATCACGAGACTCACGGTTGAGAATATGATAATAATTTACATATTTCTAGACATAAAAACTTGGCATTAGTGGGTGAAAACTCAAAACAACCCCCGAACGGCTTCGTGAGTGGCACTAACACCTCGTACAGGACCAATTTACTCGTAGGAATTGACCTTGCGATCATGGGACTCTCGGTTTGAGAATATGATGATAATTAGCATATTTATGGACTTAGGCTTAAAAGCATGGCTTCAATGGGTGAAATCCCGAATGGCGTCGTGACTGTCACCAACACCTCGCACGGGACCAATGTAACTCGTAGGAACTAACCGTGCGATCACGGAACTTCCGATTTGAGAATACAATGATTGTTTGCATATTTCTTGACTTAAGTTTAAAAACATGGCGTTAGCCGGTAAAAACCCAAAACAACCCTCGAACGGCTCCGTGAGTGGCACCAACACCACACACAGGACCAATGTAACTCATAGGAACTGACCACGCAATTACGAGACTCTCGATTTGAGAAAATGATGATAGTTTCTATATTTCTAGGCTTAGGGATAAAAACATGGCGTTAGCTGGTGAAAACTCGAAATAGCCTCCAAACGGCCCCGTGAGTGGCACCAACACCTCGCACGGGACCAATGTAACTCGTAGGAACTTATCGCATGATCACGGGACTCCCAGTTCGAGAATACGATGATAATTCAAAAATAACTGGACTTAAACGGCTCTATGAGTGGCACCAATACCTCGCACAAGTCCAATGTAACTCAAAGGAACAGACCGCACGATCAGGGGACTCCCGGATTGAGAATACGACGATAATTTAAAAATATTAGGACTGAAGCAAAACGTGGCGTTAGTGGGTAAAAACTCGAAACAACCCCCGAATGACCCCGTGAGTGGCACTAACACCTCGCACGGGACCAATGCAATTAGTAGGAACTGACCACACGATAACGAGACTCCTGGTTTGAGAATAAAATCATAATTTGCATATTTCTTGACTTAAGCTTAAAAACATGGCGTGAGTGGGTGAAAAATCGAAACAGACCTCGAACGGCCCTGTGAGTGGCATAACACCTCGCACGGGACTAATGTAAGTCGTAGGAGATGACTGCACGATCAAGGGACTCCCGATTTGAGAATTGGACAATAATTTGCATATTTCTAAACTTAGGCTTAAAAACATGACATTAGTGGGTGAAAACTCAAAATAGTTCCCGAACACCCCGTGAGTGGCACCAACTCCTCGTACGTTACAAATGTAACTCATGGGAACTTCTCGCGTGATCACGGGACTCTGGGTTTGAGAATATGACAATAATTTGCATATTTTTAGACTTAGGCTAAAAAACATGATGTTAGTGGGTGAAAGTCAACACATCCCCCGAACGGCTCCGTGAGTGGCACTAACACCTCGCACGAGATCAACATAACTTGTAGGAAATGACCACGCGATCACGAGACTCCCAGTTTGAGAAGACGGTGATAATTTGCAAATTTTTAGGCTTTGGGCTTAAAAACATGGTGTTAGTGGGTGAAAACTCGAAACATCCTCCGAATGACCCCATGAGTGGCACCAACACCTCGTACGGGATCAATGTAACTCGTAGGAACTTACTGCATGATCACGGGACTCCCGGTTTGAGAATACAACGATAATTCAAAAGCATCTGGCCTTAAACGGGTCCATGAGTGGCGCCAACACCTCACACGGGATCAATGTAACTCGTACGAACTGACCGCGCGATCACGGGACTCCCGATTTGAGAACACGATGATAATTTAAAAATATCAGGACCTAACCAAAACATGGTGTTAGTGTGTAAAAACTCAAAATAGCCCCCGAACGGCCCCATGAGTGGTACCAACACCTCGCACGGGACCAGTGTAACTCGTAGGAACTTACCGCATGATCACAGGACTCCCAGTTTGAGAATACGATGATATTTTAAAAATATAAGGACATAAACGGCTCCATAAGTGGCATCAACACCTCGTACGACTCCAATGTAACTCGTATAAACTGACCGCGTGATCATGAGACTCCCAATTTGAGAATACGATGATAATTTGCCTTTTTTAAGACTTAGGCTTAAAAACATGACATTAGTGGGTGAAAACTCAAAACATCCCCCAAACGGCTCCGTGAGTGGGACTAACACCTCGCACGGGACCAATGTAACTCGTAGGAACTTACCGCAGGATCACGGGACTCTCGGTTTGAGAATACGACGATAATTCAAAAATATCAAGACTTAAACGGCTCCATGAGTGGCACCAACACCTCGCACGAGACCAATGTAACTCGTTGTAACTGACCATGCGATCACGAGACTCCCGGTTTGCAAATACGATGACATTTTAAAAATATCAGGACTTAAGCAAAACATGGCGTTAGTGGGTAAAAACTCAACATATCCCACAAACGGTCCCGTTAGTGGCACTAACACCTCACACGGGACCAATGTAACTTGTAGGAACTACACGCGCGATCATGGGACTGCCGATTTGAGAATAGGATGATAATTCATGTATTTATAGACTTAGGCTTAAAAACATGGCGTTAGTGGGTGAAAAGTCATAAAAGGCCCTGAACGACCCCGTGAGTGGTACCAACACCTCGCATGAGACCAATGTAACTCGCGGGAACTGACCGCGCGATCACGGGACTCCCAATTAGAGAATACGATGATACTTGGCATATATCTAGACTTGGTCTAAAAAACATGACATCAAAGGTGAAAACCCGAAAGAACCCCACAACGGCCCCATGAGTGGCACCAACACCTCGCATGGGACAAATGTAACTCGTAGGAACTAACTGTGCGATCATGAAACTTCCGGTTTGAGAATACGATAATAATTTGCATATTTCTAGACTTTGGCTTAAAAACTTGGTGTTAGTGGGTGAAAACTCAAAATAGCCCCCGAACGACCCTGTGAGTGGTACCAACATCTCGCACAGGACCAACGTAACTCGTAGGAACTTACCGCATGACCTCGGGACTCCCGGTTTGAAAATACGATGATAGTTAAAAAATATCAGGACTTAAATGGCTCCATGAGTGCCACCAACACCTCGCACGGGACCAATGTAGCTCGTGGGAACTGACAACTCCATCACGGGACTCTTGGTTTGAGAATATGGTGATAATTTAAAAATATTAGGACTTAGGATTAAAAACAAGGTGTTAGTGGATGAACACTCGAAATAACCCCTGAACGACCCCGTGAGTGGCACCAACACCTCGCACGGGACCAATGTAACTCGTAGGAACTAGTCGCGTGAATACGGGACTCCCAATTTGAGAATATGATGATAGTTTGCATATTTATAGACTTAGGCTTAAAAACATTGAGTTAGTGGTTGAAAACTCGAAACAGACCCCGTGAGTGGCACTAACACCTCGCACAGGACCAATGTAACTCATAAAAACTGACTACGCAATCACAGGACTCCCAGTATGAGCATACGATGATAATTTGAATATTTCTAGACTTAGACTTAAAAACATGGCGTTAGTGGGTGAAAACCCAAAACATCCACCGAACGGCCCCGTGAGTGGCACCAACACCTCGCACTTGGCCAATGTAACTCGTAGGAACTGACCACGCAATCACGGGAGTCCTAATTTGAGAAAATGACGATAATTTGCATATTTCTTAACTTAGGCATAAAAACATGGCGTTAGTGGGTGAAAACCCAAAACATCCCTCGAACGGCCCCGTGAGTGGCACCAACACCTCGTACGGGACCAATTTCACTTGTACGACTGACTGCACGATGACCGGAATCTCGATTTGAGAATACGACAATAATTTTCATTTTTCTAGACTTAAGAAAATGGCATTTGTTGGTGAAAACTCGAAACTGCCACCGAACGGCTCCGTGAGTGGCACTAACACGTCGTATGAGCCCAATGTTACTCGTAGGAACTGACCGTATGATCACGGGGCTCTCAGTTTGAGAATACAATAATAATTAGCATATTTTTAGACTCAGTCTTAAAAATATGGCTTCAATGGGTAAAAACCCGAAACAGGCCCCGAACGGCCTCGTGCGTGTCACCAACACCTCGGATGGGATGAATGTATCTCGTAGGAAAAGACCGTGCGATCACGAAACTTCCAGTTTGAGAATAAGATGATAATTTGCATATTTATAGAATTAAGCTTAAAAACATGGCGTTACCAAGTAAAAACCCAAAACAACCCTCGAACGGCCCCATGAGTGGTACCAACACCACGCACGAGACCAATGTAACTTGTAGGAACTGACCGCGCGATCACAGGACAATCAGTTTAAGAAAATGATGATAGTTTGTATATTTCTAGACTGAGGGATAAGAACATGGAGTTAGCGGGTGAAAACCCAAAAATAGTCCCCGAACGGCCCCATGATTAGCATCAACAACTTGCACGGGACCATTGTAACTCGTAGGAACTTACCGCATGATCACGGGACTCCCAGTTTGAAATTACCATGATAATTCAAAAATATCAGGACTTAAATGGCTCCACCAGTGGCACTAACACCTCGCACGAGACCCATGTAACTCGTAGGAACAGACCGCGCGATCACTGGATTCCCGGATTGAGAATACGATGATAATTTAAAAATATCAGGACATAAGCAAAACATGGCGTTAGTGGGTAAAAATATGAAACAGCCCCCGAACGACCCCATGAGTGGAACTAACTCCTTGCACGGGACCAATGTAACTCGTAGGAGTTGACCGCTCGATCATGGGATTTAGGCTTAAAAACATAGCGTTAGTGTGTGAAAACTCGAAACAGCCCTCGACGACCCCATGACTGGAACCAACACCTCGTACGGGACCAATGTAACTCGTAGGAACTAACTGTGCAATCACGGGACTCCTGAATTTAGAATACGATGATAATTTGCATATTTCTAGACTTAGGCTTAAAAACAAGGTGTTAGTGGGTGTAAACTCGAAACTACCCCCGAACGACCCTGTGAGTGGCACCAATACCTCGCACGGGACCAATGTAACTTATAGGAACTGACCACGCGATCATGGGAATCCAAATTTGATAATCCGATGATAATTTTCTTATTTCTAGACTTAGGCTTAAAAACATGACGTTAGCGGGTAAAAACCCAAAATAGCCTAGGAACGGCCTCGTGAGTGGCACCAACACCTCGCACAGGGCCAATGTAACTCGTAGGAACTGACAGCATAATCACGGAACTCTTGGTTTGAGAAAATGATGATGATTTGTATATTTCAAGATTTAGGCATAAAAACATAACCTTAGTGGGTAAAAACCCGAAACAGCCCCCGAACGGCACTATGATAGGCACCAACACCTTGTACGGGACCAATGTAACTCTTAGGAACTTACAACGCGATCACACAACTCCCATTTAAGGAATACAAAAGAAATTTTAAAATATTAGTACTTATGTAAAATATGGCGTTAGTGGGTGAAAACCTGAAATAGCCCCCGAACGGCCTCGTGAGTGGCACCAACACCTCACACGGGACTAATGTAACTTCTAGAAACTGACCGCACGATCACGGGACTCCGATTTGAGAATACAACAATAATTTTCATATTTCTAGACTTAAGAACATGGAGTTAGTGGGTGAAAACTCGAAATAGCCCCCGAACGATCCCATGAGTTGTACCAACACCTCGCACGGGAGCAATGTTACTCGTACAAACTGACAACGCGATCACGAGACTCCCGATTTGAGAATATGATGATAATTTGCATATTTCTAGACATAATCTTAAAAAAACGGCGTTACCGGCTAAAGACCAAAAACAGCCCCTGAACGGCCTTGTGTGTGTACCAACACCTCGCACGGAACCAATGTAACTTGTAGGATCTGACCGTGCGATCTCGCGAATCTCAATTTAAGAAAATGATGATAATTTACATATCTTTAGACTCACGCATAAAAATATAGCATTAGTGGGTAAAAACTCGAAACAGCCCCGAACGGCCCCGTGATAGGCATTAACACCTCGCGCGGGACCAATGTAACTCATACAAAATTACGACGCGATCACGGACTCCTCATTTGAGAATACAATGATAATTTGAATATTTCTAGACAGACTTAAAAACTAGGTGTTAGTGGGTGAAAACCCGAAGCAGACCCCAAACAGCGCTCTGAGTGGCACCAACACAACACACTGGACCAATGTTACACGTAGTAACTCACCGTGCGATCACGGGACTCCCTATTTGAGAATATGACAATAATTTGCATATTTTTAGAGTTAGGCTTAAAAACATGGCATTAGTGGGTGAAAACTCAAAATATCCCACGAACGACTCCATGAGTGGCACCAACACCTCGCGCGGGAACAATGTAACTCGTAGGTACTAATCGCGCGATCACGGGACTCCCGCCGTTAGATTACGGCGATAATTTGCTTATTTTTAGACTTAGGCTTAAAAACATGGCGTTAGTGGGTGAAAACTCTGAACAGCCATCGAGCGACCCCGTAATGGGCACCAACACCTCGCACCGGACTGATGTAACTCGTAGAAACTAACCGTATGATCACGAGACTCTCGGTTTGAGAATACAACAATAATTTTCATACTTTTAGACTTACGCTTAAAAACAAGGTGTTAGTGGGTGTAAACTCGAAACAGCCCCCGAACGACCCGGTGAGTGGCACCAATACCTCGCACGGGACCAATGTAACTCATAGGAACAGACCACGCGATCATGGGAATCCCAGTTTGATAAAACGATGATAATTTGCATATTTCTAGACTTAGGCTTAAAAACATGGCGTTAGCGAGTAAAAACCCAAAATAGCTCACGAACGGCCCCGTCAGTCACACTAACACCTCGCACAGGGCCAATGTAACTCGTAGGAACTAACTGCACAATCATGGAACCATTGGTTTGTGAAAATGAGGATGATTTGCATATTTTTAGACTTAGGCATAAAAACGTAACGTTAGTCTGTAAAAACCTGAAACAGCCCCCGAACAGCACTGTGATATGCACCAACACCTCGTACGAGACCAAAGTATCTCTTAGGAACTTGCAACGCGATCACACAACTCCCAGTTTGGGAATACGATAATAATTTAAAAATATGAGGACTTATGCAAAACATGGCGTTAGTGGGTGAAAACCCGAAACAGCCCCCGAACGGGCTCGTGAGTGGCACCAACACCTCGCACGAGACCAATGTAACTTGTAGAAACTGATTGTGTGATCACGAGACACCGGTTTGAGAATACGATAATAATTTGCATATTTCTAGACTTAAAAACATGGCGTTAGTGAGTGAAAACTCAAAACAGCCCCCGAACAATCCCGTGAGTTGTACTAACATCTCGTACAAGACAATGTAACTCGTAGAATCTTACAGCGCGATCACAAGACTCCCGATTTGAGAATACGATGATAATTTCCATATTTCTAGACATAATCTTAAAAACCCAAAACAGCCCCTGAACGACCCCGTGAGTGGTACCAACACCTCGCACGGGACCAATGTAACTCGTAGGATGTGACCGTGCGATCTCGGGACTCCCGATTTGAGAAAATGATGATAATTTGCATATTTGTAGACTTAGGCATGAAAACATAGCATTAGTGGGTAAAAACCCAAAACAGCCCCGAACGGTCCCGTAATAGGCACCAACACCTCGCACGGGACCCATGTAACTCATAGGAACTTGCCACGCGATCATGGGACTCGCGGTTTGAGAATATGACGATAATTTGAACATTTCCAGACTGGCTTAAAAAGTAGGCGTTAGTGGGTGAAAACTCAAAATAGATCCCAAACAATGCTGTGAGTGGCACCAACACATCGCACGGGACCAATGTAACATGTAGGAACTCACCGTGCGATCACGGCACTCCCGATTTGAGAATGTGATGACAATTTGTTTATTTTTAGATTTAGGCTTAAAAACATGGCGTTAGTGGGTGAACACTCAAAACAACCCACGAGCGACCCCATGAGTGGCACCGACACCTCGCGTGGGACCAATGTAACTCGTAGAAGCGAACCGCGTGATCATGGGACTCCCGCCGTTAGAATATAGCGATAATTTGCATATTTATAGACTTAGGCTTAAAAACATGGTGTTAGTGGGTGAAAACTTGGAACAGCCGCTGAGCGACCCCGTAAGTGGCACCAACACCTCGCACGGGACTGATGTAACTCGTAAAAACTGACCGCGTGATCACGAATACGACGATAATTTGCATATTTCTAGACTTAGGCTTAAAAATAAGGTGTTAGTGGGTGTAAACTCGAAATAGCCCCCGAACGACCTCGTGAGTGGTACCAATACCTCACATAGGACCAATGTAACTCGTAGGAACTGATCGCGCAATCACGGGACTCCTGGTTTGATAATACGATGATAATTTTCATATTTCTAGACTTAGGCTAAAAAACATTGTGCTAGTGGGTGAAAACTAAAAACAGCCCCCGAACAGCTCTGTGACTGGCACGAACACCTCACACGGGACCAATGTAACTTATAAGAACTAACTGTGTGATTATCGGACTCCCAGTTTGAGAATACGATGATAATTTTCATATTTCTAGACTTATGCTTAAAAACATGGTGTTAGTGGGTGAAAAAGCGAAACAACCCCTGAACGATCCTGGGAGTGGCACCAACACCTCGCACGGGACCAATGTAACTCATAGGATCTGACCACGCTATCACGGGACACCCAATTTCAGAGTACGATGATAATTTGCATATTTCTGGACTTAGAACTAAAAACACAGCATTAGTGGTTAAAAACTCAAAACAGCCATCGAACGGCCCCGTGAGTGGCACCAACACCTTGCACGGGACCAATTTGACTCGTAGGAACTTATCGTGTGATCACGGGACCCTCGATTTGAGAAAATGATGATAG
The DNA here is from genome assembly GCA_949130495.1 of Sambucus nigra. Classification (NCBI taxonomy): domain Eukaryota; kingdom Viridiplantae; phylum Streptophyta; class Magnoliopsida; order Dipsacales; family Adoxaceae; genus Sambucus; species Sambucus nigra. Next base: position 251,640,630 of record OX422209.1, read on the forward strand.
TTTCTATATTTCTTGACTTAGGGATAAAAATAAGGCTTTAGCGGGTCAAAACTCGAAGGAGCGCTGAAACAGCCCCATGAGTGGCACCAAAACCTCGCACGGGAGCAATGTAACTCGTAGGAACTGACCGCGCAATCACGAAACTCTTGGTTTAAGAAAATGATCATGATCTCCATATTTCTAGACTTTCGCATGAACACATAACGTTAGTGTTTAAAAACCCGAAACAACCCCCGAACGTCACCGTGATAGGCACAGCACCTCGTACGGGATCAATGTAACTCTTAGAAACTTACAACACGATCACACAACTCCGAATTTAAAAATATCAGGACTTATGCAAAACATGGTGTTAGTGGGTGTAAACCCGAAACAAGCCCCGAACGGACCCGTGAGTGGCACCAACACCTCGTACGGGACCAATATAACTTGTAAAAACTGATCGCGTGATCACGGGACTCTGCTTTTGACAATACAATAGCAATTTGCATATTTCTAGACCTAAAAATATGGCGTTAGTGGGTGAAAACTCGAAATAGCCCCCGAACGATCCCGTGAGTGGCACCAACACCTCGCACAGGACCAATATATCTTGTAGAATTTGACGGCACGATCACGGGCTCCCGATCTGATAATACGACAATAATTTGCATATTTCTAGACATAATCTTAAAAACATGGCGTTAGCGGGTAAAGACCCAAAACAGCCCCCGAACGGCCCCGTGAGTGGCACCAATACCTCGTACGATACCAATTTTACTCATAGGATCTGACCACGCGATCACGGGAACCCTGATTTGAGAAAATGATGATAATTTACATATTTTTAAACTTAGGCATAAAAACATAGCATTAGTGGGTAAAAACCCGAAACTGCCCTGAACGGCCCCGTGATAGGCACCAACATCTCGCATGGGACAAATGTAACTCGTAGGAACTTACCACGTGATCACGGGACTCCCGACTTGAGAATACGATGATAATTTGAATATTTATAAATAGGCTTAAACTAATAGGCGTTAGTGGGTGAAAACCTGAAACAGACCCCAAACGGCGCTGTGAGTGGCACCAACACATCGCACGGGACCAATGTAACACGTAGGAACTCACCGTGTCATCACGGGACTCTTGGTTTGAGAATATGATGATAATTTGCATATTTTTAGAGTTAGGCTTAAAAACATGGTTTTACTTGATGAAAACTCAAAATAGCCCCTAACGACCCCATGAGTGGCACCAACACCTCGCATGGAACCAATGTAACTCGTAAAAACTAACGGCGTGACCACGGGACTCCCGGTGTTAGAATACGACAATAATATGCATATTTCTATACTTAGGCTTAAAAACATGGCGTTAGTGGGTGAAAACTCAAAACAGCCGCCGAACGACCCCGTAAGTGGCACCAACACCTCGTGCGGGACTAGTGTAACTCGTAGAAACAGATCGCACGATCACGAGACTCTCGAATTGAGAATATGATGATAATTTGCTTATTTTAAGACTTAGGTTTCAAAACATGGCATAAATGGGTGAAAACCCAAAACAGGCCCCGAACGGCCCCGTGAGTGGCACCACCGTCTCGTACACGACCAATGTAACTCGTAGGAACTGATCGTGCGATCACGAAACTTCCTATTTGATAATACGATGATAATTTGCATATTTCTATACTTAGGCTTAAAGACATGGCATCAATGGGTGAAAACCTGAAACTGACCCAAATGGCCTCGTGAGTGGCTACAACACCTCGCGCGGGACCAATGTAACTCGTAGGAAATGACCACCCAATCACGGGACTCCTAGTTTGAGAAAATGATGTTAGTATGAATATTAATAGACTTAAGCTTAAAACCATGGTGTTAGTGGGTAAAAAACTAAAACACCCCCCGAACGGCCCCGTGAGTGGCACCAACACCTCGCATGGGACCAATGTAACTCCTAGGAACTAACCGCAAGATCACGAGACTCCCGACTTGTGAAAATGATAATAGTTTGTATATTTCTAGACATAGGGATAAAAACATGGAGTTAGCGGGTGAAAACTCGCAACAACCCATGAACGGCCCCGTGAGAGGAACTAACATATTGCACAGGATCAATGTAACTCATAGGAACTTACCACATTATCACAGGACTCTCGGCTTGAGAATACGATGATAATTTGCATATTTCTAGACTTAGGCTTAAAAACATTGTGTTTGTGGTTGAAAACTAAAAACAGCCCCCGAACAGCTCTGTGACTGGCACGAACACCTCACACGGGACCAATGTAACTTATAGGAACTGACTGTGTGATTATCGGACTCCCAGTTTGAGAATACGATGATAATTTGCATATTTATAGACTTAGGCTTAAAAACATGGTGTTAGTGGGTGAAAAATCGAAACAGTCCCCGAATGACCCCGTGAGTGGCACCAACACCTCGCACGGGACCAATGCAACTCATAGGATCTGACCACGCTATCACGGGACTCCCAGTTTGAGAATACGATGATAATTTGCACATTTCTAGACTTAGGCCTAAAAATATGGCGTTAGTGGTTGAAAACTCAAAACAGCCTCCGAACGGCCCCGTGAGTGGCACCAACACCTCGCACGGTTCGATCACGAAACTCTCGGTTTGAGAATATGATGATGATTTGCATATTTTTAGACTTAAGCTTAAAAACATGGTATTTGCGTGTAAAAACCCAAAACATCCCCCGAACGGCCCCATTAATAGCACCAACATCTCACACGGGGCCAATGTAATGTGTCGGAACAGGCCACGCAATCACAGGACTCCTGGTTTGAGAAAACAATGATAATTTGCATATTTCTAGACTTCGGCATAAAAACTTTGCGTTAGTGGGTAAAAACCCAAAACAACCCCCGAACGACACCGTGATAGACACCAGCACCTCGTACGGGACCAATGTAACTCATAGGAATTTACCACGCGATCACATGACTCCCAGTTTGAGAATACGATAATAATTTTAATAGATCTGGACTTATGCCAAACATGGCGTTAATGCGTGAAAACCCAAAAAAGCCCACAGACGGCCCCATGAGTGAATCCAACACCTCGTACGGGACCAATGTAACTCATAGGAACTGACCACGCGATCACAGGACTCCCGGTTTGAGAATACGATGATAATTTGCATATTTCTAGACTTAGGCATAAAAATATAGCTTTAGTGGGTAAAAACCCGAAACAATCCTGGAACGGCACCGTCAAAGTCACCAACACCTCATACAGGACTCCCAGTTTGAGAATACGACGATAATTTAAAAATATCAGGAGTCATACAAAACATGGCGTTAGTGGATGAAAACCAAAAATAGCCCCCGTGCAGCCTCGTGAGTGGCACCAACACCTCGTACGGGACCATTTAACTTGTAAGAAGTGACCGTTCTATCAATGGACTCCCGGTTTGAGAATACGAGAATAATTTGCATATTTCTAGACTTAAAAACATGGCATTTGTTGGTGAAAACTCAAAATAGCCCCGAACGACTCTATGAGTGGCACTGACACCTCATACGGGAGCAATGTTACTCGTAGGAACTGACCGAGCGATCACGAGACTCTCAGTTTGAGAATACGATGGTAATTAGCATATTTCTAGACTTACGCTTAAAAACATAGCTTCAATGTTTGAAAATGTGAAATGGGTTTGGAACGGCCTCGTGAGTGTCACCAACACCTCGCACATCACCAATGTAATTGGTAGGAACTAACCGTGCGATCACGGAACTTTCGGTTTAAGAATATGATGATAACTTGAATATTTCTAGACTTAAGCTTAAAAACATGGAGTTAGTGGGTAAAAACCCAAAATAGCCCTTGAACGGCCCCGTGAGTGGCACAACCAACTCGTAGGAACTGACCGCGCGATCACGAGACTCCCGACTTGAGAAAATGAAGATAGTTTGTATATTTCCAGACTTATGAATAAAAACATGGCATTAGCGGGTGAAAACTTCAAACAACCCACCCCCAAATGTGCCCGTGAGTGGTACCAACACCTTGCTCGGGACCAATGTAACTCGTAGGAACTGACCTCACAATCACGGGACTTCGAATTTATGAATACAATGATAATGTGTATATTTTTAGACTTAGTCACAACAACACGGTGTTAGTAGGTGAAAACCCGAAGCAGCCCCTGAACGGCCCGAGAGTGGTACCAACACCTCGGACAGGACAAATGTAAATCTAAGGAAATGACCGCATCATCACGGGACTCCCAGTTTGAGAATACGATGATAATCTGCATATTTCTAGACTTACTCATAAAAACAAGACGTTAGTGGGTGAAAACCCAAAGCAATCCCCAAATGGCCCCATGAGTGGTACCAACGCCTCGCACGGGACTAATGTAACTCATAGAAACTGACCGTGCGATCATGACACTCCCACTTTTGAAATACGACGATAATTTAAAAATATCAGGACTTAAGCAAAACATGGCGTTACTGGGTAAACACTCGAAATAGGCTCCGAACGGCCCGAGACCAAGATAACTCATAGGAACTCACTGCGCAATCACGGGACTCTCGATTTGAGAATAGGATGATAATTTACATATTTTTAGAGTAAGGCTTAAAAACATTGTGTTAGTAGGTGAAAATTAAAAATAGCCCCCAAACAGCTCCCTGACTGACATGAACACCTCACACGGGACCAATGTAACTCGTAGGAACTGATCGTGCGATCACCGGACTCCCGGTTTGAGAATACGATGATAATTTCAATATTTCTAGACCTAGACTTAAAATAGTGGTGTTAGAGGGAGAAATATCGAAACAGCCCCCTAACGACCCCGTGAGCGGCACCAACACCTTGCACAGGACCAATATAACTCATAAGAACTGATTACGCGATCACGGGACTCCCAGTTTGAGAATATGACGATAATTTGCATATTTTAAGACTTAGTCTAAAAAACATGGTGTTAGTGGTTGGAAACTCGAAACAGCCCCCAAACGGCCCTGTGAGTGGCACCAACACCTCGCACGGGACCAATCTAACTCGTAGGAACTGACCGTACGATCATGAAACTCCCAGTTTGAGAATATGATGATGATTTTCATATTTCTGGACATAAGGTAAAAAACATGGGGTTTGCGGGTAAAAACCCAAAACAGCCACCGAACGGCCCCGTGAGTGGCACCAACACCTCATATGGGGCCAATGTAACTCGAAGGAACTAACTGCACAATCACGGGACTCCTGGTTTGAGAAAATGACGATAATTTGCATATTTCTAGACTTAGGTAGAAAACATAACGTTAGTTGGTAAAAACCCAAAATAGCCCCCGAACGGTAACGTGAAAGGCACCAACACCTCGTACGGGACCAATGTAACTCATAGGAACTTACCATGCGATGATAGGACTCCCAGTTTGAGAATACGACAATAATTTTAAAAGATCGGGACTTATGCCAAACATGGCGTTAGTGCGTGAAAACCCAAAATAGCCCACGAACGGCCCTGTGAGTGGCACCAACACCTCTTAATGGACCAATGTAACTAGTAGGAACTGATCGCGCGATCATGGGACTCCCGGTTTGAGAACACGGTAATAATTTGCATATTTCTAAACTTAGTCTTAAAAACATGGCGTGAATGGGTAAAAATCAGAAACAGCCCGGGAATGGCAACGTCAAAGTCACCAACACCTCATACAGGACTCCGAGTTTGAGAATACGACGATAATTTAAAAATATTAGGAGTTATACAAAACATGGCGTTAGTGGGTGAAAACCAAAAACAGCCCCCGAACAGCCCCGTGAGTGGCACCAACACCTTGCACGGGACCATTTAACTTGTAAGAACTAACCATGGGATCAATGGACTCCCGATTTGAGAATACGAAAATAATTTGCATATTTCTAGACTTAAAAACATGGCATTAGTGGGTAAAAACTCAAAATAGCCCCAAACAGCTCTATGAGTGGCACTGACACCTCATACGGGAGCAATGTTACTCATAGGAACTGACCGTGCGATCACCGGACTCTCAGTTTGAGAATACGATGATAATTATGATATTTCTAGACTTAGGCTTAAAAACATGGCTTTAATGGTTGAAAATGTGAAATGGGCCCGGAACGGCCACATGAGGGTCACCAACACCTCGCACGGGACCAATGTAACTCGTAGGAACTAACCGTGTCATCACGGAACTTTCGATTTGAGAATATGATGATAACTTGAATATTTCTATACTTAAGCTTAAAAACATGGAGTTAGCGCGTAAAAACCCAAAAAAGCCTTTGAACGGCCCCGTGAGTGGCACCAACACCTCGTACGAGACCAATGTAACTCATAGAACTGACCGGGTGATCACGAGACTCCCGGCTTGAGAAAATAAAGATAGTTTGTATATTTCCAGACTTATGAATAAAAACATGGCATTAGCGGGTGAAAACTTGAAACAAAACACCCCCGAATGTGCCCCTGAGTGGTACCAACACCTCGCACGGGACCAATGTAAGTCATAGGAACTGACCGCGCAATCACGGGACTCCGAATTTGTGAATACAATGATAATGTGCATATTTTTTGACTTGGTCACAAAAAGTCGGTGTTAGTAGGTGAAAACCCAAAGCAGCCCCTGAACGGCCTGTGAGTGGTACCAACACCTCGCAGAGGACAAATTTAACTCTAAGGAAATGACCGCATCATCACGGGACTCCCAGTTTGAGAATATGATGATAATCTACATATTTCTAGACTTAGTCATAAAAACACGACGTTAGTGGGTGAAAACCCAAAGCAGCCCCCAAATGGCCCCATGAGTGGTACCAACGCCTCGCACGGGACTAATGTAACTCGTAGAAACTGACCGTGCGATCACGAGACTCCCACTTTGGAAATACGACAATAATTTAAAAATATCAGGACTTATGCAAAGCATGGCGTTACTAGGTAAACACTCGAAACAGACCCCAAACGGCCCGAGACCAAGATAACTCGTAGGAACTCACTGCGCAATCACGGGACTCCTAATTTGAGAATATAATGATAATTTACATATTTTTAGATTAAGGCTTAAAAACATTGTGTTAGTGGGCGAAAACTAGAAATATCCCCCAAACATCTCTCTGACTGGCATGAACACCTCACACGGGACAAATGTAACTCGTAGGAACTGATCGTGCGATCACCGGACTCTCGGTTTGAGAATACTGTAAGGACACAAATTTCCAATTTAGTCCATATATAGTTTTGGCTCAATTCCGGACAAAAACATTTATTCATAGGATAGTATTTAATTGTAATATTCTCAAGCCTATGAAGTGTTTGTTGAACACGTAGCGGCAAAGAGTATAAAGCCTCATGAAATGTGCCGGTTTGCGTGCCTCGTTTCTACGTCATCAACCATAGTTCTATGCTCCCAAGGTATGAATGCAATATTAGATATATAGGAGCTTGGAACAAGGTTATTGGGTGTTAGGTTTTATAAAAACTGCGTTTTGTTTTAAGAAAGAATTAATTAAAACTTTAAATAAATGTTTATTAAGTTTTCTGGGCTTAAATAAGAATATTCAAACTTTCTGGTTTTTCGTTCGATAGAGTCGTCGAACGAGATTGTCGTTCGAACGAAAATGTCGTTTGAACGAACCTGCCAACGAGGTTCCAGTATAGGCCTATGAAATGTCGTTCGATATGTCGTTCGAACGAACCTTCTGTTCGAACGAGATATCCAATGAGATTCTAACGAGTTCAATCTGGAACGTCGTTAGAAGTCTCGTTCGAACGAGATTTCGTTCGAACGAGATGCCAGGCGGGAACAGTTTTTGGCAGTTTTTTGGCAGTTTTGCACCCACTTTCCCACTAAGTTTTTAACCAACTTTTTCAGACTTTATAATTAGCGGGAATGGCATTTTCCAAACTAACTTTTCCATACCACTTTCATCTCTTAGAGAGAGTTTGAGAGCAAATTGTTTTAAGGAAAATGTTCATGTTTTGAGTGAGATTTTTAGAGAAAAATATCCATCACTCTAGTGTTTTACACCCATATTATTTATCCAAGTTCTTATATACATATCAAATTGCTTGGAGTTTGGCACCGGTTTATCTCTTCCGTTTCAAAGAGAAGTTTTGGTTTGCTTCTGCATCCATCAAAGAAGAAGACGGTTTGTTGCGATTCTACCCACTTGGAGAAAGGCTCCTTTCTCGGGTGACGGTGACCATATAAAGTCCTATCGGTGGATTTCGAGACCGCGGTGGTGTTCCAAGGTTATTCACTAGGAAGAGGTGTCTACAAGAAGAAGCGTTGAGGCTTGAGAGGGATCGAGTCGTGCGTTGTAAGTCTATCTGTCTTGTACTTGTAATTCCGTATCTAGTGGATTCGTGGCTAGGGCCGTCCGAGGTTGTTTCTCGTCTTGGGTTTTTCCTCGTACATCGCGGCGTAGTGTGATTGGTTTATTTTATCTTGCATAAATAATTTAGATCGCATGCCTAGGATAATTCAAGATAAAATTTGGTTTAAATTATCACACTCAATTTAATGTGGACTTAACTTAAATATTGGGTAAAGTTTATTTAATTCAAGTCATTTGCTAAAATTTGGTTTCGCCTAATTTGGTAATATTGATAAATATGACTTAGGCAAATTCTAGGACTTGAGTTAATTAATTGGTTTAAGTTAATATATTAATTGTTTAATTTTACTTCACTTGGTGTAATTTTAATTTGTTTAAGAAATTAAAATTTGTTGTTTTAAAGTTGAACCACCACCTTTACGCTTCCGCATCATCTTGAATTTATATAAAAGGAAATTACAATATTTTTATTTTTTAAAATTAATAAAATCCGGGGTTCCAGATCTTACAAAGTGGTATCAGAGCTTTGATTAAGAAAAGCTCTCACGCTTTCAAAAATGATGATAATTTGAATATTTCTAGACCTAGACTTAAAAACATGGTGTTAGTGGGAGAAATATCAAAACATCTCCCGAACGACCCCATGAGCGGCACCGACACCTCACACGGGACCAATGTAACTCAGAAGAACTGACCACGCGATCACGGGACTCCTAATTGAGAATATGACGATAATTTGCATATTTCTAGACTTAGTCTTAAAAACATGTGTTAGTGGTTGAATACTCGAAACAGCTCCCAAACGGCCCCGTGAGTGGCACCAGCACCTCGCACAGGACCAATCTAACTCGTAGGAACTGACCGTGCGATCATGAATCTCCCGATTTGAGAATATGATGATGATTTTCATATTTCTAAACATATGCTAAAAAACATGGGGTTTGCGAGTAAAAATCCAAAACAGCCACCGAACGGCCCCGTGAGTGGCACCAACACCTCACATGGGGCCAATGTAACTCGAGGGAACTGATCGCGCAATCACGGGACTCCTGATTTAAGAAAATGATGATAATTTGCATATTTATAGACTTAGGCTAAAAAACATAATGTTAGTGGGTAAAAACCCAAAACAGCCCCCGAACGGCAACGTGATAGGCACCAACACCTCGTACGGGACCAATGTAACTCATAGGAACTTACCACGCGATGACAGGACTCCAAGTTTGAGAATACGACAATAATTTTAAAAGATCAGGACTTATGCCAAACATGGCGTTAGTGCGTGAAAACCCAAAAAAGCCCACGAACGACCCCGTGAGTGGTATCGACACCTCATACGGGACCAATGTAACTCGTAGGAACTGATCGTGCAATCACGGGACTCCCATTTGAGAACATGATAATAATTTGCATATTTCTAGACTTAGGCTTAAAAACATGGCATCAATGGGTGAAAACTGGAAACATGCCCCAAATGGCCCCATGAATGGCACCCACACCTCGCACGGGACCAATGCAACTCGTACGAACTGACCGAGCGATCACAAAACTTCTAGTTTGAGAATACAATAATAATTTGCATATTTCTAACGAACTGACCGAGCGATCACAAAACTTCTGGTTTGAGAATACAATAATAATTTGCATATTTCTAGACTTAAAAACATGTCCTTAGTGGGTGAAAACTCAAAACTGACCTGAATGGCTCTGTGAGTGGCACAAACACCTCGCACGGGACCAATGTTACATGTAGGAACTGACCGCGCTATCACGGGATTCCCGGTTGGAGAATACGATCATAATTTTCATATTTCTAGGCCTAGTCTTAAAAACATTGCGTTTGTGGGTGAAAACTCGAAACAACCACCGAACGACCCTTTGGTGGCACCAACACCTCACACGAAAACAATATAACTCGCAAAAATTGACCGCGTGACATGGGGCCCTCGATTTGAAAATATGATGATAATTTTCAGATTTCTATACTTAGGCTTAAAGACATGGCGTCAATGGGTTAAAGCCCGAAACAGGCCTCGAACGACCCTGTGAGAGGCACCAACACCTTGCACGGGACTAATGTAACTCGTAGGAACTGATCGTGCGATCACAGAACTTCCTATTTGAGAATACGACGATAATTGGCTTATTTCTAGACTTAATCTTAAACACATGGCGTTAGCATGTAAAAGCCCAAAATAACCCCCAAATGGCCCGTGAGTGGCACCAACACCTTGCAGGGACCAATCTAACTCGAAGGAACTGACCGCACAATCATGGAACTACCGGTTTGAGAAAATGAAAATAATTTGCATATTTCTAGATTTAGGCATAAAAACATAGCATTAATCGGTAAAAACCCTAAACAACCCCGAACTGCCCTGTGATAGGCACCAACACCTCGCACGGAACCAATGTAACTCATAATTACTTTCCACGTGATCATGGGACTCCCGGTTTGAGAATACGATGATAATTTTCATATTTCTAGACTTAGGCTTAAAACAAGGGGTTAGTGGGTGAAAGCCCGAAATAGACCCCAAATGGCCCTATGAGTGGCACCAACACCTCGCACGGGACCAATGTAACACGTAAGAATTCATCGCGTGATCACGGGACTATCGATTTGAGAATACAACGATAATTTTCATATTTTTAGACTTAGGCTTAAAAACATGGCGTCAATGGGTGAAAACTGGAAACAGGCCCCAAACGGTCCCGTGAATGGCACCAACACCTCGTACGGGACCAATATAACTCGTAGGAACTGACCGAGCGATCATGGAACTTCCGGTTTGAGAATACGAGAATAATTTGCCTATTTCTAGACTTATGCTTAAAACCATGGCGTTAGTGGGTAAAAACCCAAAACAACCCCCGAAGGACCCCATGAGTGACACCAATACCTCGCACGGGACCAATGTAACTCATAGGAACTGACAACGCGATCACGGGAATCCCAGTTTGAGAATACTATGATAATTTGCATATTTCTAGACTTTGGCTTGAAAGCATGGAGTTAGGGGGCGAAAACCGAAAGTGCCCCCGAACGGCCCCGTGAGTGGCCCAAACACCTCACACGGGACCAATGTAACTCGTAGGACCTGACCGTGCGATCACGGAACTCCCAGTTTAAGAATACGATGATAATTTGTATAATTCTAGACATAAGCTTAAAAACATGACTTTCGCCCGTAAAAACCCAAAACAACCCCCGAACGACCCCGTGAGTGGCGCCAGCACCTCGAATGGTCCCAACGTACCTCGTAGGAACTTATCGCACAATAATAGGACTTTGGTTTGAGAAAATAATGATGATTTTAATATTTCTAGACTTGGGCATAAAAGCAGAAAGTTTGTGGGTAAAAAACCGAAAGAACCCCCGAACGTCATCGTGATAGGCACCAACACCTCGTACGGGGCCAATGTAACTCATAGGAACTTACAACGCCATCACTGGACTCCTGGTTTAAGAATATAACAATAATTTAAAAATACCAAGAGTTATGCAAAACAAGGCGTTAGTGGGTGAAAACTCGAAACAACCCCCGAACGGCCCCGTGAGTGGCACCAACACCTCGCATGGGACCAATGTAACTTGTAGAAACTGACGATGCAATCAAGGGACTCCGATTTGATAATACAAAAATAATTTACATATTTCTAGGATTAAAAACATGTCCTTAGTGGGTGAAAACTCAAAACTGACCCCTAACATCTCCGTGAGTGGCACTAACACCTTGCACGGGAACAAGGTTACATGTAGGAACTTACCGCACGATCATGGGACTCCCGGTTTAAGAATACAATGATAATTTTCATATTTCTAGACTTACGCTTAAAAACATGGCGTTAGTGGGTGAAAAATCAAAATAACCCCCGAACAACCCCGTGAGTGGCACCAACACCTCGCACATGAACAAGGTAACTCGAAGAAACTGACCGCGCGATCACGAGACTCACGATTTGAGAATATGAAATTATTTTCCATATTTTTATACTTAGGCTTAAAAACATGGCTCCAATGAGTGGCATCAACACCTCGCACGGGATCAATGTAACTCGTAGGAACTGACCGCGTGATCACATAACTTCCGATTAAAGAATATGACGATAATTTTCATATTTCTAGACTTAATCTCAAAAACATGGCATTAGCAGGTAAAAACCCAAAACAACCCCCGAACGGCCCCGTGAGTGGAACCAACACCGCGCACGGGACCAATGTAACTCGGAGGAACTGACCACGCGATCACGGGACTACTGGTTTAAGAAAATGATGATAATTTGCATATTTCTAGACTGAGGCATAAAAACATAGTGTTAGTGGGTAAAAATCCTAAACAGCCCCGAACGACATCGTGATCGGCACCAACTCCTCGCACGAGACCAATGTAACTCGTAGGAACTTACCACGCGATCATGGGACTCCTGATTTGAGAATATGATGATAATTTGCATATTTCTAGACTTAGGCTTAAAAACATGGCGTTAGTGTGTGAAAACTCGAAACAGCCCCAGAATGATCCCGTGAGTGGCACCAACACCTATCACTAGACCAATATAACTTGTAGGAACTGAAAATGCGATCACAGAACTTTCGATTTGAGAATACAACCATAATTTTCATATTTCTAGACTTAGGTTTAAAGACATGGCGTCCATGGGTGAAAACCCAAAACAGGCCCCGAATGGCCCCGTGAGTGGCACCAACACCTCGGGTGGGATGGAACTTCTGGTTTGACAATACAACAATAATTTGCATAATTCTAGACCTAAACTTAAAGACATGGCGTCAATGGGTGAAAACCCAAAACAGGCCCCAAACGGCCTTATGAGTAGCACTAACACCTCGCACGAGACCCATGTAACTCATAGGAAGGGACCGTGCGATCACGAAACTTCCGATTTTAAAATATGATGATAATTTGAATATTGCTAGACTTTAGCTTAAAAACATGGCGTTAGCGGGTAAAAACCCAAAACAACCCTCGAACGGCCCCGTGAGAGGCACTAACACCGTGCACGGGACCAATGTAACTCGTAGGAACTAACCACGCGATCACGGGACTATCGGTTTGAGAAAATGATGATAATTTACATATTTCTAGACATAGGCTTAAAAACATAACGTTAGAGGGTAAAACCCCAAAATAGCCCTCGAAAGGCCCCATGAGTGGCACCAATAACTCGCACGGGACCATTGTAACTCGTAGGAACTTACTGCATGATCACGAAACTCTCGATTTAAGAATACGATGATAATTTGAATATTTTTTGACTTAAGCTAAAAAACATGGAGTTAGTGGGTGAAAACTCGAATCAGCCCCTAAACGGCCCCGTAAGTTGCACCAATACCTCACACGGGACAAAGGTAAGTCGTAGGAACTAACCGTGCGATCATGAAGCTCTTGGATTCAGAATACGAAGATAATTTGCATATTTTTAGACTTAAGCTTAAAAAGATGGCATTTGCGGGTAAAAACCCAAAACATCCCTCGAACGGCTCCATGAGTGGCACCAACATCTCGTACGGGACTAATGTAACTCGAAGGAACTAACCGCGTGTTCATAGGACTCCCGGTTTGAGAATACGATAGTAATTTTAAAAGATCAAGACTTATGACAAACGTGGCGTTAGTGTGTAAAAACCTAAAACATCCCTCGAACGGCCCCGTGATGGGCACCAATACCTCGTACGAGACCAATGTAACTCGTACGAACTGACCGCACGATCACGGGACTCCCGATTTAGGAATAGGAGGATAATTTGCTTATTTCTAGACTTAGACATTAAAAACATAGCGTTAGTGGGTAAAAACTCAATATGACCCCCGGACAGCACCGTCAAAGTCACCAACACCTCGTACGAGACAAATGTAACTCGTAGGAACTTACCACGTGATCACGGGACTCCTGTTTTGAGAATATGACGATAATTTAAAATATCAGGACTTGTACAAAGCATGGCGTTAGTGGATGAAAACCTAAAATAACCCCTGAACGGCCCCTTGAGTGGCACTAACACCTCGCACGGGACCAATTCAACTCGTAGGAACTAACCACACGATCACGTGACTCTCGGTTTGCAAATACAATAGTATTTACATGTTTATAGACTTTAAAACATGGCATTAGTGGGTGAAAACACGAAACAGCCCTGAACGTCTCCTTGAGTGGCCTTAACACCTTGTACAGGACCAATGTTATTCCTGGGAACTGACCATATGATCACGGGACTCTCTGTTTGAGAATACGATGATAATTAACATATTTGTAGACTTAGGCTTAAAAAGATGGCTTCAATGGGTGAAAACTCAAAACAGGCCCCGAACGGCCTCGTGAGTGTCACCAACACCTCGCACTGGACCAATGAAACTCGTAGGAACTGACGGTGTGATCATGGAACTTTCGATTTAAGAATACGATGATAATTTGCATATTTCAAGAATTAAGCTTAAAAATATGGCGTTAGCGGGTAAAAACCCAAAACATCCCTCGAACGGCTGAGTGGCACCAACACCACGCATGAGACCTATGTAACTCGTAGGAACTGACCGCGCGATCACGGGACTCTCGGTTTGAGAAAATGATGATAGTTTGTATATTTCAAGACTTGGGGATAAAATCATGGTGTTAGTGGGTGAAAACCCGAAAAAGCCCCTGAACGACCCCGTGAGTGGCACCAACACCTCTCACGGGACCAATGTAACTCGCAGGAACTTAACACATGATCACGGGACTCTCGGTTTGAGAATACGATGATAATTCAAAAATATCAGGACTTAAACGGCTCCATGAGTGGCACCAAAACCTCACACGAGACAAATGTAAGTAGTAGGAACTGACCGCGCGATCACGGGACTCCTGGATTGAGAGTACGATGATATTTTAAAAATAGTAGGACTTCAACAAAACATGGCGTTACTGGGTAAAAACTCAAAATAGCCCCCGAACAACCCCGTGAGTGGCACTAACACCGCGCACGGCACCAATGTAACTCATAGGAAGTGACCGCGCGATCACGAAACTCCCAATTTGAGAATAGGACGATAATTTACATATTTTTAGACTTAGGCTTAAAAACATGGCATTAGCGGGTGAAAACTCGAAATATCCTCCCAAACGACCCACTGAGTGGCGTCAACACCTCGTATGGGACCAATAAAACTCGTAGGAACTGACCTCGCGATCACAGGACTCCCAGTTTGAGAATATGATGCTAATTTGCATATTTCTAGACTTGGGCTTAAAAACATGGTAATAGTGGGTGAAAACTCAAAATAGTCCCCGAACGACCCCGCGAGTGGCACCAACACCTCGCACAGGCCAATGTAACTCATAGGAACTAACCACGCGGTCATGGGTATACCAGTTTAAGAATACGATTATAATTTGCATAGTTCTAGACTTAGGCATAAAAATGTGGCGTTAGTGTGTGAAAATCGAAACTTCCCCCGAACGGCCCCATGAGTGGCACCAACACCTCGCATGGGACTATTGTTACTCGTATGAATTGATCGTGCGATCAATGAACACCCAATTTGGGAATACGATGATAATTTGCATATTTCTGGACTTAAGCTTAAAAATATGGCGTTAGCGGGTAAAAACCAAAAATAACCCCCCGAACGACACCGTGATAGGCACCAACACCTCGCACGGGGGCAATGTGACTCGTAGGAACTAATCGTGCAATCACGGGACCTTTGGTTTCAGAAAATGAGGACGATTTTCATATTTCCAGACTTGAGCTTTAAAACATGGCATTACCGTGTAAAAACCCAAAACTTCCTTCGAACGACACCGTGATAGGCACCAACACCTCGTACGGGACAAATGTAACTCGTACGAACTCACCACACGATCATAGGACACCCAGTTTGAGAATAAGACAATAATTTTAAAAGAGCAGGACTTATGCCAAACATGGCATTAGTGCGTGAAAACCCAAAACATCCCACGAACGGCTCCGTGAGTGGAACAAAGACCTTGTACGGGACCAACGTAACACGTAGGAACTGACTGTGTGATCAAGAGACTCCTAATTTGAGAATACGACGATAATTTGCATATTTCTAGACTTAGGCATCAAAACATAGAGTTAGTGGGTAAAGACTCGAAATAGCTCCCGAACCTCACCGTCAAAGGCACCAACACCTCGTACGAGACAAATGTAACTCGTAGGAACTTAACACGCGATCACGGAACTCCCAGTTTGAGAATATGGTGATAATTTAAAAATATCAGGACTTATGCAAAACATGGCGTTCTTGGGTGAAAACCCAAAACACCTCCCGAACGGCCCCGTGCGTGGCACTAATACCTCACACGGGACCAATTTAACTCGTAGGAGCTGACCGCGCGATCATGGGACTCCCAGTTTGAGAATATAATAATAATTTGCATATTTCTAGACTTAAAAATATGGCATTAGTGGGTGAAAACTCGAAACAACACCGAACGGCTCTGTGAGTGGCACTAACACCTAGTATAGGACCGAAGTTACTCGTAGGAACTGACGGTGTGATCACGGGACTATCGGTTTGATAATACGATGATAATTTGCATATTTCTATAATTAGGCGTAAAAACATGGCATTAGTGAGAGAAAACTCGAAACAGCCCCCGAACGACCCTGTGAGTGGCGCCAACACCTCGCACAGGACAAATGAAACTCGTAGGAACTAACATCGCGATCACGGGACTCCCAGTTTGAGAATACGACACTAATTTCCATATTTCTAGACTTAGCCTTAAAAACAAGGTAATAGTGGGTGAAAACTCGAAACAACCCCCGAACGACCCCATAAGTGGCACCAACACCTCCCACGAGACCAATGTAACTCATAGGAACTAACCACGCGATCACGGGAATCCCAGTTTGAGAATACAATGATAATTTCCATATTTCTAGACTTAGGCTTAAAAACATGACATTAGTGGGTGAAAATCAAAACTGCCCCAGAACGGCCCCGTGAGTGGCACGAACACCTCGCATGGGACTATTGTCACTCTTAGGAATTGACCATGCGATCACAAAAAAACAAATTTTAGAATATAATGATAATTTGCATAATTCTAGACTTAATCTTAAAAATATGTTGTTAGCGGGTAAAAACATAAAACAGCCCCCGAACGGTACCGTGATAGGCGCCAACACCTCGCACGGGGCCAATGTGACTCGTAGGAACTAACCGTGCAATCACGGGACCTTTGGTTTCAAAAAATGAGGATGATTTGCATATATCTAGACTTAAGCTTAAAAACATGACGTTAACGTGTAAAAACCCAAAACTGCCCCCGAACGGCACCGTGATAGGCACCAACACCTCGTTCAAGAGAAATGTAACTCGTAGGAACTTACCACGTGATCACAAGACACACAGTTTGAGGGTAAGATGATAATTTTAAAAGATCAGGACTTATGCTAAGCGTGGCATTAGTGCGTGAAAACCTAAAACAGCCCACGAACGGCTCCGTGAGTGGTACCAAGACCTCGTACCGGACTAATGTAACTCTTAGGAACTGACTGCGTGATCACGAGACTCCCAATTTGAGAATACGACAATAATTTGCATATTTCTAGACTTAGGCATAAAAACATAGCGTTAGTGGGTAAAAACCAGAAATAGCCCCCGAACAGCACCATCAAAGGCACCAACACCTCTTACGAGACAAATGTAACTCATATTAACTGACCACGCAATCACGGTATTCCCGGTTTGAGAATACGATGATAATTTAAAAATATCAGGACTTATGCAAAACATGGTGTTCTTGGGTTAAAACCCAAAACAACCCCCGAATGGCCCCGTGAGTGTCACCAACGACTTACACGGGACAAATTTGACTCGTACGAACTAACTGCGCGATCACGGGACTCACGGTTTGAGAATAGGACAATAATTTGCATATTTATAGACTTAAAAACATGGCATTAGTGGCTGAAAACTCGAAACAACCCTAAACGGCTCCGTGAGTGGCACCAACACCACGTACAGGACCAAACTTACTCATAGGAACTGATCATGTGATCACGGGACTCTCGGTTTGAGAATATGATGATAATTTGCATATTTCAAAACTTAGGCTAAAAAACATGACGTTAGCCGGTCAAAACTCGAAATAGCCCCCGAACGACCCCGTGAGGGGCGCCAACACCTCGCACGGGACAAATGAAACTCGTAGGAACTGACCTCGCGATCAAGGGACTCCGAGTTTGAGGATAAGACACTAATTAGAATATTTCTAGACTTATGCTTAAAAACATGCTAATAGTGGGTGAAAACTCGAAATAGCCCCCGAACGACCCCGTGAGTGGCACCAACACCTAACATGGGACCAATGTAACTCATAGGAACTAACACGCGATCACGGGACTCTCGGTTTGTAAATACAATAATATTTGCATGTTTATAGACTTAGGCTTAAAAACATGGCGTTAGTGGGTGAAAATCGAAACTTCCCCTGAACGGCCCCGTGAGTGGCACCAACACCTCGAACGGGACTATTGTTACTCGTATGAATTGATCGTGCGATCAATGAACACCCAATTTGGGAATACGATGGTAATTTGCATATTTCTAGACTTAAGCTTAAAAATATGGCGTTAGCGGGTAAAAACCGAAAATAACCCCCCGAACGACACCGTGATAGGCACCAGCACCTCGCACGGGGGCAATGTGACTCGTAGGAACTAATCGTGCAATCACGGGACCTTTGGTTTCAGAAAATGAGGATGATTTTCATATTTCCAGACTTGAGCTTTAAAACATGGCATTACCGTGTAAAAACCCAAAACTTCCTCCGAACGACACCGTGATAGGCACCAACACCTCGTACGGGACAAATGTAACTCGTACGAACTCACCACACGATCATAGGACACCCAGTTTGAGAATAAGACAATAATTTTAAAAGAGCAGGACTTATGCCAAACATGGCATTAGTGCGTGAAAACCCAAAACATCCCACAAACGGCTCCGTGAGTGGAACAAAGACCTTGTACGGGACCAACGTAACACGTAGGAACTGACTGTGTGATCAAGAGACTCCTAATTTGAGAATACGACGATAATTTGCATATTTCTAGACTTAGGCATCAAAACATAGCGTTAGTGGGTAAAGACTCGAAATAGCCCCCGAACCTCACCGTCAAAGGCACTAACACCTCGTACGAGACAAATGTAACTCGTAGGAACTTACCACGCGATCACGGAACTCCCAGTTTGAGAATATGGTGATAATTTAAAAATATCAGGACTTATGCAAAACATGGCGTTCTTGGGTGAAAACCCAAAACACCTCCCGAACGGCCCCGTGAGTGGCACTAATACCTCACACGAGACCAATTTAACTCGTAGGAGCTGACCACACGATCACGGGACTCTCGGTTTGCAAATACAATAGTATTTACATGTTTATAGACTTTAAAACATGGCATTAGAGGGTGAAAACTTAAAACAGCCCCGAACGACTCCTTGAGTGGCCTTAACATCTTGTACAAGACCAATGTTATTCCTGGGAACTGACCATATGATCACGGGACTCTCAGTTTGAGAATACGATGATAATTAACATATTTATAGACTTAGGCTTAAAAAGATGGCTTCAATGGGTGAAAACTCAAAACAGGCCCCGAACGGCCTCGTGAGTGTCACCAACACCTCGCACTGGACCAATGAAACTCGTAGGAACTGACGGTGTGATCATGGAACTTTCAATTTAAGAATACGATGATAATCTGCATATTTCAAGAATTAAGCTTAAAAATATGGCGTTAGCGGGTAAAAACCCAAAACATCCCTCGAACGGCTGAGTGGCACCAACACCACGCATGAGACCTATGTAACTCGTAGGAACTGACCGCGCGATCACGGGACTCTCGGTTTGATAAAATGATGATAGTTTGTATATTTCAAGACTTGGGGATAAAAGCATGGTGTTAGTGGGTGAAAACCCGAAAAAGCCCCTGAACGACCCAGTGAGTGGCACCAACACCTCTCACGGGACCAATGTAACTCGCAGGAACTTAACACATGATCACGGGACTCTCAGTTTGAGAATACGATGATAATTCAAAAATATCAGGACTTAAACGGCTCCATGAGTGGCACCAAAACCTCACACGAGACCAATGTAAGTAGTAGGAACTGACAGCGCGATCACGGGACTCCCGGATTGAGAGTTCGATGATATTTTAAAAATAGTAGGACTTCAGCAAAACATGGCGTTAGTGGGTAAAAACTCAAAATAGCCCCCGAACAACCCCATGAGTGGCACTAACACCTCGCACGGCACCAATGTAACTCGTAGGAAGTGACCGCGTGATCACGAAACTCCCAATTTGAGAATAGGATGATAATTTACATATTTTTAGACTTAGGCTTAAAAACATGGCATTAGCGGGTGAAAACTCGAAATATCCCCCAAACGACCCACTGAGTGGCGTCAACACCTCGTACGGGACCAATAAAACTCATAGGAACTGACCTCGCGATCACAGAACTCCCAGTTTGAGAATACAATGCTAATTTGCATATTTCTAGACTTAGGCTTAAAAACATGGTAATAGTGGGTGAAAACTCAAAATAGTCCCCGAACGACCCCGCGAGTGGCACCAACACCTCGTACAGGCCAATGTAACTCATAGGAACTAACCACGCGGCCATGGGTGTACCAGTTTAAGAATACGATTATAATTTGCATAGTTCTAGACTTAGGCATAAAAACATGGCGTTAGTGTGTGAAAATCGAAACTTCCCCCGAACGGCCCCATGAGTGGCACCAACACCTCGCATGGGACTATTGTTACTCGTATGAATTGATCGTGCGAACAATGAACACCCAATTTGGGAATACGATGATAATTTGCATATTTCTAGACTTAAGCTTAAAAATATGGCGTTAGCGGGTAAAAACCGAAAATAACCCCCCGAACGACACCGTGATAGGCACCAACACCTCGCACGGGGGCAATGTGACTCGTAGGAACTAATCGTACAATCACGGGACCTTTGGTTTCAGAAAATGAGGATGATTTTCATATTTCCAGACTTGAGCTTTAAAACATGGCATTACCATGTAAAAACCCAAAACTTCCTCCGAACGACACCGTGATAAGCACTAACACCTCGTACGGGACAAATGTAACTCGTAGGAACTTACCACGCGATCACAAGACACCCAGTTTCAGAATAAGACAATAATTTTAAAAGATCAGGACTTATGCCAAACATGGCGTTTGTGCGTCAAAACCCGAAACAGCCCACGAACGGCTCCGTGAGTGGCACCAAGACCTCGTGCGGGACCAATGTAACTACTAGGAACTGACTGCGTGATCACGAGACTCCCGATTTAAGAATACGATGATAATTTGCATATTTCTTGACTTAGGCATAAAAACATAGCATTAGTGGGTAAAAACCTGAAATAACCCCCGAACGGCACCGTCAAAGGCACCAACACCTCGTACGATACAAATGTAACTCGTACGAACTTACCATGTGATCATGGGATTCCAGGTTTGATAATACGATGATAAATTTAAAAATATCAGGACTTATGCAAAACATGTCGTTCTTGGGTGTAAACCCAAAACAACCCCCGAACGGCCCCGTGAGTGGCACCAACGACTTACACGGGACCAATTTAACTCGTAGGAACTGACTGCGCGATTACGGGACTCTCGGTTTTAGAATAGGACAATAATTTAAATATTTTTAGATTTAAAAACTTGGCATTAGTGGCTGAAAACTCGAAACAGCCCCGAACGGCTCCGTGAGTGGCACTAACACCTCGAACATGACCAAAGTTACTCGTAAGAACTAATCGTGTGATAACGGGTGAAAACTCAAAATAGTCCCCGAATGACCCCGCGAGTGGCACCAATACCTCGCACATGCCAATGTAACTCATAGGAACTAACCACGCGGTCACGGGAATACCTGTTTGAGAATACGATGATAATTTCCATATTCCTAGACTTAGGCTTAAAAACATGGCGTTGGCGGGTGAAAACTCGAAATAGCCCCCGAACGACCCCGTCAGTGGCGCCAACACCTCTCACATGACAAATGCAACTCATAAGAAATGACCTCGCGATCACGGGACTCCCAGTTTGAGAATAAGATTCTAATTTACATATTTCTAGACTTAGGCTTAAAAACATGGTAATAGTGGGTGAAATCTTGAAACAGCCCTCGAACGACCCCGTGAGTGGCACCAACACCTCGCACAGGACCAATGTAACTCATAGGAACTAACCACGCGATCACGGGAATCCTATTTTGAGAATACGACAGTAATTTGCATATTTCTAGACTTAGGCTTAAAAACATGGCATTAGTGGGTGAAAACCGAAACTACCCCCGAACGGCCCCGTGAGTGGCACCCACACCTCGTATGGGACTATTGTTACTCGTAGGAATTGAGCATGCGATCATGGAACTCCTCATTTGAAAATACGATGATAATTCGACAAGAGCGGGTAAAAACCCAAAATAGCCCCCGAACGACATCGTGATAGGCACCAACACCTCGTACGGGGACAATGTGACTCGTAGGAAATAACAACGCAATCACGGGACCTTTGATTTGAGAAAATGAGGATGATTTGCATATTTCTAGACATACACTTAAAAACATGGCGTTAGCATGTAAAAGCCCAAAACTGCCCCCGAACGGCACCGTGATAGGCACGAACACCTCATACGGGACAAATGTAACTCGTAGGAACTTACCACGCGATCACAGGACACCCAATTTGAGAATAAAACAATAACTTTAAAACATCAGGACTTATGCCAAACATGGCGTTAGTGCGTGAAAACCCGAAACAGCCCACGAATGGCACCAAGACCTCGTACGGGACCAATGTAACTCGTAGGAACTGACTGCGTGATCACGAGATTCCCTATTTGAGAATACCACGATATTTTTCATATTTTTAGACTTAGGCATAAAAACATAGCGTTAGTGGGTAAAAACCCAAAATAGCCCCCGAACGGCACCGTCAAAGGCACCAACACCTCGTACGAGACAAATGTAACTCGTAGGAAGTTACCACGCAATCACGGGACTCCCGGTTTGAGAAAATGATGACAATTTAAAAATATAAGGACTTATGCAAAACATGGCGTTCTTGGGTGAAAACCCAAAATTGCCCTCGAATGGCCACGTGAGTGGCACCAACACCTCATACGGGACCAATTTAACTCGTGGGAGATGACCATGCGATCACGGGACTCCCGATTTGAGAATACGACAATAATTTGCATATTTATAGACTTAAAAATAGGGCATTAGTGAGTGAAAACTTGAAACAGCCCCGAATGCCTCCGTGAGTGGCACTTACACCTCGTACAGGACCAAAGTTACTCGTAGGAACTGACCGTGCGATCACAGGACTCTCAGTTTGAGAATATGATGATAATTTGCATATTTAAAGACTTAGGCTTAAAAACCAGGCTTCACTGGTTGAAAACCCGAAATAGTCCCCGAACGGCCTCGTGAGTGTCACCAACACCTCGTAGGGGACCAATGTAACTCGTAGGAACTGAACGTGCGATCACGGAACTTACGGTTTGAGAAATCAATGATAATTTGCATATTTCTAGATTTAAGCATAAAAACATGGTGTTCGTACGTAAAAACCCATAATAGCCCTGGAATGGCCCCGTGAGTGGCACCAACACCACACACGGGACTAATGTAACTCGTAGGAACTGACCGCACGATCACGGGACTCTCGATTTGACAAAAGGATGACATTTTGTATATTTCTAGACTTAGGGATAAAAACATGGCGTTAGCGGGTGAAAAACCGAAATAGTCCCCGAACGGCCCCGTGAGTGGCACCAACACCTCGCACGGGACCAATGTAACTCATAGGAACTTATCGCATGATCACAGGACTCCCGATTTAAGAATACGATCATAATTACTAAATATCAGGACTTAAACGGCTCCATGAGTGGCACCAACACCTCGCACGAGACAAATGTTACTCGTAGGAACTGACCGCGTGATCACGGGACTCTCGAATTGAGAATACAACGATAATTTAAAAATATTAGGACTTAAGGAAAACATGGTGTTAGTGGGAAAAAACACAAAACAACCCCCGAACGACCCCGTGAGTGGCACTAACACCTCACACGGGACCAATGGAACTCATAGGAGCTGACCGCGCGGTCACGGGACACCCAATTTGAGAATAGGACGATAATTTACATATTTTTAGACGTAGGTTGAAAACATGGCGTTAGTGGGTGAAAACTCAAAATGCCCCTCAAATGACCCCGTGAGTGGCACAAACACCTCACATGGGACAAATGTAACTCAGAAGAACTGATCGCGCGATCACGGGACTCCCGGTTTGAGAATACAACGGTAATTTTCATATTTCTAGACTTGCGCTTGAAAACGTGGTTTTAGTGGGTGAAAACTCAAAACAGCCCCCGAACGATCCCGTGAGTGGCACCAACACTTTGCACGGAACCAATATAACTCATAGGAACTAATCATGCGATCACAGAAATCCCAATTTGAGAATACGATGATAATTTACTTATTTCTAGACTTAGGCTAAAAAATGTGGCGTTAGTGGTGAAAACTGAAACTTCACCCAAATGACCATGTGAGGGGCACCAACACCTTGCACGGGTCTAATGTAACTCGTCGAAACTGACCGTGCGATCAAAAAACTCCCAATTTGAGAATACGATGATAATTTTCATATTTCTAGACTTAAGCTTAAAAACATGGCGTTAGCGGGTAAAAACCCAAAACAGCCCCCGAACGGCCCTGTGAGGGGCACCAACACCTCGCACGGGGCCAATGTAACTCATAGGAATGATCACGCAATCACAGGACCTTTGGTTTGAGAAAACAAGGATGATTTTCATATTACTAGAATTAGGAAAAAAAACATAACGTTAGTGGGTAAAAACTCGAAATAGCCCCCGAACGACACCGTGATCGGCACCAACACCTTGTACGGGACCAATGTAACTGGTAGGAACTTACAACGCGATCACAGGACTCCCTATTTGAGAATACGACAATAATTTAAAAATACCAGGACTTATACAAACACATGGCATTAGTGGGTGAAAACCCGAACAACCCCCGAACGGCCCCGTGAGTGGCACCAACACCTCTGACGGGACCAATGTTACTCGTAGGAACTGATCGTGTGATCATGGGACTCTCGGTTTTAGAATTAAATAATAATTTGCATATTTCTAGACATACAAATGTGGCATTAGTGGGTGAAAACTCGAAACAGCCCCGAACGGCTCCGTGAGTGGCACTAACACCTTGTACAGGACAAATTTTACTCGTGGGAACTGACCCTATGATCACGAGACTTTCGGTTTGAGAATATGGGTGAAAATCCAAAACAGGCCTCGAACGGCCTCATGAGTGTCACCAATACCTTGCACGGGACCAATGTAACTCGTAGGAACTGAACGTGCGATCACGGAACTTACGGTTTCAGAATTCGATGATAATTTGCATATTTCTAGATTTAAGCATAAAAACATGGTTTTCGTGCGTAAAAACCCATAATAGCCCTAGAACGGCCCCGTGAGTGGCACCAACACCACACACGGGACCAATGTAACTCGTAGGAACTGACCGCACGATCACGGGACTCTCGTTTGACAAAATGATGACAGTTTGTATATTTTTAGACTTAGGGATAAAAGCATTGCTTTAGTGGGTGAAAATCCAAAATATCCCCCTAACGACTCCATGAGTGGCACCAACACCTCGCACAGGGCCAATGTAACTCCTAGGAACTTAACGCATGATCACGGGACTCCCGGTTTGAGAATACAACTATAATTCAAAAATATCAGGACTTAAACGGCTCCATGAGTGGCACCAACACCTCGCATGAGACCAATGTAACTCATACGAACTGATCGTGTGATCATGGGACTCCCGAATTGAGAGTACGATGATAATTTGAAAATATCAGGACTTCAGCAAAATATGGCGTTAGTAGGTAAAAACATGAAACAGCCCCCAAACGACCTCGTGAGTGGTACTAACACCTCGCACGGGACCAATGTAACTCGTAGGAGCTGACCGCGCCATCACGGGACTCCCAATTTGATAATAGGATGATAATTTACATATTTTTAGACTTAGGCTTAAAAACATGGCATTAGCGGGTGAAAACTCGAAATAGACCCTGAACGACCCCGTGAGTGGATCCAACACCTCGCATGGGACCAATGTAACTCATAGGAACTAACCACGCGATCATGGGAATCCCAGTTTGAGAATACGATGATAATTTGCATATTTCTAGACTTAGGATTAAAAGCATGGTGTTAGTGGGTGAAAATTGAAACTGCCGTTAAACGGCCCATTCAGTGGCACCAACACCTCGCAAGGGACTATTGTTACTCGTAGGAGTTGACCGTGTGATCACGACACACCCAATTTGAGAATACAATGAGTATTTGCATATTTCTAAACTTAATCTCAAAAAATGGCATTAGCGGGTAAAATCCCAAAACAGCCCCTGAACGGCACCATGATAGGCACCAACACCTCGCACGGGACCAATGTTACTCGTAGGAACTAACCGCGTAATCATGGGACCTTTGGTTTGAGAAAACGAGGATGATTTGAATATTTCAAGACTTGTGCTTAAAAATATGGTGTTAACGTGTAAAACCCCAAAACTGCCCCCGAATCGCACCGTGATAGGTACCAACACCTCATACGGGACAAATGTAACTCGTAGGAACTTACCACGCGATCACAAGACACCTAGTTTGAGAATAAGACAATAATTTTAAAAGATCATGACTTATGCCAAACATGGCGTTAGTGCGTGAAAACCCGAAACAGCCCACGAATGGCTCCTTGAGTGGCACCAAGACCTCGTACAGGACCAATGTAAATCGTAGGAACTGACCGCGTGATCACGAGACTCCCGATTTGAGAATACTATGATAATTTGCATATTTCTAGACTTAGGCATAAAACGATAGCGCTAGTGGGTAAAACTCAAAATAGCCCCCGAACGGCACCATCACAGGCACCAACACCTCTTACGAGACAAATGTAACTCGTAAGAACTTACCACGTGATCATGGGACTCCCAGTTTGAGAATTTGATCATAATTTAAAAATATCAGGACTTATGCAAAACATGGCGTTCTTGGGTGAAATCCCAAAATATCCCTGAACGGCCTCGTGAGTGGCACCAACACCTCACACTGGACCAATTTAACTCATAGGAGCTGACCGCGCGATCACGGGACTCCTGATTTCAGAATACAAAAATTATTTGCATATTTATAGACTTAAAAACATAGCATTAGTGGGTGAAAACTTGAAACAACCCCAAACGACTCCGTGACTAGCACCAACACCTTGTATAGGACCAAAGTTACTCGTAGGAATTGATCGTGCGATCACGGGACTCTCAGTTTGAGAATACGAGGATAATTCGCATATTTCAAGACTTAGGCTTAAAAACATGGCTTCAATGGTTGAAAACCCGAAACAGGCCCCGAACGGCCTCGTGAGTGTCACCAACACCTCGCACGGGACCAATGTAACTGGCAGGAACTGACCGTGCGATCACGGAACATACGTTTTGAGAATACGATGATAATTTGTATATTTCTAGACTTAAGCATAAAAACATGGCGTTCGTGGGTAAAAACCCATAACACCCTTCGAGCGGCCCCGTGAGCGGCACCAACACCACGTATGGGACCAACGTAACTCGTAGGAATTGACTGCGTGATCACGGGACTCTCAGTTTGTGAAAACGATGATAGTTTGTATACTTCTAGACTTAGGGATAAAAATATGGCGTTAGCGGGTGAAAACTTGAAATAGCCCCCGAACGGCCCCGTGAGTGTCACCAACACCTCGCACGGGACCAATGTGACTCGTAGGAACTTACCACATTATCACGGGACTCCCTGTTTGAGAATACGACGATAATTCAAAAATATCAAGACTTAAACGACTACATGAGTGGCACCAACACCTCACACGAGACTAATGTAACTCGTAGGAACTGACCGCGTGACAACGAGACTCCCGAATTAAGAATACGAAGATAATTTAAAGATATGAGGACTTCAGGAAAACATGGTGTTAGTGGGTAAAAACTCAAAACAACCCCCGAATGACCCCGTGAGTGGCACTAACACCTCGCACGGGACCAATGTAACTCGTAGGAGTTGATTGCGCGATCAGGGGAGATCCATTTCTAAATAAGATGACAATTTACATATTTTTAGATATAGGTTTAAAAACATGGCGTTAGTGGGTGAAAACTCCAAACATCCCCGAACGACCCTGTGCGTGGTGCAAACACCTCGAACAGGACAAATGTAACTCATAGGAACTGACCGCGCGATCATGGGACTCCCAGTTTGAAAATATGACGTTAATTTGCATATTTCTAGACTTAGGCTTGAAAACATGGTGTTAGTGGGTGAAAACTAGAAATATCCCCCAAACGACCCCGTGAGTGGCACCAACACCTCGCACGGGACCAATGTAACTCGTAGGAACTAATCACGTGATCAAGGGAATCCCAATTTGAGAATACGAAGATAATTTGCATATTTCTAGACTTAGGATTAAAAACATGGCGTTAGTTGGTGAAAACCGAAACTTCACCCGAACGACCCCATGAGGGGCACCAACACCTCGCACGGGTCTAATGTAACTCGTAGGAACTGAATGCACAATCACGGGACTCTCAATTTGAGAAAATGATGATAGTTTTTATATTTCAACACGTAGCGATAAAAACATGGTGTTAGTGGGTGAAAGTCTGAAATATCCCCCGAACGACCCCGTTAGTGGCATAAACACCTCGCACAAGACTAATGTAACCCGTAGGCACTTAACCCAGGATCATGGGACTCCCGATTGGAGAATAAAACTATAATTCAAAAATATCAGGACTTAAACAGCTCCATGTGTGTCACCAACACCTCGCGCGAGAACACTGTAACTCGTAGGAACTGACCGCACGATCACGGGACTCCCGAATTCAGAGTACGTTGATAATTTAAAAATATCAGGACTTCAGCAAAACATGGGGTTAGTGGGTAAAAACTCGAAATAGCCCCCGAACGACCCCGTGAGTGGCACTAACACCTCGCACGGGACCAATGAAACTCATAGGAGCTGACCGCGCGATTACGGGACTCCCAATTTGAGAATAGGATGATATTTTATATATTTTTAGACTTGGGTTTTAAAACATGACGTTAGCGGGTGAAAACCCAAAATAGACCCCAAATGACCCCATGAGTGGCTCCAACACCTCGTACGGGACCAATGTAACTCATAAGAACTAACCACGTGATCACGGGAATCCCAGTTTGAGAATACGATGATAATTTGCATATTTCTAGACTTAGGCTTAAAAACATGGTGTTAGTGGGTGAAAACAAAAGCTGCCTCGAAACGGCCCCATGAGTGGCACCAACACCCCGCAAGGGACTATTGTTACTCGTAGGAATTGACCGTGCAATCACGGAACACCCAAATTAAGAATACGATGATAATTAGCATATTTCTAAACTTAAGCTTAAAAATATGGCGTTAGCGGGTAAAAACCAAAAATAGCCCCCGAACGGCACCGTGATAGGCACCAACACCTCGCACGGGGGCAATGTGACTCGTAGGAACTAATCGTGCAATCACGGGACCTTTGGTTTCAGAAAATGAGGATGATTTTCATATTTCCAGACTTGAGCTTTAAAACATGGCATTACCGTGTAAAAACCCAAAACTTCCTTCGAACGACACCGTGATAGGCACCAACACCTCGTACGGGACATATGTAACTCGTAGGAACTTTCCACGCGATCATAAGACACCTAGTTTGAGAATAAGACAATAATTTTAAAAGATCACGACTTATGCCAAATATGGCGTTAGTGCGTGAAAACCCGAAATAGCCAACGAACCGCTCCGTGAGTGGCACTAAGACCTCGTACAGGACCAATGTAACTCATAGGAACTGACCGCGTGATCACGGGACTCCCGATTTGAGAATACGATGATAATTAGCACATTTCTAGAGTTAGGCATAAAAAGATAGCGTTAGTGGGTAAAAACTCGAAATAGCCCCCGAACGGCACCGTCAAAGGCACAACACCTCGTACGAGACAAATGTAACTGTAGTAACTTACCACGTGACCATGGGACTACCGATTTGAGAATACGATGATAATTTAAAAATATAAGGACTTACGCAAAACATGGCGTTCTCGGGTGAAAACCCAAAATAACCCCCGAACGGCCCCGTGAGGTGCACTAATAACTCACACTGGACCAATTTAACTCATAGGAGCTGACCGCGCGATCACTGAACTCCAGATTTTAGAATATGAAATTAATTTGCATATTTATAGACTTAAAAAAATGGCATTAGTGGGTGAAATCTCAAAACATCCCCGAACGGCTCCGTGAGTGGCACTAACACCTCGTACAGGACCAAAGTTACTCGTAGGAACTAATCGTACTATCACGGGACTCTCGATTTAAGAATACGACGATAATTTGCATATTTCAAGACTTAGCATTAAAAACATGTCTTCAATGGTTGAAAACTCGAAATAGGCCCCGAACGGCCTCGTGAGTGTCACCAGCACCTCGCACGGGACCAATGTAACTCGCTGGAACTGACCATGCATCACGGAACTTACGGTTTGAGAATACAATGATAATTTTCATATTTCTAGACTTAAGCATAAAAACATGGCATTCGTGGGTAACAACTCTTCGAATGACCCTGTGAATGGCACCAACACCACGCATGGGACGAATGTAACTCGTAGGAACTGACCGCGCGATCACGGGACTCTCGGTTTGAGAAAATGATGATAGTTTTTATATTTCTATACTTTGGGATAAAAACATAACGTTAGCGGGTGAAAACTTGAAATAGCCCCCGAATGTCCCCGTGAGTGTCACCAACACCTCGCATGGGACCAATGTAACTCGTAGGAACATACCACATGATCTCGGGACTCCCGATTTGAGAAGACGATGATAATTCAAAAATATTAAGACTTAAACGGCTATATGAGTGTCACCAACATCTCGTACGATACCAATGTAACTCATAGGAATTGACCGCGTGATTACGGGACTCCCAAATTAAGAATACGATGACAATTTAAAGATATTAGGACTTAAGCAAAACATGTCGTTAGTGGGTAAAAACTCAAAACAACCCCCGAATGACCCCATGAGTGGCACTAACACCTCGCATGGGACCAATGTAACTCGTAGGAGCTAAACGCGCGATCAGGGGACACCCAATTTCAAAATAGGATGATAATTTACATATTTTTAGATATGGGTTTAAAAACATGGCGTTAGTGGGTGAAAACTTGAAACAACCCATGATCGACCCCGTGCGTGGCGCAAACACCTCGAATGGGAAAAATGTAACTCATAGGAACTGACCGTGCGATCACAGGACTCCCGGTTGGAGAATATGACGATAATTTACATATTTCTAGATTTAGTCTTAAAAACATGGTGTTAGTGGGTGAAAACTCGAAACAACCCCCGAACGATCCCGTGAGTGGCACCAACACCTCGCAGGGGACCAATGTAACTCATAGGAACTAATTATGCGATCAAGGGAATCCTAATTTGAGAATATGATGATAATTTGCATATTTCTAGACTTAGGCTTAAAAACATGGCGTTAGTTGGTGAAAACCGAAACTTCACCCGAACGACCCTGTGAGGGGCACTAACACCTCACACGGGTCTAATGTAACTCGTAGGAACTGACTGTGCCATCACAAAACTTCTAGTTTGAGAATACGATGATAATTTTCATAATTCTAGACTTAAGCTTAAAAACATGGTGTTAGCTGGTAAAAAACCAAAACAGTCGTCGAACGGCCCCGTGAGTGGCACCAACACCTCGCACGGGGTCAATGTAACTCGTAGGAAATGATCGCGCAATCACGGGACCTTTGGTTTTAAAAAATAAGGATGATTTGCATATTTGTAGACTTAGGCATAAAAACATAACGTTAGTGGGTAAAAACTCGAAATAGCCCGCGAAAGGCACCGTGAGTGGCACCAACACCTTGTACGGGACAAATGTAACTCGTAGGAACTTACAACGCAATCATAGTACTCCCTATTTGAGAATGCGACAATAATTTAAAAATATCAAGACTTATGCAAAACATGGTATTAGTGGATGAAAACCCGAATAGCCCCTGAACGGCCCCGTGAGTGGCACCAACACCTAGCACGGGACCAATGTTACTTGTAGAAACTGACTGCACGATCACGGGACTCCGGTTTGAGAATACGACAATAATTTACATATTTCTAGACTCAAAAACATGTCCTTAGTGGGTGAAAACTGGAAATAAACCCCAAACAGCTCCGTGAGTGGCGTTAACACCTCGCACGGGACCAATGTTTTATGTAGGAACTGACCGTACGATCACGGGACTCCCGATTTAAGAATATGATGATAATTTGCATATTTCTAGGCTTAGGCTTTAAAACAATTCCGTTAGAGGGTGAAAACTCAAAATAGCCCTCGAACGACCCCGTGAGTGGCACCAACACCTCGCATGGGACCAATGTAACTCGCAGAAACTGACCGCGTGATAATGGGACTCCCAGTTTAAGAATATGACGATTATTTCCATATTTCTATACTTAGGCTTGAAAACATGGCGTCAATGGGTGAAAGCCCGAAACAGGCCCCGAGCGGCCCCGTGAGTGGCACGAACACCTCACACTGGATGAATTTAACTCGTAGCAGTTGACCGCACGATCACAGGACTCTCAGTTTTAGAATACAAAAATAATTTGTATATTTATAGACTTAAAAACATGGCATTAGTGGGTAAAAACTCGAAACAGCCTCGAACGGCTTCGTGAGTGGCACTAAAACCTCGTACAGGACCAAAGTTACTCGTAGGATCTGACCGTGCGTTCACGGGACTCTCGGTTTGAGAATGCGATGATAATTTGCATATTTCAAGACACAGGCCTAAAAACATGGCTCAATGGTTGAAAACCCAAAACAGGCCCTGAACGGCCTCGTGAGTGTCACCAATACCTCGCACGTGACCAATGTAACTGGCAAGAACTGACCATGCGATCACGAAACTTATGGTTTGATAAGAAGATGATAATTTGTATATTTTTAGACTGAAGCATAAAAACATGGCGTTCCTGGGTAAAAGCCCATAACAGCCCTTCGAACGGCCCCGTGAGTGGTACCAACACCACGCACGGGACTAATGTAACTCATAGGAACTGACCGCGCGATCACGGGACTCTCGGTTTGAGAAAACGATGATAGTTTGTATATTTCTAGACTTGGGGATGAAAACATGGCATTAGCGGGTGAAAACTTAAAATAGCCCCCGAACGTCCCCGTGAGTGTCACCAACACATCGTACGGGACCAATGTAACTCGTAGGAACTTACCACATGATCACGGGACTCCCGATTTGAGAATACGACGATAATTCAAAAATATCAAGACATAAACGACTACATGAGTGGCACCAACACCTCGCATGAGACCAATGTAACTCGTAGGAACTGACCGTGTGATCATGGGACTCCTGAATTAAGAATACGACGATAATTTAAAGGTATCAGGACTTAGGTAAAACATGGAGTTAGTGGGTAAAGACTCAAAACAACCCCCGAATGACCCCGTGAGTGGCACTAACACCTCGCACGGGACCAATGTAACTCGTAGGAGCTGAACACGTGATCAGGGGACACCCAATTTCAGAATAGGACGATAATTTACACATTTTCTGATATAGGTTTAAAAACATAGCGTTAGTGGGTGAAAACTTGAAACAACCCCCGAACGACCCCGTGTGTGGCACATACACCTCGAACGGGACAAATGTAACTCATAAGAACTGACCGCGCGATCACGGGACTCTTAATTTAAGAATATGATGGTAATTTGCTTATTTCAAGATTTAGGCTTGAAAACATGGTGTTAGTGGGTGAAAACTCGAAACAGCCCCCGAACGGCCCTGTGAGTGGCACGAACACCTCGTACGGGGCCAATGTAATTCATAGTAACTAATCAGGTGATCAAGGGAATCCCAATTTGAGAATAGGATGATAATTTGCATATTTCTAGACTTAGGCTTAAAAACATGGTGTTAGTTGGTGAAAACCGAAACTTCACCCGAACGACCCCGTGAGGGGCACCAACACCTCGCACGGGTCTAATGTAACTCGTAGGAACTGACCGTGTGATCACAAAACTTACAGATTGAGAATATGATGATAATTTTCATATTTCTAGACTTAAGGTTAAAAACATGGCGTTAGTCGATAAAAACCCAAAACAGCCGTCGAACGGCCCCGTTAGTGGCACCAACACCTCGCATGGGGCCAATGTAACTCGTAGGAAATGATCGTGCAATCACGGGATCTTTGGTTTTAAAAAAAAGGATGATTTGCATATTTTTAGACTTAGGCATAAAAACATAACGTTAGTGGGTAAAAACCCGAAATAGCCCCCGAACGGCACCGTGGTCGGCACCAACACCTTGTACGGGACCAATGTAATTTATAGTAACTTACAACGTGATCACAGTACTCCTTATTTGAGATACGATAATAATTTAAAAATATCAGGACTTATGCGAAACATGGTGTTAGTGGTTGAAATCCCGAATGGCCCAATGAGTGGCACCAACAGCTCGCACGAGACCAATGTTACTTGTAGAAACTGACTGCATGATCACGGGACTCCGGTTTGAGAATACGACAAAAATTTGCATATTTCTAGACTTAAAAACATGTCCTTAGTGGGTGAAAATTGGAAATGGACCCCGAACAGCTCCGTGAGTGGCACTAACACCTCGTACGGGACCGATGTTTTATGTAGGAACTGAACGCACGATCATGGGACTCCTGATTCGAGAATATGATGATAATTTGCATATTTCTAGATGTAGGCTTAAAAACATGTCGTTAGAGGGTGAAAACGCGAAATAGCCCTCGAACGACCCTGTGAGTGGCACCAACACCTCGCATGGGAACAATGTAACTTGCAGAAACTGACTGCGCGATCACCGAACTCCCAGTTTGAGAATATGACAACAATTTCCATATTTGTATACTTAGGCTTGAAAACATAGTGTCAATGGGTGAAAACCTGAAACAAGCCCCGAATGACCCTGTGAGTGGCACCAACACCTCACACTGGACCAATTTAACTCGTAGGAACTAACCGTGTGATCACAGAACTTTCGATTTGAGAATACGATGTTAATTTGCATTTTTCTAAACTAAATATTAAAAACATGGCGTTAGCTGGTAAAAACCCAAAAATAGCCCCCGAACGGCCTCGTGAGTGGCACTAACACCTCGCACGGGACCAATGTAACGCGTAGGAACTGATTGCGCGATCACGGGACTATCAGTTTGAGAAAATGATGATTATTTGCATATTTCTAGGCTTAGGCATATAAACATAGTGTTACTGGGTAAAAACTCGAAACAGCCCCGAACGGCCCCGAGATAGGCACCAACATCTCGCACGGGACCAATGTAGTGCATAGGAACATGCCACATGATCACAAGACTCCTGGTTTGAGAATAGGACAATAATTTTCATATTTCTATACTTAGGCTTAAAAACAGGGTGTTAGTGGGTGAAAATCCAAAACAACCCCCAAACGACCCTATGAGTGGCACCAACACCTCTCACAAGACCAATGTAACACGTAGGAACTCACATCATGATCACGGGACTCCTAGTTTGAGAATATGATGATAATTTGCATATTTTTTGACTTAGCCTTAAAAACTTGGCATTAGTGTGTGAAAACTCGAAACATCCCCCGAACGACCCCGTGAGTGGCACCAATACCGTGCACGGGACCAATGTAACTCATAGAAACTGACTGTGCGATCACGAGACTCCCATTTTAAGAATACAATGATAATTTGCATATTTCTAGACTTAGGCTTAAAAACATGGCGTTAATGGGTGAAAACCTTAAACAGGACCCAAATGGGCCCGTGAGTGGCACCAACACCTCGTACGGGACCAATGTAAGTCATAGGAACTGACCACGTGATCATGGGACTCCCAGTTTAAGAAGATGATGATAATTTTCATGTTTCTAAATATTCTTAAAAGCATGGCGCTAGTGGGTGAAAAGTCCAAACAACCCTCGAACGACCCCGTGAGTGGCACGAACACCTCGCACGGGACCAATGTAACTCGTAGGAACTGACTGCGCGATCACGGGACTCTCAGCTTGAGAATACAACGATAACTAGCATATTTCTTAACATAGGCTTAAAAATATGGCATCAAGGGTGAAAACCCAAAACAGCTCCCGAATGGGCCCATCAGTGGCACCAACACCTCACACGGGACGAATGTAACACGTAGGAACTTACCGTGCAATCACAAAACTTCCGGTTTGAGAATACCATGATAATTTGCAAATTTTATGGACTTAGGCTTAAAAGCATTGCGTCAATGGGTGTAAACCCAAAACCGTCCCCAAACGGCCCCGTGAGTGACACCAACACCTCGCACGGGACCA
The DNA here is from genome assembly GCA_949130495.1 of Sambucus nigra. Taxonomy (NCBI): domain Eukaryota; kingdom Viridiplantae; phylum Streptophyta; class Magnoliopsida; order Dipsacales; family Adoxaceae; genus Sambucus; species Sambucus nigra. Next base: position 251,677,561 of record OX422209.1, read on the forward strand.
ATGTAACTCATAGGAAGTGACCTTGGGATCATGAAACTTTCGATTTGAGAATACGATGATAATTTTCATATTTCTAGACTAAAGCGTAAAACCCTAACATTAGCAGATAAAAACCCAAAACATCCCCCGAACGGTCCCGTGAGTGGCACCAACACCTCGTACAGGACCAATGTAACTCGTAGGAACTTACCACGTGATCACATGTCTCTCAGTTTGAGAATACGACAATAATTTTAAAACATCAAGAATTATGCAAAACATGGCGTTAGTGCGTGAAAACTCGAAACAGCCCTCGAATGGCCCTGTGAGTGGCACCAACACCTCGCACAGGACCAATGTAACTGGTAAGAACTGACCGCGCGATCACAGGACTCTCGCTTTGAGAAAATGATGACAATTTGCGTATTTATAGACTTAGGCATAAAAACATAGTGTTAGTTGGTAAAAACCCAAAGCATCCCCGTGATAGGCCCCAACACATCGCACGTGACCAATATAACTCGTAATAACTTATCACGCGATCACGGGACTCCCGATTTAACAATATGGCGATAATTTGAATATTTCTAGACTTAGACTTAAAAATAAGGCATTGGTGGGTAAAAACCTGAAACAGACGCCAAATGTCCCTGTGAGTGGCACAAACACCTCGCACGGGACCAGTGTAACTCGTAGGAACTGACCACTCAATTACAAGACTCTTGGTTTGAGAAAATGATGATAATTTGCATAGTTTTAGGGTTGAACTTAAAAACATGGTGTTAGTGGGAGTAAACTCGAAACATCCCCCGAACGACCCTGTGAGTGGCACCAACACCGTGCACGGAACAATTGTAACTGATAGAAACTAACCGCGCAATCAAGGGACTCCCTGTTTGAGAAGACGACGATAATTTGCATATTTCTAAAGTTTGGCTTAAAAACATGGCGTTAATGGGTGAAAATGTGAAACAGGCCCTGAACGGCCCCGTGAGTGCCACCAACACCTTGCACGAGACCAATGTAAGTCGTAAGAACTGATCGCACGATCACGGGACTCCCAATTTCAGAAGACAATGATAATTTGCATATTTCTAGACTTATGCTTAAAAATATGGCGTTACTTGGTGAAAACTCAAAACTGGCCCCGAACATCCTATGAGTTGCACCAACTCTTGGACGGGACCAATGTAACTCATAGGAACTTATCGCATCATCATGGGACTCCCGGTTTGAGAATCTGATCATAATTTGCATATTTTTAGACTTAGGCTTAAAAACATGATGTTAGTGGGTGAAAACTCAAAACATCCCCCGAAAGGCTCCGTGAGTGGCACTAACACCTCTCAGAGGACCAATATAACTCATAGGAACTGACCGCGCGATCACGGGACTCCGGGATTGAGAATACAATGATAATTTGCATATTTCTAGCCTTTGGCTTAAAAATAAGGTGTTAGTGGGTGAAAACTCGAAATAGCCCCGAACGACCCCGTGAGTGGCACCAACACCTCACACGGGACCAATGTAACTCGTAGGAACTAACAGCGTGATCACGGAACTCTCGGTTTGAGAAAATGACGATAATTTGCATATTTCTAGACTTAGGCTTAAAAGCATGGAGTTAGTGGGTGAAAACCAAAAACATCCCCCGAACGTCCCCGTGAGTGGCACTAACACCTCGCACGGGACCAATGTAAGTCGTAGGAACTGACTGCATAATAACAGGACTCCCGGTTTAAGAATACGATGATAATTTGCATATTTCAAGACTTAGGCTTAAAAACATGGTGTTAGTGGGTGAAAACTCGAGACAAACCCCTAATGACTGTGTCAGTGGCACCAACACCTCGCACGGGACCAATGTAACACGTAGAAACTGACCGCGCGATCATGAGACTCCCGATTTGAGAATACGATGATAGTTTGCTTAATTTTAGGCTTAGGCTTAAAAACATGGCGTTAGTGGTTCAAAACCCGAAACATTCCCCCAACGGCCCCGTGAGTGGCACCAACACCTCGCACGGGACCAATGTAACTCGTAGGAACTGACCGCGTGATCACGGGACTCCCAATTTGAGAAATCAATGATAATTTTCATATTTCTGGACTTAGGCTTAAAAATATGGTGTTACTGGGTAAAAACCCAAAACGAACCCGGAACAGCCCCATGATAGGCACTAACACCTCGTAAGGGACTAATTTAACTCGTAGAAACTTTGCACGCGATCATGGGACTCCTGATTTTAAGATTACAACTATAATTTAAAAATATCAAGACTTAAGCAAAACATGGCGTTAGTGGGTGAAAACCCAAAACATCCCCCGAACGGCCCCGTGAGTGGCACCAACACCTTGTATGGGACCAATGTAACTCGTAGGAACTGATCGCACGATCATGGGACTCTCGATTTGAGAATACGATGATAGTTTGTTGATTTTTAAGCTTAGGCTTAAAAACTTGGCGTTAGTGGGTGAAAACCCGAAACATTCCCCCAACGGCCCCGTGAGTGGCCCCAAGACCTCGCACGGAACCAATGTAACTCGTAGGAACTGATCGCATGATCACGGGACTCCCAATTTGATAAAATGACTATAATTTGCATATTTGAAGACTTAGGCTTAAAAATATGGCGTTATTGGCTGAAAATTCGAGACAGACCCCGAATGGCTGTGTCAATGGCACCAACACCTCGTGTGGGACCAATGTAACATGTAGGAACAATTAGCGTGATCACAAGACTCCCAAATTATGAATACGATGGTAATTTGCATATTTATAAACTTAGGCTTAAAAACATGGCGTTAGTCGGTGAAAACTCAAAACATCCCCCGAATGGACCGGTATGTGGCACCAACACCTCGCACGGGACCAATTTAACTCCTAGGACTTGACCGCGCAATCATGGGACTCCCGGTTTGAGAATATGATGATAATTTTCATATTTCTAAACTTAGGGATAAAAACATGGCATTAGTGGGTGAAAACCTGAAATAGCCCCCGAACGGCTCCGTGATTGGCACCAACTCTTGGCACGGGACCAATGTAACTCGTAGGAACTGACCGCGATATTATGGGACTCCCTATTTGAGAATACGATGATATTTTAAAAATATCAAGACTTAAGGAAAAAATGGTGTTAGTGGGTGAAAACCCGAAACAGCCCCAGAACGGCCCCATGAGTGGCACTAACACCTCGCATGGGACCATTGTAACTCTTAGGAACTGACAACGTGATCACGGGACTGCCTATTTGAGAATATGATGAAAATTTGAATATTTCTAGACATAGGGATAAAAAATGGCATACATGGGTGAAAACTTGAAACAGAGCCCGAACGGCCCTATGAGTGGCACCACCACCTCGAACGGAATCAATTCTTCCCGCAGGAACTGACCGCGCGATCACAAGACTCCTGATTTGTGAATACGATGATAATTTTCATATTTCTAGACTTAGGCTTAAAGACACGACGTTAGTGGGCAAAAACCCGATACAACCCCCGAACGCCTCTGTGAGTGGCACCAACTCCTGGCATGGGACCAATGGAACTCGTAGAAATTGACCGCGCGATTGTAGGACTCCCGGTTTGAGAAAATGATGACAATTTGTATATTTCTAGACTTAGGCATTAAAGCATAGCGTTAGTGGGTAAAAACTCGAAACAACCCCCAAATGGCCCCGTGATAGGCACCAACACCTCGCACGAGACTAATGTAACTCGTAGGAACTTACCACGCAATCACGGGACTCCCAGTTTACGAATACGAGGATAATTTAAAAATATTAGGACTTAAGCAAAACATGGCATTAGTGGGTGAAAACTCAAAACAGCCCTCAGACGGCCCCGTGAGTGGCACCAACACCTTGCACGGGACCAATATAACTCGTAGTAACTGACCGCGCGATTACGGGACTCCCAGTTTGAGAATACGACGATAATTTGCATATTTTTATACTCAGGCTTAAAAACAAGGTGTTAGTGAGTGAAACAGACCCCGAACGACCCTATGAGTGGCACCAAGACCTCACAAGGGACTAATGTAACTCGTAGAAATTGACCGCGCGATCACGGGACTCCCAGTTTAAGAATACAATAATTTGCATATTTCTAGACTTAGGCTTAAAAACATGGCGTTACTGGGTGAAAAATCAAAACAGTCCCCCAACGACCCCGTGAGTAACCTCAACACCCGTAACAGGCCCCGAACGGTCCTGTGAGTGGAACCAACACCTCGCACAGGACCAATGTATCTTATAGGAACTGACCACGCGATCGCGGGACTCCTAGTTTGAGAAAATGACGATAATTTCCATATTTCTAGACAAACATAGCGTTAGTGGGTAAAAATCCGAAATAGCCCACGAACGACCCCATGATAGGCACTAACACCTCGTATGGGACCAGTTTAACTCGTATGAACTTTGCACGCCATCACGGGACTCCCAGTTTAATATTACGACTATAATTTAAAAATATCAGGACTTAAGCAAAACATGGCGTTACTGGATGAAAACCCAAAACATCCCCCGAACGGCCCTGTGAGTGGCACCAACACCTCGTACGGGACCAATGTAACTCATAGGAACTAACCGCATGATCACGGTACTCTTGATTTGAGAATACGATAATAATTTATGTATTTCAAGACTTAGGCTTAAAAACATGGTGTTAGTGGGTGAAAACCCGAGACATACCCCGAATGGTTGTTTTAGTGGTACCAACACCTCGCCCGGGACCAAGGTAACATGTAGGAACTGCCCCTGTGATCACGGGACTCCTGATTTGAGATACGGTGAAAATTTTCATATTTCTAAACTTAGTATTAAAAACATGGCGTTAGGGGGTGAAAACTCGAAACAGCCCCCAAACGGATCCGTCAGTGGTACTAACACCTTGCAGGGGACCAATTTAACTCGTAGGAACTGACCGGGCGATCACGGGACTACTGGTTTGAGAATACGATGACAATTTGGGTATTTCTATACTTAGGCATAAAAACATGGCTTTAGTGGGTGAAAACCCTAAATAGCCCCGAATGGCTCCGTGACTGGCACCAACTCCTGTCAAGGGACCAATGTAACTCTTAGGAACCGGCTGTGCGATCACGGGACTCCTAATTTGAGAATACAATGATAATTTGAATATTTCTAGACATAGTTTTAAAAATATGGCATTCGTCGGTGAAAACTCCATATAGAGCCCGGACGGCCCTATGAGTGGCACCACCACCTCGAACGAGATCGATTTTCTCGCAGGAACTGTCGCGTGATCACAGGACTCCTGATTTGAGAATACGACGATAATTTGCATATTTCTAGACTTAGGCTTAAAGACATGGCGTAAGTGGGTTAAACCCCAAAATAGCCCCCGAACGGCTCCGTGATTGGCACGGGACCAATGTAACTCGTCGAAACTAATCGCACGATTGCGGGACTTTCGGTTTGACAAAATAACGATAATTATTATATTTTTAGACCTAGGCATAAAAACATAGCGTTAGTGGGTAAAAACCAGAAACAACCCCCGAACGGCCCCGTGATAGGCAACAACACCTCGCACGAGAGCAATATAACTCGTAGGAACTTACCACCTGATCACGGGACTCCTAGTTTAAGAATATGAAGATAATTAAAAAATATCAGGACTTAAGAAAAACATGGCGTTAGTGGGTGAAAACCCAAAACAACCCCTGGACGACCCCATGAGTGGCATCAACACCTCGCGCGGGACCAATGTAACTCGTAGTAACTGACCGCGCGTGTGGCAAACCGAATATAATTATGATAAATTATGTTTAAATCATGATTGGCTTATGTGATATGGATAATATGTTATTAATATATATAATGTTAAGTCATTATATTTAGTCTAATCCTAGGGCCATAAAGCACGAAATATTGAATTAGTTACAAATGTAAAATTTTGAAGTTTTCGGTAGGAATGTTCAAGTTTAAGACTATTTTTGACCTTTATGACATAACATTTGACTTGAGGTATAAACTAGATAATTGTAAATATATGAGTTAGGTTTTTCACACAACAAACGGTCCATCTAATGGACATCCGAGTGGGAAGATATTGTCTTTTTATGAACAGGGGCTAAAGTAGTCATTTAGCCTTAAATGATATTTTGTTTTATATGATGCCACATGTTAAAAATTGATTGGTTGGAGGTGGAGGTTCTCTTGGCCGACTTAAAACCTTCATATTTCCTCCTTTCGTCAGCAAACTCGGTTTGGGAGAGTTTTAAGTTGAGGAAAAACAATTGTGCGGGTTAGGAAGAAGAAAGTGAGGAGAAACATTCAAAAAAATTCATAGAAAATTACGTAAAAGCCCTTAAGGTAATTCCAACCATGAATATTGTTATTTTTCTTGCATTTTTTATTTATATGATATAAATACTTGATTTTGTATTGACCTTTCATGATTGGGTGCATATGTATGGATATATGCAAGTTTAAGGTAAGTTGAATGTACAAAACCCTAAAATTCCTTTGTTTAAAAACTTTGTCTATTCAAACTTCCATATATTTTTTTATACTTACTGGAATTGATTTATTCCAATTGGAGATTAAACTTGACTCATATATGTATGACATATCCAAAAATCACGTGAAAATACCAAGAAATGAGTCTTTGGTGAGATTTTGAAGTTCAGGCATGAAATCTTCCCTAAGGGTGAAAGTATGCCCGCCACGTGTTCGGTGTTTTGCTTGACAGAGCAAACGAACCTTAAAAATTATGAAACTTTAATTTTGTATTTTTCAATATGTTTACTTATGTTGGGTGAAATATCATATAAATTTATGACTTATAATATTATGAAAATTCCTGGAAGTTGAATGAACAATAAAGGAGCCTATAGGGCAGATTTGTTATGTGGTAAAGAAATGGGCATATCTTGCCCTAGGAAACTTGAAATATCGCACCATCTTTTGTATTGGAATCCTAAAATGATAAGGATTGTATTACAAAGAATAAATTAATGTATATTTGGTCTATGATTTGGATATGTTAAATATATTAACATGGATTTGGATGGAACTTCACTTGTGATAAATTATTTGAATGGAATCATGTGATGCTTATGGATTGAATTATGTTTAAATCATTCTTTGGATTATTGATATTATTATGATGATACTAATTTTTTAAGAATGATAGGAAGGGAAGAAGAGATGATTGAACAAGTACCAAGTAAAGGCAAGGGAAAAGCCAGTTAAATTATCAAGGGGAGTGTACTTATGATTGTTCATATATAGATATGAAAATGATATGTTGGATTTGAATATAGCTTTAAGAGAGGATTTGTTTGAATACTTCGGTATTCAGGATTTGTTTGGATATTCAAATATCCAGGATTTCTTATTTCCAATGGGAAAAATTATTTGGCTCTTATGATCCAGGATTTGTTATTGACAATAGGCAGAATTATTTGGATGTTATGATCCAGGATTTGTTATTGCCAATGGGCAGATTTATTTGGATCTTATGATCCAGGATTTGTTATTGCCAATGGGAAGAATTATTTGGGTCTTATGATCCAGGATTTGTTATTGCCAATGGGCAGAATTATTTGGATCTTATGATCCAGGATTTGTTATTGCCAATGGGCAGGATTGTTCGAATTTTATATCCACCGATTCGATATAGAATTGGTATTTCATTGCAGGTAAGGAGTACCTCACTAAGCTAAATTCTTACGGTTTGTATTTTAACAATTTTAGGTTTGTACACTGCCAGCTATGATACCATATGATCGGTAACTTTGAGAGTTGCACCGTTGGAGAGAGCTGGGATTTAAATATGGGGATTTTGTCATTGTCACACTGAATGTTTTAATATACTCACACATTGTATATATTGAGTTAGCAGGGATTGATTTGATGATTGTAATATTTAATCATAGTATTGTATGTCCACTTAATTATGACTCTGATATTGATTTTGTTATGGTACAAGAGTAATATTATGTTGATTATGCACATTATGTAGTAAAATATGGATAGCTGAATTATATTTCCAATGGTCTCAAGATTATGATTTAATTATTCTAATAATAAACGATTAGTGTGCATATTGGGTTTGGGGTGTGACAATTAGTGGTATCAGAGCGTGGTTATTAATTCTTTACGTGTGTGACGGTTAGATGGAAGTATTGAGTTGATTTAATATTTTATAATTGTTTATGTACTAACCAATAGTTTAGTATTATAAACTGTTTATATTGGTTGTTAGAACTTTGTGGTATTACAGATAATTCCGGATGGAACCTAGGAATGGACAACATAGAGAAGAGGGAGTAGCTTCTCGTATAGATAATACTGAAGTAGAGTAGAGCGTTGCTGAAGGGCTAGAGAGTAGGAGTAGCCTACAGAGATGCAAATAATGGCACAAGCAATATTGAGGATGGCAGAACAATAGGAAAGAAATATGGCATTAATGGCAGAGCAACAGGCTAGATTTCTAGAATCAAAGGATGTGGCCAGAATTGAGAAATAGGCAAGGAAGGAAATGAAGGATTCCATGCATGAGAAGTTTTTGAAGTTGAACCCTCCAGAATATTCAGGGTCAGTTGAACCTATGGAAGCTGAGATGTGGGTCAGGGATATAGAAACTATATTTGGAGTTATGAAGGTTCCAGATAAGTAGAAAGTGAATCTAGCAGTGTTTAAGCTTAAAGGAGAGGCCAAATATTGGTGGAAAGCTAGCAACCACTTGGTGCCCAGGATGGAAGGTACTGATTTTATTACTTGGGCTGAATTTATTAAAGCTTTGTATGCTAAGTGTTTCCCTCAAGTTTATAGGAGGGAGAAGTTGAGGGAATTTATAAATTTAAAAATTTGACGCAAGGAAAAATGTCTGTGAGGGAGTATGAGGCTAAATTTACTGCTTTGTCTAGATTTGCTACTAAGTATGTGGAGAATGAAGAAGATAAATGTAGTAAGTTTCAAGGTGGACTGATTTGGCCTATTCAAAATAGAGTGGACACTAATGAGTTAGAATATTATGCTTCTCTGGTAAACAAAGCCATGATAGCAGAAAGGCAAATAAACCAAGGGGTGGCGAGTAGAGAGAGTTTTAAGAAAAGTATATTTGATGCCTCTCAGTCTAAGGGAGGTGAGGGTGGAAGTAATAAGATTGAACCTGATAAATTTCAGAGAGGAGGTGGAGATAGTGGTAGAGGTCAGGGGAGATTTGGTAGAGATACTAGGGGTGGAGAATCTTCTAGTCTGGTTAGGAGGTCAGGAAAAGGTGAGACACCGGTGAGAGTTGTTACGTGTTTCTTTTGTAAAGAGGTGGGGCACTATAAATACTAGTGTCCTAAGCTTAAAGGAGTGGAATGCTACCATTGTCATCAAGTAGGGCATGTTAAGAAGAATTGTTCGCAGTTGGCAGAGACTCCAGTAGCACATAGTGAAGTAGCAAGCAGAATGTTATCTCCAGGTAGTGTAGTGAAAAGTATAGGCAGAGGACAAGCTAGTAGTTCTAGGCCAGGTGGATGACTTTTTATAATGAAAGAAGCTCGGATTACTCCAGATGTGGTCACAGGTACACTTTCTGTTACTGATAGAAGTGCTTATGTTTTGATTGATCCTGGTTCCACACATTCTTTTGTGTCCTATGCTTTTGCTGTATACTTGAATAAACCATGTACTCGTTTAGATGTGGGTTGGGTATTTATATGCCTATGAGGGATATGATTATAGCCGAGTATGTTTTTTATGATTGGGTTTTGACTGTGGGGGTTAGAGATACAGTTATAGATCTACTTCCATTGGATATTTCTGATTTTGATATAATTTTGGGAATGGATTGGTTATCTAAATATCATGCATCTATGGATTTCTTCGATAAGGAAGTTGTTTTTAATATGCCTGGTGAGCCTGAATTTAAATTTTTGGGGGAAAGAAAAATTGTTTCCAGTTGCATCATTTCTGCTATTCAGACGAGGAAATTATTTAGTAAGGGTTGTGAGGGTTTTATTGCATATGTTCTTGACACTAGGAAGGGGGTTTTACATTTAGTTGATGTTCCTATTGTATGGGATTTTCCAGAAGTGTTTCCTAGTGAGTTGCCCGGGTTACCTCCAGAAAGATAGGTTGAATTTAGTATTGAATTAGCAGTGGGGACATACCCTATTTCAATGGCACCGTATAGAATGGCACCTGTTGAATTGAAAGAACTTAAGATCCAGTTGCAGGATTTACTTCATAGGGGGTTTATAAAACCCAGTGTATCTCCATGGGGTGCACCAGTTTTATTTCTGAAAAAGAAATATGGTACTTTGCATTTGTGTATTGATTATAGGAAACTGAATAAAGCTACAATTAAGAACAAATATCCTTTACCTTGTATAGATGATTTGTTTGATCAGTTACAGGGTGCTAAAGTATTTTCAAAGATAGACTTGCGATCAGGGTATCATCAGTTGAGGGTGAAGGAGAGTGAAATTTCTAAAACTGCTTTCCACACTCGGTATGGTCATTTTGAGTTTTTGGTGATGCCTTTTGGGGTAACTAATGCTCCAGCTGTATTTATGGATCTTATGAACCGGGTATTGCATCCTTTTGTTGATTCATTTATGATAGTTTTTATTGATGATATTCTGATTTATTCACATGATATGGTTGAACATGAAAAGCATCTTAGAACTATTTTGAATGTGTTGAAAGATAAGCAATTGTATGCTAAGTTTAGCAAATGTGAATTTTGGCTATCAAAAGTTGTATTTTTAAGCCATGTTATTTCTGGAGATGGTATATGTGTTGATCCCAAGAAGGTAGAAGCTATTGTAAATTGGGAGAGGCCCAATAATGTGACTGAGGTGAGGAGTTTTCTGGGTTTAACTGGGTATTATAGAAAGTTTATTAAGGAATTTTCTTCGATTGCCTTGCCGATGACTAAACTAACCCGAAAAGATGTTAAGTTTGAATGGAATTCAGATCGCGAAAATAGTTTTGATGAATTGAAAAAGTGGTTGGTAACTGCACCTGTTCTTACTATTCCGCATGGTGGAGATGGTTTTGTTATTTATACCGATGATTAACACCAGGGGTTGGGTTGTGTTTTTATGCAGCATGGTAAAGTTATTGCTTATGCTTCTAGGCAGTTGCGTACACATGAACGTAATTATCCTATACATGATTTGGAACTTGCGACTATTTCTTTGCTTTGAAATTATGGCGTCATTATCTCTATGGTGAGGTATGTGAAATTTTTACTGACCATCAAAGCCTTAAGCATTTATTTACTCAAAAGGAGTTGAATTTGAGGCAGAGGTGATGGATGGAGTTAATTAAAGGCAATGATTGTACAATTCACTACTACCCAGGGAAGGAAAATGTAGTTGCAGATGCTCTGAGTAGAAAGGCTTTGGGTAGGTTATCTTGTATTCGGTGTGCTAGAGTTTCCCACATCATGGAGTTGAGATTGATGGGCGTAGAATTGAAGCTAGCCGATGGGGACAGGTTCTTTGCTCATGTAAGTGTGAGGACTTTGTTACCTACCTGTATTCGTGATTTGCAAAGTCAAGATCCTTTTCTTGAGAAGAAACGACAAGATGTCCGAGATGGTAAGTCTAGACATTTTTGTATTGTGAATGATGGCACTTTATTGTATAAGCAGCGGTTATGTGTCCCTAATGTGTGTGGATTGAAAGAGGAAATTTTAGATAAGGCTCATAATTCCATTTATACTACGCATCCTGGTAGCACTAAAATGTATAGGGATTTAAAGGAGCATTATTGGTGGAATAATATGAAGAAGGAAATAGCTGATTTTGTTGTGAGGTGCCTTATATGTCAGCAAGTGAAAGTGGAGCATCAGAAACCTACTGGTCTGCTTCAGTCATTGCCAATACCGGAATGGAAATGGGATCATGTAACGATGGATTTTGTGGTTGGGATTCCTCGATCTCAGAAGGGGTCAGATTCGATTTGGGTAGTGGTGGACAGATTGACGAAGTTCTCTCATTTTCTAGCAGCCAAGACTACGTATACAGTTAATAGGTATGCTATATTGTATGTTAATAAAATTATTCGATTGCATGGAGCACCGGTATCTATTGCTTCAGATAGGGACCCTACTTTTACATACAGATTTTGGGATAGCTTGTTGTATGCTATGGGTACTAACTTGAAGTTTAGTATGACTTTTCATCCTCAGACAGATGGGCAGTCTGAAAGGACAAAACGGATTTTGGAAGATATGCTTAGAGCTTGTGTGCTCGATTTTAATGGAAATTGGGATAAATATTTTCCCTTGATAGAATTTGCATGTAACAATAGTTTTCAATCTACTATTGGTATGGAACCATATGAAGCGTTGTATGGTAGATGGTGTCGTACACCCGTATGCTGGGGTGAAGTTGTTGAAAGGAAGATAGAGGGTCCAGAGTTGATTGAAGTTACCACTGAAAAAGTGAAGATTACTCAAGATAGAATGAGAATAGCTTAAAGCAGACATAAAAGTTATGAAGATAAGCGATGAAAAGATTTAGAATTTCAGAAGGGGGAATATGTGTTTCTTCGAATAACTCCATGGAAAGGAGTTATGAGGTTTGGAAAGAAAGCTAAATTAAGTCCACGCTACATTGGACCTTATGAAATTCTTGAGAAAGTCGGGATGGTTGCCTACAAGCTACAGTTACGATAGGAGTTAGATCGAATACATTATGTTTTCCCTGTTTCTATGTTGAGAAAGTATTTATAGGATCCTTCACATGTATTGGTATAACAACCTATTGCGTTGAAAGAAGATTTGAGCTATGTGGAAGAACCACTTGCAATCGTCAGTAGGAAAGAACAAATATTGAGATCAAAAGTGATCCTACTTATGAAGGTTATGTGGAGAAGGCATTCCATGGAAGAATCCACATGGTAGAGTGAGGATAGAATGAAGATGCGTTATCCGTATTTGTTTGATTCAGACAACCAAGGTATGTCAATTTCGGGGATGAAATTTCCTAACAGGGGGAGAATTGTGATAACCCGAATATAATTATGATAAATTATGTTTAAATCATGATTGGCTTATGTGATATGGATAATATGTTATTAGTATATATAATGTTAAGTCATTATATTTAGTCTAATCCTAGCGCCATAAAGCATGAAATATTGAATTAGTTACAAATGTGAAATTTTGAAGTTTTTGGTAGGAATGTTCAAGTTTAAGACTAGTTTTGACCTTTATGACATAACAATTGACTTGAGGTATAAACTAGATAATTGTAGATATATGAGTTAGATTTGTAACACAACAAATGGACCATCTAATGGACATCCGAGTTGGAAGATATTGTATTTTTACGAACAGGGGCTAAAGTAGTCATTTAGCCTTAAATGATATTTTATTTCATATGATGCCACATGTTATAAATTGATTGGTTGGAGGTGGAGGTTGTCTTGGCCGACTTAAACACTTTATATATCCTCCTTTCTTCAGCAAACTTAGTTTGGGAGAGTAACAATTGTGAGGGTTAGGAAGAAGAAACTGAGGAGAAACATTCAAAAAAATTCATAGAAAATTACGTAATCGCCCCTAAGGTAATTCCAACCATGAATATTGTTATTTTTCTTGCATTTATGATTTTTATGATATAAATCCTTGATTTTTTATTGACCTTTCATGATTGGGTGCATATGTATGGATATATGCAAGTTTATGTTAAGTAGAATGTACAAAACCCTAAAATTGCTTTGTTTAGAAACTTTGTTTATTCAAAATTCCATATATTTTTGTTTACTTACTGGAATTGATTCCAATTGGATATTAACCTGGACTCATATATGTATTACATATCTGAAAATCATGTGAAAATGCCAAGAATTGAGTTATTGGTTAGAGTTTGAAGTTCGGGTATGAAATCTGCCCTAAGGGTGAAAGTATGCCCGCCATGTGTTCGGTGTTTTGCTTGACATAGCAAACGAACCTTAAAAATTATGAAAATTTAATTTTGTATTATTAAATATGTTTACTTATGTTGGGTAAATTATCATAGAAATTATGATGTATAAAAATTATGAAAATTCCTGGAAGTTGAATGAACGATAAAAGAGTCTATAGGGCAGATTTGTTATGTGGTAAAGAAATGGGCATATCTTGCCCTAGGAAAATTGAAATATCGCACCGTCTTTTGTATGGGAATCCTAATATGATAAGTATTGAATTACCAAGAATAAATGAATGTATATTTTCTTTATGATTTGGATATGTTAAATATATTAACATGGATTTGGATGGAACTTCACTTGTGATAAATGAATTGAATGGAATCATGTGATGCTTATGGATTGAATTATGTTTAAATCATTCTTTAGATTATTGATATTATTATGATGATACTAATATTTTAAGAATGATAGGAAGAGAAGAAGAGCTGACTGAACAAGTATGAGATAAAGGCAAGGGAAAAGCCAGCTAAATTATCAAGGTGAGTGTACTTATGATTGTTCATATATAGATATGAAAATGATATGTTGGATTTGAATATATCTCTAAGAACGGATTTGTTTGAATACTTATGTATTCAGGATTTTTTTGGACATTCAAATATCCAAGATTTGTTGTTGCCAATGGGAAGAATTATTTAGATCTTATGATCCATGATTTGTTATTGCCAATGGGCAGAATTATTTGGATCTTATGATCCAGGATTTGTTATTGCCAATGGGAAGGATTGTTCGGATTTTATATCCACCGATTCGATATAGAATTGGTATTCCATTGCAGGTAAGGAGTAACTCACTAAGCTAAATGCTTACAGTTTATATTTTCATAATTTCATGTTTGTACGCTGCCATTTAGGATACCATATGATCGGTAACTTTGAGAGTTGCACTTTGGAGAGAGATGGGTTTTAAATATGGGGATTTTATCATTGTCACACTGATTTTTTTAATATACTCACACATTGTATATATTCAGTTAGCAGGGATTGAGTTGATGATTGTAATATTTAATCATAGTATTGTATGTTCGCTTAATTATGACTCTGATATTGATTTCGTTATGGTACAAGAATAATGTTATGTTGATTATGCCCATTATGCAGTAAAATATGGATAGATGAATTATATTTCCAATGGGATCAAGATTATGATTTAATTATTCTAATAATAAATGATTCGTATGGATATTGGGTTTGGGGTGTGACAGCGCGATCACGGGACTCCCAATTTGAGAATATGACGATAATTTGCATATTTTTTGACATAGACTTAAAAATAAGGTGTTAGTGGGTGAAAACCCGAAACAGACCCCGAACGACCCAGTGAGTGGCACCAACACCTCACACGGGACTAATGTATCTCGTAGGAACTGACTGCGCGATCACGACACTCCCAGTTCAAGAATACGACAATAATTTCCATATTTCGAGACTTAGGCTTAAAAACATGGCGTTACTAGGTGAAAACTTGAAACAACTGCCAAGTGACCCTATGAGTGGCGCCAACACCTCGTACAGGACAAATTTAACTCATAGGAACTAACCGCGCAATCACAGGTCTCTCGGTTTGAGAATACGACAATAATTTGCATATTTCTAGACTTAGGCTTAAAATCATGGCGTTAGTGGCTGAAAACCCCAAACATTCCCCAAACGTCCCTGTGAGTGGCACCAACACCTCGCACGTGACCAATGTAACTCGTAGGAACTGATCGTGTGACCACGTAACTTTTGATTTGATAATATGATAATAATTTATATATTTGTAGACTTAAGCATAAAAACGTAGCGTTATTGGGTAAATACCCAATACATCCCCCCGAATGGTCTCGTGATAGGTACCAACACCTCGCATAGGACCAATGTAAATCGTAGGAACTTATCAGGCAATCACGGGACTCCCGGTTTAAGAATATGATAATAATTTGAAAATATCAGGACTTAAGCAAAATATGGCGTTAGTGGGTGAAAACCTAAAACAGCCCCCGAACGGTCCTGTGAGTGGCACCAACACCTCGTACGGGACCAATGTAACTCATAGAAACTGATTGCACGATCACAGATCTCCTGGTTTGTGAATATGATGATAATTTGCATAATTCTAGAGTTAGGCTTAAAAACATTGAATTAGTGGGTGAAAACCCGAGCCAGACCCCGAATGGCTGTGATAGTGGCACCAACACCTCGTATAGGATGAATGTAACATGTAGGAACTGACCGTGTGATCACGGGACTCTCCATTTGATAATATGATGATAATTTTCACAATGGTAGACTTAAGCTTAAAAACATGGCGTTAGTGGGTGAAAACCCGAAATAGCCCATAAATGGACCCATGAGGGGCACTAACACCTCGCATGGGGCCAATTTAACTCGTCGAACTGACCGCGCGATCATGGGAATCCCGATTTGATAATACAATGCCAATTTGAATATTTCAAGACTTAGGCTTAAAAATTTCGCGTTAGTGGGTGAAAACGTGAAATTGCCCCCGAACGGGACCATGAGTGGCACCAACAAATCGTAAAGAACCAATGTAACTCATAGGAACTGACCGCATGATTGCGGGACTCTCAGTTTGAGAATACGTTGATAGTTTAAAAATATCACGACTTAAGCAAAACACGGTGTTTGTGGGTGAAAACCTGAAACAACCCCCGAACGCCCCCGTGAGTGGACTAACACATCGCGCGGGACCAATGTAACTCTTAGGAACTGACCGAGGGATCATGAGACTCTCTATTTGAGAATACGAAGATAATTTTCATATTTCTATACATAGGCGTTAGTGCGTGAAAGCCTGAAATAACCCCTTAACGACCCCGTGAGGGGCACTAATACCTCGCACGGGACCAATGTAACTCGTTGGAACTGGTTGTGCAATCACGAGGCTCCTATTTTGAGTAAACAACGATAATTTGTATATTTCTAGACTTAGGTATAAAAACATTGCGTTAGTGGGTGAAAAACCGAAACAGCCCCCGAACGAGCCCGTGATAGGCATCAGCACCTCGGACGGGACCATTGTAACTCTGAGGCACTTACCACACGATCACGGGACTCCAGGTTTGAGAATATGACGATAATTTAAAAATATTGATACATAAGCTAAACATGGTCTTAGTGAGTGAAAACCCAAAACAGCACCCGAATGGCCCCATGAATGGCGCCAACACCTCGCACGGGACCAATGTAACTCGTACAAGCTGACGGCGCGATCACGGGACTCCCGATTTGAGAATACGATGATAATTGCATATTTTTTTACTTAGGCTTAAAAACATGGCGTTAGGGGGTTAAAACCCGAAACAAGCCCCGAACGGCCCTGTGAGTGGCACTAACACCTCCTACGGGACCAATGTAACACGTACGAACTCACCGTACAATCACGGGACTCCGAGTTTGGGAATACGATGATAATTTGCATATTTCTAGACTTCGGATTAAAAACATGGGGTTACTTGGTGAAAACTTGAAACAGCCCCCGAACGGCCCCATGAGTGTCATAACCACCTCACACGGGACCAATTTTACTCGTAGGAACTGACCGCGCGAGCATGGGTCTACTAATTTGGGAATATGACAATAATTTGCGTATTTCTAGACTTAGGATTAAAAACATGACGTTAATGGGTGAAAACCTAAAATAGCCCCCGAACGGCTCCGTGACTGTCACCAACTCCTAGCACGGGACCAATGTTACTCGTTGGAACTAACCGCGCAATTATGGGACTCTCGGTTTGAGAAAATGACGATAATTCGTATATTTTAGACTTAGGCATAAAAACATAGTGTTAGTGGGTAAAAACCAGAAATAGCCGCCGAAGGGCCCCGTGATAGGCACCAACACCTCGCACGAGACTAATGTAACTCGTAGTAACTTACCACCCATTCATGGGACTCCCAGTTTAAGAATATGACGATAATTTAAAAATATTAGGACTTAAGAAAAACATGGCGTTAGTGGGTGAAAACCCAAAACAACCACTGGACGACCCCATGAGTGGAACCAACACCTAGAACGGGACCAATGCAACTCGTAGTAATTGACCGCGCGATCACGGGATTCCCAATTTGAGAATACGACGATAATTTGCATATTTTTAGACTTAGGCTTAAAAATAAGGTGTTTGTGGGTGAAAACTCGAAACAGACCCCGAACGACCCTGTGAGTGGCACCAACACCTCGCACGGGACTAATGTAACTCGTAGGAACTGACTGTGCGATCATGGGACTCCCAGTTTAAGAATAAAACGATAATTTGCATATTTCGAGAGTTAGGCTTCAAAACATGGCGTTACTGGGTGAAAACTCCAAAATAGCCCCCGAACGACCCCGTTGGTGGAACCAACACCTCGTATGGGATCAATTTAACTCTTAGGAACTAATCGCACGATCATAGGACTCTCGGTTTGAGAATAGGGTGATAATTGGCATATTTTTAGACTTGGACTTATAAATATGGCGTCAAAGGTGAAAACCCGAAACAACACCCCAAAGGCCCCGTGAGTGGAACCAACACCTCGCACGTGACCAGTGTAACTCGTAGGAACTAGTCGTGTGATCACGGACCTTTCGATTTAAGAATATGATGATAATTTCCATATTTTTAGACTTAGGCATAAAAGCATAGCGTTAGTGGGTAAATACCCAAAGTAGCCCCCGAATGGCCCCGTGATAGGTACCAACACCTCGCATGGGACCAATGTAAATCGTAGGAACTTATGACGCCATCATGGGACTCCCAGTTTGAGAATACGATGATAATTTAAAAATATCAGGACTTAAGCAAAACATGGCGTTAGTGAGTGAAAACCCAAAACAACCCCCAAACGGCCCCATGAGTGGTACAAACACCTTGCATGGGACCAATGTAACTCGTAGGAACTGACTGCGTGATCACGGAACTCCCGGTTTGAGAATATTATGATAATTTTCATATTTTTAGACTTAAGCATAAAAACATTGCATTAGTGGATGAAAATCCGAGCCAGACCCCAAATGCTTGTGTTAGTGGCACTAACACCTCGTACGCGACCAATGTAACATGGAAGAACTGACCGCGTGATCACGTGACTCCCGATTTAAGAATACGATGATAATTTGCCTTTTTCTAGACTTAGCCTTAAAAACACGGCGTTAATGGGTGAAAACCTGAAATAGCCCCCCAACGGACCTGTGAATAGCACCAACACCTCGCAGGGGACCAATTTACCTTGTAGGAACTGACCGCGTGATCACGGGACTCCCAGTTTGAGAATACAATGAAAATTTGAATATTTCTAGACTTAGGCTTAAAAACATAGCTTTAGTTGGTGAAAACCCAAAATTGCCCCCGAACGGGTCCATGAGTGGCATCAATAAATCGTAAAAAACCAATGTAACTCGTACGAACTGACCGCGTGATTGAGGGACTCTCGATTTATGAATACATAGTTTAAAAATATCAGGACTTAATCAAAACATCGTATTAGTCGGTGAAAACCCGAAACAGCCCCCGAACGCCTTCGTGAGTGGACAAACACATCGCACGGGACCAATATAACTCTTAGGAACTTATCGCGCGATCACGGGACTCTCGATTTCAGAATACAAAGTTAATTTTCATATTTCTAGACATAGGCATTAGTGCATGAAAGCCTGAAACAGCCCCCGAATGACCCCGTGAGGGGAACTAATACCTCGCACGGGAATGTAACTCGTTGGAACTGGTCGCGCAATCACAAGGCTCTCGATTTGAGAAAACAATGATAATTTGTATATTTCTAGACTTAGGCATAAAAACATTGCTTTAGTGGGAAAAAATCCAAAACAACCCGAACGAGCCCGTGATAGGCACCAGCACAACGCATGTGACCAATGTAACTCGGAGGCACTTACCAAGCGATCATGGGACTCCAGGTTTGAGAATAAGATGATAATTTAAAACTATCGATACTTAAGAAAAATATGGCATTAGTGGGTGAAAACCCAAAATTGCCCCCGAATGGCCCTGGGAGGGGCGCCAACACCTCGCACGGTACTAATGTAGCTCATAGGAGCTGACCGCGTGATCGCGGGACTCCCAATTTGAGAATATGACAATAATTGCATATTTTTAGACTTAGGCTTAAAAACATGGCATTAGAGGGTTAAAACCTGAAACAGACCCCAAACGGCCCTGTGAGTGGCACCAACACCTCGCACGGGACCAATGTAACACGTACGAACTAACTGTACGATCACAGGACTCTGGGTTTGAGAATACGATGATAATTTGCATATTTCTAGACTTTGGATTAAAAACATGGCGTTAGTGGGTGAAAACTAGAAACAGCCCCCCAATGGCCCCGTGAGTGTCACCACCACCTCGCGCGGGACCAATTTTACTCGTAGGAACTGACCGCATGATCACAGGACTCCCGATTTGAGAATACAATGATAATTTTCAAATTTCTAGAATTAGGCTTAAAGACACGACGTTAGTGGGTGAAAACTCGAAACATCCCTCGAACGGCTCCGTGAGTGGCACCAACACCTGACACAGGACTTATGTTACTCGTAGGAACTGACCACGCGATAGCGGGACTCCCGGTTTGAGAAAATGATGATAATTTGTATATTTCTAGACTTAGGCATAAAAACATAACGTTAGTGGGTAAAAACCCGAAACAGCCCCCGAACGGCCCTGTGATAGGCACCAACAGCTCGCATGGGACTAATGTAAATCATAGGAAATTACCACCCAATCATGGGACTCCCCATTTAAGAATATGAAGATAATTTAAAAATATGAGGACTTAAGAAAAACATGGCATTTGTGGGTGAAAACCCAAAACAACCCTAGAATGGCCCCGTCAGTGGCACCAACACCTGGCACGAGACCAATGCAACTCGTAGGAACTGATCGCGGGATCACGGGACTCCCAGTTTGAGAATACGATGATAATTTTCATATTTTTAGACTTAGGGTTTAAAATAAGTTGTTACTTGGTGAAAATATGAAACAGAGCCCGAACGACCATGTGAGTGGCACCAATACCTAGCACGAGAATAATATAACTCGTATGAACTGACCGCGCAATCACGGGACTCCCGATTTAAGATTACGATGATAATTGGCATATTTCTAGACTTAGGCTTATAAACATGCCGTTAGTGGGTGAAAACTCGAAACATCCCCCGAATGGCTCTGTGAGTGGCACTAACACCTCGCACGGGACGAATGTAACTCGTAGAAACTGACCGCACAATCAAGGCACACCCGATTTGAGAAAATGATGATATTTTCATATTTAAAGACTTAGGCATACAAACATAGCTTTAGTGGGTAAAAACCCGAAATAAACCCCGAACGGCCCCGTGATAGTCACCAACACCTCGTACGAAACCAATTTAACTCTTAGAAACTTACCACACGATCATGGGCCTCCCGGTTTAAGATTATGAATATAATTTAAAAATATCGGACCTTAAGAAAAATATGGCATTAGTGGGTGAAAACCCAAAGCATCCCCCGAACGGCCCCGTGAGTGGCACCAACACCTCTCACGGGACCAATGTAACTCGTAGGAACAGACCGCGCGATCACGGGACTCCCGATTTAAGAATACGATGATAATTTGCATACTTCTAGCTTATACTTAAAAACACGGCGTTAGGGGATGAAAACTCGAGACAGGCCCTGAATGGTGTGTTACTGGCACCAACACCTCGCACGGGACCAATGTAACATGTAGGAACTAATCGCATGATCACAGGACTTCCAATTTGAGAATACGACGATAATTTATATATTTCTAGACTTAGTCTTAAAAACATGGCAATAGTGGGTGAAAACCCGAAACAGCCCCCTAACGGAGCTATGAGTGGCACCAACACCTTGCACGGGAGCAATTTAACTCGTAGGAACAGACCGCACGATCACATGACTCCCGGTTTGAGAATAGGATGACAATTTGCATATTTATAGACTTAGGCTTAAAAACATGGCGTTAGTGGGTGAAAACCCGAAATATCCCCCAAACGGCTCCGTGAGTGGCACCAACACCAACTCCTGGAAAAGGACCAATGTAACTTGTAGGAACTGACCGCACGATTATGGGACTCCGTGTTTGAGAATATGACGATATTTTAAAAATATCAAGACTTAAGCAAAAAAATGGTGTTAGTGGGTGAAAACCAATGTAACTCTTAGGAACCGACCGCATGATCACGGGACTTCCGATTTGAGAATACAACAATAATTTTAATATTTCTAGACATAGGCTTAAAAACATGGTGTTAGTGGGTGAAAACTCGAAACAGAGCCCAAACGGCCCTGTGAGTGGCTCCACCACCTCAAACGGGATCCATTTTACTCGTAGGAATTTGAGAACACAATGATAATTTGCATATTTCTAGACTTAGGCTTAAAAACATGGCGTTAGTGGATGAAAACTCGAAACAACGCCTGAACGGACTCGTGAGTGGTACCAACACCTCGCACGGGACCAATTTAACTCATAGGAGCAGACCGCACGATCACATGACTCTCGGTTTGAGAATACGATGACTATTTGCATATTTCTAGACTTAGGCTTAAAAATATGGCGTTAGTGGGTGAAAACTCGAAATAGCCCCCAAACGGCTCCGTGAGTGGCACCAACACCAACTCCTGGAAAAGGACTAATGTAACTTGTAGGAACTGACCGCGCGATTATGGGACTCCTGGTTTGAGAATATGACGATATTTTAAAAATATCAAGACTTAAGCAAAAAATAGTGTTAGTGGGTGAAAACCCGAAACAGGCCCCGAATGGCACCGTGAGTGGCACTAACACCTCGCATGGGACCAATGTAACTCTTAGGAACCGACCGCATGGTCATGGGACTTCCGATTTGAAAATATGGAAATAATTTAAATATTTCTAGACATAGGCTTGAAAATGTGGTGTTAGTGGGTGAAAACTCGAAACAGAGCCGGAACGGCCCTGTGAGTGGCTCCACCACCTCGAACGGGATCCATTTTACTCATAGGAATTTGAGAACACAATGATAATTTGCATATTTCTAGACTTTGGATTTAAAACATGGCATTAGTGGGTGAAAACTCGAAACAGCCCCCGAACGGCCCCGTGAGTGTCACCACCATCTCGCGCGGGACCAATTTTACTCGTAGGAATTGACCGTGTGTGCATGGGTCTTCCTATTTAAGAATATGAAGATAATTTGCATATTTCTAGAATTAGGCATAAAGGCATGGCGTTAGTGGGTGAAAACCCAAAAAAAAACCCGAACGGCTCCGTAAGTGGCACCAACACCTGACACAGGACCTATGTTACTCGTAAGAACTGACCGTCCGATCGCAGGACTCCCGGTTAGAGAAAATTATGATAATTTGTATATTTTTAGACTTAGTCATAAAAACTTAGCGTTAGTGGGTAAAAACCCAAAACAGCCCCCGAAAGACCCTATGATAGGCAGCAACAGCTCGCACGGGACCAATGTAACTCGTAGGAAATTACCACCCAATCATCGGACTCCCGATTTAAGAATACGACGGTAATTTAAAATATTAGGACTTAAGCAAAACATGACGTTTGTGGGTGAAAACCACAAACAGCCCTCAAATGGCCCCGTTAGTGGTACCAACAACTCACACGGGACCAATGCAACTCGTAGGAACTGACCGCGCGATCACGGGACTCCCAGTTTGAGAATACGATGATAATTTTCATATTTTTAGACTTAGCCTTAAAAATAAGGTGTTATTGGTTGAAAATCCGATACAAAGCCCGAACGACCCTGTGAGTGGCACCAACACCTAACACTGGACTAATGTAACTCGTACGAACTGATCGTGCGATCACGGGATTCCTGATTTAAGAATACGATGATAATTGGTATATTTCTAAACTTAGGCTTATAAACATTTCGTTAGTGGGTGAAAACTCGAAACAACCCCTGAACGGCTCCGTGAGTGGCACTAACACCTCGCACGGGACAAATGTAACTCGTAGGAGTTGACCGCGTGATCAAGGCACACCCGGTTTGAGAAAATGATGATAATTTTCTTATTTATAGACTTAGTCATATAACATAGCTTTAATGGGTAATAACCCGAAATAGACCCCGAACGACCCCATGATAGGCACAACCACCTCGTACGGAACCAATTTAGCTCGTAGAAACTTACCACACGATCATGGGACTCCCAATTTAAGATTATTAATATAGTTTAAAAATATTCGAACTTAAGAAAAATATGGTATTAGTGTGTGAAAACCCAAAGCATCCACCGAACGGCCCCGTGAGTGGCACCAACACCTCGCACGGGACCAATGTAACTCGTAGGAACATACTGCGCGATCACGGGACTCCCGATTTAAGAATACAATGATAATTTACATATTTCAAGCTTAGGCTTAAAAACATGGCGTTAGGGGATAAAAACTCGAGACAGACCTCGAATGGTTATGTTAGTGGCACCAACACCTCGCACAGGACCAATGTAACATGTAGTAACTAATGGCGTGATCACAGGACTCCTGATTTGAGAATACGATGATAGCTTATATATTTCTATACTTAGGCTTAAAAACATGGTGTTAGTGTGTGAAAACTCGAAATAGCCCCCCGAACGGACTCGTGAGTGTCACCAACACCTCGCACGGGACCAATTTAACTCGTAGGAACAGACCGCATGATCACGGGACTCCCGATTTGAGAATACGATGACAATTTGCATATTTCTAGACTTAGGCTTAAAAACATGGCGTTAATGGGTGAAAACCCGAAATAGCCCTCGAACGGCTCCGTGAGTGGCACCAACACCAACTCCTTGAAAAGGACCAATGTAACTCGTAGGAACTGATCGCGCGATTGCGGGACTCCCGGTTTGAGAATTTATGATATTTTAAAAATATCAAGACTTAAGAAAAAAATGGTGTTAGTGGGTGAAACCCAAAACAGCCCCCGATGGCACCGTGAGTGGCACTAACACCTCGCATGGGACCAATGTAACTCTTAGGAACCGACCGCATGATCACGGGACTTCTGATTTGAGAATATGACAATAATTTCAATATTTCTAGACATAGGCTTAAAAACATGGTGTTAG
Source organism: Sambucus nigra (assembly GCA_949130495.1). Taxonomy (NCBI): domain Eukaryota; kingdom Viridiplantae; phylum Streptophyta; class Magnoliopsida; order Dipsacales; family Adoxaceae; genus Sambucus; species Sambucus nigra. The sequence goes on from OX422209.1 coordinate 251,702,581, forward strand.
TGGGTGAAAACTCGAAACAGAGCCCGAACGGCCCTGTGAGTGGCTCCACCACCTCGAACGGGATCCATTTTACTCGTAGGAATTTGAGAACATAATGATAATTTGCATATTTCTAGACTTAGGCTTAAAGACATGGTGTTAGTGGGTGAAAACCCCAAATAGCCTCCCAACGGCTCCTTAAGTGGCACCAACTCCTGGCATGGGACCAATGTAACTCGTAGGAACTGACTGTGCGATTGCGGGACTCCCGATTTGTGAAAATGACGATAATTTTTATATTTCTAGACTTAGGCATAAAAACATAGTGTTAGTAGGTAAAAACCCGAAACAACCCTCGAACGGCCCCATGATAGGCACCAACACCTCGCACGAGACCAACTCGTAGGAACTTACCACCCGTTCATGGGACACTCAGTTTAACAATACGACGATAATTTCAAAATATCATGACTTAAGTAAAACTTGGCGTTAGTGGGTGAAAACCCAAAATATCCCCCGAACGACCCCGTGAGGGGCACTAATACCTCGCACTGGAGCAATGTAACTCGTTGGAACTGGTCGCGCAATCATAGGGCTCCCCGTTAAAGAAAATAATGATAATTTGTATATTTCTAGACTTAGGCGTAAAAACATTGCATTAGTGGGTGAAAACCCAAAACAGCCCTTGAACGGCTCTGTGATAGGCACCAGCACCTCGCAAGGGACCATTGTAACTCAGAGGAACTTACCACGCGATCGTGGGACTCCCAGTTTGAGAATACGAAAATAATTCAAAAATATTGATACTTAAGCAATACATGGCGTTAGTGGGTGAAAACCAAAACAGCACCCAGAATGGCCCCGTGAGTGGCACCAACACCTCGCACGGGACCAATGTAACTCGTAGGAGCTGACCGCGCAATCATGGGACTCACGATTTGAGAATACGACGATAATTGCATATTTCTAGCCTTAGGGATAAAAACATGGCGTTAGTGGGTTAAAACCCGAAATAGACCCAGAACGTCCCTATAAGTGACACCAACACCTCGCGCGGGACCAATTTAACAAGTACGAACTCACTATACAATCACGGGACTCCCGGTTTGAGAATATGATGATAATTGCATATTTCTAGACTTAGGCTTAAAAGCATGGCGTTAGTGGGTGAAAACTCGAAACAGACCCCGAATGGCCCTGTGAGTGGCACCAACACCTCACACGGGACCAATGTAACATGTAAGAGCTCACCATAAGATCACAGGACCTGAACGGCCCCGTGAGTGGCACCAACACCTTGCACGGGACCAATTTAACTCATATGAACTAACTGTACGATCACGGGACTCCCGGTTTGAGAATACGATGATAATTGACATATTTCTAGACTTAGGATTAAAAACATGGCGTCAAAGGTGAAACCCCGAAACAGCACCATAATGGCCCAGTGAGTGGGACCAACACCTCGCATAGGACTAATGTAACTCGTAAGAATTGACCGCGCGATCATGGGACTCCCAGTTTAAGAATACGATGATAATTTTCATATTTTTAGACTTAAGCTTAAAAATAAGGTGTTAGTGGGTGAAAACCCAAAACAGACCCCGAACCCTTGTGAGTGGCACCAACACCTTGCACGGGACAAATGTAACACATAGGAACTGACCGTGTGATCACGGGACTCCCAATTTAAGAATACGATGAAAATTTGCATATTTCTAGACATAGGCTTAAAAACATGGCGTTAGTGGGTGAAAACTCAAAAAAAAAACCCGAACGACCCCGTGAGTGGGACCAACACCTCAGACGGGACCAATTTAACTCGTAGAAACTAATCGCGCGATCAAGGGACTCTCGGTTTGAGAATACGATGATAATTGGCACTTGTCTAGACTTAGGCTTCCAAAAATGGCATCAAAGGTGAAAACCCAAAACAACCCCCAAACGGCCCCGTGAGTGGCAACAACACCTCACACGTGACCAGTGTAACTCGTAGGAGCTGACCGCGTGATCACGAAACTTTCAGTTTGATAATATGATGATAATTTGTATATTTCTAGACTTAGCCATAAAAACGTAGCGTTAGTGGGTAAATACCCGTAACAACCCTGAACAGCCCTGTAATAGGCACCAACACCTCGCACAGGACCAATGTAAATCGTTGGAACTTACCACACGATCACGAGACTCCCGGTTTAAGAATATGATGATAATTTAAAAATATCAGGACTTAAGCAAAACATGGAGTTAGTGGATGAAAAGCGAAAACAACCCCCAAACGGCCCCGTGAGTGGCACCAACACCTCGCACGGGACCAATGTAACTCGTAGGAACTGACCGCGTGATCACGAGACTCTCGGTTTGATAATACGATCATAATTTGCATATTTTTAGACTTAGGCTTAAGAACATGGCGTTAGTCGGTGAAAACCCAAGACAGACCCCGAATGGCTGTGTCAGGGGCACCAACACCTCGCACGGGACCAATGTAACACGTAAGAACTGACCGCGCAATCACGGAACTCCCGATTTGAGGATACAATGGTAATTTGCATATTTCTACACTAACACTTAAAAACATGGCATTAGTGGGTGAAAACCTGAAACAGCCCTCCAACGGACCGGTGAGTGGCACCAACACCTCGCACGGGACCAATTTAACTCATAATAACTAATCGCGTGATCACGGGACTCCCGATTTGAGAATATGATGAAAATTTGAATATTTCTAGACATAGGCTTATGAACAACACGTTAGTGGGTAAAAACCCGAAATAGCCACCAAGTGGCTCCGTGAGTGGCACCAACACTTCGCACGGGACCAATGTTACTCACAGGAACTAATCGCACGATTGTGGGACTCCCGGTTTGAGAATACGATGATAATTTCCATATTTCTAGACTGAGGCTTAAAAACATGGCGTTAGTGGGTGAAAACCGGAAACAGACCACGAACGGCCCTGTGAGTGTCACCAACACCTCACACGATACTAATGTAACTCCTAGGAACTCACCGCATGAACACGAGACTCCCGATTTGAGAATACAATGATAATTTGAATATTTCTATATATAGTCTTAAAAACATGGCGTTGGTGGGTGAAAACCCGAAACAGCCCCCGAACGGCCCATTGAGGGGCACGAATACCTCGTGCAGGAGCAATGCTACTCATTGGAACTGGTCGCGTGATCATAGGGCTCCCGATTTGACACATTGATGATAATTTGTATATATCTAGACATAGGTATAAAAACATTGCGTTAGTGGGTGAAAACCCAAAATAGCCCCTGAACGGCCTTGTGCTAGGCACCAACACCTCCCAAGGGACTAATGTAACTTAGAGGAACTTACCATGCAATCATGGGTCTCCCAGTTTGAGAATACAATGATAATTTAAAATTTTATTATACTTAAGCAAAACATGGTGTTAGTGGGTGAAAACCCAAAACAGCACCCCAAACGACCCCGTGAGTGGCACTAACACCTCGCACGGGACCAATGTAACTCATAGGAGCTGACCGCGCGATCACGGGACTCTCGATTTGATAATACGATGATTATTGTATATTTCTAAACTTAGGCACAAAAATATAGCGTTAGTGGGTTAAAACCCAAAACAGACCCCGAACGACCCTATGAGTGGCACCAACACCTGGCACGAGACTATGTAACTCATAGGAACTGATCGTGCGATCGTGGGACTCTCGATTTCAGAAAATAATAATAATTTTCATATTTCTAAACTTAGGCATAAAAACATAGTGTTAGTGGGTAAAAACCCAAAACAGCCCCCGAACGGCCCCGTGAGTGGCACCAACACCTCGCACGGGACCAATGTAACTCGTAGGAACTGATCGCGAGATCACGGAACTCTCGGTCTAAGAATATGATGATAATTTGCATATTTATATACTTAGGCTTAAGAACATAGTGTTAGTCGGTTAAAACTCGAGACAGACCCAAAATGGCTGTGTTAGAGGCACTAACACCTCGTACGAGACCAATGTAACACGTAGTAACTGATCGCACGATCATGGGACTCCGAATTTGAGAATACAATAATAATTTTCATATTTCTAGATGAACGCTTAAAAACATGGCATTAGTGGGTGATAACTGGAAACAGCCCCCGAATGGCCCCGTGAGTGGCACCAACACCTCACACGGGACCAATTTTACTCGTAGGAACTAATCGGGTGATCACGGGAGTCCTAATTTGAGAATAACATGACAATTTGCATATTTCTAAACTTAGTCTTATAAACAGAGCGTCAGTGGGGGAAAACTCGAAATAGCCCCGAACGGCTCCGTGAGTGAAACCAACACTTCTCACGGGACCAATGTAACTCGTAGGAACTGACTGGGTGATTGCGGGACTCCAGGTTTGAGAATACGACAATAATCTCAATATTTCTACACTTAGGCTTAAAAACATGGGGTTAGTGGGTGAAAACCTAAAACAGACCCCGAACGGCCCTGTGAGTGTCACCAACACCTCTTACGGGGCTAATGTAACTCTTAGGAACTCACCGCATGATCACGGGACTCTCGATTTGAGATTATGATGATAATTTAAATATTTGTGGACATAGGCTTAAAAACATGGCGTTAGTGGGTGAAAACCTGAAACAGCCCCCGAACGGCCCCGTGAGGGTCACTGATATCTCGCACGGGAGCAATGTAACTCTTTAGAATTGGTCGCGCGATCACGGGGCTCCGAGTTTCAAAAAATGATAATAATTTGTATATTTCTATACTTAGGCATAAAAACATTGCGTTAGTGGGTGAAAACTCAAAACAACCCCCGAACGGCCCCGTGATAGGCACCGGCACCTCGCAAGGGAGCAATGTAACTCAAAGGAACTTACAATGCGATCACGGGTCTCTCGATTTTAGAATACGAAGATAATTTAAAAACATCAAAACTTAAGCAAAACATGGCATTAGTGCGTGAAAACCCAAAACAACACCTCGAACGGCCCCGTTAGTGGCACCAACACCTCGCATGCGACCAATGTAACTCCTATGCGTTGATCGCGCGATCACGGGACTCCCGGTTTGAGAATACGATGATAATTGCATATTTTTGGACTTAGGCATAAAAAACATGGCGTTAGTTGGTTAAAACCCAAAACAGACGTCGAACGGCCCTGTGACATCGCACGGGGCCAATGTAACAAGTACGAACTCACCGTACGATCACAGGACTCCTGATTTCAGAATACAATGATAATTTGCATATTTCTTGACTTAGGCTTAAAACATGCCGTTAGTGGGTGAAACCTAAAATAGCCCCCGAACGGCCACGTGAGTGGCACCACCACCTCGCATGGGACCAATTTAACTCGTAGGAACTGACCGTGCGATCACGGGACTCTCGATTTGAGAATACGATGATAATTTTCATATTTCTAGAATTAGGCTTAAAGACACGATGTTAGTAGGTGAAAACCCAAAATAGCCCCCGAACGGCTTCGTGAGTGGCACCAACACCTGGCACGAGACCTATGTAACTCGTAGGAACTGACCGCGTGATAGCAGGACTACCAGTTTGAGAAAATGATGATAATTTTCATATTTCTAGACTTAGGCATAAAAATATAGTGTTAGTGGGTAAAAACTCGAAACAGCTCTTGTACGGCCCTGTGATAGGCACCAACACCTCGCACGGGACCAAAATAACTCGAGGGATCTTTACACCCGATCACGGGACTCCCAGTTTAAGAATATGACGATAATTTAAAAATATGAAGACTTAAGAAAAACATGGCGTCAGTGGGTGAAAACCCAAAATAACCCCCGAATGGCCCTATAAGTGGCACCAACACCTCGCACGGGACCAATGTAACTCGTAGGAACTGACCGCGTGATCACGGGACTCCCGATTTGAGAATATGATGATAATTTGCATATTTCTAGACATAGGATTAAGAACATGGTGTTTGTCGATTAAAGACCGAGACAGACCCCGAGTTGCTCTGTCAGAGGCACCAACACCTCACACGAGACGAATGCAACACGTTGGAACTGATCGCGTGATCACGAGACTCCCAGTTTGAGAATACGATGGTAATTTCCACATTTCTAGACTAATGCTTAAAAACATGGCATTAATGGCTGAAAACCTGAAACAGCCCCTGAATGGACCGGTGAGTGGCAGAACCACCTCGCATGGGACCAATTTAACTCGTAGGAACTAACCGCGTGATCACGGGACTCCCAGTTTGAGAATAAGATGACAATTTGTATATTTCTAGACTTAGTCTTACAAACAGAGCGTTAGTGGGTGAAAACTCGAAATAGCCCCCGAATGGCTCCGTGAATGGAACCAACACTTCGCACGGGACCATTGTAACTCGTAGGAACGGACCACGCGATTGTCGGACTCTCAGTTTTAGAATACGATGATAATTTCCATATTTCTAGACTTAGGCTAAAAAACATGGTGTTAGTGGGTGAAAACCCAAAACGGACCCCGAACGGCCCTGTGAGTGTCACCAACTCCTCGCACGGGACTAATGTAACTTTTAGGAACTCACCGCACGATCACGAGACTCCCGATTTGAGAATACAACGATAATTTCCATATTTCTATACTTAGGCTTAAAAACAAGGCGTTAGTGGGTGAAAACCCAAAATAGACCCCGAACGGCAATATGAGTGTCACCAACACCTCGCACAGGACTAATGTAACTCTTAGGAACTCACCGCACGATCACGGGACTCCCGATTTGAGAATATGATGATAATTTGAATATTTCTAAACATAGGCTTAAAAATATGGCGTTAGTGGGTGAAAACCAAAAACATCCACCGAACGACCCCGTGAGGGGCACTAATACCTCGCACGGGAGCAATGTAACTCCTTGGAACTGATCACGCAATAATGGGGCTCCCGGTTTGTGAAAGTGATGATAATTTATATATTTCTAGATTTAGGAATAAAAACAATTTGTTAGGGGGTGAAAACTCGAAACAACCCCTGAACAGCCCCGTGATAGGCACCAGCACCTCGCAAGGGACCAATGTAACTCAGAGGAACTTAACATGCGATCACGGGACTCCCAGTTTGAGAATACGACAATAATTTAAAAATATCAAAACTTAAGCAAAACATGGCGTTAGTGGGTGAAAGCCCAAAATGGCACCCCGAACGGCCCCGTGAGTGGCACCCACACCTCGCATGGGACCAATGTAACTCGTAGGAGCTGACCGCGCGATCATGGGACTCCCGGTTTGACAATACGATGATAATTGCATATTTCTAGACTTAGGCATAAAAACATGGCGTTAGTGGGTTAAAACTCGAAACAGAGCCCGAACGGCCTTGTGAGTAACACCAACTCCTCGCACGGGACAAATCTAACACGTACAAACTCACCGTATGATCATGGGACTCACAGTTCTAGAATACGATAATAATTTGCGTATTTCTTGACTTAGGATTAAAACATGTCGTTAGTGGGTGAAACCCAAAACAGCCCCCGAATGGCCCCGTGAGTGGCACCACCACCTCGCACGGGACCAATTTAACTCGTAGGAACTCACTGCATGATCACAGGACTCCCGAGTCGATAATACAACGATAATTTTCATATTTCTAGAATTAGGCTTAAAGACACGACATTAGTGGTTGAAAACTCGAAACATCCCTCGAACGGCTCCGTGAGTGGCACCAACACTTGGCATGGGACCTATGTAACTCGTAGGAACTGACCACGCGATAGTGGGACTCCCGATTTGAGAAAATGATGATAATTTGCATATTTCTAGACTTAGGCATAAAAACATAATGTTAGTGGGTAAAAACCCAAACCATCCCCCGTACGACCCTGTGATAGGCACCAACACCTTGCACGGGACCGATGTAACTCGTAGGAACTTACCACCTGATCATGGGACTTTCAGTTTAAGAATACGATGATAATCTAAAAATATCAAGACTTAAGCAATGCATGGCGTTAGTGGTGAAAGCCCAAAATAGCCCCCGAACGGCCCCGTGAGTGGCTCCAACACCTCGCACGGGACTAATGTAACTCGTAGGAACTGACAGCGTGATCACGGGACTCCAGATTTGAGAATACGATGATAATTTGCATATTTCTAGACTAATGCTTAAAAACATGGTATTAGTGGGTGAAAACCTGAAACAGTCCCCGAAAGGACCGGTGCGTGGCACTAATACCTCGTACGAGACCAATTACACTCGTAGGAACTAATCGCGCGATCAAGGGACTCCCGATTTGAGAATAAGCTGACAATTTATATATTTCTAGGCTTAGGCTTATAAACAGAGCGTTAGTGGATGAAAATCTGAAATAGACCCCGAACGGCTCTGTGAGTGGAACCAACACTTCACACGGGACCAATGTAACTCATAGGAATAGACCACATGATTGTGGGACTCTCGGTTTAAGAATATGACGATAATTTCCATATTTCAAGACTTTGGCTTAAAAACATGGCGTTAGTGGGTGAAAACCCTAAACAGACCCCGAACGGCCCTGTGAGTGTCACCAACACCTCGTACGTGACTAATGTAACTCTTACGAACTCACCAAACGATCACGGGACTCCCGATTTGAGAATACGATGATAATTTTCATATTTCTAGACTTAGGCTTAAAAACATGGCCTTAGTGGGTGAAAATCCAAAACAAACCCCGAACGGCCCTATGAGTGTCACCAACACCTCGCACGGGACTAATGTAACTCTTAGGAACTCACCGTATGATCACGGGACTCCCGATTTGAGAATATGATGATAATTTGAATATTTCTAGACATAGGCTTAAAAACATGGCATTAGTTGGTGAAAACCCAAAACATCCCCCGAACGGCCTTGTGAGGGGCACTAATACCTCGCACGGGAGCAATGTAACTCTTTGGAACTGGTCGCGCGATCATTGGGCTCTCGGTTTGAGAAAATGACAATAATTTGTATATTTCTAGACTTAGGCATAAAAACATTATGTTAGTGGGTGAAAACCCAAAACAACCCCCGAACGGCCCCGTCATAGGCACCAACACCACGCAAGGGACCAATGTAACATACAGGAACTTACCGTGCGATCATGGGACTCCCGATTTAAGAATATGATGATAATTTAGAAATATCAAAACTTAAACAAAATATGGCGTTACTGGGTGAAAACCTAAAACAACACCTCGAACGGCCCCATGAGTGGCACTAACACCTCGCATGGGACCAATGTAACTCGTAGGATCTGACCGCGCGATCGTAGGATTCCCGATTTGAGAATACGATGATAATTTCATATTTCTAGACTTAGTCATAAAGCATGGCGTTAGTGGGTTAAACCCGAAACTGACCCTGAACGGTCCTGTGAGTGGCACCAACACCTCGTACGGGACCAATGTAACACGGACGAACTCATTGTACGATAACGGGTCTCCCGGTTTTAAAATATGACGATAACTTGTGTATTTCTTGACTTAGGCTTAAAACATGGCATTACTGGGTGAAAACTCGAAACAGCCCCCGAATGGCCCCATGAGTGGCACCACCACCTCGCACGGGACCAATTTAACTCGTAGGAACTGACCGCGCGATCATGGGACCCCTAATTTGAGAATACGATGATAATTTTCATATTTCTAGAATTAGGCACAAAGACACGATGTTAGTGGGTGAAAATCCGAAACAACCCCCGAATGGCTCCGTGAGTGTCACCAAAACTTGGCACGGGACCTACGTAACTTGTAGGAACTGACCGTGCGATAGCGATCCTCTCGGTTTCACAAAACAACAATAATTTGCATATTTCTAGACTTAGGCATAAAAAAATAGCGTTAGTGGGTAAAAACCCGAAATAGCCCCCGTACGACCCTGTGACAGGCACCAACACCTCACACGGGACCAATGTAACTCGTAGGAACTTACCACCCTTTCAAGAGACTCCCAGTTTAAGAATACAACCATAATTTAAAAATATCAATACATAAGCAAAAGATGGCATTAGTGGGTGAAAACACAAAACAGCCCCCAAACGGCCCCGTGAGTGGCACCAACACCTCGCACGGGACCAATGTAACTCATAGGAACTGATCGCGTGATCACGGGACTCCCAGTTTGAGAATACGACGATAATTTTCATATTTCTAGACTTATGCTTAAGAACATGGCATTAGTCAGTTTAAACCCGAGACAGACCCCGAATGGCTATGTCAGACGCACCAACTCCCCGCACGAGACCAATGTAACACATAGGAACTGACCGCGTGATCACGGGACTCCTGATTTGAGAATAGGACGGTAATTTGGATATTTGTAGACTAATGCTTAAAAACATGGCATTAGTGGGTGAAAATCTGAAACAACTCCTGAACGAACCGATGAGTGGCACCAACACCTCGCACAGGACCAATTTAACTCGTAGGAACTAATTGCGCGATCACAGGACTCCCGATTTGAGAATAAGATGACAATTTGTATATTTCTAGACTTAGGCTTATAAATAGAGCGTTAGTGGCTGAAAACACAAAATAGCCCCCGAACGGCTCCATGAGTGGAATCAACAGTTCGCACAGGACCAATGTAACTCGTAGTAACTGATCGTGCGATTGTCGGACTCCCGGTTTGAGAATACGACGATAATTTCCATATTTCTAGACTTAGGCTTAAAAAAATGGCATTAGTGGGTGAAAACCCGAAATAGACCCCGAATGGCCCTATGAGTGTCACCAACACCTCTCACGGGACTAATGTAACTCTTAGGAACTCACCGCACGATCACGAAACTCCCGATTTGAGAATACGATGATAATTTTAATATTTCTAGACATAGGCGTAAAAACATGGCGTTAGTGGATGAAAACCCGAAATAGCCCCCGAACGGCCCGTAAGCGACACTAATACCTCGCACGGGAGCAATGTAACTCTTTAGAACTCGTCGCGTGATCACAGGGCTCCCGGTTTGAGAAAATGAGATAATTTGTGTATTTCTAGACTTAGGCATAAAAACATTGCGTTAGTGGGTGAAAACTCGAAACAACCCCCGAACGGCCTCGTGATAAGCACCAGCACCTCCCAATAGACCAATGTAACTCAGAGGAAGTTACCACGCGATCACAGGACTCCCGGTTTGAGAATACGACGATAATTTTAAAATATTGAAACTTAAACAAAATATGGCGTTAGTGGGTGAAAACATAAAACAACACCCCGAACGGCCCCGTGAGTGGCACCAACACCTCGCATGGGACCAATGTAACTCGTAGGAGCTGACCACGGGATCACGGGACTCCTAATTTGAGAATACAATGAGAATTGCATATTTCTAGACTTAGGCATAAAAACATGGCTTTAGGGGTGAAAACCCGAAACAGCCCCCGAACGGCTCCATGAGTGGCACTAACACCTGGCACAGGACCTATGTAACTCATTGGAACTAACCGCATGATAGCGGGTCTCCCGGTTTGAGAAAACGATGATAATTTGTATATTTCTAGACTTAGGCATAAAAACATAGCGTTAGTGGGTTAAAACCCGAAACAGCCCCCATACGGCCCTGTGATAGGCACTAACACCACGCACGGGACCAATGTAACTCGTAGGAACTTACCACCCTTTCACGGGACTCCCAGTTTAAGAATACAAAGATAATTTAAAAATATCAGGACATAAGCAAAACATTGCATTAGTGGGTGAAAACCCAAAACAACCCCCAAATGGCCCCGTGACTGGCACCAACACCTCGCACGGGACCAATGTAACTCGTAGGAACTGATCGCGTGATCACGGGACTCCCAATTTCAGAATACGATAATAATTTTCATATTTCTAGACTTATGCTTAAGAATATGGCATTAGTCAGTTTAAACGCGAGACAAACCCCGAATGGCTATGTCAGACGCACCAACTCCCCGCACGGGACCAATGTAACACATAGGAACTGACCGTGTGATCACAAGACTCCTGATTTGAGAATACAACGGTAATTTGCATATTTTTAAACTAACGCTTAAAACCATGGCATTAGTGGGTGAAAATCTGAAACAGCTCCTGAACGGACCAATGAGTGGCACCAACATCTCGCACGGGATCAATTTAACTCGTAGGAACTAACTGCGCGATCACGGGACTCCCGGTTTGAGAATAAGATGACAATTTGTATATTTCTAGACTTAGGCTTATAAATAGAGCGTTAGGGGGTGAAAACCTGAAATAGCCCCCGAACGGCTCCATGAGTGGAATCAACACTTCGCACAGGACCAATGTAACTCGTAGGAACTGACCGTGCAATTGCAGGACTCCCGGTTTGAGAATACGGTGATAATTTCCATATTTCTAGACTTAGGCTTAAAAAATGGCATTAGTGGGTGAAAACCTGAAATAGACCCCGAACGGCCCTGTGAGTGTCACCAACACCTAGCACGGGACTAATGTAACTCTTAGGAACTCACCGCACGATCACAAAACTCCCGATTTGAGAATATGACGATAATTTTAATTGAAAACGCAGGTAATTTCCTTTTTAATATAAAACACAATAGATGCGGAAGCGTTGTAAAACAGGTGATGGTTCAACTTTCAAAATAACAACAAGTTTTAATTTCTCAAAACAAATTAAAACATAATTCAAGTCCTAGAATTTGCCTAAGTCATAATTAACAATTATCCAAAGTTAGGCGAAACCAATTTTAGTAAATGACTTGAATAAACCAACTTTACCCAATATTTAATTTAAGTCCCAAATTAAATTAGTGTGATAATTAAACCAAATTTTTTCTTGAAATTATCCTAAGCATGGATTCTAAATTATTGTGCAAGATAAAATAAACAATGTCACACTACGCCGAGATGTACGAGGAAAAACCCAAGACGGGAAACAACCTCGGACGGCCCTAGCCACAAGTCCACTAGATATGGAATTACAATTACAAGACAGATAGACTTACAACGACTGACTCGATCCCTCTCAAGCCTCGACGCTCCTTCTCGTAGAAACCTCTTCCTAGCGGACAACCTCGGAACACCACCGCGATCTCGGAATCCACCGATGGGACTTTATATGGTCACCGTCACCCAAGCATGGAGCCTTTCTCCGTGTGGGTAGAATCTCAACAAAAACCAAGTGGGGAAAGTGGGTGAAAACTGCCAAAAACTGCTCAAAATTGTTCCCGCCCTGGCGTCTCGTTCGAACGAACTTGACTCTCGTTCGAACGAGACTTCTAACGAGCGACCAGCCTGGGCTCGTTAGAATCTCGTTAGAACGAAAAACTCGTTCGAACGACATATCGAACGACTGACCAGTTTAGGGTCGTTGGTAAACTCGTTCGAACGAAACTGGTTCGAATGACAAAACTCGTTCGAACGAAATCTGGTTCGAACGAAAAAACTCGTTCGAACGACATTTCTAACGAACGACCAGAAAGTTTGTAAATTTCGATTTTGGCCCAGAAACTTTTATATACTTATTTTAAAGTTCTATTTGATCCTTTCTGAAAATAAAATGCAGTTTTTATTACACCTAACACCCAATAAACTTTGTTCCAAGCTCCTATATAAATATAATTACATTCATACCTTGGGAGCATGGAACCTTAGTTGATAACGTAGAAACGAGGCACACAAATTGGCATTTTGATGAAGCTTTAAATTCTTTGCCGCTACGTCTTCAACATACACTTCATAGGCTTGAGAATATTACAATTGAATACTATCCTATGAATAAATGTTTTTGTCCGGAATTGAGCCAAAACTATATATGGACTCAATTGGAAATTTGTGTCCATACAAATCTCCCCCTTTGGCTATTCCGGGACAAAAAACCAAACAAAAAATCCTAAAGGGCCGTCAAGCTCACTAGACTCAAAACATAACCCGCCCAAACTTGACTCAACCCAAGGATCAAACGCTTTGCCTTTTAAAGATGCCGCTTTAGTAGAATACCTGCACACTTAAGCAAACTCATCAAATGCATAGGTAATATCACAATATAAATGCAATTAAATAATGACTCCCCCTAAAATAATTCTCCCTTTAAACACATGACCTACTTAGAAAGACGTCTCCCCCTAAGTTGAATCTCCCCCAAACTAAGATACGATAATAATAGGATTAGATACCATTTCTCCCCCTATCATCATTCTCCCCCTTTTTGTTTAGGAATAGACAAAGGATAAAGAACTAATAAACATGTTGATGCTTAAAGTGTTAAGACATGGCAGCATATGGGCAATAAAAGCAAGGCAAAGATAAACAAATATCATATATATATATACTATAAATATACCAATAAGTACGTGCATATATAGATAGATATAAACACACAGATGACACAAAATACAATAAGTTTGCACACTCGTATGGCAAAAAGTGTCATATGGAAACGGAAGTGTAGGGGTGTGAACTAGCAACAAGAAAATTTAGACCCAAACACTTAAGAAACGTTCACGGAGTTCTCATTTGATTGCAAAGTTCATCACAGTTAAATATAACCTCATGTGACAATATAAAGATTGAACTCAATGAACAAACATACACAATGCATACAAGCCTAGCATGATGATGATTCTACAAACCAAATAGAGTCATGACATTAAAGACAACTAGGATAAACGGACATTGTGCAAACCGTTGATATACCATCCAATTCTCCCTCAATGAGCATATATATTCTTTTATTTTTGAATGAATATATCAAACAAACATAGGCCTTGGCAATTGCTTTCTTTTAAATGCCAAATATTCTGTTTTTAGGCCTTTGGATCACATATTTCTTTTAGATCCAATCAACGGTGGCTTACTATCGCAAAGGATTTAATTCATCCTTTCGGAGCCCTTCCCCGTGCATATATTAATTTATCATGTTTTCATTTTTTGCACAAATCTCACATGCAACGGATTTTGACATGCACTAGTCCTCCTAGGTCATAGATTTGTAGATGACTAGATTGATAGGAGAACACCTCAAAAAGCTCAAATATAACATGTGACATTAAGATTTCAAAAGAGCTCGTGCATGTGTGAAAAGAGGCATATAGAAATAGAATTCATTTAAACAATACAAAATCCAACTACTCCATAAAATATGGTAAAGAACATAATAAGGATTGAAAATCTAAACCAAAAGTTCTAGCCACGTGGGAGCGTAAAAGATGGGATTCAAACACAAGTATATGCCAGTTAAAGTGTGTCAAACTAAAATACACACAAAACAAAATCTTTTTGAGTTTTGAACATTTTTAACCAAAAAAATATACTCAAAAGACTAAACAAAAAATCATTTGTATTTTTCATTAAGCTTAAATGAAATAAATAAAAACACAAATGATAAACAAAAATCTTTTTATATTTTTTCAGTTAAATCAAACACAAAATATAATACAAAAGGATAAACAAATCATGATTTCTAGCATGTGATATGAAATAAGGCAATGACTAGAAAATGACTAAACAAGCATACATTTAGCATATGAATATGGCATGAAGAACAAACGCTAAAGTATGCAAACACTAACACATTTATCCTTTAGATTTAGCAAGGGAGGAAACATGTGAAAGTAAATGAGAATCAAAATCCCTATGTTGTAAGGCAACCGAGTCGGATTTCCTAACCCAAATTAATGAAGAATTACTATCTTGGGGTGTAGAAACGTTAGCTATCGTGGTTACTTTACTATGGGATTTTCTAGGAATTCGTTTAAGATCTAAACAAAATTTCCTAAGATGACCTTTTCGACCACAATGTGTACAAGTAAGAATATGTCGAAAAGATTTATCTAAGGAGGGATCATTAAATGCATTCCTAGAAGATTCTCCTAAAACATTGGTTTTGACTTTAGGGTTAAAATCATAACAAGAATTGAAGCCTAAACCAAAAGTGTCATTTTTAATTTGGACCGTTCCTAACATTTTATCTAGTTTTTTCTGAACGACACTCCAAATCAAATTTGACATTACTAGAATCTTTTAATTTATTTTCCGAATCTAAAATTTTAGATTCTAGTAAAACATTTCGCACTTCAAAAGCAAGAAGCTCCTTTTTCAAGGATTCCATTAAACCTCTAAGGCTATCTCTCTCGCCTTCTACATAGTTAAGCTTCTCTTGAAGAGTCCTATCATGAGTCCTAAGGTCTTCTATTAAGGCACTTTCATCAATGACCTTTACACTCTCTCTTAAACTTGCTTCTAACTTCAAATTAGCTCTTTTCAATTTAATAGATTCTTTATATAATTCATGAAAAGCATTTTGAAGTTCACTCTCATCAACCTCTTCTTCATTTTCACTATCTCTTTCTTCTTCACTCTCACTATCATAAAAAATAAGAGAATCATGTACAATGACCTTGGAAGTGGCATGTGCTATAATTTCATCATTCGATGAGTTCTCACTATCACTCACATGTCTAGCCATAAAAGCCACAAAATTTTTCTTAGTGGGGGAAACGGGCTTCTCTTCCTTATCACTATCACTAAGGGTCGCATTATATGCAGTGGATTGTTTACCCTCTTTCCTTAGTTTAGTGGGTTACTCATAAGCCTTATGGCCATAACCTTCACAACCAAAACACTTATTAGACTCGTCCCTATCAATATTTTCATTACTTGGTTTAGGGATCTTCTCGGCTTTAGAAAACTTCTCGCTTTTATCATATTTAGAAGTATCAAATTTCTTAAAATCATGTTTAACTTTATCTTTGTTAAATTTAAGAAATTTTCTAAATTTACGAGCAAATAAAGCCATATCTTCCGAGTCACTATCACTATCGCTCTCTACTACTTGTTTGACCTCTTTTCGGGCTTTTAAAGCAACGCCCTTTTCGATTTTATTTCCAGTTTTAGAGGGAAACATATCTAGTTCATAGGTTTGTAAATCACCTACAAGCTCATCTAATTTCGTAGAGGCTAAAGTGGGTAAAGAATTTAAAACGGTCACCTTTGGAATAAATCTATCGGGTAGGGACCTTACAATCTTCTTTACAACACGGTCGTCAGGTATTTTCTCTCCCAAGTTAAAGGATGAATTAACAATATCAGAAAGTCTAGCATAAAATTTATCAAAAGTTTCTTTTTCATCCATTTTGATAGTTTCAAATTGAGTGGTGAGGTTTTGGAGTTTTGAAGCTTTAACGACACTAGTTCCTTCATGAGTTAATTGTAAAATATCCCAAGCTTCTTTAGCGGTTTCACACGTCATAATACGTCGGAATTCATCCGGTGCGACAGCGCTAAATAAGGCATTTAAACCTCGAGAATTAAAGTTAGCAAGTTTAAACTCATTTTCAGTCCATCTATCGACGAGTTTGAGAACACGTTCATTTTCAATTAAATGAGTTGGTGGGGTCTAACCGTTAACAACAGACATCCAAACACGTTCATCGATAGATTTAAGCGCCGATTTCATGCGCGCTTTCCAATACGCGTAGTTTGAACCATCAAAAATAGGAAATTTTGAAAATGGGGAAAAATCCATTTTAGCCAAAAATCAAAGGATCTTTAACGAAATAATTTATCGTTTTTGGCTCAGATACCAATTTGAAAACGCAAGTAATTTCCTTTTTAATATAAAACACAATAGATGCGGAAGCGTTGTAAAACAGGTGATGGGTCAACTTTCAAAATAACAACAAGTTTTAATTTCTCAAAACAAATTAAAACATAATTCAAGTCCTAGAATTTGCCTAAGTCATAATTAACAATTATCCAAAGTTAGGCGAAACCAATTTTAGCAAATGACTTGAATAAACCAACTTTACCCAATATTTAATTTAAGTCCCAAATTAAATTAGTGTGATAATTAAACCAAATTTTTTCTTGAAATTATCCTAAGCATGGATTCTAAATTATTGTGCAAGATAAAATAAACAATGTCACACTACACCGAGATGTACGAGGAAAAACCCAAGACGGGAAACAACCTCGGACGGCCCTAGCCACAAGTCCACTAGATATGGAATTACAATTACAAGACAGATAGACTTACAACGACTGACTCGATCCCTCTAAAGCCTCGACGCTCCTTCTCGTAGAAACCTCTTCCTAGCGGACAACCTCGGAACACCACCGCGATCTCGGAATCCACCGATGGGACTTTATATGGTCACCGTCACCCACGCATGGAGCCTTTCTCCGTGTGGGTAGAATCTCAACAAAAACCAAGTGGGGAAAGTGGGTGAAAACTGCCAAAAACTGCTCAAAACTGTTCCCGCCCTGGCGTCTCGTTCGAACGAACTTGACTCTCGTTCGAACGAGACTTCTAACGAGCGACCAGCCTGGGCTCGTTAGAATCTCGTTAGAACGAAAAACTCGTTCGAACGACATATCGAACGACTGACCAGTTTAGGGTCGTTGGCAAACTCGTTCGAACGAAACTAGTTCGAACGACAAAACTCGTTCGAACGAAATCTGGTTCGAACGAAAAAACTCGTTCGAACGACATTTCTAACGAACGACCAGAAAGTTTGTAAATTTCGATTTTGGCCCAGAAACTTTTATATACTTATTTTAAAGTTCTATTTGATCCTTTATGAAAATAAAATGCAGTTTTTATTACACCTAACACCCAATAAACTTTGTTCCAAGCTCCTATATAAATATAATTACATTCATACCTTGGGAGCATGGAACCTTAGTTGATAAAGTAGAAACGAGGCACACAAACCGGCATTTTGATGAAGCTTTAAATTCTTTGTCGCTACGTCTTCAACATGCACTTCATAGGCTTGAGAATATTACAATTGAATACTATCCTATGAATAAATGTTTTTGTCCGGAATTGAGCCAAAACTATATATGGACTCAATTGGAAATTTGTGTCCTTACATTAATATTTCTAGACATAGGCATAAAAACATGGCGTTAGTGGGTGAAAACCCGAAATAGCCCTCAAACGTCCCGTAAGAGACACTAATACCTCGCACGGGAGCAATGTAACTCTTTAGAACTGGTCGCGTGCTCACAGGGCTCCCGGTTTGAGAAAATGAGGAAAATTTGTTTATTTCTAAACTTAGACATAAAAACATTGCGTTAGTGGGTGAAAACTCGAAACAACCCCCGAACGGCCTCGTGATAGGCACCAACACCTCCCAATGGACCAATGTAAGTCAGAGGAAGTTACCATGCGATCACAGGACTCCCGGTTTGAGAATACGATGACAATTTTAAATATTGAAACTTAAGCAAAACGTGGCGTTAGTGGGTGAAAACATAAAACAGCACCCCGAATGGCCCCGTGAGTGGCATCAACACCTCGCATGGGACCAATGTAACTCGTAGGAGCTGACCGCGCGATCACGAGACTCCTAATTTGAGAATACAATGAGAATTGCATATTTCTAGACTTAGGCATAAAAACATGGCTTTAGTGGGTGAAAACCCGAAACAGCCCCCGAACGGCTCCATGAGTGGCACTAATTCCTGGCAGGGACCTATGTAACTCATAGGAACTGATCGCATGATAGAGGGACTCCCGGTTTGAGAAAACGATGATAATTTGTATATTTCTAGACTTAGGCATAAAAACATAGCGTTAGTGGGTAAAAACCCAAAACAACCACCGTACGGTCCTGTGATCGGCACCAACACCTCGCACAGGACCAATGTAACTCGTAGGAACTTACCACCCGATCAGGGGACTCCCAGTTTAAGAATACGACGATAATTTAAAAATATCAGGACTGTGGGTACCCAAAATTTAGAACAATGGGCCTGGACGAGTAGCCCAGTCCTGGCGGCCCAAAGTCCAGGCCCCTCATCTTTTATAATTGATCCAGTCTCCCCCCACGATCCCATGAAAGGGAAGTTATGGGGGAAATGGAAAACATGAAGGAACCCATCACTCCCACTCATCTACATGCACATGTATATATTAAACCCTAGGTCCGGGGCAAAAGGACAAGTTGTATTCTGTGTAATCACTCTCCGGAGTATATAGAAATAATATCGACTGCACCACCGTGGACGTAGGCACATCTTGGTTGAACCACGTACATCCTTTGTTGTGTGATTGTCATCTTGTATTCCTTATCCTCTTCTTGATAATATTTCTCTCATATTTATTTGTGTTGCATAATAATTGCATCCACAATTGGCGCCGTCTGTGGGAAGCGTTCATCTTTCCCTGAGAAGAGCCCACATCAAGAAAGGAGTTTAAGATGTCTGGTCATAGCAGCAATGCCCCCCAAGCAGGAGATATTCAAGAGCCACCAGCTCCTCGCAGGATTAGGTCTAAAGTTCGACGTTCAGATGATAGAGCTCGCTTGGAAAGACCAGCCTCAGAATAAAGTCAGGGACCAGCGAGGTCCACGCAGATATCCAGGTTGATTGATGCGTACGAGGAAAGGATCCACGAGCAGAGGGAGTCTTCTCGCAGATATGAGGCTGAGAATGCTCGCTTGAAAAGAAGACTGGAAAGACTAGAAAGGGAGCTTCGCCCTGATAACCGGAGACGCCCATATCGCACTCCTAGCCCTCAGGCGAGTAAGTCTCACAGCCGAGGAAGGAGCCCTAGGCGAGAATCTCAAAGAGGCGAAGGAGACGAATCAGACGCCGACCTCCGCGAACAGTTGCGAAGAGCTCGCCGCCACCAGAGCCCTGCTCGTAGCGACGAGCACATACAAAACATGGTCCGTAGGGAGATGGACCAGCATCCCACTCACCACGAAATAAGATCAACTAGAGAGCTCGCGAGGCGGGCACTCAAAACCCAGATGAAGTCACCTTTCACAAGAGAAATCGAAGAGAAGGAAGCTCCCAAGAAATTTTCCATTCCAAGGTTCAAGATTTACGACGGAAAGACTGATCCCATCGATCACGTCAGACAATACCGACAGGCCATGACCCTCTAGAGTCACCGTGATGCCCTGATGTGTCGTATATTCCCCTCGAGCCTTCATGATGTAGCATAGAAGTGGTTCGAAAGGCTCCCCCACCGGTCGATCAAGAATTTCAAATCCCTAGCCGAACTCTTTACGGCCCGATTCATTACCAGTAGCTCCCATCCCAAAAGGATGGATGTTCTACTGACAATAAAGAAAACGCCTCAAGAGACCCTCCGAGAATACGCGAAGAGGTACTGGGAGTTATTCAATGAGATCGAGGACGGCGCGGAGGAGGTGGCAGTGGCCTCCTTCAAAATTGGGCTCCCTAGTTCTTCCCTCCTCTACCAATCCCTGACGAAGAAGGAAGCTATGACTATTGACGACCTTATGGCCCGAATCGAGAAATACGCAAAGGTGGAAGATGTCACCCGCTCTAATACAGGAGAAAACGGTCGAGCTAAGCTCACTACCAGGGTAGGTGAGAAAACTGAGAACCAGAGGAAAGGAGGAAAGAACGGAGGCAAAAATGGCTCCAAGAATGGAGGGAACCAGGACGCGTCGAAAGCATTCCAGGCGGTCAACACCATCTTCAAAGAACCAATTTACAAGGTTCTCGCGAAGATCAAGGATGAGCCATTCATCAAGTGGCCCAGGAAGATGGGGGGAGATCCCTCAAAGAGGAATAATGCGAAGAGATGCGCTTTTCACAAAGAGGGAGGGCACAAGACCGAGCACTGCAAATCTCTTAAGTCTCACCTCGAAGAACTGGCCCAGTTCGGGCATTTGAGCGACTTTGTGGAGAAACGGGCAGAGAAAGTGACTGCCAACAGATTGATGAGACCCGATAATGTGCTGGAGGATGATGCTGGACATGAGTTCACCGTAATTCACGGAGTATCTGACGCCAAACAGATACAAGGGAACTCATCTCGAATGGAGATGAAAAAGATTACAGCGGTAATGCCGGCTTTTCAAATCGATCCAGCAAAGTCACCGTTCGGAAAGCGTCGACGAGCAGAGGAAGTCAACTATAACAAGCATATTGTTTTCATGGATGAAGATTTGATGGGAGTAAGGACCCCGCATCATGATGCCCTGGTCATTACACTCAGGATAGCTAACTTTGACATCATCAAGCTGATCGTCGATCAAGGAAGCTCATTCGAAGTAATGTACCTCGACCAGTTCAGGAAATTGAAGTTGAGCGTCGCCGACCTAAAGGAAGCTACTGTTCCTTTAGTCGGCTTCGCTGGGAAAATGACCATGCCGCTAGGCGAGATAGTGCTGCCAATTCATGGCGGGAACGTCTCCAAGATGATCGAGTTTTTTGTAATTGACATCGAATCACCATACCAGGCCATCCTCGGCAGAGGATGGCTTCATGCAATGATAGCGGTCTCCTCGATCTACCACCAGAATCTCAAGTACGTAACCGAGTGAGGAGTAATGGAGATCCACGGCGACCAAGCAATGGCGAGGAAGTGCTTCATAGCAGCCATCCGACCAAAGCCAGAGAAGAAGGTCGGTCAAGCCAGCGAGAAAGTTGAAGAGGGTGTGATACCTTCTAAATAGCAACTAAAGTACGGAAGACCAGGAGTAGAGGAGACCAGGCTCCTCCCCTCTGAGCGTGTCATCGAGGACCTGGTAGAAGTTATAGCCGAAGTTGCTGACAATAGCAGAGTCTTCTTGATTAGAGCATCTCTCACCGATCAAGAACAGAAGGAGTTGACGACCTTACTGAGACATAACGTAGATGTTTTCTCATGGGAACCATACGAGCTGCCTGGTATTGATCCTGATATGGTCTGTCATCAGCTGCACGTCGACCCCACATTCAAGCCAGTCACGCAGAAGGCACGAAGAACTGCAACCGAGAAGGCTAAAGCGGTCAAAGTTATCACACCCCAAACCCAATATCCATACTAATCATTTCTTATTAGAATAATTAGATCATAATCTTGAGCCCATTGAAAATATAATTCATTTATCAATATTTTCCTACATAATGTGCACAATGAACATAATATTAATCTTATTCGATACCGAAATCAATATCAGAGTCGTAATTAAGCAAGTATACAATAATGTGATTAACTGTGATCAACTTAATCCATGATAACTCATTATATACAATATCTGAGTGTATTAAACCTCAGCGTGACAATGAAAAAACCCCCATGTCTAATCCCCAGCTCTTTCTAACGGTGAAACTCTCAAATCACTGATCATATGACATCCTAGCTGGCAGCTTACAATCCTGAAAATATCAAAATATAAACCATAAGCATTTAGCTTAGTGAGGTACTCCTTCCCTGATATGAAATAACAGTATTATATCAAATTTGTGGATATTAATCCAACCAATCATGCCATACAATGAATTAACAGTTATATATATCAAATATGTCGATATTAAATCCAACCAATTCTGCTATATAATGAATTAACAGTTATAGATCAAATATGTGGATATCAATCCAACCAATCCTGCCATATAATGAATTAACAGTTATGTATCAAATCTCTGGATATTAATCCAACCAATCTTGCCACATAATGAATTAACAGTTATATATCAAATCTGTGGATATTAAATCCAATGAATCCTTCCATGCAATGAATTAACAGTTATACATCTAATCTGTGGATATCAAATCCAATCAATCCTTCCCGTTGGCAATAACAAATCCTAGACCATAAGTCCCAAATAATTCTGCCCATCGGAAATAGTATGTATGTCCATTAGCAATAGTAATTCTGCCCATTGGCAATAAAAAGTCTGCCCATTAGCAATAGTAATTCTGCCCATTGGCAATAATAAGTCTGCCCATTGGCAATAACAAATCCTGGAACATAAGTTCCAACAAATCATTGGATCTTTGTCCAATTCCAATCCTGGATCATAAGACCCAAACAAATCCTGGATATTTTAATATCCAAACAAATCCTGAATACCAAAGTATTCAAACCAATCCTAGATCATTAGACCCAAACAAATCCTGGATATTTTAATATCCAAACAAATCCAAAATGCTGAAGTATTCAAACAAATCCGCTCTTAGAGATATATTCATATTTATGTATGAAACAAATCATAAGTACACTCACCTCTACAGTTTAACTGGCTTTTCCCTTGCCTTTATCCGGTATTTATTCAATCAGCTCTTCTTCCCTTCCTATAACTCTTACAATATTAGTATCATCATAAGAATATCAATAATCCAAAAAATGATTTAAACATAATTCAATCCATAATCATCACACGATTCCATTCAAATCATTTATCACAAGTGAAGTTCCACCCAAATCCATGTTAATATATTTAACATATCCAGATCATAGGCCAAATATAAATTAATTTATTCTTGGTAATTAAATCCTTGTCTTATTTGTATTCCAATACAAAAGACGGTACATCATTTCAAGTCTCCTAGAGTAAGATATGCCCATTTCTTTGCCACATAGCAAATCTGCCCTATAGGCTCTTTTATCATTCATTCAACTTCTAGGAATTTCCATAATTTTTATACATCATAAATTTTTATGATATTTCACCCAACATCAGTAAACATATTTAACAATACAATATTAGAATTTCATAATTTTCAGAGTTCATTTGTTATGTCAAGTAAAACATCGAACACATGGTGGGCATACTTTCACCCTTAGGGCAGATTTCATACCCGAACTTCAAACTCTCACCAAAGACTCATTTATTGGTATTTTCACATAATTTTAGGATATTTCATACATATATGAGTCTATGTTAATCTCCAATTGTAATCAATCAATTCCAGTAAGTATAGATAAATATATGGAAGTTTTAATAAACAATGTTCCTAAACAAAACAATCTCAAGGGTTTACACATTCAAGTTTGCTTAAACTTGCATCTATCCATAAGTACACATAAAGACATGGAATTTCAGTAAACAAATGATTATTTCAATCATTTAAATAAGTAATACAAAAAAATAAACAATATTTATGGATGGAAATACCTTAGGGGCTTTTACGTAATTTTTCTATGAATTTTTCTTCAATTTCTCCTCACACTTTCTTCCTAAACATCAAAACTCTATTTCCTTAGGCTAAAACTCTTCCATGGCTGAAATATGCTGAAGTAAGATCTTAATTCAAGGGTTTTAAGTCGGCATAAGGCCACCCCCTCTTGGTCCAATCAAAATATAACATGTGGCATTATATAAAACAAAATATCATTTAAGGCTAAATGACTACTTTACCTCTTGTTCGTAAAAAGACAATATCTTCCCACTCGGATGTCTGTTCGATGAACCGTTTGTTTTGTTATAAACCTAACTCATATATCTACAAATATATAGTGTATACCTCAAGTTAATTGTTATGTCATAAAGGTCAAAACTAGCCTCCAATAGGAACATTCCTACCGAAAACTTTAAGATTTCACATTTGTAACTAATTCGATATTTCAAGCTTCATGAAGGTAGGATTAAACTAAACATAATGACTTAACTTCATATATATTAATAACCCACTAATCATATGACATAAGCTAATCATGCTTTAAGCATATTTAATCATAATTATATTCGGTTTGTCACAATTCTCCTCCAGTTAGGAAATTTCGTCCCCGAAATTCACATACCTTGGTTGTCTGAATCAAACAAATACGGATAACGCATCTTCATGCTATCCTCACTCTCCCATGTATATTCTTCCATGGAATGCCTTCTCCACATAACCTTCACAAGTGGGATCACTTTTGATCTCAATATTTGTTCTTTCCTATCGACGATTGCAAGTGGTTCTTCCACATAGCTCAAATATTCTTTCAATGCAATAGGTTGTTCCACCAATACATGTGAAGGATCCGCTACATACTTTCTTAACATAGAAACATGGAAAACATCATGTAGTCGAGCTAACTCCTATGGTAACGCTAGCTTGTAGGCAACCATCCCAACTTTCTCAAGAATTTCATAAGGTCCAATGTAGCGTGGACTTAATTTACCTCTTTCCAAACCTCATAACCCCTTTCCATGGAGATATCCGAAGAAATACGTAATCCCATTTCTGAAATTCTAAATCTTTTCGTCTCTTATCCACATAACTCTTATGTCTGCTTTGAGCTATTCTCATTCTATCTTGAATAATCTTCACTTTTTCAGTGGCGACTTCAATCAATTCTGGACCCTCTATCTTCCTTTCACCAACTTCACCCCAACATATCGGTGTACGACATCATCTACCGTACAATGCTTCATATGGAGCCATACCAATAGTAGACTGAAAACTATTGTTATATGCAAATTCTATCAAAGGCAAATATTCATCCCAATTACCTTTGAAATCAAGCACACAGGCTCTAAGCATAGCTTCCAAAATCTGTATTGTCCTTTCAGACTGCCCATCTGTCTGGGGATGAAAAGTCGTACTAAACTTTAAGTTGGTACCCATAGCATACTGCAAACTATCCCAAAATCTGATTGTAAAAGTAGGGTCCCTATCTGAAACAATAGAGACAGGTGCTCCATGCAATCGAATAATTTCATTAATATACAATCTGGCATACCTATCAACTGTATACGTAGTCTTGACTACTAGAAAAAGAGCGAACTTGGTCAAAATGTCCACCACTACCCAAATCGAATCTGACCCCTTTTGAGATCGAGGAAGCCCAACTACAAAATCCATCGTTACATGATCCCATTTCCATTCTGGTATTGGCAATGAATGAAGCAGACCAGTAGGTTTTTCACGCTCCACTTTCACTTGCTGACATATAAGGCACCTAGCAACAAAATCAGCTATTTCCTTCTTCATATTATTCCACCAATAATGCTCCTTTAAATCCCTATACATTTTAGTACTACCAGGATGCATAGTATAGATGGAATTATGAGCCTCATCTAAAATTTCCTCTTTCAATCCACACACATTAGGCACGCATAATCGCTACTTATATAATAAAGTGCCGTCATTCACAATACAAAAATCTTCAGACTTACCATCTCGGACATCTAGTCGTTTCTTTTCAAGAAAAGGATCCTGACTTTACTACTCACGAATAACAAAGGCCTCACGCTTACATGAGCAAAGAATCTGTCCCCATCTGCTAACTGCAATTCCACTCCCATCAATCTCAACTCCATAATATGAGAAACTCTAGCACATCGAATACAAGATAACCTGCCCGAAGCCTTTCTACTCAAAGAATCTGCAACTATATTTGCCTTCCCTGGATGGTAGTGAATTGTACAATCATAATCTTTAATTAACTCCATCCACGGCCTTTGCCTCAAATTCAACTCCTTCTGAGTAAATAAATACTTAAGGCTTTGATGGTCAGTAAAAATTTCACATACCTCACCATATAAATAATGACACCATAATTTCAAAGAAAACACAATAACAGCAAGTTCCAAATCATGTGTGGGATAATTACGTTCATGTGTACGCAACTGCCTAGAATCATAAGCAATAACTCTACCATGCTGCATAAAAACACAACCCAACCCCTGATGTGAAGCATCAGTATAAATAACAAAACCATCTCCACTACGCGGAATAGTAAGAACGGGTGCAGTTACCAACCTCTTTTTCAATTCATCAAAACTATTTTCGCAAACAGAATTCCATTCAAACTTAACATCTTTCCAGGGTAATTTAGTCATCGGCAAGGATATTGAAGAAAATCCCTTAATAAACCTTCTATAATACCCAGCTAAACCCAGAAAACTCCTCACCTCAGTCACATTATTGGGCCTCTCCTAATTTATAATAGCTTCCACCTTCTTGGGATCAACACATATACCATCTCCAGAAATAACAACACCTAAAAATATAACTTTTGATAGCCAAAATTCACATTTGCTAAACTTATCATACAATTGCTTATCTTTCAACACATTCAAAATAGTTCGGAGATGCTTTTCATGTTCAACCATATCCCGTGAATAAATCATAATATCATTAATAAAAACTATCACAAATGAATCAACAAAAGGATGCAGTACCCAGTTCATAAGATCCATAAATATAGCTGCAGCATTAGTCACCCCAAAAGGCATCACTAGAAATTCAAAATGACCATACCGAGTACGAAAAGCAGTTTTAGAAATATCACTCCCCTTCACCCTCAACTGATGATAACCTGATCGCAAGTCTATCTTTGAAAACACTTTAGCACCCTGTAACTGATCAAACAAATCATCTGTATGAGGTAAAGGATATTTGTTCTTAATTGTAGCTTTATTCAGTTGCCTATAGTCAATACACAAATGCATGGTACCATTTTTCTCCTTCACAAATAAAACTGGTGCACCCCATGGAGATACACTAGGCTGTATGAACCCCCTATCAAGAAAATCCTGTAACTGAATCTTAAGTTCTTTCAACTCAGTAGGTGCCATTCTATACAGTGCAATAGAAATAGGTGTTGTCCCCGGTGCTAATTCAATACTAAATTCAACTTCTCTCTCTGGCGGTAATCCAGACAATTCCCTAGGAAACACTTCTGAAAAATCTCATACTATAGGAACATAAACTAATTGTAAAGCCCCCTTCACAGTGTCAAGAACATATGAAATAAAACCCTCACAACCCTTACTCAATAATTTCCTTGCCTGAATAGCAGAAATAATGCAATTAGGAACAGTTTTCCTTTCCGCCATAAATTTAAATTCAGACTCACGAGGTAATTTAAAAATAACTTCCTTACGGAAACAATCCATGGATGCATGATATTTGGATAACCAATCCATTCCCAAAATTACATCAAAATCATAAATATCCAATGGAAGTAGATTTATAATTGAATCTCTAACCCCCACAGTCAAAACACAATCACAAAAAACATAATCAGCTACAACCATATCCCCTATAGGCATATAAATACCCAACCCCACGTCTAAACGAGTACATGTTCTATTCAGATATATAGCAAATGAATATGACACGAAAGAATGTGTGGGACCGGGATCAATAAAAACCTAAGCACTTATATTAGTGGTAGAAAGTGTACCTGTCACCACATCCTAAGTAACCTGAGCTTCTTTCATCGTAAAGACTCATCCACCTGGCCTGTAACCACTAGCTTGTCCCATGCCCCATGTTTCATCAATAATAACTGAGTTATAACAACCAACACAAACAGTTTATATTACTAAATTATTGGTTAGTACATAAGCAATTCATAAATATCAAATAAACTCAATAACTTCCATCTAACCGTCACACACGTCCAGAATTAATAACCTAGACGCTCTGATACCACTAATTGTCACACCCCAAACCCATTATACATACTAATCATTTCTTATTAGAATAATTAGATCATAATCTTGAGCCCATTGAAAATATAATTCATTTATCAATATTTTCCTACATAATGTGCACAATGAACATAGTATTATTCTTATTCCATACCGAAATCAATATCAGAGTCGTAATTAAGCAAACATACAATAATGTGATTAACTATGATCAACTCAATCCATGATAACTCATTATATACAATATGTGAGTGTATTAAACCTCAGTGTGACAATGAAAAAAATCCCATGTCTAATCCCCAGCTCTTTCTAACGGTGCAACTCTCAAATCACTGATCATATGACATCCTAGCTGGCAGCTTACAATCCTGAAAATATCAAAATATAAACCGTAAGCATTTAGCTTAGTGAGGTACTCCTACTTGAAATGAAATAATAGTTCTATATCAAATTTGTGGATATTAATCCAACCAATCATTCCATACAATGAATTAACAGTTATATATATCAAATATGTGGATATTAAATCCAACCAATCCTGCTATATAATGAATTAATAGTTATATATCAAATATGTGGATATCAATCCAACCAATCCTGCCATATAATGAATTCACAGTTATATATCAAATCTGTGGATATTAAATCCAATGAATCCTTCCATGCAATGAATTAATAGTTATACATCTAATCTGTGGATATCAAATCCAATCAATCCTTCCCGTTGACAATGACAAATCCTGGACCATAAGGCCCAAATAATTCTACCCATCGGAAATAGTATGTCTGCCCATTGGCAATAGTAATTCTGCCCATTGGCAATAAAAAGTCTGCCCATTGGCAATAGTAATTCTGCCCATTGGCAATAATAAGTCTTCCCATTGGTAATAACAAATCCTGGAACATAAGTTCCAACAAATCATTAGATCTTTGTCCAATTCCAATCCCGGATCATAAGACCCAAACAAATCCTGGATATTTTAATATCCAAACAAATCCTGAATACCGAAGTATTCAAACCAATCCTGGATCATTAGACCCAAACAAATCCTGGATATTTTAATATCCAAACAAATCTTGAATATCGAAGTATTCAAACAAATCCGCTCTTAGAGCTATATTCATATTTATATATGAAACAAATCATAAGTACACTCACCTCGACAGTTTAACTGGCTTTTCCCTTGCCTTTATCCTGTATTTATTCAATCAGCTCTTCTTCCCTTCCTATCACTCTTACAATATTAGTATCATCATAAGAATATCAATAATCCAAAGAATGATTTGAACATAATTCAATCCATAATCATCATATGATTCCATTCAAATCATTTATCACAAGTGAAGTTCCACCCAAATCCATGTTAATATATTTCACATATCCAGATCATAGGCCAAATATAAATTAATTTATTCTTAGTAATTAAATCCTTGTCTTATTAGTATTCAAATACAAAAGACGGTACATCATTTCAAGTCTCCTAGAGTAAGATATGCCCATTTCTTTGCCACATAGCAAATCTTCCCTATAGGCTCTTTTATCATTCATTCAACTTCCAAGAATTTCCATAATTTTTCTACATCATAAATTTATATGATATTTCACCCAACATCAGTAAACATATGTAACAATACAATATTAGAATTTCATAATATTCAGAGTTCATTTGCTATGTCAAGTGAAACATCGAACACATGGCGGGCATACTTTCACCCTTAGGACAGATTTCATACCCGAACTTAAAACTCTCACCAAAGACTCATTTATTGGTATTTTCATATAAGTTTCGGATATGTCATACATATATGAGTCTAGGTTAATATCCAATTGGAATCAATCAATTCTAGTAATTATAGAGAAATATATGGATGTTTTAATAAACAATGTTCCTAAACAAAACAATCTCAAGGGTTTTACATAGTCAAGTTTGCTTAAACTTGCATCTATCCATAAGTACACATCAAGACATGGAATTTAAGTAAACAAATGATTATTTAAATCATTTAAATAAGTAATACAAAAAAATAAACAAGATTTATGGATGGAAATACCTTAGGGGCTTTTACGTAATTTTTCTATGAATTTTTCTTCAATTTCTCCTCACACTTTCTTCCTAAACTTCAAAACTCTCTTTACTTAGGCTAAAACCCTTCCATGGCTGAAATATGATGAAGGAAGATCTTAATTCAAGGGTTTTAAGTCGGCATAAGGCCACTCCCTCTCGGTCCAATCAAAATATAACATGTGGCATTATATAAAACAAAATATCATTTAAGGCTAAATGACTACTTTACCCCTGTTCGTAAAAAGACATTATCTTCCCACTCGGATGTCCGTTCGATGAACCGTTTGTTTTGTTATAAACCTAACTCATATATCTACAAATATATAGTTTATACCTCAAGTTAATTGTTATGTCGTAAAGGTCAAAACTAGCCTCCAACAGGAGCATTCCTACCGAAAAATTTAAAATTTCACATTTGTAACTAATACGATATTTCAAGCTTCATGAAGGTAGGATTAAACTAAACATAATGACTTAACATCATATATATTAATAACACACTACTCATATGACATAAGATAATCATGCTTTAAGCATATTTAATCATAATTATATTCGGGTTGTCACAGAAAAGGAGGTCGAAAAACTACTGGATGCAGGATCCATACGGGAAGTACAATTCCTCAAGTGGTTGTCCAACCCAGTAGTAGTTCCGAAGAACAATGGGAAGTGGAGAGTTTGCATCGACTTCCCTGACCTCAACAAAGCATGCCCTAAGGATAGTTTCCCCCTACCAAAGATCGACCAACTAGTAGACGCCACTGCATCTCACGAGCGAATGAGTTTCCTGGACGCATACTCAGGATATCACCAGATCCCCTTGTATGCCCCAGACCAAGACAAAACGGCATTTATAACGACGGTTGGGTTGTATTGCTATAAGGTCATGCCATTTGGGCTCAAGAATTCAGGGGCAACCTACCAGCGGCTGGTCAAAAAAATGTTCAACGATCAAATGGGAGACACAATGGAGGTCTACATCGATGACATGCTCGTTAAGAGCAAGAAGAAGGAAAATCACCTCTCAGACCTGTTAAAGACCTTCAAAATCCTCAAGAAGTACCGAATGAAGCTTAATGCGAGCAAGTGTTCCTTCGGTGTCCAGTCAGGAAAATTTCTTGGATGCTTGGTCAGTAAGAGAGGCATAGAAGCTAATCCGGACCAGATCGATACAATCAACAGAGTACAACCCCCTCGAACAGTCCGGGACGTGCAGAAGCTCACTGGAATGCACGCTGCCTTAAATCGCTTCATTTCCAAATCCTCCGAGAAGTACAATCCTTTTTTCCAGCTTCTAAAAGGGAGTAAACCAATAGAATGGATCCCGGACTTCTCGCGAGCTTTGGACGAGCTCAAGTCTTACTTAAGCTCACCACCGCTGCTTGTCATACCACAGCGAATGGATTCTTTGTACCTGTACCTCTCGGTATCCAGTCACACTGCCAGCTCGACATTAATATGCGAGGTCACAGGAATCAAACACCCCGTCTACTATGCGAGCAAGACCTTATTAGACGCCGAGCAAAGGTACCTACCATTGGAGAAGCTCGCCTTTGCACTAGTGATAGCCTCGAGGAAACTGAAGAATTATTTCGAAGCTCATACTATCATCGTCCTTACATCGCACCCCCATAAGGCGGTCCTAAGGAAAGCGGATTTGTCAGGCAGATTGACTAAGTGGTCCGTCGAGCTCGGCCGGTTCGACATCCAATTTTAACCAAGGACCGCTATCAAGGGTCAGATCCTCGCTGATTTCATAGCCGAATTCACTGGCGAAGAACTCCCCGACCAACCTCACCCAACAAAGAAAAAAGAGGACCTAGCAACAGTGGAAACCTGGAAACTATTCATTGATGGAGCTTCCAACTCAAAGGGGGCAGGCGTAGGCATCATTCTCATCACCCCAAAAAACACCATCCTTGAGCAAGGAATCAGGCTTGGATTTGCAGCCTCCAACAACGAAGCAGAGTATGAAGCCCTAATAGCCGGTCTCCAAAAGGCGCAAACCCTGGGAGCAAAACGTTTACAGGTGTTCGACGATTCTCAACTACTCTCCACTCAGATAAGTGGAGATTACAACGCGAAGGATGAAAGAATGGCAGCCTACCTTGCCCTGGTGAGGAAACTAATAACGAACTTTGAGGAGATCAACATCCAGCAGTTTCCCAGAGGGCAAAATAGTCATGCCGACGCCTTAGCAGCCCTAAGCTCGGTAGTTGATTCTAGCCTTAAAAGGGTCATTCCCATAGATTTCCTCATTTGTCCAAGCATTAACCACAACAGCAAGCTACCAAATGTGGAACAAATACTCCAGGTGGGATCAGCCCCCAGCTGGATGGACCCCTTAAGAGACTATTTAAAGGAGGGTACGCTCCCCTAGGACAAGAAAACTGCCCACCCGATAAGAGTCAAAGCTGCTCGCTTTCACTTATCCACAGGAGGCGACTTGTATAAGAAGTCCTTCTCCAGTCCCTACCTTAGATGCGTCCACCCAGGAGATGTCGAGCAAGTGCTGCACGAGCTTCACGAAGGAATCAGTGGAAGTCATGTCGGAGGAAGGTCTCTAGCCTTTCGAGCAATAAAGGAAGGCTATTGGTGGCCATATATGCAAAAGGACTCTGCAGTATATGTCCTCAAATGCCCGAAATGCCAGCTTCACGCTCCAATGGTCCACCAACCAGCCAGCGACCTAAAATCCTTGACCAGCCCGTGGCCCTTCGCCCAATGGGGGATGGACATTGTGGGACCACTACCCACTGCTGCCGACAATCACAAATACCTGTTGGTTGTAACTGACTACTTCAACAAATGGATTGAGGCAGAACTATTGGCAAACATCCGAGATGCTGACATGATAAGATTCATATGGAGGAATATAATCACTCGATTCGGAATCCCCAGAACCATCATCACTGATAATGGGAAATAATTCGAGAGTGGCCCCTTTCAGGACTTCTGTAACGAACACAGGATCAGGCACAACTTTAGTTCGGTGGACTACCCTTAGAGCAATGGGCAAGCAGAAGCCTCCAACAAAACTGTGATCGATGGATTCAAGAAGCGACTAGAGCGAGCCAAGGGCGCCTGGGCAACCGAGCTACCCCATGTCCTATGGGCATACAGAACAACTCCTCGGCGAGCAACAGGAGAAACCCAATTTTTGCTAACATATGGCATGGAAGCAGTCATTCCACTAGAAGCGGGATTGCCAACAATGAGAACCGACCTTGTCGACCAAGGCCAGAATGATGAGTGATGCTCGCTGAACTCGACCTCATCAACGAGCGTAGAGAACTGGCCCTGGTGAAGCTTGCGAGCTATCAGCAACAGCTCGCAAGGCATTACCACAAAAGGGTTAACCCGAGAAGATTCTAAGTTGGGGAATATGTTCTAAGGAAAGTCCTGGGCAACACAGTAAGGTCATCGGACGGCAAGCTAGGCCCAAACTGGGAAGGACCCTTTAAAGTAACTAGGGATGACCTACAAGGTGCATATCATTTGGAAACGATGCAGGGCAGAGAGATACCACTAGCATGGAATGCAGTTAATCTCAAGAAATTCTATTTTTAGATTCTCAAGGAATTCTATTGTTGAATCATTTTTCTTGTATTTGTTATGTGAAAGGAACAGTTCATTCCCCTTATTACTAATGAAATCAGTAACTGCATTTTATCACACATCTTTTTCCAAATCATAGGCACGATGGTCGATATATCAGGGGGATACCCCTCCTCAGGTCATCGTCATGAAACACGAGAGACCTCTTATCATTTCCCCTGGCAATATATAAAGCCCTACAGAGGATTCTTAGGCAATGCGACCAGATTTTATACTGGCCATCAAACCTACTTTGGTTGAGCAAAATCCTGACCGGATGAAGACATCCAATACCAGGTGTGTCCTCGTTAATTTCCCTACTTAGGCCTAAGGGAGTGTGACGACACAACCTAAAAGGTAAAGTGGGGCACAATGGTATTTTGGTACTATACTAGACTGGGGGGACACGTACATGGCAAAACAAAAAGAATTATGAAGCAGCAAGAATATAAAAAGATTGGATGAACACGTTTAGTCGGCAAAATTGCCCAAAACACGAACTTTTCATTAATCTCTTATATTTACAACAGTGATAATACATGTTTAGTCGACGAAGCTCGCCCAAAGTATTTACATTATCAGAAAAGACAAAAGAATAACAAGTTGTTATATTTACAACAACGATAATACACGTTTAGTCGGCGAAGCTCGCCCAAAGCGTTTACATTATCAAAAGAAAATCAACTTGCAAAAAATTTAAGAAGGTGGAAGCCTATGAACAAGATAGTCTGCCACTCTAGCTCTTCGTCCATCATCAGGAGGAGGGACTAGATCTTCCACAACCTCATCTGCATCCAAATCTAATAGTTTCCGAGGAATAGCATCAATGGGGATCCATCTATCATCCCTCCTGAATGGATTGGGCATCAGAGTGGAGGAGGACATCTCATGACGATACCATAACATCGAGTTCCTCGGGACCTGAAGCTCTTTCAAGGCACTCAACCACCCTCTGATGAAAGAAAGTTCTTCGAACTCGGATAGTCTGGTGGGAGCATCTAGCCAGCCTTGATAATAATCGTCAGCCCACGCTTATCGAGGACCCCTCTTGAATAAATGCCGCAATCGAGTAACGTCCCTTTGAAGCCCTGCAGCAGTTACATATGCTCGGCGGACATCATCACGGAGCTCTTCCATCTCCTTATCCCGATGTTATTCTGCTTCCCTGTTCCTACCCCTAGTGCTCCTACCAGCTCGCGGGAGGGGAGGACGAGTGGAACCTCGCGGAATAGGAGGAGTATGTCCATCTCGCAAAAACGAGGAGCCTTGCAGAACTGCTGAAATAGTGCTCGACGCATGATCTCTAAGTTGCAGGACTTCCCTCCTCAGGTTTTCATTCTCCTGCTGCAGGAATTCCCCAACTTGATTTATCTCGGTGGCCTCCAGCAACCTAGCTCTCAGTACATTGACTTCCTCTTGTACAGAGGCACTAATGCCTTCCATATCCTGGAGCCTGTCCTTCAGCCTAGCCACTAGCTCGGACTGCTCTTTATACTTTTGATTCCTTGACCTAAGAGACTTTCAAAGCCTAACAAAGGCCTGACGAACCTGAGTACTGGCATTGGGACCAAGAGTCCTGCCCAATTGAGATGTGGCAGGAATATACTCTTCTACATCAGTCAACTACAAGACATAAAAGGGCAAGGGAAAGGAAAATCAATCAATGCATTGGAAAAAGAAACCTTTTTATTCCATTAATAAAGGTCAAGTACATCGAGCAGAAAATGGAAAAATTACAAGCAGAAGTACAAAACATAATCCTAAGAGAGGATTAACTAGCAACCTCAGGCTGCCCAGAGGTGGATGGTTGCTTCCCCTTGTCAGCAGCAGAGGCATCCCCCTCTACAGGGATGCCCTCATTCGCCTGGGCAGGACTAGCATCGGCAGGAGTTGCCTGAGGGGTAAGATCAACACCCTCTATCGATAGGGTAGGGGCTTCTTCGTCCACGGTTGGCCTTGGACCCGGGTCATGCTCGTCGAATAGAGGAGACTCAGCATCAACACCAGCAGCTAGGAGGGCCTTGTTCCAGCCCTTCTTGAAGTTCAAACAGATGATATAGCCTATCTGAACTTCGGCATCTTCATAAGAAGCAGTCCACCCGGAGTTGTATGAATCCTCCTTGATGGTGGCTACCTGAGACTCCCTCTCCTTCAGTTGCTCGGTCAGAGCCTTGTTCTCCTCCATAACACCCAGCTTGATCGAGCAGACCAAGTCATAGGCCTGCCTCAGCTCGCTCAGCTCCTTAACCGCCGCATCCCTCTCTCGGTTAGAATTGATAAGGGCCAGATCAGATGAAGCTCGGGCGACATGAGTAGCTTTCAAATCAGCCTCCATCTAAGAACCCCTAACTTCTAGAGCAGACTTCTGCTGCTCCAGCTCGCCATTCATTCTCACCAACTCGTCGCGAGAACGGTAAAGCACGACGAAGTCAGTCACAAACTGCCAAAAATAAAGAAGAAATCAAGAAGGAGAATCAATTAAAACTTGTTAAGGAATTGAAAAAGGAAGAGAACCTTACCAAGGCTAGTCTCTGGCTAGGTTGAAGGGCTAATTGATCAGACCCCAGCACCCTCTCGCGATCTACAGGAAGAACTGCCCTCTCGAGCAGCGCAGGAGCCAACTGATGAGAAGTGGCAACCGAGGCCCCTCGGGCAAAGAAGACACCGGGACTAAGGTTTGCCCAGCCTTCGTCCTCGACTCCATCCTCCTCCTCTCTTCCTCTCTCTCACTCTCCATCCTCTTCCTCTCCTCCACCCTCTTCTTTTACTCCACCTTCTTTCTCTCCTCCTCCTTCTTTCTCTCCCTCTCTCTCACCTGCTCTTCCTCTCTCCTCTTCCTCTCTTGCTCCTGAGTGGAAGACCGAGAACCAGTAGCCACGGCCCTAGAAGAAGACTTTTGTTTCTTTGACCTCTGTGCAAGAAGCACATGGTCCTCATCATCATCATCTCTAATCAGGTTCTTCCTTGGAGGCATCTCTTCGCCTGAACTACTGGAAGTGCTCGACGATCCTCGAACTTCAGAATCCTCTTCAGAAGAACTGCTACTGTCAGAGCTCCCTCCACCCAAATTACTCGCAGCTCCTGTAGGCTCACTCTCAGAGCTGCTCTCCTCTTCGTCCAACTGGATAGGCTCAGCAGTAGTCTCTCCGAAAGAATCAAACTCTGGAACACTATCCACAGGTCGTGCTATGAAGATGGAGCCTGCGTTCTTGTACTCGAGCAAAAAGGCAGTAGACCTGGGGTGATCGCCGTCACCCAGAGGCTCCCTGATATTCCAAGCTTTCACCAACTCTGAGATACGAACCTCGCTAAGAGCAGGCTCCAAATTCTTTGTCCTCGCTGTGGAAGAAAAAGTAAAGAGAGGTTAAAAAAGTCACAAGTCAGCAAAGGTTGAAACAATTGTACAATGTCTACTTATATATTCTTCCCCGTAAAAAGGGACAGTGAACCTCTCAGACCTCGACCCTTTGAATTGGGGAGGGAACTGCCAATTCCTAACGAGGAAACCCTCTTGCCAGTAGTCCTTATAGGAATCAGGTAGGTTTACTACCAATACCCTATCAGGACTCCTAGCTTTGAGATATAAGACACCTGAGCTAGTTCGAGAGAAGGAATAACAGAAACAGATCTCGACAAGTTCTAACCTAGTACCATACAACTGGTTTATTCTATGGACGCCATTTACTATCTTCCACACATTGGGCGAGCACTGTGCGGGAACAATATTCAAATAACCAAAAAAATGCAAAAATAGATCATTAGGGGGAAAAGTAAGTCCCCCCTGGGAGAGCAACAAAACATGGATCCAGTGGGCATCCTCTATATCCCTAACGTTCCTAGGAGGGGAGGCACAACATTCAATATCTACCCACTCAGGAATATTGTAGAACTTCCTGAACTCAGAGATTGACCTATTTCCAATCTTCGCCATTGAAAAACTCAAGAAATTCTACAAACCAAAGAGAAAGTCCAAAGAAAGGGCATGAGAAACTTACAAAACAGAAGATCGGTTTGAGTGATGAAGAAGCAATGGGAATAGGGATTCAGAGAAGAAGGTACGAGGCGCTAGAGTTGTCAGAAGAAGGAAGAGTACTGGAAAGGCTGAAACGATGGAAGAAAAAGTGGCTATCCCAACAAGCCTTCAATTCTAATCATAGCGCACGGATAGTGAAGCGGGTGCCGCCAAAACAAATTCACAGTTTTCGAATCACAAATCAGCCATAATGGCTGATTATTTAAATCCATTGGACCCATAAACATGGCCCAACAAATTTAGGGGCAATTGTGGGTACCCGAAATTTAGAACTATGGGCCTGGACGAGTAGCCCAGTCCTGGCGGCCCAAAGTCCAGGCCCCTCATCTTTTATAATTGATCCAGTCTCCCCCCAAGATCCCATGAAAGGGAAGTTATGGGGGAAATGGAAAACGTGGAGGAACCTATCACCCCCACTCATCTACATGCACATGTATATATTAAACCCTAGGTCCGGGGCAAAAGGACAAGTTGTATTCTGTGTAATCACTCTCCGGAGAATATATAAATAATATCGATTGCACCACCGTGGACGTAGGCACATCTTGGCTGAACCACGTACATCCTTTGTTGTGTGATTGGCATCTTGTATTCCTTATCCTCTTCTTGATAATCTTTCTCTCATATTTATTTATGTTGCATAATAATTGCATCCACAAGGACCTAATCAAAACATGGCGTTAGTGGGTGAAAACCCAAAACAGCCCCCGAACGGCCCCGTGAGTGGCACCAACACTCGCACAGGACCAAAAAACTCGTAGGCACTGATCGCGTGATCATGGGACTCCCATTTTGAGAATATGATGATAATTTGCATATTTCTAGACTTAGACTTCAGAACATGGCGTTAGTGGGTTAAAACTCGAGACAGGCCCAGAATGGCTATATCAGAGGCACCAACACCTCGCACGGGACCAATGTAACACGTAGGAACTGACCGCATGATTACGGGATTCTTGATTTGAGAATAGATGATAATTTGCATATTTCTAGACTAATGCTTAAAAACATGGCATTAGTCGGTGAATACCTGAAACAGCCCCCGATCGGACAGGTGAGTGGAACCAACACCTCGAATGGGACTAATTTAACTCGTAGGAACTAACCGCGCGATCACGGGACTCCTGATTTGAGAATAAGATGAAAATTTATATATTTCTAGACTGAGGCTTATACATAGAGCGTTAGTGGGTGAAAACCCAAAATAGCCCCCAAACGGCTCCGTGAGTGGAACCAACACTTCGCACGGGACAATGTAACTCGTTGGAACAAACTGCATGATTGAGGGACTCTCAATTTGAGAATACGATGATAATTTCCATATTTCTATACTTAGGCTTAAAAAGATGGCGTTAGTGGGTGAAAACCCGAAACAGACCCCGAACTACCTTGTGAGTGTCACCAACACCTCGAACGGGACTAATGTAACTCTTAGGAACTCATCGCATGATCAAGGGACTCCCGATTTGAGAATACAACGATAATTTCCATATTTCTAGACTTAGACTTAAAAATATGGCGTTAGTGGGTGAAAACCCGAAACAGACCCCGAACGGCCCTGTGAGTGTCACAAATACCTCACACGGGACTAATGTAACTCTTAGGAACTCACCGCACGATCACGGGACTCCCGATTTGAGAATACAATGATAATTTGAATATTTCTAGACATAGGCTTAAAAACATGGCGTTAGTGGGTGAAAACCCGAGGCAGCCCCCGAACGGCCCCGTGAGGGGCACTAATACCTCGCACGGGTGCAATGTAACTCTTTCGAACTGGTCGCGCGATCACGGCGCTCTCGGTTTGAGAAAATGATGATAATTTGTATATTTTTAGACTTAGACATAAAAACATTGCGTTTGTGGGTGAAAACCCATGTAAACTAGTGCAATCTCTTTATGGCCTTAAACAAGCTCTGATGCAATGGCACGAAAAGTTTGATAAGATAATAAGATTCCATGATTTAAAATTACATGATGCTGACAAATACATTTATAGTAATTTTAATAATGGTATTGGAGTCATTATTTTCTTGTATGTGGCTGACATGCTTATATTTGGGTCCAGTCTTAAATATGTGAAAGAAACTAAGAGATTTTTTTCATCAAAATTTGATATGAAAGATTTAGGAGAAGCTGATGTGATTCTAGGAATCAAAATAGTAAAAAAAAGATAATACATTATGATTATCTCAATCTCACTATTTTGAAAAGGTTCTTAAGAAATATAATCATTTTGAACTTAAGCCAGCAACCACACTTGTTAATCCTAGTATCAAATTATTGAAAAAAATGGGTGTACATTGGATCAACCTAAATATGCCATTGTCATTATAAGTCTCATGTATGCCATGAATTTCACTTGATCAGACATTGCATATGCGATAGTAATGTTATGTAAGTTTACAAGTAATCCAGGACAATAACATTGGAATGAAATTTCTAGATTACTTAGATACCTAAAGAAAACAATGGATTATGGCCTACATTATGTACGGTATTCATCTATATTAGAAGTATATAGTGATTCCAGTTGGAATAAGCTCGAATCAAAATCCAAGTCGATAACTGGTTGGATATTTACGCTAGGAGGAGCAGCCATTTCTTTGGGATCCAAGAAACAAATATGTATATCTGATTCAACAATGCAATTAGAATTTATAGCCCTAGAAGATGCTAGTAAAGAAGAGGAGTGGATTAAAAATTTATTATTTGATTTTCTGTTATAGAAAAATTCATCTCCTATTATTAACATTAATTTTGATAACCAGGTTACTATTTACAAGGTTTCAAGAAAAACCTATAATGGAAAATGTAGACATATTAGTCCAAGACATCAAATTTTGAGGCGATTACTCAAAGAAGGAATAATTACAATTTACTATATTGAAACGAACAAGAATTAAGTAGATCCCCTAACTAAAGGTCTTATTAGATAAATGATATATATCACCTCAAAAGCAATGGGACTAAGGTCTATAAAATAATTCAACTATATATAATGGAAACCGAACTTATGTCTTCAAATTATTAACAAAGTTCAATGTGGTACTAAATGATAGTTTTGGAACACAAGGAACACTTATGTAAAAGGCCATTCATATGTGCCTAGTGTTGGTATTCTACATGATAAAGGATGAAGTTTACTTCTTAATAAATCATATAAATGTGACTCGTAGAATCACTGAAGTTGATTTACCTATATGAGTGATGAAAGTGTGGCCGCTTTCTATGGAACTACGACCCCTCCTAAGACACTCATGAAAATAGGATAAGCACAAGGTCATAAATGTGCATGCTAACTGATCACTCTTCAACACAGAGATTAGTATGTGTAATGGTTTTGGCTCATCTCAAACGGTCCTTGGTTAAATATACGTTCACCACATCACCTTGATTAATCTTTGAATTATTTTCACTAAGTGGAAGTTCAAGTCCGAAAGACGCTTCTCATTTATGTACTAGATTTCAACGATAATTCCAGAAGCTTTGTTACTGTCTATATACGCTTGTATCTTCAATTCCTTATTTATGAGTATTTAGAAATGGTGGGGGATTGTTGGAATTTTAAAATAATATAATTTATTAATTAAATTGTATTATTGAGTTTTATTTTTGAAATATAATTTAGTATTTATATTGTGTAAGTGAGTTTTTATTTAATGGGTTTTTATGTTGGGTCTTCTAGTAGAGAGAAAGAAAGAGCTAAAGAAAAATGGCTATAAATGAGGTGGGTATAATTTTAGTTTCTTACATAGAAACTTTCATATTGAAACTTCACAAGAAATAGGAAGGGTATATAACTAAAAGTCAAAAGAGGATTATTAGTTTTCTAGTCAAAGAGGCTATGATTTGGTGCTTTGTGGTGGTGGAAGCATCACCAATCGCGATACGTGACCCGCGTTGGTGCGAAAGGGTGATTGGTCACTTTGATGGTGCACTTGGTGCTTCGCATCATCGCTTAGAGCGTTGGAGCATAAAGTTTTGTCAAATTTAACCAGATGAACGACTGCAGTTAATCGATTTGATCAACGGATGTTATAACCCAAGCAAGATGATCTGAACCGTTAGATTGACTCGCAGTGATTCATATAGGGGTTCGTCCATTCGCTTACGATGAGACATCAAATCTAGACCTTTCGATCAAAATAATTCCGAAAATACTTGATCTAACGATTGCTGAATCGCAAGCCTGAAAAGAGGTGACTATTCATGAACATCTAATCTCGCTTTAATTTCAGAGTGTTCTTGGTTTGATCAAATCGTACATAGTATGAATCAAACAAGAAACATCACTGCATTATATCGTGAAGTAAAATTTCTACTTCAATTCCACTGTGTACTCGCAGTTTACATCCGGAAGGGGAGAAGTATTGCCTAAAAGGCAGCGTTTATAGAACGAGCCTTGCAGTAACTTGGATTCATAATTATCATAATTTCTTCATAAATTTTCAACATAAATGAACCAAATAATTTACATTAAATTATGTTATCCTAATTAATAGAAGAAAAAATATGCAATTATTAATTATATTTTGTGGCTTATTCAATGAAATGAGAAGATCTACATGGACGAAGAATTTTACAGAAGAAGAGATAAAATTTGAGACTTGTGTTTCACGCAATCTCCATAAGGGAAATTTGCTCCCCCTCGGTGTCCAATATTTGCGAAAAAACACAGAGGATCGGCCCTAAAAAAACATTGTTACAAGTGCACTATTGACAAAATGCTTAAAAAATATATTATTAAGTAGCAACACTTCTTTCAGGACTCCGACAAACATAATTCTATGTTATGCTCTGTCAAGGAAATGACTAGAAAAACCTCAAGTAGAAATTTCACTCTTGACATTGTCACTCATCAAAATGGAGCATTGCCTATTTAAAATATGCGGCACGCTTTCTAAATAGACACAACCTTTCCAA
Source organism: Sambucus nigra (assembly GCA_949130495.1). Taxonomy (NCBI): domain Eukaryota; kingdom Viridiplantae; phylum Streptophyta; class Magnoliopsida; order Dipsacales; family Adoxaceae; genus Sambucus; species Sambucus nigra. The sequence goes on from OX422209.1 coordinate 251,746,224, forward strand.
ATGGTAATTTCTTTGGAACGCTCACGATCTTTCGTGAACAAAAGTCGACTTTAACAAACCATGTGTGTATTAAAATCATTTACTGAAGCAATTTATGTGTAATCCTCATTCATTATATTTGTTATATTTGATCAATAATATTTCCAACATAGAGGAAGGAGGTTTGTTATTATCGGATTGACGACACTTTACTCATTCAAATAGAGTGTTTTGAATGTTAGGGAGTACTTTTGAAAAATATATGGGTAAAAATGTAGAAAGATGTGTGTTTTGAAAACTATTTTTTTTTTGCTATCGGTTCTTTACAAAATAATAACAGTAGACTTGTTAGAATACCTCACCCCACCCCGAAAAAAACACTTCACAAAATTACGACATACACTGTATCACTATTTTCAAACAATTAAAAAAACATGGGTCCCTACGCAACAAGTTTTGTGACACCCCGCCTAATAAAATACCGGGCGATCACTCCTTTACCAAATTAAAACAGGAGTCGCATATAGATTATTCTTAGCATCACTACCGAAAAACCAAATTAATTACTAATAACCCATTAGGCTGGCGTCAAAATTTTATTTAACTAATCTTTTTAAACAAACTACACAATTGAAACATTTACGCAGTTTATATTAATGAAACTGGAAAGAGATAAACTAAATGAACACTCGGTTCAAATATAATACAAACAAATTGAATGCTGCACTAAAAGGCAGTAAAAGAATAAATAAATACAATTGGGCTTTCGGCCCGAAAGTAACTTCAATGCTTCCTATCTAGCTCAAGAATAGAAGCGTCTAAGTGAAACCTGCATGCATCCACAACTGCTGCAGCCGACGTCTGACTCGAAAGGATCATCATCCAGTCATCCCTATGTCTGGACACCTATATATATATAATATATATATAGCAAGAGAGTAAAAATATTTAAACGGGTCAGAGCCCGAGTTGTGAAAATATTTAGCAAGTGCATAAATGCCTTATTTTTAAAAATATGTTTTATCTCGTATTTAAATTGGTATCGCACTCCCATGAGATACCCCTTACATATCTTCCAATAGTGACACCTAGCGCATCCCTCTAAACATCCTAGTCAAGCTACGCTGCCTAACTAAACCATCACCCCCAAACTCTAGAAATCATAAACAACCCAAGTAATAAGGGTAAACTTCTCCCCAGTCTTAACACTATGCCATGTTCGTGCATGGGGTGTCTCTCATAGCGAAATCCAATTAAGGACCCCCCTTGATACACTACTACTTGGAAAGGTTGATCATCGAGATCCATTAGACCCTTAGTACACAAGATATATATATATATATATACACTCATATAACAAGAACCCAAAACTAGAGCACTAAGGGTTAAACTTCTCCTCGGTCTAAACACTAGGCCATGTTCATGCGTGGGGTGTCTCGCGAAGCGAAATCCAAACAAGGAACCCCCCCCCCCCGATACACTACTACTTAGCAAGGTCGATCATCGATATCCATTAGACCCTCGGTACATAACGTATATAAATATACATATATATATACCAACATAATTATATACATTTTCATACTCACTTTTATATACATATCACATTTTGAGTCCGGATATAATCTCCCGGAATGAGAATCAAATCTATCTTTCTTTTATCTCTTTACTCTACTGGAGATATATAATATATTGTTCTCATGCACAAGTAATATACCATACACATCGGTATAATAACCATCACAATAATATACCATACACACCGGTATAATAACCATCCCAACGAGCTATAACTCGAGGATGCGGTCTCTCAATGCTATCATCTTCCATGGCATCACTCACATACCATCCTAGGGACCACCAGTAGGATGAAATATCACCTATTTCGTGGTCAAAACCAAATCACAACGCATGGGAAGCGGTCATAGTTCCTCTTTGGAAATGAGACAAAACATACCCACCACGTCTCACCCCTAATAAAAATCACACAATATAACAATGGACGCCTATGACCTGGGGAGTATACGCACCCTGCTCCTCGAGCCAGGGGCCTCACCCACATCTCACAACTTCCCATGATAGCATTAGAGGGGGTATACTTCACATATATATACCATCCACACATAGATATATATACATATCCGTATCATATAATATATATACTTTAATCACATAGTATATATATATAATCCACATAGTTCCTCAAATAAATATAATTGACCATAATTGCTAATCACACATAGCGATGGCCCATAATCCGAAGGATTCTCACCATTAATAATATTCGAGTATTCGCACACTCACGACACTAAACTGAAAAGTATTCCTTCACTTGTTAAATAACATGTACCTTATTCACGTTTAAGGATTTATATGATTTCTCCAACTACACCAATTCACATTAAGTAAATACGTATTTTCCCAAATTCATCCTAATAGTCTCGCAGGATATACTCAATCACAATCGTTATAATTATGTTTTCTACGCACATAATTATATAGGCCTAAATGCCCACTAAAATTATCCCAAGAATTATTCGTCACCAAACACCCTTAATTTAAATAGGTCGTGGATTCCATTTCCATGAACCCAAGGACTACATTTCACTAAAATAATAATTTAGAGGTCCCCACTCTATTTTTGGGAAACCCCAACTCTCTAATTCCTCAATTTACTTATTTCCTCAAAAATATAATTTCTAGTGTTGCACACTTAAAACAATATCTTAAACCCATAAATTTCCCCAATTGGATAAATATATTCCCCTTAGTTAACTCTATTTATGTCCTCAATTAAATAGGATAGAAATCCTTAATTTAGGAATTTATCCCATATAAAAATCACAAGACGAAATTACCAAAATCCCTACTTGATCGATCGATCGACCCTTGGCCATCGATTGATCGATCAAGCCTGACAGCTTCTTCTCCGGCCCCTGTTTCGGCCATTAACAAACCTCCAAACTTTGTTTCCTTTTATCCCACCAATATATAACCACACCCAACTATATATAAACCAAAGAAATCAGTTCTAAACATCCTAAAACCAAGAATCAACCATTAATTTCTATAATTTTCTAAGTTTCTCCAATTTGACTTTTTCAGTTTTCAACCGTTAAACTTCCAAAATCCCGTTTGATTTACAAAAATCCATCCCGAAAATCTTTAGGATTCATTATTACCAATTATGATATGAGATTGATGCTCAAAATTAAATAACGCAAGTAAACACTTGCCTGGAGGATAAAATTCAACGACCCCGAGTCAAATCCGACGGAGTTTGGCCCGAAATCCTTTTCTCTCCCCTTTATCCCTTATTCCTTTCTTCTCTTATTCTTTATCTATTTTTCTTTCTTTTCTCCCACTCTCTCGTGTCTTATAGGGCAAGAAAAAAGGGTTTATCCCTTTAAACCCAAAAATGACTCGTTTACTCAATTACGAGTCCATATTACTCCCAAAATTCCTGAAACTCAATTACGACCCCTGGATACTCTATTCTGACTATCTCGATCATTCTGAGACTAACCACGCACTCAAAATCTCGATCCGAGGTACTTGATCACAAATCGCTAATTTAACCCAATACATCTCAATGCGAGTTTTCCCATTAAAATATTATCCTATATCGCTTTACCCAGCTGCGACATATAATTAAAATACTTCGACTTATTTACTTAATCCCAAAAGTAAATATAACACCCATCGAAAATCATCTAATCCTTAAAAACTCCAAAAATTTACTATTAACAGCAATTCTTAAATTCCCAAATTACACTTAATTATTGAATTTAATTTCCCATATAAGTGCGGGGTATTACAAGTTTCTTCTAATAATCCTAGATAATAACTTAAATATCTTTATATGGACATTGTGATTGCATGAAAACGTATGTACAGTCACTTGAATTGATTCCTTACGTTACACGCTTGCTGCTTTAATTTATATTACCCTTCCATTGACTACTTTTTTCAAATGGAGGAAATTGTATTCAAAGTTTCAAGTTCTTAAAAAAATTCATAAATGTTGACTGCTTCCAATAGTGTGAAGACTATATATAGGAACATCGGGGCTTATGCCTCTCAATCCATTAACAATTTAATTGCACAAGACAAAAGAAAAAATGGGTAGCCGCGTCTCTCTTGTCATCTAGTCTATGTTTTCTTATCAATATACTCGTTAAAGTTTTATAATAATGTTTTCTTCATATATATTTAACAACGCTAATGGTTATTTTAGGCATGCTTATAATGGACCAGTTGGAGGGAGTCCACGGGACCTGCCAAGTAATAGCACTAGTGTATAAGCTGTAATAGGTTATGTTTAGACATCAACTTTGTACCTATCTTTATGTTACAACCGACTTATTATGTTATGGTCCATCTATAAATAAGCCATGTTGTAACAATAGCTGGGTGATAAAATCACTATTCTTTTGTCTTACTATGGTATCAGAGCTTAATAGTCCAATAGAAAAAAGAGAATCGAAGGTAACCCATTTCGACTTCCTCTGCAAGATTTCCACCATCCATGGATTCACAGAAAATTTCTTCTTTATCTTTGAATTCTATATCAAATATCATCCCCACTAAACTTCAATCCAATAATTATGTTGTCTGTAAACCAATCTTCTTCCTAATTCTTCACAAATTCAAAATTATAGGGCACATTGATGGCTCTAAACCCTACCCACCCCAATTTCTCAATGATTAAAATCACCAACTCAAAGAAGAAAGTCAAGAGTATACAAACTGGATTGACACAGATCAAACCTTGATGATTTGGATAAACTCAACTCTTTCAGAATCTGTATTATCTTTTATTAATTGTGCTTCAACCTCCATGGAACTATGGAGTATGCTCGAGAGGCATTTTTCAGCAGCCTCACCTACCCATATCATTCAACTTCGTGATCAACTTTCTTCATTCAAGAAATAAAATCTTTCAATTTCATAATATCTTAATTCAATTAAACAAATCTCATATGGTCTCGCAGATGTTGGAAGTCCAATTAATGACCGTGAGCTTTTGGTTAATATTCTCGGAGGATTACCTCCGGAATATGCCCCTTTATCCACCTCAATTCGAATCAAATCTCCTACTATTAGTCCTAGTGAACTTCATAAACTTTTACTCAGTGAGTAAATAGCCCTAAAAGACAGATCCAAAATGCTTCTTACCCCTAAATCATCAAATCATGCCTTCATTGCTACAAATCCTTCTTTCAAGAAATAAAAATCTTTTAATTCCTTTTCTCCCGGTAAAGGTCGTGGAAGAGGAAATTTCCATAATCCTCAATTTCGTAACATCAATTTTAACAACAGTCATCTTCAACCAAAGTCCTTCTCTCAACATTCCTCTAGACCTATTTTTCCAAAGAAACCTACTTGTCAAATCTGTAAGAAGCTAGGGCAATCTGCTGCGGAATGCTATCATCGCATTAACATCTCTTATCAAGGAAGATCTCCTCCTCAAAACATTGATTCAATGCTTGCATCGGCCAATATCTTTGGACATAATCCTTGGTTTGCTGATACAGGAGATAGTAATCACATCACCCCTGATGTTTCCAATCTTCATTCTGTTGCTCAATATCATGGTCATGACCAAGTCACTACTACTAATGTCAAGGTATGGATATGTCAAAAATAGGTTCATCCATTATTTCGGTTGACCAAACTCATAAATTTTTACTCAATGATGTTCTCTATGTTCCTAAAGCTTCTCATAATTTGTTATCTGTTCAAAAATTTACCAGAGATAACAATTGCTCACTAAATTTCACTTTCACTGGATTCTCTGTGAAGGATCTAACATCGGGGAGGACTCTTTTCTAAGGGCCAATTACGGATGGACTTTATCCTTTCTCTTTTAATCAATTCAACTCTTCACCTACTCCTCTAACTGTTGCAGCTCTCTTTAGTACCAACAATCCTTCTTCTTTTTGGCATAAAAGATTGGGGCATCCTTCTTTTCAGTCTCTTAAAAGACTCAAGCATCAGCTAGCAGTCAAGATTTCTTGTATGCAACCTATTTTCTATTCCAATTATAATCTAGGGAGAAGTCATAAACTTCCTTTCACACCTTCTGTGTCTCAAACACATGCGCCATTAGAGATTTTACATTTGGATCTTTGGGGACCTTCTCTAGTCCCATCCGTTTTAGGTTTCAAATACTATGTCAATATTGTGGATAATTGGTCTAAATACTGTTAGGTGTTTCCCTTGATTGCTAACTCTGATCTTAAAACTTTTTTTCTTTCCTTTCAATTTGTAATTGAGAATAGTCTTGATACTCGAATCAAAACTTTTAGAACTGATGGTGGTGGTGAATTCCTTCATACTAAATTTAATGACATTTTTATTTCTCTTGGGATTGATCATCAATTTTCTTGTCCTCTCACCCCTGAACAAAATGGAGTTGCTAAGTCAAAACACAAACATATAGTTAAAGTAGGCCATACTTTACTCATTCAATCCCATCTTATTGATTGTTACTGGGTAGAGGACTTTAAAACTACCAATTATCTTATCAACCAACTTCCTACCAAGTCCATCTACTTTTTTTCACCTTGGGAAAAGTTAACCAGATTATTCAACTCTTAAAGTATTTGGCTGTGCCGGTTATCCTTGGTTAAAACCATATGCTAAGAATAAACTAACACCTCAAAGCAAAGAATGTGTTTTCCTTGGTTATAGTTTAAATCACAAAGGTTATAGATGTCTAGATCCAATTATTGGAAAGATTTATCTCTCTAGACATGTTATCTTTAATGAATATCATTTCCCATTTCAATATATTCCTCCTGCTTTTAATTCTTCTTCTCAAACTTTCATTTTACCTTCTCCTCATCCTACTCCTCCTCTTGCTCACCCTATATTGCAAAACACTTCCCCTATTCCCTCTATTTATCATTCTACATCTTCCCAGTCTACTACCTCTGTAACTGCACAACCTCCTCCATCTCCACTTACACACTTTTTTCCATTGGTCCATAAACCCTCCACCTCCTCTTCACAGTCCTCTATTGCTCGAAATATCTCTCCAATTCCCTATCCTTATTCCACCACTGAGTCCTCTCTTATTCATTCTACCCACACTTCTCATAACATTCATCCCATGACTACTAGATCCAAGAATGGCATTTACAAACCTAAAACATTACTTGCTTCTAAACATCCTTTTCCCACTGCTTTACCTTCTCAAGTTTCTCCTCCAAAACCTTCATGTTTCACTCAAGATAATAAAGATCCCAATTGGAGTGAAGATATGAATGTTGAATTCAATGCCCTACAACAATATGGCACATGGTCACTTGTTCCTCCAAATCCATATCAAAATTTAAGTGTTGGCAGTATCGAAAGGTATAAAACTAGGTTAGTCACAAAGGGCTTTCAACAATGAGAAGGGGTTGATTATTCTGAAACATTTAGCCCTATAGCTAAACTTACTGCTATAAGAGTTATTCTCACACTTACAGTCCATCATAATTCGGAAATTAGACAACTGGATGTTAGTAATGCTTTCCTATATGGATATCTCAAAGAAGTAGTTTACATGACTCAACCTCCGGGATTTCAGGATCACACTAGATCTGACTATGTTTGTAAATTACATAAATCTATATATGGCCTCAGGAAGGCACTAAGAGCCTGGTATGCAGAACTAGTTGATGATCTTGTTACTCTTATTTTCGCAATGTCATTTTCTGATTCCTCATTATTTATCTGACATAATAAAGATGCACTCATCATTATTTTTGTTTACATGAATGATATTTTGATCACTGGCAGCTCTCCTTCATCATGTCATTAGGTTATGTCACAACTTGGCCAAAAATTTGCTATGAAAGATCTTGGCCCTCTTCATTTTTTTCTTGGGGATGGAAGTTCACAGAAATGATGAAGGCCTCTTTTTATCAATAACCAAATATACTATGGATTTGTTACAAAAGTTCGATATGTTAAATGCTAAACCTTGCTCTTCACCAGTTACATCTGGCTCCAAATTGAGTTCTCAAGATGGCACACCTTTAGCTGATATCACTCAATATAAGTCCCTTATTGGTGCTTTACAGTACTTAACATCGACCAGACCTGACATTTCATTTCCTGTTAATCAAGTATGTCAACATCTTCATCATCGTACCACCACTCATCTTGCTATCGTTAAGAGGATTATTAGGTTCTTGAAAAAAACTTCTGATCATGGTCTTTTGTTTACCAAAGGGTCATTATATTTATATGGTTTCTCTGATATTGATTGGGCAGGAGATCCCGATACCAGACGATCTACAAGTGGCTATGTTCTCTTATTTACGGGTAACCCCATTTCATAGTCTGCAAAGAAACAACCTACTATTTCTAGATCATTAACTGAAGCTGAGTACAGGCCCTTGTTCATGCCTCTACTGAAACTATCTGGCTATTTCATCTTCTCAAATATCTTCATATTTTTCTTCCTCAAAAACCCATGATATGGTGTGATAACATTACAGCATTGTCTTTGGCTTCCAATTCAGTTTTTCATTCCAAAATGAAGCATGTGGCTATTGATTTTCATTTTATTAGGGAGCTTATCCAAGCTAACGTTCTTTATATACACTACATTCCAACTGAGCACCAATTGGTTGATGTCTTCATAAAAGAGTTGTCCTCTCCTCATTTTCTGTCATTAAAGTGCAAGCTAAAGGTCTTCTTCAACCCCTTCACCTTGAGGAGGGCTAATAGCAGTAGTGTATAAGCTTTAGATAGGTTGTATTTAGACATCAACTTTATACCTATCTTTCTATTATAATCGAATTTTTCTGTTATGGGTCGTCTATAAATAAGCCATGTTGTAACAATAGCTAGGTGAATAAAATCACTTTCCTTTTGTCTTACTACCAAGTAACCCAGGTCACCAATGGACCTCCTTCATTCCTTTCCTCTTATTTAAAGTTTTCCAATAATGTTTTTCATTCAAATCGTGTAGTAACGATTGACACTAATATTATTATTATATTTTTGTTGGGGGTAAATAGTGATATGTGTTTTTATTTATTTAAAGCTAAATTTTGTAAACTATTTTTGTTCAAGTTATATAATTATAAGGTTTTCACTATTTCACAATTTCAAATTAACAAAAAAAAAAAAATTTAAATATGTGAAAATCATTTCACCATGTTATTTTCCAGGTGATTAAAAATATTTCAACTCAACTAAACAGACCTTCAAGAGTGAAGAATAATGCATCTATATTATGGCAATTACGAATATTTGAAATTACAGCTAAGATGCGAAGAAAATACCAGGGGAAAATGTTGTAATTTTATAATTTTTTCCTTTGCATTGCATTTGACAAATTCATCTATGTACTCTCTCTCACATTATGTTACTATATTGAGATTTTGTGGAACATATTAATAGAATTTCATAGAGGAAAATTTGGACATAAGTAATGAGTGTAAGGTTTTTGATGAAACGTTACAAAAATGAATAGCACACACTGTAAAGTGTAATTCTATTTAACATAAAAATCCATAATCTTTAATGGAACAATTACACCTGAAAGTTTATAAAGGATTGCAAATATCAATTGGAGAGATTCATGAAATTTAATGTTGCATCTCAGAATGCTCCGGACTAATTTGTCAAGTTGACTAATATGGTTCTCTAACTATAGTTCCTATAATCATCCAAAGTTAGAATATAAAAAAGTTGGACCAGTATATTCACAAGTCCACTATTGCTTCTTTTCAACTATCATGCTCTAAGCTTAAGCTTTAAACACCTAGGTCTATAAGAAAAGATAAGCCGAGCTATATATATTGATGTGTACAAATTCAGTGCTACAACTAATCAAATCAAAATTTACAAAAACAAAAATTATTTTCGAAATAAATGACTGTAACAAAAGAAAGAAACATAACATTTATCATGGTTCACCCACGTAGAAAATACGAAACCCACAGTAAAAGTAGTATTATAATTTAGCCCCAGAAAATAATATGAATGTAACAAACGGAGAGAACATTGGAGGTATGCGGTTTTGGAAATCGTTCTTCCTACATTCAATGCGAGAGGAGGGATATTAGTATATTTCCAGTAAGAACATTGATGATTGGTGTGCTATGGTTGCTAACTTAAAGTTTAAGTTTCCATGTGCAAGATACAAAATTAATACTCTTAAATTGGGTAAGGTCGCCCTTATTTTAAGTACAAGGGGTTTATCCTTGTAGGTCTTTTTATAGTAGTCCTTTTTAAAATTCATACAATTCTATTATGACTAGTCCTCTATATCGCCTACCTAAACTTCCTAGATTTCTACTAATCTCTCATGTATATTCGGATGACTGTATTTTTTGTCCCTAACCACCATGTGCCAACTATGGCGCACATTCAGCTATATTCCATTCTATGGCCCATAAGATTGGGATGATTAGCCAATATGGTGATCGACCTGGACTTTTTAGTTGTGCATGTCCACGGGTCATAACGGATTTTTTCAACCATCATTTCCATCTCCACATGTGCCCACGTAACATGAAAATAAGAAATAATTACTAACAGTCAAGCATGCTTCACACTCATTGAACCTTAAGTAGGATGTTCAAATAATGATAATGAGTGATCACATGTAAGGGATTACAGTTGGGAAAGGCTTTTGACCCAATGAACGGGCGTCGATTAATTTGACATTGTTGGTCAAAGGTATAAGGCTTCCAAAATTTTATACCTTAAGCATTTTCAAATTCTTCAAGGTATTTTAGTATGATTTCTCTCTCTAGTTTTCATCCTTACCAAGATCACAACTCTATCCATTTTCATCCCTTTCTTTCTCATATGTTAACCATGTCAAGTCATGGAAGAAAATATTAGGTTATTAACCACCGATGACCTTCAAGAAGTTCGTACCAACTACTTAATTCCTAGTAATGTCCATATTAGAGTTTCACAAAAGGATAATGACCTTGTTGACCTAGAAAATGGTGAATTTACTTTTATAACAGTGGTTATATTGGAAGGGAATTCGTTTTCCCTTCCACCCATTATTGGTGGAAGTACTCTGTTATTATGGAATACATCCAAACCAGGTGAACAATAATTTCTATCGGATCGTGATAAGCATAGTTGTAATTAACCAGATTTTTGGGACCAACCTTGGCCTCAATAAAATTCGATATTATAAGCATGAAATATGCCTAGTAACATACTTGCCCAGATTGAAAAAGGATACCCAAAGGAATATCCTTGTGTTTTCTAGGTCTTTGTATGGTGAAAACCAATGATCCCCATTTTCCTTATACGGAGGGGAAACATGGTAGGTCGTCCACCATTTCCATAAAATAATGTTTATTTTTGTTTCACTATCAAGCGATTGCATCTTTATGTAAATTGTTTCTTTAATCTCAGGACAGAAGACTACCAATTTAGCTTGAGATATATTTAACTCGTTTGAAGAAGGAGAACTCTGACTATTATTCTTCCACATTGGAGAGCGGCCTACATCCTTCTTGGGTTCAAGTTGACTGTTAATTCGATTAATAATTTTATTGTTTTTCTAAATGTCATTGTAAGGACACAAATTTCCAATTGAGTCCATATATAGTTTTGGCTCAATTCCGGACAAAAACATTTATTCATAGGATAGTATGTAATTGTAATACTCTCAAGCCTATGAAGTGTTTGTTGAAGACGTAGCGGCAAAGAGTATAAAACTTCATCAACTATGTCGGTTTGCGTGCATCGTTTCAACGTCATCAACTATGGTTCCATAATCCCAAGGTATGAATGCGTTATTATATATATAGGAGCTTGGAAGTTGTTTTATTGGGTGTTAGGTTTAATAAAAACTGTGTTTTATTTTCAGAAAAATTAAATTAGAACTTTAAAATAAAGTATATAAAGTTTCTGGGCCAAAATCAAATTTTATAAACTTTCTGGAAGTCGTTCGATATGTCGTTCGAACAAGTTTTTTGTTCGAACCATATGTCATTCGAACGAGTTTGCCAATGAGTTCCCACTATGGTATACTGGTCCGTCATTCGAAATGTCGTTCGAACGAGATTGTTCGTTCTAACGATATTTCCAACGAGTTTCTAACGAGTCCATACTGGAGCGTCATTAGAAGACTCGTTCGAACGAGATTTCGTTCGAACGAAATGTCGTTCGAACGAGATGCCAGGCGGGAACAGTTTTTGGCATTTTTTTGGTAGTTTTGCACCCACTTCCCCACTTAGTTTTTAACCAATTTTTTCAGACTTTATCATGTGCGGGAAGGACATTTTCCAACTTAACTTTTCCAAAACTTTTCCATCCTAGTTTCATCTCTTAGAGAGAGTTTGAGAGCAAAATGGTTTTAGGAAAATGTTCATGTTTTGAGTGCTAATTTTCAAGAAGAAATTCACTTACCACTCTAGTTTTTACACCCATATTGTTTATCCAAGTTCTTATATACATATCAATTGCTTGGAGTTTGGCACCGGTTTTCTCTACACCGAATTCAAGAGGAGTTGTTTACATTAATTTACCCACACGGAGAAAGGCTCCATGTACGGGTGACGGTTACCATAGAAAGTCCTATCGGTGGATTCCGAGACCGCTGTGGTGTTCCAAGGTTATTCGCTAGGAAAAGGTTTCTACAAGAAGAAGCGACGGGGCTTGAGAGGGATCGAGTCGTGTGTTGTAAGTCTTTTGTCTTGTACTTGTAATTCCGTATCTAGTGAATTTGTGGTTAGGGCCATCCGAGGTTGTTTCCCGTCTTGGGTTTTTCCTCGTACATAGCGACGTAGTGTGATTGATTTATTTTATCTTGCATTATAATTTAGAACGCATGCTTAGGATAATTCAAGATAAAATTAGATTTAAATTATCACACTCAATTTAATTAGGACTTAAATTAAATATTGGGTAAATTTTGTTTATTCAAGTCATTTGCTAAAATTTGGTTTGGCCTAACTTCGGAATATGGATAATTATGACTTAGGCAAATTCTAGGACTTGAGTTGAATTAATTGGTTTAAGTGAAATTAACATTTGTGTGTGTCTTTAAGTTAATTTCACTAGGTTTAAATTTGTTTAAAGAAAATTAAAACTTTGGTAACTTGTTGTTTTGTTGAACCATCACTTGCAACGCTTCCGCATCTCGTGTTACTCTAAAAGGAAATAATAAGTTATTTTTTTTTTAATTATGAAAATTAAAATCCGGGGATCCATCATTCCTTATAAAGTTTTCAAATTGGTATCAGAGCCAAAGCGATAAATTATTTTGTTAACGATCCCTTAAATAATTTTTGGCTAAAATGCAATTTTCCCCATTTTCAAAATTTCCTATTTTCGATGGTTCAAACTACGCATATTGGAAAGCGCGAATGAAATCGGCACTAAAATCTATCGACGAGAGAGTTTGGATGTCTGTTGTTAACGGGTGGTCCCCACCAACTTATTTAGTTGAAAATGAACGTGTTATCAAACCCGCCGATAGATGGACTGAAAATGAGTTTAAACTTGCTAATTTTAATTTTCGAGGTTTAAATGCCTTGTTTAACGCTGTCACACCGGATGAATTTCGACGTATTATGACGTGTGAAACCGCTATAGAAGCTTGGGATATTTTATAATTAACTCATGAAGGAACTAGTGTCGTTAAAGCTTCAAAACTCCAAAACCTCACCACTCAATTTGAAACTATCAAAATGAATGAAAAAGAAACTTTTGATGAATTTTATGCTAGACTTTCTGATATTGTTAATTCATCTTTTAACTTGGGAGAAAAAATACCTGACGACCGTGTTGTAAAGAAAATTATAACGTCCCTACCCGATAGATTTATTCCAAAAGTGACCGTTTTAAATTCTTTACCGACTTTAGCCTCTACGAAATTAGAAGAGCTTGTAGGTGATTTACAAACCTATGAACTAGATATGTTTCCCTCTAAAACTGAAAAGAAAATCGAAAAGGGTGTTGCTTTAAAAGCCCGAAAAGAGGTCAAACAAGTAGTAGAGAGCGAAGGTGATAGTGACTCGGAAGACATGGCTTTGTTTGCTCGTAAATTTAGAAAATTTCTTAAAATTAACAAAGATAAATTTAAAAATGATTTTAAGAAATTTGAATCTTCTAAGCATGACAAAGGCGAGAAGATTTCTAAATCCGAGAAGATTCCTAAAGCCGAAAAGATCCCTAAATCTAATAATGAAAATTTAGATAGGGACGAGTCTAATAAGTGTTTTGGTTGTGAAGGTTATGGCCATAGGGCTTTTGAGTGCCCCACTAAACTAAGGAAAGAGGGTAAGCGACCCATTTCATATAATGCGACCCTTAGTGATAGTGATACGGAAGAGAAGCCCGATTCCCCCACTAAGAAAAATTTTGTGGCTTTTATGGCTAGTCATCTGAGTAATAGTGAGAACTCATCGATTGATGAAACTTTAACACATGACACTTCGGAGGTTAAAGTTTTTGATTCCCTTGTTTTTGATGATAGTGAGAGTGGAGAAGAAAGAGAGAGTGAAAATGAAGAAGAGGTTAATGTGAGTGAGCTTCAAAATGCTTTTCAAGAACTTTATAACGAATTTATTAAATTGAAAAGAGCTAATTTGAAGTTAGAAGCTAGTTTGAAAGAATGTGTCAAGGTAATTGATAATAGTATGTTGGTTTAAGACCTTAGGACACGAGAGAAAACTCTTCTAGAGAAGCTTGAATATATAGAAGGCGAGAGAGATAGCCTTAGGGGTTTAATGGAATCCTTGAAAAAGGAGCTTCTTGCTTTTGGAGAGCGAAATGTTTTATTAGAATCTAACATTTTAGAATTGCAAAATAAATTAAAAGACTCTAGTAATGTCAAATTTGATTTGGAGTGTCGTTCGGAAAAATTAGATAAAATCTTAGGAACGGTCCAAATTAAAAATGACATGTGTGGTTTAGGCTTCAATACTTGTAATGAATCTACTCATAAAGCCAAAACCAACATTTTAGGAGAATCTACTAGGAAAGCTTTTAGAGATCACTCCATAGGTAAATCTTTTCGACATGTTTTTACTTGTACACATTGTGGTCGAAAAGGTCATCTTAGGAAATTTTGTTTTGATCTTAAACAAATTCCTAGAAAAACCCAACGTAAAGCAACCAACGTATTTAAAATTTCTACACCCCAAGATAGTCATTCTTCATTAATTTGGGTTAGGAAATCCGACTTGGTTGCCTTGCAAAATAGGGTTTTTGATTCTCATTTACTTAGACATGCTTCCTCCCTTGCTAAATCTAAAGGATGAATGTGTTAGTGTTTGCATACTTTAGCGTTTGTACTTCATGCTATATTCATATGCTAAATGTATGCTTGATTTATCATTTTCTAGTTTATGCCCCATGCTTAACCTCATACTAGAATAATGATTTTTGTTTATCTTTTGTATTTTATGTCTTCATTTTGTTCACATTAAATGAAAAATACAAAAAGATTTTTGTTTATCATTTGGGTTTTTATCTATTGGAATTTAATCTTAATAAAAAGGTCAAATGATTTTTTGTTTCTCTTTTGAGTATATATTTTTATTTTGGTTAAAAATGTCAAAAACTCAAAAAGATTTTGTTGTGTGTATTTTGGTTTGACACACTTTATGTGGCATATACTTGTGTTTGAATCCCTTATTTAACGCTCCCATGTGGCTAGAACTTTTGGTTTAGATTATCAATCCTTATTATGTTCTTTACCATATTTTATGGAGTAGTTGGATTTTGTGTTGTTTAAATGGATTCTATTCTTATATGCCTCTATACACACATGCACGAGCTCTTTTGAAATTTCAAACTTCATATGTATATTTGAGCTATGTGAGGTGTTCTCCTACCAATCTTGTCATCTACATATTTGTGACTTAGGAGGACTATTGCATGTCAAAATCCGTTGCATGTGAGATTTGTGTGAAAAATGAAAAACATGATAAATAAAAATGTGCACGGGGAAGCGCTCCGAAAGGACTAAGTGATCCTTTGCGATTGTAAGCCACCGTTTTGAAATGGACCTAAAAGAAATACGTGGTCCAAAGGCCTAATAACTGAATATATGGCATTAAAAAGAAAATAATTGCCAAGGCCTATGTTTGATTGATATATTCATTCAAAATTAATATAAATGCATATTGAGGGAGTTTGGATGGTATATCAACGGTTTGCACAATGTCCGTTTATCATAGTTGCGTATTTCATGTCATGACTCTATTGGTTTGTAGAATCAACAAAATGCTAGGCTTGTATGCATTGTGTATGTTTGTTCATTGAGTTCAATCTATATTGTCACATGAGGTTATATTTAATTGTGATGAAGTTTGCAATCATATGAGAACTCCGTGAACGTTTATAAAGTGATTGGGTCTAAATTTAATTGTTACTAGTTCACACCCCAACACTTCCGTTTCCATCTAACACATTTTTGCCATACGAGTGTGCAAACTTATTGTATTTTGTGTCATGTGTGTGTTTATATCTACATATATATGCAAGTACTCTATTGGTATATTTCTAGTATATATATATATATATGATATTTGTTTATCTTTGCTTTGATTTCTAGTCCATCCATGCTTATACTTCATTATTGGTATCTATCTTGAATTATTTGTGCTTTTGTTTCTCATGTGCTTTTATGTCTTAACACTTTAAGCTTCAACGTGTTTATTAGTTCTTTATCCTTTGCCTATTCCTGAACAAAAAGGGGGAGAAAATGATAGGGGGAGAAATGGTATCTAATCCTATTATTATCGTATCCTAGTTTGGGGGAGATTTATCTTAGGGGGAGACGTCTTCCTAAGTAGGTCATGCGTTTGATAAAAGGGAGAATTAATTTGGGGGGAGTAATGAATTAATTGCATTTAATACTTTGATATTCCCTATGCATTTGATGAGTTTGCTTAAGTGTGCAGGAACTATTCTAAAGCGGCATTGTTTAATGGCAAAGCTTTTGATCCTTGGGTTGAGTCAAGTTTGGGTGGGCTATGTTTTGAGTCTAATAAAGCTTGACGGCCCTTTAGGATTTTTGTTTTGGTTTTTGTCCCGGAATAGCCAAAGGGGGAGATTTGTAAGGACACAAATTTCCAATTGAGTCCATATATAGTTTTGGCTCAATTCCGGACAAAAACATTTATTCATAGGATAGTATGTAATTGTAATACTCTCAAGCCTATGAAGTATTTGTTGAAGACGTAGCGGCAAAGAGTATAAAACTTCATCAACTATGTCGGTTTGCGTGCCTCGTTTCTACGTCATCAACTATGGTTCCATGCTCCCAAGGTATGAATGCGTTATTATATATATAGGAGCTTGGAAGTTGTTTTATTGGGTGTTAGGTTTAATAAAAACTGTGTTTTATTTTCAGAAAAAATAAATTAGAACTTTAAAATAAAGTATATAAAGTTTCTGGGCCAAAATCAAATTTTATAAACTTTCTGGAAGTCGTTCGATATGTCGTTCGAACGAGTTTTTTGTTCGAACCATATGTCATTCGAACGAGTTTGCCAACGAGTTCCCACTAAGGTATACTGGTCCGTCGTTCGAAATGTCGTTCGAACGAGATTGTTTGTTCTAATGAGATTTCCAACGAGTTTCTAACGAGTCCATACTGGAGTGTCGTTAGAAGACTCGTTCGAACGAGATTTCGTTCGAACGAAATGTCGTTCGAACGAGATGCCAGGCGTTTGGCAGTTTTGCGGCAGTTTTGCGGTAGTTTTGCGGCAGTTTTTTGGATGTTTTGCACCCACTTCCCCACTTAGTTTTTAACCAATTTTTTCAGACTTTATCATGTGCGGGAAGGACATTTTCCAGCTTAACTTTTCCAAAACTTTTCCATCCTAGTTTCATCTCTTAGAAAGAGTTTGAGAGCAAAATGGTTTTAGGAAAATGTTCATGTTTTGAGTGATAATTTTCAAAAAGAAATTCACTTACCACTCTAGTTTGTACACCCATATTGTTTATCCAAGTTCTTATATACATATCAATTGCTTGGAGTTTGGCACCGGTTTTCTCTACACCGAATTCAAGAGGAGTTGTTTACATTAATTTACCCACACGGAGAAAGGCTCCATGTACGGGTGACGGTGACCATAGAAAGTCCTATCGGTGGATTCCGAGACCGCGGTGGTGTTCCAAGTTTATTCGCTAGGAAGAGGTTTCTACAAGAAGAAGCGACGGGGCTTGAGAGGGATCGAGTCGTGTGTTGTAAGTCTTTTGTCTTGTACTTGTAATTCCGTATCTAGTGAATTTGTGGCTAGGTCCGTCCGAGGTTGTTTCCCGTCTTGGGTTTTTCCTCGTACATAGCGGCGTAGTGTGATTCATTTATTTTATCTTGCATTATAATTTAGAACGCATGCTTAGGATAATTCAAGATAAAATTCGGTTTAAATTATCACACTCAATTTAATTTGGACTTCAATTAAATATTGGGTAAATTTTGTTTATTCAAGTCATTTGCTAAATTTTGGGTTGGCCTAACTTCGGAATATGGATAATTATGACTTAGGCAAATTCTAGGACTTGAATTGAATTAATTGGTTTAAGTGAAATCAACATTTGTGTGTGTCTTTAAGTTATTTTCACTAGGTTTAAATTTGTTTAAAGAAAATTAAAACTTTGGTAACTTGTTGTTTTATCGAACCATCACTTGCAACGCTTCCGCATCTCGTGTTACTCTAAAAGGAAATTATGAGTTAATTTTTTTTAATTGTGAAAATTAAAATCCGGGGATCCATCATTCCTTATAACGTTTTCAGTCATCATCACAGATTATATAGTAGTTGATGATGAATCCAGTCATAATACCACTCCCGTGCCAAGTGAAGCTGTAACAGGAGTTCACTTAGGGTAAGAGTCCCCCTATGTTATTCTGAGTGATTCTACTGATGATTAGAGGGATGAGGTTAAAGAATGAAAGGATTCCCTTTTTAGCATCCTAAATCCCCTTTTCTCTTTCGGGGTGGCTAGTATATGTCATCACAAGGAAAAGGTAGAAGTATAAGAGAACTTCAACGCTGATAATTTCGTATTTCTACATGTTCCAAAAAACCTCAAAGACATGACAACCCGACTAAGAAAATTGATCGATTTAGCACTTGCCCCAGAACAACTTAAAAAATATGGGTCCTTAAATGACAAGTTAACTAAATTACGGTTGGAAAGGAGAAGAGGATGATGACCTTTAGATCCAAGGAAACCCAAGAACTTGAACACCAAAGAGGCAATGAGGCCGAGTAGGAAAAATGGAGGAAGATGGAAAAGAATGAGGTCGATAGTCGTGCCACCATTCCTTTGTCGATATTGAATAGGCTTATCATCAACAATAAAAGGTAAAGAACTAGGATTCATATGCTGTAAAGTACCAGGAGTTATCCATATTAGATTTTCTTTATAAAAGGCAAAGATTCAATCACCACCATTAATTTGTCTCATAGATGTGTGGAGTTTTCATAATCCATTATGCAAGAGGAAATGTATTCCTCCGATATGGTTGACCTGAGAGTGTTCCCTCTGTAATGCCTCCACAAAGATGGCCTTAACCAAAGTGTTATGGTAAGTTACCCTATGGGAGTGGCTTGTAGTCTTTTCATTGCCATAATAATAATAAATCAAGGTTATTTTAGGAAAAGCGATAATGATTTGAATGATAATTATCCCACATAGCAACCAAAAAGAGTTATGTCGAGAATCGAAACTCGATGAGCCCTCTTCGAACGTGTAATGTAGAAACTCATCATCATTTCTTAGGATTCATCTCAACCAGATAAAGACTTTCTAATCAGATCTAAATTACCTAGGGAGGAAGCATCGCAACTCACCCACTTCCTCAAAACCATGGATGTCAAACCATGATATCTTAGGCATAGACCAAGATATTTACTATCATTGATTACATGTGGATCCAACTATTCAAGCGATGAAACAGAATCCAAGGAAGTTTGTGCTAGAAAAGGTGAAGTTATATAAAGTGATGCTAAAAACCTCCTTATGGTTGTCTCTATTAGAGAGGTTCAATTAAAAGATTGGCTCTCCAACACCGTTGTGGTCATGAAGAAAAGATGAAAATAGAACCTCTCTAATAGAGACGGCCTTTTAATGACACACATAGACTTTCTCAAAGAGGGATAAAAATAGCCCAAAACAGATCAAGACTATGTGTGTCATTAAAAGGCCAAACACCATCAAACATGTAAACATTCTCATTAGGATATTGGTTGCCTTGAACAAGTTTATATCCAGGATATTAGATAAGTGTCAATCGTTCTTCTAAAAATCAAGAAAAATAAGTTCAAGAGTCGGGACAAAGGAATGGGGTTGGGCACTTGAGGGAATTCAGCAATACTTAGGATATTTTCCCTTGTTGGAAGCTCCCACAATCGGTGAAGACCTATACCTATACTTGGTCATATCTAAACATGCTAACAGTTCATCATTAGTTCGATATCAAAATGAAGAGAAAATATCAGTTTACTATATCAGCCATACTCTCCTGTGGTAGAAACGGGATATATTCCTATTGAGAAGATGGTCTTTACATTAATACTAGCCGCTAAGAAGTTAATACATTACTTTGATGCCTACAATATAGTCGTCCCCATGACATATGCATTAAATGATGCTCTTAAGAGCAGGTTTCTCTGACAAAATAATAAGGTATTCCTTAGAACTGGCCAAATTCGGCATCTAGTATGAGCCACAAACTTCTATTGAGGGGCAAGTTTTGAACGACTTCGTAGTTGAATTCCCAGCATCTCTTTAGTGGAAGGAGGAGGAGTTGAATTTGATTCTGGAATCGTTATCCATCGATGACGGAGATCTAATATGGAAATTATTTGTTAGTAAGCCATCCAATGAGTGCTACATCAGAGTTGGAATTGTCTTTGTCATTCCATACAGTTGCCTTATAGAATTAACAGTCAAACTAAGGTTCAAAATCTACAAGAATGAGGTGGAATACGAAACTATGATCCACGGTCTCCACAGGGTTATAGGATTAGAAGCTCATTATGTAGTAGTGTATTATAACTCCCGACTGATTGCAAATCAACTCAATGGAGAGTACAAAGCCAGCGATCCCAGGATATTCGCTTAGAGAGATAAAACAAGGAACCTTGTTTAATAATATAGGTGATCCTCAATGGAGAAGCCACTATAAGAAAACTAATTTTTTCCAGCATTTTTTTCTCGGTATTATTTAAAAATGCAGAGAATTTTCTTTTTAACAGCATTTTTTTACAAGTATTGAAAATTTACAGTATTTATATTGATGTGCCGCATAAATAAAGCTTTTTTTGAATTAATACTAAAATAAATGTGGTATTTTTTAGGCATTTTATAATTAATGCCACTAAAAGTAGAAAAAAAAAAGCGGATCTCTCAAGTTTTTGGCGGGGCTTTGTTTTTTGTTAAAAAAAATATACACACTTTCTCTCTCCCATCACGCTCGTCCGTATATCCCACAATCTCTCCCCCGTCACGTTCTCATCTCTCACGTATTAGCCTCTATCTCATAAAACTAATCCTCTCCCAACTTGTCTCGGTATCAACGAACCCAATACCCCTCAATCTCGTCTTCTTTTTCCCCTATTAAAAGAAGGAAGAGGGAACAGTGCTATCATCCATTCAGTTTTACCACTGGCTCGGATAATCACTGGGTTTTGATCTTTGAAGCTTAAGGTAAATTGTGTTTTTTTTTATTTCAATGTATGCATCTATGGCTGGTAGATTGTGTTTTTTAATCATAAATTTGCGTTTTTAATCACTGAGAATCACTGTGTTTTTTTAATCATAAAATGCGTTTTTGATTTTTAAAGCTTTAAGCTTTAAGGTAAACTACCAATACGACGATGGATGATAGCTCGTTAAGTGTATGTTACGGTGATAATAATCAATGGATTTTAATTTTATTTCAGTGTATGCATAAATGGGTTGTTCATGTCACTTTTTTTTCCTTCATTATTTAATAACTTGACAATAAGGTGATAATTTATTTATTGGATTTAGACATTCTGAATTCTATCTTATCAAATTATATCTGAGCTTTGGTAATATATTGTATGGGTATTGAACTGAGGCAAGCAGTACTTGGTGGTATATTGCATATTTTTTTTAAAATTTATTTCGGTGTATTTTTTTTATGTTGCATATATTGCGTTTTGATTGGCTTCTCTCTCTATATATGTATATATATATATATATATATATATATATATCGTACCTCGCTAAGTTGCAGTCATGAGGCTTCCACCTATATTTTTGGTACATCTGATCTGGATGGCCATTCTTCTTGCAGTTGAACTCATTTTGTATAAACGGACATGACATCGTATCGTAGAGAGGGTAGGATGCGTCAAACATCCAGCTCCCCTGAAATCACAAATATAATAGAAAACTAAAAATTGAATGCACTAAGATTAATACTTTGAGGGAAAAAAATACAAATCTTACCTTGATATTAACACACGGGCAAAACTATTAGCTGAGCCTAATTTGGGTGGGTCAAATATGGATTGGACTAAATGTGGGTTGGGCCAAATATGGGTCAGTCTAAATGTGGGTTGGGTAAAAAATGGGCAGACCAAATGTGGACTAGGCCAACCCATTTTTATTCTACTAAAGTAAGTATTACAATTCCAGGTATATGTAAAAAAATCATATTTTACTCACAATTTCTAAAAATGAACTTTATATTTGACTCTTAGCTTTTAAGAGTGGGCTTCATATTTGATTTATAGCTTTCAAATATGGGACCCATATTTGACTCATAACTTTTAAATATGGACCCCTTATTAAACTCATAGTTTTTAAATATGGGCACCATATTTAAAAGACTGGGCTAATATGGGTTGTTTTATTTTTGGGCCACATTTTGCCACTACAACTTGGTATGATGGGGTTAGACTATAGAAAGCACATTCATGTGACACTTGAAAAATCAATAATAGAATTTTTATGTTATGAGTGAGTTTTTTTAATTGTTGTTAACTAATTAAGGTTAAAATATATTGATTGTTAACTTTTCCCATATTATATGAGTAAATATTGGTAGTTTTCATATTAGGCCATATGCAAGTGGTGTTATAATTAAAGTCTTACTATTTGTAAATTTACATAGTTTTGAAGGAGCATATTAATTATTTATGGTTTAACATTTTGTTTATTTATTGTATTTTTTTATGAATTTTTCCTAATGAATCTAACAATAATTTTGTGATAGTGTAAGGTAATCAACAATCTTTTCAAATGGATAGCGATAAGAGTTGGATGGAATTGTCAAGAGTTTCTCAACCTTATATTATAGGAGTTAATGGGTTTCTTGATTTTGCATTTTCCAATAAATATCCTGAGCTAGTGATCAAGTGCCCGTGTAAGAAATGTTGAAATACCATTAGCCATGAAAGAGAAGTTGTTTATGAGCATCTCATCATACATGGGTTTGTTAAGAATTACACTCGGTGGATTTATCACGTAAAAGGTGCTCCATACACAATGGGAACTAGTGGACCTAATGAAGTGCAGGCCTCGAATACACGGGGTGATATGTGTGGACTACTACATGATATATTCAGAAATCGAAGTGAAGAGGGTATGCGATGTAACGACCTGTATGAAGACTAGGATGGGATGGATGAAAATGCATCAGCATTTTTCAAGTTGTTAAAAGATGGGGAGCGTGAGTTGTACCCTGGTTGCAAATCTTTCTCATCACTTTCATTTATTGTTCGTCTCTTTCATATGAAAACACTTTATAAGTGGAGCCACACGTCGTTTACAGCATTGCTTCAATTCTTAAAAGAGGCACTTCCGGAGGGTGTGAAATTGCCAAGTTCATACTCTCAAGTAAGAAAGATAGTTAATGATCTGGGGTTTGATTATAAAAAAATTCATGCATGTCCGAATGATTGTATGTTTGATTGGAAAGAGAACAAAGATCGTGAGGATTGCATAGTATGTCATAGATCAAGATGGAAGCAATTTTCGGGTGAGTCTGATGATGAAGAAGCTAGGGGTCGAAAAATTCCCGCAAAGGTTGTTTGGTACTTTCCACTGAAACCAAGGCTTCAAAGATTATTTATGTCATTGAAAACATCCTCCCTCATGAGATGGCATGCAGAGGAATGCGATGACGACGGCATATTAAGGCACCCCGCTGAGTCTAAATCATGGAAAACCTTCTATCAACAAAATCGAATTTTTTCCAGTGACTCGCGCAATATTAGGCTCGGACTAGCAGCCGATGGCTTCAATCCTTTTAAAATAATGAGCATTTCTCATAGCACGTGGCCCGTTGTTTAGATGATATGCAACTTGCCTTCGTGGCTATGTATGAAACAACCTTATCTTATACTGTTTACGTTGATTGATGGTCCACACAACCTGGGAAATAAAATTGATATATACTTGTAGCCTCTCATCGACGAGTTGAAGGAATTGTGGAATGATGGCATACTTACTTATGACGCATCGACTGAAAAAATGTTTTGTCTGCGTGCAGCATTAATATGGACAATTAGTGACTTTCCTACGTATGTAAACTTGTCAGGTTGGAGTACAAAAGGGAAATTGGCTTGTCCTTGTTGCATCAAGAACACTCGTTCACAATGGTTAAAGAATGGGAAGAAATTTTGCTATATGGGCCATCGTCGGTGGTTGGATCACAACCATAAATTCAGAAATGATACCGTTGCTTTTGATGGGAAAGTTGAAAGAGAAGTCAAGCCCACTCAAGTATCCGGGGATGATATCTTAGAGAAATTAGAGGTAATGGAAAGAAATAATGAGAAGAGTCACTCATCGGCGACGAAGAAGGGAAAAACGAGTATCGACGGTGAAGGGAATGGTGATAGTTCTCTAAATTGGAAGAAAAAAAGCATATTCTTTCAGCTACCATACTGGAAGGATCACTTGATTCGTCACAATCTTGATGTTATGCATGTAGAGAAAAATGTGTGCGATAACATACTTTGGACATTGTTAAATGTTGATGGAAAATCAAAAGATAATATAAAGGCTCGTCGAGACCTTGAGAACATGGGTATTCGAAAAGCATTGCACCCTAAAAGCTTGTCAGATAGCAAAGTATATTTACCACCAGCATGCTTCACAATGAGTAAAAGTGATAAAGACATATTTTGTAAGGTTTTAAAGAATATCAAAGTCCCAGATGGTTATGCATCTACTATTTCACGTCGTGTAAACATTAAAGAGCGAAATATTTCTGGACTTAAGAGCCACGATAATCATATCATAATGCAACAACTACTCCCGGTAGCAATACGAAAATCACTGCCTACGAATGTAGCAAGGTCTTTGATTGAATTATGTAAATTCTATCGGCAGCTCTGTTCAAAGACAATGACCTTCAAAGACTATGAATATTTGCAAGATCGTGTTGCTCTTACACTCTGTCATCTTGAGAAAATCTTCCCCCCAACGTTTTTCGATGTTATGGAGCATTTGAAAATCCATTTAGCTGAGGAGGCAATGATTGCTGGACCATTATAGTTTCGATGGATGTATCCCATCGAGAGGTACGTTGCGTGTATGCATTATATTTGTGTCACCTAAATTAATGCATATGAATACTACTTTAATTTTTTTACAATGACGAACAGGTTTTTATTCATACTAAAAGAATATGTTCATAACCGAAGTCGTCCAGAAGGTTCAATTGCTGAAGGATACCTAGCAGAGGAATGTACAACATTCTGTGCGAGGTACCTGGGTGATGTTGAGAGTAAGTTAAATCGACCTTTACGAAATGATGAAGCCGATGTCAGTTCAAGTTCAATAGGTCGTACATTAGGTAAAGGAGTATCATTTATGCTTGATGACACTTCGTTTTTACAAGCACATCGGTACGTTTTATTCGACTCCGCCACGGTGAAGCCTTTTCGCGAGTAAGATAACATTTGAATGAATTTTAAACTTTATGTAATTAAATATCACTCTACGTTATTCAATTTATACATACATGTTTTAGGAAACATATAACAATGCTAAAACGGGAGAGACCTCGTGTAGGACACTACGAAATTAATCGCATTCACAACGAAACGTTTCACAAGTGGTTTGGGGATCATGTAAGTCATCTTTTTATTTATATGTAATAACATTTTAAAATCTTAATAACACGTTTAATTTTTATACATCTAATTTTTGTTACTCAATCATATGAAAAAATTTAGGTACGGAATCTAAATGAGGGTGAGGTGTCAATGGAAGTTAAAATTTTGGCTTTAGGGCCCTCCCAATGGACTAGGAGATACACGGGATATATTGTAAATGGGTTCAGGTTTCGCACAAAGCAGCGTGAGAGAAGATTGAATACTCAGAATAGTGGAGTTATGCTTGATGCCACCACCGAAAGTTTTGCAAGTGCAAAGGGCAAACGACCTGTTTCGGGGGATGTAACATATTATGGAGTATTAACAAATATATTTGAATTTCTCTATTCAAATGATTTCAAGTTTGTGCTATTCAAGTGTGATTGGGTTGATACCCATTCGGGGACGACAAAGGATGATTTTGAGTTCACATTAGTGAACTTCAAACATTCACTATACAAGCATAATCGACTGTTAGATGAACCATTTATATTAGCATCTCGGGCCAAACAAATTTTGTATGTGTGAGACCCAATTGAAGAAGATTGGCAAGCTGTCGTGAAGATGACACCGAGAGATTTGTATGACATGTATGGTAAAGATACTTATGGAGATGACACAATAGATGCAGAAGTTGAGCCGTACAATATCCAACAACTGGATGACGCTCTAATCAACCATAATGGGGATATTACATGGGTTAAAGCTGGTGTGGAGGGAACGACTGTTGACAACATAGTTGATATAGATGGCGGTGATGATATCCGTGTTGATATTGATGAGGATTATAATGATGAGGATATTTCTGAGACAGAGACTTGTGAAGATGATTTAGAGGCGGACGAGGAAGCTAATGAGAGTGATATAAATGAAAGTGATGAAAATGAGGAGACCAGTGATGATTATGATATTGAAAGTGATGATTATGATACTGACATGGATGAAGATGACAATTGACATGATTTTTTCAGTTATGAATGGTTTTATTTTTAAGGATGCTTAGATGTTCACGAAATTTGACATTCTTTTCTTAGTTTAATATTTTAAAAATGGCTAATGATTGAATGCATTTTATTTGTTTCACATCATATGTATGAATGGATAAATAATGATGGAGAGTCAAGTTTTTTTTGTTTTATTTCTGTGTTTATTGATGATTAATGAATGACTGCATTTTTTTATTGTTAACGAAAATGTATTTTATCCCAAATTAAATTGGTTTAATTAATATACATTTTAGTTTAACTTAATATATTGATTTTGATGATTCCAAAATTTTTTTTTTGTTATTCTATATATATTCATTATTGTATAAATCTCGCCTTGACTCCTCTCAAACGACATATCCGAGTAAAGGTATTCACATGTTTTGCACATTTGTGCTCGACACATTAGGGACACATGCATATATCTTGATATATAACTTCTATGGTGTGACAAATTAATTATGGGCCGAAACATTTTCAAAAACAAATTTTTGTTAAAATATTGCTTTATAAAACTGATGTATCTTTGTTTACAAAAAAATATAATTTCTTATTCTAAAATAATTTTCGGAATTTTTTTTAAACTAAAATGAACTTCGAAATAATATTTTTTTTGGCCACTGTACTGGAAGTTGAGTAATTACATCCTTTATCCCATACCTTCCATTACCTATTCGTCCTTTTAGACATAAGACAGATTTGTTTTTTTTTAAAGTGATGTTGACCACTTTGGTTCTGCTAATGTTCTTATACATATATATTATTGGGTCTTGTCATTTCCTTGGATATCTCTTGGCCACCCACTCACATGTCCATCATTGGCTACGACATGCCTATGACTTATTAATTTGATTTTGTTTCTCTCTCTCTCTCCTGTTTTCTTTGAATTTCAGCTTTTCTTTTATTTTCACGGATGTCAGCTCCTTTTCTACTCATGTCAGATCTCTCCTCTTTATTTTGCTTACGGATGACGATATACATATATAAATACATGTGGGTCTGTACGGATGTCTTACTTACCCACTCCTTGTCATGTCCTGTCATTTATGAGCATTATGAACCCATATGGGTCTGTACGAAATCTGGCCGAAAGCCTTGTTATCCGAACGATTCTGTTTCATTTTTTTATACCGCCACATGTCCCTATGATTTGACAATTGATCTTTAAAGTCTTTGCAAGTCATCTCTTACTCAAATCTCTATCAGCATACATGGCCGAAAGTTTCTTTTTACCAGCTATAATTTTCTTTACACATTGGTTCCACACTAATATATCAGTTGGGTATTATCTTTTGGACTAACACAGTCTTGCAGGATCATTTTTATTGAGAAGCAAAATAAAGATTTGCAGTGCAATCTTGGAGATTTTTTTGTCCTCTCTCATCTCAGAAAATCAAATGCATTTAATGCAGTCTCAGACCAAATTCCATTCTCTTCTGCAACGAACATATTTTTTATCTTTCTGGAGACTTGCATATCAGTTTTAGAGATTATTTTCAGACTAGACCATCCCAGAAAATCAGGAGCATTAATTGCTCAAATTGCTTATGTCCAACGGCTAGTTTTTGAAGACACAATTAAAAGCATTCAGTGCTGCATTGAAGAAATAGACTTGAATGAAATTATGAGACAGACTTGAAATATTCTTGATAACATTTAATTTACTACTCAGCTACACATTCAAGAGAGCCATTAAATTTTATCATCTGCTCAATCATTGAAGAAGAAGACTTGTGCCTACTTCAACACCATTTATTGAAGCCAGATTAAAGAAGGAGAAACTCAGATTAAAAATTGTATTTTAAGGAGTTTCAGTATTTTACTTTGTACTACAAAAATTCAGATTTGTTGTGAAGCTTTGTTGAAGCTTCGGTTTGTACCGGTAATTGGTTCCTACCCGCAAGTGGGCCACGGGGTTTGAAGCTCGGAGTTAGCTTGCAAACAGTTGTACGCGGTGGTTTGATCCTACCCGCAAGTGGATCAGGTTTAGTGAAGCGCAAAGGAGACAGGGGCTCTAGGCGCGTGGACGTAGGCTGGGATTTGGCCGAACCACGTTAAATTTCGGTGTCATTTATTTTCCGCACTCTTATTTATTTATTTGCACATGCTTGCTTGAGTTAATATTTCAGCACACTATCTTGCAAATAAATTAATTCCGAAATTTGACTAAATTAATTTTAAGGGTAAAATAATTATTTTTGAGTTAAATAATTAATTTCAGAATATCACTTTAAATTATATACGAAAATTAATTTAATATTTCTAGAGTGTTAAAATCTGCATCTCTAGTTGTTTAAATTAGTTAGTTGCATTTATTTGATATTGTTGGATTTATTCTTTATAGATTTATTAATCTGAAATTTGTTTAAGGGATTTAAATTTACTATTTTTCTAAAATATTAATTTGACTTTAAAGTTTGTAAAAACTCAATTCACCCCCCCCCCCCCCCCCCCTCTTGAGTATAATCTGGGCAACAATTGGTATCAGAGTTAGTGCTCTTCTTATTTATTTTTAGATTTAACAATCTTGAGTTAAAGATCAATGGAAAACTGTAATGTTTCATCTCTTGGTGAGGGTCAATCAATAAATAGACCTCCTTTATTTTCAGGAAATAATTATAGCTATTGGAAAAATAGAATGAAAAATTTTATTCAATCAAATGATTATGCTATTTGGAGAGTTATTATAAATGGTCCTAATATCCCTATGAAAGTTGTTAATGATGAAAATGTTCCTAAAGAAGAAAATGAATGGAATGATGCTGATGTTAGAAAAATTCAAATAAATGCTAAAGCTATGAATATTCTGCATTGTGCACTTGATGTAAATGAGTATAACGGAATTTGTTATTGTGAATCTGCTAAAGAAATTTGGGATAGACTAGAAGTTACTTATGACGGAACTAGTCAAGTTAAAGAAGATAAAATTAGTATGCTTGTTCATAATTATGAGTTATTTAAGATGATGTCTGATGAATCTATTTCTAATATGTTCACTAGGTTCACTAATATTATTAATGGTCTTAAATCTCTTGGTAAATCCTATACCGATTCTGAATTAGTGAGCAAGATTCTCAGGTCACTACCATCTGCTTATATGACAAAGAAGCTGGCTATCAAGGAAGCGATTAGAGAATGACCTATTTCTCTTGATGAGCTATTGGGTTCCTTAATTACTCATGAAATGGACCTTAAGGAATTTGTTGAAGTTGAGAAACCAAAAGCAAACAAAATTATTGCTCTCAAATCTTCAAGCAAAAATATAGAAAGTGAAGATGATGACGATGATGATAATATTTCCCTATTGGCTAAACATTTCAAAAAATATCTCAATTCTAAAAAGAAAGCCAAGGATAGGAGAAAGAATCATTTTTCAAAAGAGTTCAATGATGATCATCAATCCAAAACTAAACCAAGATGCTATCATTGTGATGAAGTTGGACACATTAAGCCGAATTGTCCAAAATATAAGAAAGGGAAGAAAGCATTGAAAGCTACAACATGGAGTGACTCCGACACAAGATCTTCCGATGAAGATTCAAATGAAAATGAAGTTGCTCATCTATGTTACATGGCTATGGAAAATGGGGTACATTCTAACCCTAACTCTAGTAATAGTGATAATGATGAAGTTGATGATTATGAAGTTTTACAAAACGTTTTTGATGAATTATGTGAAAGTTTTGAAGAACTTAAAAATAAATATATTAAACTTAAGAAGTCTCATTCATTAGTTTCAACTAAATATGATTATATGTCAAATGATTTTGATGAGTTGAAATTAGAAAATGAATCTTTGAAAAATGAAATTAAATCTTTGAAAAAGGAAAAATCAGTTATTGTCACTTCTCCTCTTGAAATTGAAAATATTGAGTTAAAAAGGGAGATTGAATATGTAAAGAAATCATTAGATAATTTTACAAAAGGAAATTAATATTTTCATAAAATTGTTGAGACACAAAGGATTCGATTTAATAATAATGGTATTGGATATGATGAAGGAAATGAGAAAAATACTTATTCCAATTTATTGAAAATTGATGCCTCGTCCAGTCTACCTAATTATTTATGCTCTTATTGTGGTAGACACACACATTTTTCAGATTTGTGTCCATATAAATTTAGAAAAAGAAATTTGGCATGGATTCCTAAAGGAACCAAGATGTATACTAACCCCTATGGACCTAACACATTTTGGGTACCAAAAGAGAAAATTTTCAAAGTTGTGTAGGTTGCATTTTGAGAAGGAATGTGGATTTTCAAGGCATATGATTTGGTCATATTACAAATTTGAAGTATCATTGCCTAATGTTGGAAATGCCACACTCGGTAGTAGTTGCTTGTATATATCTTTGGTATTGGTAAGGTGGTAAGGAACACCTTTCTTGAAAATTAATATCACATATTTATTAATGATTTATTTCATAATTGATATACTTCCATGCATAGAATATTTGTTATAACATATGAGCGTGTTGATTGATAATTTAGTATTCACATTTAAATTTGTATACTTATTATTCTTGATGATTTTACATTACATGAACTTACACTTGATTTTGACGATAAATTTTTCGTTGGTAAATATTCATAATTTTCTTATTACATCTTGATATTTTTTATGTACAATAAGATTGGATAAATTCATGATTTTATTAAATATTAATCTGAAACGAAAATGTCATTTGAGTACATTCTAGTATACTAGTCATTTGTGCTACATGTTAATATTGTAACATTCACTTGTTGATTTTGATGATATGGTCATATTAATCTCAATGAGTTAGCTTTATTGCATAATACATGTTTAGTGCCATCATTTGAATATTTGTAACATTCCTAATGAATATTTTTTTTTGAAGATAGTAACATTTGTGTTATGTATGTTTTTTTTGAAACCACGTGATCAACAATTGATATCATTTGTGAGACTTTTTAACCTTATGGAAATAAATGCTGAAATTATTTTATTTCATGAAAAGATGCACTTTAAGTCTTTATATGCATATTTGCCTTAGTTGGTATCCCTTAGGGGGAGATAAATGTCTATTGGAAATTATTCATAGAAAAATGTTTGATCAAAATTTTTATTGCAATATGATTGAATTTTCCAAAATTTAAGCTCGTATCTTGGAAACGGCAAAGCATGACATAATTAGAAAAAAAAAATCGTTATGCCGCTATTTTCTAACTCATGTTATGCGCTTTATTCTAGATTATTTGAAAACATCGAGTTATGAAATGTTTCATGTTGTGCGCTTAAAAGCTTATTCTATCATGAGGATGTATACAACAATTGATATTGCGCTTATTGAAAATTTATACATTGGAATTTTTATTACATTAGTGAGAAAGTTACTTGAGCTAATTGATATATCTCTCATAATTGCATTATTTGGCAACATTGAGTTGTGATTCCTATTTTTGCGTAAAAAGTTGTTCCGAGGAACT
Organism: Sambucus nigra; assembly: GCA_949130495.1. NCBI lineage: Eukaryota > Viridiplantae > Streptophyta > Magnoliopsida > Dipsacales > Adoxaceae > Sambucus > Sambucus nigra. The sequence goes on from OX422209.1 coordinate 251,778,727, forward strand.
ATTGTGCGCAACGCACGATTAGTGTGTGATTACAACAATTGGTATCAGATTAGTGTGTGATTATAATTGGTATTATTTATCATTGATGAAATTCAAAAAGTTTATCATTTATCTTTTATTATTTTCATTTTGGTGACTTATGCATTATTTGATGATATTATTCTCTATCTCTTGAATCAAATACATGCTATGAAAAATTTATGATGACACATGTGCGTATTGAAAATTTTTATGCCCCTTGCGAATTATGGTTATATCCCATGCATAAATTATTTTTGATAGAGGGAGCTTCGATTTTTACCCAATGAAACCCGAGATTTATTTAAAATATCTTTTTGATAATGTCAAAGGGGGAGAAATATTTATGATTCACTAATTGAGCTTACTTTATACATTTTATGGATTAATGTGAATCATTGTTTGTCATCATCAAAAAGGGGGAGATTGTTAACGAAAATGTATTTTATCCCAAATTAAATTGGTTTAATTAATATACATTTTAGTTTAACTTAATATATTGATTTTGATGATTCCAAACATTTTTTTTTGTTATTCTATATATATTCATTATTGTATAAATCTCGCCTTGACTCCTCTCAAACGACATATCCGAGTAAAGGTATTCACATGTTTTGCACATTTGCGCTTGACACATTAGGGACACATGCATATATCTTGATATATAACTTCTATGGTGTGACAAATTAATTATGGGCCGAAACATTTTCAAAAACAAATTTTTGTTAAAATATTGCTTTATAAAACTGATGTATCTTTGTTTACAAAAAAATATAATTTCTTATTCTAAAATAATTTTTGGAATTTTTTTTAAACTAAAATGAACTTCGAAATAATATTTTTTTTGGCCACTGTACTGGAAGTTGAGTAATTACATCCTTTATCCCATACCTTCCATTACCTATTCGTCCTTTTAGACATAAGACATATTTGTTTTTTTTAAAGTGATGTTGACCACTTTGGTTCTGCTAATGTTCTTATACATATATATTATTGGGTCTTGTCATTTCCTTGGATATCTCTTGGCCACCCACTCACATGTCCAGCATTGGCTACGACATGCCTATGACTTATTAATTTGATTTTGTTTATCTCTCTCTCTCCTGTTTTCTTTGAATTTCAGCTTTTCTTTTATTTTCACGGATGTCACCTCCTTTTCTACTCATGTCAGATCTCTCCTCTTTCTTTTGCTTACGGATGACGATATACATATATAAATACATGTGGGTCTGTACGGATGTCTTCCTTACCCACTCCCTGTCATGTCCTGTCATTTATGAGCATTATGAACCCATATGGGTCTGTACGAAATCTGGCCGAAAGCCTTGTTATCCGAACGATTCTGTTTCATTTTTTATACCGCCACATGTCCCTATGATTTGACAATTGATCTTTAAAGTCTTTGCAAGTCATCTCTTACTCAAATCTCTATCAGCATACATGGCCAAAAGTTTCTTTTTACCAGCTATAATTTTCTTTACACATTGGTTCCACACTAATATATCAGTTGGGTATTATCTTTTGGACTAACACAGTCTTGCACGATCATTTTTATTGAGAAGCAAAATAAAGATTTGCAGTGCAATATTGGAGATTTTTTTGTCCTCTCTCATCTCAGAAAATCAGATGCATTTAATGCAGTCTCAGACCAAATTCCATTCTCTTCTGCAACGGCCATATTTTTTATCTTCCTGGAGACTTGCATATCAGTTTTAGAGATTATTTTCAGACTACACCATCCCAGAAAATCATGAGCATTAATTGCTCAAATTGCTTATGTCCAACGGCTAGTTTTTGAAGACACAATTAAAAGCATTCAGTGCTACATTGAAGAAATAGACTTGAATGAAATTATGAGACAGACTTGAAATATTCTTGATAACATTTAATTTACTACTCAGCTACACATTCAAGAGAGCCATTAAATTTTATCATCTGCTCAATCATTGAAGAAGAAGACTTGTGCCTACTTCAACACCATTTATTGAAGTCTGATTAAAGAAGGAGAAACTCAGATTAAAAATTGTATTTTAAGGAGTTTCAGTATTTTACTTTGTACTACAAAAATTCAGATTTGTTGTGAAGCTTTGTTGAAGCTTCGGTTTGTACCGGTAATTGGTTCCTACCCGCAAGTGGGCCACGGGGTTTGAAGCTCGGAGTTAGCTTGCAAACAGTTGTATGCGGTGGTTTGATCCTACCCGCAAGTGGATCAGGTTTAGTGAAGCGCAAAGGAGACAGGGGCTCTAGGCGCGTGGACGTAGGCTGGGATTTGGCCGAACCACGTTAAATTTCGGTGTCATTTATTTTCCGCACTCTTATTTATTTATTTGCACATGCTTGCTTGAGTTAATATTTTCAGCACACTATCTTGCAAATAAATTAATTCCGAAATTTGACTAAATTAATTTTAAGGGTAAAATAATTATTTTTGAGTTAAATAATTAATTTCATAATATCACTTTAAATTATATACGAAAATTAATTTAATATTTCTAGAGTGTTAAAATCTGCATCTCTAGTTGTTTAAATTAGTTAGTTGCATTTATTTGATATTGTTGGATTTACTCTTTATAGATTTATTAATCTGAAATTTGTTTAAGTGATTTAAATTTACTATTTTTCTAAAATATTAATTCGACTTTAAAGTTTGTAAAAACTCAATTCACCTCCCTCTTGAGTATAATCTGGGCAACATTTATGATGATGAGCATTGATTACTGAGTTTGAAATTATTTTCGTAAATGCCTTTTTATTCTTGATGATGATGTTTGATTCTTCTGCTTTCTTGTGCATGAGTATTTTTTTCCTCATTGTTCCTAAGTATCATTAATATTTCCTTAGCAATATGTTCTACTTAGGAATTACATGCTTTCATGGTTTATAGTTAGCAATAAATTTATTAAATGTCTTCGTCTTTGGCCTAAGATGACCAGATAATTAATTTATTTTTGCCCTTAAGCATTATTTAATGGTCATTTTGCATTTACGTCTACTCACGAGTCATCTCATTATCCTTTTGTCTAATGCTTAGAAGGCAGGCTACACATATCGTAGGCTTCACGTCGATGCAGAAGTTTCTTAAAAATGGGTCTGCTAGTTGTCTAAACTTATTAATCTTAGGCGTCCCATATACCATCTGTGCATTGGTCCAGTTAAAGTACTATAAAAATGTCAGTAGGACATTTCATCTGTCATGAAGTACATATCTGTTGCATTATGATACCATTCTACGTGGTGCATAGAATGTGTTTTTCCATCTTACTTTGGTGTGATGACATGTGAACTAAATTTTCATGGAGTGGGATAGTTTAATTTTTTTTTGGAACAAATAGATGCTAGCACCATGCAATTCATCAAGAAGTTATTCAATGACTGAGATTGAGAACTTGTTTTTTTATGGTTAGGTTGTTGACCTCCTGTAATCCATACACATTCTCCACGTGATATCTTTTTTCATGATCAATAAGACTGCGGAAGCAAAGGGACTGCTAGATGGCCTTATGACACCAGATTATAGCATTTCTTTGACATTTTTTAAATTTCTAACTTTTGATGTGAGGGTACCAGTAGGGCCTAATGTTGATATGTTCACTCCCTTCTCAAGTGGAATATAATGGTCTTGCATTCTTTTATGGGTAGTTCAGTAGGTTCGGATATGTACATCTTCTATTGTATTTGGCACTATGTTTAGTTGTCATGTGATGGAGAATTTATTCTTGCAGCATGTCTTGTTGAGTGCCTTTATTGTTTTCATATGAAGATGCATCCTTCCATGGTCTCCTTGTAATTCTACTATTTGGCCTCTTATTTCAAACTTCAAAGTCATTTTCTTCAAGTCCAAGCATACAGGCCTGATGTTTCTCCTTGTACTTTCCATTTTATTTGTTTCTAATATGAAATATTATGCCAAGTCGATTAACATTGAGTTTAATTGTACCTCCCTTAACCTGATACAAACTCTATATGATGGGGATTTTTTGCACATTTTCCCTAAACCAATAGATTTTTTATATGAGGTACTAGAGGTGGAACTTATCTGTGACTATCAACCTCTTCTTCGAAAATAGGTGTGATTGGACTAAATTTGTTAGACTAAAGCTCAATAATCAATACTCATCATTCATCAAAAGCTATCCTTCAAAAATGCATATGGAAATGGCATATGGATTTTTAGTAATTATGTCACTGCGTTCTTAATGTTTTCAATGGGTGACTCATCTGTGCTTTCTGACTCATTCCCCTGTTTCTATGTTGCAATTTTCACCAGATTTGTATTTTTCTATGTGACTGAGTGTGTGTTTTAGACTCTTTGTATATTTAGTGTGAGTGTGTAATGGGTGAGCAAAGTGTATGTTTTGTTGATGTACATTTATCTATATATATCTGTTATCTTCCCCTATATGAAAATAATATATAGGGCTGACATCCTTAGGGAGGACATGTTCCAAACCCTTGACCAGGTGAATGAATCACCTGTGGGTAAGGATATTGTAGGCGTCGACTTCACCTTACTGAACCAGTAAAGAAGACCGTCGAGGGTGGATGCAACTCATAATGAAGAAACATTCTCATTTTTCATCCTCTTGAAATTTTAATTTATAATTGCTAGGAATGGTCAACACCATTATATGCTTTTATAAAAAAAAATTAGTAACTATTATGTTTCTCAGTTGCAATTTTTGGTCATGTAAATATTTGCGTGGGGTTATTCAAACCAATGCATTGATTTCAAGACTTTAGGCCTAGGAATTTTGTTTCACCAACTACTGATTCTTGCATCAGGTTTCTGGATTCACCCGAATAATATTGGCACCCTAGGATAATTTTGGAGATATCTAGGTGTGTTGGTAGTCCAATTAAAAATGATCTGGTTACTGTGGAGCAGAAATACGGTTCATTTGTTAGAGTTTTAATTGAGGTGTATTTCTCATACCTTCCACCTTTTATTACTGTTGAAATAGATAATTTTAGATTTCTCATTGACATAGTGGTTGAACACCCATCTATATATTGTGTGTTTTGTGAGGGTGTAGGTTATGCTATTTCTTTGTGTAAAAATATGAAGAAATAATATGTCGATTAGTTGTAGTAAATCAACCCTTGGATGCTCAACATAAAAAGTATAAGTCCCAGGTCAAAGTTTAACATCATAATTATTATGCGTAAAATGTCAAGTTTGATCAATCATATGAAAATTTTCATGTTTTCGATCTAAAAATCACGGCTAAAATGGATTATTTTGCACAAGAATCTCGGTATAGTAGGTTATCTCCTAAAAATTGCTGCTAACAACTGAATGGGGAATAAAAATGTTGGTATAGATATTCTGATAGAAACAGGCAATGTGGATAATTTTCCAAATGATAACGACTCTCACCCCAAATTAGTTAGTCAATATGAATTCTATTTAAAATATGATCGTGCCTAAGGGCATATCGGTTGACTTAGATTATTCTTTTATAAAAATTGAATCCTTTTGGGCAGGAAACTATTGGGTAACTTCACAGAAAATCTTGCAATTTTTTTATCTTAATTTTGGACCAAGAAAGTAGATTATATAACTATTTTCATTATGTTTTGCTTTCCTCAAATCATTTTCCTTCTAGTTTCTCACATTTAATTTTATCTATCTATTTCAGGTGTGCATTTGGGATGACTTAGCCATCGAAAACATGCTTTAATGAATGACATGGATAAAGTAGACTATTTCAGGTGTGAAGTCAGGTGTTACATCTTAGTCATTTTGTAACAAGTCACTTTTAAAGTAGACTAAAGAAAGCTTTTGTTGTTGTGTTTGTTTTAAATTTTAAAACAAGTCAGATTTCGTGAATAAATAATGGAAACTCTGGGGAGATTTTCTAAAATTAATAAATATTCCAAATTGATTAACTTGAACATACACGAATTTGGAAATGATAAAAGTTGAGTCTTGTTGATAATATGTAACACAATTATGGATAGCATGTGCTTCTTTTTTTTCTTGAAATGGATCGATGTTGGATTTTGCTTGATATCATCGAATTTCGCGGGGCTTGTCGGTTGAATGAGTCGAAGTTTCTTGTGCTTTATTCGGTATTACAGAAAGCACCTGAGGTGAATGAGGGAAAATTAGGAGCTAAAGACTCTTATGGAGTGGTAATTAATGATGATTCTCCCAATGGTAACCAATTGGAATTTACATCCAATCTAAATGAAGGTAATCTTCTGGAATGCTCGTGGGATGTCAAAATCCCCAACCCAAAGAAACCTTCCAAATCTATGCCTGACTCATAGACCTAATCTCTTATGCATTGCTGAACCCAAAACCAAATTCTCCTCTATTACAACTAAATATTGGAACTCTCTAGGTATGAAATTTTTGTCCTCAAATAATAGGTGGAATTTACTTCCCAATATTTGCCCTTTTTATTCTTCCAATAATCGCACCCCCTTAATTACTACCAATGATTCCTAGAATATTACTATCTCATAATCTTTAGATGGCATCTCATTCATCTTCTCTTTTATTTATGCCTCCACAAATTATGTGAGTAGAAGAACTCTATGGTCTGCATTGGCTCAAATAAAAACTCAATATTCTCTTCCATAGGCTCTTGTGGCAAACTTCAATGCCATTCTTGGAGCTTATGAATCCTTGGGCCATTCCCTTACTCTTATAATATCTCGTGAGGAATTCCAAAATATTTATGATCTCTATGATTTAATCCACATTGACACTTCTGGTGTTGAATTGATTGGGTGAAAAGTGATAATTCTAGAGTTAAAAGGAGGTTAGATAGAAGTTTATCCAATCATAGTTGGCTTTCTACCTGGAACTCTACTTATTGCTCTACTCTTTGTAGAAGCAAATTAGATCATCATCCTCTCTTATTTTCTTCTTATATATCTAATATTTGAGGTCTTAAAACATTTAAATCCTTTCCTTTTGGACTTCTCACCATTTTTTCTTAGAAGTGTTAAAAAAAGAGTGGAATGCTACTTCCATATCTGGCTGTCATATGTATGTTTTGGTCCCAAAGTTACAAGTATTTGAAGAAATCTCTTAGGAATTGGAATATTAATGTCTTTGGTAATATTCATGAGAAAGTCAAACAAGCATCCTGAAACCTTCATGATATTTAAATTGAGATTGATGCCACAGGTCATTATCCTGCTAAAAACATAAAAGTAACCCTTGCCTAGAAAGAATTTCTTGAAGCTTTACATATGGAGGAAAAATTTTGGAAGGAGAAATAAACAATTAAATGGTTAGCTAAAGGGGGATAAAAATACATGATGTTTTCATATAATGGTCAAAAGTAGATCCTCTAGAAGTAACTTTACTGCCCATCAAATTAGCTCTTCTCTTAACACTGATCCTGATTAGTTGAGGTCTTATGTTGTTGATTATTTTCAGTCTCTTTATTAGAATTCCTATAGCTTTGGAGATATTAGTCTAATAGACTCAGTGGTTCCTTCTTTCGTAAATATGGAGGAAAATGTCAGTTTAACTGAAATTCCTTCTTTAGAAGAAATCAACTCATAGTTTTCTCTATGGAAAGCACTTTAGCTCTGGTCTAGATGGCTTCATTGGCCTTTTCTTCCAACATTGCTAGGATATAGTGCATGAAGATCTCACAATAGACGTGTGAGTTTCTTTAACAAAAGTTGGATTCTTCCTGATTCAATGCCAACCATATAGTGATTATCCCCAAGTCCTTAGCAGAAACATTCAATCTAAGGTAACTCAAGGTCTTATGAAGATTATCTCTTCTCCTAGAGGATTCATTTCTCCTTTTCACCTTATTTATGTTGATAATTTCACGATTTTCTGCAGAGGTGATAGTTCTTCTTTAAACTCTATTAATAATGCATTTGTAGAATATGCTTTCTCTTCTGGATAAGCTATAAATAAAGAGAAATTCTTAGTCTTTATTGGCAAAGGAGCATCTTTTAGAAAAGGCACTATTTCTTCTATTCTTGGCATCAAAGAAGGAGGAAATTCATTCAATTATCTTGGAGTTCCCATATTCAGAGGCAAGCCTAAATATATTAATCTCTAATATATAGCTAATAGAGTCAGAACTAAATTGGAAGGTTAGCAAGGCAAACTTTTATCATTACCTGGTAGAGAAGAGATTATCAGATCAGTCATTACTCTAATGTTGCTTCACTCATTCTAAATATATAAGTTGCCTTCTTATCTATTAAAAAGAATTAATCAATGGTCCGAAATTTTTTTATGGTCTAGGAGCATTACTAGCAACAAGATGGTTATATTGTCTCTTAGGGTCTTACTTGCAAAGATAATATGGATGGAGGCCTTAGTATTAAAAACTTTTCAGTTCTTAGTAGGGCCATTCTCCTGAAACAATCTTATAATATTATATCTAAGCCCTCTTCTTGTTCTAATTTCATCCAAGTGATATTTCATCCTCTAAACTGGAAGATCTCATACAAAACTAACTCTGTGTGGCCTAGATTGAAAGAAGCTTATTCTATTATTAAACTCCATTCTCAATGGATTGTGGGAGATAAGAAATCAATTAATTTATGGCAAGATGATTGCTTAGTTAACCAATTATTTAGATGTTGAATTCTAATAATATTGATCCTAATAATCTTAATACTCTTGTTAGCTCTTTCATTTATCAGGGAAAATGGAATATACCATTAGCATTTTCAAGCCTATTCCCATCTTTATTTAATAAAATTTATAATATCCATTTACCTAATCATGCTGCACAGGACACTCTTATAGTTGGTTTCCCCTTCAATTTTGATTTCACTTTCCTCTGCTTTACTTTCCTCGGTGTTGAGTCAACAAAACTCCTAGGCCGAAAAAAACAATGCCCAAAGTCCCAGCACATATAGATACCCAAAACACAATAGTCCAATCCATCCTTGTGCCTCGTGACATGATCAGCCACGTTGCTGCCGTGTAAGCAGTAGCCATGAATGAAATAGCCACCAAATATTACGAAGACCTTGAACGTAAGCAGTAGCCTTGAATGAAGAAGTAGCCATGAATGTAAGCAGTATCCTGTCTATATATCAGATGTGATTCCATTTCTAACTCTGATGTAGGCATTTGCTCTACCATGTGGTTATGCCATTCTTTGTTCGCGACAGGCTTTTCAATTTCCCTTGATAGATTCCCAAATATATATTGTTCATTTTTAGGATCTTTAGATTATAGTTCTTTGCTTCTTTTTCCACCAACTTTATTGAGCAGCGCTCTTATATTATCAGATTTCAAAGTCTTTCCAGTCGAGGGAAATTGATTTTAATTCTTGTGCGTACCCTAGCTGGTCTAAAACCTCCTAAAGTTGTTATTAACCATATCCAAAGTCTATTTACTAAAGTCATTCTATACATTGGATCTTGCATTTTTACCTGTTGCTGAGTAGAGGATCCCCAATTTTGAGTTGATTTCATCTTTCTCTAATCTATCTTCAGAGGTTTGAGTTATTTAATTACCTTCCATTATCTCATTTATATATAACTTCCGATGAATATATATAACTTCCATGATAAAAGTGGTGAATATATATAACTTCCATTGTAAAAAAAATAGTTATACATCGGGAGTGTCCGATCTATCTCCATGATTGCATTTTTCGTAAACATAAGACAAAATTATTGGATTAGCCAAGTTTACTTAACTTACCCATGAAATTAGAAAAGGGCTTTATACCTCACATATTTAGAACATCTTGGCTTTGATAAACACTACTCCTATAAACTCAGTGGTGAATTTTTATTATTGCAGGTTGCAATGACATCGTAGCGGCAGAGTAAATCCCTCTCATGGGCACATTCTCATTCACAGTCTCTCTTGCACTCGCAATCCAATCTCCAACCACCATTTCGGCCGCAATCTCAGCCCAGTTCTCATTCCCTTTCAGATTCTAGCTCGACTGAACGATCAAACTCAAGTGACAGTGAAAGCGATAGTAGCTCGACGGAGAGTGAGCCTTTACATAACCAAGACGACCATTCACACGAAGAAAGTACTCAAAGTTATTTGATTTATATGTGCTTAATTAATTGTATAGATTAAAGTTAACCTATTTTTTCAATTTCTACGGTTCAGCTTTAGCACAATATGCCACTAAACGTAGAGGTATTGCGAAGTTGGGTGAATTATGGGGTACGGGAAAACGCTTAGAGCTTCACTTCAACGATTTCTATCAGCCAGTTCGAGATACCGCAGATAGACTATCTACTCATTTAGGCATTTTAGTTCGTGATGGGAACATGTAAACTTTCTTTTGTAAATTTTCGTATAACACAACTCTTATTAGAATACTCTTTGCAATAATGTATGTTACTAATTTAATATTATATCAATGCTGAACAGGTTACCACTGGCTTTCAAAGATTGGCGATGCAAGGACTTATACCCAAACAAGGAACATGTTTGGCGAGAGGTGAAGGTAAAATCAAATGATACCATGATTTGTGGCAAATGAATTGAAAATTTGAATTCTTTACAGAGATAATTATGTAAGCTAAAATCATATGTGTAGTAGATGACTTGTTTTTCTATACATTGTAATTATATAGGAGAACACTGATGCCCCTGAAGAATTCAAAAAAATGTGCATGAAGAAGGTTGGAAAGATATGGAATAATTGGAAAGCAGAGGTGAAGAAACATTATCGTGCCTTTGATACCGACGAAGAGAGATTGAAATATTGTCCACCCAAAGTAAAGCTAGAGCGGTGGTCACAACTTGTTAAGTATTGGGGAACTCGTGAGGAAAGGGTATGAATGTAATACTAGCAGTAAAGTTTTATAAATTCAAGTTAAACATATATTTTAAATATATTTTTGTAACAGAGAACGAGTCGAAGAAATCGTCGAACTCGTAAGAAGCAAAGAACACCACATACTTCCGAAAGAAAGAGTCATGAAAATGTTGCTCATAAGGTGGTTTATAAAAGATTTTGATTGTGAATAATATTTTATGTTATCAAACTTATTTATGTAATGACTTACGAGTCATTGGGTTTATGCAGATGGAGGCTGATCAAGGGAAAAAGGTGTCGTTAGTTGATGTGTACATCAAAACACATGAGATGAGCGATGGCTCAGCCATCGATAAGGATTCCGCTTATGTAATGGTACAAAAATTAGCAGATGAGGATTAAATTAATAATTAAATAAGTTTATTATTTATGAAAGTTAAAATCATGCATGAAATTAATATGTGAAGCATTTAAAATTAGCAGTGGGGAGATATTAGGATCTTTATTCTGTTTTGGTTTTGTGAATGAATGATTATAATATTTGTTTTATATAATAAGAATTGTTTCATTTCAGTCAAAAATGAGGCAAAAAGTAGATCAACTTTCGTCAGATTGTAATGACTCCGCCAGTCGTAAAGACGAGATATTTTATGAAGTCCTGGGACCTGATAAACACGGTCATTGTCGAGCTTATGGGCATGGACCATCTCCAACTGATGTGCATGGAACTAAGCGGCCGAAGGTTAATGAAAAAGAGTATGAGCGACTATGATCTGAGATTCGATATGAATTTCAGGATAAATTTGATCATTTAGAGGCTCAGTTTGAGTTGATACGCACACACATGCTGACTTGCCCTTCCGTTGTATCCAAACCGGTTAATAAGTACAGACTTTTATCCTTTGTGCTTAATTATCGGGTACATATACATAACTGTATGTTCTAATATTAAATCATGCTACTAACAGGTTCCCCAATCCTCGAATGAGCAAAACATACCATCATATAGGTCTATTTTTCAACCCGAGCAACAATTAGAAGAAACCAACCAATTTCAACCTGCAGTGGTACCACAATCAAATCACAATTTAGCTCCATCTCAATAGGTAAGTAGATAATTACTTTTTAAAATCATAATTTAAGACTTTACGTTTTCATGACTGAAATAATTCATTTTTTGTAGATTGCAAATTCTCAACACTTGGCTGCCCCCGAGATTGCTGCTCATGTTAGTGAACAAACGAATGCTAGTTCAATTTAGGTATGTTACTAATTTAAAGGATTTTAAAGGGCACAATATATCTGTGCTTTCTTGGGGAGTTTATATATACTTGACATTGGGTTGTTGGTTTATTTGGTTGTATATAGTCTTAAAATTTTTGGGATGTCTTAAAAATAAATGAAACTCTGCCGATTTTTTTCTAGAAATATATCGTTGATGACATATTCATCTTGTTTGTAGAAAGAACCATCAAAGAAGAAAAAGAAGCACCATCAACCACGACAAAGGGTCTCAAATAATGAACTTCCTAAAATTGTAGACCTTATTACTTTCGGACTTCCAAAAGTGGTTGTGGCACGTGGATTCATTGTGAGCAAGGACCCTTCAACAATAGTAGGGGGTACGCCACTTGGTGAAGAATGTTGGGAAGTATATATTGAGAAAATATTTGTAAGAAATGAACCATTGCCCAGACCTTATGGAAACAAGTCCAAAATTGGAGATGCACATCATTCAACCGTAGCGTGGCATATTGCTAATGTACTAATTTTTAATTTTATTTTTTTAATTAAAATACTAAAGAATAAGTATCAATGACTAACGATTGACTTTTTTTATTTGTAGGTTGAAGAGGATGTTTAACTTTGATGGACAAGGATCGTACAGTTTAAAATTTTCGTTTCACTTCATGTTTTCCCGCTTTTTCTTATTTGACATGTAGTACATTTTATTTTGTGGATGGACAATTGTTTCAATCTCAATTATGTTTATTTACGATAAATGTTATTGGTTTTAATTTAATGAAGTTTTAGTTTGATTACCTCCCTATTAATTTAATGTTATGGTAGTGTATTTTCACATAAATACGATACTTGTAATAAATGATTTTGTTTAACACTTGTTCCCACTCATATATTGCAAAATAATATCAAAATTTTGTTTAGTGCCTCTATTATCATTCTCGGCATTTTTTTAGTGCCGCCAAAAGTGTGTTGAACATTTAATGCGTGTTGCAAAAGGTTATTATCAATATTTTTTTAATGCCGCTAAAAGGATATTACCAGCATTAATATAAATGCCTAAAAATGCTGCTAACTTTTTGCGGCATTTTTTAAAATACCGTTGTTCTTTTACCACATTGGCCACCACATTTGTGGAAATGCCGCCAAAAGTGCCGCTAACTTTTCGCGGCATTTTTTAAAATGTCGTTGTTCTTTTACCACATTGGCTATTACCGCACTTGTGAAAATGCCGCCAAAAGTGTTACCGGCATTTTTAGTGCTTTTCTCGGCATTTAATTTATGCCAGGAAAAATCAATATTCCTGTAGTGAGCTATAGAGAAACAATAACATCCATGAACAAATATATGTATATGTAAATATATATAATCTAAGAGAGTTAAGTTTAAAGAATATAGAAAAATAGGAAAAAAAGTAGGAAAAGGACTCGAGTCACGAGTTTTACCCCAAGACCCCTATGTAGCCTATAGAGGCCTCAAAGTCCACGTAGTTCGAATGCAAAATGAGGGGTAGGATTTATCCCATAAATACAACCGGGGATTTCTCTTATATGTGTGTGTGTGTGTGTGTGTGTGTGTGTAAAAAGTGTTTTAGTTGTGAGAAAAGTGTGAAAAAAGTGTTAGAATTCCCGTTTGGAATTTATGAGCAACTCCTATTTTTCTTGTTTTTTGGGTTTTATTTATATGAAAATAAGAGATGTGAAATAATACTAAATAAAAAGTATATTAGGATATGTGAGATGAGAGAATGAAAGTGCTAAGTGACAAAACAAACTAATGCAAATTTAGGAGAATTTAAAGAGGAAATTGAGAAAGTTGAACCATCTTGAAGATTTTGAGCTTGATCTTCCATGTTGGAGAACAACCCTTGCACTTGGGTAATGATGGAGTATACTTAATTCACTAAGTTTGATGAAGAAGGTGATGAAAGGTGACTGTTGGAAAGGGATTTCTATGAGGAAATCACGCTGACTTCGAGAGGGGTTTTCTGAGCTAGCTGAGATTGATGGATCTCTGATCTTCCTCTTCTTGGAATGAGGTTAGGCATTCCTTTTTATAGGCCCAGTACATTATCGATCTTCATAGCCCTAGTCCTGACAATCGGTAGGTGTGTTTAGGCGCAACGTCATTTAGGTTCCTTTGGAAAATCGATCGTAGAGCACAAATCCCTGATCTGAATCACATACGAGGTGAACCATTGGAAAGTTATTTTAGAGACCTTAAAAATTATTTTTGACTACTCTCCGGTTTGAGAGTTGACATTGTGTCAAATGTGGCTCGGAAGCGTTCGTCGATCCTTTGGATGGATCATCGGACACAAACAGATTGTTCGTACGCATGGTAAGTTAGAATCGCACATGGGGTGGACCGTTGGAAATGTTAAGACATGTACTTCAACATTCCAAAGAGTTTGACCTAGTTTAGGGAGATGACTTTGGTCAACCGGGGCCTGGAAGCGTTTAGTGACCTTTCAGAGTAAAATGGATTATTCGTCTGGATTGTATATCAGAATCAAGCACGGGACACACCATTGGAAAGGGGTTTTAGTGCCCTTCGAAGATTCATTTAGTCTCGATGGAGCTGAAGAGTTGACTTTGGTTAAACGGAGCCTGGGAGCATTCGGTGACCTCCTGATCGAGTTTCGGGGGAAAACGGGTTGTTCGTCCGCACCATAAGTTATAATTGTGCACGGGATGGATAATTAGAAAGGGGATTTAGTGTCCTTCAAAGATTCATTCAGTCTCATTTGAGCTGAAGAGTTTGGATTTTGGTCAAATGGAGCCTGGGAGCGCCCGATGGCCTTTTGGTCAGTACCCGGGGTGTAACTTACATTTGAAATGATGAAGGGAGGTGCTAGGGACCTTAGGAGAAGTTAAGGGGTATTAGAATGGAGTGTCTATAGAGCCCCTCGATGGGTGAGTTTGGAATAAACGATAGCCATTGAATAGACACAATATGATGCCTTTGAAGGAGGATGACTAAAGGATCGAGGTAGATTCTGAGGACCTAAGGATGAGGATGACTGATTCTATGGGTCCAAGCCAATTATGAGGGCTTGAATATGAGGGTGACCGATTATGCAGGCCAAAGCCAATTCTGAGGGCTTGAAGATGAGGGTGACCGATTCGGCGGGTCGAAGCCAATTCTGAGGGCTTGAAGATGAGGGTGACTGATTCTTCCGATCGAAGCCAATTTTAAGGAATTAAGGAGGCATAATGGGGATGTTCCCAAAGGAAGTGATGACCAAAGATTTAGGTCAATTCTGAGGATCTATAGTTATGATGGGGGTGACCAATTCTGCGGGTCAAAGCCAATTTTGAGGGCTTTAATTTGAAATGACTAATTTTGTGGGTCAAAGCCAATTCTACGGGCTTAAGTTGAGGATGACCAATTATGCAGGTCAAATCCAATTCTACGGACTTAAGTTTAGATGACCAATTCTGTGGGTCGAACCCAATTCTGCGAGCTTAAGTTGAGATAACCAATTCTGCGGGTCGAAGCCAATTTTGTGGGCTTAATTTGAAATGACCAATTATGCGGGATTAAGGTGAGATGACCAATTCTACGGGTCGAATCAAATTCTGCGGGCTTAAGTTTGAGATGACCAATTCTTCGGGTTGAAGCCAATTCTGCGGGCTTAAGTTGAGATGACCAATTATGCGGTTCGAAGCCAATTCTGTGGGCTTAAGTTGAGATGATAGATTTTGCAGGTCGAAGACAATTCTGTGGGCTTAAGTTTGAGATGATCGATTCTACGAGTCGAAGCCAATTCTGCGGGCTTAAGGTGAGATGACCAATTCTGCGGGTCAAAATCAATTCTTCGGGCTTAAGGTGAGATGACCGATTCTGCGGGTTGAAGCCAATTCTATGGGCTTAAGGTGAGAAGTTCTTGAGTAACTTTATCGGGAAAATTACCTTCTGATTTTGATTTGAGCCGGGGAAATACTTGTGTCTTTTGGAGACTTTACCGGGGGAACAGCTAATCTGATGCTGGGGAAGCGATTAGGTGGTCCAGGGTTTGAACATATTTCTTGGGGAAATTTGAGACCTTTGGGAAATATGATATAATCCTGAAGTTTTGGATATTTTGGAGGTCCTCTGGGGACGTTGTCGGGGAGTGATTCGCTTGGCTTTTGAGAGTTTCGTTGGGTAAATAGGGGTTCCTCTGGGGGTAGTGTGAAATTTTCTTGGTGAAAATGTTCTAAATCCTTTTCGATATTTTTAGGAATTTTTTAAAGATTTTTCATGATTTTCTAGTATTTTTTTGAGAATTTTTGTACAAAAATTTAAGGGGGGTGCCGATCGTTATGGTGTAGAGGGTGCAATTCGATAGTCTAGGAGGTCTCTCTTTCTAGAGGCAGTGCACCAGGTCTTGAATGGCCTGACCAGTGATAGGGTAAGACTTTTCCTTTCTTCAATCCTAATCTTTGTGTGCTCTAATTCTGTATTTGACTTATATCTGCTAGGGATTTTTTAGGTAACCCTTTACCCTTAGGGGATAAACGTTCAGGACACGGGGTTGACTGGAGTAAATGCGCAGATGAGGAATTTTCTAGCTCATGTGTTTGGACACTCTTGGTATCTCGGGGAGAGGTTGGTTTGACCGATTGCTGAGGGGGAGGTGGTGGTGCCATCTGCGAGGCCCCCCATGTCTAAGGCGGGAGAGGCTATTGCAGGAGGATGCGAGGATCATGGTAATTATTGGAGAGTCCTACCTGATGTACATCGATACGACTGTGCCATATGATTATATGGGCTTTGTGACGAGCTGACTGATGGTGCCCAGCATATATGATGCACTTCCCTTACCTCCTGCGGGTTCGATTCGTCCAGTGGGGTCCTCTCACAGTGATGGCGGTCCGTTGACATCTGCGGTGGCAGTGACCTCGGAGGTCCCTTTTGTGTAGTTTCATACTCCTTCATACAATATCTGGTGGGCTGATGGAGGGATGGTGCCTATATTGTATCGTCCTCATGCAATGGATCCGGAGGAGTTAGGCTTGACATAGGAGGTCCTTCGTCCTGAGATATTTATTTTCTGCTCTTTTCCTTTCCTTCCTTTTGGTTTCTTTTGATCTTTTCTACTTGGTACTAATTTTTCCTTTTCTTGCAGCACGTTCGGGTGTCCACCACTTGGCTGAGGGATATTAGGGAGTGGATATCTTCGGCGATTGCCCATATTCGGGATGCAGTTCCTGTTCATTCTTGGTTGGTGTCGTCTTCCTCATCTGGGGAGGAGTCTGGTTCGGGTAGCAGTGGTACGTCATCTCACTGTAGGGAAAAGAGAGCGCATCACAGGGGTGGAATCTCTTAGGAGAGAGAGGTGAAGATTAGGTGAGAGAGAGAGAGGGAGAATATGGGTTCGGGATGAGTCCCGTTGTTTTTTGCTTTTCTATCCTGAAAGATTATGTAACACATAGAAATATCTATGCAATGCAATGGGTTTTTTATTATCTTATGTTAATGATGGATGAATGAATGCAAATGCGCTTTTTTACTTTGCAGCTCAAACCGTAAAAAAGAAATATTTTTGGGATTTTAAAAGAAAGTTTTATGAGAATTTATATAAAGATGAAAAGGGGATTTTTGAAATTCTTTTGAGAATATCAATTTATTTTGAGTTTTATGAATTTTGTCAAAAGAGGAAAAAGGAAAATTTCCAAAAGCAGGGGGTTGCCGATCGGCAAGCACGTTATCTTGCCCATCGACAGGTCAGTCCAGTCCCATCAATTCAAAACATTGATTAGTAACTTCTTCAGCCTTTGGTACCTTGTGGGGCAGGATTCCATACAATTTCTTCAAAGGTTATGTATTTTGTGGGAGTTTTCAAGTATAAAAAGGGGTAAGGGTGGAGTGTTTTCCTCACACCTTTTATCTTTCTTATTCTGTGAGATGGCTCTCCCTGGTAGTGTTTTGTTTTCCAACTACCTCGAGAATTTGGAGGCGATGTGCTCCTATAATGTCGACTATGTTGCTTACAACATGCATCGATTTTTTTATGGTGTAATCGACCCATAGAGTGGAACGTGCTGATGGTGGCAGTACAATTTTGGTACCCTGAAGACCATGTATTTCGTTTTATTGGCAGGGAAGAAGTATGTCCGACCTATGAGGAATTTTTTTCGATGTTGGGGTCAAATCCTAGCGTTGTTGCAGCTCTGCCTAAGTTTTCCCGTTCTCCCTGGGAGTTGTTGGTCGGGCTTCTTTGTGTGTCGTCGTTGGTGGCCAGATCACTGGTGGATGGAGGTATGATTTCTCTTACGGCGGTGTTATGGTCTGTGCATTTGCAGGAGGTTGGTGATGTTAGATATGCCCGAGCTGTCGTTATGGTGGCTTTAAAATATCTATTGGTGACCGAGGAAATGGTGGTGTACCCACAACTTGCAGCTATTACTTCATGGATGTCCTACCATCGTAATCTTACAGCGGTGATACTTGCGGAGACCTTGAATGGCTTGGATGCCTAACGTGAAGGTCGTTTTGACTTTCTGAGGGGTAGCCCTATGATGTTGTTCATGTGGTTGTCTGAATGATTATTCCCGGAGACTCCTCCCTAATACCCTTTTTTGGCTGTACCTAACTTCTTTTTGCACTATATCATCAGTGTTGGCCTGGATATTAAGAGCTGGGAGAACTATTTCGTGGAGTATTGGGCTCTAAATCTTTACTGGTCAGTACCTTGGTGGGAATAGTTGTTGTGTAGTATAGAACTGGGAGAAAATCCGTATGTCTGGTTGGTTGGTCTCAGACAGACCTCTTTTTATTTCCTTTGGCGACTTATGTGCCAATTTGGCAGGGAGCAAATCATGCCACCTCGTACACTCAACTTCTTTTCGATAGAAGATTTGACGGAGCGTCTGCGCATGCGACTTGGCTCTTTATGGGAGAGTCGAAGTCCATTGACCCGTCCATCTCAGTCTACTGGGAGAGTTTAGCACATCCCTGGGGATTATATGAAGTGGTTGTGGAGGAGAGTAGCTAGTAAGATGTTAGCAGTGGAGACTGAACAAAGGTGGCTTGTCTTATCCGATACCATAAAGGGAGGTGCGGTAGTTTTTTTTAGGCTACTTTGAGCTTATCAGTCCTTGGAGTGTCTGTGGCACTCCATTCAAGCAGGGGAAGCTTGGGAAACCCGGGATGTAGATGATGATGATGATGATGATGATGATGATGATGATGATAATGATGGAGCGGTCTCCTCTGGTAGCTATGGGTAGGACTCTTGGAGAGTTTGTTTTTTATAAAGGGGAATAAGTTTGGGAATTTATTTGTCTTTTTAGGAAGGTAGGGGGAAGGGAGTCATCCATTCCTTTCCTTATGTAATTGCACTGTAATCTCTTATTATTGAAGTAAACAAGTTTTTGATCATCTAGCTGTGCCTTTTGATGAAATTTGTATTTTGAATTATCTATACTGATTGCTAAGGCATACATAATCCTTTTGTTCAAGTATATGTTAAAATGAACTGCCATTCTTGGAGATAAGAAAAGAATAGTTTTTTTGTGAAAAAGAAAGGGTCATGCTCATGTAAGATGTATGAGCTGCCTACGTACCTCTGGGGGTTTTTGAAAATTTTCAATTTTTCTGGGAATGATTATTGCAGAGGATCAGGCCACGCAGTTCTGGGTAGAGGGAAATAAAGAGTTTTTTTTTAAATAGAAGGGAGATGAGAAGAGTCGTAGCGCGTCGAGATTTCTGACTAGGGATAAAATTTCTTGAGATGGTCTAGGTTGACAGGACGAGCCATCTCTTCTTTGTCTAAGTCGGTGGGCATGGAGGCACCGCTGGATAAGATCTTCTTCATAATGTATGGGCGGCTCTAATTGGGCTTGAATTTCCCTTTGGGGTCCCAGATGGGCTCTACTATTTCTTTTAGGGCTAAATCCCCTTCTCGAACACCGCGGTCCTTGACTCTCTTATTTAATGAAAGTCTTATTTAGCGATGGTACCCTTGTATGTGATACAACACCTTCAACCTCCTTTCGTCTAAGAGTGACATCTCGTCGAGGCGGCTTTGATGCCAGCCCTCCTCACTGACATTGCCTTCAAGCATGACGTGTAATGAGGGTATTTCTAACTCAATGGGTAGGAATGCTTCCATTCCATAGACTAGAGAGTAAGGGGTAGCCCCAGTAGAGGTTCGGATTGAGGTTTAATAGCCCCAGAGGACGTATGGGATTCGATCGGCCCAAGCTCCATAACTTTCGTTCATCTTACTGATGATGGCTTTAAGGTTCTTATTGGCGGCTTCGACTGCACCATTGGTTTCAAGTTGGTAGGGAGAATATTTGTGTCTCTGAATCCCATACTCGTTGACCACTTCTGTGACCTCTTCCTCGAAATGCAACCCGTTATCCATCACTAGCTCGTACGGGATCCTATATTGACAGATGATGTTTTTCTTGATGAATTTGGCCACTTTCTTGGCATTCAAGACTGCGTATGACTCAGCTTTGACCAATTTGGTGAAGTAATCAATGGAAACCAGGATGAACTCATGGCCGTTGGAGGCCTTGGGTGTAACCTTCCATATGATGTCGATGCCCCAGGTAGAGAACGGCCAGGGAGAAGTCATGTTGTACAATTGCTGCAAAGTCAAGTGTCGAAGGTTGGACAATTGTTGGCATTTGAGGAATTTTCAAACATAGACGGTGCAATCCTGGATCATGGTGGTCCAGTCGCAGCCTTGTCGTATGATCTTCTTAGCAAGCATGTGACCGTTCATGTGGGGTCCGCATTCCCTGCTGTGGATTCTCTACATTACCTCTTCAATGTCAGCCCCTGCGATGTAGTTTAGATGGGTTCCATCAAAGTTTCTCTTAAATAGTGCTTTGTGACAGATGATGTACTGGGCGTCCAGACTTCGGAGGGTTGCTCAGTGTTTCTTATTGGAACCTCCGGTATACTTACCATGCTTAAGGAGGTGCTAGATATCATAATACCAACAATTGGCTAGCTCGAGATCTTCTTTGGTGATGAGCTCAATGTGGTAGTAGTGGGTTGGTCTATCTTGCTTTTGGACCAGAAAGGGGGCCATTATTATTCCTTCGGGCATGTCGACCATGGAGTCCAAGGTAGCAAGAGCATCGGCCAGGTTATTCTTTTCTCGATGTAGGTAATGGAAGGTGATGTCTTAGAATTAGGAGGCTAGTTCTTTTAAGTGGGCATGGAAGGGTTGAAGTTTCTCGTCCTTGAATTTCCATTTTCTGAGCACTTGACCAATGATGAGGACAGAATGCCCATAATCATCTAGGAATTGAATTCCTTTCTTGAGAGCAACTTTGAGTCCTACCGTACATGCCTCGTATTCAATCATGTTGTTGGTGAAGGGGAAATCCAATTTGATGGCTATGGGAATGTGGAAGTCATCTGGGGCGATCAAAAGTATCCCAATTCCATATCCATTTTTGTTGGTCATGCCATCAAAGAACATTTGCCATCGAAGGTCATCTTGAGAAGCATAGAAGATGTTTTCATTTGGGAATTCGAAGATCCAGTCATTAGCCTCTTCCATGGGGTAGTCAAAGAGGTGGTTAGAGATGGCTCTTCCTTTCATGGCTTTTTGTGTGACGTACACGATATCAAACTCGACTAAGAGCATCAACCATCGAGCCATTCGACTGGA
Source organism: Sambucus nigra (assembly GCA_949130495.1). Lineage (NCBI taxonomy): Eukaryota > Viridiplantae > Streptophyta > Magnoliopsida > Dipsacales > Adoxaceae > Sambucus > Sambucus nigra. The sequence goes on from OX422209.1 coordinate 251,800,345, forward strand.
TAAGACAGGTTTCTAAAGAAGTTACTTGATGGGCTCTATTTGGGATACAAACTTAATGGGGAAGGCGAACATGTAGTGTCGTAACTTTTGGGTGACCCAAATAAGCACGACGCATGCTTTTTCCAAAGCGGTGTAGTTGACTTCATACCCGACCAATTTGTGACTGGCGTAATAGATGGATCTTTTTTTACGGGAGTGTTTAAGGTATTGGGCTAGCAAAGCCTCAGCTATAGTGTCGGTTATGGTTAGGTATAGGAGCAAAGTGAGACCAGGCTATGGTGATATGAGTACCGGATGTTGAGTCAGGTATTGTTTGATTCGGTCAAAGGCTTATTGGTAGGCCTCATTCCAAACTTTAGTTGAATCCTTTCGGAAGAGTTTAAAAATTAGTTCACAAATGGAGGTGAGTTGGCTGATGAACCGGCTGATGTATTTCAATTTCCCAGGGAAACCTTGGACTATTTTTTTCGTTAGGGGAGGTGGAATCTCAAGTATGGCTTTCAGTTTGGCAGGATTTGCTTCTATCCCTTTTTTCATTAACCATAAATCGCAAGAGTTTTCCCTTTGTAACGCCGAAGACACATTTATGTGGATTGAATCTCATCTGATACTGTCAAATTCGTTCGAAGAACTTTTGAAGAGAAGGATCATGACCTTCTCTAGTTTTGTATTTGATAATTATATCATCCACATAGACCTCGACTTCTTTATGAATCATATCGTACAGGATGGTTTTGGCATCCCTCTGGTAGGTAGCCCGAGTATTCTTGAGACCAAATGGCATAAAAGTGTAGCAAAAGGTTCCTCATGGGGTGATGAATGCGGTATTTTCTTGATGATCTGGGTGCATTTTAATTTGGTTGTATTCGACAAACCCCTCCACGAATGACTTGAGAACATGATTAGCTCTATTGTCCACGATCATGTCAATATTGGGTAGCGGTTAATCATCCTTTAGAGAGGATTTATTCAAATCCCAGTAGTCTATGCCCATCCGAACTTTCCCTCCTGATTTCAGCACAGGCACTATATTGTCTGGCCATGTGGGACACTCGATCACACGAATGAAGCCCAAATTTAGCTATTTGACCACCTATTCTTTGACTTTGAGCGACCATTCAGTGATGACCTTTCTCAACTTTTGTTTAACCGGCTTATAATCTAGAAAAGTGGGGATCTCATGCTGAGCAATTTCAGTATCAATGTTGGGCATATCATCATAGGACCATGCGAAGACATCTACGAATTCCTTCATTAATTTTTTGAGTTGTGCACGCTCATGCTCGTCAAGGTGAACCCATATCCTAATCTCGCGTAGTTGGCTACTAGATCCGAGGTTAACACTAACAGTTTCTTCTTCATTAACTTGAACGCGGTTATGTTGTTCGTTATTAACCTTATTTAGATCAATTAAGAATTATTCATTTGCAAAATCATCATCATCAAAAGTTTGATTAGAATCTAAGCAATTAATGTAAGGCACAACAAGATACTCAAAATCTTCATTTATTTCATTGATAGGAAAAATAGCATTGAGAACCTCATCAAAGGAGGTCTCGATTACATTTTAGCAAGGATAGACAACAAAAGAAGAAATGGGGTAAACATTAGGGTTATATGGGATTTCAATAGGTGGAACTGGCATAGGATGCCAGTTGAGGAGAGGTGTATCAACAGCTTTAATTAAGTGGGATGGATCCAGTGATGTAGTGCTCGAATGAACCATGCATAGTGCCAGCCCCAGTGTCTGCAAGTTAAACGAGTCCTCAGAGTCACTTTCCTTAGTCTCTTTCGTATCTTTGATGAATGGTTGTATATGTTGTTGGGAAATTTCGGCCCATGGGTAGCTGTCTTGGAAAAAGATCTCCATTTCGAGTTTCATCTTTTTCTCTGTATGGTCATACCATGGCTACAGAAAGCCACAAAAGGGAAATCCTCGCCCTCTTTGATGAATCGTCCATTCAAGGAGTCACCTGAGATGGTTTGGAGGCATTTTAGTCTTCTCTTTGGTCGAGACTGGCGGATCATTCCAAGCTCTTGTTCTGATGGTTGATACCCCAAACCACAAGGAGGAAAATGTTTATTTAGTTCAATGGGATCAAGTATCCCTTGTTGTCTTTGTCCTAGCCACAGTCCAGGCATGAAGTGCATGTTTCTGAACATCTGAATCACATTGACATTGCCATGAGGATCGTATTCTAGACGAACCCTTTCTTTGAAATCGTCCCCTACCGGGAATAGGAATGGTTTAACTCGAAATCCTGATAGGAGTACATCATTTGACCCATGGTGTATCTCAAGGATTGGATTGCTGGTACTTGCACCTTATGCATTATCGTTGTCTCCCAAAATGGTGATGACTCGTTCGTTCGTGAAGAACTTTAATTTCTAATGGAGTGAGGAAGACACTCCCTTGATACTGTGGAGCCAAGGTCGTCCGAGCAATAGTTTGAAATAAGCTGGGATCACAATAAGTTGGAATTCAACGACGAGGTTTATAGGTCCAGCCCATATTACAAGTTTTATGGATCCCATCACCTCTCGACGGGTATTATTGTAGGCATGTATAGCAGCGGAAGTTGGAGCGAGGTCACTTTCTATCAGTCCTAAGCATTTGAAAGTTCTTAATGGTAAGACATTCAAGGCGGATCCATTATTAACAAGAGAGAGTGGTACTATCTTCCCCATAACTTTGACGGAGATGTTGAGTGCATGATTGTGGTTTGGACCAATTCTGGGGATTTCTTCTTAAAAAAAGGAAAGCATTCGGGTAGAGGTCAAGGATCTGACTAAATTTACCACTTCTTCTAGTGTAGTAAAGGGAGGAACTATGGGTTTAGTGAGAAACTTGATCAAAGCATTTATGTGCAGCTAAAAAGACATGAAAAGTTCCCATAGAGTGATGTTAACTTGAGTTTTCTTCAGTTGATGGAGGATATTTCTATCCTCAAGGGTTATTTCTAGAATAGGAAGGTTTGCAACACCCTCGCCCTTGTCATTGGCTGGTAGTGAGCTTGTGATCTGGTAATGCCTCCTTGATCTGGTCATGTGATCTACTAAAGAAGGGAAGAACATGAACCCTATTTCTATGTCGATCTCGGGTTTCTCTGCTACCTTATTTATTTCTCTGAGGATCTCCTCAAATGACATCATCCCACACATGTCAACTACCAGGCCTGTTTTATCGGGAGCTTTCTCTTCATTCGAATCTTCGAGCTCTTCCCCCCATCCGGTGGAAACAATTATGTCTTTCCATGCAAAGTCAATAATTTCCACAACTTCAATGGATTCTTCATACAGGTCTTCCCATTCTTTGGGGATATGTAAGGGTGAGGGGGCCAAGTGCCCTTGTAATTTCAAAGTATCAAATAACTCGGTCATACTGCAAATGTCGTAGGTTTGCCATAATAATTATGCCATGATTTGGATGACATCATCAAGGATGACTTCATCGGTTAGTACCACCCAACTGTCTGACTTTCGAGCCCATTTTCATGCTTCCAAAAATAGTGTGTTGAACCTCTGGCAATCAATGATCATCTTTGAGGGCAATTTCAGCCTAAACTCTAGGAGTTGGTTTAACACTTCTGATAAAATCATACTTCCATTTTTAGAACAGGTACGGACAATGATGCATGCTCTGGTAAGGAGTGATAGTGCCTGATCAATGAGGCTAACAGGGTGTAGGAGGAAATATGGGCAAGTTTGGAGATGTTTGGGAGAGTGTACGGGTGTGATTTGAGTTTAGGGATAAAATTATGGGTTCATTTCTAGAAAGATAGCATTGGTATGATTTGGGAGTGGGTTGTGAGTTGTGTTTGGATTCGGATTGGCTTGTGGGGAAATGGTACCCCGGTCAATTAGACCTTGGATTATGTTTTGAAGGTGAAAGCAATGGTCAGCGGAATGACCAGTAGTTTGGTGAAAGGCGCAATGGGCATCTGCCTTGAAGTTTTATGCAAGTGGATTGGGCAATAGACGGGGATCCAAGGGTTTCATGAGGTTTAGGCTTAACAAGGCTTGATAAACTTTGGAGAGGGGATCATAGAGCTCGGTGTATTCCTTTTGGACTGGGACATGGCGTCTTTCTAGTGCCCACAAAGTGGTTGTTTGAGAGATGGTGTTGATGTTGAGACTGCAGCACTGGCAGGTTTGTCATATTTTCTAGGAGTGAACTATCTGGACACTTTCTTTGGCTCAACCTCTGTTTTAGGCAGACCTTCCTCGATTTCTAATCCTTCTTCTCTGAGGGATCGAAAGTGGGGATAGTATTGTCCTCCCATGGTTGCTGAGACATGGGGTAAGAAGTTTTTCTTCACTATATTGACTTGTTCTTCCTCGGATGGCCGATTGGTCATAGGGGCTTCCTTTTCCCTCCATCGGGCTATGAAGTTACTGACTGATTCTTGAGAGTCCTGATTGAGAAGCTCTAAATCAGGGTGGGTGACCTCAAGCTCTTCGTTATATTTGTACCACGATATGAATTCTCGGGCTACATCCTCCTAGTTACGGATTATGGACTCTTCGAGAGATAAAAACCATCGGAGAGCGCTATCCTTCAAAGTTTGCTCAAATAATTGGGCAATGACTTCTTCAGAATCCCCTAGGAGAGTCATGGAACGGTGATAACTGCGAATATGAACAATCGGTGGTCCACTGTGACAACCCGTGATCCGAAATAAGGGGTGGCCAGCCCGATACCTCAAAATAACAGAATCATGGATGGAAATCATTCTCAGCATCAAAACAATAAAATGAGTATACGGGAAAACCACCCAATAATTTAGAAAACGGGTTGCCAAAAATTTTAGTTTGATTACAAGTTAAGGAAATAAATTAAACAACCCAATCTGATAAGAAAGTGGAATTCCAAAGAAACTTATATTAATACTAAAACAACCATACAATAGAAGGACCGAATAATCTGTTGGTCAACAGTTACATTCAACGTATCACAACAGTTCAATAATTTACATAATACATCCATAAAAAATTACAAAAGTTTGGGCCAGACGCCCGAATGAATGACCCGATCTTATCTAGAAGTCAACAATGAAAGCGTCTAACAAAGCATCCTGTAATATTCGCAAAATCTTACAACTCCTCAAAAGCATTGGAATGGGAATATCACATCGGGCGCCCTTGTGGAGGAGCACCTCAGCGGATACAATAACATGCACAACATGGAAGATGAATGGGTCAGGGCCCGGTTTATATATGATTTCCAGATGAACAAGAAGCATGATAGATATGGACAGTTAATCATGAATGAAGTAGATGAGAATCTAACAACCTAATTTCAAAGCATGATAAGGCAATTTAAATGATTCTAACAGTTATCACTTATACAAGAGAATACAATTTAACATAATTATTCCTCATAACTTTTCATTTGCCATTCCTTAATAGGAATATAATTAGCATCATATTTTCTTATGGCAATTAACATATATCAAGTCCCAGTTGATTTAGAAAGGTTATATTCATATACATATAACGATTCTAAGACCGCCCCTCCAAGTTTCCCCACTGGGCGCGCCCCTAAATGACTAACATCTTCCAGGGCCTATCTATACAAGAAAACCATCGCACCTAACGCACGTCGGGAAGTGGCCATCTGCCTGCAAGTGAGTCATAACCACACCCGAAATTACCTCATGTGAGTAAGACATACTCGCATGGATTATAATATTTTGTTATTTCCTAAATATACATTGTGGGTATACTAGATATGTATCATTTTGAGCAAATTTTTAAAATTTTAAAGTATCGTGTACTTAATTAAAAGATGAAATCATACCACATAAGCCTAATTTGGGTTTGTGATTAGAACTGCGTGATATTTTAGGTTATTTGGATTTAAAAGCAACTAAAATATGATAGGGAGATGCATTACTATTATTTTTTTTTTATCAAATTTTGTTATGTTATATTCACTATAGACTTGTTAGGCATAAATCATGTTTGTGGAAATGTTTTTCAGGTCCTAGGCAGTAATCGTCACCTCACACCTGATCTTTATTTGTTGGAGACTTATCCAGCTTTCCCCTTCAACTCCAATCGTCACACCCCATAAGTTTTAATAATTATATAAATAAATCTATTTATTAAATAATACATTTTTTCAAAATAATTTAAATACCATACTTAGCATGAGAGAACCTAAACGATGAAGAAAGTGTAATAAGAGTACGATATGATAAACCCATATAATAAACGAATAAGAGGGAATTGTCACTAATTTTAATGATAAATAAGCTAAAACCCATTAATACATAATGAATCCAAGTCAATCCACACTAACATTATAGTTAAAACTCCACAACCAACTAACGAGAAATTGAACACAATATCTAAAAGTGTAGATGCTAGAACCAGAGTCATAATACTCGAATGTCCCCAAACATACACTAAAATAAACTAAATGACAACTACATCCTAGTAGTGGTGAAGTAAATAGAATAGAATTCGGTGAAGTAGGAACTGAGAAGCTAAGCCGAAAAATAATGAGCACCTGAAAGTGGGGATTCAACAACGATGGTCACACCACCGCAAGCTAACATAGCTATGTCACCCAATGATAATTATGCAAGTTAATAATTAATCTACATTTGATAACTTTTATAACTCAAATTGTACAACGTGCTTAACAAATTAACTAATTTTTTTTCAACTATAAATAAAATATTATTTAAAATCATGCGCATACCTAGCCCCTTACTCCATTGCCATAGATTTAGTTCTTGCACGTATATCCAATAAATAATAAACTAAATACGATATAAATAAATTTTCGTAATTAGTAAAATCCATCTTCCATCATAAATACCTCAAAACATCAACAATAATATCATTGTAACCATGTTTGGCCCCATAGTCCCTTTTGGAGTCTCCATCTCAACAATATGGAATTCCACCTCCATTATAGACAATCCAATCATCACCTTCATTAATAATATCAAAAAAATGTCCCCATGCATAGGGTCATACGAAAAAATAATGTATCTCCACTCTGGTTTCATTTAAACCCAATAATCTCTCATGACAATAATTATTTAAATTCCTTTATATGTGGAAGTGGAATTGGGTAAGGTATGAATATCATTTACTAATGGCCAAATAGGGATTTTACTACTTTGTTGTGCATTCTATTATTACCACAAATTATTTATTAATTTTATCATGGGGAAGGAATCACAAACTACATTATAAATTGTATTATTAACAGTAAAGTCAAATCTTTAAATCATAAGAGGTGAATACCAATTCATCTAAAAGTAAGCTGAACCACTACCGTAAGCATTCATGTTGAAGGCTATTCAAACTTGAAACGCAAATCAAGAACTAATACCAATCTATAATATACTCAAATCTCAAGTACGCATGATGTAAAAAATGATAGTAAATTTCTAAAGTTCTTAGATTCCAATTACACAATCTGTTTAAAATTTCCAAAATAAAATTTATACAGGAATTTTACCATTTATATTTCTACATTGGACTTTATTAGTTATTTAATCATCAAGAATCATCAACTCTAAATTACTTGATTAGAATCAATATGTGAATTATACGATTAAGATTTTTTGACATGGGTATTTTTCAAATTACAAACCATCAAACTAATATTATAAATTTATTAAATTTCTAATTATGTGACAATTAATCTTATCATATTAATCAAATTCTGATATTTTATAAGAAAAAAGTGAACCATAAATGTCTTTAATTTATTTTAATTGTTTAAAAATTAATTGAGGTAGAAATTATTATTTAAAGGCATAAAGGGAGGAATAAAATTTTAACTTGTCTCTTGAATAAATCAAAAAAATTGAAACAAGAATTGTATAGAGAAATATTTTAGAAGAAATTCCTACGAAAAAGTAGTTGCATTGGCGCTCCAAAATTACTTTAAAATTTATCAAAAGTTTTCCTTAAAAATCCTGTAGAAAAATATAATTGTTGGCCAAAATAAAAGGATATATTTTTATGGTTAAGAATATAAATTTTTTGTTGAATTTGGTTGAGGTTTTAGGATTAACTTGTGAATTGGGAATGGGACGCTATGGTTTATTTGATACAACCTTTTTTTTAAGATTAGGGACAAGACCATCGAAAATATTATAATTTTTTTTGTTTTTTTGGCTTTGGTAACATCTTTTAAGACTTTTTAGGCTCCAATACCATGTGTTTTTAAAATTCTATTACGTCCCATAACCACTTAAACTGCCCGTAACTACTCCGTAACCGTCCATCTTTCTTTTTACAGAGAATGACACTTATCTCATAGTCGTTATAGTAGGAACACCAACTAAAAAAATAAAGACATGAAAGTGAATACAAATAAGTTTTAAAAAATAGGACTAAACACTTAGGGTCCGTTTGGTTCTGTATTCAGAAAACTCGATTTAAACGTTTTTTCTAAATACAGTTTTAGAATTAAATTTTTTGTGTTTATAATTAGTGTAGTGTGTTTGGTAAATTTTGTTTTTAAATACAATTTTTTGAATTTTTTTACAAAATTGACAAACATATATATATATATATATATATATATATATATATATATATATATATATATATATATATAAACATACTTACATCATAAATTATATATATGTACATGTAATATCATGTAATATCATGTATTTTTATGTATATTTAATGAGGTATGTTGGTAAGTTTATACATAAAAAAAATGATATTAAATGCATATATGTATATATGTAAATGTACATATATACATATATACATATATAAATATATACATATACATACATACATATATATATATATATATATATATATGTGTGTGTACATTTAATATATATGTATATTTAATGAGGTATATATACATACCTCATTAAATGTATATATATGTATATATGTACATTTAATATATATGTATATTTAATGAGGTATATATACACACCTCATTAAATGTATAGATGTATATATGTATATTTAATATTATATGTACATTTAATGTACATAATATACACATACCTCATTAAATGTATATATGTATATATGTACATTTAATATACATAATATACATAAAAATACATGTAATATCATGTAATATATGCATATATAACATCAAAATACATGATATATACAACATCAAATATACATAAAATACATGATATATACATGATAAAAATACAAGTATATTTAATGAGGTATGTATATATTATATTTAATGAGGTATGTATAGATTTTTATGTATATTTAATGAGGTATGTATATTAAATGTATATATGTATATACTACATGATATACATAAAAATACATGATATTAAATTATATATGTATATGTGTACATTTAATATACATAAATGTAAGATGAGGTATTTATATTAAATGTATATACATACCTCATCTTAATATATGTATATATGTACATTTAATATACATACCTCATCTTACATTTATCTATATTAAATGTACATATATACATATATACATTTAATGAGGGTCTGTTTGAGACAATAAGGGTCCATTTGGTTACTCTTAGTTACCATGACAAATGGTAAATAAGTTGGCAAATGAGGTATTTGCCAACATTTGGTGTGTTTGATTGCATAATTTGTCGTAGCATTGTTTGTCACTGTACAATACCCATTATGCATAAGGTGTTGGCAAACTTTGCTTACCTATTTGAATGATAAATATTTGTCAACAAATTTGCTAACTTCTTAAATAGTTTTAATGTTTTAAAAAATAATTTAAAAATTGTTATGAATATTTAAAAATAATTTAAAATCTGTTTTCTTTTTTACCAAAAAAAGCCGTTTTCTTATTTTACAAAAAAAAAAACTGTTTTTCTAAAAAACAAAATTGTTTTCTTATTTATTTTTTTTAAACTGTTTTTTTTTTAATTTAAAAAAAATTGCTTTTTTATTTTGCAAAAAAAAAAAAACTGTTTTCGGTTTTTACCCAAAAAAAAAAACTCTTTTCTCATTTTACAAAAACGAATAAACTTTTTTCTCATTTTATAACATAAGAAATTTTTTTCTTACACAAAAAAAGGGTCATTTACTGTCTCGGGTACATTTGTTATCAGTATTTTGTTCTTGGGGTACGCTAGTTTGAGTTATTGTTGGATGGGTGTTAAAGTAACGGTTGGCCACAACGTCCGTCAGCCAGCTAAATAGCCAGTCAAAATACACACATTACCCTTGGTCAAAATGGCGCATGTACCCTTTGTACAAATCGAAACATTAATTTTCCTTTGGGGGTTTATGTCTCTAACGATGGAAGCAAAAACATCATCAGTTTTCAACAGCAATGATTTGCCTTTGGGGGTTCAAACATCATTTTCGGGTAATGCCTCTGTATTCTGATTTAGTTTTTTTTTAGTTTGGTAAACGTTTGTTATACTATTCGTTTCTAAAGGTTTTTTTAATCAATTTTTCTAGGTTTTTTTAATTTATAATTTGATTTTGCTCTGTCATGAGTAAAGAATAATTTGTTTGTCTAGGGTTTCATTTTTTAACAATAATTTTACTGCATGCCTTGTCTTTTTTAGGTTTTGGAAAATGGCTTTGCGTGGGAATAGAAATTTGGTAATACACTTTGATGGAAAGTGGAGTAAATATAGTAAAAAATACACTAGTGGGAGGAGGGTAGTTTTGAAAGACATTGGTGGAGATGAATTATGTTATATGGTCTTGGCAAATGATATTGAAAAGTACACTGGTCTTAAGGGTATGAATATTAAATGGGTTAAATATGGAATCTTTTGGACCATTGAAAATGATGCTCAGGTAATAGACATGTGGGATAACTTGGTAGAAGACTTTGGAGAGTACCATCTCTATTTAGAAGGCCCAAATTTGCCATCTACATTCATCCCTGCCAAGAAAGCACCAAAAACACCCCAAAAAAAGTTTAAATCACCTGTACATGTAAGAAAATCCCCAAGACTCAATGCTGAAGCCACCTCAAAAGTGTCCAAACAATCAAATCCTACTTCTTTGGGCTTGAGAAGATCATATAAATCAGAAACTTGTTCTCCAATACCTTTGCAAACACTCCTGATGATCCATTAACACTTAGTCAGGAGGAGGCAGAGTTTGAGTATGAAGAAGGTGTTGGCGGTGACTGGCCATTCACCAACTTACTTCAGAGTACATTTCATATTGGTGAAGAGCCTATTGAGCAGCCTACCAACAAGTTCAATGGCCCTATTGAGCAGCCTACCAACCAGTTGAATGAGTGGTCTTTAATAACTTCACATACTCTCAATGCTGAAGAATCTTATCACTCAGACAGTGAGGGTGATGAAAATTAGGGTGGGTATTTGGACTCTGAAGGGGTAAGGCATGATCATACAGAGGATGCAGAAGGCACAAAGGATGCTAGGAAAGAATTTAAAGACTTTGTAGGTGACATAGAAAATTTGTACAGAGATGAAAGAGTTTATGGAAGCCAATATATGTGTGAGGATGGAGTTTTACCGGAGTTGTCACCAGGAATGGAGTGGCCTACAATGTTAGATTGTAGGAAATACATGAGAAAATTTTCCAATATTTAAGAAGTTTGAGTATGAGAAGAAGCAGAAAAACAACTCAAAGATTGATCTGATTTGTGGGGATCCTAAATGAAATTGGGGGTGTATGTAAGGAAGTTACCACATGAACCAACTGCCAAGGTCAGAATACTGATGGGAGAACATACTTGCAAATCCAACCCCAAAGGTAGTAATGCAATGGCAAAGGCAACTTGGGTTGCTAATGAGGTTGAGGACATGATGAGGAATCACAAAGAGATGAAGCCAAGAGATATTCAAGCTGCAATCTGGGAAAAACATGTAGTCAATATATCATACCAAACTGGATACTATGCTAAAATAATTGTCAATGAGAGGATACGTGGTAGTTATAGTGATGCATTTAAGTTTTTACCTGAAATTGCTAGGCAGGTTCTTGTTTCAAATCCAAGTAGTATTGCTGAATGGACAAGGGAACCAAATGATCAACAATTTGTCTCATTTTGTCTTGCATTCAAGGCCTCTATAGATGGTTTTCTTAATGGTTGTAGGACAGTTCTTGGTTTAGATGGATTGATGATACGAGAAATCATCCACTTATCATTCTCGTACCAGGCAATCATGTGTAGAATAAGTAAAGAGAAAATAAAGAAAGTAAAAAGAGAGATAAGACAAGATATAGAGTGGTTCAGCCCCTAAAATAGGCCTACATCCACTTTGGTGCTCTAATCTCATTACATGCGTCGCATTATACAATATAATCGTTCCTAAAGAGGTGTACAAGTATGAGTATAAAAGAGAATACATGGTTGTAGTGAGTATTCTGGTGTGTCGGAGAGATGACTGCAATGTATATGTGTAACCCCCAAGTTGTATGTTGAGGTTATGTAGAGAGAACTTTGCTCAAGGGATAATCGATGTTGTAGAAACTTCCCTGAGGGACAGGAGCCTCGTATCTCAAGATGTGGACCTTTATTTTTAGTAAGTATGTGAGTTGTGTCACGTGCCCTGAGCACGTGACATGTAACAAGTCTGAAGTTGTTGTAATAGAGATGAATGCGGCCTATAAGGCCAACATATTGAATGTTGCATCCTGCAAGAGGCTACAACCAAAGGGGATGCACCCTATACTGGGTAGGGCCACGACCTGTATATAAAGCCAAGGGGTATATGCCGCACCCTATAGTCGATAGGGTTGCACCCTATGCTGAATGGGTTCCGCAACTTGTAAGCTTATGTGCATGCTGAATAACTTATGTGGTAGGATGTAATATTTTTACTATTAATAATCCCCCATGTCGTAGTGCCAAGAGATTTTGATTGGTGTTGCATCTTAGTTCAGTCTTTTTAGGTGTCGCGGTACTTCCAAGGCGACGCTTCATCTTCCCGCGCCCTCTTATATAAATTGTTCAGGCCATGGACTTCATTATGTTTTCCAAATCCTTGAGATCATTTCAAGAGCTGAACTCTATTCATACATCCTTTTTCTCTTTCCGGCGACTTTCCAAGGCTGAGTGTGGTGGTTCTAAGGAAGTTTAAGGCTGATCATTGTCAATTTCTCCATTTCCAGGTAATTTTCCAACCAACATCCTTTTTAATAGATTTTGTAGTTCTTAATTCTTCTTCAATAGACGAACACATGAATTTCTACATTTCTGAACCTTGTGTTATATTTTTCTGGATTGTATTTGTTTCTCAGAAAAAACCCCAATTGCCTGATAGGAACCTAGGGTCTTAATTGAATAATCTGCTAATTTCCAATAATTGAACACGTATGCATGATAAATAACTGTAATTATTGCTAACTCGTTCTTTGAATCAATCTCCACAGTACGAAATGAACCCTTAATCTTCCACTGCTTAGATCATATGGCCTGTATTATTGTTGAATCGCATTAAATCATATAACTATTCCTGTTGTTCTTGAATAAACCCTTGACATTTTGGGTCTTTGATCTTTAACTAAATTAACATTTAGATACTAAATTGTTTGAGTGAGAGGCCGCGGCATGGTAGAATACACCTTTAGTAACTTTAGGTGAGGGTTGCGGCCAGTAGGCTCTGAGGGTAATCCACGGCAGTTAATCCCATAGATCGATGACTACGACCTTAGGTTCCTTGGTTAGAGTCACCGGTGTTTTAGCCCATAGTAACCATGGTAAAAAAGGTGATGACACCTATCAAATCAATATTTCACGGTGTCAATTATCTTTTTAGGGATCTAGAACTCCACACTTGGCATATTTAGCCTACCCTACTGATCACCTCTATTCACTTTAATCTTCATATATTGTCACGAATTCTTAGGGTTGCGGCACCTAACTGCGGACTTTGCTTTTCAGGTATTGCTGCAGCCATATGAGTTTTGATCCTGACAAATTTTTGAGAAAACTTTTGAACGAACATTTTGGAGTTTCACCCCCTGATCTTCCTTCAGTGCTTCCTTTAAGGTCGATAGGACATTGCTAGCTAAGAGATTGCCCCAATTGCATAGTTCTAGACTCAGACTCAGACTCTGTGGCCATGGAGGAAGGGGCTAATATCGTGACAGGGGGTCCATCGGTGCTTAGGGATGTACCAGCTGGCACATTTGGGAGAGTTGAGATACCTCCTATTGCACTTGGTATTCACAGTATTATGACCCAAGAGTGGGTTGACCAAGTGGCTTAAGCCTTCGAATTTCCACAGGCTATGGTTTGTACTTCTCTTTTCGTGGAACAAAGGCCTTGCTCCCTAGTTGGTGAGGATGGAGTATGTTTCCCACTCCACACCTTTGTATATGGTCTATGACTACCAGTGCTAGTCCCAATTACGAAGATCTTTGCTGCAATAAAGTTGGCACCAGCCCAGGTGGACCTAAATGTATGGAGGGCTATACTTGTCGTGATGGTTCTTTGGAGTAAGATGTTTGAGAGGGACATAACTACTACGGAGTTCATTTCATTTTACAGATCGAAGGAGAACTCCGTCAAATTTTCCTGGTATTACTACATGTCTCTTTAAAAAGATAGAGAGGAATTATACACTAGGAGACCTTCTAATGTTAAGAACTGGAAGAGAAAGTTCTTCTATATCTCTAGAGAAGGATGGGAGATCCACCCAGAGGAGTCGGAGAGAGAGAAATCTGATAGGATGCCGCGGTATTGGGGATGCCCATCCAAACTAGGTACATAAGGCTGCAGCCTACTTTGTCGTATCCTACTTTACCCTTTTATTGTATTGTACTAATGTTTAGCCTCTTATGAAGCACTTAATAACTTACACCTCAGTGAACGGTAAGAGAGAAGGGTCGGAAGGACCGCGATAGTAAAAGCTAAGGACAAAAGGTTCAACACCTTAGTGACTTCTGCTTCCATATTTGAAGTAGGGTACTTCCCCAATAAATCTCAGCCAATAAAAATGGTTGCGAAAGGTATTAATCACCCTTCCTTAACACTCTGCAGCACTCGTGTTCCCATAGTACTTGAAATTTTTATTTTGTTTCTTCTATAGGAGAGGAGATAGATAGGGAGATCTTAAAAGTTCAGTTACTAGAGATGGATAAGGATATGACTAACCTCAATAATGCTACAAAGAAAAGGAGGAAGAAAAAGAGGGCTCTTGTCGTAGTCCCAAATGATGTTGAGCCCACTGCCGTTGAAGAGGTAGATGTAACAAATCCCACACCCGGGAGGGACACAACCCATGTGGTAATTGAGGCTAGTGTTGTGGTATTACAAAGAGAATGTCAATATGATGACAATATCGGTGAACACCTAGTCGCAGCAGGCATGTTGCCCTCTGAATCCGAGGACCATGGTGGACGTGGCCCTTCACCTGTTATTTTTGCAATCCATTCCCCTTTATGCACTATCATGGATGTAAATGTCAACTTACCACCACCTCAAGCTAGGCTAAGGGTTAGGCTTGATGGTCGTCTGCAGCCCCATCATAGGGAAGCAAATTCCAGTTCCTCCTGGGATACAACTATGAGAGCCGTTCGCCGAATGCGAAAGGTTCCATAGGAGATGGTCACTCATTCCTCGCTTGTTCCAAACCTAGTAAAAAGCTTCAGATCTGATTCTACACTACATATGATATTCCTTTCCGGCCTTCGCTTGGTTGTACAAGGAGCATGCCCAAGGGGGCTACTACGCTCACCACGCACATTCATTACCACCTGAGCTTCGCTACCGCTTCGCCCAGCTCTCCCCCTCATCAGTAAGCAAAAGAGACTCTGAAGTCGGATATCTAGATGAGGCCCTGTGCTCTCTAGTAGACCTCCTAACCTGAGGTTCCACACTCTCCTATTGAAGGGGATGCCTGGTCTTGACTTTAGTTCCTCGATATCCATTTCATTTGGTAGGAAATCTAGAGGAATAACCACAATCGATCACCCGATCTATGATGATCTTAGTAAAGAGGCGATGGCATATCGACAAATTTCATTATTATTACGCCGACCACCAGGCCGTGAGGCTTTCCCAGGGGATGTTTTCTATTTATATTCCCGTCTCTTAGAAAGAGTTTCTAAACGATCGGACCAGACAGGCGCAGGTAGCTTGACCGCCTTACCCGTCATTGAAACACAAGCTGGAGGGCTGCCCTTTATTATATAGTCAAACCCGTTCCTCAACAAGCTAATAAAGGGAAGTGGAGGCAGTCTCTGTCTGTTAAGAATTTGAAATCTTGGGGCTCTCTTTCACATCCCTAACTGATTGGAATGTACAGCTTACTCCGGTCAGGCTCTGATGTTAGCACTGATTCTGACCTCAGTTGTTAGTTCTTTAAGCTCTGTTTTCCCACATTTTAGTTAAAAAAGACTCGGACCGCAGGGAACTGTAGCATGGGGGACGTCTAATCCTTTTGCCGCCAAAAGGCTGGCTAATCATACGCGGGCTTTAGCAGCCTAAACTAAAACTAAACAAACCTTACTGCCTCCAGGCAGGAGTCTTCCCCACCGAAATAGTTATTCTCGGAAGGAGGGAAATGACATAAGAGGGGATTCCACACTCTTCCCTGGTATTGATGCCACCTCAAAACCTGGATTGCTAACGTGGTTTGATGATGCCGATGGAAGGAACCACTGCAAATTCATCCAACTTTGATCCCCTAAGGGCAAGTGCGTAGGCTATAGAATCCCAAATAGAGCTCCTTCGGGCCTGCTTCTAATCGTGCATGAAAAAGCTGAGGCCCGTGAATGATGCCAAGTGAACCTCTCCTTTAATCTTCCTTAAGATGAATTAATACAGTGAACTAACATCCATCTGGAAACTTTCTGAATCATCTTATGAAGGAAGATCATGAAGATTTGGAGGAGTTCCCCCTTCATAACTTACTAATGGTAACAACTTCTCCCACTTGGCTCTTTTTTTATTGTTTATTAATTCTTGTACTGATTCTTTAGAATTCCAACAGGCTGCGGACGTCGTGGTGACCCAAAGAATGAAGTACAAAGGGCTCTTCATGCTTTATAGGGTTGCGGAGACTTCCCATTAGAATGACTTGGACGTGGCTAAATCTTCCTCTTTTCAAGTGGGAAATGATTCCTCGACTGCGACACTTGAGGTGGCTAAGGAAGACTTGGAGGCCGCCCTTAAGTCGAAAGATGAGGCTGAGCAGAACTTCTCTCAGGCCGCAGAGGCCTTATCGATTTCCAAGGCTCAAGCTCTTGAGGTTGTAGAAAGAGCTGTTACTGCTTAGAATAAACTCACTGCGGCTGAACATTAAATGAAGAAGATGGTTGCTGACCATGCCGCGGCCCTCAAAAGTCTGGAGAGTCAATATAGTGAGGCCAACAAATTAAAAGAACAGAGTCACGCCACAGCCGTAAGACAAGTCACGGACCTTGCTGTGACCGACTTCAAAAATTTCAAGGATTTTTTTTCTAATCAACAATAGAGCCTACCTCCGCGGCTTTCAAGAGCTGAGGCACAGAGTCATAAAAAACTTCCCAGAATCCAAGGACCAAATTATGTCCTCGAAGTTGAGTGATGCTGAGCACGATCTAGGCGTGGCTGAACTAAGAGATGCAACCGAGGAGAGAGCAAGGTATCAAGCTGAGGAGGCTACGGCATTAGATGAAGAGACTGAAACAACTGCGAAAGGCGATGAGGGTGATGTCAATGATGACGCGGCCTCATGACCATGTAGCATGTATAATCTTTTTGAACTTCTCATCCATACAGGGCTGCGTCCCTTCCAATTTTATAATTTTGCATATATGATCTGTAATCTAAACATTAATGGTTGTCAAGATTTTCGGTTGCGGACACCTTTAATTTTGACTACTTTCCTTTCTAGTAGCTTTTTTATTCTTTTGTTTTGCTCGTACACTTGAATGAATGCTTTCCCTATACATCTTTGACTGCTTGAACCATATAATTGTTTGTTATCGTCCCATGACCAATATGGAATATAAAGAATGGGAAAGGTCATGGCCTGTAACCCTAACATTTTCCATCTCTTCACTTCCAACTTCACTATCAAGGTTGTGGGCACCTTCAAAAGCCAAGGTTTTATATTTCTTCACATAGGCTACGGCCTGTTCCATTATGCACATTCATGAAGGTTTGAAAGTTGCTGCACTCTTCTTCAATAGGGTTGTGGTAGGTTAAAAATCCTGCCTGCCTTTATCTATCGCGTCTTCTGAATGAATTCACTTAATGTTCGCATTCATATATTTAGCCCTTTAGGATATTTGGGCCATCCCTCTGTAACTTTAGCATGCTTTATGATCACAGCAAAATAGCCTCCTTTAGTCGCTTCGATGGCCTTTCATGTCATATGACTTTTATCTTCTTAAAACCCATCCTTTTGTATATATATGGGATATTATCAAGCCTCCCTAAGTTGGGTTATGTTATTAAACCACCCACAGCTAATATATGGGATACTATCAAGCCTCCCCAGGCTAGGTTATGTTATTAAGCCACCCACAACTGATATATGGGATACTATTAAGCCTCCCCAGGCTAGGTTATGGTATTAAGCCACTTACAGTTGATATATGGGATACTATCAAGCCTCCCCAGGCTAGGTTATGTTATTAAGCCACCCATAGCTAATATATGGGATACTATCAAGCCTCCCCAGGCTGGGTTATGTTATTAAGCCACCCACAGCTAATATATGGGATACTACCAAGCCTCCCTAGGTTGCGTTATGTTATTAAGCCACCCACAACTGATATATGGGATACTAACAAGCCTCCCCAAGCTGGGTTATGTTATTAATCCACCCACAGTTGATATATGGGATACTATCAAGCCTCCTCGGGCTGGATATTATAAGCCCCTCGGCTTAATGACGCATCCTGAGAGCCAAGATCACTTTCTGATAAACGCTTTCCATAATGCAGTCATAATGTGTAGGAACATAGTGCCTATAAGTGATGTCATGGACCAATCCAGATAGCTGCTCTCAATAGTTTCTTTCGCCATTTTTTGATATCATTTGCTTTCGAACAACCAGGCATCTTGACGGGCAACATGGGTCCATTTAAATGATGTTATTCCCGATCTAACACATTGTCTCGAATCGAGATCTGTTTAAGATAAAATGGTCTTTTATAAGATAACATTTCATGGAAATGAGAATCAAAACATGGCACTATAGAGTGAACTTGATTTCATGTATCTATTCATATATATACGTACATGACTTTGTAAGGACAATACAAAGTTTAATTTAAAACAGCATAGGAAGAGTTTTCACTATAAAGTATAAACGGATGAAATGTAATATATAAGCATGGAAAATGGGAATGTGGCATGCGGGACTAGACTTCATCTCCTAAACATCTCTGAGGAACCTCCGCAGCATCCCTTTCCTAATCATGGTCCAGATGGAACTTGCACCACTTAGCTTTGTTCCTCTTGTGGGGTGGAGCTGTGATCTTTTCTGGCCACCTCAACAGCTTTTCCTCCTTAATGGACTCAAAAATGTCTTCAATTGGGAAGGCCAATGGGGTCTAGATCTTAGTTCTCCCATTTTTCTTCTCTAATTTCCCTTTCTGACTCATGCTGATTGCTTTCGCAGATGGATCCTCTTGTACTCCCGCTATAGAGAAAGTTGTTGAAGCAATGTTCTTGGGTGTTGCGCTCACATTGGATGAGGCCACGGCCTCTAGAATTAGGACCCTCTGAGTTAAATAGTTGACCTGAGTCTGGAGTGAGGCATGACTATCATAGAGATGGTTGACGTGATTGTACAGATGTACAATCTCATCTTTGAATTTTGTGCTCTGGTTGTATTCTCCTTTCATTTCTTCTTTTGTTAGTCTTTACAAAGTACATATAATCTGAGACAGAACTAATAGAAGTTAGTAATCTCAAAAATATTGGAGTAACTAAGTTAGAAATGGGGATGCAGCGTTTGCACTGTTGTATGGTACTATTGTCGAGGCCGCGGCCAGTAAGGCACATAGGTGCACTGTCGTGGTCTTTATATGATATTCACCAAGGTTGATCTGGAGACCCTCCACGGTCGTTCCCTTATTTTTTGAAGCTTTTGTAACACAGCCGTGCTAATAGAGGCCACAGCCACAAGGCATTTTAACTGCCCAGTCGCACCCCCTCCTAGGCAGTAAAGGGAGTAATCACAGATTTTGAAGCCCAGACTGAGTTTTTCTCTCCCAACAGGTGAAAAGCATACCTGGTAGGGTTTATTAATGAGAGGTCAGCCTCACGGCACACAAAACGGCCCAGTTTCGATGAAAAACCCTAGATCATAGGTCGCGAATGGCAATAAATGGGATTAATACAATCCTTCCCCAATTATTCATCTTTTCGGAGCTAAAGCCAGTCATGCTTTTCAGCATTATCTAGACAAAACAATATCATAGGGTATGTAAAATAGATCTAAGGTCATAAAATGATGACCCAAGAACAAATATGACGATAACTAGTACCGAATTAAGGGTGTGAATAAAACAGAGCTCAATAATCAGGATTTACTTGTGAGACGATGATCCAAAGGATCCCCTCGAATAAACTAAGGTGTTTAAGAACTCGAAACATAGAGAAAAAAGATTGAAATATCTCATTTCCCACAGACGACGCCAGATTGATGATACGAGAAATCATCCACTTGTCATTCTCGTACCAGCGAATCATGTGTATAACAAGTAAATAGCAAATAAAGTATGTAAAGAGAGAGATAAGACAATATATAGAGTGGTTCAGCCCCTAAATAGGCCTACGTCCACTTTGGTGTTGTACTCTCATTAGATGCGTTGCATTGTACAATATAATCATGCCTAAAGAGGCATACAATTATGACTATAAAAGAGAATACATGGTAGTAGTGAGTATTCCGGTGTGACGGAGAGATGACTGCAATGTATATGTGTAACCCACAAGCTGTATGTTGAGGTTGTGTCGAGAGAACTTTTCTCAAGGGATAATCGATGTTGTAGAAACTGCCCTGAGGGAGAGAAGACTCGTATATCAAGATGTGGACCTTTATTTATAGGAGGTATATTAGTTGTGTCACGTGCCCTAAGCACGTGACATGTACCAAGTCTGAAGTTGCTGTAATAGAGAGCGATGTGTCCTGTAAGGCAAATATGTTGAATGTTGCATCCTGCATGAGGCTACAGCCAAAGGGACCGCACCCTATACTGGGTAGGACTGCGTCCTGTATATAAACCCAAGAGGTATATGCCGCACCCTGTATTCGCTAGAGACGCACCCTATGCTGAGTGGGTTCTACGGCTTATAAGCCTTTGTGCATGCTGAATAACTTCTGCGGTAGGACGTAATATTTGTACTATTATGGATCATTTATGAAAGGAAAGTATGGCGGGGCAATTTTATCCATTGTTTCATTGGATGGGAACAATGGTTTGTTTCCAATTGCAATATATATTTGTAGAAATCAAAGTTATGACACATGGAGTAGATTCTTAAAAATTTGTAACCTCATATGATGAAGCATAAATTACCATTGACTATAATGTCTCACAGACAGAAAGGGCTTATTGAAGCAGTTGCAGAGTTGTTCCCTCATTGTAATCACAGGTGTTGTTTTAGGCACATGTATAAAAACTTAAAAATGCAGGATACAAGGGTCCACAGGTAGAGGCTTTAAGTTAGGGGGAATCAAGGGCATATAAGAAGGAAGATCATGAAAAGTATACGGCTCAAATGTTTAAAGATTGCAAGGGAGAAAAACTATGGCTAGACAACGAGGAGAAGGCTACTTGGGCAAGATCATACTTTGATACAACAACTAAATGTGAACATATCACCAATAATTTCTCAGTGTCTTTCAATAAATTGATTTTGAGATTAAGGGAAGTACCAATTCTAAAGATTGTTCAAAAGTATCAAATGCTTGTTATGTCATTGTTATACACAAGAAGAACCAAGGCAGAGGAGATGGGTCCCAGTGGTCTTGTACCAAGAGTAGATAAGCATTTGAATGACTTGAAGAAAAAATACAATAAGTATATTATAACTGGTTCAATAGAGTTCTTACATATGGCAACAAATACTCACAATCAAAGCTAGACACTTAATATTAAAACACAAGAATGCAGTTGTTTTGAGTGGCAGATAAGTGGCATACCTTGTGTACATGCTATTGGGCTTATAATTCCAAGAAAAGAGCTATGTATCAAGTAAGTAACACTTATCATGGCATGTTTTATTTAGCTGGTAATACTTTTCTTATGTTCATATTTTTTATGCACCGGTTTTGCAGTCCTATATTTAATGTAGCTGCATATAGAACAACTTATTCAACTTAGGTTCATTCTATGGAAGACCGTCAATGTTGGTCCAAGGAAAGTGTATATAATTCACCTAAAGTGTATATAATGCACCTCAATTTGAATCATATTAATTTTTTTTGTTTATGTCCTTTTAGTCACAACATGTAGTCAATCCTCCAGAATTAACTAGAGGACCTAGAAGGCCAAGGGTTAAGAGGAGAGGAGATCCTGATGAACCAGTTGCACCAAAGAATAAGAAGAAAAATGCAACAAATGTGGGGAGTTAGGCCATAACAAAGCTGGTTCCCACGGGAAATCAACCAAATCTGGTAATAAAACACAAGCTGTTGAGGCACTAAGCACTATGGAGGGATCAAACAACCCACAAATTGTTACATCAATGACAGTTCCAAGAACAAGAGAAGGTGGAAAGAAGGGGAAAGTGAAGAATGTGGATACATCAGCAAATGTTAGTCAAGGTTGTACTCAGTAGGTTCATTACTATGGGTTTAGCTCTATTTTGGGACAAAGTACTAATCTTTTTTATGTAGCTTTGTGTTTTTGGACAAGGTACTTACCTTTTTGTTTTGGGACAAAGTAAGTTATGAATGAAGGTAAGTTATGAATGAAGTTAAGTATGAATGTGTTTTGGGAACTTTGTGTTTCATAGAATATTAGAAAATTTCATTTCACAACACAGATTACAAAGACATTTCATTACAAAATACACATTTCATTCATTACAAAATACACATTTCACTCATTGTATACACTGATTACAAAGACATTTCATACATTGAATTTCTTTTTAAAGCCGTCACAAAGATCATCCAAACTATCTTCTACTTGAACCCTGACATTAACTTTCCTACCTTCATCAGATTTTCTAATTGCCTCTGTTAACCACTCAAAATCCCCACATGTCAAACATTTGAGAAGTGTTTTTCCATAACTTCTTTCTTTCTTTGAATTCTAGAGTTTCCTTGTCCCCTAGCATTTATTTGGGCATGGTGACTCTTTCCATGGACAATTTCTAAACCAATGATCTTCACTTCCACATTGAAAACATCCATTACTTGATGATGATCCTCCAGTGCTTTTAATTGCATCTTCTAAGACTTTACATCCATTACATGATGCATGTTGGCACTTCAAAATTTTGTGGCCATTTGATGACTTCAACAACAATATGAGACCATTACACTAATGAAAAGTACATCTGCTATAAACCCATGGACAATCAGTTGCAGTGTGATAATTTTGATCACACATTTGACATGCCTCCTCTTAGGTTCCTTCACCATCTAAGCTGCCACCCATCTTAATTTCATAAGATGTCAATTGCTACTGCTGCTGCTTGGTGAAATGATGGAAATGTTGTAACAATATATAAAGAAGAAGTTAGCCGTTATAAAGCACATGTAATAAATGCAGGTTTTGATTTTTTTTTGGATATACTCGTTGTAAAGAATGGAGAATTGGAAAGAATGGGTAATGTTGGTAATTGGGTCTTGTAGGCACACCTGGCTAACAGCAATTATAGCCAGCCATTACTTTAACACCCATCCAATAATAACTCAAACTAGCGTACCCTAGGAACAAAATACTGATAACAAATTTACCCCAGACAGTAAATGACCCAAAAAAAATGTTTTCTTATTTTACAAAAAAAAACTTGCTTTCTATTAAAAAAACTATTTTCTTATTAAAATGTTTTGCCTAAAAAAACTTATTTTACCTCATTTGGTGTTTGATAGTCTAATCTGAGAAAAATAATATTTGACTATGCAAAATTTATCATGTCAAGTTTTTTGTCCAATTCAAACCAAACGGACCCAAAATCTTTTGGAGTAGCAACCATAATTGGCAAGTAAGTCGGCACAGTGATTACCTTCTTTGTAAATATGGGTGAAGGAAATAGGTTTGTCAATAATGATTTGTTAAATTTGATTGATAGAGCATTTGATGGCCAAGTACATGAAAATGAAATTCTGATGTTAAGAATATCCACTAGAATCTTTTGGAATCTGATTTGACTATCACACCTTTGAGAAGAAGATCCCCAAAATTCTGTAACCCGTATAAAATAGCGAAAGCTTTTTCTTTAGTGTTAGAGACTCTACCAAATAAGGCTATGAACCCTCCCTTGTGATTTTTAATTAGTCCGCCACCTCCTCTTTCTTTCGAGTTGCCTTTCACACAACCATCCATATTAAGATTGAATAGGTTATTGGGGGGGGGGGGGGGGGGGGGAGGGGGACTCAATTTATCTTAACTGACTGATTTTGGAACATCAACAAGAGACTCAGAAAATTTGAAATTGAAAGGATTTAATGGAACCGCGAGGTTGGAGAATTCGTTAGAGTAAAAGTAGAAGATATCAATGATTTTCATATTTATTGTAACCATAATTGGGGGATATCTTCAAATTTGTCCCTTATTCTAGTGGTCCATATTATCCAGTAAATGAAAGATGGAAGAACTCTATAGATCAATACTCTGGAAGAGTTATTATCAAAAGATTACTAGGCTATGAACATGACTCCAATACTCGTGTTATGAACAATAAGGCCACAATATTTATTAAAAAATGTCAATAAGTAGGCCACATTACTCTTACCAAAGAAGTCATCCTCATCTTCCTCTTTAATGTTGAAGCAGCAACAGAATCTAGAGGAGCCCCTAACTGCTTTGGGTCGTAGATTAGGTCCAAGGGAAAGCATTTGTGAAAGAGTCTCCAAAGAAAAAATATTTTTTTTAAAGGAATTCACTTGTTGAAAATAAAAGAGTTGGACTATGAGGACATATGCTTCTGTCTAACTAGGTTCCAGGCTGACTTGAGGGAATATTTACCATCATAGTTATCCTTCCACATAATCTGGTCTTAGTCCTAAATATTTAATTTATTAATGTGAGTGTATGACATATTATAAGGAAGGTTATATAAAAGCCTCTCCATATCCCATTTACCATCATTATCCCATATGGAAAAAATACAAGAATCATATGTAGATATTCGTTCGTCAATGAGGCACCATCACATACACTCTTCAGCTTTTCTTTTGATTTTTCTCATTCTTTTCCAAATCATGGACCTATACCGCATATCCACGTCACAAGGATGCTTCAATCAGTAGTATTTGGCTATAAGGAACTTTGATCGAATTGAATTCTGCTGTCTAAATTGCCACCACAGTTTCAGACTAAAAGCATCCACCCATTCTTAAATAGTTCTGACATTTATCCCTCCAATGCAATGGAGACTAAGATAAGAAAATTTCTCCAAATGGTATTTTGCGGCACCCTCCACATGACCACATAAGAAATCTGCCGTAATCATCTCAACCTTTTTGTGCACCTGCTTCGAGGGATCAATGGATGCGATAAGGTATAGGGGCATCGTTTGGATAATGACTAAGGACAGTAATTCTAGATCCCACGGAAAGCAATCTGGATTTCCAACCAGAATGTTTGGATCTCACTTTTAACAAGATCTCCCCATAGAGGATGCATTTTTCCTACCTGTGTAGATAGGGCATCCGAGGTAAGAAAAAGGGAGGTCTTTCTTATCTATCACCATAATATCAGTAATCTTTCTAGATGATTCAATAGATAACTATTTCAAACAAAATAAGGAGCTTTTCGTGAGATTCATCTTTTGGTCGGAACTTACTTCATATTTATTAAGCAATTGTTTTTGGTTCAGCGATGAATTATGATTGGAGGAAAATATAATTAGATCATCGGAAAAAGCAATATGAGAAATCACAGGGCTCCCAATCGGGGTTTTTTCACCTTTTGAATCCTAGGGCTGAATAAATATGGCTAATATTTCTCGTTAAAACTTCCGCACAGATGACGAAGAGGGCAAGAAATATGGTATCTCCTTGTCTAATACCCCTATCTGCCTTCAAAAACCACACATTTCCTAAGGTGAACTACACTTAAATAACCTAAAATCAAGACAATATGATTTTATAGAGAGCAACAAAAGAATTCTTTTATATCAAGAATGGAGAATGAATACAAAAATGAGAGTGCAAGCCTATTTATAGTAGTGATATTACTTGTTAATGAAGTAATAGATAAAATGACTAAAGGACCAATTAAGAAATAAGAAAATACCTAATTAGTCCCAAACACTCTTGGCAACTAAGGAAGGAAAAAGCTTAAAAAGAACTAAAAATAGAAAATACAATGAAAATAAAAGGGAGATAAAATGGATCCCTAACACTTTCCCTCCCCCCCCCCCCCCCCCCCTCAAAAAGAGTTCGTCCACAAACTTAAAGGGGAAGACCAACAGAGTCGCCCTCTAAAATTGTAATCAATGAATATCCAGGGGATTGCTTGGTCTCGTCGAGATACTCTGGGGGCAGACCCATTGCTAGTAGGGACTGTCAACATGGCTGAGGGCAATCAAAATCTCAGGGTCCCACGGCTCTTCAACTAAAGCATCGAAATGTGGGAGGGCCTGTATGGGCCGCAGCGGAAGTGGCGTTAACTGGAATAATGGTCGAAGATGTCGAGGTTGATGCTGCATGAGGAACATAGCTTAAGGAAGATGGAGATCGGGATGCTGGAGAAGCTTCTAGGGCTGCATGATAGGACTAGACCTTAGTAGCATATTCTACCGCCTTAAAAAATGTCGGTATCTCTCTCTCAATCCAAGGTCACGGAGAATATGTGGCTGGAGTTCCAGAATGTACCGGCTGATCCTCCATCTCGGAAAGACGTGATTTAGTTCAGAGGAGCTGGAACCTCTCCTTATACTCTACTACCGAAGACTTGTCCTTCTAGAGAGACTGAATCTCCGTAAAGAGGTCTTTCTCATACGTCGGGGGTATAAAGGAACCCTGAAGAGCGGCCTTGAGATCGATACAGTCATGGATAGGAGGGAGTCCTGCAGTTGTCCTATGATAACAAAGGTCAATCCACCAAACATGGTCAATGCCATGAAATTTAGTAGCAACTAGAAGAACACATGAGCCGCCCTGAACCCGCTTATAATCGAAAATTGTTTCTATAGAGGCGAGCCAATCGGTCATATCATCCGGGGAGAATCTGCCATTGAACATAGGTATATCTATGTGAATAACCCCATGGATACTCCGTGAAAGTAACTGGAGCGCTAAAGAGAGTGGGTCTCCATCTTGATGAGCTCTCGGGCCCACCACATCACCTAGTGAAGGTGAAATATAATCAATCGGGTCTGGTGGTATCTATAAAGGTGGTGGGTGAGAAGGATGATCAAGTGGGGCTATGGTAGGTGCTCAGGATTCACGCTGATAGTGGGGACACGTGGAAATTAAATGACCACGTTCCCCACAATAGAAACACTGATGATCGCACAATGGAATGGGACGATGGGGACCGAGTGGGGGAACCCACTCAAAAATACTATGGCGGGTATCCTGAGTGTTAGAGGATGAAGAAGAATTGGTATAAGAGTAGGGAAAGGATATGAAGTGAAGGGGTATGATGGGAAGATGGATGAGGTGATATGTATGGTGGTGCAAGTGTATGCAAACACGGGTGAATGTTTTGATATTCAAAAATACCAAAATCAAATGGCTTGGGTGGCTCGGGTGGTCGAATAGGTTTGAGATTGGACGAATAGTTGATAAAAATTGTGTTCGGGATTTTGGGTAACTCGGGTAGGGAAAAATTTTGAGTGGGTGCACATTCGTGGGTAAAAATTAGGGTTTCTGGGGTTATTAGGGTTTGAATTTTGGTCGAGGAAATTGGTATGGGTTCAGGGCTAATTCTTGATGGCTTTGTTTCATCTCATGATTGTTCTCTACTAATTCTTGATGGCTTTGTTTCAGTTCTTCGCTAATATCCTCTTGAATTCGGGTTGCCTTCTTCGGGGCTCTTGAGAATGTAGGCCATGATTTTCTATTCTACACACACCGATACACACAAACACAAATGTTTGGAGCAACACCCGCTTTGATACCAATTTGACGTGAACTGCACGTCAATGACCTAAAATCAAGACAGTGATTGCTGGAGAGAGAAACAAAAGAATTCTTTTATATCAAAAATGGAGAATGAATACAAAAATGAGAGTATAAGCCTATTCGTAGTAGAGATATTACTTCCTAATCAAGCAATAGCTAAAATGACTAAATGACCAATTAAGAAATAAGAAAATACCTAATTAGTCCAAAACATTCTTAGGAACTAATTAAGGGAGGAAAAGGCCTAAAAAGAACTAAAAATAGAAAATACAATGAAAATAAAAGGACAATAAAATGGATCCCCATCACTTCCCTATTAATTAAAATAAAGAACTACGTATTGGAGATAATCCTCCAAATCATGTTTATCCATAGCTCCCATTTCATGTTTGCCTTCTGCTCTTCCAATATTCCTCCTATATGATATCTAAGAGATTAAGATTCACATTAGTTTTATAAAGCGCTTCTCTGTTCTCATCGGTCGAATCATTTTCTAACTTAATTTCTACTTTGAGCACTTTATCTTCTGGAGCACTAGACTTGTGAAATATATTCCCATTATATGTTTTATGCCAAGTAGTCATTGCTCTTCTAATCCTCTTCAGGTTCTGGAGAAGAGAATAGATAATATTACCTTCAGCATATGGTTTCCAATAGTCTTTATTCAAACTGATGGAAGATGGGTGTTTGGTTCAGAAGGATTTAAAATCAAACCTCTTATTGAAAGTATCGTCTGATTAGAAGCCGAAAGAAGGAGAGGAGCGTGATAAGAAGATTATTTGTTCAGGTGTTTGATCGAGAGGTTAGACCATACCACATTACAGAGAAGTCTGTTTAATTTTTATCTAATTTTTCCTATACAGTAGCCTTGCCACCTCTTTTATTCAACCAAGTGAACTTGGTGCCTAAGTAACCCAAGTCTTTAGGACCATAATTATTAACATAGTCTAAGAAATCAGAAGCAGTGGTGACATTGAATTCATTTCCTCCTAATTTTTCCTCTACTGAAATAACTATGTAAAAATACCCTCCCACAATCTAGGGATCTTGAGTGACTTCACTGAAAAAATCGCTCCACATCAACATTCTATTTGTTTTATTACATTTTTCATACACAAGTGTAATTTGGACAGGCTTAGGTAAAATGGGATGATAAATATGAAGAGTAAAAGCCTTCTTTGTCTGAGATTTTAGAATGAAATCCAATCCATGAGAGGAAAAAAGGTAAATCAAGTTGGAGTCATTGGCCATGCAAGAATCAAATCTGAGTTTTTTTCTGTACTCATCAATCTTCAAGTTGTCCACTTTTGGTTCTAGACAAACCAACGTAGACATATTGTGAAGTCTTTTTAATTTTCACACTCATCTAACAGTAGTTCTTTAACAATTCCTCTTATATTCTACAGGATGAATTTTAATATTTAGACAGTTTATGGGAAGTAAATTTGCTACAAAATCTTAAATCGATTCTTGGGCTTGGGGATCTGTTATTGGCCTTTTTTATCTTCTTATTCCTAGTTACAAATTCATTCCAAATGACTTTTTTAATAGGGACCAATCTGGAGGATATGTTAAGGTCCTCTACTACATGAAGGCATTCTTTATTAGTAACTAAAACCTCATGTAAATCTGAGTTGTTCGTATCCTCTTTGGTAGTATTAATCATATAGACAGTAGGCTCTAACTGATTATAACTGTTGTCATATAAGATAATTCTTTGGGAAATGGTATTACCATCTTAAATTTTGTTTCTTCGAAGTTCTATGCTGAGGGAAAATTTCTCATTCATTGTGGAGTCCATTTATTATTCAGTTCCTAAGTTCTGTGTTGGTAGGCTTACATTGTAGAGGAGGCAAATTTGATATTTCGGGTGGTATTTCTCCTTCTTTTAAACTCATTTAAGACTGGAATGGTACTTAGGTCTGAATAATGTTACCTACCTTATCTCTATCCCTCAACTCAGGCATTAAATTGGATGCTTCTCGAGCTTGAGTATGAGTTGTCTTATCTTGGTTAGGGACAAAGTTTATTTTGGACTTAGATCCCTTCTTCAATACAGAAATTATTAAAGAGCCTACTTAAGTATGAGTACCAGTGTCTTCTACATAAACAAATGTTAACACGCATTTTCTTTAGTTTGATTACCGTTTGTATCTTATTGGTTTTGATCTGGATTTTTTCTTTTGGGCCTTTTAATAATTAACTTTCCTTCTATTGACTGCTCATCATCTTTTTAATCTACTTCGGTAGTGCTTTTTTTTCTTAAAAGTGTTTCGCACCCAAGCTTTCATAGTTTTTGTGTTACTTGCCATTAGGTGATTCTTCATAAGTTTTTCTTGATTTTTTGCCTTGGATTCGGTTCTTGTGGGCTTTACATTTTTCTTTGTTCTACTTTAAATTTAGAAAGAGAGACTTCATATCCCTTTTTCCCACAACAATCACAGAATTAGGAGTAAAGGAATGATCCAAATAGGGGTTTGGAATGATTCCAATCCTGGATGAAATTCATGAGCCCATTTAAACACTCTCATGGGGAATGAATTGATATACCAGATTTCACGTAACCATAATCTCAAGAAATCTTCTTCATGAAAATATTTAATTAGAATGTGCTTAACATCCACAACTACAACATTGAATGCTGCCTTGAGTCCCATGGCCACCATGATTTTCCTAAGAGCATCAGTGGAATGTCTTCCATGGGAGAATTTACCAACAAGTGTAAAATTGTATGGTTTTTAGAGCTTTTTTGGATCCTCCTTTTAGAAGAAAATAGTTGGTTCTCCTTTGTGTAAACCATTTTATTTGAGGCTAATTGATAATTTGGAGATATTCTTGCACACTACAGAAGCGAAGGATTTGTTCAATGGTGGTTCAGCGGGAATTGTTGATGCAAGGGGAAGGTTAATATTGGTTGCCACCTCCATGCCAAAGGTGTCCAGAGTGCCCATTTGCTAGAAAAAAATGAGTCGTTACAAGTTTAGAGAGAGAGAGAAAGAGAGTGGGAGGGAGGGAAAGGGAGATGGAAGTTGTTTGAGGGTGGAAAATGTTTCCTTTTGCTCCATGAGCATGACTAAATCAAGGCAACAAGAGATTGTAATTTATGTCATGTCGGAATTCACATCAATAAGGTATAAAATTTTAATGCGATGGGTATGAAAAATGGATAGAAAAGTATATATGTATATCTTTATTCTTTACTCTATACAATGATTTTGCAAGAGTTAATAATAAAATGCATGTGCATTCCTATGAAAGCGTCCACCTCCAGATTGTTTTATTTTTATTTTTGAAAATTTCTCCCTTTTTAAATTTTTTTAACGAAAAATATTTTCTCTTTTTTCAATTAAAGCTAACCTTAAATAAACCTAAACCTTTCTCCAAGTAATCCGTTAATTACCTCTTTACCCTGACCTCATTCTTGAATTTTTTTTATTTGTTAACCTCTTCATTTTCTTTATATAATTGTAATTTAACCCATACTTTAATTTTCTAAGAAATAACCACAATCACTTTATTGATTGACCAAAAATTTACTAAAATTCATTAAATAAATTATAAAATTATAATACCTCTCATACTATCAATTTATTTACGTACCAACTCTAATTTGACATATAAACTTTATCTTTTATTATTTAAATCATATAAAATTAAAATTCTACATAATAATTATAAAAATTCTCCCAATTTTAGTATTTAATTATTTAATAAATCCAACAAATATAGGGTATTATGATATCACCCTAACAAAAAAATTATGTCCAAGAAATTCACAATTTAAAATTAATATTTGCCTCAAAATAAATATGGGTATTATTTCCTCATCAAACCCGCGCTCTCATAATTAAACTCCTCATCATTATAGTGGTTACAATGCAATCGTACTAACGGTATCTCCTTGGACCGTAATTTTTAAAGATGTGTGTCCAAAATCCGTACTGGTTATTCAATATATGAAGCATCTGAGTCTAACTCGATCTCACCCAGATTGATATGATGATAAGCCACCCCTAGAATATAAGAATCTACATAGTTTAAAAAGGTGAAACACATTATGCACCCAATCCAAGTGATTTGGGAGTTATAAATGGTATAGACTTTCCCCGCCTTCTATGTGATCATGATTGTATTGATGTAACGTGGAGCTAACTTTCCCTTCTTCTCAAATCTCATCACCCCTTTCATATGGGATACCCAATGTAAGACCTTATCCCATACCTATAAATCCACGGGTTTCCTGTTGTAATCATTATAACTCTTCTATTTATCATGAGCGACTTTAATTCATTCTCCAATCAACTTGATCTTCTTAGTCATCTCTTGAAAAAATTTCTCTACCAACTGTATTTCCTCGCTTGGGTCCAACCAATATACTAGTGATCGGAATAGTTTCCCATAAAGTGACTTTTCTAATGCCATGGAAATAGATCATAACTCTTCTTACACGTAAAATCCTCTAGAGGTAAATGTTTATCCCATCTTCCCAAAAAGTCCATAGCACATTACGTAACATGTCCTCTTATGACCGATTGACCCTCTATGTCTTTCCATCCATTTGTCGATGGTATGTCGTACTATGATGAAGCTAAGTTCCCATAACCTACTGTAAATTTTTCGAAAAACATGCTACAAATGTAGGATCCAAATATGATGTGATCAATATCAAAACCTCATGCAAACGGATAATCTCGACAACATATAAATCACTACATTCTCGATCGAGTAATCGGTACATACAAAAAAATATTTTCCACCTTTGTGAGGTGGTCAACAGTCACACAAATAAAATCATTCTGGCAAGGGATAAAAGGTATCCCCGTGACAAATTTCATCGAGATGTTATCCCACTTACACTCGAAAATTGGCAGAGTCTAAAGAATACACAATGACTTATGATGGTCCACCTTGACCATTTGACAAGTTATGCATCTAAGTCAAAGTCTTTTAAATGTCTCTTCATACCATTGCACCAATATCATCACTTCATATCTTAGTACACTTTATCTCCATTAGGATGTACCGTAAAACATGAACTGTGCATCTCCTCCATAATAACTCATGGAATATCCTCATCTGAGGGTGCCACCAATCTATCCTTATAGCGTAACCCTCCATCGTACTCTATTGAAAATAAAGGGATACTTCTAGCAAGAAGTTTTGTTAATTTATCCTTAAACATCGTGTCCTAAAACTTCCTTCTGATCACCTATATCAAAGTCTTAGGAGTAACTATCGGAATAACCATAAAGGCCCAAGTCAATCTATTGACCCCCATTGGGCCAAATGAAGAGTTTATAGGCTACCACTGAGTCGTTGGCTCAATGCATCTGCCACCACGTTAGCCTTCTCTAGTTAATACTGTATCGTGAACTGGTAATCCTTAATGAATTCGAACCCATAATGTTGCCCCATATTTAGATCTTTCTGTGTAAAAAAATGGTTTAAACTCTTATGCTCTCTAAAGAGTTTAAACTTGTCACATAAAAGATAGTGTTTCCATGTATGGAACACAAATACTATAGATAGTAACCCCATGTCGTGAGTCAAATAATGAATGTCTTGCAACTTTAACTTCCGAGTGGCATACGCAATCAGGTTATCCTCCTATATCAAAATCCCCACACAATCCTCACAAAGAAGAATCGATTAAAACTAAGAACTCTACTTGACTATTAGGAAAGGAAATAATTGATGCAAAAGTTAATTTATCCTTGAGGGTGTTGAAGGCCTGCTAACACTTCTTTGACCAAAAGAATATTGCACCCTTCTTCCTCAACTAAGTCATCGACCTCCCTATATGAGAGAAACCATAAATAAATCTCTAATAATAGTTGAGCAATCCCTAAAAACTATTAACCTCATTAGGTATCATGGTTTATCCCCAACCCAATACGATAACACTGTAAGGAAGATTTTTTATAATTAATTTATATGTATATTAGCTTTATTCCGTTTGAACAAAAGTGTTTGAATTATAATTTAGGATTTGATTTTGGTTATCCTGTAAGCCTACGATGTGTGTGATTGACGACCATCGTGTATATGTTAAAGCGTCTACATCATCGTGATGTGTTATGTGACACATGTCATCTTGAAAGTTCATGGATCTCTAAATGTATGGATTCATATTAGTTTTTTATCCATGTAATTTCACTTGGGTGTTGTTTGAATAAAATTTTCGAGGCCATTTTTCATAAAAAGGTTTTTAAAAAGGAAAATGATATCACATCAAAGTTATTCGAACTAGTTTTTTAATCATTATTGAATGTGAATTTTTCCTTCTTTGAATGAGTTACTTGAGTGAAAAAGGTCTTCCAACGAAGTTCAAACAATTTTTTTCTTCTTTGAAATGGAATCTCGTTCAAAGCCCGTTCCAATTCTATTAGAACGAAATCAACTGTTTCGTTCGAATGAGATTATTTTTAGTTCGAACGACAATCGTAATTTCATTCGAATGAACCTATATTTTTCATTCGAACGAGATTGTGATGCCTCAAAATTCATGTTTTCTATGTAAATGGGTGCTATCAACTTATTTTTATAAGAGGTCTTTGGGAATTTATTTTCCAAGAACATATCTTGTGCCTCCAAACTCTAGTTTACACCCCAACCATTTGACATCCAAGTTTCATTTATATATGCTTTTTTGAGATCTCCTATTTGGTGCTAATAGTTCATTTACTGTCCATATATTTATTGAGTGTTGTTCATATACAGTCGGCTGCATGTGGGGTGGGTGGGAAATTTGAAGTAATGGACTTAGTCTACTAACGGTTTACGGAGATGGGATCGGTGGATACCAATCCGTGTGAGGAGCACACCTTGTGGTAGTGCATAAGGAACGAAGACATGTTAAGTCCTCAATCATCCTTGTGCACTTCCTTATAACAGTGAATTTGCATGGTTTGGCAATCCATGATTTTTTTTCATATGAGTTTTCCTTATACATCGGGCCTTGTGTGATTGGTTTAATTTTCACAACAAGATAAAATTTGGTAAATCTATTTTCACAACAATCGGTTTATTTAGTGCATGTTTTAATTATGTTAGACAATTTCATTATTATAATTTTAAATTTTAAAAGTTAGTGTGTGTGTGTGTGTTTAGACCATTTATAAAAACCCTTAGCACTTTTAAATTAGTATCAGAGCGGGTACACTAAGTTATTGCATCAATCCTTAGTTTTGTACTATTTTAGGGTTTTTTGTTTGTTTACTCTTATTGTTTGTTTATTTCTCTCAATGGGTCATCCTAGTGTTGAGTTAATTGAATATTTTAGTGATAAGGAGGATTTGATATTCAAGAGTAGTTTAATAAGGATCAAACTCGCGCTGAAAAGCTAACTCATTTGAACTTTAAGTTTTCAAAAAAAATTAAAATCTTGAAAAAGAGAATTTGTCTTTAAAAGCAGAAATTGAATTTTTACGAACTGTTCAAAATAAAAGATATAACTTCATGATAAGATCATGGACATGAACTGTGATTTTATAATATTAGAAGTTTCCAGGAAAGAAAGTCTCAATAGAATCCATGTTTTAGTGAATGGTCTAGAGGACTCTAAAATATTTAAGGGTTGGATGAATGAACATTTGTGACTGGATAATAATTAATTATTTGATTATTTTAGGTATTATGAGAAGAATATCATGGATAATTTCTCTTAGATTGTGGAGGAGCAGGATAACCTTCTGGGAATTATTGAAAAAAGAAAGAGTGCCTACAATTTGAAGATTCTAAATCTTTTCTTGATTATAGAGTTTTGAAGTTAGAAGATTAATTGAAAAGACTCAAGTCGCATTGGTATTTTATATGATAATCTGAATGTTTCCATTGTTCAAGGAAAAACCATGTGTTTAAGAGTGTTAATTGATTTCAAAGACATCAGAAAAGGTAAACTCATAGGTAACATTGCTCAAGCACACACTTCTCACATTGTGGTAGGAAAGGTCACCTTAGGGCATTATAGTTAGATCTTATAACAGATCCTGGAAAGTCTAGATCTCGTGTCACCATGGTTCCCAAAGCTTGAGGTGTTGAGTATTAATTTCTTTGGGTTAGGTAATCGATTTTGGAGACATTGAATATTAGACTTGTTAACTCTAGCATGCTTTCACATAATTCATCACATGCTCTATCTTATGATTGATTGTGTCTCCATGTTTTTTATACATTATTTTTTGTGCTTCATGTTATATGTTATTGCTAGTTTTAAGATGTTTGTCTTTTATTTATTTTCCTTTATTGGTTCTTCTTAAGAAAAAATCAAAATATATTTTGTTTGTCCTTTGAGTTATTTCTGAATTGGTAACGCCTTTTAAAAATTATTTAAAAAATCTAAAATATTTTTGTTTTGTTTTATGTGTTTTGGATTTACACATTTTTGTGGCATACCAGTGTATTTGAATTCCATTTTGTCCATGTTTCAATGTGTCTATGACATTTAATTATGATTTTCAATATTTGGATTGTTCAAAATTGATTTGTTTAATGAATTCGCTTTATATATGCCTCCACACGCACTTTTCACCGGTCTTTTGGATTTAAATTTTCTATGTTTCATGATCTAAGTGATGTTTTATCCTTTTAATCTTGATATATACATATCTATTTAACTATGGGGGATTTGTGCATATAAGAATCATTGTCCGTGAGTTATTTTGTTTAAAAAATATGAGAGTGTATTGGAAAAGGGCTACGAAGAAAGAAATCTTCCTTGCGTGAAAGGACAACATTGACAGGATCCTGAAAGAAAAATAGAAGCAAAAGAAAAGATAAATTAATAAGGCCATGTTTACAAATTCATGCTTCTATATTTCTATCTTAAGAAGAAAGATAAAAGAAATGAATATATTATTTTTGAGGTTGCTTATTTGAAAATCAATGTGTTTGAATAATGAGTCATAGTTATACTTAAATTCCTGACTCTATTGATCCTTGAATCACCAAGATTCTTAAGCTAATGTGCATTGTGTGTGTTTGTCATTTATGAGCTCACTATTTATCACTTGACGTCAAATAGAAGTTTGATAAGTTAATGCAGTCAAATAGAAATCTTTGGATATACTTTTAGTGATTGGGACATAATTTTTTTATTTTATAGCTCACCAACGTTCACTCCTTACCATTAGGGTATGCAAGTGCCTGAAGGCACGACAATTTTTTTTAAAAGTATGTAATCGTAAAATGAAGAACATTTATTTATAGGACTACCCACCCTATTTGATTTGTTTATAGGACTATAATTCAAATAGTGTAAAGAATTTAGAAAAATGAACAGAGATTCATTTGTTTATAGGACTATCCACCATGTTTAAGAAATCAAAAATATTCCAACCACAATACAAATATCAATTAAGAAGTCAAAAGTACATTTATAATCGAGATAATCAATAACTAAGGTTATTCTCTTTGTACACATATGTAAAAATAAATTGAAGTTATGTTGGACAAAAACATATGGATTATAAAAACACGGATATTTTTTTTCCACAAACCACTATATATCCCAATAGAGTTATCCATAATTCAGTAAAGAAAAACTAAAAAGAGGCTTGACGTCATGTTAGGCCCACTATTTTTTAATGTAAAAATTATTAACCATGTTAGTTGTATCACCGCATGAATTTGAAGTAAACAAAATCTTCTCATAAAAGCAATGTGAGGTTGGACTGTGTATATTTTTCTATTTTAAAAAGCATCTCATTATTTTACACTAATTTTTGTAAAGGAATGTTTTAATTTTAATCAAGGTCAATTTCAGTTACTAAATATTTTCCATAAAGTACACTAAGTCAAGTGCACTACTGCACATTTGCTAGTAATGGAGAGTTCTTGGAAACAGCTGGTAAAATGCATCAAAGTACATGGAGACGTGTGTTATGTTCTTTGACGGTTGGACCGTGTTTCTGTTTTTCTACCACTTTAGTTTAGGATTTAAAAAATACATTGAAGTGCTGTCATTTAATATTTTTTTAACTAACATGAATAAAATCCAATTAAAATACAACACCACACAAAATAAAAGATTTTTATATAGAAAAAAAATGCAACCTAGAAATAGTGCGACACAGTTCAATTAAAGTATAAAGTAAAGCATAATTTTAACACGAATGAATTAAAACATGACACGACTCAAATTCCTTTTGTCTTAATACAAACACAACAATATTAAAACCAACATAACACGGATCTTTAGATATTAAAAAAAGTGTTTTAATACGCTAAAAATGTTCAAGACTTTATAAAATTACCAAATCACCTATTAACAATTGTTTAAACAAAGTAGCAAATCGAAGTGACTATTAGTTTGTAACAAAAATAAAAAATACAATACAAAGTATAAAAAATCAAATAAGGTTATGCTTTGGAAAAAATGGTGGAAAAAATCGTGACAATATTTTCTCTGCACATGCTTATTTTTTATTAAACATTTAACCCCCACTTTTTGGACTAATTTACAATAAATTGTACTTATGGGAAAAAAATATACTCGTAGCTTCCATGGTCATATACTATTATTTGAGGATGGTTGTAATCGTTATGATTTTTATTTTATAAGTTGCAAGAAAATAGTTATTATAATGAATACGATATAGTTATTAACTTGTTATAAAAAAAATTAACTTTATAATACATTTTAAATAAATAATAATTTTTTACTTAACTTTTATATGCATTACTTTTAGCTCCATCATTACGAAGGCCACATGCCCACATCCGGCCAAAATACAACAAAGTTGTTATCTCTAGCTAATACCTCCATGAAAAATACAACTAAGCAGTAAGCTCCTTGGGAATGAGAGTTATGAGAAATCAAATCACCTCGAGAAGCAAGACAACCTATGTCTCCATGTCTCTCAAACATAGAAAATTTGATCATCATATAGTTACATATTTTGAATTTCATGATTGATAGTTGTCTGTCATGTCACACCTTGATATTTTTTGACAAAATCATTTTTAGGCTCAAGGATGATATATAAAAGATTTTAAACTTAAAGACACCCGCTTCCTTTGAGTAATCTTTGTGAGGCTCGACGAACATCAATTCATATTTACACCATAATAATTTTTATTATAAAATTAAAAAAAAATAACTCTTCACAATGTTTAGGTTTGAAAATAAAAAAAAATTGAAATGAACATTTTCCCTCTCTCATCCAAACCTTTTATAAAATGACTATTTTCACAACTTAAAGTAGTTGCAATAAGGATATTAATTTTCACATTAACATTTATTTTTATGTCTATAAACCGCAACAGCAACACTGAAGAAACATTAATTAATAATCATATTAATATTTCCCTAAAAAATACGCATGGCCGGAATTCAAATTTGAAAAACTAATTAAAACTTTCTTGATTTCTTGATATGAAATGACTAGCACCCCTTTTTATATTATATTACAAATGTTACAACTTAATTGTCAAATCTCCAACTACAACTTTAAAAATAAGACATTTTTGACATCTCGAGCCCTTCAAAAGTCACTTTAACAGATTTCTACTACATATATTTAAAAAAAAAACAGAACTTCTATGACAATAATCACCCAAAATGAATATAAATGTATACATCTACAAACCTTAATAGAATTATTTTGAATCCCTTTTAAGAAACACGAAAATAAACGTGTATCATAAGCTCGCAGCAAAGCCTTAATAAAAGTGTTTTAAATTATGTTTATCATCGTCATCATCCATGCATAATTTTTCGTCCTTTTTTTCCATTTGCTTTGCACACTTCATTACAACTAATGTGTTCGGGAGTAATATGACAATAGAATAAAACAATGTAATTTGACATGACTTGGCCTCACCATAGTGTCCTCTTTTTTTTATGTTGATGGACATGTCTGTACTGACACCTTGAGACCTGCAACACTCCAAATATCCACAGATTATTTTAAAATACATTTTCCAGGTTCTAAATGTGTAAAATCACATTCATGTATTTTTATATGAATGCAAAGTTAATCATTGTAGGATAAAAAATCAAATAATATAAAAGTAAACCTAAGCACGTAACATATAAGAGCAACTACAATGGTGAGGGGAAAGAACAGAAGAAAATGTAAGTTTACCAATTTATACAAATTGGTTGAATTAGAGTGGTGGGCAAAAACTAAGAGATTCTGTAAATGAGTTTGCACACGTTTTGCAAATATACAAAAGCCAAGAAGAATTTGTATATGTTTCCTACGAACTTCTGAAGTTCGTAGGAATTGGTACGAACTTCAGTTGTTCGTAGCAAATTCATACGAACTTCATTTCTTCGTATAGATTCCTACGAACTTCTGAAGTTCGTAGCAACCATTTTTACCACAGTAAGAAAAAACTTCCCTTAAACTTAATTTCGTATATAAACCCATCATTCCTTCTCCCTAAAATCCCACCTCCAATATTTCTCTCTTTTTTCTTCCACCCCATTCCATTATTTTCCCAAAATATTTTTGAGTGAATCATTTTGTCTCTCCATACATTTTAATTATCGATCAAAATGTCTTCATCTCAAGCCATTAATTCTAGTACTTCTAGAAAACAAAATATGACTCCTATCGAAGATGAAATATTATGTACTATATATGCTAAATATATGAGTCGTGGTATTGAAGGCAAATCGATATCACATGGAACATTTTGGGATTCTGTAATGAATGAACATAACAACACGCCAGAAATTTATATTCAACGTACGAGGACTATGCTTTCAACACGCTACAATCATATTTCTTCCCGGGTAATGATATACGTTTCAAAACTGTCTCACCAAATAGAGAATATAGGAAGCAGCAATAATGAGTTCGACGTGGTTACAAAGGCCCGCGAGGCATATAACGTGGAAACGAGCAAACAGTTCATGTTTGATAAATGCTACCAAATTTTGAAAGACTT
Organism: Sambucus nigra; assembly: GCA_949130495.1. Lineage (NCBI taxonomy): Eukaryota > Viridiplantae > Streptophyta > Magnoliopsida > Dipsacales > Adoxaceae > Sambucus > Sambucus nigra. Next base: position 251,841,392 of record OX422209.1, read on the forward strand.
ACCGAAATTTGATTTGAAGAACACAACGTGCAACAATGATGATCCTACGCCTCTAGACTCGGAGGACAGTCCGGGTGTACGTGACGTACCATACAGACCCTAGGTAGGAAGGGGGAGAAACAACGTGCCCGTCAACGTGATCGTTCAGACAGCCTCGATTGTAACACGACAGTCCTTAAACATTGCGAAGAATTCACCGAGATGTTTAAAAGCAAGCAAGAGTGGAAGCAAAATCGGGTCATAAAATTTGATTCTCAAATGGATGCTTTCATTGAGATGAAAAGAGCTGATCAAATTACAAGAAAATAAGATCAGCTTGTGCGTCTAGGCCGAGAACAGTCGTATATCATGGAGTTGGATATGACCAAAATGAAATAGATGCAACAACAATTCCATGTGAAAAGGTACACTGACCTATCAAATATGATAGCTGTGACAGAAGCTGCGATTGCCGCGCTTATGTCAAACACTGCCGGCTCGTCAAATTCTGATTCCGGTCTGTCTGGTGCAAACAACGCTGACTAGTATGTTAAGTGTGTGGCTAGTTTAGTTTTCTGTTACTTCATTAATGTAATGTCAATTATCTTGTTATAAGAAGTGTGATGTTATTTTGATAAATGTTATTTCAGTTTAAAATGTGTTGCAATTGTTGTATTGTTGTCTGCTAAATTGAAGCAATCGATTCAAAATAATTACACAAGAAATATAACATATATTATATTTTTTTGATGCACACCATAAAAGAACAATGTTAAAAGTGATTGTATAGAGAGAATAGTTAACCCTCAAATACACATATACTATCTAATCATTAATCGGCCAACTCATCAACGCTCGTGTTCTAAATATGCTCCACCAAATCATCTCGTAGTTGTTGATGTGTAGTTGCGTCCCTAACATTTGCATCACGCGTTAGGTATTCGTAAAAATCAGTTTTCCCCCGTAATATTTCAGGTGTGGGTTTAGATTGTTCGTATTCATTTTTCCATGGGCAGTCTCTATGCTCATCGTCAATAATCATGCTGTGCATTATAATGCAAGATTTCATTATTGTTGCTAAGGATGCCCGATTCCATAATTTGCAAGGTTCACGCACAAAAGAAAATCGAGCTTGTAGTACACCAAAAGCACGTTCGACATCTTTCCTACACGATTCTTGTTTCTTACAAAATAATTTTTGTTTTTGTGATAGGCCAGGTTGGTTCCTAAAAGTTTTAACGATGGTTGTGTATGGAGGATATATGCCATCAGCAAGGTAATACCCCATTTCATATATATTTCCATTAATATTGTAATTAACTGGAGGTGCAGTCCCATTGCGTAATTCTCTAAAGACGTTAGACCGGTGCAAGACGTTTATATCGTTGCAAGATCCAGGAACCCCAAAGAACGATTTCCAAATCCATAGGTCGTATAAAGCAACCGCTTCTAGGATTATAGTTGGATGATCTTTTCGACCACTATATTGAGCGTTCCAGGCCGTGGGGCAGTTTTTCCACCGCTAATGCATGCAATCTATAATCCCTAGCATTCCCGGAAATCCTCGGCTTGCATTTTGTTCGAGTAACCTGGTGACATCGCCTGTTGTCGGATTTCTCCCATACTCGGGACCGAATACAGCCACAATTGCCTCAGTAAATCTAATAACCATTTCTAATAGAGTTATTTCACTCATTGCGTACTACTCAAACCATACGTCATAAGATCGTCCGTTAGCGAGGAGTCGTATAGCCCCCATATTTTTTTGATGTGAGCTTAAACCTAGCCGACCGCACGCATCGTACTTTTGTTTAAAGTAGTTATCGTACTCGCAAATAGAATAGAGGATGCGATTGAAAATGGAATACCGCATCCTAAATCTCCTTCGGAAATAATACTCGCTATATACCTTATCTTCACCAAAGTAATCTTCCCATAGAGTTTGGTGTCCCCTTTCTCTCCTTCAATTCACTCGACATCTAAATTCGAATTCTTTCCCATATCGAATTATATTTTGTTCAGCAATCCAACGTGTAATCTCCATGCATATTATCATCTCCTTGTCTGAATCATCTAATGACGCGCCATCATTAAATTGAGCATACTGAAGCATTAGATTTCGTCACTCATCACTTGAACTGGAGTAATCCATGATGTATTTTTCTCAGAATAATTATGAAATGTCAAAAGAAGTTATATTACAATATTTCATACATTGTATTTCTATTTATAATTGTATAATCACAGACTGATGTATTATGGAATTAATAAGTGGTATTATAATGTGATTGTAGTAATTGGTAAGTGTGCCAATCTGATGTACAAAGGTTAACTGTCCTACAGAAAATAATAATTATGAACTCCTGCAATTACTGTTGTAGTAATTGGTAAGTGTACCGATCTAATGTACATGCTCTTAACTGTCCTACAGAAAATAATAATTATGAACTTCTGCAATTACTGTTGTAGGATTTGGTAAGTGTGCCCTTCAAAAATAATCTGATTTACTAGGGTAAGTGTGTCATTCTGACGTAGGAATTGGTAAGTATGCTGGTAGGAATTGGTATCTGGCATTTACTTCTCACTGTATGGAAATTGGCATTTACTTTACACTGTATGGAAATTGACGTATGAATTGGTAAGTTTGCTGCAGTTATATATAAGTATTACTATTTCTATATATTTACTTTTATTTATATTAACTACTACTATATACATTAACTACTACTATATATATTACCTAATTATATTTACTATATAAAATTACTAGTTCTATATATATTAACTACCGCAGTTACATGTAATAACTGTATGCAATTACTTTTATCGTTTACTGATTACAATTACTTCCTAGGCAACCATTGCACACAACATAATGCATTCTCATCCCCCATTAACATTGTTGGTAGATGATGTACTAAATCAATGTCCGTCTTGGCTCCTTTGTAATCCAGAAAGTCCTTATCTGATGCATACATTGGATCATCAAGTTCAGTATTTATCAAATATTTAGCATGCCACCGCTCTAGCCTTTTCTCCATTTGTGCTATTTCGCGCTGCAATAATTGTAAACATTTTTCATTATCTTTGTTTGGATCTTTGCAAAATATAGCCGATTTTGCTTGTGGCATGGGTAAACCATGCCAATGGCAGTAGCACTCCAAATCGTAACGCCTATCAAATAACCTCGGCCACTTCAAATGATCATCCCATTGAATATTTCCTTTCGTCGGCGTTAACCATTTCATAACATGATTAACGTCGCCTAAAGAATGTAACGTGCATATAGGAATGTTTTCAAAAAGGATTTTCTCGCCAAACCAGATACCTCTATGGGGATCTTGATAGATACCTAGGTTAGTCAACACTCGTTCAACATTACTACGCGTTACCGCTAAATATTCAACAATGACGTGATGGTTCATACTTGTCCATCCAGTTGAAAGGTAAGCACTTCGCACTCCCTCTTTAGGTGGTGACCAATTATGATATGGAAGCTTCTGCCCGGACAGAGTTTTTTTGGGAACATGGGTTAAGAAGGGTGAATCTTCATCAGGCAAGTACTCATAGTTATGCATTACGAGGTTTATGTACTAAAAGGAAGTATAACTCGATTTGGGGAGGAATACACATCTGAAACAACGAATATTTATAGGTCATGTAATCAATATAGATTAGTTTGCCATGTAATCAATATAGATTAGTGTGTCATGACATCTTATTTTAATCGCTTATCAATTACTGTGCCATGTAATTATTATCATTTTAGTGTGTTATCGATTAATGTTCCATTGATAAGTGTGCCATCGATTAGTGTGCCTTTAATAATTATTCCAATGGTTTGTGTGGCATCGGTTAGTGTGTCATCGATTTGTGTGCCAGCAATATAATAATATGAATACAATAGAATTAAGTTGTCTACTGTAAATGAATTCATAATAATAAACTGAATAAAATACAATAAAATGAATACAATCAAGATGGCCTCTGCCCAAAGTCATAATCCTGTCCCAAATCAACGCGCGGCCCCAACAACGGATCCTCGCCAATATGGATACCGCAACTCAGTTTCGTTTGATATCCTTCGTATGGTTGATATGGTTGAGGCACGTAAACATCCTCACGGCTGTAGCTCGGACCACTAACGGTAGGACCAGTACCACACACATTACAGGTGACAAGTTGTCGCTCGAGTTACTCAATCATATCCTCGCGCTCTCGAGTCTCAGTAAGGAGTAAATGATGAAGACCACGTATGTTATCTGCTGCGTCGATGAATGCAAATTCTAATTGTGACAACGCATGCGCTGGGGGAGCATTCGTTGGGAACTCAGGTCGCGGCACACTTCTTTTGTATGAAGCACCCTGCGGAAGGCCTACGTCTACCGTCTAACTTTTCCTGGGCGCATGTGTTTGTGTAGGGCCAGCCGATGCAAACTATGTATGATACTCAGAAGGCTGGTTAATTGGAGCTGGCGCCCTTGGGATGCGCAATGTTGATGGTGCCACTGCCCCAACCCCAATCAAATCAACGTTAACATAACGTGCCATCGCCGGAAGTAAGGGCCCCTGCGCAACTGCTTTACAGTATATATCATACTCTTCTTGGGTCACAATTGATGTATGCGCATTTGCAAGAGGCCAATTCTGAGCAAGGGCGGCTTGGTATTCAGAATATGGGACTAAGCTCAAATTTTGGGGAGGGTTGTCTGCTATACAAATTTGGCCTGTCAACTGTCGAAACCCCCGGTCACCCAAGTACCAAAATCCTTTAAATAATGGATCCCAAAAAATCATACGCATCCCAGATAAATAATGTACGTATGTAATGAAATCGTTATGTCGGTACATCGATGTCTCGTATGGCTTCCATATGATTGATTCAGGGGATCGCATCTCTAGTTGATGTTAGTTGCCCGATTTATTAAACTGTTGCGCGCCCTTTGCCCGACTCCTGTTCGACTTTGACCAACAAAATATTCGAGGCCATACATCTACGGTCTGATCCACGATAATCGGACACGAGGTCTCCATATACTCGTGATGTAAGTACTGCAAAATATATAGATAAATTAAATTGATTAGAATACATGTACATTCATTATAACTAAATATATAATGCATAAACATTTAAATAATATTATTATAAATTGTACATCTATTAATTGCCACATACACTCGACACTACTTAACGACCGTCGGCTCGCTTTGTCCATTGACCATATTATACGGGCATAAATTGTCGAACCCCAATCGTAGGTGTCAATCGCCGCAACATCCTCCAAATAATGTAAATACCCGAGGTCCGCCATGGAATTGGCATTTGGAAAGAATAGACTCCCAATTACATAAAACCAAAATTCTCGAGCTATGACTGGAATCATGTAATCGGGAAGGTTCGGTTGATTCACAAAATTGACAATGTATTTCTTAAGGTCGGCAACCGGGATTCCCGCACCCGAAAATCGTACTATATGAATTTGGGGGAAAAATTTGTTTACAATATTTTAAAAATTTGTGTATTTTTCTATAGGCAAATTTAGAATGGGTAGCCCTTGCCCAATCAGGATACGTGTACAAAAATTAACAATACACGTCATATATAAAAATAATATGAAAATTATTTGTACACATTGAAATTATTTAAATTGAACATAAATAAAATTAAATAAGGGATTTAATACGAATTAAATAATATCGGAAAGCATCATGAAGTCCATAGGCGTGAACGCAATTTCAACAAACGGCAGTTGGAAGGTATGCGTCGTGTCCCACCAACGTTCGATCATCGCCGTGATAATGCACTGGTCGGAATTTGGCATCACCCTTGAAAATAAATTGGACATTAAACCGGCACCATCGATAAATTCTTTTATCGTCGTTTTATTCTCTCCGATCAATTTATATAGTTTCATTGGCCCCGCCAAATTACCCCGAAATTCATATTTATTACCATTTATAATGGGCGTCTGTCCGTCTGACGCGTGTGTATCATCATCGAAAATACGGGCGTAATGCTTATAGACGGGATCAACAGATTCACTTGCCGAAGGATGAGTAGGATTTGCCGTCGATGTGGATCCGTGCTTCTTGCTCTTGCCGATATTTAAATATTTTTCCAACTTTTTCAATCCATATTGTTTAAATAAAAAAATTGTGAATTGAGTAGCTGAATTTTTGGGTAAAATATATTTTGGAAGGAGGAAAAAGAAGTTGGATGGAGGAAGCAGAAGGAGTAGAGAGGTGTTAGAGAGGTGGAGAGGAAGGATGCCTTGATTATTATTTATGGACACAACTTAACACATAACTAGCCGTTACTAGCCGTTAGAGTGTCGTTGGAGCTTCCTACGAACTTCTGAAGTTCGTAGGAATTCCTATGAACAACATAAGTTCATATCAATTCCTATGAACTTCAGAAGTTTGTAGGAAGCCCCACCACTCCTACACAGCCAAGCGGGCGAAAGGTAAAATGTCCATCTGTTTTGTATTATGCCTTTCGTGGAGGCATCACCATTGTTCATGCTCTAAGACTTCTCGGTCCCAAAACTTGGAAAGTTTTTCCCATAAGATAAAAAGTGATGAATTAAGAAGTTTGTTTTTCCTTAACAACCCCCCTAAATCAGTAATTAAGAGAGTGTATTCTAATGCACACTAAGTGAAAACAACAAAAGATGAAAAAAAATTAGTGTTTATTGGAGTCCAAAACGTATACATCTATAATTTCTTAGTGTCGTGAATAAATTTCATAGAGCCGTGTACAAATCCTCTCCGTGCCCCTTGAAACTAAAAATTTTCTGGAAAAAACAAACATGAAACGTCCATCAGTTGGCATGTGACTACTGCTCAACAAAACAAAACGAAAAGGAACACGACAAATTTTGGAAAAAATTAAGAACAAACGGAAACATTTGTGAAAAATCTTATTTTGAAAATGGAGGGATTCGGAAACATAATGGAAACATTTGTTAAATACCCTATTTAAAAAAATGTAATTAGAGCCAAATATCAAACAATTTGAGCAATAAATCTCATATTGTAGGTAGATCCACATATCAAACAATATTAACTACAAATCTCTCAAAAACAAACATGGATTTGATGATGGAAATTTTGAAAACATGGAAAGACTTGCCCATTTACCCCTGCTGAGATTTGGGATGTGGTGGGGTGTTCAAGTTGTACGGGCCATTTTTGAAGGAGTATTTGGGGAGGATGACGTAGGGTATGAAATATGAAATAGGGGATATAAAGATTGTGGTTAGAGGTGTAGCTTATGTGAGAAGGCTAAATAATGATTGGAGATAACCAGTAGTTGAAGACACCTATTGTATAACTCTAGATCATGGAGATGATTCCAGAGTAGAGATAGAAGGATGTACTGTGCCATGAAGATGATTCCAAACCAATTATATGCATTATTTCTCTGTAGAAATAAGTTACCATTAAAATTAGTGTAAAATCTTGTACAAATATATATATATATATATACACACACACACACAACCATAGATAGAGGTAGATGAATAGAAAAATTAACTCAGCACATCCTACAAAGACACCCAATCAAACATAAAAACACAAAATTGAGGAGAAACTATGTCAAACCTGAAGGAAGTGGGGAAGAAATATCTGTGAACTACCTGAAATGAACTACTATGAAACTGAAATGAACTACCTATGAAAATATCTACACATATTACCCGTTAAATAAACTACAAATTTGTGCATTTCTTTCATTACCTCTGAAATGAAAAAAAAAACATAATATTTAATAAACTCTTGAGTCTTGAAGGCTAAATATATACCAGCGGGGATATATTTTAAACAATCACCCAAAACAAAAATGAACTATAAATTTGAGATTTTCTAAACATATTACCTGTGAAATGAACTACAAATTTGAGTTGTAAAAATATCTGTGAACTACCTAAAATGAACTATAATAAAACTAAAATGAACGACCTATGAAATAGACATTTTTGCTCTGGAATCAAACCTGGAAACTGACTCGAAAATAGACCCGATTGCTATGAAAATTTCTTCCTATCGCTTTAATATCAAATTTGTTTCATTGCTTCAGTACCAAATCAGAACCATTTTCTCTTCATCGTTTGAAATGAAAACAAATCACGTTAAGTACCAAATCATATATATGGAAACAAAGAGAGGGCATACCCGTGAAAAGAATTATCGGTGAATCACATCGAAATGAGAAATCACAGAGAGAGAGAGAGAGAGATAAGTGTGAGAGAAAGTGAGCCGCGTGAGAGAGCGCAGAGAGAAAGAAGGTATCCATCCAAATACATAAAATAAAGTCCAAAACAAATAAATAAAACCTAAATACACAAAATAAAGGTGAGATGTAACTGTGATTTCGGAGATCTAATGTGAGAGGGAGAGGCTGTAGATGTGATTTTGCTTTAGGTAAAGATGTAGATGAAAGAGTAAATGGTACCTTTAGAGAGAAAACAACAAGTATTGAGATCTATATAAGAAGAAGTGAAATGGTGATTGGGGGATAAAGGCAATTGGGTATGTGGAAAAACAAAGGTTTGAATTAAAGTAAGAAAGAGAAAGAAGGCATCCCTTTTACTCTCAGCTCTACAAAGAAAGAAGGCATCCCTTTTGGAGAGTAGAATTAATTTACTCATGTACCCTTGGTTTTGAATTTTGAAGAAAAAGAGGAAACATATTAGAGTATGTCAAAAGAGGGGGAAATCAAACTTTTCAAGGGTAAAATGGGTATTGCAGGAAAAAATATAGCTTGTGACATCATAAGCTAAGCTTGCAACATACATAAGTTTTGTAACTTATTTTATATATATATACATACATACATATATATATATATATATATATATATATATATATATATATATTGTGTGTGTGTGTATCTGTGGTTATATGGTATATTTGTTTTTTAGTTATTGCATTTGTATTTAATCAATCTTTCCCATATATATATATATATATATATATTGTGTGTGTGTGTATATATGTCATTAGTATATCTGTGGTTATATGGTATATTTGTTTTTTAGTTATTGCATTTGTATTTAATCAATCTTTCCCATATGCTTCATCTTTTATGCAAATTGTCTTTTTTTATGATCATAATGGTATCTTTTGTGGATTGTTTACATTGGTATATTATGATTCAATTTATGCATCAATTTCATCATTTAGATTATTTGTGCTTGTGTTGTCGAGTTGTATGGCATTGAATGCTTCACTCAATATCATCGAATGGTATTACTTGCTTTGCTTTATGTTTACTTGCGTTACATTTGCGCGGAGAAGTTGTTTATATTTTAAACATTTATCTTTGTCTATTCCTGACTAAAAAGGGGGAGAAATTGCATCTAACTCTTTAGGTCAAGTGAAGAAGCTTTTACCATAGGGGGAGACTTCCTATCTTAGGGGGAGATTGTTAGATAAATGAGGAGGGTTTTACAAATGAGAATTTATATTGTTACATATTTTAAAGTATGTTGTGAGGAGGTTTGTAATGATATGATAAAGTTTTCATAAGAGTAAAACTTATCAGAGTTTGTGTTTGTCAAGTGTTTGCACCTTTTCATTTTGGGGTTGGAATTAAGTCTTTAGAATAACGTCACAACCCATAAGTATATATTTTTTATTCTTATCCCCTAATATCCAACAGGGGAGATTTGTTGGGACAAATTTTCGATATAGTCAATTTGTATGTATATTCGCTTAATTGCATGTGGACAAAATCGTTTAAGTCATAGGTTATGACATGAGTTTATTTATCCTTCAAATCTATAATGTGTGTCATTGTAGATCATAGCGTCCAAGTTAAATTTTTACTTTACCATGTCACGTTTCATTTTCAAAGTCCATGGATATCCAAAGGTATGAATGCAAATTATTTTTTATCTTAGAATTTCATTTTGTGTTTTTTTTAAAAAAATTGAGGAAATTTGTTATTAAAATTTTTTTTGAAAGAAAAGCGATTTTTCATTAAATTTATTTGAAAGAGTTTTCCCTTCAAACGAGTTACTGAATTTCGTTCCAATGGCTTTCTATTAAAGTTCAAGTGAAAACTTCATACTTTACAGTAGAATCTTGTTCAAACTCGTTCTATGTTTGTTTGAACCATATCAGATGTATTGTTTGAAGATCTTATTTTTGGTTCGAATGAGAATAGTAAATTCATTAAAACAATCTTATGTTTTTAATTTGAATGAGATTACGCGGCCTCAAAATTCGTGTTTTCTATGTAAAAGATTGATGACAACTTATTTTTACAATATGTCTTTGCAAATGTTTTTTACAAGAATACATCTTGTGCCTCTAAACCTTAATTTACACCCAAACCATTTGAGATCCAATTTTCATCTATATATGCATGTTTAAGATCTCATGTTTGGAACCAAAGTTTTTTGTATTCTTTATATATTTGCTTAGTGTTGTTTATATATAGGTGACTCCGTGTGTGTGGCAGTTTAAAGAGGGGAACTCTATATTTGATCTGTTGACGGTTTACTGAGCTAGGATTAGTGTAAGGAGCAAACATTGTGGAAGTGAGTTGGTGTACTCGTACGAGTATTTTTGTAGAAGGTTAAATAAATAAAGATGCGTGAAGGCTTGAAGGGATTCGAGTCAATTTTGTAAGTCATCTGTCATTCTGGTGTAATTGCTTATCATAGTGAATTTTTGTGATTGGATCATTCGAGTTTTTTCACATTTCAGTTTTCCTCGTACATATGGTGTTGTGTGATTTCTTTAATTTTCTCTTCCTATACTCATTTAGATGCATGCATAGGGCAATATAAAATATAGTAAATATTTTTACACGATAATAAGTATAATTGGCGCATGTTTTAATAAGGTTATATTATTTTATTAATTTCATTTGAAAAATTAAAAATTGGCGGGTGTGTTTAGACAATCTATTTGGAACTCTTAGCACTTTCAAACACCTTACTCAAACCCATGGATAATCCCATCTCTGATACCATTTACCACCAAAATTTCAGTTCCCTCTTCCAAACCTCTCACTTGGAGAACTTTAGATAAAGCTTAAGCTCCCTTATTGTCCATGATGAAAGCTTCAATTGTCATCCATGATCCTTCTATGACAATTAATATGTTAGGATATCATCAATAAAGACTATAACGAATTATTCCAAATATGTTAGAAACACCTGATTCATCATGTCCATGAATACAATTAGGGTAGTAGTCAACCCGAACAACATCACTATGAACTCACAAGACCCATATCGGATCAAGAAAGCTATATTAGGTAAATCCTACATTGTGACCCTTAACTGATGGTAATCGAATCTTAAATCAATCTTTAAAAATAAAGAAGATCCCTTGAATTTATCAAAAAGATCATCAATCCTTGGCAATAGGTACTTATTCTTCAGTGTCACCTTATTCAACCTGTGGTAGTCAATATAAAACCACAAAGACCTGCCCTTTTTCTTCAAAAACAAAACAGTTGCACCATAAGGTGAACTATAATGATGAATGAATCCCCTCTCTATCAACTTTTTAATTTGATATCTAATACCCTTCATCTCCATAGGGGCCATATGATACGGTGATTTAGATATTGGCTTCGTGTCCAACACTAAATCTATTACAAAATCAATCTCTCGACTTTGAGTAAACCCGATATCTCTTTGAACACATTTGTGAGCTCCTAAACTAATAAAATAATATCTAAAGATATTGTGGTCTCCTCATGGATATCCTCATCAATAAAGTAAAAGTGGTAAGTAGCCCTATCATCATGTCTAGGAATAGAAGTTAAATACATCTCTTAACCCAGTATAACAAACCCAATGGCCCTACCAACACAATCTATATGGTCCAGATACATATATAACAAATCCATCCCAAATATAACATCGTATGTGTAGGTATCTAAAACCCATAAATTATATACAAATCGTAGCATGTTAATATCTGCCTACCCCATTACAAGTATCTGTAATAAGAATGGATATGCCTAAAGGGTAGCAATAGATAAAACTCTAGCGTATGGAGTTGGGATCATCCTTGGTATACTCATAAAGTGTTGTGTAACAAATGAACATTTGGCCACCTCATAAAATAAAACTGTGTGTAAAGTGCAATGAATATAAAATTTAGCATCAACTACATGAATAAGAAATGGGTCATCCTTGGGTCCCACCTGATAGACCTGACTATACTATAACTGAGGTTGAAGTGCTGCGAAGGGTGGTATTGGAAGTGCCTACGACTGCCTCGAGGCTGGAAGAATTGACATATAGTGTGTCTTCTTATGTGGGTGATAGTTGGGGCTAAAGTCTCGACATATTAGGCCCTAATGACCCTGCCCATACTGGCCCTAGACTTTTTACCCTTGCATGTACTACTCCTGATCGAAGTCTCTCTGTTGGCCCCCAAACTGGCCCTACATTTGGCCTTATTGCTAGCCTTACTATATTTGATGAACGAACTTTTGTCTAGGGAATACATTAGACATATGCCCTGTAACTTCACATCAATAGTAAATCCTGACATAAGGCCTGCTAGCGGTCCTTTTCTATCTCACCTGCTACTTTTGTTGTCCATTACTTATCTGAGGGGACACTCCTACTGCTAGGGTCTATCCTTATTGGTACAATATATCTTCCATATCCATTGACCCAACTGGCCTTGTCTTCCCTTCCCATCTCCACCTACTCCTCCATCAGTCTTGAACCGAGTAGATTGGCCCACCTTGTCAAACTTCTTCTTGTGCCCAGTGCGGTCTTGGCAAAGAATTAGTGACATATACACTACGAGTGTATAGATAATGTACGATGGTTTTTTTATTAAAAGCTGGTGAATAAGTTAAATGATGCCCTTAATAAAATAAGAAATCGTTTTTTTTTCGGTGTTCACCTCCTGAGTATAAAATAAGGACAGATTGGTGAACTCTTTCGCGTATTGAGAAATAATACGATTCATGCTTTGGAGTGCCAAAAATCAGTTCATTTATTCTTATGAATGGAATATAATTATACTTGTCATTTAACCTCGTGATAAAATCATCATACACCATATCAAACAGAAGGTATCTAGAATTTGTTTTCTTCAACTCAGAGGAGGATAAAAGTATCAATTGACACTAGATATCGCTATGCTATTGTAGTACCACTAATGGATCTGTATAACCAAAAACTCTCGGTGGTATATTCTTCATGAATTCCCCTTTGACCTTATCCCACTTGGTTGTGGGAGCTCGTGCCACCGTCTATAGGCTCTCGGATGTCCTTTCCTGTCTCCTCGCGGCTATCCCTACACGAATGGCCTGTGAAATCAACTCCAAGGTCTACTGAGCTATGAAGTGTAATTATCCTTGCGTAATAAGTGATTGAGCAACTGGTATGGGCTGAATGGGTATCGCGGGTTTTGTGGGTGGAACTTGTGTTAATGGATCTAACAGTGCAGCTCGTGCAGCGTAACAGGGCTCCAAACTTGGTTAAATCTGAAATATGATATGAAATGCTTACTAGTACTAAACATCTTATGACAAGAGTACAAAAAGAATATTTCATCAAAGACCGATACACGGATGATTAAGATGAACCTATGGAACCTATATTGCCTAAGTCCATACTTCGATACTATTTGCGATGCCTCATGATTTTAATAATTAGGTTGATCAAATATATTTACTAAATACTATTGTTTTTCAAAACAATTTAAATACCATCCTTATCGTGAAAGAACTCGAACGATATAGATAATGCAATAAGAGTGCAATAAGATAGATCCCATAAATTAAAGAAATAGGAGGACATGACCACTAAACTTTAATGACAGATAAACAAAAAAAACAATAGTACATAATAAATCTAAACCAACTTCATATATAAAACTCCACAACCAACTGGCTAAAATCCTAGCATAATAGCTAAATAACATGCTAGAATTAAGTCATAATCCTCGCATCTCTCCAAGCATAAACTGAAATAAATAAGATTGAACCTATATCTTGACAGTGGTGATGTAACATGAATAAAACTCAGTGCAAAAAGAACTGGGAAGCTAAGCTAGAAAATTATGAAATATTTGAAATGGAGGTTCAATAGCGATGGTCAGGCCATCGCAAGCTAACATAGTTATGCCACCCAATGATAGTTATGAAAGTAAATAATAAATCTAAAATTAATAACTTTAATAACTCATATCGTATAATGTTCCTAATAAAATAACCAATTTAATTTTTTAAATTTAAATAAGATGTTATTTTAAATCATGCACGTACCTAGCCCCAAAGAGGTAACTAAAGTACTGCCACGAATATGCAATGAAGAATAAACTAAATTATGATATTAAAAATCCCCATAATAAATCTAATTCATCCTCCACGATAAACATGTTAGAATATCATAAATAATATCATCTTAAGAGTGTCTGGCTCCAAGTCTTTTTCGAAGTCACCAAGCTCCATGATACGGAATTCCACCTCCACCATAAAAACCCCGGTCATCGCCATCATAAATAATATGAACAGTTATTGTCCCATGCATAGGGTCCGTTGTCGATATAATTAAACAGATTAGTATCTCACTATACTAATCATTTAACACCTTTTATACATTTTTTTATTTTTTTATTTCTTTAAAATCATTTAACAACGTTTATTATCCCAAGTAAATGTGTTAAGGCATGAATATCATATACTACGGTCCAACTAGGGAGTTTACTACTTTGATTGGGCATTATTATTTATTTATTTATTATTTTTTAACTCTGAATCTCCACAAGAACGAGCCTTTCGGACTCTCCCGTGCAACCTAAACAGAGGGAACTCTATGTCAGAGTCACCCCAACAGAAGTCCTGCTTAAAGTCTGGTATGCTTAGGGGGTTTCAGACTCTAGACCTTTGGCCTAAACGAGCCTCCTCTTACCACTTGAACAACCCATAATGGATATTCTTAAGCACCATAACATTTCCATAAATCATCTAACAAGTTGATCATGGGAAAGGAATCATAAACATCAATCTAAATTTTATTATTAACAATATATTCAAATCTTCAAATCATAAGATGGGAAAATAATAATTCTACCATAATCTAAAAGGCAAATTCAACCATTTTCATAAGCATTCATGTAGAGGTTTATTCATAATTGAAACGCAAATCAAGAACTAATATAAATATATTGTTTACTAAAATGGCAAATATTCATTAAGTAAAGAATGACACTAAATTTCTCAAGTTCTAAGATTCAAACTACAAATTTAATTTAAAATTTATATATGAATTTCATCATTTAGTTTTCTACACAGGACTTTAGCAATTTCTTAATCATTAAGAATCATCGAATATAAAATACTTAATTAGAATCAATTTGTGAATTATATGATTAAGATTTATTAGATGGGAATTTTTCAAATTACAAACTACCAAACTCAAATGGAAAATTTATTAAATTTTTAATTACATAACAATCAATCTTACCATATCAATCAAATTATGAGAAAAACATGAACCCTAACTATCTCTTAATAATTTTAGTTATTTTAAATTAATTCATGTACAAATTATTATTAATAGGTATAAAAGGGGAGGAGTATAATGTCAACTTGCCTCTTGAAGAAAATCACAAAATTAAAATAAGAATTATAAAGAGAAAATTTATAAAATAATCCCCTATTAGAAACTAGTTATATTGGACCTCCAAAAGTTCTTTAAAAATTTATAACAAGTTGTCCCAAAAAATTCTCCATAAATGTATAACTTTTGGCTACAATTAAAGGATATATTTTAGCGTTGGGAATACATAATTTTTTTCAAGTTGTTTAAGGTTTAAAGGTCAATTTGTGTACAATAAATGAAAGGTTAGGATTTATTTGATACCGCCTTTTTCAAGAATTAAGAATGAAATAGGTGTTCATTCTTATCAAAGCTTCTGCCACGGGATTTTTTAAAAGAAAAATATTTTCTCTTTCATTCTTTAATTGAAGTTAACCACAGTTAAACCTAACCAAGAACCTTTGTCCATATAATATATTTACCATTGGACTCATTCTATAATTTCTTATGTGTAAATATCTTCACTTCCTTTCTGTAATTATGATTTAACTCTTACTTTAATTTATTTACTAATAAGCACAATTACTTTACTGTTTCACCAAATAAATTTTTTAAATTCATTAAATAAACTCTAAATTTAAAATTACTCTCATACTTTCAATTTATTTACATACCAATTAATATTTAACATATAAAAATTTATTTTTAATGATTTAAATCATACAAATTCAATTTCCACTTAAACAACATATAAACATGCTCCCAATTTCAATATTTAATTATTTAATAAATTTCGTAAAATCATGGGGTATTACACTGGCTTTCTAATTTTTGGATGTTATCAATCTTCTAACTCAATTTTATTTATGTATGTTCTTTCAGCTATTCAGACTTCTTATTTATGCATTCAGTTGAGTTTGATTATTGTATTGAGGACCTTTCATATTGGAGCCAACATTATTTACTCCGAGTCAAACTTAGTTATTTGAGATATTTATATTCAAGTGTGAAATTTTATTTCATTATGATTTGGATTGGTATTAGGTATGTCTCATGGATTGCTTCATTATTTTATTTCAAAATTGTCCATATAATTATCATTTTTTAGTTCAGTTATGATTGGAATGATAGTAATTGTTTTGATTATCAAATTATTTATGTTTAGAACAAATCAATCTATTTTTTAATTTTATGGGGTGTCATGGTAGGCTATAAATTCAAATTTGTAATTCACAAATTTATTTTCAAATTTTTTACATTGCAAATCTAAATGTCCTATGTGCATTGTTTAGTCATAATTTCATATAGAATAAATTGATATACATAAGTCTGGTCTCGTCCAATACTAGACTCGACCCAACTCATCAACCCAACTCAGCATCCATTAGATTCACCTCCTCATGGGCTAACACTACATAGGCCCCTCTCCAATAGTCTCAGCCTTCAAGACCTCTTCCTCGACATTTATAGTCACATAGACATGGTCGCTCTATAGTTTATCATTGTCTCTTACATCCCAGCCTTGCCATATGTTGACCTCGTACCACACTAGAAGGTCGAGACCATTTTGAGTGTCTTGAGGAGTTCTTCTCAGCCTCGTAGTTTCCCTCTTCCTTGGATTTCCTTATTCATACTCGGCTCAATTGAGACCATCAGATACGACATCGACTTTTCATATGGCATACGTGACCTAGGCATCATCATTCCATGTTGACTATTTTATTATAATAGATTTTCAATCCACGTGGGGCAATATTTCGTCATCATGGATTGTACTTGTGCTAGACAGGTGTTGATCTATGATTGGGTCACTTACATCATTCACACATGTTATATTCTTAGGGGGCACAGTGTGAACCCCTAAGACCATAAAAGCCTTTTTCTTCTTCATTTACAACGATCGAATATTGAAAACCCTACCTAAAGAGAGAATTCTTGAGAGTTATATTTCCAAGGTTATTAGTGCTTAATTATTATACATACGTCACATACTTGCACAGTGGAGTAAGCCTAATTGGCTAACCACTTATATTTTGTGTCTTCTACATTCTCTCATCCCCTTATTATTATTTACTTTCCAGCATATATATTACTCCGTTGTTAAGTAAGCTAAAGCTTGAACTACATATAAATTTAAGTGATGATTCACAACATCATCTTTTTTTAACCGCCTGTGGGAAGAGATTATCTTCTTCTTCATCATCTTTTAGGTTAGATTCTCACTTCTGCCTCTGGTGGTGGTCCAACTCCACCATTATTGGGCCTGTACCACTATTGAAAGACCTGAGTAAGTGTTCCTTAATCTTTCTTCTTATTCAAGTTCATATATCTTTATTACTTCTTCTCATCGAATATATGGCATCTAAATTACCCACAGGTGTTGGTCCAAGTTCCAACCAATCATCACTTTATTCAAAAATGGCTAATGTGCCTGCGACATTGCAATCCTTGGTGTCCATCTAGTAGACGTTGCAAGAGTGGCACATGATATTTATCCAAAGCCTGATACGAAGGGACCCAGGTGACCCGGGGGATCCGGAGATAAGAGGACCACCCCCGGCACTGCTGAAGGAAGTTTAGTGCTACCAGTGGCAGAAGACGTAGCTAGAACTAGGCATCTTTGCCTAGGAAAATAAGTCCAAGACTATCCAGACAACCAGGATTATGACGAGGAAGACTATTATGAGTCGTATAAGATATTAGGTGACATAATTCACTAAGCTCCAACTTATAAAGGAAAGAACCGTCGACCAACACCTAACAACTGACCAAAGACTTTAGCTTTTGATAGGCTCAATAGAGGGTCATCCTTTGACCGACTCAGCCTGGTAGGAGATTTGTGTGATCAGTTCTCCCATTCTCGTAATAATGCTTCATCTAGGAGAAATAGCAAACGTAGTGATGGTCGGCCCCAACAAGTTCGAGATGAGGAAGATCAAAGAGAAGTAAACGATCGATAAAAGATCATGGCGCGGGAGTCAATACCCGTTATGTCTATGCCAGAAGGAGGCGATGATAATGTTATCGCTAAAGACAAACCTATGAATATCTCCATTCAAATGCTAGAAGATAAGATAGACTCTCTCATCAAGATTCGACCCCAATCGTCAAGGCTAAATGCAGGGGTCTACCTTCGTTTCAAGGATCGTGAGTTATCCTACCCCTATAAAGTTTAACCCCCTACTGTTAGTCTGAAGTATAATGGGAGTTCCAATCCCATCCATCACATAGAAATGTATCGATCGACAGTCGATATGTACTCGACCACGAATGAGATAAGGTGATGGGCATTCTCTAGTACCCTCACAGGTGATGCCCATTTATGGTACACAACTCTGCCTAAAAATCCATTTAGAATTTTAAATAGTTGGTCAAGAATCTCATACATAATTTTTTATTTGGCATGAAACCACCAAAGAAGGTAACTCACCTATTATATGTGAAACAATGCAAGAACGAGACTCTGAGGGACTACACCTCTTTATTTTACAAGGAAAACTGGAGGTAGAAGATTATAAGGAGAAAATTGTTATGACAACCCTTATTAGTGGGCTATAACTGGGTAAACTGCTCTTAAAGCTTATCGAAGATCCCCCCAAGATCATGACAAAACTTCTGGCCATGACTAGGAGTATTATGAATGTAGAGGAGACCATAGCATCCAAAAGGGAGATGTGAAAGAGTCTGATGGAGGCAAGTCTCATCAAGAAAAAGATAAGGAAGGGACAAAGAGGTCGATCAAGGATAAGTTTACCAAATATACCCATTTAACGGTGAGCCCCGATATGATCCTCAATGAGATCAAGGACAAAAGGACACTTGATGGCCGTAATAGCTCAAGTACCCTGCTCACAAGAGGGACAAGAGCAAATAGTGTGAGTTCCACTAAGGTCATGGGCATACAATAAATAAATGCTTTGCTTTAAAGGATGGGATGGGGAAGCCGTTAAAATAAGGAAATCTCTGAAAGTATGTAAACTAGAGTGGTGCCAAAAATGACTCTACGAAAAAGTATAGTAGTGGAAAGGAGGATAAGTCGAGATGACAATTATTGTCCAGTAAAAAGGATTATGAGTTGGACAGTGAGGGAGACGACCCCGATCTCATAGCTAAGATTCCTGACGTGAAGAGCCGGTTGCACATGATATCCTTTTATGTAAAATAATATATATGGAGGATTAGCCTGAGGAGGTAAGGAGTCGGTCGACCGTAAATCCTATGTTATGGCGACAAAGTCAGCGCCAAAGAGGATTGATATTAACTTGGCTGAAGAAGAGACAAAATTGAGAAAATTAAAGAAAGTTGATATGTACATCTTAGTGGTGGGATTTTCAAGATTGGATTTCAAGGGTATTTTAGCTCCTTATGAAGACCTTCTGTTCATCAGCACTAGGATCCACGGGTATGATGTATCACGTATTATTGTTGATGGTGGTAGCTCGACCGATGTGATGTTTTGGGACTACTTTAAAGGTTTGAAGCTCAACAAGAAGAGACTGGTCCTAGACCATCAGCGGATGATTGACTTTAGTAGAGATAAATTCAACCCATTAGGGGTATTTAAAATGGATGTGTGCATGGTCACCTGGTTGAGGTGTCTTACTAAGAAATTGAGAATTTTCATTATAAACAAAAATCTATTCTCCATCTATAACATCATTCTCGGGAGAATATCACTCAAGAATTTTAAGGTTGTGCCTTCCACGGTCCACCAAATAATAAAATTCCCGATTCTTTATGGATTAGAGGAAGTTCAAAGTGACAAAGTGGAAGCTCGAGAGTGTTACTTTACCTCGGTCGAGGAGAGGGAATCTTACAAGAAGGTTAATACTTCATACGATTTAGATACTCTCGACCCAATGGACGAGAATAAACTAAAAAAAAGTGAGCCCGTTAAGGAGGTAGAATCCATTATCCTTAATGAGGATGAGCCAAAAAAAATCATCCAAGTTGGGAAAGACTTAAAGAAGGAAGTAAAGGAAGAATCGGTTAATGTGTTAAAAAGGAGGCAGCGTATCTTTGCATGGAGCCATGAAGACATGACAGGGATAGACCCAAATATTATCTATCATCGATTGAATATTGATGCAAAAGTTAAGTCTGTAAAGAAAAAGAGAAGAACCTATGCGAGGAATCGATATGAGGTCATCTAGGATAAGATAAAGAAACTCCAGTCAGTCGAGTTCATTCGAGAAGTTTAGTATCATGATTGGTTATCTAATGTTGTTATAGTGTCGAAGGATAATGGAAAATGGAGAATGTGTGTCGACTACACTGACCTGAATAAATCTTGACTTGAAAACAGCTTCCCCTTACCCAGAATTGATAAGATGGTCGATGCTACGGGCGGCCATGAGTTGATGAGTTTTGTAGACGCGTATTCAGGTTACAATCAAATATTCATGCATGAGGGAGATGCTGATAATACTTTATTTATTAAAAATAAAATGGCATACTATTACAGGTAATGTCGTTCTACTTCAAGAATGCAAAGGAAACTAATCAGAGGTTGGTAAAAAAAATATTTGACGATAAGATTAGGAAGACCATGGAAGTATATGTGGACAACATGCCGACCAAGTGCCTAAAGGTCGAGAGTAATGTTGCCGACCTTAAATGCACATTTAACACGATGTATAAGTTTAAGATGAAATTGAACCAAGCCAAGTGCATTTTTGGTGTTGGTGTAGGGAAATTCCTCGTCTTCATTATGAACCAGATGAGTATAGAGGATAACGTCGCCAGGATTAAAGCTCTCATAAACATGCAGACATTAAAGACGATTAAAGATGTGCAAAGGCTAATAGGGCGTGTTGTGGCCCTTAACTCTTTCATTTTAAGGGCGACGGATATGTCTTTTCCATTTTTCAAAATCTTAAGGAAAGCGTTCGTCTAGGATGAAGAATGTGAAAAGGCCTACCAATACCTTAAAGCTTACCTGGGATCGTCGTTGTTATTGTCTTGGACTATTCAAGGGGAAAAATTATTTCTATATTTGTCGGTATCAGAGTCGGCCATTAGTGTAGAAATTGTACGAGACGATAAAAGATGTCCAAAAGCCGATTTATATCAATAGAAAAGCCCTGGAGGGGGCGAGTTAAAGTATCCTAGAATGGAAAAATTATCATATGCATTAATATATATGCTTCAACAAAAATGAAGATATATTTCTAAGATCATACGATGGTGGTGCTCACCAACACTCCCTTGAGGCAGGTGATCCATAAACCTTAGAAATTGCGTAGGTTAATGGTCTAGTCAATTGAGATAAGTGATCTAGATATCATCTATCAGCCTAGGAAAGCAATCAAAGGGCAGGCCTTGGAAGATTTTATGGCCAAATTTACATGGGTAGACGCCGACACTAATGGTATGGAAGAGATAATGGCATCAGCAGTTGTGATAAAAGAATCTTTGGGAGAGTCAATAGCGACCGAGGTTAGCAAGGTCGACATTTTAGAGGAAGATTTTGTGTTCAAGAATGGGATTTTGAAAGAAGGGCCTTTTTCAGAGGAAGGTCCCACATGGAGCCTATTTGCTGACGCCTCGTCTTATGAAAGTGGCAGTGATATTGACTTGATACTCTTGGCCCCTGATAGTACAGATATTTATTATTATTTGAGGTTCATCTTTAAGGCTTCAAATAATGAGTCAGAGTATGAGGCCTTATTGGTAGGTATCTCCCTTACTAGGGTGTTGAATATCGTCCAGATGATCGTCCACAATGACCCACAGTTGGTCGTTAACCATATTTTGAGGATTTGTGAGGCCAAGGACGAGAAGATAGCCAAATACTTAGCATGGACCAGGAAGGTAATAAATAACTTCAAAGAGGTGAAACTCAAGAGATGAGTTTGATAATATCCAAGGCGATGCTTTAGCAAGGTTAATGTCGGCACTAAGGATAAAATTAGGGGCACAGTTCCGGTGAAAATCTTGTATAGGCCAACCATAGAAGAAGACGATAGTGGGGTTGAATTCTTCTTGAATTTGAATTTAAGAGATTCATGGATGGATCCATTAATTAAGTACATTCGGGATGGTGAGCTCCCAGACTCCAAGGCTGAGAGAAAGAAGCTAAGATACAAGGCAACCCAATTCACTATCATTGTACATGTGCTATACAAAAGGGGATTCTTACTTCCCCAACTCAGGTGTGTTCACCCTTCAGAGGTTGGCTATATCTTACAAGATGTCCACAAAGGATCATGTACAAGCCATGTAGGTGGACGGTCTCTTGCAAGAGAATTGTTACTCAGGATTATTAGTGGCTAACACTAATAA
The DNA here is from genome assembly GCA_949130495.1 of Sambucus nigra. Lineage (NCBI taxonomy): Eukaryota > Viridiplantae > Streptophyta > Magnoliopsida > Dipsacales > Adoxaceae > Sambucus > Sambucus nigra. Next base: position 251,864,188 of record OX422209.1, read on the forward strand.
AAATATGCAGCCGAATATGTGAAGAAATGTGATAAGTGCCAGAGATTTATGAGCATCCCTCATTAGCCTCACAAACCACGCTCGCCCATCAATTCACCTTGGCCATTTAAAACTTAGGTAATTGACTTAGTATGTCCTCTTCCAAAGTAGCTTGTAATCACCAAAATTTAATCGTGACTATTGATTATTTTTCAAAGTAGAGGCTGAGGCAATGAGTTCCATTACTGAGGCAAAGACGTTCAAGTTTGTTTGGAGGAATATTATTTATAGATACAGCCTGCCCCATACCTTAATATCAAATAAGGGGAAGAAATTCAAGAACAAATCCTTGGAGGCATATTTTGGCAAATTCGGCATAAAATAGTTTTATTTGGCACCAAGCCGACCCCAAGTTAATGACAAGACTGAGGTCATGAACATGACGATATTTGATGGAATCAAGAAAAAGATAGAGGACATAAAGGGTTTGTGGACATAGGAACTACATTGGTGTCACACCCCGCAAAATTCAACAGACGTGGTGGCCAGCCACCGCCGCCTAACTATGCCGGGCGTGATCTAAATAAATACCATTCTTAGCATGAGACAGATATGAGACATAAATAAATTCGTTCATAGATAAATAATTGAATCAATCTCAAATGATCATAAACAACTAAGCAATAAAAGATCCATCACATGCTAACTCCGAATAAATTCAATCTCCAAAAAATGATTAAATAAAATCTAAATAATAAAGATCTGAATAATCCAACATAAATCCTCTAAAAACCTTTGGAACCGAATGGCCCAATAAAACTCCAATGATGTATCATAATTAAATACGACTGGAAAGGAAAGTCTAACTAAACTATTACATAAAAATAAATAACTCCAACTGCACCTCCAAATGATAACTTCGATAATCCTATGCAACTTCTACAAATCTTATCCTAAAAAAGGATAATCAATGCATTGGTCAGAGACAAAGGCCCGATCAAGAATACACACTACTCGCCTCAAATAGGATTGTTGAACCCAGACAGTAGCATTATACGCAACAAATATCATAATCTAATATTTTAAATTAAACGGGATAATTGAGAGTGATAAATATAAATTACTAACTACCCGTAGAGATCCCCATTTATAAAGGCACACCAATATGATTTTAAATTCCCAATTCCTACGATGTTAATTCAATTAAATTTAACCAATTTTTTTATTGTTCTCACTTTTTATTAAAGTGTCACACTTCCACTTGTCAATCGCCCTCTGATTCGTTTAAACTGTCGGCCCCGACACATGATAATGTTCCACACATTACACGACATAAATTGCCCTCTGACCCGTTTAAACTGTCGGTCCCGACACATTATGTCGCCACAAATTTTAATAACCGTTTTTATCTTACACTTTAATTCTCAATTTCTCAATTTATAATCACCTCACCCATTTAATCGATGTGAGATCCTCAAAATACCCCTTAGTCGCCTAACTAAGGGTCCCCAAGTTATTATTACGTTCTACCTTATGTATAGAAAATGTTTCTAACCTAACCTTCGACCTAGTCTCATGCCTAGGCTAGTCTAACGATGAAAAAGTACCAAAAATCAGCCCACGCCCAAGATAATAAAAATGCGATAATCTACCCTCACTAGTCCCATACCTAGAAGGCGTAAATCATCAAAAGGTCTACCCACTAGTCCCATAACTAAAAGGGATCCTAAAATATAGGGAGATAAAAAATTACCCAATAACCCGTCGTCACAAAGGCAATATAATAATACCAACAAGTCACACAAACGAGCATAATTAATCAACGTATAAAACTTACGCATGATAGTCCAATTTAATTAAATCTTAATTTAATTATCACCTCTCCATAAACATCCAATTAATCTCATTTAATTTTTTAAATTAAATATACCGCTATTTCATCATTTAAAACATCAAAATTGTAATTTCATTATTTCAACACAAATTACATGAGTTATACGCCCCTAAATCCATTTATTTCAAAACTAGAGTTTTTCTACAGGCAACCTACATCAATAAAACCCAAAATCACTCATGAATCCTACGTACCAAAAGGGCTATGAATATTATTCAGATTAAAAGGTTTTATAAAAATAGCCCCATAGTTAGTGTCCACTTTTTCTAATTAAGTTACTAATTATTTTTAAGAAAACATGTAATTAAGTGTTTAGGCGACACTTAAAATGCATAATACTATAGAAAAAGAATAGAGTAGTCATGCCGGTGAAGATCGTGTTGAAAATATGATTAGAAATCTGGACTCCTCTCGAAAAATTAGCGAAGTAGTGTTCTTGAACAATCTTGGTTAAACTCCAATTAAGCCCCCCAAAAGTTGTGACAAAAAACTTGTTTGTGTAGAAGGTTGATGATTATGATTGAGGGAAAAAAATATTTGGAAGTGTTCTCTCGAGAAAAAGTTGAGAAAAAGTAATTATGAGAAGTCTCCCTATGGATTAACAAGGTTATATAGTGATTAGGAGTCCTAATCCCAAACAAACTCTAATTAAAAACAACTTGCAGCGCACGATTACTAAATGGATCGATCGATCGATCCCTGGCATCGATTGATCGATCGCCCAGAAAACCTGACGGTTCGCCTTAAAAATTATAAGGGACAAATATTTAAAAAATTATTATAAAATCCGTTTTAACTCCGATTTTAATTCCGCTTGAAGTTTTATTCTGCTAAAATCATAACCAACATATTTAACCAATAAAAAAATATATAATCCAAAAATTTATTTCTCTCGAATATTCCAATTAATTAATTAAATTAAATAATAAAAACACGGGGTGTTACATACTTCCCCACTAGAAAAGAATTTCGTCCTCGAAATTAGACGAAGCATACACATCAATGCGTAAATCTCGCAAAAGGAAATGAGGCTCATATATTCTTACCCATAAAATAACACAATTAGGCGGCAATACACCTAACCTATCCGAACGCAATCCTTAACAAAATACACTATATATATATATATATATATATATAAGTATCTAAGAAGGTATTACGTACCGTGATACGCCACTAACCACGCAATCTATCCTGTTTCGATTGAACCTGAGGTACATAGCACCTCCCATAACTGAGATTGGTTGGTGCAGTGACAACCCCCCTATGCACTTGACGCTATCAGTGTTGCTGGCGCTCCCTGAACGCTAGCTAATGCTAAGACTGGAGGCCTATGTCCTAGATTCCCCTGAACTCCTTACCCTTGTTGTCCTTGCATAACTTGACCTTGTTGGGATGGTTCTCCTTGGTTTTTTTGGCTCACTCTATTGTAACACTTTGCCGCTGGATGTATACTCTTCCACATACAAAGCATTCAACCCTAAAAGGTCCGAAATGCCTAGTATTGGCTTGCTCCTCTCCTTGACATTGTTGTTCCTGATTGGACCTCTTCCTCTTCCATGTTTGATCATCAAGACCTTTATTCTCACCTCCCTGTCCATTAGACTCTTGTCTCTTTCCCAACTTCTTTTGATAACTGGCCTTCTCTTGCCATAGCAACATTGCGACATCCACCACCTGAGCATAAGTAGTGTATGCCGAATTCCCCAACACCATTTGCCTAATCGACCAAGATAATCCCTTAATGAAACACTCCATCTTCTTCATCTCAGTGCTAACCTCCTTTGGTACAAATATAGATAAATTGTTGAACTCCTGTTTATACTCGACAATCGACTTTGAACCTTGCTCCAAATCCATAGATTCTCTCTTCTTTGCGTTCCTAATTGCATACGGAAAGTACTTATTGCTAATCTTTATCAGAAACTCTGCATAACCAAACTTATCTCTCGCCTCTGATGTGGTGGCGCTCTCCCACCATTGCAACGCATCCCCTATCAGCTTAAATGTTGCTAACATCTACTTCTGCACATCCATTCAGTCCACCATCCTCAAATGCCTCTCCATATCTCTCCTCCACTAGTGAGCAATCGTAGGGTCAGATCCCCTTCCAAAGGTGGGAGGATTTCCCTTAAGGAAACTGGTTCTCACCCTATCCCAAGCTGAGATGGGTGTACCCTGCTGCTGAGCCTCTAAAGTCACCCATCTCTGTCTCCCCATCTCTAGACCGGCGGTCGTGGCCTCACGAATGATAGCCGCTAACTCCTCGGCCTCCAAAGTAATCTGACGCCGCCTCTCCTGAGCCGCGAGACCAGAACCGGAATCCTCTCTCCTATTCCCAGCTCTCCTTGTGTTCGCCATCTGAAAAGATAGGAACAAAACAACATCAGACTTATAATGAGTAAGAGTACAAATCATCAAAACGAAATCAAAGATAAGCAACGTGGAAGCTAAAATGGACTCATAACCTACGAGACATAAGACCATGCTCTGATACCATCCGTCACACCACGTAAAATCCGACAGACGGGGTGGCCAGCCACCGCCGCCGAACTATGTCAGGTGTGATCTAAATAAATATCATTCTTAGCATGAGACAGATATGAGACATAAATAAGTAAGTCCATAAAATTTATAATTGAATCAATCTCAAATGATCATAAACAACTAAGCGATAAAAGATCCATCACTTGCTAACTATGAATAAATACAATATCCAAAAAATGATTAAATAAAATCTTAATAATAAAGATCTGAATAATCTAACAGAAACCCTCTAAACAACTTTGGAACCGAATGGCCCAATAAAACTCCAACGAAGTCTCATAATTAAATACGACTCGAAAGGAAAGTCTAACTAAACTATGATATAAAAATAAATAACTCCAACTGCACCTCCAAATGATAACTCCGATAATCCTCTGCAGCTTCTCCAAGTCTTATCCTGAAAAAGGTTAATAAACGCATGGGTCATAGACAAAGCTCCGAGTAAGAATACACACTACTCCCCTCAAATAGGATCCTTGAACCCAGACAGTAGCATTATACGCAATAAATATCATAATAGAATATTTTAAATTAAATGGGATAATTAAATGCGATAAATATAAATTACTAACTACCCATAGAGATCCCCATTTATAAAGGCACACCAATATGAATTTAAATTCCCAATTCCGACTATGTTAATTCAATTAAATTTAACCAATTTATTTTTTATTGTTCTCACTTTTTATTAAAGTGTCACACTTCCCCTTGTCAATCGCCCTCTGACCCGTTTAAACTGTCGGTCCCGACACATGATAAGGTTCCACACACGACACAACATAAATTTCCCTTTGGCCCTTTTAAACTGTCGGCCCTGACACATTATGTCGCCACAAATTTTAATACTCGTTTTTATCTTAGGCATTAATTCTCACTTTCTCAATTTATAATCACCCCACCCTTTTAATCGATGTGAGATCCTCAAAATACCCCTTAGTCTCATAACTAAGGGTACCCAAGTTATTATTACGTCTTACCCTTTGTATAGAAAAAATTTCTAACCTAAACTTCGACCTAGTCTCATGCCTACGCTAGCGTAACGATGAAAAAGTACCGAAAATCAGTCGACCCCCAAGATGATAAAAACGCGATAATCTACCTTCATGTGTAAATCATCAAAAGGCCTACCCACTAGTCCCATAACTAGGAGGCATACTAGAATATAGGGATATCAAAAATTACACAACAACTCGTCGTCGCAAAGTAAATATAATAATACCAACAATGCATACAAACGAGCATAATTAATCAACGTATAAAACTTACGCATGATAGTCTAATTTAATTAAATATTAATTTAATTATCACCTCGTCATAAACATCCAATTAATCTCATTTAATTATTTAAATTAAATATACCGCTATTTCATCATTTAAAACATCAAAATTCTAATTTCATTGTTTGAACAAAAATTACATGAGTTATACTCCCCTAAATCTATTTATTTCAAAACTAGGGTTTTTTTACATGCAACCTACATCAATAAAATCCAAAATCACTCATGAATCCTACATATCCAAAGGGTTATGAATATTATTCAAATTAAAAGGTTTTATAAAAACAGCCCCATAGTTAGTGTCTACTTTTTCTAATTAAGTTACTAATTATTTTTTAAAAAAACATGTAATTAAGTGTTTAGGTGACACTTAAAATGCATAATACTAAAGAAAAAGAATAGAGTATTCATGCGTGTGAAGATCGTGTTAAAAATCTGATTAGAAATATGGACTCCTCTCGAAAAATTAGCGAAGAAGTATTCTTGAACAAACTTGGTTAAACTCCAATTAAGCCCCCCAAAACTTGTGACAAAAAACTTGATTGTGTAGAAGGTTGATGATTATGAGTGAGAGGAAAAATATTTGGAAGTGTTCTCTCGAGAAAAACTTGAGAAAAAGTGATTATGAGAAGTCCCCCTACGGATTAACAAGGTTTTATAGTGATTAGAAGTCCTAATCCTAAATAACCTCTTATTAAAAAATAACTTGCAGCGCACGATTACTGAAAGGATCGATCGATCGATCCCTGGCGTCGATCGATCGATCGCCCCGAAAACCTGACAGTTTACCTTAAAAATTATAAGGGACAACTATTTAAAAAATTATTATAAAATTCGTTTTAACTCCGATTTTAATTTCGCTTGAAGTTTTATTCTTTTAAAATCACAACCAATATATTTAACCACTAAAAATTATAAAATCCAGTAATTTATTTTTCTCGAATATTCCAATTAATTAATTAAATTAAATAATAAAAATACGGGGTGTTACAATTGGGTCCTATGGGCTTATAGGACGACTAAGAGGATGCCGATATGTGAAATTGCATTTATGCTAGCCTATGAGTATAAAGATTTCATCCCTACTGAACTTGGACTCCCCATCCACAAAGTCCAAACCTATGATCTCGAAGTCAATAAAACGAGAGGATGCTCCATTTATATTTGATTGAGGAGAGATGGGGGGATGCTAAAGTCTGATAATTCACTTATCAACAGAGAGATTCTAGGTTTTATAATAACAGAGTGAAGGCCAGGCCTATAGTCATGGATGACCTAGTGTTGAAAAGTTTTGGCAGAGGCCGAACAAGCTGCATCCTAATTTGCATGGGTCGTACAGTGTAATAGAGGAGGTCACCTCAGGAACTTATTAGTTGGAAAACTTAGAAGGTGAACCCTTTTCTAACCCTTGGAATCTTGATCACCTTAAGAGATATTACTAGTAAAAATTTCTTATTAATTTGTACGACAGTCCTTTATATGGAAGTTTAAGAATTAATGAAAGATATATAAGTGTTGTCTCATATCTTCTCGTGGTTGTTAATTAGTGCATGGTTTGAATTATACTAAACTAAAGAACATCATTTTCATGATGAATTAGTTTTAACTCATTTCGGTGATATGAGAGTTCAAGGAGAGGCTAATCTCCTCCGCGTCCTCTCAATAACACTGAGAGGGGAAATAATGTGGTAATATCATTTATTTAGTGACAAACAAAAAATTGAAAATAATTTGATTATGGTTATTTGAACATCATTATGTGGTAAATAATTGATGGTCAAAACTCTCTTGGAGATACGAGAGTGCATGCAGAGACAAGTCTCATTCATACACTTTAAGAAATGACGAGAGGGGACATGTGTGGTAACACCATTCATTTGGTGACAAATAAAAAATAAAAAATTTATGATTATTTAAACATTATTATGCGGTGAATAATTAATGGTCAAAAATATCTCAGAGATACAAGAGTGCATGAAGAGACAAGTCTCGTACATACACTCTCAAAAACGATGAGAGGGTACCTGTGTGGTAACACCATTCATTTGGTGACAAACAAAAAATTTAAAATCATTAGATTATGGTTGCTTAAAACATCATTATGGGTGAACTGATGGTCAAAACTCTCTTAAAGATTCGAGAGTGCATGAAGAGACGAGTCTTGACCATACACTCTCAATAATAACGAGAGGGGACGTATGTACAAGACACTACTTAAGTTGTGGAACAAAGTTTTTTTTTTTATAATTAAAGTTCTGGAACAAAGTTAATAATTATCTTGTTGGTTAATTAGACACCAACCTATTAAAAGGGTACTCACAAGCATTATACATAAAACACCAATTAAAGGTGACAAGTTATAGTGGTGCAGACACTACACTTGAAAAAAATGATCAAAAAGATATATATTGCATATCAGATAAAAATGACCGTCAACATCAACATTTACAACATTGTTAAGGATACAGACATATTCAAATCAGTGAAGAGACAAGAATCTCAAAAGATAATGTTTACAAGTGGAAAGGGCATAAGTCCATAGACGACTACCCAATAAAAAAGGGAAAATGTTTGAACAAATATCTCATGCTTGTCTGTCGGTATAATCAGAGATGACATTTTCGGCTACAAGCTGAGCTTGAACCTCGTCTTCAATGTTCGCCCCTTTTATTATCTCGGTCCCTACTTATACTTTTGTCTTCATGGCCGTATCTTCAAGGGTGAGACCCTTAACCTTAACCTCATTCAATTCACTGATTACCGTCAAGTTCGAGAAATCGAAGGCCTGTAATTCCTTCGTTGGGTATGAGACCTCAGGAAATTTCACAATCACCCATTAGAGGGAGGTCATAAATCCCCTTTCCAGGTTGTGAAGATCGTACCCAACAAACTCTTCAATGGGCTTGAAATCTTACACGACCTTGTTCTTGGTTCTCCTCAGCTCATCATTGTGTTTTAACTTCAAATCATCCATCTTAGACTCATGCTTTTTCCTATGAGTCTCCAAGTCATCTTGACTCTTCTTCTCAATTTCCTCCACCTTCTGATTGTGGCTGAGATCTTTCTCCTTCAATGTCTTCCTCAAGTTTTCCTCGACCTTCATTGGGCCAACTGATGTAAAGAGAAAAAAACTGCAAGACAAGTAAGTAAAAAGTTTGTATGAGATGAGATAGAACTTATAAAAGAAAGCAATAAACTTAAAGTTAATTACCAGGACGGTCCTATGGAGGCCAAAGTTAGATAAATAAGCCGGATCCAGTGATTATAAGAACCTATGATTAGACTCAGGTAGCCATGAGCCGACAGCAGTCCTTACCCTCATCTGATCCCTAATGATAAAATTTGAACTGATCGACAGTAGTAACATCATATTTTCCAGGACAGAGTTAGAGGATATCAGGATAGCCCTATCGTTGGCTTCCCTGGGAGCTCGAACCTCCTCGTCTTCTTTTGTTGAGTAGGGATGTGTGAAAGGCCCTCAGTTAACTTCTTCCTCTTCTTACTCTGGTCGACCTGACTGGGGCCGCTAGTGGTAGTCTTTTTTCAGGGGTTGCCCCCCTTGGTCATTTTTCTCAAAAGGTTTCCAAGTGATGGAGTGTTTATATTCCAAAGTTGATCAGAGATGTTAGATAAATGACCTGCAAATGAAGGAACCTAGGTTAGTACAAGAAGGATACAAGTATGACAAAGTATAGTCGACACTAAACTTGGAGAATTTTTTTAAAACTTACATAATTCGGCCAGGGGGTCAACCCTATACCCATCTTATCCAAAAAGGCCTTAGGAAAAAGTTTTTTAAACTCCACCAAGACCTTTTTTTTTACCCTAACACCGAAAATGGTTAATTTTACCTCCGTCATCAATGCTTAGATAAGGTCAAGCCTAGCCGACATGGAAGCTTTTCACCACTTTTGAGTAACTCTTGGCTTGGAGGCATTAGAGGGTACATTGGCATTAAACTGCCAAGCTCTCGACACAAAGAAGTATTAGGGCCTTTAATGGTCGTTAGAGGTCGGATTGACAATCAAGACATTCGTTATTAGTTTCTTAGCTACGAGATACTAGTAGTCAGGTTGAGTTTTGGTGGAAGAGACGTTGTAGCAGGATCCCAAACTGCACACATAGAAGTCGGTGCCATATATCAAATGCCATAGTTGAACAAAGTCGATAAGAATCCTCCATGCGTTTAGGGAGAGTTGTGATGGATTCAACCCCAACTTCCAAGAATAGTTATGATATTTGGGTAAGCAGGTAGCCTAAAGTCGACCTTAAAAGTTTATTCATAGACAACTACTTCACCCTTTCTATTACTGAAAGCCCTCTCATCGTCGGTTAGTACTATCATATTTATAGTGAATTTATTCCTCATAAGTGTCTCCATGTCAAAAGATCAATCTCCTTGACAGTGCTCCTGAAGGTCTGGGTATAGGAGGTGTCAAGTGGATCCTTGTCCTCGTCTTCAGAGTCGTCTTTAATATCGACAGCTAGGACCCCACTTGGATACTTTCTAGAGAATTCGACGACAGTGATGGCCGACAAAGGGACAACCATAGGTGGTGGGGGTATGCAACCTCAACTCTTGGCTCGTCCGTGTTAGAGATCTCATGGGTTGTAGTCCTCATAGGAAGATAAGGACTAAGAGCCATGATGCAAGGTGTCAGAGATATTATCGCTACTAATTTATATGAAGCTTGGTTCGGCCAAATGCGAAGGGTAGGTAAATCGCAAAGGTGGACGAACTACGAAAAGTGGGGTTTGACTGATTGGAAGTTTAGGTTTGGCCTCGACTTTACATTTACCCTCAGTATCAGTCTAACGAATCTCCCTAAAGATCATATCTTTCAAGTGTGGGAAGCATCTTTTTGCCTCCTATAAATGGTTGTACATTCAATAACACTTAAGAAGTTTGATTGGGTTTTACTAAAAGATCAAACAAAAAACCTTAAGCATTTTTTAAGAGCTTTTCATCAATAACGGTTCTAGGGGATTGTCGGAAAAGATGATTGAAATGTCACCGAGAAACCAGTCAACGTTAGAAAAGCATCATTAATCCTAAAAGTGACCTAGACTCACTCCCTAACACCTAAAATACGCAACCAAACCATAAAGTAAGCCCTAGAACAACCATAAGTAGGTCACCAGAAAATTCATAGTTTCACTGAAAAACTAAGAATGCAAAACTAGGGTTGAACAAATCTTACACCAAAAAGAAAATAGAAGGTGAATGGTTACCTGAGGAATACAAAGATCTCGAGAGTTGAAGGAAAACTATAACTCTCCTGGAAATGCTGGTTCGAAGAGAGAGAAGCTAGGTTTGAGAAGTTGCAGAAGAAACTCAAGGCACTAATGATTTTGGGAAGAAGAAAGGGAAATATCATTTTTTTGGTATTTAAATGTGGTAATGATTATATGGGTTTTCCCATGTGGGAATAATTAGGGTGAACAGACCTAGGCAGGCTTGCAGCCGCCACAGCTTACTCAGTATGCCAACCTATATGAACTGTGACACGTGTCACACTTAGCTGGCACCTGAGAAATTGAAAAGACTCCTTCAATCTCAACCAAGCTGGTACATATTCTCATTGCAACATATGACACTAGGAGGTCGCATCCTCATCAAGGGGTTAACCGACAGTACCCCTTAGTCTTCCACTCACATTGAAGACTAAGGGCTAGGGGTGATTGATATACATAAGTCTGGTACCGTCCAAGACTAGACTCGACCCAGCTCAGCATAGGCCAACACTGCGTAGGCTCCTCTTCAACAGTCTTGGCCTTCGAGACCTCTTCCTCAACATTTATAATCACGCAGCTAGGATCGCTCTTTAGTCCATCATTCTCTTTCATCTCGACCTTGCCATGTGTTGGCCTCGCACCACACTGACAAGCCGAGACCATGTTGAATGTCTTGAGGAGATCTTCTCAGCCTCATAGTTGCCTACTTCGTTAGACTGTCGTCTTTAGTCTCGGCTCGGTCGAGACCATCAGAGTCAACATTGACATATCATATGACCCACGTGACCTGAGCATCATCATTCCACGTGGACCATACTATTATAACAGATTTTCAACCCAAGTGAGGGAATGTTTTGTCATCATCGATTGTACATGTGCTAGATAAGTGGTGATCTTGTATTGGGTCACTTACCTCATGCACACATGATGCATGCTTGGGAGGCGTATTGTGCACCCCCAAGCCTATATAAGCCTTCTTCTTCATTTATAAGGATTAAATATTAAAAACCCTAGCTGAAACTCTGTGCATACACACAGTAGAGAGAAAAAGCTTGAGAGTTGTATTTTCATGGCCATTAGTGCCTACACTACAAGGAAGATAGCTTTTTGCGACGTATTAAATGCGTCGCCTTTGTTTCTAGTTCATCGCAAATGTCTTGTCGCGACGCACTACATTCGTCGTAATTTTCATCGCAAAAAGCTAGTCGCTACAGTTCTGTTACGATGAAATGTAGCTGCGTCGCAAATGATATTTTGCGACGTGTCAATTCATCGTTATACATATATTAAAATCGTCGCTAAATAATTTCAATCACTTAATTTGGTCTTTTTCGACAAATATATTCGTCGCTATTTGTAATTTATTCATCGCTAAGGATGGTTCTTTTGATGAGATAGCGATGAATATGATTCATCTCACAATATTTTTTGCGATGAAGAGGATTCATCGCACAATACTGGTTTGTTACGACGAATTCATTCGTCGCAAAGGATATTTTGCGACGTGGCAATTCATCGTTACAAATATATGAAAATCGTCGCTAAATCATTTCAATCACTTAATTTGGCCTTCGTCGACAAATATATTCGTCGGTATTTGTAATTTATTCATCGCTAAAGTTGGTTCTTTTGATGAGATAGCGATGAATATGATTCATCGCACAATATTTTCTTTAAACGAATAGAAAATTAAATTACAAATATGATTACGTCAACGTGGAAGATTCTGTATATGTTAAAATTAATTTGATACATAAACGTAGTTAATGGATTTATCATAAAATAACAATAACAAGCAATTCATCTCCATGCCAAATCATGTTAGTAAATGAGAGCATATTAAAAGAGAAAGAAAATATTCAACTCTAATTAATGTAAAATCTTGGTCTACTTGATAACACAAAAGTAAACTAACAAAAACTAAAAGAGGTTCTTTAAGGGAAAAAATTCATAATCTAAGAAGATCCATCCATTGGGCCAATATGAGCCTCCGCCCATGCCTGAAAAGCCATAAACTTCTGAATCATTGCACCATGACTCTCCACAATGTCATTCAAACGAGATACTTCAGATTTTAAAGCCTCATTCTCTGCATTATTATTTTCTTTGTACCGTGATCCAAATGTATCGGGTCGGGGGCCAAAACCAAATCCTATAACATACCCCGACCTCTTTCCAAGGACTTGCTCACAGACTTGTGCCTCTGTCATTTCTGGATTGCTATGGTGCAATTCGACCATTGTATTCTACAAACGAAAAAACGTATTATAGTGAAAGAATAAAGTAATAGGAGACTAATAAATTTACATTTGGTAAAACAATATACACTTGCATTTGAAAGTTAAAATATTTATCAGATTTTAATAAAGATGGATAAAAATCTCACAATATCATAATTTAGTAGACTTTTAGCAAGTTGATCCAAAACTATAATAAGACAAAAAATCTCACACACACATCTATCATAGGTCCCCAACAAACTCTAAACTGGAAGAATAAATTAACATATACAAAGTACGGTATATATTATGGCAAGAGGACAAAAGGAATTCGCAGTTAAACATAGTACTGTTCAAACAAATTTTTTCCCTACTTCCTCATCCATTAAAGTCTTAATTTACCAACAATCAAAATATTTGTCATTTTAGGTATGTTTATAAGCAAATTTATTTTTGGTATCTTCCTATATATTTTCAAAGCTTAGGCTAAATATTAACAATATGTAAATCTAATAAGTAATAGTACCCAATGTTATAAAAAAAAGGAAAAAAATAAGATGGTGCTAGAAATGTTATAGGGAAACTAAAGTCATAAATATTTGAAATAATAAATAAATAAATATACTTACATAGGCAGTTTCAGCCTCTGTGTTGATCCACCCTCTGTCACTGTTGTAATGTGTGTCATGAAAAAGGTCAATACGCCCCTTTGGTGTCTCTTTTATCTGACCATCATCCTGCAATAAAAAATAAGCAAGAAACCCCATATAACAGTTATATAAAAAAATATTATCCAAAAGTTAAAAATATTTTCCATTCATCATAAATATAAAATTATATTTTGGACCCACCACTGATCCAAAGGGTTTGAGTAGTGAATTACGACATTACCTCCTCGTATGCGTGTTGCACAAATGATTTTGATCCACCCAGATGATTAAATCGAACTTTTTTGCGGCTTTCAACACATTTACGCGAACGAGTCTGAAATAGTACAACATATGTCTTTTTAAGACACTTTTAATGGAATAAAAATGGAAAGAAAACTAAATAAAGTATATTTGTCATATACCATAAATTTCGGACTGCTCCAAAGTGTGCATAGAAAATCCCAATCTTCTTTTGACGAAACCTTTCGATGTGGGTGATCTCGCACCTCTTCCAAACTGAACTTCTTGAAATGTTTCTTAAGACGGTAGCGATGATCATTATATCGAGAGGACATTCTATTGAATACATATCTCGAAACAACTTGGCTTGACATGTCTATATCAAACTTTGTCTGCAAAATTGGTATACACAAATATGTTAACATGGACACACAGCCTGAGATAATGAAAAAATGAGATCCATCCTAATTCATCGCACATAGATGACATGAAGGTTTTGACACTACAAAAAGCTCAATATTAATCCCAATAGGGAAGATCAATTCCCACTAAACTCCATTCAGTATATAAAACAACAATATTTGCATCATAACGAAAAGTTGGGATAGTGGTGTCTATCTTAATTCATGGTTTTTTGCATTTATTGTAATAACTACTCAAAATTATCGTTACATGATGAGAATGCAAAACATGTTTAAGACTTGAAGAAGATAATTCATCAACTTCATCCAACGCTTCATCATGAACATAACCATTGAGAAATGCCACTTTAAAATGTGGGTTTTAAAACTTGAATAATTAAGCTATTGTTTAAAATAAAACAAGATTAAATACCGAGGGAACATACCAGCAGCCTATTAACTAATTCATCCCTCTCGTCATCGGTTATCTCAGACCAATTGTCTGCCTGTAGAGGCGCATAATTCCGCACTACAACACCAATCTCAGCAACAAATGCCTTGCGATTAAAACCGGAGGGTCTGCCATGTGCAAAGTCCACACGAATCTTGGTTCTCGTTGCTGCAAATATTTTTTCAGCAGCCAAATTTCGAGCAATTCCACGAACTCTCTTTGGGGCAGTGGTTACTGAAAAAAACACAATACATTACATACGCAAAACGATTGATACAATAAAAAAATACGTGCACACAATAAAAATATTAGGTAGCAATACCATTTTCATCAGTTGACGGTGCCCTAGAGTGATTAATTTCCCTAGAAATGCGTCCTCTCGCTATACCAGGTGCCATGCCAATTTACTGCAACAAAGTTCTAGCAAGTAATATTTGAACACCATGTGTGTATATTTCATCTCGTAATGTGAATTTCAAATAAAACCATCAAAAAGTTATTAACATATGTGTGTATATATTTCATGAACTCAGCAAACCACGTACGCAAAGCACACCTCAAAACTTTCGAAATGCAAATAAAAAAGTGGAAGTTTATCCTTTGCTAAACACATGTGGTTCAATAAACTACCAACAAAATACCAACAAAGTAAAACAGAGATAGCAAAGCATATGCAAAATGGATGCAAACACTATGGGTCTTCTATTAATCACTGTCATCATCGATGCTTGCTTGACTTTCTTGACCATCACTGTAATATTCTTCTAACGTGTCATCTTCATCTCCAATGTCATCATCAAATAAAATATCATCATTGTCAAGCAAAGTAGGTGTCATAATTATCTCATCAGCGCCATCATTTGGTCTAACCAATTGTACTACGTCGAGATTTGCCTCTTGAACAGAACACTGAATATCAGAAGAATCATCCTCTTGGTATGCATCGTCAATTGTACTATCAACATTATCTTCTTTTGGGACATCCCAAATATGTCTGTGTTGCACTTTCTGTACTACTTTCCAATTGGGTCCGAACTTGTAATCATCCAAGTAAAATACTTGAGACACTTGTGTTGCTAGCACAAAAGGATCATTCTCGTACCATGTATTACTTACATTAATAGAAGTAAGGTGATTATCCACTTGTAGTCTCTTCTTCTTTGGATTAGTATCATACCACTCACATTGAAATATAACAGTGTGATACCCCATTATGTAGTTTAAGTCAATAACGTTACATAACCGTCCATAAAAATCGATAACTTCATCTTCATGCTCCCCTGGTACAACTACCCCACTGTTTTGAGTTGTACGACGATCATCACGGTCTTTTGTATGGAATCGTACCCCATTAACAATGCACCCAGTATATGTAATCACACGAACATCAGGACCACATGCTAATGAATAAATTTCATCCGTAGCCTCAGGAGATCCTTTATGACGCAAATTATTTATCTATTATAGATAAAAGGTTAAAGTTATCATCAATCATCAAATTATATAATGGTTAGTTATCAATTATATCATCATAATAAACTGTCAAACTATATGTACTTACGCGACTTTTAAACCACTTTGAAAATTGTTGTGTATGCCTTTGATATAAGTCTTCCGTAGATTCCATCTCTAATAGTGCCATATGTTCGCTACATATTCAAAGTCGAACATTTTTATTTTAGAAAACAACAATGAAAATATAATTAGCTTATGATATAATAACATGATACTTACTCTCTATATGATTTTATCTCAGTGCAGTTGTTTAAGATGTACCAAGAAATCTTGTTTATATCTCCATGTGGTAACATTATGAGCTGTCTTCCACCAAAGGGTCGAACAAGCTGAGAGAAAATAGATAGTGAGCCTTTGTGTTGCTCTGGCAATGCATCATTGTTACGATCTTCTCGATTAAATTTGGTTTCTATCCCGTGAAGGTACATTGAACAAAATGTTAATGTATTATTAAAAATATATATTGAACAAAAGCTTACTGATTTTCGTCCTACATCGTGTTTGGTGAAAAATAAAATTTTGTAATGTATCATATTTTAATTGGGACGCGTTCATGTATTATTAAAAATATATATTTTGTGTATCACGTATTATAACGCGTCGATTTTTATCAAAAAATACTGTTACGTCTATATAAAAAGTCGTTTTCCTTGGAAAACTGTACTTTGTTTTAAAAAAAAATTAAATGTTGTTTTAAAAAAACTGTTGTATAAATTATTTAAACATTAAACTATTGTTATAAAATAAATATTTCCTCGGTAAAAAATGTTTTTTTTTTTTAATTTAGAAGACATTAAACTACTGTTGGCTTTCTGTTTTGTTCGACATGAAATCTCATTTAGAATTATTTGGTAAAAAAATAAAAGACAATTTTTTTATTTTTTAACAAACACGATCCAAAAGTGACACGACACGATATGAAATTTTCTTTTAATTTTTTTAACTATCACAATCTAATTAAAACGTAACACGACACAACATAAAATCTCATTTTTACCTACCACGAACATGACTCAAATAAAAGTGACACGATACGGAATCTTATTTTTTTTTACCAAACACGAACATAATCTAATTAAAATGCAACAAGACACGACATGGCCTAGCACGCAAAACTTTACAAGACTTTATTTCAACACTAGTTTAAAAGGTTTTATTTGGTTCGTGTCGTGTTACGTTTTAATTGTAACGTGTTAGATAAAAAAAAAAAGATTTTATGTCTTGTCGTGTTAGTTTAAAAATATAATTTTGTGTCGAGGCGTATCGTGTTGCTTTTATTTGGGTCATGTCTTGTTAAAAAAAATTATGTATCGTGATGTGTCGTGTCGCATTTTAATGGAATCGTGTTCGAGTTTGATTATAAAATTAAAATTTTGTGTTTTGTCGTGTCCCTTTTATTCGAACCGTGGTTGTGTTAGGTAAAAAAAAAATTCATATCATGTTGTATTGTGTAACCTTGTAATTAAATCGCGTTTGTGTTGGGTAAAAAAAATAGTGAATACTGTTTTTTGATAAAAGACAAAAACAATTTTTTGACAAAAAAAAAACTGTTTTTTTTATAAGAAACTGTTTTAAAAACTAAAAAAAAAATTATAATGGCTTTAGCAATTTTTTAATTGCTTAAAATATATTTTAATAGTTTTTCCTAGTTTTTATTTTTAGAAAATAGTTAAAAAAGTATTTTTAATTGTAGTACAATTTTTTGAAGTCACATACATTGTTTATTAATATGAAATTATAATAAAAAAATAAATATCAAGATGGCTATTTTATTGAAAAACATCTTTTTATAACGGACATGCATTTTGACATATTTTACTTATTTGAATTTGTAATATTCCGACATTTTAATAGATGTCGAATAGAAATTTTCCATTTTTTATTTTTTTCATTTTTATTTTTTGGATGGAAAGTTAACATAATGAGGGTGTATTACAAATTTTTTTAAAAATGGGGGTACAATGAAAATAAGGTGAATTAAACATTAAATATTATAATTTTAATTTATTTTAAAATAAATAAATAATTTTTCTAAGAACTAAATAAAAGTTATCTAATTTTTTTTTATTAGAACTATCATTTAAAATTAAAGATGAGTAGGCACCAATTTTAATTATCATTTATTTTAAACTATTATTTATTAAACCATTATTTATTTTAAACTATTATTTAAAATTAAAGATGTGTTTGATTTTTACTAAAGTGAGAGCACAATGCTCATTTATCTACTATAGGTTGACTAACTTAAAGATACCATTGTAAAGTACAGGTTGGCTAACTTTGCTTAGTAGTAGATATAAACATAGCAGCTGTCTTACATACAATACAATATATAAACCGACAGACCCAAAAGATTAATATATAATCTGTAATATATATATATATATATATATATATATATATATATATATATATATATATATATATATATATATATATATATATATATATATCTTATATCTGTATAATATCTGTATAATTATATATCTGATATCTGATATCTGTATAATTATAATTATATATATCTGATATCTGTATCTGTATAATTATATATCTGATATCTGTATAATCTGATATCTGTATAATATCTGTATAATTATATATCTGATATCTGATATCTGTATAATTATAATTATATATATCTGATATCTGTATCTGTATAATTATATATCTGATATCTGATATCTGTATAATTATATATATATATATATATATATATATATATATCTGTAATATATAATTATAATTATATATATATCTGATATCTGTATAATTATATATATATATATATATCTGTAATATATAATTATATATATCTGATATCTGTATAATTATATATATATATATATATATATATATATATATCTGTAATATATAATCTTATATATATCTGTAATATATATATATATATATACACTGTTATCTATATATCTATATTACTGTTATCTCAAGCATTATATGAGCTTCAACATTTGCTCTAGCACTACGAGGGTCTGATCTAAAAGATGACACACATCATGATCCATAGTTATCTTGCAAACACTTTCTATCAAACTAACATCTTTCACATTAACAGAGGAACACGAAAGATGAAATACCTGATGAGAACCCGTTGAGAGAGATGGAGAAGCTGTCGAGAGAGATGGAGAGAGGCGGGTGAGAGGGCAACAAAGATGGAGAGAGGAGGGTGAGAAGGGAAGAGTTGTGTGAGAAGGGAGAGACGTGGGTATCAACCCAGTCCACTTCGGTTCAGCATCTCCTCCATTCTCGGCAGCATCTCCTCCATTCTCGGCAATGACAGCAGCAACTGCATTTGAATTTCAGACTCAAAGACCTGCTCTCTCTATTGTTGACTTGTTCAATAACGACTCAGTGTGTAATTATATATACCCACTTGGGTTTGTTAATGAAATACAATAAGGAATATATATTCTCTTCATCAGTTCTTATATTATTTATTCTCTATTTATCAGTGGGGGGTTTGGAATAGGGGAGAGCCGTGAGGTGAGGGGAGTGGATTTATTAAAATTAAAAACTTAATTAATTTTTTTAAACTCATATGGGTCTTTTGCGATGAAATAATTAATAATTTTGATTTTTTTTACGAGGAAAAATTCAATTCATCGTAATAAGTCAAATAAAATGTGGGAAAGTAGGCGACAATTTTTGGTACCAAATATTTTGCGATGAATTTATAATTTCCTCGCAATAGGTATTATTTTTGCGATTTATTTAATTCATCGTAAATGATTAAATTCTTTCTCATAACTATTGCGACGAAGATAATAATTTCTCGTAAAAACACATTTATCACGAGAAATAAAATACGTCGCAAAAACAATTAGTCGCTAAATGTCCTTTTTCTTGTAGTGCTAATTGATATACATCACATAACTGCACAATGGAATTGGCCTAATTGGGTGAACTACTTATATTCCGTGTCTTCTTCATTCTCTCATTCCCTTCTTGTTACATACTTTCCTGCACATATATTACTCAATTGTTAACTAAGCTAGAGCTTGAACTGCATATAAATTTAAGTAGTGATTCACAGCATCGTCATAGATGAATGAAGTTCAATATTAGGGGATTTAAGTGGCTTAGCTTATTTATCTTGGGCCTCTAAAAGTAAAAGTAGTTTTAAAAAATAGATGGGTAATAAATTTAGAAAGAGACGTGTTGTGGGTGTTAAAATTTTGTAGGTATTAGTCATATAAATAATCATATTGAGGATACTGTATGCAGCAAAAATGTTCGAATAGCTTTTTCTCGAAATCGACTTTACAAAAATTAAGAAATAAACTCTGTCCCTATTTTCAAACATGGGTCCCCAAACAACCACCTTTCTTTGAACTTGATAACAGCTTAAATGTGTTTAAAAGACCATAGTGACCCTAAGTAAATGTTTGTCCACCTACTCGAACTATGTTAAGACGTTACATTACTTGACTTGGCTATGAACCTGTTTTTCAAAAGGAAGAAATTGAATTGAAAGTTCCCAGTTTTATTAAGCTCACGAAAATTGACTGGTTCCAATAGCGAGAAGACTATAAATTGGAGTAAAATGGTTGAGGAAGCTTAAGCCATTTCGGATTCAAATTGGAGTAAAATGGGTAACAAGGTCTCCCTTATCCTTAGCATCATTTTGCTAGTAACCATCCTCTTTGGTCTCTTCACCCCATCCTTAGCACATGATTTCAAAGCTCGTGAGTGTAATTTTACTTAATGCTTGATCATAAATTTACCTGTTACAGTTTTTATGTTAATTTTGGCTTCCTATGTATCTCTATATACTACTTGACAGCCGATGATCATTGTAGGTAGTTTGCTTCAAAAAGGTGGCAATGGCGAGGTTATAGTTCCACCGCCGGGACCAGTTGTCGGGAGGCCTTCGGGCCCTGCTTCAGGTTCGAAGTAGCCCCCAAAGATCTCCCTGTTTCCTTTCCTCGTTTTCAAGCTTTGATTTGCTGTTCATTGAAATCGTGTAATAAACATTTTGGTCTGATACTTCATATGACCAAGAATAGATACTATTAAAACTGATGTCTGTTGCATTTTTTTTGGTTCTAGAAAAAATAGCATGCTGTATTGGAATCAGTGCGATGTATAAAAAATTATGGAGATCAAATTAACTTTTAGGGTTTCGAATTACCGGATCAATTAAAAATTGGAACATAATATAAATTATACAAACACAATCAACACACTTTTTGATAGGGGTGGCAATTCGTGTGCGTCGTATCGTGTTCGGGTCGTGTCATGTCGGGTTCGTGTTAAGTATTAGTCAATCCTACCCGGCGCATTTAACTAATCGTGTCCGATGAGTAACACTAACCCGACATATTTATTATCGTATCGTGTTCGGGTTGACCCGCATAACCCATTAAATAAAATATAAAATATTTTTTTTCTTCTCTCTTAATCAATCATACCACTCGTAGGGCTACAATAACTTAAATTTAATTAATTTCAAGTTCTTGCAATACCTAAATAATTTATCATCCAATTCTCCATGAATTTTATAGAATATCTATCAAGATATATAAATTATCTAATATATTCTCCATAAAATACGAGTAAAACGGGTCTATTCGTGTCATTTTCGTATTACACGTGTTTGACACTAACCCAACCCATTTATTATTCGTGTTGGCGGGTCGTGTCATATTCGGGTTCGTGTCAAGAAATCATCAACCCTAACCCGCTAAATTCGTGTCGAGTTCGTGTCGGGTTATCGTGTAAAAAATTGTCACCCCTACTTTCGATTGTGGTGTGCGTGTTGGTGAGATAGTTAATCAGAAAACCCGGAATTGCTTTGGGCCAATTGTATTTACATGTCTTCGATCTATTTATTATATAATATTTGGGGCTAATTCAATTGGACCCCACACGTCCGGAAAAAGAGTGTCGCAGTCATATACAAGCATAATAGATTCCAAGCATCGGTTGGCAAAGTAGGGGGTCATCTAGTGCTTCCGATTAATCGGGGATTCCTGCAATAAAAAAAAAATTATGTGTAAAAAAATATATAAGAAAAATTAGTTATGACAAAAAAAATTAGTTGTGAAAAAAAAAATTAGAGTTGACACTTAAAAAGCACCCTAAAAAAATAAAACTTGTTCCATTCAAAATAATTTAAAAAATAAAAGGCCGAAAACAAAAAGAGTAGAAACTCATTTATAAGTCCAATTAAATAAGTTCAAACTCACACACTAAACTCATTCAGCATAATATCAAACTCAATCCACTCACTTATCTACCTATTTTTTAACCCTAAGTCTCTCTTTCTTTTCTTCTCATTCATTTCATCCACTTTCTTCTATTCTTTTCTCTCTCACACTACTACCAGCAAAGCAAGACTCCACCCCTTCCTCCCCCCCCCCCCCCCCCAATTAGGGATGGTAACGGGGCGGATTTGGCAAAATCCTAACCCACCCCATTTAATAAACGGATCGGGTTGGTTTTATTATAAATTAACTTCTAACCCGCCTCATCTAATAAATGTGACAAGTCGGGGAACCTACGGGTTGGATTAATTTTAAAAATAGTAAAATTAAAATTATTACATTATAGTCTTAGGAGTCAATAATGGTTCGTATTTCAATATGTGAGACAATCCCTAATTGTCAATCCATGTTTCCACATAGATCTTTTACAAAATTAATATTTAAATAAAGGGTTTTTTTAGTGTGTGTGTGTGTGTGTGTGTGGTTTAATTATAATTAACGTACATATAAAGGGTAATTATGTAGGCATAAGTTAAACGGATCATGGTGGGGCAGGGTGGGTGGGTGGGGGGGAGGAGGTTTTATTTAACTCGAATCCCCCCTCCCCCCCCCCCCCCCCCAAACACACAAACATAAAAACAAGGGTTAAAAAATCTAGGGTTTTAATTTCTTCACTTTGAGAAAGCTAGGGCTTTTTTGGGGGGACATAATCAACCATTTGGAGATTGGTTGGAGCTTATGTGTGTAAGTATATATTCATTTCCTTTGTTATATTTTTGTTACTATGTAAATTTTTGTTACTAATATTTATATTGGATCTTTTTTGTAGATTTAAATTTGTTATTTAGGCATTTACAAATTATAATTTGGGGTTGCTCTCGAATTGGTTACAAATCAAGTTTTATTGTTCTTCTTTAGCACTTTTCTTCAATATATAATTTTGTTGCGATATGGATGGAAATCAATTGTTTTGTGAATTAAAAATTATAAAGACTTTTTTACCGTAAGAAACTAAAAAATCAACTGAGGTGTTAGAATATATTAAAAGAATGGATTGTATTTTTTTAAACTCTTGGATTACCTATAGAATAATTTTGATAATACCCATTACGGTTACCTCAGCCGAAAGAAGTTTTTCAAAGTTAAAATTAATAAAATTTTACCTTCGTTCTACCATGTCACAAAAAAGATTAAATGGATTAGCCATGTTTTGAAGATTATTTAACTACAATTAAATTTGATGATTTAATTAATAGTTTTGCATCTAAAAAATGTGAGAAGAACACATTTTCTTTACTTTGATTTTTTTTATATAAAGGGACCCCAATTGATTGTTCGCCTAAGGCCCCTAAAACTTCAGAGTCGACCCTGCATTTCCCTAATTTGTACATGTCGATGATGCTTGTAGTGTAACACTTTTTACTGGGAAGACGTGACATTCCTCGAGTTACATTGAAATTTGTTTTCACACATGGAGTTTTTTTTTTATCTTTTTATGTATGTTTGTATACTAACTGCTTCATCCCAATGGAGATACCAAATATAAGAGATACATTCCTCAGGGTAAATGGGAAAACATCTCCACTATTTTTAAAATTACCATTGCGTCTGCTAATGTCTAAAATTGGATGGATTCCAATTTTATAATCACAGATAAATAATACGAAAACATTTAAATCACACACACTGAACAAGAAGTTTTTAAAGTGGTTCATCTATATATTAGCCTACGTCCACTGTAAGTTGTTATTACTTAGTGATTATAATAGCTTAGTGCGTATGAGATTCAAGTTGTCCCTGGAACTGAGGGATTGTGATACATTTATGGGGGCATAAAACCCTAAAGATGGAACTTTTTCATATGCCAAGTGTTTACATATGTATACACTAAATACGTCTCTTGGGATCCAATGTCTGTTGGCATTCTGGGCCGAGTAACCCTTACAAGTCTAGTTGGTCGGCCTTCTGACGTTGATCGGCATCCCAGCTAGCTAAGTATATTTGAGGTAGACTAAGTAGGATGAGGTGCCACGTTGTACGACATGTATACTTTCTTCATTGTTCCACATGGAAACATAATTTTTACATACAATAGAAGCCTCCAATGCTTTATGTTTGATGCTTGCATGAAAGTATGAAGCATTCAATCCTGGAAGTATCTCGGCATATTTTCATTGTGCCTGGTGATAGAAAGAACTTTTGCGTATATTTGTCGTTGTTGTACAAGCTCCTTCTAATCAAAACCTTAAAATACCTACAAAATATAACAATCTAAAGTGTAGAGGTAAGTAAGGGTATCAATCAACTTCCTAGGGAGTAAGCTAGAGATAAATTCAATTGTAATTCACTTTTTATTTTTTTTTTGTGCTTTTTCACTTTTCTAATTTTTTTAGCTTTTTCAATATTAAAACAATAGGGTGAGGTGAGGTTTTAAACTAAACTAAACTAAGATGAAAATAACTAACTTGAAAGTGACTAAACTGGAAACAAAATCTAACACTAAAATAAAAGATAAAGTGAGGTAAATAATTGTGAGAACAATCAAGGAGTGGGATTACACCACAAATTTTAGCTATTCTAATTAATTAATTTAATTATTTGAATTCTCCCAAATTAATATTAAAATTACAAATCAACTCTCGTTGCAAGTGTAATTATAACAGTAATCTTTTAGAAAATTAAGTTTAACACCCCACAACTGTAGAAAAATAGATCTACACTCCTTTTAATTAATCACCCGCTAGGATCGATCGATTAAAATTCATGTAAATCTTAGAAAATAATTTTAGAGTTGAAATTGAAGTTATAATACCCCACTTAAGAAATCCCTATCTCTAGTTCGAATCTAAAATGGGTATTATCACTAGAATTTCGATTTTCTCTCGAAAATCATTTACCCTCTCTCGAGGTGTAAATCTAAGGGTGAGGGATCAAAATTAATGTTTAAAGGAAAATTTCAAGTAATCAAACTAATTAAACTAAAATAACATCAAATAAGGGTTTTACCCCACCCCTTGAAAGGGGATTTATCCTAACATGGTATCAAACATAATAAACAAATATACAATAGGCATTTAATATAATAAAATAGTAGAGAAAGAGAACAAATCTTCAACAAGTCTCCTTGAAATTGACAATTTGAACTCTATCCTTGAAATTGAAGCATACAACCCTCCAAGTGAGTGATCAACAAAGATATAAATGAAAAATTTACTCAACTTGAATCTCACACAATTATCACTCACAAATATCTAAAAAATGAAAAAAAATCCATTTACAAATATTTCTACCTAATTTATTCTAACCCAACTCTCTACTTTTCTCTAGAATTTTCTCTCTCTATTTGATGATAAGTCTCCTCTAATGGTGTCTTGAGTCTTCTTTTATAGTAGATGCATGGCACACATGAGGCTAATGGGTATTTTGGGTAGACAAAGTGTAAGAGGGTGTGTAAGGTATTTGGTGAGGGTTTATTTAGGAATTTAATGAAGGGTGCATGTGGTTTCAGTGTGAGGTCATGATAGTGGGAGAATGAGCGTATAAAATCTGATTTGGTATAAGGGTTATTTTTGGGCGCCGACCGGTGGTTCGATTTTGTCTCGGGTTTAGGCGGGTATATTTCGGGTTGGATGGTGGTTTAGGCAAGAGGCCATGGTGGTTTAAGGACGAGTTGATAATGGAGGAAGAGAGAAGGTGGTTGGAGGTTGAAGATGGGTTTAGGGGTGATAAGGTGTGTGTGAGTGTATGGTATTGAGTGTGGGTGAGGGAGTGTTTAGGTGTAGGGATGTTTGTGTGTGTGAGTTAGTGTGTTTAATTTGGCCCTTTGAAAAAATAAAAATAAAAATAACTAAAATTCTAAAAAAAATAAAATCAATAAAAACTAAAATTAAAATAAAATAAAACTTCTAATCTATAAAGTAAAACTAAAATAAAAGAAATAAAACTAAAAACCTAATAAAAATGTAAAAACTAAAGATCTAAAAAAAAGTACTGTAAAACTAAAAATAAACTCCTAAAAATTAATAAGATAAAATAAAATAAAAACTAAAACTAAAAACTAATAAAAATGAAAATAAAATAAAATTATACTAATAAAATAAAATAAAACCTAGAGAATACTAAATAAATCTAAAATAAATTCTAAAAATAAAAATGACTCAAACTAAAAATCTAGAAAATAATAAAAAGAGACAAATTAGACACACACGGGGTTCGGGGTAGGTTTAGGTTAGGTCTAGGGTAAGTTAGGGTTACGGGATAAGGTAATTAACTGCAAATTGCTTGGAAATATATCTTTTGACACCGCAACTGCAATAAAGCCTGCATAAATAACATTTAAGCGGATAAGACACAAATTTCCGAGAATTAGCAACTAAAATACATCTATTCGGGGTATAAATTGTACAGTTTTGGGTGCTTATCACACCACCCCCAAACAAAGCATTGTTGGTCCTCGAGCAATAAGATAGAGAGAAAGAGAAAGATAAGTAACCAAAAGTGTATCACTTTCATAGGCACTTGCGACTGCACTTAGCATGCGCAATAAACCTTTAAACCTATAGGTTGCCCTACAAGATGAGTTGTGTCTCGTGAGGGTTTGCAGGGAATATACCCACAAAATTCTTTATTTGCAAAATGATTTATTGAAAGGCAGTCAATCTCTTATTAGACGTAGAATAATCGCACAATCCATCACACGGTAAATGTTTTCAGAAATACAAGCTAGAGTGTGTAAAAATTTTAGCTAAGTAAATACTCAAGGCACATCCTTCCTACAACTCAACGCGTGTAGTGTGAATCAGTCAAAACGGGTCAAGTATCATAAGAGTAATTCCTAGATCGCCCTTTCGGAATCAACGCTTCAACTTCAAATCTCACGGATATCTCTCTCTGAAACGAACTCTCGAGATTTGGGTCAGTGTATCGCTCTTGTGTGTGAGGAGGTGAGTAAATGTAAGCAAGTTCAAACGTCTCACACACATATAAGAAAGAACGAACAATTTGAAAGAAAAGTGATGTCATGAAAGAATGCTAATCACTATATCGAGAACGTCAAGTTATTCACCACGTTGATTATCATTTGCCCGAACACCTAGGGGAATATATGGATGATAATGGGTGAGGGGAAAATGAAATGAGAAAGATGGGATATGAGGTAGGATGGTGATATATGGATGAATATGGATGGAGAATGCAATGGGAAATGGATGGATATACGATAGAAGAGTGTATACACTTTAGGCTCAATATGTCTTTATTTTACAACTAACTACTAACTACAAACTCTCTTTCTTTTCTTTTCTTTTTTTTTTTTGATTTTTCTTTTCTTTTTCTCTATTTTTTTTCTTTCTATTTTTGCTATTTTTTTCCTCTTTTTTTTTTCTTTTTGTTTTTCTCTCTCTTTTCAAACTAACAATGAAGACATTTAACATTTGAAATAAACACCCTTTTCTTCAAAATGATGGTGGATGATATATGGATGGTGTGGGGAATGATGTGAATATGAAATAATATGGAAATGTAATGGGTGGGTGAATGGAAATGTGATATGGAAAAGCATGGGAGTGTGGTGAGTGAAGTGTATGGGAGAAAATCTAGTGATCCGGACAAATTTCAAGACACGCATTTCTTACAACTCGAAAAAGATATCATTCTCAGTGATCAAGCCAAAATTTTATGAAAGATAGTGAGATCATACAACAATTTAAAGTGCAGACCCAAAGAAATTGAATCAACTTGTGACTCGGAGATTGCGTAAAACACTCTGAAAAGGGTGAACGACACGAATCTCACGGGCTAAAGTCTCTACTAGTTATCCTTAAGGTTCTATTTAGAATTGTAGTACTCCTCAACTCTAAACATAATGACGTGATAAGTGCGCAAATTTTTATTGAGTCTAGAAATTCATGGTGCAACATGCCTTTTTATGTATTACATAAGCTATTTAGAAAAAAAAAAGTATTCTCTAGCTTGATTCCTAGACTTTGAAAGATTGACGATTGAAAATTCACATCAATGAGTGAGATGAAAGAAACTGCATGAAATTTTAAAAATCAGGTTCAAAAATCCTAATTTTTCAAAAGAGGCACGATTTTGATAAAATTCCCTACCCCCAAACAAAAAGGAACATCGTCCTCGATGTTAGGTAAAATGATTTTTAAAATTGAGAGCATAAGGGAGGAAAGAGATTACCAGAATGAACCGCTAATGAAGTGGACAGATATCGCCAATAATAAACCTGAATAAATGATAAGAGAAAGAAAAATATACAATTCTATAACATGGAGAGCATAGGGTTATGTAAAACACTACCCCCAAATAGGATGAGACTAGTACAAGAAACGCGGGCTGCCTCCCGGTAGCACTAAGTTTAATGTCTTCAGCCAGACTGAAGGAATATCACCCTAAGGATAAGATCTATGAAAGTGCGGGGTGGCAGAAAAATTGGGTGATGAGAATCACCCCCAAACAAGACTGAAGTGTCAGTCTTGTTGGATCAGGGCTAATAATGGTCAATGCACTTGTATAGTAAAATGCATCACGCGATGCAAAGCATCGGTAGACCATAGGGGGGTGGGGATTAAGTTAAGGGTGAGGGTAAGAAAGGCATGGGTGATAAAGCATCGATCACGGGCCTTATTGAGCATAAAGGTGAGAGCAACTAGGGCCCTATAAGCATGGTGCTCTAGTTGGTGAGGAATGCTAAATGGTGTGGAAATAGTGATGGGGTGAGGCTCATAGAAATTACACGACTGTTCTATGAATGGACGATGATAATGGTCGCGCCGTGACACGCCAGGGAGCTATCGATGGGAAAAATCAACACCACAAGGAAGTGGTGTGCATGGAGGAACAAGCTCGATGTCCCGGAAGTGGAGAGTAACACCACAAATACTCTCATGGGTGGGCGATGGTTTCAGGTGAGGATCTAAAAATGTATATGGAAACTTGAAATGTGTAAAATAAAGATCCAAACCCGGTGGTGGGGTGGAAGGAACAATGGGTGGGTTGGGTGGGATAAACGGTGGAGCGGGTGGGATAAATGGTGGAGGAAGATGATCCAACTCAAGCGTGGGAGACACACACTCATTGGGAGGAGTAAAGGAATACTCACAAGGTAGTGTGGTTTCTAAAGATGGAGTTGTCAACTTCTCCATAAGAGTAGCATCCGTGAATGTGGTGGGTGGGTAAGACAAGGCACCAAGATCTAAGATAGAGGAATCACTAGAAATATCGGGCTCAAAGGGAGACATTCATGGAGGAATATGATCTAAATCCGAATAGTTAGGAACTATCACGGATTCTATCTCTGGAAAATGGTGAACACTCGTAGCCGGAGCTAACCTAGGATAAATTGGTTCCTCGGGAACACAAGGATGAAGCTCGATAGGTGTAGACTCGGGCATATTTTTGGATATGATGGGAGAGGTAAGGTGAATGGGAATAGGAACCTCAAAGTGGGGTTCGTATGGACATGGTGGGATTTGATCAGTCTCACTAATGGAAGGTAAGCCAACACAATTGTCGACTTGGGACCCGGACCATGGAATGGTCTAAACTTCGAGATTCTCGGGGTGGTAGGGTTGGTCACACTCAGAATCCGTGTCATAAGAGGACAACATCATCATCACACTCGATTGTAATGATGGGTGGATCCATGGGAATGTCCGACTCTCTCGCACACTCCAATTCATTTAACCTTTGTTCAAGCCTTTGGAGAGCTTGAGTTTGAATTGCTTGCTCTTGCTGAAGTATGAACGTTTACAGGAGGGTTTCGAGAGCGGATGTGGATGAAGGTGTTGGTGGAATGATGGGTGGTGGTGGTGGTTGAGGTGGAAACAACTCGCTATAATCGGGACTATATGCATAATACTCATATGAAGTGGGTGGAGTGGGGCGAAGTTAATCATACACGAAAGGATCGCTTTCGTGATGGACAAATGGTTGATACTCATGGGGTGCATAGTGAGGAAACTGATCGTGAACGGGTGCACAAGGTTGCCATGATAACTATGGGAACGTGTGAGGATCCACAACATCGGGTTGGGAATCGTATTGCATGGAAGGGTGATCAGGCCTCCACGAATAGCTCGGGTGCTCACACAACTCGGGATTAGGTATAGCGGGATAGTTAGCCGAGGTGGGTTCCAGAACAGTGTCATATGGATACACATGGTCTGTGGTGGGTTTGTATGGATATGACATGTAAGGGCACTCATGTGACATGTGATCGACATAATAACAGTGGGTGCACAATAAAGGATGAGACACGTCGACACTTGACATCGTGGGTGATGGAATAGGAGGTGCATGCATAGATGGGTCAAGAGTACCAACGGTACTCGTGAGAGAGGTGAAACCACTAAGAATATCATAAAGAGACGGCTCGGGATCACTCTTACACGTGTCACGTGTTAATGGAAAATGATCAAAGTAGTCCCGTAAAGGACGTTCTTCGGCCATGAGGAGAAAAAAAAAATTGGAATTTTTAATTTTTTCAAAAGGAAAGAAAATATTTTTGAATTTTTCAAAAAATGGGAGAAAGAAATTTTTTTGGATTTTTCTATAAAAATAAAGAAAGAAAATATTTTTGGATTTTTCTGAAAAAATAAAGGAAGAAAATATTTTTGGATTTTTCTGAAAAATAAAGGAAGAAAATATTTTTGGATTTTTCTAAAATGAAAGAAAGAAAATATTTTTGGATTTTTTATGAAAATAGAGAAAGAAAATATTTTTGCATTTTTTTTTTTGTTTTTTTGGAAGAAAAGGTGGGGAAAAATATGGACTCTTTGAATTTGCACGAACTCACTAAAATCGACTACCGAAAAATGAATTGGGCACACACACAAGTCAAGAAGAATTCCTAACTAGCACATAGCCAATTTTTATTTGTAAATTTAGTGAAAGGTAGTCAAATTTTAATTAAGTCCGTGGGCGATAAAAAATCACGGAATAATATGAGTGATCGCCTTTGAAAAATTCTCTCCTATTGGGATACCTAGTGAATGGATTTTAATTTTAGTAATGGCTAGGGTAGCACACAATTGGTAAGCGAGTGAGTCGAGTGATGAAATCCCTTCTCGTGAGTGACCGGGTGTAGGTCTTAATTAATTAATTCATCACACCATTCGAAAATAAATGCGAGAATAAAATCAAGTAAGAGAACACAAGAGCACACAAAATAATTGACTCGCTAACAGGAGAGGCGCGAGGGTGTGAGAAATGTACCTCCCACGATTTTTAGGTCGTGGAGTGCCGAAACATTTGAGTCGACCGGGGGGAGATCACGCCAATCTCAGTCGTCCCCGGGAGTCCTATCGACCCAAGATAGAGAGGATTCTAAATCCTTGCCTTTGGACGCCCTCTCTCTACCTTTTCCGGTTTCCCTATCACGCTTGTCTTTGATTATTACAATTTTAAATGGAAAATAAAATAAAGGTGTCTCTATGCACCGCAATACAAGCCAAGAATAGAAATCCTAATACAAGCATTCTAATAATATAAAAATGGTACGAAAAATAATAAAGTGCAAAAAATAAATGAACTACAAGTTGAAATCCGCTCCGAGCTTCACGATCCCAAGAATGGCAACGACGCCATTTGATAACTATTATCTCCCCGACAACGGCGCCATTTGATAGAAAAAACTTTTGCGTATATTTGCCGTTGTTGTACAAGCTCCTTCTAATCAAAACCTGAAAATACCTACAAAATATAACAATCTCATGTGTAGAGGTAAGTAAGGATATCAATCCACTTCCTAGGGAGTAAGGTAGAGACAAATTCAATTGTAATTCACTTTTTATTTTCTTTTTGTGCTTTTTCACTTTTCTAATTTTTTTAGCTTTTTCAATATTAAAATAATAGGGTGAGGTGAGGTTTTAAACTAAACTAAACTAAGATGAAAATAACTAACTAGAAAGTAACTAAAATGAAAACAAAATATAACACTAAAATAAAAGATAAAGTGATGTAAATAATTGTGAGAACAATCAAGGAGTGGGATTACACCACAGATTTTAGCTATTCTAATTAATTAATTTAATTATTTGAATTCTCCAAAATTAATATTAAAATTACAAACCAACTCTCGTTGCAAGTGTAATTACAATAGTAATCTTTTAGAAAATTAAGTTTAACACCCCACAACTGTAGAAAAATAGATCTACACTCCTTTTAATTAATCACCCGCTAGGATCGATCGATTAAAATTCATGTAAATCTTAGAAAATAATTTTAGAGTTGAAATTGAAGTTATAATACCCCACTTAAGAAACCCCTATCTCTAGTTCGAATCTAAAATGGGTATTATCACTAGAATTTCGATTTTCTCTCGAAAATCATTTACCCTCTCTCGAGGTGTAAATCTAAGGGTGAGGGATCAAAATTAACGTTGAAAGAGAAATTTCAAGTAATCAAACTAATTAAACTAAAATAACATCAAATAAGGGTTTTACCCCACCCCTTGAAAGGGGATTTAGCCTAACATGGTATCAAACATAATAAACGAATATTCAACAGGCATTTAATATAATAAAAGAGTAGAGAAAGATAACAAATTTTCAACAAGTCTCCTTGAAATTGGCAATTTGAACTCTATCCTTGAAATTGAAGCATACAACCCTCCAAGTGAGTGATCAACAAAGATATAAATGAAAAATTTACTCAACTTGAATCTCACATAATTATCACTCACAAATATCTAAAAAATAAAAAAAAATCTATTTACAAATATTTCTACCTAATTTATCCTAACCTAACTCTCTACTTTTCTCTAGAATTTTCTCTCTCTATTTGATGATAAGTCTCCTCTAATGGTGTCTTGAGTCTTATTTTATAGTAGATGCATGTCACACATGAGGCTAAGCGGTATTTTGGGTAGACAAAGGTGCAAGAGGGTGTGTAAGGTATTTGGTGAGGGTTTATTTAGGAATTTAATGAAGGGTGCATGTGGTTTGGGTGTGAGGTCATGATAGTGGGAGAATGAGGGTATAAAATTTGATTTGGTATAAGGGTTATTTTTGGGTATTGAGTAAAATAGGTAGTTGCGGGGTATTTGGGTAAAAGGGTTAAAAGGGTTTAAATGATTTAATAAGACATGTGGGGATATTTTGTTGGCTTGGGATTTTAGAAGCAGGTACACGATTTTGGCTTTGGAGAGGTTGGCTTGAAAATGGGTATTTGGTTTTGAAAAAGGAAAATGGGTTAGACATGGGTAATGAAGTGTGGGTTGAATTTGGGGGATCTGATTGGGGGAGGTTACGAAGTGAGTTGGTTTCGGGTTGTGAGCTAGGATCGTGGACGGAGGGTCATCGGGGTTGAGATAGCACCGCCCGAATTGAGGCAGGGGGCTCGTGGGATTGCCGACGGGACCGGAGGAGATCATGGCGGTAGGGGGTGAGGTCAGGCTTAAGGGGATTGGCGCCGGGGCTGGGGCAAGTTGTGGCCGCCGGCAGTGGGGCTTCGAAGAGAGGGAGAGAGGCCGGAGGTGTCACTGCCTGGGTGGTTGGAGCGGGGTTGTGGAGCAGAAAATTGCGCCGAAAAAGCTCCGATAGGGCGTGCGCCGCCGGAGGCTGATAGGGGCTGCTATGGCAGCTGCACCAGCCGGTGGTTCGATTTTGTCTCGGATTCAGGCGGGTATATTTCCGGTTGGATGGTGGTTTAGGCAAGAGGCCATGGTGGTTTAAGGATGGGTTGATAATGGAGGAAGAGAGAAGGTGGTTGGAGGTTGAAGATGGGTTTAGGGGTGATAAGGTGTGTGTGAGTGTATGGTATGGAGTGTGGGTGAGGGAGTGTTTAGGTGTAGGGAAGTTTGTGTGTGTGAGTTAGTGTGTTTAATTTGGACCCTTGAAAAAATAAAAATAAAAATAAAAATAACTAAAATTCTAAAAAAAATAAAATCAATAAAAACTAAAATTAAAATAAAATAAAACTTCTAATCTATAAAGTAAAACTAAAATAAAAGAAATAAAACTAAAAACCTAATAAAAATATAAAAACTAAAGATCTAAAAAAAAATACTATAAAACTAAAAATAAACTCCTAAAAATTAATAAGATAAAATAAAATAAAAACTTAAACTAAAAACTAATAAAAATCAAAATAAAATAAAATTATACTAATAAAATAAAATAAAACCTAGAAAATACTAAATAAATCTAGAATAAATCCTAAAAATAAAAATGACTCAAACTAAAAATCTAAAAAATAATAAAAAGAGACAAATTAGACACACACGGGGTTCGGGGTTAGGTTTAGGCTAGGTCTAGGCTAAGTTGGGGTTACAGGATAAGGTAATTAACTCCATTTTAACTGCAAATTGCTTGGAAATATAGCTTTTGACACCGTAACTGCAATAAAGCCTGCCTAAATAACATTTAAGCACATAAGACCCAAATTTCTGAGAATTAGCAACTAAAATACATCTATTCGGGGTATAAATTGTATAGTTTTGGGTGCTTATCACCTGGTCGGTAACCGACCTCCCACACTTGTCAAATTTTTTCAGTACTGCTTGAAGATGACATTTTCTAAATAATTTAAATTTTAGAAAGTGTCCCAAAGGGCGGATCTGTGTTTTTCGATTTTTAAAACAGGTCGTTGTAAGAACATCAATCGTTAGTACATTTAATCATTACTTTTGCTATTTTTGAGGCAGGCTATAAAAGACGGGAGGCTTTATGTGATTATTTATCACCTTTCGTCCTTTTCTTCTATAGTTCTTTCTGAATCCTTAATTCTTTGTAAGAATTCTTTCTTTTTCTCTGTTTTTCTTCATTTTCTCTCTTTCTGAGCCATGGTTCACATAGTTGATGATGATTCTCTAAAAGAATTTAAGGAAGAAAGAAAAATCCCGTCTGGGGTTGATTTAGAAATACCCCAAGGTCCTATAGATGTATATTCTTTGGTTGAGGGTTATTGAATCTCAACCTTGTTCATAGCTGAGTGTGGTTTCACATTTTCACCAAATCATTTTCTTCTTCATTTTTGCCAATATTTGACATCGTTTCAGCAAGAGTATCCCCCAATATCTGGAGGGTTGCAAATGGTGTGAATAAATTGAATGAAATCTATGAACCCATGTCCTTATTCCAGAGATCATTTTCTACTGTAAATGGGCTATTGCAGGGGAGATAACATATTACTTGAAAACCAGACAAGCCAATAGGTCCTTAGTATTGAATCTTCATGATTCCAATAAGGATTATTGGGATCATGATTTAATAGTTAAGAATTGGCAACATGCTCTAATTGGCACTGGAGTGGCCTACAATGGTCCTAGATGCCCTCAATCTGGGAATGCGATAGGTTGTTATTTCAATTCTTGCCTTTCTTTACTAATTTCTTTTCTGATAAAGAGAGTTATGATATTTGGGTCCAATGGGATTGATGCACCAATAAATGGTCTTTTCATAGTCATAGATAGGGTACACTCTAAGAGGGTGAATCAAATTTTAGAGGACGTGCAGAACTGCATTTTGGAATTCAAAGGGAGTAGGGATCACCATATGCCACTCTTGGAGTTTGTTTAAAATAGTATTAACTAATGAACTATGAGTAGGAACTCTATGAGGTTTTGTATGGACAACCTTGTCATTCTTCGAGTTCTTCACTGACACGGGGTTAGCAGAATACTTTAGTGGATTGTATTTAAGACACCTCATAGAAGGTGGATCTCATTAAAAGAGTATGAAGACTACCCAAAGTGGGATAAAGAGTGACACAAATAAAAGGAAGCATAAGCTTAAGTTTCAGGTTGGGGATCAGGTACTTCTGAAGGTCTCCCCAATGTAAGGAGTTATTATATTTGGGTCAACAGGAAGTTGATGCCCCAATTCATCCTTTTCATGGTGATCGATAGAGTATTATCGGTGGTGTATCGTCTGGCCTGACCTAATCATCTTTAGTGTTCACGTTGTGTCTTACACGTGTTTATGCTGAGGAATTTCTTAAGTGGTGAGTTAACTTATCAACACATAGACATTGATAGGATTGAGTTATAACCACATGCGAGTAATGATGACAAATGTCATTGTATTCTTGATCGGACATAAAAAACTCTGTGATTGAAGATCATCCATTTAGTTTGTGTCCAACGAGGACATCACATCAAGGCTAAGTTTACATGGGATAACGCGAACAATATGCTGGTGAGATATCTTGAGATCTTCGAGTCATCTAAATAATAGTCGAATTTTGAGGAGGAAATTACTTGTTTGAGGTGGAGGAATGTAATACTCCATATTTTTAAATATTTATTTATTCATTATAATTTTCATTGATAATTATAAATTTCCTTACGACGCATGATACGTCATTTAGTATATATATATATATTCAATGCATACGTGGTAATATTAGATAATTATTTTCTATGTTGTGT
Organism: Sambucus nigra; assembly: GCA_949130495.1. NCBI lineage: Eukaryota > Viridiplantae > Streptophyta > Magnoliopsida > Dipsacales > Adoxaceae > Sambucus > Sambucus nigra. Next base: position 251,901,206 of record OX422209.1, read on the forward strand.
GAAGGCATCCTCTATAAATTATCATGAACAAATTAGTTCATTAAGTAAATACTTAAGTGAGTTAATACTATGGGTGTATATGGTATGGAGAGGGATGAGGTGAGAAGGGTTTCCGTATTTAGATGATTCCCTCGGTATATGGTCCCAATGATCATGAAGTACATTCTTATAATACAAATTAATACAATACCAATTAATAATTAAGTTTTATCTTCATTAGCGCCTGCGGACTAATAAATTACTTTGATCAGTTAATTATTTATAAAATAGTTACCTTTTTTCGTTTCTCTCTAAGGACGTTTAAAATGTTTGATATGGTTTAAAATTATGGAATTTATGTTCATTCGATTAGCATATGAGTTGGGTCGAGTTTTAGGCAACCTCGAGCATGTTTTGGGTTGGGTAAAGGCCTTTTTATGACCTATGTTTAATTTCAGGATATGTTTTAAACATAACCTAATTACCTAATCCCAAACATATATAACACAATTAAAAAAATAACCTAGCATAAAAAAAGGGAAAGAGCAAATAGGATTGAAGAATTAGGATTTAGGAGATTTTATTCTTAAAATCAATCCACGTTAATTATATTTTGATTAAAAATATTATTAGTTTTGTGTTAGAATAATAATAATAATATGTTGGAATCTAATTATTAATTTCATGTAATCTAATTTTTCAACATAAAATAACCTAATTTTCTAATTAGATTAATCACATGTTTAAATCCTAGTTTTGCAATGAAGAACTATTCTACTTTTGATATTAATTTATTAGATTGAACCAAGATTTATTGTAACATGGACCTATAAACATTAGATATGAATCTCAATAATGTTAATCTATAAAATCGATCACCTTCTATTAGTTATATTATTGAATTTATATATTAATTTGATGAATCTTGTTTAAATCACCAACTTTGGATTAATTTTATAAATTATGTGATTAAAATATTTAATGAGATATTACTCATCTAAAACATGAAAAAATATGTTGCTACATGTGCTATAATGTTTATTTATGAAGGCGATGGGTTAGTATGATTGTATAGAGACTTTTAGGTTGTTTTAGTCTAGGTATAAGCCCCATTAACGTGCAAAAATGACCTTGAAAGTTAGAAGGGAGAATCGGTTATATGTGGGGGTGAATTGATTCTGTTATAGGGGAGTCCATGGGCGAATCCATTTTATTCAAAAGAGCTACTCAAGGATTTTTGTGGAGTTTTTAGTGATACCTAGCGTAGGATGGATCGTTATTTTTCTTGGCTTATATCAAATCATTTTGAATGTTTATGTACACTCGTGGTTGATATAGTAGAGGGATATTCTTGGAATATACGATGTGGACTGTGTGTGGTATTTTTGGTGATAATAAAGAGATCTAACTAGGTCATATTTACCTTGATCCTATATGCTGAGGTACTCGACAAACCAGTTGGGGTAAATGGGTATCCTCTTGTATAGCCTTTGATACCGGGTCAATCATTTACTGTTATGGCGTAGTGATTTCCCACTATTGAATCTTTGAGGTTATAGGTTTGGGAAATCCAATAACTATGCCTAGTAGTGAACGAGTGACCCCCGAATGCTAGGGGTGATAAACGGATGAATACGGAGCGGATACCATGTTATCCATATCCATATCCTCTATCTAGATGCACTATCCATATACGTATCCACACGGATAGTAAAAACAACAATCCATATACGTATCCTCTCGGAATCTCCGGATTCGTATAATATTCGTCTCTGATTACATCGTTTAGCCATCGTAAAAAATAACTATTAAAAAAGCTACAATATAAACTCTATAGAAAATTAATAATAAATGAAGTACTAACCTATAATATCCATTATCATAAATCATTTTTTTTCCTTTCCTCTTTCTTTTCTTACTTATTGGAAAGTCATCGTCCATAGCTTCCCTAAGTTGAAAAGAAAATTACAAATCAAACTTCTTATCTTTATGCACCAATAATATTTGTGAATGAATATAATTAAATAAGGAAACCTGTTGAATGGTAGAAAATTACACATCAAACTTCTTATCTTTTTATTTTGTGTGACCACATTTTGTTTCCTTAAACCAGCATGACAATCAAGTTCCAAAAAAACCTGTTGAATGGTAGAATACGAAGTGCATACAATAATAAAATAAACGAATAATGAAAATATTATAACAAGTAAATGATTTTAATGAAAATACTATAACAATGAAATCCAATAAAATCCAAACAATTACTGTCTCAATAATGAAATCTGTCGGGATGGCAAGGGGCAACAACCGGCGATAGGTCGGGGTGGGTAGGTGGCTCTTGTTAGTTTGGATTTGTTTTAGGGAAAGTGAGATGAAAGATTGGTGAAAACGGCTGAAATGGGTGTGTTTTTATTAGGTTAGATTTTTAAAGTTTTCATAATTACACATATGCCCAACTTTTCTTTTAAGTTTTAATTTAGACCTAAAATATTATATAAGTAATATTTTAAACATATGTTAGACGGATACGGATATCCAGTAAAACGGATATCCGGTAAAATGGACACTCTGCATCGAGAATAGATTATTAGTGTCGAATACCTGTACCATTCGTAGTTGTATCCATTTTTTATGATATTTTTATAGAGTATCCACTACACCAAATCTGTCGAATTGTTATGGTCATTGACCTTGACAATTCTGGGCGAGACAACTTTTTTTATCACGGTCATGGACCGTGACAAGCTCGTTAGAATTGACACGGTCATGTCACGACCCCTGACCGTGACAAGTTTTGACACGGTTAAGGATCGTGACAGACCCGTGACATTTAATAAAAAATTGTCACGGTCATTGACTGTGACAATTCTGGGCAGAATTGAAAAAAAAAATCTACAGGCAGTATGGCCACTACCACTACCCAACAGTATATTTGTACCTGTTATAGCAACGTTGTACCTATTCAAACATCATATATCCAAATAAACTAGAGATAATGCAAATATAAATTCAAAATAGAAACAATATGCATCACGATATAATCCAAATATAATTCAAATGTACCAACTTAAAAACAATACAATTCAATTCAAATAATGTCACTACATATCTTGGGTAAGGTTAAATCCGAGGAGGTGAGTAGGCCACATGATATACAAATTGAAACACCCACTGATATACATCGTGTCTCATGGTTCCCGCAACCACAACGAGGAGTTCTCCTTCTCGGGTATCACATACATGACGAGCACCTTGGACTCGATGTCTTGAAGCTGACGTCCATGAACTAGTCCACCCTAGATGGTATTCGGGTCCCTCAACCCCCGCTTTATCCACTGGCCATCAAATATGTCATGTATAAACACGCTCGGCCAACCAAGTGTCGACATTGATCAGTCGAAGGGAGCTAAATAGGGAAGTGGATCATCAAAGTCCGCACATGTCGGAGATAAAGCAGCGTGGTCCACATCCTTGTCATCCTGCACCTCGTCACACTTCATGAATGAGAACATATCTTGGACCGTCGCCTCCAAATGGGACAACTTCGCGTCATGTGAGTCCAACGTTCGAGCAAACCCGATGCCGCTCATCTCCAATCCGATGATCCTAGATTTGGCCACCTGCGAGCTCACCCCCTTGTCCTCCACTTGCGATTAGAGCCAAGCACTTGGTTGAGTGCGTCTTTGGACAAAGATGACTTGTCGGCATCAGACTGTGACTCATGCACTTCCTTAAGCTTTGCCTGAAACTACAAAAAGCACATGATTAGTAAAATAAGTAAATTAAAAAATTATAACGTAATTAACAAAAAGTAAACTGTCGGATTACTTACAATCGTGGATCCGACGCTCAGGGACACCTCCTTGTCCTTACCCTTCTTCGTCCGAAGAGCCACATAAGTATCGAGCCTATGTGGCCTACCCCCAGGGCCACTCCCTGTCCCCTAAAATAAAATAAAGTAAAATTAGTATCGGCCCCGCAAAGTAAAATAATGCAGAATAATATATTTATGTAGTTATAGAAAAATTAAATCTTACCATCATCCTATGCTCCACCTCGGCGTAAGACGTCCGTCCAGAGTACTGCACGTCTGTCTTTTTTGCTCAGTTTTCCCTCCCTGATTGGCGAGATGCCAATTGTCGCTCCCTGATCTCATTGTCAATGAACTTTTGCCATTGTGCCAATGAGATCGGCTCCTTCGGCGGGACGTATTCACGCCTTTAGGTAATGGACTCTCGTGTCTTCCCAAAGTACCGGGTCTGCATATTTTTCTTCCATATCTAGTGTTGCTCCCTCAAATGCTCCAAGACGGAATCGCGTAGCTTTGGATCCAGGCTGAATTGTTCGTGTCCAACAAATACAATGTTAACCAAATTACGCAAAGAGGCCGAGGAACGTGAAATTCTCCATCAAGAAGAGCTTGATCATGTTTGGGACGAGGTTCGTGCCGAGATTGATGACAAAATAAAAAAGACTAAAGAGTTTTTTCTCAATTTGACTCAACAAGTTGTCTTTCCCGTACCAAATGATGCACTTACTTAGGTATTTTCTTAACAATTAGAATTATTTTACTAATAATTTGTTCTTAAGATAGGCTATGTGGGCCAGTGAATATTTATGATGATGAAATGAATTTATGTGCTCATTTGGGCTTTTGTTGTTGAGTTGCATTTTAATGTTAAAACAAGTTGGTTTTCATGAATAAATAAAGGAAATGCTGTCGATTTTTTTAAAAATAACAAGTGATTTAAAAATAGTTAAGAAGATAACATACGGATTACCATAGTTGAATGTTGTACTAATTTATGTTTATTTTCTCTTTCATAGGTCCGAACATCATTTGGAATAGGTGTTGGCTTTTGGGTTTCCTATGTCTTCGAATTGGTCATTCGATATTTTGGGGGATGATTGTAGTCTGAATCACATAGCTTATGTTTTAAGTTGGTTATTTTACTTGTTGGAGATGTTATGTTGGAAACATTGAATATGAATGAATGAATTTTCGGAGATTCGTTGATCTTTTGTTTTGGATTTTTATTTATCATAACTTGCACATTTATTGATAATTATAACAATAGAAATTTTGGTGGCAACTTTTTAATTGATGATTATTAGTGTCCCGAATAATATTATTAGGGACGGTTATGAGCCAGTCCCAAATAATATTTTAGGGATGGCCAACTCCCGTTCCAAATAATATTATTAGGGACGGCTAGAGCCGCCCATAAAATGTTGTTGCACAATAATTTTTTTGGAGGGAATTTTTGCGCCAACTTTTAAGGGACGGTTGGTACCGTCCCTAATTATATTATTAGGGATGGCAAAATCCGTCCCTAATGCATTTGGGATGCCCATAAAATGTGACCATGACTTCGCGTCCCTAAATTCGTCCCTAAAAGTCTTTAGGGACGGATATATAGTCTTTAGGGACGGATTTTACCCGTCCCTAAAAGTGAGTTTTTTTGTAGTGTGGTACATCTTATCCCCTCCAGAATGTATCATAAATCGCGAACCATGCGACTCTGCCATCACCGCATGTCATAAATCCTCCCCCTCTAGAACTACTAATCTGCCATCGAAGCATAAGCCCTAATCTAAGCTCACGGAATACAACTCTGGCCCCTCGGCAAGAAGCTATACAATCCGATCCTGACAGAACGAATCTACTTCATGCGCCTGTATCACTCTAGTAATGGTTTCGGGTGTAACCGTTATCACTGACATAAATGAACGGGAAACCGCATCCTGATGTCCCAATTCCTTCCATTTCACCTTCCACACCTCGGTCACCGCATCTGCTATCATACTGCTCATTGCGTCGGCTACCACATTAGCCTTCCCTCGGTGGTAATGGATGTAAAAATGATAATCCTTTACAAATTCAAGCCACCTCTGTTGATGCATATTCAACTCCTAATGCGTGAACATATACTGCAGTGACTTGTGATCTGTAAACAGGCAAAATCTATCCCCCCAAGAGATAATGTCTCCATATCCGCAATGCAAACACGACTTCCGCTAACTCCAAGTCATGGGTAAGGTAACTCCTCTTATGAGGCTTAAGCTTATGTGAGGCATAAGCTATAACCTTATCCTCCTGCTGAAGCACACCTCCAAGTCCTAGTAAGGACACATCAATATAAACCAGGCATTCCACTCTCGACCTCGGTAGTGCTAGAACTGGTGTTGAAGTCAGCTTATCCTTCAGCTCATCAAAAGCAACCTGGCAAGCATCATCCCATATAAATGGCACCCCTTTGTGAGTCAAGTTTGTCAACGAACCCGCTATCATTGAGAATCCCCGAATAAATCGCTTATAGTTTCCTGCCATCCCCAAGAAATTACGTATCTCTGTCGATGTCATGGGTTATCCCCACTCCCACATTGTTGACACATTCCCCGGATCTACGAATATCCCTCCTTTAGAAATAATGTGCGCCAAAAATTGAACCTCCCTCAGACAGAACCCACCCTTCTCATATTTCATATACATCTCGTTCTCACGTAGTGTCTGTAAAACCAGTCTCAAATGCTCGGCATGCTCCTCCTCAATCGTGGAATAAATCAAGATGTCATCAATGAAGACAATAAAAAACTGATCTAAGAACTCTCTGAACACCTTGTTCATCAAGTCCATGAATATAGTCGGTACGTTGGTTAGCCCAAATGGCATAACCCTAAACTCGTAGGATCCATATCACGTCAAGAAGGCAGTCATAGGCACGTCCTTCTCTCTGATATGTAACTGATGGTATACCGACCTTAAGTCTATCTTCAAGAAGTAGGAAGCACCCCTCAATTGGTTTAATAGGTCATCGATTCGGGGCAACGAATACTTATTCTGTATTGTGACCTTATTCAACTCTCGGTAGTCAACACACAACCGTAACGGCCCATCTCTCTTCTTTGCAAATAGTACATGATCACTCCATGACGAAGTACTCCTACGGATGAAGCCCTGATCCAATAACTGCTCGATCTTATCCTGTAGCTCCCTTATCTCCACTACAGCCATATGGTAAGGCACACGTGCTATTGGTCGAGTGTTTAGCCCCAAATCTATCACAAACTCTATCTCTCTGCTGAATGGTAATCCTATTATGTCCTGAAATACATCAGCGAAGTCACGAAGAATCAAAATCATATCAAGTCATATTACCACCCCTTTAGAGGTCTCATCTTATATATAATATAAATGGGTGGATGAACCCACCTCCGGAGGAGGAATCGCCACCAAAAACATTTCCTGACCTAGTATGGCAAACATAATACTACGACTATAGCAATCAATCATGGATCTATACATAACTAGCCAATCCATGCCAATAATCGCATCATACTCGTGCATATCTAAGATAAGCATATCTGCTGGTAATAACAATCTCCCAATCTCTATGCCCACTCCCCGACATATAAAGAATATTAATGACCCATAGCCCAATGGTGAATCTACACTAGTAACTGTGCTCTCTGTCGTGTCTAATAACCTCATGTCTTGTGCAAAACTAGTGGAAATGAAACTATGTGATGCCCCCATGTCAAATAATATCCGCCCCAAAGTCCCCTGGATAGAAAATGTACCCTCAACCGCGGGTGGAGCCTGGAGAACTGCGGTTTGATGGGCGTTGTAGACATGCCCATACGGTAGTTGTCCCTACTAGACTGGAACGGATGGTATCTGTGACAGCGCTGGGAGGGCGACTGGAAATATCGATCATTGGGGCTCCTGACGAGCGCCCTGCTGCTGCAGGGCTCTACCTTTCTATGGACAATCATGACGTTTGTGGCCAGTGTTGCCACACATAAAGTATCTCCCTGGAAATTATCCTCCCCTCTGCCCCTGTTTCCCCCGGCCCTGATGGTCGTTACCACCCCTCCATTAGCTCTGTTGGCCCTACTGAAAGCCCTACTGGTCCTTCTGGCCCTGCATAACACCTCCCTGCCTCTACCTGTAGTCCCTGATCTGAACCTCTTAGTAGGGTCTCCCTGATGGGCACTCTGCTTACACTGTCGCTACTGACCCTGGGCTGATTATGTCCCACTGACACGATTACCTCATGTTCGGCCCTGTTGGCCGGACTCCCCCACTCATTTACTTCCGTTCAGATGGAAGCGGTGATCCTGGCAGTGTAGTAGGGAAGCATTAACAACATCAAAATACGTAGCCAACGAAAGATTTCCCAATAAATAATCGTGAATCCTCCATTTCAAACCATCCATAAACATCCTCATCTTCTCCTCCTCTGTAGGTATCTCATCTGGCACTATATTCAGCAGGTCCGTTAACTCTTCCTCGTATTTGATAACTATTTTCCCTTCCTGGGTGAGGTTCAGTAACTTCCACCTCATCTCAGTCTAAGTGGAGAAAGGGAAATATTTACGATCGAATCGCACCCAAAAATCCCTGATAGTCATGTTGTCTCTCTCCTCAGCTGTGGTAATAGACTCCCACCACTGAAGTTCCACTCCCACTAGCTTAAAGGTAGCTAGTACTGCCTCTGAACCTCAGTACACTCGTACATCCTTAAGTGTCGTTGAATGTCCTTCTTCCACTGGCTAGCCACTACAACATCTAAACTCCCTTCAAACTCCGAAGGATGTGCCTTCTGGAAGGCATCCCTGACTCGCTCCAAACATAGGGGAATGCGTGACCTGGTGCTAGGGCCACCACCGTTACCTAGGGTGGGGCCTGCTGTACCATGTCCAAAGATACATTTACCGTTTGTTCTACGATAGAGTTAACCCCCGCAACATCCGTCATGCCCTGAACCGGAGCTGTCTGGGGCTCGGGCTCGGTATCCCTAGGAGCTCGCTGTGCACATCTAGGAGGCATCTGAAATGAGAGAGAAGCTTCATAATTCCACAGTAAATATCTCAAATAGCTGAAGACGGAAAATGCGCAATAAGGAATACAACAGTCCTAAATATAGGGCTCTATGATATGTCCAAAGTGTACCCTCGTACTCCGGGTCACGTAACTCGACTTGTCTTATAACCGAGTTGATAGGAAGCTTATAACATGCACCAGAAAGGTTATCTTCTGGAAGTTCATCCCCTCATTGACCAACCTTGGTTGGCCAGCAACGTCTCACGGGATCAAGCTATTGCTAACATCTTACTATGCCTCAGCCGACGTCTTATCCTACCTCATACAAAACCTCAGCCAGTCTCCCAGGCCAAGGCCATGTTGATGATTGAGAGGAAAAATCAACTATCAGACTCCTCCAACATCGTACTCGGTGAGGCCAAGGTTACAACAAGTGATATTATAGGCCCGAGCATACGCAAGCACATAGAAGACTTGGAGCACGTGGCAATACAGTTATAACCGAATCATTCCCCTCACATGGGGGAATATTTAGTCATCATTCCTTACATGTGGCACAGTGAGGTGTCCACTTATGATTAGTACATTAAACTGATACATGATCAATGCATGCTTGGGGGGTACATTACACCCCCCAAGCACCATAAATAGATGCCTTCTCCTACCTTGGAAGGGGATTAATAATAATAACCCTAGCTGAAACTCTGTTGGTATACACAGTAGAGAGAGAAAGTGAGAGATTGTATCATAGGCCATTAGTGCCCTCATTATAGTGAAATTACACACACTCACAGTGGACGTAGGCCAGATTGGCTGAACCACTTATATACTAGTGTTTCTCCACTTATCCTTATCTCCTTCTACTAGATATTTACTCTTGTACTGCCATTGTGTTGCTAGTTTGAGCTTATCAAGACCTCATACTAGTGGTTATGTTTACCGCATCATCATTTTGGCACCGTCTGTGGGAACGAGAAGCTATATCTCTTCCTTCTTGAAGCTTGGCCTCACCGGAGACTCTGGTGGTGCACCAGTCTTCCCCAATCGCGTGGAGATGTTTTACCATAATCTCTCTACTTTTTTCATTTACAAGCTCTATAGGCTTCTTACATGGCACCAGAGTTACCACCACCACCATCTGGTGTTGGAGGACCTAGTTCCATCCAGGCATAACCTCAGTCCGAGATGGCTGTGGTGGGAGCAACCTTCAAGTCCTTAGATGCTACTCAACAAGTGATGCAGGAGAAATTTTCTCAGCTCAGCCAGAACATGAGTCCATAGTACCACCCCAGGCAACGCGAAAGGACCAACCCATTCCTCAGTGGAGGAGGGATGTTGCTGACCCTAGGCATTCATGCCTAGGGAGGCAAGGAAACCCTTACCCCGAGGATAAGTATAATGACATTAAGGCGGAGAATGTTTCGGTAGACTTTTGGGAGCTGTATGAGGTCTCAAATAACACTGTACATCCTACCCAGCAGAGCAGAGGTCAAGATAAAAGACAAGATTGTGATGCCCATAAAAGAGGTTCAGCTTTTGATCGGTTGAGTAGAGGGTCAGCCTTCGAAAGGCTCGACCCAGTTAATGACCTGCGAGAGAGGCTGTCCAGGTCAAAAAGCATAGCTGGCTCACGAAGAGAGGTGGAGATCGTTGGCCTCATCATGGCCGAACCCCACATGGCCGAGATTGTGGTTAGGGGGAGGTCAATAGACGACGATGTTCAGCACCTGGGGAACCCTCAGTCCACCCTTTGGAGGTGGATGGGGACAACCTCAGCTAGACCAATGTTGCTAAACCATGGAATGACTCTATTCAAAGACTGGAAAACAAAATTGAAGATCTCTTTAAAAGCCGAGACCCGTTGCAGAGGGGATACTCAAAGGGTTCTCCATTTGTAGCAAAGATTGTCAACTTCCCAACCCCTGCCAAATTTAAACCTCCAGTGGTGTCTCCTAAGTACGATGGAAGTACCAACCCAGTGCATTATATGGAAATGTATCAATCTGCAGCATACATTTATTTAATCTCTGATGATATGAGGTGCCGAGCTTTCTCAAGCACTCTAACCGGGGCTGCACATATCTGGTTCACTTCTCTTACTAAAAATTCAATTGAGAGTTTTAAACGCTTGGCTAAACTATTTATTCACAACTTCGGTTTTGGGGTAAGACCTCAGAAGAAGAAGACCCATCTGCTTTATGTAAATCAAGGGAAGAATGAAAGCCTTAGAGACTATATCGCAAGGTTCAACAAGGAAAAGTTGGAGGTAGAAGATTATAAAGAGAGACTAGCCATGACAACCCTTATAGGAGGACTTCAGAAGGGAAAATTACTCTGGAAGCTTGTTGAAGACCCACCTAAGTCTATGGCCTAGCTGTTAGTAATAGCTAGAAAGGTCATGAATGAAGAAGAAGCAATGGTTGTGAAATATGAGGATGATAATGGAAGTAGCAGCGAAAATTTTCAAAAGAAAAAGGATGGAAAGAAGAGGGAAGCAGACGACAAGTTTTCAAATTAAACTCCTTAACTGTGAGATGCGAACACATTCTCAACAAAATAAAGAATGATAGGTCTCTGAGATAGCCAGAGAACTTGAAGGCTTCTCCATATAAGAGAAACAAGAATTTATGGTACGAGTTCCATAAAAACCACGACCATTTAACTTAGAAGCGTTTTGCCCTAAAGGATGAGATTGAAAAGATGTTGAAGTCTGGAAAGTTCAGAAAGTACGTGGATAGTAGAGCTTCTAAGGGTGGAAGAGACGACCCTAAAAAGAAAAGAAATGATAAATTCCGGGAAAATGCCCCTTCCAGAAGAGCTGATGATTCAGATGATGATGACGATGACCCTGACCTCCCACCAAAGGATGAAAATGTCCCAGTAAAGAGGGTCGGTATGATCTCTTTTGGTGTGAGAACTATATGCGGAGGACTAGAAGGGGGTGGCTCAGAGATAGCTGATCACAAGGCTCATTTAGCAGAAGTGAAAGCAGTAACAAAATCTGAGGTTATGAACTTGTCTTCTACAAAGGTTAGACATGAGAAGAGGAAGAAAGTAGATATGGACACCCTTATAGTTGGATTCTCACGATTTGATTGCAAGGGTATCTTAACTCCCCACGAGGACCCTTTAGTCATCACCACGAGGGTGCATGGGTGTGAAGTTCAGAGGATCCTGTTGATGGGAGCAATTATGCAGACGTTATGTTCTAGCCCTGTTTCAAGATCTTGGGCCTCAACAGTGTTAGGCTTGCCCCTTATCATCATCCCTCGATTGGCTTCAGCGGTGAAAAAGTCCATCCATTGGGTATGTATGAAAAGGATGTGAGAATAGGAGATAAATGGCCTAAGAGGTTGACCAGGAAAATCAATTTCTTTGTGGTTGATGAAAATGTTTTCTCAGCTTACAACCTCATCATGGGAGGAGTATCCCTCAAGGAATTTGAGGTCATGCCTTCAGCGGTCCACCGGATGCTAAAATTCCCGACTGCCTTTGGAGTAGGGGAAGTGCAAGGTGACCAAACGTCGGCACGAGAATGCTACTTTAACTCTGAAGAAGAGAGAGAGGATCATAAGAGGGCAACAACCACATACAACATTGACAGCCTTGATCCTAGAGATGAAATAAAACTAAAAAAGGGAGAGGCCGCGAAAGAATTAGAATCCATTGTCGTTAATGAGGACGAGCCAGAAAAAACCATCCAAGTCAACAAAGACCTACAGCTTGAGATCAAGGAGGACCTAGTGAAGATGTTCAGGAAGAGAAATAGTATCTTTGCCTGGAGCCATGCAGACATGCCATGTATTGATCCTCAGATTATGTGTTATAAACTCAATGTTGTAGAGGATGCCAAGCCTATTAAGCAGAGAAGAAGAATATACTCAAGAGAGAAGTACGATGTCATCTGAGATAAGGTTTGAAATCTTGAAGAGGCCAAGTTCATCAGAATAGTTATATACCCTGAGTGGTTATTTAATGTTGTCGTAGTTCCCAAAGCTAATGGGAAATGGAGTGCGTGTAGACTTCACCGATTTAAACAAGTCTTGCCCAAAGGATAATTTTCCCTTACCTTGTATAGATCAGATAGTGGATGCCATAGCTGGACATGAACTTATAAGCTTCATGGATGAATATTCTGGGTATAATCAGATCTTTATGGACTTGACAGACTCAGAGAAGACAACCTTCATTACAGACAAAGGGACCTATTGCTACAAGGTCATGCCCTTTGGGCTGAAGAATGTAGGGGCTACTGACCAACATCTTGTAAATAAGATGTTTGAGGATCAGATAGGTAAGTCCATGGAAATTTATGTAGACGACATACTGACAAAGATTCTAAAGGATGACACTCATGTGGCCAACCTTGAAAGAACTTTTAACACCATGGACAAATACATAATGAAGCTCAACCTTGCAAAATGTGTCTTTAGGGTAGGAGCTGGAAAGTTTTTTGGCTTCATCGTCAATCAAAGGGGAATAGATGCTAACCTTGAGAAGATTAAGGCTTTTCTAGAAATAAAGACACCCAGAACTATCAAAGACATTCAGAGGCCGATCGGACGAGTAGTTGCACTGAACAAATACGTATCTAGAGCTATAGATAAATGTCTTCCTTTTTTAAAGTCCTTAGAAAGGACTTCGAATGGAATGAGGAATGTGATATAGCTTTTAAAGAGATGAAGTCCTACCTCGATTCCCCGTACTTCTATCGCTGTAAATTCATTGTGAGAAGCTATATGTATACTTAGCTATATCAGAGTCAGCCATCAGTGCTGCAATAGTAAGAGAAGAGGATGGAGTGCAGAGACTAATGTAGTTCGACAACAAAGCACTCCAAGGGTCTGAGAAGAAGTACCCTAGGGTTAAAAAGCTAACCTATGCTTTGATACATGCTTCTAAGAAAATGAAGTCATACTTCCAGGACCACTCCATGGTCGTCCTTATTGATTCCCCACTAAGACAGGTCCTCCATAAGACTGAGAAGTTAGGAAGGCTAATGACATGGGCAATCGAGTTGGGGGAGTACGATATTGTTTATCAACCCATGGCTGCCATCAAGGGACAGGCACTTGAAGATTTCGTGGCCGAGTTTACTTGGGATGAGGTCGACGTTGAGAAGATTCAAGAGGCTTCAGGTGAGACAGTAGAGAGAAATATCGGTTGAACGTATGATAAGGTCGAGACAAGTGTTGTCAGATAAAGAACAGTTGATAATGAAGAAGAGAGATACCTCTTGAGGAAGGGGACCCTAGCAGAGGGTAACTTCTCTTCATATGAAACCATCTGGAACCTCTTCATTGACGGGTCGTCCGATGAAAGCGAAAGTGGGGCTGGGCTGATAATGTTAGCACCAGATGGTACAGATATTGAATATGCACTAAGGTTCAACTTTAAAGCTTCCAACAATGAGTCAAAGTACGAGGCATTAATAACAAGTCTCTCTTTAGCAAAATCCCTCAATGTTAGCCATCTCCTAGTCTACAATGACTCAAGATTAGTCGTGAACCAAATCTTATGGGTGAATGAGGCCAAAGTTGAAAGGATTTCCAGATAACTAAAGAGGGTGAGAATGATGCTAGAAAGATTCAAGGAAGTAAAGATGGAAAGGATACCTCAGATAGATAACAACTAAGTTGATGCGCTCACGAGGTTAGCTTCAGCAACAAGAACAGATATAAGGAGAACAGTGCCAGTTGAGATTCTACTCAGTCTAACCATCGAAGAGGAAGAGGTTGCTAGACCTTGCTTAAACCTGAGTATAGGAGCCTCATGGATGGACCCTCTTATAAGATACATCAGAGAGGGAGAGTTACCAGAGTCAAAGTTAGAAAGGATAAAGTTGAGGTTTAGGGCTGCTAAATTCTCCATTGTAGGATATGTCCTATTGAAGAAGGGATTCCCACTCCCTCTTCTCATATGTGTTCACCCTTAAGAGGTTCAATACATCTTGAAAGATGTGTATGAAGGCTCTTGTTTAAGTCACATTGGGGGAAGATCGTTGGCAAAGAGGATAATCGCTCACGGATTTTGGTGGCTGACCTTGGCCAAAGATGCAGTTGTTTATGTGAAAGGATGTGATAAGTGCCAGAAGTTCTCCACCATTCCCCATTAGCCTCACCAGCCTCTGACTTCTATCATCTCCCCTTTTCCATTTGCAGTATAGGGCATTGATTTGGTAGGACCCTTGCTAAGAGTTGTAAGCAACTATAGGTACTTAATCGTGGCAATTGATTATTTCTCCAAATAGGTGGAAGCCAAGCCAATGATCACAATTACTGAGCAGAAGACCTTCTAGTTCATCTGGAAGAACATCATATGCATGTATGGTCTTCCAAACACCCTCGTCTCAAACAATGGAACCCAATTCAAGAATGTTTCCTTAAAAAAGTACTGTAAAAGAGTCGGGATCAAATAGTTCTTCTCTTCTCCTGGACGACACCAGGAAAATGGTCAAACCAAGGTCACAAAATGAATAATCCTCGATGAGACAAAAAAAGTTAGAAGAGGCCAAAGGAAGGTGGATAGAAGAGGTATATGTCGTGCTTTGGGCCTTCAGGACAATAGTGAGGACACCCACAGGGGAAACTCCATTCATTCTATCCCATGGCTCAGAGGCTGTTATCCCAATAGAGATAGGCCATTTTGATAGCGTGCGAGAAGTGTGCGCATGTAAAGTAAATTACCAAAATGAGTAAACTATAAGTTACGTCGAATATTCCTCACCCGAGTTAATTTGTATAAAATGGACACATGGGTCGACGAGTTATTACAAATGCAACTCGTTTCAACAATTAATTAAATTAAGGGTTGTCACGCCCCTAAATCCGCATAAAAGCCTAATAAGATTTTGGCGTCAACAAATATCCTAGAAATCACGCACGAAAGGTCGTAAGCATGGGGCATAAATGATATGCCCCGTCAAATCTCCTAGGTGAAATAACTAGGACAACGCACCCGAAATAGACCCGTAAACACCATCACCAAAGCCAAGAAACGCGTCAACTCGAGTGAGTTCCATTCAAACACAACCTAATTTAAATTACTTAGAAAGCATCTTAAAAACGCGGTAAATGAAAGCGTGTAAATAAACGCGATAAAACTATACTAGAAAGAAAGGGAATAAAGCATGTAAACCTAATTAGAAAGATTGTAAACCTTATTAGAAAGCAAGGAAATGAAGAAATACAAATATATTAATGGAGAGGGTAAAGAATAGTCAACTTACATACCAAAAAAGGTGTCAATCCAAGAATAAATGAAGAAGAACTAACCAAAAACCCAAACCCTAACCTAAAATATCTTCTAAAACTATCTAAAATCGTTCACCACTGATATTAGAACAAAAATGGGTATTTATAGTAAGTGGGAAAAAGTAAAGAAAAAGAAAAGGAAAAAGAAATTAAAAGGAAAAATATCTCCTGAAAACTGGGCATCGATCAATCTACCAAAATCGTCGATCGATCGATGGTGAACAAAATATCCCACTGTCGAGAAGGATCGACCGATCTACCAAAATCGTCGATCGATCGATCAAACTGGGACAACCCACTACATTGCTGTTTTTGCATGCTTGCCTTTCCCGTCCGCTGAAATCGCCGTAACTTCTTCATTCTCAATCGGAATCGTGCACCGTTCACGGCCACGCGAAGCTAGCGAAGAGGGCTACAACTTCCGTGTAGATGTTGGACTAGGTGCCCAAGCTGTGAAATGACTAAATTTCCCTTGAACGTGAGACCATGTACGGAAATCGAGCAAAATGCGTCCGAACTTCACACTTAGCATCCAAATAGCTATAAAAAATCAATTAACCCCTGCAAAACATGTTAACGTAGAAATCCGAGGTTATCTGGTTAACGAGCATAAATATAGGGAATAAGATACCCGAGGGGGCTAAAATGCGTCCTTTCGGAGGATGAAATACGCAATATTTGCGTATCATCACACCCCCTAACTTACACATTACTAGTCCCTACCAATGAAATAGGATGCAACAAGAACTATAAGCAAACCAAAAACAGGGATAGGTACAAAAGTATGGTATAAAAGAGATAGGCCACTTTCGCGGGCGATCCGATTGCATTTAGCGTATGCAATAAGCCGTTAAACCCTTAGGTCACCCTAGTGGACGAGTGTAGTCTCGTAAGGGTTTTCAGGGATGGTACCCACAAACATCACATGGTTTCCTCAAAATATGCCCAAACCAACATGCGACAAGCCCAACAATGGCGAAAAAGATTTCATACGCATTATTAGCAAAGTGAATGAATTCAAACAAAAGTCCAAATCATTAACATTATATAATGCACCTCATAGAATTGAAACCTTAAAATGTGGGAGGGGGACGAGCACATGAAAAGTGTGATTTGGTGAAAAACTTATATAAATCGAATAAACATTAAAGCAAGCATACATTCAATCCTCACGGGCATTACACTCATCAAGCAAATTCACTCGAAACAGGGAGGTAACACACGGAACATGCGGGCATAAAGAGTAAATGTAAATGGAAACTAGGCCGCACACATGTTCCAAATGAACGACACTATATATAAAATGAAAAATATAATCTCAATGAAAGGATACTGCACATTAAAAGAGGCGAAATGCATTTTCACAGATTATCAAAACTATTATGACTTTTGAATTACATCTACTTAAGATCACATAGGACTTTAATAGGGTTGTAATGTTGGCTAGGCTAGGGTATGAAATGAAAGGAATGTATGTACGGATTCAAAGTGTTCGAGATGAAAACTCGGGAAAATGGGGAAATGCGAGAAATATCAAAATTGGAAAACAAGTTCCAAAACGGCATTAAATATATCACCAGGGAGAGTAATCAAATCTTGTTGAACTATATATACAACATTTAAAACTTTCTCTTTCTTTTATTTTCTTCTTTTTCTGATGTTTTCTTTTATTTTTTTGCTTTCTCTTTTTCTTCTCTTTTTTCACTACTTTCTTTTTCTTTACTTATCAAACTCTCATATGCCTAAATTGCAACCGACATCATAACAACATCATTCAATCCCAAGTAACAATCAAACAAAGGTATGGAAGGTGTATAACTCCAATCTAGAGTTGGTTATGGGATTTGGGTTATGAAATGAAAGGATATATTTAGGCTCAAATGGGTTGACGAGGGTAAACATATAAGGTGAGGTCAAGGTCAATATGGGTGATATAATAAATATGGCCTATGATCATTTACAAAAGTCTACGTAATTCTCGAGTCAAAATAACATATGAAAATCATGCTCAAGTAACACATTTCAAGTATGAACTCAATTAATGAATGACCAAATGAAAGAATAGTGAGATTACAAACGAATTCAACGTTTTCAAAGAGAAAAGAATAGTGTATACTCTTACAAACGATGAAAGGTACAAAGCTTACTCGGTGTAAGTATATACAATGAAACAAAAGATTATCGAGGTATAAAAATCTTAAACCAAATCAATAGAACCATAAAAATGCATGTGCTCAAGGGATTAAAGTTTAATTCATGAAGTTATTCATAATATCAATAATCGAGACTAAAGTCTAATAAATTCTAAAATTGAGAACATTCATCATTAGGTTGTCTATTGGATCGGGCAATTATTGAAATTTCTTATCGGAAACAAGGGAAAAATGCCTAGAAAAGGAGAAAAAAGAAAGAAAATATTTTTGAAATTTTTGAATTTTCTAAGAAAAGCAAACTAACTAACTAAATGTGAGCAAAAACATGGACTAAATAGAGAAATGGATAGAATATCCCACACCCCCTAACTTAAAACTTGACATTGTCCTCATTGTAAATTAAGAACCAAGTCAAAGAGATGAAAATAGCGATATTACCCAAAATTGGAGCGATCCCCATAAGAACAAGTCCAAAGAATCTACAAAACAAGTTAGTACTGAGCATAGAAAAAAAAATAATAAAAATTTAACTAATTACACTAGACTAATTTAAATAGAAAAGAAAAACTAAAGAATGAAAGAATAAAAAGCTAACTATATACAACCTACTATTTAGACTTCACACTAACTGTACACTGTAAGACTAAATAACTGAGGGTCCATCGCAAAAACGATTTGACTTTGGAGGATAACCGGTGTACCCTCACATACAAGCATGCCTTTAAAAAAATATGAATTCCGTTTGAACAACGGAAGGCATGTGTAAGGCGGAAGAAATGAACCATCGCCAATTAAAATTTTGGGCGGCACGATGGGGGGTTTGGATTGAACGGGTGACAAAAACAAGTGGGGACCGAGAAAAGCCAAATATCCTCCCAATGATTTTGAAATTGGAATGGGAGGCGACGCACACGAAGGCAAATATACGATCGTGGAAGGCGACTCGAGCAAGTACTCCTCATCGGCGAAAAGGTTTAAAACATTAAAGTTTGAAATCGAATCATCGGGTACTTGTGATGGTGTGATAATAGAGAATGAAAATGGGGATGCAAGAAATTCAAACTCATGAGATGAATCATCATCGCATGAAGATTGAGTTTCGAATGAAATAATATCATTTCCAATGAAATGTTGTACTTTGGGGGCAAAGAAGAAATCATTTCATTGAAAATAGATATTACATCATTATCATCCTCACTTTCAATATCTATTATGAGATGGGCAAAGTCTAGAATGGTTTGTTCCAATGTAGGCACAAGTACCTCATTTGGTTCAAAACATTCTTCGACCTCAAAAGTATTGGAAGCAAAATCGTCCTCGGACTCAAATAATAAATCCAATTCATGTTCCCAACAATGATTTTCTTCCCGATAACGGTTTTCAATTTTCTCATTCTCATACATACGCAAGCCCTTACCGAATGTCATAGGTCAAGGTGCGGATACATGAGAATGGGAACTTTGAAAATTACCATCGGAATTACACGAAAACTCATTATTATAGGAATTTTGAAAACTATTCGAATTCATTTCAAAATTCCTATTATAAGGAGGTAAAGGCCCAAAATCATTATCATCATCATCATCAAAATTCCAATAACCTAAATTTTGACTTTCGTTATACTCGCCCAAAGTCATATTTGAAATTGTTATACTTTGGGATTCTAAGTATTCACCGAAAGTCATAGGCTTGCGAGAATTTTGAGAATTATAACAAGGATTATCGAAAGAATTGGAATAAGACATGCTTACCCCAAATATGGCTCGAAGTGGCGGATTCCACAAAGTAAGTGTGCGCATGAAAAATTCAAGCGTTTCTAAGTGCTCAAATGTGGAGGTCTTGCAAAATATTAGCAAATAATACAAATAAAAAGAAAATACTATGAAATAGTAAATCAAATAAAGTCTAAAACAAACTCATCCCCGACAATGGTGCCATTTTGATAGCGCGCGAGAAGTGTGCGCATGTAAAGTGCACAGTCGTTGTTTTCTGTCTTGCCGCGACTACACAAAAATCTAAGTTACAACTACACTTGCAGGGCAAGCACAGTGGTAAGTCGGGTATCGAGAGATTCACTGAGACGAGTTGCTAGAATTTATATGATTTAATATTCTGAAATAAAAATGCAAAAGGTGTATTACAAACTAAAAAGGAAAAGATGCATAAAAGGGAAATGTTTATCTAGGCAAGGGTATTGAAACTAAATTAACAAAGCGAGTAAACTATAGGTTGCGTCAAATATCCCTCACCCGAGTTAATTTGTATAAAATGGACACATGAGTCGACGAGTTATTACAAATGCGTCTCGTTTCGACAGTTAATTAAATCAAGGGTTGTCACGCCCCTAAATCCTCATAAAAGCCTAATAAGATTTTGGCGTTAACAAATATCCCGATAATTGCGCACGAAATGTCATAAGCACGGGACATACATGATATGCCCCGTCAAATATCCTAGGGGCAATAACTAGGACAACGCACCCGAAATAGACCCATAAACACCATCACTAAAGCCAAGTAATGCGTCAACTCGAGTAAGTTCCATTCAAACACAACATAATTTAAATTACCTAGAAAGCATCTTAAAAACGCGGTAAATGAAAGCGTGTAAATAAACGCGATAAAATTATACTAGAAAGCAAGGGAATAAAGCATGTAAACCTAATTAGAGATATTGTAAACCTTATTAGAAAGCAAGGAAATGAAGAAATACAAACTATATTAATGGAGAGGGTAATGAATAGTCAACTTACATACGAAAAAGGGTGTCAATCTAAGAAGAAATGAAGAAGAACTAACCAAAAACCCAAACCCTAACCTAAAATATCTTCTAAAACTATCTAAAATCGTTCACCACTGATATTAGAACAAAAATGGGTATTTATAGTAAGTGGGAAAAAGTAAAGAAAACAAAAGGAAAAAGAAATTAAAAGGCAAAATATCTCCTGAAAACTGGGCATCGATCGATCTACCAAAATCGTCGATCGATCGATGGTGAACAAAATATCCCACTGTCGAGAAGGATCGATCGATCTACCAAAATCGTCGATCGATCGATCAAGCAGGGACAACCCAGTGCATTGTTGTTTTTTCATGCTTGCCTTTCCTGTCCGCTGAAATCGCCGTAACTTCTTCGTTCTGAATCGGAATCGCGCACCGTTCGCGGCCACGCGAAGCTAGAGAGGAGGGATACAACTTCTGTGTAGATGTTGGACCAGGTGTCCAAGATATGGAATGACTAAATTTCCCTTGAACGTGCGACCATGTACGAAAATCGAGCGGAATGCGTCCGAACTTCACACTTAGCATGCAAATACCTATAAAAGCTCAATTAACCCCTGCAAAACATGTTAATGTAGAAATCCGAGGTTGTTTGGTTAACGAGAATAAATATAGGAAATAAGATACTCGCGGGGGCTAAAATGCGTCCTTTCGAAGGATGAAATACACAATATTTGTGTATCATCACTTCCCACTCATAGAGTTCAGACATATGACGCTCAGAGGAATGGGGATAAGAGAAGACTTGATCTCAATTTGATTGAGGAAATAAGAGAGGATGCATAGATAAGATAAGCAGCCTATCAGTAGAGAATTGCGAGATTCTACAATCAGAGGGTAAAGTCAAGGCCAATAGTTGTGGGAGACCTAATCTTGAAGAAGACATGGAAGAAAATAAATAAGCTCCATCCTAATTGGCATTGTCCTAATAGGGTAATTGATAAGGTAGTACTTGGTACCTACCGGCTAGAAAATCTAGAAGGGGATCCCTTCTCCAACCCTTGGAATGCCGACCACTTGAAAAAAGACTACTTATGATGTTGTAATTAGATCTTTTTGTAATACATGTATCCACTTATATAGAGAATGTTAATGAAAAAATAGCAACATTGTGCTAATTCTTTTGTTCCAATGTACGTGTATTTAACATCATTAGTTTGATGAAAATATCAGGTGAAACACCATAATTTGGTGACCTCAGGCCTTTAACATCATTACTTTGGTGAAAATATAAGGTGAAACACCATAATTAGGTGACCTTGTACCTTTAACATCATTAGTTTGGTGAAACATCATTAATTTGGTGACCTCAGGTGTTAAACATCATTAATTTGGTGAAATTATGGAGGTGAAACATCATAATTTGGTGACCTCAGACCCTATACATTCAATTAGTTTGGTAAAATTGAGGTGAAACACCATAATTTTGTGACCTCAAACCTTTAACGTCATTAGTTTGTTAAAATTATGGAGGTGAAACACCATAATTTGGTGACCTCAGACCTTTAACATAATTAGTTTGGTGAAATTATGGAGGTGAAACACCATAATTTGGGGACCTCATACCTTTAACATCATTAGTTTGGTGAAATTATAGAGGTGAAACACCATAATTTGGTGACCTCAAACCTTTAACATCATTAGTTTGGTGAAATTATGGAGGTGAAACACCATAATTTTGTGACCCGAGACCTTTAATTAGTTTGGTGAATATATAAGGGTAAACACCAGAATTTGGTGTTCGGTTTTATAGAACAACAAAACATCATATGAAGCAATAGAATTAGAAGAAGTCGTTACTTATGATCATATTATAAAGAGGATTCAGAATTACAATCCAGACAAAGTCCATAAAAACAATAATTATAACAGCTGTTAAAGAGGATTCATAATTACAATCAAGAAGCTACCATCAGAGTTCATACAAATAAGAATTACAGGCGAAGTTCATCAAAATTACAACTATTAAAAATCTTTACAGGGAAAAGTTATTAATTAGCAAGGGAGTCTATGCCTCGGCTGAAGCTGACCCACCGGAAGCCGTAGTCTTTTGGTCAAGGCTAATATTTATAACTTCAACTTCATCGTCGTGATGGGTACCATCTTCTGTCTCGGTGACCTCAAGAGGTGAAATCTTAGATGGGGAAGCATAACTCTCTTCAACCTCCTTTAAAGCTTGAGAAAATTGAGGATCTCCAAAGCCAAGACCAATAAAGTCCTCGGCAGTCAAGCTCCCAGACTCACTTTGCTTCATGGCCATCCATTTGCTAGTCGCTTTGATACCCATCTCTAGGTACTCAAAGTTGAAGATGACAAACTCGTCAGAAACCTTATAGTCCTCAATTATTTTCTTAATGAAATCTTCCAATGCAGGTTTGACTGCAGCATCAACCTTCGATTGTAGGACGTCATCCTTTGCCTTCAGAGCTTTGCTATGGTCCTTCTTCAGTTGAGACATCTGGACATCCCTTTCCTTGACGACACCTTTTTACCTTTCAACCTCAGCATTTAGAGAGGCCTCAACCTTCTCAGCATCCTTACTCTTTTCTATAAGGGGCATCTTCTTCAAGGTCTACTCAATAAGGCAATGAAAAGAAAAGACACCCTGCAGAAGAAGATCAAACGTACAAACATATGAGTTATAATTTCTAAAAGGTCGAGGTAAAACTTTGAGAGAAAAATAGCCAAGAACTGATACATGGATTAATTTGTGAAGAGCGAACTCAGCCAAGAAAGGGATATCTAAGACACGAAGAAAACGCTTGTCTTCCTCAATCATTATTGTGCCAATAGCATCGGCAGCTTTTAGACTATGGCCAATTATGCTATCTCTAATTTTGAGCTGAGATAGACGAGCTTCCAGGGTATCGTTAGTAGACATGGGTATGGCACGGTCTCTGGCCTGAGTCTTACTTGGCCTCGTATGCGCCGGGTAAGTTAAAGACTTCCTCTTCTTGCTAGCATCGGCCTTAGAGGTGCCAACTTTTTTTTTGTATTAGACGGGGGTACATTTTTGCCACCTCACTTCTCCATAAGCATCACAAGACTAGGAGCAGACATCTCCCAAAACTCGTCTGGTATGCCTGTTGGACGCTTTGCAAAAGACAAGTCTCTGAGTTAGTCAGTCCGAGATAAAAAATATACGAGGCATGACTTGGGTAAGAAAAATGTGAAGACTTACGAAGCTCTTCTAGGGGACCACCCCCCCAAACCTATATGAGAAAGGTAATATGAGGTCTTCAGATGTTCATATTTAACAAGACGACCTTTCTCTCCTTGATTACGAAGGTTATCAATGTTCTTGTAGTTGTCCTGGCTTAGTTCGGGGTCAACTTTAGCCGCAAGGGAGACTTCCCCCATCTCAGAGGGGTCCTCAGAACCGTCATTCGAGAAGCCTCGGATGAATCAAACTCCCATTCCCTAAAGATGAAAAAGTACTGAGCTTTCCAATTATGATTTGAAGTTTAGGTAACCAAGAGCATCTTGTTGTCATATTTCTTGGCTAAGAAGTGATAGTAGATGGGATTATTGTTGGTAGATAAGGGGACGTAACAACCAGTAAAGACTCTAACTAGAAGGTCTGAATGGTGAAAAACCCTCCAAAGGACGATGGTCCTAATCATAACCCTCTAAGATTTTAGGGATAATTGGGAAGGGGCAAGATTTATGTGTGAAAGTATAGATCTGATAGTTGGGTGGATAGGAAGATGAAAACCCAACTTAAACATCTGCTCATAGACACAAATTTTGCCATCTGGGCCGTCGAAGGACCTTTCGTCCTTCAGAGGTTTCCTGAGGATGATTGAGGAATCTATGGAATAGAGGTGCATGAAGGAGAGAAAGTCATACTCATTCACAATACTCTTATAGTCTACGGCTACAGAGGTATGAAGTTCGCTCCCTTCATCATCATCACCATCCCTAGCAACTTTGGCTTGGGAAGTGGTAGGGGAACCTCCAGGAAACCTCTTTATAAACTCAACCCCGATGGCAACCGATAGAGGAACGACATCAATAGGAGGGGGAATTACTACACTAGGGCCTATAACTTCTATAGAGGGGGATCTACGCAAAGTACTATCGTCTCTATGGGATGAGGCACAACTTAAAACCTCGGCTTTCTTTGAAATCCCACCTTACCTAGGACAATAATCCATAGCATCTTAAAAAGAGTCTACAAACTCACCTGCCTTAGACGTTGACATTGGATCTAAAGAAATGTTATCCTCAGACGTTAGATTAGGAACCTATGCAGGCTTAATAGGCTCCGTAGGCTCAAGGTATACGACCTTCAAGGGTAGAGGAAAGATTAGTCTGAGGGGAAAGGCCTCAGCCCTACGAGCCTCCTCCTGTGCTATCTCTATCTGCCTAATATTTTCAAAGGTCTTCTCACGTAGAGATGGGAATTCCTCAATTAATTTATACAAAGGTCTAAGCATTCAGAATACGAGACGACACTTGAGAGTTCGAACTAAAAGAGGACAAATAGGCAAACAACTTGTGATGCTCAAGCTAAAGATTAAAACCTGGAATCCCAAAGGGTTTTTACCAATAACTTCAAGAACACTCAAAGAATAGACCACCAAAGAAGATGACCGGAGGGTCGTCGGGGTGTCTAAAAACAAGTATTTTCGGCTAAAACAACCCCAAGATGACCTAATACGCCCCCAAAGTCACTCAAACACAACAAACCTAACCTTATGGCCACTCAACAGCGGCGAAAAGACTCACTGAAAAAAGTAAAACCTCATCGAAAAACCTTAAGTGAAAAATAATGACCAGAAATGGAAAAGGAAAGATCAAAGAGTAGTACCTGACTGATTGCGATTGAGGGAGGGAGAGTTTGAGAAGCTAATAACCTTGAATCATAGCACAACAATTGAGGGTAGGAGGAAAAACCCACTGAAGAAAAGCTATGGGTGGGAAAACTAGGGAAGAAGAAAGAGAAACAAGGAAAGGGAAGGGCCTTTTTAAAACTTCTCAATGATGAGGTACGATTACCAATACACCCATTATTACCCTAAAGAACCCAAAAGACGCTGTCAGAATTGTCATACCTTGGGGAGTACGTTGGCCACTTCAATGAGTGACATGTGTCAAGGAATCACTTCACACCCTAAGACACCAAAAGTAACTCAGCCTCAGCCTATCCAACATACACCTCACTCACCTACTCACATAGGAGATACGGGCTTGGGGGTGATTGATATGCCGAAAGTGTACCCTCGTACTCTGGGTTACATACCTCGGCCTGTCTCACAGCCGAGTTGACAGGAAGATTATAATAGCCATCAGAAATGTCATCTTCTGGAAGGTCGGCCCCTTATTAACCAACCTCGACTGGCCAGCAGCCGAGGTTAGCAGCATCTCACGGGCTCAAGCTATTGCTAACATCGTACTCTACCTCAGCCGATGTCATATCCTACCTCATACATAACCTCGGCTAGTCTCCCAGGCTGAGGCCATATTGATGATTGACAGGATAAAGCAACTATTAAACTCCTCCAATATTGTACTCAGCCAGGACGAGGTTATAGTAAGTGATATTACAGGTCTGAGCATATGCAAGCACATAGAAGACTTGGAGCACGTGGAAATTCAGTTATAATCGAATCATTCCCCTCACGTGGAGGAATATTTAGTCATCATTCTTTACATGTGGCACATCCATGTGTCCACTTATGATGAGTACATTCAACTTATACATGCTCAATGCATGCTTGGGGGGTACATTACATCCCCCAAGCACTATAAATAGATGCCTTCTCCTACCTTGGAAGGGGATTGATAATTATAACCCTAGCTGAAACTCTGTTGGTATACACAGTAGAGAGAGAAAGTGAGAGATTGTATAATAGGCCATTACTGCCCTCATTATAGTGAAATTACTCACACTCACAGTGGACGTAGGCCAAAATGGCTGAACCACTTATATACTAGTGTTTCTCCACTTGTCCTCATCTCCTTCTACTAGATATTTACTCTTGTACTCCCAATGTATTGCTAGTTTGAGCTTATCAACACCTCATACTGGTAGTGATGTTTACTACATCATCATTCTATATCAAAGAGAGCTACGCTGGAATCATAATAAGACATATGGATCCTAAAGGATTCTAGAACCTGATGCTCTGATACCACTTGTTACACCCCACCTAATTAAATACCTGGTGATCAGTCATTTAGTAAATTAAATCAGAATATCGAGTTGGTTCAGAATATGCATCACTGTCACAAACTTTTATTAAATACTAACCACCTAATATTTAAAAAGGATGATGTCAAAATTTTATCTTTTAATTAGTATAAAATCAAATTAATGAATAATTAATATTCACCATCAAAACCAAACTCATATGAAAGGAAATGACTAAAATACTAAATGCAACTGGAGTAGACACATCCAGTCTAAGTATCAAGTACAATAATCCATTCAGAATAAACCAATAATTGAACTGAATAAATAAATGAATCCATAAATCTATGACTATCTAATAGAAAGGGGAAACATGCCCTAAAAGGAGTAAATAGCTCGAAATGAATAAGTGATAAATATGGAGGAATCAACAACCCATGGTCATATAACTTCCACAACAGCTATAGCAGGTCAAATGAATGGAACTCCTATGCTTGGTGTCCCTGTGGTTGGGAACCTAAAATAATTTGACAAAAGAGAAAAGATTTTCAAGAGACGAGTCAGAGCCCAAGTGTAAAACATTTTAATTTTTTAGCAAGTATTTAAATGTTGTAATAAACCAAATAGTATGCGCATGTTAGCTTTTCGAACACTCACTTGAGTTTCTCACCTCTCAACTAATGTGCACGCCTAACGCACCTCTAAACCCATTAATTATTCTACATCTTGCTAGACTATAAACAAGAATCCTTATCATCACTACTCGCAATACCAACCAGCATTTTCCTTATGACACTATATTAGATGTTTTCACAAATGTTATCTTAATTTGGGAAGTATTTATAAATCACATTAAGTGCTCTCTTACTTAAGTTATTCAGAGATTATCATCATTATATATCTTATCCCTATACTTTCACACCACAAGTATCACTATAAGTATATATATACATCACTATATATTATATATACTAACAAGGCACCTCTAGACTCAGCTATTGTGCCCTCATACTTTGTTATCAAGTCTTGGTACATCTCGCATTAAATAAGGACAATGGGTTCAAAATTTCCCACGAACCTTAAATTCATAAATCACATATATTGGAGGCGAACATGGTTCCAATCCTATGGGCTATGCACAGACTTACGCACCAATATGACCGTCAACACTATCATTCTCAGATAGCCCGTACCTAGGTTCCATGCCCTTGAGGTACTAGTCAAATATCCCCCCAAGGGATCCTTAAGATAGGACTGTCCCCTTATTCCCAACCTCCCATGATAGGAAGTATGGTAGGTATGTCATATACATGATACATATCATTATAGGCATTCACGCAGAATATCAAGTTGATTAGGTATACACACAAAATCGAATATTTAACTCATACGTAGTATTTCTCATTACCACTTGCATTACACATACTAAATTACGAATAATCTCTTGCTCATAACTTAGAGATAATTTATCGCTCCAACTGTCATAAGTTATCATACCCCTCTTATTACCCCATAATTCTTTTCTAACTTGAATCCTAATTTTACTGCTGAACATCACTTCAAAAAAACCTTCTACCCAGATTTGAAACATAAGAAAATTTTTCAGAAACTGAACCTGTCGTTTGAACCAAAAGATATCTCGTTTGAACGAGATATCATGTCATTAGAACAACATATCGCGCAATAGGGGTTCTCGTTCGAACCAGGTTCCATCTCGTTTGAACGAGATTGAGTAGTTTTGTCCCCCAACCAACATCTGTTGCGTTTTTCGTCCATAAACAGTCCTAAAACCTCTACATTTCAGTCCCAAACTCCTTCCATTCAATTTCAACTCAATTTCCCACATAAAAGAATGATTTCTAACATCTTAAACACATCAATTCATGATTAATTTATCCATAAACCCAAAATCCCCAAATTTCAGATTCATAAACCCTAGTTCATAATATTTCCAATAAACCCACTTTAATCCCAGATTTACTCAGCAATTATCAACATAAATTCGTAGTTAATCTTCAAATTATAAGGAACATTCAATTTGATATCAATTTAACCTTAATGTATCGTTTAGTCATGAATTCTTCATCAAATCATATGCAATTTAAGGGGGTTTCATCTCCTACACTAACATGACCACATTTAATGCTAAAAGAGCAAGATTTAAACACTTGCCTTACGAAAGATGGTCTGATACTTTGATGTTGTTGATATATTTACGACCCTCATTCTCTGATCTACGTGATGGTGGTCACGGTGGTGGAAGAGGTGCACTTGTGGTGGTTCTTCCTTGGATTTTTCTTCATCTTTCTCTCTTTTGGGTCTCTTTTTGTGTCTAAATTTTTTCTTACGGCAGATAACCTAATCTAACACACATATGAGATCTTTTATTTCTCTAGTTTTCTTCCTTTAATTTACCCCAAAAATATAATTTACCAAAATACCCTTCCGGGGTGCCGGTTCGGCCTAAAACTACCCCGGAATCCAAACTAAACCCCCGGGTAGATTGTTTTGACTATCTTGACCCTTCCGGACTCAACGACGCACTCGAAACGACCATATGAGCGATTTTTAAATTTTTTACTTTTTATTCCATTAATTTATTCCCGACACAACTGACACGTGCGTCCCGACTTAATTTATATTATTGTCATATTTTTCACTCACTACAACTTTAATATATTTCCACATTTATATATTACTTTACTCGATAAGTAATATTCAACACAGTTATCACCAATAAATACTAACTCTTGTCACGCTAGTAATTATTTAATTTAAATTCGGATTAATTATAAATAAATTTGCTCCATTAAAATTAATTAATCCCAGTCCCATAATTAAAATAAAATCTATTTAAAAATAGGGGGTATTACAAATAGGTGTCGTCGTCAATCCCCATTCAACATGGTGACACTATAAGGAAAAAGTTCGATAGTCAGTTTGTATGTATATTAGCCTTATTTCGTTTGGACACAAATATTTGAGTCATAGGTTTGGACTTGAGTTTGTCTATCCTTCAAGCCTGTGATGTGTGTTATTGACTATCGTCGCGGACAAGTTAAAGCGTCTATATCATCATGACATGTTTTGTTCCGCGTTTTATCTTGAAAGTCCATGGATATCTAAAGGTATGAATCCGTACTAGTTTTTTATCCTTGGAAATTCATTTGGGTGTTGTTTGGAAATATTTTTTTCAGTCCATTTTCCATAAAAAGGTTTTTAAAAAGAAAAATGATATATCATCAAAGTTGTTCGAATGAGTTTTTTAATCCTTTTAAATGAATTTCATTGGTCGGTCGAATGATATTTTTATCTTCTTCGAACGAGTTAATCAATGTTGTTAAAACGGCCTTCCAACGAAGTTCAAATAATTTTTTTCTTCTTTATAGTGGAATCTCTTTCCAAGACCGTTGAAATTCTATTCAAACGAGATCAATTATTTTTTTCAAACGATATTGTTTTTAGTTCGAATGAGAATTTTAAGTTCATTCGAATAAGCCCATGTTTTTCATTCGAACGAGATTATGCTGC
This sequence comes from Sambucus nigra, assembly GCA_949130495.1. Lineage (NCBI taxonomy): Eukaryota > Viridiplantae > Streptophyta > Magnoliopsida > Dipsacales > Adoxaceae > Sambucus > Sambucus nigra. Next base: position 251,931,865 of record OX422209.1, read on the forward strand.
CTCAAAATTTGTGTTTTCTATATAAAGGAGTGTTGGCATCTTATTTTTATAAGATATCTTTGTGAATTTTTTTCCCAATAACATATCTTGTGGCTCAAACCCCTAGTTTACACCCAAAACATTTGACATCCAAGTTTCATCTATATATGCTTGATTGAGATCTCATGTTTGCCACCAAAGTTCATTTACTCTCCATCTATTTGTTGAGTGTTGGTCACATACGATCGACTTCATGTGTGTATGGATGTTTATAGTGGTGGACTTAGTCCTTGGACGATTTGTTAAGATGGGATCGGTTTACACCAATCCATATGAGGGGCGCACGTTATGGCAATGCATCGGTGGACTCATATGTGTCATTATGTAGATGTTCAGAGGAACGGAGAAGCATGAAGCCTTGAAGGGATTCTAGTTATTTGTGTAAGTCCACAGTCATCCTTGTGTACTTCCTTATCATTGTTAATTTACACGGTTAGGCCATCTGAGGATTTTCCATTTGAGTTTTCCCCGTAGATCGGGCGTTGCGTGATTGCTTTAATTTTCACAATAGGATAAAATTTAGTAAAACTATTTTGACAGTAATCATTCTAATTAGTGCATGTTTTAATCATGTTAAATCGTTTAATTATTTTATTTTGAAAATTTATAAGTTAGTATATGTGTTTAGACCCTTTATAAGAACCCTTAACACTTTCAAACTGGTATCAAAGTGGGTACACTGAGTTAATATATTGATCACTAGATTTGTATTGTTTTAGGGTTGTATGTTTGTATACTCTCATTGTTTGTTCATTTATCTTAATGGGTCTTCATAGTGACGAGTTATCTGAAGTTTTAATTAATAATGAGGATTTAATATTTAAGAGTAGTTTAATGAGCATCAAAGTCATGCTGGAAAGATAACTCATTTGAATTTGAAGTTTGCAAAAAGAGTTAAATTTATTGAAAAATGAATTTGTTTTTAAAAGAAGAAATTGAATTTTTGCAGACTGTTCAAACTGAAACACGTATCTTCATGACAAGATCATGGGCATGAATTTTGATTTTTAAAATTTTAGAAGTTTCTAAAAAAGAGAGTGACAATAAAGTTCATATTTTAATGAATAGTCTATAGGACTCTAAAATATTTGAGGCTTGGGTGAAAGAACGTTATTGAGTGAATAATGATTAATTACTTTATTATTTCGGGTAACATGAGAAGAATCTCATGGATAATTTCTCTTACATTGAAGAGGAGCGGGATTACCTTTTAGAAATGATTGAAATATGAAGAAAGAGTGCCTACAATTTGAAGAGTCTAAATATTTTCTAGATTCTAAAGTTTTGTAAGTAGAAGATTAATTAAAAGGCTTAAATTATATTGATATTTGCTATGATAATCCAAATGTTTCCAATTGTTAAAGACAAAACTATGTGTTTAAGAGTGTCAATTGTTTCCAAGGACATTAGAAAAGGTAAACCCATAGGTGACATTCCTCAGGCCTACACATGCTCACATTGTGGTAGGAAAGGTCACCTTAGGTCATTTTATTATGATCTTAGGATAGATCCTAAGAAGTCCAGATCGCATGTCATCACAATTCCCAAAACTTAAGGTCTTAAGTATTCATTTATTTGGGTTAGAAAATTAATTTTGGAGACATTGAATGTTAGACTTGTTGACTCTAGCATGCTTTCACATGATTATTCACATGCTATATCTTATGATTGATTGTGTCTGCATGTTTTTCATACACTATATTTTGTGCTTCGTGTTATATATTATTGCTAGTTATATGATGTTTGTCTTTTATTTATTTTCCTTTATTGGGTCTTATTAAGAAAAATAAAAAATATTTTGTTTGTCTTTTGAGTTATTTTAAAATTGGCAATGTCTTTTGAAACATCTTTAAAAAACCTAAGATATTTTTGTTTTGTTTTGTGTACTTTGGAATTGCACAATTTTTATGGCATATCAGTGTGTTTAGATCCCATTCGTTCCATATTTCCATGTGGCTAGGACATTTGATTATGATTTTCAATGATTGGATTGTTCTTAATCATGTTTGGATGGAGTTGTTTGAAATTGATTTTCTTAAAGCACTCGCTTTGCATATGCCTCCACACTCATTTTTCATGATCTCTTTTGGATTTTAATTTTCTATATTGCATGAGCTAAGTGATGTTTTCTCCAATAAATCTTGATATATACATGTATATTTGACTATGGGAGATTTGTGCATATAAGAACCATTGTTCGTGAATTATTTTGCTTAAAAAATATGAGAGTCCAATGAAAAAGGGCTACAAAGGGAGAAATCTTCCTTGTGTGAAAGGCCACCATTGGCAAGAGCATAAAAGAAAAAAAAGATTCAAAAGAAGAGATAAATTGATAAGGCTATGTTTGAAAATTCATGTTTCCATATTACTATCTTTAAAATAAAGATAAAAAAATGAATATATAATTTTTTAGGGTGATTAGTTGAAGATCAACGGGTTTGAACAATGATTCTTAGTTATACTTAAATGCTTGATGCTATTAAACCTTGAATCATCAAGATTCTTAGGCTAATATGCATTGTGTATGTTTGTCCTTTATGAGCTCACTATTTATTACTTGAGTCCAAACCAAAGTTTGATAAGTTAATGTAGTCAAATAGAACTCCTTGGATAAACTTTGAGTGATTGGGACACAATTCTTTTATTTTATAGTTCACTCTTCTTCACTTCCTATCACTTTTGGTTTGACACATCCATACTATACAAATGTGGAAAGATTATGTATTTTGTATCTCTTGTGGTATTTAGACCTATATATATTTATGTGTCATTGGTATATGTGTGGTTATATATATGGTATGTTTATTTTTTAGTCTTTGCATTTGTATTTAATCAATGTTTTCCATATGCTTCATATTCTATGCAAATTGGCATTTTTATGATCATTGGTATGTTTTGTGGCTTGTTTACATTGGCATATTATGTATCAATTTCAGCATCAAAATTAGTATCATATGTTTCGTTATTTGGATTATTTGTACTTCTGTTGTCGAGTTATTTTCCACTTAATGTTTCACTTAACATCATCACATGATATTACTTGTTTCCCTCTATGTTTACATGTGTTACATTTAGGCTGAGAAGTTGTTTATATTTTGAACCTTTATCTTTATCTATTCCTGGACAAAAGGGAAAAGAAATGGCATCTAACTCTTTAACTCAAGGGAAGAAACTTTTACCATAGGGGGAGACTTCCTATCTTAGGGGGAGATTGTTAGATAGAGGGAGAGGTTTTTTCATATGGAGATTTATATTGTTACATATAGTCTTTGAATTTTAAAAGTGTGTTGAGTGTAGGTTTGCAATGATGCAGTGAAGTTTTTGCAAGAGTAAAGTTTCTCAGAGTTTGTGTTTGTCAAGTATCGACATCTTTTCACTTTGGGGTTAGGATTAAGTCTTTAGAAAAGCTTCATAGCCCATAAGTTTATATTTTTACTATTTTTTCCCATAATATCCAACGGGGGAGATTTGTATGGACAAATTTTCGATATAGTCAATTTTTATGTATATTGGCTTAATTGCGTGGGGACAAAACCATTTGAGTCATAGGTTATGACATGAGTTTATTCATCCTTCAAGCCTATGATGTGTGTCATTAAAGACTGTAGCATCCAAGTTAAAGATCTTACATGATCATGTCATGTTTCGTGCCATGTTTCATCTTCAATGTCTATAGATCTCCAAAGGTATGAATGCGAATTACCTTTTATCCTACAATTTCATTTGGGTGTTGTTTTAAAATATTTTTTGAGGAAATTTTTTATAATTTTTTTAAAATAAGTGAGATTTTTCATCAAAGTAATTTGAAAGATTTTTCCCGTTCAAATAAAATTACATTGTTCGTTTGAATGAGATTTTTTCTGGTTCGATCGAGTTACTGAATTTCATTCAAACATCCTTCTAATGAAGTTCAAAGAAAAATTTTGTACTTTACATTGGAACCTTATTCAAACTCGTTCTAAGTTTGTTCGAATAGATTAGTTGTTTCGTTTCAACGATATTGTTTTTAGTTCGAATAAGAATAGTAATTTCATTCAAACGAGCATATGTTTTTCGTTCGAATGAGATTACGCTGCCTCAAAATTCATGTTTTCTATGTAAAAGAGTGCTGGCAAATTATTTTTATAAAATGTCTTTGTGAATGTTTTTTCCAAGAACATGTCTTGTGCCTCTAAACTCTAATTTACATCTGAAACCATTTAAGATCTAAGTTCCACTTATATATGCTTTTTTGAGATCTAATTTTTGGCACCAAAGTTTGTTCAATCTTCAGATAATTTCTGAGTGTTGTTTACTTATAGTTGACTCCGTGTGTGTGGCGATTTAAAGAGGTGGAGTCCATATTTTATTTTTTGACGGTTAGTGGACTCGTACTTGTATTTGTGTAGAATATCAAAGGAATAAAGATGCGTTAAGGATTAAAGGGAGTCGAGTCTATTTTATAAGTCATATGTCGTCCCGACGTAATTGCTTATCATAGTGATTTTTTATGGTTGGGTCGTCCAAGGTTTTTCCATTTGGATTTTCCTCATACATCGGGTGTTGTGTGATTGCTTTAATTTTCTCTTTCTATACTCATTTAGAAGCATGCACATGGAAATAAAAAATATAGTAAAATTGTTTACCCCATAATCGGTTTAATTGGGCTAAATTATTTTATTAATTTAATTTAAAAATATTAAAAATTGGTGGGTGTTTTTAAACCATCAATTTATAACCCTTAGCACACTTTTAGACACCTTACTCAGACCCACGGATAATCCCATATCCGATAGCATTTGCCCCCAAAACTTCACTTCCCTCTTCAAACCTCTAACTTGGAGATATTTGCATAAAGCTTAGGCTCCCTCATTATCTGTAACGCGAGTTTCAATTGTCTGTCGTGATCCTTCTCTATCAATGAATAGATTAGGATATCATCAATAAAGACTATAATGAATTGTCCAAATATATTTGAAACACCCGATTCATCATGTCCATGAATACTACTAGGGCAATAGTCAACCCGAACGACAACACTATGAACTCATAAGACCCATATTGAGTCAAGAAATCTATATTGCTCACATCCTCCTCTATCACCCTCAGCTGATGGTAACTGCATCTTAAATCACTCTTCGAAAAAAATAAGCTCCCTCTAACTGATCAAAAGGATCATTAATCCTTGACTGAAGGTGCTTATTCTTTCGTGTCACCTCATTCAAACTGTGGTAGTGGATAAACAACCGCAAAGACCCATCATTTTCTTCACAAATAAAACTAGTGCACCCTAAGGTGAAGTGCTAGGATGAATGAAAACCCTCCCTTTTGATCAAAGATCCTTTATCTCCATAAGGTCCATACGATATAGTTCTTTAGTTATCAGCTTCATGTCTAAGTCTATTAGAAAATCAATCTCTTGACTAAGGGTAAACCCAAAATCTAGTTTAACACATTGGTGACCTATTGAACTACTAGAATCATATCTAAGGATATTATGGTCTCCTCCTGGGTATCCTAGTCAATAAAGTACACGTGGGAAATATCCCTACCATTAGGTCTAGGAATAGAAGTTAAATACATCTCTTGACCCGGTATAACAAACACAATGTCCCTACTAACACGGTCTATAGGAGCCTAATAAGTACATAACCAATCCATCCCAAATATAACATTGTATGTGTAGGTATTTAAAACACGTAAATTAGATAAAAATCATAGTGTGCCAATACCTATGCCTACCCTATCACAAGTATATATGATAAGAGTGGATATGCCTAAGGGGTAGCTATAGATAAAACTCTAGCTTACGGAGTCGGGATCATCTTTGATATACTCACGAAGTATCGTGCAACAAATGAACTTGTGGCCCCCTTATAAAATAAAACACTATGTAAAGTCCCATGAAAATAAAATTTGCAATCAACTGCATGAACATGCAGTGGGTCATCCATGGGTCTCACCTGATAGACCCGAATATATTATAACTAGGGCTAAGGCACTACGGAGGGTGGTGGTGGAAGTTCCTCTGACTTCCTTGAGACTGGAAGAATGGGCATCTACTGTTGCCTTTTTTGGGTGATAGTTGGGCCTAAAGCCCTGATATACTGGGACATATTTGCCCTGCCTATACTGGCCTTGGCCCTAGTGTCTTCACCTGTACTAGCCCTGATTGAAGTCTCTCGATTAGCCCCCAAACCGGACCTACCTTTTTCTACGTTGCTATCATTGCTATATTTCCTGAATAAACTTTTCACTAGGTCATACATTGGCCTTATGCCTTGTAACTCCACATCAGTAGGAAATCCCCATATACGGTCCCAAAGCGGTCCATTTTTTTCTTGCTTTCTACTGTTATTATCCCCCACCTATCTGAGGGAAACCCTCCTACTGTTGGGGTCTATGATGATTGGGCCGAAATATCTTCCATGTCCATTGGCCTAACTGGTCCTATCCTCCCATCCTGTCGCCACCTGCTCCTCCATTAGTCTTAGGCTTAGTAGATTGACCACCTTGTCATACTTCTTCTTGTTCCAGTGTGGTCTTGGCAAAGGGTTAGTATCACATCCCTTTCCTATGTATAGATAATGTATGATGGCTTTTCTATTATAAGCTGGTGAATAGGGTAAATAAGACCCTTAATAAAATAAGAAATATTATTTTTCTCGGTGTTCGCCTCTACGGTAGAGAATAAGGACAAATTTGTGAACTCTTTCGCATACTAAGAAATAATACAAGTCCTCTATTTCAGTGCCAGAAACTCCATTCTCTTATTCTTATGAATAGGCTTAGAAATATACTCTCATTGAACCTTGTGATGAAATCACCATACACCATATCAAATGGAAGGTATCCATAATCTATTTTCTGCAACTCAAAGGAGGATAGAAGTCTCAAGTGATGCTCGATATTGCTACGAAACTATAGTTCCACTAACGAATCCATATAACTAGAAAATGTCGGTGGTATATTCTTTATAAATGCCTCTTTGACCTTCTCCCACTCGGTTGTGGGACTCGTGACACCGTCTGTAGACTATCATCTGGCCTCTCATGTCTCCCCGTGTCTATCCCTGCCCAAATGGCTTATAAAATCAACTCCAAGAGCTACCTTGTGCAACAAGTTATTAGACTACTGGTATGGGCTGAACGAGTGTCGTTGATTAGGTGGGTGGAACTTGTGTTAGGGCCTCTGACTATGCAACTCATGCAGCGTAATAGGTCATTGTCTTTGGTTCGATCTGAAATATGATATGAAATTCTTATTATTATTAAACATCTTACGACAAGGGTACAAAGAGAACAACCGATCAAAAGAACGTTATACGAATGACTACGATGAACCTATAGATTCTACATTGCCCAAGACCATGATTTTATACTAATTGTGACACCTCATAATTTTTAATAATTAGATTGATAAAGTTTATTTACTATATACTATAGTTTTTCAAAACAATTTAAATACCATCCTTATCATGAGAGAACCCGAACGATATAGAGAATGCAATAAGGGTATAATAAGACTAGTCACATAAATTAAAGAAATAGAAGGACATGACCACTAAACTCTAATGATATATAAAAACTAATAGTACATAATAAATCCAAACTAACATCATAGATAAAACTCCACAACCAACTGGCTAGAATTCCATCACAATAACTAAAAGAGTACATGTTATAACTAAGTCATAATCCTTGCATATCTCCGAGCATAAACTGAAATAAATAAGATGGAACCCGCATCTTGATAGTGGTGATGGAACATGAACAAAACTCGGTGCAACAGGAACTGGGAAGCTAAGCCAGAAAATCAGGAGCATTTGAAAAGGGGGTTTAACAGCGAAGGTCAGACCACTGCAAGCTAACATAGCTATGCCACCCAATGACAGTTATGCAAGTAAATAATAAATTTAAAATTAATAACTTTAATAACTCACATAGTATAATGTGCCTAACAAAATAATCAATTTAATTTTTTAACTTTAAATAAAATATTATTTAAAATCATGCACGGACCTAGCCCCCTGGAGGTAACTAGAGTCCCACCATGAATATGCAATGAAGAATAAAGTATATAACGATATAAAAAGTCCCCATAATAAATCAAATTCACCCTCCATGATAAACACGTCAGAACATCATCTATAATATCATATAATTGTGTCTGGCCCCTAGTCCTTTTCTGGGTCACCAACCTCCACGATACGGAATTCCACCTCTACCATTGACACTCCAATCATCTCCGTCATAAATAATATGAACCACAATTTACCCATGCGTAGGGTCCATTGTCCATATAATTACACATATTAGTCTCTCACGACACTAATCATCTAACGCATTTTATACATTTTTGGATGTTTTTATTTCTTTAAATCATTTCACAATGTTTATTATTCCCATAAAGAGTGTGTCGAGGCATGAATATCATGTACTAATGTCCAAAGAGGGAGTTTACTACTTTGATTGGGCATTTTTATTATAACCTTGAACCTCGACGTGAACGAGCCCTTTGGACTCTCCCATTCAAGACAAATAGAGGGAACTCTATGCTTGATCCACCATAACACACACCCCACTTAAAGTTTGATATTCTTGGGGAATTCAAAACTCGAGACCTTTGGCTTAAAAGAGCCTTCCCTTACCACTACAATAACCTAGTGTGGATATTCTTGGGCATTATAACATTACCATAAATCATCTAACAATTTAATCATGGAAAAGGAATCATAAACTTCATTATAAATTTTATTATTAACAATAGATTCAAATCTTCAAATCATAATGCGGGTAAATAATAATTCTACCATAATCTTAAAGGTAAATTCTACCATTTTCATAAGCATTCATGTAGAAGATTATTCATAATTGAAACGCAAATCAAGAACTAATGCAAATATATAGTTTGTTACAATGACCAATCACCATTAAGTAAAGAATGACACAAAATTTCTCAAGTTCTAAGATTTTAATTACATATTTTGTTTAAAATTTACATAATAAAATTTATATAGGAAGTTCATCATTTATATTTCTACATGGGAATTTATCAATTTCTTACTCATCAAGAATCGTCAAATACAAATTACTTAATTAAAATCAACATGTAAATTATACAATTAAGATTTATTACATGAGAATTTGTCAAATTACAAACTATCAAACTCAAATGACAAATTTATTAAATTTTTAATTATGTAACGATCTATCTCACCATATTAATCAAATTATGAGAAAAATATGAACCCGGATTATCTGTAATTAATTTTAATTATTTTAAATTAATTGAGGTATAAATTATTATTTATGGGTATAAAAAAGGAGGAGTATAATTTTAACTTGCCTCTTGGAGAAATTCATAAAATTAAAATAAAAATTAAAGAGAGAAAAATTGTAAAAGAATCCCCTATTGGCAAGTAGTTGCATTGGACCTCCAAAAGTTCTTTAAATATTTATCCAAAGTTGTCCCAAAAAATTCTCCATAAAAATATAAGTTTTCGCTAGAATTAAAGGATATATTTTAGGGTTAGGAATATATAATTTTTTCGAATTTGGTTAAGGTTTAAGGGTCAACTTGTGTACAAGAAATGGGAGGCTTGGATTTATATGATACTGCCTTTTGCAAGAATGAAGAATGAAATAAACGTTAATTCTTATGAAAGATTCTTCCACGAGATTTTTTTTTTAAAGAAAAATATTTTCTCTTTCTTTCTTTAATTGACGTTACCATACTTATACATAATCTGGAACCTTTCTCCATAAAATATCTTTACCATTGGGCTCATTCTACAATTTCTTATGTGTCAAGTTCTTCACTTAATAATTATGATTTAAGTTAACTGTTACTTTAATTCATTTACAAATCGGTACAATTACTTTATTGATTCAGCAAATAATTTTTAAAATTCATTAAACAAATTCTAAACTTACAATAACTCTCATAGTTTCAATTTATTTACATACCAACTAAAATTGAACGTATAAAACTTTATTTTTAGTGATTTAAATCATATAAATTCAATTTTCAATTAAATAACAATACAACATTCTCCCAATTATAATATTTAATTATTTAATAAATTCCCTAATATCATGGGGTATGACACTGACTTTCTACTTTTAGGATGTTATCGATCTTCTAACTCAGTTTTATTTATGTTTTTTTCTTTCAGCTATACAGACTTCTTATTTATGCATTCAATTGAGTTGGATTATTGTATTGACGATTTTTTTTATTGGAGTCAACATTATTTACCCCGAGTCGGACACTTAGTCATTTGAGATATTTATATTCAAGTGTGAAGTTTTATTTCATTATGATTTGGATTGGTATCAGGGTAGTCTCATGGATTGCTTCATTATTTTATTTCAACATTATCAATATAATTAACGTTTTATTTAGTTCGGTTATACTTAGAATGATATTAATTGTTTTGATTATCATATTATCTATATTTAGAACGAATCAATTTATGTTTTAATTTTACAGGGTGTCACGGTAGGCTACAAATTCAAATTTGTAATTCACAATTTTATTTTCAAAATTTTACACTGCAAATCTAAATTTTCGATGTCAAATTTTCTATGTGCATTGTTTAGTTATAATTTCAGATCGAATAGATGAATGAAGTTTAATATGAGGGGATTTAATGGGCTTAGCCTTTCATCTTGGGCCTTTAAAAGTAAAAGTAATTTTAAAATATAGAGGGGTAATAAATTTAGAAAGAGACATGTTGTGGGTGTCAAAATCTTTTAGGTATTAATCTATAAATAATCATATTGAGGATACTATATCCAACAACAATGTAGGAATAGCGTTTTTTCGGAAACGACTTGAAAAAAATTAAGAAATAAACTATGGCCCAGTTTGGTTGCACAAATTATTTGATTATGTAAATTGGTTCATTGTGAATTAGTGAATTGTAAATGAATGAATTTGAAATGAGTTAAATCCATTTTTAGAAAATGTTTGGTAATTGAAATTGATGTTAAGGTTCTATGAAAAAAAGGATAAAAACAAATCAAGAGAGAGAGGGAGAGAGAAAGAGAGAGAGGGAGCGGGGACATGCACTTTATGTGGCTCTTATTTCAAATGGAATCATTTCACGTTTTTTGTGAAATGATCCAATTTCAGATTTTGCACATGAGCTAAAATGGGGCAATTAATGAATCCTTTCATTAATGAAACCAAACACAATTAATGGATCAATTTGTAAATGGATCAATATATTAATGATCCAATTTACAATTTTGAGACAACCAAATGGGGCCTATGTCACCAGTTTCGAACATGGATCCCCTCCCCAAACAACCATTTTTCTTTCAACTTGACAATGGCTTAAATGTGTTTACAAGAGCATAGTGACCCCAAGTAAATGTTTGTCTACCTACTCAAACTATATTCATACATTACATGACTTGACTTGGTTAGTGGCTTAAGTTAAATAACCCTTCCATGAACCCGTTTTTCAAACGGAAGAAAATGAATTCCAAGTTTCAAGTTTTATTAAGCTCAAGAAAATTGACTGGTTCCAATAGTGAGAAGACTATAAATTGGAGTAAAATGTTTGAGGCAGCTCAAACCATTTCGAATTCAAATTGCAGGAAAATGGGTAGCAAGGTCTCCCTTATCTTTAGCATCATTTTGCTAGTAACCATCCTCTTTGGTCTCTTGACCCCATCCTTAGCACATGATTTCAAAGCGCGTGAGTGTAATCTTACTTAATGCTTGATCATAAATTTACCTATTACAATTTTTATGTTAATTTTGGCTTCATATGTATCTCTATATATGACTTGACAAGGTATATAAATAACCATGCCGATGATCATTGTAGGTAGTTTTCTTCAAAAAGGTGGCAATGGAAAGGTTATATATCCACCGCAGGGACTAGTTTTCGGGAGGCCTTTGGGTCCTCCTCCAGGTTCGAAGTAGCCCCCAATACAAGGCTCCCCGAGGATCTCCCTGTTTCCTTTCCTCTTTTTTAGACTTCAAGCTTTGATTTGTTATTCATTGAAATCGTGTAATAAACATTTTGGTCTGATACTTCATATGACCAAGAATAAATACTATTAAAACTGATGTCTGTTGCATTTTTTTCGGTTCTAGAAAAAATAACGTGCTGTATTGGAACCAGTGCGATGTACAAAAAATATTATGGAGATCAAATAAATTTTAGAGCTTCAAATTACCTGATCCATTAAAAATTGGAACACAATATAAATCATACAAACATAACCAACACAATTTTTGAGTGTGGTGTGCGTGATGTCGAGATAATGGGAAAGGATAATTCGAGATGAACCGTTTAGTTTAACGGCATTGTGACCGCATGGATTATGTGGCATATGTGATCTGCAATGGTTCTACTTTTCTTTCCTTCTTTTGGTTAATAGCTCCAGCTGGACAAAAATAGGATTTAACTCGTAAAGCCCCATAAAGTGTTGACGAATTTTTTAATAATGCAAAAAATATGAACAGATGATTGGATTTGAGGCGTAATAAACTACTGTCCTTAAGGTGTTATTTGCCCCCACTCGTATAGAGTTTGCTAACGGGTCTAAGCAAATTACCTCCAAGATACAACAAATCCACGGGTTTATTCAAGTAGCAAACTTAAAGAATACTCCAGAACACTCTATGAAATTGGCAAGAAGAAATAATAAAGAAAGAGAATTTTTTCGAAATTAATTATGACAGGATTTTACCTTCTATATATAGCCTCTTGTGGTGTCTGTTCATGAACAAACACCACATTCAAAGGTCATTTAATCACTGCCCTTGGATATATAACTATATTTTGAACGTTCCAGATTTGAACTAAAAGGTGCGACTGTACGGATTAACACTTAACAAAGTGGCACCAAAATCCGACGGTTCAGATCCACTCGTGCCGTAATTATGTGTCATTTATAATGGATTTAATATGGACCGTTTGATCTTTTGACGTTGTCAAAAATCAAAGGCTCCTACTGCTCCTCGCGACGATGCGTACGTGCAAAGTGCCCCTCTAAAGCGCCTAAAGCGCCCTAAATGCCCAATCGCACTTTTGCACACGTGCGCGTGGGCGTGTACGGATGGTGCAAAGCACCATCCTTGGACCTAAGGTGTACACTAGTAGCATACACTTTAATGCACATAATTAATCTCTTATGACACAAGATCATTTATTAACCCACTAACTTTTTCACACTTTTCCAATGTGGGACTTTGGATTTCCCACTTCCCTTTGTCTTTTCTCATTCCAACTAATTAATGGTTTTAACCTTTCATTTCCTCTAACCACTAATACCCATTAATATTAAAATCATCCAAAAATACTCCACTAGAGTTTAATATTAATGTAATTTCTTCTTGTGATATGCTCATGCATACAAGGAGGTATCTTTAGATTTAAACCTTCAGCTAGTGAATATATATCAAAGTTCTAATAAGACAATGGTGTGTTATGCATTAAACATTGTCTTATTATTTAGAACCGAATATATATCACACATGAGATATCCTAATCTCTACGAGATGTTCAATATGTTTTTTTAGCACTATTATGGACATGTGCACTATCTTGGTTTCATGAATATTTACAAGAATAAACCCAAAATCTTGCTAGAAGAGGCACCACTTCCTATATTCATATAGGTGTAGTTTTCTTGCATGTCCTTGTTACTTTAGACAACGAACTTCATTAAGAGTTAAACTCATCCTCTCGACGTAGCAATATGCACTGAACATCCTAGAAGGGACATGAAATTGAATAAATTTCAGTGCAAAACTAATCACTTATCAGTAACTTGTTATTACCCATTAAACTTTGGAATAGTCGTAATGCTATTACAAAGTTGGGTTACCATTACCGGTGATTATTGAAAAAATGGTTTTGGTTCCATTCCACTAGATGTGTCCTTTACCAAATCTCTAGAAAGTCCTTTGGTAAGAGGGTCACCTAGATTCTTATTTGTTCGAACATATACAATATTAATAACTCCATAAGTTATTAATTGTTTGACATATTCATGTCTTAAACTTATGTGTCTAGATTTTCAATTATATACTTTGTTATACGCTCTAGACAATGTAGATTCACGATCACAATATAAAGAAAGAGATGGCATTGGTTTTGGCCATAACTTTATGTCCAATAATAAATTTCTTAGCCACTCTGCTTCTTTTTCGGTTGCTGCCAGTGCGATAAACTCAGATTCCATTGTTGAATGTGTAATGCAAGTTTGTTTCTTAGATGCCCAGGATACCGCCCACCCGCCAAGGTGAATATCCATCCAGATGGGAATTTATTATCACTAGCACTAGTTATCCAACTAGCATCAAAGTACCCTTTAAGAACTGCTGGAAAGTCATAACAAAATAGACCTAATTCTTTGGTCTTCTTGAGGTAACCAAAAATCCTCCCAATTGCTTTCCAATGATCCACACTTGGATTATTAGTTTATCTTGACATTTTACCTACTGCAAATGCAATATATGGCCTTGTACAATGCATTGCATACATTAAACTTCCAATTGCACTAGCATATTTAAATTGTGCAATTGCTCTGCCAGAATTTTCTAATAATTTTATACTAGAATCATATCGGGTATTTGCTTCTTTTATTTTCAAGTGATTAAAGTTGTGAATAACTTTGTCAATGTAATGAGATTGACACAATGCATAACCCCCACTATGTTTCTTAACTTTAATACCCAATATGGTATCCACTTCATTAAGATCTTTCATCGTAAATTGTGAACTAAGATACTTCTTAGTTTCATATACACCTATCATGTTTGTACCAAAAATTAATAAGTCATCAACATATAGACAAATAATTACACCATAGTCATTGGTGAATTTAGAATAAAAGCACTTATCAGCGTTGTTATGTCTGAAACCATCAGAAAGAATGATTGTATCAAATTTTTCATGCCACAGCTTTGGTGCTTGTTTCAACCCATAAAGTGACTTAATTAATTTACAAACTTTATGTTCATTTTCGGGAAAAACAAACCCTTCGGGTTGTTCCATATATACCTCTTCATCTAGGTCACCATTCAAAAATGTTGTTTTAACATCCATTTGATGCTCAAACAGATTATAAATAGATGCAATTGCCATTAAAACACGTATGGATGTAATTCTAGCAACAGGTGCCTAAGTATCGAAATAGTAAATCCTTTTCTTTGTTTAAAACCTTTTGCTACCAATATAGCCTTAAAGGTTTGAATAGAACCATCTGTATTGTATTTTCTTCTAAATGCCCATTTGCTACTAGTAGATTGTGATCCTTGTGGCAAGTCACTAAAACCCATGTCTAATTTGATAGAATTGAATCCATCTCATCATTAATAGCTTCTTTCCAAAAAGAAGCATCTCTTGAAGTCAATGCTTCATTAAAGGTTTTAGGATCTTCTTCTACATTAAGTAAAATAGGCATTTTATTAAGAATATTATCTCTATCTCCTTCAACCAAAAAGGCTAAGGCTTGAGATGAAATAAAATCAGGGCCAAAAGATTTTTCTTTTCTAGCACGCTGACTTCTTCTAGGTTCTATTTCCGTTTCGGGTTCATTCCTTTTATTATTAATTGATAGTCTAGGAATCAACTTAGTGGATGTATCAGGATTGGCATCTAATTCTACACATGAATCTTTATAAAATTTATTTTTAATAAATTCAACATCCCTTGATTCAATTACGACATTAGACATTAAGTCCAACAACCTATATGCCTTAGAATTTTTCGCGTATCCTACGAAAACACTTTTAATTCCTCTTGCACCCAACTTTGAACTTTTCGGGTCATGAATTCTATAGAAAGCCAAACAACCCCAGACCCTTAGGTAGTCCAGATTTGTTTTTCGATTCTTCCATACCTCGTATGGAGAAACATGTGTTTTCATTGATGGAATTCTGTTGCGTAAATGACAAGCGGTGAGTAAAGCTTCTCCCCACAAATTATTTGGTAAGTTTGAATTAATCAACATAGAGTTGATCATATTAGTAAGAGTCCTATTCTTTCTTTCAGCCAAACCATTTTGATGGGGAGTATAAGGGGTAGTTCTTTGATGTATTATTCCATGTTCTTCACAAAATGAGTCAAATTCATTTGGAAAATACTCTCCCCCTCTATCACTACGAAGAATTTTATTTTTCTTATCCTTTTGATTTTCAACTTCTACTTTAAACGTTTAAACATTGAAAAAGCTTCATTCTTATGTCTTATCAAATATACATATGCGAATTTTGAACAATCATCAATGAATGTAATAAAGTATCTTTTTTCGCCTCCAGTTAAAATACCATTATATTCACATATATGAGAATGAACTAATTCTAATAATTCGGTACTTCGTTCGACTTTAGGAAATGGTCTTTTTGTTAATTTTTCTTCATTACATATTTCACATTTTTCATGAGAAGTACTATCACAAGTTATTAATTTATGTTTAGACATGTATTTCAATGATCTAAAATTTAAATGCGCTAATCTAGCATGCCAAAAATCGAAAGACTTAACAATATAAGCAGAATTATTCATATTATTAATAAAAATACTGAGTTTGAACATTCCATCACAAGCATACCCTTTCCCAACAAATGCCCCATTCTTAGACAGAATTAACTTATCAAACTCAAAGACGACTTTAATGTCGCTTTTACAAATCAAACTTGCAAACACTAGATTTTTTTGAATTTCTGGTACATGCAGAACATATGGTAATGTCAACTTCTTTCCAGATGTGAATTGTAGTTCAACGTTTCCTTTTCCAAGAACTTTAGCAGAATTATGATTGCCCATTAGAACCACTTGACCGTCCTCTGCTTTTTCATATGCGGAGTACAATGATTTATCATTGCAGACAAGTATGGTAGCCCCAGAATCGAGCCACCAGTCAGAAGACTTCGTTATTTCCGCCATGTTTAGTTCGGTAATCATACCAATTTTCATGTCTGATACCATTTCTACAAGATCCTCGATCTTATTTTCCACCATATTTGCATTGTCTGTATTATTGGATTCAGTAGCATCTATCTTTCGTTTCTTGTATCTGCAATCACGGGTATAGTGGCCATTTTTGCCACAATTGAAACAAGTCCCATTGGACTGTTTCTTATTAGAATTATTTTTCTTGAACTTCTTACCATTAGGTTTGAAGTTCTTATGATATTTCTTTCCTTCAACAAACTTAACTTTGGTGGAATTATGAGAAACATTTGTTTGATCATGGTATCTGGTTTCTTCTTCAATTCTTAAATGTTTTGGTAATTCCTCCAAACTTATATCGTCTTTCCTATGTAGGAGTTTCTTACGACAATCATTCCAACTTGGTGGTAATTTTGCAATAATTGCACTAACTTGAAACGATTCAGAAATTTCCACCTTTAATTCACGAAGCTTTGTGCCAAGGATTTGCAACTCATGTACTTGGTCTAAAACAGTTTGTTATCACTTATTTTGAATTTGAAATATTTTAGAATTAAGAATTTATCCGTACCTTCTTTCTCTGTTTTGTATTTATATTCAAGAGCATTCCAGATTTCCTGTGGAGACTACATATAGTTGTAAAGATCATATAATCGATCAGATAGTGTATTCAGAATATGCCCACAATACACCAATTTGTCTTCTTCACGTTTCTTCCGCTGTTCTTTAAATGTTTCATTATCATCTTCTTTTGGTTCCGGAATTGCTTCTAGTTTAGGATCCAGACCATCTGTAATTTTCAAAACGGTGAGAAGGAAGAATAATTTTCCTTTCCAGCGAGTGAAATTTGTTCCATGAAAGCGGCCCAAATGCACATTGGGATTCAGAAACATATTCATATTCTTTTCTTCCTCCATAATTAACACCTTAAGATTGTTGACGAATTTTTTAATAATGCAGAAAATATGAATAGATGATTGGATTTGAGGCGTAATAAACTACTGTCCTTAAGGTGTTGTTTGCCCCCACTCGTACAGAGTTTGCTAAAGGGTCTAAGAAAATTACCTCCAAGATACAACAAATCCACGGGTTTATTCAAGTAGCAAACTTAAATAATACCCTAGAACACTCTATGAAATTGGCAAGAAGAAATATTAGAGAAAGAGAATTTTTTCGGAATTAATTATGACAGGATTTCACCTTCTATATATAGCCTCTTATGGTGTCTGTTCATGAACAAACACCACATCCAAAGGTCATTTAATCATGACCCTTGGATATATAACTATATTTTGAACGTTCTAGATTTGAACTAAGAGGTGCGATTGTACGGATTAACACTTAACAAAGTGGCGCCAAAATCCGACGGTTCAGATCCACTCACGCCATAATTATGTGTCATTTATTATGGATTTCATATGGACCGTTTGATCTTTTGACGTTGTCAAAAATCAAAGGCTCCTACTGCTCCTCGTGATGATGCATACGTGCGAAGTTCAAAGTGCGCCTCTAAAGCGCCCTAAACGCTCAATCGCACTTTCGCACACGCGCGCGCGCGTGTTCGTGTACGGATGGTGCAAAGCACCATCCTTGGACCTAAGGTGTACACTAGTAGCATACACTTCAATGCACATAAGTTATCTATTATGACACAAGAACATTTATTAACCCACTAACTTTTTCACACTTTTCCAATGTGGAACTTTGGTTTTCCCACTTCCCTTTGTCTTTTCTCCTTCCAACTAATTAATGGTTTTAACCTGTCATTTTCTCTAACCATTAATACCCATTAATATTAAAATCATCCAACAATCCCCCACTAGATTTTAATATTAATGTAATTTCTTCCTGTGATATGCTCATGCATACAAGGAGGTATCTTTCGATTTAAACCTTCAGTTAGTAAATATATATCAAAGTTCAAAGAAGACAATGGTGTGCTATGCATTAAACCTTGTCTTATTATTTAGAACAGGATATATATCACACATGAGATATCCCAATCTTTACGAGATGTTCAATATGTTTTTAGCACTATTATGGCCATGTGCACAATCTTGCCTTCATGAATATTTACAAGAATAAACCCAAAATCTTTCTAGAAGCCGCACCACTTCCTATATTCATATATGTGAAGTTCTCTTGCATGTCCTTGTTACTTTAGACAACGAACTTCATTAAGAGTTAAACTCATCCTATCGACGTAGCAATATGCACTAAACATCCTAGAAGGGACATGAAATTGAATAAATTTCAGTGCAAAACTAATCACTTATCAGTAACTTGTTATTACCCATTAAACTTTGGAATTGTGGTAATGCTATTACAAAGTTGGGTTACCATTACCGGTGATTATTGAAAAAATGGTTTTAGTCCCATTCCACTAGATGTGTCCTTTACCAAATCTCTACGAAGTCCTTTGGTAAGAGGGTCATCTAGATTCTTATTTGTTCGAACATATATAATATTAATAACTCCATAAGTTATTAATTGTTTGACATATTCATGTCTTAAACTTATGTGTCTAGATTTTCCATTATATACTTTGTTATACGCTCTAGACAATGTAGCTTCACTATCACAATATAAAGAAAGAGATGGCATTGATTTTAGCCATAACTTTATGTCCAATAATAAATTTCTTAGCCACTCTGCTTCTTTTCCGGTTGCTTCCAGTGTTAAAAACTCAGATTCCATTAATGTGTAATGCAAGTTTGTTTCTTAGATGCCCAAGATACCGCCCCACCCGCCAAGGTGAATATCCATCCAGATGTCGATTTATTATCACCTGCACTAGTTATCCAACTAGCATCAGAGTACCCTTCAAGAACGGCTGGAAAGTCATAATAAAATAGACCTAATTCTTTGGTCTTCTTGAGGTAACCAAAAATCCTCCCAATTGCTTTCCAACGATCCACACTTTGATTATTAGTTTATCTTGACATTTTACCTACTGCAAATGCAATATATGGCCTTGTACAATGCATTGCATACATTAAACTTCCAATTGCACTAGCATATCTAAGTTGTGCAATTGCTCTGCCAGAATTTTCTAATAATTTTATACTAGAATCATATCGGGTATTTGCTTCTTTTATTTTCAAGTGAATAAAGTTGTGATTAAGTTTGTCAATGTAATGAGATTGACATAATGCATAACCCCCACTATGTTTCTTAACTTTAATACCCAATATGGTATCCACTTCATTAAGATCTTTCATCTTAAATTGTGAACTAAGATACTTATTAGTTTCATATACACCTATCATGTTTGTACCAAAAATTAATAAGTCATCAACATATAGACAAATAATTACACCATAGTCATTGGTGAATTTACAATAAATGCACTTATCAGCGTTGTTATGTCTGAAACCATCAGAAAGAATGATTGTATCAAACTTTTCATGCCACTGCTTTGGTGATTATTTCAACCCATAAAGTGACTTAATTAATTTACAAACTTTATTTTCATTTCCGGGCAAAACACACCCTTCGGGTTGTTCCATATATACCTCTTCATCTAGGTCACCATTCAAAAATATTGTTTTAACATCCGTTTGATGCTCAAACAGATTATAAATAAATGCAATTGCCATTAAAACACGTATGGATGCAATTCTAGCAACAGGGGCCTAAGTATCGAAATAGTCAATCCCTTTTCTTTGTTTAAAACCTTTTGCTACCAATATAGCCTTAAAGGTTTGAATAGAACCATCTGTATTGTATTTTCTTCTAAATACCCATTTGCTACTAATAGATTGTGATCCTTGTGGAAAGTCCACTAAAACCCATGTCTGATTTGAAAGAATTGAATCCATCTCATCATTAATAGCTTCTTTCCAAAAAGAAGAATCTCTTGAAGTCAATGCTTCATTAAAGGTTTTAGGATCTTCTTCTACGTTAAGTAAAATAGGCATTTTATTAATAATATTATCTCTATCTCCTTCAACCAAAAAGGCTAAGGCTTGCGATGAAATAAAATCAGGGCGAAAAGATTTTTCTTTTCTAGCACGCTGACTTCTTCTAGGTTCTATTTCCTTTTCGGGTTCATTCCTTTTATTATTAATTGATGGTCTAGGAATCAACTTAGTGGATGTATCAGGATTGGCATCTAATTCGACACATGAATCTTTATAAAATTTATTTTTAATAAATTCAACATCCCTTGATTCATTTACAACATTAGAATTTATGTCCAACAACCTATATGCCTTAGAATTTTTCGCGTATCCTACGAAAACACTTTTAATTCCTCTTGCACCCAACTTTGAACTTTTTGGGTCATGAATTCTATAGAAAGCCAAACAACCCTAGACCCTTAGGTAGTCCAAATTTGTTTTTCGATTCTTCCATACCTCGTATGGAGAAACATGTGTTTTCATTTATGGAATTCTGTTGCGTAAATGACAAGCGGTGAGTAAAGCTTCTCCCCACAAATTATTTGGTAAGTTTGAATTAATCAACATAGAGTTGATCATATTAGTAAGAGTCCTATTCTTTCTTTCAGCCAAACCATTTTGCTGGGGAGTATAAGGGGAAGTTCTTTGATGTATTATTCCATGTTCTTCACAAAATGAGTCAAATTCATTTGGAAAATACTCTCCCCCTCTATCACTACGAAGAATTTTAATTTTCTTTTCCTTTTGATTTTCAACTTCTACTTTAAAACGTTTAAACATTGAAAAAGCTTCATCCTTATGTCTTATCAAATATACATATGCGAATTTTGAACAATCATCAGTGAATGTAATAAAGTATCTTTTTTGCCTCTAGTTAAAATACCATTATATTCACATATATCAGAATGAACTAATTCTAATAATTCGGTACTTCGTTCGACTTTAGGAAAAGGTCTTTTTGTTAATTTTGCTTCAATACATATTTCACATTTTTCATGAGAAGTACTATCACAAGTTATTAATTTATGTTTATATATGTATTTCAATGATCTAAAATTTAAATGCGCTAATCTAGCATGCCAAACATCAAAAGACTTAACAATATAAGCATAATTATTCATATTATTAATAAAAATATTGAGTTTGAACATTCCATCACAAGCATACCCTTTCCTAACGAATGCCCCATTCTTAGATAGAATTAACTTATCAGACTCAAAGATGGCTTTAATGTCGCTTTAACAAATCAAACTTGCAAACACTAGATTTTTTCGAATTTCTGGTACATGGAGAACATATGTCAACGTCAACTTCTTTCCAGATGTGAATTGTAGTTCAACATTTCCTTTTCCTAGAACTTTAGCAGAATTATGATTCCCCATTAGAACCACTTGACCGTCCTCTGCTTTTTCATATGCGGAGTACAATGATTTATCATTGCGGACAAGTATGGTAGCTCCAGAATCGAGCCACCAGTCAGAAGACTTCGTTATTTCCGCCATGTTTAGTTCGGTAATCATACCAATTTGCATGTCCGATACCATTTCTACAAGATCCTCGATCTTATTTTCCACCATATTTGCATTGTCTGTATTATTGGATTCAGTAGCATCTATCTTTCGTTTCTTGTTTCTGCAATCACGTGTATAGTGGCTATTTTTGCCACAATTGAAACAAGTCCCATTGGACTGTTTCTTATTAGAATTATTTTTCTTGAACTTCTTACCATTAGGTTTGAATTTCTTATGATATTTCTTTCCTTCAACAAACTTAACTTTGGTGGAATTATGAGAAACATTTGTTTGATCACGGGATCTGGTTTCTTCTTCAATTCTTAAATGTTTCTGTAATTCCTCCAAACTTATATCGTCTTTCCTATGTAGGAGTTTCTTACGACAATCATTCCAACTTGGTGGTAATTTTGCAATAATTGCACCAACATGAAACGATTCAGAAATTTCCACCTTTAATTCACGAAGCTTTGTGACAAGGATTTGCAACTCATGTACTTGGTCTAAAATAATTTGGTTATCACTTATTTTGAATTTGAAATATTTTAGAATTAAGAATTTATCCGTACCTTCTTTCTCTGTTTTGTATTTGTATTCAAGAGCATTCCAGATTTCCTGTGGAGACTACATATAGTTGTAAAGATCATATAATCGATCAGATAGTGTATTCAGAATATGCCCACAACACACCAATTCGTCTTCTTCACGTTTCTTCCGTTGTTCTTTAAATGTTTCATTATCATCTTCTTTTGGTTCTGGAATTGCTTCTATTTTAGGATCCAGATGATCTGCAATTTTCAAAACGGTGAGAAGGAAGAATAATTTTCCTTTCCAGCGAGTGAAATTTGTTCCATCAAAGCGGCCCAAATGCACATTGGGATTCAGAAACATATTCATATTGTTTTCTTCCTCCATAATTAACACCTTAAGATTGTTGACGAATTTTTTAATAATGCAGAAAATATGAACAGATTATTGGATTTGAGGCGTAATAAACTACTGTCCTTAAGGTGTTGTTTGCCCCCACTCGTACAGAGTTTGCTAACGGGTCTAAGAAAATTACCTCCAAGATACAACAAATCCACGGGTTTATTCAAGTAGCAAACTTAAATAATACCCTAGAACACTCTATGAAATTGGCAAGAAGAAATATTAGAGAAAGAGAATTTTTTCGGAATTAATTATGACAGGATTTCACCTTCTATATATAGCCTCTTATGGTGTCTGTTCATGAACAAACACCACATCCAAAGGTCATTTAATCACGGCCCTTAGATATATAACTATATTTTAAACGTTCCAGATTTGAACTAAAAGGTGAGATTGTACGGATTAACACTTAACAAAGTGGCGCCAAAATCCGATGGTTCAGATCCACTCACGCCATAATTATGTGTCATTTATTATGGATATAATATGGACCGTTTGATCTTTTGATGTTGTCAAAAATCAAAGGCTCCTACTGCTCCTCGTGATGATGCATACGTGCGAAGTTCAAAGTGCGCCTCTAAAGCGCCCTAAACGCTCAATCGCACTTTCGCACACGCGCGCGTGACCGTGTGCGTGTACGGATGGTGCAAAGCACCATAATTGGACATAAGGTGTACACTAGTAGCATACACTTCAATGCACATAAGTAATCTCTTATGACACAAGAGCATTTATTAACCCACTAACTTTTTCACACTTTTCCAATGTGGGACTTTGGTTTTCCCACTTCCCTTTGTCTTTTCTCCTTCCAACTAATTAATGGTTTTAACCATTCATTTTCTCTAACCATTAATACCCATTAATATTAAAATCATCCAACAATCCCCCACTAGATTTTAATATTAATGTAATTTCTTCTTGTGATATGCTCATGCATACAAGGAGGTATCTTTCGATTTAAACCTTCAGTTAGTAAATATATATCAAAGTTCAAATAAGACAATGGTGTGCTATGCATTAAACCTTGTCTTATTATTTAGAACCGGATATATATCACACATGAGATATCCCAATCATTACGAGATGTTCAATATGTTTTTTAGCACTATTATGACCATGTGCACAATCTTGGCTTCATGAATATTTACAAGAATAAACCCAAAATCTTTCTAGAAGCGGCACCACTTACTATATTCATATATGTGATGTTCCCTTGCATGTCCTTGCTACTTTAGACAACGAACTTCATTAAGATTTAAACTCATACTATCGACGTATCAATATGCACTAAACATCCTAGAAGGGACATGAAATTGAATAAATTTCAGTGCAAAACTAATCACTTATCAGTAACATGTTATTACCCATTAAACTTTGGAATAGTGGTAATGCTATTACAAAGTTGGGTTACCATTACCGGTGATTATAGAAAAAATGGTTTTAGTCCCATTCCACTAGATGTGTCCTTTACCAAATCTCTACGAAGTCCTTTGGTAAGAGGGTCACCTAGATTCTTATTTGTTATAACATATATAATATTAATAACTCCATAAGTTATTAATTGTTTGACATATTCATGTCTTAAACTTATGTGTCTAGATTTTCCATTATATACCTTATTATACGCTCTTGACAATGTAGCTTCACTATCACAATATAAAGAAAGAGATGGCATTGGTTTTGGCCATAACTTTATGTCCAATAATAAATTTCTTAGCCACTCTGCTTCTTTTTCGGTTGCTTCCAGTGCTAAAAACTCAGATTCCATTGTTGAATGTGTAATGCAAGTTTGTTTCTTATATGCCCAAGATACCGCCCCACCCGCCAAGGTGAATATACATCCAGATGTGGATTTATTATCACCTGCACTAGTTATCCAACTAGCATCAGAGTACTCTTCAAGAACTGCTGGAAAGTCATAATAAAATAGACCTAATTCTTTGGTCTTCTTGAGGTAACCAAAAATCCTCCCAATTGCTTTCCAATGATCCACACTTGGATTATTAGTTTTTCTTGACATTTTACCTACTGCAAATGCAATATATGGCCTTGTACAATGCATTGCATACATTAAACTTCCAATTGCACTAGCATATTTAAGTTGTGTTATTGCTCTGCCAGAATTTTCTAATAATTTTATACCAGAATCATATCGGGTATTTGCTTCTTTTATTTTCAAGTGATTAAATTTGTGAATATGTTTGTCCATGTAATGAGATTGGCATAATGCATAACCCCCACTATGTTTCTTAACTTTAATACTCAATATGGTATCCACTTCATTAAGATCTTTCATCTTAAATTGTGAACTAAGATACTTCTTAGTTTCATATACACCTATCATGTTTGTACCAAATATTAATAAGTCATCAACATATAGACAAATAATTACACCATAGTCATTGGTGAATTTAGAATTAATGCACTTATCAGCGTTGTTATGTCTGAAACCATCAGAAAGAATGATTGTATCAAACTTTTCATGCCACTACTTTGGTGCTTGTTTCAACCCATAAAGTGACTTAATTAATTTACAAACTTTATGTTCATTTCCGGGTAAAACAAACCCTTCAGGTTGTTCCATATATACCTCTTCATCCAGGTCACCATTCAAAAATGCTGTTTTAACATCCATTTGATGCTCAAACAGATTATAAATAGATGCAATTGCCATGAAAACACGTATGTATGGAATTCTAGCAACAGGTGCCTAAGTATCGAAATAGTCAATCCCTTTTCTTTGTTTAAAACCTTTTGCTACCAATATAGCCTTAAAGGTTTGAATAGAACCATCTATATTGTATTTTCTTCTAAATACCCATTTTCTAATAATAGATTGTGATGCTTGTGGCAAGTCCACTAAAACCCATGTCTGATTTGATAGAATTGATTCCATCTCATCATTAATAGCTTCTTTCCAAAAAGAAGAATCTCTTGAAGTCAATGCTTCATTAAAGGTTTTAGGATCTTCTTCTACGTTAAGTAAAATAGGCATTTTATTAAGAATATTATCTCTATCTCCTTCAACCAAAAAGGCTAAGGCTTGAGATGAAATAAAATTAGGGCCAAAAGATTTTTCTTTTCTAGCACGCTGACTTCTTCTAGGTTCTATTTCCGTTTCGAGTTCATTCCTTTTATTATTAATTGATAGTCTAGGAATCAACTTAGTGGATGTATCAGGATTGGCATCTAATTTGACACATGATTCATTATAAAATTTATTTTCAATAAATTCAACATCCCCTGATTCAATTACAACATTAGAATTTAAGTCCAACAACCTATATGCCTTAGAATTTTTCGCGTATCCTACGAAAACACTTTTAATTCCTCTTGCACCGAACTTTGAACTTTTTGGGTCATGAATTCTATAGAAAGCCAAACAACCCCAGACCCTTAGGTAGTCCAGATTTGTTTTTCGATTCTTCCATACCTCGTATGGAGAAACATGTGTTTTCATTTATGGAATTCTGTTGCGTAAATGGCAAGCGGTGAGTAAAGCTTCTCACCACAAATTATTTGGTAAGTTTAAATTAATCAACATAGATTTGATCATATTAGTAAGAGTCCTATTCTTTCTTTCAGCCAAACCATTTTGCTGGGGAGTGTAAGGGGCAGTTCTTTGATGTATTATTCCATGTTCTTCACAAAATGAGTCAAATTCATTTGGAAAATACTCTCCCCCTCTATCACTACGAAGAATTTTAATTTTCTTTTCCTTTTGATTTTCAACTTCTACTTTAAAACGTTTAAACATTGAAAAAGCTTCATCATTATGTCTTATCAAATATACATATGCGAATTTTGAACAATCATCAATGAATGTAATAAAGTATCTTTTTTCGCCTCTAGTTAAAATACCATTATATTCACATATATCAGAATGAACTAATTCTAATAATTCGGTACTTCGTTCGACTTTAGGAAAACGTCTTTTTGTTAATTTTGCTTCAATACATATTTCACATTTTTCATGAGAAGTACTATCACAAGTTATTAATTTATGTTTAGACATGTATTTCAATGATCTAAAATTTAAATGCGCTAATCTAGCATGCCAAACATCAAAAGACTTAACAATATAAGCAGAATTATTCATATTATTAATAAAAATATTGAGTTTGAACATTCCATCACACGCATACCCTTTCCTAACAAATGCCCCATTCTTAGACATAATTAACTTATCAGACTCAAAGACGGCTTTAATGTCGCTTTTACAAATCAAACTTGCAGACACTAGATTTTTTCGAATTTCTGGTACATGTAGAACATTTGTCAACGTCAACTTCTTTCCAAATGTGAATTGTAGTTCAATATTTCCTTTTCCAAGAACTTTGGCAGAATTATGATTCCCCATTAGAACCACTTGACCGTCCTCTGCTTTTTCATATGCGGAGTACAATGATTTATCATTGCGGACAAGTATGGTAGCCCCAGAATCGAGCCACCAGTCAGAAGACTTCGTTGTTTCCGCCATGTTTAGTTCGGTAATCATACCAATTTGCATGTCTAATACCATTGCTACAAGATCCTTGATCTTATTTTCCACCATATTTTCATTGTTTGTATTATTGGATTCAGTATCATCTATCATTTGTTTCTTTTTTCTGCAATCACGGGCATAGTGGCCATTTTTGCCACAATTGAAACAAGTCCCATTGGACTATTTGTTATTGGAATTATTTTCCTTGAACTTCTTACAATTAGGTTTGAAGTTCTTATGATATTTCTTTCCTTCAACAAAGTTAACTTTGGTGGAATTATGAGAAAAATTTGTTTGATCACGGGATTTGGTTTCTTCTTCAATTCTTAAATGTTTCTGTAATTCCTCCAAACTTATATCGTCTTTCCTATGTCGGAGTTTCTTACGACAATCATTCCAACTTGGTTGTAATTTTGCAATAATTGCACCAACTTGAAACGATTCAGAAATTTCCACCTTTAATTCACGAAGCTTTATTATAAGGATTTGCAACTCATGTACTTGGTCTAAAACAGTTTGGTTATCACTTATTTTGAATTCGAAATATTTTACAATTAAGAATTTATCCGTACCTTCTTTCTCTGTTTTGTATTTATATTCAAGAGCATTCCAGATTTCCCGTGGAGACCACATAGAGTTGTAAAGATCATATAATCGATCAGATAGTGTATTCAGAATATGCCCACGACACACCAATTCGTCTTCTTCACGTTTCTTCCGTTGTTCTTTGACATTTTCATTATCATCTTCTTTTGGTTCCGGAATTGCTTCTAGTTAAGGATCCAGAACATCTGCAATTTTCAAAACGGTGAGAAGGAAGAATAATTTTCCTTTCCAGCGAGTGAAATTTGTTCCATCAAAGCGGTCCAAATGCACATTGGGATTCAGAAACATATTCATATTCTTTTCTGCCTCCATAATTAACACCTTAAGATTGTTGACGAATTTTTTAATAATGCAGAAAATATGAATAGATGATTGGATTTGAGGTGTAATAAACTACTGTCCTTAAGGTGTGTATTTCCCCCACAAGTACAGAGTTTGCTAATGGGTCTAAGCAAATTACCT
The DNA here is from genome assembly GCA_949130495.1 of Sambucus nigra. Classification (NCBI taxonomy): domain Eukaryota; kingdom Viridiplantae; phylum Streptophyta; class Magnoliopsida; order Dipsacales; family Adoxaceae; genus Sambucus; species Sambucus nigra. The sequence continues at coordinate 251,960,704 of OX422209.1, forward strand.
CCAAGATACAACAAATCCACAGGTTTATCAAGTATCAAACTTAAATAATACCCCAGAACACTCTATGAAATTGGCAATAAGAAATAATAGAGAAAGAGAATTTTTTCGGAATTAATTATGACACGATTTTACCTTCTATATATAGCCTCTTATGGTGTATGTTCATGAACAAACACCACATCCAAAGGTCATTTAATCACGACCCTTGGATATATAACTATATTTTGAACGTTCCAGATTTGAACTAAAAGGTGCGATTGTACGGATGAACACTTAACAAAGTGGCGCCAAAATCCGACGGTTCAGATCCACTCATGCCATAATTATGTGTCATTTATTATGGATTTAATACGGACCGTTTGATCTTTTGACATTGTCAAAAATCAAAGGCTCCTACTGCTCCTCGTGATGATGCATACGTGCGAAGTTCAAAGTGCGCCTCTAAAGCGCCCTAAACGCCCAATCGCACTTTCGCACACGCGCGCACGCGCGCGCGCGTGTGCATGTACGGATGGTGCAAAGCACCATCCTTGGACCTAAGGTGTACACTAGAAGCATACACTTCAATGCACATAAGTAATTTCTTATGACACAAGAGAATTTATTAACCCACTAACTTTTTCACACTTTTCCAATGTGGGACTTTGGTTTTCCCACTTCCCTTTGTCTTTTCTCCTTCCAACTAATTAATGGTTTTAACCTTTCATTTTCTCTAAACATTAATACCCATTAATACTAAAATCATCCAACAATCCCCCACTAGATTTTAATATTAATGTAATTTCTTCTTGTGATATGCTCATGCATACAAGGAGGTATCTTTCGATTTAAAACTTCAGTTAGTAAATATATATCAAAGTTCAAATAAGACAATGGTGTGCTATGCATTAAACCTTGTCTTATTATTTAGAACCGGATATATATCACACATGAGATATCCCAATCTTTACGAGATGTTCAATATGTTTTTTAGCACTATTATGGCCATGTGCACAATCTTGGCTTCATGAATATTTACAAGAATAAACCCAAAATCTTTCTAGAAGTGGCACCACTTCCTATATTCATATATGTGGAGTTCTCTTGCATGTCCTTGCTACTTTAGACAACGAACTTCATTAAGAGTTAAACTCATCCTATCGACGTAGCAATATGCACTAAACATCCTAGAAGGGACATGAAATTGAATAAATTTCAGTGCAAAACTAATCACTTATCAGTAACTTCTTATTACCCATTAAACTTTGGAATAGTGGTAATGCTATTACAAAGTTGGGTTACCATTACCGGTGATTATTGAAAAAATGGTTTTAGTCCCATTCCACTAGATGTGTCCTTTACCAAATCTCTACAAAGTCCTTTGGTAAGAGGGTCACCTAGATTCTTATTTGTTCGAACATATATAATATTAATAACTCCATAAGTTATTAATTGTTTGACATATTCATGTCTTAAACTTATGTGTCTAGATTTTCCATTATATACTTTGTTATACGCTCTAGACAATGTAGCTTCACTATCACAATATAAAGAAAGAGATGGAATTGATTTTTGCCATAACTTTATGTCCAATAATAAATTTCTTAGCCACTCTGCTTCTTTTCCGGTTGCTTCCAGTGCTAAAAACTCAGATTCCATTGTTGAATGTGTAATGCAAGTTTGTTTCTTAGATGCCCAAGATACCGCCCCACCCGCCAATGTGAATATCCATCCAGATGTGGATTTATTATCACCTACACTAGTTATCCAACTAGCATCAGAGTACCCTACAAGAACTGCTGGAAAGTCATAATAAAATATACCTAATTCTTTGGTTTTCTTGAGGTAACCAAAAATCCTCCCAATTGCTTTCTAATGATCCACACTTGGATTATTAGTTTATCTTGACATTTTACCTACTGCAAATGCAATATATGGCCTTGTACAATGCATTGCATACATTAAACTTCCAATGGCACTAGCATATTTAAGTTGTGCAATTTCTCTGCCAGAATTTTCTAATAATTTTATACCAGAATCATATCGGGTATTTGCTTCTTTTATTTTCAAGTGATTAAATTTGTGAATAAGTTTGTCCATGTAATGAGATTGACATAATTCATAACCCCCACTATGTTTCTTAACTTTAATACCCAATATGGTATCCACTTCATTAAGATCTTTCATCTTAAATTGTGAACTAAGATACTTCTTAGTTTCATATACACCTCCCATGTTTGTACCAAAAATTAATAAGTCATCAACATATAGACAAATAATTACACCATAGTCATTGGTGAATTTAGAATAATTGCACTTAGCAGTGTTGTTATGTCTGAAACCATTAGAAATAATGATTGTATCAAACTTTTCATGCCACTGCTTTGGTGCTTGTTTCAACCCATAAAGTGACTTAATTAATTTACAAACTTTATGTTCATTTCCGGGCAAAACATACCCTTAGGGTTGGTCCATATATACCTCTTAATCTAGGTCACCATTCAAAAATGTTGATTTAACATCCATTTGATGCACAAACAGATTATAAATAGATTCAATTGCCATTAAAACACGGATGGATGTAATTCCAGCAACAGGTGCATAAGTATCGAAATAGTCAATCCCTTTTATTTGTTTAAAACCTTTTGCTACCAATCTAGACTTAAAGGTTTGAATAGAACCATCGGTATTGTATTTGCTTCTAAACACCCATTTACTGCTAATAGGTTGTGATCCTTGTGGCAAGTCCACTAAAACCGATGTCTAATTTGATAGAATTGAATCCATCTCATCATTAATAGCTTGTTTTCAAAAAGAAGCGTCTCTTGAAATCATTTCTTCATTAAAGGTTTTAGTATCTTCTTCTACGTTAAGTAAAATAGGCATTTTATTAAGAATATTATCTCTATCTCCTTCAACCAAAAAGGCTAAGGCTTGAGATGAAATAAAATCAGGGCCAAAAGATTTTTCTTTTCTAGCACGCTGACTTCTTCTAGGTTCTATTTCCGTTTCGGGTTCATTCCTTTTATTATTAATAGATATTCTAGGATTAAACCTAGTGGATGTATCAGGATTGGCATCTAATTCGACACATGAATCGTTATAAAATTTATTTTCAATAAATTCAACATCCCTTGATTTAATTACAACATTAGAATTTAAGTCCAACAACCTATATGCATTTGAATTTTCCGCGTATCCTATGAAAACACTTTTAATTCCTCTTGCACCCATCTTTGAACTTTTCGAGTCATGAATTCTATAGAAATCCAAACGACCCCAGTCCCTTAGGTAGTTCAGATTTTTTTTTCGATTCTTCCATACCTCGTATGGAGAAACATGTGTTTTCATTGATGGAATTTTGTTGTGTAAATGACAAGCGGTGAGTAAAGCTTCTCCCCATAAATTGTTTGGTAAGTTTGAATTAATCAACATAGAGTTGATCATATTAGTAAGAGTCCAATTCTTTCTTTCAGCCAAACCATTTTGCTGGGGAGTATAAGGGGCAGTTCTTTGATGTATTATTCCATGTTCTTCACAAAATGAGTCAAATTCATTTGGAAAATACTCTTCCCCTCTATCACTATGAAGAATTTTAATTTTCTTTTCATTTTGATTTTCAACTTCTACTTTAAAACGTTTAAACATTGAAAAAGCTTCAGCCTTATGTCTTATCAAATATACATTTGCGAATTTTGAACAATCATCAATGAATGTAATAAAGTATCTTTTTTTGCTTCTAGTTCAAATACCATTATATTCACATATATCATAATGAACTAATTCTAATAATTTGGTACTTCGTTCGACTTCAGGAAAAGGTCTTTTTGTTAATTTTGCTTCAATACATATTTCACATTTTTCATGAGAAGTACTATCACAAGTTATTAATTTATGTTTAGACATGTATTTCAATGATCTAAAATTTAAATGCACTAATCTAGCATGCCAAAAATCAAAAGACTTAACAACATAAGCAGAATTATTCATATTATTAATAAAAATACTGAGTTTGAACATTCCATCACAAGCATACCCTATCCTAACGAATGCCCCGTTCTTAGACATAATTAACTTATCAGACTCAAAGACGGCTTTAATGTCGCTTTTACAAATCAAACTTGCAGACACTAGATTTTTTCGAATTTCTGGTACATGCAGAACATTTCTCAATGTCAACTTCTTTCCAGATGTGAATTGTAGTTAAACATTTCCTTTTCCCAGAACTTTGGCAGAATTATGATTCCTCATTAGAACCACTTGACCGTCCTCTGCTTTTTCATATGCGGAGTACAATGATTTATCATTGCAGACAAGTATGGTAGCCCCAGAATCGAGCCACCAGTCAGAAGACTTCGTTATTTCCGCCATGTTTAGTTCGGTAATCATACCAATTTGCATGTCTGATACCATTGCTACAAGATCCTCGATCTTATTTTCCACCATATTTGCATTGTTTGTATTATTGGATTCAATATCATCTATCTTTTGTTTCTTGTTTCTGCTATCACGGGCATAGTGGCCATTTTTGCCACAATTGAAACAAGTCCCATTGGACTATTTCTTATTGGAATTATTTTCCTTGAACTTCTTATCATTAGGTTTGAAGTTCTTATGATATTTCTTTCCTTCAACAAAGTTAACTTTGGTGGAATTATGAGAAAAATTTGTTTGATCACGGGATCTGGTTTCTTCTTCAATTCTTAAATGTTTCTGTCATTCCTCCAAACTTATATCGTCTTTCCTATGTAAGAGTTTCTTACGACAATCATTCCAACTTGGTTGTAATTTTGCAATAATTGCACCAACTTGAAACGATTCAGAAATTTCCACCTTTAATTCACGAAGCTTTGTGACTAGGATTTGCAACTCATGTACTTGGTCTAAAACAGTTTGGTTATCACTTATTTTGAATTCGAAATATTTTACAATTAAGAATTTATCCGTACCTTCTTTCTCTGTTTTGTATTTATATTCAAGAGCATTCCAGATTTCCCGTGGAGACCGCATAGAGTTGTAAAGATCATATAATCGATCAGATAGTGTATTCAGAATATGCCCACGACACACCAATTCGTCTTCTTCACGTTTCTTCCGCTGTTCTTTGACATTTTCATTATCGTCTTCTTTTGGTTCGGGAATTGCTTCTAGTTTAGGATCCAGAACATCTGCAATTTTCAAAACGGTGAGAAGGAAGAATAATTTTCCTTTCCAGTGAGTGAAATTTGTTCCATCAAAGCGGTCCAAATGCACATTGGGATTAAGAAACATATTCATATTCTTTTCTGCCTCCATAATTAACACCTTAAGATTGTTGACGAATTTTTTAATAATGCAGAAAATATGAACAGATGATTGGATTTGAGGCGTAATAAACTACTGTCCTTAAGGTGTTAAGTGCCCCCACTCGTACAGAGTTTGCTAACAGGTCTAAGCAAATTACCACCAAGATACAACAAATCCACAGGTTTATTCAAGTAGCAAACTTAAAGAATACCCCAGAACACTCTATGAAATTGGCAATAAGAATAAATAGAGAAAGAGAATTGTTTCGGAATTAATTATGACAGTATTTTACCTTCTATATATAGCCTCTTGTGGTGTATGTTCATGAACAGACACCACATCCAAAGGTCATTTAATCACGGCCCTTGGATATATAACTATATTTTGAACGTTCCATATTTGAACTAAAAGGTGCGACTGTACGGATTAACACTTAACAAAGTGGCGCCAAAATCCGACGGTTCAGATCCACTCGCGCCATAATTATGTGTCATTTATTATGGATTTAATCTGGACTATTTGATATTTTGACGTTGTCAAAAATCAAAGGCTCCTACTGCTCCTCGCGACGATGCATACGTGCGAAGTGCAAACTGCGTCTCTAAAGCGCCCAAAGCGCCCTAAACGCCCAATCGCACTTTCGCAAAGCACCATCTTTGGACCTAAGGTGTACACTAGTAGCATACACTTCAATGCACATAGGTAATCTCTTATGACACAAGAGTATTTATTAACCCACTAACTTTTTCACACTTTTCCAAAGTAGGACTTTGGTTTTCCCACTTCCCTTTGTCTTTTCTCATTCCAACTAATTAATGGTTTTAACCTTTCATTTTCTCTAACCATTAATACCCATTAATATTAAAATCATCCAACATAAACATTACTTTCTCTCTCTTATTATCAAAACCCAATGCTTCAAAGAAAAATAATCAACCCCAAGGGTTTTCCAAGGTGGTAGCTGGGTGTAGATTTAAATCTTGGCACTCAGGTTTAAATCTTGGTTGTTGAATCTTAGGACCACGGACCGTAGGAATTAAATGCCTGTTTCAAAAGCCTTGTTCGGGACAGAGGGATTAATCACGAGGTGCGCGCAAGCTGCCCGGAGATTACCCTACGTACAAAAAAAGATCATTTAGAATCTTAAAATAGATATGATCTAATAAAAAAAAGATTATACATGTAGTGAATATTCGTTACTTGTTTCTAAATAAATATATTGTGCCAAAAATATTTTTTCATATGACCTGTTACTGCAAAAAAAATTCGTAGGACCTATTTGACTACATATTTAATAAGCGGGACAATTCGGATAAAACCTCAAAAAAAAATTAGTCTAAAAAATATCATTATTTTGGAAATAAATTAAAAAAACATGTAATATTGGGAATATAAAATACTAATAGTTTCGAAAACAAAAATACGCAATTAAAAATGTAATATTCTCTTAAATAAAATATTAAAAAAAAACTTGAAGAAAAAAATTTAGAAAAACTAATCACCCACATATTACATTTTTTTTAAGTTACGTTTTTTTAGTTTTCGAGACTGTTAGTATTTTATATTCTCGGTATTACATTTTTTTAATTTATTCTCCATATTAAGTTTTTAGGGAATCATCATCATCATCCTTGTCTTTAGGGGTGGACAAAAAATAGACCATCCCGAATGGACCGAACCGAAAATTAAGGCAATTTTGAAACCGGTCCGAAAACTAGTCCACACTAACTAAAAACCGATTAAATCGGTCTAGTCCGCGCTCCACGATATTAAAAGATCGGTTTGGACCGGACCGATTCCCGTATATATGTTATAAAAATAATATTATTATTTTTCTTATATATAATTTTTGAATTAATGTATATAACTTATGAATTTAATTTGGAACCTTTTATATATGTATAGATATTTTTTTTATTTGGGTTAAGAAGCCCCATGTAACTATCACTTGGGTTTTGAGTATTATTATTTCTAAAAATTTTGTATATATATTTGTGAGAATAATAAATAAAAACATTCCTAAAAAATAAATATATAAAATAGGTCTAGGACCCCATTTTAACTTGGATCGCACCGAAAAAACACAGGACCGAATTAATAGGTTAACCGAACTAATCGGTCCAATCTCGATACAAAAAAATTTAGGACCGAATATTCGGTCCGGTCCAAAAACTAGGCATTAACCGGTCCATTATATGGGGTCGGCCACATGGATTATCCTTTTCCATTCTAATCTATTATATGCATTATTATCATTCAAGTTTTTAGGGAATAAATTTTATATTCCAAATATTAGTATTCTATATTCCCAATATCATGTTTTTAAGGAATATATTTTAACTAGCCATAATAAAATTTAAATTTATTAAAAAAGTTAAATATTTTTTCGTATTCTTAAGAGAATATACTAAATAGTCTCTCGAATATTTTTTAATACACATTTAGTTCTATTCAGGGGCAGAGCTGCTGGGGTATTGGGGGGGGGGGGGAGTGCCTACCCAACATTTATATATATATATATATATATGTATGTATATAATAAAGTAGGAAACTTATGTATGTCATAAATTTGATCAATGATGTCATCCAATATAATTTTCTTGCATTACCTAATTTACCCCTCCAAAATTTAGGTTCCCCCCAAAACCAACACTCAATTATTCTTACTGTCTAAATCAAAAATCAAAACGAGGGATAAAAGAGTAAATGCCCAAATTCTACCCTAACATACCACACACGATACCTACCCGCTCACAAGCCACTCTCTCACAAGGTGTTCTTTCTCTCCCTCTCTCTATACACATTCGACTCTCTCTATCTCTCCCTCTCTGTGTGCTCTCTTATTCGAGTGTGGTTCACCATCGGTGCTCCCAATCCCTCTATCCTTTTAAAAGTGTTTTCTTTTTCTCTCTCTCTCTCTCTCTCTCTCACACACACACACACACACACAAACACACACATAGAGAGACACACACAGAGACACATACACCGGCGGTGCGTACGCTTCCTCTGATAGTTGGTATTGAAACACAAATTACATCTTATTTTTCTAGTGGTGCTAATGTAAACCCGGTACTGAGTCTTTTTTTAAACTTCCAACCGGTACTGAGCTAATGAATATAACCGAGTGTTTGTCCAAGTTTGAAGATAATCGGTACTGCTCATCTTACGCACAAGTTTGAAAGGTTTTCTTCTACCGAGATCTATTTTTTTCTTCTCAAATCTGAAGGGTTTTCTTCTACTCCGGCGAACACTCAAATTTTTTGAGTTTATGTCGGCTCCGGCGAGGCCTCAAAACTTTTTGGTTTTCTAATTTTGTATATATCTATTTTTTCATGTTTTTATTTTTTTGACTAGGGTAAGAAATTTGGTTGCACATGTCAATTTTTTCCTCCGGTGAGAACTGGATTCAAGATCATATGGAGTTCGAATGGCGATGTGGATATCTGCCTGTAATCTATGGCCATCTGGGATCAGGGCTGGTAAGAATAATTTTTGGTTTTGAGATTTTGTTTTGGTGATGGATTTATTTAATGGGTTTGGTGAATCAGGGTAGCAGTTCGAGTTTCATCGGGTAGAGATTACTCGGAGCAAGTTTCGTTTCTGTTGAGGTGAGGTTCCTCGGAGTAAGTTCCGTCGGTTTCTAACCGAGGCCTGCCAGATTTTAATGAGTTTTGTTGTCCATTCAGCATGAATAAGGGTATTTAATAGAGAATCTAATCTATTGAGTTGATGTTTTATTTCTTTGTCATTTATTTTTTTATACTTTGAAGACCCTAATACTTATTGTAAATTTACATTTGTATAGCGAGTGGAAATATCCAAAAAAAGTGAAGTTCTGGAAGTTCATTCTTCGGATATTGAGTTCACAAGACTGTTTTGAACATTTGGAAACATTTAATTTTGCCCATGTTTTCACTTGGCAAAGAGATGAATTATCATTCTGCTACTGGTTCTTACCAGACCATTGACCAACATCCCTCATAACATCCCACATAATCCTCACAACCTCAATGTCCGGTAATGTAACATCTTTAACATGTTACTTCACAGTTTCAATTACTTCTGATATACATGTCTAATTGTTAAATTTTAGAATCCTCATAACCTCAATGTCTGGTATGATTATGGCGTTTCTCTTTTTGTCATTCACATTTTTTGAACAAACAGCGTAACTGTTATCTAAGTGCAATGTGACCGCTACACTTTACATATTACATTTTTACAAGGACAGAGCACTATGTTTTACGCAAGGTATACAAGTTATAACACAAAAATCTCATTTTGGGAGTTTGTCCAAATGAGTTTTGTTTATTGGAACAGTAATATCATATTAGCTTATCTTTTTGTTCATTCAACATGGTTAAGAGTATGTAGAACTCTCATTCCATTTCCTTTTTCTTTTTACAATTTTTAGAGAAATTGTATTTTGATGCCTATTAAGTAAAGGACATTATTGTTTATTCTCATTGTTCCTCTTTTGTTTTGGTGTGACTTAATTTAGTTTCAATTTTATTCTAATCTTTTAGTGTTTGATATTGCTTCTTTTAATTCAGATGCTACGAAGCTCATCAGATTCTACTAAGTGGGCCATTTCAATGGTCGTTGGAGTGAAAAGAGCAGTTGCGGGTGCTGATCCAACCACAACTAATATTGAAGTATATTGAGGTTAGCTACTTTACTTTTGTGTTTTTTTTGTTGTCTAACATATATTAATTAGGATACTACATGGTTTATAACATACTACATTCTTGATTAGGATACTACATACTTTATAACATTTTTTTGTTGTCTATACTTACATATGGGTTTACTAAATGGTTTATAACATGTATATATATATATATATATATATATATATATATATATATATATATATATATATATATATATATATATATATATATATATATACTAGGGTATGCCCGTGCCTGAAGGCACGCTGAAAATTTTGAGAAGTATAAAGTCGTGCCTTAGTGCGATGGTAAGTGCTCTCCCCAAGCTACGGTTGTCATCAGGTTCAAAACATGGGAGCATCCTCTCCATATATGAGGGTAAGGCCAACCGATTGCACGATTGTAAAAACATTCCGAATATTTCACAATAGCTATTAGGTCTAAAAAAAATATGACACACTCGATAATATGATACGAAGTTATAAGCTAATATGTGGACCCTTAATAATTTTAGATCATATCAACACCAAACCAAATAAAAATTAAATTCAAATCATAACAGGTAAAGTTTATGTTACCCGCTTCAGTTGTTAATAACCATTATGATTAAAATAGTATCAAATATACATGTGCATAAAGGCACTAAAATTATAAATTTAATATGGTAAGAAATAAATTTTATGCGTCTTTTGTACTTCATGCAAGTATTAAATAAAACTTGTATATTACACTCACTTTTGTGTATTGAATATTGAATCTAGAACAAAAGTGTAGAGATAGATCTTAGTTTATTCAATAACATTGAACCACATTATTGAACATTAGTGTATTCAATAATGTAGTAACAACCACCTTTTTTTGTAGAAATAAAAAAACTCATAAACTTTTGGTAAATTATAACTTCCTCGCATACAAAAATATACAAAAGTAGACATAAAAAATGTGGGTAGAAAAAAGAAGGAGGAAAAATTTTTAGAGAAAAGAAAATGATGCCAACTAAGACACCAAATCTTACAACAATATGAGTTTCATTTGACTATGTAAACCGAAGACATCGTATTTTTAAAATGGGTCACTGAGTAAGTCTCTGCATCTAATTTTGGTCATTCAAAGTTTCAATTAGAAGAGGAGAAAATTGAGAAGATATCATGGTCCACTCAATAAACCTCGGGAAAAATCGAGACAAATAGTAACAACCACCTGATAATAACTAAACCTATAACAAAGAATATAAATAAAAATATATACAAAATAAACTGAACCATAACTGAATTAAATGAAAACACACTTGTTCTCCGTTTTTTCTATCACAATTCACATGAGAAAATTCACTTCATTTATCAAAATAGAGACGATCCAAGTCATCTAGATATTGTTGTGCTCCAACAGCCCATAGGGGAAACATCAGTGTTGTTAAGAACTATATGCTCTACATCACCAGTATATCGAATCCACCATTTAATTTTCTAATATTGAACAGTTATCAGCAACAGCCCCTATAAAGTTCTTCACTATGCTCACGTTGATGTTGAAGAGGTCATCACGGCATACCAGGATTCCTCGAAACAGCAGCAAGTATGATAACTACATCGACGCCTTTCAATGAATCAACCAAGAGTGTCAAAGAGATGCACTTCTTTCCTTGCCTATGAAGCATGACTCTACTTCACGGCTTATAGATGTTGCCTAACAATGATGACCCCGACAGCTCCGAGTCGTTTTATGTGAAATTAAACAAATCATATGAATACAAACACAAATGGAGAACAATAGAATCATTAGTTTTAATGTCTTATAATTTCAAAATATAACCCCAGCTGAAGTATCAGAATCAAGATTGGAGCATAATACCAAGCCTTCATGTCATCATCCCATTAAAGAATGAAAGGAAATAACTAACCTCATTAGAAGAAATGGATTCATTTTCTATAATTTTTTATTCACATACTTTCTCGCGTCATGAGGGTGATTGTGCCAAAATTTCTGGTAAAGTGCAATCAGTGTGTTAAAATTTCATAGTCAAATAACCATCGACACAATTAACATTCAACAAACTTTCAATAAAGAATTAAAATAAACTAAAAATGCATGGATTCCAAACATAAAGAATTAAAAATAATCCCAAAATAAATTATATATTATAGATATGCACACAATGCTGGGATCATAGTTTAAATTCATAACTGAACTGATAACACATACATATGTTACACATCATATATAGAAGATAACGATGATAGCTCATCAGGTATAGACACTTGAACAAAACTATCACTATAGTACAAAACTCAAGTAATTGAAACAGAGCTATTTGGGAACAAATCTGAAAAGGACATTAAAGAAAGGGAAGAAATAAAATGATATTCATCTTGAATTTAAATTTATAAACAGAACATGAAAATCACTATAAAAGTCCAGTGCATAACTTGGTTCCTTATAAATGTGTTATCAATGAAAAAAATCTAGATAAAAGGTGTTATCATAGACAACTACAACATATGGCCATCATAATTTGAAATGGGCAATCTAAGAGACACCAAAATTGTTTTACTAACATAATTTACTCACCCAAATAGTAGAATGAAAGAGTTTCAGGTAGTACATACACTGTAATTTTCAATTGATGCATAGTACTTAATTATTTAATGGATTAAGGAAGAGAAAAATCGTATCAGCACTGTCAAATATGGAGTAGAGGTTCAAACAAACAAAGGAAGAGATAACAATTGCATCGCCACTTCTAAATAATGAAAAAAATCAAATTAAATACTTGCGAATAGAAATTAACCAGTGGAATATGAAATTAGTTTAGATAAGGATAAAACATAGATATTGGCATATCTGAGAACACAAAAATTGAGAAGTTGAGTGTGGTAATGTCCAATTTATTGGACGGGGCGATGGTAGGATTAGGTCAAACTGTTGCAGGGATAGAAGAATGTTCAAACTGTTAAGATGTGGTTGGCCCACTTGGCTCGTAAATGACAGTACCCTTATCAATCCAGGGAGACAAAAAAAATGTGGGCACACGCACACCCAACCTTTCAAACCGAAAGTACCAAGGCTTAGGCCCGATGATCCCATATGAATTAGAAACACCATCAACAGTAGACACGTGATCATAAAACCCACCATGCTCATCATACGTAATCAACAACGCCATTTCATGATGTTCCCTTCGTCCAATGGTCTTCATAATGTCATATTCATGACAACATGAAGACAAGAACTGAAAATATATCGAAGAACAAATCAGTAAGAATGCAAAAATACAACATATTATAGTTGAAACTGAATGCACGAAGATACTTTTCTTTAAGTATTGACACATGCATAAAGCTTATAAATTTTTAATAATAAATCATGTGACATACTATTCTTTTTACGCATATAATCATAATTTTCAACATCATTAAAGATTTGTTTCTCAATGGAAGATAGGTATAACCATAAATCCCACCATATTCAGTGATCAAGTGGCCACAACCCTGATAAGCTAGCACCACACTTCCAAAAAGCACATGAAACACAACCAGCATTCGGAGAGTAACTCACCATTCTCAAGCAAGCCTGCAACACCCACACATGTCATGTCCCCATCAGTTCATCTGATACACCTTCATGATAAACACCAAAAGAATAGCAGCAACAAAAATAATAATAATAATGATGTCGATAGCCTTCAAACCTTACCCAGGAAATCCAGCATCGAACTTTAAGGTTGGGGAACCGAATGTATTTCAAATCACCACGAAAATAATAACGACAATGTTGATAGCCTTCGAAACTTACCCGAAAAATCTAGCATCAAACATGAAGGTTGGGGAACTGGATGTCTTCCAAATCATTGGGAAGATGGTAATCATCCTCCAATTAATGATCATCAACCATAAAGGGAAATTCGAGAACTCTTCCTATATGCCTCAATAGGATCAGAACCAGGCAGTGATGCACCACCTAAAGTATATCCTTCGGCCCCATTAGAAGTTTTTGATCTTCTACATAACATTCGATCTAATATCGAAGCAATGGGATCGATTACTGGTCTCAAAAAATCAGGGAAGAATGAAGAGAATGAAAATTCATCACTTAGATCGCCTTTAAGCTTTGTTTCAGTCTTCCTTTGGAAGTATCTGAGATAAATCTAGTTGATATATGAGCCAAATATCAGGATTGGAAGGTATGTTGTTGAATCTGCAGTAAAGAAGCTTATGGCAATGGACAACAACAGTGATGTTCATCTGCAAGGATCCATTTTCTGTTGAACCGTCGTTTGTACTGTGTTGTTCATATGCTGGGATTACATTCACGATCAAAACAGAGGTCATTAAGACTTAATAATAATGTAAACATGCCCAAAATAAATTATAATGATAGTGAATCAAAATAGCGGTCATTAACACTTACTAATAATGTGGCATCCAGTTGTTTATGTGATCGCGATCAATTTTCGATGTCGATGGTGTTTCAAAATATCTCCTTTTCATATATAAGCCTAACAAAAACACAAAATAAAAATAAAATTAACTTTAGTTAAAACAAACACATGAGTATACCTTTGATCATGTACACATGAGTATATACCTTTGGTCCAATAAACAAATTAGAATGGAAGTTTCGTAAAAGACAGCTATGGCTTTCAAGTCTTACCAAAATCATTCTAAGGACAATTTCTGATTCTTAAGCAATACTCAGGTAGTGCACTTGTTTTAGCATAAATCACAAAACTAATCATAAACCTAAACCTATTTAGACTATGTTTATTAAGAAAACAATTCAATTACATTGCACCACGGATCTGAACATGTAATAATAATGGACTAACTATTTAGAACAAAGCATTTAAATTTTTGCAATTGTAGAGAACAACCCCATGGGGCAACATGAAAAAATAACTAAGAATACACCCACGCACATCGGACCTACATACAATAATCCATTTCAAAGATAACTCAGAAGCTGTTAAAATTATACAAATAAACTTACTCCTGTATTTAACACTCCATTTCAGGTTTTCAATCACTTAAAACACAAAAATAAATACCTAAGCTGCATTCAAAATGTCAACGACATATATTAGTAGCAATCTAAAACGAAATAGGAAGAAGTGAGCAGTTCATGTGAAATTAAACCACAATGCGTTGAAACACATACATGAACATAATACCTATTGTTGATGTAAAACATTAGATCACTCTAATTATTCAATCACAGATAAATAAATGAGGCAAAGAATTTTAAACTGGTTCAGCCTTATAAGACTGGCCTACGTCCACTGTTATGTTATTGCTGAGTGTTTTGGGAATTCTCGATTACACGTTCTATCAAGAAATTCCCGTCCTTTTCTATGAGGATTGTACAATGTATTTATAGCCCTGAGGCTGTAATATGAAAGGGTAATACATTAAATGATACACATATGAAAGGGTGATACATTCAATGCCCTTTAAGCATGTGCGTCTGAATGATAAGCATTTAATGAATAGTCAAACTGTTGGTTATCCTTCTATTAAATCTTTATTCGAGGTGTAGCTCGGACCGCCTGAGTTGCTAGGACCGGCTAAGCTTCTCGGTGTTTAGGAGTTCCTCGGAGAGTTCTTGTTCCTTGGAGCGTCTGAGTTCCTCGGGGAAGTGGTGTTCCTCGTTGTATTCTTGTTCCTCAGAGCGTGTGAGTTCCTCGGAAGTATTTATTGTTGCCATGTGGATTGCCACGTGTCATCATTCAATTGAGCCATGTCAGCAGACTAAATTTGGTATCAACAAAAGCCCCCAATGTTTCATAGTTCAAAATTTGAGGAGTATGGGACATTCTTTCTCAGAATATGGTAGCTTTAAATGGTCTTCCTGATTTTTAGGAGTGCTTCGTATTTATTTCTCCTTCCAGATTCATAGAATCAGGCTTTTTGAATTTTTATGTCCGCTTCGATTCCCGTGCCCCTTTTCGTCTTTTTAGCCGCCGGTAACGTAACCGTCTCTTTTTGTAATCATTACTTTTCCTTTTCCCAAGGTAGAGTATTTAAACGCTGCAAAAAATCCCATCGTCTTCTACTTTTTCAAGTTTGTATCTTTGAGTTTTCCGTCGTCTCTTTCTCTCATGTGTATTCATCTCTTCCATCGTTCGTTGTCATCAGATCCACTCTTTTTCTGTAAGATTTTCTTCCTTCTTCTTCATTTCTTTTATTCATCATGGTTTACCCTGTTGAATCTCTTGATAAGTTTCGCTCTGACTTTTCTATTCCCTCCTAGGTTGTTCCGGAAGAGCTTTTTGAGCCTTCTGATTATTTCCGTTTGGTTGAGGGACATTGGTTCCCCAGTCTTTTTATTGCTGAGTGTGGATTTTCTTTTCCACCCAATCCCTTGTGTCTGGAATTTTGTCAATATTTTGACGTTGTTCCTGCAAGAATAGCCCCCAACACATGGAGAATAGTTAATGGGGTGCATAGATTAAATCAAATTCATGGAACTCGCATAGGAATTCCTGAGATTATGTTTCGTTATAGATGGACAGTTGGTGATAACACCTTTTATTTAAAAACTAGAATGTTAAATAGGGCTTTACTGGTCAATCTCCCGGATGCCAATAGGGATTATTTTGAACATGGGGTTGTCATAAAAAATTGGCAACGTGCTCCTTTATCTGGAGATGAAGCTTATCAGGGTCCCAGATGCCCTCCCTATGGCAATGGGATATGTTATTCTTATTTCATTTGATTTATTTTGAAATTATGCTTCCTTTATGTTTGATAAAATGTGTCACTGATGTTTCAATGTTTCTTTACTTGCAGTTGATAGCAAAAAAAGTGCCCAAAAGAAGCAAATGTCAATATAAGGCATTTGAAACTTATCTGGAGTCTGCATCAATCTGTTGCCGATGAGCACATTAGATCAGCCTCATATCTGCTGCAGTACAAGAGCTACACAACCTCTTTTACTGCTCGTCCAGTAATAAGTGGCGCAGAGCCAGTACCAACTTCCACCAGTTCTTCACCTGAATCTCACGTCCCTTTAAGCGAAAGGATGAAGAAGAGAAGACCTCCCACCCTTTTCGAGAAGACAAAGAAGAATGATGCACCTTCCTCGGTTGCTATTGTGAAGGTTGCCGAGAAGCCCACAGTGGCTCCGAGCAGGTCTGCTGCTCCTGGAGAGGTGATTGTAATATCACCGACCAAGGTTTCTTCCTTGGTTGAATCTATTCATGTTCCCCCGAGGAGGCTGAAGAAGAGCTCCTCGGTCAATTTGGCTGACACCATCACTCATCCCCCAATCACTGGAACTGGGGTTCCTACTTTTGTTCCCCCGAGCTCTGCCATGAGATCGGTAAAGTCCTGGATCATTCCCCAAGTCCAAGGTACTGAAGAAAACCTTACTCGGGACATGGTCACTTCGTTAGCTGCTCGCCACCTTGCTTCTGTAAGTCTTCTTACTTTGAACTTTCCATATTTCCCTTTGTCATTTCTGTTTCTGACTTGCTTCCTTTTTCTTTTCATAGTTGACGAGCTGGTTCAATATAATTCTGAAGAAGGACGAGGCGATTAAAGCTTCATGCTCCTCGTCTAGTGTGGAGGGAGCTCTGGAGGAAGCTATGAAGTCTCTAGAGGATTCTCACCAGACATATGCTACTGACAAGGCTATTTGGGAGAAGAAGCTTGCCTCCACCGAGCAGGAAAAAGCTCAGGTTGTTGAGATCTCCAAGGAGTTGGAGAAGAAAATGAATGCCCTGGAGAAGGCAAATAAAGAGCTCAAAGAGAAGCTCAAAACTTCTGGGGAGCTTGAGGATAAGCTCAGGATTGCTGAAGAGGAGTTGTCTCAACTTCGGGAGGTAAATCGGCAGAAGGAGGAGGCTGAGAAAAAACTAAAAGCTGCTGATGACCTGCTGTCCGAGAAGCTTTCCTCGGAAAAGTTGAAAAGGAAACTGGCTATGAAGAAGTCCTTCAGCGCTGGCTGGGACAAGGGGTGGAACAAGGGATTGGCTGCCATGGTGTCGCAAGTGGACTATGGCAGCCTCAAATACTTTAGGGATGGATGGGTTACTACTCTTCACTAGATGAAAGTGGATGAAAATTCCGAGCTCTTTCAGCAACACATCCCTGGTCCCCCTCCAACTCCTGAAGACTTAGAAGAGGACGAAGCCGCCTCCGAAGAGTCTTCTATGGTGATGGGAGATCATCCCCCAGCCATTCAGCCTACTGCGAGGAACTTCAGAAAATCGTTACTTCCTCCGAGCAATTACCAGTGCTCCCCGAGCAACTATCCAATCCCTCCGAACAACCTACTTCCTCGTCCCAGCCTCCCGATAAGGTTTTGGGAGACAAGGAAAAGGTGTAGAGTTGTTCGGGTTTATCTTTACATTTTATTTTTTGTCAATTGTAACTCAACACATGTAACTCTGAACTTTATGATCTAATAAAACTTGGACTTTTTTGCATACTGTTGTCTATTTTCTATTCATACTCTGGTTGTACCTCTTATTGATTATTGCTTTTTCTTTCTCTGCTAGTTTCTGGCCAGGATGGAATTACTATCTGCCCATGATACAAAGCTGTTGCGACAATGCAATGAATACTTTAAGGCTGGTCACACAGACCTGAGTGCAGCAGAAGTTGTCGACATCCCCGGTCAAGATGCTTCAGAACAGGCAGTTGAAGCATATCAATATCTGAAGTGTCTACTTGATCGAGCAGTGGCCAATAATGTGGCCTATTATGATATGATCGAGGATCTCCAAGGCACCCTCGAAGACCTTCAGCTACAATATAAAGAATCAACTGCCCTGTTGCATGAGGGTTACGAGAAGAAGTACCAGCAGATCATTGCCGACAAGGGCTACAAGAAGCTTTTTGTTGGGTACGATGTAAGGGAGAGAACCTTGAGGGGTGAGGTCGAGGAATGCAGACAAATAGCCGAGTTGCTGGAGCAAGAGAATAACAATCTGCAAAAAGAGTTGTCTCAGTTGAAGTCTGCAGCTTCCACTTCAAATGCCTTGATCCCAGTGACTGATGAGGGATTCTCGTTCTTGGAGGTTTAGAACGCCAAGTTGAGGGACGAATTGGAAACCTTGAAGAGCTCTGGCCCCTCTACATCTTCTCGTGGTCGAGCAAGAGCTCCTCGGGGACGAGCAAGAGTAGCTCGGATTCATGTCGAGGAACAAAGGACTCAGTCTGCATTAGAAAACCAGGCCTTTCAGCTGATGGCGAAGAACTAGGCATTGGCTAAAATGTCAAAGAAGATCAGTGACTTGGAAGAGCAGCTCTCTAAGCAGAAGTCTACATTGGAGAACAAAGAGCTCTTCGTAAAAAATCTCCACAAGCAGCTAGAGAGGCTAACATATCAATTCCACAAACAGCCCAGGGAGTTCTGGATGGCTGGATACAACGAAGCGCTATACCACTTGGACGATCGTATCCAGAATGCCAATAATGAGGGCTACAAGCAAGGCTGGTTGAATGCCTTAGGTGTGCTGCAACTCGAATAGGGTCATTACCTGTGGGACTACCATGATCCCGGGCTTCTCGACTTACCTGTGCCACCATACAAATTGGATATGAGTTGGATACCTGCACGGGCCATTCCTCGGAGCTTGATTTCAAAGTATCTCCGTTACTACAATCTCCATTCAAATGCCGAGATATCTCGTCCTGAGCACCTCTTAGATTGACCATCCGTGATGAATGTCAGGATGTTGAAGGATCTCAACTTTATAAATTCTCCTCTGGCTTTAAATGATCCGCCTGCTAGCGAGGAACCTGTGTCAAAAGCAGAGGGGAAAAGACGAGTAGAATAGTAATTTTGATGTAGTAGTTAGTATACATTTCAATATCAATGTAACTTTCATTTCATTATCAATGTAATTTATTTTGAATTCAATGAAAGACTTTCATTTTTGTTTGCAAATCTTAATTGCTATTGTCTTGTAATACACTTTATATTTGTGCATGCATATCTGTTAAAAAGATAATAATATTGTGTTGTTTATCGACCAACTCAGTAATAATTAAAAAGTTACGAGTATCAAAGGTGTTGCTCGATCACTTCATAATAAAGTTTTGTTTCTCGACCAACTTAGCAATAAAGAAACGGATATCAAAAATGTTGTTCGATCACTTAATAATAAAGTTACATGTATAAAAAATGTTGCTCGATCACTTAATAATAAAGTTACGAGTATAAAAAATGTTGCTCGATCACTTAATAATAAAGTTACGAGTATAAAAAATGTTTAAAATGTTTCCAACCAACCAAGGTCGTTAAATTCTCCATGTCGACCAACTATAGTTAGTGGGTGTTTATCCCCAACCAGCCATAGTTAGTAGATTTTTCTCTTAAATGTTTCCGACCAACCAAGGTCGTTAAATTTTACTTGTCGACCAACTATAGTTGGTGGGTTTTTATCCCCGACCATCCATAGTTAGTCTTTTTGAAATAATTTTAACTCCCGACCAACTCAAGTTGGCATTTTCGAGAATATATTTACTTCCTAACCGACATAAGTTGGAATTTTTAGGAATACTTTTATTTCCCGAGAAGCATATAGTTTTATTTCCCTTAGGAATACAAATTTTACTTTCCGGAGGAATACGAGTAGCTTTACTTCCCGGAGGAATACAGGTAGCTTTACTTCTCGGAGTAATATTGGTAGCTTTACTTCCCGGAGGAATATTGGTAGCTTTACTTCCCGGTGGAATATAGGTAGCTTTACTTACCGGAGGAATATTGGTAGATTTACTTCCCGAAGGAATATAGGTAGCTTTACTTCCCGGAGGAATATTGGTTTCTCGACCAACCTTAGTTGGCATTTTCGAGAAAAAATTTAAGTAGCCTGAGCTTTGCCGAGTTTTGCCGAGTAGTGTGTAGCACTAGTATTACCCGAAAAACTTTCAATAAAAAGAAAGAATTCGGCAGAATATATTCATTTTATTCATCACTGATAATACTTGCGCAGGTGCTCTGCGTTCCATGCATTCTTAAACTCCTCTCCTTCTAGAGTTGCTATTCGGTAAGTTCCTGGTCGAACAACTTCTGTAACTCGGTATGGTCCATGCCAGTTTGCCTCTAGTTTGTTGTGCTTTTGAATTACTTTCTTCAGCACATAGTCTCCTTATTTCAGGTCGCACTTCTTCACCCTCTTGTTGTAGAACAAAGTTGTTCGCTGCTGGTAAGCAGCATTTCTAATGGCTGCTTCTTCTCTAACTTCCTCAAGCATGATTAAATCCAGTCTTCTCATTAAGTCGCTGACAGGGGAATTGAAATTCAGTACCCTGTGTGATGGGAGGCCTAACTCGGCAGGTATAACAGCTTCACTTCCAAACGCTAGCATATATGGTGATTCTCCAGTTGCTACTCGGGGAGTAGTTCGGTAAGCCCACAGTACTGACTGTAACTCATTGATCCAGTTTGCTTTTGCATCATCCAGTTTTTTCTTCAAGCCATTTAGCAGCGTTCTGTTTGTCACTTCAGTTTGTCCATTGCTTTGAGGATGGCCTAGTGCTTAGTGGACCTTCAAAATATTTGACTGATGGCAATAGGCAGCGAACTCCTCGTTATCAAATTGTGTTCCATGGTCTGTGATGAAAGCATGAGGAAGACCATATCGACAAATGATGTTCTTCCAAACAAATTGGTACACCTTCTCGTACGTCATATCAATGAGTGGCTCAGCTTCTACCCACTTAGTAAAATAATCCACTGCGACGACGAGGTATTTGAACCTTCCTTGGGTCGTTAGCAGTGGCCCAACCAAATCAATTACCCACGTGGCAAATGGCCAAGGGGAAGTTATGGGTGTCAACAATGCTTGTGGAGTTCTTCAGATGGAGGAAAAGCACTGGCACTTGTCACATTTCTTGGCATAGGCTATACAATCAGCCCTCATCATCGGCCAGTAGTATCCCTGCGTCATCACCCTTTGCAAAAGTGTCCGACCTGCTACATGTGCTCCACAGGACCCTTCATGGATCTCTTCAATCAATTCATTCATCTCGGAGGGATGTACACATCTCTGCAAACCTTCCATAATTCCTCGTCTATATAAAATACCATTAGTTAATACATACCGAGCAACTTTAAACTTCAATTTCTTGGCTGTGAGCTTGTCAATTGGTAATTCTCCCTCCTCAATATATGCCCTGATAGGATCCATCCAAGATGGTCCTAAATCAAGGGTAATAAAGTTCATCATTATATCTTCATCTATACTCCGACCAGTAAACACTTCAATTGGGATTGTTCGTCGTAGCTCGGTACGAGTAGCTGATGCTAGTCAAGCTAGGGCGTCTGCTCTCGCATCCTCCATTCTTGATATTCTGACCAGCTGAATAGCGGTAAATTCTGACACCAGCTCCTTTGCCTTTGCATGATATCTGATCATTAATTCTCCTCTAACTGCATATACCCCCATCATTTGGTTTACGATCAATTGAGAATCACTGAAAACAATGACCTGTTGCGCCTCCATAATTTTTGCCAAACTAAGTCATGTAATCATGGCCTCATACTCGGCCTCATTGTTGGAAGCTTTGAATTGGAAATGCAAGGCGAATTCCATATCAACCTCATCCGGAGTGCTCAAAACTATCCCCGCGCCACATCCTGCAGTGCAAGATGAGCCATCTACATATAGCCTCCATATAGGTAACTCGTCTTCAAATTTCTGATCAGTCAGAGTTCCTCAGTGAAATATTTGTTGCTTCCTTTCATCCTCCCCGGATATTTCTTGCTCTTCGTCGATCATCTTTTCTTGCCCTTTTACCAATCGGAATTGGTATGAGCTCGAATTTGATGATCCTGTAACATCCACTTGCCCTTTTACCAACTGGAGTTGGTCTGAGCTTGTGTTTGTTGATCCTGTAACATCCACAGGTTGATCAGCGAGCAACTTTTGCTCCTCGGGGGTATCAGGATAGGTGAACTCTACTATAAAATCTACAACAGCCTGCCCTTTTAGCGATGATCTGGGTTTATAGACTATATCGTATTCACCGAGTTCTATTGCTCAGTACATCAATCTACCTTATTTTTCTGGCTTATGAAGGGCTTGTCTCAATGGCATATCAGTATATACTACTATGGTATGAGCCTGGAAGTATGGCCTCATTCTCCTACTCGCCTCAATCAACGCCAGTGCTAACTTTTCCAGCCTTGAATATCAAATTTCTGCTCCTCGAAAGGCCTTACTTGTGTAGTAGATTGGTTTTTGCACTCCATTCTCCACTCTAATCAACGCCGAGCTAACTGCATTCTCCGACACTGCTAGATACAAGTACAATTTTTCTCCCATCACTGGCCTCGACAACAGTGGAGGTGCTCCCAAGTATTTCTTCAAGTTTTGAAAAGCCTTCTCACATTCATCGTTCCACTCAAAAGTCTTTCGGAGTGTCTTGGAGAATGGGAGACATCTATCAGTTGCTCGTGATACAAATCTGTTGAGTACTGCTACTCGTCCTGTGAGACTCTGTACTTCCTTCTTCGTCGTTGGAGATCGCAGCCCTAGCAGGGCTTTGATCTTTTCAGGATTCACCTCAATGCCTCGTTGATTGACAATGTACCCGAGAAACATGCCTTCTCGTACTCCAAATATGCACTTCGTCGGGTTCAGCTTCATTTGATATTTATCCAGTTGATCAAAAGTCTGACTTAAGTCAACTAGATGGTCGGCAGCTTTCTTGCTTTTTGTCAGCATATCGTCAATATAGACTTCCATATTGCAACTGCTTTCTTCAGCAAAAACCTTGTTCATCAACCGCTGATATGTCGCACCTGCATTTTTCAAACTAAAAGGCATAACATTATAACAATAAGTTCCCCTAGGGGTAATGAAAGAAGTACTATCCCTCTCTTCAGGTTTCATTTTGATCTGATTATAACCAGAATAAGCATCCATGACGCTCAACAACTCGTGTCCCGAGGTAGCATCTACCAGTTGATTAATTCGGGGTAATGGAAAGTGATCCTTTGGGCATGCTTTGTTGAGGTCGGTGAATTCTACACACATCCTCCATTTTTTGTTCTTCTTTTTTACCATCACCACATTTGCTAACCAGTCTGGATATTTAACATCTTCAATAAAACAAGCTTTCTAGAGCTTCTCGACTTCCTCCTGTATAGCTTGATTCTTCTCGGGACTGAACACTCTTCTTTTCTGCTTCACTGGCTTGATCTCCTTATTCACATTGAGCTCATGACATAAGAAATTTGGGTCTATCCCACGCATATCTTCATGACTCCACGCAAAAGTTTTCTTTTTGCTTCTTAGGAAAGTTATCAATTCCTGTTTTAATGAGGCTTCCAACGACGAACCTACTTGAGTAGTTCGCTCAGGGTGCTCGTCGTCCAGAATGATATTTTAAGTAGCTTCCACCACTTAACCCTTCACGAGTTGCAATTCATCTCTAGGATCCAATGTTTCAATTTCTGCACCTTCATCCACTTGATAGGTAGTAGTCTTTTTCCTTGATTCCTCCAGTTCTTCTTGCTCGGCGGATGAGTAATAGCATTCCCGAGCTACTCTCTGATCACCTTTCACAACTCCTACTCCAAAATTTGTTGGAAATTTTAGGCACTGATGCACTGTAGATGGTACAACCTCGAACTTCTTCAATCCTACTCTTCCCATGATGATATTGTATGATGATTGAACATTCTTATCCATCACGAAGAAGCGTATTCTTTCTGTTCGATAAGCAGGCCATGTACCAATGAATATATCCAACTTGATATTCCCAAGTGGAAAAACTTTCTCGCCAGTAAAATCGAGGAGGGGTCTATGATAAGGTTCCAGTTGAGATATCTTTAGATTCAAACTGTCGAAGCATGAGTAGAACATGATGTCTGCCGAGCTACCATTATCTACCAGTACTCTTGAAATCATTATCTCCTTCATTATCATCTTGATCACCAGTGGGTCATCATGAGGATATATAACACCTGCTATGTCATTCTTCGAGAAACTAATTACTAATTTCTCTTTGTTCACCTTTCTCGGGCGATCCTCCTCAGCTAAATTTATTCGTTGAATATACGGGCAAGCTTGAGCCTCACAGAGGTAAGCTTTTCTTTCGGCAGTAAGGTCTCCTCCTCCTGCATCTCCACCTGTTATAACATTGTAGTCAAATGACCCAAAGCGTATTGAAAATACCTCTCGTTCGGGCTGCCTTGGTCTCTTGGGAATATCGGGGTCGTCTTCTGGATCAACTTCATTGTTTCTTTTCTTGTTATCCTCTATTCGACGAGGAGATATAGACCTCTCTATTTCTCGGTCGTTGTTTCTTCTTTCATTTTCACGATCAACATACTTTGACAGCTTTCCTCGTCTGATGAGTGTTTCAATCTCATTCTGAAGAGCTATGCAATTTTTGGTCATATGGCCATGATCTGTATGAAACTCGTAATACTTTGCCTTATTCCTCTTGTCAGGGTCTGCCTTCATTTTTTCTGGCCAGTTTAGTTCCTCGTTGTTCTTGATTTCTTCTAGAACATGGTTGATGTCCTTCTTCAAAGGAGTATAATTATCATATTTATTCATTACATCCCATACTGACCTATTTTTTTAATGTTTGTCATTACCATTATTCTTGTGCTCTTTCTTCTAAGCTTTATCGCCTTCTACCTTGGTTTCTTTAGCATCCATATTCTTCTTTGCAGCCATAGCCTCCTCGGCATTCATAATCTTGGACGCGTTTCCCATCAGGTCTGACATGGTTCGAGGTGGATCTTTGGCCAAAGTGTAGTACAACTTGTTCGGTAGTAGTCCACTCATCAAGGCAGTAATCGCTGTCTTCTCCTCATAATCAATGACTTCGAGTTTCTCGTTATTAAAACGAGTTATATAATCTCTGGTACTCTCACCAGTCTTTTGTTTGACTTAACAAGTGTGCTACTCGTTTGACTGGCTTTGCTCCGAAACAGAAATTCCCAATGAATAACTCGGCCAGTTGAAGAAAGGTTGAGATCTTACCCCGAGGAAGATTATTATACCATATTTGAGCAGATCCGGTAACAGTTCCCGAGAATGCCCTGCATCTCATCTCATCTGGAACAACATAGATGTCGGCAGCAGCTTGATATTGTTCTATATGAAGAACAGGGTCAGTCTTTCCATCATATTTGGGGGTCACAACAAGTGCTTTGAACTTTGATGGTGTTGGAAAATCTATAATATCCTGGACAAAAGGTGTTCCTTGAACAAAGGTTCGTTGTAGAGGGTTCTTGGCCTTAGCCATTTCCCCTAATCTATCCTCCAGCCTCTGAATAGAGCCTTTCCATGCATCATTCCCTTCCTCGGGCCTGTTGGTTCGAGCAATTGATCGCGTTGAAGTGGCTTCCTGAGATCTATCTTGACGAGGAGCTGGTCGCTCATGAGATCTATCTTGACGAGCAGCTGGTCGTGACTGGGCAGATCCTTCCCTTAAATCTGATGGTCGTCAAAAACTCCTCGATACGACTTTAGGAGGACTTCTACTCCTTCTAAGTCCTAATCGATCAAAAGGTGATACCCTGCTTAACCTGTCTAACGCACTAGTCCTTTCCAGAGAAAGAGTGATACGTTGTTCAGTATCTGTGGCTCGCACTGACGAAGTTCGTCGAGGTTGATAAGAAAAATCTTCAGATTCCTCATTGCGATATGAATTGGTACGCCTAGTGCATGAGGATGGTTCACGGGTGTTTCTTTGAATACTCCACAGTCCTGAATGGGTTGGTGCACCGCCATGGAGGGTTTGTATGAGTTCTCGCATTGTTTCTTGCATAACAGTCTGGCCCTGAGCCAGATTTGTCATTATTCCAGTCAGATCTGGAATATTTGGCGGAGCAAATGGATTTGGAGGGCTTCCAGCATTTCGATTGCTGGATTCTGGAATATCAGCCATTGTTGATGAATTATTTTTTATGAAAAATGATATTACCAGTCGTTTCCCACAGAGGGCGCCAATCTGTTGATGTAAAAAATTAGATCACTCTAATTATTTAATCACAGATAAATAAATGAGACAAAGAATTTTAACGTGGTTCAGCCTTAAAAGAATGGCCTACGTCCACTGTTATGTTATTGCTGAGTGTTTTGGGAATTCTCGATTACACGTTCTATCAAGAAATTCCCGTCCTTTTCTATGAGGATTGTATAATGTATTTATAGCCCTAAGGCTGTAATATGAAAGGGTAATACATTAAATGATACACATATGAAAGGGTGATACATTCAATGCCCTTTAAGCGTGTGCGTCTGAATGATAAGCATTTAATGAATAGTCAAACTGTTGGTTATCCTGCTACTAAAGCTTTGTTCGAGGTGCAGCTTGGACCGCCTGAGTTGCTCGGACCGCCTAAGCTTCTCGGTGTTTAGGAGTTCCTCGGAGAGTTCTTGTTCCTCGGAGCGTCTGAGTTCCTCGGGGAAGTGGTGTTCCTCGTTGTATTCTTGTTCCTCGGAGCATGTGAGTTCCTCGGAAGTATTTATTGTTGCCATGTAGATTGCCACGTGTCATCATTCAATTGAGCCATGTCAGCAGACTAAATTTGGTATCAACACCTATGTACCTAAAATTCTTTCGGCAACGAGTCCTTTGCTTCTGTTAATTGATCTTTCGACAGTCCATTTCTTTGTCAACAAAATTACAATTAAATCTAAAAATCAACAAAATCCCAATGGTATTATGAACATACATGAACAATAAGAGTAGAATGATACCTTAACTGAACCCTAGTGGAAAATTTATACTCCATTAACCTGCAATATTATTTTATTTAGGATCCTCGGTACTTTGATCTTCACCATCATCCTCCCCAGTTTTCAACACAATATACTCATTTGATAAAGAAACAAATGAAGCAGATGGATAAATAAAGAAACACTACAAAGATAAAGGATGCTATATGTACATTGAATTAAACAACACTACTATCAGTTAAAATCTAATACAGAGCACTTAATACAGATTACTATCGGTACAACATCAAAGTTCTAAAAAGGAACTAACATAACTGTAATTAATGAAAAACGTGCACCATAACAACCATTAAAAATTACATAATTCATACGTACTAATCACTAATTAAGATGAAGCTCTTGTGACCTTTGCTATGCGTGTACGAAAATGGATGATTTGTCTTCTTTTCCCACTCCTTCAATGGTTGAACGTGACCCATTCGATGGGTTGCCCGATGGATAGAGGTTGGTTGTTTAGAAATTGAAGGAAATTCCTGTTGCTATAGAACAACTTTTAATGAAAAAAGAAAGAGAATCCAACTAAGTTATTTTAAAGTAAGGAAGAACTAAATCTTCGCTCTACTGTGTGTGTATTAAGATTATATGGATGCATAAATATACAAATAAAATATGAAACAACGAAAGTAAAATATCAAGAAAAGTTAATTAAAAACAACATACAAAAATGACGACATTTTTATGTGAACTCAACTAAATATCTAACACAAAATTAGTTACATACAAATAAGCATAAGATTCTCAAACATGCATTCCAATTAAGAAATTAGTATCCTACGTAGTACGTTGCAGACTACATGGGATCACACACTATATACACACAGTCGAGTTTAGTTCCAAACCTCAACTTCAAAATATAATTCATGTTTGGTGTTTAAATGAGCATCAAAGGGGAGAAGAGTAAACATAGGGAAGTGATCATTGAACCTGCAAATTAGATCTGTAAAACATGACAAAACAAAACAATAAGAAATGTAAAAAATTGCAACTAAGAACAAAATAAAACCCAAAATCGAACCCCAAAAAATTCTCATTGAACCCAATCGTCAAGTTTAGTAGAATACCAACAATAATGTAATAAAACCTACCGTTGCGGGCGCTATGTTTTCCCTCCATAAAATAATATTGTTAGTAAAAAAGTAGGGAAAACTAAATTAAAAGGCAGCCAAAATCAAAATAAACTTAAATCCAATACAAAATATAAGTCAATTAACACATCTTTGTCCCTGTGGTATATCATCAAGCACATAGTGTTCATAGTATAACCCTTTGCCCCGTAGCATAAAAATAAAGTTGATAAGAAAATGGGGCACCTATATAGTGTAATAAACAAAAAACTAATGCTATAAAAAAGAATATGGTAGTTAAATTAGTCAATCTTCCCTTTTTATTTCGAATATTATTTAGAAAAAAAAACATTTAAAACTGTAATACTACACAAAAGATGTCCACAAACCCCGTATCTAAACATGAACCAAGCCTGGTAAAAAAAAAAATAATCCCATGAAATACCAACCTTGATTACTATGTTTAAATGGAACAAAAAACCTTACTGGAGTTAATTGTTCATAAAATTCAATTGAAGATATTAATTTCAAACTTTTTTTCACAAAAAAAAAAGTGAAATCCAAGATTTGTTCATCAATTGAAGATATTATTTGTTAAAAAAAAATCGCAGATCTGGGGATACTCGTAAAATCAAACACTTGAACCCTAGACAAAACCCCCCCAAACTCAACACTTGTAACATCGCATGAAACAAATATGGGTATACAAAAATCAGATATGGATATAAAGAAAGAAAAGGACACTACTGTAAGTCAATCCACTACGGGAGAGAGGCGGCAACCTTGGAGCTCAGAGGGTGATGGTGTATGCGTGGTTTTATGGTGGGGGTAGCTGTGTGCATAGGGGTGTGGCGTAGAGGAGGAGGGGGAGGAGGTGGATTGGAGAGGGAAATAATGGGTTGATGTTTGTGTTGTGGTAAGGTAGGGTTCTTTTGGGTTCAAGATGAGAGAACGGGAGAGAAGTAGAGAATAGGAGGCTTGTGTGAGAAATGAGAGAGAGTATGAACAATTGATGAAGTAACTTTGACCAAAGTACCCAGAATTTTGAATTTAAGAGTAAATATGGTATGAAAAAAAAGAGGGGTAAATCAAAAATTTGAGGGGTAAAATAGGGAGTGCAAAAAAAATTCTTATTGATGACATCATTGTTGTATCTTATGACATATTTAAGTTTCATACTTTATTACATATATATATATATATATATATATATATATATATATATATATATTGACCTACCGATTTTGATACTGAAACGGGTAAGCAATCACTTAACACCCGAGTTTTATAATTTTTGTTTTAAATTTGTTAATATTCTATAAAATAATTTATTTTTAATGGATATATCTATATGTTTTGGTTTATAACTCATCACTAACTATGTTATTTGGTTTTCAGTCTAAAATTAATGGATGAATAATGATGGAGTTATTGAATTATTTCATTTCACTTGCTGATTTTGTGTCTCTAACTTTGATTTCTACTAGATGTTGGCTAATACGATTCCATCGTTTTTCTATATATGTATAGAACCACTACTCACCAACATCAACTGTGTATGGATCACCACTAGAAAAGAGAACCCACCACCATATATAATATGGTTTGTTTTGAAGACCTCTAAATAAGGTATACTATATTTTACATTGGTTTTTATGACCTCAGTTAAGGCATTACACCAATCATTCTTGATTAGGAATTACTTCGACTATTGTTTGCTAGCACTTTTGAATATGTGTTTTCTAAGAATGCCTACCAATGCAGGTATTGTTTGGTCAAATGCCCAACGTAGTTTCCCACGATGTTAGGCAAGGAGTTTATTTGATATGTCTGATAGTTTTGAACATTTGGAAAAAGTTAATTTTGCCCACGTTTTAACCTAGCAAAGAGCTGAATTAGCATTATGCTATTGGATCTTACCAGACCATTGACCAACATCTATCATAACATCCCACAGAATCCTCATAACCTCAATGTCTCGTAATGTAGCATGTTTAACATGCTACTTCACAGTTTATATGACTTCTGATATATATGTCCAATTGTTAAATTTCATATTCAGATTTTAGAGTATGGTATGATTATGATGTTTCTCTTTTTGTCATTCGCAGGGTTTAAATGCATTGTGATTGCTACACTTCACATATTAGATTTTTGCAAGGATGGAGGTGTTTTACACAAGGTATAAGTTCTGTTGTTTATTTTTTTTTATCAGTTGTTTATTGGAACAATAAGATCATATAAATGTTATGAACAAAAAAATGAATTTTCGACTGTTCATTCTTTGTAGACTGCAATCAGCCACTGGCATTCGATTGTTAATTCTATAAAGAATTTACTCTTTATTTTTTTGTACATGATAAAAACTCAAATATAGCAAGCATTATAGTTAAGATGGCGAGGTGACAATACAACAGAAAGAATGGGCAGATCAAGTTCAATTCTTCACGATATTATTTCTTTCAGCTGCATTTTTCATAATTTATCTTTTTGTTTTGACACAGAAAGAATGGGCAGATCAAGTTCAGACATGGGAAAACTGCGACAGATCAAGTTCTTATGCCGGCGAGTGAAATCGACAAGAGGTATGTATGTGGGTTGAACCACACACGCATGTGAGGAAGCCTCGAGAAAAGGTGGGGGTGGGCAAGTAATATAAGTTTATACCCACAGCAGCAATATATAAATTTATCAACGGACACAGAAAACAAAAATCCATATAAGTTTATCAACAAACACAGAAAACAAAAATTATTATAAACGTATATGTGCCGTATATAACTAATCATAAGATAGCATAACTTCACAACTCTAAGATCTATCAACAGATGCATAAAAAAAGAAAAGAAAAATGAAATAACTCTAGACGAAATGAACTTGAGCTAGATAAAGCAATAAAAACCAACCCCATCTATTCCAGGGGGAAACAACTTTCAATTTCTACAAAAGGCAATGAAATATAAAGGATCATTAAAAACTCTCAACTGTGGCCCCATTATTACAGAATCAGGTAATTATCATATCTTTTCTCGACCCTTTCCATTCCACAGTATCGATATCTACTGAATGAATCCTTAACATCTTTCACTGATCGGCGTATCCGTCCAAGCTCTTTGCAAATATTAAATCACTCTCAGGTCTCAAATGCCTCTCATTCCATAAGCGATAAACTCAAAAACTGGCGCTAAGTTTTCCAAATATAATAAGAAATCACCATTATATTGTTTCCATCTATACTAAGAAAACACCATTAGATATTTCACTGATCGATACTCGAGTTTATTAGCACTTAAATGCATGTTTCTTTCACAGGCGCGCCGGAACACTTCAATGAATCCCGTTAGAATACCGGGGCTTCAATGGCTGTAAACAACTTCAAAGGCATATGGATCTACCTTAGTTATCCCATCCTTGGGTCCTTAGTTGGGGAAGGTATTTACTTTGTAGTTAAGTTATTTACATTCTCACAAGGTGATGCATCGACCAGTTATGATATTGCCTCTGGTTGATTGCAAAATTGATTTTTATTCATTATGACATTTTCTTAAATTGATTTTTAAAATTAATCATTTTAGGCACGGGCAAACTCATCACATTTATTATTTAATTTTTAGATTATGACAAATTTGAGGAGAACATGTCAATTATAAGTATGAGTTTGGGACGTCGTTGAACTTTGATTCCTATCCCACCCCATTACAAATGTGACACGAGTTGTTTCATCGATCGACGATTCATATTTTTTATTAGACATGCGATGTACACATCGAAACTTACTTTACAGGGCCATATTACTTTGTGCATCACGTGTCTCCGTTTACATTTATTCATTTAGTTTGACGCAAGGGGGACAAATTAGATTAAGTTGAATTTCATATGAATTCAAATGAATTTTACATTAATAGAATTTGGTACATTAACTTTTATTGGCCTTATTGTTGTTGTACTATTTTTTAGACCTTAAACAGGTCGATAATCCTATAAATAAAGAAAATTCTATCCATTTTTTTAAATATAATTTATTTATATTGATATTAAATCGGGTTGATCATTATTTTGTTGTGATTATGTTAGCTTTTTTGAATATCATCGTGCCTTCAAGCATGGGCATACCCTAGTGTGTGTGTGTATATATATATATATATATAGAGAGAGAGAGAGAGAGTCAGGCTTTCATACATACTAAGTTTACATACCGCTAGCGCGGATCCATTTTTATAAATGATTTTGAGTTGAACTTTTTTATGTCCTATTTAAACATTTCGGATGACCCATATAAAAAAAATCAGCACAAAATAACTTTTTTTCCTATTTTTAAAAATCGGTCAAACTTTCACAGCTTTTAAAAGCACTTAAATGCTATGAAAGTTTGACCGGTTTTTTAAAAATAGCAAAAAACATTATTTTGAGGTGATTTTTTTTATATGGGTCCATTGAAATGTTTCAATACCAAATAGAAAAATTACACTCAAAAACTTTTTTTTTTACTTTTTAAAAAAAAATCGGAATGTAAACTTGGTATGTATGAAAGCCTAACTCTCTCTCTCTCACTATATATATATATATATATATATATATATATATATATATGTGTGTGTGTGTGTGTGTGTGTGTGTGTGTGTGTGTGTGTAAACACCACATTCTAGGACCCCCTAGGTAAGGGGAGACTTAGGGGGTCCTAGAATGTGGTGTCTACACACACACACATTCTAGAATGTGTGTGTGTGTGTGTGTGTGTGTGTGTGTGTGTGTAGACACGACATTCTAGGACCCCCTAGGTCTCCCCTTAGGTACCTAGCACCTCCCTATCTCATTGTAAACCCTAGGTCGCACTCCGAGTACTGATCATGAGCCACTGGACTCCCCCGGGCCCCCTTTGACCCCAGTCAACTCTATCTTCAGAGCGAAAGATCTTTGAATATTTGAAGGGCTCTGAATACCCTTTCCAACAGTCTGCCGCGTGCACGAGTCGGCATAATAATTCTGATGAATGGACCATTTTGCTACCAAAGATCGATTCGGAGGCCACCAGGCACTCTCGGGCCCCGTTTGACCCCGGTCAACTCTATCATCAAAGAGAAATCTCTTTGAATCTTCGAAGGTCACTAAAATCCCTTTTCAACGATCCACCCCGTGCACAAAACTCCATGATTGATTCGGAGGCCACCGCGCGCTCCCAGGCTCTGTTTGAACAAAGTAAACTCTTCATCTCAAATGAAACTGAATGAATTTCTGAAGGGAATTGAATACCCTTCCTAACGGTTCGCCCCGTGAGTGATTCTGGCCTACGGTACGGACGAACGATTCGTTTTAATCTGAGAGGTCCCGAGGAGTTTTTGAGCCCCGATTGACCAAGGTCAACTTCCCTAATTGAGACAAACACTTTGAAATGTCAAAGTACATATCTTAACCTTTCCAATGGTCCGCCCCATGAGAAATTCTAACTTACCATGCGGACGAACGATCCATTTGCGTTCGGCGATCTCCCTTCCAAAGGAACGACGTGCATTTCCGAGCAACATTTGATCCAAAGTCAACTCTTGGATCCGGGAGAAGTCCAAGGACACTTGAATCTCTTTGAAATACATTTGTCATGGTATGCCCCGTGCATGATTTGGATCAACGATTTGTGTTCTACGACCGATTTTGCAGAAAAATTTTCACGGGACTGCCAATTGCCAGGTCTTGCGCCCTGCCAATTGGCACTGTGTCTGGGGGCACATGCCGATAGGCACCCCCTGGGGTACATCGATCATCACCCCCTTGACCCTATAAATAGGGTCCATGACCTCACTCCAGGCACAACACAACAGATCCATTAGCATCAGTGATCTCAGCAAGATTCCCTCAAAATCATTAATTCTCCTCACGGTAAGTTCCATTCAGGCTTAGATTCCCATCATTTTCATACCCAATTTGGCAAAATATCCTTCCCTTTCATTAAATTTCATCTACACTCAAGGGAGTTCGTCCAAGATCAAATATCAAGCTTCAAAGAAGGTCCAATTCCTTCCATCTCTCTTTAAATTCCTTGTTTTTGCATAATAAACATTAGATTCATAATCTGGTTCTTACTTTAGTTCATACACATTAATGTCTACACTTTTTTTAGTATATTACACATAATTTATTTACTATAAAAATCCAAAGAAAAATAAAAGAGGGTTACACCCGTTAATTCCAAACGGAATTACCCATCATATTTTTTCCCAAAATCAAAACAACACAGTTTCTACACACAGACATATAATAAAATTCATTCGGATCTATGGGATAAACCCCACCCCTATGCTACATTCGAACTACGTGGACTTTGATGCCTTTATAGGCTACGTAGGCGTCTTGGATTAAAATTCAAGACTCGAGTCCAATTTTCCAACTTGCTCAATTTCTCAAAATCTCTTATTTTCTCAAAACCTCCCTTTTTCACACACACACACACACACACGCACACACACACACACACACACACAGATATATATATATATATATATATATATATATATCATACTTTTTTGCGTTTCATCCAACACATATTATCATTTCCTAGTAACAACCAATATCGTGATCGATGCATAAATTATACTTTCTACATGTGATATTTTGGCAACATTCCTATGGATGACTTAACTCTACCTTGACCATGGTACGAGCTGAATAAATACGATCTCCATTATATAAACATGCTCACACACTTCATGGAGATATAAAAAGGCAGATAAAAATACTAGCCCATGAGAGACCGAAAGGACGGGATGGGTGCCTAACACCTTCCCATTCCGTAACTTGGCCCCCAAACCTCCTAAGTATTGGTTTCGTATGCATCAGTTTGTCCTTAATGCCTCTATCTCGAAGTGGCAACATTTTTTTTGCCTGTTTTGTGCAAAATAGGGTGGCGACTCTATATCTTCACATTTACCCCCACACCGACGACGACCGAAGCAACCTTCCCAAGAAGGAGGGGTGCGAGATCGCGGTGTAACCTTCCCAAGGGGGGAGACGTATCTATATCTCTCCTCCCCCGAAGGCGCCCGACCCCCCAGGATGGCCACAGTGGCGACTCTGCTGGGGACTATTTTTAAGAGGCCTAGACTCTGTTTGCATGGGTGTTTTAATTTCTTGTATATTCCTTTTTTGTATGTTCCCCTTATCATTCTTTGTACATATGTGCCTCATGCTTATGACACTATTCACTCACTTATAGAAATTTTCCATGTACACTTCACACCACGTGCACTTAAGATCACGTATATCCACATGTTGCACAAACCACATAGAAATCCATGCTTAGGTGTCAGTAACACACACTTCCACTTGTATATATCCATGCTCACTTACACTTATCACACACTTCTTACTCCACTGTTTATACTTGTACCTCATGCTCGATTGGGAATAATCAATAAAGATACTCTCTTCATAAGATACTAATCAAAGAATCATGCATGGTACACACAACATCACCAAAGGGCATTGCTATTGACTAAATTTTGTCCCGTAACTGGGGAGATACTTCGTGATGGGCACTGGTTCGACAGGTCGCAGTCAGCCTAAGAGATATGACTCTCACCTTCCACTGGAAAATTACCTTCGACGTGTATCGAACGGTTCCTCCACATAGTACCGCTTGACCGAAGTCATGATGCGAGGTATATCGTCGAGAACTCCCTAACGCACGTCGAGTATATCGAATTCGCTCTCACATATACCATTTCCACAAGGTATATAGTGAGGCAATTCATGTACACTCAGGTATATCAAATGGCCTGTCCACATTTACTGATTTCCCTCAAAGGCAAGATGTATATCGTGGAAGTCACGCCAAAGGGGGGAACACCTTCCAATTAACCCAAATAACTGCATAACCACATATAAGTGTCAAGCCTAGGACACACATGTTAAATTGTCGATTTCGACCCGAAACTCTGCTAAAATTTTTGGTCGACCTGCCGCCCAAATTTTGGCACAATTTTTAAAATGGGACCCTGCCCTTGAGCCTGGTGACAAGTCCAACCCTAGTTCTACATATAATAAATCCCATTTTTCTAGGCTCGGGTCCCGTTCGGCATTTCTTTTTCGCATATAGGAAAACTTAATACAAGTGAGAGATTAATAAACATAATAATCATGTTGAGATCCATCTCTTGTATTTTCCCCTCTCTTTCCTAAAGTGTCCAAAAACATTTCTCAATTTTTTTATCAAAAATGCCAAAAATATTTTATTTTCGTGCAAAGAAACAAAAAATATATATTTTTGTCCTCTTGTTTTGCGAGAAATGTCAAAAAACATTTTCCTCCTTTTCTAGAAATAACAAAGTCCCTTTCTTTTATTTTTCTAAAATAAATCCCTTATTTTTTCTCCTTATGAGGTCGATCAGATACCCTTGGTCTGGCTCCCTATTGGCTTCGGTCTTCAGTGGAACCATCCCGAAGTTCTACCAGTCCCCTTACTTCTTCTGAGTCTGATATTCACCCGTCTTTCATAGAGAACACGGATCAACTGTGGAATGTACAGCCAAATTTATTGATAGTTCTAGCTCAGCTTACTGCCAGAATTGATAACCTTCAAACCGAGGTTCATCAGATGCAAAGAAACCGGGTCCCTATCCCCAAAGAGCCTGAGGTCCTTTTCCCTCGTACTAAGTGTCCGTCTGCACCCAATCCTATTTGGGTTCCCGAGGAATATCAGTACGCTCCCTGTGCTCCTCCCGCTAATGGATTGCCTCTATCCCATATGCATATGCGAAACCTTGCTCATCCAGGGGCTAACTTACCCGTGACTGTTGACCCGAAAGAGGAAGAATTGAATAAGGTCAAGAAGGACCTCAAGATGTTGACCAAGAAATTCAATCAAGTCAGACTCTCTGGGAACTACACGGACTACACCTAGAGGTCTCCCTATCCTAAATATAGGTTACCGAAAAAATTCAAGATGCCCAATATCAAGAAATTCAGAGGCAGTGGATCCCCAATCATTCATCTCCGTAGCTATCACCGAGCTATGACTCTCCTAGGGGCTTCTGAAGAAATAATGGCCCAGGGGTTCCAACAAACTTTGAAAGATAGTTCTCTCCGTTGGTTCTTATCCCTTGAGGAATCTAGAATCCATAGTTGGGAAAATGTTGCCCGCGAGTTCATGTCACAGTACAAGTACAACGAAGAGCTAGAAGTTACCCGTCATCAATTAGAGTTACTTAAACAAAACCTGGGAAATCAGTCAGCAACTTCATAGCAAGGTGGAAAGAAAAAGCAGCTACCATGACCAATCGACCTTCTGAAGAAGAATGGGTCAGTATCGTAAATAAGAACTTCCTACTCTATGTCCGAGCAACAATGGGAGGATAATATTACCCTCACTTTCGAGCCCTCCAAGAAGCA
The DNA here is from genome assembly GCA_949130495.1 of Sambucus nigra. Taxonomy (NCBI): domain Eukaryota; kingdom Viridiplantae; phylum Streptophyta; class Magnoliopsida; order Dipsacales; family Adoxaceae; genus Sambucus; species Sambucus nigra. Next base: position 251,998,800 of record OX422209.1, read on the forward strand.
GGAGTGGAGATCAAATAAAGTCTTTCCAAGACAAAAGTCGAACCGAGGAAAACCTCTGGACAGTTTGCTCCTAAAAAGTTTGAAAAACCTTCTAGTACCATGGTTTCTAACACCAATAACATCTCTCAGCCTGCCGCTTCATGGCACCAAAAAGTCGCCCAAACCCAGTTCGAAAGGAATACATCGAGCTTCACGCTCCTCTCTCTAAAGTCTACCAGGCCCTTTTGAGCCGAAATATGATCAAACCCTTGAACCCTCGTCTATTACCAAACCCACTTTCGAAATTTTTTAAACCTGATGCCCATTGTGACTTTAACCAAAACGCTGGCTATAGCACTGACCAATGTTTCCATCTTCAAAATATAATCCAAGGCCTAATTGACCAAGTTGTTATCGCCCCACCAGCTAATCCCAAACTAAACACTACCTTTAATCCACTCCTGAATCACATAAATTCCATCTTCCTAGAAGAAGATTGAGAATTTGACCCATCCACCCAGATCATGCTGAGTAAATCACCAGTCATACCCATATATTCTCTTAAGCCTATCCAAACATGCCCATATTTTCTCTTAAACCCTATCAGCTTTGTCGATCAAGCCCTATCCCTTCTCACTAGAGCATGCATCATCGTCCGCACCCGTTCTGGAGGTAAAGATATGGAACTGTCAGAACTGTTGAACCAACTCTTAGAGTTTGGGTTGAAATTTCCCTCCTAGATGACCATCGACTATCAGAGATTCAATGGGTTTTTCTTACAAGCTTGAAAATGGTCCTGAGAGTCAGACAATTGGATGGTGCCAACTGACGAAGTCAATCTAGATGACATGGTCCAGACCATGGCAGATTTGTTTCAACGGACGGGTGATATTTGTAGTATATCCAAGATACTCGATGCTTTAAAATTATAAGGGCGCCCGTTCCCTTCCGTTCTGCATTTCCCTACTGAATGGGACGAATTTTAAGAAGAGGCCATGGAAGTTATGGAGTTCATTGAGTTTTCATGTAAAGACAATATCATTACCACCAGATGGGGGGATGACTTCGAAGATTCAGATGAAGAGCAAGATTCAGAAAAGACTGGATCGATAGCTAATATATGCGAGATGATATCATTCTAGGAGCTACTAGGAAAAATCAACAAGGTGGCTAAATAACCCGATGTCGATGAAGAAATGGGATTTATGTTTTTCCTTCTTCTATGAACCACATGACCAGGCCAGAAAGACATTACCAAATCCCAAATCTACAATCGTTAATAAGTGATAAAGGGAGGAATTTCGATAATCTCCCTATGCTAGAAATGACCCTCGAGGAAAGTAAGATTCTCGATTAACTGAAGAAAACCCAAGCCAACATCACCTTATGGGGACTCTTTATGTCTTCCCAACTGCACCAAAATTCCCTAATCAAGCCACTCACAGGACCCATAGTTCCTCCCTCAACCACGCCAGAAGAAGCGGTAAACCTAGTCGGATCCTTGACCTCTACTCGAATGCTCTCCTTATCTTAAGAAGAAATACCTAAGACTGGTCCTAACCACAATCATGCTCTTAATATCTATGTTGAAGTTATGGAGGAAATTGTCCCCCTCTCTCTCATCGACAACGGATTAGCTCTGAATGTTTGCCCATTAAGAACCCTGAATTGTATTGGATTGAAAGTGAGCGACCTTGCTCCAACCTCTACTGCCGTACGTGCCTACGACAACACCCGCCGAGAAGTAATGGGATCTATCAAGCTTACAATAGGGGTTGGCCCTATAAATCCTGTTGTTAAATTCTAAGTCATCGACATCCTAGCCTATTTCAATCTACTGGTCGGATGATCGTGGCTCCACAGCATCAAAGGGGTGTCTTTTTCCCTTCACTAAAAATTGAAGTTCTTCACCAACGGGCAGGTTATTACCATCTTGGGGTACAACAACAACACCGGGAATGCAAGAACCAGTAATTAAGTACTTCAAATACAACATGGGGTGAATGATATGCGTCTGTCAGGATTCCAAGTTGAACCACTCCTACTCACAACAGGGGATAACTTCAAAGACAGGGTTCGTCTAGACTATGACCCTCATAGATACATCAATGTGATCCAAATGTTCAAGAACATGCACTCCGTGCCCGAAATGGGGCTAGGGCAAAGACAGCAAGGGAAAATTAAACCTATTGTGTTTAAGGAGGCCTTTCCCCCTATGGCTTGGGCTATCATCCGTCAGAAGAAGAAATAAGATTGATCTGTCAGCCTCGACTAAAGAGAAGGTTAAAATGCGCCAGAAATGTCCCAGGAGATTCCCTAAATGGAAGATTCATCAGAGAAGGTGAAGATTTACCGTTTTGAGGCTTCCCTGAACCTTGGCATAACCATATAAACAAAAGGATAAAGACATGAATGGAGATATTCTTTTAAGACACCTACCCATGGGTTGAGAGTTCCCACAACCATGTACAACCACTCATCGAAGAAACCACAACTGATATCGAGGATTCTGAAGGCAGTGACTCTGAGGACTCTTTTAATTTACAGATATTGGGGCTAACACTCTACATGATCCACTCAGCGGCTACGTTGCCTAATCCATCATGCCTCATCAAAGATGCTGAAGCACCTCTTCTCAGCTGGCATGCTACACATGTGCCACCTGCTAATATTTAACCTAAACCCTATGTTTATCCCCTTTCCACTTTAGTTATTTCCCCTCACTCTGATGTAATCGAGACCTCCTTTGCTGAAGTTTTCAAAGTTATTTTTCCTATCAATGAAATAAATGAAGATTTTGAGTATCTTGTTGTGGCTTACATTAATTGTCTTGATTCTAATCAAACTCTTGATGATGATAATTTGCCAAATAAACAATTCTTAACTGGTCTAAATAAGGTTAATAACAAACAACATAACCGCGTTCAAGTTAGTGAAGATGAAACTGTTGTTATTAATCTCGATTCTAGTAGCCAAATTCACGAGATTAGGATAGGGGCCACCCTCAATGAGCATGAGCGCACGTAATTCAAAAAAATACTAAAGGAATTGATGTCTTCACCTAGTCCTACGATGATATGCCCGGTATTGACCCTGAGATAGCCCAGCATGACAATTTAATTCTCCTAAACTACAAATCGGTTAAACAAAAACTACGAAATTTCTGCACCGAATGGTCACTCAAGCTTAAAGAAGAAGTAGTCCAACAACTGAACGTGGGATTCATTCGTGTGATCGAATATCCCACCTGGCTAGCCAATATCATACCCGTGTCAAAATCAGGAGGGAAGGTTTGCATGTGTGTCGACTACCAAAACTTAAATAAGTCCTATCCGAAGGATGATTACCCACTATGCAGAATTGATATGATTATGGACAATACGGCCAGTCACGCTCTCAAGTCATTTATTAACGAGTTTGTTGGATATAATCAGATCAAGATGCACCCAGATCACTTAGAGAAAACCACATTCATCACCCCTTGGGGAACCTTTTGCTAAACGGTTATGCCATTTGGTCTAAAAACGCAGGGGCTACCTACTAGAGGTCTAGCATAACCATTCTGCATGATCTGATACACAAAGAGGTCGAGGTCTACATATATAACATGATTATCAACTCCAATGCTAGGGAAGGCCATGTTCCCGCTCTCCAGAATTTCTTCGAATGACTACGACAATACCAGACGCGGATCAACCCAGAAAAATGTGTCCTCGGCGCCACTAATGGAAAATTTTTGGGATTCATAGTTAGTGAGAAAGGGATAGAAGCAGATCCTACCAAACTAAAAGCCATACTTGAGATGCCACCACCTCGAACGGAGAAGGAAGTCCGAGGATTCCTTGGGAAACTACGGTACATCAGCTGGTTCATCAGCCAATTAACTTCCATATGTTAACCCATCTTTAAACTCCTCCGAAAGGATTCAATCTTGAACGAGGCGTGCCAATAAGCCTTCGATCGAATCATATAATACTTAACCCAACCTCTAGTTGTCATGTCGTTGCAGCCTGGTCTTCTCTTACTCCTATACCTAACTGTAACCTATACTGTCATTGGGGCTTTGCTAGCCCAATACCTCGAAGAAACCCGTAAAGAGAGACTCGTCTACTATGCCAGTCGAAAGTTGGCGGGTTATAAGTTAACTACACTGCCTTGGAAAAAGCATGCGTCGCTCTTATTTGGGTAAACAAAAAGTTACGACACTACATGCTCTCCTTTCCCATAAATCTTGTATCCCGAATGGATCCCATCAAGTACCTACTCGAGAATCTCACCATATCCAGTCGAACGTACCACATTGGTGATGCTCCTAGCTGAATTTGATATCACCTATGTCACGCAAAAGGTCATAAAAGGAAGATACATCTATGACTACCTTGATAACTATCATATGGAAGAAACTGACATCTGGATCTCTGAGTTCCATGATGAGAATATCCTATGTACCTCCCAAGAAGACCTTCGATGGAAAATGTTCTTCGATGGCGCTGCCAACAAAAAAAGGTATGACATTAGGATACTCCTAATTTCCCCTGATGACTCTTACATACCCATTGCCATCAAGATGGACTTTCCTTGCACTAACAACATTACTGAATATAAGGAGTGCACGATAGGCCTCAAAGTTACCCTTCAAAAAGGAATTTGATACCTCGATGTCTATGGGGATTCAACCCTCATCATCGATCAGGTACTTAAAAAATTAAAAGTCAGGGATGAGAAACTCTTACCCTTCCATGCCCACCTTGAAGAGCTAGCTTCCCAATTACAAGAAATCACCTTCCACTACCTACCCCGAGCAAAGAATAGCCGACACCCTTTCTACCTTAGCCTTCATGATTAAGATACCCGAGGGAATAACCGTAGCCCATTTCCTTATCTAAAAATAAGACAAACCGACCTACTGCTACCACATTAAGCTTAGCACGGAGGAAGATACCGAGATAGCCGACTGTTGGTATTATGATATTTGACGCCTCCTTAAACATGGTAGGTATCCTCAAGGATCAGACAAGAAAGACCGAGTAACTCTCCGTAAACTGGATGCCCAGTACATTGTTTGTGATAAAGCACTGTTTAAGAGAAACTTCTATGGAACCCATTTGCACTGCATCGCAGGGGCTGACATTGAAGATATGATGCAAAAAATCCATAGCGAGGAATACGAACCCCGAATGAACAGTCACATGCTCACCAAAAAGATCATCCGGTGGGGTTACTACTGGACTACCATGGTTCAAGATTTCATAACCTACATTCGAAGATGCCTCAAATGTTAACAATTTTCTAACCTACAGCACTTGCCCCGACGAGAATTGTACAATATGACTCTTTCGTGGCCGTTCTCCACCTGGGGCATTGACATCATAGGGAAAGTTACACCGAAAGCATCCAACAGGCATGAGTCCATCCTAGTCTCCATTGACTACTTCACCAAATGAATCGAAGTTGGGTTATACGCAGCTATGAATGCCAAAAAGGTGGCCAAGTTCATCAGAAAAAACATTATCTGCCGATATGGGGTCCCGTACGAGCTGGTATCAGACAACAGGCTAGACTTCGAGGCAGAAGTTGTAAAGGGGGTCGACGAGTATGGAATTTAAAGACTCAAATCTTTTCCAACTGACCTCGGACCAATGGTGCATCCAGTTAACCTCGACCGTCTCAAGAAATTCTGCCCCTAGTCCAAAATCTCGACGCACTACGACTCTTCTCATCCCCTTTATATTCTAAAAAAACCTTCATTTCCCTTAATCAGGAACTACGTGGAGCCTGATCCTCTAAAAACCCCTTTGCTTGCAAAAAAATGAATTTAAAAAAATAGTCAAAACCCCAGAGGTACATAGGCAGCTCATCCATTTACATGAGCACAAGCCCTTCTTTTTCAAAAAATGCTATTCTTTTCTCATCCCCGAGAACGACTATTCATTTTAACATATACATGAACAAAAGGATTATGTATGCCTTAGCGATTGGTATAGATAATTCAAAATGCAAAGGTCATCAAGAGGCATAACTAGATGATCAAAAACTTATTTATTTCATTATCTAAAATTTCAGTATGATTACATTGGCATAGGGAGTTAAACAACTGCCCTTTCCAGCCTAAACCTACCTTCCTAAAAAAACTAGATAAAAATAAGCCCCACCACTCCTGAAAATCACCCTCTAATTATTTCCACAAACCACACCCGTTACAAAAAGCTTCCCAAAGTCCTAGACGCAGCTATCAGAGGAACCAACACCATCATCACCTACATCCTGAGGTCCCCAAACCTCCCCTGCCTAAATAGAGTATCGCAAATGCTCCATAGAGCGATAATCCCGGACTAGCTTGGGGAACGCCACAACCCCTCCCTCCATGGTGTCAGATATGGCAAACCACCTTTGACCAGTCTTCACAGACAGTATCCAGGCAACTACCTTCTTCCACAACCACTTCATGTAGTCCCCGGAGACATGCCAGACTCGCCCAGTAGACTGAGAAGTATGGGTCAATGGATGATGATTCTCCCACAGAGAACCAATCCACATGGACATATGCTTTGTCAGGTCCTCCACGGGAAAGAAGTTCGATGTCCGTGGTGGCATAATTAGTTCCTAACCAAATTGGCGCAACAGCCTCCAGGGAAACTAAAAAGAGGTCTACCTGAGGGGCTCTATAGACACCACATTTTAGGACACCCTAGGTCTCCCTTAGGTACCTAGCACCTCCTCATTTCACTGTAAACCCTAGGTCACACTCTGAGTACCGTTCTAGAGCCCATCGAGTGCCCCGGGTCCCGTTTGACCCCGATCAACTCTATCGTCAGAGCAAAAGATCTTTGAATCTTTGAAAGGCTCTGAATAAACTTTCTAATGGTCTTCCCCATGCATGAATCAGCATAACGGTTCAAATGAACAGACCATTCTGCTACTGAAGATCGATTCGGAGGTCACTAAGCACTCTCGGGCCCCATTTGACCCCGGTCAACTCTATCATCAAAGTGAAAGATCTTTGAATCTTTTAAGGGCACTGAAACCCCTTTCCAACGGTCTACCCCATTCACGGAATAGCATATCCTTCGGACAAACAATCAATTTTCCCTCAAAAATCGATCCGGAGGCCACCAGGTGCTCCTAGGCTCCCTTTGACCAAAGTCAACTCTTCAGCTCAAATGAGACTGAATGAATCTCCGAAGGGCACTGAATACCCTTTCTAGCGGTCCACCACATGCGTAATTCTAGCCTACGGTACGAACGAACGATCCATTTTACTCCGAGAGGTCCCCGAGCACTTTCGAGCCCCGTTTCACCAAGGTCAACTTCTCGAACTGAGCAAAACTCTTTGGAATGTCGAAGTACATCTCCCAACCTTTCCAAAGGTCCACATTATGCACGATTCTAACTTACCACGAGGGCGAACGATCCGTTTGTGTCCGACGATCTCCCGTCCAATGGACCGATGTGCACTTTCGAGCCACATTTGACCCAAATTCAACTGCCGGACCCCGAAGTAGTCTAAAGGAATCTTAAAGGTATCTGAAATAACTTTCTAACGGTATACCCCAGGCATGATTTAGGTCAACGGTTTGTGTTCTACAACCGATTTTCCAAGAAAATATGCACGGGACTGCCAATTGGCAGGTCCTGAGCCATGTCAATCGGCACTGTGTCTGGGGGCACATATCGATAGTCACCCCCTGGGGTATGCCGATCAGCACCCCCTGGCCCTATAAATAGGGGCCATGAACTCACTCCAGTCACAACACAACAAATCCATCAGCATCAGTGATCTCAACAATATTCCCTCGAAATCAGGGAAGTTCCTCATGTGAAGTTCCATTCGTGCTTACATTGTCATCCTTTTCATACCCAATTTGGCAAAATATCCTTCCCTTTCATCAACATTCATCAACAATCAAGGGAGTTCATCCAAGATCAAAGATCAAGCTTCAAAGAAGGTCCAATTCCTTCCCTCTCTCTTTAAATTCCTTGTTTTTGCATAATAAACATTAGATTTATAATCTAGTTATTACTTCAGTTCATACTCATTAATATCTACACTTTTATTAGTATATTACACATACCTTATTTTCTACAAAAATCCAAAAACAATTAAAATAGGGTCACGCCCATAAATTCCAAACGGAATTACCCATCACATCTTTTCCCTAAATTAAAAGAACACATTTTCTACACACACACATATAATAAAATTCCGTTCGGATCTATGGGATAAACCCCGCCCCTATGCTACATTAGAACTACGCGGACTTTGATGCCTTTATAGGCTACGTAGGCATCTCGAATTAAAATCCAAGACTCGAGTCCAATTATCCAACTTGCTCAATTTCTCAAAATCTCTTATTTTCTCAAAACCTTCCTTTTTCACACTCACACACACACACACACACAAATATATATATATATATATATATATATATATATATATATATATATATATATATATATATATATATATATATATATATATATATATATATATATATATATCATACTTGTTTGCATTTCATCCAACACATATTATCGTTTCCTAATAACGAACAATATCGTGATGGACGAACAAATTATACTTTATACATGTGATATTTTGGGAACATTCCTATGGATGACTTCACTCTACCTTGACCATGGTACGAGTTTGTAAACGCAGTTAATTTCCTTTTGTATAAAGTAAAGAGATGCGGAAGCGTTGAAAGTTGATGGTTCAACAATTAAGCAAAAACAAATTTTAGTTTAATAAAACAAAATTAAACCAATTCATATATTCACTTAAACTGATTCATTAATCCAAGTCCTAGAATTTGCCTAAGTCATGATTATTCATTTAAACAAAGTTAGGCCAAACCAATTTTAGTACGTGACTTGAATTAAACAATTTTTACCCAATATTTAAATATAGTCCAATTTAAATTAGTGTGATTGTTAAACCAAATTTTATCTTGAAATTAACCTAAGCATGCATTCTAAATTGTGTGCAAGATAAAATAAACAATGTCACACTACGCCGCGATGTACGAGGAAAAACCCAAGACGGGAAACAACCTCGGACGGCCCTAGCCACAAGTCCACTAGATATGGAATTACAATTACAAGACAAAAGACTTACATCCTTGACTCGAACCCTCTCAATACTTGTTGCTCCTTCTTGTAGAAACCTCTTCCTAGCGGACAACCACGGAGCTCCACCGCGATCTCGGAATCCACCGATAGGACTTTGTATGGTCACCGTCACCCAAGCTTGGATCCTTTCTCCAAGTGAGTAATACCGCAACAAACTTCTTCTTCTTTGTGATGGGATGTAGAAGGAAACCCGAAACTTCTCTTTGAAACGGAAGAGATAAACCGGTGCCAAAACTCCAAGTAAAGATATGTATATAGAACTTGGATAAACAACTATTGGGTGTAAACACTAGAGTGTGTAGGATTTTTTCATTAAAGAATAACACTCAAAACTTGATCTTTTTCCTTAAACAAATTTTCTCTCAAATTACTCTCTAGGAGTTTGTATGGTATGAAAAAGATACACCTTCAAAAATGATTCCCGTCCTTAATAAAGCCTTAAAAAATCAGTTAAGAAACAAGTGGGGAAATGGGGTGAAAACTGCCAAAAACTGCTCAAAACTGTTCCCGCCTGGCATCTCGTTCGAACGAACTTGACTCTCGTTCGAACGAGACTTCTAACGAGTGACCAGACTGGGCTCGTTAGAAACTCGTTAGATATCTCGTTAGAACGACCAAACTCGTTCGAACGACATATCGAACGACTGACCAGTTTAGGGTCGTTGGCAAACTCGTTCGAACGAAACCTTGTTAGAACGAAAAACTCGTTCGAACGACATATCGAACGACTGACCAGTTTAGGTTCGTTGGCAAACTCGTTCGAACAAAACCTGGTTCGAACGAAAAACTCGTTCGAACGAGACTTCGAACGACTACCAGAAATTTTTGATAAATTCAATTTTTGGCCCAGAAACTTTATGTACTTTATTTTAAAGTTTCAATTAAATTATTCTGAAAGTAAAACATGGTTTTTATTAAACCTAACACCCAATAAATATTGTTCCAAGCTCCTATATAAATATAATTACATTCATACCTTGGGAGCATGGAACCTTAGATGATGACGTAGAAACGAGGCACGCAAACCGGCATTTTGATGAAGCTTTAAATTCTTTGCCGCTACGTCTTCAACAAACACTTCATAGTCTTGAGAATATTACAATTAAATACTATCCTATGAATAAATATTTTTTGTCCGGAATTGAGCCAAAACTACATATGGACTCAATTGGAAATTTGTGTCCTTACAGAGTTGAATAAATCCTATCTCCATTATATAAACACGCTAACACACTTCACGGGGATATAAAAAGGAAGATAAAAGCACTAGCCCATGAGAGACCGAAAGGGAAGGATGGGTGCCTAACACCTTCCCATTCCGTAACTTAGCCCCCGAACCTCCGAACTATTGGTTTCGTATGCATCAATTTGTCCTTGATGCCACCCTCTCCAAGTGACAACATTTCTTTTGCATGTATTGTGCAAAATAGATTGGAGACTCTATCTCTTCACATTTACCCCCACACCGACGACGACCGAAGTAACCTTCCCAAGAAGGAGGGGTTCGAGACCACGGCGCAGCCTTCAAGAGGGGGGGGGGGGGGGGAGATGTATCGATATCTCTCCTCCCCCAAAGGAGCCCGACCCCCCGGGATGGCCACAATATATATATATATTGGATAAATATGATTATTTTTAAGCTAATGATACAAATATATAATTTTTACTTTAAACATCAAACCACACACACTTTACACACTCTCACACACTTATTTTATATACTACATACTTAATTTACTTGGATGAAATGAAATATTGACATTAAATTTGATTACTTATTTGGATTAATTTTGTTATTATTTTCATTAGGGTTAAAATTAACTTTGTTGTTATTATTTTGGTGTTTGATATATTTAATGATTTGAGTTAATTTGATTTGGTTGTTTTTTAGAATTTTGCAATTTGAAGTGGTGAATTGCTAATTTTAACGATTTTAATCAAATACAAAATTTCAAATACAAGATGGAGCCTTGAATTTGTGATATTGTACCCGATTTTTTATTTGAGTTATAATTGTCTAAAGATACAAATTATCAATTAAATATTTGTAAGAATGTAAAAATAACCTTAGAATTTTTTTTTTCTCCGATCGCGACCCCCCGACTATGGTCTATGCCCCATCGAAAATAATTTCCTATCTTCGCCACTAATCCAAGTCTTCTTATTTTGTTCCAAAAAGTCTCACACCACATAACAATACTAAAAAAAAGTGCTCTGGCAGTGTTGGGGGGGGGGGGGGGGGGGGGAGGTCTGTGCAGATTTTTTCAAATAAAAAAATATTGGTTATGTGAGTTTTTGAGGTGCTTTTTCGAATAAAATAAAAAATCTTAGATTAAATGTATATTGAAAAATGTTTGAGGGGCTTTTAATAATTGATCATATTCTTAATGATATTTTTGGAGTTTGAAAGCAATAATTTTAATTAATTTAAGAGATGAATAGGATGAGTTCAAAAAGCTAATTTGCAAATATTTATAATTTCAAAATTTTAAAGTTAGTTTCGAGTATTATTAATTTAATCAAACAATGTTTGTTATTTTATATGGGAGGAATACCATTTTTATTAAATTATATTTATTTTTAGAGTCTGAATGATTTTTTTTCTTTCTTTGATAATAAGAGAGAGAAAGTTATGTTTATGGGGTTTAAGGAGTTATATCTTGTATTTGTCTAGCTGGAGCTATTAACCAAAAGAAAGAAAGAAAGAAAAGTAGAACTGTTACGATACACATATGATGAGATGTATGTAACAACCCGCTCAAAATAATAACGGGTGGCCAGTCTTATACTACATTAAATCAGGTTTCTCAGATAGCTCAGTCTCAACATCAACTGACAATACTAAATAACGTAAGGCTAACTACAAGAAACTATTAAAAACAGATGTCAAAAATTAAAAACTTTATTTAACACCAAAATAAAACCAACCATGCAACCATAACCAACAGTACTGCATCTAAATATGATGAGGGATTCACATACACCATGAATGTATAAAAGAGTACAACAAAATGTACAAAGTAAAATACCCGAATATGCTATCGGGTGACAGACAATACAAAAATCTGAGAGAGAATATAAAAGTGTTGATCTACAATACTTGAATATAGAACCAATATACAAACTGAATCCTAATATAGATATACAAAAGATAGGAGTCGACTAAGACAAAGTGCCGCAACAGTCCGCTATTGCCACAGCTCCACGAATACACTGGGTGGATGAGCATCCAAGGTGTCCTTGCGGAGGAACACCTAAAATAATATATTATATATGCATAGGAGGAGAAAATATAAACGGGTCAGAGCCCGAGGTTAAAACATTTTATATCAAGTGCATTAAAATGCATAATAGTTATAAATGTATTATGACATGATTTAATGGAGTCGCACTGTCCATAATAATCCAACTCACCTCTCATCTAAAGCACGCAACTAAACGTATGCACGTGATCTCCAAATAAATTCCCAAATCTATTTAGGCAAATAAATCTAACTAAGTCCCAATATAAATATTCGATTAAAATCATCTAACTTATCTCGTAATCTACACGTATCTGAATTCCATCTAAATCATATACTTTAACTTCTAATGTTATTGTTCTCTTATATTTGTTCATTTTCTTAACATATAAAGTTTACGTAAACATTCACTTACTAACATATTCACAATACATAAACATTTTCATTACTAGAATTTCTTGTATTCTAGTCATACCACCAATATACATACCATTATATATGAGTTATTAGAATCTAAGTGCTAAGGACTAAACTTCTCCCAAGTCTCAATACTGCACTACGTTTCGTGCGTGGGACGTTTCGCAAAGCAAAATTCGAACAAGGAACCCCCTCGTTACACTACTCCTGTCAGTATTGGTTTTCGAGATTCATTATGCCCTCAATGCATGATGCATGTAACCCAAACTCTTATGATTCAATTAATTAATTTATTATTCCCAATTCTCAACAGTGCACTGCGATTCATGCGTGGGACGTCTCGCAAAGCGAAATCCAAACAAGGAACCCCCTCGATACACTATTTCTGGCACTGTCGATCGTCGAGATATATATACTATAAATATATGATCATTAAGGACTAACTTCTCCTCAGTCCCAAAATTACACTGTGTTTCATGCGTGGGATGTCTCGGAAAGAGAAATCCAAACAAGGAACCCCCCGTTACACTACTCCTTGGCAATGTTGGTCGTTGAGGTCCATTATGCCCATAATACCCAAGTAACCAATCCCAACCATAATATAATAACCATCCACGCGAGCTATAACTCGGGGATGCAGGTCCTCAATGCTATCATCTTCCAGTTGCCCAAACCATATAGAAAACTGGGGACCACCTGGTAGGGCTAAACGACACCTACCTCGTGATCAACTCACACACACAACATCCGGAAAACGGTCATAGTTCATAACCGCCAAGTGAGAATGACACATACCCACGAATTCTCACCCCAAAAATAATAAACGTATATCACATAATAATCACCATCGACGACTATGACCTGGGAAACATCCACACACTGCTCATCGCGCCAGGGTGCTCACCCTCATCGCACGCAACTTCCCACTGATAGCAAGGAGGGGGTATGCTTCACTTTATATATATATATATATATACCATCACATAAGGTATACATACATCATCGCTTCATATAAAGATATACCATCATACAAGGTATACCAAACGCATTGTTTATATATTCGTAGTACGCACATAGTCATAGTTAAATTAATATCATTATATAGTATCTATCTCTCTCTCTCTTGATATACTAGTCGTAAGTTCTCACACATCTTCCCCACTTAGTATACACTATACTATTTCTCACTTGAAGTTTTCGCATCACTTTTGATTATGAATTGTTTACCAATTATACTTATGTTAAGGACATTCTCTATTCTAATGCACCTCAATTATCATTTCTCATTGTGTGAGACATCTCCAAAATTAATCATCGTTAAGGATATTACTATATCCGTATGCACATTTAGTAGCATTTATTTTATCCATCCGAAAAAAGGTTCAATTTATCATGTGAACCTTTAAAATTTATCCCATTTGGGATTTGATACTGAAATACAATATCACTAAACGCATTCTCTCTCTTTCATATAATTTCATAATTATTTCCAAATAGGAATGTTCAATGTTAGTGGGCTTCCCCACTTAGATTATACCAAAATCTCTAATCGGTATTCCTCGAATTAAGTCGATATGACTACAATAATTTCTTTTAAGGGAAACTCCCTAAAAATCTCTAAAACGTACTCCATACGATCCCTATAGAGGTTCCTAATCGATAACCTCGAACAAAACGGAATGAAATTCTCCCTAGAAAAACATCCGTCAAAAATCCTTGTTTCCGAATTGATTCGGGCCAAATCCAAATCGATTCGGCCCTGCGAATCGATTCAGCCTCCAAGGTGAATCGATTTGGGTCCTAAGACCTGGGACTCTGTCTCAGGCCGAATCGATTTGGATGGGGTCCGAATCGATTCGGTCACTCAGACCTGGGCAACTGCATATTTCCAAATCGATTCGGTAAGGGACCGAATCGATTAGGCCCTTCAGAAGGCTTGAAAATGGCTACTTTTTAGTAAGCCAAAAATCCCCAAATTAATTTTTATCATTTTCTCTTCATTTCTCTTCAACCCAATCACATATATAACATTAATATTCATCCAAGAACACATTTAAACTAATTTCTATCATCAAATCCAAGATCTACATAACAAATCTAAGATTTTACCCAAAAGTTAGGTTTATTCAACTAAACCTAAAGCCCAAAGATTTAATCCACAAATCATGAAATAAATGGTACACAACAATTATTTAGCAAGTTTAATCACTTGCCTCAAGTTCGTAGGGTCTAGTTCGTAGGGTCTGATTCCTCCTCGAGATCGCCTAATGGCCGAAAGATCCTCTTTCTCTCTGTTTCTCTTCTTCTTCTCTCTTTCTTTCTTTCTATTTCTCTCTCTCTAAGGAGAATTATTTCTCCCGTAGGATTAATAAGCCTTTTCTCCTAAGATACACAACTTTAAATGATAATACACACTTTAAATGACTCGGTAACATTAATTCGAGTCAAACGCACTTAAATTATTTCGAAACCTAAATAGACCCCAAGTATAGTCATTTTGACTTTCTCGACCCTTCCGAAAACAATTACACCCTCAGAATTTCCATTCGAAAGACTTTCAAACAACTTCAAATTTTGACCTCAATTGCCAATTTAATAATTATCCAAATAAAATAATATTTATTTCTCCCCAACAAAATAAATTATCGTCTCTAAAGTCTCGGGTTGTTACAAACTTCCCCACTTACAAGAATTTCGTCCTCGAAATTCAGCTAAGCCTAATACTCCAAAGCTCAACTAGGTCCTACTACCCTCACTAATCCTATACTCAAACCTCTAACTTCCCACGATGAATTATTTTAATTTATTTTAAGTTATATAAAACCAAATTTTAACAACTAGGGCTTCCATACACCCTTTATTCGAGCTTTACTCGTACCAATCATAATGAGGCTTCATTTTCCTCCAAAGTTCCATAATTCTAAAGATGTATATATAATACTAGCAATATTAATGGTATAAAAATTTTGAATGGTACAAGGAAATAACTCCTCTTAATTCCTAACATTCGCCACTTTCATGTGGGGGAGGTCTCGCAACCAAAATCCAAACAAGGAACCCTCCCAATACACTAATATGTAGAGACATCGGGGATTGAGAGTTTGTTAAATCCGGACTAGCATTTGAAAATATTTTTGTGTAAATCATTTTGAAATGGCCCAAAGGCCTATAAAAAGTTTTATTTTGAAAACAGTTTATTTTAAAAACAGTTTATGTCATACGATATTTATATAAAGTGCCTTATGTCCATAGCACAAGGTCTTATCAATCATCATACATATAACAACATATAGCTCATAAAAATTAGCATAATTATGAGCTAAACTTTCCTGCTTCCCAATAATCCACAAATTCTTAACTCTTTTCAGAAATAACATCTTACATCATTTTAAAAGATTGCCATTTATTAGGCTCTTCCATATCTGGAATACAACAATTATAGAAGTCTAACATGAATATATAAAAAGAAGAAGTAGCTTTATCATTACTACTTGATACACAAAACATTTCTTACGTTCATAACAAGGTTTATAGCTCTCTTTGAGCGCATTACAAAATAATATATTCTCTCAATAGATAAAAGCATAAGAGCCTAACTTGCTCAAAATTCCCTTTCGGGACATTACATACATGATAGGGTTATAGCACTACCCTCTCAACTATCTCCCATACGATATTCTCAAAACTTCATATAGTAATAATCCTATTCAGAAAGGAAAATTAACTTACATCATCCATCTCTAGTTCGATTGCCCTTCCTCATCATTGGGCTCCCAAACAAAGTCCCCTGGTCTAAAATGACCTCGAATCTGTTGTAGAGGTTACACTTCCAAAACTTCATCATAACGTGGTCCTTTACCTCTTTTAGGACAATCTCTCTTTTTATGACCTATTTCTTTACAAAAGAAACATCTACTTGTAATTCCTCTCGGCCCACCTTAAGGAACAAAACATCGTTGCGACTCTCTATATTCCGACTTATTCCCACTCGCATTACTGGCACCCTCTTCGCCAAACTTACTTGATGAACTCGAATCTCTAAAGTTCTTACCCTCTTGCGAACGAAGATGATATTCATGACACTTTAATAGTGCCGCATTTACTACCTTGACGAAAGTCTCTAACGTGGGATTCTCTAACAAATGCTGCCAAATTCTCCCATCTAAACCTCGAATAAACCTCGATATACGCTTATCCTTCGTATTTACCTCGTCAGGTACTAATTTCGCCCATATAGAAAAATCTTCTTCATATTCTGCACCTTTCCTATTTCCTTGTAACACATCCATCAATTTCCTCCTTATTTCCTTGTGAATTGGGAAAGGAAAATACCTTCGATCAAACAGTTACCAAAAATCTATTATAGGTAAAGTATCTCTCTATTCTGATGTGGTGACAGACTCCCACCATTGGAGATCTAGACCCGTTAACTTAAAGGTGGGTAAAAATTGCTTTTGCACCTTACTACACTCAACCATACGGAGGTGCCTCTGCTTACCATTCTTCCATCGACTTGCAGACATTGCATCAACTCCCCCTAAAAACTCTGGAGGATGCCCCTTACTAAAATCTTCCTTCAATCTTTCCTACAAAGACAATCCTGAATGGGTTTTGGCTATTTGAACGAAAGATTACTGCGCCATCGTAGAAATGGCAGCAGTTACTTCTTGTGCCATAATATTGGCAACTTCATCTGTAGTTATAGTCCTAGGAGGAAATTGGGGTTCCACATTCTCAACCCTTTTGTTTGCCCTGACTAAATGACCTCTCTTCGGTGGCATCTGAAACAAGAACAAATGTATCAGAACGCCTTTCAAATGTTTTCAAATCGCAGAAGAAATATGGACGTGTGAATACAACAGTCATAATAATAAGGCTCTACATCAAGAACGCTTACGGAAGATCGCAGTAACCCACACAGATCCTAAAGACACTAGAACCTGATGCTCTGATACCATCTGTGACAACCCACTCAAAATAATAACGGGTGTCCAGCCTTATACTACATTAAATCAGGTATCTCAGATGGCTCAGTCTCAACATTAACTAACAATACTAAATAATATAAGGCTAACTACCCGAAACTATTAAAAACGGATGTCAAAAATTTAAAACTTTATTTAACACCAAAATAAAACAAACCATGCAACCATAAACAATAGTACTACATCTATATATGATGAGGTATGCACATACACCATCAATGTATAAAAGAGTACAATAAAATGTACAAAGTAAAATACCCGAATATGCTGTCGGGTCACAGACAATACAAAAGTCTAAGAGAGAATATAAAAGTATTGATCTACAATACTTGAGTATAGACCCAATATACAAACTGAATCCTAATCTAGATATACAAAAGATAGGAGTCGACTAAGACAAAGTGCCGCAACAGTCCGCTACTGCCACAGTTCCACGAATACACTGGGTGGATGAACATCCAAGGCGTCCTTGCAGAGGAACACCTAAAATAATACAATATATATGCATAGTAGGAGAAAATATAAACGTGTCAAAGCCCGAGGTGAAAACATTTTATAGCAAGTGCATTAAAATGCATAATAATTATAAATGCATTATGACATGATTTAATGGAGTCGCACTCTCCATAATAATCCAACTCACCTCTCATCTAAAGCGCACAACTAAACGTATGCACGTGATCTCCAAATAAATGCCCAAATCTATTTAGGCAAATAAATCTAACTAAGTCCCAATATAAATATTCGATTAAAATCATCTAACTTATCTCGCAATCTACACATATCTGAATTCCATCTAAATCATATACTTTAACTTCTAATGTTATTTTTGTCTTATATTTGTTCATTTGCTTATCATATAAAGTTTACGTAAACATTCACTTACTAACATGTTCACAATACATAAACATTCTCATTACTAAAGTTTCTTATATTCTAGTCATACCACCAATATACATATCATTCTATATGAGTTATTATCATCTAAGTTCTAAGGACTAAACTTCTCCCAAGTCTCAATACTGCACTATGTTTTGTGCATGGGACGTCTCACGAAGTGAAATCCAAACAAGGAACCCCCCGTTACACTACTCCTGACAATATTTATTTTCGAGATTCATTATGCCCTCAATGCATGATGCATGTAACCCAAATTCTTATGATTCAATTAGTTAATTTATTATTCCTAATTCTCAATAGTGCATCGCGGTTCGTGCCTGGGATGTCTCGCAAAGCGAAATCCAAACAAGGACCCCCCCGATACACTACTTCTGGCACTGTCGATCGTCGAGATGTATATACATATATATATGAGCATTAAGGACTAACTTCTCCTCACTCCCAACATTACACTGCGTTTTATGCGTGGGACGTCTCGCAAAGAGAAATCCAAACAAGGAACCCCCCCGTTACACTACTCATTGGCAATGTTGGTCGTTGAGGTCCATTATGCCTGTAATACCCAAGTAACCAATCCCAACCATAATATAATAACCGTCCACGCGAGCTATAACTCGAGGGTGCAGGTTCTCAATGCTATTATCTTCCAGTTGCCCAAACCACGTAGCAAGCTGGGGACCACCTGGTAGGGCTAAACGACACCTACCTCGTGATCAACTCACACACACAACGTCCGAGAAGCGGTCATAGTTCCTAACCGGAAAGTGAGAACGACACATACCCATGACTTCTCACCCCCAAAATAATAATTGTATATCACATAATAATCACCATGGACGACTATGACCTGGGGAATATCCACACACTGCTCATCAAGCCAGGGTGCTCACCCTCATCACACTCAACTTCCCACTGATAGCAAGGAGGGGGTATGCTTCACTTTATATATATATATATATATATATATATATATATATATATATATATATATATATATATATATATACCATCACATAAGGTATACATACATCATCGCATCATATAAAGATATACCATCATATAAGGTAACCTAACACATTGTTTATATATTCGTAGTACGCACTTAGGCGTAGTTGAATTAACATCATTATTTAGTATATCTCTCTCTTGATATACTAGTCGTAAGTTCTCACACATCTTCCCCACTTAGTATACACTATACTATTTCTCACTTGAAGTTTTCGCATCACATCTGATTACAAATTGTTTCCCAATTGTACTTATGTTAAGGACATTCTCTATCCTAATGCACCTCAATTAGCATTTCTCATTGTGTGAGACATCTCCCAAATTAATCATCGTTAAAGATATTACTATATTTGTATTCACATTTAGTAGCATTTATTTTCTCCATCCGAAATATGGTTCAATTATCATGTGAACCTTTAAAATTTATCCCATTTGGGATTTGATACTGAAATCCAATATCAATAAACGCATTCTCTCTCTTTCATATAATTTCATAATTATTTCCAAATAGGAATCTTCAATGTTAGTGGGCTTCCCCACTTAGATTATACCAAAATCTCTAATCGGTATTCCTCGAATTAAGTCGATATGACTCCAATAATTTCTTATAAGGGAAACTCCCTAAAAATCTCTAAAATGTAGACGATCCCTATAGAGGTTCCCAATCGATAACCTCGAACAAAACGGAATGAAATTCTGCCTAGAAAAACATCCCTCCAAAAGACCTATTTTCGAATCGATTCGGACAAAATTCGAATCGACTCGGGTCCTAAGACCTGGGACTCTGTCTCAGGTCGAATCGATTCAGATGGGGTCCGAATCGATTCGGTCACTAAGACCTAGGCAACTGCATATTTTCGAATCAATTCGGTAAGGGGCCGAATCGATTCAGCTCTTCAGAAGGCTCGAAAATGGCTACTTTTTAGTAAGCCAAAAATCCCAAAATTCATTTTTATCATTTTCTCTTCATTTCTCTTCAACCCAATCACATATATAACATTAATATTCATCCAAGAACACATTTAAACTAATTTGTATCATCAAATCCAAGATCTACATAAAAAATCTAAGATTTTACCCAAAAGTTAGGTTTTATCCAACTAAACCTAAAACACAAAGATTTAATCCACAAATCATGAAATAAATGGTACACAACAATTATTTAGCAAGTTTAATCACCTGCCTCAAGTTCGTAGGATCTGATTCGTCATCGAGATCGCGTTATGGCCGGAATATCCTCTCTCTCTTCTTCTTTCTTCTTCTCTCTTTATTTCTTTCTATTTCTCTTTCTCTCTAAGGAGAATTATTTCTCCCGTAGGCTTAATCAGCCTTTTCTCCCAAGATACGCAACTTTAAATGATAATACACACTTTAAATGACTCGGTAACTTTAATTCGAGTCATACGCACTTAAATTATTTCGGAACCTAAATGCACCCCAAGTACAGTCATTTTGACTCTCTCGACCCTTCCGGAAACAATTACATGCTTAGAATTGCCATTCGAAACACTTTCTAACAACTTCAAATTTTGACCTCAATTGCCAATTTAATAATTCTCCAGATAAAATAATATTTATTTCTCCCAAAATAAATAAATTATCGTCTCTAAAGTCTCGGGTTGTTACAATGTAATGTCACATAATCCATGCAGTCACAATGTGAAACACCCCGCCCGCCCGGGGAAAGCGAACGGAGTGCCACTATCGATAAAATAATTCCAAATCCACAATAACAAGGTGTAGAGCATCTAAAAACCCATAATAATATAAATCTACTAATCTCAATCTTCAAATAAAATACAACAATGTCTCTCGAATAATAAAATACAACTATCTAACTCGAATAAAAATGCTCTATACACCAATGAAATAATTAATACATTTCTTCCAACTTGAATTAAAATTCTTCCCAAATACTCCACGCTAAAATAATCCCAATAATCCAAAGCGCTCAAATCCACGCTAACCTGTCACTAAAAGAAAATATGAGGAAGTACACATTACGACTGAAAAGATGCTCAACAAATAAAGTAGCGATGAATAAAGCGCAACAACACGAGTACGAATATTAAAATCAAAAGTGCAAATCTCAAAGCATTTATCAATAAATTTCTCAACAACACAGTAACCGGGTCACCAAGCCTCACCCCATCCGCATATGCTTTATCAAGACATAGCCGGGAATATGTATTTTGGCAGGTACTCAACATCCGTGCCATATTAAAATCTCATGACAACATGCTCATAATAACATGAATCAAAATAATTTCAACAATTATTTTCCAGATTTCAATGAATTTAACAATTCAAATATGAGTTCAATTAAACAAGAATTCAAAGAGAATGACACTCACGAGAATTAAGGAGCATATTGTGTGAAATCCCATACCTCAAACCATGATGAGAAACCAACGATCACATCCTCAAGATCAACTCAAAAGATCTACAAAATCTCCTCCAAGAACCTCCAACAAAATAGCCCCAAGAACACCTCTAATCTAAGGTTGGAACTCACAAATCTCAAGGGACAATGTGTATATAAAAAGAAGATGAATATAAAATATATTTGCTGCCAAAATTTGTGCCAAAAGTAGGTTAAAAAGGTTGCCCACTACTTCCTTTTATAATGCAAAGAAATGAAGAGTTGGAAGCCAAAAGACTCCTTTAAATAAGGCAAAGAAATGAAGAGTTGGAAGTCAAAACAACTCTTGAAAATTACCTAATGTTCACGAAATCTGGGGAGGTCGATCGATCAAGTTCCAGGATCGATCGATCGATCCTTCAGGAATTTTGACAGTTCGCCGATTTAGAATTCCAAGAGTTAAAAACATTAAAAAATCATTTTAAAATCCGTTTTAACTCCGTTTTCGAAACCGTTTGAAATTCTCGCCTTTAAAAATAATAACCAACATATTTGAGCAATAAAAATAATTTTATCAAAAACTTTATTTTCCTCCATTTTCCAGAAATTAATTAAAATAGCTCAAAATTACACGGGTTATTACACAATGCGGTTAAACTAGACGGTTCATATAGAATTATCTAATGGGAAAGGAAACCATGATTTTATTTGGGCCAATTGTATTTTCATGTATTCTATTGTTATAAAATAAACATTAAGGGGATGTCCATTTATATTCATGTTCATTGGTATTCTATAATTATTAAAGTTTCTATCGAATTACATTATTTTGTACTATAAATAAGGTTCGTGTCCTTTTAATATTAATAGATGAATCAAATGAAAGATTCACTCCCTCTAAAATTATCTCTATGTCTTCTTTATTTTACAATATGTAATCAGCATGAGTGCTTTCAAATTGTTGTTTAATGAAAATACAAGGTACATGAAGCACTTCATCTCTCATTTTGACAGCATGACTTGAATGTTCATGTAACTGATTCGGTGATAACCCATTCTGTATATAAATGAGCGAGATGTGGTTCTATGTGAAAATCAGCGAGTAAATTTCAACACTCAAATGGTAATTACAAGTGCTTATACTTTTAATTATTTGTATATTGATCCAATAATTTTAGTTATTCATAAAGTTTTTACATATTCACATTCTGATTACATTTAATTGTGAAAAATTACTATGTCACGCCTAAATTTTTGTATATGAAAAAAAAGATTAAAGATTGGAAGCTGACGTTTTCTATAATAATTGAAACTGGAAGTTTCAATTTTATGTTTAAATTTGGGATGTGAAGTTTCCTAACTATTTATATTATGGAACCAAAAGTTTCCTATTTTCTTATTACGACTCAAAATTCCTAATTATCATTCAAATTTGGGACCTGAAGTTTCCAATATTATTTAAAATTTGGGGTCCTAAATTCCCAATTTCTATATCTAGTGACTTGAAGTTTTCAATAGCTATCTACATTTAGGGACATGAAGTTACCAATTTGTTGTTTAAGTTTATGACCTGAAGTTCCCATGTAAATTTTTTCATTTGAGGACAAAATATTTCATGTAAATTTTCTCAATTGGGACCCGAAATTCTCAATTATTGTCCAATTTTTGCACTTGACAATGAAAAATGCCCTAAAATCAAACCTAAAGTTTTTAAAATTTTTATAATAAGGCAAGGGATACTAAAAGTCCCATAAAAATTATTTATTTATTTTTTAAAATTAAAAGGAGCTTTTATTAATGATAAAAGAGAAAATAGCCCTCTCTTGGTGGCGTACATCAAAAAGATTTCAGAAAATGATACAAACTAACATTTTAAGAAACTGACAGGTAGGGAAAATCATATGAATCCAATAGAATTGAACCCTTAATATTCCTGGGCATATATTCAATTTGATTGAATTGGACTTCATTCTTCTGTTGATATCCTCTCAAATAAAGAAGTTGAGCTACTGAATTCAATTCTTTTGGCATTGGAAGAATTTAATATTTAGATTATAGCTCGCTCTTTGAATATCCTTTATAACTGATCTTATTCTCCAAGGAATCATCTTTTTATTGTCATTTAAATAGTTTATAATAATAGAGGATTGAGATTACACATCTATAGAACTCTTTCCTCTATCAAAACAAAAGGTTAAACCTCTTTTTATTGCTAAAGCCTGTGCTAAAAGACTGAAACCTGATAATCCATAGCTAGAAAAGGCCCAAACAAAATTACTTTGACTATTTATGATGATTGCCCCTTGCCCCATATTTCCATCTGCATCTGACATCCCACTAGTTTTGATCTTTGATCTCCCAGAAATTGGTTTCTTCCATTTAGTCATCTGACAAGTTCTACTGTTCTGCTGAAAACCTTCTAACTGGATCATATGAGCAATCTCTTGATTAACATACTGTCTACCTCCCTTTAAATCAACATGCTTTTCTAAGTCTGCAATTCTAGAGATGATGTTTTTAATAATAATATTATGGTTCAACTTTTTAGATTCAAACACTGCCTTATTTGTGCTTATCCAAATTTCCCATAAAATTGTTATATGAATCACTTTGTTCAGCCACTTTGAGAGAACTGAATTCTTAGCAGAAATCCCCCATAGAATAATAGTCCCATGGATTGAATTAGAATTATAAACAATTCCTATAATAGAACTGATGAACTTCCATACTTCTGAAGCAATGGGGCCTGACAAAAAAAATGAGCAAAATATTGAACTGCTAAGAAACAACTATTACATCTTGAAGCCAATTTAACTCCAACTATTTTTGTATTTTCTTCTGAGGGAACACAATTATAGAGGACTTTCCATGAGAACACTGAGATATTAGGAGGGATTTTAGGATCCCATATAGCAGAATGGGATAAAGGTTTTATCTTGCATGATCGCAGAATATCATAAGCAGTAGCAAAACTAAAGATCACAGAATAAGATGGTTTCCAAATCAATTCCTCATCAGACCAAACAACATTCTCTTATATATTCACCCAGACTAATCTAATTCTTCTAAAAGCCAAAGAACCAGTTCCTGAATTATTTCTAGGATATTTCATATTCATGAATTCAGCCCATAACCCTTTCTTAGATTTAAATCTCCATGCTAATTTCAGATTTGCGGCTGGAACTTGAGTTTCCAAACTTTTAATCCCAAGACCTCCTTCATTTTTTGGATAGAACATTGATTCCCAATCAATCTAATCAAACTTCATGCCATACTCCTTACTAACACCCCAGAAGAAAGAACTAATCAACATCTCGAGTTATTGAATAGTCTTTTTTGGAGGATTTAAATAGAGAATGGTAAATATTGGCATAAAAGATAACATTGATTTAATGAGAGTAATTCTACCACCCATGGATAAAAATTTTGATTTCCAACTATTTATCTTTGAAGACACTACTTGGACAAGTGGATCAAAATATATATCTTTCCTTCTACCATTAAAAAGAGGACATCCAAAATATGTAATAGGCTCTTATCAAACTTAAAACATGTAGCTTCTATCACTCTATTTTTTAGAGCTAAAGGACTTTTAGAACCAATAATAAAGTTGCTCTTCTCCTTACTAATTAACTAACCAGACTGATTCTCATAATCTTTTAAGAAGAACGTAAAATTCTTAAGACTCATCTTACTCGCATTTAAAAATGCAATAATATCATTTGCAAAACTCAAATGGCTTATCAATGGGCATCCCATTAGATGATAAAAAGGGACAATAGATCCATCAATCATAAGTTTATGTAACCCTCTACTAAAAGACTCAGCCATTATAATAAAATATACTTGGGAATATAGGGTCCCCTTGCCTAATTCCACGAGAAGGCTTAAAAAACCCATAGGCTGACCATTAATAATCACTAAGAACCAAGGAGATGGTATGAATCTTCATATCATATCTATAAAGATTTCTGAGAATCCAAAGGCTCTTAAGGAATTTATTAAAAAGATCCAAGAGACCCTATTGTAATATTTAGCCATGTCTAGCTTAGTGATCACATTACCTCCAGAAGCTTTTGTATCAATGAAATTCATCATTTCTTGCCCGAATAAAATGTTGTCTTGAATACTTCTTCCTTGCACAAAGCCAGCTTAAAAGGGTGAAATAATTAAAAGGAGAATATGACTCAATCTATCATTAATAATCTTTAAAATTACCTTGTATGCAAAATTACAAATGCTTATAGGCCTAAAGTATTTACAACACACTGGCCTATCCACCTTTGGAATGAGACCTGTTAAGGTAGAACTCCAGGATTTAGCGATTTCAGCACCTAGGAAGAAATATTGAATTGCTTTAGTAAAGTCATCTCTAATTATCTCCCAACATTCCTTGTAGAAATAACCATTAAAGCCATCAACACGAGTTGAACTGTTTGAATTAAGATCTTTTATAGCTTTGCACACCTTATCTTCTTTTGGAATAGCCTCTAACTTGCTGTTCATCTGATCAGTCACCAATTGAGGAATTGAATTAAACATTTTATGATCTTCAATAGAACTTGCAGAAAATAACTGAGAAAAATAAGATATAAAAGTGTTATAGATATCTTCTAGCTTATATTTTCTATTTCCATCTTCATCTTGAATTGAATGGATGAAAATATTCTTCCCTTGTTGATTTACTTGGGCATGATAGAACCTTGTGTTTCGATCACCATTCTTAATCCACTCCTCCTTTGATTTCTGATACCAATAAACTTCCTCTCTAGAAAAAGCTGCAATAAGGTCATCTTTAATTTTGGAAAAAATTTCTACATTAACTCCATTTGGATCTCTTTCCATATCTATTTCTGATTGGACAAGAGAATCTTCCAATAGTTGGATGTCTTCAAAGATATTTTTAAAAACCACATTGTTCCAATCTTTCATAATACCTTTTAATCTTTTGACTCTAAAGGAAAATATATCCATATATCTACATGTAGTTGCTTCTTTCCAAGAGTTTCTCACTAACTTCTTGAAGTCTTTACGAGTATCCCACATATTTTGAAATCTGAAAGGTTTAACTACTGAATCTCGAGGGTTTAAGATTCTAATAAGCAAAGGAGAATGATCAGATGAGTTTCTATTCAAATGCTGCAGGTGAGAAGAAGGAAAAGAATTAAGCCAACAAGATTTAATCAAAGCCCTATCCAATCTCTCCATAGTTAAATCTACATTCATATCTTTCACCCAAGTAAACTTTGAACCCATAAATCTCATTTCTTGAAGTGAGGAACTAAGTATACAATCACTAAAGTTAGGAGCCCCTCTCAGGTCTATATTATTTCCTCCAGCTCTTTCCAAAGAATTTCTCACACTATTGAAGTCTCCCATTACAATAAGAGGAAAATTATGACTATTAATAGAGCTCTAACAAATGGCATCCATAATTTAGATCTCTCCTGTCTAGAACATTTGGCATAAATTACATTGACTCAAATTGAACAAGTATTAAGAGGGTGATCCACTGTCATAAACAAATTTTTTCTACCATCTTGAACCACTTTTCAATTAATACCAAACCTCCATATACACCAAATTTTACTAGAACAATTAAAGTAGCTGCCTTCAAATTGTAAAATCCGCCTCAAGTCTTCAATTTTAGAACTTTCAATCATGGGCTCTAAAATAGCCAAAAAAGAAACTTTATAAGACTTACATAATCTTTTTAATCTCCTTCTAGTGGATTTATTCCCCACTCCTCTAGCATTCCACATAATTGAACTAATCATTTAAAACTCTATTTGGAAACTTGTTTCGAAGCTTTCATTACTGATCTGGTTATCCTCCCTACCACACTATCTGTACAAGTAGAATTATTGATCTCCTTATTCACCTATAGAGGCATGTCTTCAATTTCATTCCCAATCAATTTCTTCTGTTTAGTTGCTCTCCTTTTGTAGTAGTCTTCCAACTTTCTAGTTATCATAATAGAGAAATTGTTGAGATCCTCTATAACAATTATTTATAATTTGGATCCAAAACTCCAATAATTTTGTAATCAAACATGAAGTTTTAATTATTTATATAATAAGGATGATGATACTGAATGATCCAACATCATTATTAATAGTTTCGACCTAATGTTCTAAACAATTTTACCTCTTATCAAACTTGAAGCTTGAATATAATTAGGCGGGCATTTATAAAGTCCCCAAATATTTAATGTTGTGATATGAAGTTGTCCTAATTATTTATAATTGGGACTTAAAGTTCCCCAATCATTATCCAGATATGGAAATTGAACTTTTTTCTATTCATATTTTGGAACCCGAAGTTTCTAAATTATTGAACCTAAAATATTAAAAGAAAATATATCGCCTTCAAACCTGAAGTTTTGATTGTCAAATTGAATGAATATATATCAAGATTACCCAAATTATTATTGATTTATGATATAAAGATCCATATTCATTATTGTGACCAGAAGTTCACAAAATATTTTTTGTCATTAGGATATAAAATATGTGGGACCTGAAGCTCCAATAAAATATACCATAAATCAAAACTTGAAGTTTTCACTATTCAATTGGTATGAATTTTAAAAGTTTTCAAAATAATTATTTATAAATTGGACCTGAAGCTCCAAATATATTATTTTTGTTAGGATTAGTTTCAAAATAAATTGGATATTTAATTATATATTTTCAAGTTCTTGGCCTTTCATTTTATTTATTAAATAAATTATCTTTTTAAATACTTTATTAATGATTAAATGTCTCTTTAACTATCATATTAATGGTTTCACTATTAAATTTTTGTCTCTTGACCTTTCGCTTCATTTGAAAATTAAATTACTTTTAATGGTATTTAATTTGAGTACTAAATTACTTTTAATAATATTTAATCTTTACTCCTTTTCACATTTTAATTATTTAATATACGTTGGAGCCTTAAGAATGTGTAGAGAATGTGAAAATGCAATCCCCCCCTTTTTTTAATAAAGAGGTTGGATTATTATTGGTCATGAGTTAATAAAATTTATTTGGCACTTGTTTGGAAGATTCTCTAACATTTTTATCCCCTAATCAAACCTGAAGTTTTGATACAAAAGAGAATTTAATGCCCTTCAACATTAGTAACATTGAACTTGAAGTTCAACTATTTGTGTAGAACCAGAAGTTCTCACATACACACAACAAAAAAAAACTTGAAGTTTTATACATAATTCGTACAATGCACTTTGTGAGTAATTCTAATAAGGACCTGAAATACTGGATTTTACTTTTATAATTTATATGAACCCGAAAATTCATATACATGCGATATTAAACAAAGAACCTTAAGTTCTCATTACTTTTCAAAAAGAAATATTTATCATAATTATTTTAGTGATCTTAGTTATATATTAGAAACCTAAAGTTTCTTAATTTTGAGCCTGAAGTCTCTCACATATCATAAGATTATACCATTCTTTGAATATCTGATACGATTTTTTTAAATACTTTCACTTGTTAAAGTTTGGTTAAAAAAAGTTTGAACATAAAATATACTATCATCTCTATATTTCAATCTTGACTGTTAACAGTGGTAATTGTGAACAGTCATCAGGTGATGACATTTGTCTAGTAGGTAATGAATAACTCATGCTATTATGAAAAATTATAAGTTTTTTTTTACTTGGTGTGTAATATAGTAAATGTTTCAACCATAAGTGAACCTCAATCTCTAGAAGAGCCTTTGTGATGTTGTTATTTGGCCCCGTCCTATACACATGCAATGAGTTATATGGAAGAAATACCTAAACTAATTTGCTTTGTTTGGTGGGTATCAGTATACATGGGTACCATATTAAAATAAAGAGTGCAAAGTAATTTTGCGTTACTTATAATGTTAGAAGCCAGAAGCTAACAATCATTACAGTATTCAAGTGGTTATACTATAATGAGCCTGCAGCTCCATGATTCAATTATTTATTATTATACAATGACCATTTCGATCACCATATATATTTTTCGTAAGACGTGAATGCAAATGATATTTATCACAAGGGGTATATATGGTGCTTACGATTCAGCCTTTATTGAACCATTGATTAATAAAATATTTTTAGTATAAATTATTCTTAAAGAACGGTTCATTCCGGAAGAACGACGAGAATTAGCATGGAATACTTCCACTTTGTCTCATATAATCCCTTGTATCATTTAATGCAAAAATGAAGTGAAAAATTATATTTCAACATCAAATGTAATGTGGGCTTGTTGCAAATGTGCTTGCCAAAATCTTTGTCCCAATAGGATAAAATAAATTTGGCAGGAAATAAATTTATTGCGCACCATAAGTGTGGCAAACCTATAGGTCCTAATTACTTGACTCCTCAAAAGTGGAGGTTATATAAAATCATGCTCAAATGTATGCTCTAGAAGAGGTTATACATACCAGTCCAAAAGAGGTTATGAACAAAAGATCCACTTTCTCTAAAATAATTCAAAAGAGGTTATTATCTATAAAAATACGTAAGTCCCTGAAATGACTATAAAGCCCCTGAAATTGGCAAAGTGACTATATAAATTATAGAAGAGGTTATTATCATAATGCTTGATCATAAATTTACATGTTATAATGTTTATGTTAATTTTGGCTTCATATGTATCTATATATACTACTTGACAAGGTATATAAGTAACCATGCCGATGATCATTATAGGTAGTTTGCTTAAAAAAGGTGGCAATGGCAAGGTTATAGGTCCACTGCTAGGACAAGTTTTTTGGGAGGCCTTCGGGCCCTGCTCCGGGTTTGAAGTAGCCCCTAAGGCTCCTCGAGGATCTCCTTGTTTCCTTTCCTCTTTTTTAGACTTTTCAAGCTTTGTTTTGTTGTTCATTGAAATCGTGTAATAAACATTTTGGTTTGATACTTCATATGACCAAGAATAGATACTATTAAAACTGGTGTCTATTGCATTTTTTTTGGTTCTAGAAAAAATAACGTCCTGTATTAGAACTAGTGTGATGTACAAAAAATTTATGGAGATCAAATAAATTTTAAGGCTTTAAATTACCTGATCAATTAAAAACTGGAACATAATATAAATCATATGAGCACAACCAACACACCTTTCGAGTGTGGTGTGCATGTTTTTCGAGATAGTTAATCAATAAATTAGATTTGGTTTGGGCCAATTTTATTTCCATGTCTTCTATCAATTTATTGTATAATATTTTGGGCTAATTCAATTGGACCCCACACGTTCAGAAAAAGAGTGTGGTAGTACAAGCATAATAGATTACAATCATATGCATTCCCCCAATTTGTATATGTTGATGATGCTTGTAGTGTAACATTTTTTACGGGGAAGACGTGACCATTCCTTGAGTTACATTGAAATTTGTTTTCACACATGGAGCTTTTGATCTTGTTAGAAAAAAATTTATATTAACTGATTCTTGCCAATATACCAAATATACGACATACGTTCGTTTGGGTAAATGGGAAAATAACTCCGCTATTTTTAAAATTACCATTGCACCCATTGAACACATGAATATTTTCTTCCACGTATTTATCAAACTTTGTTATGTACTCCTGATATAGATGTCATGTGTGAATATTGATTGTAAAAATAATCAAAAGAACATGTAATTAAGATTTTTATATGGATCTATAAATCTAACACATGAATATTTAATTATACATATTATATGTTCTTTAATCATATAAAACAATACCAATTATATATTTAATGCCGGGATCTTAGATCAACATTATTATCACAGATTGTGTAAGCTAAAGGATCAAAAATCCTAACTTGATCCTTTTTAGATGTAAAATATCAAGAGTCATACCCTGATCCAAATTTCTTTGAGAGGTAGAAGTTGAAAACATTATCCTTCACTTGAATATGGAATCATCATTTTGATGATCGATGTTATTGTTGTTATACTCCATATCAATAAGTCATCATCATTTAGATGACTCGAGTTTTAGTGTTGCTCTCTCTTAACATAATTTCATTGATGTTGTAATTATGTATTCTCTGATTGATGGATATCAATCACTTATTTATAGGTAGGGAGAGTACGCAATCTCCAAAACTTACTCAATCTGAAGCGTCCATCAAGTTAGATATCCAAGAGTCTTTTTGACTCTTGGTATTTGGAGTACCCATTCATTAACCAAAATGATTATTAGTATTAATATAATTTCAAATAATTTTATCATTCTCCCACTAGATCCATAATTAATTATCATAAGGCGCACAATAATCTTTAAGTCATCCTTAAATGATTTTTCATAAACACCTAAATTATATAAAACATTAATATGAGTCATAGCGGTTACTAAAATATTAATATTTAGTTAACCAGGTCTATAATAAGAGTTATCACAGTGGTCCATTAATGTCTTATATAAAAGTCTATTTCTGTCATATTTATCAATTCACATGAATGTAAACTTATGTTGAAAGACAAAAATTGAAATGTTCAAAATACACTTTAATTGATATAAAATATAATGTCAAAATTAAGCACCAAACAATCCACAACACTTGTACTTAATTGGCTACACTCAAGACTTGTAACTTAATCATGCTTCATGAATGTCCTTTAAAGATAGCCCATTTATTAGTAGATATGTTGTATTAACACTCATATAAATCTAT
The DNA here is from genome assembly GCA_949130495.1 of Sambucus nigra. NCBI lineage: Eukaryota > Viridiplantae > Streptophyta > Magnoliopsida > Dipsacales > Adoxaceae > Sambucus > Sambucus nigra. The sequence continues at coordinate 252,031,471 of OX422209.1, forward strand.
TCAACTGAAACTATTTGTTTCTCAAAATCTTCTCTCATAGAATGGTATCATATCATAATGTGCTTAGGTTCTTTGAAATACCTATCAATTTTTCATAACGAAGATTGCACCGGAATTATCATAATATTTCAGCGCCTTGATAATAGTGTCGACAACTCCAAGTCCCGAAATGAATTTTCACAGTCATAATCCTTAAATTATAGCCTCAAAGCTAGTATACAATATTTAATTATTTCTCAATTTTTCAGAATATTAGTCATCATGCCAAAACGAATTTAATTAGCCAAGAAATAACTTCAAGTACTGACCATAAGTATATAAACAGTTATCATAAGTGTAAGCATATAATATATTAAGAATCTCATTACTTCATACCCATAAAAATATTTTATTTCTTCAATTTATCTTTCATTACTAATGTATAAATAATTCTAAAATACATTAACTCACTCCCATTGACCTTACGATATATATATATATATATATATATATATATATATATATATATATATATATATATATATATATATATATATATATATATATATATATATATATATATATATATACTAAAATAAAAATATAAAATATTCTTAAAATACCATTGGTGGAAAACTGACTTAAGTTAATATAGTAATTACTCAATCTATATGGTTCTCTTCTTAAACTCTCATAAGTTTTCACACTAAATGTAACTCTTAATAAAAACGAGTTACTAAAGCCATAAGAATTTTACATTTTAAGATATAGGTAAAAATATTTATTTACACCCCTTTCACTATTCATAAAGAAATTTTGACCATAATTCTAACTTTATATTATTGATTATTATCAGGGTCGTGTTTAGTCTTAAAGACGTATTTACACTCGATTTCAGTGTGTCAATCAGATATTCAATGTAATCCTAAATTTTATTTGGATAAATTATTGGCATTATAATTTTTAAAACTTGTGAAAACAAAATCAAATGTTTTCTTACTTTGTCAAATTCACCTTCTTGTGATAAATCTCATACTTTTTCAGAATAGTAAAATCTTTTAAGATCTTCTTACAACTATTCATATCCACCAACAAATAGAACACTTATTTTGGATGTTAAGGGAATGACAAGAGTATCATACCTTCTTTTATAAACACATTAGTTGATTTAATGTTCCCACTAATTTCACCATTCTATAAAAAAATTAACATTTTCGATTTTAACAGTAGATAGTGTACCCTTGTGAAAGTGTAGACACGATTCTAAATTCCAATTCCTTTAGTGAATTCTAAATCCATGCATGTGCTAGACATTCGTAATCCTGTGGGAGTGTCAAATTGGGTAAGTAAAGTATAATTTATATAATACACTTCTAATCGTATATATTCATTTTTGTGTGAGTAACTCTTGTGGGGATATTGACATTATTGCATTGGACTTGTTGTTTTAAAAGAAATTATCAATATAGGTCCACTTGGACTACAGTCTCCCACTTGAGCCACATAGATCGTTCTAAAATTGTAAAACTTTAAGAACTCAAACGTGAGTGTCAAGATTCATAAATGACAATTCAAAGACAATCTATTCCATTAAATCATCAAAGTAAGTCTAGATTTAAAAAAGTCAGATATTCAATTATGTCGAAAGATTAAAGGGTATTAATAAATCTACTTTTAAGTTCAACATTATGATATAAGATCAAAATTATTTTCCTTGTAAAAGTTTCATCAATAACATAATTCTACAAACCACCAATGAAAATACTATAATTAAAGAAAATATCTTATCATATAAACTTAAAGATCTTTTGTATACTTAAGATGAATCCTTTACTATCAAATTTCAAAAAAATATATATTTTAAAAGGTCATTGCGGGATTTTTGAAATGATCCCAAAATAACATTAGAAAAAGAATCCAATAATTTATGGTTTGTTTTATGCTTTGTCGAGTAAGCATCCTTATATCAAATTAGAACTATTTTTCGTAGCACTCTAGTTTTGAAAAATAAAACAACCCGGTATGATAATATATTATAATTCACACAATAAGGCTTAAATATATGCGTGTTATATAATGGGTACTCGTATTTCATTCCCTAACATTATGAAATTTTTCATAAACTTTATGCTTAATCCATTTAAGAATTTTCAAAAATTTCAATGCAGTGTCCCACACTAATATAGTAAATAATAGTGGTTTCATTAAATAAAACAACATTATAACGATTTAGCACTTTTAAGCGAAACTTAACTTCTTCATTTCATTTTAAGAAGTCAATCTCGAAAGCATTAAAATGGATAAAAATATGCAATTTTAAAGAAATAAAATGATATACAATTAATGAGATAAATATCTCACTACATTAATGATATGAGTTGACAACACGTACATTAATAACATTTTATAACTGTGCGCTCTCTTTCATTAAAACTTTGAATATATATATATATATATATATATATATATATATATATATATATATATATATATATATATATATATATATATATATATATATATGACTTTATTAATACTATATTATGTAATTTAAATGGACATGTTATCTGGGATAGCCTTTCATCATCTAATTGCATAATTCCTTAATATTTATTTCAGCTACGCAAAATCAATTTTCTTTAGAAGATTGTCTTGCTTGACGAAATAAACCAAATATACCCCATTAAAATCTTTACATATATAAGCGTGATGAGTTATTACCACCACATTATCTATAAATTTAATATTCACAACGATTCTACTTGGGTCACTTTAGTGACTACCAAACTACCCATTATATGAATATTACATTATTTTATGGATTGTATAATAATTTCAACAAACATTAATATTTTTAAAAGGTATAAATGAACAATGTTCCTATAAATTAAGGAAGGTTATGGACTGTTTAGAGCAACTGATACCAACCTTAATAGACAAACATGTTGCCCATTAATATTGACTTCACCATTGCAACCAGAGTCTTTAGAGCAACCAAATCACAACGGCTTAATCATAATGAAATTATTAATAATCTGAACGCTCAAAACCATATCTGAAATCTTTAGAGAAACCAAGACATAGTATTTGATTGCTATCACAAAATTAAACATTTACATTTTATTAGATTAGACCACTTTGGTGGAATCTTCACCTAATCGTGATAGATTCTAGCTCCCCGTGATTTTAATAAGCTTAAATTACTCGTTTCGAAATAAACATGGGAAAAATATTTTGGTGGGATTTAATCATTTTTTACAAATAAAAATGTTGGTCTAATTTGTAAAATATGAGATTTTTTACCAGAATTAAAATCGAATTAAAATTTGGATATTTTAACCTTTTTAAAAAACCATAGCAAAACTCGGTCGTTCGGCACATCCTAACGGGTTTGGATGGGTTGGCGAACCTATTCGCCTAGTAAAATTTTCGTCAGCTCTCTGTTTTTTACGAACTTGAATTATAATAAAACACTTCTACTTATTTATATAAACGTATTTTAGGGTTAGACTTGTAAAAACACATTTACATTAAACGTTATAGCAGTAGCCTCCTCTATTATCATCTTCTTCCATTTAGAAATCCTAGCCCCATTTAAAAGCAAGATTCAATCCAAGATTTGGAGGTTCAAACGAGATTTTCTTAAGATCATCCAAGAACATATTTTTGTCATCTTCTCGAGAGGAACGTGACCATCAGTTCGGAATTCTCACCCAATTTTTCTTAGGCATATATACTTCTATTCTTTCTCTTCAGTATTATGAATTTTAAATATCGCCAAAATATTGATTTGCATGGGTTTCTTAAAATAAACTAAAAACTTTAATTAGGGAAAGTGAAATCTATGTTGAGACTGTTTTAATAAAAATCCTAATATGAATTGAGATTTTTAACCCTTGTGTACTTAGAGTAGAGGATGGATTTTTGTTAATATGAATGTAGATTTGTATGTTAGAAAATCATAGTAGCCTTATTAATTAAAATTTACTTATGAAATGATTGTTACGTGCACCACAAATTTGCAAGATGATGAAATTATATTAGTTTTATAAAATAAGTTGTTTAATTATGAAGATTTATTGGACAGATGAAATTAGATTAAATTGTGATCTTGTGAGAAATTAGTAAAATTGTTGATAAAATGTCTTATGCGAATTATCAATTTAATTATATTTGACACCGCGGGGACGACGGAATTTTGGGTAATTATGCTCTCACCTTAAATTTAGGAGTGTTTTCTAGGTATGGGACTAGTAAGTATGTCTTAGTTGTGGTTAACACTTCGACGTATGGGACTAGTTAGTGTAGATTCCTATGGACGATATATTCCAGGGTGGGACATATTTTTATGTCGTTTCATTTATTTGATAGTCTAGATGTGAGACTAGGAGGTACTTGGGGGTAAAAATTATCCTACATGATGGGGCAGGACATACTTTTATTTTGGGTCTAGGTATGGGATTAGGGGTGGTTTTGAAGATTTACACTCGAAAAAGGGCGGGGCTGGTAGAAATAATGAGAATTTTGAGAATTAATGCCTAAGATAATAAATGGGTATTAAAACGGAATTGTGTCGCCAATAAGGGCAAGACTAACAGAGTACGGGGTTGGATTACTATTGCGACTTGGGTGTGTGTTGGCGTCATCGATAAGTGCAGGACTGACAGAATACGGGCTTGCTGGCTATTGTGGCGTGTCGTGAGAGGGACCTCGTCAATAAGTGCAGGGCTAACGAAATTGGGTCGGCTGGCTATAGCGAGCGGGATGTGAGTGATGAAAAGCTTTAGGCGGACCCAAATAAGTGTAGGACTAATAGGAAGGTCGTTTGGCTATGACGTTGTCGCTATAATCATAATTTGATTAATTCAATTAAATGGGATTAATTGATTAAAATAATTAAACAACAAAAAAAAATAATAAATGGACTTATAGAATGGTGACCGGTTCATGAGGACATATAGTGGTAAATTATTTTACTCGCATCCTTATTATATATCTCATTTAATTAAAAAAAACTCAATTGTGATGTTTATCATGTATAATGCTACTGTCTAGGTTCAAGGAACCTAATTAGGAAGAGTAGATAGTATTCATGCGGTGGGCTCTGAACCAATGCATTGACTAACATTGCAGGTAGCGCTGGAATAGCTGCATATGAATGGTTGGAGATACTTTTGGAGATGCAGTTGGAGATTTATTTTTAGATGATTTAGTAGTATAGAATTACTTTCCATTTCGTCCCTTTTATTATGAGACTTTTATTCATGGATTTGGTGGGCCAATTGATTCCACGATTGTTTATGGTTTTAGTCAGATATTTACAGTTGGATTATTTCATTTGGGATTTATATTTATTCAAAGTTGGGTTTATTTTTGAAGATACCATGGTGATGGATTTTTAATATTGTATGAATATTTATATGGATGGGATTAAATTTAAAATATTATCTTGTGGAAAAAAATGTATATGTCTTATATAATTTGTCACATGCTAAGAATGTTAACTTATTTAGTGACACCCAACATAGTTTGGCCGCGACGGCTGGCCACCTCGCTTGCCAGAATGTGCGGGGTGTTACAAATGGTATCAGTCTTGGTCTTAGGTCTCGTAGGTTGTGAGTCTGTTTTAGCTTCCGCATTGCCTATCTTTGATTCCTTTTGATGATTTATACTCTTAGTTATTCTGAGTCCTATGTTATTTTTTCTCATGTCTTTTCAAATGGCGAACATTAGGAGATTTGTAGATAGGAGAGAGAGATATGTTTGTAGTCCCAGAGTTCAGGAGAGATAGGGTCAATTTGTTTTGGGGGCCGAGGAGTTAGCGACTTTCGCACATGAGGCCACGACGATCGGTATTGAGATAGGCAGACAAAGGTGGGTGACTTTAGAGGCGTAGCAGCAACGTACACCCACTTCGACTTGGGACAGAATGTGGGCCAGTTTCCATAAAGGAAATCCTTCCACCTGCACATAAGGGTCTGACCCAACGCTTTCTCACTAGTGGAAGAGAGACATGGAGAGGAACTTAAGGATGGTGGACTGCGTAGATGTGTAGAAATAGATGTTAACTACATTTAAGCTGACAGGAGATGCGTTGCAGGGGTAGGAGAGTGTCACCACATCTGAGGATATGGATCACCTGAACTATATAGACTTTCTGGTGAAGTTCAATTAAAAATATTTTTCATCTTCAATTAGGAGCGCGAAGAAGATGGAATTTTTAGATCTAGATCAAGGGTCGAAATCAGTTGCTGAGTATAAGGAAAAGTTCAAAAATCTATCGATGTTTGTGCCGGAGGAGGTGAATACCGAGGCGAAGAAGATGGAGTGCTTTATTAAGGTCTTGTCTTAGTTTATTAAGAAGACATTATTAGGAAATTCTACGTACACTACTTACACTCAGGTGGTGGAAGTCGCACTATTATTGTGGCTACAGAAAATGAACTACCAAAAGAAGTTGGAAAAGATACAGGAGTTGAATGGTCAAGGAGGGGAGAACAAGGGTCTTAATGACCAACCATGGAAGAGACAACAAGCAGGACAGGAGAAGCATACCTTTCAGAAAGGCGATGGTGTTCCGCAAGGTCCTCAGGGACAGGGTCAAGGATAGCAGGGTGAGAAAAACCCGGGTAGGCATCCCAGACCTTTTAGGGGTGCGTGTTTTGTTTATGGAAAGGTAGGGCATCGAGCTTCTATGTGTTCAAAGAAGCAGGTATAGAAGGTCCAAGGGCCTCCCACATCGACATCATCAGGTGCACAGGGAGTGCCAGCAGCACCCGCAGTGGGTAGGTGTTATTTACTTTCGACTCGAAAGCCTCTGGAAGGAAAGGCACATTAGGAGCCAAGGCGTGTCTAGGAGAATAAAGAGGTACATATTACTTGCCTAGATAAGGCGTATATATATATAACTAGGATGTATATGGTATCTTTACTCATGGGTAAGTATGTATGGGAATTGGTGTATGGGCGCTTAATCGTGGCATTATACGGGTAGGCATATGTGAGCCTTATTTTATTTTGCGCATTTACTCTTCGTCGAATTTCGAGGACGAAAATTATATACTAGAGGGGAAGTATGTAACCCCGTGATATTAATAACCACAAATAACTCGTTTCGAAATAAAAGTTGGAAAAATATTTTGGTGGGATTTAAATGTTTTTTACAATTGAAAATGTTGGTTTAATTTTTAATATATGACATTTTTTATCGGAATTAAAATCGGATTAAAATTTTGAGATTTTAACCTTTTTATAAAACTGTAGCAAAACTAGATCGTTCAACATATATGAACCAGCTCGGAGTGGAGAACCACTTTGCCCAGACAGATTTTCAGCAACTCTTTGTTACAAATTTGAGTTCTAATAAAACACCTCCACTTATGGGTCCTTCTACACTGAAAATCAAAATTCGACACACTTTTTAGAGATGCTGACGTGTCATATTTACATTAGCTCGTGTCTGGGCTCCACATGGATCCCACTGGCGTGGACCCCAAACTTGAGCCAATGCAAATGCGATAGGTCAGTCTGTCTAAAAAATGTGTTTAATTTTATGTGTCAGCCTAGAATTATCCTCCATTTATTTATATAAATGTGTTTTTGGGTTAAACTTTTAAAAACACATTTACATTAAACCTTAGAGAATTAGCCTCCTCTGTTATCATCTTCTTCCATCTAAAAACTCTATCCCCAAATAAAAGCAAGATTCAACCCAAGATTTGGATATTCAACCCGAGTTTTCTCAAGATCATCAAAGAACATATTTTTTTAGTCATCTCGAGAGGAACGTGACTATCATTTAAGAATTATCACACGATTTTTCTAAGGCATGGATACTTATAGTCATTCTCTTTAGTATTATACATTTTAAATATCGCCTAAACATTAATTTGCATGATTTTCTTAAAATAAACTAGAAACCTTAATTAGGAAAAGTGAAATCTATGTTGGGACTGTATTTATGAAAAATATTAATATGAATTACGACATATAACCCTTGTGTGTTGAGAGTAGAAGATGGATTTTCGTTAATATGAATGTAGATTTGCATGTTAGAACATCATAATAGCCTTCTTAATTGAAAGTTACTTGTGAAATGATATAAAATTATGTGGGTGTGATAAAAGATAAATTATTATTGTGTGCACCATAAACTTGCATGATGATGAAATTATATTAGCTGTATAAAATAAGTTGTTTAATTATGAGGATTGATTGGACGGATGAAATTAGATTAAATTGTGATCTTATGAGAAATTGGAAATTTTTTTGATAAAATGTATCATACGAATTATCGATTTCATTACATTTGACACCGCGGGGACGACAGGATTTTGGGTAATTATGCTCTCACCTTAATTTTAGGAGTGATTCCTAGGTATGGGACTAATAAGTATGTCTTAGGTGTGGTTAACACTTTCTAGGTATGGGACTAGTTAGTGTAGATTCCTACATAGGACATATTCCGGGGTGGGGCTGATTTTCGTATCGTTCCGTTTATTTGATAGTCTTGATGAGAGACTAGGAGGTATTTGAGGGTGGAAATGTATCCTATATGATAGGGTAGGACATATTCTTGTTTTAGAGACCTCTAGGTATGAGACTAGGGGTGGTTTTGAAGATTTACACTTGAAAAAAAGGGTGGGGATTATAAAAATAATGAGAAATTGAAAAATTAAGAATTAATCCCGAAGATAACAAACGGGTATTAAAATGGAATTGTGTCATCAATAAGTGAACGACAGACAAAGTACAGGTTGACTGGCTATTGCGGCGTGGGTGTGTCTTAGTGTTATCAATAAGTGCAGGGGTGAGAGAATATTGGCTGACTGACTATTATGGTGTGTCGTGCATATGACCTTATCAATAAGTGCAGGGGTAACGAAATTGGGTCGCCTTACTGTAGCGAGGGGGATGTGAGTGATGAAAAGCTTTAGGCGAAACCGAATAAGTGAAGGACTAATAAGAAGGCCGTCTAGCTATGATGGTGTCCCTATAATCATAACTTTATTAATTAAATTAAATGGGATTAAATTGCTTAAAGTAATAAACTGGAAAATAATAATAATTGGATTCATAGAATGGTGACCGGTTCATGAGGACAAATAGTGGTAAATTATTTTACCCGCATCATTATTATATATCTCTTTTAGTTAAAAGACTTTATTGTGATGTTTATCATGTATAATTTTATTTTCTGGGTCCACGGACCCTAATTGGGAAGAGTAGCTAATATTCATGAAGAGGGCTCTTACCCATTGCGTTGACTAACATTTCAAGTAGCACTGGAGAAGCTGCATAGGAGTGATAGGAGACACTTTTGGAGATGCAGCTGGAGATTTAATTTTAGACACTTTAGTAGTATAGAATTACTTTCCATTAGATCACATTTAGTATGAGACTTTTATTTACGAATTTGGTGTCCGAATCGGTTCCACAGTTGTTTATGGTTTCAATCAGATATTTACAGTTGGATTATTTCATTTGGGATTCATATTTATTTGGACTTGGATTTATTTTTGAAGATATCATGGTGATGTATTTTTAATATTGCATGAATGTTTATATGGATGGGATTAAATTTGAACATTATCTTGTGGAAAAAAATTATATGTCCCATATAATTTGTCACATGCTAAGAATGATAAGTTATTTAGTGATGTCCGACGTAGTTTGACGACGGTGGATGGACACCTCGCTTGCCAGAATGTGCGGGGTGTTACAGATGGTATCAGAGCATGGTATCAGGTCTCGTTGGTTGTGAGTCTGTTTTAGCTTCTGTATTACCTATCTTTGATTCCTTTTGATGATTTATACCCTTAGATATTCTGAATCTGTTGTTATTTTTGTTTATGTCTTTTCAGATGGCGAACACTAGGAGATCTGGAGATTGGAAAGAGATCTCGGTTTCTAGTCCCACAGTTCAGGAGAGATAAGGTCAGTTTGTTTTGGGGTCCGACGAGTTAGCAGCTATCGCACGTGAGGTCACTGTGGCCAGTATTGAGATAGGGAGACAGAGGTGGGTGACTTTAGAGCCGCAGAATCAGGGTACACCCGCTTCGGCTTAGGATAGGATGTGGGTCAGTTTCCATAAGGGAAATCCTCCCACCTGTGCAGGAGGGTCTAACCTAACAGTTGATCACCAATGGAGGAGAGATGTGGAGAGGCACTTAAGGATGGTGGACTACAGAGACATGTAGAGATAGATGTTAGCTACATTTAGGCTGACGAAAGATGCGTTGCAGTGGTAGGAGAGTGTCACCACATCCGAGGATATGGATCGCCTGAACTATATAGACTTTCTAGTGAAGTTCAATGACAAATATTTTTCATATTCAATTAGGAGCATGAAGAATATGGAATTTTTGGATTTAGAGAAGGGTCGAAATCAGTTGCTGAGTATGAGAAGGAGTTCAAAAATCCGTCGATGATTGTATCGAAGGAGGTGAATACCGAGGCAAAGAAGATGGAGTGCTTTATTAAGGGCTTGTCTTACACTTAGGCGATGGATGTCACGCTATTATTGGGGCAATATAAAATGAACTACCAAAAGAAGTTGGAAAAGAGACAAGGGCTGAATGGTCAAGAAGGTGGAACAAGGGTCGTAATGACCAGCCGTGGAAGAGACAACAAGTAGGACAGGAGCAACAGACCTTTCAGCAAGGCGATGGTGGTCCGCAAGGTCCTCAAGGACAGGGGCAAGGACAACAGGGTGACCAAAAATCCGAGTAGGCATCCTGAACCTTTTATGGGTGCGTGTTTTGTTTATAGAAAAGTAGGGCATAGAGCTTCTAAGTGTTCGAAGAAGTAGGGACAAAAAGGACAAGGGCCTCCAGCACCGGCTGCATCAGGTGCATAGGGAGTACCAACAACACCCGCAATGGATAGGTGTTATTTACTTTCCACTCGAGAGCCTTAGGCAGGACAGGCACAACAGGAACTAAGGCGTGGCTAGGAGAATAGTGTGGTACGTATTACTTGCCTAGATAAAGCGTATATATATAAATAGGATGTATGTGGTATCTGTAGACACCCCATTTTGTTACCCCCTAAACTCTCATTGGGTCCCTAGCACCTCCCTTCATCACTACAAACCCAGGTCATACCCCGAGTACTGACCTAGAAGCTACCGGGCGCTCCCAAGCTCCATTTGACCAAAAGTTAAAGTCTTCAACTCGACCAAGACTAAATGAATCTTCAAAGGGCACTAAAACCCCTTTCCAACGGTCTGTCCCATGCGCGATTCCGACTTACCATGCGGACGATGACATATTTTCCCCCGAAACTCAATAAGTAGGCTACCGAGCGCTCCCGAGCTCTGTTTGACCTAAGTTAATTCTTCAATTCGACCAAGACTGAATGAATCTTCTAAGGCACTGGAACCCATTTCTAATGGTCCATGTAGTCTGCGATTATGACTTACGGTACGAACGAACGGTCTATTTTACTCCTAGAGGTCCCCAAATGCTTCCAGGGACTGATTGACTGAAGTCAACTCTCCAAACCGGGTCAAACTCTTTGTAATATATAAGTACAATCGGCCTTGCGCCATCGACTTCCGATTGGCCTTGCGCCATCGATACAATCGGAAGAAGTCCCCAACTGTCTCGTCCTTCAAGGGAATCAGCTGGGTAGTGCAACCAATCACCTTATAGAACCACGTCTGCCAAAGACAGGAATTCATAATAAAAAAGAGACGCATAAGGAAAATGCGAATGCATGAAAGGAAAATGCGCAAAATTAAAGGATACCTCGAGGAGATACGTGGCTCCAGTAAAAGTTTGTCGGTAGCATCGGCTGAATGTGTCCAAAGAAAAATAAAGGGTCGCCAAAGTTAGGCTCCCCCAATAATAGATAGGGATGTTTCAAAACATCCTCAAATAGGGTAAGAACCACAAATGGACGACGTCACCACTCGACGCCACCATGAAACCTCCCAGCACCAGCAAAATGAACAATAGGGCCATCTGCCCCACCTGAACAATAGGGCCATCTCTCGAAGTCAGCGTGATTTCCACACCCAAATCCCTTTCCAACCTTCACTTTTCATCATACTTTTCATCAAACTTGGTGAATTCAGTACCCTCCATCATCATCTAAGTCTAAGGGCTTCTCTCCAACATTCAAGATCAAACTTAAGATCTTCAATATGGTCCAATTTTCTCAACTATCTCCTTAAATTCTCATAAATTCGAATTAACTTGTTTTATTACTTATCACTTTTATTCTCTCATCTCACACATCCTAATATACTTTTTATTTTGTATTGTTGCACATCTCTTATTTTCATGTAAATAAAGACCCAAAAAATAGGAAAAAGAGGGTTTGATCATAAATTCCAAACGGGAATTCTCATACTTTTCTTACACTTTTTTCACAATTAAAACACTTTTTTCTACACACACACACACACACAAATAAGAAAATCCCCCGGTTGGATTTATGGGATAAACCCCACCCCTTGTTTTTCATGCGAACTACGTGGACTTTAATGCCTCTAAAGGCTACGTAGGCGTCTCGGGGTAAAACTCGACACTCGAGTCCTATTTTTACCTTTTCTCTCATTTTCTATTTTCTCTAAACTCCACTCTCTTATATTACATATATACATATATTTTTTCTTAGTGGCATATTATCTCATATGCGTTATCGTTCCATCATAATGGTCAACGTAAGGATAATCACATAAATTCTATTTTCTATGATTTTTATACCATCCTACGGATGAATCGCTTTACCTCTTACATAGTGCAAGTCGATGATTCCTATCTCCACTATATATGAACATGCACACATATCACGGGGAAAATAAAGGAAAATAACAAAAACCCATGAGAGACCGAAGGGGCGGAATGGGTGCCTAACACCTTCCCATTTTGTAACTTAACCTCTGGACCCTTTTCGAATCATTTTTGGTTTCGTATGCATCAGTATGTCTTTGGATGCTTTCCTTCCGGATGGCTCCCTTTCTTTTGTCTGTTTTGAGTAAAATAGACTGGCGACTCTATCTCTCTACATTTTTCACCTCACCCAAATGACGTCGGTCGAAGCGCTCCCGAGAGGGACGCGCGGGACCTAGGATCCTCCCTCACGCACCCACCCGCCGCGAGGATCGAGGGATGGCCACAGTGGCGACTCTACTGGGGATTTTCTTTTGAGGGCTAGACTCTATTTACATAGATGTTATGGTTTTTTACATTTTCCCCCTATTTGCATGTTCCCCTTTTATTACTCATGTGTTCCCCATGTTTATGCTTCTATTCACACACTTCTAGAAAATTCTCCATGTACACTTCGCACCACGTGCACTTAGGATCATATATATCCTCATGTTGCACGCATCACCCATACTTGGTGTACCATTGGTACTCATACTTTGCTCCCCATTGGGCATGATCAAGAAACATACTCTCATCATAAGATACTAATAAGAGGATCATGCATGATTCACACGACATCACCAAAGAGCATTGTAATTGACTAAATTTGACCCAGTAACTGGAGGGTCACTTCGTGATGGGCGCTGGTCCAGTAGGGCGCAGTTAGCCTAAGCGATATGACTCTAACCTTTCATTGGCCAAGTACCTTCGACGTATATCGAATGGTTCCCCCGCATCGTACCGCTTGACTGAAGTCACGACGGGAGGTATATCGCAGGGAACTCATTCATATACGCTGAGTATATCGAATTCACTCTCACATGTACCGTCCCCACGAGGTATATGGTGAGGAAGTTCACATACACTCAGGTATATCAAATGGCTTGTCCACACATACCGATTGCCCGCAAGAGCAAGACATATATCGTGGAAGTCACGCCAAAGGGGGGAACCGCTTCCGATTCACCCAACCAAACTGCGTACCCGCATATAGGTGTCGAGCCTAGGACACACATGTTAGATTATTGGTTTCTACTCGAAAATCTGCCAAAATTCTGGGTCATCCTGCCGCCCGAATTTTTTTGCATTTTTAAAACGGGTCCATGTCCGTGAGCCTGGTCATAAGTCCAACCATAGCATTGCATATATTACAAACCCAATTTTTCCAGGCTATGGTCCTGTTCGGTTTTTCATTTTGCATTTAGGAGAATTAATACAAGTGAAAACATAATAATTATAATAATCATGCTGAGACCGTCTCCAAAAAGAAAATTCTCTTTTTTTGTATCCAAAATCAAATTTTTTTTTTCGTTCCTTATCAAAAATCCAAAAGCATTTCACCTCTCTTTATCAGAAATTCAAAAATATTTTGTCTTTCAATCTCAAAAAAAAAATGTCAAGAACATATTCATCCCTTTTTTTTTCTCAAAAATAAACCCCATTTCACGCCTTCTCAGGTCGATCGCAAGCCCTTGGTTTGGATCCTTATTGGCTTCAGTCTTCAGTCAAATTACCCTGGAGTTCCGTCCTTTCCCCTATTACTCCTTTCGGGTCCGAAATCCATCCACATTCTATGGAGACTACAGATCAAGTACTCGTTGTGCAGCCGGATCTGACGGCAGTCCTAGCTCATCTCGTGTCCAAGATTGATAACCTCCAAACTAAGGTCCGAGAGATGCAACAAAACCAGGTTCCTGTTCCTCAAGAGCCGGAGGCCTTATTTCCTCGCTCTATGTGTCCACCTGAGCTTATCTGGGTTCCCAAAGAGTATCAACACGCTCCATGTGCCCCTTCTGCTAATGGGCCACGGCCTGCCCAGCTTCCTATGCCGAACCTTGCCCAACCTGGGGCTAACTTGCCTATAATAATTGATCCGAAGGAAGAAGAGTTGAACAAAGTAAAAGAAGACCTCAAGAATCTCACCAAGAAGTTTGACCAAGTTAGAATCTCGGGAAATTACATGGACTACAACCACATGTCTCCTTATCCTAAAGCGAGGTTACCCGAGAAGTTCAAGATGCCAAATATCAAGAAATTTGGAGGAAGTGGACCCCCGATTGTTCATCTCCGTAGCTATCACCATTCCATGACTCTACTAGGGGCTTCTGAAGAAGTGATGGCCCAATTGTTTGAGCAAACTTTTAAGGATATTGCCCTCCGATGGTTTTTGTCTCTCGAAGAGTCCAGAATTCATAGTTGGGCGGATGTAGCTCGAGAATTCATGTCGCAATACAAATAAAATGAAGAGCTTGAGGTCACCCACCGTTATTTAGAGCTACTCAAATAGATCTATGGGTAATCAGCTAGTAACTTCATAGCCCGAACTAGGGAAAAAGAAACACCCATGACCAATCGGCCTTTCGATGAAGAATAATTCAGGATAGTAAAGAAGAACTTCTTACCCCATGTACGAGAAACGATGGGAGGATAATACTATCCCCACTTTTGAACTCTCAGAGAAGCAGGAGTAGAAATCGAGGAAGGTCTTGCTAAAACAAAAGTTGAACCAAAGAAGGTGTCGGGACAGTTCACCCCCAGAAAATATGATAAGCCTGCCAGTGCTACAGTCTCAACCATCAACAACATCTCTCAACTAACCACCTCATGGGAGCCAAAAAGCCGCCCTGTCCCATTCGAAAGGAATACACCGAGCTCCATGCTCCCCTCTCCAAAGTTTATCAAGCCTTGTTAAGTCGAAACCTTATCAAACCTTTGGATCCCCGTCCATTGCCACATCCGCTCCCAAGAAACTTGAAGGTAGATGCTCATTGTGCCTTTCACCAAATAGTTGGCCAAACCACTGACCAATGCTTTCACCTCCGAAACATAATCCAAGGTCGAATTGACCAGGGTACCATCGCCCCACCAGTCAATCCTAAGATAAAAACTACTTATAACTCACTTCCAAATCATGTCAATGCCATCTTTATAGAAGAGAACACATAATTCAATCCCTCAACTCAAATCACACCCATATACTCTCCTAAACCTCTCCAAATTTGCCCATATTTCCTCCTACACCCTACTAGCCTCGCTGATCAGGCACTGTCACTCCTTACCAGAGCATGCATCGCTATTCGTACCCGTTCTAAAAATGGAAGTATGGAATTATCAGAAGTGTTAAACCAACTCCTACAGTTTGGGCTGAAATTTCCCTCACCGATGATCATTGATTACCAAAGGTTCAGTATGCTATTCTTGGAGGCACAAAAATGGGCCCGAGATTCAG
Source organism: Sambucus nigra (assembly GCA_949130495.1). NCBI lineage: Eukaryota > Viridiplantae > Streptophyta > Magnoliopsida > Dipsacales > Adoxaceae > Sambucus > Sambucus nigra. The sequence continues at coordinate 252,047,557 of OX422209.1, forward strand.
ATAGTTGCGTAGTACCAACTAATGAAGTCAGCATGGATGATGTCATCCAGATTGTGGCATAATTATTCAGACAAACCAACAACATTTGCAGTATGACCGAGTTACTTGATGCTCTGAGACTATAGGGGCGCCTATTCCCTTCACTCTTACACATCCACTCAGAATGGGATGACATGTGTGAAGAATCCGTTTAAGTTGTGGAATGTATTGACTTTACGTGGAAATACATAATTATTGCCACTGGATGGGGGAAGAATTCAGAGATTCGAATAAAGAATAAGCTTTCGAGAAAACTGGCCTGGTAGCCGACATGTGTGGAATGATATCATTTGAAGAACTCCTCGAAGAAATAAATAAGGTGGAAAAATAACCTGAGATTGACGAGGAAACAAGATTCATGTTTTTCCCTTCTTCAGTAAATCACATAACCAGATCAGGGAGGCATTACCAGATCCCAAACTCACTACCAACCAATGACAAAGGGAAGGGCATTGAAAACCTTATTATGCCAGATATGACCCTTGAGGAGAGAAAGATAATCAATCAACTAAAGAAAACTTAAGATAACATCACTCTATAGGGGTTTTTCATGTCTTCCCAGCTGCACATAAATGCTTTGATCAAGTTGCTCACTGGACCCACAGTTACTCCTTCTACCATACCAGAAGAAGCGGTAAATTTGGTCGGATCCTTCACCTCTACCCAAATGCTATCCTTTTCCGAAGAAGAAATACCCAAGATTGGTCCAAACCACAATCATGCATTCAACATCTCTGTCGAAGTTATGGGGAAGGTCGTATCACTCTCTCTTGTCGATAATGGATCCGCCTTGAATGTCTGCCCACTAAGAACCTTCAAATGTTTAGGCCTGAAGGAAAGCGACCTCGCTCAAACCTTCCCTGCTGTGCATGCCTACGATAATACCCGTCGGGAGTAATGGGATCCATAAAGCTTGTAATAGGGGCTGGCCCTATAAACCCTATTGTCGAATTCCAAGTTATTGACTTCCCATCTTTTTTCAATCTATTGATAGGACAACCTTGGCTCCACACTATCAAGGGCGTGTCTTCCTCACTCCATCATATCTTCAAGTTCTTCATCGACGGATGGGTCATTACCATTTTGGGCGACGACGATAATGCCGATGGTGCAAGTACCAGCAATCCAATCCTTGAGATACAGCACATGTCAAATGATATGCTCCTATCAGGATTCCGAGATGAACCACTTCTAGTCCTGGCAGGGGGAAACTTCAAAGAAAGGGTTTGTCAAGAATACGACCCTCATGGAAACGTCAATGTGATTCAAATGTTTAAAAACAAGCACTTTATGCCCGGATTGGGGCTAGGGAAAAGACATCAAGGGATACTTGAGCCCATTGAACTAAAAAAGGCTTTTTCTCCTTGTGGTTTGGGGTATCAACCGTCAGAACAAGAGCTCAGAATGATCGGTCAGTCCCGACCAAAGATGAGATTAGACCGCGTCCAGACTATCTCAGGTGTCTCCTTGAATGGGTGATTCATCAAAAAGAGCCAAGACTTCCCATTTTGTGGCTTTTTGGAACCATGGTATGACCATACAGATAAGAAGATGAAGCCTGGAATGGAGATCTTTTTCTAAGACAGCTACCCATAGGCCGAGAGTTCCCAACACCTAGTACAACCACTGATCAAAGATACCGAAGAGACAGAGGAAGGTGACTCCGAAGATTCCTTCAACTTACAGACACTAGGGCTGACACTCTCCCTGGTTCATTCAGGCACTACATCAGTGGATCCATCCCACCTGATTAAGGCTACTGATACACCTCTCCTCAACTGGCATGATGCGCCAGTTCTACCTACTGAAATCTCCCCTAATCCTTATGTTTACCCCTTTTCTTATTATGTTGTCTATCTTTGTTCAAATGTAATCGAGTCCTCTTTTGACGAGGTTCTCAATGTTGTTTTTCCTATTAATGAAATAAACGAAGATTTTGAGTATCTTGTCGTGCATTACATTAACTGTTTGGATTCTAATCAAACTTTTGATGATGATGATTTTGCAAATGAACAATTCTTAACTGATCTAAATAAGGTTAATAATAAATGACATAATCGCGTTCAAGTTAATGAAGGAGAGACTGTTGTTGTTATCCTCGGTTCTAGTAGCCAACTGCGTGAGATTAGGATAGGGGATACCCTCGACGAGCACGAGTGGGCACAACTCGAAGAATTGCTGAAAGAATTCGTGGATGTCTTTGCATGGTCCTACGATGATATGCCTAGAATTGATCCTGAAATAGCTCAGCATGAGATTCCCACTCTCACAGATTATAAGACGGTCAAACAAAAGATGAGAAGCTGCGCACCGATTGGTCGCTCAAGGTCAAAGAAGAGGTGGTCAAACAGTTGAACGTAGGCTTCATTCGTGTGATCGAATATCCCACATGGGTTGCTAACATAGTGCCCTTGCCTAAATCAGGAGGAAAAGTTTGAATGTATGTAGACTATCGGGATTTGAACAAAGCCTCTCCAAAGGATGATTACCCGCTACCCAATATCGACATGATTGTGGATAACGCATCCAATCATTCTCTCAAGTCATTCATCTATGGGTTTACCGAATACAACCAAATCAAAATGCACCCAGACGACCAAGAAAATACCGCATTCATCACCCCATGGGGAACCTTTTGCAACACTGTTATGCCATTTGGTCTCAAGAATGCTGGGGCTACCTACTAGAGGGTTGCCATAACCATCCTGCATGATCTGATTCATAAAGAAGTTGAGGTCTATATGGGTGATATGATTATCAAGTCCAAAAATATAGAAGGTCATGTTCCTGCTCTCCGAAAGTTCTTCGAACAACTGCGACAATATCAGATGAGACTCAATCCACAAAAATGCATCTTCGACGTTACAAAGGGAAAACTCTTGGGGTTCATGGTCAGTGATAAGGGGATAAAAATAGAATCCTCCAAGCTAAAAGCAATACTTGAGATGCCACCTCCTCGGATAGAGAAAGAAGTTTGAGGTTTTCGTGGGAAATTACAATACATCAGCCGGTTCATCAGCAAGTTAGCCTCCATCTGTGAACCTATCTTCAAACTCCTCCAAAAGGATTCAACTAAAGTTTAGAACGAGGACCCACGGTACTCATGCCACCACAACCTGGTCTCCCCTTGATCCTATATCTAACCATAACCAACACTGTAGCTGGGGATTTGCTATCCCAATACCTTGAAGATTCCTACAAAAAAAGAGACATATATTATTCCATTTGCAAATTGGTTAGGTACGAGGTTAACTACACTGCTTTGGAAAAGGCATGTGTCACGCTTGTCTGGGTCACCCAAAAGTTGCAGCACTACATGCTCACCTTCCCCATCAAACTTGTATCCCGAATAGACCACATCAAATACCTGCTCGAGAAACCCTCCTTGTCCAGTCGAATGGCCCGATGGTTGATGCTCCTAGCCAAGTTCGATATCGTGTACGTCATGCAGAAAGCTATGAATGGAAGAGCCATATCTAAATACCTCGCTAATTACCCCATAAAAGAAGCTGATGTTTGGATCTCCAAATTCCCAGATGAAAACATCCTTTGCACTACTCAAGACAACCATCGATGGAAAATATTCTTTGACGACGCTGCCAACAATAAGGGATATGGCATTGGGATACTCCTGATCTCCCCAGATGACCCTCATACTCCAATCGCCATCAAGTTAGATTTCACTTGAACCAACAACATGAATGAGTATGAGTCATGCACAGTAGGCCTCAAAGTTTCTCTCAAGAAAGGTATTCAATGCCTAGATGTCTACGGGGATTCCACCCTCATCATCGGTCAAGTGCTTAGAAAGTGGAAAGTCAAGGACAAGAAACTCCAACCCTTTCATGCCCACTTAGAAGAACTAGCCTCCCAATTCCAAGATATCACCTGCCATTACCTACCTCGAGCAAAGAATAACCTAGCCAATGCTCTCGCTACCTTGGCCTCCATGGTTGACATGCCCGAAGGAATAATTATGACCCCCTTACTAGTTTTAAAGCAAGACAAACCAACCCACTGCTACCACATTAAGCTCGTCACTACAGAAGATCCCGAGCTAGACAATTATTGGTACTTTGATATATGGCACCCCCTCAAGCATGGTAGGTATCCCGAGGGTTCTAATAAGAAATACTATGCAACCCTTCGAAGACTCATCGCCCAGTACATCATATGTCACAAAGAACTACTCAAAAGGAACTTCGATGGAACTCATCAGCACTAAATCGCAGGGGCTGACATTGAAAAGATAATGCAAAAGATCCATAGTGGGGAATGCGGACCCCACATGAATTGTCACATTCTTGCCAAGAAGATCATCCGAAAAGGCTACTACTAGACCACCATTATACAGGATTGCATCGCCTATGTCCAGAGATGCCTTAAATGCAAACAATTCTCCAACCTTTAGCATTTGCCTCGACATGAATTATACAACATGACCTATCCCTGGCCGTTCTCCACCTGGGGCATCAACATCATAGGGAAGGTTACACCGAAGGCTTCTTATGGGCATGAGTTCATCCTAGTTGCCATTAATTGCTTCACCAAATGGGTCTAAGCGGAGTCATACGCAGTGCTGAATGCTAAAAAAATGGCCAAATTCGTCAAGAAAAACATCATCTGCCGATATGGGGTCCTGCATGAGCTAGTGTCACATAACGGGTTGCATTTCAAGGTAGAAGTCACAGAGGTGGTCAACGAGTATGGAATTCAGAGACATAAATCTTCTCCCTATCGACCTCAGACCAACGGTGCAGTTGAAGCCGCCAACAAGAACCTCAAAGCCATCATCAACAAGATAATCAAAAGATATCGAGATTGGGCCGATCGAATCCCGTATGCCCTCTGGGGATACCGAACCTCAATTCGAAGCTCTACTAGGGCTACCCCTTACTCTCTAGTCTACGGTATGGAAATAGTCCTACCTGTGGAGTTATAAATACCCTCGCTATGCGTAATGCTTGAAAGCAAGGTTAGTGAAGAAGACTAGTGCCAAAGCCGTCTTGACGAGCTGACCCTCCTAGACGAAAGGAGATTAAAAGTGCTATACCACATATAAGGGTACCATCGTCTAATAGCGCATTCATTCAATAAGAAAGTCAAGGACCGTGGTGTCCAAGAAGGGGATTTAGCCCTCAAAGAAATCATAGAACCCATCTAGGACCCTAAAGGGAAATTCAAGCCCAATTGAAGCGACCCCTACATTGTCAAGAAGATCTTATCCGGTGGTGTCGCCATGCTTACCGACTTAGATGGGGAAGATATGGCTAGTCCACTTAAATTGAACCATCTCAAGAAGTTCTACACCTAGTCTGAAATCTCGGCGCACTATAACTCTTCTCGTCTCCCTTCTATTCTAAAAAAAAATCTCTTCATTTCCCCTTACCCAGAACTACGTGGGCCTGATCCTCTACAAATAACCATTTTTAAACAAAGTATAAATTCTCAAAACCCCAGAGGTACGTAGGCAGCTCATACACCTTACATGAGTACGACCCTTTCTTTTTTATAAAATACTATTCTTTTTCTTACCTCCGATAATGACAGATCATTCTAACATATATTTGAACAAAAGGATTATGTATGCCTTAGCGATCGGTATAGACAATTAAAATAATATAAAATTCATCGAAAGGCACAGCTGGATGATCAGAAACTTATTTATTTCACTAATAATAAATTACGGTACAGATTACATAAGAAAAGCAACGGATAACTCCCTTCCCCATACCCTCCTAAAAAAGCCAAATAAAATCCCCACATTTATCCCCCATTACACAATAAACTCTCCAGCAGTCCTCTACACAGCTACCAAAGAAGCCTTCTCCATTATCATCAATTGCATCCTGGGGTCCCCCTGTTTCCCCTGCCTGAACAGAGTGTCGCACACACTCCATGGACCGATAAGCTCGAACCAGCTTCGAAAAAACCACGACACCTCCTTCCATAGTGTTAAAAGAGACAAGCCACTTTTGTCCAGTCTCCACTGCCAACATCTTGCTAACTACTCTCCTCTACAACCACTTCATATAATCCCCAGGAATATGCCAAACTCTCCCAACAGACTGAGAGGGACGGGTCGACGAACGCCGACTCTCCCACAGAGAGCCAAGCCGCAAGCGCAGACGCTCGGTCAAATCCTCTACCGGAAAGAAATTTAGTGTCCAAGGTGGTACGACCTGTGCCCAGCCAAATTGGCACAAAAGACGCCAAGGGAAATAAAAAGAGGTCTGGATGATACCAACCAGTCGCACATACAGTTATTCTCCTAGATCCAGAACAAGCATCAACTGTCCCCACTAAGGCACTGACTAGTACAGATTCTGAGCCCCATGATCCACAAGGCAATTCTCCCAACTTGTAATATCCAGGCCAACGCTAAAGAAGTGACGCGAAAAGAAGTTGGGTACAACCAACAAAGGATATTCTGAAAGAGTCACCAGGCGAAGTCTTTCAGACAATCACATGAATAACATCATGGGACTACCCCGCAGGAAGTCAGAACGACCTTCTCGCCAGGCATCCAGACCGTTTAGAGTCTCTTCCAGTATCATCGTCATAGGATTGCGATGGTATGATATCCAGGAGGTAATGGATGCAAGTTGTGGGTCCACCAACAGTTCCCCAGTCACCAGCAGTAATTTTTACACCAAGCCCAAAACAACAGCTCTGGCATACCCAGCATCGCGAGTCTCCTGTAGATGCACGGACTATAACACCGCCAAAAGGGAGACCATTTCTCCAGTAACCAATGGTATGAACGCCAAAGGCGAAATGCGAAGAAACCCAGCCAGTAAATCCCTAGGAGAATGGGAAAATTTGGGTAAATCCGCAGCAACACTGGGATTTATCCCCAGCATGGCAAAAAATTCCTCATAGGTAGGACAAATTTCATCCAACTAAAAGCGGAATACATGGTCTTCGGGGTACCAAAATTGTACTACCTCCATCAGCATGTTTCACTCAATGGACCGATTGAGCCACAAAGAGACTCGACACATGATAAAATCATCATATTCGACATTATAAGAGAACATCGCTTCCAAGGCTTCGAGGTAGTTAGAAAACTATATGCTACTAGGGGAGAGTCATCTTGCAGGACTAAGAGATAGTAGGCAAGTAAGTAAGAATGTGAAGGTGTGATGAAAAGACTCCACCCTTACCCCTTTTTATACTTGAGAACCATCACAAAAGACATAACCCCTGCAGAAATCGAAGGGAATCCTACCCCACAAGGTACAAGAAGCTGAAGAGGGCACTACTCAAAAGCTTTGAATTGATGGGACTGGACTTGACTGCCGATAGGCAGGGCAAGTGGCTTACCAATCGAAAACCCCCCATTTTTGGAAATTTTCTTTTTTCCTTTTTTATCAAAATAACCCAATAAAAATAGAATTGATATTCTCAACAAAATTTTAAAAAAATCGTCTTCCACCCCTATATAATTTCCCATTTTAAAAAAATTTCCTTAAAAAAAAATCCTTAAAATGTCTCTTTTTACGATCTCAACAGCAGAGTAAAAAGCATATGTGCATGCATTCACTCACCATTAACAAAAGATAATTAAAAAAAATCCCATTGCATTGTATATATATATTCTTCTGTGTTACATCAAATTTTTTAGGAAATAAAAGAAAAGCAAAAAATAACGAGACTGAGCCCGAACCCACATTTTCTCTCTCTCTCACCTACCCTTCACCATTCTCTCTAAGAGCTTCCACCCCTGCGAAGCGCTCTCTTTCCTCTACGGTGAGATGACGCACCACTGCTACCCGGGACAGAGTCCTCCTAGGACGAAGCATATGACACCAAGTAAGAAGGAATCGGGACAGCATCCCGAATATGGGCAGTCATCGAAGATATCTAGTCTCTGATGACCCTCAGCCAAGTGGTGGACACCCGGACAATCTACAAGAAGAAGGAAAAATCAGTATCAAAGAATGATCATAACAGAAAAGGAACCAAAAAGGGGCAGAAGACATACCGCGGGATGAAGAACCTCCTCTGTCAAACCTAGCTCTACGGATCCATCACATGAGGATGATGAAACATGGGGACCATCCATCCATCAGCCTGCCGGATGTTGTACGAGGGGGTATGCAATCGATCAAAGGGAACCTCTAAAATCATCACCGCCGTAGACACCGACGGACCACCGCCGCTGTGGGAAGACCCCACCGCCCGACTCAAACCGGCAGGAAGGAAAGGCTAGTCATCATATATGCTAGGCGCCATCAACAATATCATCACAAAGTCCATATAGTCATATGGCACAGCCGTATCAGTATATAACAAGTAGGACTCGCTAATCATAGCCGTGTTCCTCACATCCTCCGACAGCAGCCACTCCCGCCTCATAGACGTAGGAGGCTGCACAGGTGGCACCACCACTTCCTCCTCTGCAATTTGCCGAACCACCCGCTTCCCTAGATACCAAGAATGGCCGAACTCATGCGCTAACAAATGCCTCATCTGCGCATTCACCCCGGTCACCCCTGTATCCTGAATGGCCATCACCCAAGGGTAAAAAGTCACCTTAAAATCCCCAGCACGCATAAATCAATACAAAATCAAAACATGCCAAAAACCAAGGTTGAAAAGGAAAGAATCTTACCTTACCACAAGTCAGGCCATTCAAGCCCTATCGCACCACCTCCAGAGAAAGAGATCCCTTCGACTGCAGATTGGCCTTGCGCCATCGATACAATCGGCAGAAGTCCCCAACAGTCTCGTCCTTCAAGGATATCAGCTGGGTAGTGCAAACAATCACCTTATAGAACCACGTCTGCCAAAGACAGGAATTCATAATAAAAAAGAGACGCATAAGGAAAATGCGAATGCATGAAAGGAAAATGCGCAAAATTAAAGGATACCTCGAGGAGATACGTGGCTCCAGTAAAAGTTTGTCGGTAGGATCGGCTGAATGTGTCCAAAGAAAAATAAAGGGTCGCCAAAGTTAGGCTCCCCCAATCATAGATAGGGATGTTTGAAAACATCCTCAAATACGGTAAGAACCACAAATGGACGACGTCGCCACTCGACGCCACCATGAAACCTCCCAGCACCAGCAAAATGAACAATAGGGCCATCTTCCCCACCTGAACAATAGGGCCATCTCTCGAAGTCAGCGTGATTTCCACACCCAAATCCCTTTCCAACCTTCACTTTTCATCATCCTTTTCATCAAACTTGGTGAATTCAGTACCCTCCATCATCATCTAAGTCTAAGGGCTTCTCTCCAACATTCAAGATCAAACTTAAGATCTTCAAGATGGTCCAATTTTCTCAACTATCTCCTTAAATTCTCATAAATTTGAATTAACTTGTTTTATTACTTATCACTTTTATTCTCTCATCTCACACATCCTAATATACTTTTTATTTTGTATTGTTGCACATCTCTTATTTTCATGTAAATAAAGACCCAAAAAATAAGAAAAAGAGGGTTTGCTCATAAATTCCAAATGGGAATTCTCATACTTTTCTTACACTTTTCTCACAACTAAAACACTTTTTTCTACACACACACACACACACAAATAAGAGAATCCCCCAGTTGGATTTATGGGATAAACCCAACCCCTTGTTTTGCATGTGAACTACGTGGACTTTGATGCCTCTATAGGCTACGTAGGCATCTCAGGGTAAAACCCGAGACTCGAGTCCTATTTTTACCTTTTATCTCATTTTCTGTTTTCTCTGAACTCCACTCTCTTATATTATATATATACATATATTTGTTCTTAGTGGCGTATTATCTCATATGCGTTATCATTCCATCATAACGGTCAACGTAAGGATAATCGCGTAAATCCTATTTTCGAATATTTTTATACCTTCCTACGGATGACTCGTTTTACCTCTTCCAGGGTGCAAGTCAATGATTACTATCTCCACTATATATACACATGCACACATATCACGAGGAAAATAACAAAAACCCATGAGAGACTGAAAGGGCGGAATGGGTGCCTAACTCCTTCCTATTGCGTAACTTAGCCTTTGGATCCTTTTCGAATCATTTTTGGTTTCATATGCATCAGTATGTCTTTGGATGCTGTCCTTCGGGATGGCTCCCTTTATTTTGTCTTTTTTGATTAAAATAGACTGGCGAGTCTATCTCTCTACATTTTTCACCTCACCCAAATGACGCCAGCCGAAGCACTCCCGAGAGGGACGCGCGGGACCTCAGATCCTCCCTCATGCGCCCGCCCGCTGCGAGGATCGGGGGATGGACACAGTATCTTTACTCGTGGGTAAGTATGTATGGGACTGGGTGTATGGGCGCCTAATTGTGGCATTACACTGGTAAGCATATGTGAGCCTTATTTTATTTTGAGCGTTTACGCTTCGTCGAATTTCAAGGACGAAATTATGTTCTAGTGGGGAATTATGTAATACCCCATGATTTTAATAGCCTTAAATAACTCGATTTGAAATTTAAATTGGAAAAATACTTTGGTGGGATTTAAATATTTGTTACAATTAAAAATGTAGGTTTAATTTTTAATATATGAGATTTTCGATCGGAATTCAAATCAGATTGACATTTGGAGATTTTAACCTTTTTATAAAACTATAGAAAAAATAGATCATTCAACACATCTGAACCAGTTCGGAGTGGTGAACCGCTTTGCCTAGTCATATTTTCATCAGCTCTCTGTTTTTGACAAATTTGAGTTCTAATAAAACACTTGCAATTTTTGGTCCATCTACACTGACACACAAAATTTGACACATTTTTTACACATGCTGACGTGTCCTAATTACATTGTCTCATGTTTGGGCTCCACATGGATCATGCTGGCGTGGACCCAAACTCGAGCCAATGCAAATGAGACACGTCAGTGTGTCTAAAAAATGTGTTCAATTTTATGTGTCAGCCTAAATTTTTCCCCCACTTATTTATATAAATGCATTACGTGGTTAGACTTTTAAAAGAACATTTACATTAAACTTTAGAGCAGTATCCTCCTCGATTATCATCTTCTTCCATCTACAAACCCTATCCCCATTTAAAATCAAGATTCAACCCAAGATTTGGAGATTCAACCTGAATTTTCTCAAGATCATCAAAGAACAATTTTTTTTCATCTTCTCGAGAGGACCGCAATCATCAATTAAGAATTCTCACACAATTTTTCTAAGGCAAGGATACTTCTATTGTTTATCTTTAGTATTATGCGTTTTAAATATCGTATAAACATTAATTTGCATGGTTTTCTTAAAATAAACTAGAAACCTTAATTAGGGAAAGTGAAATCTATGTTGAGACTTTTTTATGAAAAATCTTAATATGAATTAAGGCTTATAACCCTTGTGTGCTTATAGTAGTGGATGGATTTTTGTTAATATGAATGTAGATTTGCATGTTAGAAAATCATAGAAGCCTTATTAATTGAAAGTGACTATGAAATCATATAACATTATGTAGGTGTGATAAAAGAGAAATTATTATTGTGTGCACCACAAACTTGCATGATGATGAGATTATATTAGTTGTATAAAATAAGTTGTTTAATTATGAAGATTGACTTGACGGATGAAATTAGATTGAATTGTGATCTTATGAGAAATTGGTAAAACTGTTGATAAAATGTCCCATACGAATTATCGATTTCATTATATTTGACACCGCAGGGACGACGGGATTTCGGGTAGTTATGCTTTCACCTTAATTTTAGGAGGGATTCCTAGGTATGGGACGAATAAGTTTGTCTTAGTGGTCATTAACACTTTCTAAGTATGGGACTAGTTAGTGTAGATTCCTAAGGAGGATATAGTCCGGGGTTGGGTTGATTTTCGTATTGTTCCGTTTATTTGAAAGTCTTGATGCGAGACTAGGAGGTACTTGAGGGTAGAAATTTATCGTATATGATATGATATGATGTATTCTTGTTTTAGAGACCTCTAGGTATGAGTCTAGGGGCGGTTTTGAATATTTACACTCTAAAAAAAGGGTGGGGCTAATAGAAATAATGAGAAATTGAGGAATTGAGAATTAATTCCTAAGATAATAAACGGGTATTAAAATAGAATTGTGTCGTCAATAAGTGCAAGACTGACAGAGTACGGGTTGGATGACTATTACGACGTGGGTATGTGTTAGTGTTATCAAAAAGTGCAGGGCTGACAGAATACAGGTTGACTAACTATTATGGTGTGTCGTGCGTAGGACCTTATCAATAAGTGCAGGGCTAACGAAATCAGGTCGGCTTACTATAGCGAGGGGGATGTGAGTGATGAAAAACTTTAGCCGGACCCGAATAGCAGTAAAACTAATAAGAAGGTCGACTAGCTATGATGGTGTCACTATAATCATAATTTGATTAATTGAGTTGAATAGGATTAATTGCTTAAAATAATCAAATGGCAAAAAAAATAATAATTGACCTTATAGAATGGTGATCGATTCATGAGGACAAATAGTGGTAAACTATTTTACTCGCATCGTTATTATATATCTCGTTTAATTAAAACACTCTATTGTTATGTTTATCATGTATAATGCTATTGTCGAGGTTCATGGACCCTAATTGGGAAGAGTAGCTATTATTCATGTGGTGGGCTCTAACCCATTGCGTTGACTAACATTTCAAGTAGTGACCTGGAGTAGCTGCATAGGAGTGATCGAAGGTATTTTTCGAGATGCAGCTGGAGATTTATTTTTAGACGCTTTACTAGTATAGAATTACTTTCCAATACGTCACATTTATTATGAGACTTTTATTTATGAATTTGGTGGGCCAATAGGTTCAACAGTTGTCTATGGTTTCTGTCAGATATTTACATTTGGATTATTTCATTTGGGATTTATATTTATTTGGAGTTGGATTTATGTTTTAAGATAGCATGGTGAGGTATTTTTAATATTGCATGAATGTTTATATGGATGGGATTAAATTTGAATATTATGTTGGATTATCAAAAAGTGCAAGGCTGACAGAATACATGTTGACTAACTATTATGGTGTGTCGTGCGTAGGACCCTAATTGGGAAGAGTATCTAGTATTCATGTGGTGGGCTCTAACCCATTGCGTTGACTAACATTTCAAGTAGTGCCCTGGAGTAGCTGCATAGGAGTGATCGAAGGTATTTTTGGAGATGCAGTTGGAGATTTATTTTTAGACGCTTTACTAGTATAGAATTACTTTCCAATACGTCACTTTTATTATGAGACTTTTATTTACGAATTTGGTGGGCCAATCGGTTCAACAGTTGTCTATGGTTTCTGTCAGATATTTACAGTTGGATTATTTCATTTGGGATTTATATTTATTTGGAGTTGGATTTATGTTTTAAGATAGCATGGTGAGGTATTTTTAATATTGCAAGAATGTTTATATGGATGGGATTAAATTTGAATATTATCTTGTGGAGAAAAACTTATATGTCCCATATAATTTGTCACATCCAAAGAATGATAACTTATTAAGTGATGTCCGACATAGTTTGGCGGCGGCAGCTAGCTACTTAGCTTGCCAGAATGTGCGGGGTGTTACATATGGTATCCGAGCATGGTCTTAGGTCTCATAGGTTGTGAGTACGTTTTAGCTTTCGTATTGCCTATATTTGATTCCTTTTGATGATTTATACTCTTAGTTAATCTGAGCCTGATGTTATTTTTGTTCCTCTCTTTTCAGATGGCGAACACTAAGAAATCTGTAGATAGGAGAGAGAGCTCAGTTTCTAGTCTCGCAGTTCAGGGAAGATAGGGTTAGTTTGTTTTGGGGGCCGAGGAGTTAACGAGTATCGCACGTGAGGCCACGATGGCCGGTATTGAGATAGGGAGACAGAGGTGGGTGACTTTTGAGGCATAGAAGCAGGGTACACCCTCGTCGGCTTGGGACATGATGTGGGCCAGTTTCCATAAGGGAAATACTCCCACCTGCGCATGAGGGTCTGACCCAACGATTGCTCACAAGACCAGGAGAGACATGGAGAGGCACTTAAGGATGGTGGACTGCACAGACGTGTAGAAATTGAAGTTATCTACATTTAAGCTGATGGGAGATGCGTTGATGTGGTAGGAGATGGTCACCACATCTAAGGATATGGATCACCTGAACTATATAGACTTTCTGGTGAAGTTCAATCACAAATATTTTTCATATTCAATTAGGAGCGCGAAGAAGATGGAATTTCTAGATTTAGAGCAGGGATTAAAATCAATTGTTGAGTATGAGCAGGAGTTCACAAATATGTCGATGTTTGTACCGGCGGAGGCGAAGAAGATGGATTCCTTTATTAAGGCTTGTCTTAGTCTATTAAGCAAACAGTATTACAGAATTCGACATACACTACTTACACTCAGGTGGTGGACATCGTATTATTGCAGTGGCAACAGAAAATGTACTACAAAAAAAAGTTCGAAAAGATATAGGAGTTGAATAGTCAAGGAGGGGAGAACAAGGGTCATAATGACCAGCCAAGGAAGAGACAACAAGATGGACAGGAGCAACAGACCTTTCAGCAAGACGATGGTGTTCCGCAGGGTGCCCAGGGAGAGGGGCAGGGACAGCAGGGTGAGCAAAAACCCGGGTAGGCATCCTGGACCTTTTAGTGGTGCGTGTTTTGTTTATGGAAAGGTATGGCGTCGAGCTTCTACAATTAAAATGTTTTTTACAATAAAAATGTTGGTTTAATTTTTAATATATGAGATTTTGGATCGGAATTAAAATAGGATTAATATTTGGAGATTTTAACCTTTTTATAAAAACGTAGCAACACTAGATCCTTCAACACATCTGAACCAGTTCGGAGTGGCGAACCGCTTTGCCCAGTTAGATTATCAGCAGCTATCTGCTTTTGACAAATTTGAGTTCTAATAAAACACTTCCACTTATGGGTCCTTTTACACTGACACAAAATTTGACACAATTTTTAGACATGCAGACGTGTCGTATTTACATTGGCTCATGTTTGGGCTCCATATGGATCCCACTAGAATGGACCCCAAACTCAGGCTAATGCAAATGCGATATGTCAGTGTGTCTAAAAAATGTGTTCAATTTTATGTGTCAGCATAGAATTATCCTCCACTTATTTATATAAATGTATTACGCGGTTAGACTTTTAAAAAACACATTTACATTAAACCTTAGAGCAGTAGCCTCCTCTATTATCGGCTTCTTCCATCTACAAACCCTAGTCCCATTTAAAATCAAGATTCAACCTAAGATTTGGATATTCAACCCAAATTTTCTCAAGATCATCAAAGAATAGATTTTTTTCATCTTCTCGAGAGACCTTAACCATCAATTCAGAATTCTCACACAATTTTTCTAAGGCATGGATACTTATATTCTTTCTCTGTAGTATTATGCATTTTAAATATCACCTAAATATTAATTTGAATGGTTTTCTTAAAATATACTAAAAACCTTAATTAAGGAAAGTAAAATCTATGCTAGGAATGTTTTTATGAAAAATCTTAATATGAAATAATACTTATAACCCTTGTGTGCTTAGAGTAGAGGATGGATTTTCGTTAATTTGAATGTAGATTTTCATGTTAAAAAATCATAGTAGCCTTATTAATTGAAAGTGACTTGTGAAATCATATAAAATTATGTAGGTGCGATTAAAGAGAAATTATTATTTTGTGCACCACAAACTTACATGATGATGAAATTATATTAGTTGTATAAAATAAGTTATTTAACTATGAAGATTGATTGGACGGATGAAATTTGATTAAATTGTGAACTTATGAGAAATTGATAAAATTGTTGATGAAATGTCCCATATGAATTACCTATTTCATTATATTTGACACCGCGGGGACGACGAAATTTTGGGTAGTTATGCTCTCAACTTAATTTTGGGAGCGATTTCGAGGTATAGGACTAATAAGTATGTCTTAGTTGTAGTTAACACTTTCTAGGTATGGGACTAGTTAGTGCAGATTCCTACGGAGGATATATTCCGGGGTGGGGCTGATTTTCATATCCTTCCGTTTATTTGATAGTCTTAATGCAAGACTATGAGGTACTTATCCTATATGATAGGGTAGGACGTATTCTTGCTTTGGAGTCTAGGTATGAGATTAGGGGTGGTTTTGAAGATTTACGCTCGAAAAAAAAATTGGTGGGGTTAATAGAAATAATGAGAAATTGAGAAATTGAGAATTAATTCCTAAGATAATAAATGAGTATTAAGATGGAATTGTGTCGTCAATAAGTGCACGATTGAAAGATTACAAGTTGGTTGGCTATTGCGACGTTGGTGTGTGTTAGTATTATCAATAAGTGCAGGGCGGACAGAATACGGGTTAACTGACTATTATGGCGTGTCGTGCGTATGACCTTGTCAATAAATGCAGGGCTAACGAAATCGAGTCGGCTTACTATAGTGAGGGGGATGTGAGTGATGAAAAGCTTTAGGTGGACCCGAATAAGTGCAGGACTGATAAGAAGGTCGGCTAGCTATGATGGTGTCGCTATAATCATAATTTGATTAATTGAATTAAATGGCAAAAAAATAATAATTGGACTTATAGAATGGTGACCGGTTCATGAGGAAAAATAGTGCTAAACTATTTTACTCGCATCGCTATTATATATCTCGTTTAATTAAAATACTCTATTGTGATTCTTATCATGTATAATACTATTTTCTGGGTTCATGGACCCTAGTTGGGAAGAGTAGCTAGTATTTATGCGATGGACTGTGACCCATTGTGTTGACTAACATTTCAAGTAGCGCTGGAGTAGCTTCATAGGAGTAATTGGAGATATTTTTGGAGATGCAACTGGAGATTTATTTTTAGATGCTTTAGAAGTATAGAATTTTCTTCCATCACGTCACTTTTATTATGAGACTTTTATTTACGAATTTGGTAGGTCAATCGGTTCCATAGTTGTTTATGGTTTCAGTCAGATATTTACAATTAGATTATTTCATTTGGGATTTATATTTATTTGGAGTTGAATTTATTTTTGAAGATAACATGGTGATGTATTTTTAATATTGCATGAATGTTTATATGGATGGGATTAAATTTGAATATTATCTTGTGGAGAAAAACTTATTAAAAAACCATGAAAGAAGAGATACAAAATTTCTAATAATAGAAAAGTTTAAGTAATCACTACAAAAGTGTTAAGAAAACTTTTAAAATATTCTCCAATAAGAATTTTTTTAAAACAATTTGGAGAAAGAAATAGTTATGAACTTCATTACGAGATATGACAAATTATAGGTTTTAAGGGCTTAAACGTGTTCAAATTGCCAAAACAGCATCCATCATAAAAATGGTGAGTTTTGATCATTAGGTCGTTTCAGATTGATAAAAAAAATCGAGTAAAATGAGAATTTTAATTTATATTATTCTTATAAGACGCATAATAAAGTTTCACTGAAAACGTCTCAAAATATCATATTTATAGGTTTATAAAATAAGCAGATTTAAAGACATAATTAAATTTTCACAAAATAAAATTACAACAAGGGAACCAAATCCCATTTTTCTGTCATAAAAATTTTAGAAACCCAACAATCTAATCTTATAAAAGTTTATTTTATGTGATTATACAGAGATACCAATTAACTCATTTGGTTGCATTCACAAATTTCATAATTTAGTTTATCCTCAATTGCACTTTAAATATTTAACTCATAAAGTGTGCAAAAAGTTTTACTTTGATGGAACATATATGCACACACAATATAAACAAAATCTTTCAGGAACATACACGCACACACATAATCCATAATGTATGTAAAAATCAGTGCCCCAAAAATTAGGCACCAGCACCTCGCAAGGGACAAATGTAACTCAAAGGAACTTACCATGCGATCACGGGACTCCCGGTTTGAGAATATGATGATAATTTAAAAATATCGAAACTTAAGCAAAACATGGCGTTAGTGGGTGAAAACCCAAAATAGCACCCCGAATAGCCCCGTGAGTGGCACTAACACCTCGCATGGGACCAATGTAACTCGTAGGAACTGATCGCGCGATCATGGGACACCCAGTTTGAGAATACAACAAGAATTGCATTTTTTTAGACTTAGGCATAAAAACGTGGCATTATTGGGTTAAAACCCGAAACAGACCCCGAATGGCCCTGTGATGGCACCAACACCTCGTACGGGACCAATGTAACACGTACGAACTCATCTTATGATCACGAGACTCCCAATTTCAGAATACGACAATAATTTGTGTATTTCTTGACTTGGGCTTTAAACATGGCGTTGGTGGGTGAAAACACGAAACAGCCCCCGAACGGCTCCGTGAGTGGCACCAACACCTGGCACGGGACCTATGTAACTCGTAGGAAGTGATCGCACGATAGCGGGACTCCTGGTTTGAGAAAATGATGATAATTTGAATATTTCTAGACTTAGGCAAAAAAAACATAGCGTTAGTGGGTAAAAAGCCGAAATAGCCCCCGTACGACTTATGATAGGCACCAACACCTCGCACGAGACCAATGTAACTAATAGGAACTTACTACCCGATCACGGGACTCCTAGTTTAAGAATACGACGATAATTTAAAAATATCAAGAGTTAAGCAAAACATGGCATTAGTGGGTGAAAACCCAAAACAACCCCCGAACGGCCTTGTGAGTGGCACTAACACCTCGCACGGGACCAATGTAACTCGTAGGAACTGACCATGTGATCACGGGACTCTCGATTTGAGAATACGATGATAATTTTCATATTTCAAGACTTGGGCATAAAAACATTGCGTTAGTCGATTAAAACCCGAGACAGACCCCGAATGTCTGTGTTAGATGCACAAACACCTCGCACGGGACCAATGTAACACATAGGAACTGACCGCGTGATCACTAGACTCCTGATTTGAGAATACGATGGTAATTTTCATATTTCTAGACTAATGCTTAAAAACATGGCATTAGTGGGTGAAAATCTGAAACAATCCCCGAATGGACCGGTGAGTGGCACCAACACCTCGAACGACCAACTTAACTCGTAGGAACTAACTGCGTAATCACGGGACTCCCGATTTGAGAATAAGATGACAATTTGTATATTTATAGACTTAGGCTTATGAACAGAGCGTTAGTGGGTGAAAACCCGAAATAGCCCCCGAACAGCTCCATGAGTTGAGCCAACACTTCACACGGGACCAATGTAACTCCTAGGAATTGATCACGTGATTGTGGGACTCCCGGTTTGAGAATACGATGATAATTTCAATATTTCTAGACTTAGGATTAAAAACATGGCATAAGTTGGTGAAAACCCAAAATAGACCCCGAACGGCCCTCTGAGTGTCACCAACTCCTCGAACGGAACTAATGAAACTCTTAGGAACTCAACGCATGATCACGGGACTCTCGATTTGAGAATACGATGATAATTTGAATATTTCTAGACATAGGCTTAAAAACATGGCGTTAGTGGGTGAAAACCCGAAATAGCCCCATAAAGGGGCACTTATACCTCGCACGGGTGCAATGTAACTCTTTGGAATTGGTCTCACGATCACGGGGCTCCCAATTTGAGAAAACGATGATCATTTGTATATTTCTAGACATAGGCATAAAAACATTGCTTTAGTGGGTGGAAACCCGAAATAACCCCCGAACGGCCTTGTGATAAGCACCAGCACATCCTAAGGGACCAATGTAACTCAGTGGAACTTACCACGCGATCACGGGACTCCCAGTTTAAGAATATGATGATAATTTAAAAATATCGAAACTTAAGCAAAGCATGGCATTAGTGGGTGAAAACCCAAAATAGCACCCCGAATAGCCCCGTAAGTGGCACTAACACCTCGCATGGGACCAATGTAACTCGTAGGAACTGATCACGCGATCACGGGACACCCGGTTTGAGAATACAACAAGAATTTCATTTTTTTAGACTTAGTCATAAAAACATGGCATTCGTGGGGTAAAACCTGAAACAAATCCCGAACGGCCCTGTCAGTGGCACCAACACCTCGCACGAGACCAATGTAACACGTACGAACTCACCATAAGATCACGGGACTCTCGGTTTCAGAATAAGATGATCATTTGTATATTTCTTGACTTAGGCTTAAAACATGGCGTTAGTGGGTGAAAACCCGAAACAACCCCCGAACGGCCCCGTGAGTGGCACCCCGACCTCGCATGGGACCAATTTAACTCGTAGGAACTGACCTCACGATCATGGGACCCCCGATTTGAGAATAGGATGATAATTTGCATATTTCCAGAATTAGGCTTAAAGGCATGGCATTAGTGGGTGAAACCCTGAAACAGCCCCGAACGGCTCCGTGAGTGGCACCAACACATAGCACGGGACCTATGTAACTCGTAGGAACTGACCGCGCAATAACGGGACTCTTGAATTAAGAAAATGACAATAATTTGCATATTTCTAGACTGAGGCATAAAAACATTGCGTCAGTGGGTAAAAACCCGAAATAACCCTCATACGACCCTCTGATAGGCACCAACACCTCGCACGGGACCAATTTAACTCGTAGGTACTAACCGCGCGATCACGGGACTCCCGATTTGAGAATAAGATGACAATTTGTATATTTCTAGACATAGGATTATGAACAGAGCGCTAGTAGGTGAAAACCCAAGAAAGCCCCCGAACAGCTCCATGAGTGGAGTCAACACTTCGCACGGGACCAATGTAGCTCGAAGGAACTGATCGCGTGATTGTGGTACTCTCGGTTTGAGAATACGACGCTAATTTCCATATTTCTAGACTTAAGATTAAAAACATGGCGTAAGTTGGTGAAAACCCAAAATAGAGCCCGAACGGCCCTGTGAGTGTCACCAACACCTCGTACTGAACTAATGTAACTCTTAGGAACTCACCGTATGATCACGGGACTCTCGATTTGAGAATACGAAGATAATTTGAATATTTCTAGACATAGGCTTAAAAACATGGCGTTAGTGGGTGAAAATGCCAAATAGCCCCCGAACTGCCCCGTAAAGGGCACTTATACCTCGCACGGGAGCAATGTAACTCTTTGGAACTGGTCGCACGACCACGGGGATCCCGATTTGAGAAAATGACGATCATTTGTATATTTCTAGACTTAGGCATAAAAATATTGCGTTAGTGGGTGAAAACCCGAAACAACCCCCGAACGGCCCTGTGATAGGCACCAGCACCTCCTAAGGGACCAATGTAACTCAGAGGAACTTACCACGTGACCACGGGACTCCTAGTTTAAGAATACGATGATAATTTAAAAATATCTAAACTTAAGCAAAGCATGGAGTTAGTGGGTGAAAACCCAAAATAGCACCCCGAATAGCCCCGTGAGTGGCACCAACACCTCGCATGGGACAAATGTAACTCGTAAGAACTGATCGCGTGATTACGGGACACCCGATTTAAGAATACAACAGGAATTGCATTTTTCTAGACTTAGGCATAAAAACATGGCATTCATGAGGTAAAACCCGAAACAGACCCCGAACGGCCCTATGAGTGGCACCAACACCTCGCACGAGACCAATGTAACACGTACGAACTCACCGTAAGATCACGGGACTCCCGGTTTGAGAATACGATGATCATTTGCAGATTTCTTGACTTAGGCTTAAAATATGGCGTTAGTGGGTGAAAACCCGAAACAGCCCCGTGAGTCGCACCACTACCTCGCACGGGACCAATTTAACTTGTAGGAACTGACCTCTCAATCATAGGAGTCCCAATTTGAAAATAGGATGATAATTTGCATATTTCCAGAATTAGGCTTAAAGGCATGGCATTAGTGGGTGAAAACCTAAAACAGCCCCGAACGGCTCCGTGAGTGGCACCAAAATCTAGCACGTAACCTATAGGAATCGTAGGAACTGATCGCACAATCACGGGACTCTTGAATTAAGAAAATGACGATAATTTGCATATTTCTAGACTGAGGCATAAAAACATTGCATTAGTGGATAAAAATCCGAAATAACCCCCGTACGGCTCTGTGATAGGCACCAATACCTCGCACGGGACCCATATAACTCGTAGGAACTTACCACCCAATCACGGGACTCCAGTTTAAGAATACGATGATAATTGAAAAATATCAGGACTTAAGCAAAACATGGCCTTAGTGGGTGAAAATCCAAAACAGCCCCTGAACGGTCCCGTGATGGCACCAACACCTCGTACGGGACCAATGTAACTCGTAGGAACTGACCACGTGATCACGGGACTTTCGATTTGAGAATACAATGATAATTTTCATATTTATAGATTTAGGCATAAAAACACGGCGTTAGTGGGTTAAGACCCGAACGGCCCTGTGAGAGGCACCAACACCTCGCATGGGACCAATTTAACTCGTAGGAACTAACCACACGATCACGGGACTCCCGGTTTGAGAATAAGATGACAATTTGCATATTTCTAGACTTAGTCTTATAAACGGAGCATTTTTGGGTGAAAACCCACAATAGCCCCCGAACGGCTCCATGAGTGGAACCAACACTTCGCACAGGACCAATGTAACTCGTAGGAACTGACCGCGCGATTGCAGGACTCTCAGTTTGAGAATACGACGATAATTTCCATATTTCTAGACTAAAGCTTAAAAACATGCCATTAGTTGTTAAAAACCCAAAATAGACATCGAACGGCCCTGTGAGTGTCATAACCACCTCGCATGAGACCAATATAACATGTACGAACTCATCGTACGATCACGGGACAACCAGTTTCAGAATATGACGATAATTTGCATATTTCTAGACTAATGCTTAAAAACATGGCATTAGTTGGTGAAAACCCGAAATAGCCCCCGAACGAACTATTGAGTGGCACTAACAGCTGGCACAGGAACAATTTAACTCGTAGGAACTAACCACACAATCACAGGACTCCCGATTTTAGAATAAGATGACAATTTGCATATTTCTAGACTTGGTCTTATAAACAGAGCATTTTTGGGTGAAAACCCAAAATAGCCCCCGAACGGCTCCATGAGTGGAACCAACACTTCGCACGGGACCAATGTAACTCGTAGGAACTGACCGCGCGATTGCAAGACTCTCGGTTTGAGAATACGACGATAATTTCCATATTTCTATACTTAAGCTTAAAAACATGCCGTTAGTTGGTGAAAACCCGAAACAGACCCCGAACGGTCCTGTGAGT
Organism: Sambucus nigra; assembly: GCA_949130495.1. Classification (NCBI taxonomy): domain Eukaryota; kingdom Viridiplantae; phylum Streptophyta; class Magnoliopsida; order Dipsacales; family Adoxaceae; genus Sambucus; species Sambucus nigra. The sequence continues at coordinate 252,070,697 of OX422209.1, forward strand.
ATCACCAACACCTCGCACGGGACTAATGTAACTCTTAGAAACTCACCGCACGATCACGGGACTCCCAATTTGAGAATACGATGATAATTTGAATATTTCTAGACATAGTATTAAAAATATGGTGTTAGTGGGTGAAAACCCGAAACAGGCCCCAAACGGCCTCGTGAGGGGCACTAATACCTCGCAAGGGAGCAATGTAACTCTTTGGAACCGGTCGTGCGATCACGGGACTCCCGGTTTGAGAAAATGACGATAATTTATATATTTCTAGATTTAGGCATAAAAACATTACGTTAGTGGGTGAAAACCCAAAACAACCCCAGAACGGCCTCGTGATCGGCACCAGCACCTCGTAAGGGAGCAATGTAACTCAGAGGAACTTACCACGCGATCATGGGACTCCCGGTTTGAAAATATAATGATAATTTAAAAATATCAAAACTTAAGCAAAACATGGCGTTAGTGGGTAAAAACCTAAAACAACACCTTGAACAGCCCCATGAGTGGCACCACACCTTGCACGGGACCAATGTAACTCGTAGGAACTCACCGCTCGATCACGGGACTCCCAGTTTGAGAATACGATGATAATTTGTATATTTTTAGACTTAGGCTAAAAAATAAGGTGTTAGAGGGTGAAAACCCTAAACATCCCCCGAATGACCCCATGAGTGGAACCAACACCTCGCACAGGACCAATTTAACTCGTAGGAACTAACCACCTGATCACGGGAATCCCGGTTTGAGAATACGACAATAATTAGTATATTTCTAAACATACGCTTAAAAACATGGGGTCAAAGGTGAAAACCCAAAATATCCCCCGAACGGCCTCGTGAGTGGCACCAACACCTCGCACGTGACCAATGTAAATTATAGGAACTGACCATGTGATCACGGAACTTCCGATTTCAGAATAGCACGATAATTTGCATATTTCTAGACTTAGGCATAAAAACATAGTGTTAATGGGTAAATACCCGAAATAACCCCCGAACGGCCCCGTAATATGCACCAACACCTCGCACAGGATCAATGTAAATTGCAAGAACTTACCACATGTTCATGAGAATACGATGATAATTTAAAAATATCAGGACTTAATCAAAACATGGCATTAGTGGGTGAAAACCCAAAACAACCCTCGAACGGCCCCGTGAGTGGCATCAACATCTCGCATGGGACCAATGTAACTCGTAGGAACTGAATGTGCGATCACGGGACTCCCAATTTCAGAATACAACGATAATTTCCATATTTCTAGACTGAGGCTTAAAAACATGGCGTTAGTGGGTGAAAACTTGAAATAGACCTCGAATGGCTTTGTGAGTGGCACCAACACCTCGCACGGGACCAATGTAACACGTAAGAACTCACTGCATGATCACGGGACTCCCGATTTGAGAATACGACGATAATATGCATATTTCTAGACTTAGGCTTAAAAACATGGCGTTAGAGGGTGAAAACCCAAAACAACCCCCGAACGGGTCCGTGAGTGGCACCAATGCCTCACAGGAGACCAATGTGACACGTAGGAACTAACCGAGTGATCACATGACTCCTAGTTTGAGAATACGATGATAATTTAAAAATATCAAGACTTAATTGAAACATGGTGTTAATGGGTGAAAACTCGAAATAGCCCCCGAACGGCCCCGTGAGTGGCACCAACACCTCGCACGGGACTAATGTAACTCGTAGGAACATGACGCATAATCACGGGACTCCCGATTTTGAATATATGATGATAATTGCATATTTCTAGACTTAGGCTTGAAAATATGGTGTTAGTGGGTGAAAACCCGAAACAGAGCCCGAACGGCCCTATGAGTGGCACCACCACCTCGAACGGGACCAATTTTACTCGTAGGAACTGAACGCACGATCACACGACTCCCAATTTGACAAAAAAATAATTTACATATTTCTAGACTTTGGCTTAAAGACATGGCATTAGTGGGTGAAAACCCTAAACACCCCCCGAACGGCTCTGTGCATGGCACCAACTCCTGGCACGGGACTAATGTAACTCGTAGGAACTGACCGTGCAATCGCGGGACTCCCAGTTTGAGAAAATGACAATAATTTGTATATTTTTAGACTTTGGCATAAAAACATAGCATTAGTGGGTAAAAACCCAAAATAACCCCCTAATGGTCTCGTGATAGGAACCAATACCTCGCACGAGACCAATGTAAGTCATAGGAACTTACCACCCGATCATGGCACTCCCAGTTTAAGAATATGATGATAATTTAAAAATATCACGACTTAAGCAAAACATGGCGTTAGTGGGTGAAAACCCAAAATTGCCCCCGAATGGCCCCGTAAGTGGCACCAACACCTCGCACGGGACCAATGTAACTCGTAGGAACAACCCGCATAATCACGGGACTCCTGGTTTTGAGAATATGATTATAATTGTATATTTCTAGACTTAGGCTTAACAACATGGCGTTAGTGGGTGAAAACCCGAAACAGAGCTCGAACGGCCCTATGAGTGGCACCACCACCTCGAACGAGACCAATTTTACTCGTAGGAATATGACCGCATGATAACCGGAATCCCAATTTGAGAATACAACAATAATTTACATATTTCTAGACTTTGGCTTAAAGACATGGTGTTAGTGGCTAAAAAACCGAAACAACCCCCAAACGGCTCCGTGCGTGGCACCAACTCCTGGCACGGGACCAGTGTAACTCGTGGGAACTGACCGCGCGATCGCGCGACTCCCGGTTTGAGAAAATGACAATAAATTCTATATTTCTAGACTTAGGCATAAAACATAGCGTTAGTGGGTAAAAACCCAAAACAGCCCCCCGAACGGCTCCGTGAGTTGCACCAACACCTCGCACAGGACCAATATAACTAGTAGGAACTGACTACACGATCGAGGGATTCTCGATTTGAGAATTCGACGATAATTTAAAAATATCACGACTTAAGAAAAACATGGCATTAGTGGGTGAAAACCCAAAACAGCCCCCGAAACGGCCCCGTAAGTGGCACCAACACCTTACACAGGACCAATGTAACTCGTAGGAACTAACCGCGCGATCACGGAACTTCCACTTTGAGAATAAGACTATAATTTGAATATTTTTAGACTTAGGCTTAAAAACAAGGTGTTAGTGGGTGAAAACCCGAACCAGACCCCGATTGACCCTGTGAGTGGCACCAACACCTCGCACAGGACTAATGTAACTCATAAGAACTGACTGCACGATCACGGGACTCCCAGTTTAAGACTACGACAATAATATTCATATTTTTAGACTTAGGCTTAAAAACATGGCGTTAGTTGGTGAAAACTCAAAACAGCCCCCGAACGACCCCGTGAGTGGCACCAACACCTCGTACGGAACCAATTTAATTTGTAGGAACTAACCGCGCGATCACGGGACTTCTAGTTTGAGAATACGATGATAATTGGCATATTTCTATACTTAGGCTTAAAAACAAGGTGTCAAAGGTGAAAACCCAAAACATCCCCCGAACGGCCCTATGAGTGGCACCAACACCTCGCACGGGACCAATGTAAGTCGTAGGAGCAGGCCGTATAATCACGGGACTCCCGCTTTTGAGAATATGATGATAATTGCATACTTCTAGACTTAGGCTTAAAAACATGGCGTTAGTGGGTGAAAATCCAAAATAGAGCCCGAACGGCCCTATGAGTGGCACCACCACCTCGAACGGGACCGATTTTACTCGTAGGAACTTACCGCAGGATCACAGGACTCTCGATTTGAGAATACGACAATATTTTACATATTTCTAAACTTTGGCTTCAAGACATGGTGTTAGTGGGTGAAAATCCGAAACAGCCCCCGAACGGCTCCGTGCATGGAACCAACTCCTGGAACGGGACCAATGTAACTCGTAGGAACTCACCGTGCGATCACGGGACTCTCAATTTGAGAAAATGACAATAATTTGTATATTTATAGACTTAGGCATAAAAACATAGCGTTAGTGGGTAAAAAACCCAAAACAGCCCCCGAACAGTCCAATAATAGGCACCAACACCTCGCACGAGACCAATGTAACTCGTAGGAACTTACCACCCGATCATGGGACTCCTAGTTTAAGAATATGATGATAATTTAAAACATCAAGACTAAAGCAAAAGATGGCGTTAGTCGGTGAAAATCTAAAACAGCCCCTAAACGGCCCGTAAGTTGCACCAACACCTCGCACGGGACCAATGTAACTCGTAGGAACTGATCGAGCGATCACAGGACTTCCACTTTGAGAATAAGACGATAATTTGCATATTTTTAGACTTAGGTTTAAAAACAAGGTGTTAGTGGGTAAAACCCCGAAACAGACCCCGAACGGCCTGTGAGTGCCACCAACACCTCGCACGGGACTAATTAACTCGTAGGAACTGACCGCGCGATCATGGGACTCCCAGTTTAAGAATATGATAATAATTTTCATATTTCTAGACTTAGGCTAAAAACTTGGCGTTAGTTGGTGAAAACTTGAAACAGCCCCCGAACGACCCCGTGAGTGGCACCAACACCTCGCACGGAACCAATTTAACTTGTAGGAACTAACCGCGCGATCACGGGACTCCTAGTTTGAGAATACGATGATAATTGGCATATTTCTAGACTTAGGCTTAAAAACAAGGTGTCAAAGGTGAATACCCAAAATAGCCCCCGAACGGCCCCGTGAGTGGCACCAACACCTCGCACGGGACCAATGTAACTCGTAGGAGCAGGCCGCATAATCGCGGGACTTTCGCTTTTGAGAATACGATGATAATTGCATATTTCTAGACTTAGGCATAAAAATATGGCGTTAGTGGGTGAAAACCCAAAACAGAGCCCGAACGGCCCTATGAGTGGCACCACCACCTCGAACGAGACCAATTTTACTCGTAGGAACTTACCGCAAGATCACAGGACTCTCGGTTTGAGAATACCACAATAATTTACATATTTCTAGACTTTGGCTTAAAGACATGGCGTTAGTAGGTGAAAATCCGAAACAACCCCCGAACGGCTCTGTGCGGGGCACCAACTCCTGGCATGGGACCAATGTAACTCATAGGAACTGACCGCGCGATCGCGGGACTCCCGGTTTGAGAAAATGACAATAATTTGTATATTTCTAGACTTGGGCATAAAAACATAGCGTTAGTGGGTAAAAACCCAAAACAACCCTCGAACGGTCCCGTGATAGGCATCAACACCTCGCACGAGACCAATATAACTCGTAGGTACTTTCCACCTGATCATGGGACTCCCAGTTTAAGAATATGACGATAATTTAAAAATATCACGACTTAAGAAAAACATGGCGTTAGTGGGTGAAAATCAAAAACAGTCCCCGAACGGCCCTGTGCGTGGCACCAACACCTCGCACGGGACCAATGTAACTCGTAGGAACTGACCGCACGATCACGGGACTCCCGATTTGAGAATATGATGATAATTTCTATATTTCTAGACTTAGCCTTAAAAACATGGCATTAGTGGGTGAAAACCCAAAAACTGACCCCGAACGACCCTGTGAGTGGTACCAACACCTCGTACGAGACCAATGTAACACATAGGAACTGACTGCGCGATCACGAGACTCTCGTTTTGAGAATACGATGATAATTTCCACATTTCTTGACTTAGGCTTAAAAAACATGGCGTTAGTGGGTGAAAACCCAAAACAGCCATCGAGCAGCCCCGTGAGTGGTAGCAACACCTCACACGGGACCAATGTAACTCGTAGGAGCTGACCACGCAATCATAGGACTCTCGATTTTGAGAATACAATGATAATTGCATATTTCTAGACTTAGTCTTAAAAACATGGCGTTAGTGGGTGAAAACCCAAAACAGAGCCCGAACAGCCCTATGAATGGCACCAACACCTCGCATGAGACTAATTTTACTCGTAGGAACTGACCGCGTGATCATAGGACTCCTGATTTGAGAATACGACCATAATTTACATATTTATAGACTTAGGCTTACAGACATGGCGTTAATGGGTAAAAAATCGAATCAGTCCCTGAACGGCTCCGTGAGTGGCACCAACTCCTGGAATGGAACCAACGTAACTTGTAGGAACTGATCGCGTGATCGCGGGACTCTCGATTTGAGAAAATGATGATAATTTGTATATTACCAGACTTAGGCATAAAAACATAGCATTAGTGGGTAAAAACTCGAAACAGCCCCCGAATGGACCCGTGATAAGCACCAACACCTCGTACGAGACCAATATAACTCGTAGGAACTTACCACCCAATCATGAGACTCCCAACTTAAGAATACGACAATAATTTAAAAATATGAGAGCTTAATCAAAACATGGCGTTAGTGGGTGAAAACCCAAAATAGTCCCCGAACGGCCGGTGAGTGCCACCAACACCTCGCACGAGACCAATGTAACTCATAGCATTGATCGCGCGATCACGGGACTCCCAGTTTGAGAATAAGACGATAATTTTCATACTTTTAGACTTAGGCTTAAAAACAAGGTGTTACTGGGTGAAAACCCGAAACAAACCACGAACGATCCTGTGAGTGGCACCAACACCTCGTACGGGACTAATGTAACTCGTAGGAACTGACCACGCGATCACGGGACTCCCAGTTTAAGAATACGATGATAATTTGCATATTTCTAGACATAGGCTTAAAATCATGGCATTAGTGGTTGAAAACTCGAAACAGGGAGTGGCACCAACACCTCGCACGTGATCAATTTAACTATTAGGAACTAACTGCGTGATGACGGGACTCTCGGTTTTAGAATACGATGATAATTGGCATATTTCTAGACTTAGGCTTAAAAATAAGGCATCAAAGGTGAAAACCAGAAACAACCCTCGACCGGCCCCGTGAGTGGCACCAACACCTCGTACGTGACCAATGTAACTCGTAGGAACTGACCTTGTGATCATGGAACTTTTTGTTTGAGAATACGACGATAATTTTCATATTTCTAGACTTAGGCATAAAAACGCAGCGTTAGTGGGTAACTACCCGAAACAATCCCCAAACGTCCCCGTGATAAGCACCAACACCTCGTACGGGACCAATGTAAATCGTAGGAACTTAACACGCGATCACGGGACTCCCAGTTTGAGAATACGATGATAATTTAAAAATATCAAGACTTAAGCAAAACATGGCATTAGTGGGTGAAAGGCCAAACAACCCCCAAACGGCCCCATGAGTGGGACCAACACCTCGCACGGGACCAATGTAACTCGTAGAAACTGACATCACGATCACGGGACTAACGATTTGAGAATACGATGACAATTTCCATATTTCTAAACTTATGCGTTAAATGATGGCATTATTGGGTGAAAACTCGAAATGGACCCCGAACGACCCAATGAGTGGCACCAACCCCACGCACGGTACCTATGTAACACGTAGGACTCATCGCATGATCACGGGACTCCTCATTTGAGAATACGAAGATAATTTGCTTATTTCTAGACATAGGCTTAAAAAGATAGCGTTAGTGGGTGAAACCCGAAATATCCCTTGAACGGCCCCGTGAGTGGCATCAACACCACGCATAGGACAAATTTAACTCATAGTAACTGATCGTGCAATCATGGGACTCCCTATTTGAGAATACGATGATAATTTGAATATTTCTAAACTTAGGCTTAAAAATATGGCGTTAGTGTTTGAAAACCTGAATCATCCCCCGAACGGCTCCGTGAGTTGCACCAACACCTCGCACAAGACCAATATAACTAGTAGGAACTGACTACATGATCGAAGGACTCTCGATTTGAGAATTCGACAATAATTTAAAAATATCAGGACTTAAGTAAAACATGGCGTTAGTGGGTGAAAACCCAAAATAGCCCCCGAACGGCCCCATGAGTGGCACTAACACCTCGCACGGGACAAATGTAACTCGTAGGAACTGGCCGCGCAATCATGAGACTCTCAGTTTGAGAATACCACGATAATTTAAATATTTGTAAATAAAGGTTTAAAAACATTGCGTTAGTGGGAAAAACCCAAAACATCCCCCTAACGGCCCCGTGAGTGGAACTAGCACATCGCACGGGACCAATGTAACTCATAGGAACTGGCCGCGTGACGACGAGACTCCCAAATTGAGAATACGACCATAATTTGCATATTTCTAAACTCAAGCTTAAAAACAAGGCGTTAGTGGGAGAAAACCCGAAATAGCCCCCAAACGACCCTGTGAGTGGCACTAACACCTCGCACGGGACCAATGTAACTCATAGCATTGATCGCGCGATCACGGGACTCCCAGTTTGAGAATAAGATGATAATTTTCATACTTTTAGACTTAGGCTTAAAAACAAGGTGTTACTGGGTGAAAACCCGAAACAAACCACGAACGATCCTGTGAGTGGCACCAACACCTCGGACGGGACTAATGTAACTCGTAGGAACTGACCACGCGATCACGGGACTCCAAGTTTAAGAATACGATGATAATTTGCATATTTCTAGACTTAGGCTTAAAATCATGGCATTAGTGGTTGAAAACTCGAAACAGCCCCCGAACGACCCCGTGAGTGGCACCAACACCTCGCACGTGATCAATTTAACTATTAGGAACTAACTGCGTGATGACGGGACTCTCGGTTTTAGAATACAATGATAATTGGCATATTTCTAGACTTAGGCTTAAAAATAAGGCATCAAAGGTGAAAACCAGAAACAACCCTCGAACGGCCCCGTGAGTGGCACCAACACCTCGCACGTGACCAATGTAACTCGTAGGAACTGACCTTGTGATCATGGAACTTTTTGTTTGAGAATACGACGATAATTTTCATATTTCTAGACTTAGGCATAAAAACGTAGCGTTAATGGGTAACTACCCAAAACAGTCCCCGAACGACCCCGTGATAAGCACCAACACCTCGTACGGGACCAATGTAAATCGTAGGAACTTAACACGCGATCACGGGACTCTCAGTTTGAGTATACGATGATAATTTAAAAATATCAGGACTTAAGCAAAACATGGCATTAGTGTGTGAAAGCCCAAACAACCCCCGAACGGCCCTATGAGTGGCACCAACACCTCGCACGGGACCAATGTAAGTCGTAGGAACTGACCGCACGATCACGGAACTCTTGATTTGAGAATACGATGATAATTTCCATATTTTTAGACTTAGGTGTAAAAAGATGGCCTTATTGGGTGAAAACTCGAAACGGACCTCGAACGACCCTATGAGTGGCACCAACCCCACGCACGGGACCTATGTAACACGTAGGACTCATCGCATGATCACGGGACTCCCGATTTGAGAATACAAAGATAATTTTCTTATTTCTAGACATAGGCTTAAAAAGATAACGTTAGTGGGTGAAACCCAAAATATCCCCTGAACGGCCCCGTGAGTGGCATCAACACGACGCACGGGACAAATTTAACTCGTAAGAACTGACCGTGCAATCACGGGACTCCTGATTTGAGAATATGACGATAATTTGTATATTTCTAAACTTAGGCTTAAAAATATGGCGTTAGTGTTTGAAAACCTGAATCATCCCCCGAACGGCTCCGTGAGTTGCACCAACACCTCGCACAAGACCAATATAACTAGTAGGAACTGACTACACAATCGAAGGACTCTCGATTTGAGAATTCAACGATAATTTAAAAATATCAGGACTTAAGTAAAACATGACGTTAGTGGGTGAAAACCCAAAATAGCCCCCGAACGGCCCCATGAGTGGCACTAACACCTCGCACGGGACCAATGTAACTCGTAGGAACTGGCCGCGCAATCATGAGACTCTCGGTTTGAGAATACAATGATAATTTAAATATTTGTAAACAAAGGCTTAAAAACATTTCGTTAGTGGGAAAAACCCAAAACATCCCCCTAACGGCCCCGTGAGTGGCACTAGCACATCGCACGGGACCGATGTAACTCATAGGAACTGGCCGCGTGACGACGAGACTCCCGAATTGAGAATACGACCATAATTTGCATATTTCTAAACTCAAGCTTAAAAGCAAGGCGTTAGTGGGAGAAAACCCGAAATAGCCCCCAAACGACCCTGTGAGTGGCACTAACACCTCGCACGGGACCAATGTAACTCGTAGGAATTGACCATACGATCATGGGACTCCCATTTTGAGAATAAGACAATAATTTGCATATTTTTAAACTTAGGCATAAAAACAAGGTGTTACTGGGTGAAAACTCGAAACAAACCCCGAACGACCCTATGAGTGGCACCAATACCTCGCACGTGACTAATATAACTCGTAGGAACTGACCACGCGATCACAGGACTCCCAGTTTAAGAATATGATGATAATTTGCATATTTCTAGACTTATGCTTAGAATCATGGCGTTAGTGGTTGAAAATTCAAAACAGCCCCCGAACGACCCTGTGAGTGGCACCAAGACTTCGCACAGGACCAATTTAACTTATAGTAACTAATTGAGCGATGACAGGACTCTCGGTTTGAGAATACGATGATAATTGACATATTTTTAGACTTAGGGTTAAAAATAAGGCGTCAAAGGTGAAAACCAGAAATAGCCCTCGAACGGCCCCGTGAGTGGCACCAACACCTCGCACGTGACCAACGTAACTCGTAGGAACTGACCGTGTGATCACGAAACTTTTTGTTTGAGAATACGATGATAATTTTCATATTTCTAGACTTAGGCATAAAAACGTAGCGTTAATGGGTAACTACCCGAAACAGTCCCCGAACGACCCCGTGATAAGCACCAACACCTCGTACGGGACCAATGTAAATCGTAGGAACTTAACACACGATCACGGGACTCTCAGTTTGAGTATACGATGATAATTTAAAAATATCAGGACTTAAGCAAAACATGGCATTAGTGTGTGAAAGCCCAAACAACCCCCGAACGGCCCTATGAGTGGCACCAACACCTCGCACGGGACCAATGTAAGTCGTAGGAACTGACCGCACGATCATGGAACTCTTGATTTGAGAATACGATGATAATTTCCATATTTTTAGATTTAGGCGTAAAAAGATGGCCTTATTGGGTGAAAACTCAAAACAGACCTCGAACGACCCTATGAGTGGCACCAACCCCACGCACGGGACCTATGTAACACGTAGGACTCATCGCATGATCACGGGACTCCCGATTTGAGAATACAAAGATAATTTTCTTATTTCTAGACATAGGCTTAAAAGATAGCGTTAGTGGGTGAAACCCAAAATATCCCCTGAACGGCCCCGTGAGTGGCATCAACACGACGCACGGGACAAATTTAACTCGTAAGAACTGACCCTGCAATCATGGGACTCCTGATTTGAGAATATGACGATAATTTGTATATTTCTAAACTTAGGCTTAAAAATATGGCGTTAGTGTTTGAAAACCCGAATCAGCCCCCAACGGCTCCGTGAGTGGCACCAACACCTCGCACATGACCAATGTAACTAGTAGGAACTGACTGCATGATCGCGGGACTCCCTATTTGAGAATTCGACGAAAATTTAAAAATATCAGGACTTAACCAAAACATGGCGTTAGTGGGTGAAAATCTAAAACAGACCCCGAATGGCCCCGTGAGTGGCACTAACACCTTGCACGGGACCAATGTAACTTGTAGGAACTGGTCGCGCAATCATGAGACTCCCAATTTGAGAATACATTTATATTTTAAAAATTTCTAGACAAAGGCTTAAAAACATGGCGTTAGTGGGGAAAACCCGAAACAGCCCCCGAACGGCCCCATGTGTGGCTCTAGCACCTCACACGGGACTAATGTAACTCGTAGGAACTAGCCGCGTGACCACGGGACTCTCGAATTGAGAATAAGACCATAATTTGAATATTTCTAGACTTAGACTTAAAAACATGGCGTTAGTGGGTCAAAACCCGAAATAGCCCCCAAATGACCCCGTGAGTGGCACTAACACCTCGAACGGGACCAATGTAAACTCGTAGGAAGAGATCGCACGATCATGGGACTCTCGTTTTGAGAAAATGATGATAATTTGAATATTTCTAGACTTAGTAATAAAAATATAGCGTTAGTGGGTAAAAACCCAAAACAGCCCCTGAACGGGCCCGTGATAGGCACCAACACCTTGCACCGGACCAATGTAACTTGTAGGAACTTACCACGCGAACACGGGACTTGTGGTTTGAGAATATGATGATAATTTGAAAATATTAGGACTTAAGCAAAACTTGGTGTTAGTGGGTGAAAACCCAAAATAGCACCTAAACGGCCCCATGAGTGGCACCAACACCTCGCACGGCACCAATGTAACTCACAGGAACTGACTGCACGATCATGGGAATCTCAATTTGAGAATACGAATTTAATTTGAATATTTCTAGACATAGTCCTAAGAACTTGGCGTTAGTGGGTGAAAACTCGAAACATCCCCCGAACGGCTCTGTGAGTGGCACTAACACATCGCACAAGACCAAAGTAACTCGTAGGAACTGATCGCCCGATCGTGGGACTCCTGGTTTGAGAATATGGTGATAATTTAAAAATATCAAGACTTAATCAAAACATGGCGTTAGTGGGTGAAAACGCGAAATAGTCCCCGAACGGCGCCGTGAGTGGCACTAACACCTTGCACGGGACCAATGTAACTCATAGGAATTGTCCGTGCGATCACCGGACTCCCAGTTTGAGAATATGATGATAATTTGCATATTTCTATACTACGGCATAAAAACATGGCATTAGAAGGTAAAAACCCAAAATAGCCCCCGAACGGCACCGTGAGTAGAACCAACATCTCGCACGAGAAAAATGTAACTCGTAGGAACTAACTGCACAATCATGAGACTCCCAGTTTGAGAATACAATGATGGTTTGCAAATTTCTATACTTAATCTTAAAAACATGACGTTAGCGGGTGAAAACCCAAAACAACCCTCGAACAGCCCTGTGAGTGGCATCAACACCTCGCTCGGGACCAATGTAACTCGTAGGAACTGACCCCACGATCACGAGATTCCTTGTTTCAGAAAATGAAGATAATTTGCATATTTCTAAACTTAAGCTTAAAAACATGGCGTTAGTGGGTGAAAATCAAAAACATCCCCCGAACGACTCCGTAAGTGTCACCAACAACTCGGACAAGACAATTGTAACTCGTAGAAACTGACCGCACGATCGTGGGTTTCCCGGTTTGAGAAAATGATGATAATTTGCATATTTCTAGACTTAGGAATAAAAATATAGCATTAGTGGGTAAAAACCCGAAACAACGAGCGAACAACCCCGTGATACGCACCAACACCTCGCACGGGACCGATGTAACTTGTAGGAACTTACCACGCAATCATGGGACTCCTGATTTTAAGAATATGATGATAATTTAAAAATATCAGGACTTAATAAAAATATGGCGTTAGTCGGTGAAAACCCAAAACGACCGCCGAACGGCCCCGTGAGTGGCACCAACACCTCACACGGGACCAATTTAACGGGTAGGAACTAACTGCGCGATCACGGGACTCTTGGTTTTAGAATGCGATGGTAATTTACATATGTCTAGACTTAGGCTTAAAAATAAGTCGTTAGTGGGTGAAAACCCGAAACAGACCCCAAACGGCCCTGTGAGTGGCACCAACACGTCGCACAAGACCACTGCAACACGTTGGAACTCACTGCGCGATCACGGGACTTCTAGTTTGAGAATACGACAATAATTTGCATATTTCTAGACTTAGGCTTAAAAACATGGCGTTAGTGGCTAAAAACCCGAAACAAACCCCGAACAACCCCGTGAGTGGCACCAACACCTCGTACGGGACCAATGTAACTCGTAGGAACCGATCGCGCGATCATGGGACTCCCGATTTGAGAATACGATGATAATTTGCATATATCTAGACTTAGGCTTTAAAACATGGCATTAGTGGAAGAAAACTTGAAATATCCCCCCGAATGACCTCGTGAGTGTCACCAACTCCTCGCACAGGACCAATGTAACTCGTAGGAACTGACTGCGAGATTATGGGACTCCCGATTTGAGAATATGATGATAATTGTCATATTTCTATACTTAGGCTTACAAACGTGGCTTAAAGTTGAAAACCAGAAATAACCCCCGAACGGCCCCCTGAGTGGCACTAACACCTCGTACAGGACCAATGTAACTCGTAGGAACTTTCCGTGTGATCATCGAACTCCCGATTTGAGAATACGACGATAATTTAAAAATATCAGGACTTAAGCAAGACTAGGCGTTCGAGGGTAAAAACTCGAAACAACCCCGAACGACCCCATGAGTGGCACTAACACCTTTTACACGATCAATGCAACTCGTACGAACTGATCGCGCGATCACGGGATTCCCCGTTTTAAAATGTGATGATAATTTGCATATTTCTAGACTTAGGCTTAAAAACATGGCGTTAGTGGGTGAAAACTCGAAACAGCCCCCGAACGGCTCTGTCAGTGGCACCAACACCTCATACGGGACCAATATAACTCATAAGAACTAATCGTGCGATCACGGGACTCCTGGTTTGAGAATATGAAGTTAATCTGCATATTTCTATACATAGGCTTAAACAAATGGCGTTAGTGGGTGAAAACCCGAATAAGCCCCCGAATGGGTATGTAAATGGCACCAACACCTCGTACATGACCCATGTACCTCGTAGGAACTGATAGCGCGATCGCGGAACTACCGGTTCGAGAATACAAAAATAACATAAAAATATTAGGACTTAAGCAAAACATGGTTTTAGTGGGTTAAAACTCAAAACAGTCCCCGAACGGCCCCGTGAGTGGCACTAACACCTCACACGGGACCAATGTAACTCGTAGGAACTGATCGGGCGATAACAAGACTCCCGATTTAAGAATACGACGATAATTTGCATATTTCTAGACTTTGTCTTAAAAACATGGCGTTAGTGGGTGAAAACTCGAAACAGTCCCCGAACGACCCCGTGGGTGGCACCAACAATTCGCACGGGGCCAATGTAACTCGTAGAAACTGACCGTGCGATCACGGGATTCCCAATTTGAGAAAATGACAATAATTTGCATATTTCTAGACTTAGGCAAATAAAAAATAGATTTAGTGGGTAAAAACCCGAAACAACCCCTGAACGGCCCCGTGATAGGCAGGAACACCTCGCATGGGATCAATGTAACTCGTAGGAACTTACCACGCAATCACATGACTCCCGGTTTGAGAATACGATGATAATTTAAAAATACCAGGACTTAAGAAAAATATGGCGTTAGTGGGTGAAATCCTAAAACAGCCCCGGAACGGCCCCATGAGTGGCACTAACTCCTCACATAGGACAAATGTAACTCGTAGGAACTAACTGCGCGATCACGGGACTCTCGATTTTAGAATACAATGATAATTTATATATTTCTAGACTTAGGCTTAAAAATAAGGCGTTAGTAGGTGAAAACCCAAAACAGGCCCGGAACGGCCCTATGCGTGGCACTAACACCTCGCACGGGACCAATACAACACGTAAGAACTCACCGTGTGATCACGGGACTCGCGGTTTTAGAATACAATGATAATTTGAATATTTCTAGACATAGGCTAAGAAACATGGTGTTAGTGCATGAAAACTCAAAACATCCCCTGAACGGCTCCGTGAGTGGCACCAATACCTCGCACGCAACCAATGTAACTCGTAGGAACTGACCGCTCAATCACGAGACTCCCGGTTTGAGAATATGAAGATAATTTGCATATTTCTAGACATAAACATAAAAACATGACGTTAGTGGGTAAAAACCCATACAATCCTCGAACGGCCCCGTGAGTGGCACCAGCACCTCGCACGGGACTAACGTAACTCATAAGAACTT
The DNA here is from genome assembly GCA_949130495.1 of Sambucus nigra. Lineage (NCBI taxonomy): Eukaryota > Viridiplantae > Streptophyta > Magnoliopsida > Dipsacales > Adoxaceae > Sambucus > Sambucus nigra. The sequence continues at coordinate 252,086,511 of OX422209.1, forward strand.
ACCACGTGATCACGAGACTCTCAGTTTGAGAATACGAAGATAATTTAAAAATATCAGGACATAACCAAAACATGGTGTTAGTGGGTGAAAACCTGAAACCGCCCCCGAACGGCCCCGTGAGTGGCTCCAACACCTCGTACGGGACCAATGTAACTCATAGGAACTAATCGCGCGATCACGGGACAACTGGTTTGAGAAAATGATGATAATTTACATATTTCTAGACTTACGATTAAAAACATGGTGTTAGTGGGTGAAAACTTGAAATAACCTCCGAATAGCTCCATAAGTGGCACCAACACCTCGCACGGGACCAATGTAACTCGTAGGAACTGACCGCACGATCATGGGAATCCCGGTTTGAGAATATGAAAATAATTTGCATATTTCTATACTTAGGGTTAAAAATAAGGCGTTAATGGGTGAAAACCCAAAACAACCCCCGAACGAATCCGTGAGTGGCACTAACACCTCCCACGGGACCAAGGTAACTCGTAGGAACTGATCGCGTGATAACAGGACTCTCGAATTGAGAATCCGACGATAATTTGCATATTTCTAGACTTTGGCGTAAAAACATGGCGTTAGTGGGTGAAAACTCGAAACGATCACTGAACGACCCCGTGGGTGGCACCAACACTTCGCACGGGACTAATGTAACTCGTAGGAACTGACCGTGCGATCATGGGATTCCCGATTTGAGAAAATGACGATAATTTGCATATTTCTAGACTTAGGCCTAAAAAATAAGGTTAGTGGGTAAAAACCCGAACGACCCCGTGATAGGCACGAACACCTCGCACGGGACCAATGTAACTCGTAGGAACTTACCACGCAATTACGTGACTCTCGGTTTGAGAATACGATGATAATTTAAAAATACAAGGACTTAAGAAAGACATGGTGTTAGTGGCTAAAAACCCGAAATAACCCCCGAACGACCCCGTGAGTGGCACCAACACCTCGCACGGGACCAATGTAACTCGTAGGAACCGATCGCGCGATCACGGGACTCCCGATTTGAGAATACGATGATAATTTGCATATATCTAGACTTAGGCTTAAAAACATGGCGTTAGTGGAAGAAAACTTGAAATAGCCCCCCGAATGACCTCGTGAGTGTCACCAAATCCTCGCACAGGACCAACGTAACTCGTAGGAACTGACCGCGAGATTAATGGACTCCCGATTTGAGAATATGATGATAATTGTCATATTTCTATACTTAGGCTTACAAACGTGGCTTAAAGTTGAGAACCAGAAATTACCCCCGAACGACCCCGTGAGTGGCACTAACACCTCGTACAGGACCAATGTAACTCGTAGAAACTTTCCATGTGATCATCGAACTCCCGATTTGAGAATACGACGATAATTTAAAAATATCAGGACTTAAGCAAGACTGGGCGTTCGAGGGTGAGAACTCGAAACAACCCCCGAACGGCCCCATGAGTGGCACTAACACCTTTTACACGACCAATGTAACTCGTACGAACTGATCGCGCGATCACGGGATTCCGCATTTTAAAATATGACAATAATTTGCATATTTCTAGACTTAGGCTTAAAAACATGGCGTTAGTGGGTGAAAACCCGAAACAGCCCCCGAACGGCTCTGTTAGTGGCACCAACACCTCATACGGGACCAATATAACTCATAAGAACTAACCGTGCGATCACGGTACTCCTGGTTCGAGAATATGAAGTTAATCTGCCTATTTCTATACACAGGCTTAAACAAATGGTGTTTGTGGGTGAAAACCCGAATAAGCCCCCGAACGGGTATGTAAATGGAACCAACACCTCGCACATGACCAATGTACCTTGTAGGAACTGATAGCGCGATCGCGGGACTGCAGGTTTGAGAATACAACAATAACATAAAAATATTAGGACTTAAGCAAAACATGGTTTTAGTGGGTTAAAACTCAAAACAGTCCCCGAACGGCCCTGTGAGTGGCACTAACACCTCGCACGGGACCAATGTAACTCGTAGGAACTGATCGAGTGATAACAAGACTCCTGATTTAAGAATACGATGATAATTTGCATATTTTTAGACTTTGGCTTAAATACATGGCATTAGTGGGTGAAAACTCGAAATAGTCCCCGAACGACCCCGTGGGTAGCACCAACAATTCGCACGGGTCCAATGTAACTCGTAGGAACTGACCGTGCGATCACGGGATTCCCAATTTGAGAAAATGACAATAATTTGCATATTTCTAGACTTAGGAACATAAAAAATAGCGTTAGTGGGTAAAAACCCGAAACAACCCCTGAACGGCCCCGTGATAGGCACGAACACCTCGCATGGGATCAATGTAACTCGAAGGAACTTACCACGCGATCACATGACTCCCGGTTTGAGAATACGATAATAATTTAAAAATACCAGGACTTAAGAAAAATATGGCGTTAGTGGGTGAAAACCCAAAACAGCCCTGGAACGGCCCCATGAGTGGCACTAACTCCTCACATAGGACAAATGTAACTCGTAGGAACTAACTGCGCGATCACGGGACTCTCGATTTTAGATTACGATGATAATTTATATATTTCTAGACTTAGGCTTAAAAATAAGGAGTTAGTGGGTGAAAACCCAAAACAGGCCCGGAACGCCCCTATGAGTGGCACCAACACCTCGCACGGGACCAATGCAACACGTAAGAACTCACCGCGTGATCACGGGACTCCCGATTTTAGAATACAATGATAATTTGAATATTTCTAGACATAGGCTAAGAAACATGGTGTTAGTGCATGAAAACTCAAAACATCCCCTGAACGGCTCCGTGAGTGGCACCAACACCTCGCACGCAACCAATGTAACTCGTAGGAACTGACCGCTCGATCACGGGACTCCCGGTTTAAGAATACGAAGATAATTTGCATATTTCTAGATATAAGCATAAAAACATGGCCTTAGTGGGTAAAAACCCCTACAATCCTCGAACGGCCCCGTGACTGGCACCAGCACCTCGCACGAGACTAATGTAATTCATAAGAACTTACGACGTGATCACGAGACTCTCAGTTTGAGAATACGAAGATAATTTAAAAATATCAGGGCATAACCAAAACATGGTGTTAGTGGGTGAAAACCCGAAACAGCACCCGAATGGCCCCGTGAGTGGCTCCAACACCTCGCACGGGACCAATGTAACTCATAGGAACTGATTGCGCGATTACGGGATAACTGGTTTGAGAAAATGATGATAATTTACATATTTCTAGACTTACGATTAAAAACATGGTGTTAGTGGGTGAAAACTTGAAACAACCTCCGAATAGCTCCGTAAGTGGCACCAACACCTCGCACGGGACCAATATAACTCGTAGGAACTGACCGCACGATCATGGGAATCTCGGTTTGAGAATATGAAAATAATTTGCATATTTCTATACTTAGGCTTAAAAATAAGGCGTTAATGGGTGAAAACCCAAAACAACCCCCGAACGACTCCGTGAGTGGCACTAACACCTCGCACGGGACCAAGGTAACTCGTAGGAACTGATCGCGTGATAACAGGACTCTCGAATTGAGAATACGACGATAATTTGCATATTTCTAGACTTTGGCGTAAAAACATGGCGTTAGTGGGTGAAAACTCAAAACGATCACTGAACGACCCCGTGGGTGGCACCAACACTTCGCACGGGACTAATGTAACTTGTAGGAACTGACCGTGCGATCATGGGATTCCCGATTTGAGAAAATGACGATAATTTTCATATTTCTAGACTTAGGCATAAAAAAATAAGGTTAGTGGGTAAAAACCCGAAATAGCCCCCGAACGGCCCCGTGATAGGCACGAACACCTCGCACGAGACCAATGTAACTCGTAGGAACTTACCACACGATAACGTGACTCCCGGTTTGAGAATACGATGATAATTTAAAAATACAAGGACTTAAGAAAGGCATGGCGTTAGTGGATGAAAACCCAAAATAGCCCCCGAACGGCCCCGTGAGTGGCACCAACTCCTCACACAGGACCAATGTAACTCGTAGGAACTAACTGTGCAATCACAGGACTCCTGGTTTTAGAATACGATGATAATTTACAAATTTCTGGACTTAGACTTAAAAATAAGGCGTTAGTGGGTGAAAACCCGAAACAAACCCGGAACGGCCCTATGAGTGGCACCAACACTTGGCACGGGACCAATGTAACACGTAAGAACTCACCGCGTGATCACGGGACTCCCAATTTTAGAATACAATGATAATTTGCATATTTCTAGACTTAGGCTAAGAAACATGGCCTTAGTGCGTCAAACCTCAAAACATCCCCTAAACGGCTCCGTGAGTGGCACCAACACCTCGCACGCGACCAATGTAACTCGTAGGAACTGACTGCTCGATCATGGGACTCCCGGTTTGAGAATATGAAGATAATTTGCATATTTCTAGACATAAACATAAAAACATGGTGTTAGTGGGTAAAAACATATACAATCCCCGAACGGCCCCGTGAGTGGCACCAGCACCTCGCACGGGACTAATGTAACTCATAAAAACTTATCGCGTGATGACGGGACTCTCGGTTTAAGAATACGAAGATAATTTAAAAATATCAGGACTTAAGCAAAACATGGTGTTAGTGGGTGAAAACCTGAAACCGCCCCCGAACGGCCCCGAGAGTGGCTTTAACACCTCGCACGGGACCAATGTAACTCATAGGAATTGATTGTGCCATCACGAGACAACTGGTGTGAGAAAATGATGATAATTTGCATATTTCTTGACTTAGGCTTAAAAACATGGTGTTAGTGGGTGAAAACTAGAAACAGCCTCCGAATAGCTCCGTGAGTGGCACCAACACCTCGCACGGGACCAATGTAACTCGTAGGAACTGACCGCACGATCATGGGAATCCCGTTTTGAGAATATGAAAATGTAACAACGCTCGCTTCTGAGAACCTATTTTATATTTATTTACTCTGTGAAGTAATTATATAAAATGTTGGAATATGAAGTAAATATTAATTGAATGAGTTAAAAGTTAATATTTACTAAATTGTTGCATATTTACTGTATGTGTAAATAAATATCACCATGTTGTGTTTTATAGTGTCATAAAACTTAAATGACAATTATGGTTGAATATGGAACCGGAACTTGAAATGAGTTATAAAATTTCCAAATGATAATTTGGAGGGCGTAGTTAGTTCCGAAATGTGCGAGATAGTCAAAATAAGTGTCATATTGTATTTCTATGTTTTGGGCACTTCTGACTGATTTTAGCATAAGCGCGTAGTTGCGAGTCATTTCAATATGGTATTAACCATTTAAGTTGGGAATTTTAGACTAATGCCACGATTTAGTCTTGCTAGGCCTTTTATTCCTCCTAAGTGCATTTGTTAACCTAGAGAGTTAGAGAGAGGAAGAGAACTTTGGAGAAAAAGAGGAGAAAGAGAGAAATTGAAGATTCAAGCTTGGAGATTTCAAGAAAATCTAAAATTCCTACACCAACGCAAGTTTTCTACTTGCTAATATGTGATTTAAGATTAATAATTGGTACTGATAGTTGTGTATTAGTTATGGTTTAATAAAGTTAGGGTTTTTATGGATTTATGGGTTTTGAGTCCTTTGAGGTTGATTTGGATGTTTATTGGTGTAAATTATAGTTGTTATATGCATTGATGATTAGTTGGTTGCAATAAATGAGCTTGGTTTGGGTAGGTTTGAGTTGTGAGAATTTAGGAGTCCAAGACTCCATAGCCAAACTTGGCAAATTCGCAGGGCCGAATCGATTCGGCCTATCCGAATCGATTCGCACAAGGGGCAGTTTGTAGGTCTAAATGGGTCGAATCATTTCGGCCTGTCTGAATCGATTCGACAATTATGCAGAAACCCAGATTTCCTGACCGAATCGTTTCGGATGGTCAAAATCGATTTGCTTTTCTGACCGAATCGATTCGGAAACCCCACACTTTTGGGTGATTTTTCTTAGTTTAATTCCAACCCTTTCTTTTAGACTTAGGCCCTAGGAACCTTCTTAAAGGAAATAAACTTAAAGTCCTAACGTTCTAGTTGACTTGGGTCATTACTCTAAATGGGTTAAACAGGGCTTATCCCCGGGGTGTACAATTGAGGTTAGGGCATTTCTTTCCTTTAGTTAATTCTTAGGAGTCTAGGAGTTATAAGCCTGTATTTGGAGACTTTAAGGGGGTCAATTGAGGTATATAAACCCTTGTGACTTGTAGAAGTAGTGTGACCTTTTGGATAATAATTCGGGACTTAGTATACGTGAAATACTAATGAGAATATTCAATGCTTATGGTTTCGGATAAAATAAAACACATATACAAAAAATGGAAATGAAATTGAGATTAATAAGGTAAATGCTAAATTACCTAATACACCTCTCTAAGTGCTATCATAAGGGAAGTTCGTGCATGAGGTGATGTCCCCTGACTAATGAACGCAGGGTTACTATAGTCCTCGGCCATATGAGGGATTATTATATGTTTTATACTGCGCTAGTGAGGTAATTTGGGGTGTGGTTCTGACTCACTCGCAGGCATATGGCCACTTCCCGACTTTGCGTTAGGTACCCAGGTTGTCTTATTTGATGGTCCCTGGAAGATGATAGTCATTTAGGGGCGCTCCCAGTGGGGAAACTTAGAGGGGCGGTCTTAGAATCGTTATATGTATACGAATATAACAATTCTTAATCAAGTGGGACTTGATGTATGTGAAATGCCATAAGTTCATATGACAGTAATTATATTCCTGATAAGGAATGAAAAGATGAAATAAAATGGTGAAAAATGATGGGGACTTTTAATAAATGATGTAGACTTTTAATTAATGATGTCTAATTATATCCTCTTCCATAATTAAATAAAAGTATAACCTTTTAAATTGTCTTGTTATGCATTGAGTTTATGTAAATAGATTCTCATCTTTATTATTCATGATTAACTGTGCTTAACTGTCATACTTTTTATTCATCTGGTGATCATATAAAACCGGGCCCTAACCCGTTTACTTTCCTTATTGTGCATGAATTTGTATCCGCTCAGGTGCTCAGCCGTAAGGGCGCCTGTTCTGATTTTTTCCTATTCTGTTGCTTTTGAGGAGCCGTAAGAATTTACGGATATTACAGGATACTTTGTACAGACGCTTTCATTTTTCACTCTAGTTATGATCGGGTCTTTTATTCGGGCGTGTGGCCCAAACTTTTGTAACTGTCTAATGGATGTAATATGTAACTTAATGAAAATGTTATATTTGTTATGTATCTGTTGACCGACAGCATATTCGGTACCCTTATTGTATTCTAGTTATGGTTGTATATAAGTTCTTTTGGAATTCCACTTTCTCTTCAGATTGGGTTGTTTAAATTATTTTCTTTACTTGTAATAAAATTAAATTTTTGTCCAGCCATTTTCTGAATTATTGGGTGGTTTTCCCGTATACTTATTGTATTGTTGTGATGCTGAGAATGATTCAATCCATGATTCCGTTATATTGGAGTATCGAGCTGGCCACCCCATATTTTGGTGAACGGGTTGTCACAGATGGTATCAGAGCATCAGGTTCTAGAGTTTTTAGGATGTATGTGGACCTGTTACATTCTACCATAGCATTCGTTGATATAGAGCCTAATGTTAGGACTGCATTGTTACTTATATTCACGATCTTCTACAAGATAGATTGTTTTGAATAGTATTCTAACTCTATCTGTTTCTTCATCTCAGATGCCGCCTAAGAGAGGTTGCCCAGCGAGACGTAATAGAATTGTAGAAGAGGAGGTTGGTCCTCCACTACCGCCACAAGGAACAATAAATGCTGCTGATGTAGCAAATATCGTGGCCCAAGCGGTTAATGTTGCTATGACCGCCGTGGCTTAGAAAATGCCACAAGCTCAATAGCAACGAGCACAGGATGCACAAGCTCCTATGGGGCCTTCTCCGTGGGAGAGAGTTAGAGAATCCTTTTTAAAGGGCCATCCCTCAGAATTTGATGGAGGTTCTGACGTTATTAGAGCTAATCAATGGAAGAAGGATATGCAACGCCGTCTTCGAATGGTGGAGTGTAGTGAGGAGAGGAAATAAGTCCTTGCTACTGTTAAGCTCATTGGGTCCGCATTTCATTGGTGGGAGTCGATGACCACACTAGAACAGAGAGATACCATGACGATCACTGATTTCTGGGTCTTGTTTGACCAGAAGTACTTCCCTCCCGCAGTTCAAAGGTAGATGAGAAGGAGGCTTTAGGATGTGGTACAAGGTGAGAGATCCGTGGCGGAATATGAAGAGGAGTTCACCCGGTTAGAGAGTTTTGTACCGGATGAGGTGACTCTGGAAGAGAGGAAGGTTTCAAAGTTCATAGGAGGTTTGAACTGGAGGATCCGGCAACACTTGCTGGGTAATCCATCCTTGCAAACTTTTGGTGAGGTAATGAATGCGGCATTGATCCATTTCCAAGAACATCGATTGTATATGAAGAGTAGCAAGAAAACTACAATAGTGGGACAAGCGGGAAAACCTGGAGTAGTGGGGCTGGAGGAGGAGTTTTTCCCTCGTCGCCATCTTCGGGTAATAAGAAGAAAGAAAGGGATCCCCAGCAAGGGTACTTGTCAAAAAGTCAATGTTTTTTCAATTTGGGTGGCAATGACAATAGGCACGGTCAGGGTACTCAACAACAGCAAACAGGTCGGGTGGTCAGGGGGTAGGGGCCATCCGGGCCAAGGCGTCTCCCAGTTTAGAAATAACCGGGGCCAAAATCCGAAAAATATGAAGGGACGGTGCTTCTAATGTGGGGAGGCGGGTCATTACAAGAAGGAGTGTTCTCAGTTGGTTGGGGGTCAGCTTCCTAGGGTTCCTCATCATCCACAGGTTAAGCTACCACTGCAGGTACCTAATCTAGTTGCCCCTCCACAATAGGGTCAGCTACAGTATGGGCGAGTTTATCATATTCCAAGATGCTATGCTTCCGCCGGCGCCGCCATCTATTGAGGGTAATTTTCTTATCCAGGGGAACATGGGTTGCATTTTGTTTGATATGGGTGCAACACATTCATTCATTTCTAGAAGTTTTGCTCAGACCACAGAGTTGATTAAATCTGTTGAGAGTACCTTCACTAGTGTCGAGTCCTCTATGGGTGATGGCTTGCTCATTTTCTTTGTTTGCAAAAAAATAGGAATTGCTCTTGGTAATTTGTGTTTTGAGGCCGATTTGCTCGTCCTTGACATGGTCGGGTATGATGTGATTTTGGGTATGGATTTTCTAGTGAAGTATCATGCGATAGTTAATTGCTGTGGGAAGAGTATAGTGTTTGCCATTCCGGGGTATGAAATGTTTTAGTGGTTATGCCTCGCTTGGAAGGAGGTACTAGCACTTACTTGTATTTTATTGCGGAAGAGACTTCTCAGGATGTAGTTGTTCCATTAGAATCAATTCCGATTGCTAGAGATTTCCCAGATGTTTTTCGAGAGATACCGGGTTTGCCTCCTAGTAGGGCGATTGAGTTTGTAATCAATTTAGCACCCCAAACTCGGTCGATTGCGAGGGCTCCATATCGTATGGCTCCTGTTGAGATGAGGGAGTTGAGAGATCAAATTCAACAGTTGTTGGAGCAGGGATTCATTCAGCGTAGCACATCGCCATGGGTTTCTCCGGTGTTGTTTGTAAAGAAAAGAGACGGTTCTCTCCGGTTATGTGTTGACTATAGAGAGTTGAATAAAGTCACCATCCGGAACAAATACCCTTTGCCTCGTATCGATGATTTATTTGATCAACTTAGGGGGGCTTCATACTTCTCTAAAATTGATTTAAGGACGGGGTATCATCAGTTGAGGATACGGGAGCAGGATGTATCCAAGATCGCTTTTCTGACAAGGTATGGGTCCTATGAATTTTTGGTTATGCCCTTTGGACTAACCAATGCTCCCGTCGTGTTTAAGGACCTCATGAATATGGCATTTCGGTACTTCCTGGACCGGTTTGTCATCGTGTTTATTGATGATATTCTAGTGTATTCTTAGACCAAATCTGACCATGCTACTCATTTGCGGTTGGTCCTGCAAAGGTTGAGGGATCACCAATTGTATGCTAAGTTTGATAAGTGTGGGTTTTGGTTGCAGGAAGTGCAGTTTTTGGGTCATATTGTGACATCTCACGGTATTTCGGTAGACCCAAGCAAAATGGCTGCGGTGAGGGTGTGGGGTCAACCCACGACCCCGACCGAGATTCGTAGTTTTCTGGGTTTGGCGGGTTATTACTTTCGGTTTATCAAAGGTTTATAAAAAATTGCTAGCCCTTGGATAAATTTAACCCGAAAAGGTGTGAGGTTTGTTTGGGATAATTCTTGTCAGACTGCTTTTGATGAGATCAAGGATAGGTTGACTTCTGCTCAAGTCCTTGCATTACCAAAGCCGGGGTTGGAATATCTAGTCTTCACCGATGCATCTCTACAAGGATTGGGAGGTGTACTTCAATAAGAGCGTCGGGCTATTGCTTATGCTTCCCGTAAGCTAAATCCCCATGAAAATAATTATCCAGTACATGACTTAGAACTTGCCGCAGTAGTCTTTGCCTTGAATATTTAGAGGCATTATCTCCTAGGGGAGAAATTCAGTCTTTTCACAGACCATAGATCGTTGCAATATTTATTCTCACAGAAAGACTTAAATATGTGACAATGCCGATGGTTGGAGTTTGTGAAAGACTATCAATTTGACATCCACTATCATCCGGGCAAGGCGAATGTGGTAGCGGATGCTTTGAGTAGAAAGCCCGAGGGGGTGTTAGCGGAAGTATGGAAAGTTAAATGGAAAGAGCTCAGTCAGGAGGATGTGGTTTCTAGGGCGTTCATGTCTGTGATGACCGTTACGCCTACTATTGTGGCAAGGGTTGTAGAAGCCCAAGGAAGGGACCAAGGTTTCCAGGACCATATACGCCGATTACTGTCCGAGGGAGCGGAATCCTACTCAATAAGTTCAGAGGGTGGATTACGTTTTCACTAGAGACTCATCGTCCCGGATGAGGGGGATTTGAGAAGGGTCGTGATGGAAGAATCTCACGGGTCAAAATTTTTTGTGCATCCTGGTGGGGACAAAATGTACCAAGACATGCACCGTCAGTATTGGTGGTCAGACATGAAGCGATATATTTCTGAGTTCTTATCCCAATGCACTACTTGTCAATTGGTCAAGATAAATCATCAGCGATCGATGGGTTTGTTGTAATCGTTGGATATTCCGGTGTGGAAGTGGGAGAGTATATCGATGGATTTTATTACGGGCTTACCAAGGTTACAAAGTGGTCATGATTCTATACGGGTGATTGCCGATCGCTTGACTAAGTCGGCACACGTCCTACCCGTGCGCACAGATTATGATACCGCTAGCTATGCCCAGTTGTTCATCGCGGAGGTTGTTTGACTCCATGGGGAGCCTTTAAATATAGTTTTCGACCGAGATAAGATTTTTGTTTCCCACTTTTGGCGAAGTTTCCAAGAGGCTATGGGAACCAAATTGAAGTTGAGCACTTCTTATCATCCTCAAACAGATGGCCAGACTGAAAGAGTAAACCAAATGTTGGAGGATATGCTCCGTATATGTATGCTTGATTTTGAGGGTGGTTGAGAACAATATCTCCCTTTGGTCGAATTTTCTTATAACAATTCGTACCAATTTACTATTGGAATGGAGCCCTATGAAGCACTTTATGGACGACCTTGTAGATCACCCACGTGTTGGTTGGAGGTGGGAGATAATAAATTCCTTGGACCTGAAATGATCCAGGATACTTCTTCCAAGATTGAACTCATCCGGAATCGCATTCGAATAGCTCAAGATCGACAAAAGAGCTATGCTGATGCGGGTAGAAGGCATGTTGCGATGGAGGTTAGAGATCAAGTCTTGGTGCGAGGGTCACTAATGAAAGGTATAAAATGTTTTGGGAAGTAAGGAAAGCTTGCACAGCGTTTTGTTGGACCTTTTCCCGTTATTTCTAAGGTGGGTCCAGTGGCGTATCAACTTGCCTTACCGGAACCATTACAGCAAATCCATGATGTGTTTCATGTTTCCTCTTTGAAGAAGTATAAGAGGTGTGAAGGTGCCCTTTGGCATATTCCTTTCGAGGATATTGATTTACAACCTGATATCTCATATGAAGAACAACCGGTTCCTATTCTAGAGCATGGGGAGCGTAGGTTGAGGTCTCGAGTGGTGCCCTTGGTGCGAGTCCAATGGAGTCATCATAACGCTAAGGAATCCACATGGGAATGTGAGGATGATATGCGAAAAAAATATCCGCATCTCTATTAACAAGGCACGCTTGAATTTTGTGGACAAAATTCCCTCATAAGGGGGGAGTATGTAACAACCCTCGCTTCTAAGAACCTACTTTATATTTATTTACTATGTGAAGTAATTATATAAAATGTTGGAATATGGAGTAAATATTAATTAAATGAGTTAAAAGTTAATATTTACTAAATTGTTGCATATTTACTATATGTGTAAATAAATATCACCATGTTGTGTTTTATAGTGTCATAAAATTTAAATGACAATTATGGTTGAATATGGAACCGGAACTTGAAATCAGTTATAAAATTTCCAAATGATAATTTGGAGGGCGTAGTTAGTTCTGAAATGTGCGAGATAGTCAAAATAAGTGTCATATTGTATTTCTATGTTTTGCGCACTTCTGACTGATTTTAGCTTAAGCGCGTAGTTGCGAGTCATTTTAATATGGTATTAACCATTTAAGTTGGGAATTTTAGACTAATGCCACGATTTAGTCTTGCTAAGCCTTTTATTCCTCTTAAGTTCATTTATTAACCTAGAGAGTTAGAGAGAGGAAGAGAACTTTGGAGAACAAGAGGAGAAAGAGAGAAATTGAAGATTCAAGCTTGGAGATTGTTGCTACTACAAGAAAATCTGAGATTCCTACACCAAGGAAAGTTTTCTACTTGCTAATATGTGATTTAAGATGAATAATTGGTATTGATAGTTGTGTATTAGTTATGGTTTAATAAAGTTAGGGTTTTTATGGATTTATGGTTTTTGAATTCTTGGAGGTTGATTTTGATGTTTATTGGTGTAAATTATAGTTGTTAGATGCATTGATGATTAGTTGGTTGCAATAAATGAGCTTGGTTTGGGTAGATTTGAGTTTGGGGAATTTAGGAGTCCAAGACTCCATAGCCAAATTTGGCAAATTTACAGGGCCGAATCGATTCGGCCTGTCCGAATCGATTTGCCCAACGGGCAGTTTGCAGGTCTGAATGGCCCGAATCGATTCGGCCTGTCCGAATCGATTCGGCAATTATCCAGAAACCCAAATTTCCTGACCGAATCGATTCGGATGGTCCGAATCGATTCGCTTTTCTGACCGAATCGATTCGGCCAGGCCAAATCGATTCGAAAACCCTGCACTTTTGGGTGATTTTTCTTAGTTTAATTCCAACTCTTTCTTTTAGACTTAGGACCTAGGAACCTTCTTAAATGAAATAAACTTAGAGTCCTAGAGTTCTAGTTGAGTTGGGTCATTACTCTACCTTAGAAATGGGTTAAACAGGGCTTATCCCGGGGGTGTACAATTGAGGTTTGGGCATTTCTTTCCTTTAGTTAATTCTTAGGAGTCTAGGAGTTATAATCCTGTATCTAGAGACCTTAAGGGGATCAATTGAGGTATATAAAACCTTGTGACTTGTAGAAGTAGTGTGACCTTTTGGAGAATAATTCGGGACTTAGTATACGTGAAATACTAATGAGAATATTCAATGCTTATGATTTCGGATAAAATGAAACACATATACGAAAAACGGAAATGAAAATGAGATTAATAAGGAAAATGGTAAATTACCTAAACACACCTCTCTAAATTCTATCATAAGGGAAGTTCGCGCATGAGGTGATGTCGCCTGACTAATGAACGCAGGGAGACTATAGTCCTCGGCCATATGAGGGATTATTATATGTTTTATATTGCGCTAGTGAGGTAATTTCGGGTGTGGTTATGACTCACTCGCAGGGATATGGACACTTCCCGACGTTGTGTTAGGTATCCAGGTTGTCTTGTTTGATGGGCCCTGGAAGATGATAGTCATTTAAGGGCGCGCCCAGTGGGGAAACTCGGAGGGGCGGTCTTAGAATCGTTATATGTATAAGAATATAACAATTCTTAATCCAGTGGGACTTGATGTCTGTGAAATTCCATAAGAGCATATGACAGTAATTATATTCCTGATAAGGAATGGAAAGATGAAATAAAATGGTGAAAAATGATGGGGACTTTTAATAAATGATGTAGACATTTAATTAATGATGTCTAATTATATCCTCTTGCATAATTAAATAAAAGTATATCCTTTTAAATTGTCTTGTTATGCATTGAGTTTATGTAGATAGATTCTCATCTTTATTATTCATGATTAACTGTGCTTAACTGTCATACTTTTTATTCATCTGGTGATCATATAAAATCGGGCCCTGACCCGTTCATTTTCCTTGTTGTGCATGAATTTATATCCGCTCAGGTGCTCCTCCACAAGGGCGCCCGTTCTGATTTTTTCCTATTTCGTTGCTTTTGAGGAGCCGTAATAATTTACGGATATTACGGGATACTTTCTATAGACGCTTTCATTTTGGCACTCTAGTTATGATCGGGTCTTTTATTCGGGCGTGTGGCCCAAACTTTTGTAACTGTCTAATGGATGTAATATGTAACTTAATGAACATGTTATATTTGTTATGTATCTATTGACCGACAACGTATTCGGTCCCCTTATTGTATTTTGGTTATGGTTGTATATAAGTTCTTTTGGAATTCCACTTTCTCTTCAGATTGGGTTGTTTAAATTATTTTCTTAACTTGTAATAAAATTAAATTTTTGGCAACCCGTTTTTTGAATTATTGGGTGGTTTTCCCGTATACATATTGTATTGTTATGATGCTGAGTATGATTCCATCCAAGATTTCGTTATATTGGAGTATCGGGCTGGCCACCCCATATTTTGGTGAGCGGGTTGTCACAGAAAATAATTTGAATATTTCTATAGTTAGGCTTAAAAACATGGCGTTAATGGGTGAAAATTCGAAACAGCCCCCAAACGGCTCCGTGAGTGGCACCAACACTTGGCACATAACCAATGTAACTCGTAGGAATGGATCACGCGATCACGGGACCCTCGGTTTGAGAATACGAAGATCATTTGCATATTTCTAGACTGTCTTAAAAACATGGCGTTAGTGGGTGAAAACCCGAAAAGACAACCGAACGTCCCCGTGAGTGGCACCAACACCTCGTACGGGACCAATGTAACTCGTTGGAACTGATCACGCGATCACGGGACTCCTGGTTTGATAAAACGATGATAATTTGTATATTTCTAATCTTAGGCATAAAAACAAAGCGTTAGTGGGTGAAAACTCAAAATAGGCCCCGAATGGCCCCGTGATAGGCACCAACACTTCGTACAAGACAAATGTAACTCTTAGGAACTTACCAAGCGATCACGGTATTGTCGAGTTGAGAATACGATGATAATTTAAATATATCAGGACATAGGCAAAACCTGGCATTAGTGGGCGAAAACTCGAAAAAGCCACCAAATGGCCTTGTGAGCGGAACCAACACCTCGCACGGGACCAATGGAACTCGTAGAAACTGACCGCGTGATCACGGGACTCCCGATTTGAGAATACGACGATAATTTTCATATTTCTAGACGTAAGCTTAAAAACATGGCGTTAGTGGGTGAAAACTCAAAACAGCCCTCGAACGACCCAATGAGTTGCACCAACACTTCGCACGGGACCAATTTAACTCGTAGGAACTGACCTCATGATCATGGGACTCCTAGATTGAGAATACGATGATCATTTGCATATTTCTAGACTTAGGCTTAAAAACATGACGTTAGTGGGTGAAAACCCAAAACAGCCCTCGAACGGCCCCGTGAGGACATTCAAGATTATGTTTTTTATGTGTTACAGCCATGCGGGCTTTTATTATTTAGTTGTATGGTCGTGTGGGCTTTTATATTTTGATTGTTAAATTTTATGGTCGTGCGGGCTTTATAATAAGCAGATTTTATATTAACATGGTTAGGAATGTACAGAATATAGAGGAAATTCTGCCCAATTTTGTTTTTTGCTCTGTGAATTATTAAGACGTGTAATATTTTTAAGTTTGTATATATTTTAGTTTATTAACAACTTTCCCGATTCGCAATTTGTGATTTTTTTTATTGTTTTTCCATTAATAAATATTTGTAACACCTCGTACGAGTTCAACGTTTCACGTAGCAACCGACCGTGCAGTCACAGGACCCCCAATCTTACGATTGGATAAAAAAAGACATTTTTTTAAAATTATAGTTAAATATGGTCATGGTCTTTGTCCATGACCATTTATATTTTTTCTAGCGCACATAAAAATGGTCGTGGCCAAAGTCCATGACCCCCAACCATGACGAAAAATGGTCGTGGTCAAAGTTCGCGACAATTTTTTTCCTTTTTTTCGTCGTGGTATGGGTCACGGACTTGGGCTGCGACCGTTTTTTTCCTTTTTTTTCATTGTGGTGTGGGTCATGGACTTTGTCCATGATCAATTTTTGTCACAGTTATGGGTCACGGACTTGGGCCGTGACCATTTTTTTCCCTTTTTTTCATCGCGATGTGGGTCACGGACTTTGTCCGCGACTAATTTTTAACACGGTTGTGGGTCACGAACTTGGGCCGCGACCATTTTTTCCCGTTGCGGTATGTTTCACGGCCCAAGTCCGTGACCCCTGCGGTCCGTGACAATTTTTTATCACGGACTTGGTCTGCCACCCACGAGATTGGTTCGCGCTCAAAATGGTCATGGCCCAAGTCTGCGACCCACAGTCTTGATCAGGGATTTTGGTCTTGACCATTCGTCAGTTTTGGTGTCGTGGAAGTAAGAACCACTCAGTAGGAATACAGGTCGGAATTCCTCCTTTCTCCCAGCGAAAAATCAAAATTACCACGGTGTGGTCGAAGGTAATCTTCCTTTTTATAATATTATTGCACATATATTATTTGATTCTGGATCTACCCATTGTTTACTTAGTCGTTCATGTATGACTCATCTACAATTGTCCTCTAGTACATTAGCTCACCCTTTCACTATATGAATGCCAATAGGAAAGATGGCCATTATCGATAGAATTTGTAAACATCACACTTTACATTTTGGAACTAGGACATTAACCATAGATCTAATAGTCCTCGATTTAACGAAGTTTGACATAATAATAGGAATGGATGTGTTATCCCTGAACATTGCTCACATTGACTGTAATGTAAAGATGGTGACATTCAAACCACCCCATTAAATGTCATTTCATTTCGAAAGGCAAAATCACTACTAACCTCTAATCTTTCAGATAAGTGAAAAAGAAACCTCCTCCCTTTCTAACCTCTTAACCAGTTACAAATATGTGTTTCACGAATATTTACCCAGAATACCCCCACCTTGAGAAATTGATTTTTTATCAATTCGTTTCCAAATACCTCCCCTATCTCAATACCCCCTTATCGTATGCCTCCTCTAGAATTTGAGAAATTTGAAAAAAAATTGGATGACCTACTCCATAAAGGATTTATACTCCCCAGTACATAACCTTGGGGAGATTCAGTTTTATTTGTACGAAAGAAAGATGGATCTTTTCGGTTATGTATTGATTAGTGAAAATTGAACCAAGTAACCATCAAGAAAAAATATCCATTATCAAGAATAGGTGATTTATTTTACCAGTTGTGAGGGTAAAAGATATTTTCAAAGATTGATTTAAGATCTGGATACCATCAACTTCATGTTAAGAAAGAAGACATGACCAAAACCTCTTTTCGGACGCATTATGTCCATTTAGAATTTTTGGTCATGTCTTTTGAGTAAACTAATATCCCCAGTCGCTTTCATGGACCTAATGCATAGAATATTTTTCCCATTCCTAGATAAATTTTTAATCATATTTATAAATGACATATTAATTATTCCAAGACCAGGATAGAACACGAGAAGGACTTATGTATAGTGTTGGAAACCCTTCGTAAACATCAGTTTTACGCAAAATATAGTAAATGTGATTTACTAATGAAAGAGGTAGACTTCCTTGGACATGCAGTCACTGAAGTAGGTATACAAGTAGACCTAACTAAAACCATAGTAGTACTTGAATGGACTCAACCTACCACTATCACATAACTATCGACATTTTTTGGAAGGATTTCACGAATTCCCTACCATTACTGAAGTTAACCCGAAAGGATGTTCGATTTACATGGACCTCCGAATGCGAACAAGACTTTTGTACCTTGAATGAAAAATTACCCACTTCTCCATCCTAACCATTCCTTCTAATAACAGTAGCTACGATGTTTACACCGATGCTTAATTACAAGGACTCGATTGTGTGTTGATGCAATAAGGGAAAATGATCGAGTACAAATCTGTTAAATGGTAAGAATGCTCTTACACCCTTTTAAAAGCGTGGAAGGCTTTGATACCAATTTGATAATGCGAAAATAAAGGTGCTCGACAAGGATGGTCACAAACAAAAATTCAATTTTTATAAATTTTTAAATGAAAACCTAATTAAACCTACCTTTTGAAACGATTTACAAAATTTTGTCTTTTTATCATAAACATGCATATAGGTGATAAAATAGATAAATAAACCATGTAATCACATGGAAAATAAGGAAAAATCACTTTTCACGGCAAAACATATATTTCAACACTTTAGAGAATTTTATAAGATAGTCAGCTTACAAACTACTAGATATAACCCACAAATATAATGTGCAGTCTTCGTAGAACCTCTAAAGAATACTATTCAATCTAGAGGAGTCAAGAGGTGGCAATCCACCCTCGATATCCACCAATCAACCTTCAACCTTCTTCTTCAGCCATGATCACTTAGGTCACAAAGTAATCCATAGACAATCCTATCCATAAGGTGTATGTAAAGATATGAAACTATCTAGGGTATTAAAACGATTCATAAAAACTATTTGGGGATGTAAAGTGTGAATCAAAAAGTGTTTTGGTAACACAAAAAGTGAAAATTTTTGCAACATATATGTAAGAAACATTTTGGCAGAAGTCTTACAAAATTTGGAGTCAAAATAGGATTTGATAAATGCGACACAAATTTTGAGGGGGTGGTTTGTTCAAATGAAAATGAGGCTTATTCAAATGAGAAAGGCAATTCGTTTAAACGAAAACAGAGCTCGTTCAAATGATAAGGCCATCTCGTTTGAACCAGCTTCAAATGATACAAAAGAGTATGATCTCAATATATGCTCATTAGATGTAGATATCAAACGATCCTTCTCATGAGAATGTAAAGTCGTTCGAACGAGAAATGAATCGCGTTTGAACGAAGTTAAAAATAAAATTTTTATTTTAAAAACATTAAAGATGTCATCCTCATTTTTTTTAATAAAAATAAACATCCCAAATAACTTTTTAAATAATTTCAAACTCCTAAAAGTCTTACACCTTCATGATATGTAGTGGAGTCTGGAACTTGGAGATGTTGGTGTTCGGTCCGATGAGTCAGTGCGAGTCGGTTTGTAACGGGATTTGCCAAATATGCCAAAGTGCAAATAAAACAAATAAAAATCCTAAGATATAATATTTGCGCTTATAAAATCATGAAAATTAAAAATTGATGAGTGTAAATGTCCAGTACATGACTTGGAATTAGCAGTAGTAGTCTTTGCCCTGAGAATTTGGAGTTGTTATCTCTATAGAGAAGAATTTCAGGTATTTTCTGATCGTAAGAGTCTTAAGTACATCGTCACGAAAAATGATTTCAACTTTTGGCAAAGACGATGGATAGAATTTTTAGAGGATTATAAATTTAAGTTAATTTACCATCCCTAAAAAGGTATTATAGTCTTTGATGCCTTAAGACGTTAAGCCCAGGGAAGCCACCATAGTATATTATATTATTAGAAACCAATGTAGATTACAATCTACAAAGAGACTCCTCCAAGACCCAAGTTGTTCTACGAAACATCATCACTCGCCCTATTCAGCAAAGAAAATCATTAATCTTCAAGACCAAGATGAATTTTTCTATTCCCAGAAGTAAAAACTTTGAAATAACCTCCCTGAAAAAGATTGGACTTTGTACCTCCAACGCAGATTAAAATTTAGAAATCGAGTATGTGTTCCTCTCATAGCCTCAGAATGAGAAGAAATCGTATAGGAAGATCACCATTATAAATTAGTGATTCACCCTAGAAGCACCAAGATGTATCAGACCCTCAAACAACAGTATTGGTGGCCTGGTATAAAGAAAGATATTTTACACTTCGTAGCAAAATTTCTAACTTGCCAATAAGTGAAGATTGAACATTAACACCCCAGTGATTTACTCCAACCACTCCCCATCACGGAGTGTAAATGGGACATATAACCATGGACTTTGTTAGTGGATTGCCTAGACTTATCTAGGATATGATATGGGTTATCATCGGTCGTCTTAATAAATTCGCCCAGTTTTTACAAACCAGATTCACTGATTCCTTCCAATGAGTAAGTTAACTCTACATCAAGAAAATTGTTAGACTTCCTGGAGGACCTATTTCCATTGTGTCCTATCAAAACCCCAGATTTATCGAAAGATTTTTCCAAGCCCTACAAACCACCTTAGGAACCAAACTCTACCTAAGCACTGCTTTTCATCCTCAGACTGGCAGACAGTCTGAATAAGTAGTTCAAACTTTGGAAGATTTGTTATGATCATGCACATTAGACTTTCCCAATTCATGGAATAATCATCTCGCAGTGATCAAATTCTCCTAAAATAACAGTTATCATACATGCATTCAGACCACTCCCTATGAAGCCCTCTATGGACTAACTTATCGTTCGCCCGTATGCCGGAATGAATTAGGAGAAAATCAGACACTTAGAGCTGAGATCGTCATCAAAACCACATAAAAGATACGCCTCATATGAGAAAGATTACATTTAACCTAGATTCGATAAAATAGTTACACCGACCCTCACCGAAATCCCCTATAATTCCAAGTGAACAATCAAGTGTTCTTCCAAGTATCTCTAAGAAATGGGATAATTTGATTTGGAAAAAAGGAAAATTAGAATCTCTCTAAGTTAGTCCCTGTAGAAACATGAAACGTATTGGACCATTAGCATATCATCTAAAATTACCCCCCGAACTATCTAATCTCCATGACGTGTTTCAGGTTTCATAATGGTGAAAATACATCTCTGATCCAATACACGTCATTAACTGCAAGGATATGATAGTTGAATCCAACCACGAATTTGAATAAATTCCTATTCAGATTCTCAACCAACAATAAAAGATTCTTTGACATAAAAACATTCCACTTGTCAATGTTCTATGGCGACACCACGGAGCTAAAGACGTAATATGGGAAACATAAGACATTATGAGACAAATAATACCCGACACTTTTTCCAGGTAATTTCGAGGATGGAATTTGTTTGGGCTAGAAGAATGTAAAAACCCATCTTAATTAGCCCTTATCCCCTTAAATAGATGAAAAATTACAAATAAACCCTAGTCTTTTACCAAATCCCCAAAATGCCCCTTAGGGAAAAATTAGATTAACTTACATTCTCCTATATCAATTGAAACCCAACATCACTCAAAGTTTAATCAAATTACTTCGATTTTATAGGAATATTAGGAACCAATCCATTAGGTTTGAATAATTACACATAAGCCCCTAAAATTTTATAAAATAACTTAAAAGCCTTAAGACCTATACAAAAACTATCCAAGGACCCAAACTAAAACCTAAACTTAGTTACCCTTTTCCCCCAGATGACATGGCACCATCTAGACTGCCAGCCTGGGTTGTATCATGTGGGGTACCCATGGTAACCATTTACCATACACATAAGCCTCGGTGAAACTTATGTCATTTCAGCTACATCCCCACCTCAAAAATCACTAATCAAATCCTCCCCACGAACCCTGTAAATACCCTCCTTCACCTTAGTAAAAACTCATCCCAGCTGAGAGCTTTTTCGATGTAAAATTTTGAGAGTTTTTACATTTCAATTATTTTATGCTTGAATGCTTATTTCTTCAATTTGGTTATGTTTATGCTTATATAGAATGGCATTATGCATTTAAATGTTTTAGTTAACCTATGTATGCACTGAAATAGCTCAAAAACTAGAAAAAGCTTAAGCTTTACTGGTGGATTCTGCTTCCTTGACTTTTAACCAGTTTTAAAGTGAAGTAGGTTGAGCCTAGGTTCTCAAGAACCTAGGTGCAAGGTGTAATTGAACCGAGGACGGGTTTTAATACCTCAAATCAAAGCTTGAAGTTTTCGAGCCCAAATTTTTCTAAAAAAAATTCAAGAGTTTTACTCAACCAAAATCCCTCAAACCTTGCTTGTTTTGCTACATTTTCAACATAGAACTAAACCATTATAATGCCAGAATATCAATCATAGATTTCAGTCACATATGTTTAGTCAAATTTTTTCCATTTTTACAGAAATTCAGTAGCTCAATTTAACACACGAAATTTCTTGAAAACAATATAGTTCGATTCATTTTCAAAATTATGCAATTTTCATTTAGGGACTAACTCAAATGGATTCCTAAAATGTCTATTATTTGAGGTCAAAGTTTTAAAACCCTAAAGTTAACTGTTTGAAGGTTCACGCACACGAGTGAGAGTCAAACCAGTTGCGTGAATTATTTGACGTAACATATGAAGGCGCCTATCCAATTAGAAATTTTTTATTTTTTAATTCTGGACAAAATTATATATTACATCACCTACTTTGGATCCGATGAAAGAATTTTCTCGAGAAAACTAGTTTTTTTAAGTTTTAATTTTATGCATAACCCTCTGCCTAGTTTTCCAAGAATTTCAAAACACCCCCTAAATTTTTTTTACAAATTATTTAGTTCAAATAAAGCTACGTTGTCTTTGTCACTAAATCAAAATTCAAATAAAAATAAAGAGAAAAATTATTTTAAAAACCTTAAAGATTATACGTTACACCCTTTAAGTTACTTTTACACCAAAACTTCTTACAAGTTCGTATCCTACTACAGTATATAAGCATTATTTTAGGCCTATATAACCTACTTACACTCTCCATGATTTCAGACTGTCCAGTCAACCCCCGTGAATTAGATGCATAAGCTCGAAATTCAAAAATTCAAAGTTGGTGATTTTAATTTTAGTATTAAACAAATTGAGCTTATGTCTTTCACAAACACTGATTTTTATATAACTTTGTGATAATGTTGAACTCATATTTCGACTATGAAGTCATCTGTGCGGTTCATATTTCAACCTACTACACTAATTGCATATTACCCTGTAATTTATGACCCTTATCAGTGAAACACCTAGTATCATACCTTATGATTTAGGGATTAGATCCATGTGTACCACGACTGTTCTAATTGGACTATAGGTCTCAAATGTTGAGTACCTATTTTTTTTTACGTATGTATGTGTGCCAGTCTAACTAAGTGTGCGAAGCCTTTATTTTGATTATTAATCCCCATTAATTTGGGATTGCCTGTCTTAGTGTATGATATGATTTGGACGATATTGTAATGGTATGTCAACGTGATTAAAGACCATATAATTGATAATTTATGAGTTATCTTGTTATCCCCTGAACCCTTATCTTGGTAACTTGATACACAAGTTATTCAGTTATCCTCCACCATAGTATTCATTTATATATCATTAGACGCTAGTTTACCCCTGACAGTTGAGAGTGCGCTTACATTCAATGTGCATACTTATTTAACTAAACTCGAGTTTTATCACCAGTTTTAATTAAAACACTAAAACATAGATCTCATTGTGATTGAAAACAATATAAATTATCTTGCATGCAAAGAAAAATAATCACAATACAAATTTGAGGAAAAATCCCCAGCATGGGCAAAACCTTTTTATATCTTTATTAACTATAAATCTTCAACTTACAATTACATAGCAAAAATGCACATTTATGACGATGAAATACCCTCAAGTTTTGGTTCAAACTCTTCAACAAGAGATCCCGTAAGAGCACCAATGGTCAGCAATGGAGACAACCTTCTTCTCCACAAGTTTTACTCTGGAATGAATAATATGAATAATAGGGTTTAAGAATGATTCATATAAATTATTTAGGATATTTGAGTGAATCAAAATGGGTTTTAAAGACTAAAAGATAAATTCTTAAAGTGCATCAGCTATGCAGAGGTGGAGTTTTTAAAAGACTTGCAAAACCTGATTTCATAGAAGGTATTTATAGTCAGAATAAAAAATTGAGGCGGGGCATGTCGTTCGAATGAACATGCATGTCGTTTGAATAACATTAGATTTCGTTACTAACGACCAAAGAAATAACCATAAAAAAGTAAAAGACTACATGGTCGATCCAAGCACCAAAGAAACGATCCTTTGTGCGACCCTTCAAACAACATGTGATGTCGTTTGAACGACATTGCCTTGTCATTTGAATGACAATAGGCAAAAATATTATTTTAAAAAGTCCCGCCTACAGGACTTTAAAAATAATTTTGACGTAGAAAAAATGCCTCATTTTGATTAAAAACATTTTACAAAAAATATCCCAACTAAATACGTGAACATTAATAACTCCAATTAAAAATAATACCTTTTAGCGTAGTGGAAGTAGTGGGAATAGTGGAGACCGATTGAAGATGCACAACGCACGATGTCAGTGATGGGTTCATGTTGATGATGCGTGATGCTAAGGATTCAGATGATGGACGTTAAGGACGAATGTGTAAATACGTACCACGTGTATCGGTATACAACATATTAACTATGATCTAGGACAACTAAAAAATTCCTAGATTCTAGACGGACATTTATAAAATCATGTCCTTCCAAATCTCCCCCCATGTCTATGTCGGTACATTCATAAAAAATCCGAATTATGCATCACACAAAAAATCCTTCCAGTCAACCTCATCCTACTATGCTAGATTTTTTCCCATCTCCAAAAGTGACTTTACCTTCGTTGCGATCCTCAAGATAGGTAAAAAATGAGACGTCACCTATCATGTGCCTGGAGCACACACTATCAAAATACCACTGTCAGGTGTTATGTGCTTTAAGAGAAATATGAACAACAAAGGATTTTAAATCATGCTTAGGTACCTAATAAGTGGTAACCTTGTGTTTGCCTTTGTCATTGTTTGGTTCTAGTCGGGATGTTGGAAGTACCCACTAACGGCAATCTGTTGGAACTCTTCCATCAAATTGTGAGAAGTGGCGACTAGAAACTCAACCTGCTCTCTAAGACTAGTAAGATCACTAGTGTGGTGTGTACGTCATGTCCGACCCAAACTATAGCAAAAGTCCCTAAAGTGGTCTTTTATACACAAGTACACAGTCTTAGGTCGACCTTGGTTTTCTTTTCTTGGTCGAACTCTTCGTTGGGCTTTTAGTTTATGTCCATATAGATTCATTGTAAACTCAGGAATTGGTTCCGGTGTTATATAAGACATGGATGCAGTGTCAAAACTGATTCCCTTACTTTCACCTAACACTAAAGAGAGGTCGAGGAGCATCTTTCCAATCTTTTCAGATCTATTCTCAATCTTTACCTTAAACTCCTGGGCTCTCTCAAGATAATGAGTGACATGGACTATAAGGGCTTAAAGTTTCTTTCGAGCCTCCATGGATGCAAGGATCTCATGCGTAAGACTAGCTACTTGTTTGGTCAAATCCCCTTTTTCTTTCTCAAAACTACAATCTCTCTCTCTCTCTCTCTCTCTCTCTCTCTCTCTCTCTCAAAGTAATGCTAAATGTGGACCCTCTCTCTCGTCTCTTTCAAATATTTTTCTAATGTGATGATCCAAAGAGCTAACCCTTTGTTTTTCTTTTTGGTTTTAAAGGAATCAACATATAAATTGGCGTACCTGGATTATTAGTCACACTCGCTCGCACTTGCAGCATCCTCACCCTCACTAACATCATTTTCACTGTCGAGGTTTCCTTGTGAGATATCATCCTCATCATCATGAGATGCATTGGACTTACTCACATGAATAGCCATGAATGCGGTGAAGTTACCTTCGTGCGGTGATTCATCTCTTAAATCCACCGCTTGACCTCACTATCATCACTAAGGGTGACGTTTAAAGAAGCTTTGCCTTTGCCTTGACACTTTAATCTAGTTGCACACTTAAAGGCTTTATGACCTCTCCCATCGCACTCGCAACACATCTCCTCCTCTCTCTTAGGGGTGTCCTTTTTCTCTTTATCAAATTTGTTTCAAGATTTATTTTTCTCAAAACTCTTTTTATCTTTAAAACTTCCATTATTTTTTACTTTGAGAAACTTCTTGAAATTTTTACCAAATAGGTCCAAATCGTCTAAATCAAAATCATATTCATAATATGATGTTCCTTGCTTTCTTCTTTTAGATGACTCTTTTATCTTTCTAAACGAGTCCTCACCTTTACTAGAGTGGGTTTTAAGTTCTATCCCTTTATCTTTAGGTTTAACTATTTTAGGAAACATATCAATTTCATAGGTCTAGAGATCTCCTACAAGTTCTTCTAACCTAAGAGAATCTAATATTCCTAAAGAGTTAAGCACAATGACTTTCGGGATAAAAGGATAGGTAATGATCTTAAAATCTTTTTAACTACTCTAGTGTCTGGAATTTCTTCACCAAGATTAAAGCATGAATTAACAATATCTAATAGGCGTGCATAAAAATCATCAAAACATTTAGAATCAAGCATGGTTATGGTTTGAAATTGAGTAGTTAAATTTTGCAATTTTGACGCTTTGGCTGCATTAGTTCCTTCATGAGTAAGTTATTACACATCCCATGTCTCTGTAGACGTGGTGCACGTCATAATTCGATGGAACTCGCCGGTAGTGGTGGCCCCAGATATAGCACTTAACCCACATGAATTAAAATTACTCCATATAAACTCTTCTTCAGTTCACAAATTCACAAGTTTGTGTAATATATCATTACCAACATAAGTGGGTGTGGTCCACTCTCTTTCATAAGTGATCCAGACTCTTTCATCAATTGATTTTAGTACCAATTTCATATGGGTTTTCCAATATGCATAGTTTGTCCTGTCAAAAATTGGTATTCGATTATATATGTTATCCACTGAACTTCAGCTTTTTCAAAAATCATTTTTTTTCAGAAAATTGATATCCAGAAAAAGTTTATGAAAAAATTACACAGTAGAATTGTGTAATTGCCTATGATACAAATTTGAGAGTGCAGTTACATTCAATGTTCAAACTTATTTAACAAAACTCAGTTTTATCACTAATTTTAATTCAAACCCTAAAACATGCATCTAATTGTGATTGAAAAAAATATGAATTATCTAACATGCAAACCAAAACAATCATAAGACAGATTTGAGGAAAAATCCCCAACAAGGGCAAAAATATTTTTATTTCTCTATTAACTATAAATCTCCAACTTACAATTACATAGAATAAATACACATTTGTGACAACGAAATATCCTTAGGTGTCAGTTCGAAGTCTTCAACAAGAGATCCCATAATTGCTTCAATGATCAACAATGGACACAAACTTCTTCTCCACAAGTTTTAGTCCAAAATGAATAATATGATTAATAGGGTTTAAGAATGATTCGCATAAATTATTTGGGATGTTTTAGTGAATCAAAAGGGTTTTAGATTCTAAAAGATGAAGTCCTAAAGTGCATCATATATGCACAGGCGAAGTTTTTAAAAGACTTGCAAAACCTGATTTTGTAGCAGGTATTTATAGGAAGAATAAAAAATTGAGGCGGTTCATGTAGTTCGAACGACATCTGCATGTCATTTGAAAGACATTAGATGTTGTTACTAACAACTAAAGAAACGACCATAAAAAAGTGAAACAGTACGTGGTTGAGTTGGAATCGTACCTTACAAATTGGCTTTTCTATAAGAATTATTTCGGATACACGATGTTTTTCATGTATTAATCTTACGTCAGTATGTGCATAATCCTTCACGTGTGTTTATTTCACAATCGATAGAGCTTAAAGATGACTTGACCTATGTTGAGGAACCAATCGCTATTGTAGATCGAAGGATTAGGTGTTACGTAATAAAACTATTCCGTTAGTGAAGATAATATGGGAAAGTTAAAATGTGGAGTATTCCATATGGGAAGGAAATATTAAGATGAAGGAGTAATATCCTCATCTGTTTGGCAAGTTCTTATGCTTTAAATTTCGAGGATGAAATTTTTTATAAGAGGGGTAGAATTGTGAGGCCCTAAAACATGATTAGGAATGTTAATTACATGATTAAGTATAATTTATGACTTATAATTTTGGTGAGGGGTGTTAAACATGTTAATTATCATATTTGGGGGATGCACACTCATGTGATATATGTGTTGTTTGCATTAGATGTTAATCGAGCTTATGATCGGGGATAACTTGCTTAGATCATATGATTATTTATGAGTTTAAATGAATCATGAGAATATGTTTTCATACATCATTATGATTATAAAATATAACAAAGTTGTTGGTTCGAAATTGGCGATGTTTGGTCGCAAAATGTGAAACTTATGAATTTTTGAGTAAATTATTACTCTTATGTTCGAGCTGAAATTAGATGTGCTAATTTTATGAATTTGGAAAAACACCAAATATGAAAGTTGTGGATATATAAGTTAGCTAAATGTATATGCAAAGTGGGAGTAAATCGGGTCCAGCAATAGGGAGTAATGGTGATTTTACCAAGGCAGGACAAATTCGTCATTAGTGGAATTGCCTTATTGGACCTCTAGTCCAACCAATCACATGCCACCACCTCAAAATGGCCACATGGGCTCATGGCCACGTTTTTTAGAAGTATATATCAGACCATTATCATCTTTCTCATTTCATATTACAATCTTGGGAAGAAATATGCCTATGGAGAGAGAAAAAGAAAGTTAAGGAAGAATTGCTTTGAAAAATTTCCAAAAATCGAGGAATTCTCTTAAGGTAACTGCTTCTTTATTAAAGTTGGTCCCATAGATGAGTTATACCCTTGGTATATTTTTATTTATGATTTGTATGAATATTTGAATGATACCCATTTTAACAAATTGAGTTAAACTAAGTACGACTTAAGATCATAGGTGAGGACTGGTGCTAGGATCGTAAATGTTAACTTCAAACTCCCATTTTTGAATTTCCTTCTCTTGAAGGTTTTTGATGTAGGAAATTTATATATGTGATGTGTGTATATACTAGAAACATGTTTAGTATATGTTTCCATGATTTATACCCAAGGTAGAGGTGATAGATGCTTCAAAAGGTTAAGTTATGCTTTAATGTTCTCTTCCGATCCAGTTGTGTTAAAAGTGTCACAAATCATGGAATACTTATTGAAATCAAATTATTCCAATTTAAGATTACAATAGACTCATATATGTACAATATATACGAAAATGATATAAAAATACCAGTAAATGAATCTTGGGTTACAGTTTGAAGTTCAGGTATAAAATCTGTCCCAAAAGTGTAAGTGCGCACACCACGTGTTCGACGTTTTGCTTGACTTAGCAAATGAAATCTAAAAATTATGCAAAATTAAATTTATATGATTCATTATGTTTAGTATATTTTCCCATGATTTATAACCTAGGTGGAGTTTGTATATGCTTGAAAAATGTTATGTTATGCTTTGATGGTCTACTCAGACCTAGATGTGTTAGAAGTGGCATAAATCATTGAATTCTTATTAAAATTAAGAAATTTCAATAGGGAATGTTAGAGAACATATATAAGTATGACATAATTTAAGGGTAGAATAAAATACCTTCTGATTTGTCTTGGGGGTTGTGTTGAAGTTGAAGTTTTGTTGTTGTTTTTCTCTATAAATGATTTATGAAAAGGTTGTAATAAAATGGACATAACCTTGTCTAGAGAATTCGTATTTCAATTCCGTAAATTTTGTTAGAAACCTAATGAATAAGGTTTTATGCAAATGTGAAGCATCATATTCAATTAATTTCCAGTTATGTCAGATTGACCAACTAATGTGATGTGTTACTGAGTTTAATGTGATTTGGTGTATTCAAATACTAATGATGTTGAATTATTAGGTGGGGAAGCGGCTAACACTACCATACCAAGGAAATAGTTTTGGTATTAATCTTAGTACCAAATTCAAGATGAGTGACCTGTCCTATGAAATATATATGCTTATATGTTCATATGGAAATGTGTAGTTAAAGTCATGTGTTAAGATGCTTATGGGAGTGATGTTGTATTTATGAAACATATGCATATAACTAAGAATGTTATGTGATGTTATATAATGTTATGGATTGTGGCGGGTCCTTTATCTAATGTTAAGGACTGTGGTGGGTCCTACGGGATGTGGCGGTCCCGTTAATCCAACTTAAAGGTTTGTTGTACTCGGGCCTAATGATGGGTTATGGTATCCCCATTAACTGGGAGTTAATTGGACTGGCGAGTCTAGGCTTGCGAGATTTACACAATTCCTATTGGTTATGACATTAGAAAATAAAAATTGTTATACAAATTGGTTATATATATGTGATGTATGTGTGGAATATAGTCATTCACTAATCTTGTGTTTCTTACACTCTTATAATGTTATGTTTCAGGTATGCATATCATTTGGAGTCCACTGCCAAGTTAGGACCTTAAACGGGGGAGTGTCGGATATCTAATGTGGGTTGAATATCAACAAGCCTTTTTTTGGGTAAATATTAAATTAAAGAACTTTTGTATGTAAAGTTGTTTAGTACTTGTATATTAAATATAAAGGTAGTTATGTTTTCATCCAAACATGCTTTTGAAAGTAAAAGGAAAAAAAATCCGGTGTTATTTTCGAAGAGAATTAAAGTAAAGTATTGTTTAAAGGAATTTATCTCTAAATTAAAGGATGATTTTAAGTTATTTAAGTCGGGGCGCGACAACTTGGTATCAGAGCATGGTTATTAGGTTCTGGATAGGGTGTGAGGGTTTAGATTGGCAGTGGATGTAGAAATTGTTTTGAGTTGTAAGTATTCAGTTTCAAGGGGTATATTTAAGTATGTTGGATTCCTGAGGCGTGGACACTAAGGGTTTGTTATTAAGTTTTATATTGGTTTTGTTGACTAACTTCTGTCAGTTATACACATATATTATTGTACGTGATATGAAATGCAAGGATCTTGCAGGAAAGGAAATAAGATGTTAAGGTTTATTAGGGGATGACAGCGAATATAGGTATTTTAATATAAATCATTTCATTGTTTTATATGTTGTATGAACAAATGTATCATTGGAGGAATATTTTTAAAGGTATATAAAAATGTGAAGTATTGGAAGTGATCTCTTCTTATACTGGTATATATGAACTTGACAAAAATTATAAAGTATTAGAGGTAATCTCTTCCTATATTGGTATATGTGTATTTAAGTGGTGTTACATATATCATTATGAATGGGTGCGCTCCACATCTATATGGGAGAGTGGTGTACGGGAACATATATATATTCCAGTAAAGGATGAGAAGTGAGAAGAATTATTGTTACATGATTATAATGAGACCTAAATTGTTGGAGTGTGGAAAAAAATGAAGATTCACGTAGTAAAGGTTAAATGAGAGGGTTAGTAGTTGTATATGTTTATATATGTGAAAAGGTACGAAATTTAATAACTACTCCATATATCACAAATGATCAGAATATGGGTTCATAGTGAATTATGATAAGTAGAATAAAAGAGCAGTGAGATTTGATATGTACGTCTTTAATAGTATGAGTACATGTACTGGATATTACTCTTGTGATGTTTTGAAAAGCTTATATGAATAGGAAAGTTGAGATAAGGTGTTAAAGAGTTGGAAGTTTAAAAATATTAAGGAGTCCTTTTAAGAATATGTGTTGTGGATGATTATGGGAAAGATGTTAGTCAGGTTTAAATATTTACAATTGGGTTTGGTTAATATTGAGTTGTATTTGTCATTGTGCGTAGGTGTTACCACTAACAGTACGTTATATAATTAATATGATTGACATTTCACGGAGTCACCAAGAAGTATGTGTAAGGAGAATATTCTATGTGAGATACCATAATGTGGTACATTAAAGTATTTGTATAGGTTATTTGAAAGAAGATACGACATATAATAGGTAGATAAGTATTATGCAGTTGGTAAGTATGGTTAATGTTTAAAGTAGTGATGTTATGTCTGACATCCATGTTATCAAACGGGTAAAATGAGTGTATTAATTATATTGCATAAGAATATCATGTTAATAAACATTGGGATAAGATTATGATTGTAAAGTTATTGTGTTGGATAAATGACTTTCTAAGGTCATTGTATGTTTAGTTAAAAAAAACAATCAAATGATACTGAAAAAGGGAATATAGTGAGAAGTTAGATTGAGTTCATAGTGCATGACGGCACAAGATACATGAAAGTGAATATGGAATATTGGTTAAAAAATATACAATTGGTGAATGATTGTTTATTATCGATATGTGGAAAGTAGTGAGGCTATGTTTATATTAAGGATCATAAGAACGATATTTAGCATGCTATAAAACTTCAGAGATGATACAGATAGTTGCCAAAATCGAACACATATATTTGGTATTGAGTGGAAGATGAGAAGATGGAATGTAATAATTTGGTATTGTAATATGATGGTTATCATTTGAAGTAATGAATGGAAGTTGGAGAGATGATCTATAAAAAGTTAGTCCTGTAATAGAATATTTATTATTTGATATGTTACACGATGATAAGGATGGACTATAGGAATGAAGTGAGAAATGTAAAGAATGATGTTTGGTTTATTAAGAAAGTTCCCTCGTTGTTAATAAAAGAGGATACAACCAATAATCGATTATGTGTGAATTTTTTTCATACGTATATAAAGGTATGGAATAATATGAGTTGGGAATTAGCTTTCATTGATAAGAAATCACTAGACGATTATCCTTATTTATGAATTATAAAGATGCTTATGTGTTGATAGATCGTGGTTCCCCACATTCTTTGTGTCTTGCTTTATCTATTGCATCTTAATAAACCACTATCATCATTAGATTCTGTTTTATCTATTATTACTCCAGTGTGGGAGATTTGTTTTTATTGATAGGGTGTGTAGGGAGTGTATGGTGCTAAAAAATGAAAATGAGTTATTGGTTGACTTACTACCTTTCAGTATGCATGACTTTGATGTGTTATTGGGTATGGTTGGGTTGTCCTTGTATCATGTATGTTTAGATTGATTCAGAAGGGAGGTAGTGTTTCCATTACCGGGTGAACCTGAATCAAATTTATTGGGGAACGGAATGTCACGTGCGTAATATTTTACAGACCTTGCGAGAGAAGCAGGAATATGCGATATTTTCTAAATATGAATTTTGGCTAGACCAAAGTAGTATCTTGGGGCACGTTATTTATATTGATGCTAATTGTGTTGTTTGAAAAGAAGATGGATGGAATTTATAAAGGATTATAACTGCACCATCTGGGTAAGGCTAATGTTGTTATTGATGCTTTGAGTAGAAAATCTCTAGGAAGAGTATCTTATTTTTATTGTATTCGAGTTGATCTTCTAAGAGAGTTAACTTTAATGGGGGTGGAATTAATTTTAAATGAGTCTGGTGGAATACTAGCATATTTAATTGTTAGACCTAAGCTGATAGATTGGATAAGACAAGCACATGCAGGAGATATAGAATTGGAGAAAGTTAGAGACGATATGAAAAAGGGTAAAACAAGTTAATTTTCTATTCGTAATGATGATATTGTTATGTACGATAATATTTTGTGTGTACCTAATGTGAATGATTTGAGGAAAATAATTATAAAATAAGCCCATTGTTCATTATATGCTATGCATCCACGGAGCACGTAACTGTATAGATATTTGAAACAATGTTATTGGTGGTCGGGAATGAAACATGACATTGAAGATTTTGTTGCTAGATGTCTAGTTTTCCATTAAGTGAAGGCGTAGCATTAGAAGCCAAGTGGTTTACTACAGTCCTTACCTATTCCTAGGTGGAAATGGGAGCATGTTACTACATATTTTATTATAGGTTTACCAAAATTTTCACGGGGGTTTGACTCTATTTGGTTATCATTGATATGTTGACTAAGTCTACACATTTTTTTTTTCTATTAAAAAATACTTACTCCATGGATAGGTATGCCAAATTATATGTGGATGAGATTATTAGATTGCATGGTGAATGTGTTTATATTGTTTCTGATCGAGATCCTAAGTCTACTTCTCAATTTTGGCCTAGTTTACAACAAGCCTTGGGGACTAAATTGAAATTCAGTATGGCTTTTCATCCTCAGACTGATGGGTAGTCAGAAAGAATGATCCAGACACTCAAAGACATGCGATGAATCTGTGTATTAGAGTTCAAGGGCAGCTGGGATGAACACTTATCGCTAATAGAGTTTGCTTATAATAATAGTTATCAATTGAGTATTGAAATGACTCCTTATCAAGACTTGTATGGGAGGAAGTGCAGGACCCCAGTTTGTTGGACCAAAGTAGGAGAACGAAAACTACTTGGGCCAAAATTTGTGCGACTGACTACTTAAAACGTAAATCTTATTCATAATCGCTTGAAGGTGGTGCAAAGTAGACAAAAAGGTTATGCAAATAATAGAAGGAAGCAATTGAAATTCGAGGAAGGTGATCGAGTATTCCTACGTGTTTCTCCTTAGAGAGGGGTTATGGGATTTGAGAACAAGGGCAAATTAAGTCCTAAGTACGTTGGACCTTATGAAATAGTGAAACGAGTTGGAATCGTAGCTTACAAATTGTCTTTACTATAAGAGTTATTTCGGATACACGATGTTTTTCATGTATTAATGTTACATCAGTATGTGCCTGATCCTTCACGTGTGTTTATTTCACAATCGATAGAGCTTAAAGATGACTTGACCTATGTTGAGGAACCAATCTCTATTGTAGATCAAAGGATTAGGTGTTACATAATAAAACTATTCCATTTGTGAAGATAATATGGGAAAGTTAAAATGTGGAGTATTCCATATGGTAAGGAAATATTAAGATGAAGGAGTACTATCCTCATCTGTTTGACAAGTTCTTATGCGTTAAATTGCTAGGACGAAATTTTTATAAGAGGGGTAGAATTCTGAGGCACTAAAACATGATTAGGAATGTTAATTACATGATTGAGTATAAGTTCTGATTTATAAATTTTGTGAGGGGTGTTAAACAAGTAAATTATCATATTTGGGGGATGCATACTCATGTGATATATGTGTTGTTTGCATTACATGATAATCGAGCTTATGATCGGGGATAACTTCCTTAGATAATATGATTATTTATGTGTTTAAATTAATCACGAGAATATGTTTTTCATACATCATTATGATTATAAAATATAACCAAGTTGTTGGTTCGAAATTGGCGATGTTTGGTCGCCAAATGTGAAACTTATGAATTTTTGAGTAAATTATTACTCTTATGTTCGAGCTGAAATTAGACGTGCTAATTTTATGAATTTGGAAAAACACCAAATATGAAAGTTGTGGATATATAAGTTATCTAAATGTATACGCAAATTGGGAGTAAATCGGGTCTAGCAATAGGGAGTAATGGTGATTTTACCAAGGCAGCACAAATTCGTCATTAGTGGAATTGCCTTATTGGACCTCTTGTCCAACCAATCACATGCCACCACCTCAAAATGGCCACATGGGCTCATGGCCACGTTTTTTAGAAGTATATATCAGACCTTTATCATCTTTCTCATTTCATATTATAATCTTGGGAATAAATATGCCTATGGAGAGAGAAAAAGAAAGTTACGGAAGAATTGCTTTGAAAAATTTCCATAAATCGAGCAATTCTCATAAGGTAATTGCTTCTTTATTAAATTTGGTCCCATAGATGAGTTCTACCCTTGGTATATTTTGTTTTATCATTTGTATGAAGATTGAAATGATACCTATTTTACCAAATTGAGTAAAACTAAGTATGGCTTAAGATCATACGTGAGGACTGGTGCTAGGATCGTAAATGTTAACTTCAAACTCCCATTTTTGAATTTCCTTCTCTTGCAGCTTTTTGATGTAGTAAATTTATATATATGATGTGTGTATATACTAAAACATGTTTAGTATATGTTTCCATGATTGATACCCAAGGTAGAGCTGATAGATGCTTCAAAAGGTTAAGTTATGCTTTAATGTTCTCTTCCGATCCAGTCGTGTTAAAAGTGTCATAAATCATGGAATACTTATTGAAATTAAAATATTCCATTTGGAGATTACAATAGACTCATATATGTACAATATATACGAAAATGATGTAAAAATACCAAGAAATGAATCTTGGGTGACAGTTTGAAGTTCAGGTATAAAATCTGTCCCAAAAGTGTAAGTGCGCACACCACGTGTTCGACATTTTGCTTGACTTAGCAAATGAACTCTAAAAATTATGCAAAAATTAAATTTATATGATTCATTATGTTTAATATATTTTCCCATGATTTATAACCTAGGTGGAGTTTGTATATGCTTGAAAAATGTTAAGATATGCTTTGATGGTCTACTCAGACCTAGATGTGTTAGAAGTGGCATAAATCATTGAATTCTAATTGAAATCAAGAAATTTCAATAGGGAATGTTAGAGAACATATATAAGTATGACATAATTTAAGGGTAGAATAAAATACCATATGATTTGTCTTGGGGGTTGTGTTGAAGTTGAAGTTTTGTTGTTGTTTTTCTCTATAAATGATTTATGAAAAGGTTGTAATAAAACGGACATAACCTTGTCTAGAGAATTCATATTTTAATTTCGTAAATTTTGTTAGAACCCTAATGAATAAGGTTTTATGCAAATGTGAAGCATCATATTAAATTAACTTCCAGTTATGTCAAATTGACCAGCTAATGTTATGTGTTACTGAGTTTAATGTGATTTTGTGTATTCAAATACTAATGATGTTGAATTGTTAGGTGGGAAAGCGGCTAACACTACCATACCAAGGAAATAGTTTTGGTATTAATCTTAGTACCAAATTCAAGGTGAGTGACCTGTCCTATGAAATATATATGCTTATATGTTCATATTGAAATGTGTAGTTAAAGTCATGTGTTAAGATGCTTATGGGAGTGATGTTGTATTTATGAAACATATGCATATAATTAAGAATGTTACGTGATGTTATATAATGTTATGGACTGTGGCGGGTCCTTTATCTAATGTTAAGGACTGTGGTGGGTCCTACGGGATGTGGCGGTCCCGTTAATCCATCTTAACGGTTTGTTGTACTCGGGCCTAATTATGGGTTGTGGTATCCCCATTAACTGGGAGTTAATTGGACTGGCGAGTCCAGGCTTGCGAGAGTTACACAATTCCTGTTGGGTTATGACATTAGAAAATAAAAATTGTTATACAAATTGGTTATATTTATGTGATGTATGTATGGAATACAGTCATTCACTAAGGTTGTGTTGCTTACACTCTTATAATGTTATGTTTCAGGTATGCATATCGTTTGGAGTTTACTGCCAAGTTAGGACCTTAAATGGGGGAGTGTCGGATATCTAATGTGGGTTGAATATCAACAAGCCTTTTTTTGGGTAAATATTAAATTAAAGAACTTTTGTATGTAAAGCTGTTTAGTATTTGTATATTAAATGTTAAGGTAATTATGTTTTCATCCAAACATGCTTTTGAAAGTAAAAGGAAAAAAAAAAACTGGTGATATTTTCAAAGAGAAATAAAGTAAAGTATTTTTTTAAAGGAATTTATCTCTAAATTAAAGGATGATTTTAAGTTAATTAAGTCGGGGCACGACAATTTTTAAATGTCTAGCCTACATGTCTTCCAAAATAATTTTGACTTAGAAAGAATGCTTCATTCTGATAAGAACATTTTATAAAAAAAATCCCAAATAAATATGTGAACATTAATAACTCCAATTAAACATTATACCTTTTAGCGTAGTGGAGTTAGTGGGAATAATGGAGATCGTTTGAAGATACACAACAGACGATGTCGTGGATGGGTCTTGTTGATGAGGCATGATGCTAAGGATTCGGACGATGGACGTCAATGGAAAATGTGTGAATATGTGCCACATGAATCGGTATACGATATATTAACTATGATCTAGGACAACTAAAAAATTTCTAGATACTAGAATGACATTTATAAAATCATGACCATACAATAGTGCTATGATATTTTAGTTTGTCTCCAGATTTTATGATATCAATATTAAATCCAATTACTCTCTAATAATACATTTTCTCCCATACCTTGTATAGAAATAAAAATTATCTATTTAGCATGTCTGCTTATTTTTTTCCATCAAGATGGATGACAAACCTGATGAATATGAGATATCTCCTACACTTTTGGAGTTTTATTCTTTATCACCTCGAAAAATATTTTAAGTTATGTACGTATGAGTGGTAGCAGAGAAGGATGGTAGTCCCTATTGGAATATCTACACCATAACTTCTCAGCTCTTATATGATTTTTGAATGTTCTTTACCAGTTTTACCTTATATGTGGCACGTACAAATAATTATGTATTTCTGTATATTCCAGACTCAGTCATGTAATAAGCTACTAGGAATCTCCTTAATAAAAATCTTTTAATTTCCTTTGCCTTTAATTTATTTATTGTATTTATTTTACTCTTTACTTTCCATTAAAACATAGAATTTGTGGATGAGACATCTAACTTTTGAGGCAACATAAATAATCCTTCCCAAGGCTTCTTGTAAGGTGCAGAGAAACCAACTAGAGTACAAATTTAAGAACGTATCAAAGATTGGGATGAAAAAAAGTAGTTGATCCTCTATGTGACACCATGACTATTAAAATAAAGGGTGGTATACTAAAATAAAATAGGAATATCAGCTTGCTCATTCTTAGCATCATAGCAGAAAATCCAATTAATTACTAATAACTTATTAAGCCCGGTGTCAAATTTTAAAACTTATTAAATTATCGATATAAAACTTCCATTTACAAACACAAACCATTCCAATAAATTAATAAACCATTCACCACAATAATATTTGAATGTTGACTACATAAAATAATTTAAATGACCGAATAAACACTCGGTACAAATCTAATACAATAATCCA
This sequence comes from Sambucus nigra, assembly GCA_949130495.1. NCBI lineage: Eukaryota > Viridiplantae > Streptophyta > Magnoliopsida > Dipsacales > Adoxaceae > Sambucus > Sambucus nigra. Next base: position 252,125,655 of record OX422209.1, read on the forward strand.
TCAAAGTTGAATAAACAAAGACTGAATACATAACTATAAGATAATGAGCGACATGCCCGAATAAAAAATTAATGAAAACCTATATAGATATTAAAGATAGATGCAGATAATAAAATCCCTGCAAGCATCCATAGTTAATACAACGCCATATGACTGAAGGAATGATTATGCCCGACGTCCCTGTGGCTGGGCACCTAAAAGACTTTTAAAACATTTTTATGCGGGTCAGAGCCCAAAATCCATTTGAAAATATTTTGCAAGTGTTTAAAATACATCAATAAATATGCAATGCAATGTTTCATATTTAAACTGTTGTCGCACTCCCATGAGTTAATCCTCACCCCTCATCTATAATGTGCACCTAACGCATGCCTTTTAAACACCATATTTATGCTACCATGTTTGACTAGTACCAACATTAACCTTAGCCCCACACACTAACCTTCTAACCAAACTGTGTCATATGCATCCATTCTTTGATTTAATTCTTATTTAGCTACACATAGGCTAAATCATTTTTATCTTCATCATTAACCGATACAAATAACTTCAAACCAATTATTAATTCAATATTCACACATTCATGTTATTTACCCATATATATTTATCCCACTTATAGACGTATAACCGCATCCCTAGAGCTTTACCTTGCGGATGCATTCTCTAGCATGCTACCAGACTCTAGGGACATCATATACCACACGAGGGCCACTGGGTCGAAATCTTGCCACCGAACCCAAATTGTAAATGCATAACCGGAGGCGGTTATAGTCATACATCCGTAGGTCATAACCATACCACATTACCCCAATAGACTATAAACTCACATAGAGTGGCCATGCGACATAAATATTACCTGGGGAATCAATCCAACGCCTACTGGTCAACGCCAGGCTGGATCGCCTACTACGCGCAACCTCTAACGATAGAATCCCTAGAGTAGGTATGTTTCACATATATCAATCACACATATAGATTCATACATATATATATTGTTTCCATAGCCGCGTATATACATATATATATATATTGCCTAAACCTGCATATGTCACACCTAACACTAACCTATAATTCCTAAGTCTAATCTTAAATCCCGAGTACATAGCAGTCACTTACTCATACTTAATTCAAGAATATTATTACTGCAATTTCAGACACTAAATTACTCCATTCCAGCTTGTATCCCAATTCGATCTAAAATCCTAAATCAATTTCATTAATTAGTTCCCGAGTGTCATTCATCCTGAACACCCCTATTTATATACCTAGGATGTTACTCCTGACTAATCCAAGGTAAATATAATTGCCCCCCATATTTTCTAGAAGTCCTGAATCCTATTTACGAACTCCCCAAATTAATCAGTGGCCCAGCCGATGCACATAGAAACTAAATAAACAAATTGGGATGAACAGGCAGACAGAACCAGTTCGCCCCCTGGCTTCGGCCTAGGTGGACATGCTTGATTGTTGATAGGATTTCACTCTATTTTTTACCACATATGAGATCCAATATTCATCCTAAAATAACTTATCGTTAGCCTATAAACCGTAAATGCAAAGATACATGTGTTTATGTCCTAAATCATCCAATATCATTCCAAATCATGGGATTTAACATAATTCATGAGGAATTAATTTACATTTTAATTCTATTTCAAGATTTCACTAGTACTCAATCTACCCTTAAACATCAGATCTTTATATTATGATTCAATCTCATATTTTGCTCAATATTACACCTTTAATAAATGAACCCAACTTAGATTTCATAAGAGAAAATAATCAATTTAATTTCTATAAAATCATTCCCAAAAATCACATTTGTTATCATGTAAATCAAACCCAAAATCCATATTTGTTAATATGAATTAAAACATGCATAAAGTATCAATGAATGTTTAAACACTTGCCTTAGATTATTGGATAATCTGAATTCTTTCTTTGTGGATCTTCTATCCCATGAACATTAGCCCAGAATTGTCCAAATTATTTCTTGGATTACCTTTCTTGAATCCTTCTTGGGTTTTCCCTTCTCCTTTTCCTTCTCCCTCAAGCCTAGGCATTATTAAATGATGGAGTGTCTACCTCCATCATCCAATATCCTTCAATATACTCTTAATATCGAAATTAGGTTAAGTGCAAATATTAAAATGACTCGAATGCCCCTATACGAGTCTAGTTTACACTCAAAAGTCCCTGAAACCCGATTACAACTCCCGAGTACCTAATTATGACTATCTCAACCCATTCCGGATCATCTGTGCACTCAAAACCACCATCTGATTCACCTATCATAAGTTTCCCATCTCATTCCAAACACGACCCCACACGTGCGTCCCAAATGAGATATCATCAACCCGTCTGTTTTACTCATTTATGATGTAATTTAAAATAACATATTTTCATTTACTTATCGCACAACTTAATATACTAACACAAAAATATTAATCCAATATTCGTTAATTAACATTTACTCAATTCATTCTATTTCTCAAATTAATTAAATTACGAGCACACCTATAATTTAAACTATTTCCAAAAATATGGGTTGTTACATACTTCCCCCTTACAAGGAAATTTCGTCCCAGAAATTTGTATATACCCGGTACCAAGAACTTCAAATACTTACCCGCACGACATCCTCACATACTGAAAATCAACTCATGGCAACATTGCGGTGCCTCCACTAAAGACTTACTAATGGTACCATCTTAACTGAAGGCCCCCTCATTATGGCCTATGACTAGAAACAAGATTATTCAATTCATTTTATACCAATGCACTATGTACATTATTCTCAAGGTTTCATCTTGATAATGACACACATAAGACATCGTGAATTCGTTATAAATGCTCCAAAAATATGAGCTTATACACCACTGACTCTATCATCTCAATACTGAGTAAATGCCCCACTTCCCTAGGTGCCAAGTTCCCTTCATGCCGAAACAAATAACTCCCTTCATGAGAGACACCCGTAATAACACCTTTCCACTCATGTCAGACTTTAAAAACTTTGGTTCGCATTAATGTAATTCTTATGACCTTCCTGAATTACACAAAATAATTTTTGATTAACTCAATCCTTGTCGATGGACTCTGAATCACGCCTAGTCCCGAAGCTTGTCATCCCCCACCTCTAACCAACCAGCGGGTGGACGATAAGGTCTCCCGTATAAAGCCTCAAAAGTTGCCTCACCAGATAATAACTTGTATGAGTTATTACTCACATTTCTATTGACGGTAATTACTCATTCCAATTACCCTAGAAATCCAGGATACGCATCCCTCGCATATCCTCCAACATCTTAGTCACCTTATTTTGTTCCATTATTGGTCTACCAGTGATACGCCTTGATTAAAACATAACTCCGTCCCCATCACCTCCTGATAATACCTATCAGAGGTGGGACCCAAGGACCTTATCCAGATCCATAAAAATATTGGGCGGCACCTTATATCGACTCCTACCCTTCATTCAATGAAATGTTGGGCACACTGCTTGATTGAGTAACTCATCCAAAATAATAATAACTTCTCCATCTCGATTAACCAATTTGACAAAATGAAAGGAAATCTTGACCTTTTAGCGATGTTGGTAACCTAACAGTGAACTCTTTTAGTCTACCTATTCATTTCGTCACTGGAACCACCAAGTTTTGCAAAATTTTGGTTGGTCGGCTGGATCCAACCTTTTCCCCTCTAATGAGTGGTGAACCTGGATACCATTTTTCTATGTCTCATCCACACCTATCCACATGCTCTATATCCCACATTATGTGGTATATCTTACTCCCCTTTCTAGGGTATACCAAAATCGCGACCCATGCGTCTGTTCCAAAACTGCGCACTTATTGGGTCCTTCTCATCTGGTGAAATCAACATCCTATTTATGCACAACCCACCTTTCAGAACTTGACTGAGTACAACCCTCATCTATTTCCCAAAGTTGTTGGATCCTCCCTTGGTAAGAGAAATCCCTCGCCTCTGTCTTCATAGTCTTTTAACTCATCTCAAGTGCGATGACTCTCCTTGTTGTATACATTCCGACTATCTACCTCCTTCTAACGAAGTTTAGTCCATCTTACTATTCCAACTATGTTTGTAAGTTTCATATAGGCATACGACTCGACACATTTATTCCCACGTTCCTTTATCTCAGACGATACTGAAAATCGGACTAACTAGGGAGCCCATACACCTAATATCCCGTGCATATCTTCACAAATATTATAAAGTAACATATATATCAAACTTTGGCCCCACATGATACACGTGTCTATACAATACGAGTATACTTGATCACCCTACTAATCACGACTTAATTACCACCTATCGACTAGTGGTGCAATCGTCCACAGCAGTACCTAGATCCATTGGACTTAAATAGTAGAATAGCTCTGAACTCAAATTTTTATATACATACGTGTGTAATAACTAAAGTACTAAGCCTATTCCCTAGTGCCTAACACGTCTCCCTCCCTAACCTGGATTTATGGATTGCCCGTAGTCAACCCGATCTAACCTAAGCATGAGTTGTGAAGTGCAATGAAACAACCTATATAATGTTGCTAGTCTAGTTTTATTTTAATTAACACTTCACTTGTTTAGCATGTGATTCCAATTTCAAGTTTAAAATATGTGAGGGTCCCGTGGGGAGTACCCCGGAGTCCAAGCATACATAGATGCTATCGTAAAATAAAATAGTGTACTTACTTGTGCAACGCTCTCAAAATATGAAACCGCACCTGACCTGTAGTAGCAAAATAAGGGAGTGAGCCTAATGCTCGGTGAGAAATATACAAAATGTAGTATAGAATCAAACGGATGAAAGAAGACACTAACATGTTATGCCTACGTGCACATGCAACTACCTTGTATACACATATAAATATACATATATATTTACTTAATGCATGGAACCATTTTTCTTCTGAATACCTTATTAATCCATATTAATTCACCTTAATATTGTAAAATACTTCCTTTTACTCAATTTGACATTTCCCACTTTATTTAACACATATAGTTAAATACTTGAAACAATTTCACTTGGTTTGATCAAAAGCCATTTCTTTACCGAAATTATCCATTTTCATTCTAATCGATCCACATTAGTATTTTCATTGAAAATCACACTTTAAATACATGAGAACACCATGTTAGAAAATATTTATTTAGCCTTTGAAAACCTTTCACAACACACCCTTGTGTTAATTATGGGTTAGCCACTTAGGTTTCTTAGCCACCCATTTACCCACTTACTTTACCTTTCCTTTACGTTATGGACATTAATCAATTTAAACATTATTGTCCATTTTAATTTTTACCGGAACATTTATTAATTCATTCAAGTTGGGTTGCCGTTACACATTTTCACCACACAACCCATTTCTTGACATTTTCCTTATTCCTTTATCTTTTTCTCAGAATCATCAAATAACTGCATACTTTAACGGGCTCCCCACTATTGGCGATGCCACCATATGCTTTACCGAGTGATTTTGGGTCTTTTACCCTAGGTCTCTGGGCTCTACTTAATTATTCTGGTGTCATTTGAGTTCCTTTTATGTGTTTAATATTTTACAAATGTCCACATTACATTACCATTCTTCACCTTTTTATCACCCGGAGCCAAAACTCAGGACTTTACCGCCCCCTTTACACGTGTCACGCTTTGAATATTATTTATTTACCTCAAGTCCTTTCCCCTCACACTTAATCGTTCATTGTACACCAAAACCATTTACGTTCAAGGATTTATACCAGTTTCATTCGTCTTAGTGTAATGCCATTCCTTAACATATTTTTATTTCATAAAAATGTTCCACTTCAAATGAATTTATCATTTACCCTTTTATTGCCAAAACATGAAATTTAGTCCTTTAACAAGTGTTATTTTACAAAAATACTTTAACACATTCAATATATAAAATAACACATTTTTACATAATAAAGTCCTATTTTCTAAACATTTGAAGTACACACTTTATTTTTAGAATTTTGCATCTTAACACACACTTTGCTACTATTTACACATTTGAAAACTTTAACTTCCATTATTAATTTTTAACCTATAACTTATGGAAAATCCTTACTTTTCACATATCTACACATCAAATCAATTTAAATTTCTACATGAGTTTCACACACTTTAGATACCCATTGTAAGGCCCTAAAACATGATTAGTAAGGTTAATTACATGATTAGGTATAAGTTATGAGTTATAAGTTATAAATTGGTTATGTATATTAAACATGTTAATTATCATGTTTAGGGAATGCATACTCATGCTATATGTATGTTGTTTACATTAGATGCGAATCGAGCTTATGATTGGGGATAACATGTTTAGGGAATGGGATTAGTTATGTGGTTAAATGCATCACGAAAATATGTTTCTAAATGAATCATTATGTTTATAAAAGTAAACTAGAGTGTTGGTGAGAAAGTGGCGATGTTTGGTCCCCAAATGTGAAAGTTGTGAAATTTTGAGTAAATTTTCACTATTCTATTCGTGCCCAAATTAGGCGTACTATATTTATGATTTTGGAAAAACACAAAATATGAAAGTTGTATATTACAAGTTATCTACGCGTAGACACAAAGAGGGAGTAAATTGGGGGCCGTGATAGTGAGTTATGGTGATTTTACCAAGGTGGGACAAATGTGTCATTAATGGAATTGTCTAATTCGACCTTTCGTCCAACAAATCACGCGTTACCACTTCCCCTATTTCTATTAGACCACTTTAAAACGTATTTCTGATTATAAATGAGAGTTATGTCTTCTTCCTCACAAAAAATAACAAGTTTTGCCTAAGGAGAGAGAAAAGAAAGTTCAGGAAGAAATCCTTTGGAAAATTTTCTATAAATCGAGGAATCCTCATAAGGCAATTACTTCTTTATTAAACTTGATCACATGGATGAGTTATACACTTGGTATATTTTTGTTTCTGAGTTGGATAAAGATTTTAATGATACCCATATTGCCAAATTGTGTTAAAACAAGTATGGTTTTAGAACACATGTAAGAACGCGTATTATGATAGTATTTTGGTAACTTTAAAAATCCTTGATTTTAATCACCTTGTTATGGAGCTTTTGATTTCATAAATTCATGTATATGATGTATATAGGTATTAAAACATGTTTAGTATGTTTTTCCATGATAGGTAACCGAGATGGAGGTTATATATGCTTGAAAATTTTAAGTTACACTTTAATGTTCTATTCCGACATAGTTGTACTAAAAATGGTAAAAATCATGGAATACTTATTTAAATTGAGTCGTTCGAGTTGGAGATTAAAATAAAATCATATATGTATAAAATATTCGAAACTCATATAAAAATACCAATAAATGAACCTTTGGTGATAGTTTGAAGTTCTAGTATAAAATCTTCCCCAAAGGAGTAAGTATGCCTGCGAAGTGTTTGACGTTTTACTCGACATAGAAAATGAACCCTAAAAATTATTCAATGTGTTTATTGATATTTAGTGCAATATCATGAAAAGTAATGATGTATAAAAAGTATTAAAACTCCTAGAAGTTGAAGTTGTTTTGTTGTTTTTCTTGAAAAATGATTTGGAAAAGGTTGTAATAAAATGGGCATAACTTTGTCTAGAGAATTCCAAATTTAATTCCGTAAATTGTGCTAGAACCCTAATTAATAGGGTGTTATAGAAATCTTAAGCTTCATATTTAATTTCTTTTCAGTTATTTTTGATTGACCAGTTGATGTGATGTGTTATGAAGTTTAATGTTATTTGGTGTATTCAAATACTAATGACGTCGAATTGATAGGTACGGAAATTGCTAATACTACCATACAAAGGAACTAGATTTTGGTGTTGATTTTATTACCTACTTCAAGGTGAGTGAACTTCCCTATGAAATATAAATTATTATATTTTCATATGGAAATATGTAGATGAATACATGTGTTAGAATGCTTATGGAGTGATTTGGTATTTATGAAACATATGCATATGGTTAAAAATCTTAAACAATTTTATTTAATGTTATGGACTGTGGCGGTTCCTTTTATCAAATGTTAAGGACTGTGGCGGTTCCTTTTATCTAATGTTAAGGACTGTGGTGGGTCCTACGGGATATGGCGGTCCTGTTAATCCAACTGAAAGGTTTGTGTACTCGGGCCTAATAAAGGGATGTGGTGTTCCCCAATAACAGTGGTGGGTTAATTGGACTGTGGAGGGTCCAGGCTTGCGAGAGTTTCACAATTTCTGTTGGGTTATAGCATTATAACAAAATAAAAATGGTTATTTAAATTGGTAATATGTGTGGTATATGGCCATTCACTAAGCCTTTATAGCTTACACTCCTATAATGTTTTGTTTCAGGTACGCTTATCATTTGGAGTTCACTGCCAAGTTAGGATCTTAAAACAGGGGACTGACGAATATCAACTACGGGTTGAATATCAAAAAGGTTTTTGTCTCCATGTTAAACAAAGGAACTTGTATATGTAAAGTTGTTATGTACTTGTAAGTTATATGTACATGTAGTTATGTTTTCATCTAAACATGCCTTTGGAAAGAAAAAAAATCGCGTGCTATTTTTTGAGAGATTTAAATTAAAGTATTGTTTAAGGGACTTTATCTCTAAATAAAAGGATGATTTTAATCTAATTAAGTGGACACTAGAAAGTGAGTTTGTTATGCGTCTGGATTTTGACTAACAATGTTAATATTAAACTGCTGCTATTGTATTTTTTTATGTTAATTATATTGCAGTGAGTGATGGATCCACACGAGTCGCATGATGGAGCAGAGGGTGAGGCATCTTATGTTCCTAATAGTCAGCCACGACATGGACATATTGAAGTGAAGGAACCAAAGTTACAACAACAACCTATTGATGATATGAGAAGAATATTACGCATCGTGGCATAATTAATGGAACAAGCACTATGTAGAGAACATGGCGGGGATAGGGATAAATTGCATGAGAGGTTCATGAAATTAAATCTGCCAGCATTTACTGGGATTACTGATCCGTTGGTGGAAGAGAAGTGGATTAAAAAGATGGAAACAATATTCAAGGTGATGGAAGTGTGAGATGAACAAAAGGTTTTGTTAGCAACCTTTAGGTTAGAGGGTGATACAAAGTTATGGTGGAATGCTATAGAAAGGTTACTTAGTACAATTGGGGGAGTGGTGCAAATAAACCCTCCACAAATTATATGGGAGAGGTTTGTGAAGGTGTTCTTTGAAAACTATTTCCCAACGCTTTATAGGAAAGAGAAAGAGGAAGAATTGATCACGTTGAAATAGGGGAACCGAACAGTGGAAGAATATGAACCTTTATTTATATCCTTATCTAGATTTGCACCTGACTTGGTGAGGACGGAAGAAAGTAAATATTATCGATTTCAAACTGGGTTGAGTGTAGATATAAAAAGCATGGTTGCTAATATGAAGATCACAAATTATGTAGACTTGGTGGATAGGGCTATGGTGTCAAAAAACTCAATGAAAGAAATGTGAGCTGAACACATAAAGAAAGCTAGACACGATGGTAAAAGATCATATGGATGGGAGACGGGAACTTTAACTCAGAGTGTATTTTGAGGAGTACCTAAGGGCTAAGAATTTAAAAATAATAGAAGTGAACGTGGAAGATTTCAAGATCGAGGCGGAAGGACTGGGATGAATCGGTTAGAAAATTCATCCGTGTTGGTACAGAGAGCCATATTTTATTATAGATGTGGTAGTCAAGGGCACATGTCTCGGGAGTGTACAATAGCTGAGACGACACCTTTATGTTCCGATTATCATGAACCAGGGCACTTACGAAAGAATTTTCCAATGATGGGACCTACAACATGAGTTGGGAGTGTGGAAGTAGGAGGTAGGAGTTCTACACAGAATGTACCCAGGGGAGGTAGAGGAGGTATATCGCAAAGTCAAAGCTAAGGCAGAGTGTTTCCACTAACACAGCAAGATGCACATGCTATGCCTAACGTAGTGACATGTACACTTCCTATTGGTGATAAACATGCTTATGTGTTAATAGATCCTTGTTCTACACATTCTTTTGTGTCTTTTCTTTATCTGTTTCATCTTAATAAACCATTATCATCATTAGATTCTGGTCTAGCTATTATTACTCAAGTGGGGGGTTGATCTTTATTAAGAGGGTATATAGGGAGTGTGTGGTGCGAGTTGGTGAAAAAGAATTACTAGTTGACTTGTTACCTCTCGATATACGTGACTTTTGTGTGATACTGGGTATGGATTTGTTGGCCTCATATCATGAATATTTAGATTGCTTTAGAAAGGAGGCAGTGTTTCGATTACCGGGTGAACCTGAATTTAAATTTGTTGGGGAACGAAATGTCACTCCAACATGTTTAATCGCTGTTACAAAATCTTATGAATTGTTAAGGAAAGGGTGTCAAGGTTATCTTGCCCATGTAGTGGACACACGACAGGAGGCTGGAAAACTATCAGATATACTAGTAGTTAATGAGTTTGCAGATCTCTTCCCAGAAGAACTCCCAGGGTTTTCACTAGACCGTGAGGTAGAATTTGCAATTGAGTTGGTACCAGGCACCACACTGATATCTATTGCACCATATCGCATGGCACCCGCAGAATTAAAGGAGCTAAAAATGCAGTTGCAAGATTTGTTAGATCGTGGTTTTATAACGCCTAGTGTATCACCGTGGGGAGCCCTAATATTGTTTGTCAAGAAGAAAGATGGAACCATGAAACTGTGCATCGATTATTATCAATTGAATAAGGTGACTCTCCGTAACAAATCCCACTACCCCGTATTGATGACTAATTTGATCAGTTGCAAGGAGCCAAAGTATTTTCCAAGATCGATCTCAGATCCGGGTATCATCGATTGAAAGTAAGAGACTATGACATTTCGAAAACTGTTTTTCGTTCCAGGTATGGACATTATGAATTTCTTGTCATGCCATTTGGGTTAACAAATGCACCAACCGTATTTATGGACTTGATGAACCACATATTTCATCCATACATGGACTCTTTTGTTATTGTCTTCATTGATGATATTTTGATATATTCTCATATAAAGGAGGATAATGAGCATCATCTGCGTATAATTTTAGAGATCTTGCTAGAGAAGTCGTTATATGCTAAATTGTTTAAATGTGAATTTTTGCTAGACAGGGTAGTATTTTTGGGGCATGTTATTTCTGCTGATGGTATTTGTGTTGATCCCAAGAAGGTAGAAGCAGTAATGAATTGGGAAAGACCAACTAGTGTGACAGAGGTATGTAGGTTTTTGGGATTCGTGGGCTATTACAGGAGGTTTATACCGGGCTTTTCTTCTATTGCATTACCATTCACTAAGCTTACTAGAAAGGAGAACAAGTTTGTGTGGAGTAATGATTGTGAGAAAAGATTTGAAAATTTAAAGGGTACATTTACTTCAGCTCCAGTATTGACTATTTCAATGGGTACAGAAGGTTTAGTTATTTATAGTTAGGCCTCGTATCAAGGACTCGGTTGTGTCTTAATGCATCATGGAAAGGTAATTGCTTTTGATTCTCGACAGTTAAAGATGCATGAAAGCAACTACCCTATACATGATCTTGAGTTGGCCGCAGTAGTTTTTGCACTAAATATTTGGAGGCATTACTTATATGGGGTTAGCTGTGAAATTTTTACTGAACATCAAAGTTTAAAATACTTGTTTACTCAAAAAGACTTGAACTTGAGGCAAATAAGATGGATGGAACGTATAAAAGATTATGATTACACGATACATCACCATCTGGGTAAAGCTAATGTTGTTGCTGATGCTTTGAGTAGAAAATATCTAGGCATAGTATCTTGTATTTATTGTATTCGAGTTGACATGCTGAGAGAGTTAGATTTAATGGGGGTGGAATTAACTTTGAATGACTCTTACGGAATAGTAGCACATTTAAATGTTAGACCCACGTTGATAGACTGGATAAAACAAGCACATGCAGGAGATACAGAATTGAAAAAAGTTAGAGATAATATAAAAAAGGGTAAAGCAAATGAATTTTCAATTCGTAATGATGACATTGTTATGTACGGTAACCATTTTTGTGTACCTAATGTGCCTGATTTAAGAAGAAAATTTTTAGAGGAAGCCCACTATTCCTTATATGCTATGCATCCAGGGAGCACGAAATTGTATAGAGATTTGAAACAATGTTATTGGTGGATGTGAATGAAACATGACATTGCAGATTTTGTTGCTAGATCTAGTTTTGCCAATCGATGAAGGTGGAGCATCAGAAGCCAAGTGGTTTACTACAGCCCTTACCAATTCCTGAGTGGAAATGGGCGCATGTTACTATAGATTTTTTTTATAGGTTTACCAAATTCATCATGAGGGTTTGATTCTATTTGGGTTGTCGTTGATAGGTTGACTAAGTCTGCACATTTTCTTCATGTTAAAATTTCTTACTCCATGGATAGATATGCCAAAATATATGTGGATGAGATTATTAAATTGCATGGTGCACCGGCTTGAATTATTTTTGATCGATATCCTAAGTTTACTTCTCATTTTTGGCCTAGTTTAGAACAAGCTTTGGGGACTAAATTGAAATTTAGTACGGATTTTCATCCTCAGACTGATGGGCAGTTAGAAAGAACGATCTAGACACTCTAATACATGTTACGAATTTGTGTATTAGAGTTCAAGGGCAATTAGGATGAACACTTGCCACTAATAGAGTTTGCTTATAATAATAGCTATCATTAGAGTATTAAGATGGCTCCTTTTGAAGCTTTGTATGGGAGAAAATGCAGAACTCCAGTGTGTTGGACTGAAGTAGGAGAACGAAAAATACTTGGGCCAGAAGTTGTACAGCAGACTACTGAAAAGATAAATCTTATCCATAATCACTTGAAGGTGGCGCAATGTAGACATAAAATTTATGCAGACAACCGAAGGAAAGAATTGAAATTTGAGGAAGGTAATCGAGTATTCCTACGTGTTTCTCCTTGGAGAGGAGTTATGAGATTCAGGAAGAAGGGAAAGTTAAGTCCCAGGTATATTGGCCCTTATGAGATAATGAAAGTTAAGTCCCAGGTAATTTTTTACTCTTCTGTTCGAGAGGCGTACTGATTTTATGATTTTCGAAAAACACAAAATATGAAAGTTGTAGATGTATAAGATATCTACGCATAGATACAAAGAGGGAGTAAATCTGGGCTCGTTCTAGTGAGTTATGGTGATTTTACCAAGGTGGGTCAAATGTGTCATTAATGGAATTATCTAATTCGACCTTTCATCTAACAATTTACGCGTTACCACGACCCTTATTGCTATTGGACCACTTTAAAACGTAATTTTGGTTATAAATGAGATGTATGTCTTCTTCCTCACAATAAATAACAAGTTTTGCCTAAGGAGAGAGAAAAGAAAGTTAAGGAAGAAATCCTTTGGAAAAATTTCTATAAATCGAGGAATCCTCGTAAGGTCCTTACTTCTTTACTAAAGTTGATCACATGGATGAGTTCTACACTTGGTATATTTTTTTTTCTGATTTGGATAAAGATTGAATGATACCCATATTGCCAAATTATGTTAAAACAAGGATGGTTTAAGAACACATGTAAGAACGCGTATTAGGATCATATTTATTAACTTTAAAAATCATAGATTTGAATCACCTTGTTATGGAGATTTTGATTTCATAAATTCATGTATATGATGTATGTATGTACTATAACATGTTTAATATGTGTTTCCATGATTGGTAACTGAGATGGAGGTTATATATGCTTGAAAATGCTAAGTTACACTTTAATGTTCTATTTCGACGTAGTTGTACTAAAAATGGTATAAATCATGGAATACTTATTGAAATTGAGTTATTCTAGTTGGACATTAAAATATACTTATATATCTATTACATATCCAAAAATTATCTAAAAATACCAATTAATTAACCTGTGGTGATAGTTTGAAGTTCAGGTATAAAATCTGACCCAAGGGAGTAAGTATGCATGTCAAGTGTTTAAAGTTTTGCTCGACATAGAAAATGAACCCTAAAAATTATGAAACATTGATTTTGTATTATTAAATGTGTTTATTGATATTTAGTGGAATATCATGCAAAGTTAGGATGGATAAAAAGTATGAAAATTCCTGGAAGTTGTTCTGTTGCTGTTTTTCTTGAAAAATAATTTGGAAAAGGTTGTAATAAAATGGGCATAACTTTGTCTAGAGAATTCGTAATTTATTTCCGTATATTGTGCTAGAAACCTAATTAATAGGGTGCTATAGAAATGTCAAGATTCATATTTAATTTCTTTTCAATTATTTCTGGTAGACCAACTGATGTGATGTGTTATGAAGTTTAATGTTATTTGGTGTATTAAAATAGTAATGATGTCGAATTGATAGGTACGGAAACGGCTAATACTACCATACAAAGGAAGTAGATTTTGGTGTTGATTTTATTTCCTACTTCAACGTGAGTGACATTACCTTTTTAATATAAATGCTTGTATTTTCATATGGAAAAATGTAGTTGAATACATGTGTTAGAATGCATATGGAGTGATGTGGAATTTATGAAACATATGCATATGATTAAAAATGTTAAGCAATGTTATTTAATGTTATTGACTGTAGCGGGTCCTCTATCTTATGTTAAGGACTGTGGTGGGTCCCACGGGATGTGGCGGTCATTTTAATCGAAGTTAAAGGTTTGTGTACTCGGGCCTAATAAAGGGATGTGGTGCTCCTCAATAAGTGTGGTGGGTTAATTGGACTGTGGCGGGTCCAGGCTCGCAAGAGTTTCACAATTACTGTTGGGTTATAGCCTTAGAACAAAACCAAAATGGTTATTCAAATTGGTTATGTGTGTGGTATATGTTCATTCACTAAGCCTTTATATGTTACACTCCTATAATGTTTTGTTTCAAGTGTGCTTATCATTTGGAGTTCACTGCCAAGTTAGGATCTTAAAACGGGGCAGTGACGAAAATCAAATATGAGTTGAATATCAACAAGGTTTTTGTGTCCATGTTAAAAAAATAAACTTGTATATGTAAAGGTGTTTAATACTTGTAAGTTATATGTACATGTAGTTAAGTTTTCATCTAAACGTGCCTTTGAAAAGAAAAAAAAATCCCGTGCTATTTTTCGAGAGATGTAAAATAAAGTATTGTTTAAGGGAATTTATCTCTAAATAAAAGGATGATTTTAACCTAATTAAGTCGGGGCACGACACCCATTAAAGTGAAAATTTCCTTTTTACATTTATCTTCATTATTCAAGAAGAAAATCACATTTTAATCTCATAAAATGGCTTAAACAAGCCTAATGCATTTCTTTGCATAAGAACACATTATTCATCTTTAAAACATCATTCTAACACATTTTATTTCATAAAATATTGAAGACATACATTCTAAAATTTATTCATCTTAACAACCCATTTTAAATCATTTCTTTGAAACCCACTTACACACAAAATCATTGAATGCAACTAGTTAACCCATGGATGCAAACTAAGATATATCCCACACATATTATCCCTGATATATGTAAATAAACTAGTCGAAATTATACACAACTTTAAACCTAAGGCAAGGTTAGTATTCTGACCTCTAAATTCTCCAAATGGTGGTGGAAATGGTGGCGTAGGAGGGGCAACATCCACCTCCAAAGGTTGCCTGAAGAGGTTACCAACAGCTCTTCCAAAGCTTGATCCATGTAAGATCTATTGCATCTATCCTCATTCTCCATGAAATACTTCTTCTATCTTCAAGAAGCCCTCTCCAAATACCCATTAAAACATCAAGAACACTATCCTCGACACTTCTCCAATTCTATCTAGGGTTTTTATGCTGGTGTATAGGGTATAACACCCCTAATAATTATGGTTATAAGGGGTGGAAATGGTGGGGATGTGTGGTAATGATATGGGGCAAAAGGGTATTCCGCATAGGATCCCTAAGTTAGAGAGAGAGGTTACAAACCTTATGGAAGAAGTGGGTTAAACCCACCCCTCTTAACCATCTTTAAATCAATTCACGCCCTCCCATCCCAAAATCGAAGAACCTAACCCTTCCTAAAATGGAAAATATGAATAATATCTCAGTTGGAGGCCCTTCAATGATCGATAACTCAATTGGATCAAGGACTAATAATTGTACAACACAAAAAGCAAAGATTTTCACAGACCTACTTCTCTCGATCGATCAAGTCCTAAGAGTAAAATATGTCGATCGATCGACACTTTGGAAAAAACTTCACTAAACTACATTT
Source organism: Sambucus nigra (assembly GCA_949130495.1). Lineage (NCBI taxonomy): Eukaryota > Viridiplantae > Streptophyta > Magnoliopsida > Dipsacales > Adoxaceae > Sambucus > Sambucus nigra. Next base: position 252,141,922 of record OX422209.1, read on the forward strand.
TTGACACCATGACCCTCAAAAACCCTATTTTAGAACCCCAAATATTATGTTGGACTATTTTTACCCTTATCGGTGAATTTTCTAACATCGTGCAAAGTTACCAATTAATGCGTCGCTCGCCGGCTAATTTATAATTTTTACATATGTAATATCATATCATTTATAGTTATTTACCTCTCGTGTCAATAATTCAATTACATCAATCTAAAATGGGTGTTCTGCCCATGTGCGCCCATGAAAGACAAACGAGATAATATATTACGAGAAGTGTGGCATTGCCTGTGCAATAGTGACCTATTCACCTTTGCATATATTTTCTCTAAATACTTCGTCAATAAATCACTCGATTTATTATCAAAACATATATATTAAGGGCAGGGTATTACACTCCCAACTCCCGTCGTTCACTAAGGTTCATGGGTGGGACATCTCGCAAGTGAAATCTAAATAAGGAATCCTCTCGATACACTAGTACCTAGCATTATCGATCATCGAGATCGGTAGGCCCAAAGAACATTACTGGGGCACTCATTATCCTGCACCCAGATGTATAAGTTTGATCCTCAACTCCCACATCTCTAAAGGATTCATACAATTTTGCGCTCGCACTATCACTAAATCCTTAACGCAAAAATCAATAACGAGCTCAGTCTCTCCTCTTGGCGGTAAACCCGATATCCCATGAATCACATCAGTAAAGTCCTTATGCATCAGGATCAAATATAACATGACAACTATACTCTCTGAAGTCTCATCTATAATGTAATATATACGCAGGCTCGATCCTCTTTTAGGACAAGACATCACAAATACAACACATCCTGCCTTGGAAGAACGAACACGATAGCCTTACTGTAACAGTCCACCATCGCTCAAACTGGGGCTAACTAGTCATACCAAGGATAACATCGTACTCGAATAACATATCTCTCTTAAATGAGAAAATCCACTAAAACATATCCTTTCAGTGTCCACACTATTTCCCCTGCAGATGGAACCAAAGAGAGCTTCGCTACCTAGCGGTAAATATATATTCAAAATAGTCATACCAATGATACATCCACTAAACTTTTCTCACGCATGAATTTTGTAATAATAAAATAGTTTGACATGTCTGTCTCACACATAATCTGCCCAATTTTCTCGAGGATAAAATCATTCCTTCAATTTCCAATGGCACTTTTTGTTCAACTGGTTCCAAGATGTAATACTCGCATATGAACTGACCTTAAAACTACTGCAGCTGTCTCCCTTACTGGGTACCCTGCTGATGTCCCCAAGATCGCTACGGATAAGCTCGACACATGCGGCCCGATCTTCACATATAAAACATCTCCCTATGTAATCCCCCTGTCTCTGGCCCTGCTGGCCATGTTGGGGCTACCCTGATCTCTGGCCCTTGTGGCCTCGACCCTGATGTCCACCCCCATGGTTCCCTTAGCGTGATTAGCCCTAAAAAACATGATGCTTCCCTGTCTGAATCCACTATTACCCTGTCAGAATCCCACTGATCTACGTATTTTAGATGGATCCTCTTGTTTGGTATCCCCTTTGGTGTCCCACTAGCACTGATACATCCAGTCTTCCCTTGTTTGTTAGACTTTTCCACTCCCTTGGCTCCTTTTATATGGAAGAGATGATCTTAACAGTGTAAAAGTGAGGCATTGACGACATCGACATAAGTCATCAAAGACAAATTTCCTAATAAGTCTTATGAATTCTCCATGTGAGCCAATCGAAAAACTTAAGGACCCTATTTTCCTCCATATCCACCTGACCGGGCACGAAGTTCGCTAAATGAGTAAATTCTTCCTCAAAATTGACCATTGTCCAACCCTCCTATGATATATCTAAGAACTTACTTCTCATCTCTTCCTAAACAACAGATGGGAAGAACTTGTGATCGAACCACTCCCAAATTACCTGATAGTCACGGTGGCTCTCTCGTCAGATATGGTAACTGACTCCCACAACTGCAACTCCTCTCCTAAGAGATTAAAAGTTGCCAAACTTTGTTTTCGAGTGTCACTGTACTCAACCATACATAAATGCCTTTGGATGTCCTTATTCCATTGGCTAGTTAATACAAAGTTCGCAGTTCCCTGAAACTCTAGATGACGGCTCTTCTGAAAGGCCCTTATGACTCTCACCCACGTTATGGCACTGGGTGAGTCTTAATTGATGACACTGTTTGTTGTGGTGGTGCCTGGAGAAATTGCTGCGCCATGGTGGTCATCGTAGCATTGACTGCTTCAGCAATAATAGTGGTGACCTCTGTTAAGGTCACTGTCCCCTGAACAATGTGGGCTCCAGTTGAGCCTCCTCTCCTATGGCCCTCCTTGCAGCCTTAGATGGTTGTCCCCTCCTGTTCAATATCTAAAACCAAATCGAACTCATATAAGATTTTATTCAATTATACACAATAGTAGGATAACATAAATCGTAGTATGAATTAACAGTCCTAAGCATATGGCTCTACATCAAATAAAGCAACTCTGAAAATGAAGTAAGTATGCACAAATCCTAAGAACACTAGAACCTTATGCTTTGATACCCTCTTTGAAATCTCTCCTATTCAATTAATGGGTGGTCAACCCTCTACTAAAATAAAATGGAAATCTCAGCTAGGTCATCCTTAGCATCGCTGTCTTTGGCCATCCCCGATCCCCGTCGCGGAGGGAGAAAGGATCCTTCGGGTCCCGCGCATCCCCTCTCGGGAGAGCGCTTCGGCCGGCGTCGATTTCTGAGGTGTGAAAATGTAGAGAGATTTAGAGTTGCCAGTCTATTTTACTCAATATAGACAAAAGTAAAAGAGGAAGCCACCACAAAGGATGGCATCCAAAGACATACTGGTGCGTGCGAAACCAAAATGACTTGAGAAGGGTTCGGAGGCTTAGTTACGAAATGGGAAGGTGTTAGGCACACATTCCGCCCTTTCGGTCTCTCATGGATATTTGCTATTTTCCTTTATATTTCCCCCTGTGATATGTGTCCATGTGTATATATAGAATGGAGGTAGGAATCCTCGACTTGTATCATGGAAGGGATAAAGTGAGTCATCCATAGGAATGTGAGATTAATGTAGAAAATAGGATTTGCGCGATTACTCTTGCGTTGATCGTTATAAGGGAACGATAACGCGTGTGGAATAATACGCCACTAAGAACGAATATATAGAATATGATAGAAAATGAGATAAAAAGGAGATAGAAAATAAAAGAAAAAGTGAAAAAAGGACTCGAATCTCGGGTTTTACCCCGAGACGCCTACGTAGCCTGTAAAGGCATCAAAGTCCACGTAGTTTGCATACAAAATGAGGGGTGGGGTTTAACCCATAAATCCAAATGCAGAAATCTCTTATTTGTGAATGTGTGTGTGTGTGTGTGTAAAAAAGTGTTTTAGTTGTGAGAAGAGTGTGGAAAAAATGTGGGAATCCCTATTTGGAATTTATGAGCAAACCCTCTTGTTCTTGTTTTTTGGGTTTTATTTATATGAAAATAGGAGATGTACAATAATACTAGATATATGTTAGGATATGTGAAATAAGATAATAAAAGTGCTTAAGTAATAAAACAAGTTATTGCAAAGTTAAGAAGATTTAAAGAGAAAGGTGAGAAAGATGGACCTTCTTGGAGACTTTGAGCTTGGTCTTGAATGTTGAAAAGAAGCCCTTTCACTTGGATGATGATGGAGAGTGGTTAATTCATCAAGTTTGATGAAAGGGATGATGAAAAGTGGAAGTGGAAAAGGGATTTGGAAGTTGAAATCACGATGCCTTCGAGAGAGGTTTCTACGACTTACTGAGAGTGATTTCCTTCTGATCTGAGCTCCCTTTTGCAAATGAGTCCAAGGCATCCTTTTATAGGCCTAGGGGTCTACCGATCGGTAGGTGACGATAGGCAGGGTCTGGGACCTGCCATTTGGCAGTGCGCTTCAGGCTTTTTCGGAAAATTAGCCGTCGAGGGCAAACCGTTGGTCAGAATTATGCACGGGGCATACCATTGGAAAGGTATTTTAGAGACCTTCAAAAGTCCGTTGGATCGCTCCCGAGTTTGGGAGTTAACTTTGGGTCAAATGTGGCTCGGAAGCATTTGTAGGTCCGTTGGACGGGGAATCGTTCGGAAGCAAATAGATTGTTCGACCGCATGGTAAGTCTGAATCATACATGGGGTGGACCGTTAGAAAGGTTGGGAGATTTACTTAGACATTCCAAAGAGTTTGACCCAGTTCGAGGAGTTGACTTTGGTCAACCGGGCCCAAGAAGCATTCGGTGACCTCTCGGAGTCAAACGGATCGTTCGTCCGCATGGAAAGTCAGAATCACGCACGGGATGAACCGTTGGAAAGGGTTTTTAGTGCCCTTCGAAGATTCATTCAGCCTCGGTCAAGCTGAAGAGTTGACTTAGGTCAAACAGAGCCCAGGAGCACCCGGTGGCCTCTAGGTTGGGCTTCGGACGCAAACGGATCGTTCGTCCGCATGGTAAGTTGGAATCACGCACGGGGTGGATCGTTGGAAAGGGTATTCAGTGCCCTTCAAAGATTCATTCAGTCTCGATCGAGATGAAAAGTTTGAATTTTGGGTCAAACTGAGTCGGGGAGTGCCCGATGGCTTTCAGGTCAGTACTCGGGATGTGACCAGGGTTTACAGTGATGAGGGGAGGTACTAGGGACCTGAGGAGAGTTAGGGGGTAACAGAAGGAGGTATCTATAGAGCCCATCGATGGGTGAGTTTAGAATAAATGATAGTCGTCGATTAGACACCGCATGATGCCCAATTTAGAGGATCGAGGCCGATTCTGAGGACCTAAGGAAGCGAGGATGACCGATTTAGAGGGTCGAGGTCGCATCTGAGGACCTAAGGAGCTTGATGAGGATGACCAAATCAGAGGGTCGAGGTCGATTTCGAGGACTTAAGGAGCGAGGGTGACCAATTCAGAGGGTCGAGGTCAGTTCTGAGGACCTAAGGAGCGAGGGTCACCAATTCAGAGGGTCGAGGTCAGTTCTGACCTAACTCAGGTTTTGATCCAAGACCGGGGTCAATTTTGACCCAAGAGTGGTGACGACCGAGGATCGATGTCAATTTTGACCTAACTCAGGTAACGATCCAGGATTGAGGTCAATTTTAACCCAAGAGTGGTGACGACCGAGGACCGAGGTCAATTCTGGCCTAACTCATGTGATGATTTAGGATCGGGGCCAATTCTGACCCAAAAGTGGTGACGACCGAGGACCGAGGTCAATTCTGACCTAACTCAGGTGACGATCCAGGATCGGGGCCAATTTTGACCCAAAAGTGGTGACGACCGAGGACCGAGGTCAATTCTGACCTAACTTAGGTGACGATCCAAGACCGAGGCCAATTCTAACCCAAGAGTGGTGATGACCGAGGACCGAGGTCAATTCTGACCTAACTGAGGTGACGATCCAAGACCAGGGTCAATTCTGACCCAAGAGTGGTGACGACCGAGGATCGAGGTCAATTCTGACCTAACTCAGGTGACGATCCAAGATTGAGAAAAATTCTGACCCAAGAGTGGTGACGACCGAGGACCGAGGTCAATTCTGACCTAACTCCGGTGACAATCTAGGACCGGGCTCAATTCTGACCTAAGAGTGGTGACGACCGAGGACCGAGGTTAATTCTAACCTAACTCAGGTGACGATCCAAGACCGGGGCCAATTCTGACCCAAGAGTGGTGATGATCGAGGACCGAGGTCAATTCTGACCTAACTCAAGTGACGATCTAAGACCGGGGTCAATTCTGACCCAAGAGTGGTGACGATCGAGGACCGAGGTCAATTCTGACGTAACTCAGGTGACGATCCATGACCGGGGTCAATTCTAACCCAATAGTGGTGACGACCGAGGACCGAGGCCAATTCTGACCTAACTCAGGTGACGATCCAAGACCGGGGCCAATTCTGACCCAAGAGTGGTGACGACCGAGGACCGAGGTCAATTATAACCTAATTCAAGTGACGATCCAAGACCGAGGTCAATTCTGACCTAAGAGTGATTGCATTTCCTTTGGGAAAATAAAAGAGTTCCACTGGGATAAGAATTGGATTTGAGGTTCCGCTGGGGATAAGAATTGGATTTGAGGTTCCGCTGGGGAACGATGAATGAGCTGGGGAATATTTGGATCGTCCTTTGGGAGAGATCGCCTGGGGCGAGTGACTCTTCTGAATTCCGTTGGGAAAAATACCATGCGATATTGTTTCGCACCGGGTAGCCGATGGCTGGGGAGGCTTTGTGTCCTTGATTTGAGCGGAGGAGCTGATTATTAGGGAAATAATCGGTTTAGAGGTCGTAAACTCTGCAGAGGAGGTGATTATGTGGTTCAGGTGCAGTTCTCGAGAGGTCGTTCGCTTGGATTTTGAGGGTTCCGTTTGGAAAAAAGAGGTTTCGCCTGAAGGAGTACGAAATTTTCTTGATGAAAATGTTCTAAATCCCTCTTGGGATTTTTAGGAATTTTTCGGGGATTTTTCTAGGCTTTCTGGTATTTTCTGGGAATTTCTGTACGAAATTTTAAGGGGGGTGCCGGCCGACATTGACTAAGGTGTGCCATTCGGCAGTGGCACGGACTTTTGGACTGCCTCGGGAAGGTGAGGAGTCAATGTCGATCGGTATGGCTGGGGTCAGTGCCGATCGGCATGGCGCTTGGCCTCCTATATAAAGGGGGCGAATCCCCTTCATTTTTCACAGCTTCTTTCATTCTCTCTTTCTATAATTTCTCTCTGTGAATTGTTCTAACGTTCCGATCTTCAAGAAATGGCCTCCTTTGTGAGCACCGCTGTCCACCGGGAGTGGTTGACTGTTGATGACTGGGCGAATGTGGATTGGAGGGACAGGGTGCCCCTTGCTTTGGGGAACGAGAATGCCTTCGATGCATTCGAGCCAGTTGCGGATGAGCAGACCTTGCTACAGGAGCCATCGCATCATCGCTCTTTGAGAGTGATTCCCAACGGTTATGTAAGTAACCTGACCTTTGACATTCCTTTCTTTTTGGGTGATTTTTCCTTTCTTGACCTTTGACTGAATTTTTCCTTTTGCCAGTCAGATATTTCTTTGAAGAACATGCGTGCCCGCGGGACGATGGGGCTTAAGGATGTTTGGGAGCATCTTCCACCCGTGGTGTGCTAGATGGTATCATCAGCGGGTTTTGGGAGGTTGACGGCTGCGCTGGATGAGACGCCTCGTTCAACAGCAGTTTTTTGTGCCTTGGGGGAGAGGTGGTGGGACACTACCCACACCTTTCATTTTGGCTTCGGGGAGATGACGGTGACTCCCATAGATGTACAGCAACTACTGGGGCTAGATTGTGACAGGGAGAAGATAGGGGTGGATCGCTCCTTACCGGTGAGGTCGGAGGCGGTGCATGCAGCACTTGGTGATGTGAGGAGGATAGTTTCTGGAGATTCTATCCGGCAGTCCTTGCTGAAGGATGTTTTGCTGAATAGGGTGGTTGATGTGGAGGACGGGCTAAAAGTGAGGCAGATGGCCCGGTTATTCATCTTGTTGGTGTTGGGAGGTTTCATGGTGGCGTCGAGCGGCGACGTCGTCCATTTGTGATTTCTGCCATACTTGAGGATGTTTTCGAACATCCCTTTTTATGATTGGGGGAGTCTGACCTTGGCGACCCTTTACTCTTCTCTGGATTCATTCAGCCGGTGATGTCGACAGACTTTTACTGGAGCCACGTATCTCCTTGAGGTATTCTTGACTTTGCGCATTTTCTTTTCATGCATTCGCATTTTCCTTCCAAGCATTCGTATTTTCCTTATGCGCCTCTTTTTGCTTGTGAATTCAGACGTGGTTCTATGAGGTGATTGGGTGCAACACCCCGCTGATTGCTTTGAAGGACGACACCGATGGGGACTTCTGCTGACTATATCGATGGCGTAAGGCCAACCGGCAGTAGAAGGGATCTCTTTTCCTGGAGGCGGTGCATCAGGTCTTGAATGACCTGACCAGTGGTCGGGTAAGGTCCTTTCCTTTTCAGTCTTAGTTTTTGCACCTTCTAATCTTTTATTGACTCATGCCTGCTTGGGGATTTTCAAGTGACCTTTTATCCTTGGGGGATAGCCATTCAGGATACGGGGATGACTGGGGTGAACGTGCAGATGAGGCGTTTGTTGGCGCATGAGTTCGGCCATTCCTGATATCTCGGGGAGAGGGTGGTTCGCCAAATTACTGAGGAGGAGGTGGTGGCGCCACCCGCGCAGCGTCCTACGTCTATGAGGCGGGAGCGACAACTGTTGGAGGATGAGAGGATCGCGGCGATGATTGGCGAGTCCTATGCTTTGTACATTGATACGGCTGCGCCGTATGACTATATGGACTTTGTGATGAGCTGGTTGATGGCGCCCAGCATACATGACACCTTGCCTTTCCCTCCTGCGGGTTCAAGTCGGGCGGTGGGGTCTTCCCACAGTGGTGGTGGTCCTTCGGCACCTGCGGTGGCGGAGACCTCATAGGTCCCTTTTGTTCAGCTGCACACTCCTTCGTACAACATCCTGCGGGCTGATCGAGGGATAGTGCCGATGATGCACCATCCTCTTGCGATGGATCCGATGGAGCTGGGTTTGATGAAGGAGGTCCTTCGTCCTGCAGTAAACCTTTTGGTCCTCTTCCTATTTTTGATTTCTTTTGCTTGATACTGATTCTGTCTCTTCCTTGTAGCAAATTCGGGTGTCGACCACTTGGCTGAGAGACATTAGAGACTGGATATCATCGGCGACTGCCCACATTCGGGATGTTGTTCCCATTCCTTCTTGCTTGGTGCCGTCAGCCTCATCCGGGGAAGACTCTGGCTCGGGTAGTGGGGGCGCGTCATCTTGTCATAGGAGAAAGAGAGCGCGTCGCAGGGGTGGAAGCTCTTGAGAGAGAGAGAGAGAGAGAGAGTGGGTTCGGGCTGAGTCCCGTTGTTTTTGGCTTTTCTTTTATTTCCTGCAAAATTGATGTAACACAGAACACAAATATATGCAATGCAATGGAGTTTTTTTATTATCTCTTATTAATGATGAATGCACATGCACATGCGCTTTTTACATTGCTGCTGAGACCGTAAAAGAGAATATTTTTGGAATTTTTCAAAGGAAAGCTGTTTTATTCAAAAAGGGGAATCTCATAAGGAGAAAACAGGATTCTTGAAATTCTTTTGAGAATATCAATTTATTTTTATTGAGTTTTCTGATTTGACAAAAGATGAAAGGAGGAAATTTCCAAAAATGGGGGGTTGTCGATCGGCAAGCACCCTAACGTGCCTATCGGCAGTTCAGTCCAGTACTATCAATTGAAAGCTTTGATTGGTACCCTCTTCAGCTTTTGGTACCTTGTGGGGTAGGATTCCTTCCGATTTCTACAGGGATTATGTCTTTTGTGAGAGTTCTCAAGTATAAAAAAGGGGAAGGGTGGAGTGTTTTCATCCCACCTTTGCATTCTTATCTGCCTACCCATTATCTTTTAGTCTTGCAAGATGGCTCTCCCCGGTAGCATTGAGTTTGCTAATTACCTCGAAACCTTGGAAGCTATGTGCTCTTATAATGTCGACTATGATGCTTTCGACATGCGTCGAGTCTCCTTATGGCGTAATCGACCTGTTGAGTGAAATATGCTGATGGCGGCAGTACAATTTTGGTACCCCAAAGACCATGTATTCCGCTTTGGGTTGGAAGAAGTTTGTCCTACCTACGAGGAATTTTTTACCATACTAGGTGTAAATCCCAGTGTTGCCGGGGCTTTATTCCAATTTTCCGCTCTCCTAGGGATTTATTGGTCGGGTTTCTTCATATCTCACCTTCGGTGGCTAGATCGTTAGTTACTGGAAGAATGATCTCCCTCCCGGCAGTGTTGCAGTCCATGCATTTGTGGGAAGTAGGTGATGCTGGTTATGCTGGAGCCGTTGTTCTGGGCCTGGTTTCAAAATTGTTATTGGTGACTGGGGAGGTGCGAGTGGACCCACAACTTGTAGCCATTACTTCATGGATGGCATACCATCGCAATCCTGCGGCGGTGATATTGGCGGAGACTCTGAATGGCCTGGAAGCCTGGAGAGAACGTCGTTCTGACTTTTTGAGGGGTAGCCCTGTGATGCTGTTCATGTGGTTGTCTGAAAGATTCCACTTGTCGACTCCTCCAGAATATCCTTTATCGGTTGTACCCAACTTCTTTTCACGCTACTTCATCCGCATTGGCCTGTATGTTGAGAACTGGGAGAATTGGTTTGTGGAGTATGGGGCTCGTGGGCTATATTGGTCAGTGCCTTGGTGGTGACAGTTGCAGCCTATTTTCGAGCTAGGAGAGTATTCATATGTGCGGCTGGTTGGTCTCAGACAGACCTCTTTTTATTTCCCTTGACGGCTTTTGCACCAATTTGGCTGGGCATATGTCGTGCCCCCTCGAACCTCAAATTTCTTTCCGGTAGAAGATTTGACTGAGCGCTTGCGTCTGTTGCTTGGATCTTTGTGGGAGAATTGGCGTCCATCGAACCGTCCCTCTCAGTCTGTCGGGAAGGTTTGGCATGTCCCCAAAGATTATATGAGGTGGTTGTGGAGGAAAGTAGTCAACAAGATATTGGCAGTAGAGACTGGTCAAAGGTGGTTTATTTTATCTGACTCCATGGAAGGGGGTGCTGTGGTTTTTTTGAAGATGGTTAAGGCTCATCGATCCATGGAATGTTTGCGACACTCTATTCAGGCAGGGGAAACTTGGGGTCCTCAGGATGTAGATGATGAGGGTGCAGGCTCTTCGGGTAACTGTGGGTAGGACTCCTGGGGAGTTTATTTATGTAACAGATGTGGAGGATTTTATCTGGTTTTTATGGTAGTAGGGGGAAGGGAGTTATCCGTTCCTTTTTCTTATGTAATCTGTACTGTAGTTTCTTATTAATGAAATAAACAAGTTTTCTATCATCCAGCTGTGCCTTTCGATGAATTTTTTATTTTGAATTATCTATACCGATCGCTATGGCATACATAATCCTTTTGTTCAAGTTGATGTTTAGAATGAACCATCGTTCTCGGAGGTAAGAAAAGAATAGTATTTTTTGAAAAAGAAAAGGGCCGCACTCATGTGAGGAGTATGAGATGCCTACGTACCTCTGGGATTTTTTGAAAAAGTTTTAAAATCGTTTTTGTAGAGGATCAGGACAACGTAGTTCTGGGTAGAGGTAAATGAAGAGTTTTTTTTTTTAGATTAGAAGGGGGATGAGAAGAGTCGTAGCGCGCCTAGATTTCTAACTAGGGGTAGAATTTCTTGAGACGGTCCAGATTGAATGGACGACCCATCTCTTCCCCATCCAGGTCAGTGAGCATGGCGGCACCGCCAAACAAGATCTTCTTCACAATGTAAGGGCCTCTCTAATTGGGCTTCTGGGGTCCCAGATGGGTTCTATCATCTCCTTGAGGGCTAAATCCCTCTCCCGGACACTGCGGTCCTTGACTCTCTTGTTGAATGATTGCGCTATTCGGCGATGGTATCCTTGTATGTGATAAAGAGCTTTTAATCTTCTTCCATCTAGAAGGGCTAGCTCATCAAGACGGCTTTGGCACCAGTCTTCTTCACTAACCTTGCTTTCGAGCATGATACGTAGCGAGGGTATTTCCATCTCCACATGTAGGAATTCTTCCATGCCGTAGACCAGGGAGTCAGGGGTAGCCCCAGTAGAGGTTAGGATTGAGGTTTCATAGCCTCAGAGGGCGTACGAGATCCGGTCGACCCAATCCCTACAACTTTCGATCATCTTGTTGATGATGGATTTGAGGTTTTTGTTGGCGTCTTCAACTGCACCATTAGTTTGAGGTCGGTAGGGAGAAGATTTGTGTCTCTGAATCCCATACTCGTTGACAACGTCTATGACTTCTTCCTCGAAGTGTAACCCGTTATCTGACACTAGCTCGTGCGGGACCCCATATCGGCAGATGATATTTTTCTTGATGAATTTGGCCACCTTTTTGGCATTTAATGCTACGTATGACTTAGCTTCGACCCATTTGGTGAAGTAATCAATGGCAACCGGGATGAACTCATGCCCATTTGAAGCCTTTGGCGTAACCTTCCTTATGATGTCGATACCCCAGGTGGAGAACGGCCAAGTAGAAGTCATGTTGTATAATTCCCGTGGAGGTAGGTGTTGGAGGTTGGATAACTGTTGGCATTTAGGGCATCTACGAACATAGGCGGTGCAATCCTGGGCCATGGTGGTCCAATAGTAGCCATGTCAGATGATCTTCTTGGCAAGCATGTGACCGTTCATATGGGGCCCGTGTTCCCCGCTGTGGATTTTTTGCACTATCTTTTCAATGTCATCCCCTGCGATACTGTGCAAATGAGTTCCATCGAAATTCCTCTTGAGTAGTGCTTTATGAGAGATGATGTACTGAGCGGCCAACCTTCGGAGGGTATCTCGGTCATTCTTGTTGGAACCCTCGGGATACGTACCATGTTTGAGGAGGCACCATATATCATAGTACCAGCAATCGGCTAGTTCGGGGTCTTCTGTGCAGACAAGCTTAATATGGTAGCAATGGGTCGGTTTGTCTTTCTTTTGAACTAGGAAGGGGGTTATTGTTATTCCCTCGGGCATGTAGACCATCGAGGCCAAGGTAGAGAGGGCATCGACTAGGTTATTCTTTGCTCGGGGTAGGTAATGGAAGGTGATATCTCAGAATTGGGAGATTAACTCTTCTAATTGGGAATGAAAGGGTTGGAGATTTTCGTCCTTGACTTTCCACTTTCTGAGCACTTGACCGATGATGAGGGCAGAATCCCCAAATACATAAAGGTATTGAATACTTTTCTTGAGAGCGACCTTGAGGCCCACTGTGCATGCTTCTTATTCTGTCATGTTATTGGTGCAAGGGAAATCCAATTTTATGGCGATAGGAGTGTGGGAGTCATCTGGGGCGACCAGAAGTATCCCAATGCCATATCCCTTTTTGTTGGCAGCGCCATCAAAGAACATTTTCCATCGGAGGCAGTCTTGAGTGGTGCAGAGGACATTTTCATCTTGGAATTTGAAGATCCAGACATCTGTTTCTTCTACAGGGTAATCAGCGAGGTAGTCAGAGATGGATCTTCCTTTAATGTCTTTCTGTGTGACGTACACGATATCGAACTCGATTAGGAGCATCAACCATCGGGCCATTCGGCTGGATAAGGCGGGTTTATCAAGCAGGTATTTGATGGGATCCATTCAGGATACAAGCTTAATGGGGAAGGCGAGCATGTAGTGTCATAACATTTGAGTGACCCGGACAAAGGCGACACATGCCTTTTCTAAAGAAGTGTAGTTGACCTCATACCTAGCCAATTTGCGACTGGCATAATAGATGGATCCTTCTTTGCAGGAGTGTTCCCCAGCTGCAGTGACGGTTATGGTTAGGTATAGGAGCAAAGGGAGACCAGGATGTGGAGGCATGAGAACTGGAGGTTGGGTCAGATATTGTTTGATTCGGTCAAAAGCTTCTTGGCAGGCCTCGTTCCAAACCTTGGTTGAATCCTTTGAGAGGAGCTTCAAGATTAGTTCACAGATGGAGGTTAGCTGGCTGATGAACCGGCTGATATATTGTAATTTCCCAAGAAAACCTCGAACTTCTTTCTCTGTTCGGGGAGGTGGCATCTGAGGTATGGCTTTCAGCTTGGCGGGATCTGCTTCTATCCCCTTCTCACTGACCATGAATCCTAAGATATTTCCCTTTGTAACGCTGAAGATGCATTTCTGTGGATTGAGTCTCATATGATACTGCCGCAGTCGTTCGAAGAACTTTCGGAGACCAGGAGCATGACCTTCTTTAGTTTTGGACTTGATAATTATATCATCCATGTAAACCTCGACCTCTTTGTGAATCAGATCATGCAGGATGGTTGTGGCAGCCCTTTGGTAGGTAGCCCCAGCATTCTTAAGACCGAATGGCATAACGGTGTAGCAAAAGGTCCCCCATGGGGTGATGAATGCGGTTTTCTCTTGGTGGTCGGGGTGCATCTTGATTTGGTTGTATCTGGCAAACACGTCGACGAATGACTTGAGAGCATGACTGGCTGTGTTGTCCACGATCATGTCGATGTTGGGTAGCGGATAATCATCCTTCGGAGAGGCTTTGTTTAAATCTTGGTAATCCACACACATTCGAACCTTTCCTCCTGATTTCGGTACAGGTATAATATTAGCTAGCCACGTGGGATATTCGATTACTCGAATGAAACCCACGTTCAACTGTTTGATCACCTCTTCTTTGACCTTGAGCGACCATTCGGTACGGAGCTTTCTTAACTTTTGTTTAACCGGCTTGTAATCTGGGAGAGTGGGGATCTCATGATGAGCTATTTTAGGATCAATACCGGGCATATCGTCGTAGGACTATGAGAAGACATCCACGAACTCTTTTAGCAATTCTTCGAGTTGTGCGCTCTCATGCTCATCAAGGGTGGCCCCTATCCTAATCTCGCGCAGTTGGCTACTAGAACTGAGATTAATAACGACAGTCTCTTTTTCATTAACTTGAACGCGGTTATGTTGTTTGTTATTAACCTTATTTAAATCAGTTAAGAATTGTTCATTTGCAAAATCATCATCATCAAAAGTTTGGTTAGAATTTAAATAATTAATGTAAGGCAAAGCAAGATACTCAAAATCTTTGTTTATTTCATTGATAGGAAAAATAGCATTGAGAACCTCATCGAAAGAGGTCTCGATTACATTTGAGCCAGGATAGACAATAGAAGAAGAAACAGGGTAAACATTGGGGTTAAGGAAGATTTCAAGAGGTAGAACTGGCGCAGCATACCAGTTGAGGATAGGTGTATCAGCAGTTTTGATCAGATAAGAGGGGTCCAGTGATGCAGTGCCTGAGTGAACCATGCAGAGTGCCAGCCCCGGTGTCTGCAAGTTGAAGGAATCTTCAGAATCATTTTCCTCAGTCTCTTCGATATTTTTTATGAGCATTTGTATGCGGTATGGGAAACTTTTGGCCCATGGGTAGCTATCTTGGAAAAAGATCTCCATTCCATGCTTCATCTTCTTATTTGTGTGGTCGTACCACGGTTCTGGAAAACCACAAAAGGGAAAATCCTCGCCCTCTTTGATGAATCGTCCATTTAAAGAATCTCCCGAGATAGTTCGGACGCAGTCTAACCCTTTCTTTGATTGAGTCTGGCGGATCATTCTGAGCTCTAGTTCTGATGGTTGATACCCCAAGCCGCAAGGAGGGAAAGCTTTCTTCAGTTCGATGGGATCAAGTATCCCCTGCTGCCTTTGTCCTAGCCCCAGTTCAGGCATGAAGTTCATGTTTCTGAACATCTGAATTACATTGACATTGCTATGAAGGTCGTATTCCGGACAAACCCTTTCTTTGAAACCGTCCCCTGCCGGGAGTAGAGGTGGCTCAACTCAAAATCCTGATAGGAGCATATCATTTGACCCATGCTGTATCTCAAGAATTGGACTGCTGGTGCTTGCGCCCTCGGCATTATCGTCATCACTCAATATGGTGCTGACTCGCCCATCGACGAAGAACTTCAATTTCTGATGGAATGAGGAAGAGATACCTTTTATACTGTGGAGCCAGGGTCATCCGAGAAACAGGTTGAAATAGGTCGGGATATCAATGACTTGGAATTTGACGATAGGGTTTATAGGTCCAACCCCTATTGCAAGTTTTATGGATCCCATCACCTCCCGACGGGTATTATTGTAGGCACGCACGGAAGCGGAGGTTGGAGCGAGGTCGCTTTCTTTCAGACCTAAACATTTGAAGGTTCTCAGTGGGCAGACATTCAAAGAGGATCCGTTATCAACGAGCAAAAACGATACAACCTTCCCCATAACTTCGATGGAGATGTTGAGTGCATGATTGTGATTCGGCCCAATTTTGGGGATTTTCTCTTCAGAAAATGACAGCATTCGGGTGGAGGTCAAGGACTCGACCAAATTTACCGCTTCTTCTGGTGTGGTAGAAGGAGGAACTATGGGTCTTGTGAGCAACTTAATTAAAGCATTTATGTGCAGCTGGGAAGATATGAAAAGCCCCCATGGAGTGATGTTAGCTTGAGTTTTCTTCAGTTGATTGAGGATCTTTCTCTTCTCGATGGTCATTTCTAGCATAGGAAGGTTTTCAACGCCCTTCCCCTTGTCATTCGCTGGTAGCGAGCTTGGAACTTGGTAATGTCTCCCAGATCTGGTTATGTGATTTACTGAAGAAGGAAAAAACTTAAATCCAGTTTCCTCGTTAATCTCAGGTTGTTCTGCCGCCCTGTCAATTTTTTCGAGGAGTTCTTCAAATGATATCATCCCACATATGTCGGCTACTGGGCCAGTTCTTCCTGAAGCTTGTTCTTCATTTGAATCTTTGAATTCTTCCCCCCATCCCGTGGCAACAATTCTATTTTCCCTCGTGAAGTCAATGAATTCCACAACTTCAACGGCTTCCTCATATAGGCCTTCCCATTCTGTGGGGATATGTGTGATTGAAGGGACCAAGCGCCCTTGTAGCTTCAAAGTGTCAAGTAACCCGGTGAGACTGCAAATGTTGTTGGTTTGCCTGAATGCTTCCGCCATGATCTGGATAACATCCTCTAAGATGACTTCATCGGTTGATACCACCCAACTATCTGATTCTCGGGCCCATTTCCATGCTCCCAAAAATAGCGCGCTGAACCTCTGGCAATCGATAATCATCTGTGAGGGGAATTTCAGCCTGAACTCTAGGAGTTGATTTAATACCTCTGATAATTCCATACTTCCAATTTCAGAATAGGTCTGGACAGTGATGCACGCTCTGGTAAGGAGTGACAGTGCCTGATCAGCGGGGTTAGTAGGGTGTAGGAGGAAATATGGGCAAATTTGAAGAGGTTTAGGAGGGTATAGGGGTGTGATTTGAGTTGATGGATAAAAATTCGAGTTTTCTTCCAAGAAGATGGCATTGATGTGATTTGGGAGTGGGTTGTGCGTAGTGTTTGGCTTAGGATTGGCTGGTTGGGCGATGGTACCCCGATCGATGAGATCTTGGATTATGTTTCGAAGGTGGAAGCATTGTTCGGTGGCATGACCAGTTGTTTGGTGAAAGGAGCAATGAGCATCGGTCTTGAAATTTCTTGGGAGTGGATTTGGCAATGGACGTGGATCCAAAGGCTTAATGAGGTTTCGGCTTAACAGGGCTTGGTAAACTTTGGAGAGGGAAGCATGAAGCTCAGTGTATTCCTTTCGGATGGGGGTAGGTCGACTTTCTGGTGCCCATGATACGGTTGGTTGAGAGATGTTATTGATGGTTGAGACTGTAGCATTGGCAGGCTTGTCATACTTTCTAGGGGTGAACTGTCCGGACACCTTCTTCGGTTCAACTTCTGTTTTGGCAAGACTTTCCTCAATTTCTACTGATACTTCTCTGAGAGTGCGAAAGTGGGGGTAGTAATGTCCTCCCATGGTTTATCGAATATGGGGCAAGAAATTCTTCTTCACTATGTTGACTTGTTCTTCCTCAGATGGCCGATTGGTCATGGTAGCTTCTTTTTTCCTTCATCGGGCTATAAAGTTACTGACTGATTCTCCAGAGTTTTGTTTGAGCAGCTCTAAATCACGGCAGGTGACCTCGAGCTCTTCGTTGTATTTGTACTGCGACATGAATTCTCGGGCTACATCCTCCCAGCTACGGATTCTGGATTCCTCAAGAGACAAAAACCATCGGAGGGCGCTGTCCTTCAAAGTTTGTTGAAACAATTGGGCTATTACTTCTTCCAAAGCCCCTAGTAGAGTCATGGAGCGATGATAACTGCGAAGATGAACAATTGGGGGGGCACTATCCTCCGAACTTCTCGATATTTGGCATCTTGAACTTCTCGGTTAACCTTGCTTTAGGATAAGGAGACATATGGGTGTAGTCCATGTAATTACCAGAGATTCGGACTTGGTCGAACTTCTTAGTGAGAATCTTAAGATCTTCTTTGACTTTGTTCAACTCCTCCTCCTTTGGATCAATGACCATAGGAAGGTTAGCCACAGGCTGGAGGTTGTCAATCTTGTCCACGAGGGAACAGGGCCTCGGGCTCGGGTGGACCCATAGCACGAGGGAATAGGGCCTCGGGCTCTTGAGGAATAGGGACCTGGTTTCGTTGCATTTCTCAGACCTTAGCTTGGAGGTTGTCAATCTTGGCCACGAGCTGAGCTAGGACTGTCGACAGATCCGGTTGTATGACTGGTGGTTGATCTGCATTCTCCATGGAAGATGGATAGATTCCGAACTAGAAAGAAGTAGTAGAGGAGCGGATGAAACTCCAAGGTGATTTGACTGAAGACCGAAGCCAATAAGGAGCCAGGCCAAGGGCGTGCGATCGACCTGAGAAGGCGTAGGATGAGATTTATTTTTGAGAAAAAAGGGAAGAAACTATTTTTGGATTTTTGATAAAGAAGGGAGAAATGTTTTTGGATTTTTAATAAAGAAGGGAGAAATGTTTTTTTTTAATAAAGAAGGGAGAAATGTTTTTTTTTTTGGAGACGGAACTCAGCATGATTATTATGTTTATTATGTTCTCACTTGTATTTAATTCTCCTAAATGCAATGCGGGACGGGACCCGAGCCTGGAAAAGTGGGGGTCTTAATATATGCAAAGCTACGTTTGGACTTGTAAGTAGGCTCGCGGACGGGGTCCCGTTTTAAAAAATGCGTGAAAATTAGGTGGCAGGCCGACCCGGAATTTCGGCAGAGTTTCGGGTTGAAACCGGCAATCTAAAGTGCGTGTCCTAGGTTTGACACCTCTATGCGGGTATGCAGTTGGTTGGGTGAATCGGCATGGGTTCCCCCCTTTGGCGTGACTTCCACGATATACGTCTTGCTCTTGTGGGCAATCGGTACGTGTGGACAAGCCATTTGATATACCTGAGTGTACGTGAATTTCCTCACCATATACCTCATGGGGATGGTACGTGTGAGAGCGAATTCGATATAATCGGCATACGTGAACGAATTCCCTGCGATATACCTCCCGTCATAACTTCGGTCAAGCGGTACGATGCGGGGGAACTGTTCGATATACGTCGAAGGTACTTGGACAATGGAAGGTGAGAGTCATATCGCTTAGGCTAACTGCGACCTGCCGGACCAGCGCCCATCACGAAGTGACCCTCTAGTTACTGGGTAAAACTCGGGTCAATATCAATGCTCTTTCGGTGATGTTGTGTGAATCATGCATGATTCCTTTATGAGTATCTTATGATGAGAATGCCTTTCTTGATTATGCCAAATAGGGAGCCAAGTATAAGTACCCCAAAAGGTACCCCAAGTATGGATGGGTGATGCGTGCAATATGGGGATATACATGTGATCCTAGGTGCACGTGGTGTGAAGTGTACATGGAGAATTTTCTACAAGTGTGTGAATATAAGCATAAGCATGGGATACACATGTGATAAAAGGGGATAGGGAGATATGGGGGAAATATAAACAAATATAGCATCCATGTAGATAGAGTCAAGCCCTCAAAATGATAAGAAAATCCCCAGCAGATTCGCCACTGTGGCCATCCCCGATTCCTGCCGCGGAGGGAGAAAGGATCCGTCGGGTCCCGCGCATCCCCTCTCGGGAGAGCGCTTCGGCCGGCGTCGATTTGTGAGGTGTGAAATGTAGAGAGATTTGGATTCGCCAGTCTATTTTACTCAAAACAGACAAAAGAAAAAGGGGAATCCACACCGAAGGATGGCATCCAAAGACATACTGGTGCGTGTGAAACCAAAATGATTCGAGAAGGGTTCGGAGGCTTAATTACGAAATGGGAAGGTGTTAGGCATCCATTCCCCCCTTTCGGTCTCTCATGGATATTTGCTACTTTCCATTATATTTCCCCCTGTGATATGTGTGCATGTGTATATATAGAATGGAGGTAGGAATCCTCGACTTGTATCATGGAAGAGATAAAGCGAGTCATCCGTAGGAATGTGAGATTAATGTAGAAAATAGGATTTACGCGATTACTCTTGCGTTGATCGTTATAAGGGAACGATAACGCGTGTGGAATAATACGCCACTAAGAATGAATATATAGAATATGATAGAAAATGAGATAAAGAGGAGATAGAAAATAAGAGAAAAATTGAAAAAAGGACTCGAATCTCGGGTTTTACCCCGAGACGCCTACGTAGCCTGTAAAGGCATCAAAGTCCATGTAGTTTGCATACAAAACGAGGGGTGGGGTTTAACCCATAAATCCAAATCGAGAAATCTCTTATTTGTGAATGTGTGTTTGTGTGTGTAAAAAAGTGTTTTAGTTGTGAGAAGAGTGTGGAAAAAGTGTGGGAATCCCTATTTGGAATTTATGAGCAAACCCTATTTTTCTTGTTTTTTGGGTTTTATTTATATGAAAATAGGAGATGTACAATAATACTAGATAAAAAGTAGGATATGTGAAATAAGATAATAAAAGTGCTTAAGTAATAAAACAAGTTATTGCAAAGTTAAGAAGATTTAAAGAGAAAGGTGAGAAAGATGGACCTTCTTGGAGACTTTGAGCTTGGTCTTGAATGTTGAAAAGCAGCCCTTGCACTTGGATGATGATGGAGAGTGGTTAATTCATCAAGTTTGATGAAAGGGATGATGAAAAGTGGAAGTGGAAAAGGGATTTGGAAGTTGAAATCACGCCGCCTTCGAGAGAGGTTTCTGGGACTTGCTGAGAGTGATTTCCTTCTGATCTAAGCTCCCTTTTGCAAATGAGGCCAAGGCCTCCTTTTATAGGCCCAGGGGTCTGCCGATCGGCAGGTGCCGATAGGCAGGGTCTGGGACCTGCCATTAAGCGGTTCGCTTCAGGCTTTTTCGGAAAATTAGCCACCGAGGGCAAACCGTTGGTCAGAATTGTGCACGGGGCATACCGTTGGAAAGGTAATTCAGAGACCTTCGAAAGCCCTTTGGACCGCTCCCCAGTTAGGGAGTTGACTTTCGGTCAAATGTGGCTCAGAAGCGTTTGTCGATCCGTTGGATGGGGATTCGTTCGGACGCAAATGGATCGTTCGTCTGCATGGTAAGTCCGAATCGCGCATGGGGTGGACCGTTAGAAAGGTTGGGAGATGTACTTCGACATTCCAAAGAGTTTGACCCCGTTCGGGGAGTTGACTTTGGTCAACCAGGCCTGAGAAGCATTCGGTGACCTCTCGAAGTCAAACGGATCGTTCGTCGGCATGGAAAGTCGGAATCGCGCACGGGACGGACCGTTGGAAAGGATTTTCAGTGCCCTTCGAAGATTCATTCCACCTCGGTCAGGCTGAAGAGTTGACTTAGGTCAAATAGAGCCGGGGAGCGCCCGGTGGCCTCTAGGTTGGGCTTCGGACGCAAACAGATCGTTCGTCCGCGTGGTAAGTCGGAATCGCGCACGGGGTAGACCGTTGGAAAGGGTATTAAGTGCCCTTCGAAGATTCATTCAGTCTCGATCGAGATGAAGAGTTTGACTTTTGGGTCAAACTGAGCCGGGGAGTGCCCGATGGCTTTCAGGTCAGTACTCGGGACGTGACCAGGGTTTACAGTGATGAGTGGAGGTACTGGGGACCTAAGGAGAGTTAGGGAGTAACAGAATGAGGTGTCTACACTGTCGAAAATCCAATTAGTTATTAATAACTTATAAAGCCCGGTGTCAAATTTTAAAACTTATTAAATTGCCAATATAAAACTTCCATTTATAAATACAAACCATTCCAATAAATTAATAAACCATCCACCACAATAATAACTGAATGCTGAATAAATATAATAATTAAAATGACAGAATAAACACTGATATAAATCCGATACAATAATCCATCGAAGTTGAATAAACAAAGACTGAATACATAAATGTCTAATAATGGGCGACATGCCCGAATAAAAACTGATTGAAAACCTATCTAGAACTTAAATATAGATGCGACTAATAAAATATCTACAAGCATCCACAGCTGCTGCAGCACCGTCCGGCTGAAAGGAATGATCACACGTGTAATCCCTATGATTGGGTACCTAAAAGTTTTTAAAAATATTTTGATGCGGGTGAGAGTCCAAAATCCATTTGAAAATATTTTGCACGTGTTTAAAATACATTAATAAATATGCAATGCAATCTTTCATATTTAAACTGGTGTCAGACTCCCATGAGATAATCCTCACCCCTCATCTATAATGTGCACCTAACACATGTCTTTTAAACACCCTATTTATGCTACCTTGTTTAACTAGTACCAACATTAACCTTAGCCCCATACGCTAACCTTCTAGCCAAACTATGTTATATGCATTTATTCTTTACTTTAATTCTTATTTAGCTACGCACACGCTAAATTATTTTTATCTTCATGATTAATCGATACAAATAACTTCACACCAGTTATTAATTCAATATTCACACATTCATGTTATTTACCCATATATATTTTTCCCACTTATATGCGTATATTCAAATCACATCTCGCACACACACACACACACACATGCACACACACACACACATATATATATAGGTAACCACATCCCCAAAGCATTTCCTCGATGATGCATTATTTGGCATGCTATCAAACTCTAGGGACATCACGTACCAAACCTAGGCCACTAGATCGAAATCTCGCCACCGAACCCAAATCGTAAATGCATAACTGGAGGTGGTCATAGTCATACATTCGTGGGTCATAACCATACCACGTTACCAAATAAACTCCAAACTCACATTTAGTGGTCATGCGACGGGCTAATGACCTGGGAATCAATCCAACACCTGCTAGTCATCGCTAGGGTGGAGTGCCCACTACACGCAACCTCCAATGATAGCATCGCTATAGTAGGTATGTTTCACATATATCAATCACACAGATATATTCGTACATATCTATACTGTTTATATACCCGTATATATATACATAAAAATAGACTGAATGTGCATATGTCACTCGTAGTACTAGCCCATATTTCTTGAGTCTAATTTTGACTCCCGAATACATGAGTACTCACTTACTTATTGATAGTGTGAGTGGACCGATATGTGTGTTTTAAACAAAACCAATTTTTCTTCGAAAAATATCCAACTTTTAATTATGCACCAACCAAGTTATGAAATCCCAATTCTTACTTTAAACCAATTTTATCTTGATTAATCCTAAACATGCATTTAGTGATTAAAGCAAGTAAAGTAAAGAATACTCATAACGCCGGATGTACGAGGAAAAAACCCAAAACGGGAAAACAACCTCGGACGGCCCAAGCCAGACAATCACTATGAATAATGGTTTTACAAAGACAGATTAGCCTTACACTAAGACTCGATCCCCACGGGTCTTGATGCTCCTTCTGATCTTCAACCGTTCTTCAATAGTGCCCACGTCGAAATGCCATATTCCACAATCTCTGTCCACAACACACGCGTCCACGTATGTCTCGGTGTCCACCGATATGGCTTTGATACGTCTACGATGTTGAACGCGATGTCCGTCGCTTCTTCATCGCAAAATCCTATGTGTTCAATGTGTAGAACAAACAACTTTGGTGCCGCAAGATCACTTAAACATATAAGAATGATAACTCGGATCTTTGCAAACTCTAAGGATGTGTTTAAGACTTTTAAACCTTAGAAAACATGTGCAAACAAGGTTCTGGTTTGTAAAACTGTTTTCCAGAAAGCACACTTACGAAATTATGATGCAAACACTATTTAAATAGGATTTAAATACCGCCTCGAAAAATGTGTCGTTCGAACGACTTAAGCATGTTGTTCGTGCGACATTGTATCTCGTTCGAACGAGATCCAATGTCTTTCGAGCGACCTTGCGAAAGTTTGACATTGTTTGACTTTCAGATAAAAACGTCTCTTAACAAAGAGATTCAAATTAGTCAAACTCTATTTCGAGCTTATCATCATAAAATGAAGTTTAAACCATAAAAACACATTTAAAATCATTTTTCTAAATAAAAGTTACATCCTTATCTTTTATAAAATAATTTCGAGCACCATTAATTATATGCATTCATACCTGAGTGATCTCGGAATGAAATTAACTTTGAAGACGATTAAACTTGCACCAAATAAACATCGGCATAATTAAATCTTTGAAGCTTTCCCGCAACGTCTTCAATTTCTTTAATACGTCATAGACCAGGTGGGATCGTGAAAAAATATAATTCTCCCTATGACATATTACAAACACAGTTTTGTTCACGGAATTAAGTCAAAACAATACATGGACTCAATTGGAAATTTATGTCCTTACAAATCTCCCCCTTTGACTATTCCGGGACAAAACTAAACCAGTGAAATGCCTAACCAGGTCGTCAAGCCGTATGATGCCTAAATCCCATCCCATAAACCCAAAATCAAAAATACATGATACGAACTAGAATATGTAGCACCGGCAAGCATGAACTATCTGAATGTGATGTAGACTTTGAAATCTTGAATCGTTGAAGCATACCTACACACATGAAACAGACAAATAAATACCAAGTGAAGTATGGTGGAACAAATGATATCAAATTTATATTTCTAATAAGAACAAATCATTTGAAATATGTAAGCAATTATTTGATACCAATTGGAAAAATTATAATCAAACATTATGTAAATTCAGATATCAATAGAAACTCTCAACAAAACTCCCCCTAAATCACGTACATCTCTCCCCCTTTTTGTCTCGAATAGACAATCCGGTGAAAAGATAAACCAATTTTGAAATATCTAGCATGATAATATGATACCTAAATAGAATCAAGTTGATACCAATTTAAAAAAAACGAAAACCGCTCTATAACCATGAGGCAACCAGCTAAATAAGAACATGTAATGACAAAATAGTAGCTAGTAAACCAAGGAATCACACAAAGAGTATACCAATCAAATCAAGTGTGATAAATGAACATATATGCCAAAATACCAATTTGGAACATAAAAGAACCTGCATATAAACCAGATAGTCCAGAAATGCTTCCCGCGGTACCAAAAAAATATAACAAAATAACCATAGGATTGCAAACTAATCAGAAGCCATTTTTCACCCTGTCGTTCGAACGAGCCAGGGACTTTGCTCAAACAAGATGAGGAAGTCGCTCGAACGAAGTACATAAGTCGTTCGCGCGAGATGAGATGTCGTTTGAACGACTTCGCGCGACCTGCCAAAATTTCCCAGTTTCCCAGAAATATTATAAAGTATTGCCCAGTGAAAAAATTTCCACAAAAAAATCCAGGAAGGGACTGAAAGAAGAAAAATAGTGCTAAAACAGTAAGCATTTAACACAAAACGCAAAAACTCATAAAAACTTAAAATGCGAGTTACATGCAAACATAGTACCAATGTGCTCAAATATGGACATGGAATGAATGGGCGTGAAACTACAACGAATGAGTCACAATTCCAACACATCGAAACGATCAAGAAGCTCTAATTGATAGCGATAATCACCAAACTTTATCATAGCCAAATGACAATTAAAGAGTGAGCTTAATGAACTAAACATACTACATGCACACAAATCCAGAATTTTGACGATTCTACAAACAATAGCGTCAAATTGCAATGTTTCAACGTTAGGATTAGATGTGCAAACCCGTTTAAATTTTCTCCAACCAAACTCCCTCATATATATATACTTTTTCAAGTTCTTTTAAGGTTTCTAGCATTCTCAACTTAGAGAAAATCTTATTGTCCCTTTTCTTAGCATTTTTCTTTTTCTTTTGGGCTATTTTAAATGGTGGCTTTCACGACGAGTTAAATTTGAACTCTCGCAGCCCTTTCCCGTGAATCACTCATCACTTTTTACAATTTAAATCCTTACGGTAAACGATTATTACATGCACACTTCTCCTTAAGTTTACTTACGCATAGATCACAAGATTGAGATAAGAATGCCTCACCAAATTCAAATATGCAAGAGAAGTCAAACATCCATATAAACTCGTGCATGTGTGCGATGTTGGCATATATACAAAGTCGAATCAGGATGCATATCAACTTCGAAACAACCCCATATAAACAATGGTTAAGATCATTTTAAGCATCGATACTAATGACCAAATGTCCTAGCCACGTGGATAATGAGACGATTGGGGGGTCCAAGCACACCAATATGCCACATCAAACATGTAAACTCAAAAACAAAAAGAGAAAGTCTTTTTGGCTTTTCAAACATATTTTGACTCAAAGAAAAGCAAAATATTTTAGGATTTTCAAAAGTTTTCTCAAAACAAAATCTTTTTGTATTTTTCAAATAAGACTCAAACAAATGAAAACTATAGTACAAAATGATACATATGTCATAATACTAGCAAATTATAGATCATGATGAAAGGGCTAGAGTATGACAAAACATGAAAACTACTATCCATAAGAAATAGCAAGAGATGAATCATGTGTATGCATGTGAGAATCAACCAACGAAGCATTTAGCATCTCCAAAACGAATTTCCTAACCCAAGCAAGAATATACCTAACAAAACGGGTTTTGGGAACCAATGGGACACTACGTTTAATCTTCCTAGGGTCTTTTCTAAGATCAAAACAAAAACTCCTAAGGTGACTTTTCCTACCACAATGCGAACATGTGAAAACACGACGAGGAATGGGACCTTTAGGTTGACCTTTTCTAATACCCTCGGATGTGGTTGACACTCTAAAACAAACTATGTTTTTGGCTTTTACATTCAAATCACTAGAAAAAGATAAGCCGCTACCAACACTACTTGAGTCATTTAGATCATTTTTTAACTTCAAAACTTTTGACTCAAGCAAACGATTAGACTCCTCAAACTTTCGGGACTCCTTATTTAAATTTTCAATTACCCCAAGAAGGTTATCTCGCTCCCCCTCAATGTGAGAAAACTTATCCCTAAGAGCCTTTTCTCGTGCCACAAAATCAATAATCGAAATATTTTCCTCAACGGCACAAACTCTAGAATTTCTCAAATCCTCTAACTATTTTTCTAAAAAGAGGACTCTATCATCACTCTCCTTTTTGCCCAATTTTAATATATTAAAATCTTTAAACAAGGAACTAAAGTGCTCACGACAAATATCTCTTTGAATTTGAACGCTTTTCAAATATTCAATCCTATTTTTTAGACCATAATTTTCTTTCTCCAAAACGTCAATACGATTTGCAAACTTTAAATTCAAACGATGTAGATCGTCAACGCTTAGAGAATCCATCGAGATAAAACAAACACAGCAGAGATAAACAAACACACGGGATCACAAAACAAATAAAATATGCTTTCTAACTCTGATACCAATTTGATAGTTTGAGTGGCCCGATATGTGTGCTTTAAAAAAAACCAAATTTTCTTCGAAAAAGATCCAACTTCTAATTATGCACCAACCAAGTTGTGAAATCCCAATTCTTACTTTAAACCAATTTTATCTTGATTAATCCTAAACATGCATCTAGTGATTAAAGCATGTAAAGTAAAGTAAAGAATACTCATAACGCCGAATGTACGAGGAAAAAACCCAAAACGGGAAAACAACCTCGGACGACCCAAGGCAGACAATCACTATGAACAATGATTTTACAAAGACATATTATCCTTACACTAAGACTCGATCCCCACAGGTCTTGATGCTCCTTCTGATCTTCAACCGTTCTTTAATAGTGCCCACGTAGAAATTCCGTCTTCCAAGATCTCTGTCCACAACACATGCGTCCACGTATGTCTCGGTGTCCACCGATATGTCTTTGATACGTCTACGATGTCGAACACGATGTCCGTCGCTTCTTCACCACAAAATCCTTTGTGTTCAATGTGTAAAACAAAAACTTTGGTTCCGCAAGATCACTTAAACATATAAGAATGATAACTCGGATCTTTGCAAACTCTAAGGATGTGTTTAAGACTTTTAAACCTTAGAAAACATGTGCAAACAAGGTTCTGGTTTGTAAAACTATTTTCCAGAAAGCACACTTACGAAATTATGATGGAAACACTGTTTAAATAGGATTTAAATGCCACCTCGAAAAATATGTCGTTCGAACGACTTAATCATGTCGTTCGCGCGACATTGTATCTCGTTCGAACGAGATCCAATGTCGTTCGAGCGACCTTGCAAAAGTTTGACTTTCTTTGACTTTCAGATAAAAATGTCTCTTAACAAAGAGATTCAAATTAGTCAAACTCTATTTCGAGCTTATCATCATAAAACGAAGTTTAAACCATAAAAACACTTTTAAAAATTTAAAATCATTTTTCTATTTAAAATTTACATCCTTATATTTTATTAAATAATTCCGAGCACCATTAATTATACGCATTCATACCTGAGTGATCTCGGAATGAAATTAACTTTGAAGACGATTAAACTTGCACCAAATAAACATCAACATGATTAAATCTTTGAAGCTTTGTCGCAACGTCTTCAATTTTTTCAATACGTCATAGACCAAATGGGATCGTGACAAAATAGAATTCTCCCTATGATATATTACAAACACAGTTTTATTCACGGAATTAAGTCAAAATAATACATGGACTCAATTGGAAATTTATGTCTTTACACTTATAATTAATTCACAAATATTATTATTATAATTCTGGACACTAAGCTATTCCACTCCAGCCCATGTCTTAATTCAATCCGAAATCCCAAATCGATTTCATCAATTAATTCTCGAGTGTCGTTTATCCTAAACACCCCTATTTCTAAACCCTGGATGTTATTCCCGATTAACCCATGGTAATCTAAATGACATAGATATTTTCATGAAGTCCTAAATCCCATTTACGAACTTCCTAAATTAATCCGGTCCTCAACCAATTCACATTGAAACTAAATAAACAAACAGGGCTGAACAGGTGGGCCAAACTAGTTCGCCCCTAATTCTATCTTGGGAAGACTTGGTTGATTGCTGACGGGATTTCACCCACTTTCTCACCCCATATTAGATCCAATCTTCATCCCAACACAATTTACCATCACCCTATCATTCCTAAATGCAAAGATACAAGTTTTTGTGTCCAAAATCATCTAATATCAATTTTAATTATGGGATTCAACATAACTGATTAGGAATTAATTCACATGTTAATTCTAATTCAAGATTTCACTAGACCACAATTTACCCTGAAAGATCACATCTTTACATTATGAATAAATCTCATATTTTACTCAAGATTACGCCTTTTATAAATTAACCAAACTCAGATTTCATATGAGATAATAATCAATTTAATTCATGTGAAATCATTCCCAAAAATCCCATTTTTTAGCATGTGAGTCCCACCCAAAATCCATATTTGCACCCCCAACTCTAATACGAATTAAAATATCCATAAAGTATCAAAGAAAGTTTAAACACTTGCCCTAGATTATTGGAAAATCTGAATTCTTTCTTTGTGGATCTTCTTGCCCAAGAGTCCTTTCCCGAAATTGTGTGAATTCCTTTGCGGATTACCTATCTTGAATCCTTCTTGGGTTCTCCCTTATCCTTTCTCTTCTCTCTCAAGCCTAGGTATTTTAGAATGATGGAATGGCTGCCTCATCAACCAATATACTTAAATATATTCCTAATCCCAAAATTAGGTAAAGCGCAAATATTAAAATGATCCGAATACCCCCATACAGGTCATGTTTAGCATAAAAATTCCCCAAACCCGATTACAACCCCCGAGTACCTAATTATTATTATGTAGATACATTCTGGATCATCTGTTCACTCGAAATCACCATTTGGGTCAGCTATGATAAATTTCCCATCTCATTCCCAACTCGACCCCACACGCGCATCCCGAATGAGATACCGCCAACCAGTCGATTTTATTCACTCACGATGTAATATAAAATAGCATGCTTTCTTTTACTTATCACACAAGTAAATATAATAACGCATAAATATTAATGCAATATTGTCTAATTAAAATTTATTCAATTCATTTTGTTTCTTAAATTAATTAAATTATGAGCACATGTGTAATTTAAAATATTTCCAAAAATATGGGGTGTTACACTCTAACCCTCAATACCTAGGATCATGATCTGATACCATATGTTGTGCCCCGTATAATATTAACTAAGGTGGTCATGATTAATTGATAAATACTTTGGAAGTGGAATACATTTAAATATCATTCTCATCATGTAACAAACACATGAGACAATATAAATTTTTCTTAATAGGAATAAATGACATTGTGAATAAACATTCACCATTGAATCAAGTCATATGAAACTTTTCATTAGTTAAAATGCTCCCAATACATTGAGTTTACTATCTCCAAATGATAAACTATGGCTAAACCATAAACTCGAGTCTCGTGTACAACGATTGGAAAGAAAAACTAAAGAGTACAAGTAAATAATAAAAATATCGCAAAGGTACTAACACTCCCAAATGCTACTCATGTGTCCCAAATCCAATATTTATCCACATATGTAATCAGATTCTAACACAAACCTCAAATGTTAATCAATGAAATAGGGTCAAAACCCCACAAGTATACTAACTATGTGATCCCAAATAGGGTACATGAACTCAATCATAACTACTAGATGC
Source organism: Sambucus nigra (assembly GCA_949130495.1). Classification (NCBI taxonomy): domain Eukaryota; kingdom Viridiplantae; phylum Streptophyta; class Magnoliopsida; order Dipsacales; family Adoxaceae; genus Sambucus; species Sambucus nigra. The sequence continues at coordinate 252,172,389 of OX422209.1, forward strand.
ACTAAATAACATAAAAGAGTCTTTTATTTCACCAAAGAATACATAAATACAAAACTGAAAGGATTTCTAGGAGTAAGAAATGAACAATAATAAATAAGTTCTCATAGTCCATTTTTATAAGTTTAATAGACAAACATATATAAATAAATTTATAGTTTATAATCTTACATAGATCCCATCACAAAAATGTTCTTCACCGTTCATTAATTAACAGTTACAATTTATAACAATTAATTTTTATATCATTATTAAATCCCATGAAGGTGTTTGGTCCCCCACTCCCCTCGAGGTAACTAGTCCCATGCCATGCATAACAATGTCCAACCTCCATCATATTCACCCGGAAACATCTTCCTAATATATATCTTAGTTGTGTTTGTTGGGGTCACATCCCTATGATTGAAAAAAATAAAATGAACCTTCACTCACTACGCCAAATACATTGCTCTATAAGTGCTTTAAACATTTAAAAAGCAAACACTAACACTTTCAAACTATTAAAAACATGGGTTATAATTTATTTGTATATTTTCAAAATCGTTATAAATACAAATTAGTAACAATTCAGTCGGTTAATATTTTCAGATGTATGTGTGCTCTAATTAACCCATTGGAATTGTTATAAACTGTTATTATTAAACATATGAGGTCCCAAATGTTATATTTAGTGACTGTTTAAAACTGTTACAAATGTTGATACAAATAAAAACACTTTGATCACAGTAGCCTCGCACCAAAAAATTACACCGTCACATCCAAGGTGGTTTTGTTCTGTTTAACAAAATGCTCAGGTATTTTTTAGGTATATAAAAATCACAAAATGGGTCTGTTCAGGTAAGCTCTGTTCGGGTACCTAATAATAACAAATAATCATCAGTTCAGGTATGCTATATTTAGTTATAATAATACATCAGTTCTAACTATAGTTCAGGTATACTAGTAATGCATCTGAAGTAATCACAAATGCATCAATTCAGCAAACTAGCAAATGCATCTGATGTAATCAGCATTAGTTCATATAGTAAACTAGTATCTGAAGTAATCACTTATTATAATCAGTTCAGGTATATCAATTTGGATCGGGCATATCATTTAATTACTGTAAGATATATCAGTTTTGGTAGCAAACTAGCATATGAAGTAATCAACTAACTAGAAAATGCTCCATTTAAAACAAATGCTCATGTAAATCAAATTCAGCCAACAAGCACTTTTCCAGTAGTTATCAGCAAACTAAAAGTTATCAACAAATTTTATATAACAAATTTAGCAAACTAACAAATTTATAAAAGTTTTGGATACTATATTCGTAAATTATTAGTTATCCAGCAGTTATCAGCTAATTCATCAAACTATTAGTTATTATCCGAACAAGTATATAAATTCAGTTCAGTAACTGCCATTAGTTCATTTATGAAAACTATCATCAGTTCAAAAACAAAAATACATATGTTTAACGAGCAATCAACAGTAGTCCAATAAATAATCATAATTACTATGAATTTAAGTAGGAGTCCAAAGTTCAGCAGTTCTGTTGGGTGATTTTGTATTTAGAACAAGTTGAATAAGAAACAAGAGGAATTTGTATTCTGGAGAGAGAGGAGAAAGACTCTTAATTTATGAAAGTTTGTTTTTCATTTCTTCCGTTACTTTCCATAAAATTCAAACACATATATATATAATACATAATAATGGGATGGAACACATCCCATAAAATAAGGAGACACCACTCCGTAAAACACTCTCCACAAAACATGAGTGGATATTATGCACTAAACTTTAAATAATTAAAAGAAAGTAAAGATGCACAAAACATAAACCATAAAACATGGTATGTTTTATGCTAGACCCACATCCATTAAACAACATTCTCCCTCTTAATGTTATGCTCCTTAAGTCCCAAGAGTTCCTTTAATTGCTGAAATTTTCCTGGCGACAGAGCTTTAGTGAAAATGTTCGCAACTTGATCTTCTAACTTGCAATATTTGAGTTTTATATCCCCTTTTGCAATTTCTTCCCGGATGAAATGATATTTGATAGCAATGTGTCTTTTCCTGCTATGATAGACTGGATTCTTTGCCATTGCTATTGTGGGTACCCGGATTTGGCATTACGGGCCCGGACGAGTAACCTAATTAAAACAGCCCAAAGTCCAAACCCTTCGCACCTTAACATTAATTAAGTTATGACTTAGTCTTCTCCCATGTTCTCATATAGAGATGTTCCAGGAGAAGATGGTAAACGTCGGGGAATCCAACACCCCCACTCCCCGAAGACAGACATGTATATAATAAACCCTAGGTCTGGGACAAAAGACAAGCATTGTATTCTCTGTAAATGCTCGGAGTACATAGAAATAATACTGACTGCACCACCGTGGACGTAGGCATTCTTGTTGAACCACGTACATACTGTGTTGTGTGATTGGCATTTTATCTCCTTTATCTTTCTTGGTGATTGCGCTTCTCTCATTTATTTGTGTTGAATAATAATTGTCACCACAATTGGCGCCGTCTGTGGGAACGTTTGTCTTCCTTGAGAAAGCCCACACCAACAAAGAAGTTCAAAATGTCTGGTCACAGCAGTAACGCTCCTCAGGTAGGAGACATCCAAGAATAACCTACTCCTTGCAGGATTAGATCTGATGTTCGGCGTTCAGATCAGAGGGCTCGCTCGGAGAGGCCAGCCTCAGAGGAAAGCCAAGGACCAGCGAGGTCCACACAAATCTCTAGGCTGATTGATGCTTATGAGGTGAGTCTCCAAGAGCAAATGGAGTCTTCTCACAAGCAAGAGGCTGAGAATACTCGCCTCGAAAGGAAATTAGAGAGGATGTAGAATCACAGCACTAGGCGACGTCCGTACCGCACTCCTAGCCCTCAGGAGAGCAAGTCTCGCAGCCGAGGAAGGAGCCCTAAGAGTGGATCCCAAAGGAGTGAGAGACACGAGTCAAGAAATGACTCACTCAAGCACCAGCGACTGGCCCACCGTTACAGAAGCCCAACTCGCAGCAATGAGAATATACGAGATTTGGTCCGAAAGGAGATGGACTAACACCCAGCACATCGCGGTGCAAGATCAACCAGGGAGCTCGCTCGACGAGCTCTCAAGACCTGGATGAAATCCCCCTTATCAAGGGAAATAGAGGAAGATGAGGCCCCCAAGAAGTTCTTTATTCCAAGATTAAAGATTTATGATGGAAAAACTAATCCCATTGATCACGTTAGACAATATCGGCAAGCCATGGCCCTCTAGAACCATCGAGATGCACTGATGTGCTGAATTTTTCCCTCAAGCCTGCATAACGTGGCACAAAAATGGTTAGGAAGGCTCCCTCACAGGTCCATCAAGAGCTTTGAGTCCCTTTCTGAATGTTTTACGGCCCGCTTCATTACTAGCAGTTCCCATCCCAAAAGGATGGATGCTTTGCTAATAATGAAGAAGACATCTCAAGAGACCCTCCGAGACTACGCGAAGAGGTACTGGGAATTATTCAATGAGGTCGAAGACTGCTCAGAGCAGGTAGAAGTGGCCTCCTTTATAATTGGCCTACCTAACTCTTCCCTCCTGTACCAGTCCCTGACAAAGAAAGAGGCCATAACCATTGATGAACTGATGCCTCGCATTGAGAAATACGCCAAGGTGGAGGATGTGACCCGCCTCAGTAGAGGGGAGGATGGTCTAGCTAAGCTCGCTGCCAAAGGCAGTGACAAAATGGAGAACCAGAAGAAAGGAAGAAAGAATGGGGGCAAGAATGGCTCCAAGAATGGAGCCAGGAACGATGTGGCAAAAGAATTTCAGGCAGTCAACACTGTCTTAAGAGAACCGATTTATAAGAATCTCGCAAAAATCAAAGACGAGACATTTATTAAGTGCCCCAGAAAGATGGAAGAAGATCCCTCAGAGAGAAACAACGCGCTGAGATAAACTTTTCATAAAGAAGGAGGACACAAGACTGAGCATTATAAGGCTCTTAAGTCCCACCTCGAAGAGCTGGCCTGGTCCGGGAATCTGAATGAATTCGTGGAAAAGAAGGCAGAGAAAGTTGCTGCTAATGGAGAAGTAAGATTTGATAACGTACTAAAAGATGATGCCGGCCATGAATTTACAGTAATTCATGGGGCATCTGATGTGAAGCAGATTCAAGGAAATTCGGCTCGAATGGAGGTAAAAAAGCATACAATAGTGATGCAATCTTTTAAGATCAATCCAGCAAAGACACAATCAGGAAAGCATCGGCGAGCAGATGACGTCGACTATAGTAAGCATATAGTATTCACAGATAAAGATGTGGTGGTAGTGAGAACCCCACATCATAATGCTTTGATCATTACTCTCAGGATAGCTAACTATGACGTCGACAAGTTGTTGGTCGACTAAGGAAGCTCGTTCAAGGTAATGTATCTCGACCTGTTCAAAAAATTGAAGTTAAGCATCGCCGACCTAAAGGAAGCCACTGTCCCTTTAGTTGGCTTCACTGGAAACGTGACTATGCCCTTGGGAAAGATTGTGCTGCCAGTAAGGGCAGGAAATGTCTCTAAGATGATTAAGTTTTTGGTAGTTGACATTGACTCACCATACCAGGCTATCCTCGATAGAGATGGTTGCACGCAATGAAGGCAGTCACCTTGACCTACCATCAGAAACTCAAATATGTGACCGAGCAAGGTGTAATGGAGATCCATGGAGATCAAGTGATGGCATGAAGGTGCTTCATAGTAACCATCCACCCAAGATCAGAGAAGAAGGTCGACAAGCCCAACGAGAAAGTTAAAGAACAAGAAGGTGTGATACCTTTGAAATAGAAGTTAAAATACGGGAGGCGCAGAGTGGAGGAGACCAGGATCCTACCCTCTGAACTGGTCGTCGAGGACCTGGAGGAAGTTACAGTTGGAGATAGCGATGATGACAGGATCTTCTTGATTGGACCTTCTCTCACAGATCAGGAAAAGAAGGAGTTGACGATTCTGCTAAGAAGCAATGTAGACATTTTCACATGGGAACTATACGAGCTGCCTGGAATTGATCCTAGTATGGTTTGTCATCAGCTGCACGTCGAATCCACCTTCAAACCAATCACGCAGAAGGCACGGCGAACTGCACTCGAGAAGGCAAAAGCCGTGGAAAAAGAAGTTGAAAAACTGCTGGATGCAGGATCCATACGGGAGGTCCAATTCCCTAAATGGTTATCCAACCCAGTAGTAGTTGCAAAGAGAAATGGGAAATGGAGATTCTGCATCAACTTCAATAACCTTAACAGGGCGTGCCCTAAAGATAGTTTCCCTCTTTGGAAAATCGATCAACTAGTGGATGCCACAACAGCTCACGAGAGAATGAGTTTTCTGGATGCATACTCAGGGTATCATCAGATCCCTCTGTACGCTCCAGACCAGGACAAGACATCATTCATCACCACCGTTGGATTGTATTGTTACAAGGTCATGCCCTTCGGGCTCAAAAACGCAGGGGCAGCCTACCAACGGCTGGTCACCAAGATGTTAAAGGACTAAATGGGAGACACCATGGAAGTCTATATCGACGATATGCTCATCAAAAGTAGGAAAAAAGAAGACCACCTCTCAGACCTATCAAGAACTTTCAAAATCCCCAGCAAGTACCGAATGAAACTTAACGCAAGCAAGTATTCTTTTGGTGTCCAGTTAGGAAAATTTCTTCGGTACTTGGTCAGTAAGAGAGGCATCGAGGCTAACCCAGACCAGCTCGATGTAGTAAATAGGATATAACCTCCTCGCACAATCCGGGGGGTACAGAAGCTCACCGGAATGCTCACTGCCTTGAACCGTTTCATCTCAAAATCCTCTAAGAAGTGCAAACCGTTCTTCTAGCTCCTAAAGGGAAACAAAATATTATAATGGAATCAAGATTGTTCGCGGGCATTGGACGAGCTCAAGGCCTATCTTAGCTCACCACCACTTCTCGTCATACCCCAGGAAATAGATTCCTTATACTTATACCTCGTCATTTCCAACCACACTGTCAGTTCTGAATTGGTGTTCGAAAAAGCAAGAATCCAGCACCCCGTTTATTACGCGAGTAAGACCTTATTAGAGGTCGAGAAGAGGTATCTACCACTAGAGAAGCTCGCCTTTGCACTTGTAGTGGCTTTGAGGAAGTTAAAGAACTACTTTTAAGCTCACACTATCATCGTCCTTACTTCACACCCCCTTAAAGCAATCCTGAGGAAAGCATATTTGTCAGGCAGACTATCTAAATGGTCAATCGAGCTCGGGTGATTTGACATCCAATTTTAACCAAGGAACGCAATCAAAGGGCAGGTCCTTGCTAATTTTATAGCCAAATTCATAGGCGAGCAGCCTCTCGACCATCTTCAACCCGTGAAGCAAAGAGAGAATCACATGACAGAGGGAGTTTGAAAATTGTTTGTTGATGGAGCCTCCAATTCTAGGGGGCAGGAGTAGGCATTGTGCTCGTCACTCCAGGAGATATAATCTTCGAACAAGGAATTAGGCTTGGATTTAAAACCTCCAACAACAAAGCAGAATATGAGGCTTTAATAGTCGGCCTCCAGAAGGCACATACTTTGGGGGCAAGGCAGTTACAGGTGTTCAGCGACTCACAATTAGTCTCCAATCAGATAAGTGGAGACTACAATGAGAAAGATGAAAGAATGGTAGCCTACTTCGCATTGGCAAAGAGTCTAATGGCCAGCTTTGAGTAGGTCCACGTCCAGTAGTTTCCCAGAGGACAAAACAGCCATGCCGATACCCTAGTAGCCCTGAGTTCGACAATTGATTCCGACCTAAAAAGAATAATCCCCATCGATTTCCTCTCTCATTCGAGCATAAACCGTAGCAGTGAGCTGCCAAGCATACAACATGTGTTCCACATTGAGTCAGCACCCAGTTGGATGGACCCCTTAACGGACTATTTGAAGGATGTCTCACTCCTAAGTGATAAATAAACCGCTCACCAGATAAGAGTCAAAGCTATTCTCTTTCACGTATCGCCTGAGGACAACCTATATAAGAGATCGCTCTCTGGTCCTTACCTTCAGTGTGTTCACCCGAGGAATGTCGAACAAATTCTACACGAACTCCATGAGGGAATCTGTGGAGGCCATATTGGAGGAAGGTCATTGGCTTTCCGAGCAATGAAGGAAGTCTATTGGTGGCCATATATGTAAATAGACTCTGCAATGTATGTTCGTAAATGCGAGAAATGCCAGCTTCATGCTCCCATGGTCCATCAACCCGCCAGTGACCTAAAATCACTTTTCAGCCTATGGCCATTCGCCCAATGGGGAATGGACATCGTAGGACCTCTTCCTACTACTGCCGATAATTGCAAGTATCTGTTGATCGCAACTGACTACTTTACCAAATGGATCGAGGCAGAGCCACTGGCGAACATCCGAGACACGGATATGATTAGATTCATATGGAAAAATATAATCACCCATTTTGGGATCCCTACGACCATCATCACTGATAATGGAAGGCAGTTCGAGAGAGGCTCCTTTCAGAATTTTTGTAATGACCACGAAACCAGACGCCATTTCAGCTCGATGGCCTATCCTCAGAGTAATGTCCAAGCCAAGGCTTCCAACAAAATGGTGATTGATGGGCTAAAGAAATGATTAGAATAAGCCAAAGGCTCATGGGTGAATAAACTATCGCATATTCTATGGGCCTACCGTACTACCCCACGTCGAGCAATGGGGGAAACCCCATTCTCACTAACATATGGAATGGAAGAATTCATCCCATTAGAAGCAGGCTTACCCACTATAAGGTCCACCTTTGTCGACCAGGGCCAGAATGATGCTACATTGCTCGTTGAGCTTGACCTAGCCGACGAGCGTCGAGAGCTTGCCCAGGTGAAACTAGCAAGCTATCAGCAACATCTCGCAAAGCACTATAACAAGAAGGTTAATCCAAGGGCATTCCGAGTTGGGGACTATATCCTAAGGAAAGTCTTGGGTAGCGTAGTAAAACCATCAGACGACAAGTTAGGGCCAAACTAGGAAGGACCATTCAAGATAACAAGAGATGATCTGCGAGGAGCCTATCACTTAGAAATACTAGAAGGCAGAGAGATACCTCGAGTATGGAATGAAGCCAATCTTAAGAAATTCTATTTCTAGATTCTTCTTTTGCATTGTACTTATTAGACTGGAAGCTCATTTCCTTATCATTAATAAAACTTGTTTAGCAGTTGCATTCTACAAAGTGTCAGTTAACTAGTATATAAACTTTATAACTCACACACCTTTTTCCAAGTGAAAGGCACACTAATCATTACACTATAGCAGGGAAATCACCCTCCTCAGGTTTTCGTTATGAAACACGAAAAACTTCTTAGCATTGCCCTTGGCAATATATGAATCCTTACAGAAGATCCTTAGGCAATATGGCCAAGTAAAAATTGGTCGCTAAACAATGTTTGGTTAACAAAATCCTGATCGGATAGAGCATCCAACACCAGGTGTGTCCTTGCCAATTTCCACACTTAGGCCTAAGGGAGTGTGACGACACGACCTAAAAGGTAAAGTGGGGCAGAATGGTATCCCATAAGCATACTGGACTGGATAGACACTCACTTGATAATGCAAACTTACAAATCTAGTCAGCCAAGAGAGGCACAAGATTATTAAGCAAAGTCTAAAAGATGTGGAAAATATACAACACTTGCTTAATCGGCAAATTCGCCCAGAACATAAACTTTATACTATTTCATCACATTTACAACAAATACAACCCATGTTTAGTTGGCGAGCTCGCCCAAAACATCAACATTATATTACTTCATTAAAAACTATACAGAGTTACTACTCGCAAAATCTCAATGAGGTCGAGGCCTCTGAACGAGATAATCACCCACTTGGGCTCTTCGACCGTTGTTGCGATGGGGAACTAGCTCCTCCTCAACTTCATTCGGATCTAAATCCAATATATGCCGAGGGATATCATCAATAGGGATCCACTAATCATCTCTTTGGAAGGGATTAGGCACTAGAGTGGAAGGAGAGATCTCATGACGATACCAGAGCATTGAGTTCCTTAGTACTTGCATCTCCTTCAGGGCACTCAACCATCCCCTGATAAAGGTGAGCTCTTCAAGCTCTGTTAGCCTCGTCGGAGCATCTAGCAAACCTTGGTCATAACCATCGGCCCATACTTGTCGAGGTCCTCTCTTAAACGGATGCCTCAGCCGAGTGACGTCCCTTTGAAGCCTAGAAGAAATCACATATGCTTGTTAGACATCACCACGGAGCTCTTACATTTCCCTAACTGAACTTCTTAAGTTTGTACCAGCTCATGGAACAGTCGGTGGGGTAGAACCTCACAGCACAGGAGGAAAATCGCTTGGTCCAGCTCCAGCTCATGATGAGGAGGAACCTCATAATACTGCAGGAACGATGCTCGACGCATGCTCCCTGAGTCACAAGACTTCCCTCCTCAAAGCCTCATTCTCTTGCTGTAGAATTTCTCCAACTTGGTTGATATTAAAAGCATCTGGAAGCCTTGCTCTTAGGTATTCACCTACTCCTGGACTGAGGCACCGACTTCTTCCATCTCTTGGAGCCTATCTTTTAGTTTAACAACGAGCTCAGTCTGCTCTATGAAATGCTTGTTCCTTAGTCGCATTGATTTTTAAATCCTCACAAAGGTATAATGAACGTTAAAACTTACATCAGGACCAAGCATTCTTCCCAATTGAGAAGTGGCTGGTATATAATCATCAACATCAATCAACTACAAGCAATAAAAGAGCAATGAAAGATAGAGTTATTCAGTACACTAAAGGAAAAAGTCTTCTCATTTCATTCATACGAGAAAGATCAGAGTACATTGAAGAATCAGAAGGGAACATTACGAATAAAAATATAAAAACAATCCTAACGATAGATCAGCTGGTGACCTCGGGTTGCTCAGAAGAAGCTCTCTGCTTCCCCTTATCAGTAGCGGTGGGAGCATCACCCTCAGCAGGGACATCATCTGTCGCTCGAGCAGGAAGTTCAGCAACAGGAATTGACTGAGGAACAGAGCCAACACCTTTGATGGCTAGGCTAGGAATTTCATCCACGACAGGCTTTGGTCCTGGATCGTGCTCATCAAACAGAGGAGAGGCAACATCCACACCAGCAGTTAAAAGGGACTTATTCCATACCTTCTTGAAGTTCAGACGACTGATGTAAACAATTTTAACCTCAGCATCTTTATACGCAGCATCCCACCCAGAGTTATATGAGTCCTCCTTAATGGTGGTTGCCTGAGACTCTTTATCCTTCAGCTGCTCGGTCAGCACTTTGTTCTCCTCCACAACAGCCAGCTTGCTCGAGCAGACCAGATCGTAGGCTTGCCGTAGTTCATTTAGTTCTTTAACTGCTGCCTCCCGCTCTCGATTGGATTTAACAAGAGCCAGATCAGAAGAAGTCCGAGCAGCATCAGCGGCCTTCAAATTAGCCTCAAGCTCTGTACCCTTCACCCTCAAAGCAGCATTCTACTTATCCAGCTCACCGTTCTTATTCATCAGCTCATCACGAGAGAAATAAAGCATGGCAAAATCAGTCACACATTGCAAGTAAAAGAAGATATTAGAAGAAGGAAATAGACAGAAATTGGGAAGCATGAGAGAAAATAAATAGACTTACTAAGGCTAGCCTATGGTTCGCTGGCAGAGCTAACTTTTCAGTCCCCACCGCCCTTTGGCGATCAGCAGGAACGACTGCTCGCTCGAGCAGTACAGGGGCCAACTGGAGAGAAGTGGCAACTGAGGCCCCCTTCGACAACACGGACACAAGAACTAAGGCCTGCCCAGCCTTTGTCCCCGCCTTTTTTTTTTCCTCTCCTCTTCCCTTTCCTTCTCCTTCCCTATCCTCCTCCTCTCCTCTACCTTCTTTTTCTCCTCAATCTTCTTCTTCTCTTTTTCCCTCTTCCCCTCTCTCTCACACCTACTCTTCTTCCTTCCTCTTCTTCTCCTGCTCCTGAGCAGCAGACTGAAAACCAGTAGCAATAGCCCTACTACTGGACTTCTTCTTCTTCGACCTTTGGGCAAGGAGCATATCATCATCATCACGAATCAGGTTTTTCCTTGGAGGAACCATTTCCTTGCTAGAATTGCTAGATGTACTTGAAGGATATTGGGCTTCAGAAACCTCTTCTGAGCTAAAAGAGTTGTCACTGCTAGAGCTCTCCTCGCTGGGACAACCTTCAACACCTCCCCTGATATCACTCTCATAACTTCTCTCCTCCTCGTCCAACTGAATGGGATTAGTAGCAGCTTCTTTGACAGAATCAAACTCAGGAATTCTATCAACCGGCCTCGCTATAAATCTAGACCTGACATTTTTGTACTCGAGCAAGAAAGCAGCAGACCGAGGATTTTCACCGTCAGCTAAGGGCTCCCTAATATTCCAAGCTTTAACCAACTCTGAAAGCCGAACCTCGCTGAGGGCAGGTTCCAAGTTCTTCGACCTCGCTGAAAAGAAAACAGGAATGAGTTAGAAAGATCACACATTAAAAAAGGAAATTGAAAGGACAGAGCAAAGACTACCTATGTACTCTTCCCCATAAAAGGTAACAATAAACATATTAAACCTCAACCCCTCAGTCTGGGGGGAGAACTACCAATTTCTAGCAAGAAAGCCATCTTGCCAGTAATCCTTGTGGGAATCAGGTAGGTTTACTACCAATACCCTGTTAGGACTCCTGGCATTGAGATAAAGAACAACAGACCTAGTTTGATAAAAGGAATAGAAAAAACAGACTTCAACGAGCCCTAATTTGGTGCCATAAAGTTGATTTATTCTATGGACGCCATTGATTATCTTCTATACATTGGGCGAACACTGTGCAGGAATATTATTGAAATAACAAAAGAAATGCAAGAATAAATCGTTTGGAGGAAAAGTAAACCCCCCTTGGGAAAGTAACAAGATGTGAATCCAATGAGCGCCCTCCATCTCTCTAACATTTTTAGGAAGAGAGGCGCACTCAATCTCTACCCACTGTGGGATGTTGTAAAACTTCCTAAACTCGGACACTGATCTATTACCTATCTTTGCCATTTGTAAACCCTAAACTAAAAATTCAAAGAAAGTACAGAGAGAAAGCAGAGGAGACTTACGAGATGAAAGTTTGACTTGGACAAGAACAGATCACAAGAACAAATGACACGGGAGATCGAAAGCGAAGAAAATAAAGACCTGGAGAAGAGGGCACAAATTGCTAAAACTCGCAAACGATGGAAGAAGACTAAAAAGCTTGAAATGGAAACTATGAAACACTGCTCAAAATGACTTTTAAATGTTACTAATCATCGAGCACAGGACACGAAGCAACTGTCGCCTAAATCAGTCCTCAAACTTTGGGAAGAGTTACGTGATATGCAAAAGAGACATTATGACAAATCATTTAAATTTATTAAGCCCAACTTATGGCCCAACAAATTTAGGGGCAATTGTGGGTACCCAGATTTGGCATTACGGGCTCGGACGAGTAGCCTAATTAAAACGGCCCAAAGTCCAAACCCTTTGCACCTTAACATTAATTCAGTTATGACTTAGTCTTCTCCCACGTTCTCATATAGAGATGTTCCAGGAGAAGATGGTAAATGTGGGGGAATCCAACACCCCCACTCCCCGAAGACAGGTCTGGGGCAAAAGACACGCACTATATTCTCTGTACACGCTCCCCAGAGTACATAGAAATAATATTGACTGCACCACCGTGGATGTAGGCATTCTTTCTAAACCATGTACATACTGTGTTGTGTGATTGGCATTTTATCTCCTTTATCTTTCTTGGTGATTGCGCTTGTCTCATTTATTTGTGTTGAATAATAATTATCACCACACCTATTGTTGATTTGTTGTCACAAAATAACTTTGTGCCTTCTTCTTCCTTTTCTTTCACGTCTTCCAAAATTCTCCATAGCCAAATAGCTTGAGAAGTTGCTAATTATGCGGATAAGTACTCCGCTTTAGCCGAGGATTGAGCCACAGTTTGTTGTTTCTTTGACGCCCATCAAAATATACCAGAACCTAGAGAGAAGGCATAACTCGGGGTTCTTTTTATGTCATCAACATAGCCAACCCTGTCACTATCACAAAATCTAGTTAACTTCATATTCACATTTTTGTAATACCAGATTCCATAATTCAGTGTGCCTTGCAAGTATCTTAACACTCTTTTTCCCTCCCCGAGATGGAAAAGACTAGGAAAATGCATAAATCTAGAAAGTAGACTTGATGCAAACATTATATATGGTCTTGTTGATGTTAAATATAAAAAATTCCCAGCCAAGCTTCTATAGAGAGTTTCATCAACCTTTTTTCATCCATCTTCCTTTACGAGTTTTTCACTTGCAACAAGTGGTGTTGTCGTCGGTTTGCACCCAAACATTCCAAACTTCTTAAGAATGTTTTCAACATACTTTGTTTGACAAATTAACACACCATCTTTTTCTTCATAAATTTCAATACCAAGAAAATAATGTAGCAAACCGATATCACTCATTTCATACTTCTTCATCATTTCATTCTTAAAATCTTCAACCATCTTTTCATTACTTCCAGTAAAAATTAAATCATCAACGTAAAGTGCAATAATAAGAATATTAGATGTACCTTTTCATTTGACATACAAGGTAGGCTCGTTCTTTCTTTTGTTTAATCCATTCCAAGTGAAATATCCATCAATGTTATTATACCATACTCATGGAGCTTGCTTTAGACCATACAAGGCCTTCTGTAACCAGTACACCTTTTCTTCTTCTCCTTTGGTAACAAAACCCAAAGGTTGTTCAACATAAATTTCTTCTTCCAACTTTCCATACAAGAATGCTGATTTAATATCAAGTTGGTACAATGACCAACCTTTTTGATCCGCCATAGCAATAATGGCTCTTACAGTGTCAAGATGTGCAACTGGTGCAAATCTTTCATGAAAATCGATACCGGGTTGTTGTGTGTAGACCTTTGCCACCAATCTTGCTTTATTTATTTGCACGGTGCCATCAGAGTGATACTTGACCTGTAAATCCACTTCACCCCAATGATATCTTTGACTTTTGGCTTTTCAACAAGATTCCATGTATTGTTATTCTCAATAGCATTGATTTCATCCTCCATCGCTTTTCTCCATGTTTTTTCTTTTACGGCTTCTTCGAAACTTTCTGGCTCAATGGTACAAAAGTTGTATCTCTCATATACATCACTTGAACTCCTCATTTTTTTTGGAGTTATGGGTAGTGATGATGAGGATGAACTTGGAGAACCATTTGATGATGGTGATGATGAGCTTGATCGTGGAGATGTTTGAGGTATATCTTAATTGCTCTCATTTTCAATTGTTGATTTTTGTTGCTCTTCCTCAATAAGAATTGTCTTCTTCTTAGCCTTGCTTTCTTCCGAGTTCCAAATAGCACCTTCGTCAAATAGCACATCATGGCTTTTAATCACTTTGTTGCTTTTAAAACTAAATGGCCTATATCCCTTGGATTGGGAGTTATTTCCTATAAATATGCACTTCTCACTTGTTTCATCTAGCTTCCGCCATTTCTCTTTTTGAATCTGAGCATAACATACGCAACCAAAGATTTTGAGATGACACACTAATGGATTTCTCCCACACCAGTTTTTCCCTTTGAGTGTTCATTTTGATACACCAGAAATCATAATTCTCACCTTAAAATATTGGGATTGAAGGTTGTTGAATATTTAGAGTGGAATTGCTTGAGCTTGCCATGATAATTTTTCTTCAAATCATTTACTCCTTGGCTTTCTGAATTTTTGACAGCAACTTCTTGAATTTTTGAAAGCATCTTCTTGAATTTTCGAACAACGATAGCAACTTGTTGAAAAAAATTTGTACACCAATTAAAATTTTTGGACAACAACTTGTTGAAATTTTTTTGGACAGCAACTTGTTAAAAAAAAATTGACAACTTGAATTTTTTGGATAGAATCAGACCCTTTTGATATAAAGCTCTGATACCATTTATGTTAGGTGATTTTGTATTTAGAACAAGTTGAATAAGAAAGAAGAGGAATTTGTATTCTGGAGAGAGGAGAAATACTCTTAATTTATGAAATTTCATTTTTCATTTCTTCCGTTACTTTCCTTACAACTCAAACACACATATATAATACATAATAATGGGATAGGACACATCCTATAAAACAAGGAGACACCACTCCATAAAACACTCTCCACAAAACATGAGTGGATATTATGCACTAAACTTTAAATAATAAAAACAAAGTAAAGTTGCACAAAACATAAACCATCAAACGTGGCATGTTTTATGCTAGACCCACATCACATTAAACAACAAGTTCAAAGTTCGACAGTCTAATGTGCATGAATGTTAGTACAAATTTCAAATTTTAATAAATCAGTCTACCACAGTTCATATGCATCAGAATTATTTTGAAAATACATGAAGAAATGACATTCATAGTTCACCTCTACCGTATGGTCAGACAATAATTCTAAAAAAAATCAATATCAAGACGACAATGAAATCAATAGCCGCCAAACCATCACCGTCCTCTCCCTTAATGATGTCGTCATGTCCACCCTCACCGCCAAACACCCCTTCTCTTTCATCAAAAATACCCGCACCCTCCATATATTACTATACTAATTTAACCCCACTAACCTCCACCAGATCCCTAATGGCTCATCAGCATCCACACTACATTGGACCAAACTACCCAAAATGCCTTGGTAACCTCGAATTCCTCAATAGTCTCAAAGGTGGAAAATTCAGCTTCGGCTCAACCTCCAAAGCTCCAAACTTGACTCAACTTAAACCAAACCAGTCAAACAAGTCCCTTTTAATTTCTCTATAAAAGAAATCATCCAGCCTATTATTACGTCGGGGATTTTAACCACTCCGAATGTAGAATCTAATGCAAACATAATAGGGTTGTTAGAAAAAGATGGGAGAAAAACATATGTGGGGTTGTTTTTACAAACAAGAGTTATAAAAGTTTTTCAGTGGTTTTGACAATGGACAAGGTTTGACTGCTTTTCCACCATATGATGAAGCATTTAAAGCGGTCGGGGTTCCAAATCTTAGTACACTTACATTTAGGCACATTATTGAAGTTAGTTAGGTGTTAGTTGCGTAGTTAGGTGTTACTTAATCTATTTAAAGATGAGTGATCGAGCGGAAAAAGTGTGTTCGTGTGAGGACACAATCGTTGTGTGTTTCGCCGCCGCGATACAAAAAACCTAAGCTACTACTACACTTGACAAGCAAGCACAGCGGTAATTCGGGTATCGTAAGAAATCCACAGGGGGTGATTGAATTTTAGATGTTAATTGTTTAATTACTTCAGGAATAAAAGTGTAAAAGATGATAGGTTGGAAATGGTGACAAAAGAAAAGAATAAGTTAACGCTAAATTAAAGGAAAGCGAGGATCGGGATCGCATCCTACCACAGGGATCGGAACAACTACTAACTAGAGTTAAGGCTCGAAAGCAATTTAATCGAGCATATCCAATTAAGCATAAACATCACACAATAAGGAATTTAAGCCAAAGTTGCGAGATTAAACATTTCATGGAAAATGGTCGCACGCGGATTAAATTCGGATTGTCGCTATAAACACTAAAGTTATATGACAAATAAAGTTAAACGCATAACAATCCAACTTTAATACACGCGATTTCAATTAAACGCGATTTTGCACGAAACCTAGTTTTCGTAGCTCGGGGCCCGAAAATGGCGGAAATGAAATCCCGACCCTATTTATCTAAGGGTGCATGGTGAGTTAAACTAAATTATGTTAATTAGACTAGGAAAGCAAGAATTAAAGCATGGAAACTAAATTACAAGGCAAGGAAAGATGAAGAACAAACTATATTAATGGAGAGGAAGTGAATAGTTCAATCTTACAAAACCACATGGGTTGTCAATCCAAGAAGAAGAGAAAATGAACTCTCCAAACCAAACCCTAACCTAAAACTATCTATTTCAGAATATGAGAGTGTTTCCCTCTCTCTTTTTTTATTACAACAAAAACTAGCTTATATAGTAAGTTGGAATAAAAGAAAAGAAGAAAGAAAAGAAAGAAAATATCTGCAGGAGAAAACAGGGGATCGATCGATCGACCCCTGTGGTCGATCGATCGACAGTATAAATCGTGGCAAAAATAAGAAGGCTCGATCGATCGACCCTCAGGCTCGATCAATCGATCAAGCAGTGGCAGCCTGCAATTTCCCCTGTTTTGGCATACTTTCCATCTCCGCTCAATTCGCCGTAACTTTGTCATACGGACTCGGAATCAAGCGCCGTTCATGGCCACGTGAAGCTAGCGAGGAGAGCTACAACTTCCGTGTAGATGTCGGGCCAGGTGCCCAATCTGTGAAGACCGGATTGCCCTTGAACGTACGGTTGTGTACGGAAATTGCGCGGAATGCATCCGGACCCCATACTTGGTACCTAAATACCTACAAAAGCCCAATTATACCTCATATAGCATGTTAACAGTATAAACCGAGGTTGTCTGGTTAACGGGCATAAATATAGAGATTAAGGCACCCGAGGGGGCTAAAATGCGTAGGTTCGACGGTTGAAATACGCAATATTTGCGTCGTATCAATGAGTCATGTTAGATACATCAGGATTTAGTATCGAGTTAGCATCGGTACCATTTTATTTGTTTGTACTATGGTGGGACCCATAACATGCCCTGGAGAGACCCACACCATAGTATAAGCAAATAAAGTAGTATCGGTACTAACCCGGTACTAAGTCCTGGTGTGCCTATCATTATTCTTTAAAGATTCACTGAATTCTTATTTAAGCACATTTAAAGTGGTCATTAGTTTTTCTTTCTTTTTTTCATGCATGTACTTAGCTATTTATATTTCCTTATATCTTAGGTTGGAAATAAGAATTCAGTGAATCTTTTTTCTCTTCTTTTATATCTTCACTTGGTATCAGAGCTAAGTTTTTTTTGCCTAAATGGCCAATTTATCTTCTAATTCTCAATTCTTTTCTTCCAACCAAATAATAGTTCTTAGTACCTTAGCCTTACCTTCTCTAAGACTTGATCGAACAAACTATTCCTACTATAGATCTTAAGTACTACCAGCAGTACGTGCTTATGATCTAGATGGAATTCTCCTTTAAACTAAAGAAAAACCTAAACCATTCATTCTTGACTCCATTAATGTAACAATTATTATCAATAATTAAGCCTACAACGAATGGCCCAACCTGATCAATTCTTGATTAGTTGGTTAATGTCTTCAATCTCGAACACATGCTAGGACATATTTTTCATTACAAAACTGTTGCATAGATATGGAATACTCTTGAACAAGAGTTTGCAACCAAGTCCAAAGCTAGGGTTTTATACCTATGACCTCTTCTTCAATCAACAAAATAGGGATCAATGTCAAATGATGAGTACATTCTCAAAATGAAACAATACGCTGATAGTTTAATGGCTGTTAGACAAATAATATCTGATGATGAGCTAATAATATATATCCTTAGGGGACTTGGAAGTTAATATGAGTATGTTGTTATTAAACTTATTTCTAAAGACTCAATTACAATTCAAGAAGTTCAATTCTTGCTTCAAAAATCATGAAATGAGGCTAGAATTGGTGAGTTCAACTACTACTTTAGACATAAATTCCCCTATAGCCAATGTTGTTTAAATTAAGAAACCGTTTTTTACTTATCAAAACTTTGGTATTGCATATACCTATCAAAGCTTTGGCACTGCAAGAGGTTATAATAACAATCGTGGGAGAGGAAAAAACTACAGACCAAGTAATGGAAGGGGATATTCAAATGTGAGTAAGCCTATATGTTAGGTTTGTGGAAAAATTGACCACATAGCAATCAAATGCTACCATAGATTTGATCTCAGTTATCAAGCACTTGACTCAACCAATAACACACACTACAAGAAATTGTAAATTTTGCTGCGAAAAAAATCGTAGCCAAATATTTACATTTTATTGCTAAAGATATTTGGCAATGATTTTTTTCATAGAAGTGTCGTGGCCAAAGCCCCGTGGCTAAAGCTATATGAGAACGAAAATGAGTTTCGTGGCCAATAGTAAACTTACTGGTCACGAAAAAAAAACGTACCATATTGTGAACCTTTTGGAAATGATTTTTTCTCATTGCTTTTTGTCAAAAAAATTGTAGAAAATAGTACAATTTCGTGGCAAATTGTCTCCCATATACTCATAAAAATCCGCGGCCAAATAAGTTGTTAGTTTTTGCCACCACTAAAAATCGTTGCAAATAGACTTTCTAACACATCTGTCTTTACAAAAAAACGTGGCTACTGTTATATATTATTGTTTTTTGTAGCTAATGTTATATATTATTATTTTTGTGACCAATGTTATTATTATTTTTAATAAAATTTTAACTATTAGTACTAGTTTATTTTCTTTCCAAATAGTTGCCACAAATGTCATTTTAATAATGACAAATAACTAATAACATTAATACTTTGTGACATTTAACAAGTTCATCCGCCTGCTCGAAAAATAATTAAAATATAAAATCATGTTTACAAAGTACATCTATTTAAAATGCAAAGTGTTGTCAACAAATGAAGACCCCGTATTTGTGCCAAAAATTTCACACGTCATAATATCTAATCATAAAAATGCACCATTTTTGTGCCAAAAGTTCCACTTAAAAGATAAGTCATAATATCTGATAACAAAAGTTAAAAAACAACAACACGATGTCTAATAACAAAAATATCGCGGTTGGCATAACAATGTCCTAAATATTTCCTTTGGTTCGCCGAATCCAAATATGTTTTGCCAATAAGAGTCATCGTCCCTCAATATCTGCAATTCATCATAAAATATTTTCAGTTAAGTTCTATAAATAAGAATAATAAAATCAATATTTATTACTTGAATAGAAAAAGATCTCTCGAATGACATACCATTGAACTAAAGATTATGTTGATTGCATTTCTCTCTAATTAAGCAAGGATTGAATGATCTTATCATATTCATCTTGCTTAGCTAAAATGGTATCAATGAGTGCTCGTTGAGAAGATGCCTCCACTTATTGCATCATTATCTCCTCATGATGAGCTACAGACACCATCTCTTGAACTTTTAGGCGCTCCATCAACTCCTGTTGAGCTCTAACAGACTCCTTAAGATCTACCTCCAATTGTGCATTTCTTTATTGCAAAGATGTATTATAATTAGTTGGTTTGGGAACATACCCAAGCCCATTAATATACCATGATCTCGTCCCGAGCACATGATCCGCTATCTCGTCTGGGCTCAATAATGGACCCTTCTCGAATACAGACTCAAACTCAAGGTTTTTCATGTCCTCCTGAGTTAAAGAAATATACTTTTTAAATATTTTATACCTAAAAATATCAACATACTTTTATTTTTTTTTTTTTAAATCGGCAAAGTTTCCTTTGTTTTTACATTAATACCAACATGTTCAATCCATTTAAAAATCAACTTCAACACAAAATAATCCACCATATTTAATCCCAGCATCCAAATCAACAAATAAAACTCAACCTACTTAATATTCGCCTCCAATAACCAAACATACTTAACCTGATAAGAGTGCGACATAAAATAAATTGCAATTTTACTTACATAGATTTCTTCGGCTTCGGGAGACGTCCAATTTTCATTTTTACAATGGGTTTCTTTATAAAATTCGATCCTGTTAGGCTCAACACCACTACCCACCTTTACTTTCTGTCAAAATATAATAAGCATATAATCAGAAAACATATTTAAGGATAAAACATTTGAATCTAAAGTAAAAAATATTACTAATTCATGACGAACAACCACAAATGCCTTGGATTCCTTGTTGTGCCTTACAGTTTGATCTCCTTTATTGTTTTTGTTTATCTCATATCATTTATACAATATATATATATATATATATATATATATATATATATATATATATATATATATATATATATATATATATATATATATATATATATATTACATTATTAAAATAATTGCAATAATTTGTACCTCATATTTTAAATCAGCAAATAAATCACACAATTCGTGCCAATTGCCTTGGTACAGCTATTATGTGGATTTGCCCATGCCACCTCCTTTGACTCAAATGTCAAATAATATTAAAGAAGCTTACTTCTTCGATCCCTACTCCTCCATTTCATTAACTCTTCGTAACTTCGTTTTTCATGTTCATCCAAGTCAATTTCAAATCTCTCCTATAAATACAAAATATTAATTAATCAAGTTAAATATAAATGTATAATACTGATAGTCATAGGATTAAAAATATATATACTTACACTAATTCTATCAAAAGCTTCATTCTTATCACGCTCAGTAAGTTCTTTCCATTTAGTTAGCACTGGAATAAGATTTCGAGTTATAATCCTTATCTCACCGAAAAGTTTGGCAGATTGCTCATGCTCAAGAGGCCTTCCTTTTGTCTTTGGAAATTTCAATCCGCATCTTCTTCCCAGTTGCTTTGACCATTTTTTCCAACCCTCTACCTTTAGTAGGTCGAGGAACTCTTTGTTTCACCCTAGTTTAGGCTATGTACATGCATTGATTAGTACACTAATATAAAACTAAACATCACACTAGTATAAAGAATGCAACAGTAATCTTTTTACTATAATAATCATATACCATATAAATAAATAAATATATATATATATAAGTGTACTGAAATTATAATGCACCACACATATATACAAATGAGGAGAGGATTCAAATTGGAGAAGTGCAACCATAAACTTTGTGGGAATTTGCTTATCCCCACACCATTAGGCTCTGTTTAACTTTGTGGGAATTTACTTATCAATGGAAATTACGGGATAACTGGTTTTAGTATTTGTTCAAAATGTGTTATATGTAATGTAGGAGCCACGTATAGTTTCCTAATAAGGTAAGGCAAATAGCTATTTTAGTATTTGTTCAGAGACTGATACGAAGAATGTTTTGCAAATCAAAATTAAAGTTCCTACTATTGAGTGTAGTCTAGGAAAAAATATGGCATTCACAATCAGTAAGGTAAGTATTTCTCTTCATGCTTTATTTTTTGTCAACCTGAGAACTTTAAATTAAATTCCACTTGATAGTAATTCCTAAAATAGATTACAATCAGTGATTCTACTTCAGCTCTTATTTCATTGATTATGACAGTTTTCTTATTATTTTTTAAGAGAACTTCGTGTTTTAATTTATTCTGTTAATCAGTAAATCCCTCTTTAACAATTCTTGATAAAAATATTTGCTTCCATTTTTTTTCAATACCCATTAAGTTGTCACCAAAAAACACAAAATCATTACTTGTCAGTTCATTAACTACACCTACATGCAAACTATCCATATATATAACCTACATCTTATGAAGCCAACAAATCAAAAGGATTGAATTTGTCTCTTTTATTATGGAAACATTAAGATACATAAATTAAATGACTTAAATTATCCAACAACGCTAAGGGGTACAACTGTAATCCTGCTTGACCATATGTGATGAGGAGTTATATTCTACGGGTGACCCATGCAACCACTTACCAGACAAGACTCTCTTGAACAAAGAAAGGTTCCTAATCCCTTCCCTCTAGCACCCACAGAGCATACACACCTCCACCCACCTGCCTAAATCATACTTGAACACACCTTTGTCGCTCCCCCGTGAAAATCCCTAATATATTTGTCCATTCTTCTTAATAGACACCAAAAGAAGAAAAAAGAGAAAATAAGTGGGCAAACTGGATAAGGGCTTCTCATGATCATCAATTAGTGCTTCAAAAGTTGTGTTACCCATCTACTAAGCAATTCTCTGTCACCTCGCATAGGGATAACAATGTCACTCAATGGATAACAAAGGGTTTTTGTTCAATAACAACTCATTGGATTACAAAGGTTTTTTTTTCAGCAACGGCTCATGGGGTTTTATTCAGCTCATGTCTCATTTAATTTAAACCCATATATTATCAGGTTTACATAGGCTTACCGAGCGTAGTGCGAGGAAGAGAGGGAGATAGTGATAATTACCTTAAGAGCGGTGACAGCACAGACGAGTGACGGAGCAAGATGAGTGGAGCAAGAGCAAGACGAGCGGTCGAGCAAGATGAGTGGAAGAGGAGACGAGTGGCGATTTTGTAACAGGGTTGGCTATTTTGTAACAGGGTTGGGCGGGGTAGGAAGAGGAACGTTGGAAACTATTTCGTAATAGGGTTGGGGAATGTAACCGAAAGAGGGAAACATGTTCCTTTAGGTTTAGTATTTTTTTTTATGTTTTGCCCCCAAAATTTAACTTTTGGATACAAAACTATTTTGTAACAAACTATTATATCAATTACCCACGAAATATTTCGTGGTATTATTTCGTTCTCAAAAATTCGTGTTTTATATATTGTGCGGAAAAAAATGGCGCCTAATTTTTATTGACAGTTTGGCAACGAAATTTAATAACTCGTGGCCAATGTTTAATTAATGACCACAATTTAAATTTCGTTGCTAAAAGTGATCATTTAGCCAAGAAATCATATTTGTAGCCATATAAATCGTTCTTAAATGTAATATTTGTTGTAGTGACATATCATCCCCTCAAATGGTGAATAATGATTCTTGGTATATGGGCAGTGGAACATATTCTCATGTGACCTCGGATTGCAATAATCTGACTGAAAAAGTTACATATAAAGGAGGTGAGAAATCAATTGTAGGTAATAGTGCTAAACTCAATGTTCTTAATTGTAACAGCCCTCGCTTTTGAGAACTTATTTTATCCTAATTTATTGTGTGAAGTAATTATATAAAATGTTAGAAACTGGAGTAGATATAAATTGAATAAGTTGAAAGTCAATATTTACTAGATTGTTGCATCTTTACTGTATGTGTAAGTAAATATCATCATGTTGCGTTCTATAGTGTCATATATTTTAAGTGACGTTTATGGTTTAAATGAAACCGGAACTTGAAATAATTTATAAAATTATCGGATGTTAGTTTAGAGGGCGTAGTTAGTCTCGAAATGTGCGAGATAGTCAAAATAAGTGTCATGTTGTATTTTTATGTTTCGGGCACTTTTGACCAGTTTTAACATAAATGTGTAGTTGTGAGTCATTTTAATGTGGTATTAACCATTTAAGTTGGGGAATTAGACTAAAGCAACGATTTAAGTCTTGCATTTCATTTATTTCTCTTAAGTGTATTTACTAACCTATAGAGAAAGAGAGAAGAAGAGAACTTGCGGAGAAAAGAGAGAGATTGAAAATTGAGGCTTGGGATTGTTGCTACCACAAAGAAATGTGAGATTTCTACTTCAAGGCAAGTTTTAACACTTGCTAATATATGGTTTAGGATGAATAATTTGTATTGATTGTTGTGGATTGGTTATGGTTTAACAATTTTAGGGTTTTAAATGGATTTGTGTTTTGAATCCTTGGAAGTTGAATTAAATGTTTATTGGTGTAAATTATAGTTGTTAGATGCATTTATTATTGGTTGGTTGCATTAAATGATCTTGGTTTGGGTAGAAATGAGTTGGGGGGAAATTTGGAGTCCAAGACCTCATAGCCGAATTAGGCAATTCTGTGATGGGCGAATCGATTCACCCCTAGCGAATCGATTCTCCAAAGGGGAAGCTTACAAGTCTGAGTGGACCGAATCGATTCGGTCTGTTCGAATTGATTCGGCAATTATGCAGAAAGTCAGGTTTTCCTCTCCAAATCGATTCGGCTGATTCGAATCGATTCGGCTGATCCGAATCGATTCACTTTCAGACCGAATGGCCGAATCGATTCGGAAATCCTGTTGTTTTGAGTTGTTTTCTAACTCAATTCCAACCCTTTTTCTTTAGGCTTAGGACTTAGGAACCTTCTTGTATGAAGTAAACTTAGAGTCCTAGAGTCCTAGATGAGTTAGTTAACTACCCTACATTAGAAATGGTTTATATGGGTGTTATTCTGGAGGTATACAAATTGATGTTAGGGCATCCTTTTCCTTTAGTTAACTATTATGAGTCTAGGAGTTATAAGGTCGTATTGGGAGACTTTAGAAGATCAATTGAGTTATGATAGTCTTGATGGTTTATAATAACACCACAAAAGAATGTTGGGAAAATAAATTGAGAATTTATTCATTCATTGAGGTTATAATGATGACATGAATTACATATGGCTCCGGATAAAATGCGTTGTATTTATTAAAATGGAAATGGAATGAAAAATGAATATGGTAAATGATAATTTACTTAAACACACCTCTCTAAATTCCATCATAAGGGAAGTTCGCGCGTGAGGTGAAGTCCCCTGGCTAATGAATGCAGGGTGAATATAGTCCTAGGCCATATGAGCATTTATCATATGTTTCTTCTGCGCCAGTGAGGTAATTCCGGATGTGGTTATGACTCACTCGCAGGCATATGGCCGCTTCCCGAAGTCTTGTATTGTAGGTGCCCAGGTTATATTGGTTGATTGGTCCTGGAAGATGATGGTCATTTAGGGGTGCGCACAGTGGGGAAACCCGGACGGGCGGTCTTAGAATTGTTATATTTATATGAATATAACTATTCTTATTCAAGTTGGACTTGATTTATGATAAATGCCACAAAGAGAATATAATTGTGACTGTGTTTCCTGATAAGGAACGGAACGATGAAAGGAATCAGTGAGAATGATGGAAGTTTCTAATTAATGCTAATTATTCATATCCTCTTGCACAACTAAACTAAACTTATGATCATTTCATTTGTTTTATTTTATGCATTGAATTGTAGGTAGATTCTTATTACTATCAATCATGGTTTACTGTTCATAACTGTCATACTCTTTATTCATCTAGTGATCATATAAAACCGGGCCCTAACCCGTTCATATTTCTTGTTGTGAATGAATCTTATATCCACTCAGGTGCCCCGCCGCAAGGACGCCAATTCTGACTTTCCTATTCCTGTGTTTTTGGGGAGTCATGATACATTACGAATATTACGGGATATATTGTTAGACACCTTCATTTTTGTACTCTAGTTACGATCGGGTCATTTATTCGTGCGTGTGGCCCAAGCTATTGTATTTGCTTATTGTAATGTACTATGTAATTTATTTTAAACTGTTGTGTTACATTGTAGTGACTGTTGACCGACAGCATATGCGGCCCCCTTATTGTATACTTATTGTTGATGTAATATAAGTTCTTTTGGGTTTCCACTTTCTTTTTAAATTGGGTTGTTTAAATTCTTTCCTTAACTTATAAAACAAAATTTTTGGCAACCCGTTTTTCTGAAATATAGGGTGGTTATCCCGTATACTTATTGTATTATTGTGATGCTGAGAATGATCCATCTATGATTCCTATTTTTATTTGAGTATCGGGCTGGCCACCCCTTGTTTTGATGAGCGGGTTGGCACAAATGGTATCAAAGCATCAGGTTCTAGAGTCTTTAGGATCTATGCAGACTTGTCACGTTCTATCATAGGGTTCTTTGATATAGAGCTTAATGTTGGGACTATTTTGTTACCTATGCTTGCGATCTTCTGCAAAATAGATTGTTTTAAATAGTATCCTAATTCTATTGTTCCTTTATCTCAGATGACGCCTAAGAGAGGTCGCCCTGCTAGAAGGAATAGATTTGTAGAAGAGGAAGTAGGTCCTCCCCCACCGCCGCAAGGAACAATAAATGTTGCTGATGTAGCAAACATCTTGGCCCAAGTGGTCAATGCTGCTATGACTTCCGTGGTTCTGCAATTTCCACAAGCTCAACAACAAAGGGCTCAGGATGTACAAGCTCCTACTGGACCTTCTCCGTGGGAGAGAGTTAGGGAATCCTTTTTAAAGGGTCATCCCCTGGAATTTCAAGGAGGTTCTCACATCATAGTAGCTAATCAGTTGAAAAAGGATATGAAGTGCCATCTGCTCATGGTGGAGTGTAGTGAGGAAAGAAAAAAAATCCTTTCTACCTTTAAATTAGTTGGAGTTGCATTACATTGGTAGGTATCTATGACTATGCCAAAGCAAAGGGATGTTATGACTATCAACGATTTTTGGGTTTTATTTGATCGGAAGTACTTCCCTCCCGCAGTTCAAAGGGAGATGAGAAGGAAGCTTCAGGATGTGGTGCAAGGTGAGAGATCAGTTGCTGAATATGAAGAGGAGTTCACCCGGTTGGCAAGTTTTGTACCAGATGAGGTAACTTCGAAAGAGAGGAAAATATCGAAGTTCATGGGAGGTTTGCACTGGAGGATACGGCAACATTTGCTGGGCAATCCAGCTTTGCAGACTTTTTGAGACGTGATGAATGCGGCATTAATTCATTTCCAAGAACATCAATTGTATGTCCAGAGTAGCAAGAAGGCTACAATGATGGGGCAATAGGGAAAACCCGGAGGCAATGGGATTGGAGGAGGATTATTTCCTTCGTCCCAATCTTCGGGAAATAAACAAAAAGAAAGGGATCCCCAGCAAGGGGACTTGTCCAAACGGCAACGTTTTAGTGGGATTATTGTGGGTTGCAATAACAATAGGAAAGGTCAAGGTGGACCGTAACCACAACAAGCAGGAAGAGGTGGAAATGGAGGTAGAGGCCATCCAGTCCAAGGAGTGGGGCAGTTTAGAAATAACCAGGGTCGAAATCAGGAGAATGCGACGAATCGATGCTTTTAATGTGGAGAGTTGGGCCATTTTAAGAGGTCGTGTCCTCACTTGATTGGGGGACAGCTTCCTAGGATTCCACAGTAGCCACAGGCTCAGTTACCACCACAAGTACCTAATCCAGTTGGCCCTCCACAACAGGGACAGCTACAGTATGGTCGTGTTTTCCACATTCAGGATGCTATGCTTCCTTCGGCTCCGCTCGCACCGCCAGCTATTGAGAGTAAGTTTCTCATTCAATGACACATGGGTCATGTATTGTTTGATACGATTGTGACACACTCGTTCATTTCTAGAAGTTTTGCTGAGTCTACAGAGTTGATTAAATCTGCGGAGAGTACCTTCACTAGTATTGAGTATTCTATGGGTGATGGTTCACTTTTTTTCTTTATTTGTAAACAAATAGGAATAAATCTTGCTAACTTGTGTTTTGAGGCTGATTTACTCGTCCTTGACATGGTCGGGTATGATGTAATCCTTGGTATGGATTAGCTAGTGAAGTATCATGCGATAGTTAATTGCTACAGGAAGAGTATAGTTTTTGCCATTCTGGGGCAAGAGATGTTTTTAGTGGTTATGCCTCATTGAGAAGGAGGTACTAGATCTTACTTGTATTGTATTGCGGAGGAGACTTCTCGAGATGTAGTAGTTTCCTTATATTCTATTCCGGTTGTTAGAGATTTTCAAGATGTTTTTTGGGAAATATCGAGTTTGCCTTCGAGTCGGGAGATTGAGTTTGTAATTGACTTAGCACCAGGGACTCGACCAATTGTGAGAGCTCCATATCGTATGGCTCCTGTTGAGATGAGGGAGTTAAGGGATCAGATTCAGGACATGCTAGAGCAAGGGTTTTTTAGGCAAAGCACACCATCGTGGGGCACTCTGGTGTTGTTTGTGAAGAAAAAGGACGGTTCTCTTCGGTTGTGTGTTGACTACAGAGAGTTGAATAAAGTCACCATCCGGAATAAATACCCATTTCCTCGGATTGATGATCTGTTTGATCAACTTAGGGGAGCATCGTACTTCTCTCAAATAGATTTGTAGACGGGGTATCACCAGTTGCGGATATGGGAGCAAGATGTGTCCAAGACTGCGTTCCTAACGAGATATGGGTCCTATGAATTTTTGGTTATGCCTATTGGACTAACCAATGCTCCTGTCGTGTTTATGGACCTCATGAATAGGGTGTTTTGAGACTTCCTGGACCAGTTTGTCATTGTGTTCATTGATGATATTCTGGTGTATTCTCAAACAGAAGCCGATCATGCTACTCATTTGCGATTGGTCCTGTAAAGGTTGAAGGATCACCAATTGTATGCCAAGTTCGAGAAGTGTGGTTTTTGGTTATAGGAAGTACAATTTTTGAGTCATATTGTGACATCCCAGGGTATTTCGGTGGACCCAAGTAAAGTTATTGCAGTTAGGGAGTGGGGTCAGCCCATGACACCTACCGAGATTCGTAGTTTTTTGGGTTTGGCGGGTTATTACCGCCGGTTTATCAAGGGTTTCTCTAAAATTACTAGCCTTTTGATAAACTTAACCCAGAAAGGGGTGAGGTTTGTATGGGATGATTCTTGTCAGTCATCTTTTGACGAGATCAAGGATAGGTTGACTTCTGCTCCAGTCCTTGCGTTACCAATGCTGGGATTGGAATATTTAGTCTTTACCGATGCATCTCTACAAGGATTGGGAGGTGTACTTCAACAAGACCGATGGGCTTATGCTTCTCACAAGATAAAGCCCCATGAAAATAATTATCTGGTGCATGATTTGGAACTGGCCGCGGTTGTTTTTGCCTTGAAGATTTGGAGGCATTATCTCCTGGGGGAGAAATTTAGTCTGTTCACTGACCATAAATCGTTGCAATATTTATTTTCACAGAAAGATTTAAATATGTGGCAATGCCGGTGGTTAGAGTTTGTGAAAGACTATCAATTTGACATCCACTATCACCTGGACAAGGCGAATGTGGTGGCGGATGCTTTGAGCAAAAAGCCCGAGGGGGAGTTAGCGGAGGTATGTAAAGCCAAATGGAAGGAGCTTAGTCAGGAGGATGCGGTTGGTAGGGCATTTATGTCCGTGTTGACCGTTACGCCTACTATTGTGGCAAGGGTTGTAGAGGCTCAAGGAAGGGATAAAGGTTTTCAGGACCGTATACGCTAATTGTTGATCAAGGGAGCAGAATCCTACTCAATAAGTTCGGAGGGTGGATTACATCTCCACGGAAGACTCATTGTCCTGGACGAAGGGGATTTAAGACGGGCCGTGATGACAGAATCTCATCGGTCTAAATTTCCAGTGCGTCCTGGTGGGTACAAGATGTACGAAGACATGCGTCGTCAGTATTAGTGGGCAGGCATGAAGCGGGATATTTCTGAGTTAGTGTCCCAATGTGCTACTTGTCAATTGGTCAAGATAGATCATCAGTGACCAACGGGTTTGTTGCAACCCTTGGAGATACCGGTGTGGATGTGGGAGAGTATATCGATGGATTTCATTACAGGCTTGCCAACATCGCAAAATGGTCACGATTCTATTTTGGTCATCGTTGATCGTTTGATTAAGTCGGCATATTTCCTATCAATACGCACCGATTACAATATTGCTCGTTATGCCCAGCTATTTATTGCGGAGGTTGTTAGACTCCACAGGGTGCCAATAAATATAGTCTCCGACTGAGATACGATATTTGTTTCCCATTTTTAACAAAGTTTCCAAGAAGCTATGGGAATCGAATTAAAATTGAGTACTTCTTATCACCCTCAAACAGATGGGCAGACAGAAAGAGTCAACCAAATGTTGGAGGATATGCTCCGAATGTGTGTGCTTGATTTCAAAGGTGGTTGGGAACAATATCTCCCTTTGGTCGAATTTGCTAATAATAATTCTTACCAATTTACCATTGGGATGGCGCCCTACGAAGCACTTTATGTCTGTCCTTGTAGATCGCCCACTTGTTGGTTGGAGGTGGGGGATAATAAGTTTTTTGGACCTGAAATGATCCAGGATACTTCTTCCAAGATTGAACTCATCCGAAATCGCATTCGGATAGCTCAAGATCGTCAAAAGAGTTACGTCGATGCGAATAGAAGGCATATAGAGTTGGAAATTGGAGATCAAGTCTTGGTGCGTGTATCGCCAATGAAAGGTATAAAGCATTTTCGGAAGAAAGGCAAACTTGTGCCGCGCTATGTTGGACCTTTTCCTGTTATTGCCAAGGTAGGCCCAGTGGCATATCAACTTGACTTACTGGAACACTTACAACAATTCCATGATGTGTTCCATCTTTCCTCTTTGAAAAAGTATAAGAGGTGTGAAGGAGCCCTTTGGCATATTCCTTTGGAAGATATTGATTTGCAACCTGATATTTTGTATGAAGAACAACCGGTTGCAATCATAGAACATGGAGAGCGTAAATTGAGATCGCGAGTGGTGCCGAGTTCAATGGGGTCATCACGACGCCAAGGAATCAACATGGGAGCGCGAGGATGATATGGGGGAAAAATATCCGCATCTCTTTATACAAGGTACCCTGAATTTTGAGGGCAAAATTCCCTCATAAGGGGGGGAGTATGTAACAACCCTCTCTTTTGAGAACTTATTTTATCCTAATTTACTGTGTGAAGTAATTATATAAAATGTTGGAAACTGGAGTAGATATAAATTGAATAAGTTGAAATTTAATATTTACTAGATTGTTGCATATTTACTGTATGTGTAAGTAAATATCATCATGTTGCGTTCTATAGTGTCATATGTTTTAACTGACGTTTATGGTTTAAATGAAACCGTAACTTGAAATAATTTATAAAATTGTCGGATGCCAGTTTAGAGGGCGTAGTTAGTCTCGAAATGTGCAAGATAGTTAAAATAAGTGTCATATTGTATTTTTATGTTTCGAGCACTTTTGACCGGTTTTAACATAAATGTGTAGTTGTGAGTCATTTTAATGTGGTGTTAACCATTTAAGTTGGGGAATTAGACTAAATCCATGATTTAAGTCTTGCATTTCATTTATTTCTCTTAAATGTATTTACTAACCTAGAGAGAAAGAGAGAAGAAGAGAACTTGTGGAGAAAAGAGAGAGATGAAGATGGAGGCTTGGGATTGTTGCTATCACAAAGAAATATGATATTTCTACTTTAAGGCAAGTTTTATACTTGCTAATATATGGTTTAGGATGAATAATTTGCATTGATTGTTGTGGATTGGTTATGGTTTAACAATTTTAGGGTTTTAAATGGATTTGTGAGTTTTGAATCCTTGGAAGTTGAATTAAATGTTTATTGGTGTAAATCATAGTTATTAGATGCATTTATTATTGGTTGGTTGCAATAAATGATCTTGGTTTGGGTAGAAATGAGTTCAAGGAAATTTGGAGTCCAAGACTTCATAGCCGAATTAGGCAATTCTGGGTTGTGCGAATCGATTCGCCATAGGGGTAGCTTACACGTTTAAGTGGACCGAATCGATTTTCCTTCATGAAATGATTCGGCAATTATGTAAAAAGTTAGGTTTTCCTCTCCGAAACGATTCGACTGGTCCGAATCGATTCGCTTTCAGACCGAATCGATTCGGCTAGGGCGAATCGATTCGAAAATACTTCTATTTTGAGTTGTCTTTCTAACTCAATTCCAACCCTTTTTCTTTAGGCTTAGGACTTAGGAACCTTCTTGTATGAAGTAAACTTAGAGTCCTAGAGTCCCAGATGAGTTAGTTAACTACCCTACATTAGAAATGGTTTATATGGGGGTTATTCCGGGGGTATAAAAATTGATGTTAGGGCATCCTTTTCCTTTAGTTAACTATTATCAGTCTAGGAGTTATAAGGTCGTATTGGGAGACTTTAGAAGCTCAATTGAGTTATGATAGTCTTGATGGTTTATAATAACACCACAAAAGACTGTTGGGAAAATAAATTGAGAATTTATTCATTCATTGAGGTTATAATGATGACATGAATTACGTATGGCTCAAGATAAAATGCGTTGTATTTATTAAAATGAAAATGGAATGAAAAATGAATATGGTAAATGATAATTTACTTAAACACACCTCTCTAAATGCCATCATAAGGGAAGTTCGCGCGTGAGGAGAAGTCCCCTGGCTAATTAATGCAGGGTGAATATAGTCTTAGGCCATATGAGCGTTTATTATATGTTTCTTCTGCACTAGTGAGGTAATTACGGATGTGGTTATGACTCACTCACCGGCATATGGCCCCGGCGTCTTGCGTTGTAGGTGCCCAGGTTGTCTTGTTTGATAGGCCCTGGAAGATGATGGTCATTTAGGGGCGCGCACAGTGGGGAAACCCAGACGGAGGTCTTATAATTGTTATATGTATATGAATATAACTATTCTTATTCAAGTTGGACTTGATTTATGATAAATTCCACAAAGAACATATAATTGTGACTATGTTTCCTGATAAGGAACGGAACGATGAAATGAATCAGTGAGAATGATGGAAGTTTCTAATTAATGCTAATTATTCATATCCTCTTGCATAACTAAATTAAACTTATGATCATTTAATTTGTTTTAGTTTATGCATTGAATTGTAGGTAAATTCTTATTACTATCAATCATGATTTACTGTTCATAACTGTCATACTCTTTATTCATCTGGTGATCATATAAAACCGGGCCCTGACCCGTTCATATTTCTTATTGTGCGTGAATCTTATATCCGCTCAGGTGCTCCGTCGCGAGGACGCACATTCTGAATTTCCTATTCCTGTGTTTTTGGGGAGCCGTGATACTTTGCGAATATTACGGGATATATTGTTAGACGCCTTCATTTTTGTACTCTAGTTACGATCGGGTCATTTATTCGAGCGTGTGGCCCAAGCCATTGTATTTGCTTATTGTAATGTATTATGTAATTTATATTAAACTGTTGTATTACATTGTAGTGACTGTTGACCGATAGCATATTCGACCCCCTTATTGTATACTTGTTGTTGATGTAATATAATTTCTTTTGGTTTCCACTTTCTTTTTAAATTGGGTTGTTTAAATTCTTTCCTTAACTTATAAAACAAAATTTCTGGCAACCCGTTTTTTTTAAATATAGGGTGGTTATCCCGTATACTTATTGTATTATTGTGATGCTGAGAATGATCCATCTATGATTCCTATTTTTATTTGAGTATCGGGGTGGCCATCCCTTACTTTGATGAGCGGGTTGTCACATTAATATTGGATCTAGTTATTTTGCTACTAAGAAACCATTATACCTAAATAATATGCTTCATATTCCAAACATAAACAAAAATTAATTTACACAAGACAACAATGTGATTGTTGAATTTACTTTTGATTCTTATTTTATTATGGATAAAATCTCGATCCTCAGCTGCTGTCAAGAACTCAAATCACTTAAATTCTAGCAAATCTTATTTCTTATATCCTAGTGTGTCTCTATATAGTAAAACAATTCTTATTTCTCAAAATAGTCATGCTTCTAGTCCTGATCAAAGTCATGTAAAAAAGAACAATGTTTATGTTGTTAATATAAGGAATAAAAGAATTGTCCATCCCTTTAGAGTTGTTTTGAATAAAGTGCTTCAACATTTGAATATTTCTGCTTATCATCTTATACCAGATTTTTGTTATGCTTGTCAATATGGTAAATTATAGCAAGCACACTTTCCATGATCCCAAACCTCTACATCTAAGGCATTTGAAAATATCCATTATGATGTATGAGATCCCTCTCCATATTCTTCTTTAGAAGGATAAAATACTATGCTCATTTTTTTGATGATTTATTAAATTTTCTTGGATCTTTGCTCTCAAACTGAAATGTGAAGTTCATAATGATTTTATTCAATTTAATGCCTATCTTGAAAGATAGTTTCATTGCAAAATCCAATGTATCCAAAATGACTGGGTGGGGAATATAGACCATTGAAATGTCTTCTTGTAAATCTAGGCATTGTCTTTAGACATCCATGTCCTCACACTCATCAACAGTAAGGTAAAGCTGAGAGGAGGCATATACATATAACTGAAATTGGATTAACTCTACTTGCTCAAGATAAACATACACTTCAGTACTAGTGGGATGCCTTTGTTTCAGCCACATATCTCATAAACAGACTTCCTTATCAAATAAAGTCTCAATCTCCTTTTGAGCTCATGTTTCATAAATTTCCTGATTATTCTCTTCTAAAAAAATTTAGATGTGTTTTTTTTCCTTTCTTAAGACCATACAATAAACAAAAGTTTTATTTTAAAATTACTACTTGTGTTTTTCTGCGATATAGTCCATCCCATCGGGGTTATAGATGTTTTCATCCTTTTGGAAGAATTTACATTGCTAAAAGTGTTAACTTTGATGAATCAAACTTCTCCTATTCTCAGTTATTTCCTAAAAACTTTTGTCTATATTTAACTCAGACCTTTCCTGATTCTTTTGTTCCACCTATTTCTCCAACTGTCATTCAATCAACTATCACCAACAACACACACATCTGTAATCCTATTCCTCCATCTCATTCATTCACTTCATCCACTCACTTGCCAAATAGAAATCATATCACTGAGTTACATCATACTTGTGGTCCTATTGAAACTCCTCTCATAAACCCTCCAACTACTGAACAAATTTCCCCCTCTCCTCCTATTAACACCTTATCTCCCATTATATCAACTCATCATATGAAAACTAGAGCAAATTTAAAATTTTCAAAACAAAACTTTTAGCACCAGAAATAACTAAATCTAATATTTATTATATTGAACAAACCTTTATTGTACAAGCTCTTTTTTATCCCAGGTGGAAGGTAGCTATGAAGTCTGAACATCAAGCTCTACTTGTAAATAACACATAGTCCTTGGTTCCCTACTCTCCTTACATGAATGTTTTTCAAAACAAATGGGTGTTCAAAACAAAATTCAAGGTTGATGGCTCTCTAGACAAACTTAAAGCCAAACTTGTTGCTATAGGATTTCAACAAACACCGGGATATGATTATTTTGACACTTTTAGTCCTGTTGTTAAATCCCCCACCATTCGTATTATGTTCACTCTTGTTGTTCAATATGGATGCGATATTTAGCAAATTTATTTGAATAATTCCTTTTTAAATGATGGCCTATAAAAACTGTTTATATGACTCAGCCTAAAGGTTTTGAAGATTCCTTATTTCCAACACTTGTTTGTAAGTTGAACAAAGCCTTATATGGTCTCAAGAAAGCTCCCAAAGCATGGTTTTATAAGCTAAAAAAATGTTCCTGTCTCATGGGGCTTTGTCAATTTAATTTCAGAAACTTTTCTCTTCCGCTGCATAAAGCTTGACTCTCTCATTATGATACTTATCTATGTCTTTGGCATTTTTATTACTAGAGAAGATAAACATTCCATTCAAAGCCTTATCACTCAACTTAATACTCAGTTTCCTCTCAAAACTCTAGACTCTATCAATTACTTTTTGGTCTTTAAAGTTTCTCAGATACATTAAGCCTTCATCTTCGCTAGAATAAATATGCTCTTGACTTGCTCACTCGTACCAATATGGACTAAGAGAAAGCTACCTCTACACTTATATGTTCTGGCCACAAGCTTCATCAAGAATATATCACTATTTTTTAAAATCCCACATTACATAGAAGTACCATTGGGGCTCTTCAATATCTCACATTAACTAGACTTGATATATCCTTTATCATTAACAAGTTAAGTAAGTTTTTTCAAAATCTAAACACTTCTCATTGGTGTTCTTGCAAAAGGTTATTAAGATATATCAAAGGCAAAACTCATAGAGGTCTTGCGTTCACAAGATCTCCTTATATGACACTTGAAGATTTTTCTAATGAAGATTGGGCTTGTAATCTTAATTGACTAAAAATATACAACATGTTTTAGTGTTACCCTTGGTGGCAACATGATTATATGGGGATCAAGGAAACAAAAATAAGTTGTCACTCAAGTACTGAAGCTGAATATAGAGCATTGTCTACAACAACAACTGATATAGTGTGGATTCAATCATTGCTCACTCAATTAGGTCTTAAATTGTCTCATACCCCTATATTATGGTGTGATAATAAAGGAGCTCAAATGTTAGATTCAAATCATATGTTATATTCTCGCACCAAACACATTGAAGTAGATGTTCACTTTGTTCAAAATTTAGTCACCTCCAAACAACTTGAAGTTTGCTACATTCCATCTAAACAACAACCTGCAGATATATTCACCAAGGCTCTCACTCTTCCCAAATTTCACTTCCTATGTAACAAGCTTACTTTAGCTAAATCCATGTATAACTTGAGGGGGGGGGGGGGGGGGAGTGTTAAGAACATTATTGAAGTTAGTTAGGTTGTTATCTTCTCAGTTAGTTAAGTTATTAGAGTTAGTTAGGTTGTCAGTTTTTCTTTCTTTTCATGTGTGTACTTTAGCTGCTACGTGCGTGTACTTTAACTTACATAAGGAGATATTTGTATTTCCTCATATCTTAAGTTAGAAAATAGAATTCAATTCATCTTTTCTCTCTTCTTTCATATCTTAATGCTTACTAATGCGGAGTTCGTTTTTTTGTTGCAATATCCTTCCCTAGCCATTTATACTTCAAAATTTGTACACTTACTAATGTAATTCATAGAGCGACACAACAGGTGATCCATAACTTGAATTGAGCACTCCATAAAATGTAGTTTAAAGACACAGTTTTGGCATAAGACTCAACAATTTAATTTTTTAGCTCAGCATTAGTTTCAGGAATAAAGAAATAATATATTATTTAGAGGATCAAAAAATACAAGACTTTGTGATTCTTCTTGATGAATCAGTAATAACTCGCATGTTTCGGTATCAAACTCAAAGAATTAAACAACAACATCTTATACGAACAACAAAAAATTCTCAGATGTTATTTCATCAAAAATTTGTTCTATATTAATATATACTTAACCAATAATTTTTTTATATTCTCAATCTACTAAAACTAAAATCAAAAAACTATTTAAAGGGAATATCTTACTAAATTTTGTGGAGGTCAATTGAAAAAAAACTATGTATAATAAGCAATACATTTCGATGTTAAAAACATCATGCAAATTCATTCATCATAATATTTTAGACATTTCAAATAAATAAATGTAGCATGTTATGAGATATCTTCGACGTTTACAATTATAAATGCACTATTACAATAGCAACTCATATTCACAATACAATTAATAAAGACTAAATCTAATTAGAATGGAGGAAAGTAAAAACTAGAATAATCGAATATAATAGAATGAGAGAGTCATATTTTTGTATATATTCGTAATTTGCAAAATTTCAGTACTCTTTGAAACTCCTTCGATCGCTTTAACTCGTCGTAAACAACTGAGTAAAAGGATTGATGCCACAATTTGTAGACTCTATGTTAATTCAAACATACATGATTGGGGATATATATATATATATATATATATATATATATATATATATATATATATATATATATATATATATATATATATATATATATATATATATAGATAGGGAGAGAGAGAGAGAGAGAGATGTATATGAGACCCAAAGTTACACCTAAAGAGCAAACAAAAAATTTAAGTGTCTTTGTTACCAAAATATCAGCAATTTAAAACTTTAAATCAACCAAAGAGACATTTGAAATGTAAGAGAAAAATAATTATAACTATTGAAAAATGATTGTACATAAATCATAACAGAAGGGAAGGGAATATAATCAAAAATTAGCTTAATGAAGTAAATTGTTTAGTATAGAACATGATGCAATTCAATAAGACAATATAAATTTCAAGTAATTTATACTCATAATATAGGTTTTTAGGAAGAAGACGTGGGATGGGTTTTAGAGAAATTGTTAGATTACATAAATTGATGTCAAACCCATTGGATTTCTCTAACTAATTTCAAACCACTCCATTCCCTCTATTTTTTAGGAACAAAGAGCAAGTTGGTTTGTCACTATATATCCATATTTAAATGTCATCATATGTACACATGCTTCTGTATATATATTTATGAGGATTTGCCGAAGTTATGGGATATACGGTTGAATAAAGATTTAAATTCAGAAATCTACATGTAGTTTTGAAATACCAACAAAATCTCCAGTTGTTAGAAGGTTAAATATGATGTTAAAATATAATGAAAAGTCCATTCATCGACTAAATATGAACGTACTAAATCATTAGTCAATTAAAAGTTCAGTCAAAAAGCCTAAGGCGGTGTTTGATTTTACCTCTTAACTCTGAATCTGATCCATTCAGACATAAGAGGTAACAACTAGTGTTTGCTTTTTAAATGTTTAAGAGGATAACAACTATATTTACGTCTACATGATTATGAGGTAAAGTTATATCTATAATCTATGTCTAAAATCTGACTTAGTCTAAATACATTCATTCAGAGGTACATTCAGACATAAAAACAAACATATTTTTCAGATTTAGATTTCAGACTTCAGATTTTAGATTCAAACTTCATATTCATATGAAAAAACCAAATGCAACCTAACATTCCAAAATTCCATCATAAATGATTGATATAATATATTTCACAAAGAAGATAAGTTAAAACTATATCTTTAGTGGCTTGCATCGCCCTACAGATTTTGACCACAACCACCAAGAGTTACACGAAAGAACCCTACCTATTAACTCTGACTTATCTTGGGATGTCCACCACTATTGAGAACAACAAAAGATCTTCCGATGGTATGGAAAGTACTATAAGCTTTGATTTCATGCCTCTGATGCTTCAAATCTG
Organism: Sambucus nigra; assembly: GCA_949130495.1. NCBI lineage: Eukaryota > Viridiplantae > Streptophyta > Magnoliopsida > Dipsacales > Adoxaceae > Sambucus > Sambucus nigra. Next base: position 252,211,768 of record OX422209.1, read on the forward strand.
GGATTTTTAATTAGATTTGGTTCTAGACCCATTGCAGCTGGGGTGTGTTTCTGTAAACATCGGGCACTCCCTTGGTACTAGATGGTTGATATGAGGATTTAGGAATTTAGGTTGAATCAGACATGTTGGGAAGAAACGGACCATCAATAAATATATAGCATGTAAAATCCTATACATATATACAAACATACATGCATATTGTTGGAAGCATTCACCTTTTCAAGCTAAGCGAACCAAGAATCAATAAATGCAAATTTCAAGCCTCAGGTCTCCACTAACCACCTACTAAGTGGAGCATCATAAAAGTGATCAGTGTTCCTTTTTAATAAAACTGGAAATCTTTGACACGATAACCCTTTTATGGTAATAACTCGAAATGACCCGAACATGACATGATTAGCTTGCATATATTTAAGAGTACCCAAAACTTATACTCAAATCAAAATCAATGTGACCCAAAAATGACACGACTAACCCGAATTGTCATCCCTACTTTTTATGCACTAACCTTACACCTATAAATGACCATATCAACAAATAATATGAAATTCTATATAGCAGTGACATAATTTTAATACAAATATCACAATATATGTTTATGACTAAAGAATAGTAAGTGCAAATTAGTAGCCAAAAACATCACAATTTTTAGATTAGTCAACAATAAAGTATAAACACATAAATCCATGTCAAAAAGTATAAAACACATCAAACCTATGTTAAAAAGAATAAAACACATCAAACCCATGAAAATAAAATTTAGTGTGAAATAATTAAAATAGTAGTAATTAATCAAAATAGTAGTAATTAATCAAACCACTAGATGCTTACTTTTATGCAAGCCAGCAGCTAGGTGTTCCTAATATTCGCTAACTCTTCAAACATGTTGCCTCTTCCTTTAATCGGACTTGGGAAGGACAATGCAAAATACATATTTGCATTAATGGAGTTAAAAAGGTTTGAGCTAATAAACAAAAAAATAGTAAAAGATTAAAATATGCACCAAACATAATACATAAAAGACATACAATCCATTATGGAAAGTTTTTAATGAAAATATAAGGTAACAAAACCTAGCATAAATAATTAAAATCCATAGTTACAAGGTTCGTATAAAAAAAATAAAAACTGGGAATCATTAAAAAGTCTTGATAAGTTCTTTCGGCCACACAACCCATCTCCTAATATCAACGTCTCTCAATTCCCCAACTCCACCTTTCTATCCCAAGTAAAGACCAACATTGATGTCAAATATAGTGTCTCGTTCCACTGTTACCTCTTGCTCATAATCACCAGTATGAGAGTGCACTTTTTCCTAAACAGTCACATTTGTCGCTCCCTTAGTAATCACCTTACCATTCAAACCATTAATCTCAGATGACACACCATCTTCAAGTAAGCACCATGTTGCATTATATAAAGCAGAGGTTACAAGAATGCAACATTCTCCATTTGCAAGGTAGAATCGATGCTTCCTCATATTGGACTTTACAAATGTAACCAAGTCAACAAGTGTGTTCTTCATGCCTTTCATAGTTTCTTCAATTATGTTCAATAGACCTTTCATACATTCATTTTAAATTTTTTGATTCGAATAAAATCAAGGGATGGCATGCAAGCTTTAATAGATGATAGTGACACTAAAGACTCCACACCTTGAGTGCATCCCCTTTTATTTATGCCAAATACTTGGGACAATGCATCAGTTTCCAACGATTAGGATTGTTAAATACCCTTTTCTTTAAGCTCGACATTCTTTGCTTTCACCTTCTCCTGTAGTACATTATGTAATAAAAACATTAGCATTGAACATAACTAATCATATAATTTATAGTATAAGATACTTATTTTTGCAAACACATACCATGCTTGAAGCAATGCTATCCAGGACTGTCCCATTTTCCCTCATGTAGGAGGTTATCCACACATCAACATGTGTGATATTAGCATTAGGATTGATGTCAGAGTTTTCATCATTAAGATTAGAGTTGTTATCTAGATTATCGACCCTTTTCTTGTTCTACAAATATACAATTCACCGATTAGAAAATATTTTATTATAATAATATAATTCATTGATAAAGAATACCAGGTTTGGAATAAAAAAGGTTTACTTATAGGTTTTTATTGGACTTGGACCTAACCATTACGCCCACTAGTGTGAGTAGCCCCAATTTTAGATATAATATATTTTCCTATTTCGCTTTTCTTTCTGGCAACTGTCGTACCCTCATTCTACACGAACTCCCTCCACTTCTCCGAGTTAACCTAAGTTGATACATTTTCCACCTTTCTGCATCTGTTGTATACTTCATGTAATATAACATCCTTAACTTGGACTTCTATGACTCGAATTTAGAGCCCATGTTTTTTTAATATTGTTACTTATGAGATGATGGACGATCATATCTTGTCTACTTTGAAGAAACATTAGTTACTTTTTAGAATGTGAGATAATTCATGAAGAGAAAGAACAAATAAATATATACATTATTAATGTTTTACTCGTATCTCAATCCAAACGTCATCTTTACAGTTGATTGGAACTTTACAATCATCGTATGTAATAGGAACATTGGCAAGAACTATCTTTCCAAGTCGCGACATATATGTGATTTTTCTCTCACCCACCACTTGACTATCATCATTGATAATAAACTTTTCTCTTGTTTCATTACCTTCCATAGACATCGAATATTGGTTCAGAACGACTAAACCATAAGGATTAATGTGCAAAGCAAGACTATAAAATTAAGATAAGAGTTTAAAAAACTCAACGTATAAATCATTATTCAGCATTACCATGATCCCAGTATATGTATTATGAAAGGTTCTTTAATATCAACTGTATGTAAAGGATGCATCTAGAAAAAAAAGATAAAGAGAAAAAGTTGGTAATAATAAAAGATGTAATATAGAAAGGGTTGTTTCAAAAAACAGGAGTCTGAGATGAATAATAAAAGATGTTTGAATATGAACAAACTGTATTTATGCAAATAATATACTCAAGAAACGAAAACAATATTAAACATGTCCATAAGGCCATATATGTTCAGTTAACATTGAGAAAATCCTTTAGATTGACGTTGCCCTCAAGAATGGATTGATATTCGACCAAAACCTCAATGTCGTCCTCGATTATTATAAATATCTTTAGAGTATGTTAAATAATGGACCATATATCATTTTAAAAATTCTTAATATAGAAAACTTGAGATGCTGCAGAGGAAAAAATGAACGGCCCATCATCAATTCCAGCTTTACTCTTAAGATTACCCAAGTTAACCATCACTAACTTTGAGTGAGGATACGTTTTGCAGCCATTAATATTGTCCTTGAGTTTCACCCAAGTACAATAAAATATAGTTATCTTGAAAGACGCATATTCCAACACAAATATGTCATGCATAATTACGTAATACGTTGCTCTACTTTTTTATAATTGGTATCTTTCTTGCTTGATCTGACCTTAGTGATGTCTTTCATTATTTTATGTAACCCGACGCTTGTCATATTCCCATGTAGAAAATTCGAACCCAATGGAACGGTACTTCTTATACGATTGTTCATCATATTTTAGCAGCATTATATCGGTCAATCCTTTTTTAGTATGTACAAAATATAACGATAAATAAGTATATTGAAATATAAAAAGATATAATCAAATGTTTTCATATCGTCTACTTAAGTACAAACTTTCTTAACCAACCATGGAACAAAAACCTTATTTTATCCCTTCATTGTACCCCCCTTTTGATTACGCCCAAAGGTAGATTTCCAATAAAAGATCATACTTCCTATATCCAATAAAATACAATTAAACATATCATACATGTTAACGTAAATAAAAAAACATAGCCAAAACAAATATACTCACATTTTCCATTCATCCATTTCATCATATTGTTGCAACACCCATTTTCGGACTTGTTCATATTGCACTGTGGTTAACTTCAATTTCTTCCCTTATGCTAAAGGTAGCTCATCAACATATTCGTAATCTTCATTAAGAAAAGTTCATGTGTACACTTTTGATTTCCTTCGCTTAGGGTTGGCATGTACTTCATGTAATAATGAGTTAATTGTTCAACAATGTTTTCTTAATAATGCTCCCTTCAATATACCTCTTGTTGCCAACGTACTTTTTGTAATTTTTCATCGACCTATACCTCAAAAGCATAATGAAAAATAATAAATAAATATTTTTCATCGACCTATACCTCACATGTAATTCACTTACCTTTCCAAAGGAGGCATCCATATAAATATGCCTAGCCCGCACTTAATGCTTTCTCAGCAAAATGTATGATGAGGTGGGTTGTTATAACAAAAAATGTGGGTGGAAATTTATAAGAACAAATTTCCAATAGAGTCAATTTGTTTGTAATTGGCTTAATTTTGGACAAAACTTTTTGAGTCATAATATAGGGTTAATGTTTTTCCTTCAAGCCTTTAACTTGTTTGGATGAAGACTTAGTGACAAAGATTCATAGATTATATCATCGTGTTGTGTTTCAAGCTCATTTGCGTCTTCAAGTTCCAAGGATTTCTCACATATGATTGTGTATTTGTTTTGAGCCTTCGATATTTTATTATTGATTCTTAAAGTTTTACCAAGTGTTTTAAAATGTTTGTAGAGAATTTTTTTGAATTTTTTTCTATGTTCTTAGAATTACGTGACATGTCTTTCGAATGAGTTTTCATTTGTCATAACATGAGATTCCTTTATTCAAATGAGATCTGAAATTTTGCCTTTTGGGTACGCTATGGAATGTCATTCGAAGTTTAGTTAGAAATCGTTCAAATAAGAAGGGTACTTTGTTCAAACGAGAAGTCACTTCGTGCGAACGAGTATGCATGTTTTTGTTTTTTAAAACATATCTTTCGAAATCTTTAATCCCTATACTTTTGTAACAACTTTATCTATAAATAGAGATGCGGGATTAGAATTTTAAGAGAACCTTTTGAGAGTTCTTTATGTGATAAAATTCTTCCAAATATTTTTCAAGAACCCTCATTTTCACCCAATAAGTTTAGGATCCAATATTCATTTTACATATGCTTTAAAGATCCTATTTTTTTCCACCAAAGTTTATTTCTCTACATCTTATGTTGAGAACATATTTCTTGTGGTGGATTTCATATTTTCTGTATTGCGATGAAAAAGCAATGGATTTCGTTTTCCAATCCGTAGACAATTGCTAAGCGTTGATCGATGGAGACCGAGATGTGGGTGAACTCGTACGTTGTGGCAACTTGCATGGGTGAATTCCTACATTTCACTGTAGAGGAGAGGTTGAATATTGAAGAAACGTCAAGGCTTGTGGTGATCGAGCCATTTTCCATCTTTTGTAATTTCATATCATAGTGTACTGTGTGGATGGACGTCAGAGATTTTTTCTGTTTTGGGTTTTCCTCGTACATCGGCATGTTGTGCGATTGTTTTACTCATTTTATTTACTATCACATATATGCATATTTTTAGGTTAAATAGATAAAATTGGGTAAAATGGTTTATCGCTACAACTCAATTTAAAATTCATGAACAATTTTTTATTGGGTTAAACTTTTTAAAAGAATGATCTTTAAAATGAAAAATTATAAAAAATTGATTTTTTTTTATTTACAATACCATCCTTGCATATAGAACACATGTAACCTTAAACAGTGCCTTATTAGCTAAATCAAAAATATCCCTCCTTATCATCTTAGCGCACAACACATTGAAAAAATGTTTAACAGATAAATAGAAACTAACAAAGTCTTGTACTTTGGATAATAATTTTTAAGCAATAACGGAAGCAAATGTTGCATAATCACATGATAATCATGCGACTTTAGTCCTTTCAACATGAGCGGTTCTAAAGTCACATTTTTACTCAAATTAACTTTAACTTCTATAAGGTACGAAAGAACCACTGTTTTTCTTATTTACATAAAGTGAATGCAGCTATAGGTTTAACAATTTTTCCAAATTCATCTACGGTCAATCACAATTTCTTTTTTATCCTCATCGACTCCAATTTCTTTATGTGCATTGGTATCATCTTGTGATTTATCTTTCAAGTCCAAAATAGTTTACAACAAATGATCGGTGACATTCTTCTCAATGTTCATAACATCTAAATTTTGTTAAACATCATGCGCTTTCCAATATGACAAATCAAATAAAATGGAACTTCGATACCATGGAGTTGTGATATTTATTTCCAAACATTGATTTTTGTCCCCATTTCATTTCCTTTTCCTTGTAATTTTTTTTTACCAATTCTCAACTTAATGCTTGCTACTTTTTTTTCAATCTTAGTACCGAAAAACTTTTGTGGAGCTTTACGGTCTTCAACATTGTTGTTAAAGTTCTGTTTTTCCAACATAAACAACTGCTTGCAAGGAAGGAATCTCTGATGTAGTGGAAAATTTTGTTACTATTTCCAAGATGTTATGAGTCGACTTCTTTCGCATAAACTGGACAAGATCTGTAACCATGAACAGTGCACCCAGACAAACTTCCATATGCTGGAAAATCATGAATTTCCCATAATAACATAACTCTCGGTCTAAAATTAGTCTCGTGTGGGAGTCATATACCATTGTACCTTCTAACTATAATCGTTTATATTTCAACACCCCCTCTTAAACTTGTTTTGATATGCCAAGAGAATTTCTTAATCTGACAAAGTCCTCATACTTAAGTGGCTTGGTAAAGATATCGACAATTTGGTCTTGGGATTTTACGTACCTCAGTTTCACATGTTTTCTTGTAATACATTCTCTTATGTAATGGAAACGAGTATCGATATTCTTGCTTCGATCATGAAAAACTGGATTCTTTGCCAAGGCTATCGCTGACTTGTTATCAACACAAATCTCTATTAGCTCCTCTTGTGACAAACCCAGTTCCATCAGTAGATTTTTTAGCCAAATTTCATGACAAACACATGATGTAGTCGCTATATATTAAGCTTCGCATGTAGAGAGTGTGACAATTGGTTGCTTCTTTGACATCCATGTGAAAACGATATCTCCCATGAAGAACACGAACCCCGTGGTGCTCTTTCTATCACCTATATCTCCACCCCAATCCCTATCGCTATAACCAACAAGCTTGTAATCATTAGAAAAAGAGTATAACAGACCAAAGTCAATTGTACCTCTCAGATAGCGAAGAATTCTTTTTGCAGCCTTAAAATGTGAGGTTGTTGGGGTTTCCATGTATCGACTTACAAGTCCAACAACATAGAGGATGTCAGGTCTTGTACAAGTTAGGTAGCACAAACTTCCAACCAAACTCTTGAAGAAAGTTGGATCTACGTTTTCGCCTTCGCCATTCCTTGATAGCTTAACTCCGCACTCCAGTGGTGTGTTAATTGACTTGGAGTCATTCATCTTGAACTTCTTGAGGATCTCCTTTGTGTAGACTTTCGGTGAGATGATAATTCCATCTTCATATTGTTTAACTTCAATGCCAAGATAGTACGCCATTAGCCCAATATCTGTCATCTTGAACTCTTTCGCCATTGCCTTCTTGAAGTTATTGAACATGTTTGGGTTGTTTCCGGTAAAAATCAAATCATCCACATATAAGCACAGGATCAAAATATATCCATCCTTGATTTTGATATATAAAGCATGCTCGTATGGACATTTGCTGAAACCATTCTCTTGAAAGTACTTGTCGATACATCTATTTCACACCCTTGGTGCCTTCTTTAACTCATAGAGAGATTTCTTCAGCTTCAAGACTTTGTCTTCGTGTCCCTTCACTACATATCCCAAAATTTGCTCGATGTAGACTTCTTCTTCAAGTATTCCATGTAGAAATGCATACTTTACATCCAACTGATGAATCTTCCACCTGTTTTGAGCTGCTAGGGAGATAATTAATCTCACAGTTTCTAAGCGGGCAACAGGAGCAAATACCTCATCATAGTCAATTCCAGCTCTTTGACTATATCCTTTTGAGACTAGCCTCACCTTGTGTCTTTCTATTTCTCCCATAACATTCCTCTTCATTTTGTACACCCATTTGACACTAATAGCCTTCTAACCTTTTGGAAGTGAAGCGAGTTCCCAAGTGTCATTCTTCTCAATAGCCCTGATTTCTTTGTTCATCGCGTCTCTCCACTGCTTGTCGTGTGCAACTTCTTAGAAGTTTACTGGTTCAAAATCGACAAAGATGCATAAGAGTGTAAGATTATCATGTCTTTCAGTTACCTCATAGAGATCCCGTAGACTTCTTGTGCGGGGAACAACTCTTTCATTGAAACTTTCACTTGACGATGGTGATGAGTCTCCATGAGTTGTTGATGTTTGTGAGGTATGTGGAGTAGTGGTCTCTTGTTGAACTTCTCCTTCTTGCACTATCATGGTTTCTTCATTCTCTTCTTTAATGTCGGGAAAGAAGTTGAAATCATTAATATTTGAGCCGAAATTAAATTCTCCTTCTTCATCATATATCACATCCCGACTAATTACAATATTTCTATTGTTAGGATTGTACAATTTATAACCTTTGGAGTTGTTGTCGTATCCAATGGAGATGAACTTCTCACTTTTTTCATCAAGTTTGGTTCTTCTCTTGTCTGGTACATGTACATGGGCTATGCTCCCAAAAACTCTCAGGTGGGAGATACCCGATTTTTTTCCACTCCATGCTTCTTACGGTGTCTTTCCCCAAACACTTCTTGTTGGAGATTGGTTGGACAAGTAGACAGCACACGCCACTGCTTCCGCCCAAAATTCCTTGGGCAGTTTCTTGCTTTTGAGCATACTCCGAGCTATGTTGAGGATAATTCGATTCTTTCTTTTCGCTACTCCATTTTGCTGAGGGGATCGAGGAACTGTCATTAATCGACGAATTCCATTTGCTTCACAAAATTCTTAAAATTCACCAGAAGTAAATTCTCCTCCTCGATCAGATCTCATTGCCTTGATCTTATGGCCACTCTCCTTTTCTACAACAGCTTTCAACTTCTTGAATATTTTAAAAACTTCTAATTTTTGCTTCAAGAAATATACCCAGGTTTTTCTTAAAAAATCATCAATGTATAGAAGGAAATAATTACTTTTACCAAGAGATCTTGGCTTGATCGGACCGCATACATCGGTATGGATTAGCTCAAGTGGATTCTTAGCTCTTGAGTTTGACTCCTTTGGAAAGATTTTTCTGAATTGCTTCCTAAGTAAACATCCTTCGCACGATTGGTCAGGGTGATTAATTCAAGGTAAGCCTCTCACCATTTCCTTCTTGGATAATAGCTTCAATCCTCCAAAGTTGAGATGCCCAAATCGAAGATGCCATAGCCACGATGCATCTTTGTAACATACCTTTAGACACTTTGCAACATCGTTTTGAATATTCAAAGGGAACATTATATTCTTTGATATTTGTACCTTGGCAATTAAATATCCTTTGTCATCTCTTATAAAAAGACTACAATTTTTCATATGGATATCATAGCCTTTTTCTAAGAGTTGACCCAAACTCAAGATGTTGCTTTTCATATTAGGCACATAATAGATATTTGAAATTAATTGGTGACTACCATCTTTTGCACGAATAAGGATGTTACCTTTTCCTTTCACCGATATTGTGGAATCATCTCCAAATGAGACATTTCCGCTTACTGACTTGTCTAACTCCATGATCATGTCTTTCCTTCCACACATGTGATTGCTTGCACCGCTGTCAAGAAACCAGGAATTTTCTTGGCTACCATCAGTCTCCTTCTATAATAGAAGAAGAAGATTTTCTTTCTCATTTGTCTTCTCCTCCACATTATTGGCTTTATCCTCAACTCTATTGTTCGGTGCTTTGCATTCTGAAGCATAATGCCCAAACTTCTGACAATTATAACATCGAACTTGAGATTTGTTATACCTCAAGTTCGGATTGCGTCTTCCACGACCTCGTGCTGAGATTTTCCCTCTCTTGTAGTTGTAATTGGAATTGTAGTTGTTAGAATTCCAACCTCGTCCACGTCCGTAACCTCGTCCTCAGCCACGACCTCTTCCACGTTGGCTTCTATCGTTGTTGAAACTTTCTTCTTTCTTTGTCGGATAGAGTTCCGTCTTAAGAAGTTGTTCCACAATCTCTTGCCTCTTCTTCTTCTTCTCTTTGTATGCCTGCAATGACCCCATTAGTTGTTTAATTGTCAACTCATTCAAGTTTTTAGTTTCTTCGATCGTCGTAATGATGTACTTAAATTTTGGATCTAACGAACGGAGTATCTTCTCCATGATCGTCGTGTCTTCTAACTTCTCTCCATTTCTTTTTAATTGATTTGAAACAGCTAAGACTCGTGAAAAGTAGTCGGAGATAGACTCGGACACTTTCATATGTAGAGATTCGAAATAACTTCTTAAAGTTTGAAGATGAATTTTCTTAACTTGTTCAGCTCCTTTGTAAGAGGTTTGAAGTTTCTCCCATGCTTGCTTAGCGGAGATTGCACTTGAAATCTTCTCGAAACCATCATCATCTAATGCTTGATAGATGAAATAAAGAGCTTTATTGTCTCTCTTTCTTGAGTCTTTCAAACTCCCCTTCTGAGTTTGGTTTAAGACAGCTTCATTTTTTTGGCTCACTGTAACCTCTCTCTACGACTTCCAAAACATTATGTGCACCCAAAAGTGCCTTTATCTTAATACTCCAATTATCATAGTTGTTGAGTATCGGAACTTGAAAGGATGTCATACCACCATTTGCCATAATTCTAATGAGAATTTGAAAATTTTAATTGCGGATGGATCCAGAACGCCCAAAAACCTTAGTAATAACGTGGGCCCAAATTTTTTTTGGGTCAAAGTCAACTATCAAAGTCAATGGTCAACAGTTAAAGCCAACGATCAACAGCTTTGTCAACGCTCGACAATTCAGTCAAGCAGCTCAAACAGCGCGGTCAACAGGCTTCACGGCACGGTCAGCTCGGCTCCAACTCGAATGATTTGGCTAACTCGGTGAGTTAACTCACTATCTGACAACAACGTTCTGGTGACACGTGACGGTGCGTCAGACCTCCGATCGAGATGAATCTGGCGGCACTGGATTCGTCTCATCGAGAGCTTCGATTTGATATGCTATAGCTTATACTTTGAAACAAATTTCCAATTGCTCTGATACCACTTTGTTGGAAATAAGCTTTCAAAGACAGTCACACAACTATCTTGTATTTAACACTCAAATAGTATCACAAAGAAGAAAATACTCTTATAACTTAATTTCTCGCTATTACAACTAATAAACTTTGCTTACTATCTTCCTTGTCATTTGATGATTATAAGAACTTAAGGATGATGGGTATTTGTACTTGAAGAAAATCAATTGCTACCACATAATGTGGTTCAAACTAAATTAATACAAATATTCATAAGCCACACAATTTGATTCCACCTATTCATCCATTATAAAGCCACTAAAAATAATTAAACACATCTTACCTAACTTAAGATGCTTTCTTAGAAATTGATTGATTAAATATAAAACAAGTTTCTATTTCCACATTTTCATGAGGAAGATTTTCTTCATTTATGACTTCGAGAAACTTTGTTTATTCAAAGAGGTCCAGTGAGAGTTTTTAATTGGTCCTATGTTTTTCAGTCGAAACGAGAATCTGTTGTTACCCCTGTATGGATATCTCTAACTTCGCTTCCTATTCGTCTTTATAATAAATCGAGTATATTCTCAATTGCTAGTGCTTTTGGTTGTCCCCTAAAACTGGATGGGCCAACTGCGTTCATAACGAGACCCAGTTTGGCTAGGGTTTGCATTGAAATAGACTTAACTCTTGCATTGAAATAGACTTAACTCGAGTGTTAACAAAGCGGGTGTGGATTGGTTATGGGGGAGACGGGAATGGATTCTGGCAAAGGGATGTTAGTGAGGATATCCCTAAGTTCTGTAATTCCGTCTCAAGAAAGGCCATGATATCAGTTCTTGCAAATTAAAAGGTGGAAAAAATGGTGGCCATCAGAAGATTACTCAGAAAAGTGTGTTGGCTTCTAATCAAAATAAAGATAATAGGGGTCATAACAAGTTGCTTGATGATTCATCTAATAGAGTTAAGCAATCTACAAAACATTGGGTGCAACAAAGTTTAATAAAGAAGAATCATAACATGGAAACTAGTAATCTTTTGGTGAATACCAATATTGATGTGAATAAGGATGGTACAAATGAAGAAAGTATAGCAGCCCAAAATAATCTTTCAAGAAGTGAAAATAATAGGAGAGAAAACCTTAGTGAAGAGCATAACTTCAATAGCATGGAGGAAGGAGAATTACTAAATAGTGTTCACGTGGATGAAGAGCAAAATTTTGATGAAAGGAGGGTCAGAAGTGAAAATGTGCCAGAGTTTACTGAAGAGGAATGTACAGTAGTATAAGATGACTTATCAGGGTTCGGATCAGCATTTTGAGAAGCAGTTGCAACAGTTGGAGGTGAATGATAATGGGATTTCAGAGATTGCAGAAAATCTGGAGATGGAGGTTAATGCTATTGAGCCTGTTAATAGTGATATTATTCAATATTTGCATGTATCTCCTCATCAAATCCCCATGCAAGATATTACCAGACCAGATAGTAGGATAAGATGGAAGTAGAGAAAAAGGAAATGCAGAAGGTTTCTTTCAAGAAGACTCAGACGTTTTTGAATAGGATGTTACGGTCTAACTCTAAAGCTCGTAGAACAAACAAATTCCAATGATAAGGCTCATTTATTGGAATGTGAGATGGATTGCAAAGAAGTGTGCAGTTAGAAGATTAAAAAACTTTGTTTGTTATATAGATTGGTTATGTTAATATTCATTAACCTAAAGTGAATGTTAATAAGATGGAGGATTATAAGTGGAAGCCTTGTTTTGATCAAGCTATTCCAATGAAAGTAACACATTTTGGTACTTTTTTTCTTGGGATACTTATGTTTCAGTAGAATCACAAATGCCTCCGTGCATTACATTGAAGATTTCTCATCCTAGTATGCCTGCCTATCTTGTAGTACCACTGGTGTATGGTAAATTTACGTGTGGAGAAAGAATTCAGTGATGGAATTATATCAACTCAGTATCTACACTGGATCCTTGGATAGTGTAGAGAAGATTGGTGGTTTGCTTTATGCTATGAATGTTGCAAATGACTTTCTGACGTGTATTAATCACACTGGTCTTAAAGATATAGGTTAAAATGGTACTCATTTTACCTGGTGGAATAAGAGGGAAGGTGACTTCCCCATCTGGGAAAGAATTGATAGACTTTTCTTCAATTTTTAGGCCATAGATCTTTTTCAGAAAATTTATGTGGAACACTTTATTAAGGTAGCTTTGGATCACTCTCCTCTCCTTCTGTCTTTATTTTCAAATATGGATAGAATCACAGTGAGATTTATTTTTCTGAAATTTTGGTCCTCTCACAAATCTTTCAAAGATTTAATTACTTCCCTAAATTTTGGAAATATTTTTCAAAATATATGATAGATGAGGATGAGGTGCTTAAAAGTAAAGTTGATTTTAAGAATATAAGTATAATGAGCAGATGCTCGGTGAACTTGGCCTATCATTTTTAATTGGAGGAGGATTTTTGGCCTCAAAAGGCGAATTGTAATTGGGCCTAATTTGGAGATGTGAATTCTAAACTTTTTCACATAGTTTTAAGGCAAGAAGTCGTGGATCCTTTATTCATAATATCAATAATGAATCAGGGATGTGGATTTTGGATCTGAAAGTAATTAAGGAGGCTGTTATTGATTTTTTTTTCAAATCTATTGGGCTCGGACAGTATAAGATCGAATGATGATGATTTTTTTGTCAGTTATTCCAAATTTAATTTCTCAAGAGGATAATGAGATGCTTTCTTAAATTCCTGATATGGACGAAATCAAGAAGGCGGTTTGGAATTTAATAAATGATGATAGTTCTCCCGGTTTGGATGGTTCTAACGGGCATTTTTTCACGTCTTCATGGGATATTAATGTTAATGATGTTCTCAAAGAGGTGGAAGGTTATTTGTGGGTTTTCAACTTCCCAATTCTATTACCAGTACGGCTACTGTTTTGGTCCTCACAAAAATGATGCGCCAAGTGGCTTCGGAGAATTTAGACCAATTAGTTTGTGTAATTTTCACTCATAAAATTATTTAAAAAATTCTCTCAGATCGTTTGGCCAATGTTCTGCCTAAGTTGACTTATCCCAATCAGAGTGGGTTTGTTCAAGGTAGAGGCGTTGTTGATAATGTACTATTAACCCAGGAATTGATATCTATGTTAAATGCCAAACATGAAGGTGGAAATGTGGCTATTAAACTAGACATGCATAGCAGCATAAGGCGTATGATCGTGTCTCCTGAGTCTTTCTTCTGTCAATTCCGAGAAAGTTCGGTTTTAATGAAGTTTGGGTGGATTTAATTTGAAGATTGATTTCTAATAATTACTTCTCGTTGCTTGTAAATGGAGAATCGTGTGATTTTTTAAATCTTTAAGAGGTTTGAGGCAAAGTGATCCTATTTCTCCTGGATTGTTTATTCTGTGCGGAGGCCCTTAGCCAAAATTTGAACAAGACTTTTGAGGTGAATACTTTCAAGATGTATAAAAATCCAGTTGGTTGTCCGGTGATTTCTGAATTGGCTTTTACAGATGACCTTTTGAATAATTACGAGGAGGTGCCACGCCAGCAAATTAATAAAGCTAAGAGTTCATTATATTCTGTTAAATACTTGTATATTGTTAAAGTGAGAAGGATTTCATCCTTGTTACAAATTCAAGTGAAACACGCCCCTTTTGTGTACTTAGGATTTCCTATTTCTGTTGGAAGAAAGAAGATTTCTCTATTTAAGATGAGGAGGAAGATGTCAGGATGTAAAGCGAAACTTTTATCTATGGGTGCAAAAATTATTCTCATTAAGTATGTGCTTAATCTATTCCTTTATGTACAATGTAGATGTTAATCCTCCAAAAAGATGATGAGTATAATTGATAAAATTATGGTGTACTTTCTTTGGGGTTCTAGAGACGGTAATCTGAAACATCATAGGGTTGCATGGAAACATATGTGTAAACTATTTGAGGAAGGGGGTCTAAATTTTCGGTCTATGGAATATTTTTTTTCAAGCTTTTAGTTTGAAGATTTGGTGGAGATTTAGAGAGCAAAAGTCTTTATGGGAGATTTTCATGCAGAAAAAATATTGTAGATGTAAGCACCCAGTTTTTGCTAATGCGAGTAGTAGTTCAAATTCTTGGACAGGCATGGTAGGAGTTCTGGAGAAAAATGAGGAGAATATTTGACGTTTATTGGGTCTGGGAATGTAAATCTGAACTAGGACAATTGGTAGGATGCAGGTCCGTTAAAATAAATGCATCTCGACTCTTCTGTTCTAGTAAGCGTGCTTTGGATTAGGCTGGTGCATGGGACAAGAATAAGACTACTACAATCATTCCTTAAGAATACCATTATATAGTTTATGCAAAGCTTCTTCTTGGAATCAGTTATAGAGAAAAGATGTTGTCGGCAGCCGAGTCTACGGGAAAGTTTACTATTAAATCAGCATATTATATATTGGTCTGGTTCTTAATTTGGCATAAAAATATTCCTCTGAGAATTGTTAATCAATTTTGTTACTTGAATCCTCCTGTCAAAGCGTTCTTTGAATTTCTTCTTGAATAATTCAAAATTATTCTCTTATGTGTCCGGAATATTTGTGAAAAAATACGAATAATAAGAATTTCGAATTTTCTCTCCCTCCTTAGAAACAGTGTGTATTGAGATGACTCCAGATGGTGTAGATGTCTCTATTTATAAGGGGAAGAGGGCCGAAATCCTAGTGGTGGTAGGACTCTTTTCAAGTTTCCCACTAATGCCACTAATCATCATGTGACTAACGGATAAGGTTTACCCAATCTTTTAATATCTTTATTTATCACATTCCCAATAAATTATCTGACATTTATTAAAATCACATAAATGGAAAATTCGGAATTTAATTGAAATTAAATAATTAATTTCGTCACTTAACATTAATTTTCAACAGTCTCCAACTTGGTCTTAATAATTCGTATAATTAAATTAGGTATCATAAGGTGTATAATTATTGATAAATTTTGCTAAATCAAATGATTCACGGATGCGAGTCATGACGGTTCCATGCTATTCAAGAGCATGATTCCATCCATGTACCACAACACCTATGTTTCATTCAACTGAGCCTTTAATATTGGGTATCATAATGGCCTCATAATGTCCTTTTGAATAAGGACTATTTCTGCCAACAATAATTCATAATTATATGCATGCATTCACAAAGAACGGAAATAATAGAAATTAGAAACACTTTTATTGAATTCGAGTAATAGTGTCAAACAACTAAGCCAAAATAGCAATCATAATCTAACTAATCGAGTCCCATCTCTTTGACATGTTCCATAAAGGTCTTCGGAGATAGTCCTTTCGTAAGAGGATCTGCTATGTTATCACGCGTACTAATGTGATCAATTGACACTCTTTGTTTCTGAACTTCTTTTTTAACTGATAGGTATTTCATCTTAATATGCTTAGCAGCCTTAGTATACATATCGTTCTTCGAGAAGAAGACTACTGCGACATTATCACAATATATTTTCAGCGGCTTAGATATTGACCCCATAATTCTAAGTCCTGAAATAAAGTTTCGCAGCCATAATCCATGATTTGTAGTTTTGAAGCAAGCTACGTATTCAGCCTCCATAGTAGACGATGTAATGACGCTTTGCTTAGCACTTTTCCATGAAACAGCTCCTCCATCCATAAGGAAGACATAACCCGAAGTGCTCTTCCTACTTTCAAGGCATCCCCTAAAGTCTGAGTTTGAATAACCAATCACCTCAAGGTGATCAGTCTTCCGATATGTGAGCATGTAATCCTTGGTCCCTTGCAGGTACCTCATCACTTTCTTTGCATCTTTCCAATTGTGAATCCTCGGATTGCTTTGATATCTGCCTAGCATCCCAACGGCAAAACTGATATCCGGTCTAGTGCAGACTTGTGCATACAACAAGCTCCCTACGAGCGAAGCATAAGTCATGCCTTTCATGCGGTCCCTTTCTAAATTACTTCTGGGGCATTGACTTAAGCTGAACTTATCCCCTTTCTGAAGTGGAACATTAATGGGATTGCAACTTTGCATGCTAAATATTTCTAAAACTTTGTTAATATAAGCTTTCTGAGACAATCCTAACATTCCTCGTGATCTATCCCGAGATATTTCTATCCCGATCACCAAGGATGCTTCACCTAAATCTTTCATTTCAAAGTTTTTAGAAAGGTACTTCTTGGTTTCACTTAATAACCCAAGATCACTGCTGGCGATAAGTCATCAACATATAGTACTAAAAATACAAACTTACTCCCACTGATCTTCAGGCATATACACCGATCAACAGTGTTTTCCTTAAACCCAAATGATGTAATGGTATCGTGGAACTTAATGTACCATTGACGAGAAGCTTGCTTTTGACCATATATTGACTTCTTTAACATACAGACCATGTCTTCCTTTCCTTCCTTTATGAAGCCTTGTGGCTATGCCATGTAGACTTCTTTTTCTAAATTCCCATTTTAAAAAGCTATTTTTACGTCCATTTGGTGCAACTCCAAATCATAATGAGCCACCAATGGTAATATGATTCTCAATGAGTCCTTCTTTCAAACTGGAGAGAAGGTATCATTATAATCAATGCATTCTCGTTGATTAAAACCTTTGGCAATAAGTCTAGATTTATATCGTTTGATATTGCCTTTTGAGTCAGGTTTGGTCTTAAAGATCCACTTACACCTAACTCGTTTTTGTCCTTCTGGCAATTCGACCAACTCCCAAACTTTATTGTCATTCATAGATTTTATTTCTTTATTCATGGAATCAATCCATTTATCGGAATCATCACTATTTACATCTTTTTCATAAGAAACTGGATCATTAATATTCCCTATGTTAAATTCGGTCTCTTGAAGGTATACCACATAATCATCCGGAATTTCCGATCTCCTTTCTCTTTGAGATCTTCTTAATGGCACTTCCTATGGTGCTTCAAAAGTTTCATTGGTTATAGTCTCATTATGTGGTTGTTCAGTTGGTTGATCATTCACTTATTGTTCATTGTTATTGATTGGGTCAATAACAGGTTCAACACTACAATAGGAACAATAGGTATGCTATGAACTCTGGGTATAGGGATTTGTACCCTGACTTCTTGAATGATTACCACCCTTTCTTTTATATTCCCACTTACTTCACCTTCTTCAATGAATTTAGTATTTCTAGTTTCTATGATTCTAGTTGTATGATTTGGATAGTAGAATCTATATCCCTTCGACTTTTCTGGATACCCAATGAAATGACATGATAATGTCCTAGGATCCAATTTCTTTTCATGAGGATTATAGATTCTAGCTTCCGTTGGGAAGCCTCACACATGTAAATACCTTAAATCAGGTTTCCATCCTTTCCAAAGTTCAAAAGGGGTTTTGAAACTGACTTACTAGGAACCCTATTTAAGATGTGTACAGCGATCTTTAATGCATGTGTCCACAAAAATGTAGGCAATTGGGGCCTACTTATCATACTTCTAACCATTTCTATAAGTGTACGATTACGCCTTTAAGCTACACCATTCTGCCAAGTGATCCTGGCATTGTGTATTGGGCGCAAATACCTAATTTTTCAAGGAGTTTAGCAAATGGGCCAGGGCGTTGCCCTGACTCATCATATCTACCATAATATTCACCACCTCTATCAGACCTAATAATTTTCACCTTTTTGCCTAGTTGCCTCTCAACCTCATTAATGTATATTTCAACAACGTTCACAGACTGAGATTTATCATGCAACATGTACAAAATGTAATAACGTGAAAAATCATCTATAAAGGTGATGAAGTATTTTTCTCCACCAATGGATGGAATATCAAAAGGTCCACATATATCTGTATGTATTATTTCAAGTAGTTGGGTGCTTCTTGTGGCTCCTTTCTTCGTATGTTTGGTTTATTTTCCTTCAATGTAGTCCACACACACATTATAATTGGCCCAATACAGGTTATGGAGTATTCCATCTTTAATGAGCCTTTCAATTATCGGCCTGGATATGTGCCCTAATCTTTTATGCCATAAATAAGCAGATTTATCATCATTAAGTGTACGTTTCGTACCAACATTAGGATGCAGGGTCACAAGGGTTTCAGAAAAATTCTTTTCAACATTCAATTGATACAAACCATCTAATAAAAATCCAAAACCAACATTATTAGAATTTTTAATCAAACCAAAATCATTGCACTTAAATTCAATCGCAAAACCGTCTAAGGCAAGTTTGGAAACAGAAATTAAATTCCTAGAAACTGTGGGAACATAAAAAGTTTCTTGCAAATGTAAAATAAATCTAGTGCTTAAAATCAGGCGAAAGACTCTAATAGCTTCTATTTTAGCCTTCGCTTTATTGCCCATGTAGAGAAAATGTTCATTTGGATTTGTTTTGCGGATCGAAGTGAAGCCCTGCATCGAATTATAAACATGACACATAGAACCAGAATCAATCCACCATGTGTTAGAAGGAGAGTTAATAAGGTTTGATTCGAAATAAACATAAATAAAGGGCTTACCCTTTTTCTCGAACCAGGCCTTTCGTTTATGACAATCCCTCTGGAAATGACCCTTCTTTTTATAGAAGTGACACTTGTCATTCTTTTTCTTCTTCACATCAGCAATTGATGGTTCAGCTTGATGAGACGGCCCAGGACCTTTCTTAATTCCCTTGCCGAACTTCTTCTTAAAACCAGTTCCTTTGACTGTCAGATTTGCCACCTGTCCCTTAGTCACATGGGCATTCTATTACTTAAGCCTTTCTTCCTCCTTTACTAACATGCTTTGCAAATCATTTACATTCCACTTATCTTTTATAGTGTTGTAATTGACTTGGAAAGGCCCATACTCAGGAGGTAAGGGTTTCGGATGAATTGGACGAGAAAAGACTCGTCCACTATCATGCCTAAAACTCTAAGTTTAGCAGCCAGATTGGTCATCTATATAATGTGCTCATTCATGGTTCGAGTACCATCGAACCTCATAGTGGTCAAGTCAGCCATCAGTTTCCCAGCAAGGGATTTATCCGCAGTGCGAAAGTGTTCCTTAATGTTGTTCAAATACTCTTTCGCTTTCGTAATTTCTGGTAGGGCGGTCTTAATGTTAGCAGCAACGCACATTCGCATAAACATAAGGGCCAGCCTATTTAATTGAGACCATGCTTCATGGACAGTAATTTCATCCTCGCTACTGACATCAGTAATAGCAACGGGTTCATCACACAAAATTGTCATGTCCAGGTCGAGAAACCCTAGGCTGAACTCAATTTGCTCATTCCATTTATAAAAATTAGTTCCATCAAATTTGGAATAGGGCTGAGCTTGCGAATACAGGTTAAGGGGAACTGCAATTAATAACAATGTTCACAAATTAAATTTTCACACACAACAAAAATTGCAAGGGTCGAATATTGAATTGTTGACAAAAAATTTTGGCATATTTCATTTACAATTTGAATATCACGGAATCTATGTTAATCATCAAATAATGCTCAGATTGGAAAGATATATTGCCCTATAATTCATTTATCATGGTCCCATAAATTTGGCATCTGTGTTTGTTGCCTAAACCTTTAATACCATGATTAATGGACTTAATGTCAACTATTCTGTTTTTCACAAAAGTTTTTCTAATGCTGTTCAATTCAGAAATTAGCAGGTGTTGCGCCTCAATCCAATTTTATAACTAACATTAGAATAAACCTTTAATGCATGTAAGTGTATTATTCGTACATGCAGTCTCAGCCTGTGTTTGGCCTTTGACTTAACTCAAATGAATAATTTCTTACATGTTCCAATTTAAATATAGTTAATCATGCATTAAATATTAACTATAATACGTAATCTATCGGTAATTATAAATATACCAATAGTAACTAAAATGCCTCAAAAACAAAATTGCCCAAGTATAGTGAAGACACAAAATACATGAATTTTGCCAAAAATGGAAAAAATGAGTTTTCACCATAGAATTGAAGTAAAACATGCCATAAAATCAAAACTTTTTGCAGAACGTTAATATCAATTTTCTGTAAAAATTTATAAGCCTCGAGATTATTTCCTAAAACAGAAAAAACGGGGTTTTGAGGGCCTTAACGGACTCGGATTGTCGGAAAACACATTACATCACGACCGAAGGCCGTGAAATTCGATCGATGGCCCATTTTCAGTCAACATGTTAAGTTTCAAGTCAATCGAAGACCCAAAAGTTCAAAAAACGCTATTCACTACACCAAAAAAAAATCTTTTGGAAATCTGTTTTGCGTCAAATCACAGTTTTCACTTAATTAATCTTAAAAACAATTAATTTTCTTATCATGATCAATAAAAGTGTTTTTTAGAACGCTTACACAACTCGAAACAATAAAATAATTCTAACGGCATATTAGGGTTCCAATAATACGAAAAAAGGGTTGAACAATAATGGGACGGTAATCATAATATAAGGACTGTATGCAGTAATTTCGTTCTGAATATCATACATAACACAAATTCGAATTACCATATGTATGATTACCAGATTGCTTAAAAATTCCAGATTTCCAGAAAACCAGAATTTCCAGTTTTCCAGGTTTGCCAAAAATTTCAGATTTCCAGATTTACAAAAAATTCCAGATTTCCAGATTTTCAAAAAAATTCATAAATTATAATTTTTATAAAGGAGTTTTCATTGACGAAAAACATGAGATTATAAATCGAAGGCTCTGATACCACATGTTAATCAATACTGTTTTAACAATCATAAAAAACGGATATAATCCATAATGTTGCATCATGTTAAAAAAATAGTTTTGTCATGAATCCAGGATGTTTAGTCTTCATGTAATCACAAAATCATAAGTTCTTTATAACTATGATCAAAATTGACCTTTGTCCATTACAATTGATTATAATAAGGTGGCTTGAATGCTCCTGTTAAAGCGTCCTTTGAATCCCTTCTTGAATAGCCCAGAATTACTCTCTTATGTGCTCGGAATATTTATGAGAAAATACGAATAATAAGAATTTCGGATGTTCTGTCCCTCCTTAGAAACAGTGTGTATTGAGATGACTCTAGATGGTGTAGATGTCTCTATTTATAAGGGGAAGAGGGCCGCAATCCTAGTGGTGCTGGGACTCTTTTCAAGTCTCCCACTAATGCCACTAACCATCATGTGACTAACGAATAAGGTTTACCCAATCTTTTAATATCTTTATTTATCACATTACTAATTAATTATCTGACATTTATTAAAACCACATAAATGGGAAATTCAGAATTTAATACAATTGAAATGAAATAATTAATTTCGTTACTTAATATTAATTTCCAACAAGAATCTCATTCTTCTTGTAGTGGCTCGTTAAAAATGCCTTGGGAGTTGATGAGGCGTTGTAAAATGTAAAAAAAAAAATATTGAAGGGCTGGCTTTTTTCTTAGAGTTAGGAGCGTGGCTATGGTGTTTGCCGCTTTCTTGCTTGTTTTGGCTATGGAGTACAGATGATTCGTATGTGGTTCTTGGTGGGTGATGTACTTTTGGTTTGTGGTTTGTGGTTTTGGTATGGTTGATGGTTCTGGTTGTGTCTTGAGAGAGTTTTTTTCTAGGTTTGTTTAACGCGTGTCTCTGTAGATATTTCGTGTGCTTTCTGATTTTGGGTTTGTTCTTGTTTGGGTTGCTTTGGGGTTGGGGTAGTGTTGCACTGTTATGCGGGTCTGTGTTTCCTTGTGTCCTAGACAGTTTGTTCCGGTTTAATTGTTAGAGTCTATTTCTTTGGGCCTTGGCCTTTTCTGTTAATATAAATTTCCTTATAAAAAAAAGCGTTGAAAAATATTGGAGTTAGAGGCCCCTCAAAATGCTGTTGTTGTTTCTTGACTTCTTGTGAATCAGTTAACTATTTATTTGGTGACATTGCCGTAGCTACATGGGATTGGAGTTTTTTTGACAAAATATTTGGCGTTCGCATACGACCGATAGAATTTATAGGTTTATTTAAGTTTGACAAAATCAAATTTTAATTAATTTTAGGGTCAATTTAACATAGGATCCACAGATCTTTTCAGGCAGATTGAATTTACGGGTAATGCGTTCTCATCCGCAAGGAGTATAACATGATATACTCACATATGTGAAACCATAAATTAATGAATGAGAAATTATATCTCAAAGTACCTACTTTGAACATGGAATTTGGTTGCAGTGTTAAGGCTAAAGTTCTTATCCCACATAGAGAGAATATAAAGACCGGGTGTAGTATAATATCACCCATTTTGACTTAGAGGCTTGGTGCCCTTGGGATATCCCAACTCTTTTAAGGAGGAAGGACTTACACGACTTGGATTGACTTCCAAGCCCACATGCTCGAGCCGTCGCCGCCTGCCCGCCCAATCTTGCTCATGGCTCATTTGTCCTTTATCTTGACTAAGTATAAACTTTTGGGGCTAAATTTTATTGGGCGTTTTATTGATTTCTGTTCAGTTAAATTCGTTATCAACTGTTGGGATTAGACTTAACCGAATTTAACCGCCACTTATTTAATACAAATAAGTGGTCTGCCCTATCATTTTAGAGTGTTGGAAAAACAGATAAAAATTAAGAGTGTCTCATTTCTATTCATGCATAAGGAGAGTTCTGCATTGTTTGTTAACCAATGGCTTGAAATTGAACTTCTGCATTTGTAAGTCTAATTATTGTATCCTGGGATACGTTTTCCATTGAGTTCGTCGAGCATAATTACGTGGCAAAAATCGTCTTAAGGTTAGAGTGTTTAACATTTGCCTCAATAAAAAATTCAGCATTTTTATCCCTACCAGTTTCATATAAATTACAGATTATTTTGCATGTTTTAATTTTTGTCTATATATTATGTAAATAAATTATAAAATCATTATGCATTACAATCTTAAGACGATTTTTCCTTCATGTTATAAAATTCTATAATGATTTTTTGTCTTACTTAATTACAGAAATATTTTATAATAATCTGTGTGTTTAGAAATTACTTTCACTATTACAAAAATATTGTTTTTGCATTCTGTAAAGGTTTTTTGTAAAAGAAAAGTTTTCTATATAATAAAGAAAATATAATATAATAGTTGAATGTTTATATAATTTATTTATTGCATGTATTTATGTCACTCAGAAAAATAGTATAGTATTATTTTCTAGTGAATTTTCAACAAGTTATTTTTCATAAAATATGTGACATTATATTAATATAATTATTCACTCACATGCACATATTTATTTCTATTTAAAAATAGAAATGACATCTACTTCTGCTTTGCCCGTTGCGATTGTACCAAATGATGTTGTACATGGTGAAAAATCTGAAAGTTCAAAGGGACTGATTTCAAAAATTGGCAACAACAAATATTATTTTATTTAATATTTGGACTTGACAAAGTTTCTTAATGAAAGAGCACCAACTTTACAAGAAGTGTATCTAACAGACAAATAATTTTCATTGTGGATGCATGGAAACATGTTGATTTTCTATGTAAAAACTATATCCTCAATAATCTAGAAAATGCATTATATAACATGTATAACCCTCTTAAAACTGCTAAAGATGTGTCGGAGTCTTTAAATAAAAAAATCCAAAACAGAAGATGCTAGAATGAAGAATTTTGTTGTCGATAAATTCTTGGATTTTAAAGTGGTTAATTAAAAGAGTGTCATTAGTCAAGTCCAAGATCTCCAATTGATTTATCATGACATCTTTTATGAAAAATGAAATTGAGTGAGTCATTTCAAGTGGCTGCTTTTATTGAAAAATTGAAACCATCTTGGAAAGACTTCAAAAATTATTTGAAACATAAATGTAAAGAAATGGAGCTTCAGGACTTGATGGTGAGGTTAAGGATTGAAGAGGATAATCGGGTGTCAGAGAAGAAAACCGAAACTCCTATAGAATTCAAAGTGCATGTAATGGAAGAAGGGCAAAGTATCAAGAGCAACAAAAAGAAGCGTGTGAACCAAGGTGGGCTAAACAAAGGGCCTAAAAGTGAAAACTTTAAAAAGTTTGATGGAAAATGCTTTGTGTGTGACAAGCCGGGTCATCGTGCTAAAGATTGTCATAATCGAAAAAATCAAGGGAATAAGAAACACGTAACACCCCGCCTAACTAAATATCGGGTAGCTACTCCTTTAGTAAATTTAACAAAATATACAGTTGGTTCATTCTCAGCATCACTGTCGAAAAACATTTTTTCTTTTTAAAATAACTCACAGTTTAAAATAACTCACAGTTACAAGATTAAATGTAACTAGATAAAACTTCCCAGTTTAAAACATCCAACAACAATCCAACAAACTAAAATGAAAGTACCAACATAAACCCAATACAATATCTGAAAAGGTAAATGGAATAACTAGAATCCTAGGCAACATGCCCTAAATAAGATAAGTACAACAGACATAGGAATCAAAGAAATGAAGAATCTAAACAAGTATGCATCTCCAGGAACAATAACTCATGATCAAACATCCATAACCTAAGCTGCCACTACACCAAAACCCAGTTTTAGTAACACATAAATTTATTAATTACTAACACAATTATAATGTTATAATTACTAATAGTAATTTACCGTTACTAAATTATGATATGTGTTAGTAATGAAGTTTATCATGACAAGTAATGAAGTGAAAATTAATTTTAATAATACACTTCACAAAATAGGAGCGGGAGACTTCCGTCCCAAAACGTTCTTTCCTCTCCCATCTCTCACAATCTCTATACGTGCGCCTTTGCCCTAAAATTTTATCAATCTCTCGACCTTTTTAATTTACATCTGGTATGTCGTTCTCTATCGCTTTCCCTTTCTTTCTTCCATAGTGATTTAGGGTTAGGGTTTATGAATTTTTTTAAAGCTCCAAATCGGAATTACAATGCTTTAAATTAAAAGAATTGTTTGGGTTTTATCTTCAATTTATGAAAAAATTGAAAAATAATACAAGAATCATCTATGCTTTGTGCAATTGTTTGCTGGTTTTGTCAATTTGTTCCTAATTTACATCAGGTTTCTTCTTCAGCATTGCAAGTGGAAAATACTTGTGGGATCATTTGCAATTTTTTTTTCTATAGTCTCTTAATTTATACTATTTTTTGTTATTAGTTATTGGAAGTTTTATGTTTGATTTTTACTGTAAAAAGTGAAAGTGCCATTGTAGTTAATACTGATGTTTTGTTAATACTGATGTTTTAATTAATACTAGTTTTGTCATTTTATGTTTGATATTTTATTAGTACTGATGTTTCATGTATTGCTCATTTCAGTTGGTTGATGGCAGATATCCTCGCGTTATTATGCACATGAGAGATGATCGAAAAGGACACAAGGTCTAATTTAGTTTCTCTACGAGTTATTATTTTTCACTTATTTGGTCCATATTTGAAATGATAAAGCTTACTGAGGTTAGGGTTGTATTTAAGTGCACTATGCCACTTGATTCATTTATTTTGGAGGGGGAGTGTGTGTTATGACAAGAAATTCGTTGTATCTCTTTAGTGCTTATTTTCAATGATAGAAATATTGTATATAATAGAAATCGTTGTGCCCCTTTGTCCCTAATGTCCATGCTATGTTCTATATTATAGAAATCTTGGTTCACTTATTAAGATTTTCAAACTTTAACTCTATTCTCATATTTGTAGAGTCTTGACGGCCTTTTGATTTCTCTGAAAGCGCAGAGTTCAAATTTTTATTTTATCGGGACAAAATCAATAATTTGTTAATCCTTGGCAATGTAGTTATATTATGAATTATAACATACTCTCTTTAGTTGTGAACTAGAAGCATACTCACATAAGAGTTACTTTTCCCGCTAACAATGCTGAAAGGATTTGGCTGCTCAAAGAGTTGTCTTGTATATACATGCAACCCAAGTGAAATAATGTTATTACCTACTCTCAAACTTGAATTTTACATTACAAAACCATGTCATGCTACTCATAAAATTCAATCCTCTAAAGAAAAAATTATACATATTAAGGTAACTACATACAAATTCTTGTAAGCTCAGAAAAATAAAGAGGATAAAAGGTAATGTAATATTCAATTTTTTGTTCTCTAGATGCATGCATGTTGGTGAAAGGAAACAATCAATCACTGGAAACAGAAACTCTCTTAGTGCAAATAGTCAATTAAAAATCATATGAGTAAAGAGCTTACAAAATTTTCAAATTGATGAGGCCACTAATGTCCAGGATGGTCCCACTGAGGAAGTTACTAATAGAAAGAAATCAGTTCACTAGGTTGTGTTTATACTCTTTGTTGTGTTGATTATTTATGTGCCCCAAGGCAACCCCTACGAGATAATTTTGCCTCTCTTCAAGATCTAAACTCCATATATGGTCATACTAGTCATCTGGATACCTGAGAAAACATTGTTCTTGATGTAATTGTATTGGTTATATCCAATAAGAGGAACTTCTCTCATTCAAATTTAATTACTTTTGATGCCAAATGGTTAATTTTTATTCTAAGTATGTGTTTGATACCATATATTTTCCATGGAAAATGGTGGTAAATAATCAGTTTACAAATAATCATTGGTTATTATAACACTGAACTACTTTATACTTTCTCATGTTTTTGTGGCCTTTGTGAAATGCAACATGTATTCTTTAGCATAAGGTCTTATATAAGCTTTATCAAGCCTGATCAAAACATGTCGTATCGAGCTTTCAAACCAAAGACATCTAATGATTCATATTTCTACAAGAATCCAGCCAACAATCCAATGGTTGAGATTATGTTCCACTTAGTTGAACAGGTAAACTGTCTTTGACCACACTACTTTACTTCAATACCTTCTCATTCCTCCCATCATGGAAATCTGTAACTTCCATAAAAAATCAGGAAATGAGGGGCTCGAGAAGCATGGAGCAACACGAGTAGAAGTTATTTGATGCATTTTGGGAATTTTTCAACTTCTTATGCATATTGGGCTTTAACTTGACCATTGAGGATGTTTTGACAATATATCATACACGTTTATCAGTTATGTAACGTTTAACTTGCTATTTAACTCATTTGAAAACATCTTCACCTAATTAAAAAATTTCAGTATGGTCAGAGGGCATATTTCCAAATAGTAATGTTTAGTTTTAGGTTCATCGGATTAAAAAATGCTAAGTATCAATCGATGATGACGTGTATATAGTAAAGTTTCCCGTGAATATGACTATCACTGTGTTAATAAGACTATCACTATGCATTCACAAACATGTTAGGAAGTTGTCTATCATAGTACTGTAACAGTGCCATATAAAGTTAATCGGTTAAAAGTTTGGGGTGTAAGCAACAACTGCACCCATGCAGTTATATAGACCCCACAGCCAATTATTATCCTTCTTTTCTACGATAATACTGTAAAATAATAACAGTTACCCCAGGGTGTACTGTATATATATTGTAGTAAAAAAATAGTTAGCACAAAATATATGTCCTTAAGAACAGGGGCTGTGAAATTATAGATGCAATAAATGGTCCCATTTGATTTCTAGGTTATATTGATGTTTAAACAGTGATTGTATATGTTGGGGAACATAATGCAAAAGTTTGAATTGGGTTTTATACCCCAATTGAATGCACTCTTATTTCTCATTTGGCCTATGCTGATGATGTGATTATTTTCTCCTCAGGTACTAGAGCCTCCATTAAAGTTGTTTTAAAGACTTCCTATGTGCATTCTGTATTTTCTTTATATTATAAACTCCACTTTAATGGATGTGTACATATGTGGTAGTAAGTATAGCCACTGACATCTATGGGGGGTGGGGGTGAGGGTGGGGGTTGTGTGTGTCTGTGACGTAGTGTTTAAACACACTATTTCACCTAAAATAATGTGTTGGATGTGGTTCGGTTGTGTCTTCTTCTTTAATAAGATTAAAAATAAATAAAGACTGCAATTTATTGCTAGGAAAGATATGTGAAAAGGTTATAGTAGTGATGTTATAGTACTGTTGGTTGTGTCTAACAACTCTATGGCCTGAGAAAAACTAGTGGATACGAAAGAATGTGATGCTCCCGTATCAAAAAAAATATGTCCCATAACTCCAGAGATAGAAAATATACCCTAAATTACTAGTGGTTGCTTCTGAACTTCCGCCTGTTGAACATTTTACACACGTACATACTATAGTTGCCCGTACTGTGGCAAAGTTGCTGGAATGGCTGGTAAGGATGGAATCTGAGTAGGTGCTGGAAGAGAAACTAGAAATATAGGCCTCCGAGGCTCTCGGTGCGCACCCTGCTATTGGGGCATCTTACCCTTATCCGGGCAATCCTATTTCTTGTGACCAGCTTTGCCACATGTGAAACATGTACCTGCAAATTGCCCCCATTACGACCCTATTATCCACGGCCTGGTTAACCATTCCCACCTCTGCCTTGGCCCCGATGGCCCTGCTGATTGTGTTGTTGACCCTGGTGGCCTTGTCTATTACCACCTTGACCATGACGAAATCCTCCCGATCTCAGACGTTTCGGATACTCCCCTGGCTGTGAATTTTGATCACCTTATTTTTGCTGTCCTTGAGCTGAAGATGATCCACTGCCATTATTTCCTCCAGTACGGTCCTACTGACTGGACTTAGTTCCCCTCTTACTTCCCTTGACATGAAGACGGTGGTCTTGACAGTGAAGTAAGTCAACATTCAATACATCATTATAGGTATGTAAGGAAATATTTCCCAACACATGCTGGCGAATCCTCTAAGTAAGACCATCCCTGAACAACTGAATCTTCTTCTCCTCAGTAGGTACCTCTCCTGGAACCAAATTGGTCAGCATAGTAAACCCTTCTTCGTATTCATCAACTGATTTCCCTTCCTGGGTGAGGTCTAAGAGTTTCCTACGCATCTCAATCTAAAATGCAAAAGGAAAGTATTTACGGTCGAACCACACCCAGAGGTCCTGAATAGACAAAGTGTCCATCTCATCAGCTGTGGTAGTGGACTCCCACCACTGTAGAGATGCACCAACCACCTTGAACGTAGCCAGCATTTGGTTTTGAATCTATGTACATTCATACATATGTAGATGCCACTAGATATCTTTCTTCCATTGTCTAGAAGTTACGATGTCGAAACCCCCTTTGAATTCTGGTGGATGTGCCTTTTGGAAGGCCTCCCTAAAACGTTCCCAAGCAGTGGGAAATCCTTGCACTAGTGCTGGTGGCACTGCCTATCCTGGTGGTAGAGCTTGTTGGGCAGCCACCAAGGAAGCATTTACTACTTGAGCAATAATGGCACCCTGTGCTGGAGCGGGCTGTGGTGCTGGCTGTGCTGCACCTTGGGATCTTTGTGTACATCGAGGAGACATCTGAAATGAGATACATCAAAATCACCATTTTAAGATATCACACAAATGGCTGAAGTCATAAATGTGCAAATATGATTCTCAAAAATCCTAAAGATAGGGCTCTATATCAAAGGACGTTAAGCATAAAGCATAAGTAAGCCACATAGATCCTAAAGACTCTAGAACCTGATGCTCTGATACTACCCGTAACACCCCACCTAATTAAATATCGGGTAGCTACTCCTTTATTTAATTAAATAGAATATAAAGTTGGCTCATTCTCAGCATCACTGTCGAAAAACATTTTTTCTTTTTAAAATCACTCACCCAATACTTAATTGAGTTAAGTGTTAAAAATATTTTCCATGATTAACAAAAATTTAAAACCATTACCACAATACTGAACAATAATAGAGAAGTCTCATATCACTACTGATTGATGAAAAACAAGATTAAATGTAACTAGATAAAACTTCCCAGTTTAAAACATCCAACACTAATCCAACAAACTAAAATGAAAGTACCAACATAAAACCAATACAATATCTGAAAAGGTAAATGGAATAACTAGAATCCTGGGCAACATGCCCTAAATAAGAGAAGTACTACAGACATAGGAATCAATGAAATGAAGCATCTAAACAAGTCTGCATCTCCAGGAACAACAACTCATGATCAAACATCCATACCCTAAGATGCACATCCCTGATGCTGGGCGCCTGTTAATATAGATACAGTAGAGAAGATAATATGCAAGGAAACGGGTCAGAGACCGATGGTAAATGATTTTAAAAATAGCAAGTGTTTAACAAGTGCAATAAAGCATTTATTATGTACATGTTAGATTCCAGTCTCTCACTTGATATTCTCACATCTCATCTAGAGTGCATTTCGAACGTATTTAAAGTCTCCTTCTAACTAATTTCCACAACATGATTCTGTCCCATAAAATAATCCCGTATGTCCCATACCATACGTAATATAATTATTCACATTTTATTCTCTTTAATATGAATTTCCAAGCCTTAGGATTAAGTATTCTTTTAATTAATTAAATTCAATTTCTTTTATTAATAGTGAACTACCATATCACATAGTAGATTCAATTACAGTATATATATTCACCCTATAATATATACTAATATAGCACCTCCCAGTCACATCTGTGGTGCATGCATACTCTTCTATCATGTTCAGTTACAATTCTCATTGTAAAAAGGTCAAATGGTTCGGTGTCTTCACCGAATCATAAATATCATAACACACATATGTTGGAGGCGAGCATACTCCCCAGCCAAATGGGTAACACATATACCTACGTTCCCATTCAACCATGAAACTATAAATCCCACCGATAGCACGTATACAAGGTCCTATGCTCAGGGTACGAATCTAAAATCCTCCCAAATTGGGCGCACAGGATAAGACCGTCCACAACGCGAAACCTCCACCCCGATAGCAAGTAGCATAGGTATGTCATACACATAATAAACTATAATATAGGTATACATCCACCTATATATATAATATCAACAAGGTATTAACACAAGCATAAGATAATTCCCATATGTAGTATTATCTATCTCTCAAATCCTACGTATTAAATATTATGACTTCACTCCTTTTATGATGCCCGAGCCTATCTCATTATTCGAAGATTAAATAAGTTTTCCTTGATATGTATTCAGTAAAAAAACTCACTTATTCCCTACTGGTCGATGTCATCATAGTCCCTGAATTATTGCGAATTAATATCATCTTTAATTATATTTATATTCAATAAAACTTATTCTCTCATATCCATAAATTCATTTACTTAAGATTAATCATATATGGACTTAAGATTTTCCAGGTGATTCAAATGATCCCCACCCTACTGGTCCTGTACTTAATCTTCACATAAATGATACACAACCCAAAACGTAAATCTAACAACCGCAATTCATTCGATTAATTAACATACTTCTCTCCAATTTAAATCCCAAACATAATAATATTAATCCGGTCTTACCTATGGCCTACTGCCCTTCCATAAGTCCTATTATGTTCAAATAATAATGACTAAATATTCCTAAAAGTTTTGGGATTAAATCAAGAATTAAACAGGAATAAGTTCATCATTTCTGGGGAGGTCGATCGATCGATGGCCAAGGGTCAATCGATCGATCAGTGGATCTATCGAGCTTCATAGGTCGATCGATCGATCACCCAGGTATCAGCCCAAATTCTGCAAGTTTTGTTCTACGGGTTTCACATCTTTTGATCATTCAAAACTTTATTTTAACGTCCAAAATTTCTTATAATCCATACCACATGATATAACAACATATGTAATGGTTCCTACTGATTTAAGCAACCTATAATCATCAAGAGATTTGATTTAAAAGCATATATCTCATATTTTTTCTAGATAACTAAATATGTGAATATCTCAAGAACAATCCGTTAATTCTAAGAATTTCTCCAAGATCCGATGTTTATTTCTTGGATTAATATCTACCAACAACATGAGATTAATCCTACATATTTCTACTTTCCAAAAATGAATTAACATCTAACTAGGTTATCTCCAAAACATGTAATTTCTCATCATTTTTAACTATCCTAACATGGACATTATACAAACTAGATTGAAAATATCAAATCACATGCCTCCACTAAAGATATGATCCTTTGGGGATGAATTTCAACTGGTGGTTCTTTCCTTCTCCGATCAACTTTCGGTGGTTGTTGGTGGTGGTGACCTTTGGCTCTTGGTTCTTCCACAAAGACTCTCCCTTTCCCCCAGAGAAACTCCTCACTCTCTCTCAATTTATTTCTCTCTAAGTTTGTGGAATCAATGAATAATCTAAAACCTTTAGACTTAAAAATAATCTCCCAAATTCTTGTACATGATTCACCTTCCAAGTGAAATGACCATATTACCCCTCTGGGGTGACTATTCCTCTCTAAAGTGCCTCGAGACCCTATACAAACGTCTAAGTAGACTTGTTTGACTATAAAAACACGTCTGAACACTTTGGCACAGTCAAACCGATCATTTGGATGACATAACAATATTCCTCTTTTTATTTTATATAAATCCATTCCCAACACTACTTTCACACGCGTCTGACTTATTCACCAAAAGTGTCGTATTAACTATTCGCGACAACTTCTAAAATTAATCATAAGTAAAGTCATAACCACATATTACTTTGATTCACTAAGTAATATTCAACATGTTATATATTAATATATTCTCAAGTAATATTTAAATATGTATTAATTCTAAATTATTCAATTAATTCCAAATAAATTCCTTTTTAGAAGTTATCAAAATTACGGGGTATTACATAACATAAGCAAGCACAATCAATACCACTGAAGTTGAGAACATTTATGATGATATTAATGATTTGAGCCGCTCGACCGTGGTTTCTGAAGTCAACATGGTGGGAAACACTAAGGAATGGTGGGTGGACCCTGGGTCCACTCGTCACATATGTTCTGACAAGAATATGTTTACTTCCTACCAACACTCTGATCACGAGGAGCAACTTTTCATGGAAAATTCTTCTACTTTAAAGGTTTAATTAAAAGGGAAAGTTATACTCAAGATGATTTCGAGAAATGAACTTACTCTCAACAATGTGCTTCATGTCTCATATATTCGAAAGAACTTGGTTTTAGGATCACTGCTTAGCAAAAAGGGATTTAAACTTGTATTTGAATCTGATAAATTTGTACTCACTAAGAGTGGTATGTATGTGGGTAAAGGATATTTGAAGGATGGGCTCTTCAAACTCAATATAATGACTGTAATGCCTAATAATAATAATAATAATAATAATAATAATAATAATAATAATAATAATAATAATAATAATAATAATAATAATAATAATAATAATAATAATAATAATAATAAAAATAATAATAATAATAATAATAATAATAATAATAATAATAATAATAATAATAATAATAATATTAACGTATCTTCTACTTATTTTCTTGAGTCTTGTAATATATTGCATGGTAGATTAGGTCATGTTAATTATGATACTATTCGTAGATTAATTAACTTATATTTAATACCAGAATTTAATATTGACTTAAATCACAAGTGTGAAACGTGTGTGGAATCAAAGTTAACTAAAACTCCTTTTAAAAATGTTGAAAGAAGTACAAACCCTCTTGAGTTAATTCATAGTTATATATGTGATTTAAAACTTGTACAAACAAGAGGTGAAAACAAGTATTTTATTACTTTTATTGATGATGGCACAAGATATTGTTATGTGTATTTACTTAGAAGCAAGGATGAGGCTATAAATATTTTCGAACATTATAAAAATGAAGTTGAGAATCAACTTTAAAGTAGGTAGGAGTGATAGAGGAGGTGAATATGATTCCCCTTTTGAAATTTTTTGTTCAAAGCATGAAATTGTTCATCAAACTACCGCTCCTTACCCACCCCAATCTAATGGGATTGAGGAACGCAAAAACCGAACTCTAAAATAGATGATGAATGATATGTTAATAAGTTCGGGTTATCTCAGAACTTGTGGGGGGGAAGCTTTGCTTTCTGCAAACTACCTTCTTAACAAAATGCCTCATAAAAAATCACAAAAGACACCATATGAATTGTGAAAAGGTCAAACACCTTCTTACAAATACCTCAAAATGTGGGGGTGTCTTGCAAAGGTAGTGGTTTCTGATCATAAAAAGGATTAAGATTGGACCAAAAATTGTTGATTGCATATTTATTGGGTATGCAACTAATAGTAGTGCACATCGATTTCTTATACATAAATATGAGATTCCTAATATACACGTAAATACTATAATTGAACCTAGGAATCCATATTTCTTTGAAGATACATTTCCTAATAAAAACAAAGTGGTTGATTCAAGTTCTTGTAAAAGAACTTATGATACTCCATCTAGTATTAATCAAAATAATATAGAAACTGAATATATTGAGAAAGATGATGACCTGGAACCTAGACGCAACAAAAGGACATAGACTTCAAAGTATTTTGGTCCAGGTTTTCAAATATATATGTTAGAATGTGGTCCTAGAAACTTCGCAGAAGCGATGTCAACACCAGAAGCCCCTTTTTTGGAAGAGGCTGTCAATAGCAAAATGTAATCCATCATGTAAAATCATACGTGGTAATTGGTTGACCTTCCAGCAGGAAGTAAATCTCTTCGATGCAGGTGGATATTCAAGAGGAAATTAAAAGTTAATGGATCAATTGATAAATACAAAGATAGACTTGTAGTTAAAGGCTATAGACAAATGGTAGTATTAGATTACTTTGACACTTACTCACTTATTACGAGAATAACATATATTCTAATGTTAATAGCTATTACTGCATTATATGATCTTGAGATACATCAAATGGAAGTAAAAAACACCTTCTTAAATGGAGAATTAAATGAAGAGACATACATCGAACAACCATAAGGGTTTAAAGTTCCAAAAAAAGAAAAGAAACTGTGTAAACTTGTTAAACCACTTTACAGATTAAATCAAGCACTTAAACAATGGAATGAGAAATTTGACCATGTAATAATGACAAATGGATTTAAAATAAATGAGTGTCATAAATGTGTATACATTAAAAACACTACAAGTGTCTATGTCATTGTTTGTCTCTATGTAGATAATATGCTTACTATTGGAAATAACAAAGATATCATGAAATCTACTAAGAAAATCTTGTATAGAAAATTTGATACGAATGATATGGATATTGTAGATGTCATATTAGGAATTAAAACTTACAAAACATCGGAAGGAATTGTGTTGTCTCAATCTCATTATATTGAGAAGATACTCGATAAGTTCGATAAAGTGTAATACCCCGTAATTTTATTTATTTTTATTTAAGGGATTAATTGAATTAAATTGGAATTAATTCGGATGTAAATACTAGCGAGACGTGTGTTGGTATTTGAGTATGATGTTAAAATTGAATATTTCTGAGTATATATGGTAATATATGAGTATTGAAAATATTAAAATTGTCACGAGGCAGAAATACGACAAATTGGGAAATTAAGTTTGGACGCGCATGTCAGTCGCGTCAGGAATGAATTTAATTATATTAAAAAAGTAATTTATATTTTTATCAAACGAATGATCATTTTGAGTGCGCCAACGCATCCGAAAGGGTCGAAATAGTCAGAAAACACTAGCCGGGATTTTGGTTTGGGTTGCGAGGCACTTTTAGGCCAAACCGGCAACCTAGAAGGGTATTTTGGTAATTTTAAAAATTTAGGAATTAAAACCCACGAATTTTGATGGTTATTTATTAATAATTAGTGAGGCCACTAAGGCCATTAGCAACCAAAGACAAGAGAGTGGGCTACGGGAGTTTTGAGAGGAGTTAGAGAGAGGTTAAAAGAGGTTCCTAACCAAACCATCCTCCATCACCAGCATTTTGAAAGGAATTTGTGACCGAAAAGAAGACAGAGCCAACCCTTGATCATAAACAACGAACCAGAACATCGGATTTATGGTAAGTGATTTGATGTTATTAAGTTCAATGAATATTTCTTCCATGTTTAGTGTAGAAACTGTTTTTGTCCTGAAAGTTTTGATGAAAAACCCAATGGGATTGTTGTGAAACTCATTATTTTGGATAGGGATTGCATGTAGAATGATTATGGACGAATTAAATAGGCAAAAATGTAACTTTTGATGATTTAAAAATGGATTAATAAGGAGTCTTGGTAGTCAATTAAATTCTAAGTTCATGTTTCTAGGGTTTGGGGCAAGAATTGGGGATTTATGATTATTGCATGTTGATTATTAAGAATTGACCCCAAAAATATGTTAAGGAGTGACCTAGGGTGACTTAGAATAGTTTAAAAACATTAAAATGTTTTGGGATAATCTTAGGATGGATTTAGAGAAGAGAAAAATGAAGAAAAACGAAGTTGGGAAATTTCTGGGCGTACTCTGCCATCTCGTTAGAAGACCTGCCCAGGTCATTCGAATGAGACTTCTAACGAGATTACAGTACCCCTTCTAACGAGTTCGTTCGAAGCCCTTCATTCGAACGACACTCGTTCGAACGATATTTCTAACGAGTTGACATAATGGGCTTTTTATACCTGATTTTATTTCGAACTTCCAGTAGACTTATATAATTGAGTGTTAACCTTCCCTTGTTGACTAGTGGGTATAGTGTGAGATTGGAGTATGTTGAGGATTAAAACTTAGAATTTTATAATAAATCGGATGACATATGGGTTAGGATATAAGTACTTGAATTTGCGAGGTGAGAAGAGTTGATTATTTATTGATGTATATTATTCGGGGACTTGTAAGTGTACTACATTAATGACGGTATAGGTGTAATAACCCGCCCTTTTGGAGATGATTAAATTCCATAATTTACTATAATTTGGAATTTGGAGAATTTCTCGAAATAGTAACTTTTGGGATTTTCGAGGATTTAATGATTTTTAAGGAGGTTATAAATTATTTTGGGACTATATAGGTCGAAATACTTTATTTATATGTCGCTCTGGAGTATAGCGACAAAAGAGGTAAGATTTTGAGTAGAAACCCGCATTTAATTATTTTGGGTTAGAATAGTAATTTGCGGTCAAGTACCTCGGATGGAAATTTCAACTGCGCCATGAGTCTCGGAATGTCCGAGATAGTCAGAAAAGAGTGTCCGATTGTCGAAATTAAGTTCCGGGTAATTTTGGAGTTAAATAGGCTCGTAATTGGGTAAACGAGTCGTTTTTGGTTTTAAGGGGTTTTAACCCTTTTCTCCTTATAAAACGAGGGAGAGGGGGAGAAGAAAGAAGAGGAAGAAGAAAGAAGAGAGGGAAGAGAGAGAGAGGGAAGAAAAGAAGAAAAAGGGGGAGATTCCGGCCGGCCTCCGCGGGATTCGGCTCGATGACGTCGGATTTTATCCACGAGGCAAGTGTTTACTTGATTTATTTATTTTTGAGCATAAATATCTCATATCACTGTTGGTATAACAAACCCTAATGATTTTGGGTTGGGTATTCGTGGATAAAACGGGTTTTCGGGAGATAAAACGAATAAACCCCTAAAAATGGTAAATTGGAGATTTTTAGAAATTAACCAAAAATATTGGGTGATTCCGTGTTCTAGGATGTTTAGGACCCGTATTATAGGTGTATTTATTGTTGGTAGAAGTTGTAGGCCGTTGGGTGTGGATATGGAAGCTTGGAGGAAGCTTCCATGGCCGAAACAGCTTCTCGGAGAAGAAGCTGCCCGACTTGATCGATCGATCGAGCCTCGGGGATCGATCGATCGAAGCCTTTGATCAATCCATGGCAAGGGGTCGATCGATCGACCTCTGCTGAAAGTTAAAAATGTTTCTAGGATGATTTGGATGGGATAGATTCCATTTCATCTTGCTTTGAGGTTAATTAGGTGATAACCTAGGGGACCTTTTTGGACTTTATGGTCCATAAATTAAGGCAAATTAGGAGGGTACAGTAAGGGTTTTAAGTATATAACCCTTAATCTATATTTTCGAGGAAAATAGAATAGTTGTAGAAATTGATGGATTAGGGTTCCTAAATTATATTGGGGACTTCTAAATGACAAATTGGACTAGGAATAGTCTTGGGGTTCAAGGAAATGAAATCCTTAACCCAATGAATTTAAGGTTGATCGGGTGAGATACATCCCGAGAATATTTCTAGTAGGCATATGGGCCTGTATAATTATGCTTATAGAAAGCATAATTATATCGATTATCGTTAAGTACATCCTAGGAGATAATTAGGATAATTTGGGAATATAGGTATTTGTCGATTTCACTTAGAGTGTAGGGTATCATTGGAGATATCCAATAAATCCTTAGATAGGATTGAGAGATAGTGATAATTAAAGTATGAAATACTTTGGATTTAGAATCCTGCTAATATGAATGCATGATTATGGTCATCGCTAGATGCTATAGGCCACCATGGCCGTTTATATATATATTCTAGGAAGAATATATAGGATATGTATATACTGTGTGATTTAGGTATATATATGTTATGATGGAAATGATTTTTGAAAATATGAAAATGAATATTTTCAAAACGGCAAATAAATGATTTTCATAATTGATAAAATTGAGGATACCCACCTCTCTAAATCGCTATCATAAGGGAAGTTTGCGTACGTATGGTGAAGCCCCCTGGCTAATGAATGCAGGGTGGATATAGTCCTATAGGCCATGTGAGCGTTTGTTGATTTATATTTTCTACGCTGGTTAGGAGATTCCGGGTGTGGTCTTGACTATCCCGCAGGCACATGGACGCTTCCCGACGTCTTGCGATGTAGGATCCCAGGTTGTCTTATGATAGGCCCTGGAAGATGATAGCCATTTAGTGGCGCGCACAGTGGAGAAATCCGGACGGGCAGTCTTAGAACGCGTTATATTAAAGCAATTCATGATAATGGATTGGCTTTAATTACATTTCCTGGATATAGGAAGGGAAATGGGTTATATAAATTGGCTTCGGTAACACTTCCCGGATGGAAGAAGGTATGTGGAAGCATATGATATGATAAAAGCATTTTTATGATAATAAAAATGGCTTTTAATTACATTTCCTGAGTATAAAAAGGGAAATGGGATATTTTGAGAATGGAAAAGCATTTTTATGATAACAAAATTGGCTTTTAAAAAGGTATATGATTTGTTAAAGCAATTCATGATAATGAATTGGCTTTTAAATACATTTCCTGAATATGAGAAGGGAAATGGAAGGTTTTGAGATAAAAATGATAAGTATTGATAAATACTTTGTATATGAATCCTTAGTCCGGGAGATAGATCCGGATGGTTATGGTAAAAATATGAATATGTATATATGAAGGAATCGAGTACTGAGGGTCTAATGGATCCCGACGATCGACCTTACTGCATAGTAGTGTATCGGGGGGTTCCTTGTTTGGATTTCGCTTTGCGAGACACCCCACGCACGAATATGGCAGTGTGTTGAGACTGGGGAGAAGTTTAATCCTTAGTGCTCTTATATTATAAATTCTTATGGTGTATATATTTGTATATATCTTTCTGTACTGAGGGACTGGCGGATCTCAACGATCGACTGTGTCGCATAGTAGTGTATCCGGGGGGTTCCTTGTTTGGATTTTGCTTTACGAGACACCCCACGCACGAACATGGCATAGCGTTGAGACTGGGGTGAAGTTTAGCCCTTAGTACATTACTTGGACTATCTAGGGTAGATAGTAGATGGGTAAATTACACTAGTTAGGCAGGGATAGCTTGACTAGGGTATGTGTTAGGGTGCG
Source organism: Sambucus nigra (assembly GCA_949130495.1). Taxonomy (NCBI): domain Eukaryota; kingdom Viridiplantae; phylum Streptophyta; class Magnoliopsida; order Dipsacales; family Adoxaceae; genus Sambucus; species Sambucus nigra. Next base: position 252,252,449 of record OX422209.1, read on the forward strand.
CTAGGTGTGCACTACTAGAGGAGAGGTGAGGGGTATCTCATGGGAGTGCGATACCAATTTAAATATGAGATAATACTATTTTTCTAAAAAAATAAAATAAAGCATTTATGCACTTGCAAAATATTTTCAAAATTCGGGCTCTGACCCGTATATCTACTCTCCTTTCTTTCTATATATATTATATATATAGGTGTCCAGACACAGGGACGCCTCGATGGAAATTCTTTCGAGTCAGACGTCTGCTGCAGCAGCTGTGGATGCTTGCGGGTTATCGGTAGACGCTTCTTTCCTTGCACTCTAGATAGGAGATATTGTACAAACATTCGGGCCAATGGTCCAACTGATTTTATTTATTATTAGCACGTTATTCGATTTGGTTGTATAATTTGGACTGAGTGTTCGGTTATTTTAATTTATTTCATTTTCATTTCAGTTCAATTACGCATATAATTGTGGATGTTTTAATTTGATCGCTAAAAAGAGTAGTTAGATAAAAGTTTTTAACGCTCACCTAATAGGATAGTAGTAATTAAATGGATTTTTGTCAGTGATGCTAAGAATGATCCATATGAGACTCCTGTTTTAATTTAATATTGGAGTGATCACCCGGTATTTTATTAGGCGGGGTGTGACAGATGGTATCAGAGCATCAGGTTCTAGTGTCCTTAGGAATCTGTGCGGACGTACTACGCTTTCAGCGTTGCTCTCGATTTGTTATAGAGCCCCAGGATTAGGATTGTTGATTTCTCTTGTGAGATTTCGTTCTCCTGCCATATTAGAAGATTATAGAAATCTTTTATGTGCTCGTTGAGAATTGGGTGCGGAGCTCGGAGGGAAGCAGGAGGTGGAGCTTAGCTGGGGAAGCTGGTAAAAGTTGGGGACGAGGACCTCATTAGAGGCCACTCTCCTTGTGGCAAATTGCTAAGGATTGTTGCAACGACTGCTAAAGTATAGTAGTTATGAGCAATCAAGTACTACAGTGATAGAAAGTGGTACTCAAGTTGAATTACCCCGTGGAGATAAGGGTTCCAAAGGGATCTTACGGATAGTTTTAACCGTGAGTCCCCATGATTCTGCAAGGAGGAGAAGAATTCCGTTTCGTAATTATTCACATAAGGGTCAGCCAGAGACCGACAGTGAGTAAAGAACATTATGGAGAAGTGAACCTTGTACCGAAGTGAGGAAGGTACAATGAAAAATGAGTCCTTTCTAGGAAGGATAGGCTCGCTAGAGAAGTGTTGTTAACACTTACGGAGGATGTAGGTGTGCTCATGTGCCCCTTTGTGGACATCCACATGGGGAGATTTAAGGAGGAGGATTGTTGGAACCGGTGGTGGAATTTCCTTTAACGAAGGAGTTAAGAGGATTTGTAAGGTGATTGTAAGGAGCGAGGCTATAGAGTCAGATGATGTTGTGGAGTGCGGAGCCACACGGATAGTCTTTTCTGGTAGGAATAAAAGACAAGGTTAGGGTGCCCGGATGGGGCCTAGAGTTAAGAAATTTTGCTAAGAGGTGTGACTAGATGAAGTTGTGGTGTTTGTTAAGCCCTAGACTCGTGTGTGTAATATGAGTTTTGTTTCGGTCTCGATAATATAATGATGTAGGCTTGTGTGTTTTCCGCGATAGCGGAATTTTATTTTCTTTCACTCGCCATAGAGGCGGGTGATTATATTTTGTATATATACGTATAATGTATTTGGTTGATCGGAGCGATAGCAGGCTAATGATGGAAAGTCTATCGTGTCCATAGTTCCTGGAGGGAACAAGTTGTCATGGTGGTGTCTCACCTTGATAAAGGTTGAGTTCCCCTTTATTGTTATGGATTTATGGAACCTCGATGAGTAGAGGCTTCCTTATTTTGGTTTGTATATGTGGCAACCTTATAGATATAATTTAAGGTCCACAAGATTATTATTGAGCTGTAAGATTTAGCTCAGTAATGGGTTGCGCAAGGACTTAGAAATAGTACGAGCGCTGGGTGGTGTGACTCTTAGTTAGAGATAGGAGTTCAGACCACTTTTCGTTGATAAGGGATAGGATTATCCCGGTTGCATGTTGAAATGACGGAACTCCATAACCAACGAAGTCAAGGGTTAATGTGTGGAGGGGTTCCTTGTTTGGATTTTGCTTTGCGAGACACTCCACACATGACTCTTAACGGCGCCGGGCATGGAGAGCTGTTATGGGATGCAAGGGTGTGGGTTAGTCTTATAGTGTGGATGAACCACTATAGACTACGAGCCCTGTGATGATGGTACGCTTACGAAAATATTGTGCTATGGAAAAGCACTAAAGTGGTCCTCTCGCCACAAGTAGTTGGGTGGAGTAGGACTTAGAGAAAGTGATTTAAGGGTGATATCCGGGCCTTAATAAGAAGGCAAATTTGGAAAATCTGTGATCGGGGTGATGTACATAGTGTTCCTACAAAGAGTAGGCACTTTGATTAGTTAGGTTTCCTTCTGTATGGGCGGAAGGATTAGATAGTAGAAATGCGTTTGTAGGATTAGCACGGTAGGATTTAGGACGTCTCGCTTGTGTGCCTTAGGTCGCTATATCTCGATGACCGACTACGCGAGGGAGTAGTGTAACGGGAGGGTTCCTTGTTTGGATTTCGCCTTGGCGAGACGTCCCACGCATGAAACCAAGCAATTGTCGGGAGTTGAGAGAGGCCTTGGGCACTAGGGATATAATTAGGATACTCGTTTCGCTTAGGTAGGGTAACGCATAGATAGTAGCATTGCAGGATGTAGGCTCGATAGTGTTAGCGATGCTGAGGTTAGGAGTGGGAATTTCGCGGGTTGGAAGGACCCATAGGTGAGTATTACACCGAGGAAAGGATACCCTTATTGGGAGAGAGTGTTACGTGTTAGACATTCGTAGTGTTTGTGCAGATATGCACAAGTTAGAAAGGTGTATGGGCACCTTGTTAAGAGGGTTTTATATACCGCGTAGTATATAAGGATGAAATGCATGCCGATAGGCATTATAGATGATGGGTATTAAGTGACGTATTAGAGTCACTTTATGATTGCGATAGTCGCATAGTGTATGGTTAAGAACCATTAGGTTAGTACCTTTCCCTTGAGGTTTTAGGATTTTAGTAATCCTAGTTAGAGGGTGTAAGTTGTATCTGAATTTCGAGGACGAAATTCCATTGTAAGGGGGGGAGTATGTAATAACCCGCCCTTTTAGAGATGATTAAATTCCATAATTTAGTATAATTTGGAATTTGGAGAATTTCTCGAAATAGTAACTTTTGGGATTTTCGAGGATTTAATGATTTTTAAGGGGGTTATAAATTATTTTGGGACTATATAGGTCGAAATATTTTATTTATATGTCGCCGTGGAGTATAGCAACAAAAAAGGTAAGATTTTGAGTAGAAAACCGCATTTAATTATTTTGGGTTAGAATAGTAATTTGCGGTCAAGTACCTCGGATGGAAATTTCGACTGCGCCATGAGTCTCGAAATGTCCGAGATAGTCGGAAAAGAGTGTCCGATTGTCGAAATTAAGTTCCGGGTAATTTTGGAGTTAAATAGGCTCGTAATTGGGTAAACGAGTCGTTTTTGGTTTTAAGGGGGTTTAACCCTTTTTTCCTTATAAAAGGAGGGAGAGGGGGAGAAGAAAGAAGAGGAAGAAGAAAGAAGAGAGGGAAGAGAGAGAGAGGGAAGAAAAGAAGAAAAAGGGGGAGATTCCGGTCGGCCTCCGTGGGATTCGGCTCGAGGACGTCGAATTTTATCCACGAGGCAAGTGTTTACTTGCTTTATTTATTTTTGAGCATAAATATCTCATATCACTGTTGGTATAACAAACCCTAATGATTTTGGGTTGGGTATTCGTGGATAAAATGGGTTTTCGGGTGATAAAACGAATAAACCCCTAAAATTGGTAAATTGGAGATTTTTAGAAATTAACCAAAAATATTGGGTGATTCCGAGTTCTAGGATGTTTAGGACCCGTATTATAGGTGTATTTCTTGTTGGTAGAAGTTGTAGGCCGTTGGGTGTGGAGATGGAAGCTTGGAGGAAGCTTCCATGGCCGAAACAGCTTCTCGGAGAAGAAGCTGCCCGACTTGATCGATCGATCGAGCCTGGGGGATCGATCGATCGAAGCCTTCGATCGATCGACGGCAAGGGGTCGATCGATCGACCTCTGCTGAAAGTTGAAAATTTTTCTAGGATGATTTGGATGGGATAGATTCCATTTTATCTTGCTTTGAGGTTAATTAGGTGATAACCTAGGGGACCTTTTTGGACTTTATGGTCCATAAATTAAGGCAAATTAGGAGGGTACAGTAAGGGTTTTAAGTATATAACCCTTAATCTATATTTTCGAGGAAAATAGAATAGTTATAGAAATTGATGGATTAGGGTTCCTAAATTATATTGGGGACTTCTAAATGACAAATTGGACTAGGAATAGTCTTGGGGTTCAAGGAAATGAAATCCTTAACCCAATGAATTTAAGGTTGATCGGGTGAGATACATCCCGAGAATATTTCTAGTAGGCATATGGGCCTGTATAATTATGCTTATAGAAAGCGTAATTATATCGATTATCGTTAAGTACATCCTAGGAGATAATTAGGATAATTTGGGAATATAGGTATTTGTCGATTTCACTTAGAGTGAAGGGTATCATTGGAGATATCCAATAAATCCTTAGGTTGGATTGAGAGATATAGTGATAATTAAAGTATGAAATACTTTGGATTTAGAATCATGCTAATATGAATGCATGATTATGATTCCTGGAGGGAATCTTTGGGATTATGGTCATCGCTAGATGCTATAGGTCACCATGGTCGTTTATATATATATTATAGGAAGAATATATAGGATATGTATATACTGTGTGATTTAGGTATATATATATGTTATGATGGAAATGATTTTTGAAAATATGAAAATGAATATTTTCAAAACGGTAATTAAATGATTTTCATAATTGATAAAATTGAGGATACACACCTCTCTAAATCGCTATCATAAGGGAAGTTTGCGTACGTATGGTGAAGCCCCCTGGCTAATGAATGCAGGGTGGATATAGTCCTATAGGCCATATGAGCGTTTGTTGATATATATTTTCTGCGCTGGTTAGGAGATTTCGGGGGTGGTCTTGACTATCTCACAGGCACATGGCTGCTTCCCAATGTCTTGCGATGTAGGATCCCAGGTTGTCTTATGATAGGCACTGGAAGATGATAGCCATTTACGGGCGCGCACAGTGGAGAAATCCGGACGGGCGGTCTTAGAACGCGTTATATTAAAGCAATTCATGATAATGGACTGGCTTTAATTACATTTCTTGGATATAGGAAGGGAAATGGGTTATATAAATTGTCTTCGGTAACACTTCTCGGATGGAAGAAGGGATGTGGAAGCATATGATATGATAAAAGCATTTTTATGATAATAAAAATGGCTTTTAATTACATTTCCTGAGTATAAAATGGGAAATGGGATATTTTAAAAATGGAAAAGTATTTTTATGATAATAAAATTGGCTTTTAAAAAGGTATATGATTTGTTAAAGCAATTCATGATAATGAATTGGCTTTTAAATACATTTTCTGGATATGAGAAGGGAAATGGAAGGTTTTGAGATAAAAATGATAAGTATTGATAAATACTTTGTATATGAATCCTTAGTCCGGGAGATAGATCCGGATGGTTATGGTAAAAATATGAATATGTATATATGAATGAATCGAGTACTGAGGGTCTAATGGATCCCGACGATCGACCTTGCCGCATAGTAGTGTATCGGGGGGGTTCCTTGTTTGGATTTCGCTTTGCGAGACACCCCACGCACGAATATGGCAGTGTGTTGAGACTGGGGAGAAGTTTAATCCTTAGTGCTCTTATATTATAAATTCTTATGGTGTATATATTTATATATATCTTTCTGTACTGAGGGACTGGCGGATCTCGACGATCGACCGTGCCGCATAGTAGTGTATCAGGGGGGGTTCCTTGTTTGGATTTCTCTTTGCGAGACACCCCACGCACGAACATGGCATAGCGTTGAGACTGGGGTGAAGTTTAGCCCTTAGTACATTACTTGGACTATCTAGGGTAGATAGTAGATGGGTAAATTAGACTAGTTAGGCAGGGATAACTTGACTAGGGTATGTGTTAGGGTGTGCTAGGTGTGAACTACTAGAGGAGAGGTGAGGGGTATCTCATGGGAGTGCGATACCAATTTAAATATGAGATAAAACTATTTTTCTAAAAAAAAAATAAAGCATTTATGCACTTGCAAAATATTTTCAAAATTCGGGCTCTGAACCGTATATCTACTCTCCTTTCTTTCTATATATTATATATATATAGGTGTCCAGACACAGGGACGCCTTTATGGAAATTCTTTCGAGTCAGACGTCTGCTGCAGCAGTTGTGGATGCTTGCGGGTTATCGGTAGACGCTTCTTTCCTTGCACTCTAGATATGAGATATTGTACAAACATTCGGGCCAATGGTCCAACTGATTTTATTTATTATTCGCACGTTATTCGATTTGGTTGTATAATTTGGACCGAGTGTTCGGTTATTTTAATTTATTTCATTTTCATTTCAGTTCAATTACGCATATAATTGTGGATGTTTTAATTTGATCGCTAAAAAGAGTAGTTAGATAAAAGTTTTTAACGCTCACCTATTAGGATATTAGTAATTAAATGGATTTTCGTCAGTGATGCTAAGAATGATCCATATGAGACTCCTATTTTAATTTAATATTGGAGTGATCGCCCGGTATCTTATTAGGCGGGGTGTTACAATAGGAATGTAAAATATACCTCTATTAATATTATAAGATATCTAAGATGTGTGAATGCTTAGTATATGTGGTTATCTATGTATAGCATACATACCATACTTGCTATCACGGGTGGTCGGCGTTCGATCAGGGCCATCTAATCTTTGTATGCCTACGGGGGGATTTAGATTGGTACCTCGAGGACATAGATCAGAGAATGACTTATTGAGGAATTAGTAAGTCTACTAATCATGGGAGCGTAGGTATGTGCGTGACCCATGTGATGTGAACTATGTTCGCCTCCATTATGTGTGTTTATCACTTGTCGAAACGGTTCCTGAGAGATTTGGAATACGTGATCCTTATGTATGTGATGTACCGGGATTTGATAGCAGAGTATGTGTACACCGCAGCTTAGTCTAGGGGTGCCATTATTGTATATTTATGATGAGATTGATATACTGAAATATTGAAATGAAATGTTTATATAAGTATAAGTGTGAATTAATGTAACATCTTTGTAAAGTTAAAAATGGGAAAACTCTTAGTAATTATTCTAACTAATTCTGAGGAATGAAGGTAAAACTCTCAGTTTATATTAAGACGTCGGGAATTAAACCATGAATAGTATAGTAAAAATCAGATATTGAATTAGACTAGTTAGTTAATGGAATAACTAGAATGGGTATGGGTACGTAGGAGTGCACAATTAGTTGAGAGGTGAGGAACTCATGTGAGTGCACGCGCTATCATGTATTTTATATTCATTGTTTAATGATATTAAACACTTGTTGTATTTTAAACTGTTTTCACAATCGGGCGCTGACCCGTTTGCTTTCAAATCTATTTTCTTGTAAAAATCTTTTAGGTGCCCAGCCATAAGGACATCAAGCTTAGGAATTTCATTCCAGGGACGTGCTGTAGCTGCTGTGGAAGTTACAGGACCTTGATTAGAGACGCCTCCACTTTTCATTTTGATTCCATTTCAGACTCACTTATCTGTAGGGCATGTCGCCCCTTTTCTCTTAGAGATATCTTATTTATTCAGTTTTATTTCATTATTGGATTTAATTCATTAATGATTCAGACTTTGTATTTGGTTGTATTCAGTATTCGAATTATTGAGAGGAGTATTCCTCCAGATTTATTGTTAATCATGGTTATTCTATTGTGATTATGTTGTGGTTGTGGTATTAGTATTCCATAATTTAAATTGGTTGTATGTTAATCAGATTTAACTAAAATTGACAACTCATTTTTAAATATTAGGTGGCTAGAAATTTTTAAAACGTTTTCGACAATGATGCTATGAACTGAACCAACTTGACATTTTGTATTAATTTGAATAAAGGAGTAGCTACCCGGTATTTAATTAGTCGGGGTGTCACATAAAGGTAGTGATAGCATCGCTAAAACACCTATTGACTCAAATCCTCATTTATATGAAACTACTAGAAATGGTATATCTCAATTGGAATATTCTCATATCATAGGCAGTTTAATGTATGTCATGAACTGCGCTCGTCTAGATATTGCGTACTCAGTTAGTAAATTGAGTCGCTATACAAGTAATCAAGGTGAAGACCATTGAAAATCCATAATAAGAGTTCTTAGATATTTAAGATATACTATTAATAATGGACTGCGCTACACTAGATATTGAGATGTACTTGAAGGATATAGTGATTCTGATTAGATATCTGATTCAAAGGATTATAAATCCACAAGTGGTTTTGTATTTACACTTGTTAGTACAGACATCCTCAAAATAGACTTGCATTGCTAGGTCAACTATGGAGTCTGAATTTAGAGCTTTAAATAAAGCTGGAAAAGAAGCATAATGACTTCGAAACTTTTTAAAGGATATTCCAATGTAGCCAAAACCTGTGCCTACAATTTGCATATATTATGATAGTGAATCGGCAATTGGTAGAGCAGAGGGTCATATGTATAATGGTAAGTCTCGGCATATGTGTCAAAGACATAATACCATTAAACAACTCCTCTCTAATGGAATAATTTTCATTGATTATATCAAGTCTAAGGATAATGTAGTGGATCAGTTAACCAAATGGTTAAACACAGAGCAAGTGTATAATTTATCGAGGGGAATGAGAATAAAGCCTAAAAAATAAAGAGTTGTCTTGATGGAAACCCTTCCTAGCTGACTAGATATCCCAAGATCTAGGTTCAAAGGGACAATCGAATCTTGACTGACTCTTCGAAAAGAGCACTGATGAGTTTTAAACTCATACCTATTCCTATGATAAAATAGTGTTGCTTAAAAAGTAAGTAAGGATAAGCTTAGCTTTTAATGACTCCAATACTTTAAAAATTCAAGTGGAGTATAGTAGGATACTCTCAATGAGAAGTCACCTATGTAAGTGTGAAGGGACAATTTCAATGAGAAATTCAAAAGGCTGAGATTCTCTAAAGCACTCATGAAACCAAGAGTTATTCAGGGCCAAAATGAACACAACCGAAAGAAATAACTTTGTTTGAAAAATTATTATGTGAAATCTATTTACTTGATTTACACAAAACACTGAATAGTTCAAGACATCACGTTCACTAACCGGTAAGTAAATCTGATAGTCTCTTACTAGGGAAGATTTCAGGTCAAAAGCTATCTCTCCCGATACAGTTTTTTTTTATAGAACTCTCTTGGTGTCCACATAGTCGTTTATGTTGTTCCAACCAATTTTCATTTCTATAGGGGATTATTAGAATTTATGGGTTTATTTAAGTTAACAAAATTAGATTTTGGTCAACTTTAGGGTCAATTTAATATAGGACCCACACATCTTTTGAGATGATTCGAAATGGTAATGCGTTCTCCTCCACCAATAGTATAACATGATATACTCACATGTGTAAAACCATAAATTAATGAAGTGTTAAGGCTAAAATTCTTGTCCCACATAGGAATAATGTGAAAATGGATGTAGTATAATACAACCCATTTTGGTTTAAAGGTTTGGTACCCTTAGGGTATCTCAACTCTTTGAAGGAGGGATGACTTACATGGGCTTGGGTTGACTTCCAAGCCCACACGCAATCACAAGCCCCTCCTCCGTCCTCCCAACGCGACATGATCCGATCTGACTTAGCTTAGTTTGGCTCAGCTCATGCTCGTGGGTCATGGGCCTTGGGGCTTGGGCTTTGTCCTTTGTCTTGGCTAAGTATAAAATTTTTGGGCAAAATTTTATAGGGATTTTTATTTATTTTTGGGTCCATTTTGTTGTCTTATTTTTTCATTTTTCTGCCCCATTAAGGAATTCCGTTTTTTTTTTTTCTGAACAATCAACTGTTCAGTTAAATTCAGTTTTTTTAACTTTCAACAGTTGATGACTGTTGGGATTGGCCTTAACCGAATTTAACCGCCACTTATTTAGTATAAATAAGTTGTATGCCCGGTCATTTTTTAGTGTTTGAAAAATAGACAAAAATTAAGAGCGTCTCATTTCTGTTCATGCATAAGGAGACTTATGCATTGTTGATTCACTAGTGGATTGCAAATTGAAGTGATGCCTTTGCAAGTGTGATTGTTGTATCCTGTGAGACATTTTTCATTGAGTCCGTAGAGCACAATTGCGGGGAAACAATCATCTTAAGGTCATGGTGTTTAACTCTTGCCTCAATAAAAAATTCTGCATTTTTATCCTTCATTCAAATTACATATTATTTTGCATGTTTTAATTTATGTTAATATATTATGTAAATAAATTATAAAATCATTCTGCATAACATACGAATACTTCCATAAGAGATCACATAATTTCTTGGTGGTCTTCAACATCTTCTTGGGATAGCATAATTTGAAGAACCTTACTAGGATTGCTTGATGTATCTGGAATTATAGGAATAAATGTAAGTTTGAGGGTATTAAAATGATTCCTATAAAGGTGATTCATGAAGTTTCTTCTCTCATGAATCTATATGTGGGAATATGGCTCAAAATTTTCAAAATAATTTCTACATATCTAGTTCGTGTTCAAAAGGTTCAATGCTATGTTGAAAAACTTTTTAAAGTGGTACAGTGGATCCTTGTTGGCAATTTAAAGATTAAGCTTAATGAAAATGGATGCTCCAGAGGCAATCCAGGCAATATGGGTGGGGGAGGGGTTTTCATAATTCTAAGGAAATTATCTTGCCAGATTTTGCTACTTTCTGAGGGTGGGATTCTAATATTCAATCGTAGGCTAAAGCTATGCTCATTAGGATAGATTATTATAAAAAGATTATGATTCCAAAATTTTGGTGAATGTCTTAAATTGGGTGCCTAATTGTCCATGTCCTATTTTTCAATCAGTGGCCATGATTGTGAAGATTACAAAAGGTTATTATGTGTCTTTTATTCATATATATAAAGAGAGGGTAATAGTTATGCTGATTTTCTTCCTAATTTCTATAATAGTTAAAATTTCCACCAGATTTCTGATGATCTTAGTTCATTCCCTACGGATTTGCAAGGTCTTTTGAGATTAATCGTTGGGGTTTTCCTAGTATGAAATTTATTTTTAAGTTTTCCATTTATTTGTTTTTTATTATTTTGGTTTAAATGGCTAAGGTATATAGTTATCCTTCTTCTCTTTCTAAGCCAATTTGACAGGGGATATTCTAATCTAGTATGTTCTATATATCTGGTGGTTTGATCCCTCATTCATAAAATATAGTAGACCAATTTCATCCTAAATATCACTCCCTGTATATTTTATCCCTACTTGTTGCTACACTTACTTATATAACGTGTTAAGTTCTGGTATCTTATTGTATAAGGCGTAAACACCCAATGACATATTTTACATAGTTTGCACCTCATCAGTTTGGAAACCTTCTAGAAACAATATTAGGACAAGATTTCTCTAACTCAATTAAATTTTGAAGCCATCTATGGACCCAAGGTCCGTAACTCGTCAAGGAATAAAAATTGGTGTATAATCTAATCTATCGGGGGACTTAGCAGATTTGGGGATCAAAAATATAAAAATTGCAAAAATGGAAAATCATAGGCCAACCAACTCAATGGTTTCATAAAACCACTGGATACTCCAATCGAAGGTTAAATCCAACAACAACCGTCAACCACAATGTCCAATCACAAGTGAATCACATAAATTTCAATTAAAAATCCTAAGAAAACCACATAAGGGAAAAATGAATATCTTAAATAGTAAAATCACGAACGACGGCTCAAAAATCACTCAAGCCCTAATAACGAACATCCAGGAAGGTAAAAATACTTCGTTGGAAAGAGTTTCACAGTTGGAGGTTTTCCAAAAAGGAAGAGTTTTAAAGGCAGGAAATAATTTATCTCTATAGAAAGGTCTTGTGGATAGTAAACGTTTGAATAAAGTGGAAAAGATTTGGAAGCCACATTTTTATACTTTTTAGGCAATAATCATTAACCCTATTCAAGTAAAATGATGTAACGTATGGGAAAAGGTATATTGATGTCTCTGAACCAATCCAATGCTGCCCCAGACACCCCTATCATAATTAGACTTGGAATGCTCCCTAGCATTTCACACGTGTCAATTCAAATTCCAGTGAATACTTTCACAAGTCCATATGATCAGATATTCAAAGACAACCATAGTCAAGGAATTCAACAACATGTCAAGAAGATTCAAAGACAATCGGAGTCGAGGAATTCAACTAAATTCCTAAGATAACATCCCAGTCACTAAATTCACCTAGCAATTTCTCAAAGGACACAACATTTTAGAGAATTTACTACAATCCTCAAACATGAGAAAAGTATTTGAGTATTTTGTTATACCATTTATGTGTTATGATTCGCAAATAAATCATAAGAGGAAATTTGGACGCATTACCTACCATAATTAGGTCGGCTCATATAATAATGATATTGGCCCAAATATTAGTAAGCTCGGCCTTGGCATTCTATTCAGCCTTAATATTCAAGATAGAACATTTAACTCTATTAATTAACATTGAGATCAATGTTTTCAACTACTCCATTACATCAGTCATGAGTAAAGAAATGGGATAATATCAACAGTTTACCCACATGGGAAAACAAACAAATATTCCCTCCCTCCATGTGTTCCCATGCTAACTTTACAATTATTTATCCACTACTATGTAAAGTGAGTACTTGTTTAATATATAAAAACAAGATCCTTTGCACATTCCACTTAAATAACTGGAATATACTATAAATAAATACACCAACACCCATATTTAAAGAGGCGAGAGTAAACAAAAAAGGACAACTAACTCAGATTAAAGGCTTTCTAACATATAATCAATACTATCTACACTTGCACCTATGGACGTGGGCACCACTTTGGGCCGAACCACGTAAATCCTAATTCATTATCTTTCTTGCAACCCTATTTTTACTCTAGATAATCATTCTTATAATTTACATCTCTTGATCTCTCATCATTTATAACTTGTGTCTTATTGCTAAGACTATATAAGTATACCAATTTTAGCCAATAACATCGACATGAGTGGCTTATGATAAGACGAACATTGTATTTTTCTAATAATATAAAAGTTAAATCCCAAGGATGTGATCGACTTCTCCTAAATCCTTCATATGGAATCGAATAGATAATAACACTCTTATGATTGAAATATACCCATACCGTCCTACTAGGATAATATAATCCACATATATTTCCAGAAATACCACCACATTTTCATAATTATTATTTTACGCAAAACTCCGGCCATTTATCTGAACCAAAGTATTTTATTGCCTGATTGAACCAGATGTTGAAATACCTTCGTTCCTACTTAAGCCCATAAATGGATATCTTAAGCTTTTATGCCATAATTTCCTGGATGATTCCTATGAATCCCCCAAGTTGTATCATATAGATGCAATCATTAATATTACTATTCAAGAACACAGTCATTATGTCTATTTTCCAAATCTTGTAATTGAGATAAGCCACATTGGATAAACAATTGTAACAACCCTCCTAATTAAATATCGGGTGATCAGTCCTTTATTTAATTATATCAGAATATCAAGTTGGACCATTCTTAGCATCATAGTCGAAAAAAAATTCTTTATTAATCACCTAATAGTTAATTTAGCTAAGTGTCAAAAATGTTTTCCATTTATTTAATTATAACCATTCCACGACACGGAATAATAATATGCAACAACACATCACAACTGAATTAACTATAACAAGAAAAAATGCGACTGGAATAAATCTCCAGTTAAATTATAACTTTTACACTCAATAAAACTAATATCCACAATGCTTACATAAATAATTACAACCTCTTGAATTCTGGGCGACATTCCCAAAATGAACTAAACGCTATAGATGTGTGAATCAACAGAAATGAAGCGTTTAAACAAAATTCGTATCTATGCTAGTAGCTATAATCCCCCAGAACATCCATAATCTATGCTGGGCATCCCTACTGCTGGATACCTGATGTTCAAGATATAGTAGAGAAAAGAATGTGCAAGGAAATGGGTCAGATCCCGATTATAAAAGATTTTAAAAATAGTAAGTGCTTAACAATTACAGATAAGCATTTATTATGTACATGTTAGTTTCTCGGGCTTTCTTTTGAGAATTCTCACCTCTCATCTAGAGTGCACACCTATCGTATGTCAGTAACTTCCTAGTTAAGGTTCCCTCCTAACTAGTAACATAATTCAAGCCCATATCATAAACCCGTATGTCCCATACCATGCGTAATATAATTATTCATATTCATTTCTCTTTAATATGAACTAGTCTTGTTACAACCTTGGAATTAAGTGTTCACTTACTTAATTCAATTCAGATTTCATTATTTACTTCTGTCTACAACATCACATAGTAGATTAAATCACAATTTATATTTTTAATCTACAATTTCACACAGAAGATTACATCTCTATATCTACAATGTCACAAAGTAGATTACATCATAGTTTATATATATATAATATCACATTAATTATATATATACTAATACGACACCTCTCTAGTAACAACTGCGGTGCATGCATACTCTTCTATCATATCCTAATACATCATGTCACTATATAGAGGACTACGGATTCGGCATCTCTCACGAATCATATCATAACACAAATATATTGGAGGCGAGCATACTCCCCAGCCAAATGGGTCACGCACATACCTACGCTCCCATTCAACGATCAAAACTATCATATACACCCATAGCACGTGTCCGAGGTCCTATGCTCAGGGTATGAATCTAAAATCCTCCTAAATGGGAGCACATAATAAGACCGTCCACAACACAAAACCTCCACCCCAATAGCAAACAGCGTAGGTATGTCATACATACAAATAATAATACAGGCATTCATCACACCTATATAAATATAGCATCCATAAGGCATTCACACAACCATATGACAATTCCCATACGTAGTATTTTTATCTATCAAATCCTCCGTATTAAAGATTATGACTTTACTTCTTTATTTTATATTCCCGAGCCTCACTGATTACTCGAAGATTAAATAAGTATTCCTTAACCTAATTTAGTAGGTAAATGTCTACACCCTATTTGTCCATGTCATTACAACTTCCAAAATTCTATAAAATAAACTCATCTTTAATTAGGTTTGATTCTCGATAACACTCAATTCATTCTTAACCCTTCATTCTATCTCTTAGGGTTAATCCCACCTATTCCTAAGGTTATACCGGTAATTAATAACTCTCTGACTACCGGTCCCAACCTTAAATTATCATTTATCCAATATAAATCCCAAGTAACATAAGTATTGGTAATAACTCATTTAATTAACACTAGTTAATTTCTCCTCATTCAAAAATCCCAAAAATAATATTTTTCGGGCCTTAGGTATATCCTACTGCCCTTCTCTAAGTCCCAATATGTCAAAGATTCCTCAAATTTTGGGATTTAATCAACAATTAAAAAGAAACATATTTCACATTTCTAGGGGGAGTCGATCGATCGATCGATGATTCAGGGCGATCGATCGACAGTCTTGACTCGATCGATCGATCGACCAGATATTGCCTTGTTTTGTGCATTATTTTTCTTACGGGTTTCATACTTTTTTAATCATCAAAACCTTTATCAAATAATCCCAAACTCCCCAATATTCATTCCATATGATAAAACAAGATATATAAATGATTTATAATAATCAAACCACCTAAAATCATCAAGAAGGTTGGATTTAAAACATAATATTTCCAGAAAACTCATATTTTTATATTTAACCATGAACATCATATAAACTACAATTTTGCTTCACCAAATGATTCCTAATTTAATATCATGATATCCAGATCATATAACATTATATATGGATAAGTTCTAACGTATCCAAAATCATTTAAACATCGTTAACATGAATCAATTTTCTCAAATCCCATTTTATTCTCAAGAACTCTATTTTTTTTTACTTTATCATCAATAAATTGTAAATCCCAGATTTGTTCATAAGATAGTATAAAATTCATGGAGTTTACTCTATAATCAAAAGAGATCACTCCTAGATAATATCCATTTCTAAGATACATTTAAAAATTAATACAAATGTAACTTTGTTCATGCAACTTTTTAGAATTTTCCTAACTATCCTAACATGGACAATATATAAGTTAATATTGCAATAATTAATCACTTGCCTTTAAATTTTAGGTCTGATCCGTTGGGGATGATACTCTACTAGTGGTCCTCTCTTTTTTCGGCCAACTTTTGGCAGTGGTGGTGGTGGCTCTTGATGGTGCAAAGTGGTTGTCCTTTGGTTTCCTAGAAAAGTCTCTTATTCTCCCATAAAAAGTCTCTCAATCTCCCCTAAACCTTTTCCTCTTATATTTGGTGAATGAACCTAAGATCTCTAATCTTTTTACTTATATAATAAACTCAGATTTCCCTAGTTACTATTCACCTTCCTTGTAAAATGACCGAAATACCCCTCTGGGGTGTCCTTTCAGTTCCAAAGTGCCCCGAGACCCAAATCAAACACCCAAGTAGACTTTTGGACTATTTGAACCCTTACAAACACTTTGGCGCAGTCAAAACGACCATTCAGGTGACATAAAAATAATTCACTTTTATTTTATTAAATTATAATCCCGACACGACTCAAATGTGCATCCCGACTTAATTACCATAATTATCGTACGCATAATTCGCGATAATTTTATAAAGTCATAATCATATATATTACTTTAATTACTAAGTAATATTCAACATAAATCACTTATTACTTTATTCTCGAGTAATATTAAAATTCGAATTAGTTTTCAATTATATCATAATTAATTATTATTAATCCACTTTCAAAAGTCATTAAAAATACGGGGTATTACATACTTCCCCCCTTACAACAGAATTTCGTCCTGAAATTCGAAAAAATAAAAGTATAGCAGGCAAGAACAATTCTGGATAAGTATTGCACATCACATACTTATGCTCCCATGTATACTACTCTATACCGCCCATACAGTATGCTATCGAATACCCCCAATAATGAACACCTCATTTATGATCATTTTAGCCCAAGGTTACCCTGTCAGGTAGATCCCTGTCCAAGCCTTACAGTTTAAGTTTCACTACTTATACTTTATTCTAGATATTCACTATCTAGCCTTCTACTATATGCACTTAAATAAATTAATCGTTCTTTAGATAAATACCATCTCGTCTTGTGATTATCATACACAAGTAGGTTAATTGTGCAGTATATACTTTACACACAATATATACTATAAGTTTCAAATCATCTCTAATATTCGCAATAGTTCCTGGTTCCTCACTATTATCCCATAAGTAGGAGAAATAATAAGACCTACCGTACCATACTTCAACTGGCACCATGCCCAACAGTAAACTTATAAGAGTTATAGTACACCAACTTCACTTGTGGAATGGACGTCTCTCGTCCTCCCTTAAGATTCAAGGGTACAAACATAATTTATTTTCCAACATCAGATTTGTTCGCTTAGTCTGCCCATTATTCCGTGGATGATAGATCATACCCCATCATAACTCGGTACTAATGCCTCAGGAAAATTCTTCCAAAATCGGGAGACAAAGTCTCATCCTAATTGGACACAATATTAAACGGTACCCTATGCACCCTCACTATCTCGGTTATATTAAGATCAAAGCATATTTCCTTGTAGTATGATCAACCCTAAGTGGAATAGTGTGATCTACTTCAGTCATTTGATCCACTATCACCCATATAGGATCGTAACCATATTCGCGATAAAATCCTTACGAATACTCTCCCACTACTACTTAGAAGTCCCTAACGGTTGGAGAAACCTTTGCTGGTTTTGAATGGTCCACCCTAATTCCAACAGACAGGTGACCCGTTACAAGAGGAATCTAGCCAAACATCTCTTCATTTAAATCCTATTACCATAGTCATTTATAGCCTGATACATTTGTTATTCTACCGACTATATCCCTAATCATCATAAATGACCGAACCTTCAAGTCCCCATATCAAAACCTCTATATTTACTTTCCTTATCCCATATCTATCCCATATACCCTATATTTCTCGCATTGTTGCAAAAATAACATATACTCTTCTTAAATTAATTTTCGCTCACTTGGCATACTGATATGGTAGGGGTGAACTCAATCACCCCACTAGTCATAACTTGATCATTTTATTAGTGGCATCATTATTTTATTCATAATGTTACTAGGATTATGCGACTCTTAAGTCATAATAGAATTATCAACTCTAAATTTATGTTTGTATTTATAAAATGACTAAGGTACGGACTTATGTACTATCGACCAAACTTCTCTCCCACTCCCGACGTTAGCTAGTTTCATGCGTGGGATGTCTCGCAAAGCAAAATCCAAACAAGGAACCCCCCCGATACACTATTACTTAACATAGTCGGCTGTCGAGATCCATTATAGCCCTCGGTCCATAATTTGTACCTTCCCATAATTTATGTATGTTGATATAAAATTCTACTAGTCCATGCTTATATATACCTAAAAATAACATAAAACATGTTGCTCTCACTATTCCAAATTTTCGGCGCTATTAATAATGAAATATTTCTTGCTGTTCGACAAAAACATAATATATCCTGAGTCACATAAGTAAAATAGATTTCTATTCACACATATAACTAGACAACATTTTCACTAAAGTTTATGATATCATGAAATATAGGCCCAACCCCATTTCAGTTCGGGCTGCACAAAATTTAGTTTACTCTCCCCGGAGTATCCAGCACGATAGTCTTATTACTCAATCTACTCTCGTTTAAAAATTTGGAAATTTATCACAACACTTTACCATAATAAGTTCTATTATGCTAACACAAAGAAATAGCTAATAACAAAATATACTCTTAGGACCCACTCGGTTCACTCACGGGCGACACCAAAAAGTCCCGCTATCAACGAGAAATACTTTTGTAACCAGACTCTTAAAATTATTGTTTCCACTAATCTCGACTCGCACGTGAATTTAGGGTTTTCAATTTATATTTGTCTGTTGTGACACACCATGTCACTAGAACAAATATTTTATTCACAAGGAAGAAATAAAACTTCAACAGTCTCTTGTGATCACGTAGGGTCCTTACATGCATCTCTCACGGTAAAAAAAACCCACGATCACTTGGACCTTTTATACATCTAGGTTTTCATCCTATAGTTGTACCCACCCGTTGTGGACAAATTATTCACTCATGTGTTTTACACACCCATTATTGAAATGTTGGCCCAGCATATCTAGTCCTCAATTATGGTCTTACTGACCTCCCTTTTTTCTTTTTGGACCCCACCAACCTTGAAATATGTTATGCTATAATTATTGAGGACTCCACTGGACCTATTGAAACCTACCACTCTTGGGTATTAAATTTCCTAGGCCTAATTCTTTTGACCCAATTACTCCCCTAGAAGTCTCACTCCTCCGGTTGTTATGCCTAATTGGTATGGTTTACTATTACCAAAATTTATCGGTCTCACTACTCAATGTGGACACATTTAACACTTAGTAGTCTCTCTCTCTACACATAGGGTAATTTACCTTACCATTTCCTCTTTACTGACCATTTGAACGTCCTTCTCTTGGACCTATCAATATTAACTCCCAATTACTATTCCCATTAATCTTTTAGCTCTACGGGTCCTATGGGATACAGTGTCGACTACACTAGTCTTGCCTGATTTCATCGCCACTAAGTAGGGGTTTAATCATGTCATTTTAAATGGGTCCCTTACTGGGTACACCTTCCAGTGATGATTCATTAACAATATTGAATTCAATATTGCCCTTCGACTAGGTTTTCGAGTTCTTCTAGCTCCCCTTCATTTGGAAGCATCATCAAATTTCTTAGTGACGTTAATCCTAGTCATCTTCGTCAGATTTCCACTCACACTAGAGCATTTCACTCACGAGTCCTTTCACATAATGAACTCTATTTATCTTCTGTGTACCCCACTCTCCCTAGGGTAAGGAGTTTGTTAAATAAGTTACTTCTCTATTTCTTGCCCATAATAGATAAGTTTCAAAATTCCATTCATATCTTGATTAAAACATCAAATGAACAATTTCACTATCGAACTATACCTAAAATTCTTATTCCAGCTTCGCACATATTCTTTATATGTGATGTCTAACTCTCATCACTTAAGTTTGTTCTTTCTAGAAAATTTTTTGCTAGAAAATTTTAAAATTCTGGGTGTTACTACACTTCACCCTTCTCAATTGTCTTTGAATTTCTTCCTTCACAAAAGTCCTTTCAACTCCCTCACCTTTCACATACAGTGCTGGGTGAGTTAAGAACGACACAACTATTAACTATAATGGCTTCTATCTCCAACACCATTTTCTAAAATACTCTATATCTTTGGCTGGATCCTCCTCTTGCTGTCCTTCTAACGGATCTTGCTAGTAGTCCTAATGTGTTTGGCGCATAATGCCCAACCGAATTCGTATAAGCATTACATCTCACGTACTTCATGGAAGGAGAACGTAAGTCAAAATACGCAGAAAAATTCAACATCCTAATAATAGGGCTTTACATCAAAGAACGCTACACTAAAACGTAGTAAGTCGCACAGATCCTAAAGACACTAGAAACTAATGCTCTGATACCACCAGTAACAAACTGCCTAATTAAATATCGGGTGATCAGTCCTTTATTTAATTAAATCAGAATATCCAGTTGGATCATTCTTAGCATCACTGTCGAAAATAATTTCTTTATTAATCACCTAGTAGTTAATTAAGCTAAGTGTCAAAAACTTTTTCGATTTAATTTAATTATAAACATTCCACAACACGAAATAATAATATGCAACAACACATCGCAACTGAATTAACTATAACAAGAATAAATGTGACTGGAATAACTCTCTAGTTAAATTATAACTTTTACACTCAATAAAACTGATATCTATAATGCTTACCTAAATAATTACAACCTCTAGAATCCTGGGCGACATGCCCTAAATGAAGTAGATACTACATATGTGTGAATCAATAGAAAGGAAGCATCAAAACCAAATCCGCATCTCTACTAGTAGCTATAATCCCTAGGAACATCCATAATCTATGATGGGCATACCTGCAACTGTATACCTGATGTACAAGATATAGTAGAGAAGAGAATGTGCAAGGAAACGGGTAAGAGCCCGATTGTAAAAGATTTTAAAAATAGAAAGTTCTTAACAATTACAAATAAGCATTTATTATGAACATGTTAGTTTCCTGGGCTCTCTCTTGGGAATTCTCACCTCTCATCTAGAGTGCACACCTATCGTATCTCAGTAACTTCCAAGTTAAGGTTCCCTCCTAACTAGTAACATAATTCTAATCCATATCATAAACACGTATGTACCATACCATATGTAATATAATTATTCATATTCATTTCTCTTTAATATGAACTAGTCTTGTTACAACCTTAGAATTAAGTGTTCACTTACTTAATTCAATTCAGATTTCATTATTTACTTTTATCTACAACATTACACGGTAGATTAAATCACAGTTTATATTTTTAATCTACAATTTCAGACATAAGATTACATCTACATATCTATAATGTCACACGGTAGATTACATCACAGTTTATATATATATAATATCACATTAATTATATATATACTAATACAGAACCTCCCCAGTCACAACTGCGGTGCATGCATACTCTACTATCATGTCCTGATACATAATGTCACTATATAGAGGACAATTGATTAGGTGTCTCTCACGAATAATATCATAACAAAAATATATTGGAGGCGAGCATACACCCCAACCAAATGGGTCACGCACATACCTACGCTCCCATTCAACCGTCGAAACTATCATATACACCGATAGCACGTGTCCAAGGTCCTATGCTCAGGGTACGAATCTAAAATCCTCCCAAATGGGCGCACATGATAAGACCGTCCATAACGTGAAACCTCCACCTCGATAACAAGCAGCGTAGGTATGTCATACATACAAATAATAATACAGGCATTCATGAGACCTATATAAATATAGCATCCATAAGGCATTCACACAACCATGTGATAATTCCCATACGTAGTATTTTTAATATGACTTTACTTCTTTATTTTATATTCCCGACCCTCACTCATTACTCAAAGATTAAATAAGTATTCCTCAAACTAATTCAGTAGGTAAATGTCTACACCCTACTTGTCCATGTCATCACAACTTCCAAAATTCTATGAATTAAACTCATCTTTAATTATGTTTAATTCTCAATAACCCTTAATTCATTCTTAACCCTTCATTCCATCTCTTAGGATTAATCCGACCTATTCCTAAGGTTATAGTGATAATTAATAACTCTCTTACTACTGGTCCCAACCTTAAATTATCATTTATCCAATTTAAATCCCAAGTAACATAAGTCTCGGTAATAACTCATTTAATTAACACGCGTTAATTTTCCCTCATTAAAAAATCCCAAAAATAATATTTTTTCGGGTCTTAGGTATATCCTACTGCCCTTATCTAAGTCCCAATATGTTCAATAAATCATCATCAAAGATTTCTCAAAGTTTAGGATTTAATCAACATTTAAAAAGAAAAAATATTTCACATTTCCAGGGGGAGTTGATCGATCGATGATTCTGGTTAATCTATCGATAGTCTTGAGTCGATCCATCGATCGACCAGATATTTCCCAGTTTTCTGTATTAATTTTCTTACAAGTTTCATACTATTTTAATCACCAAAACCTTTATCAAATAATCCCAAACTCCCCAATATTCATTCCATATGATAAACTAAGATATATAAATGATTTCTAATAATCTAACCACCTAAAATCATTAAGAAGGTTGGATTTAAAACATACTATTTCCATAAAACTCATATTTTTATATTTAACCATGAAAATCATATAAACTCCAATTTTTCTTCACCAAATGATTCCTAATTTAATATCATGATACCCAGATCATATATCATTATATATGGATAAGTTCTAACGTATCCAAAATCATTTAAACATCATTAACATGAATCAATTTTCTTAAATCCCATTTTATTCTCAAGAACTGTAATTTTTTTGACTTTATCATCAATAAGAGTGTAAATCCCAGATTTCTTCACAAGATAATATAAAATTCATGGAGTTTATTCTATAATAAAAAAAGATCAATCCTAGACAATATCCATTTCAAATATTCTTTTAAAGTTATCACAAATTTATCTTTTTCCATGCAACTTTTCAGAATTTTCCTAACTATCCTAACATGGACAATATATAAGCTAAGATTGCAATAATTAATCACTTTCCTTTAGATTGTAGGTCTGATCCGTTGGGGATGGTACTCTACTGGTGCTCCTCTCTTTTTTCGGCCAACTTTCGACAGTGCTGGTGGTGGCTCTTGGTGGTGCAAGGTGGTTGCCCTTTGATTTCCTAGAAAAGTCTCTTTTTCTCCCATAGAAAGTCTCTCAATCTCCCCTAAACCTTTTCCTCTTATTTTTGGTGAATGAACCTAAGCTCTCTAATCTCTTTACTTATAAAATAAACACAGGTTTCCGTAGTTACTATTCACTTTCCCTGTAAAATGACCGAAATACCCCTTCGGGGTGTCCTTTCAGTTCCGAAGTGCCCCGAGACCCAAATCAAACACCCAAGTATACTTTTTCGACTATTTGAAACCTTCCGAACACTTTGGTGCAGTCAAAATGACCATTCAGGTGACATTAAAATAATTTACTTTTATTTTATTAAGTTATAATCCCCACACGACTCAAATGTGCGTCCCGACATAATTACCATAATTATCGTACTCATAATTCGCGACAATTTAATAAAGTCATAATCAATTATAAAGTAATAATCATATATATTATTTTAATCATTAAGTAATATTCAACATAAATCACATATTACTTTAATCTCGAGTAATATTAAAATCCGGATTAATTTCAAATTATATCACAATTAATTCTAGGGTAGAGCTATTCCCACTCCAACCAATTCCTAAGGCACTCCAAAATCTTGTAAAATGACAAAACAACCCTTTAATGCTTACACACTCCTATTAACATGCTATAAAAGTAAAACATAATTAATAAATCTTTATGGAAAATGTTTTTTTAGAAAAAAAATTATTTTTTAACCTTTTAAAACAATTTTGAACTATTTTAAAAGTTATGATTTTATTATATTTAATGTAGGCTCTCCTTTTTATCATTGTCATTAAAAATATTTTAGCTATGTGCTCTTCTTTTTACATTTTTTTTTTGAAAATTTGATTTCTTAGTGACACGATTTTTTTTAAAATTTTTTTTGATGTCTTAGAGACGCGATGGTTAATGCCACAGGCGCAGACCCACATCATTTAAAGGACATGGGTCCGCGCTATCGGCACTAACCAATCGCATCTCTAAAACATCAAATTAAAAAATATATATGTAAAAAAAAGAGCACATAGTAAACATATTTTTTGACGACAAAAATAAAAACGAGAGCCTACATTAAAAAAAGTAAGTTCTCTTTTAAAACAAAATCGTGTTTTTTTATTAATAAAGGGAAAAAAATTGTCTTTTTTGTCAAATTTTATAACACCCATTTTATTATTTTTAATAAAGAAAATGAAAGAAGAATTTAAAAAATTCGAGAATAAATATTTTTATCATTTTTTCTTTATTTTGATAGAATTACTGTAAATAAAGAAAAAAATGTTTTGGGAATGTTAATCGTTTTCTATTAAAAACACGTTGTTCTATTTAAGTAAAGGAAAAACGATAAAAAAATATTTATTCTCGGATTTTTTTAAATTCTTCTTTCGTTTTCTTTATTAAAAAACAATCGAATGGGCGTTAAAAAATTTTACAAAAAAGACAATTTTTTTGTCCCTTTATTAATAAAAAAAAATATTATTTTTTTAAAAGAGAACTTAGTTTTTTTCAATGTAGGGTCTCGTTTTTATTTTTGTCGTTAAAAAATATGTTTAGTATGTGCTCTTTTTTTTACATATTTTTTTAATTTGATGTTTTAGAGATGCGATTGGTTAGTGTCACTGACGCGAATTCATATCCATTCAATGATGTGGGTCCGCGCTAGCGGCATTAACCATCGCGTCTCTAAGACATAAAAAAATTCAAAAAAAAAAACAATCGCGTCACTAAGAAATCAAATTTTCAAAAAAAAAATGTCAAAAAAAGAGCACATAGCAAACATATTTTTTAATGACAATGATAAAAACAAGAGCCTACAATAAATATAATAAAAATCATAACTTTTCAAATAGTTCAAAACTGTTTTAAAAGTTTAAAAAAAAATTCTAAAAAAAAAAACTATGTTTCATAAAGATTTATTAATTATGTTTTACTTTTAGCATGTTAATAGGAGTGTGTAAGTATTAAAGGGTTGTTTTGTCATTTTACAAGATTTTGGAGTGCCTTAGGAATTGGTTGGAGTGGGAATAGCTCTACTCTTAATTCTAATTAATCCCATTTCAAAAGTCATTAAAAATACTGGGTATTACAACGATCAAAATATACTTTTGCATGGATACCCGTGATAAGGTTTCCTCATAGTAAACCCCCTCTTTTTTAGTAAACCCTTTTCAAGAAGCCTTACCTTTAGGGTTTCCAACTTCCCATCTACCTCTATTTTCTTCGTGTAGATACACTTCCATGCAATGGGTTTTATCCCATCTATAAATTCTATGACTTATTAAACTTACTTTAAACACATCGAAACGATCTCAGTATTCATATCCTTAAGCCAAAGTCTAGAGTCCTTTTCTTGGAGTGTTGATTGTAGTTCTTGTGATATGTTTTGTGCTCCCTTGGGATCTTACTGAAGTGTTCATCGAAATACATTAACCTCTTAGGTTGTCGCCTAACTCTCCCACTATGACGTGGCTCCATATATGGTTTAGTATAAGTAAAATGTTTGTACTGCTCATTATTATTACTCCCACTACTATTAAATATGGTGTATTATCAATGTCAAGTTGTATTTCATAATGTACGAGTGGTTTAGAAACTATTTCTTGGTATTTCCCCCTTAGATCTTGTAAGATCAACTTACTCTTGGGTTTGTGTATGTCATATAATCTCATTCATAACCCAGAGTTTTTCAAAAAAATACTCTCTGGTCCTTAGGATTATAAAATTAACCAGCCTTTGTTCCTTTAGGGTAACCTAGAAATAGACATACATTTGTCCTTCATTCAAACGTCCTCAATCTATCCTCGACACGTGTTGGGAAACCCTAATTTTGAACATTTCTTGATCTAAAAATCTAAAATCAACTCTCAAATCTAGATCTCATTATAGATCTACAAATCTCACAAACTCTAAATTGAATTTGAAATTTGAATTAGAGGAATAAGTAAAATCTCACAAAAATGAAAGCCTTCTTAGATACTGTATTTTTAAATAAGGTAAAGGTCATAAATAATTGGAGGGAAACAATGATACTTATTGAGAATTTTCAAATTTCATCTCTGTCGTGCGCACGGTTGAGGGTAAGGTCCCTTCTAAAAAATGAGGCAGGGTCATGCACATTGAAGCAAAATATTATCGAGTGCACGATATGTCACTAATCATGCAAACAAATAAGATCTAAGTCATTTGAATGGATCAGATCACAAACATTAAAAAACCAAATCCAAGAAACTTTTGAAAATCAACCCTGGTCCCATTTTCTCAAAACAAATACATAACTCCTAAAATTATTTTTTTAAATAGTTTTGAAAAAATAGTTTTTGAAAAAATAGTTTTTGAAAAAATAGTTTTTGAAAAAATCTCTTAAGTAAAAAAATGTGAGTGTGTGCAATAGCTTAAGTTTAATCAAACTCTGTGAAATAATATATTTCAAGTTCATCAATAGAAGGATTTAAATATTAAGGTATCTTCATGTCTTCAAATCATAATCTCCATCACTAAAAAACAAACACACTCTCACTTATCTATTATGAATCAAGATTTTAGGTGCAATGTAGTTCATGTAATACCCCAAGATTTTTGGGACAATAATTTATTTATTTTGGGAGAAATAAATATTATTTAAATTGGAGATTAATTAAATTGGCATTTGGGGTCAAAATTTGAAGATGTTTGAAAGTGATTAGGATGAAAATTCTGAGGGTACGGTTGTTTCCGAAAGGGTCGAGTTAGTCGAAATAACTGTACTTGGGGCTTATTTGGGTTCCGAAATATTTTAAGTTAACTTGGCTCGAATTAGAGTGATCAAGTCATTTAAAGTGTGTATTATCATTTAAAGTTGTATATTTTGGGAGATAAGTCTTATTAAGCCTACTGGAGAAACAATTTTCCTTAGAAAGAAAGAGCAAGAAAGAGGAAAAGAAAGAGAAAAAGAAGAGAAGGAGAGAAAAGCTTGGGGATTCCGGCGAATCCGTGATTTCGAGGGAGATTTAGACTCTACAACTTTGAGGCAAGTGATTAAACTTGCTAAATAATTGTTGTGTATCATTTATTTCATGATTTGTGGATAAATTTCTAAAATTTGGGGTAAATATGTTAAAACCTAGATTTTGGGTTAAATCTTACATTTAATGTGTATATAATAAATTTGAGGTTCGAAATTAGTTGGATCAAGTTATATACTGAATTTTGATGTTATATATATGTTTGGGTTGAAGATAAATGGTTGGAAGATGATAAAAATGGAGGTTTGGGATTTTGGATAAGATGATGAATAATAATGCAGCAGCTTGCGGGGTCAATTCGGCCAGGAAGAGTATTGATTCAGCTCTTGGTCAAAATATAAACATTGTAGATCTTTTCGATACGGTCGCATGGGCACCAATCGCGTATTTTTCTATTTTTTTTTCAATTTGATATGAATTTTCTAAGATAGCAGTTCCGAGACTTAAATCATCAAATCGGAAATCAAACCGGAAATTTGAAAAATAAAGGCTAGAATTCATTGTGTAGATGTTTGTGATGATTTTGGTGTAGATTAGAAACCATGAAAAATGAATTTGGGTTGTTGGATGGAAAATTTGGAGAATTAATTTTTGAGGATCTAGTATGACCGGTCGACCACGCCCCTATGGCCGGTCGACCCTGTCAAGGAAAAAGGGCCTACTGGTTGGTTTCTTAGACTTATCTTCAAACCGCGGTCGACTGCGGTTGGGTCATCGGTCGACCGAGCCTATATTTTGGGTTCATGTTTGGGAATTTGAGTTTATCCCCTTTTCCTTTGGGTTTATATTTATGGACTTTCCTAATTAGTGTCTCATAGAGGATTAAGTGATTATATAAGGGGACTAATGACTTTAGAAGTTTAAGGTGATATTTGGGGCTATTTAGTAAATGAAATGGAGTGCGTATTTCTCTCTCTCATTAAGTACATGAGAGTAAACTTAATAGATGATTGAGTGTAAATGTTGGAGGTGTTGGTGATTAATTTAGAGAAAGTGCGAATTTAAGATATCTCATTAATTTGGTGGAAAATCCTCTTAGCGTTGAGGTTAATATTTAAGGAAAAATGAATGTTTATCGATGTGCATACGGATATAAAGAATAACCTCAACGTAAATTAAATTGGGAGATTAATCAAAATAAAAGTGAGGTGTGAATTTCAAGTGAGAAATCGTATAGTGTATACAAAGAGGGGAAGTTATGTGAGCTGTTGACGAATAGTATTGTAATACGCCATATTTTTATGCTATAATTAAATTGGGGATTTATTTAATAAAAATCCGGAAATTAATTATGTTATAATTATTAACGTGACACGAGTTAGTAATAATATGAAATTGTTGAATATTACTTAAGAGCATAGTAATATATGGTAAATGTCACGAGTGAATAAAAATGACAACGAGTGAATGAAAACGACAATTTTGGTAATTTTAGTCGGGACGCGCCCGTGTCGCATCGGGACTAATTATTGAGATATAAAAGTAAATATTTTATGAGTTGTTCGTATGGTCGTTTTGAGTGCAGCAACGCGTCCGGAAGGGTCGAGATAGTCAGAAAAGTGTACCCGGGGGTTTAGTTTTGGTCTCGGGATGTTTTTAGGCTTAATTAGTGACCCGGGAGGGCGTTTTGGTAATTTTACAAATTAGGGTAATTAAACCCACGAATTTCAGCCATCCTTAACAGCCATTTAAGTCAGCCTCTTAGGGTATGATCATTCAGAACCCTAAGACGGCTAGTGGAGAAGAGAGGAGAGACCTTGCTAGGTGATTCAAGGCCAAAAACACCACCTTTTGCACCACCGTCACCACCAACGCGTAGATCGCGAGGAGGAGAACGCAGCCATACCAATATCAGCAGGAAACTAGACCTCTGAAATCCCAGGCAAGTGTTTAACTTGCGTATTTTCGTTGATGCAATAATCATGTTAGTGTAGGAACGATTAAGAGTATAATCCATGGAGGAAAACCCAATTTTGATAAAGATTTGCATGTGGAAATCATATGAACCTTATTCTGGAAATTAATATGTGAAGTAGATGTTTAACCCACGAAATTTTGATGATTTATTAGAAGGAATTTCTGGAGAAAAACTGATTAGAACAAAGGTTAAGAAAACTGTAGGGTTCTTGATGATTAGATGAAATATTAGGTTGTTTAATCATGTTTATTGATGTATATACGCATGCTGGTCGTTAAAGAAACCTGGAATTATGTTAGGATGTAAGCAGTAGACTTTTTGGGTCAATTAGAGTTGGAAAATATGAGTTTTGATGAAGAAACCTAAGCAACCCCGTCACTGCAGTTTCTGCAGAATTTTCACAGACCTGCTCGATCGATCGATCGACCCTAGATCGTCGATCGATCGAAGGTTCGATCGGTCGACCCCCAGACGTCGATCGATCGACCCTCCCTGGCAGCCTATTATTCCCCTTGTTTAATTAGTTGAATTAATTTATCATGGAATAAACCTTGGGCATTCTAAATAAAATGATTTGGGAGATAATGAGGACCAGTAGAGTATATGGACATATGTTAGAACCTTTAATCTTCAACGAAGAGGGTAATTATGGGATATTTACTTTAGGTTGTTAGATTTATGAAACTTAAGGGTGAGGTGCGTAAGAGAGTTACGTTGGAATCAAATGAAGTTATTTACTGAATTTTAGAATTGTAAAGTTATAACCCAATGAGTATTAGGTAATGAGTGAGAAAACCCTTCGAATTAAGGTTAGAGGCGAAACCTTTTACGTTATACTAATAAGGTGAAATTTAGGACAAAGGTTGTAATTATGGGTAATGAGAGTGACCTATATTAATATGATGAAATCGGTATATTTATATGAATGTGTGTACATATATTATATACATGTGAAAAACGTACCCGCGCTACTTGCTATCCCTGAGGTTACCGCGCTGGGACGATCGTATCCTGTGTTGCTTTATGGGGATATTGAATCGTACCCTAGAAGATAGAGATCCTAGGTACGGGCTATTAAATTGATAGTCGGACGGTCCTAAGAGACGTGTGGGTATGTACTGACCTCTTGGACTTGGAATCTATGCTTCGCCTCAACGTTGTTTTGTATATGTTAATACAGTTCGAGAGTGATTCCGAACTTGTATTTCCCTTTTATGTGAGCGATACGGGGATTGGATAGCAGAGTATGCCCGCACCATAGTTTAGTTGGGGTGCCATTATATATATATTTTATGCGAGTAGTTAATATATATATGAGGTTATAAACTTTGAACTGCCTACTGTGATTTGATAAGTAGAACATGGTTGTTGACTCAATTTATTAAATACTTGTTTTTGTGAAAATATGAAAAGGTACGGGGAAATCTTATAATTTAATGAAGCTAAAACGAGAGGAATACTACAAATTGAAAGTAACCTTTTATAACATTGTTATCGTTCAGTTTTTGAAAACATTTGAGTAAGATAAGATACACGAACCATTGGGAAGGCTAGTACGATAGGAGTGCACATTAGAAGAGAGGTGAGTATTTCTCAAGAGAGAGACGAACTAATATGATGTTGCATTGGCCTGTATCAATTTAAATACTTGCTTAACGTATTCTAAAATCAAACACACTTTCGGGCCCTGACCCGTTTCCTTTTCTCTCTCTCTCTTGTATATATATGTATATTTTTCAGGTGCCCAGCCACAGGGGCGTCTTGCTTAGGATTCTTTGAGAAGGACGAGCTGCAGCTTAGGTGGGAGTTGCAGGTCCCTTGAGTAGACGGCTTCTATCATTGACTCCACTCCTATTACTCTCATTTATGGGGCACGTGACGCCCTTTTTATCATTTCATTTATTGTTGGGGATTTTTATATTTCAGTTATTCCAGTATTGTTTATGGGATTTGTTTCAGGATGGTTTATGATTTTAGCTTTATATTATTAACATTTGTTTGGTGAATGTATGGTTTTATTTAGATTTCGTGGTGTGATTCTATATTGTAGAAATGTTGTTTTGTATTAAAAAAAAAAAAATGTTTTTGACACTTGGCTTAATTATTTAGGGTGTTAAATTGGAAAAATTATTTTTATCGACAGTGATGCTGAGAATGGACCAACTGTTTACCTTGATTTAATTTAATAAAGGAGTGATCGCCCGGTATTTAATTAGGCGGGGTGTCACAGGTGGTATCAGAGCATCAGGTTCTAGTGTCCATAGGATCTGTACGGCTTATTTTCGCTTTCAGCTTAACGTTATTGCTATAGAGCCCTATTGTTAGGACTGTTCTATTCTTGCTTTCACGTTTAAGTCTTCAGCTATTTGAGATTTGTTGATAACTGTAGACTAATAAACTTGTTCACGTTTCAGATGCCTCCGAGACGTGCTCCGAAAGATAGGCGTGCCCAAGCCGACCAGCCAGCAGCTCCGGCACCAGGCACTATGAATGCGAATGAGGTAGCCGCCATCGTTGCTCAGGCAGTAAATGTCGCGATAGCAGTGATTCAGCAGGCTCCACCACAGGTCCAAGCAGTGGCGCCAGTACCAGCACAGCTTCCATCTGCATGGGAGAGAGTTCGGGATGCTTTTCAGAAAGCACATCCCCCTGAGTTTTCTGGTAGCTCCGATATTATTACTGTCAGCCAATGGAAGAAGGACATCCAGCGGCACCTCCGTATGTATGAGTGCACTGAAGTGCAGAAGCAGCTATTGGCCTCTTTGAAACTGGTGGGAGCCGCATTACAGTGGTGGGAGTCCACTACTACTTTGGAGGAGAGGGACACGATCCCTATTCAGATTTTCTGGGAGCGGTTTGACCGCAAGTACATTCCACCCGCAGTGCAGACTGAGATGAGGCGGAAATTGCTAAATCTGAAGCAGGAGAACCTTACTGTAGCAGAGTATGAGGAGGAGTTCACGAGACTTCTCACTATTGTGCCGGATGAGGCACCCACTGAGAGCAAGAAGATTTTGCTGTTCGTCGACGGGTTAGCTTGGAGGATCCGTCAGCACCTTATTGGAAATCTATCCCTGAGTACTTTTACGGACGTACTCAATGCAGCGTTACTACATTGCCAGGATCACCGCTTCCATCTTCAGGGAAGCAAGAGAGCAGGAGAGTCCAGCCAGCAGGGCAGGACCGGGGGTAATAGTGCCAGTGGGGCACCAACTCAGGGACAGACTCGTCAGCACGAGCAGAGTTCCCATCAGGGGGACCCTGCTAAGCGATTCCGTTCAGGTGATTCTAGGCAGGGATTCGGGGGATTCAGGCAGGGCCATCAGGGTCAGCTTAATCAGCAGGGCCAGCAGGGCCAACACCGACCGCAGGGTCAGCAGCAGGGCCAGCAAGGCCAACAGCGTTCACATCAGGGCCAACAGGGCCAATGGCGTGGAGGTAACGGCCAGCAGGGCCGTGGTCAGCAGGGACAGAGGGGAGGTAATTTCAGAGGCCATAAGCGTCAGGATTGCCCAGAGGGCGATAGGGCCCCACCGCAGCAGGGAGCCCGTAATGAGCCGCAGAGACCACTCTTTCCACCTGCCCTTCCAGCTCCAGCCCAGATGCCAGCCCTACCAGCCATCCCAGCAGCTCCAGTGCAGCAGGGGCAATTACAGTACGGACGTGTCTATAACGTCCACCAGGCGGCAGCTCCACAGGCACCACCCGCGATTGAGGGTATGTTTCCTATCCATGGTACTATGGGTAAAGTTTTGTTTGATACGGGGGCAACGCACTATTTTATAGCTACGCATTTTGCGAAGTCCTTAGGATTGTTAGCCACAGCAGAGAGCACCGTGACGTGTGTCGACTCACCTTTAGGGAGTGGGTCGCTTATATTCTTTATATGCCGAGGAGTAGGGATAGAGATTGGTAGCTTGGTACTGCCTGCAGACATGCTAGTCTTAGACATGCACGAGCATGACGTAATTATTGGTATGGATTGGCTCGCATCTTATAGAGCCATGATTGATTGCTTCGGTGGGAGCATTGTTTTTGCCATTCCGGGGCAAGAGATGTTTGTAGTAGCGATGCCTCGCCCAGAGGGAGGTTCGACCGCTCATTTATATTACATTGAGGAGGATACCTCTAAGGAGGTTGTGATTCCTTTGGATTCGATCCCAGTTGTTAGGGAGTATTCCGATGTGTTTCAGGAGATACCAGGCCTACCGCCCAGTCGTGAGATAGACTTCGTTATAGACTTATTGCCGGATACGAGACCTATAGCACGCGCACCGTACCGTATGGCTCCGGCAGAGATGCGAGAGCTACGAGATCAGATTGAGCAGCTATTAGGTCAGGGTTTCATTCGTAGGAGTACCTCACCGTGGGGCGCTCCAGTCTTATTTGTGAAGAAGAGAGATGGCTCACTGAGATTGTGTGTGGACTACCGGGAGTTGAACAAGGTCACGATACGGAACAAATATCCGTTGCCTCGAATCGATGATCTGTTCGACCAGTTAAGGGGAGCAACTTTCTTTTCGAAGATAGATCTGAGGTCGGGGTACCATCAGTTGCGAATTAGAGAGCAGGATGTTTCGAAGACTGCCTTCTTGTCGAGATATGGGTCCTATGAGTTCAGGGTGATGCCGTTCGGACTCACAAATGCCCCAGCCGTTTTCATGGACTTGATGAACCGAGTATTCAGAGAGTTCTTGGATCAGTTCGTCATCGTCTTCATAGATGATATCTTGATATATTCACACTCCGAGGAGGAGCATGCCGAGCACTTGAGGCAGGTCCTTCAGACTCTACGAGAGCATCAGTTGTATGCTAAGTACGAGAAGTGTGGATTCTGGTTGAGAGAGGTACAATTCTTGGGCCATGTTGTTTCTGAGCAGGGGATAGCAGTTGACCCGAGAAAAGTGTCAGCGGTGAGGGAGTGGGGGAAGCCCACGACACCAACGGAAGTGCGTAGTTTCTTGGGGTTAGCCGGATACTACAGGAGGTTCATTCGGGGATTCTCCAAAATAGCGGGTCCATTGACGAATCTGACTCGCAAGGGGGTACCATATGTTTGGGATGACGCTTGTCAGTTGGCTTTCGACGAGCTGAAGGACAAGCTTACTTCGGCACCAGTCCTTGCTTTACCGAAGCCGGGTGTAGAGTACCTGGTTTACATAGATGCATCCTTACGAGGACTTGGGGGAGTGCTTCAGCAGGAAGAGAAGGCTATAGATTTTGCTTCCCGTAAGCTTAAGACGCATGAGAAGAATTACCCCACCCACGACCTGGAGTTAGCTGCGGTCGTCTTTGCATTGAGAATTTGGAGGCACTATTTATTGGGCGAGAAATTCCGTTTGTTTACAGACCATAAGTCACTGCAGTACCTGTTCACTCAGCGAGAGCTGAATATGCGTCAGCGCAGATGGTTAGAGTTTGTGAAAGATTACCAGTTCGATATACAGTATCATCCGGGGAAAGCCAACGTAGTTGCTGATGCGTTGAGCCGTAGACCGGTTGACGATGTAGCGGACATCTGGAAAGCAAAGTGGAAGGAGTTGGGTCACCAGGACGCAGTAGCACGTTCGTTCATATCCGTGATGACAGTCACACCCGAGATTGTTACAAGGGTGATACAGGCACAGACCACAGACCCGTTTTGTCAGGAGCAGATTGTACGACTTCTAGCCGAGGGTGCTGAGTCCTATTCTGTTAGTTCGGATGGAGGGTTGCGGTTTAATGGGAGATTAGTGGTTCCAGAAGGAGCAGAGCTACGTCATGAGGTGATGACTCATTCTCATGAATCCCGATTTGTTGTACATCCGGGAGGCGATAAGATGTACCAGGATATGAGATGTCAGTACTGGTGGAGTGGGATGAAGAAGGACATCGCTGAATTTGTGTCCAAATGTTCTATTTGCCAGCTGGTGAAGGTGGACCACCAGAAACCGTCGGGATTACTTCAGCCGTTGGAAGTACCTACGTGGAAGTGGGAAAGTATTTCCATGGACTTCATTACAGGGTTGCCTACATCACAGCGAGGCCACGATTCTATCTGGGTGATTGTAGACCGTCTGACCAAGGTGGCTCATTTTCTTCCAGTAAGGATAGATTATACCACAGGTCAGTATGCCCAACTATTTATCGCTGAGATTGTCAGATTACATGGGGTGCCCCTGAATATTGTGTCAGACAGAGACAAGATTTTTGTGTTGCGTTTCTGGGAAAGCTTTCAGGAGGCTATGGGTACAGAGTTGAGACTGAGTTCAGCTTACCACCCACAGACAGATGGACAGACAGAGCGTACTAATCAGATGTTGGAAGATATGCTACGCATGTGTATCCTCGACTTCGGGGGAGGTTGGGAGCCACATCTTCCACTGGTCGAGTTTGCTTATAATAACTCCTATCAGTTTACGATTGGCATGGCTCCATTTGAAGCTTTGTACGGCAGGCCTTGTCGCTCTCCAACCTGTTGGCTCGAGGTGGGGGACAACAAGTTATTAGGAACAGAAGTGATCCAGGAGACCTCCGCGAGGATTGAGATAATCAGGAGTCGTATTCGGGTAGCCCAAGACAGACAGAAGAGCTACACCGATGCAAAACGATTCTTCCGGGAGTTTAATGTGGGAGATCAAGTGTTGTTGCGTGTATCTCCTATGAGAGGAGTGATGAGGTTCGGGAAGAAGGGGAAGTTGGCTCCGAGGTACGTAGGACCATTTCCCATCATCGAGAGAATTGGGCCAGTAGCATACAGGTTGGGTTTGCCAGAACATTTACATCGCATCCACGATGTATTCCACATCTCATCGTTGAGACGATACCTTAGGGATGATATGGCCCATACTCACATTGCGATAGATGAGATCGACTTGCAGTCGGATAGCTCTTACGAGGAGAGACCGGTGGCTATTCTAGACTACAGTGAGAGGAGATTGAGGTCGAAGATAGTTCCACTCGTGCGGGTCCAGTGGGAACATCATAATGTGGAGGAATCCACTTGGGAGCGTGAGGCAGATATGCGTGAGAGATATCCAGAGTTGTTTTTACCAGGTATGCCTTATTTTCCGAATTTCGGGACGAAATTCCGTTATTAGGGGGGAAGTATGTAATACCCCATATTTTTATGCTATAATTAAATTGGGGATTTATTTAATAAAAATCCGGAAATTAATTATGTTATAATTATTAACGTGACGCGAGTTAGTAATAATATGAAATTGTTGAATATTACTTAAGAGCATAGTAATATATGGTAAATGTCACGAGTGAATAAAAATGACAACCAGTGAATGAAAACGACAATTTTGGTAATTTTAGTCGGGACGCGCCCGTGTCGCGTCGGGACTAATTATTGAGATATAAAAGTAAATATTTTATGAGTTGTCCGTATGGTCGTTTTGAGTGTGCCAACGCGTCCGTAAGGGTCGAGATAGTCAGAAAAGTGTACCCGGGGGTTTAGTTTGGGTCTCGGGATGTTTTTAGGCTTAATTAGTGACCCGGGAGGGCGTTTTGGTAATTTTACAAATTAGGGTAATTAAACCCACGAATTTCAGCCATCCTTAACAGCCATTTAAGTCAGCCTCTTAGGGTATGATCATTCAGAACCCTAAGACGGCTAGTGGAGAAGAGAGGAGAGACCTTGCTAGGTGATTCAAGGCCAAAAACACCACCTTTTGCACCACCGTCACCACCAACGCGTAGATCGCGAGGAGGAGAACGCAGCCATACCAATATCAGCAGGAAACCAGACCTCTGAAATCCCAGGCAAGTGTTTAACTTGCGTATTTTCATTGATGCAATAATCATGTTAGTGTAGGAACGATTAAGAGTATAATCCATGGAGGAAAACCCAATTTTGATAAAGATTTGCATGTGGAAATCATATGAACCTTATTCTGGAAATTAATATGTGAACTAGATGTTTAACCCACGAAATTTTGATGATTTATTAGAAGGAATTTCTGGAGAAAAACTGATTAGAACAAAGGTTAAGAAAACTGTAGGGTTCTTGATGATTAGATGAAATATTAGGTTGTTTAATCATGTTTATTGATGTATATACGCATGCTGGTCGTTAAAGAAACCTGGAATTATGTTAGGATGTAAGCAGTAGACTTTTTGGGTCAATTAGAGTTGGAAAATATGAGTTTTGATGAAGAAACCTAAGCAACCCCGTCACTGCAGTTTCTGCAGAATTTTCACAGACCTGCTCGATCGATCGATCGACCCTAGATCGTCGATCGATCGAAGGTTCGATCGGTCGACCCCCAGACGTCGATCGATCGACCCTCCCTGGCAGCCTATTATTCCCCTTGTTTAATTAGTTGAATTAATTTATCGTGGAATAAACCTTGGGCATTCTAAATAAAATGATTTGGGAGATAATGAGGACCAGTAGAGTATATGGACATATGTTAGAACCTTTAATCTTCAACGAAGAGGGTAATTATGGGATATTTACTTTAGGTTGTTAGATTTATGAAACTTAAGGGTGAGGTGCGTAAGAGAGTTACGTTGGAATCAAATGAAGTTATTTACTGAATTTTAGAATTGTAAAGTTATAACCCAATGAGTATTAGGTAATGAGTGAGAAAACCCTTCGAATTAAGGTTAGAGGCGAAACCTTTTACGTTATACTAATAAGGTGAAATTTAGGACAAAGGTTGTAATTATGGGTAATGAGAGTGACCTATATTAATATGATGAAATCGGTATATTTATATGAATGTGTGTACATATATTATATACATGTGAAAAACGTACCCGCGCTACTTGCTATCCCTGAGGTTACCGCGCTGGGACGATCGTATCCTGTGTTGCTTTATGGGGATATTGAATCGTACCCTAGAAGATAGAGATCCTAGGTACGGGCTATTAAATTGATAGTCGGACGGTCCTAAGAGACGTGTGGGTATGTACTGACCTTTTGGACTTGGAATCGATGCTTCGCCTCAACGTTGTTTTGTATATGTTAATACAGTTCGAGAGTGATTCCGAACTTGTATTTCCCTTTTATGTGAGCGATACGGGGATTGGATAGCAGAGTATGCCCGCACCATAGTTTAGTTGGGGTGCCATTATATATATATTTTATGCGAGTAGTTAATATATATATGAGGTTATAAACTTTGAACTGCCTACTGTGATTTGATAAGTAGAACATGGTTGTTGACTCAATTTATTAAATACTTGTTTTTGTGAAAATATGAAAAGGTACGGGGAAATCTTATAATTTAATGAAGCTAAAACGAGAGGAATACTACAAATTGAATGTAACCTTTTATAACATTGTTATCGTTCAGTTTTTGAAAACATTTGAGTAAGATAAGATACACGAACCATTGGGAAGGCTAGTACGATAGGAGTGCACATTAGAAGAGAGGTGAGTATTTCTCAAGAGAGAGACGAACTAATATGATGTTGCATTGGCCTGTATCAATTTAAATACTTGCTTAACGTATTCTAAAATCAAACACACTTTCGGGCCCTGACCCGTTTCCTTTTCTCTCTCTCTCTTGTATATATATGTATATTTTTCAGGTGCCCAGCCACAGGGGCGTCTTGCTTAGGATTCTTTGAGAAGGACGAGCTGCAGCTTAGGTGGGAGTTGCAGGTCCCTTGAGTAGACGGCTTCTGTCATTGACTCCACTCCTATTACTCTCATTTATGGGGCACGTGACGCCCTTTTTATCATTTCATTTATTGTTGGGGATTTTTATATTTCAGTTATTCCAGTATTGTTTATGGGATTTGTTTCAGGATGGTTTATGATTTTAGCTTTATATTATTAACATTCGTTTGGTGAATGTATGGTTTTATTTAGATTTCGTGGTGTGATTCTATATTGTAGAAATGTTGTTTTGTATTAAAAAAAAAAATGTTTTTGACACTTAGCTTAATTATTTAGGGTGTTAAATTGGAAAAAATTATTTTTATCGACAGTGATGCTGAGAATGGACCAACTGTTTACCTTGATTTAATTTAATAAAGGAGTGATCGCCCGGTATTTAATTAGGCGGGGTGTCACAAGTATATCGAGAGTAAAATATACTAATAAATGATATTATTTCATTTATGCCTAAGAGCGTAATAAGAGTATGTAAATAGTGTGATATATACCTCTTTTGCGATGGTATACATTTATATGATGTGATGATGTATGTATATCTTGTGTGTATGATATATATATATATATATATATATATATATAAGTGAAGCATAACCCCTCTATGCTATCATGAGAAGTTGCGCAATGTGGGTGAGGCCCCTGACTTGAGGAGCAGGGCGCGTATAGTCCCCAGGTCATAACATCGATTATTATTGTGTGATTTTTTTTATTAGGGGTGAGACGTGGTGGGTATGTTTCGTCTTATTTCCATGGAGGAACTATGATCGCTTCCTGTGCGTTGTGATATGGTTTTTACCAAGGCGGTGTGAGATTCTGACCGTTGGTACCCAGGATGATATGTGAGTGATTCATTGGTAGATGATAGCATTGATAACCTGCATCCTCGAGTTATTTCTCGCTGGGATGGTTATTATTATACTTGTGTGAATAGTATACTATCTATATATGATTATGTGATATCATATATTTGTCTCTAATGTTGATTTAATCTCATTCCGGGAGATCAAATCCGGATTAAATTGTGATGAATACGTGAGAGTGAAAATGAAGAGTAGATAATTATATGAGTATATATATTACTTTGGGTATCGAAGGCGTAATGGACCTCAATGACCAGCATTGCCCAGGAGTAGGTTATCGAGGGGGGTTCCTTGTTTGGATTTCGGTCGCGAGACGTCCCATGCACGAAACGTAGTGCAACATTGGGAGTGAGGAGAAGTTAGTCTTAGTGCTCATCATATATATATATATATATATATATATATATATATATATATATATATATATATATATATATATATATATATATATATATATATATATCGATAATCGACAGTGCCTAGGAGTAGTGTATTGGGCGGTTCCTTATTTGGATTTCGCTTGCGAGACGTCCTACGCACGAAACGCCGTGCACTGTTGAGAATTGAGAATAATAAATTAATTAGAAATAAGAATTTAGGTTATACGCGTCATGCATTTAGGGCATAATGAATCTTGATAATCAATACTACCAGGAGTAGTGTATCGGGAGGGTTCCTTGTTTGGATTTCGCTTGCGAGACGTACCACGCACGAAACGCAGTGCAGTATTGAGAAATGGGAGAAGTTTAGTCCTTAGCACTTAGATGATAATAAATCACATATATATATATATATATATATATATATATATATATATATGTCAATAACTAGAATATGAGAAATTCGATTAAAAGAGAATGTTTATGTATATTGTATATGTTTAGAAAGTGGGCGAATAATTGAGATTGGGATTAGTGGAAGTTGAGGGTTATTATTTAAGAGAAAATTTTTAATGAGTATGAACTGGGAGTAAGTTAGATTACTTTTCCCCTAGATAGATTTGGGCAATTAATTGAGGAGCATATGCATATATTTAGTTGCGCGCTTTACTTGAGAGGTGAGTTGAACTTTATGGAGAGTGCGACTCCACCTTAATCATGTTATAATGCATTTATAATTATTATGCATTTTAATGTACTTCCTAAAACCCATTTATATTTTCTCTTGCTATGTATATATTGTATTATTTTAGGTGTTCCTCCACAAGGATGCCATTGATGATATCCATCCAGTGTATTCGTGGGGCTGTGGTAGTGACGGACTGTTGCAGTATTTTGTTATAGTCATTTCCTATCTTTCGTGTATCTAGATCAGGACTCAGTTTGTCTATCGGGTTTATACACAAGTGTTGTAGTGTAGCACTTTTATATTTTATTTCTCAAACTGTTGTATTGTCTATGACCCAACAGTATATTCGAGTATTTTATTTTGTACATTGTGTTGTACTCTTTTATTAGTCTCATTTATATCATTTGAGCATGTGTGTGTCTCTTATCATGTATAGTTTTTATGTTGTTGGTTAGTTATTGCATAGTTTGTTTTAATAATGTTTTTAAAATAAAAAAAAATTGACACCCTCTTTTTGCAGTAATGGGTTGGCAGTCGTATTTATTTTAGAATCGTCAATAGATGCTGAGAATGATCCACTTGAGATTCCTGATTATATTAGTATAGGGCTGGCCACCCATTATTATTCTAAGCGTGGGGTCACAAGTGGTATCAAAGAATCCGGTTCTAGTGTCTTTAGGATATGTGTGGGTTTACTGCAATATTCCGTAAGCGTTCTTGAAGTAGAGCCCTATTATTAGGATTGTTGTGTTCATACGTCCATATTTTCTTCTGTGATGAGAAAACATTTAAAGGCATTTTGATACACTTGTTCTTGTTTCAGATACCACCGAAGAGAGGTTGTTCAGGCAGGGCAAATAAAGGGGTTGAGAGTGTGGAACCCCAAATGCCTCAAAGGACCATGACTACAGATGAAGTTTCCAGTATTGTGGAACAAGCAGTAACTACTGCCATTTCTGCAATGGCGCATCAACCTGCAGTTCAAGCAGCCCAAACCCATCTTGGACCGTCTTTGTGGGAAAGAGTGCGGGAAGATTTTAGGAAGGGGCATCCTCCAGAGTTTTCTGGGGGAGTTTATGCGATGGATGCAAGTCAGTGGAATAATAGTATACAGAGGCACCTTCGTATGGTTGAATGTAGTGAAGTGCAGAAGAAATTTCTTGCCACTTTGAAGCTAACGGGAGAAGCTCTCCAGTGGTGGGAGTGTGTGACCACATCTGAACAGAGAGATACATTACCCATAATAGATTTTTAGGAACTCTTTGACCGAAGGTATTTTCCTTCCGCGATTAAGAAGGAAATGAGGAGGAACTTGATGGATGTGTTTCAAGGTAATAGAACGATAGCCGAGTACGAAGAAGAATTTACTCAATTGGCGAGTTTAATACCTGAGGAGGTGAATACATAAGAGAAACGAATATCGAAGTTTATGCTAGGTTTAAATGGTCAAATTCGGCAGCATTTGTTAGGGAACCCAACGCTAGTGACTTTTGCCGAGGTAGTGAATGAGACACTGTTACAGTGTCATGAATATCATCTTCGTTAGCAAGGGGGGGTAAGAACTTTAGATATTCGGGTTCATCAAGTAGGTATGGTAGTGAGAATTCCAGTAATGCAAGAGAGTATAAGAAATATTTTAGAAGGTCGCAACAACGTTATGTTCCTCAAGATGGGAAGAGAGGATTTGTGGTTAGATGTTTCTTTGGTAAAGAATTTGGTCATAGGAAGAGAGATTGTCCTAAAAGATGTAAAGGGTAACGTTTTGAAGAATCTTTGGATGTGAAACCCTTACAGCAAATTCGAGGCCATTTTAGGCCAGGGGACTTTGTGTGGGAACCCATTGATGAAGATATGCAATCGGACAAGAGAGGTATGGTGTAAGTTATTTTCCTTTGTGAATAGGATTATGCTATATGAAGTCTTGGAAGTATTGTGTGTAATATTGAAAAGAGTGGTTAGTGATATAACCCTATTGTGTATGGAATGACCCAGAAGGGAATATTGAGCAAGTGAGGCTCTTATATTATTATCTCTTGAGAGAGTAGATTATTTTGTAATGTCCTAGAAAGAGAGCTATAACTTTATTCTGAAAGTAAGAATTGTTGAAATGTGTTTAGTAGTAATGATAAAGTTAATTATTTTATAGTCGTGTTAGACTTATGTAATTGTTATATTTCAGCTATGGAAGAGCCTAGTGAATGTGAATATATTATTACGATGAGAGAGATTATTACTGAAATGATTCAGAATTTAGTGGATTATTGATGAGTAAGAGACTTAGCTCATAATTATGTTAATTGTGAGAACTATATATTATTATGAGTATGATAAATATTAAAACCTTGTGTCTTGGGCATAATATA
Organism: Sambucus nigra; assembly: GCA_949130495.1. Classification (NCBI taxonomy): domain Eukaryota; kingdom Viridiplantae; phylum Streptophyta; class Magnoliopsida; order Dipsacales; family Adoxaceae; genus Sambucus; species Sambucus nigra. The sequence continues at coordinate 252,295,906 of OX422209.1, forward strand.
TTTTATTTAAATATCGAAAGACATAAACTGTTTTATAATAGACGGTTTTCAAAATAAAACTTTTTATAGGCCTTTGGGCAATCCAAAAATGATTTACACAAAATATTTTTAAACTCTAGACCCGATCTAACTAACTCTCAACCCCCGACCTCGCTACATATTAGTGTATTGGGAGGGTTCTTTGTTTGGATTTCACTTGCGAGACCTCCCCCGCATAAAAGTAGCAAATGTCAAGAATTGAGAGGAGTTAAATTTTTGGACCTCTTAAAATTGTTATAATTGCTTTAATAAAAATTAAAATAATTCGTCGTGGGAAATGGGAGGATTGGGTATAGTGTTAGCGAGGTTAAGTGCAGTAGAAACTAGTTGAGCTTTGGAGTATTAGGCTTAGGGTAATTTCGAGGGAGAAATTCTTGTAAGTGGGGAAGTATGTAATACCCCGAGATTTTTGGGACAATAATTTATTTATTTTGGGAGAAATAAATATTATTTTAATTGGAGATTAATTAAAATGGCATTTGAGGTCAAAATTTGAAGATGTTAGAAAGTGATTAGGATGACAATTCTGAAGGTGTGGTTGTTTTCGAAAGGGTCGAGCTAGTCGAAGTGACTGTACTTGGGGCTTATTTGGGTTTCGAAATATTTTAAGTTCGTTTGGCTCGAATTAGAGTGACTGGGTCATTTAAAGTGTGTATTATCATTTAAAGTTGTGTATTTTGGGAGATAAGGCTTATTAAGCCTACGAGAGAAACAATTCTCTTTAGAAAGAAAGAGAAAGAAAGAAAAGAAGAAAAGAAGAAGAGAAAAGCCTGGGAATTCCGGCGAATCCGTGATTTCAAGGGAGATTCAGACTCTACAACTTTGAGGCAAGTGATTAAACTTGCTAAATAATTGTTGTGTAACATTTATTTCATAATTTGTGGATAAATTTATGAAATTTGGGATAAATATGTTAAAACCTAGATTTTGGGTTAAATCTTACATTTGATGTGTATATGATGAATTTGAGGTTGGAAATTAGTTGGGTCAAGTTATATACTGAATTTTAATGTTATATATATGTTTGGTTTGAAGAGAAATGGTTGGAAGATGATAAAAATGGAGGTTTGGGATTTTCGAGAAGATGATGAATAGTAATGCAGCAACTTGCTGGGTCAATTCAGCCAAGAAGCGAATTGATTCAGCTCTTGGTCAAAACATGAAAGTTGTAGATATTTTCGATACGGTTCCATGGGTACCAACCGCGTATTTTTCTGATTTTGTTTCGATTTGATATGAATTTTCTAAGATAGCAATTCCGAGGCTTAAATCATCAACTCGGAAATCAAACCGAAAATTTAAAAAATAAAGGCTAGAATTCATTGTTTAGATGTTTGTGATGATTTTTGTGTAGATTAGAAACCATGAATAATGAATTTGGGTTGTTGGATGGAAATTTTGGAGAATTAATTTTTGAGGATCTGGTATGACCGGTCGACCGCGCCCCTATGACCGGTCGACTGCGTCAAGGAAAAATGGCCTACTGGTTGGTTTCTTAGGCTTATCTGCAAATCACGATCGACCGCAATTGGGTCACCGGTCGACCGGGCCTCTGTTTTGGGTTCAAGTTTGGGAATTTAAGTTTATCCCTTTTTCCTTTGGGTTTATATTTATGGACTTTCCTAATTAGTGTCTCATAGAGGATTAAGTGATTATATAAGGGGGCTAATGACTTTAGAAGTGTGAGGTGATATTTGGGGCTATTTAGTAAATGAAATGGAGTGCGTATTTCTCTCTATCATTAAGTACATGAGAGTAAACTTAATAGATGATTGGATGTAAATGTTGGGGGTGGTTGTTATTAATTTAGAGAAAGTGCGAATTTAAGATATCTCATTAATTTGGTGGAAAATCCTCTTAGCGACGAGGTTAATATTTAAGGAAAAATGAATGTTGATCGATGTTCATACGGATATAGAGAATAACCTCAACATAAATTAAATTGGGAGATTAATCAAAATAGAATTGACGTGTGAATTTCAAGTGAGAAATCGTATAGTGTATACAAAGTGGGGAAGTTATGTGAGCTGTTGACGAATAGTATATCAATAGTAAAATATACTAATAAATGATATTATTTAATTTACGCTTAAGAGCGTAATAAGAGTATGTAAATAGTGTAATATATACCTCTTTTGCGATGGTATACATTTATATGATGTGATGATGTATGTATATCTTGTGTGTATGAATTATATATATAAGTGAAGCATAACCCCTTTATGCTATCATGAGAAGTTGCATAATGTGGGTGAGGCACTTGGCTTGAGGAGCATGGCGTGTATAGTCCCCAGGTCATAGCATCGATTATTATTGTGTGATTATTTTTATTATGGGTGAGACGTGGTGGGTATGTTTCATCTTATTTCCAGGGAGGAACTATGACCGCTTCCTGTGCATTGTGATATGGTTTTTACCAAGGCGGTGTGAGATTCCGACCGTTGATACCCAGGATGATATGTGAGTGATTCCCTGGTAGATGATAGCATTGAGAACCTGCATCCTTGAGTTATTGCTCGCTAGGATAGTTATTATTATACTTGTGTGAATAGTATACTATTTGTATATGATTATGCGATATCATATATTTGTCTCTAGAGTAAAGAGATATGAGAATGTTGATTAAATATCATTCCGGGAGATCAAATTCGGATTAAATTGCGATGAATACGTTAGATTGAAAATGAAGAGTAGATAATTATATGAGTATATAGATTCCTTGGGAATCCAGGGCTTAATGGACCTCAACGACCAGCATCGCCGAGGAGTAGTGTATCTTAGGGGTTCCTTGTTTGGATTTCGTTCGCGAGATGTGCCACGCATGAACCACAGTGCTATGTTAGGAGTGAGAAGAAGTTAGTCCTTAGTTCTCATCATATATATATATAATCTACAGTGCCTAGGAGTAGTGTATCAGGGGGTTCCTTATTTGGATTTCGCTTGCGAGACGTCCCACGCACGAAACGCCATGCACTGTTGAGAATTGAGAATAATAAATTAATTAGAAATAAGAATTTCGGTTATACGCGTCTTACATGGAGGGAATAATGAATCTTGATAATCAATAAGGCCAGGAGTAGGGGGTTCCTTGTTTGGATTTCCCTTGCGAGACGTCCCACACACGAAGCGCAGTGCAGTATTGAGAATTGGGAGAAGTTTAGTCCTTAGTACTTAGATGCTAATAACTCATATATATATATATATATATATATATATATATATATATATATATATATATATATAACTAGAATATGAGAAATTCGATTAAAAGAGAATGTTTATGTATATTGTATATGTTTAGAAAGTGGGCGGATAATTGAGATTGGGATTAGTGGAAGTTGAGGGTTATGATTTAAGAGCTAATTTTTAATGAGTATGAATTGGGAGTAAGTTAGATTACTTTTTCCCTAGATAGATTTGGGCAATTAATTGAGGATCATATGCATACGTTTAGTTATGCGCTTTAGTTGAGAGGTGAGTTGAATTTTATGGAGAGTGCGACTCCAGCTTAATCATGTTATAATGCATTTATAATTATTATGCATTTCAATTCACTTGCTAAAAATGTTTTCACACCTCGGGCTCTGACCCATTTATATTTTCTCTTGCTATGTATATATTGTATTATTTTAGGTGTTCCTCCGCAAGGACGCCATTGATGATATCCATCCAGTGTATTCGTGGGGTTGTGGCAGTAGCGAACTGTTACGGTATTTTGTTATAGTCGTTTCCTATCTTTCGTGTATCTAGTTCAGGACTCAGTTTGTGTGTCCGGTTTATACCCAAGTGTTGTAGTGTAACACTTTTATATTTTATTTCTCAGACTGTTGTATTGTATGTGACCCGACAGCATATTCAGGTATTTTATTTCGTACATTGTGTTGTACTCTTTTATTAGTCTCCTTTATATCATTTGAGCATGTGTGTGTCTCTTGTCATGTATAGTTGTTATGTCGTTGGTTAGTTGTTGCATAGTTTGTTTTAATAATGTTTTAAAAATAATTTTTTTTGACACCCTCTTTTTTTAGTAATGGGTTGTCAGTCGTATTTATTTTTGAATCGTCAGTAGATGCTGAGAATGATCCACTTGAGATTCCTGATTATTTTAGTATAGGGCTGGCCACCCGTTATTATTCTAAGCGGGGTGTCACAGTTCATGACTCAAATATTTTGACACATGAGATAGCCAATTATATTGTATAAAAATGTTAAATTTTCCATATCCCCCTTCAAAAATTCTGTGACAAAACCCTAGAAACCCAAAATTGGTTGATTATGACAAGTAAACCTCACTTTATATCATCCATATAATGAGATAGGCTTATCGCAATATAGATTTCCATGTGACTAACTTAATACTCCAATCAAAGCTTTTTGGTAATGTATCAATGAGAGGAATGCTGCAGAAATCTGAATAATAAGAAACAATTATACAGGACATGTAAATGAAGAAATCCCTTGCTTGGGAATCCTTTCAAAAATAATGATATCAACAAATATGAATGATGGAATAGAGATATGTTAGAAATTAATCATAAGGAAATAAAACTCCCCCTTAATCAAACATATATAGAAACAACAAACTCACTCTATTAATCATATCAAAACTCCCCCTGAAGATCATACTCAAATGATGTATCAAGGAGAGATATGAAGATAGAAAATATCCCCCCAAATATGAAACAAATAACCAATATATCATGATATCATCTCCCCCTAACAAGAATATCTCCTCCAAATATAAAAGCAACACAAGCATCAAGTTATCGCTCATTACTCATAAACAAAAACAAGCAAACATGGACAAAGCACGACTCAAAATTATCTCTCCCTTTTTTCACAAAATAAGGAAATGTAAGGAATAAAACAAATGAGATCAAGAGATATGTAAACATAGGATCAACATGTGAAACAATAGATATATGAGAAGGAAACACTAAGATAATGTAAAAACAACAAGGAATAAAATGAAAATCCTAAAAATGAGGGAATCATGTGCACTGAGACGTGCGAACAATGGTGTGCGCATGAAGACCTTATGTCCATGCACACAAAGTGAGGCAATAGGCCCCCAAATGGAATTATGGCCAAAGTTGTTCGAATGGGGTACTTTTGGGACTATGCGAATAGAAACCCTATGAAATTTTCCTTAAAAATTGAAATTTCTCGCATTCTCAACAAATACACTTTAAAAGAAATTTAAACACCATCCTTATAATTTAGTTAAAAAAAAAATTATCCCCCTTAATCATTAATCACCATAGAAAATATTTATTACAAAATCCAACTTCAAATCAACCAAATTAACTAAAAATATACACCCACTAACATACACAAACACTAAGGATCAAAGAAATATCATTAGCACAAACCAAAATGCTAACATATATGTAAATACATAAGGTCATATTAGAAAACCAAACAGTCATACAAGACCACATAAACTAGAATGTAGAATCCCGTGAGATTTTCCATAGCAACATTGTTTACAAATGTTATGCAAATTAAACATTTTCAATTAACATTTGAAACATAACAAGAGTAAACTAAGAATCTTATGATCTTGCATATGCATTAAGATGGAAAAACACAAAATCAAAACAAATTTTATTTTTTTACACATTGAAGACATATTTATAGGAAAATACAATACGATCATGTTTTTTTCTTTAAGAACATGTCCCTCGACACATGTTCTCATGTATATTCATATTTTCCATGTTCATATTCACATGTCTTTGGTACATTTCTTTATGGTAATACTAAAATTCATCATGCTTCATATACTTTTTTATTTTCCACTCTACATTGGTTGATGACTTGAGTCTGGTGGAAGATATTGAGTTATCTGGTTCTTTGAGAGTGTTACACACGTATAGATTTTTATATTTGGACATTTGAGTTTATTTGTCTCTATATGTTTTTTTTATAAAATATACAAAAAAATTATTTATTTTGTGTATTTTTAGTTAAATCCCATTCTTAACATGTTGAAAAATATATATGATTTTCCTAATTTGAACTACTATTGCTTAAATAATTTTTTATTGATGCAATTGTCGAAAATATTTTTTCAATGTAAACATTTCATAAATATGATGACAAACATTGACTTTAGTGTGTTTGATGACTTGAAATCTTGTAATCAAATTTCACGACACGAATTCACAAATGGCATTGATAAATTGTCCTTTTTATAACCATTTACAAATTAAAATTGAAAATCAATCTTGCATGAGTTTTATAAGAACTATGTGGTTTACTTGTAAGTATATGGCAGTTTTATATGATGTTGTCGAATATGGACTGTTTTGAAAGAATATATAAGGGCTACCATTAGTGTGATAATGTCTGGTTCATATTTAAGGATCATTAGGTAGGTGTCAACTACGTGTGTGAAAATCCAATCAACAGCAAAAGCTAATGTGTTGAAAAATCCACAAACCAAGTGCTTAACCAATAATAAAAAAACAAGACAGTGATTTGGAATTTCAAAAGAAATTTTATTTTGTTTCGTAGTCAAAAGAAATGATCACGAGTTTTCAGCAAATATTTATAGGAAAATGCAATATGATCATGAGTTGTTTCTTTAAAGACAACTCCATCTACAAACTCCCTCGGTACAAGTGTATATCTATAGAAAAATGCAATACGATCATGAGTTCTTTCTGTAAGGACAACTCCGTCTACAAACTCCCTCGGCACAATTGTTGATTATTTATTTTGACTACTAAACAATAAAGATATTTCTTTTAAAATTCTAGAGCCATATCTTGATTTTATTATTAGTTAAGCACATGACTTGTTGCTCTTTTAAATACATTGGATTTAGTCATTGATTGGCTTTTCACACACCTAGTTAACACCCACCCAATGATAATTAAATTTAAATTGAGCATTATCACAGTAATTGTAGCTCTTATCAACTCTTTCAAAATGGTCCATATTCGACACCGTCATATGAAATTCTCACATACTTAGAAGTAGACAATGGAGTGCTTATGAAACTCATGCAAGATTGAATTTTAATTTTAAATTTTTAAATGGTTATAAAAATAAAATTTATCAATACTATTTGTAAATTTTTGTCGTGTAATGTGATTACAAGCTTTCAAGTCCTCAAAGTCAAACTAAAATCAATATTTGTCATGATATTTTTGAAAAGTTTACTTTGACAAGACAAATGGAACAATTACATCGAAAACAAATTATTTAAGAAGCAATATTTCAAATTATGCCATCCTATATATTTTTCAACATGTTAAGAATGCGATTAATAAAAAATAAACAAAATAAATGAAAATTATTTTTGTATATTGTAAAAAAAAATTTAGAAATAAATATATATTAAAATTTGCAAATATAAAAATCTAGATGCGCCTCACACTCTCAAAGAACAACATCACTCAATATTTTTAATGTCCCGATTTGGATTTATAGGTTACTCGTAGTCAACCCGGTTCGACCTGTGCATTAGGTGTGAAGTGCAATGAAACAACCTATATAATGTTGCTAGTCCATTTTTATTTTAATTAACATTTCACTTATTTAGGATGCCATTCCTGTTTCAAAATAAACTACATGAGGGACCCGTGGGGAGCTCCCCGAAGTTCATGTATACAACGATACTAACATAAAAATAACGAAAATACTTACCTGTATAACGCCTTCAGAATACGAAACAAATCCCAGCTTGTCATAACAAAGTGAGGGTGTGAGCCTATGCTCAGTGGGAAATATAAAAATGAAGCATGGAATTGAACGGCAGAAAGGAAACTCAACATATTATGCCTACGTGCACATGCAAATACATAGTATAGATATTCATATACCCTTACATATATTCAACGAATGAAAGAGTTTTTACTTCTGAAAACCCTAATTATTCCGATTAATTTACCTTAATCTTGTAAAAGACTTTCTTACTCATTCTTAGTATTTCTAACTTGATTTAAAACACCCGGTTCAACAATTAAAACCTCTATATTTGATTTATCCGAACAAACTTTAGTATTTTTGTTAAAACTCACCCTTTCAACACACGCAAGCCCCTTGTAAAAAAATATTTATTTAACCTTTGATAACCTTTTTAAAACACATTATTGTGTTAATTATGGGTTTAACTGCTTAGATTATTCAATCACCCATTTACCCACTCACTTTACCTTTTTTCTTACATTATGGACATTTATCAATTATACATTTACTTGTCCATTTTAACCTTTACCGGAACATTTGTTTATTCATTTAAGTTAGGTTGCATTAACATATTTCACCACACAACCCATTTCTTGGCATGTTCAATATTTCTTTTATCTTTTTTCAGAATCTTCCAATACAGCATACTTTAACGGGCTCCACATCGCCTGCTATTCGCACTATATGCTCTAGCCAGTGGTTTTAGGCTTTTCACCCTAGGACTCCGGGCCCTTCTTACTTAAACCGGTGTCATCCGAGTTCATTTAATGTGTTTTAAAAGTTTTATAAATGCCCACATTACTCTACTTTTCCTTTTACCCAGCAGAAACCAAAACTCGGGGTTACACCCCAACTTGTGTTGAACTTGAAATTTTACCATTTCATGTCCTTTACACTTTAACCTTGATTTTATTCCAAAATCATATTCATTTAGGAATACTTGTGTAACACCTTTTCAACATTTTTTTTCATAAAAATGTTTATCTTTAAGTAAAATCACCATTTTATCCATTTATTTCCAAAATCACCTTTTACTCCATTTTCATAATTATTAATTTCCCAAATATAGTATTAAGTCATTCACACTAATTTTTTAAGTGTTTTAATACATTAACACCCTTTTCAAACTTGGAATAATTATATTGTTCTTATTTGAAAACACTTTTACCTATTTAGTTCTTTTCAATTTCATAGGTGTTAATATTTTACGACTAACTTTTCCATATTTATCTATTAATACTTATTGAATATATTTATCAACAATTTCCCAAACCAAACATTTATTTACTTTCCTTATTCAAGAAATCCATTTATCCTTAAGGATATTTTCATAAGAAACTACCATTTCCGTTATTCTACATGTAGTCTTACACTTTATCCTTATTGTTGATACAAAAAACTAGGCTAATCTAATTAATTGATCATTGATAAAAATGAGTGAAGGAGACAAAATATTTTTAAAGTGGTTCGGCTTAAAGAATGACCTACGTCCACTATTGTGTATTTCTTTGTTCAAGTGCCTCTTGTCTCGTTGTTCTTGTCTCTTGGATGTAGGGTTTACAATGTATTTATAGCCCTTTGAGGGTGTACTGGAGTTGGAATATTAAAGGATGGAATTCCTTTATAAAGTAGGCATTTACATCTGTATAATGATAATGTATACAATTGTTGACGATTTACTATCATTGTTGGTCGGTTTTCTTGGTGTTGGTCGAGCTTCTTTAACCTGTTGGTCAGTGACTCGTCCTTGCTGACTTAGATTAATGCCCAGTGGGATGACACATGCTCATACATGATTGGTCCACGTAGTATAATAATTTTTGGTATCAACAGAAGCCCCCAATGTTTCATGCTTGGGGTTTTTACAAGAGTATGGAACATTTAGCTCTTAAAGTTGATCGGGAAACAATGTTGAGGCTTGGGCGGTTACCGACTTCCCATACTTGTAAATTTAATGACTTTCACTATCGGCGCAAAATGTGGATGGAAATTTTGTAATTATCTACAACTTTAGCGAATCTTGTTTGGGTAAATATGTATTTTCTATCTTTAGCCTCCAATAGTTCAATCGACGTCATCTTTTAATCATTACCTTTGTAATTTTTGAGCTAACCTATAAAGGCGGGAAAAGCCACGATCGTCTCTTACCTCAAACTTTCCGAGTTTTTTCCTGCCGTTATGTCTTCAAACTTTTTCTCTCTCTTGTGCGATCGATCTCTATTCTTCAGCTCTTGCTGAATTCTTAAGTTCTGTAAGAATCCTTTTCTTTTATTTTTTTCTTCTTCATCAATCATAGTTTATCCTGTTACTTCTCTTGATGAATTCAGAAATGAATGGAATATTCATTCATGGGTAGAATTAGAATATCCCACTTTGCCCGCTGATCTTTTTTCATTAGCTGAGGGTCAATGGGTTCCCTCCCTTTTTATTACTGAATTTGGGTTTACCTTTCCCCCAAACCCATTTTGTGTTGAATTTTGCCAGTATTTTGATATCGTCCCAGCTAGATTATCCCCTAATACCTAGATAATAGTTAATGGAGTATATAGATTAAACCAACTCCATGGGAATCATCTTGGGATTCTAGAAATTATGTTCTGTTATAAGTGGGTAATCAGTGATACCACTTTCTATTTCAAAACTAGGGCTGTGAACAAAGCATTAGTAGTTAACCCTCCTGGCTCCAGTAGAGATTACTTTGAACATGGAGTGGTTGTTAAAAATTGTCAACATGCTCCTTTGACTTGGAATGCTAAGTACCATGGGCCTAAGTGCCTGGCAATAGGATAAGTTGCATTTATTTTCTTATATTTCTTTGCATAATATGCTAACTGCTAATACTTATGTATATTGTGTTGACTTTTACTTGCAGTTATGAAAGATAAAGTGTCCGAAGGAGAGTGAAATCAACCTCAATGAGTTGAAGTTCATCTAGGGCATTCATCAGGAAGTTGAGGAAGAGAATACTAGATAAACTTCATACTTATTGCAGTATAGAAATACCATCACCTCCTTTGTTTCTCACTCAATTATAGTTGCACCATTTCTTTTAATCAACATTGACCAAGACCCCATCTATATATCCTCTGCCACTGCATCTGAAAGTGGTGAACCTACAACAGTTGCTTATTCTTTAGATTCAAACCTACCTCTTGCTACTGCTACAGGGAGGAGAAAGTCTCCTAATATTTTGGGTGATATAGCTGCTACTGACTCCTATAAAAAACCTGCTAATGGAGCAAAAAATAAAGAGAGTGTTGGTAAGAAACCCCCATCCAATAAGGTGGACCTTAGGAAGAAGCCCCCATCTAATAAAGGGGATGTTAGGAAGAAGCTTCTTGTTGAGAAAGCTGATGAAATTTAGCTCAAGAGGTTGAAAAGAGGACTTCCTTCTAGGCTGGAAGAAGGTTCTTCAGCTAACACCGACCAATAGAGTTGGTTGATTTCTCTATTTTTGGTTCACCAATAGCGCTTTGCCCTGGCTTGGCCAGATAATTAATAAAGTCTGGTACTTTTCCAGACCATAGGGGTGCTGTAGCTGCATTGCCCCGATTGAAGAGTTTTGAAAGGGATGCTCAAATCCTAGATATGGTAATTTTATTTTCTTTCTTTATCTCTTTATTTGATATTTTTTATATTAATTTGCCTTGTTTTCTTTTTACGGTTTCTTGTTAACTTCAACAACATGTTGGATAAGGATGATGCTTTGTGTTCTTCTTCTCAAGAGGTTGAAGAAGATTTTGATGAGCTTAAGAAGTCATTTCTTGACTCCCAATAAGATTTGGCCAATAAGCAGAAAAAATGGGAGGAAAAAATAAAAGTTACAGAAGAAGATGCAGTGGATGATTGGGGCCAGGTTGCTGATCTGCAGAAAGACTTGGATGCTGAAAAAGCTAATATCACCAAGCTGAAGAAGGAGTTGGAAGATGAGAAGGCTCTATTTGTTGCTGAGAAAGACAAAAGGGATAAGGATAGGGAGGTTGGCTTCAAAAAGGGCTAGGACAAGACCATTGGGGATGCTTCTTTGTAAATTGAATTTGTGAAGAAGAAATGCTTCAAATATGGTTGGTTGGAAGCCTTAGTGGATGTCGTTACCCCCCAAGACTCTGAAATCTTCCTCACACATGATATAGGATCTCCTCCTAACATGGATTAGGAGATTGAAGATGATGGGGGATCAAATGAATCCCGACTAGTGTTGGATTCTATCAATCAACACCAGGTTATTGACTCTTCTGCTCCTCCATCTGACAGTCATCCATCTCTGTCTGCTCCTGTTTCTACTTCTATCAAGCCTACGCAGACATGAAGAAGGTGTAGATCTGTCCGAGAAACTTTTATTTTTATTTTCTTCTGCACTTGTAGTTTTTCCCTTCTTTTTACTGATGTATTTGTACTTAACAACTTACCAATGAAAATAAATTTTCTTCCTCTTTTGCTTATCTTTTATCCATACTTTACACTCTATTGTTGATTGGATATTCTTCTTACTTTTAATAGTTCATGGATAACATGGATTACTTATCTTCTACTAACTTCGAGCTACTCAACAGATGCAACAAAAATTTTAAAGCTAGTCATTTATCTCTAACTGAGGAATATCTAGTGAAGTTGCTCGGGGAAGGTGTGTTTGAGCAAGCCAAAGAATCATATCTTCATCTAAAATGACTTCATGATCAGGAAGTGGCCAATAATGTTTCCTACTACGAAATGATTGAAGAGCTACAGGAGGACCATAAAAAGGTCAAGGATATTTTTCATGATTACCATGAGAAGAAGTACAAGGCTTTGAGTGAAGGCTGGGGCTTTGAACAGAAGTTGGAGAAATTTGCTTCTTATATTTGAAGACAAGAATTTCTGTTCAACCTGGAAATAGAGGAAGCTAGAGCCATTGCCAAGATGCTGGGGGAGGAGAATAACAATTTAAGAGATAAGATAAATGCTTTGAAGTCTTCTTCTACTGCTGTTGCTACTACCGACGAAGGTCATTCTTTTTTTGAAGCTGAAAATGCTAGATTAATGGAAGATTTGGAGGCACTAAAAAAGACTAAGTTCGCTCCTTATTCCCGAGCAAGAAATAGACCTGTCCAAGGAACTACAAATGAGGCTAGAACTCAACAAACTCTTGCTAACCATGCTACCCAGTTGAAGGCCAAAAACCAATCCGTTGCTAAGATTTCCCATAAGCTTCAAACGCAAATGGAGTAATTCTCCACTCAATCCTCTCAAATGCAAGCTAAGGATGGAGTGCTGAAGAAATTACATTATCAAGTTAAGAGACTAACCTTCTAGTTTCACAAGCAACCTAGAGAGATCTGAATGGAAGGGTATAATGAAGATTTGGGGCATTTTGATGCTAGGTTTAAAAAGGCCCAGAATGAAGGCTAAAAATGGGGTTGGGCCAATTGTCTGGCAGTGTTGAAAGTTCAAGAAAATAGTCCTTTATGAAAATAGTATGATCATGGGTTGTTAGACCTTGAAGATCCTCCTTTTAGACTGGATGTTAACTGGATTCCTTCCAATACAATTCCCCAGGCTCTGATTTCTAAATATATGGGATACTATGAGTTGCACGACGAGATGGAAATCGTCCGACCTCCTCATCAGTTAGATCGGCCAAGCAGCAGCAATAGGAGAATGCTTAAAGACTTTACTTTTATCAATTCTCTTTTTACTTTAGATGATGCTTCAGCTGGCATGGATCCTATTTCCTAAGCTGAGGGGAAACGCCCTTTAGAATAATGTCCCGTATTTCTTTTGTGAACAGAGTTTTTTAATCATTATTCAAATGAATGAAAAAGCATTTGATTAGCTTATCTTGTTAATCTCTTAATGTGATTGTTTTCTGTATGTGAATGATTTCTTCTTTTTCATTAGTTCTATTGACACACTTCGATTAAAATATTAATTTAATATCAATTACCAACGAATACATAGGGTCTACTAGCATACTTAGATTCAAATATAAATTTGGAGCTAGTTACCCCTGTGTCTCTAAAGGTTTTACTAATACACCTAAGTACTTAGGTTTTTTGTATTAGTTACCAATGGTGTGACCAGGTGTATGTGGAATATGTGCCTACATTCCTCTTGAGGAAACTTCGCAACGTTGTTCCTGCACTTTGCCTAGTAGGATAAATATCTTGTTTTATCCTTATACTTATTGACCATCTTGAGGTTGTAATAACCTGTTTGGAAAGGAATTTATTGCTTATGGACATCAAGTTTTTCTTGTTTCGAGCAACTTAGGGAAAATTTTAAGCTTATTTAAGATCAAGTATATATGTAGTGTACATAGGTAGTGCATATCACTAGTACTCCCCAAAAAAATGGAAAATAGAAATTGGAGGAAAGATCATTTTATTGATACTAGAAATTGATATTGAACTGAGTACACTTGATTAAATTACAGATAATATTTTCTAAGATGCTCAGCATGCCATGGATTTTTTAATTCTTCCCCCTCCAAAGTCTTAATCATGTAAGTTCCAGGTCGGATGACTGCATAAATACGATAAGGCCCATGCTAGTTGGGTGCAAGCTTATTATTTTTTCGGAACACCTTTTTTAGCACATAATCTCCCTCCTTTAAGTTGGTCATCTTCATCCTTTTATTGTAAAACCGAGTTATTCACTGTTGGTAAGTTGCATTCTCAGAGAAATATCTTCTCGCACCTCTTCTAGAAAATCCAAATCCAACCTTCGCATTAGATCACTCACAAGAGAGTTAAAATTTAAAACTCTATGGGATGGAAGACCCAACCCACCATGTATGGAGATTCTCCTATTGCAGTTCTGTTCGGTAAGCCCATAAAATAGAATGTTTCTTTTTTATCCAGTTTCCCATTGCATCATCGAGCCTTTTTTTTAACCCATTCAGTAGAGTTATATTTATAACTTGAATTTGTCTATTCCTCTGAGGGTGTCCTAGAGCATAATGTAATTTTAGGTTTTGGATTGAGCACAATAAGCTACGAATTCTTCATTGTCGAACTGCATTTCGTGGTCGGTGATGAAGGCATATAATAGCCCATATTTGTAAATGATGTTCTTCCAAATGAATTGGTAGACCTTCTCATAAGACATGCCCATTAATGGCTCTGCTTCAACCCACTTTGTAAAGAAATCCACTACAATAACCAAGTACTTGAATCTTCCTCGGGTGGTTGGCAATGGCCGGACTAAGTCTATTACCCACATGGAAAATAGACAAGGTGAAGTGATTGGGGTGAGAGAAACCTATGGAGTCTTGCGAATGCTGGAATACCTTTGGCATTTGTCACACTTTTTAGCAAAAGATGCATAATCTACTCACATAGTTGGCCAATGCTATCCTTGTGCACTTATTCACTATAGAAATGTTCTTCCTGCAATGTGAGCTGATGATGCTAAGATTTAGCATCACCAGAGAAGTGATAGTGAGCTCAAGCAGTAGCAGCCATGGAGATGTATAAGTGTATAAGTAGGTAAGTGTATAGAAGGGGATGAGTATAAGAGGAAATTAGACAATGATGTATAGTGGTTCAGCCAATTTGGCCTACATCCACTGTGAGTGTGTGATCCACTAAGTATGGGCACTAATGGCCTTGGATACAATGCACATAACCCTCTCTCCCTCTCTACTGTGTGTGCAAGCAGAGTTTTAGCTAGGGCTACAGTTAATGGATCGATCCCCTGTAGGGTTGTAGGTGACAAGTTTATATAGGTCTTGGGGGGTGTAGTGTACCCCCCAAGTAAGCATGGTGCATGTGAATGATGATCTAACCTATCCCCTGTTGACACCTGTAGATGCCAAATGATGACATAATATTCCCTCACGTGAGGGTGTGATTCGGTTATAACGGTCTGCCACGTGTCATATGAGCCTGACGCGCACTGTTCCACGCGTGTCCCGGACCACGCGCTGTCATGATGTCACCCTCGGCCTATGAGCCGAGGCCGAGGGCAAAGTTTCTTCCGGTAGGGATCCTGGTTTGATTCTGGCCTCGTACTGTCGTACCCTCGTAGGGTCGTCTGGAGCCTGAGGAAGGGTCGGCCCCTCGTAGGGTCGGCTACAGCCTGATGAAGGGTCGGCCCCTCATAGGGTCGGCTAGAGCCTGGTGAAGGGTCGTCCCCTCGTAGTGTCGTCCGTATTTAGGTAATCTTCATCCATGCTGAGGGTATACACGGGTACATCATGAGCTCCACAAGATCTTTCATGTACTTATTGAATTAGGTCTAGAACCTCTACTGGATTAACACAGTGCTACAAATTGACTGTTATTCCTCTCCCGTACAAAACTCCTTTGTCTAGCACATATTTGGAAACTTTATATTTAAACTTTTTATCTTCAACTATATATGCTGGAAAAGTTCCTTCTTCAATGCATGCTCTAATGGCATCCATCCAAGATGGACCTATATCTATAGTGATAAAATTGACCATCAAGTCTTCATCTATATTCCTTTTGGCCAAAATCTCAATAGGAATATTTTATCAGAGTCTAACTCTGGTTGCTGAAGCTAGCCGAGTAAGAGCATCGACTCGGGCATTTTCCACTCTTTGAATTCTATTTTTTCGAACAACCGGTAATTTTTCTATGACCTCCATTGCTTTGAATAATTATCTGGTTGTCAATTGGACTTTAGCTACATACAAGTTCAATATTTGATTTACTATGAACTGCGAATCACTATGTGCTATAACTTGCTCGGCATTCAGTAATTAGGCTAGACTCAAGCCCATAATGAGAGCTTCATATTCTTCTTCATTGTTTGAGACTTGGAATTGAAATCACAGAGCACATTCAATATCAATATTATTAGTAGTTATAAGTATTATACCTTCTCCACTTCCAGTTGCACAAAATGACCCATCAACGTACAACTTCCATACTAGGAGATCGTCGACAAATGCTTGATCTGTTAAAATCCCATAGTGGAACATTTTTCTCCCTGCTTCTTCACACATACTTGATATCTCTTTTACTCAGGAAGAGGAATATAGTAGATCGGCAACTTCCTCTTCTGATAAAAGTACCTCAGAAGCTTGACACTCAACAACATCTTTAACTTTATTTTATCGTGATCCTTGCTCGGATAATTGATTTTGTTGCTCGATCGCCTCACGGTAAGTGAATTCAGTTATAAAAAATCCTACTACTTGGCATTTTAGAGAAGACCTTAGTTCAAAAATACTGTCATACTCCCCCAATTCCATTGCCCGATACATTAATCTTCCAGATTTTTTTGGCTTGTGTAAAGCCTACCATAGTGGCATAGCAGTGTATACTACTATTGTTTGGGCTTAAAAATAGGGCTTCATGCATCTAGATCCTTCAATCAGTACTAGTGCCAACTTTTCTAGGCGAGGGTACCTGATTTTGACACCTCGAAAAGATTTACTGGTGTAGTAAATAGGCTTTTAAACTCCGTTGTCCTCTCCAATCAAAGTAGAGCTCATGACTGATTCAGAAACAGATAAATATAGGTATAATTTTTCCTCCATAATTGGTGGGGAAAGAAGTGGAGGTGACCCAAAATACTTTTTCAATTCCAAAAAATCATTCTTCCATTATTCGTTCCATTTAAAACACTTTTTGAGTACTTTGAAAAATGGTAGGCACCTATTTGTAGTTCAGGATACAAACTTGTTCAGAGCTGCTACTCGCTAAGTTAGCCTTTGCACATCCTTCTTGCAAACTGGGGCTGCATCTCAAGTAATGCCTTGATCTTATCTGAATTTGCTTCAATTCCCCTTTGGTTTACTATATACCCAAGGAACATTCCTTCTTGTACTCCAAAGACGCACTTGGTCGGGTTTAATCTCATCTGGTTCTTCTCAAGTTGATCAAAAGTCTGGCTGAGGTCAGCAATATGGTTAAAAGATTTTTTTCTCTTGTTAACCATATCATCAACGTATACTTCCATGCTTTTGCCTATTTTCTCCTCAAAGACCTTGTTCACCAACCTTTAATACGTAGCACCTACATTTTTCAAACCAAAAGACATAACATTATAACCATAGGTTCCTCGGGGAATAATGAAAGAAGTGATCTCCCTATCTTTGGGCTTCATATTGATCTGATTGTAAATAAAGTAAGCATCCATAAAACTAAGTAACTCATATCCTGAGATAGCATCCATGAGCTCATCTATTCGATACAAAGGAAAATGATATTTTGGGCATGCTTTGCTAAGATATGTGAAGTCTACGCACATCCTCCATTTGTTATTTTTCTTTTTGACCATAACTACATTGTCCAACCAATCTAACTATTTCACCTCTTTAATGAAGGCTGCTTTTTGAAGCTTTTTCAACTTCCTCCTGTATGGCTTAGTTCTTCTCGGGGCTGAACACTCTTCGCCTTTCCTTTGCTGGCTTAATTTCTTTATTAACATTGAGCTCATATCAACGTAAGTTAGAATCAATCCCTAGAATATCTTCATGACTCTAGGCGAACACGTGTTTTCTCTGTCTAAGGAAGCTCACTAGTTCCTATTTAATAATAGGATCCAACTTTGTTCCAACTTGAGTTGTGCTCTCTAGTTTGTCGTCATCTAATACAATGATTTTTATTGTCTCTATAATTTGACCCTCTACCATCTCTGTCTCCTCCCTTAGATATAAGGTTTCAACCTCAAATTCTTCATTAGGTTCAGAAGTATCCACTTGGTAAGTAGTGGTTTTCCTCTTTATTTATTCCTGGTCTTCCTGCTCAACAGATGAGTAGTAGCATTCTCGAGCTACTTTTCGATCGCCCTTTACAACTCCTATGAAAAAATTAGTTGGGAATTTCAAGCATTGATGAATAGTAGAGGGAACTGCCTTAAACTTCTTCAGTGTAACTCTTCCCATAATTACATTATATGATGAATGGATGTTTTTATCCATTAAAAACAAATGAATTTTCTCTATTCTGCTGGCTGGCCATGTACCAATCATCATTTCCATCTTGATGATTCCGAAGGGAAAACTTTCTCACCTACAAAACCTATTAGTGATCAATGATAGGGCTCTAACTAACTGAGCTTAATGTTCAAGTTGTTGAAATAAGGATAGAATATTATGTCTGCCGAGCTTCCATTATCTACTAACATTCTAGAGATAATGATATCTTCCTTTCTGATTTTAATTACTAGAGGATTGTCATGGGGGTACAGTACTCCTGATAGATCATTTTTAGAAAATCCTATCACTGGCTTCTCTTTATTAACCTTCATTTATTTATCTTCCTCGGCAAGATTAATCCTCTGTATGTGTGAGCAAGCTTGAGCCTCATTGAGGTAAGATTTTTGCTCTGATGTATGATTTCCTCCTCTTGCAATTCCACTTGTAATCATTTGGCAATCAAAAGAACCAAAATTGAGTGTGAATACCTCTCGTTCCAATTGTCAGGGGTTTTTGGGTAAGTCGGGATCATCATCCTGATCATCTTCATGAGCCCTCTTCTTCTCATCTCTAGGATGTAAGGAGATTTTGATATGTGCCGAGCTCCTTCATTATTCTGCGGATCAACAAATTTATTTAATTTTCCTATTCGGATGAGAGTTTCAATCTTATTTTTAAGGGCAATGCAATAATCCGTCGTGTGACCATGGTCTCTATGAAACTCACAGTACTTAGTTTTGTCCCTCTTGGTAGGGGAACTCCTCAACTTATCACGCCAACACACATCTATGTTATGTTTGATATCCTCCAAGAGATGATGAATGCCCATGGTAAGTGGACTGTAGGTGTGATATTTCTTAAGCTTTTTATAATTCCTTTCTGTTTTGACTCACTGTGCTCCTTGGAATCTTTGTGATCTTTCTTGTCATTTTTTCCATCAACTTTTACTCCCGAGCTCCTCTTAACTACCATTGTTTCCTAGGCATTCATGATTTTAACTTCTTTGGACATCAACTCTGCCATGGTCTTTGGGGGATCTTTAACAAGTGTATAATAGAGTTTCTTAGGGAGCAATACACTCATAAGGGATGTTATATCAGCGTTTTCTTCATAATCCACGGCCTTCAGCTTTTCGTTGTTGAAACGAGTGATGTAGTCCCTAGTGCTCTGTCCTTCCTTCTGACGTAGGCTAATCAAATGCACTACCCTTTTTATAGACTTGGATCCAAAACAAAATTTGCTAATAAATAGATCGACCAACTGGTGAAAGCTGGAACTCTATCCCCGAGGAAGGCTATTGTACCAAATTTGAGTAGATCCAGTAATTGTTCCAGAGAATGCTCTACACCTCATTTCGTCGAGAACTGCATAAATATCAGCGGGTGCTTGGTATTGTTCTATATGGAGGACTGAACCATTTTTCCCATCGTATTTGGGTGTAACTGTTGGAGCTTTGAACTTTGTTGGAGTGGGAAAATCCACAATTGATTGCACAAAGTGAGATCCTTTTACAAAGCTTCTTTATAGTGGGTTTTTAGCCTTACCCATCTCTCCTAGCCCGTCCTCCAATCTCTGGATAGAAACTTTCTAGGCATTGTTACCAACATCAGACTTATGCATTACTATTTTTTTGTTCGTCGAACTCTCTTGTTGGGATTGTTACTCGACTCGAACAGTATGTCAGGCATCTGATCTAGACTGGGAAGAGCCTTCCCTTCTATCAACTGGTCGTCGAGTGTTTCCTGGCATTTCCCTAGGAACATTTATGTTCCCCCTAGGACCTAAACGATCGAAAAATATAAGCACGACTTAGCCTTTCTAAGGAGCTTAGCCTTTCTAGAGAGTAGGACTGTGTATTGAAAGATTATAACACCCTGGACAGTGCATTTGATCCTGGACGATAGGATGTTATTCCTGTAGTTCTTAACTGACTTCTCCTGCCAACTCTTGATGGTGGTGGTTGCATATATCCATGGGGTAGATATAGTAGGTGCTCCTTCTTAGAGAGTTTGCGTGAGTTTCCTGATAGTGTCCTGCATAGCCTCCTAGACTCTTGCAAGACTCACCATAATTCTAGTTAATTCATTTGTCATTGGTGGGGACACAGGCATAATGACATCATTCTTGAGACTTGATTTAGAGATATCAGCAATTTAGGTGTTTTAATGAACGAGAACGATTAGAAATACGTTCCCACAGACAGCGCCAATCTGTTGATGCAAAAAACTAGAGTAATCTAATTAATTGATCACAAATAAAAATGAGTAAAAGGGATCAAATATTTTTAAAATGGTTCGTCTTAAAGAATGGCCGCCACTGTTGTGTATTTCTTTGTTCAAGTGCCTCTTGTCTCGTTGTTCATGTCCCTTGGATGTAGAGTTTATAATGTATTTATATCCCTTTGAGGGTGTACAAGAGTTGGAATATTAAATGATGGAATGCCTTTATAACTCAGGCATTTACATCTGTACAATATTAATGTATACAACTGTTGACGATTTACTATCATTGTTGGTCGAGATTCTTTAACCTGATGGTCGGCATTCCTTTAGTTGGTTGATGACTCGTCCTTGCTGACTTGGATTAATGCCCAGCTCAATGACACATGTTCATACATGATTGGTCCATATAGCAGGATAATTTTTGGTATAAACACTTATCACATTTTTAACCCTTGTTTCACACACTAGAATTTTTTTTTTTATCATCCCACGTTTAAACCCAACAAAACCTTCATTAAACTTGTTTATACACTTAGTGTCAAAATACTACAAGTTTATGTTCACAAGAGAATGGATTTTAAACCTTAAAATTATATTAAATGGGTTAAACACTTTTTTCATTCTAGAAATTCATTATACTTGCAAAAAAATACATTTTCAAGACATAAAAGACATTTAATTTCTTCAAACCCAACAAATGTCTATTTTACAAAATCATCATTTTTGTAAGAAACATTATTTCACCAATGTTTACCAAAATAAATCATTATCTCAAACATTTTATTTCATAAAATGTTTAATCATCAATCTTTCTAAAAATACACTTTTTTCAAAAAATACCAACTTTTAATATTTGAAGATTATAAAATATTTGCTCATTCTTTATTTTCAACAAGATATAATTTTTCAACATTTTTATTTCATAAAAATGTTTATTAATTCTTATTAATTACACCATTTAACTAAACGCACACAACTCATATAGTCTAACTACAAGACTACGAATGTGCAAAATAAAGTCTTACACTAAGAGTAAGGTTTTCCCACCTCTAATGGCTCCAATAGTGGTAGAAATGTTGGTGTAGGAGGAGTAGAACCCACATCCAAAGGTGGACTCAAGTGGTTACCAAATCCATCCTCCAAAATGGTCCAAAATGTTCTTCTTCCAAGCTTCCAAGAAAGATCCGATTCAAACTCCTTGGAATCCCTCATCATCTTTTCCAAAATCCCCTAAACATTCCTCCAAAATTTGTAGATTTACTTTCTCAATGATGGAAATGGGTGCTGTGGTCTTGAACAAGGTGGAACACTGCACAAAATGGTGGTGGATTGGTGGTTTGGTGGTGGGTGGAGGTGGAGGACCACCCACCTTTCTCTTTCTCTCTCTCTCTCTCTCTCTCTCTCTCTCTCTCTCTCTCTCTCTCTCTCTCCTTCTTCCATCTTCTACAAACGCAAAATAATGCCAAGCACACCAAATAATCCTTAATAAAACCTCCCTAAAGGCTAAAAATCCCATTTTCCCCTTCTAGTTTGATCTTAGCTCGACAGCTGAAAGATCTAATGGCTATAATCGGGACTGCATACAAGGGCAACTCAAATTAAAAACTCGTCTTACGTCATTCGAACAACAAGCCTAGGTTATTCGAATGACTTAGCCATATCATTCGAATTGTAGATCGTGAAACCCTTCGCGTGACCTGCTACTGTAAACCAGTAGCATCTCATTTGAAGCCCTATATCTCGCGACCTTTTAACGACCTCCCCTTGTCATTTTAACGATATGCCCTTATTGTTTGAACGACCCCTTTTTCTTCTTCCTTTATTTTCTCCAATTTTACCCACAATTCTTCTATAATTATCATTAAAAACTCCTCATTTATAATTCATATATAATTTAATTAAATTTTTTGGGACATGGTATTACAAACTTCCCTCCTTGGGGAATTTCATTCCCGAAATTCTCGATCCATTAATCCTCAGGCTTAAAGGGTCCACCAATTTCTATTCTAAGTCGTAGAACTCCTCTAAGAGAAACCATCAAAGTCCTCAACAGTAAGGTCACCAAATATTAAACATGCAACATATTGTAATGCTTACCATTTCTTTAACCATGACATTACACAATTGACTCTGAGTCTCCATTCACATGTTTAATAAATTTCTAGCACTACTTATGCTAGTGCCTAAAGCATACATGTACCTCTATAGCAAACCCTTTTTAGCAGTCGTCACTCACCCAATGCAAATCTTAATATGACTAACAGTCGCATTCATAACCAAAATCAATTATATCTTAGGACTGTACATCAGGTGTTCCACAAATTTTCAGGTCATCCTAACTACACAAATCTCATGAGCTTGTCGAGAACGATAATATTCTATTCTCTCACTCTAGGGAGGTATATTCTCATCAATTCATCACTGTACGCCTCGTTTACACCTTTCGTTGCATCACTCTGACGAACCTAGTACTACCCTAGGTGTCTCATCCTTGGGTACTCACTAGAGTCTCACTTTATTCCACTCACCGTGGCAAGGCAACATCATGTGCTAAGTTTCTCGATTTTTAGCACTATATCGTTTCCTTAAGCCATCATCTCGCTCTTTGCAATCCGAGCCACTTACTTTCAAGTCGGCCAATCGAAAGTCCACTAGTCTAAAGGTATATTGATACTACGAGCAAATCGTGTGGATGAAAACATAGCCACCCTTATGTAAAACTTTATGCAATAGAAATAATACTTTAGATGGGCACACCCAGTTAGCGAGTTGCATTGACCAACCCTATCAGCTGCGGTCTCTGGGGACCAACTGCGTCATACTATGACATGTCACCAATCTGAGTCACCACATAGGTGAGAATACCGATTCCTGATTACAGAAATCGAAAGGAATACACAAAATTCAAAAGTAGCAAGCAACTATCTCGAGGAATTTTGCCCATAAGTGTCCGACTTTGACTTATAGTAGAGAACCTAAGTCGTGCACTTGAAGTCATGGAACTCATTCCTAATGTTATCACGGAGCATAAATCCTAGACACACCCCTTGACTTGGGTCACTGGCAATGGCGAATCGCATCGCAACCACTCATTTTTGCAATGCGAAAGGAATTTACGAAGCGTTAGTCCTTTAGGAAGTCAATGCCCGACTTCCATCCTTGGGAGAAAGGCCCTACCTTTCACATCCTTGGCGTACATAAACCATTATGATTAGCGGACACCTCATGCTCTATTCATTGATCTTGTACAATTACCAGTGACAACACCACCTACCTACTACACCTAGGTTATTACCTACCTTAACATATCGTGATCTAAATAACAAACTCTCATAGACATTACTGAGTTTAAGCGAGGCACTCACCTAACCGTGTCCTTTTTTACCACACAAGGTTTTCTCCAATTCACCTTATCATTTTTACCCACACGGGATTTTCGAGACGACCACACTCGCCATCACTGGAACCCTAAGAGTAGTTAATATCACACTGGGCTACATATTTTAACCCGTACCATCTTGACAAGACTTACCCAAAACTATTCCTCACATTGCTAAAGCTACCCTAGCATATACTGTCGAGACATTGACATAATAATCATGTTTTGATTCTACCCCACCTTAATTTCCATTTTCAACTCCCCATATGGCGTCATCACCCTTAGCCTCGAATGAATTTCCTAATACATTCTCAAACTAGGTATCACCACACCCATACTAGTCATTCCATGACATCCGAGCATCACTCCTATAATGATAAAAAACTATTACCCTACCTTAGGGATTACATTCCCATCTGTGCTGGTTTTGGAAGATGTACTCAATATGTACTCTATAGGGCCAACAATCTGGGATCATCGCCTAACCCTCAACACTATTGTTACTAGAATTCTAGTGCCTTCTCTTACCGAACTTAATTGGTCTCCTAAGAACACCAAACACATTTCATGTAAAAGTCCCAAACTCGATAAGGCTTCATCGTCTATACCTATATTACTATAGGTGCGCCCTACGAACCTTTTAATACCCACCTTGAAATTACTTGGTGCTTGAAAAGGCACAAGTCTGCGAGCTTCTATATAGTGCACCTTAATCATCAAATACCTCAAGTCATCATAACATTCGCTATTTATCCTCAATGGTGACATATACAATTTGTCCTATGGGTACCTCAATGTGTCTATGAACTACTCTCACACTAGGATTACCTTGTTCATAGCCATTACCTCAACGGCTAAAACGAGTCTCTATATATAAATAATAATCTTATCTTCCTTCCAAGTGGTTGTGACTATAAGTCACGTACAAACCACAATCAACGATACTACGGGTTATGGCTGGATACAGGACGTCGCCTGCAACCTATAAACCTCAAGGTCTACCCTACCTAACCCTCAATAAATACTCAACCGTGGCAATTAAATCGCCTCACTATGTCAACATCACACCATGGGTTAACCTAAAAGTTAACACGACTAGAAAGATCTTGGTACGATATGGGATGTCGAGTTTTGCCTATAAATATCGAGGCCCACACCACAGATGCCACACCAGATCCTATTCCTCAACACCACATTATAATCAAGGTACAACCAACCTAAGTCCTCAAGCAAAGGACTAATATGTTCTCAGCACAAAATCACTACTTATGAATGTTATTCAGTTATCTACTATCCATACATGGGATACATAACCATTATGGCTACGTCGTCAAGAGCATTGCTCAGTGTTTCCACTACCGAGGCTACTCTCACCATCAAAGTTATCATACAATACATATCACATAAATGGTCACGACGTTGCCACTATTATCCTACATAACTCCATGTGTTCACTAAATTACTACCAACTGCGATATCATTCGAGAATCAAATTTCTCTAATTACGTCACCAGCGTTAATTAGCCGTAAGTGCCATGCCTAAGGGTTATATACTTTCCAATCACCAATCATTAGTGCCTAGTTGAGACACCCTAACCATCAATCTCTACCGTTGACTATATGCGACTTGTGCCACTTGTCCAATGGGCGTCATTTCACTCTATCAACACTTTTATGTCACCAAGAATTTTACATAAGGACCTCACACTAACAATCACGATGTCACCATTATAGGATTCCATGGACACTCATAAATTACAACAATTCTAATCAGAAGTGCAAAAGCGATTAATAACTATCAACTTGATCGCGTGCCAATTGGCATTAACTTACTTGAATTTACCGTCGAGGACACGAATTAAACTGCCATCAAGCTAGCATGACCGACCAAGTACCGAATGTGCAGTCGGATTTGATGACGTCCTAGCCCAACTCACTACAAAGATTGACAACCTTCAAATCAATGTTCACGAGATGCAACGAAACTTAGTCTCGATTCTCAAAGATCCCAATGTCCACCTCCCTCACGCTATGGGTCCGCCCGCACCCGAGCCCATATGGGTCCCCGAGGAATATTAGCCCGCTCCATGCACTCCTCCTATTAATGGGTCGCCATCAGCCTAGCTCCTTATATCGAATTTGGCCTAGACAGGGGCCAACTTACCCATGACTATTGATCCAAATGAGGAATAATTGAACAAAGTAGAGGATGAAATCAATTTTTTGACCAAGAAGTTCGACCAAGTCAGAATATCTAGGAATTACATGGATTACACCCATATATCTCCCTATCCTAAAGCATAATTTCTGAAAAATGTTCAATATGCCCAACATTGAGGAGTTTAGAGGTAGTGGATCCCCAATTGTTTATCTACGTAGCTACCACCGAGACATGAATCTCGTAGCTTCCTCCGAGGAAATAATGACCCAAATGTTCCAACAGACCTTGAAGGACAACGCTCTTTGCTGGTTTATATCTCTTGAGGAGTCTAGGATCCACAGTTGAGAAGATGTTGACCGCAAATTAATGTCATAGTATAAGTAGAACGAAGAATTAGAAGTCACCCATCGTGATTTGGAACTGTGAAAATAGAATCTTAGGGAATATGTTAGTAACTTCATAGCAAGGTGGAGAGAGAAACACCCACCATGAGCAACTGGGCTTTCGAAGAAGAGCAAGTCAGACTGTAAAGAATAATTTCTTACCCCATGTCCGAGCAATGATGGGAGGACAGTAATATCATCATTTTCGATCACTTGAGAAGTAGGAGTAGAGATCGAAAAAATTCTTGCCAAAATAGAAGTTGAACCGAAAAAAGTATCTGGATAATTCACTCCTAGAAAGTATGAGAAGCCAACCAATACCGCAGTCTCAACCATCAACAACATCTCTCAGTCAACTACTTCATGGGCACCACAAAGCCACCCTAACTCATCCAAGAAGGAATACACCAATCTTCATGCTCCCTTCTCCAAAGTTTACTAGGCCCTCTTAAGATGAAATCTCATCAACCCATTAGACCCTCGTCCATTACCAAACCCACTTCCTAAAAATTTCAAACTAGATTCCCATTGCGACTTTCACCAAACTATCGGCCATATGACCGATCAGTGTTTCCACCTCCAAAATATAATCCAAGGTCTGATTGACTAAGGTATCATCTCCCCACCAAACAAACCTAAACCAAACACTACCCACAATCCACTCCCAAATCATATAAATGCCATCTTCATAGAAAAGACCCAGAATTTGATCCATCTACCCAGATCGTACCAAGTAAATCACCCTTCATACCCATATACTATCCTAAACCCCTTTGAATTTGCCCATATTTTCTCCTGCATCCTACCTATTTCACTGATCAGGCCTTATCACTTATTACTAGGGCATGCATGTTCATACTCATTCCCAAGGGAAAGATATGGAATTGTCAGCAGTGTTGAACTAGCTTCTAAAGTTCGGGATGAAATTGCCCTCATAAATCACCATTGATTGCAAGAGATTCACTTTACTGTTCTTGGAAGGTCGAAAATCGGCTCGAGAGTAAAATAATTGGGTGTACCTACTAGTGAAGTCAGTTTAGATGATGTGGCCTAGATCATGGCAGACTTATTTCGCCAGACCGATGAAATTTGTAGCATGTGTAAGCTACTTGATGCTTTAAAACTACAAGGGCACCTGGTCCTTTCACTTCTACATCTCCCCATTGAGTGGGAGGATTTTTATGAAGAATCCATTGAGGTTGTGGGGTGTACCAATATCTCATGGAATTGATGATGTTATTGCCACTGGACGGGAGGGGGGCAAATTTGATGATTCAGATGAAGAGCAAAGCCGAGAAAAACTAGCCCAATAGTCAGCATATGTGGAATGATATCATTTGAGGAGTTGTTGGGAGAAATCAACTGTAACACCCCGTAATTTTAAGGATTTAGTATTTAATTATTTTTCGAATAAATAACAAATATCTAAATTGGAGAAACTTAAATTTATAATATGGAGAATTTATTTGAGTGGGAAGAATTATTTTTAATTGGCGAGTTAAAATAAATTGTTCGAATTAATGTGTCACATTGTTAAGGTCAAAATTGGAGAATGTTATAAAGTATTTTGAATGACGATTCTGAGTGCGCGGTTGAGATAGTCAGAAAGAGTACTCGGGGTAGTAATCGGGTCTTGGGGCATTTTTGGGCACAGCCGGGCCCACATGGGGTGATTAAGGCCATTTTAGTTTGGCCCATTTGGCCAAAAACGGTATTTGGAGTTTTAATCCTAATTGGGGAAGGGTGAACGGCAGTTAATACAACTCTAAACCTAGGGTTTGAGAGAGACATAGGGGAAACAATTCAAGAAGCAAATTGGGAATATTTTTGGAGTCAAATCGAGGGACAAAGTGAGTGTTCGTCATCAACACCTTCACTACACCAACGGATCAGACTCTACGAATCATTCAGGCAAGTGGTTAACTGTTATGATTCTAAATTGGTGATAATCAATTCATATTTTTGTGATATGTAAACCAAAATCCGTTTTGGGGATAAATGGGTATTTGGGTGAAATCGGTATTTGGGAAATGGTATATCTTGATGAGATTTGGGATTATATTAGTAGGTTTCATGATTCTGTAGTTTAGGAATAGGAACCGTATGATTAAATCCAGCATGAATGGACATTTAAATTCTAATATTAGAAACGTAAAGTGTTTAAGTGTTTGAAACTCAGGTAAAACTCGAATCTGTAAAACGTTAAGATTTGTGGAAATAGTGATTGAATTAAGGCTTCTAGGTTGAGTAAAACTTGTTTTCATATGTTAATATGGTAGATTATGATCGGATAATTTTATGGGAGAAAGTAGAAGCTCGAATGGGTTAACAATGGCTGAATAGCAAGCCGGAGAAGAAAGGGACATGCTCGATCGATCGATCAACCCAGGGGGATCGATCGATCGATGGTCCCAGAATTTTGGCAATTCGGCTAGTTTTATATATATAAGGGAAATTAATTTAGGATTTAATCCCTACTTTTATTTAGTGATAAATTCATATGTGACACATATTCCTTAGCAATTATAAGGGGATATAATTGGGTTTAGGAGGGAAATAATTGTATGCCATGAGATGAATAAATTTCGAGAAATAATTTGTGATTATTGATTTTGGTCCGAGGGAAAATATTCGGGTATTGTTGTTGAGAGGCACAACATTATTAAAGGAATTGAGGTGTAATTAATTAGTTATGGGGTGAATTATAGAATCGGGTATTAAGGATGGTACGGGCCAGGTGAGCGAGTCCAGATATAATGGTTGGACGACACCAAGTGTTAAATTAATTAAATTAGAGTCGGACCATAGACTCGAATTGGTATTAATTAATTAATTTATAAATTAATTAAATTAGAGTCGGACCATAGACTCTAATTGGTATTAATTAATTAATGTGTAAATTAATTAAATTAGAGTCGGACCATAGACTCGAATTGGTATTAATTAATTAATGTGTAAATTAATTAAAATAGAGTCGGACCATAGACTCGAATTGGTATTAATTAATTAATGTGTAAATTAATTAAATTAGAGTCGGACCATAGACTCGAATTGGTATTCATTAATTAATGTGTAAATTAATTAAATTAGAGTCGGACCATGGACTAGGATTGGTAATAATTAATTGATGTGTTAATTTATCAAATTAGAGTCGGACTCTAGACTCGGGAAAGTGATAAATTTATTAATGTGTAAATTAATTAAATTAGAGTCGGATCGTAGACTCGGAAAGGTAATGAAATTTATTAATGAGAGATTAATTAATTGAGATTCGGACCATAGAATCGTGAATATATAGGCTAGTGTTACGGGTTTTAGTACACGATAAAGTCGAAGTTTATATATATATATATATATATATATATATATATATATATATATATATATATATATATATATATATATATATATATATATATATACAGTGTGTTGATAATATATATATGCATGTGTGTGATTTGTGTGTGCTATTAAATATCAGGGACTAGATATTTATTTATGTTATATACTCTAGTTCTATCAATGGAGGTTGCAAGATGTGGGTGAATCCCCTAACTTGAGGAGTAGGGTGAGTATATCCCCAGGTCATAGCGTCCGGTATATGGGTGAGGGGTTTATCTCACTTTCAGGGAAGGAATATGACCGCCTCCACTACGTTTATGTTTTGGGCCAGATTGGTGAGCGATTCCAACTTGGGGAACTAGGTTATGTGAGCACATCTAGTGAGAAATCACTTTATAGGGAATCATCCGGAGAGGGTATACTCGAAGGGATGGATATACATATAATATATGTGTGGATGTTGTGGTAGAGGTACGTATATAATGGTCGTAAATATTATATGCGGGTAATAATACAGTGTGTGATGTAATTGTTTTATATAAGTTGTGTCACAGTTATATGATATTATTGAAAGGAAATTAATTAAGTTAATTAGTGAGATAACTTATAACCCACGGATAATAATACTCGGATTAGAGTGGAAAGTCAAGGGAGGATTACAAGGACTAGTTAGACGGGGTAGTACAACTAGGTGGGGTTAAGGTAACCGTTAGGTGTGCACTTTAGTGGAGGGGTGAGAATGTCCTCAAGAGAGTGAGACACTAACTTAAATATTGAGTGTATTAATATATTTTAAATTACTGCAGTTAATTCACTTGCTAAATATTTTCAAAATGTTTTGGGTTCTAACCCTTGCTATAACACTATTTTCAAAACCTTTTAGGTGTCCAGTCACAGGGACGCCAGGATTGATATTCTATTCCAGGGACATGGAGCTGCGGCATATGTGGATGCTAGCAGGAGCTTGGATTAGATGCATCGTTTATTATTTCCTAGAGTAGGAATCGTCTATCAGTTTCATTTTTATTTAGGGCTTGTCGATCCAAACTTCTCAGTACGATTTTCAGATGTATTTATTCCGGTGTTGGCTGTTTGTATTAGTCATTATATATTCAGTTGATTTAATTCATTTGTGTGAATGGATTATATTTATTTATGCATGTATTAGTTGGTTTAATTAATAAGATAAAATTTGGCACCAGCTTTTTGGAATACTAGGTGGTTAGTAAGTTTTAAAAAGGTTTTCGATAGTGATGCTAAGGATGAACCAACTAGGATTCTTGTTTTAATTTGGTATAGGACTGATCACCCGATATTTTATTAGGTGGGGTGTCACAGATGGTATCAGGGCATAAGGGTCTAGTGTCCTTAGGATCTGTGCGGCTTTTCATGTTTCAGCTTAGCATTCTTTGATGTAGAACCCTATCATAGGATTGTTGTATTCTCATACGTATGCGCATTTACGTTCTTCTGCCAATTATTTTATATTTGAGGGTGAACTCATACGTTTCGATTCTCATTCCAGATGCCACCCAAGAGAGAGAGAGAGAGCAGCTAGGGAAGTAGGGGGAGATGAGAGTGGGAGGCTCACCAGGAGCGAGAGTTACCGCAACAACTGCTAGGGATGATTTCAGCTGCACAAGTAACTGAATTAGTAGCACAGGCAGTTCAAGCGACGATGATCTCAATGACAAGGTACTTTCCACGAGATCAGCCACAGGAGTTAGTGGTACCGGATGTTCAAGTCCACCAGGGGCAGTCGGAGTGGCAGCAAGTACGAGAGGTCTTTCAAAATGGCCACCCACCAGAGTTTCGAGGGGGTTCAGATGTGGTGCTAGCGTGTTAGTGGAACAGGGATATCCAACATCACCTACGCAATGAGGTGCAGAAGCAAATGCTATCCACTTTTAGGTTAGTGGGAGCAGCGCTACAATGGTGGGAGATGATCACCACAATTAAGGAAAGGGATACATTAACTATTACCGAGTTTTGGGTGCGGTTCGACCGCAAGTATTTTCCGCCAGCAGTTGAGACCGAAATGAGGAGAAAATTCAGAGAGGTAACTCAGGGGGACTATTCAGTGGTCGATTACGAGGAAGAATTCACTCATGTGGCAAATTTTGTACCAGATGAGGTACGCGATGAAGAAATAAAGAAGTCAAAGTTCATGGATGAGTTAGTCTGGAGGATCAGACAACATTTGATTGGTAATACCACTTTAGTAGCTTATACGGTCGTTAATGTAGCACTCCTGCATTGCTAGGAATATCGCTTCCACATGAAAGGAAGTAAGAGGGGAGTGGAACCCATTCAGTCGGATAAAGCAGGAGGGAACAATACCAGTGGGGTATCCCAGCAGCAGATAGGGGGGCACCAGGGGCAGGATTTCTGGCAGGGGGACCAGGCCAAGAAATTTAGATCTGGGGGCTATCGACAGGATGGCTAGGACTTCCAATAGGGCCAACAAGGAAGGGATTAGTGGCAAGGTGAATTTATTAGGAGGTGTTTCATTTGTGGGGAAGCGGGACACGTGAAGAGATATTGTCCTTAGCGAGGAAGGGGTCAACTACAGGATGAGGTCCTGGATGTACAACCACTACAACAAGTTATGGGTGCGTTCGGGCAGGGGGAAGCTACTCAGGAACCCGAGGATCAGCCATTGCAGCTAGAATATGGAGGTAATTATCTTTTATCCTATGGGCATGGGGTATGTTTTGGGTGACAGTGAGGGTGTCATAATATAGAATTATTTTCACTAGAGTTCGCGGGTAAGTCGAATTTAGTGGGTGCGCTGGCTATAGCAGCCATATTGCATATATATTTCTGTGGGATAGTGGATTTCTTTAGTTTTAACCACGAGAAAGTTGGGGTATGCACAAAGATGGTATTGGTATTATGCGAGGGGTTACTATTTTCTAGAATTATGGCAGTACGGTAGATGATTTTTAAATATCGATTGGATAGCGATGGATTTGAACTATTGTAAATAGTGTGGGTAAGTTTTGGTGTTCGCAACACCAGGGTATGAATGATTTTTACTAGGTATCACCTGAGAGGGAGTCTAGCCTATGTATATATGTGTATATATGTTGTATTGTGTGGTGCGATAGACACATAGTGGGGTCATGTGTTCTCATATTTTATCCTGGTAAGTAAGGGAGTCTACTGAAGTGAATTAGGGTGGCTAAATTTATTTTCGAGTAGGGAAAGATAACTCGAGGTTTATTTTGCACAAGAGTTAGTGATAGTAAGGGAGCGGTATTTTATGTTGTCTTTTGTAGCATAAGAGTAGGCGTGTATGCTTTTGTGTTAATAGACAAGTATTTGGCGGTACGTACTATGGACTGAGGGCCTAACAGATCTCTATGATCGACAATGTTAGGTAGTAGTGTATCAGGTAGGTTCCTTGTTTGGATTTCCCTTTGCCAGACATCCCACGCATGAAACTTATCGCAACTTTGGGAGTGGGGAGATGTTCGGTCGTTAGTACATGGGTTGGGTACCCCGAGTATTATTATTTATATATGTGATATGACTATGGGTTGGAAGTTATATTATGGGTCACGGCTAGTATTGTCAGGTAACTTTCGTGTGGTAAAGCACGGGGATAGAGTGTATGGGCACCCGAGTTAATTAAGGCAAGTTTTATGCGGTCAAGAACGGGTAAGGGTTTATGGGCGCCCTGGTTAATTAAAATACATATTTGTATAATTTATAGTTAGAAGTGGGAGAGATAGATATATAGAGCTTAGAGGCACATATCTAGAAAGTGATATTCAAAGCTTGGAGCACTAGGCTCATCTTAATTTCGAGGGCAAAATTCCTTTGTAAGGGGGGGAGTATGTAACACCCCGTAATTTTGAGGATTTAGTATTTAATTATTTTTGGGAGAAATAAAAAATATCTTAATTGGAGAAACCTACATATATGATTTGGAGAATTTATTTGAGTGAGAAAAATTATTTTTAATTGGCGACTTTAAATTAAATTGTTCGAATTAATGTGTGTCGCATTTTTAAGGTCAAAATTGGAGAATGTCATAAAGTATTTCAGATGACGATTCTAAGAACGCGGTTGAGTTCGGATGGGTTGAGATAGTCAGAAAAGAGCACTCGGGGGTAGTAATCGGGTCTCGAGGAATTTTTGGGCATAGCCGGGCCCACACGGGGTGATTCGGGCCATTTTAATTAGGCACATGCGGCCCAAAACGGGATTTGGAGTTTTAATCCTAATTGGGGAAGGGTGAACGACAGTTAATACAACTCTAAACCTAGGGTTTGAGAGAGACACAGAGGAAACAATTCAAGAAGCAAATTGACGATATTTTTGGAGTCAAATCGAGGGACAAAGTGAGTGTTCGTCATCAACACCTTCACTACACCAACGGATCAGACTCTATGAATCATTTCAGGCAAGTGGTTAACTTCTATGATTCTAAATTGGTGATAATCAATTCATATTTTTGTTATATGTAAACCAAAATCCGTTTTGGGGATAAATGGGTATTCGGGTGAAATCGGTATTTGGGAAATGGTATATCTTGATGAGATTTGGGATGATATTAGTAGGTTTCATGATTATGTAGTTTAGGAATATGAACCGTATGATTAAATCCAGCATGAATGGAGATTTAAATTCTTATATTAGAAATGTAAAGTGTTCGGGTGTTTGAAACCCGGGTAAAATCTGAATCTGTGGAACGTTAAGATTTATGGAAATTAGTGATTGAATTAAGGCTTCTAGGTTGAGTAGAACCTGTTTTCATATGTTAATATGGTAGATTATGATCGGATATTTTTATGGGAGAAAGTAGAAGCTCGAATGGGTTAACAATGGCTGAACAGCAAGCCGGAGAAGAAATGGACCTGCTCGATCGATAGTCCTAGAATTTTGGCAATTTGGATAGTTTTATATATATAAGGGAAATTAATTGAGGATTTAATCCCTACTTTTATTTAGTGATAAATTCATATGTGACACATATTCCTTAGCAATTATAGGGTGATATAATTGGGTTTAGGAGGGTGATAATTGTATGCCATGAGATGAATAAATTTCGGGAAATAATTTGTGAGTATTGATTTTGGACCGAGGGAAAATATTCGGGTATTGAAGTTGAGACGCACCACATTATTAAAGGAATTGAGGTGAAAATAATTAGTTATGGGGAAAAATATAGAATCGGGTATTAACGATGGTATGGGCCAAGTGAGCGAGTCCGGGTATAATGGTTGGGCGACACCAAGTGTTAAATTAATTAATGTGTAAATTAATTAAATTAGAGTCGGACCATAGACTCGAATTGGTATTAATTGATTAATGTGTAAATTAATTAAATTAGAGTCGGACCATAGACTCGAATTGGTATTAATTAATTAATGCGTAAATTAATTAAATTAGAGTCGGACCATAGACTCGGATTGGTATTCATTAATTAATGTGTAAATTAATTAAATTAGAGTCGGACCATAGACTCGGATTGGTAATAATTAATTGATGTGTTAATTAATTAAATTAGAGTCCGACTGTAGACTCGGAAAAGTGATAAATTTATTAATGTGTAAATTAATTAAATTAGAGACGGATCGTAGACTCGGGAAGGTAATGAAATTTATTAATGAGAGATTAATTAATTTAGAGTCAGACCATAGACTCGGGAATATAAAGGCTAGTGTTACGGGTTTTAGTACACGATAAAGCCAGAATTTATATTATATATATATATATATATATATACATATATATACGGTGTCGTGATAGTATATATATACATGTGTGTGCTTTGTGTGTGCTATTAAATATTAGGGACTAGATATTTATTTTAGTTATATAATCTAGTGCTATCAAGGGAGGTTGAGCGATGTGGGTGAATCCCCTAGCTTGAGGAGTAGGGTGAGTATATCCCCAGGTAATAGCGTCCGGTATATGGGTGAGGGGTTTATCTCACTTTCAGGGAAGGAATATGACCGCCACCACTACGTTTATGTTTTGGGCCAGATTGGTGAGCGATTCTAACTTGGGGAATTAGGTTATGTGAGCACATCCAGTGAGATAGCACTTTAGAGGGAATCATCCGGAGAGGGTATACTCGAAGGGATGGATATACATATAATATATGTGTGGATGTCGTGGTAGAGGTACATATATAATGGGAGTAAATATTATATGCGGGTAATAATACAGTGTGTGATGTAAATATTTTATACAACTTGTGTCACAATTATATGATATTATATAAAGGAAATTAATTAAGTTAATTAGTGAGATAACTTATAACCCATGGATAATAATACTCGGATTAGAGTGGAAAGGCAAGGGAGGAGTACAAGGACTAGTTGGACGGGGTAGTACAACTAGGTGGGGT
This sequence comes from Sambucus nigra, assembly GCA_949130495.1. NCBI lineage: Eukaryota > Viridiplantae > Streptophyta > Magnoliopsida > Dipsacales > Adoxaceae > Sambucus > Sambucus nigra. The sequence continues at coordinate 252,332,364 of OX422209.1, forward strand.
TAAGGTAACCGTTAGGTGTGCACTTTAGTGGAGGGGTGAGAATGTCCTCAAGAGAGTGCGACACTAACTTAAATATTGAGCGCATTCCTATATTTTAAATTACTGCAGTTAATTCACTTGCTAAATATTTTCAAAATGTTTTGGGCTCTAACCCTTGCTATAAAACTATTTTCAAAACCTTTTAGGTGTCTAGCCACACGGGCGCCAGGATTGATATTCTATTCCAGGGACACGGAGCTGCGACATATGTGGATGCTAGCAGGAGCTTAGATTAGACGCATCGTTATTTCATTCCTAGAGTAGGAATCATTTATCAGTTCCAGTTTTATTTAGGGCATGCTTCCCAGACTTTCAGTTCAGTTTTTAGATTTATTTTATTCCGGTTTTGAATATTTATATTCGATTATTTACTTTGGTGACCGATGGTTTATTCGACATGTAGTCATTATTTATTCAGTTGATTTAATTCAGTTGTGTGAATGGATTATATTTATTTTTGCATGTATTAGTTGGTTTAATTAATCAGATTAAATTTGTCACTAGCATTTTGGAATACTAGGTGTTTAGTAAGTTTTAAAAATGTTTTCGACAGTGATGCTAAGAATGAACCAACTGGGATTCCTATTTTAATTTGGTATAGGACTGATCACCCAGTATTTTATTAGGCGGGGTGTCACATAAACAAGGTGGATGAACTACCCAAGATAGATGAGGAAATGGAGCTTCTCATTTTCCCCTCTTGTGTGAATCATATGACCAGGTTAGGGAGGCATTACCAAGCTCCAAACCCGCAGTCATCAGTGATCGACAAAGGAAAAGGTGTTGAGAATCTTTCTATGCCAGAAATGATTCTTGAGGAGAGAAAGATCCTCGATCAGTTGAAGGTGACCCAAGGTAACATCACTATGTGGGGACTCTTTATGTCTACCCAGCTGCATCGAAATTCCTTAATCAAACTACTTACCGGACCTATAGTTCCTCCTTGCACCATTCCAGAAGAAGCTGTGAATTTGGTCAGATCTCGAACCTCTACTAGAATGCTGTCCTTATCCGAAGAATAAATCCCTATGATTGGGGTAAACCAAAATTATTCTCTCAACATCTCTATCGAAGTCATGGGAAAAACTGTCCCGCTCTCCCTTATCAATAATGGATTAGCTCTTAATGTTTACTCATTGAGGACCTTCAATTGCTTGGGACTAAAAGCGAGTGACCTTTCTCCAACCTTTGTCGAAGTTCCTGCTTACGATAATTCTCATTGAGAAGTAATGGGATCCATAAATCTTACAATAGGGGTCGGCCCTATAAATCCTGTTATTGAATTCCATGTCATCGACATCTCGGCTTGTTTAAATATGTTGCTTGGATGACCATGGCTTCATAATATCAAGTGTTTGTCTTCTTCCCTTCATTAAAAATTGAATTTCTTCGCCAATGGGTAAGTCATTACCATCTTGGGTACGATGATAACACCGATAATGCAAGCACCAGTAATCTAGTACTTGAGATACAACTTGGGGTAAATGATATGCTTCTGTCAGGTTTACAAGTTGAACCACTTCTACTCCTAGTAGGGGATGATTTCAAAGATAGGGTTTATCCAGAGTATAACCCTCATGGAAATGTCAATGTGATCCAAATGTTTAAAAATATGCACTTCATTCCTAGACTAGGGTTGGGATGACGACAGTGGGGGATACTTGAAGAAGAAATCTGAAGCCTTTTCCTCCTTACGGTTTGGGTTATCAACTATCAGTAGAAGAACTAATAATCCCCCATCAACCTTGTCTAAAGATAAGGTTAGAGAGTGCCAAGATTTTCTTAAGATATTTCTTGAATGGAATATTCATGAGGGAGGGTGAAAATTTCCCCTTTTATGACTTTCCTCAACCATGGTATGAACATATGGATAAGAAGATGAAGCGAAGAATGGAGATCTTTTTCCAAGGCAACTACTCATGGGCCGAAAGCTCCCAGCATCATGTGTAACCACTCAAGACTATAGCTCATACCGAAGATTTCAAGGGAAGTGACTATGGGGATTCATTCAACTTGCAGACACTGGGGTTGACACTCAACATGGTTCACTCAAGCGCTACATCATCGGATCCATCCCACCTGATCAAAGAAGCTAACAAATCTTTCCTCAATTGGCATGTTGTACCTAATCCAGCTGCTGAAATAGAACCCAATTCTGATGTTTATCCTATTTCTTCTTCTGCTGTCCCTCCTTATTTTGATGTAATCGAGACCGCCTTCGATAAGGTTCTCAATGATGTTTTTCGTAACAATGAAATAAATGAAGATTTTTGAAAACGACGTGTAATATCGATTAAAATTAAATTCGCAAGTTTTTCAAAGAACCCTTATTTAATTAGCGTCTTCTTTTAAACCAAATAAAATCAACCCTTAAACATGCATCTAAATCAATCCATCAAATATAAAGCATGCGACACAAAGTTAAGGAAAAATCCCCGAAGGAAAAACCTTTTATTTCTAGAACTTTAAAGAATTTACAAGACCATTGACTTACATACAACCTGATAATCGCCCACAAGTGTAACGCACGGTGTCTTCGGTAAACCTTCAAAGCAACGCCTAGAAACACTGTGACACAGAAATACTCGCAGGTGTCGGTTCCTATGTCGGCGGCTTGAAGTTTCCCTTTCCAGGAGGGCAGCAATGAAGAAGAGAACGACTTCTCCACAAGGGTTGAACAAACTCAAAGTTCTGTTCTTGGGTTACCAAAAAGATTCACAAAGGATTGGCAATTGTGTGAATCAAAACATGAGTCTTGGGACTCAAAAATATGAAGACTAGAGTAATTTGGACTCTAAAAACGTCTTCTAAAGTCTTGCAAAACAACTCCCCCGAAGTTGGTATTTATAGGAAAAAATATGAAGAGTCCCACGTTCTTAAAACTCTAAAATTATATCCAGCGTACAAAAAAAGCAGCATTCTTTAAGGAATTTTCTCTATCTTCAAAAGGTCATAACTCCTTCACCGTAGCTCGGATTGAGGTGCTATTTTTTCCATTATCTTCGTTGCGGAGAGATCTTCAACTTTTCAGTTGACCAGACCTCCTAACTATGGATGTGAAACTACGAAAATGCCCTTGAACTCTCCTATCGTGCCTTTTTTCACTGTTTCGACTTCCCTTGCGTACCACTTGCATTAAGTCCCTAAAATCTTGGACCGTGAAGTCGTTGAGGCAGATGTGGGACATATTAATGGAGATGTTGAATGCTTGATTCCTGGAATTCAGATTGAGGCCGTCGAGTGACATCTTGAGGTGACGTGCCAAATGTAGCGGCGTACGACATACACAAATGAAACATGTTGGACATGAGAAAAATGTCCTTACAATTTTTAGTATCTTGTTGTGCATTACATTAATTGTCTTGATTCCAATCAAACTCTTGATGATGATGATCTTGCAAATGAACAATTCTTAACTGATCTTAATAAGGTTAATAACAAACAACATAGCCACATTCAAGTTAATGAAGATAAAACTATTGTTATTAATCTCTGCTCTAGTAGCCAACTACACGAGATTAGGATAGGGGCCACTCTTGACGACCAAGAGCGCGCAAAACTCAAGGAATCACTGAAGGAATTTATGGATGTCTTCACATGGTCCTACGATGACATGTCCGATATTGATCCCGAGATAGCTCAGCATGAGATTCTAACTCTCCCATAATGAAAATCGATCAAATAGAAACTATGAAAGCTCCGCATCGAATCATCGCTCAAGGTTAAGGAACAAGAGGTCAAATAGTTGAACTTTGATTTCATTAGTGTGATCGAATATCCCACATGGCTTACCACTATCATGCGCATGCCAAAATTAGGAGGGAAGATTCGCATGTGTGTTGACTACCGAGACTTTAACAAGACCTTTCTAAAGGATGATTACCCATTACCCAATATCGACATGATTGTGGATAACACAGCCATCCACACTTTAAATCATTTGATTATGGGTTTTTCGAATATAACCCGATCAAAATGCACCCGGATCATCAAGAGAAAATCGCATTCATCACCACTTGGGTAACCTTTTGCTACACCATCATGCCATTTGGTCTTAAAAATGCAGAGGCTACTTACCAAAGGGTTTCCACTACCATTTTGCATGATTTGATACACAAAGACGTCACGGTTTATGTGGATGATATGATTATCAAGTCGAAGACTAGGGGAAGTCATGTTTCCCCTCTCCGAAAGTTCTTCAAGAGACCATGACAATATTAGATGCGACTTAACCCACATAAATGTTGTAAGGACATTTTTGTCCATTATCAATATGTATGTCATACGCCGTTACACCGTTGAAGAAATTCAAGATTGCATCTACATCAACGGATCCGAATATCAAAGCGTCTTCAACATCATAGCCTCTGCGAGAATGAACTTGGTAAAGTTTTGTTTTTAAGTTCCTTATAGTTCATATTTAGTATTGGGAAATTTTTATAAAATGTTTTTTATAAAAATAAGAAGTAAGTTTTTTCAAGCAAAATGAGGCTTTTAAAAGTTTTTTATTTTTCTGGGAAAGTCGGACCGGTCCGCCTCTATACCGGACCGATCCGCCACCGAATCGGTCCGCCCCTCAATCGGACCGGTCCGCCTGCTGAAAAGCCAGTATACCCCGGATCGAATGCGAACCGAAGAAGGCAAATTTTAAAAGAACCGATCCGAGGTCGGACCGATCCGCCCCCAAGCCGGACCGGTCCGCCTGGGATAAACTCGAGCAGTTCCGTGAATTGTTTTACCACTAATTTGTTTTTCCTGTATATATACCTATTTAGGTGGTGTATTTTTTAAGTCTTTGAGAAAACGTTTTTAAGAGTACAAACACAACAAGACTTCATTTTTTATGTGCCAAACATCTTTTTGATTCACACACAAAAATCCCAATTACTTTTGTGAATCTTTTGGAACCCTAGAACACAAACTTTGTTGTTGTTCATCTTTGTGGAGAGATCTTTGCAACCGAGGGCTGCGTGTCATTGCTGAGGGAGTCTCTACAAAGTTTTATGGCTGCGTGTCATTGAGGAGAGTTGCGGTTCTTCCTTCGTTGTTTGGGCTGCGAGTCCTTGGAGGGTACTGCGTGTATTCTCTTGCTGAGTTGAAGACTGCGTGTCTTTGTGGGTTGGCTGCGCGTTGATCTATTGCAGATTTCTCTATGTAATTGTAAGTTGCGGCTTGTATATTCATAGTGAAATAAAGGTTTTACCCGAAAGGGTTTTTTTCCTGAAATCTGTGTCTCAGCATATTTTTTGTGTCACATGCTTTATTTATGGTTTGACACACACACGCACTTTAGATGCATGATTAGGGGCTGAAATTAAATAAGTGTGCTATATTAGAAAGTTGTGAAGTTAATCAATTATCACACGTAATTCTTGGCTTTTCAAATGTGTCTTTGGCGTTACCAAAGGAAAGCCCTTGGGATTTATGGTTAGGAAAAAATGGATAGAAGAAGATCGTGCCAAGATAAAATCCATAATCGAGATTCCACCACCCCGAACGGAGAAGAAAGTCAAAGGATTCCTTGGAAAATTACAATACATCAGTCAGTTCATTAGCCAATTGACTTATATCTATGAACCCATCTTCAAACTCCTCTAGAATGATTCAACTAAGGTTTAGAATAAATCTTGCCAAGAAGTCTCTGACTGATAAAGTAATACCGAACCAGACCTCCGGTACTCATGCCGCCACAACCTGGTCTTCCCCTACTCCTATACCTGCTCGTAACGGATACTGTAGCCGGGGCTTTGCTAGCCAAATACCTATAAGAGTTTCGTAAAGAGGGAGACATATACTATGCTAGTTGCAAATTGGCTGGGTACGAAGTTAACTACACAGATTACATGTCGCCTCAAAATTTAATGAGTATTTATACAAAAACACGTCGCCTCAAAATTCGAGCTCATTCGAACAAGATTATATGTCGCATAAACGAGATAGCGATGTCGTTTAAACGACATCGTGCGACACTGCTTTTCGTTTGAACGACAGTTTTAAAAAAATAATATTTTAATATCCGCTTCAACACTTAGAAAAAATACTCATTCTCAAATTTTGACGAAAAAGTCCGCTCTAACACTTAGAAACTATTTTGTAAAAATATTCCAAAAGTTCTAAGTGAAAAGTTAAGGTATTAAAAATATAACCTTACCAAAGTAAACTTCACGAAGTCTTGAATGATGAAGAACTTGAGTAATTCGGATCCGTCTTTGATGTAGATGACTCTTGAATTCTCTTTGACGGTGTAGCTATATGACATAAAAAATTGATAACGGACCTATGAAAATATGTCCTTACAAATATTCCCCTATGTCTATGCCGGTACATACATAAAAATATTCGAATTATCAAATGCCAAAATGCCTATACAAATCTACCCCCCATGAATAAATTTGCAAGACCTCAAAACTGTTCTTTAATCATCTTCATCAAATCTCAAAGTATTTCTCATCAGGGTGTGCAGCATCATGATCTTCAATCTTTGTACCTACAAACATGAGATAAAGCACAATACCTTCGTGATGCATCGAGTTTGAAATGATATATAAGAATAGAGCCTTAATAATCAAATCTCCCCCATAATGCAAAAACTCCCCCATAACGTGATAATTCTTTCCCCCCTTTTTATAACGTCCCCAAATAGACAGATAACAAGAAACAATCAAAACATGGAGTGTCACGATAAAATGCATAGCAAAACAAAATCAAGCTACGCGCATGCAAAGGAGTATCTCTCAAATTTCACAAACTATTTTTGGATTTTTCAATTTTTCATACAAAAATAAAATACTAAAAAAAATCTCACCATGGATTTAAACTCAAACAACCAAGTCATGGAAATGGAATGTATGGGTGTGAACTCATTCGATAGGAAAATCAACTCAATCAATCATACGTGCACGATTCATACGTGTACCCCTAACGAATGAACATAAAAAGTATCCTTTGGTGTAAAAATTATTGAATTTAAATGACATCGTCTTATGCAAATAAACAAATCAAAGTCAAAATTATTTCCACACCAATAACGTCCAAAACTATTTAGCGTTTTTTTTAAGATTTTCAAGGACGTGTAAACCCGTTATAAAATCTCAAACCAAACTCCCTCATATATATTTTCTTTTAGAGGTCTTAAACTAAATTCTCAAACTTTGGAGAATTGGTTTTGGCATGACTTTCTTTTTATTGCCTGTAAATTTTTTCGAGCTCTTTTAAACCTCTTTGGACCCTGGATAATAAAATTTCTCCATTTTTTAGGTTCAATATAAACGGCGAATTAATCGCAAAGGATAAATGATAATCTTTCATAACCCTTGACCATTTTTTAAATAAAGAACACAAACTCAGAAAGCGGTTTTTATATGCACAACTTTTTTATCAAGTTTTATCACGTTTGGTTCGTTTTAAGGACATGGTTGAAAAGAAAACACCCAACCAACATATGATAAGACAAGCACAATAATCAAACAAATCCGTGCATATGTTCAATAAAGGAAATCATGAGTCAAACCTGTAGGAAGTAATAACGAATTACATCTTAATGACCCCAAACATTATAAAGCACATGGATGAATTGACCTATTGTCTCAAAACACTATCAAATAGTCACAATGGATAAATGGAATGAAATTGTGACTTGGTCATCCTAAGTGTCCATCCATAAACGGTGTAAATACAAAACAAAACCCTTTTTGGATTTTTCAAAAATTTTATCAAAATAAAATCTTTTTGTACTTTTCAAAAGAAAAAATTTATACAAAAAGTACATGTCACAACGCTAGCAACCATAAATATCATGAAACAAAAACTAGCGTATGACAAACCTGCTGATAAAGAAAAAAAATGCTCTCTTATGTTGTATTTTTCGGTCGTTGCGTCCACTCCTCTTTCCATCAAAATTATTCACAAACCTTTAAACGTAGAACAAAACTAGAATATAGAGGTAAGTGAGGTATCAATCCACATCCAAGGGTGCAACACAAAATTGGAGAGGATTGTAATACCCCGTATTTTTATAGCTTTTAAATTATGGGATTTATTAAATTTAATTGAGATAAATTAATTTAATTTTAATCCGAAATGTTGTTTTAAATATTTACTAGCGTGACAAGAGTTAGTAATTATTGAAAATATATTATTTGTTGCATATTACTGGATGAGTATAGTAATATATGAGATTTATTTTTATAATATTGTCACGTGTGAATAAAATGATAATTGTGGAAATTTAAGTCGGGACGCGCCTGTGTCGTGTCGGGACTAAATGTGGATTAATAAAAGTCAATATTTTATAGGTTGTTCGTATGGTCCTTTTGAGTGCGCCAACGCGTCCGGAAGGGTCGAGATAGTCAGAAAAGTATACCCGGGGGTTTGATTTGGGTCTCGGGGCGTTGTTAGGCCTAATTCGTACCCCGGGAGGGCATTTTAGTCATTTCGTAATTTTGGGTAATTAAACCCACGAATTTTATAGGGTTATATCAGATGGAGAATGTTATCTTCTAGGGTTAACACAGCCTAAAACTAATGACGGCCATTGGAGAGGAAGAGGAGAAGCTCTCCAAGGAGTTCTAGGCCAATAACACCTCCGATTGCACCGCCGTAACCACCAACGCATAGATCGCGCGACGGGGAACGCAACCACACCAAATTCAACACCAAACCAGAATTATGAAAATCCCAGGCAAGTGTTTATCTTGCTTATTTCGTTGATGCATCTTTCATATTGGTGTAGGAATGATTAGGATGAATTGTATGGAAGAAAAACCCAATTTGAGATAGGAAATTGCATGTAGTGATGACTTAAATGATATTCTGGAAACCTTTTGTGATGTAGAGGATTAAACCACGAAATTTATATTCTGGAAACCTTTTGTGATGTAGAGGATTAAACCACGAAATTTTGATGTTGTATAAGAAGGAATCCTTAGAGCAATCAGAATAAAGAAGACAAATTCCGCATCAGGACCCCCGAATCGGTTCGCATGTACCCCGAACAGGTTCGCCCCCCAAACCCGTTCACCCCTGGGTTCGCGAAGGTTTGCTGGTCTGGGGTACTTTTTCTTCCATTCAACACTTAGAATTTTTTCCTTTCTTCCTTGGATTTTTCTTCAACTTCAACGGGTCATAACTCAACAACCGTAGCTCGGATTTGGGTGCAGTTTCTTCTAGGGTTCTTATTGTTCCGAGCTCTACAACTTTCCCTGTTGACTCCTCCTTTGGGATATGGCTACAAAATTACCAAAATGCCCTTGAACTTGCCTTCTTAGCTTTTTTTTCATTGTCTCGCTTTCTCTTTTGCGCTGCTTGCATAATTAACCTGTAAAATCAATAAGAGAAGCACGAAACACGAAATACTTGCCAACGAAGATTAGTAGCATAAATGTGCGTTAAATTCATATGGGTTGCATTACTCGGGTTCACAAATGTACTGAAATTAGGGGAATAAATATACAATATTTATGTCCAATCACGTAGTAAGTTGGAAAAACCCTTCGAATTAAAATTAGAAACGAACCATTATACTTGATATATAATAATGGGAAAATAAGGATAAATGTTGTGAATGTGGGTTTTGGGATAAACCTAAATTGATATAATAAAAGTGGTATATTTATATGATTGTGTATGCATATATTATACTTGTGAAAATCATGCCCACGCTACTTGCTATCCCTGAGGTTACCGCGCTGGGACAGTCTTATCTTGATGGGACCTTTATGGGGGATATTGACTTGTACCCTAGGAGAAAGATATCCTTGGTACAGGCTATCGATTTGATAGTTCATACGGTCCTAAGAGATGCGGGTATGTGCCATCCTCTTAGAGACTTGGAATCTATGCTTCGCCTCAATATTGTTGTGTATGTGTTAATACAATTCGTGAGTGATTCTGAATTTGTATTCCCCTTAATACGAGTGATACGGGGTTTTGGATAGTAGAGTACGCCCGCACCATAGTTTTTATTTGGGGTGCTGTTATAATATATATATATTATACGAGTATTTAATATATATATGAAATTCTAAAATCTGGAACTGCCTACTGTGATTTGATATGTAGGACATGGTTGATGACTCAAATTATAAATACTTGTTTTGAGAAAGTATAATATGACACTGGAAAACTTTATAAATTAATAAAGTTAAAATGAGAATTTTGGATACTAATTGAAATATTCTTTTCAAACAATTGTATCGTTTAATTTTAAATCCTGCGAATAACCTAAGATAAGTTAAATTCTTGGGGAAAGATAGTGTGATATATGAAGAGATAAAACATTGGGAAGGTTAGTGCGATAGGAGTGCACATTAGAAAAAAGGTGAGAATTTCTCAAGAGAGTGTCGCACTAATATGTTGTTGCATTGGCCTGTATCAATATAAATACTTGCTAAACGAATTTTTAAATCATACACTATCGGGCTCTGACCCGTTTCTATTTCCTTTTCTCTCTTGTATATATATGTATGTATTACAGGTGCCGAGCCACAGGGGCGTCTTACTTAGGATCCTTTGGAAGGAACTTGCCGCAGCTTAGGTGGGAGTTGCAGGCCTGTTGTTTAGACGACTTCATCCATTTGATTCTACTCCTAGTTCAGTTTTATTCAGCAGGGGAATGTGTCCCCCTCTTTCTATTATTTAGTTAGTATTGTCAGAGACTGAAGTTTTTACTTTCAGTACCTTTATTTCGGGATTTATTACTGTCGGGATGTTTTCCTTTAGTGTTGTAAATGTTGGGATTTATTATTGATGATTAAATTCGTGTATGTTCAATTCTATTTTATTCTTAATGTGTGACTCTTTAGATGTTAATGGTTTAAGGTTTTATAACTGGATTTAATAAAATGAGAATAAGGTTTTAAATGGTTTTGACACTTAGATTAATTATTTAGGGTGTTTAAATTGGAAAAGTATTTTTACGACAGTGATGCTAAGAATGAACCAACTGTTCACCTTGATTTTAATTTAATAAAGGAGTGATCGCCCGGTATTTAATTAGGCGGGGTGTCACAGGTGGTATCAGAGCATCAGGTTCTAGTGTCCTTAGGATCTGTACGACTTATTATGCTTTCAGCGTTGCTTTGTTTGTTATAGAGCCCTATGTTTAGGATTGTCAATTCCTTTGACGATATTTCAATCTCCTGCCATAATGTGTATACACTAGTGAATTCTAATTTCGTTCGGATGTGTGCATGTGCCGAACGATGACCAATGTCAGAAGAGGACCGTTAAGCTTACATCAGGAGGCAGGGCTCAGTTGAGATTATGAAATATATCCGAGGATGATGACCGTAGTAGAGGTCACCTCCATTATGGCACGAGAAGCCACAACTAGAAAGGCGACTAAGGTGCAGCAATGATTTTCAAATGCTGTTATAGTCAAATGAGGTGCGAGGGTAAACTTACCCAACGTATTATAAAAACGTGTAGAGACTGTCAGTGGGAAATTTTAGAAACGCGAAAATTGTATGTGTTTACCAAAGGAGGTAGAGTATCCAAAGGCTTAAATATAGGACGGAGTGTGGCAAACTGAAAGTGAAAATTTAGAGAAAGTTTTCTTGGCTCTCGGGACGAAATTATAATGGTTGGAGTCAACCACCAATTTTAGAAGTGGGATGCTATGCCTATAGGAGAACCTTAGGTACACTGTTGTCCGTATGTTCCTTCCTCAACTGTTCAGGATGAGAAGCAAACGTGGTTCTGAACTCATCGTAGGAGGGCATGACAGAACTCCAATTGTGGATATGAATCTTAACCGTTAGTGAATTTTGTATCGAAAGAGGTAGATACTAGTGGAGGAAACGACTCCAAGTGGGAGACCAACTTGTAATAATAGTTCATAATACTCGAGGAGGAAATTCTGATGGACGAACGATTCAGAGGTTGACAACGTCATAGATTGTCAAAATAGATGATAACGCTTCTTTGTGGGGGAAGTTAAAGGAATCAAAGAATTTAGTCGAGAATAAGACTGAATACAACGGTGGTGGTATAGTACCACAAAAGGATGTGGATACACATCAGGAAAACCATTTAAATCCTTCAGATAGTTAAATTCTTACCAAGTGATGGTAAATTCAGTAAGTACTATTATAGATAGTAACATGATCTTTATGGCCTAAAAAGCTAAGGGAAAAACCGGGATGGCTAACAGGAATCGAGTCTACTAAAGTCCGAGAGAAGGACAATCCTAACCTGATTAGTAGGACAGGTGGTAAGTGGATTATGTGTTGAGGTATTTTGTGCGGAGTGAGATCGCTCGCGATAATATGTTCCAAAGTGAGAAAAAGGGACAAGAATACGGTGCCTAGTAAAGGACGACGATTAAAAATAATTTTGTTTTGGTTTGGGCAGACGTGTTACGTCCGAAAACCATTTGTGCAGTCAAGACGATTGCCAAAATGGAAGTATAAGTTGTATCCTTAGAGGATGCGGCATGTTTATGTGACACGAGTGAGTCACCATATTTTGTTCATTGCTAGATTAGCATGTGAGACGAGTTTAATGCATATCATTATAAATGTTACCATTATGTGAATATTTTTCCTTAGTATAGCAGGATTTTTCTTTGGTGCTATCCGCGGGGGATGAATGAGTATATTAACTGTGTTTTATACTTTATTGAGGTTACTCGTTGTAGTGATGCGATACACGAGTATGATATTATATTTGTTAAAATGTTATAGAAATGGGTAGTATGATAGTGGGCATTTATTGCAAGGCTATCGGAGTAGTTACATTAGTGCAACACGTTTTGTTTTGGCGAGGCTTTACCTGTAAGAAGGTTGGACTCACACTTATATTATCTATCCTAGAGACTTCGGAGGAGATAGTGGGCTCGAGATATTCGATACCAATGTATGTATAGACTTTGTCAGTATGATTCAGTATGTACCGGGATTTACCATTGAGCGAAAAGACTTGACTCGGTATTATGTTTAGCACTCCGGACTTGGTGATAGGAAGAGTGCAGTGTTATATTTATCCTTAAGAGATGTGGGAGTTAAGAGTTATACCCCTAATGTTAGAAAAAGGAAATTTAGAGAATTTCGATCATATGTATCCGAGGTTTATAGAATGTAATTACCATCAACCAATACTTGACGATAGTGAAATTAGTGAAACGTTCTTTGTTAAGCATAATTACGGGAGAAATTGTAACTTTTCTGTCAAGGGACGAAATAAAGGGGTATATACTATGGACGGAGGACCTAACGTATTTCGATAACCGACAATGCTAAGTAGTAGTGTATCAGGGGGGTTCCTTGTTTGGATTTCGCTTTGCGAGACGTCCCACGCATGAAACTTAACGTAAGGTTGGAAATAGGGAGACATTTGGTCACTATTCCATGAGTTCGGTACCCTGGTCAAAATGGTATCAAGTAATTATGTATGTAAGTTGGAAAGTTGAATTTTGTTTTAAGGTCATTGGAGCCGGATTTTTGTGGTAGGAACGCATTGAAAGTTACCCCACGAGTTAAGGGTGGAACGATGATAAGGAGAATTTAAGAATTTTGATTTCTAGGGTGATTGAGAGTACCCAAATGTCATAAACGCGTACAGAACACAAGGTGAATAAAGAGTTGGAATTATTTTTAGCATGGATTATCTGGAAAGAACTTTATATTATACAAGAGAGATGACCTGTAATTATTTTGATGAATAGAGCGTTAGTGATTTATTTTGGTTGTTGTACCTATTTGGGAAAATTGTTGTACTTATCTGAGGAAGGTTGAGAATTATTATTCCTCTTTTATTGTCATGGAATTTGAATGCCCTATTCCTTATATTCCGTTGAATTTAGTTAGTCCTACTGATGAGTAGCACGTCGTTCGCTCTCCCAGGGCAGTCGGAGTGTTGCAAAAATGTGGGCATCTTGGTTAACTACAGTTAAGATAGTCTGAGTCGAAGGGACGTGGTAATGGACGTGTGAAATATATGTTTGTGGGACTAGTATAACGAAGTGGAAGTGATAGAGTGGATTAAACGTCACATGAGGGGCGATAATCCATACATAAGTGTGCAATTAGAATAGCACGCCCTAACTTGATTGGAAGGCTGTGGGAAGCCATTCAAGAATTGGTATTCCTTGAATAGAGTAGAATTTAACTGTTATGAAGCACACCCAGAGAAGAGTTGTTATTAGTCAAGTGTGAGAGCGACTTGCGCATACAAAGAGTAATGATGTTAGTATAGTATAAGAGATCCAGAAGTGCACTTCGTGGAGATAAGAGCACGGGTCGAAACTTTCGGCATACTCCAAGGAAGGAAGGGGAGTATTACGTGTCACTTAATGTGAGACATTTCAACGGAAGAATCGATGTTTAGTGAGACGTAGTGAGTAGTCTCTACAGGCACTACCCATAGGTAAGGTTTGGTTGAAAGAGGAGAATCAACCAAAGAATTTTGTGTTTATTGAAAATTCCTGAATTTGGAAGAGGTCGTTACAATTCTTGGATGGGTTGCCATCCTCAAAACAAGATCAAAGGTTCATCCCGAACATGTGAATTAAGTCCCAGACTTCCTTTGAAAGGAAGGATCGCGCTAGTGCATGGTCTGGCGCAGTATAAATTTCTGAATCAGGATGAGATTGTTGAATCCCACCTTTGATATGGGATTTCAGGAACCAGCGGAGATAAGATTTCATTTCGAGTAGGATATATCACCCTTAGCCAGGGAATAAGCGCATGGTGATTAAAGATTAGTGGAGCCACGTGAAGGAGATTTTGGAATCTTGGTACGATGATTTCAAGAATGCTCTATAGAAGCACTCGTACCTGTTTGTCACGTACGAGGTACTTATTAAGGTTTTGTTATGGAAGAACCTCGACTATTCTCCTTCCGTATGTTTAGAGGAGAGTAGATAATCAGAATTTTTGGATCGGTCGAGAAAATATCCGATAACTATGGTAAAATTCCACGACTGTTTTAGGCAGTCAAGAGTGGTCAAATGTTCGTATGATCTTCTCAGAATGGGAATTTTGTGTATGAATAAATCCGAGTATTTGTCATGTAGTGAGGTGCGGCCTCCTAATGATAGTGAGATAAGGAAATTATAACGTATAGGCGTGACCTATGCGAATATTTTCGGGTGGGAGCACAATGTGAAGTGTCTCCAATGAGAATGTAAAACAATGTTGCTGTGAGGAAAGGGCTATAGTGATTGAGCGCCGTAATGTGTAGTTAGTTTGTGCACGAAAAAGGATATCCAGAATTGTGCTACCTGATAGGCCTTATTTTCCGAATTTCGGGATGAAATTCCGTTATTAGGGGGGGAGTATGTAATACCCCGTATTTTTATAGCTTTTAAATTATGGGATTTATTAAATTTAATTGAGATAAATTAATTTAATTTTAATCCGAAATGTTGTTTTAAATATTTACTAGCGTGACAAGAGTTAGTAATTATTAGGAATATATTATTTGTTTCATATTACTGGATGAGTATAGTAATATATGAGATTTATTTTTATAATATTGTCACGTGTGAATAAAATGATAATTGTGGAAATTTAAGTCGGGACGCGCCTGTGTCGTGTCGGGACTAAATGTGGATTAATAAAAGTGAATATTTTATAGGTTGTTCGTATGGTTGTTTTGAGTGCGCCAACGCGTCCGAAAGGGAAGAGATAGTCATAAAAGTATACCCGAGAGTTTGATTTGGGTCTCGGGGCGTTGTTAGGCCTAATTAGTACCCCGGGAGGGCATTTTAGTCATTTCGTAATTTTGGGAAAATAACCCACGAATTTTATAGGGTTATATCAGAGGGAGAATGTTATCTTCTAGGGTTAACACAACCTAAAACTAATGACGGCCATTGGAGAGGAAGAGGAGAAGCTCTCCAAGGAGTTCTAGGCCAAGAATACCTCCGATTGCACCGTCGTCACCACCAACGCATAGATCGCGCGACGGGGAACGCAACCACACCAAATTCAACACCAAACCAGAATTATGAAAATCCCAGGCAAGTGTTTATCTTTCTTATTTCGTTGATGCATCTTTCATATTGGTGTAGGAATGATTAGGATGAATTGTATGGAAGAAAAACCCAATTTGAGATAGGAAATTGCATGTAGTGATGACTTAAATGATATTCTGGAAACCTTTTGTGATGTAGAGGATTAAACCACTAAATTTATATTCTGGAAACCTTTTTTGATGTAGAGGATTAAACCACGAAATTTTGATGTTGTATAAGAAGGAAACCTTAGAGCAATCAGAATAAAGAAGACAAATTCCGCATCAGGACCCCCGAATCGGTTCGCATGTACCCCGAACGGTTCTCCCCCCCAAACCGGTTAGCCCCTGGGTTTGCGAAGGTTTGCTGGTCTGGGGTACTTTTTCTTCCATTCAACACTTAGAATTTTTTCCTTTCTTCCTTGGATTTTTCTTCAACTTCAACAGGTCATAACTCAACAACCGTAGCTCGGATTTGGGTGCCGTTTCTTCCAGGGTTCTCATTGTTCCGAGCTCTACAACTTTCCCTATTGACTCCTCCTTCAGGATCTGGCTGCAGAATTACCAAAATGCCTTTGAACTTGCCTTCTTAGCTTTTCTTTCATTGTCTCGCATTCTCTTTTGCGCTGCTTGCATAATTAACCTGTAAAACCAATAAGAGAAGCACGAAACACAAAATGCTTGCAACGAAGATTAGTAGAATAAATGTGCATTAAATTCATATGGGTTGCATTACTCGGGTTCACAAATGTACTGAAATTAGGGGAATAAATATACAATATTTATGTCCAATCACGTAGTAAGTTGGAAAAACCCTTCGAATTAAAATTAGAAACGAACCATTATACTTGATATATAATAATGGGAAAATAAGGACAAATGTTGTGAATGTGGGTTTTGGGATAAACCTAAATTGATATAATAAAAGTGGTATATTTATATGATTGTGTATGCATATATTATATACTTGTGAAAATCATGCCCACGCTACTTGCTATCCCTAAGGTTACCGCGCTGGGACAGTCTTATCTCGATGGGACCTTTTTGGGGGATATTGACTTGTACCCTAGGAGATAGATATCCTTGGTACATGCTATCGATTTGATAGTTCAGACGGTCCTAAGAGATGCGGGTATGTGCCATCCTCTTAGAGACTTGGAATCTATGCTTTGCCTCAATATTGTTGTGTATGTGTTAATACAATTCGTGAGTGATTCCGAATTTGTATTCCCCTTAATACGAGTGATACGGGGTTTTGGATAGTAGAGTACGCCCGCACCATAGTTTTTATTTGGTGTGCTGTTATAATATATATATATATATATATATATATATATATATATATATATATATATATATATATATATATATATATATATTATACGAGTATTTAATATATATATGAAATACTGAAATCTGGAACTGCCTACTGTGATTTGATATGTAGGACATGGTTGATGACTCAAATTATAAATACTTGTTTTGAGAAAGTATAATATGACACTCGAAAACTTTATAAATTAATAAAGTTAAAATGAGAATTTCGGATACTAATTGAAATATTCTTTTCAAACAATTGTATCGTTCAATTTTAAATCCTGCGAATAACCTAAGATAAGTTAAATCCTTGGGGAAAGATAGTGTGATATATGAAGAGATAAACCATTGGGAAGGTTAGTGCAATAGGAGTGCACATTAGAAGAGAGGTGAGAATTTCTCAAGAGAGTGTCGCACTAATATGTTGTTCCATTGGCCTGTATCAATTTAAATACTTGATAAACCAATTTTTAAATCATACACTATCGGGCTCTGACTCGTTTCTATTTCCTTTTCTCTCTTGTATATATATGTATGTATTACAGGTGCCCAGCCACAGGGGCGTCTTACTTAGGATCCTTTGGAACGAACGTGCTGCAGCTTAGGTGGGAGTTGCAGGCCTGTTGTTTAGACGACTTCATCCATTTGATTCTACTCCTAGTTCAGTTTTATTCAGCAGGGGCATGTGTCACCCTCTTTCGGTTATTTAGTTGGTATTGTCAGAGATTGAAGTTTTTACTTTCAGTACCTTTATTTCGGGATTTATTACTGTCTGGATGTTTTCCTTTAGTGTTGTAAATGTTGGGATTTATTATTGATGATTAAATTCGTGTATGTTCAATTCTATTTTATTCTTAATGTGTGACTCTTTAGATGTTAATGGTTTAAGGTTTTATAACCGAATTTAATAAAATGAGAATAAGGTTTTAAATGGTTTTGACACTTAGCTTAATTATTTAGGGTGTTTAAATTGGAAAAGTATTTTTACGACAGTGATGCTAAGAATTAACCAGCTGTTCACCTTGATTTTAATTTAATAAAGGAGTGATCGCCCGGTATTTAATTAGGCGGGGTGTCACAAGGACATATATAGATTCATTTGCATTTTATTATATATTTTTTATTTTTATTTTTTTATATTTTTTAATGGATTTTTGAAGGGATTTTTTTTAACTAACTAACTAAACTATTTTTTATAACTACTAATTAAGAAGTAAAACCTAATTTAAGAAAAGTGAGATAAACAAAATTGTCCTAATAAGTAAACTAACATAATTGGACTCATGAGGGCTTTATAATACATCCCATAAATGTTAGATTAGCCCTCAATAATCATCATCCAAAAAATAAGATAAACAAATGAAGCATGATATGATTAAAATAAAAGTAATAACAGAGGAATAGATCAAACCCATATAAGGCTTGAATTGAAATGGAAACTTAAATTACATCAACAATCTCTCAATTACAATCCCTGACTCATGTATTTATTGAATCTAAACTAAAAATTAGAAAATAAAAATAAAAAGGATTGTGGATGAATTCATAACAGACAATTAAATAATAAAAGGGATTTCGTAAAAATGCAAATCCTAACATTATAAAATTGTACATTAGAACTCACCCAAAGAAAAAAATTCTAGGTCATTAATTTATATTGATATAATTGCTAAAAATGCAAAATCTCAACATAAAGGAATGAATTAGAATTTACCTTCCATAAGGGATGAATTCAACTACATGAATCTATTTTGAAATAATTGTTAAAAATGCAAAAATTCATTATAGATGGGTGGGGTGAAATTCATCCAAGAGATAAATTTCACTGCACACCTCTATTTTAAGATATTTTCTAAAAATGAAAATACTCTCAAAAGAGGGGTGTAGAGAAATTTATCACACAAGGTGTAAAACCTAATTTGGAGATCTTTTGAAAATGGACCAAGTCTCCAATTTATACATGACAAACATGGAGTTAGGGGAAAATTGGGTAGAACAAATGTGCACATGGGTGTAACAACCCTCAGGTTTGATAGCCTATTTTATATTTATTTACTATATGTAGTAAGTAATTACAAAATGATGGATGTTGAGTAAATATTAATTTAATATGAAAAAGGTTAATATTTACTGAAATGTTATATGATTACCTGATGAGTAGGTAAAAATATCCATGTGGTGATTTATGGTGTCATAAGATATAAAATGACAATTTGGTTTAATGAGAAACCGGAACTTAAAATGAGTTATAAATTTTCCAAAAGATAATTTGGAGGGTGTAGTTAGTCCCGGTAGGTGCGAGGCAGTCAAAATAAGTGCAATATTGTATTTTGGCATTTCGGGTACTTTTGACTGGTTATAGCTTAAATGTGTAGTGCGTATCATTTTATCACGTAGTAGTCATTAAAGTTGGACATTTTAGACTAATGGTCTGACTTAGTCCTACTAACCTCATTATTTTCCTCATTTTCTCTTAACACACAATTGTTAACCTAGAGAGAGAAAGGAGAAAGAAGAGAGCTTCGGAGAAAAAAGAGATTGGAGCTTGCTTGCATCTTCCTCAAATATGATTTTTCTACATCAAGGCAGGTTTTCTACTTGTTATTATATGATTTAAGAGGGATAATTAGTGTTGATAGTTATGTAATGGTTATGGCTTAATAAAGTTAGGTTTCTTTGTTAGATTTATGGGTTTTGATATCTTTGGTAGAGATTTGAATATTAATTAGTATGGATTAATGTTGTTGGAAGCATTTATGATTATTTGGTATCAATAAATGTGGTTGGTTTGGTTGGAAGTTAGTTTTTGGTTTAGCTTGGAAATAGAAAGTTTTGGTCTAGGTCTGCAATGACCGGTCGACCGCGGTTCTCAGACCGGTCGACCGGGCCTTCGGGAGAGGTCACACTGCTTTCTTTCAAAGGAATAAATGTTGAGGCGCGGTCGACCGCGTGCCCCTTAACGGTCGACCGACCCTGCCGAAGTGAGCTTTCTGCTTTTCTTCTTAGGCAAAAACTTGAGACGCGGTCGACCGGTCCTCTGTTTTCTTCCCAAAATTTTACTTTTTCTTTTAAATCTTTATTTTTCATAGGGACTTAGGAACCTTCTTGAATAAAGTAAACTTTGGCTTTTAGAGTCCTAGTTGAGTTTGGTTGTCACCCTAGAGTGGAATGGATTTCACTTGGGGTTAAGTCCAAAGGGGGGGGGGGGGTGTTCCAAAGTCATGTTTAGGCATCACTCTTTTGGTTACTTCTTAATAGGAGGATAGGGGTTGTAAGCCCATGTTTGGAGAATTAAGGGCTTATCAAAATTTTATGAACTTTGGGGAGTTGTAGGATCATAATGATCATTTGCAGATTTAGTCGGGACTTGTAATTTGTGGAATATTAATGACGATATTCGAGGGGAATTAGGTTCACATAATATGAACCCAAATGCTTAATGATGATAGGTTCAACTAAAATGGACCCAAACTGTGTTAATGATGATTGGTTCAAATAAAATGAACCCAGTTGTTTAATGATGATAGGTTCGAATAAAAAGAACCAAACACATGGATATTTGAAATGGAATTTGGTAATGGTAATTGAAAATGAAAATGAGATTAAAATGGTAAATGTTAGTTTACTGATACACACCTCTCTAAATGACATTATAAGGGAAGTTCGGGCGATTAGTGATGCCCCCTGGCTAGTGAATGCAGGGTGGATATAGTCCTAGGCCATATGCGGGGTTTTTACATGTTTTCCTGCGCTGGTTAGGGGATTCCGGGTGTGGTCCTGACTTTCCCGCAAGCATATGGCCGCTTCCCGACGTTGCGTTATGATCCCAGGTTGTCTTGTATAGATAGGCCCTGGAAGATGATGGTCATTTAGGGGTCCGCCCAGTGGGGAAACTCGGAGGGGCGGTCTTAAAATCGTTATATCTATATGAATATAACTTTTCTGCATCAAGTGGGACTTGATGGATATATGCCATAAAGAGCATGATATGTGCCATAAAGAGCACGGGGATGAGATTAATGAGATATGTGCCATAAAGAGCACTTGATATTAATGGTATTCCTATTAAGGAATGGAAAGATGAAATGGTAAGATAATTATCTATGGAAGTTAATAAATGGTTTTATTCCTATTAAGGAATACAAAAGGTAATGGAAATTTGATAAATGAGGAAAGGTTTTAAATTTAAGTTATTACTTTTCTTTCTTTTATGTAAATGACATTTCATTTCATCATTTAGTTGAATTGTAAGGTAAATTTATCATCCTTATCATTCATGCATAACTGTTCATTTCTATCATGCTTTTTATTTCTTCTGGTGATTATATATAACCCGGCCCTGACCGGTTTACTTTCCTTGTCGTGTATATGATTGTATCCGCTCAGGTGCTCCCCCGCAAGGACGCCAGTTTTGATGTTCCCATTCCTTTGCTTTCGACGAGCTGTAAGATTTTGCGGGTTATTATAGGACATTGTATTAGACGCTCTCATCTTTGTATTCTAGATATGATCGGGTCTTTTCATCGGGCGTGTGGCCCAAACTTTTGTACTTGTTTAATGAATGTATTATGTAAAATATTTAAATCGTGGTACTTCGTTGTATGTTGCTGTGGATCGACAGCTTATTCGGTCCTTTTGTATACATTCGTCTTAGTTGTATTATACATACTCTTGTGGAATACCACTTACTTATCAGATTTGGGTTGTTTAAATTTAATTTTCTTAACTGGTTTTAAAATTTTAAACTTTTTAGCAACCCGTTTTCTGATTTATTGGGTGGTTTTCCCGTATACTCAGTTTATTTTTGTTGATGCTGAGAATGATATCCATCCATGATCCCTGTTACGTTTGAGTATCGGGCTGGCCACCCCTTATATCGGATCGCGGGTTATCACAGATAGTATCAGAGCATCAGGTTCTAGAGACTTTAGGATCTATGTGGATTCGTCACGTTCTACCGTAGCGTTCTTTGATATAGAGCCTAATGTTAGGACTGTGTAGTGGTCTATGTTTGCAATCTTCTGCAAGATAGATAGTTTCAAATAGTATTTTAACTCTATTGTTACTTCATCTTAAATGCCGCCTAGAGAGGTCGCCCAGCGAGACGAAATAGAGTTGTAGAAGAGGAGGTAGATTCTCCACCGCCGCCACAAGGGACCGTTAACTCTACGGATGTAGCAAACATAGTAGCTCAAGCGGTTAACACCGCCATAACCGCAAAGGTCTAACAATTTTCCACAGGCTCAACAATGGGCTCACGATGTTCAAGCTCCCACGGGACTTACTCCGTGAGAAAGGGTTAGAGAGTCCTTTCTAAAGGGCAGTTCCCCGAAATTCGAGGGAGGCATGGATGTTATTGAAGCCAATACATGGAAAGAGAATAGACAACGCCACCTTCGAATGATAGAATGTAGAGAGGAAAGAAATAAGTCCTTGACACTGTTAAGCTAGTCGAATCTGCGTTATACTGGTGGGAGATGATGACCACACCAGAGCAAAGAGACAAAATGATGATCACTGAGTTTTGGGCTTTGTTCGATCATGAGTACGTTCCTCCCGCAGTTCAAAAGGGAGATGATAAAGAAACTCCAGGATGTTGTGCAAGGAGAGAGATCAGTGGTGGAGTATGAAGCGGAGTTCACCCGGTTGGCGAGTTTTGTACCGAATGAAGTGGATCCGGAAGATAGGAATTTCTCAAAGTTTATGTGAGGTCTAAACTGGAGAATCCAGCTGCAATTGATGGGTAATCAAGCTTTACAAACCTTTGGTGAGGTTATGAATGCAGCCCCACCCCATTGCCATGATCATCGGTTATACACACCAGGTAGCAAGAAAGCTACTGTTGTGGGGCAAGCAGGAAAGCTTGGAGAACATGGGATTTGAGGAGGAGCATTTCCCTGATCCCAACCTTCGGGTAGTAAGAAGAAAGAGAGGGACCCTCGACAAGGGGTTTCGTCTAAGAGACAACGTTTTGGAGGGTTTATTGCGGGTGGAAATAACATTAGGCACAGTAAGGTGCCTTGCAATATGTAGGTCGGGGTGGTCATGGAGGTAAAGGCATCTGGGCCAAGGAACTTCCCAGTTTAGAAATAACGGGGGTCGAGGTCGAGAGGATATGAAGGGACGGTGCTTCCTATGTGGGGATGCAGGTCATTACTAGATGGAGTGTCCTCGGTTGTTTGGGGGTAAGTTTCCTAGGGCTCCGCAGCAGCCACATGTTTAGTTTCTACCTCAGGTACCTGATACGGTTGTTCCCATGCAGCAGGGACAGTTGCGATATGGGAGAGTTTATCAAATTCGGGAGGTTATACTTCCTCCAGCTTCGTTAGCAACGCCCGCTATTAAGAGTAAGCTTTTATTTCAGAGGTACTTGAGTTATGTGTTATTCGATGCGGGTGTTACGTGCTCAATTGTTTATGAGCTCTTCTCAGGCTACAGATTTGATAAAATCTGTTGAGAGTAATTTGACTAGTGTTGAGTTTTCTACGAGTGATGGTTCGCTTGATTCCTTGTTTGTAAACATTTAGGGATTTCTGGTGGTACTTTGTGCTTTGAGGCCAATTTACTCATCCTTGACATGGTCGGGTATGATGTGATTGGTATGCCCTATCTCCACGACCGACATAGTTGAGTAGTAGCGTATAGGAGGGGTTCCTTGTTTGGATTCCGCTTTTGCGGGACGCTCCACGCGTGAACCTCGACGATGTTGGAAGTGGAGAGATGTTGTTCTTGCTTCTTTTAGTTAATTTTATCTTATTTTATTTTATTTTGCTGGTGGAAAGGTTTAGCCGAGAATCATGTAGAAGAGTGATTAATGGCTATTAAAGTGCGAAATAGAAGCACTGTATACAATTCTCTCCTCCGGTCAATGCGAGGGAGACTGGGATGCGAAGTCGAAGTAAGACTTCGGGTTATGCCTTGATAAGAAGGCTATTTGAAAAGGTATATATATATTGTGGGGTATATAATTATAAGGCTTTATGAAATGTGAATGTTTGATTTGTTATATCTTCAGTTATTTAAATGGTAATGTATATAAGTAAAATCTTTTCGGTCCCGAACATGTGTCTTAGACCTGTATATCTTGATGACCGACAACGCGAGGTAGTAGTGTAACGGGAGGGTTCCTTGTTTGGATTTCACTTCGGCGAGACGTCCTGTGCAAGAAACCGAGCAAATGTCGGGAGTTGAGAAAGGTCTTGGTTACTAGGGATATACTTAGTATTATGCGTATACGACTTAGATAGGATATAGTATAGGAGGTAGACCTCAGGATTGTTTGGACATAAGGCCTTTAGTTTATGTGACGTTAGTTTATGAGGGTTGTCGGGAGTTTACTGTGTTAACTCTAAGAGGGATTGTTTCCTAGTAACGAGAAGTGTGAGATTTCGAGAAGTTTGGTTGGTTAGGCCGAAGGAGATGAGGCCTCTCGTAGTTAGAATGTTATGTTGGCACTCAGCTTTAGTAAAGAAGAGTGAATTGACTCTCACTCCTGAGCCCATGTTGTTAAGATCGAGGGTGAATTCTATTAACTAGTCTCTGCCAGAATGGGAAGTAATAATATTGAAGCATAGACTTGTTTTTTTATGTGCCTCATAAGTTTAAACTTGTGGGAAGTATTATCCCATGCATGAATAAAAAAAAATCATCGTGGGGGTGATCGCCATATGGGAAAGAAGGTACTACTTCCTGGGCATAACTTAAACCTTCGTGTGAGCAACATTTTGTTGCGAGATGACGTAGGAGAGACAGGGGTGGTTAAAGCCACATACACAAGATGTTGATTAAGGGAACATAACCCTACTCTATTGACTTTGAGGATGGGGTGCGTTTCCATAAGAGAACTTTGTCCTGAATGAATGGACTTAAGAAAGGCAGATATGGTGGGATCTTACGGTTCTAAGGTTGCGTTACATCCGGGTAACGACATAATGTGTCAAGTTATGCGCCGCCAGTAGTAGTGGCCGAGCATGGCGAGGTTGTTGGACTGCATGGGGTGCCTTTGATTTTAGTTTTCGACTGAGATAAGATTTTCATTTCCCACTTGTGGCAGGTTTCCAAGAAGCCATGGGAACTGAATGGAGGTTAAGCACTCCTTATCATCCCCAAACGGATGGCCAGACCAAAAGGGTAAACCTTAGGTTGGGGGATATACTCCTTATGTGCATGATTGACTTCAGGAATAGTCGGGAACAATGTCACTCTCTAGTCGAACTCGCTTATAACGATTTGTATCGATTCGCTATCGAGATGGTGCTTTATAAATCCAGGAATGGTAGGTCTTGTGGATCTCCGGCTTGTTGGTTAGAGGTTCGAGATGATAAGTCTCTCGGACCTGGAATAATCCGAGGTACTTCTTCGAATATTGAGCTCATTCGAAATCGCATTCGTATAACCAAGATCGACGAAAGAGCTATGTCGATGCAGGGAGAAGACATGTGGAGATTGAGGTCGATAGACCAAGTGTTGGTGCGAGTATCGCCTATGAATGACATTAAGCATTTCGAGTAAAAGGAAAACTTGCACCGTGTTAAGTTGGACCTTTCCTATATATGATAAGGTGGGCCCGGTAGCCTATTAACTTGCTTTACCGAAACATTTGCAGCAAGTTCATAACGTGTTCCATATCTCTCCTGTATAGTAGTACAAGATATGTGATTGGTGCCCTTAGGCACATTTCTTTCGAAGTAGATGCAACTTGACGTTCCTTATGAGGAATAGTCGGTTGCTATTTTAGATCAGGGAGAGTGGCGATTGAAACCGTCTTTAGTACTTTGGTTAGGGCATATTGTAATCATCCTAGTGTCGAGGAATAGACATGTGATCACAAGGATGACATGCGGGAAAAGTATCCGCATTTCTTCTTGCGAGGTACGCCTGAATTTTGGGGGAAAAATTCCCTCATAAGGGGGGGAGTATGTAACAACCCTCACGTTTGATAGCCTGTTTTATATTTATTTACTATGTGTAGTAGGTAATTATAAAATGATGGATGTTGAGTAAATATTAATTTAATATGAAAAAGGTTAATATTTACTGAAATGTTGTATGATTACCTGATGAGTAGGTAAAAATATCCATGTGGTGATTTATGGTGTCATAAGATATAAAATGACATTTTTGTTTAATGAGAAACCAGAACTTAAAATGAGTTATAAATTTTCCAAATGATAATTTGGAGGGTGTAGTTAGTCCCGGTAGGTGCGAGACAGTCAAAATAAGTGCAATATTGTATTTTGGCATTTCGGGTACTTTTAACTGGTTATAGCTTAAATGTGTAGTGCATATCATTTTATCGCGTATTAGTCATTAAAGTTGGACATTTTAGACTAATGGTCTGATTTAGTCCTCCTAACCTCATTATTTTCCTCATTTTCTCTTAACACACAATTGTTAACCTAGAGAGAGAAAGGAGAAAGAAGAGAGCTTTGGAGAAAAAAGAGATTAGAGCTTGGATCTTGCTTGCATCTTCCTCAAATCTGATTTTTCTACATCAAGGCAAGTTTTCTACTTGCTATTATATGATTTAAGAGGGATAATTAGTGTTGATAGTTATGTAATGGTTATGGCTTAATAAAGTTAGGTTTCTTTGTTAGATTTATGGGTTTTGATATCTTTGGTAGAGATTTGAATATTAATTAGTATGGATTAATGTTGTTGGAAGCATTTATGATCATTTGGTATCAATAAATGTGGTTGGTTTGGTTGGAAGTTGGTTTTTGGTTTAGCTTGGAAATAGAAAGTTTTGGTCTAGGTCTGCAATGACCGGTCGACCGCGGTTCTCAGACCGGTCGACCGGGCCTTCGGGAGAGGGCACACTGCTTTCTTTCAAAGGCATAAATATTGAGGCGCGGTCGACCGCGTCCCCCTTAACGGTCGACCAACCCTGCCGAAGTGAGCTTTCTGCTTTTCTTCTTAGGCAAAAACTTGAGACGCGGTCGACTGGTCCCCTGTTTTCTTCCCAAAATTTTACTTTTTCTTTTAAATCTTTATTTTTCATAGGGACTTAGGAACCTTCTTGAATAAAGTAAACTTTGTCTTTTAGAGTCCTAGTTGAGTTTAGTTGTCACCCTAGAGTGGAATGGATTTCACTTGGGGTTAAGTCCAAAGGGGGGGGGGGGGTGTTCCAAAGTCATGTTTAGGCATCACTCTTTTGGTTACTTCTTAATAGGAGGATAAGGGTTGTAGGCCCATGTTTGGAGACTTAAGGGCTTATCAAAATTTTATGAACTTTGGGGACTTGTAGGATCATAATGATCATTTGGAGATTTAGTCGGGACTTGTAATTTGTGGAATATTAATGACGATATTCGAGGGGAATTAGGTTCACATAATATGAACCCAAATGCTTAATGATGATAGGTTCAACTAAAATGGACCCAAACTGTGTTAATGATGATTGGTTCAAAGAAAATGAACCCAGTTGTTTAATGATGATAGGTTCGAATAAAAAGAACCAAACACATGGATATTTGAAATGGAATTTGGTAATGGTAATTGAAAATGAAAATGAGATTAAAATGGTAAATGTTAGTTTACTGATACACACCTCTCTAAATGACATTATAAGGGAAGTTCGCGCGATTGGTGATGCCCCCTGGCTAGTGAATGCAGGGTGGATATAGTCCTAGGCCATATGCGGGGTTTTTACATGTTTTTCTGCGCTGGTTAGGGGATTCCGGGTGTGGTCCTGACTTTCCCGCAAGCATATGGCCGCTTCCCGACGTTGCGTTATGATCCCAGGTTGTCTTGTATAGATAGGCCCTGGAAGATGATGGTCATTTAGGGGTGCGCCCAGTGGGGAAACTCGGAGGGGCGGTCTTAGAATCGTTATATCTATATGAATATAACTTTTCTGCATCAAGTGGGACTTGATGGATATATGCCATAAAGAGCATGATATGTGCCATAAAGAGCACGGGGATGAGATTAATGAGATATGTGCCATAAAGAGCACTTGATATTAATGGTATTCCTATTAAGGAATGGAAAGATGAAATGGTAAGATAATTAACTATGGAAGTTAATAAATGGTTTTATTCTTATTAAGGAATACAAAAGGTAATGGAAATTTGATAAATGAGGAAAGGTTTTAAATTTAAGTTATTACTTTTCTTTCTTTTATGTAAATGACATTTCATTTCATCATTTAGTTGAATTGTAAGGTAAATTTATCATCCTTATCATTCATGCATAACTGTTCATTTCTATCATGTTTTTATT
Organism: Sambucus nigra; assembly: GCA_949130495.1. Taxonomy (NCBI): domain Eukaryota; kingdom Viridiplantae; phylum Streptophyta; class Magnoliopsida; order Dipsacales; family Adoxaceae; genus Sambucus; species Sambucus nigra. Next base: position 252,360,897 of record OX422209.1, read on the forward strand.
TCTGCTGGTGATTATATATAACCCGGCCCTGACCGGTTTACATTCCTTGTCGTGTATATGATTGTATCCGCTCAGGTGCTCCCCCGCAAGGTTGCCAATTTTGATGTTCCCATTCCTTTGCTTTCGACGAGCTGTAAGATTTTGCGGGTTATTACAGGACATTGTATTAGACGCTCTCATCTTTGTATTCTAGATATGATCGGGTCTTTTCATCGGGCGTGTGGCCGAAACTTTTGTACTTGTTTAATGAATATATTATGTAAAATATTTAAATTGTGGTACTTCGTTGTATGTTGTTGTGGATCGACAGCTTATTCGGTCCTTTTGTATACATTCGTCTTAGTTGTATTATACATACTCTTGTGGAATACCAGTTACTTATCAGATTTGGGTTGTTTAAATTTAATTTTCTTAATTGGTTTTAAAATTTTAAACTTTTTGGCAACCCGTTTTCTGATTTATTGGGTGGTTTTCCCGTATACTCAGTTTGTTTTTGTTGATGCTGAGAATGATATCCATCCATGATCCCTGTTACGTTTGAGTATCGGGTTGGCCACCCCTTATCTCGGATCGTGGATTGTCACAATGGGGTGAGTGAGGTGATAAAATCTAATATGGGTGTACATGAGGGAAATATGATTTAAAAGGTGTTGGGGGTATTTTGGGTAAAAAGGGATAAGTGAGCTTTTAACAGATGTGGGATTTGGGTTTATTTGTTATTTGTCTTTTGGCTTGTGTTTTGGCAGATGGAAGAAATCGGTTTTGGTTTTTGAAGGGAAATGGGTTGAAATTGGGTTTGAGTTTGGATTGAAATGAGATGTGGGTCTTGGAACTTGGATGGGTATTTGAACTCGGGTTTTGGAATCGGGTCAGGACGTGGTTCGGCAATGGGTATCCGGTTCGCAGAAGGGGTGCCAGAATGGAGGAGATCGCAGGGGTGGCTTCCACGTTTTGGCCGAAAATGGCAGTTTTCGGGTTCGAGGTTGATGGATGGAGCAGGGGCGATGGGTTACTGGGTGCTAGTCGTCGGAGCTTGCTGGCGCAAGTTGATCTCGGCGGGTCAGCGTAAGGGTAGTCACCGGAGGGTTCGAGTTTCGCCGGAGAGGGATTAGCGGGTTCCGACAGTCGCGGGTAGGGCTCCGTCAGCGGTTGATTCGCCAGAAGGTTTAGCGCCGGAGGTGGCGCGATTTGGGCTCCGTGTTAGGTTGGTGGAGGTAGGTGAGGGTGAGAGGTGGTAATGGGGGGATTAGGGAGGTATAAGGGTTAAGGGTTTGTTGGTTATGGTGTTTTTGTTAATCGAGGTTAGTGGGTTTAGAAGAGAGAGGAAAGAGAGGGTGAAAGGTTAAAGATGATAGGGGGTGTAGTTGGGTGTGTTGAGTATAGGATAATGTGGTGTGGGTGAGTGAGTATGTTTGGGTGTGTGTGTGTTTTATTTGGACACCTAAAATAATAAACACTCAACGAAAATTATTAAAACTAAAACTAAAAAATAAAATCTAACTAAAAATAAAACAAACTAAAAACAATAAAAAAAATATATTAAAAAAAATCCTAAGCTTATATAAAAACTAAAATAAAACAAAAGAAATAAAAACTTAAAATCTAAATGAAAACTAAAGTCCTAAAAAATATAATCTAATAAAACTAAAAAAAACTAATCCTAATAAAAAAAAACTAATAAAAATAAAAATACACTAATAAAAATAAAATAGAAAAATAGAAAACAAAACTTAGAAAATACTAAAAAAAAATTACTCAAACTAAAAATCTAAAAAATATTAAAAAGGGACAAACTAAACACACACAGGGTTTAGGGTAGGTTTACGCTCGGGTAAGGTTATGGGGGAGGGAATTAGCTCCATTCAACGCACATTTGCCTTGATATATAGCTTTTGACACTGCAAACGGACATTTGGCCTACAAGATAAACATTTAAGCACATAATACCCATATGACCGAGAATTAGGACCTAAAGTATGTCTATTCGGGGTATAAAATTTACAGTTTTGGGTGCTTATCACACCACCCCCAAACAGAGCGTTGCTAGTCCTCGAGCAATAAGATAGAGAGAAAGAGAAAGATAAGTAACCAAAAGTGTACCATTTTTGTGGGCACTTACGATTGCACTTAGCATGTGCAACAAGCCTTTAAACCTATAGGTTGCCCTACAGGACGAGTTGTGTCTCGTGAGGATTTGTAGGGAATATACCCACAAAATTTTTATTTGAAAAAATTTATTGAAAAGCAGTCAATCTATTATTAGACGTAGAATAATCGCACAATCCATCACAAGGAAAATATTTTCAGAAATACAAGCTAGAATGTGTAAAAAGATGAAGCTAAGTAAATACTCAAGGCACATCCTTCCTAGAACTCAACGTGTGTGGTGTGAATCAGTCAAAACGGGTCGAGTATCACAAGAGTAATTCCTAGATTGCCTCATCGGAATCAACGCTTCAACTTCAAATGTCACGGATATCTTTCTCTCAAATAAACTCTCGAGAATAGGGTTAGTGTATTGCTCTTGTGTGTGAGGAGGTGAGTAAATGTAAGAAAGTTCAAACGTCTCACACACATATAGGAAAGAATGAACATTTAGAAAGAAAAATGATCTCATGAAAGAATGCTAATCACTATAGTGAGAACGTCGAGTTATTCACCATGTTGACTCTCATTTGCTCGAACACCTAGGGGAAATATGTGATGTTTATGGGTGAGGGGAAAATGAAATGGGATATGTGGGATGAGGTGAGGTAGGATTGGATGGATGTGTGAAATGATGGATGTAAGAAGGATGTATATGCGATGTGTGAGAGGAGTGTTCTACACTTTGACGAACAAATGTCTTTATTTCTTGACGGCAACTTTCATTTTTTCTTCTTTTCCAAATACTCATCAATGTATGAGATAAATCTGCTAAAAATACAAATAACCCCAACATATATTTGTATGTAATTTTTCTCCATCTGAATCGGCTTTGGGAGAGATATTCGCTAAAAGTGCAAACACTCTCTATGACGGTTCTTCTCCTTTTTTTTTCTTTTTTTTCTTTTCTTTTCCAAATACGCATCAATGTATGAGATAAATCTGCTAAAATAAAAATAACCCCAACATAGACATGTATTTAATTTTTCTCCATCTGAATCGAACTTTGGGGAGAGATATTCGCTAAAAATGGAAACACTCTCTTTGACGGATCTTCTCATTTTACTTTCTACACTCTTCTTTGTGGGTGGAAAATGGAAGTGGATATGGAAATGAGTGGTATGATATATGGTGATGATATGGAAAATAGAAGGTGTATGGATATATGATAAAATGGAATATGGTTTGTGTATGGGTGAAAGTATGGTGATCGGAACAAATTTTAAGGCACGCGTTTCTTACAACTCGAGAGTGATGTCATTCTCAGTGATTAAGCCAAAGATGAAGAATAATGAGATCATACAACGATTTAAAGTGCGGAACCAAATGAAGTTGAATCAACTCGTGACTCAGAGATTGCGTAAAACACTCTAAGAGGTGAAAGACACAAATCTCACAAGCTAAAGTCTCTACTAGTGATCCTTAAGGTTCTCTTGGGAATCGTAGTACTCCTCAACTCTAAACCGTAGTGACTTAATAAGTGCACCAATTTTGTTTAGTCTAGAAATTAATGGTGCAAAATGCCTTGGGACGTATTACATAAGCTATTTATAAAAAGATAAATCCTCTCGCACGATTCCTAGACTTAAAAAGATGGATGATTGAAAATTCACATCAATGATTGAGATGAAAGAAACTGCATGAAATTTTAAAAATCAGGTTTTAAGATCAAAATTTTTCAAAAGAGGCACGATTTTGATAAAATTCCCCACCCCCAAACAAAAAGGAACATCTTCCTATATGTTAAATTAAATGATTTTTAAAATTGAGAGTAGTAGGGAGGAAAGAGATTACCAGAATCAACCGCTAATGAAGTGGACAGATAAAGACAAAATGAAACCTGAATAAATGATATTATGACAAAATTGTACAAGTCTATAAACATGGGAAGCATATGGTTATGTGAATCACCACCCCAAACAGGACGAGACTCATACAAGAAACGCGGGTTACCTCCCGGTAGCACTAAGTTTAATGTCTTTAGCCAGATCGATCAAGTTTCACCCTAAAGATAAGATCTATGAAAGTGCGGGGCGGCAGAAAAATGGCTGATGAGAATCACCCCCAAACAAGACTGAACTGTAAGTCTTGTTGGATAAATTGACAAAGGTGAGGGTGAATAAACACCGATCACAACCTTATTTTTTGTATATTTTTTTTTTATTTTCAAGATTTTCTCTTTTTTTTGTGGTTTTTGAATAATTTGAAAAAGAAAGGAAATGTTTTAGGGATTTTTAGAGAATGAACGGAAAAAAATGTTTTTTTTTTGGAAAAATAGTGGGGAAAAAATTCAAAAGGAAAGAAAATAATTTTGGATTTTTCTAAAAAATAATGGAAGAAAATGTTTTTGGATTTTTTTTTTTGAAGAAAACCATGGAAAAAAATATTTTTAGATTTTTTTGGAAGAAAAGAGTGCGAAAAATAAAATATTTTTGGATTTTAAAAAAAAATCAAAGGAAAGAAAATATATGTGGATTTTTTTTTTGGAAGAAAAGGGGAGGAAAAAAGATGGACTCTTTGAATGGATGAACTACCTAAAATTTGACTATCGAAAAATTAAATTGGACACACACACGTCAAGAAGAATTCCTAACAAGAACAAAGCCAATTTTTTTCTTTAAATTTAATGAAAGGGTAGTCAAATTTTAATTAAGTCCGCGGGCGATAAAAAATCCTGAAAATCTTAGTGATAGCCTTTTCAAAAATATTCTCCTAGTGGGCTACCTAGTTGAATGAATTTAGTGATGGCTAGGGTAGCACGCAGTGGTAAGCGAGTGAGCCGGGTGATGAAATCCCTTCTCGTGAGTGACCGAGTGTAGGTCTTAATCAATTAATTCATCACACCATTCGAAAATAAATGCGAGAATAAAATCAAATAAGAGCACACAAGCACACACAATAATTGACCCACTAACAGGAGAGGGGCGAGTGTTTAGAAATGTACCTCCCACGATTTTTAGACCGTGGGGTGACGAAGAATTTGAGTCGACCGGGGGGAGATCAGGCCTATCTCAGTCATCCCTGGGAGTCCTACCGATCCAAAGTAGAGAGGCTTCTAAATCCTCATAAATGTACGCCCTCTCTCTACCCTGTTCGGTTTCCCTATCACGCTTGTCTTCGATTTATTACAATTTTAAAATAAAAAATAAAATAAAGGTGTCTCTATGCACCACAATACAAGTCAATATTAGAATATTCTAATACAAGCCTTCTAAAATAAAGAAAAAATGGTATTAAAAACAACAAAGTGCGAAAAATAAATGAACTACAAATGAAAAATACAAATGAATCAAATAATGGATCCTCTCAAGTGCTTCGAGCTCCAAAGAATGGAAACGGCGCCATTTGATAGAGAGAAAAAATTTCTCTCTTATGTTATATTTTTATGTCGTTGCGGCAACTCCTCTTTCCATCAAAATTCTTCACAAACCTATAAAAGTAGAACAAAACTAGAATATAGCGGTAAGTGAGGTATCAATCCATATCTAAGGGTGAAACACAAAATTGGAGAGGACATATATAGATTCATTTGTATTTTATTATATATTTTTTATTTTTTGCTTTTTATATTTTTAATGGATGTTTCAAGGCATTTTTTTTAACTAACTAACTATACTAATTTTTATAACTACTAATTAAGAAGTAAAAGTTAATTTAAGAAAAGCGAGATAAACAAAATTGTCCTAATAAGTAAACTAACAAAATTGGACTCATGAGGGCTGTATAATACATTCCATAAATGGGAGATTAGCCCTCAATAATCATCATCCAAAAAAATTAGATAAACAAATGAAGCATGAGATGATTAAAATCAAAGTCATAAGAGAGGAATATATCAAACCCATTTAATCCTTGAAGTGAAATGAAAACTTCAATTACATCAACAATCTCTCAATTACAATCCCTCACTCATGTATTTATTAAATCTAAACTAAAAATTACAAAATAAAAATAAAAAGGATAGTGGATGAGTTCATAATGGACAATTAAATAATAAAAGACATTTGGTTAAAATGCAAATTCTAACATTATAAAATGATAAATTATAACTCACTCAAAGAAATAAATTCTAAATCATTAATTTATATTGAGATAATTGCTAAAAATGCAAAATCTCAACGTAAAGGAATGAATTAGAATTTACATCCCATAAGGGATGAATTCAACTACATAAATCTATTTTGAAATAATTGCTAAAAGTGCAAAAATCCATTATAGATGGGTGGGATGAAATTCAGCCAAGAGATAAATTTCACTACACACCTCTATATTGAGATATTTGCTAAAACTGCAAATACTCTCTACAGAGGGGTGTAGAGAAATTTATCACACAAGGTGTAAAAACTAATTTGGAGATACTTTGAAAATGGCCCAAGTCTTCAATTTATACATGACAAACATGGAGTTAGGGGCAAATTGGGTAGAACAAATGTGCACATGCGGTGAGTGAGGTGATAAAATCTGATATGGGTGCACATGAGGGAAAGGTGAGTTAAAAGGTGTTGGGGGCATTTTGGGTAATAGGGGATAAGTTGGATTTTAACACATGTGGGATTTGGATTTATTTATTATTTGGATTTTGGCTTGGGTTTGGCAGATGGAAGAAATTGATTTTGGATTTTGAAAGGAAATGGGTTGAAGTTGGGTTTGAGTTTTGATTGAAATGGGATGTGGGTCTTGGAACTTGAATGGGTATTTGAACTCGGGTTTTGGAGTCGGGTCAGGACGCGGTTCGATTGTGGGTATCGGGTTGACAGAAGGGGGTGCCGGAATGGAGGAGATCGCAAGGGTAGCTTCCTTGTTCGGGCCGAAAATGGAAGTTTTCGGGTTCGAGTTTGATGGACGGAGCAGGGGCGACGGGTTACTGGGTGCTAGTCGTCGGAGCTCGCCGGCGTAAGTTGATCTCGGCGGGTAAGCGTAATGGGAGTCACCGGAGGGTTCGAGTTTCACAGGAGAGGGATTAGCGGGTTTCGGCGGTCGCGAGTAGGGATCCGTCGGCGGTTGATTCGCCGGAAGGCTTAGTGCCGGAGGTGGCGCAGTTTGGGCTCCGTGTTAGGTTGGTGGAGATGGGTGAGGGTGAGAGGTGGTAATGGGGGGATAAGGGATGTAGAAGGGTTAAGGGTTTGTTGGTTATGGTGGTTTTGTTAATGGACGTTAGTGGGTTTAGAGGAGAGAGGAGAGAGAGGGTGAAAGGTTGAAGATGATAGGGGGTTTAGTTGGGTGTGTTGAGTGTAGGATAGTGTGGAGTGGGTGAGTGAGTATGTTTGGGTGTGTGGGCGTTTTATTTGGACACCTAAAATAATAAAGACTCAACTAAAATTAATAAAACTAAAACTAAAAAATAAAATCTAACTAAAAATAAAACAAACTAAAAACAATAAAAATAAAAATATTAAAAATAAAAAATAAAATCCTAAACTTATATAAAAACTAAAATAAAACGAAATAAAATAAAAACTTAAAATCTAAATAAAAACTAAAGTCCTGAAAAATATAATCTAATAAAACTAAAAAAAACTAATCCTAATAAAATAAAAACTAATAAAAATAGAAATACACTAATAAAATATAAAATAGAAAAGTAGAAAACAAAACTTAGAAAATACTAAAAAAAAATGACTCAAACTAAAAATCTAAAAAATATTAAAAATGGACAAACTAAACACAGACAGGGTTTGGGGTAGGCTTAGGCTCGGGTAAGGTTACGGGGGAGGGAATTAGCTCCATTCAACGCACATTTGCCTTGATATATAGCTTTTAACACCGCAAACGAACATTTGACCTACAAGATAAACATTTAAGCACATAAGACCCGTATTACCGAGAATTAGCAACTAAAGTACGTCTATTTGGAGTATAAAATGTACAATTTTGGGTGCTTATCACATGAAAACACAATCATTTATTTGATATGGCAAGAGACGAATCACGTACAAGCAAATGGGAATCAACTTGTCTAAAATCTAGTGCCTCTAAAAGTGATTTCCTAACCCAAATAGTTGTGAAACGTCGTGTGGGGTATTTAGGAACCAAGGGAACACTAGACATAAACTTCCTAGGACATTTTCCAAGATCAAAATCAAAACGCCTAAGGTGACCTTTCCTACCACAATATGAACTTGTGTAAACGGGTGGAATGACACCTATGGGTTGACCTTTTCTAAGATCCTTGAAATTGGTTGACCCTCTAAAACAAATAATGGTTTTGGCTTTAGCACTAGATGCATGGGAACAAGATGAGCCATTACCATCACTATCAAAGCTACCCGAGTCTGTCAAATCATTTTTTAACTTCAAATTTTTTTACTAGAGCAAAGAATTAGACTTTTTCAATTTAAGGGACGCCTTTTTCAAATTTTCAATGATTCCTAAAAGGTTATCTCTCTCTCCATCAATTAAAGCAAACTTTTCCCTAAGAGTCTCTTCACGTGCCACAAACTCATTGCTTAAAATATTTTTGTCATCTTTGGCACAAACACAGACCATCGAATTTTTAAGGTCCTCTAATTCTTTGTCTAAAAATAGGACCCTATCATCACTTTCCTTCTCGGACAATTTTAAAGCAAAAAAGTCATCGTCCAAGAAAATAAATTTCGCACGATAAAAATATCTTTGATTTTGAACCGTTTGCAAAAGATCCATCGCAGATTTAAAACGAGAATTTTCCTTTTCCAAAAAATCAATTCTTTTGGCAAACGCCAAATTCAAATGATTTATATCACCAAAACTCTGACTCGTGTCATCAAAGGGGGGCATCCAATTAGATAAGTGATCCATCAGGAAAATTGCGATTTTTCACAAAAAATGATTTTAAAAAAAATCAATATCACACAAATTTTGCGGAAAATAGGAATATGCGATAAATTAACGCAACCTGCTCTGATACCAATTTGTAAAATACGTGACGTGTGATACCGATTTCAAATTAATTCGCAAGTTTCCAGTCAAACCTTATTTAATTAAACTCAGTTTTTTATAAACCAACTCAAATCATCCCCTAAACATGCATAAATGTGTGTGCGTGTCAAACCATAAATAGATAAAGCATGTGACACAAAGTTAAGGAAAATACCCCTTTCGGGTAAGACCTTTTATTTCTAGAACTTTGAAAAGTTTACAAGACCATTGACTTACATACCATCTTGCTTTCTCCCATAAGAGTAATGCACGGTGTCTTCGTCAAACCTCCAACGCAACGACTAGAAATCAGAAGTGGTTCACGCGCAGCTATACCATAAGGACCGCAACCCAAAACACTATGTAGAGACTCCCTTCATAATAGCGCGCATCTCTCTAGTTATAGAGTTCTCTCCACAAAGATTAAACCACAGCAAAGGTGTGTTATTCAAAACCAAAACAATTCACTAAAGCATATTGGGAGTTTTGTGAATTGTAAACAAAAAGGGATTAAAACCCTAAAAGAAGAAGCCTAAAAGAATTGTGCTTTCGCAATTTTTCTGTTCGTCAAAACTCTGTGACTTCTTAAGAAAAATAGAACCATTTAATGAGTATTTATACAAAAACACTCCATCTCAAAATTCGAGCTCGTTCGAACGAGATTACATGTCGTGCGAATGAGATGGCGATGTCAATTGAACGACGTGCAGATGTCGTTTGAACGACAGTTGCGAAAAAATAATATTTTAATATCCGCTTCAACACTTAGAAAAAATACTCATTCTCAAATTTTGATGAAAAAATCCGCTCCAACACATAGAAAATATTTTGTAAAAATATCCCAAAAGCTCTAAGTGAAAAGTTAAGGTATTAAAAACATAACCTTACTAAAGTAAACTTCGCGGAGTCTTGAATGATGAAGAACTTGAGTAATTCGGATCCGTCTTTGATGTATATGGCTCTTGAATGCTCTTCGACGGTGTAGCGGTATATGACATAATAAATTGATAATGGACCTATGAAAATATGTCCTTACAAAACTCGTATCCTGAATGGATACTATCAAATACCTACTCGAGAAAACTACTTTGTCTAGCCGAATGGCCCGATGGTTGATGCTTCAAACCGAATTTTATATTGTGTATGTCAAACAAAAATCCATTAAAGGAAGATTCATCTCTGACTACTACCCTATGAAAGAAATTGACGCATGGATTTTTGAATTCCTAAATGAGAATATCCTTTATACCTACCAAGAAGACCTTCGATGGAAAATGTTCTTTGACAGCGTCGCCAACAAGAAAGGGTATGGAATTGGGATACTCCTAATTTCCCCGGATGACTCTTAGACTCCCATTGCCATCAAACTGGATTTTCCTTGCACTAACAACATGACTGAATATGAGGCATGCATGGTAGTCCTCAAAGTTTCTCTCAAGAAAGGAATTCGATATCTATATGTCTACGTAGATTCAACCCTCATCATCGGTCAATTACTCAGAAGATGGAAAGTGAAGGAGGAGAAACTCTTACCCTTCAATGCCCACCTAGAAGAGATGGCTTCCCAATTCCAAGATATCACCTTCCACTACCTACCCTAAGTAAAGAACAACCTAGCTGATGCCCTTGCTACCTTAGCCTCCATGATTGATATGCTCGAGGGAATAACAATGGCCCCTTTCCTAGTCCAAAAGCAAGATAAATCTACCCACTGCTACCACATTGATCTCATCATAGAAGAAGATCCTAACATGAAAAATTGCTGGTATTATAATATTTGGTGCCTCTTAAATCTTGGTAGGTATCCCCAGGATTCTAACAAGAAAGACCGAGCAACCCTCTACAAACGCACTAACCAGTACATTATCTACGACAAATCACTATTCAAGAGAAACTTTGATGGAATCCACTTACACTACATTGTAGGGGCTGACATTGAAGAAATGATGTAGAAAATCCATAGCGAGGAATGCGATCCCCGTATGAATGACCATATGCTCGCTAAGAAAATCATCGGATAGGTACTAGTGGACTACCACGGTTCAGGATTGCATCGCCTACGTTCGAAGATTCCTTAAATGGCAGCAATTTTTTAACCTCCAGAATTGACTCTGTGGTAATTATACAATATGACTTCTCCTTGGACAATCTCCACATGGGGTGTCGACATCATAGGGAAGATTACACCCAAAACCTCCAATGGGAACGAGTTCATCCTAGTTGCAAATGACTACTTCACCAAATGGGTCAAAGTTGAGTCATACACATTACTAAATGCCAAGAAGGTTGCCAAGTTCATATGAAAAACTATCATCTGCCGATATGGGGTCCCACACGAGATGGTGTCAGACAACGGGTTGTATTTTGAGTAAAAAGTCACAGAAGTGGTCTACAAGAATGGGATTCAAAGGCATAAATCTTCTCCCTACTGACCTCAAACCAATGGAGAAATCGAAGACTCCAATAAAAATGTCGAAGCCATCATCAGAAAGATGACCAAAAGTTGCCAAGATTGGTCCAACCAGATCCCTTATGCCCTCTGAGGATACTGCACTTCAGTTCGAATATCTACTTGGTCTACCCCTTACTCTCTAGTATATGGCATGGAAGAAGTCCTACCCGTGGAGCTAGAAATTCCTCCTCTACCTGTCATTCTTAAAAGCAAAGTCAGGTAGGAAAACTGGCATCAAAGTCATCTTGGCTAGTTGTCACTATTGGACGAAAGGAGTTTGAAGTCTATATATCATATACAAAGGTACTATCGTCGAATAGCAGGATTATTTAATAAGAGAGTCAGGGATCGTGGTGTCCGAGAAGGGAACTTAGCCCTTAAAGAAATTATAGAGCCCATTTGGGACCCTAGAGGGAAATTCAAACCCAATTGGAGCGGCCCCTACATTATGAAGAAGATCCTATCTGGCGACGTTGCTATGCTCACTGACCTCGACGGAGAAGAGATACCACGTCAATTCAACATGAATCGTATCAAGAAATTCTACCCCTAGTCCGAAATCTCGACGCATTACGACTCTTTTCATCTCCCTTCCATTCTTTACAAAAAAAAATATCCATTTCCTGCTACTCAGAACTACGTGGGGCCTGATCCTTAAAAAATATTTTTACTTTTAAAAATGAAACTCAGAAAATTTTCAAAACAACAAGAGGTATGTAGGCAGCTCATGCCCCTTGCATGAGCACAACCCCCTTCTTTTTCACAAAATGCTATTATTTTCTTATCTCCGAAAATGATAGTTCATTTGATCATATACATGGACAAAAGGATTATGTATGCCTTAGCGATTGATATGGATAATTCAAATGCAAAAACTCATTAAGAGTCACAACAATATATTTGAAGTTTTCTTTATTCCATTAATGAGAAACTTCGTTACAAAATACATCAGCTTAGGGAGTCAAACAAGTTCCCTTTCCAACCTAACCCTATTTTCCTAAAACCAAATAAAAACAGACAGAAACTAACTACCCCTAAATGACCTTCCAAAAATTATTCCCACATAACCTAAATAACCTTTATAACCAGAAACACCATACAAAAACTTCACTAAATCAATTTCCGAGGGACCCTACCTGCAGCTTCCCGAGGAATCGTCCCCATCATCATCTACATCCTGGGATCCCTAAACCTCCCCTGTCTGAATAAAGTGTCGCATATGCTCCATAGAACGGTAAGCCCAGACTAGCTTAGGGAAAATAACAACACCTCCCTCTATGGTGTCAGATATGGCAAACCGCCTTTCCCCGGTCTCCACAAATAGCATCTTGGAAACTACCCTCCTCCACAACCACTTTATGTAGTCCCCTAAAATATGCCAGACTCTACCAACATACTTGGAAGGACGGGTTGATGGTCAACGAGTCTCCCATAAAGAACCGAACTACATGCCCGTGCGCATGCGCTCTGTGAAGTCCTCCACATAAAGGAAGTCTAGTGTTCGAGGTGGAGCAATCTATTCCCAGTCAAATTAGCGGAGGAGCCGCCAGGGAAAATAGAAAGAAGTCTGCGTGAGGCTAACTAGCCTAACATATCGGCATTCCCCCAGTTCTAGAATTAGCAGGAATTCTCCTCACCAAGGCACTGGCCAACGCAAGCCTCGAACCCCATGCTCCACAAACTAATTTTCCTAGCTCTTAATATCTAGGCCTAAACAAATAAAGTAGCGAGAAAAGAAGTATGGCATAACTGCCAAGGAATATTCAGGAGGGACAACCATAGAGATTATCTCTGATAACCACATAAACAGCATAAGGGGGCTACCCCTCAGGAAATCGGAATGGCCTTCCCACCAGGCATTCAGATCATTTAAAGTCTCCGCTAGTATCACCACCACATGATTACGGTGGTATGACATCCATGAAGAAATGGCTATAATTTGTGGGTCCACCAATAGTTCCCTATTCACCAATAGTAATTTTGAAATCAAGCACATAATGACGGCTCTAGCATAGCTAGCATCACCAACATCCTGTAAATGCAAAGAATGCAACACAACAGGAAAAAAATCCTCCCGTAACCAGTGATCGAGCCGTCGAAGGTGAGATATGGAGAAGTCCTGCTAATAAATCCTGAGGAGACCAGGAAAATTCAGGCATAACTGTCGTAACACTGGAATTTATTCCCAACATGGTAGAAAACTCTTCATAGGTCGAATAGACTATGTCCAACCCAAAGAGAAAAACATGGTCTTCAGGGTAACAGAACTCTACCACCGCCCTCAGCATGTTCCACTTTATACTCCAATAGCGCCATAAAGAAACTCGACGCATGTTGAAAGTATCGTAATCAACATTATATAAGCACATCGCCTCCAAAGTTTCGAGGTAAGTAGGAAATTCAACTCCTCCGGGGAGAGCTATATTGCGAAGTGATGAGATAAGAAACAAAAAAAATGCAAAAAAGAAGTAATGTGTAGATGTGAAGAAAATGCTCAACCCATTCCCCCTATTTATACTTGGAAAACACCAACCAACGATAAAAAAAAAAACTGCAGATTTCGAAGAAAAACTTACCCCACCAAGTACCAAGCAGTTGAAGAAAGTGCAATGAAATCCTTTGGTCGATTGTACTAGATTGACATTCCTATAGGAAAGACAAGGGGTTGGCTAATACGCAGGACAAGGGGCATGTCTATCGGCAACCCCATATTTTTGGAGTATTCCATTTTTCTTTTTTGTCAAAATAAAAAAACTCAATAAAAACAGTTTTTATTCTAAGAAATTCTGAATTTCCTTATGTTTTTACTGAACTTGTTATAAAATAAATTCTCTCTCAAATCATTTTAAATTCTTTTTACAGTCTCAGCATCAAAGTAAAAATCACATATGCATTAAGTCAAAAAAATTAACAAAAACTTTATTGCATAGATATTGTTTGGTATTTTCTTGCAAGGAAGAAAAATACAACAGGACTCAGCCTGCCCCCCCCCCCCCCACAAACTCTCTCTCTCTCACCTACACATACATTCTCTCTCTCTTACCCACTTACACTTACACCTACATTATATCTCTCTATCACATTATCTTTCTCTTTCTTCTCTCTCTCTCACTCTCTCTCAAAAGAACCTCCATCCCTATGGCCTGCTTGCTTTTCCCGATGACGAGATGACATAACTCCACTCCCTGAACCAGACCCTTCCTCAGATGAGACGGACGACACCAGACAAGATGTAATCGGGATCGACTCGCAAATGTGAGCAATCGCAGAAGCTATCCAATCTTGAATATCCGTCATCCAGGTGGTTGACACCCTGGTGTGCTATAGGAAAAATAGAAAAGAGCAAATCAGTCAGTATGAGGCAAAGAAAGAAATCATAAAATCAAAAGATAGAGAGATGAAAAGTATATCGATGTCAGAAGAACCTCCTTTGTTATCCATAGCTCCTCCGGGTCAATCGCATCAGGATGATGCAGCATACGCACTGACCCTCCATCAGCCCGTCGAATGTTAAAAGAAGGAGGAGCCAACCGCACAAATGGAACCTCTGAGGTCGTCGTCACTGCCGATATCGACGCACCACCTGCACTGTGGGAAGCCCTCACTAGCCAACTCAAGTCCATGGGAGGAATACACATCACGTCATATATGATTGCCGGCATCAACCATCTAGACATGAAATCTAAGTAATCATAAGTCACAACCGTATCAGTATATGACGAATAAGGCTCGCCCATCATCGTCGCCACTCTCGCATCATTCGACATCTCCCGCTCTCGCCTCATGTACACTGAGGGATTCATAGATGGAACCATCACCTTCTCCTCCATGATCTACCGAACCACTCTCTACCCGAGATACCACGAGTAGCCGAACTCATGCGCTAGCAGATGCCGCATGTGTTGGATAGCCATCCCCAGGGATAGAAGGTCACTTGAAAAATGCCCAGTGGAAAATTAATATTTGAAAATATCATAAAGGAAAAAATGGTCTCCACAAAGAAGGAAGGATTTACCCAATCACTCATCAGGTCGTTCAAGACCTGACGCACCGCCTCTAAAAAGAGGGGCTTCCTCGTTTGTCGGTTGGACTTCCGCCACCGGTACATCCGGTAGAAATCCCCAATAGACTCATCCTTTAAATCTATCAACTGGATGTTAAACCCAATCACCTCATAGGACCATATCTGCAAAGGACAAGGGTCAGCAATCAAAAAAATCAAGAATAAAATGCATAAAGGAAAATGTGAATGCATAAAGGAAAATGCGAATGCATAAAGGAAAATTCTCAAAATAAAGAATACCTCAAGAAGATATGTGGCACCAGTAAAGGTCTGTCGGCAGCACTGGTTGAATGAATCCAAAGAGAAATAAAGGGTCGCCAAAGTCAGTCTCCCCAAGTCAAAAGAGGGATATTCGAAATCACCCTCAAAATGGCAAAAACCACAAGTGGACGATGTCGCCACTCGTTGACACTAAAAAACTTCCCAAAAAATGCATAATAAACAAACAGTCCATCTGCCTCACTTAGCACCCGTCCTCCTCGTAAATCCTCCGACTCAGTAATAACTCCCTTAAAAGGGACAAATGAATAGAGTCCCGAGACACTATCCTCTCCATGTCACCCAATGTCGTCGTCAGAGTCACCCGTAAGGTCCTATCTACCTCTATCTGCACCCCATCAAAATCCAGCCCCAACAGCAGCTACACGTCAATAGGAGTCACCGCCATCTCCCCGAAGCCAAAATGCATGGTGTGGGTGGTGTCCCACCACCTCTTTCCCAGAGCACAAAGAACAGCTGTCGAATGAGGCATCTTAACCATTGCAGATGCTAACCTAACAAAATCGGTTCATGAAACCACCCAACGCACCATAGGCGGAAGGAACTTCCAGATGTCCTTAAGCCCCGTCATTCATCGAGATTACAGGATCGATATAGATATATCAGACTGTCAAAGACAAAAGGAAAAACCCTTGTCAAAATCTAAGAAATAAGGAAATATTACCAAGAAAGAAGAAAGAATACCAAAGGTCATCAAAACTTACATAGCCACCAGGGTTCACCACCCAAGAAGAATGATTATGCGCTTACTCACATAAGAGATCCCTCTCATCCGCAACTGACTCAAAGAGTCGAAAGCGTTCTCATTACCCAACGCAAGGGGCACCCTAGCCCCTATTCCAAGTTCGCCTAATCGTTGACATTTAGCCACGTCATGTGTGTCTTCCTGAGAAATTGGACATTTCTTCATTTTGGAATGTTAAAATAGTTTACAGAAGGAAATACCATAAGAGAGCAAGTCTAGAAGCAGTGAAAAAGGTGGAGATACCGCCCCCTTTTTATAGGAGGATAAGGGGCATGCTGATCTGCAGCTCCCAGGAACATATCGATCGACACTATCCCTTCATCTGCTTGAGGTCCCCCAAAAAATCGTTCCATCTCACACCATGTCAATCGGCACTCCCCCTAAAATTTCGTACAAAAATTCTAGAAAAAGGCCAAAAAATTCCCAGAAAAATCATAAAATTACCAAATCAATTTTAAAACATTTTTACCACATTTACTTCCCTAGCGAAAAAATTACCTCCCCAACAAAATTCCCAAAATCAATTGGATATTACCCCAACAACGTCTCCAAAGGACACCGCAAAACTTCCTTTGCAAAGTAACATCAAATCCTTGAATTTATTCCTTTTCCCCAACGGAACCAAAAAACTCAAAATCAAATGCTTCCCCAAAATCCCCAGTGGAACCACGATGATAATTTCCCCAGTGGAGTCTCCAAATTTCCCTAAGAAAATTACAACTTAAGCTCGCAGAATTTTCTTTGACCCACAGAATTTGTCACTTCTACTTAAGCCCTCAGAATTAGCTTCGACCCTTTGAATTGATCATATTTACTTAATCCCTCAGAATTATCTTCGACCCGCAGAATTGGTCACCCCGACTTAAGCCCTCAGAATTGGCGTCGACCCTCAAAATTGGCTTCGATCCGCAGAATTGGTCACCCTTACTTAAGCCCTTATAATTGGCTTCGACCCTCAGAATTGGCTTCGACCCTCAGAATTGGTCATCTCAATTTTAAGCGCTCAAATTGTCTTTGACACCCAAAATTGATCGCCTCTACTTAAATCCCTCATAATCGGCCTCTTCTACTTAAGTCCCTCAGAATTGGCTTCAACCCGCAAAATTGGTCGTTTCTACTTAAGCCCTTAAAATTGGCTTCAACCCTAAGAATTGGTCATCTCAACTTTAAAACCTCAGAATTGGCTTCAGCCTATAGAATTGCTCATCTCTACTTAAGCCCTCAAAATTGACCTCGACCCGCAGAATCAGTCGCTACAACTTGAACCCTCAAAATTGTTCGTTAAAACTTAGGTCCTCGGAATTGACCTCTACCTACCGAATTGGTCGCTCCCTACCCTAGGTCCACAGAATTGACATCGATCCATAGAATTGTCCATCCCTAGCATTTCTTTAGGTCCTCCGAATCGACATCGACCCTCTAAATCGGTCATTCTAGTCCTTTTAGGTCCCCATAATTGGCCTCTTTCCAAAATATCATGTGGTGTCTATTCGATGACTTTCACTTATTCCAAGCTCATCGATCGAGGGGATTTTTAGACACCACATTCTAGGACCCCCTAAGTCAATCCTTAGGTCACTATCACATCCCCATTTCATTACAAACCCTAGGTCACACTCTGAGTACCGATGTAGAGGCCATCAGGCTCGCTCGAGCCTCATTTGAAGCTGGACAACTCTATCATCATTGCAAAAGCTTAATGAATATTCAAAGGGTTCTAAATCCCCTTTCCAATGGTCCACCCCATGTGTGAATTAAGCATAATGGTTTGAACAAACAGACCATTTTACTACCAAAAATTAATTTATAGGCCAACAGGCACTCCTGATCCCCAATTTGACCCAAAAAAACTTCATCGTTAGAGAGAATGCTCTTTGAATCTTATAAGGGCACTGAAACCCCTTTCCAACGGTCCACCTATGCGCAAAATGGCATAACCATTGGGAGGAACGATCTATGTTCCCCCAAAAATTGATCTGGAGGCCACCGGGCACCCTCGGGCTCCGTTTGACCAAGGTGAACTTTTCAGCTCAAATAATATAGAATAAATCATTGAAGGTCGTTGAATACCCTTTCTAACGATCGACCCCGTGCATGATTCTGATTTATGGTACGGATAAATGATCTATTTTACCTCGAGAGGTCTCTAGGAACTTTTGAGCCCTGGTGGACCAAGGTCAACTTTTTGAATTGAGTGAAGCTATATGTAATGTTGAAGTACCATTTGGATAAATGATCCGTTTCCGTCCAACGATCTCCGGTCCAAAGGACCGACGTGCGCTTTCGAGCCATATTTGACCCAAAGTCAACTCTTGGATGTGGGAGTGATCCAAGGAGTCTTAAAGGTATTAGAATTATCTTTGTAATGATATTCCCTATGCGCGATTTGGATCAACGGATTGCGTTCTACGAACTTTTTTCCAAAATAATCTGTACGAGACTACTGATTGGCATGTCCATTTCCCTGCCAATCAACAGTGTGTCTAGGTTTACCTGTTGATTTGTAGGGCTGGTACGATGTCGATCGGCACCCCCTGACCCTATAAATCGAGTGCATGACCTCACTTGGAAGGCACACCTCAGATCTATCAACATCAGTGATCTTAGAAACATTCTCTCATAATCACCAAAGTTTCCTTGTGTGAAAATTCATTACATCTTAAATTCCCATCCTTTTCACACCCAGTTTGGAAAAATTTCATTCTCTCTCATCCAACATTCATAACAAGCTTCAAGGGAGTTCATCCAAGATCAAGATCAAGCTCCAATTCTTCAAAGAAGGTCCAAATCCTTCCCTTTCTCTTTAAATTTCTTATTTTTGCATTAATTACATTAGATTCATAATCTAGTTTTTCTATAGTTCATACAAATTAACTTCTCACATTTTTATTAGTTATATTGCACATACTTTATTTTCGATAAAAAAAAGGCCAAAACAAATAAAAAGTGGGTTGCGCCCATAAGTTCCAAACAGGATTATCCATCACATTTTTCGAAAACTAAAACAAATTTTCTACACAAACACCTACAATAAAATCCCGTTCGAATCTATGGGATAAACCCCACCCCAATGCTACATGCGAACTACATGGACTTTGATGCCTTTATAGGCTATGGAGGCATTTCGGATTAAAATCTGAGACTCAGGTCCAAATTTCAAATCTCCTAAATTTCCCATTTTCACATTTATCATACTCTTGTATTATTATAATACATAGTATGTTTGTTATCCTTAGACGCATTTTATCCAACACATATTATCGTTTCATTATAATGATCAATATCATGATAAATGCATAAACCATATTTTTTATATACTATTTTTTGGAACATTCCTATGGATGACCTCGCTCTATCTCTTCCATGTTGTGAGTTGGGCGATTCTGATCTCCATTATATATACACGCACACACACTTCATGGATAAATAAATAAAAACAATAACACAAGACCATGAGAGATCAAAAGGGCGGGGTGGGTGCGTAACATCTTCCCATTACGTAACTTAGTCCCCGGACCTTCGAACTATTGGTTTCGTAAGCATCAGTTTGACTATGATGCCTCTCTCT
Source organism: Sambucus nigra (assembly GCA_949130495.1). Classification (NCBI taxonomy): domain Eukaryota; kingdom Viridiplantae; phylum Streptophyta; class Magnoliopsida; order Dipsacales; family Adoxaceae; genus Sambucus; species Sambucus nigra. Next base: position 252,381,046 of record OX422209.1, read on the forward strand.
CGAGGCAAGGACATGTTCTTTTGCCTATTTTGTGCAAAATAGGCTGGCGACTCCATCTCTTTACATTCACCCCACACCGACGATGACTGAAGTTCTCCTAGAAAGTACGAGGGCGTGAAACATTTTTCTTTTTCTTCCCTCATTTTCTCTGTGCCGCTACGTGAGAGAGTAAAGAGCGGAGATACCATTCAGGGATGGCAACAACCATATTTTCATAACTTTTCATAAATAAAAAAAGACACTATAGATTCATATTATGTATTAGACCCCAAACTTGATCATATTGCACACTACATGGACTTTGATGCCATTTTTCTCTACATAGGCATCCCGAAGTCACTTTGGGATTCAAATCCTTACTCACTTATTTTATTTAGTTTATGTTCATATATTATCATTTTATGCATGTAATTAATAGGTTTTACTCATATAATTAGATTTATTATATTTTCTATTTCTTATCAGTCTTATGTTATGCATATTCACTTGCTCGTAGTGGTATTATTATTTTGGGGCATTGCTCATATTTTATCCATTTCTATACATTTATTTTAGCATTTTCTTATTTTTATCTCCTGAGGAGGATTCATTCCTACACTCCATGATGTGGACATGATGACTCCACTACTCACACATATACACACACTTGCATATCTATGCATATATTCACTATTATTCACCTTTCACACATGGAACATTGTACAAATATACACATGTTCATGCATTTAGAGAAGGGGAATATTTTCTATCCCATGAGGCACCTCAATGGAGGAGTAGGGTCCCAACACCTTCTCACCTCATAAAATAGTCTCTAATCCCAAATCTTATTTCATTTTATATGCACTAGTTGTCTTTATATGTTATCTCTTCAGAGGTGGGTACTTCTTTTTCATGTTTTGAGTAAAATAGGTTAGAGAATTTGATATTTACTCATTAACACACCTCACATAACCGATGATGGCTATTTATAACCTTCTAATACCACTATCCGAGCAAGCACAGTAGTGTCGCAGCCTCATCACAATCTCTTTAGAGGTGATTGTCGCCGGACAGAGGGGCCTGGATGGCTATAAAGGAAACTCTTATAGGAATACTATTGTTCCATGGACTTCACTTACATTAGTCTTAAAGCAAATTAAACTGTATCTTTCATTATGCACCCTATTTTCTATCCATGAGTCTTAAAACAATTTAAATCATGTCTTGCATTATGCACCCTATTTTCTCCCAGATTTAGGTCATGTTCAACATTTCACTTTCACCCTAGGAGAAAAATAATTGTGGAACCTAATGATGACAAATACACTTAGGGCTTTTCCTCAATTTTCCTTTTTCCCAAAAATATAAAAAACATTATTCTCCAAAAAAAATAAAGAAAAACCTTTTTTGTTATAGCTCCCTACTAGTTGTAGTCTATCATACGACCACCTTGGAGACTCTAACCCACTTTAAAAATAATAGAAAGATCATACTACAACTAACTCTTGATAACCCTAATCAACAAGTCAACCTTCAATTAAATTTAATTACTATTCTACCTTAACTTAGTGCCATGATCGATAGCCTACAATCAGATGTCAATTATATATATATATATATATGAATAAGGCTCAGACCCTAGAGATTCCTGGACCATATTTAACAAAATCAGAATGACTCCTTCCATGGGTTAAGGAATACCCAAGCCTATATAGGCCCCTAAATAATACCAGCATGATAACCACATCAAAATTCCTTTAGGTGTCTTTCCTCTCAACGGGCCTCTTCCCGCTCATTTTCCCTTACCAAATTTTCCTCAAGCGGGGACTAATTTACCTATGATTGTTCCAGTGGATCCTAATAAAGAAGAACTCAATTGGGTGAAATAAGAACTAAAAATGACATCTTTTAAGTTTGACCAATTGAAACTCTATCTTAACTATGTAAATTATACCCGTATGCCCCTACCTTAAATCCTGCCTACCTGAGAAATTCAAAATTCCAGATTATAAGATCAAATTTTATAATTGATCATTTTAATTTTATTTTTCCCCTCCTATACACCCCACCGCACCTTCATGAGAACTTTTAAGTATTCAAAGAGAAGATGATCGGTGACTTTTGGAAGAATGAAGATCGTTCGTCACAACATCATTCAAGAGGTGATTTGGTAAAGCCTTAACATTCTATGGGTTATATTTGAAAGATTTTTCATTTAAAAGTTTTAAAAATATTTTTTATAAAAGTTTTGAAAATCTCATTCGCTCGTTAGAACAAACTAACATGTCTTTGGAAGGATATTCAACTAGTCATTAGAATGAGGTTCCCACGAAATAAGATCTAGAACATCACTTTATGGGTTCATTCTAGAATGACATTTTAAGTTTCATTGGAAACCGTTCAAATGAGATTACGTACATAGTTCGAATGATATGGTAGTTCATTCAAATGAGTATGCATGTTTTATTTTTCATTAAATCTATTCCATATATATAATTCCCGTCTCCTTGAAATATCTCTCCCTATAAATAGGGATGTGGGATTAGACTTTTTGATAAGTCTTTTTAAGTTTTCTTTTGTGATCCGATTCTACATTTTTTCGTCCAAACCCCTGGGATTTTTTAGGATCACTTTTCCAAACCAAGAAGAAAATAATATAAAGTTATAAACCCTTGTAGAGTAATTCTCTAGTACGAGGTTGATCGGTGGATACCGAGGGAAGATGTACTTCCTATGGGCAATGCTAGACTTCATTGTTTTCTCTTTAAGATTTGAAGACATCTCCACGTTATACTTAGCGGATCTCTAAGTACTAATTAGTCATCTTGTGTATGTCAATTATGATACATTACTAAAATACAAGTATTTCCTAAAAGCAATTTTTCCTTTATTTTCTTCCCATTCTGTTTGTTTTGGAATTTGGCTTCACAAATTTATCTAACATGTTCACTTTATTTTAAATCGGGATAAAATTTGGTAAAAAGTGAATTTTTATGTTCGGTCTAACAAGTAAATCCATATAAGACCCTTCACACTTTCTCAAATTAGCATTAGAGCAAGTTACACTAATTTAGTATGTGATATTTAACTTCAGGATTATATGGATAATTTAATAGGCTACCTATTTTTATGGGACCAGTTATGCTTATTGGCAAGCATGAATGAGGTTGGCACTAAAGTTGATTGACGAGGGAGTCTGGTTTATCTATGAAAGAGGGTGGACACCACCCACTGTAACTAACAACAATGTCTTAAACCTGTAACTACCTAGATAGAGGATGATTTTATGTGTCTTTATCTCAATTTATGGTGTAGTCACTCCCAATTATTTTCATCGAATTATGACGTGTACCATGTCTAAGAAAATGTGGGATACTCTCCAATACACCCATGAGAGTACAAACGCTATGAAAGCTTCTATGCTACAACATCTCACCACACAGGTTGAAACAATCACTATGATAGAATCTGAGACTTTTGATCGATATTATTCTAGGTTGTCTAATATAATCAATTCTAGTAATAATTTGGGTTAGAAAATTATCGAGACGTGCATTGTTAAAAATATTTTTAGATCCCTATCGTCCCGTTTCATCCCTAAAGTTGCGGTCCTTAATTCATTGGAAATTTTAGATATGCTTAGATTAGAAGAACACCCAGGAGACGGTCAAACTTATGAAATCAATATGTTTCTCAAAATTCAAATACCAAAAGAAAAATAGATTACTTTTAAAGCCCAATCTAATAAAAATAGGAGATCTCTTCTGACTCCGAATTTGATTTTCATCTCGATGATCTTTCCGTTTTGCGAAAAAATTTTAAAAGTTTCTCAAACTGAGAAAACGAAATTATACCAAAGAAAATGAATGTTTTTATAAAAATATAGATTTTAAATCGGGAAAGAATTTTTTTAAAAAATTAATAGGAAAACACCATAAGAATGACGAGGCGAGATCATATGAGTGCGAGGTTAAGGGTCTCAAAGCTCATGAGTGTCTACGAGGTTAAATATACATGGGAAGGGAAAAGCTACCTATTATTCCACTCTTAATGATAGAGATGTCGAGTCGGGGGATTCCTAGGATGAATCACCATATGAACGTAACTTCATCGTGTCCATGGCTAGTAATGTTCGTATATCGAGTACGTCTCACAGCGATGAGAACGTTTCCAAACATGATGAAATCGACTGTGTGTCTAGTCATTTTGAAGAAAGTGAGGGAGATGACATTTTGAGTGAGGTGGAAAGTGTCCTTCCACATGCTGACGCCGATGTTTATGCTGAGTCCTTTAAAAAGAAAATCCAAAATAAAAATTCATTGCTTAGAGTTAATCGCTAGAAAAGGAGTTGAGAGAGAGGGAGAGACCTCAGTGAGAGTTTCTTTGGGGGAGAGAGTCATTTTAATGGAGAGGCAAAATTATGACTTCACCAATAAAATGGTTGGTCTTATGAGGGATCTTCAATATTCATTAGTGTTGGAACACAAGGCCCCCAGTTTTAAATTCTTTTACTTCAAAGAGTAATAATTTCCTTTTTGGAAGCGGAAGCATAAGATGGTTCAATTAAAAAGAAATTTTAATTTCTTTTACAAATTAAAATTAAACAAAGTGAAATTAGATAAAAACACACACAATTTTAAATTTCACTTAAATCATAATTTAACCCAAGTCCTAGAAATTTTCCTAAGTCATATTTTCAATATTTCCAAATTAGAATAAACCAAATTTTATCAAATTAAATTAAATGACTTGAATTAAATTAACATAAACATTACCTAAATTAATTTAGCACCAAATTAAACATAAGTAATGATTAAACCAAATTTTATCTTTTTACCTAAGCATGCATTCTAGGTGATATAGCAAGATAAAATTAAACAATGAATCACTACACCACGATGTACAAGGAAAAACCCACAACAAGAAAAAACCTCGGACGGCCCTAGCCTCAAATCCACTAAGTATGGTTTTACAAATACAAGACAGTAAGACTTAAAACACTCGACTCGATCCCTCTCAAGCCCCGACACTCCTTTTTGTCTACACCTCCGCTTAGGGAATAACCACGGAGCTCCACCGCTATCTCAGAATCCACTGATCGGACTTTTTATGGTCACCGCCACTCGAACAAGGAGCCTTTCTCCAAGTGGGTAAATCAACGCAAACTTCTTCTTCTTTGTGGGATTTAGAAGCAAACCCAAACTTCTCTTCAAACGGTAGAGATGAAAACCGGTGCCAAACTCCAAGAAAGGTATTTATATATATGAACTTGGACAAACAAACTATGGGTGAAAACAAGAGTCTTAAATGAGTTTTTTCTTTAAACAATAGACACTCAAAACATGAACTTTTTCCTTTTAGAATTTTGATCTCAAATTATCTCTTGGAGATGGAAAGATGTGAAAAAGTTAAGTGGAAAAAGTTAGTTCCCGCACATATTAAGACTACCCAAAAAGTTAGTGGGAAAAGAAGTGGGAAAGTGGGAAAAAACTGCTTAAAACTGCCAATTAACTATTCCCGCCAAAACTCGTTCGAACAAGATTTTCATTCAAACGAGCCTTCTAACGAAGTTCCAGTGTGAACTCGTTAGAAATCTCGTTGGAAATCTCGTTCGAACCATCATTCTCGTTCGAAAGATACTTCGAACGACATTCCAGTGGCCTTTTGGGGAACTCGTTGGCAAACTCGTTCGAATGACATTATTGTTCGAACGACAAACTCGTTCGAACGACAATTCAAATAACCTTCCAGAAAGTTGAAAATTTTAGTTTTAGCCCATAAACTTTATATAATTTATTTTAATTTTTTAATAAAATATTTCTGAAAATAAACAACAGTTTAAACTAAAAGTTCACCCAATAAAAATGTTCCAAGCTCCTATATATATTCAATTGAATTCATACCTCAGGAGCAATGGAGCCATGTTGATGACGTAGAAACGAGGCACAACAAACTCATCGCGATGATGAAGCTTTATACTCTTGGCCGCTACGTCTTCAACAAACACGTCATAGGCTTGAAGGATGATCAATGACTCTATCCTATGACTCAAACGTTTTTGTCCGGAATTGAGCCAAAACTACAAAGATCTCAATTGGAAATTTGTGTCCTTACAAATCTCCCCCTTTGGCTATTCCAGGACGAAAATCAAACAAAAATCCTAAAGGGACGTCAAGCTCTACTAGACTGACAAAAATGTCCCACCTAAAATAAAAATTACAAAGCTTGACTAATACAACCCAAGGATCAATCTTTGCCGACGATGAAAGTTTCCATTTGGAAGAATTCCTCCACACTTAAGCAAACTATCAAACGCATAGGGAATATAAAAATATTAAATGCAATTAAAATAATTAGTCCCCCTAAATTAATTCTCCCCTTTATCAACAAATGACCTACTTAGAAAGATGTCTCCCCCTAAGATAAATCTCCCCAAAACAAATATACGATTGCAATAGCATTAGATACCATTTCTCCCCCTATCATTATCCCCCTTTTTGTTCAGAGATAGACAAAGGCTAAAGAATCAAAACATTAAATTATCTTCCCCAATTAAATCAAATACACCCCTTAAACTAAACAAGGGATAAATAGAATGGGATAACAAGGTAAACATGCAATAGTGCATAAAGTGATGAGAACATTAAAGAACATAGGCAAAAAAATCATAACTAATCCATACAAATGAATACCAACTATTATGCCAAAATAAATGATACCAAATTGACAAATAAGATTCTAAGCATGTGATATCAAACAAATTACGCAACAAACAAGGTACCAATTATGAATTGAAGCATAAATGGACAAGCTAAATATGGAAAAGACTTAAACAAAATATCATATATATGTATACACAATATATACAGGCTAAGCATAAGTACACACATATAGATATAAACACCAAAATGACACAAAACAAGATAAACTTTTCACACTCTTATGGCAAAAATGTGTCATATGGAAACAGAAGTGTTGGGGTGTGAACTAGTAACAATTAAATTTAGACCCAATCACTTAAAACAAGTTCACGGAGTTCTCAATTGATTGCAAACTTCATCATATTTGGATATAACCTCATGTGACAATATAAATTGAACTCAGTGAACAAACATACGCAATGCATACAAGCCTAGCAGGTTGATGATTCTGCAAACCAATAGAGTCATGACATTGAAAGTACAACTAGGATAAACGGACATTGTCCAAACCGTTGATATACCATCCAATCTCCCTCAATAAGCATATATATATTTGAATGAATGTATCAAACAAACAAATTAGGCCTTGGTAAATATTATTCTTTTTAATGCCATAATTCTATTTTTAGGCCTTTGGACCACGTATTTCTTTTAGGTCCAAAAAAATGGTGGCTTACTATTCGCAAAGGATAATAAATCCTTTCAGATCCCTTCCCCGTGCACATTTATATTTATCATTTTTTATATCTCACAAATCTCACGTGCAACGAATTTAGACATGCACTAGTCCTCTGAGATCACAAATACGTAAAGGACAAGATTGGTAGGAGAATACCTCACAAAGCTTAAATATACATATGAAGTTAAAATTTCAAAATGAGCTCGTGCATGTGTGAATAGAGGCATATAAAAATAGAATCCATTTAAGCAACACAAAATCCAACTACTCCATGTAAGCATGGTAAAGAACATAATAAGGATTGACAATCTAAACCAAAAGTTCTAGCCACATGGGAGCGTAAAAGATGGGATTCTAACACAAGTGTATGCCACATAAAGTGTGTCAAACGAAAATACACACAAAAAAATCTTTTTGAGTTTTTGAAATTGTTAACCAAAAATAAAAAAGATATACTCAAAAGACAAACAAAAATCATGTGAATTTTTCATTAAGCTTAAATTATCAAGAAATAAAAACCCAAATGATAAACAAAAATCTTTTTTTATTTTTCATTTAATGCAAACAAAAACGAAGGAAATATAATACAAAAGATAAAAAATAAAATTATTCTAGCATGTGATTAATCATGAAGCATAGACTAGAAAATGATTAAACAAGCATACATTTAGCATGATAGTATAACATGAAGTACAAAAGCTAAAGTACGCAAATGAAACTAACACATTCAATCTTTATATTTTGTAAGGTATGAAGCATGTGAAACCAAGTGAGAATCAAAAACCCTATCTTGTAAAGCTACCAAGTCGAATCTCCTAAACCAAATTAAAGATGAATGACGATCTCGGGGTGTAGGAATCTTGGCTACCTTGGTTGACTTACGTTGGATTTTTCTAGAATCTCATTTAAGATCAAAACAAAATTTCCTAAGATGCCCTTTTGGACCACAATGTGCACAAGTAAAAACACGTCAAAAATTGGTACCTAAGGATTGATCTATAACGGTTTTCCTAGGTGATTCTCCTAAAACATAGGTTTTGGCTTTATGATTAGATTCATTGCAAGTATCGAAGCCTAAACTACAAGTATCATTTTTTATTTGGACCGTGCCTAGGATTTTATCATGTTTTTCGGACCTACACTCCAAATCAAATTTGACTTTACTAGGGTCTTTTAATTTATTTTGTAATTCTAAACTATTAGACTCCAATAAAATATTGGGCTCTTCAAATGCGAGAAGTTCTTTTTTCAAGGATTCCATTAAACCCTTAAGGCTATCTCTCTCGCCTTCTAAATATGCAATCTTCTCACGAAGATCTCTCCCACGTGTCCTAAGATCTTCAACTAACACACTATCATCAACGACCTTGACAAGCTCTCTTAAACTCGCTTCTAACTTCAAATTTTCTCTTTTTAATTTAATAGATTCTTCATATAATTCTTGAAAAGCATTTTGAAGTTCACTCACATCAACCTCTTCTTCATTTTCACTCTCTCTTTCTTCTTCACTTTCACTACCATAAAAAATAAGGGAATCATAAACTATGAACTTGGAAGGATCATGTGTTAAAATTTCATCAATAGAAGATTTCTCGCTATCACTCACATGACTAGACATAAAAGCCATAAAGTTGGGCTCTGTGGGGGAATCGGGTCCCTCTTAATAGTCACTATCACTAAGGGTTGCATTAAAAGAAATTGGTTGCTTACCCTCTCTCCTTAGTTTAGTGGGGCACTCAAAATACCTATGGACATACCCTTCACAACCAAAACACCTATTTGACTCGTCCCTATTTAAATGTTCATTAATAGGCTTAGGGATCCTCTCAGCTTTGTCATGCGTAGATTTTTCAAATTACTTAAAATCATTTTTAAATTTATCTTTGTTAAATTTAAGAAATTTTTGAAACTTTCTAGAAAACATAGCCATGTTTTTCGATTCATTATCACTTTCACTCTCTACTACTTGTTTTTCCTTTTTTCGAGCTTTTAAAGCAATGCCCTTTTCTATTTTATTTTCAGTTTTAGAGGGAAACATGTCCAGTTCATAGGTTTGTAAATCACCTGCAAGCTCTTCTAATTTCAAAGAGGATAAAGTTGGTAAAGAATTTAACACGGTCACTTTTGGAATAAATCTATTGGGTAGGGACCTTAAAATTTTCTTTACTGCTCGGTTGTTAGGTATTTTCTCTCCCAAGTTAAAAGATTAATCAACGATATCAGAAAGTCTAGCATAAAATTCATCAAAAGTTTCTTTTTCATTCATTTTGATGGTTTCAAATTGAGTGGTGAGGTTTTGGAGTTTCAAAGTTTTTACGACACTTGTACCTCCATGAGTGAGTTGTAAAGTATCCCAAGCTTCTTTAGCTGTTTCACAGGTCATAATGCGACGGAATTCATCCGGTGTGACAGCATAAAACAAGGCATTTAAGTTCACTATCACTCCATCTATCAGCCGGTTTGGGAACATGTTCATTATCTACTAAATGAGTTGGAAGAGACCACCTGTTAACTACAGATAACCAAACCCTCTCGTCGATAGATTAAAGTGTCGATTTCATTCGTGTTTTCCAATAAGCGTAGTTAGAACCATCGAAAATAGGAAATTTTGAAAACGGGGAAAATTCCATTTTAGCAAAAATATTGAAAGGATCTTAAACGCAATAATTTAGCGATCCCGCTCTGATACCACTTGCTGGAACACAAGGCCCACAATTTTAAATTCTTTTACTTTAAAAAGTAATAATTTCCTTTTTGGAAGCGAAAGTGGAAGATGGTTCAATTAAAAACAAATTTTAATTTCTTTTACAAATTAAAATTAAACAAAGTGAAATTAGATTAAAACACACACACAATTTTAAATTTCACTTAAACAAATTAATTTAACCTAAGTCCTATAAATTTGCCTAAGTCATATTTTCAATATTTCCAAATTAGACCAAACAAAATTTTATCTAATTAAATTAAATGACTTGAATTAAATTAAAATAAACCTTACCCAAATTAATTTAGCACCAAATTAAACATAAGTAGTGATTAAACCAAATTTTATCTTTTTACTTAAGCATGCGTTCTAGGTGATATGGCAAAATAAAATTAAACAATGAATCACTGCGCCGCGATGTACGAGGAAAAACCCACAACGGGAAAAAACATCGGACGGCCCTAGCCTCAAATCCACTAAGTATGGTTTTACAAATACAAGACAGTAAGACTTACAACACTCGACTCGATCCCTCTCAAGCCCTGACGCTCCTTCTTGTATACACCTCCGCCTAGCGAATAACCACGGAGCTCCATCGCGGTCTAGGAATCCACCGATCGGACTTTTTATGGTCACCGCCACCCGAACAAGGAGCCTTTCTTCAAGTGGAAAAATCAACGCAAACTTCTTCTTCTTTGTGGGATTTAGAAGCAAATCCAAAATTCTCTTCAAACGGTAGAGATGAAAACCGGTGCCAAACTCCAAGCAAGGTATATATATATATATATATATATATATATATATATATATATATATATATATATATATATATATATATATATATATGAACTTGGATAAACAAACTATGGGTGAAAACAAGAGTGTAAATTGAGTTTTTTCTTGAAAAATTAGGCACTCAAAACATGAACTTTTTCCTTTTAGAATTTTTCTCTCAAGCTCTCTCTTGGAGATGGAAAGATGTGAAAATTTTAAGTGGAAAAAGATAGTTCCCGCACAAATTATGACTGCCCAAAAAGTTAGTGGGAAAATAAGTGGGAAAGTGCGAAAAAAACTTCTTAAAACTGCAAATTAACTGTTCCCGCCAAAACTCATTCGAACGAGATTTTTTTTCGAACGAAGTCTCGTTCGAACGAGCCTTCTAATGAAGTTCAAAAGTGAAATCGTTAGAAATCTCTTTGGAAATCTCGTTCAAACCATCATTCTCATTCGAACGATACTTCGAACGACATTCCAGTGGCCTTTTGGGGAACTCGTTGGCAAACTCGTTCGAACTACATTATGGTTCGAACGACAAACTCGTTCGAACGACAATTCTAATGAACTTCCAAAAAGTTGAAAATTTTAGTTTTAGCCCAGAAACTTTATATACTTTATTTTAAAGTTTTAATAAAATCTTTCTGAAAATAAACAAGAGTTTAAACTAAAAGTTCACCCATAATGTTCCAACCTCCTATATATATATATATATATATATATATATATTCAATTGCATTCATACCTTAGGAGAAATGGAACCATGTTGATGACGTATAAACGAGGCACAACAAACTCGGCACGATGATGAAGATTTATACTCTTGGCCGCTACGTCTTCAACAAACACGTCATAAGCTTGAAGGATGATCAATAACTATATCCTATGACTCAAACATTTTTGTCCAAAATTGAGCCAAAACTAAAAAGGTTGGAGATTAAAAAAAAACTTGAATCCATTGTATCCCAACTCAAGTAATATCTCTACAAGGTTACTATAGAGGATTCATTGAAGAATGTAGGAAAGATGTTTCGCGGTCATGCCTTAGGTTTTAGGGAGAGGAAAGGAATAGGTTGTGACAGTGCATCCACTTCCCATATTTCATCAAAACTGGTTCATAAGTTCGTGGTGGATCCCTATGTGCCTCGACCTAACCCACCAAAGAACTTTCAACCTAAATGAGCTAACCAAGGTAGGTGAAAACAAGTGTATGTTTGTACCCGTTGTAAAAGGAGAGACCACCTTAGAGAAATTTTCTACAGGTTAGGAAGAACTCATTATACACATACTCTCGTGCACCACGTTTGAGACTTTGTTAGTCTAAGGGATCAAGTTGAGTTCCTGGTTGCAACTTCTCAAATCTTAATGGAAGAATTTAAAAGGATGTCTATGCCTTTAGAGAATATTTCTCATGCTACGACTAGAGCCATCAACGAAAAAGGAAAATAAAAGGTCACCTCCACTTGGGTACCAAATCAAGACAACAAATATCTTATTGTTCACATTTCTCTCAAGGTTCAGGATACTTCCCAAAGGTATTTTAATAGTGGGTGATCTAGGCACATAATTGGTGACAAGTCATATTTTACCTACCTTGTGGATCACAAGGAAGGCAAAGTCAATTTTGGATATGGAAGTAGGTCTAGCATTATAGGACATGGTTGTGTTGAGATACCCGAATTTCCTATGCCAGATAATGTGTTGTATGTCGAAGGGTTGAAAGAAAACTTGATTAGCATAATCCAACTTTGCGATGAAAAATTTGTGATAGAGTTCAACCGATCCAATGTAACGTTTATGATCGATTCAGTGAACTATTACTACAAGGATGGAGGATCTATGATAATTGATATGGGATCATTCCCAAATCCTTTGTTTGCAATAATGCCATGGTATCCTCTATGGACCTTTATCATCAACGACTAGGTCATATGAGCTTTAGAGATCTTGAGCAATTAGTGAGTAAAAACCTAGTTCATGGCTAAACATTGCTTAGAAAATTAACTTCCTCGATTTGTGTTCCTTACCAATAAGGAAAATAAATTCGAAGTACTTATCACAATCTTAATACCATTAGATACGAGGGTAGTTGTAATGAGGTCTATGAATATCTGGATTTGGTGAAGCATGACCCACTTCAATGGAAGTTGTCTTCAAGGTGTTTAAGGTCTCAAGAGAAACTGAAGATGAAAGTTATATATTTCTAGTATGGAGTTTTTATGATTGCTATCTAAGAAGACAATGATTAGCTATAACTGTATAACAATAAGATCACAGAAAAGGGATCACTTGGAAATGATGATTCTTGGGAGTGAATAGATAAGCATTATAAATACCAAGGAGAGAACATGGGATATAATACTTTTCGGTGCTATTTTAATAAACTAATAGTGCTAACTTGTGTTGTTATTTTTTACCTTGCCCAAGGGCTCTATTTATAGGAAAATATTAGACCTGATCTAGCATGTGCATGCCAAAAGGATATTCTTTTGAGATAGCTTCTAAAATATAATTTTTATCCCATTATACTGTATGTCGTCTGTCCACTCGGATAGAATACATATGTCATAACCCAAAGTCAATAAGCAAATATATCAGGCATAATGCCAAAACATGATTTGGTAAATATCTTTTCAAATGGTAACTTGGTGAAAAATCTTTTGAAAACTAGCAAGTGGCCTTGGGGGAAACTCGCCAATAACAAGTTTGAAAATAATTTGTGAGTAACACCTTGACTACTCACCTATTTGACTAATTGTGGACTATTCAAGTGCATGAGTGACCGATTAGGTACCTCCTATTAATATTCTCTCTTTCTTAAGGTATTGAAGTGGGCCGAAATTTTCCCATTAAGACATGCCTCTCAGCCTCCAAACCAAAACTCCCAAGAGATCCCAACTGGCCTGCTCGAGCCTTGCTTGCTCAATCAAGGCTACTTGTGTAAAGGAAGTAACAATATTAGTAATTATTCTAATATAATCACTTGACTATTCATATATCATCCCTTCACTCTCTTAGGTTTTCTCAGTACTTTTTTTCTTGTCATGGGGTTACTCATTGAGCACCCCTCACCAATCTTGGGAATTACTTGATAAAATGTCCTTTATTTGGTCTTCGGTTCACTCATTGTGTCACCCTCTCACTTAAATGATTTTTTTCCTTGGGTCCACTCATTGTGGCACCCTCTCGCCTAAATGATTTGTTTTGTCTTAACTTTGTTTATTTACCCTTAGACCCACTCATTGTGGAAGCCACTCAACAAATGTTCTTCATTGTCTTTCTTTTGTTTTATTTACTCTTCGGCCCACTTGTTGTGGCCCCTCTTGCCAAATGGTCATTTCAGCGTATTTTGTTTATTTACTTTTGGTCTCACTCTCATGGCACCTCCTTGACCTATTAGTCTCAATTGGTCAATACTTCTATAGGGCTTTCTCATGTGGTAGCCCTCTCGTCAAGCCTTTTCACCTTCTCGTCTGGAAACCCATATCCCTATTTGTCTTATTTGTGGGTAGTTGAATGGGTTCCCCTTTACTTTAGCCCCCTCATTCAAAAGTCTTTTTGTTAGTTGAATGAAGAATTTTGCAGAAAATAAATCATTATCTTCAGTGAATTTAAGGGGTCATTTATTAGTCAAATCATTACTTTTGTTTGGTATTTAATTCCCTTCATAGTTCTATCACACTGATGCCTCCTTTCAGTGTCTTGAGGAAACACGTGTCTCCTTGGAAACACTCGTTTTAAGATTTTGGCAATCCATTATTATTGTTTCTCGAGTCATCAAGAGTGCACCCCTTTCAAGGTATAAATAACATCCTAAAAAAATCAAACTATTAACCTTACATTTGCCTTTGTTTTTTCAGAGCTAAAGAGAGAGAAAGATTTCATCCCCAAACTTCCTTCTTCTTACTTCACTTATTTCTTCAAATTCTTCACTGTTTAAAATGGCCTCTCCTTCATCTGTGGTTTCGACCCCCGTCTCGACCTCTATGAGTGGGATTCTCATGATCTCTTTGCCCATTCAAGTCATGATTTTCACCACCACCACCACTGGAGCCATCTTTATGGCCTCCTCTATGGTTTTTTTCACCACCACCACCACCGCTAGGTCTGGTGGTGCTGGATCTTCCACCGATGGTGTTGTTGCCCTGATTAAGGTTCAAAATGAATACCTCGAGAGACAATCAACAAGAATCTTCACTATTTACTGTCTGGACCCTTAATTTGGTAAGAAGGACACCTTCATTACTTCACTCGAGAGGTTTGAGTCTGAGTTCATTAAGAATATCAACAAGCAACCACTTCTAGGCTTTGTTAAATCTACTAATACACTAATGATGCTAGCCGGTAGTATTTTGCGTGTGAGAGTGGATAGGGGTGACTTCCCCTTCTCCAACATCAACATTGATGTTTTTGTTGGTTACCCACATGATTGGGACCTTTGGGTGGACTACATCATGACTATTCCTATTCCTATTCATAAGGCTGTTGTTGAGCAACTGGGTTTTGCCAGTATCCTTATAAGTTTGAAGACTTGTACAACTTCCAAACACACCAATGCTTTAAGCTTCTGGCCTCTCATTGGAGTATTGATTCCCATACTTTTCTTATTAGCTGGGGTAAATTTTCCATCACATTTAAGGAGAATAACGAGTTGACTGGTCTCCCCCTCTTAGGAGATCATGTTTTTACTAATGCCTGTGAAGATGTTGTCGAGTAGTCTATGTGCGAGGAGCTCCATTAGGCCTTGTTAGAATGCGCTCGCTAAGTGGCAATTAATAAAATTGGGGCCACTAAAAATTTATTTACTGAGTGGCAAAGTAGGGTTTTAGATACTTTGAGTTAACTCCAATGGAGGGGAGTTGATCAAGGCATCCAAAATCCAGGATGGCACCTAGATCAACTCCACTACTCCCTTAGTTTCCTTTCTTAGAAGATTTGTGTTTTAGGGGAGGCCAAATGACTCCCCTCGTGAGTTGGTATTTTACCGTGCTATTAGGCTTGCTCGAGGGAAGAATGTGACCCTAGAAACTCTTAACCTGGGATCCATCTACACCTGGTTAGATCGTACCCAAGGTGATATGGAGCGTTCACATGGACATTTTGATACGGGTAATTTTGTTAACTCCTTCATTATCATTGAATTCCTATTCGATCGGTTCCCCAACTTTTACCCCGAGCCTTGTTCATTACACAACCAAGATGCTCGTATTGTGAGTTGGCATAAGAAGTCCCCTGTGACACCCCGCCTAATAAAATAGCGGGTGATCAGTCCTATACAAAATTGAAACAGGAATCCCAGTTGGTTCATCCTTGTCATCACTGTCGAAAACTTTTTAAATCTTACTAACCACCTAGTATTCCAAAAAGTTGGTGCCAAATTTTATCTTTTTAATTAAACAAACCAGTACATGCGGAATAAAAAAAAACATTCACACATCTGAATTAAAATAACTAAATAAGTAATTAAACAATTTGCCGAATAAACCATCGGCCGCCAAAGTGAAATTCAATACAAACAGCCAACACCTGAATAAATACATCTGAAAACCGTACTGAGAAGTCTGGGTGACAAGACTTAAATAAAACTGAAACTGATAGAAGATTCCTACTCGAGGAAAGAATAAACGATGCATCTAATCCAAGCTCCTTCTAGCATCCACATATGCCGCAACTCCGTGTCCTTGGAATAGAATATCAATCCTGGCGTCCCTGTGGATGGACACCTAAAAGGTTTTTATAATGTTGTATAGCAAGTGTTAGTACACAAAAAGTTTTGAAAATATTTAGCAAGTAATTTATCGCAATAAATATCAGCTATTGATTACACATGCTAGGATAACGCACACTCTCTTGAGTTTTCTCAGCTCTCGTCTATCGTGCACACCTAACGGTTACCTTAACCCCCACCTAGTACTACCCCGTCCAACTAGTCCTGGAATAACCTCCCCTTGCCATACTACTCTAACTTGAGTATAATTATTCAAGAATTATAAGTTATTTCACCAATTAACTCAATTAATTCCTTCATAAATAATAGCATATAACTGTGACACAAGTTATATAAAGTAAGTACATCACGCACTGTATTATTAACTGCATATAATATTTAATACCATTATATACGTACCTTTACTAAAACATCCACACATATATCATACGTATGTCCATCCTTCCGAGTATACCCTCAACGGATGATTCCCTCTAAAGTGCCATCTCACTAGGTGTGCTCACATAACCTAGTTACCCAGGTTTGGATCGCTCACCAACCTGGCCCAAAACATAAACGAAGTGGAGGAGGTCATATTACTTCCTTGAAAGTGAGATAAGCCCCTCACCCATATACCGGATGCTATGACCTAGGAATATACTCACCCTACTCCTCAAGCTAGGGGATTCACCCACATCGCTCAACCTCCCTTGATAGCACTAGAGTATAATTAAATAAATATCTAATCACCAATATTTAATAGCACACACAATATAGACACATATATATACTAGCACTACACCGTATATATATATATATATATATATAAAATAAACCCCGGCTTCACCGTGTACACACAACACGAAACACTAGCCTGAAATTTCCTGAGTCTTTGACCTGACTCAACTCAATAAATTTTCAAACTTATTAAATTATCATTGTCCCGAGTTTGTGGTCCGACCCTAATTTATTTAATTCACACATTAATTAATATGATATTTTTCCCGAGTC
Source organism: Sambucus nigra (assembly GCA_949130495.1). Classification (NCBI taxonomy): domain Eukaryota; kingdom Viridiplantae; phylum Streptophyta; class Magnoliopsida; order Dipsacales; family Adoxaceae; genus Sambucus; species Sambucus nigra. The sequence continues at coordinate 252,398,601 of OX422209.1, forward strand.
TACAGCCCAACTCTAATATAAATACTTTACACATTAATTTATATAATAATTGCCCGAGTCTATGATTTGACTCTAGTTTAATTAATTTAGACATTAAATAATTTATTACTTTCCCTAGTCTACAGTCCGACTCTAATTTAGTTAATTACACATTAATTAATTTAATACTTTCCCGAGTCTGTGGTCCGACTCTAATTTAATTAATTACACACTAATTAATTTAATACTTTCCCGAGTCTATGGTCCGACTCTAATTTAATTAATTACACATTAATTAATTTAATACTTTCCTGAGTCTACAGTCCGACTCTAATTTAATTAATCAACACATCAATTAATCTAATACTCGGTGTCGCCCAACCATTATACCCAGACTCACTCACTTGGCCCGTAACTCCATATTTCCTGAGTCTATGTTCCGACTCTAAATTAATTTACTCTCTCAATGATTAGTTTAATACTTTAAAATCAAGTTCTCATACTTAATCAAAATTTAGGTAAATACTACCTACCTTCTCTACTAATCACACTCAAGTAGATTTTATATATATTCTAGTTGTCCACTTATGTTCCAGCCACTCTTACCCATATGTAGTTTATACAATTTTAGTTTTGCACTAATAGTTCTCAATACTATAACGCCTGAGTATGTATTGAAAATAATATTTAGGTATACCCCACCTAATCTTACTACTATCACATATAAGTAGGTTATTCAGACGGTATATCTTTCACACACACCTATACCCAGTACAACATATCCTATTATCGGTCCTATTTCACACATTAATGACAAATGATTCGGAATGTCTCATCGAACCTTGCTCAAAATGTCTCCTCGAGTAATGTTCAGAATGTCTCCTCGAACATGGTTCGGAATGTGCCCTCGAACATGGCTCGAAATGTCTCCTCGCGTAATGTTCAGAATGTCTCCTCGAACATGGTTCGAAATGTCCCCTCGAACATGGCTCGGAATATCTCATCGAGCATAGTTCAGAATGTCTCATCGAACTTACTAATCCTATCACAAGAAAACACACAATATGAATTCACAACCCAAGTAATCCTATAAAACAATAGGTATTCACACAAACCAATTATTCATACTTGTACGTAATATATTTCTCTCTAATATTCACCGTACTTGTTTTCTTTAAGAATTTATTTCACTTTCGTATTAATTCGAGTATTCACACAACTCTAAGGGACCTAGTTACCCCTTATTATATCAATTCAGTAGTTACCCTTGTTAACCCACTGACCTAATGAATTTAAGCTCGCTCACGCTTTTTTGTAATTATATTCTTATCATCTCGAATTAGAGTACGTCACAATCAAGCCTATGAATCTCCACTTTAAATCTTTCACAAAATCAAAGTCCAACACTCAATCATATACCTACTGCCATATCATTATTCCATCAATATATTTCATCAAGGTCCCAGACACTTCCCCGATAAAATTTTAGACATTTGAGGCTTAAAAAGAAAAATCTCAAATTTTTTGGCAGATTAAACACCCTCTAGTAAAATGTCGATTACTCCCTCTACAGAACTACGATTGACCTGATTCCAAGTTCATTGCATTGATAAGAGGAATACATTTCTAGTCATGTATGGTTTACACTCTAATTCGAAGTACAACTCAAATGGCATACGTTTAAAGTTGTGTATAAAATTCTGGAAGATTGACATCTTGTGTTCATCAATTAAACCCTAAGACATTCAAGATTCATGTTCTTCATCCAAGAAATCATAAAGATTCCATGTTAATCATCAAATATATTCAAATTTCATTTTATCTTTACTTAGGGATTCATTCTGCATACAATCCTTCCCAAACATGTGATCAATTCAAACATTTAATTCAAGGTTTTTCAATAGAATCAACCAATTCTTAATACTCCCTACACATGGGTATTATAACTTGAATTTGATTTGCAATAAACACTTGCCTTATATCCAGTAGGTCTGATTTCGTGATTGTGGTTGATGATTGATGATCTTTCTCCTTCAATCTTTCTTCCCAATGATTTTGTGGTGAAAGTGTCCTTTGAATCCTTCCCTCTTCTTCCTTTTTGCCTTGGAATTATTTCTCTATTCTCTCTAATGGTTACGGTGTGTTTTTCTTCTCCCTAACCCTAGCCTACAACTCTTATATTCTGACTTAGAGTTATAAAATTCGTGGGTCTCCTCACTCTAAAATGTAAAAAGTCCAGAATGCCCTCGTATGGGCCCGGTTTAGCCCAAAAATGCCTCGAGACCCAATTGCTAGCCCCGGGTACTCTTTTCTGACTACCTCTAGTAATGACCCCATTTTCTTATGCCAATATATAATTGTCTTCTTTCAATTTCGTCACACTTACTATATAATAATGATATATTATTACATATATAATATTCCGAGTTCTTAATATGACAAAGCCCATTTTTAAATTTGAAGAATCAACGGTAAAATGGGTCAAACTGAGATTTTATGGCACATCCTAAGCTAAGTGATAAGTTTTGGTGTAGAAAATGTAATTTTATGAAACTTTAGGGACTTGGTTTTAATAAAGAAAGTTTTAGGGACCAAAATGAAAAATAAAAAGGGGCCTTTTTGTAAATAAAATATTTTTAGGGACCTAAAAGAAATATTGAAAATATATGGTGTAAAATTACTAAAATACCCTTCAGGTGTAAAATGACCCTTATACCCCTAATAACTTTCCACCTCGTGATTTCTTTTGAACATATCCACTGCACACGTGTCACCTCTATAGGAAAGGATAAAAATTATGTAAATCCTCTAGAAAAAGGAAAAAACACGTGTCGCCGTTTGGTAAACCAAGACTGCAAGGCTGATCCGTTGCACGACACGTGAACGACGACTCACCAAAGTGAAACCTAATCACCCAGACACGTGTCAACACCTATATATCTTTGGAAAACTATAAATAGGGCCTTTGGGGATCATTTTAAACTCACACCAATTCCTTGAGAATTATAGAAAGAAATAGTGAGAGAAAGTGTGAGAAAGTTTAAGAAGAAGTTCTTAGGGATATTCATCTTAAGGTAATCTTAATGTTATAATGCATCTTTATAGTTTTAATTTATTGTTTTATAGCTTTACTTAGTAGTTATGATGGAAAAACACAATAAAGAATTCACTAATCAAAACTTAAAATTTAGAACAAATCCAAGTTGATTTTATAAACTTGTTTGAAATTATACGCTTTTAAAAATGATTCTTTTTAAAGAAATTGCTCGTTATTATGGAATTCGATTTAAGTAATTCCAAAGTCAGGCCCGGTGAAGTTTTGTCTAGATGAGATGGTATTTAAGTGGTGCCCCTGTGACCCTCCATCTCTACTGGAAATGAATCCGAAAATGTTCTGTCTAGATTAGATGGTATTTAAGTGGTGCCCCTGTGACCCTCCATCTCTACTGGGAACCGACTGATGAGGAAAGACAATGAATTGAATTCTTCAATTACGATCAATGAGTTTTAAAAGTTAAAAAATGGGGATTCAGTAATCCTTTAAAAGAGGAAGTTATTATCAAAGTATAGTATAAACTGGACCTTAAAACGTGTACTTAAATCTTTATCAGATTAACGTGTGATCGAAGACTCAATACCAGTAAATTTGACCTCCATTTTGGGTGAGTACTCTGACATTCCTTGTGTATTTTGATTATATGATATTATGCAAACAATATATATTTTGTGAACTGCTTTTATTCTCAAAACTCATGTGATACCGATGATTGACTCATTTGTGATATGTTTATATTTTTCCATATAAACATACCGATTAAAATGATTATTGAAAAGGATATTGAATATTGAAAATATGATTCGGCCTAAGGGACCTCTTTACTGACTGACCTTCCCAGCTGGGTTATCGTTGGTGTGCGCTAAATAAGGCATTGTGACGAACTAGTTCGATTGACCCTCAACTATCGGGGTATAATACGGTAGAAGAATACGGTATTAGAGTGTACTTGGCCATCAAAATGATATGATTGAAATAAAAAGATATTACATTTAATTTGTTGCATTCGTCTTATTTTGAGCTATCCAATTGTGATATATATACTTTCATTTCAAAATATATATCTATTTACTGCAAGTTCCTATCCATATATGTATATTCCTTTTCTTTTGACTTGAATAGGTATCTATTTTCTGAAAACCCTCGAATGTTTGGAGATTGAACCTCATTCGGCTTTTAGCTGATGTTGTATAAATAACCATTTTTCAGGAAACGTTTAGGCTCACGGACGGAACGAAAATGGACTATATTGAAGATTTAGCTTTTAGTGCTCTTTTTATAAAATGTTTATTTAGAGCATGTCTGGCTCTCTTGTAATAAGGTTTAAATTTTCTCTTAAGTTGTAACTCGTTGTTACTTTTAATATATATGAAGTTTCCTTTAGAAAGCTCTAATGACGTAATTCCTTTACTTTCAGTATTTTACGATTCATAACCATGTGATAATATTTCCGTTGCATTTATTTAAGGAAATAATTAAATTGGAATATTTGTTGCCTTGATGGCATGTCAAGACACTCGTTCCCTAATACTATTTTGGGTCGGGGTCGTGACAGAGGTGGTATCAGAGCATAGGTTATGAACCCGTTGACTACTGAACATAAGTTTCGAACATTTTCGATTTTAAGTCTCCATACATAGGTTATAGGATTAAATATCCGACTTATGTGATAACCCTCTATATTTCTGATAGTCTATATATAATTGTTCATATATAATTGTTCTTCTAAAATGCAATTTGGGCTAGTATAATACATCTTACGTTTGGCCATGACTATAGAAAATGACCAAGGCAATATCAACTCCAGGGACTAGTGGTTCGAGTATGGAAGGACTGGAAGGTGCATACAAGGCAATTGAAAGTCTAGCAAGAATTGTGGAGCATCAGGTGAATAATGGAGCACCAAGGAATCTTGAATAAAGTAGTTGTACTATTTAGCAGTTCAAGAAGTTGAATCCTCTGTCTTTTAAAGGAACTCCTAACCCCACTGAAGCAGAAAATTGGGTGATGCAAATGGAAAAGATGTTCGATGTTCTTAAGTGTACAGATGAACAACGGGTTTTATTTGGACCATTCATGTTAGAAGGTGAAGCCGAACATTGGTGGAGAATGACTAAGAGAATGCATGGGGAAAGGAATAATCCCATAGGTTGGAATGACTTCTTAATGATCTTCTATGAGAAATACTTTCCCGAAACGGTGCAAGACCAAAAAGCAGCTGACTTCATGGGTCTGGTTCAAGGAAATATGACGGTTAGTCAATAAAAGGCAAAGTTTACTGAGTTATCCCGTTTTGCACCTCATGTTGTGATAACCGATGTTTTAAGAGCCAAGAAGTTTGAACGTGGGTTAAGGTTGAATATTCGTAGTCGCATTTCCATCCTAAAGTTGGCATCATATAATGACGTGGTGGCTAGGGCAACAATAGCTGAGAAGGATAGTGAAGAATATAATCAAGTTAGAGAGGGGAAGAGGAAGTTTGGAGAACAAAGAGGAAGGAACCCCAATAACAAACCCTTTAGGACTATACCTAATATAGGGAAACCTTTAGTAAACAAACCCTTTAATGTTGATAAATGCCAACGTTGTGGTAATATTCATAGAGGGCGACCGTGTTACCTGGAGGCGGGGAGTTGCTTTCGGTGTGGCCAAAAGGGGCATAAAATGCGAGATTGTCCTAACAAAGGGAAGGCGGCAACAAAGACTTCTAATGACAATAAGGATCAGGGCAGACAAGGTAGAGTCTTTAATCTTTCTGATGCAATGGCTTCTAATGCAGTAGTGTCAGCTACACTTTCTATATGTGCACAATCTTTTCAAGTTTTAATTGATCCAGGTTCTACCCATTCATTTGTGTCTGTGCATTTTGTTAATCGCTTTCCTAATATTCCTGAATCCTTGAATCATATCATACACGTTTCCACTCCTTCGGGTGAGTTATTGATGGGAACATTAGTATATAAGTCTTACCCTATAAATGTCAGTAGTCATAAACTATTCGTTGATTTGATAGTTTTAGACATAAGAGATTTTGAAGTCATTTTGGGGATGGATTGGTTAGCATCATATCATGATAGGGTGGATTGTTTTGAGAAGAGAGTTATTTTCCAAATTCCTAACCAACCAGAATTCAGTTTTGAAGGAACTAGCATCTTATCTCCCATGCGTATTATCTCTGCAATGCAAGCTTGTAATTTCCTTAAGAAGGGATGTAAAGGATTCCTTGACAGTGTTATTCATTTGCAAAAAAAAGAGCCTAGTTTAGAAGATATTCCTATAGCTAGGCTTTTTCCAGATGTTTTTCCAGATGATTTGCCCAGTCTACCTCCTAGTAGAGAAGTAGAATTTACCATTGACCTTATTCCGGGAACCACACCAATCTCAAAACCACCTTATCGCATGGCACCTTTAGAATTAAGGGAATTAAAAGTTCAATTACAAGATCTGTTAGACAAGGGTTTTATTAGACCTAGTATATCCCCTTGGGGTGCTCCAGTATTACTCGTTAAAAAGAAGGATGGAACGATGAGGTTATGTATAGATTATCGTGAACTAAATAAGGTGACCATTAAGAATAAATACCCCTTACCTCGTATAGATGATTCGTTTGACCAACTGCAAGGTGCGCAAGTATTTTCGAAGATTGACCTTAGGTCAGGATATCACCAATTGAAGATTAAAGAAGAGGATATTTCGAAATCAGCTTTTCGTACTAGATATGGTCACTATGAATTTCTTGTGATGCCATTTGGATTAACTAATGCACCAGCCGCTTTTATGGATATGATGAATAGAGTTTTTAGGAAATATCTGGATCAGTGTGTGGTTGTTTTCATTGATGACATCCTTATTTATTCCAAAGGTATTGAAGAACACGAGAAGCATTTGGAGATAGTATTTCAAATCCTTAGGAAAGAGAAATTATATGCGAAATTAAAGAAATGTGAATTTTGGTTGCCTAGTGTTTCTTTTCTAGGGCATGTCCTATCCAAGGAAGGAGTGTCGGTTGATCCTCAAAAGATCGAGGCTATACTAGATTGGCCAATACCAACTAATGTAACGGAGATTCGTAGTTTCCTAGGTTTGGCAGGTTATTATCGAAGATTTGTTGAAGGATTTTCTAGTATTGCCAAACCTCTGTCTAGGTTAACACAAAAGACGGTGAAATATGAATGGTCTGAGGAAGTTGAGAATAATTTTCGAGAACTTAAGAATCGATTAGTAACTGCCCCAATTTTGACTATTCCTTCCGGTATAGGAGGATTTGTGATTTATAATGATGCTTCTAAAAATGGTTTGGGATGTGTGCTAATGCAAAATGGAAAAGTAGTAGCTTATGCCTCGAGACAGTTAAAACCCCATGAGCAAAATTATCCAACCCATGACTTAGAATTAGCAGCGGTAATTTTTGCTCTTAAGATTTGGAGACATTATTTGTATGGTGAGACTTGTGAGATTTATACCGATCATAAGAGTTTGAAATATATCTTTATTCAGAAAGAATTGAACATGAGACAAAGGAGGTGGTTAGAATTGATGAAGGATTATGATGTAAATATTCACTATCACCCGGGGAAAGCTAATGTAGTTACCGACGCTTTGAGTAGAAAGTCTACACCAAATTTAGCATGCCTTATTACCAGCCAGGAAGCTCTATTGAAAGATTTAAGAAGTATGTAAATAGATGTACGTATTTATAGTGAAGGAGGAATAATAGAAAACTTACAAATACAACCCACGTTGATGGAAAGAATTAAAGTTGCACAAGTAAATGACCCACAACTGAGGAAGATTAAAGAAGAGGTTATTGAAGGGAAGAAAATTGAATTTGTGATACGAGATGCTATATTAATGTTTGGAAATAGAGTCTGTATACCTGGTGATGCCCAACTAAAGAGGCAGATTTCGGAGGAAGGTCATTACTCGAGATTCACAGTTCATCCCGGAAATACTAAGATGTACATAGATCTCTGAGAAGTGTTTTGGTGGAATAACATGAAAAGGGAGATAGCAGAGTTTGTATCTCAGTGTTTCATCTGTCAACAAGTAAAAGCTGAACATCAGAAACCATCAGGACTATTACAACCTTTACTAATCCCTGAGTGGAAGTGGGAACATATTACCATGGATTGTGTGACAGGGCTACCAAGGAGTTCCAATGGTAATTATTCCATTTGGGTAATTATTGATAGGTTAACTAAATCTTCTCATTTTCTTTCCATTAAGATTACCCATTCCTTAGAAAAGTTAGCTAAATTGTATATACGGGAAATTATTAAGCTTCATGGAACCCCAGTTTCAATTATTTCTGATCGTGACCCTAGATTCGTGTCTCGCTTTTGGAAAAGCCTACAAGTAGCCATGGGAACAAAACTGAATTTCAGCACTGCTTTTCATCCTCAAACAGACGGACAATCTGAAAGAACCATCCAAACCTTAGAGGATATGCTTAGGTCATGTGTACTTGAGTTGAAGGGGAATTGGGACGATCATTTACCGTTAGTGGAATTTGCATATAATAATAGCTATCAAGAAAGTATTCAAATGACTCCATATGAGGCACTCCATGGTAGAAGGTGTCGTTCTCCTGCATGTTGGGTAGAAGTTGGACAAAGAAAATTATTGGGACCAGAATTGATTCAGGTCACAACAGAGAAAGTGAAATTGATACAAGACCGACTTCAAATCGCTCAAAGCCGTCAAAAAAGTTATGTTGATAATCGACACCGACCGTTAGAATTCCAAAGAGGAGACTATGTTTTCTTACGAGTATCACCGACAAAGGGAGCAATCCGATTTGTGAAGAAAGGAAAGTTGAGTCCAAGATACATAGGACCTTTTGAAATCCTTGAAAGGATAGGTGTTGTTGCGTATAGAATAGCCTTACCCCCTGAACTCTCTAGTGTGCATAATGTGTTTCATGTTTTAATGATGAAGAAATACAACCCTGATCTAGCACATATCTTAAGTCACGAGCCTCTTCAAGTTAGAGAAGATTTGGCATACATTGAGCATCCAGTGGAAATCTTGGACCATAAAGATCAAATATTACGAACCAAGGTTATTCCACTAGTCAAAGTATTATGGCGGAATCATTCTGTTGAAGAAGCAACATGGGAGCGGGAAGATGAAATAAAAGAGCGATATCCACACCTTTTTGGAAATTAATGTAAGTAAAGTTTGGGGACCAAACTTTTTATAAGGAGGGTAGGATGTAATGACCCCATTTTCTTATGCCAATATATAATTGTCTTCTTTCAATTTCGTCACACTTACTATATAATAATGATATATTATTACATATATAATATTCCGAGTTCTTAATATGACAAAGCCCATTTTTAAATTTGAAGAATCAACGGTAAAATGGGTCAAACTGAGATTTTATGGCACATCCTAAGCTAAGTGATAAGTTTTGGGGTAGAAAATGTAATTTTATGAAACTTTAGGGACTTGGTTTTAATAAAGAAAGTTTTAGGGACCAAAATGAAAAATAAAAAGGGGCCTTTTTGTAAATAAAATATTTTTAGGGACCTAAAAGAAATATTGAAAATATATGGTGTAAAATTACTAAAATACCCTTCAGGTGTAAAATGACCCTTATACCCCTAATAACTTTCCACCTCGTGATTTCTTTTGAACATATCCACTGCACACGTGTCACCTCTATAGGAAAGGATAAAACTTATGTAAATCCTCTAGAAAAAGGAAAAAACACGTGTCGCCGTTTGGTAAACCAAGACTGCAAGGCTAATCCGTTGCACGTCACGTGAACAACGACTCACCAAAGTGAAACCTTATCACCCAGACACATGTCAACACCTAAATATCTTTGGAAAACTATAAATAGGGCCTTTGGGGATCATTTGAAACTCACACCAATTCCTTGAGAATTATAGAAAGAAATAGTGAGAGAAAGTGTGAGAAAGTTTAAGAAGAAGTTCTTAGGGATATTCATCTTAAGGTAATCTTAATGTTATAATGCATCTTTATAGTTTTAATTTATTGTTTTATAGCTTTACTTAGTAGTTATGCTGGTAAAATACAATAAAGAATTCACTAATCAAAACTTAAAATTTAGAACAAATCCAAGTTGATTTTATAAACTTGTTTGAAATTATACGCTTTTACAAATGATTCTCTTTAAAGAAATTGCTCGTTATTATGGAATTCGATTTAAGTAATTCCAAAGTCAGGCCCGGTGAAGTTCTGTCTAGATGAGATGGTATTTAAGTGGTGCCCCTGTGACCCTCCATCTCTACTGGGAATGAATCCGGAAATGTTCTGTCTAGATGAGATGGTATTTAAGTGGTGCCCCTGTGACCCTCCATCTCTACTGGGAACCGACTGATGAGGAAAGACAATGAATTGAATTCTTCAATTACGATCAATGAGTTTTAAAAGTTGAAAAATGGGGATTCAGTAATCCTTTAAAAGAGGAAGTTATTATAAAAGTATAGTATAAACTGGACCTTAGAACGTGTACTTAAATCTTTATCAGATTAACGTGTGATCGAAGACTCAATACCAGTAAATTTGACCTCCATTTTGGGTGAGTACTCTGACATTCCTTGTGTATTTTGATTATATGATATTATGCAAACAATATATATTTTGTGAACTGATTTTATTCTCAAAACTCATGTGATACCGATGATTGACTCATTTGTAATATGTTTATATTTGTCCATATAAACATACCAATTAAAATGATTATTGAAAAGGATATTGAATATTGAAAATCTGATTCGGCCTAAGGGACCTCTTTACTGACTGACCTTCCCAGCTGGGTTATCGTTGGAGTGCCCTAAATAAGGTGTTGTGACGAACTAGTTCGATTGACCCTCAACTACCGGGGTATAATACGGTAGAAGAATACGGTATTAGAGTGTACTTGGCCATCAAAATGATATGATTGAAATAAAAAGATATCACATTTGATTTGTTGCATTCGTCTTATTTTGAGCTATCCAATTGTGATATATATACTTTCATTTCAAAATATATATCTATTTACTGCAAGTTCCTATCCATATATGTATATTCCTTTTCTTATTACTTGAATAGGTATCTATTTTCTGAAAACCCTCGAATGTTTGGAGATTGAACCTCATTCGGCTTTTAGCTGATGTTGTATAAATAACCATTTTTCAGGAAACGTTTAGGCTCACGGACGGAACGAAAATGGACTATATTGAAGATTTAGTTTTTAGAGCTCTTTTTATAAAATGTTTATTTAGAGCATGTCTGGCTCTCTTGTAATAAGGTTTAAATTTTCTCTTAAGTTGTAACTCGTTGTTACTTTTAATATATATGAAGTTTCCTTTAGAAAGCTCTGATGACGTAATTCCTTTACTTTTAGTATTTTACGATTCATAACCATGTGATAATATTTCCGTTGCATTTATTTAAGGAAACAATTAAATCGGAATATTTGTTGCCTTGATGGCATGTCAAGACACTCGTTCCCTAATACTATTTTGGGTCGGGGTCGTGACAATCTCGACCCATTCGGACTCAACCGCGCACGCAGAATTATCATCCGAAATACTTTTTTGACATTTCAAAATTTCCACCTCAAAATGCGACACACATTTAATTCGGACAATTAAACCTCAAAGTTGCCAAAATAATAATTTTATTTACTTAAATAAATTCTCCATATCATAAATTTAAGTTTCTCCAGTTGAAATATTTTTATAACTACCAAAATAATTAAATATTAAATACTCAAAATTACGGGGAGTTACATACTCCCCCCTTACAAAGGAATTTCGTCCTCGAAATTAAGATAAGCCTATCGTTCCGAGCTTCGAATATCACTCTCCAGTCATGTGCCTATAAGCTCGCTATATCTATCTCTCCCGCTTCTAACCATAACTTATACACATATGCATTAATTTAACCAGGGCGCCCATATACACCCTATCCCCGTGCTTTACCGCACGAAAGTTACCCAACTCTGCTATTCGTAACCCGTAATATAACTTCGAACCCGTAGTCATATCACACACACACACACACACACACATATATATATATATATATACATATATATATATACTTCCCGGGGTACCCAATCCATGTACTAACGACCAAACATCTCCCCACTTCCAACATTGCACTAAGTTTCATGCGTGGGACGTCTCGCAAAGTGAAATCCAAACAAGGACCCCCCCGATGCACTACTACTTAACATTGTCGGTAGTTGAGATCCATTAGACCCTCATTTCATAGCACGTACCCCTAAATACTTATCTTTTAACACAAAAGTATATACGCCTACCCTCATGCTACCAAAGAAAACATAAAATACCTTGCCCTTACTATCACTAGTCCTTGCGCAAAAATAAACCCCTAGCTATCTCTCCCTGCTCGAAAATAAATTTAACCACCCTGATTCACTTCGATAACCACCCCTACTCCCCGGGATAAAATGTGAGAATAGAAGACCTCAGTTTGTGTCTACCGCACCGCACAATACAACATATATACACACATATATATAGGCTAGACCCTCTCCTAGGTGATACCTAGTACAAATCATACCCTGGTGTTGCGAACACCAAAACTTAACCCCACTATCCACAATAGTTCAAATCCATCACTATCTAGTCGATATTTGAGAAATATTATCAACCCTATTCCCATAATTCTCGAAAGTAGTAACCCCTCGCATAATTCGAATCTTCTCTCAGTGTACACCTCCACTCTCCCATGAAGAACACCAAAGAACTCCGCTACCCCACGGAAAGTTTATCTACATACTATGGCTGCTACAGCCAGCGTACCCACTAAATTTGACTTACTCGTGAACTCTAGGGGTATAACTCTTGCTCCTGATGAGCCTCTCCAGCCTCATCTCCCCTGCTACCCTAGCTGCTCTCTCTCTCTTGGGCGGCATCTAAAATGAGAGTCGAATCGTATGAGTTCACCCTCAAATATAAATTTGGCAGAAGAACGTAAATGAACATACGTATGAGAATACAACAATCCTATAATAGGGCTCTATATAAAAGATTGCTAAGCCAAAACGTGAAAAGCCGAACAGATCCTAAGGACACTAGAACCTGATGCTCTGAAACCAACTGTGACACCCCGCCTAATAAAATACCGGGTGATCAGTCCTATAAAAAATTGAAATAGGAATCCCAGTTTGTTCATCCTTATCATCACTGTCGAAAACTTTTTAAATCTTACTAACCACCTAGTATTCCAAAAAGTTGGTGCCAAATTTTATCTTTTTAATTAAACAAACCAGTACATGCGGAATAAAAATAAACCATTCACACATCTGAATTAAAATAACTAAATAAGTAATTAAATAATTTGCCGAATAAACCATCGGCCACCAAAGTGAAATTCAATACAAACAGCCAACACCTGAATAAATACATCTGAAAACCATACTGAGAAGTCTGGGCGACAAGCCCTAAATAAAACTGAAACTAATAGAAGATTCCTACTCTAGGAAAGAATAAACGATGCGTCTAATCCAAGCTCCTGCTAGCATCCACATATGCCGCAGCTCCGTGTCCCTAGAATAGAATATTAATCCTGGCGTCCCTGTGGATGGACACCTAAATGGTTTTAAAAATGTTGTATAGCAAGTGTTAGTACACAAAACGTTTTGAAAATATTTAGCAAGTAATTTATCGCAATAAATATCAGTTATTGATTACACATGCTAGGATAACGCACACTCTCTTGAGTTTCCTCACCTCTCGTCTATTGTGCACACCTAACGGTTACCTTAACCCCCACCTAGTACTACCCCGTCCAACTAGTCCTGGAATAACCTCCCCTTGCCATACTACTCTAACCTGAGTATAATTATTCAAGAATTATAAGTTCTTTCACCAATTAACTCAATTAATTCCTTCTTAAATAATAGCATATAACTGTGACACAAGTTATATAAAGTAAGTACATCACACACTATATTATTAACCGCATATAATATTTTATACCATTATATACGTACCTTTACTAAAACATCCACACATATATCATACGTATGTCCATCCTTCCGAGTATACCCTCAACGGATGATTCCCTCTAAAGTGCCATCTCACTAGGTGTGCTCACATAACCTAGTTACCCAGGTTGGGATCGCTCACCAACCTGGCCCAAAACATAAACGAAGTGGAGGAGGTCATATTCCTTCCTTGAAAGGGAGATAAGCCCCTCACCCATATACCGAACGCTATGACTTGGGAATATACTCACCCTACTCCTCAAGCTAGAGGATTCACCCACATCGTGCAACCTCCCTTGATAGCACTAGAGTATAATTAAATAAATATCTAATCACTGATATTTAATAGCACACATAATATATACACATATATATACTATAACTACACCGTATATATGTATATAAAATAAACTCCGGCTTCACCGTGTACTCACAACACAAAACACTAGCCTGAAATATCCTGAGTCTTTGGCCTGACTCAACTCAATAAATTTTCTCACTTGTTAAATTATCATTGTCCCGAGTCTGTGGTCCGACCCTAATTTATTTAATTCACACATTAATTAATATGATATTTTTCCCGAGTCTACAGCCCAACTTTAATATAAATACTTTACGCATTAATTTAAATAATAATTGCCCGAGTCTACGATTTGGCTCTAGTTTAATTAATTTACACATTAATTTATTTATTACTTTCCCAAGTCTACAGTCCGACTCTAATTTAGTTAATTACATATTAATTAGTTTAATACTTTCCTGAGTCTATGGTCCGACTCTAATTTAATTAATTACACATTAATTAATTTAATACTTTCCTGAGTCTACAGTCCGACTCTAATTTAATTAATCAACACATCAATTAATCTAATACTTGGTGTCGCCCAACCATTATACCCAGACTCACTCACTTGGCCCGTAACTTAATATTTCCTGAGTCAATGTTCCGACTCCAAATTAATTTACTCTCTCAATGATTAGTTTAATACTTTAAAATCAAGTTCTCATACTTAATCAAAATTTAGGTAAATACTACCAACCTTCTCTACTAATCACACTCAAGTAGATTTTATATATATTCTAGCTGTCCACTTATGTTCCAGCCACGCTTACCCATATGTAGTTTATACAATTTTAGTTATGCACTAATAGTTCTCAATACTATCACACCTCAGTATGTAATGAAAATAATATTTAGGTATACCCCACCTAATCTTACTACTATCACACATAAGTAGGTTATTCAGAAGGTATATCTTTCACACACACCTATACCCAGTACAACATATCCTATTATCGGTCCTATTTCACACATTAATGACAAATGATTCGGAATGTCTCATCGAACCTTGCTCAAAATGTCTCCTCGAGTAATGTTCGGAATGTCTCCTCGAACATGGTTCGGAATGTCCCCTCGAACATGGATCGAAATGTCTCCTCGAGTAATGTTCGGAATGTCTCCTCGAACATGGTTCGAAATGTCCCCTCGAACATGGCTCGGAATATATCATCGAGCATAGTTCAGAATGTCTCATCGAACTTACTAATCCTATCACAAGAAAACACACAATAGGAATTCACAACCCAAGTAATCCTATAAAATAATAGGTATTCACACAAACCAATTATTCATACTTGTACGTAATATATGTCTCTCTAATATTCACCGTACTTATTTTCTTTAAGAATTTATTTCACTTTCGTATTAATTCGAGTATTCACACAACTCTAAGGGTCCTAGTTACCCCTTATTATATCAATTCAGTAGTTACCCTTGTTAACCCATTGACCTAATGAATTTAAGCTCGCTCACGCTTTTTCGTAATTATATTCTTATCATCTCGAATTAGAGTACGTCACAATCAAGCCTATGAATCTCCACTTTAAATCTTTCACAAAATTAAAGTCCAACACTCAATCATATACCTACTGCCATATCATTATTCCATCAATATTTTTCATCAAGGTCCCAAACACTTCCCCGATAAAATTTTAGATATTTGAGGCTTAAAAAGAAAAATCTAAATTTTTTTGGCAGATTAAACACCCTCTAGTAAAATGTCGATTACTCCCTCTACAGAACTAAGATTGACCTGATTCCAAGTTCATTGCATAGATAAGGGGAATACATTTCCAGGAATGTATGGTTTACACTCTAATTCGAAGTACCACTCAAATGGCATACGTTTAAAGTTGTGTAAAAAATTCTGGAAGATTGACATCTTGTGTTCATCAATTAAACCCTAAGACATTCAAGATTCATGTTCTTCATCCAGGAACTCATAAAGATTCCATGTTAATCATCAAATATATTCAAATTTCATTTTATCTTTACTTAGGGATTCATTCTACATGCAATCCTTCCTAAACATGTGATCAATTCAAACATTTAATTCAAGGTTTTTCAATAGAATCAACCAATTCTTAAAACTCCCTACACATGGGTATTATAACTTGAATTTGATTTGCAATAAACACTTGCCTTATATCCAGTAGGTCTGATTTCGTGATTGTGGTTGATGATTGATGATATTTCTCCTTCAATCTTTCTTCCCAATGAGTTTGTGGTGAAAGTGTCCTTTGAATCCTTCCCACTTCTTCCTTTTTGCCTTGGAATTGTTTCTCTCTTCTCTCTAATGGTTACGGTGTGTTTTTCTTCTCCCCAACCCTAGCCTACAACTCTTATAATCTGACTTAGAGTTCTAAAATTTGTGGGTCTCCTCACCCTAAAATGTAGAAAGGCCAGAATGCCCTCGTATGGGCCCGGTTTAGCCCAAAAATGCCTCGAGACCCAATTGCTAGTCCCGGGTACTCTTTTCGGACTATCTCGACCCATTCGGACTCAACCGCGCACTCAGAATTATCATCCGAAATACTTTTTTGACATTTCCAAATTTCGACCTCAAAATGCGACACACATTTAATTCGGACAATTAAACCTCAAAGTTGCCAAAATAATAATTTTATTTACCTAAATAAATTCTCCATATCATAAATTTAAGGTTCTCCAGTTTAAATATTTTTATAACTCCCAAAATAATTAAATATTAAATACTCAAAATTACGGGGAGTTACATACTCCCCCCTTACAAATGAATTTCGTCCTCGAAATTAAGATAACCCTATCGTTCCGAGCTTCGAATATCACTCTCCAGTCATGTGCCTATAAGCTCTCTATATCTATCTCTCCCGCTTCTAACCATAACTTATACACATATGCATTAATTTAACCAGGGCGCCCATACACCCTATACCCATTCTGAACCGCACAAAATTGTCTTAAATAACCCGGGTGCCCATACACCCTATCCTCGTGCTTTACCGCGTGAAAGTTACCCAACTATGCTAGTCGTTACTCGTAATATAACTTCGAACCCGTAGTCATATCACACACACACACACACACACACATACATACACACACACACACACATACACACACACACATATATATATATATATATATACTTCCCGGGGTACCCAATCCATGTACTAACGACCAAACATCTCCACACTTCCAACGTTGCACTAAGTTTCATGCGTGGGACATCTCGCAAAGTGAAATCCAAACAAGGACCCCCTCCCCGATGCACTACTACTTAACATTCTCGATCGTTGAGATCCGTTAGACCCTCATTTCATAGCACGTACCCCTAAATACTTATCTTTTCACACAAAAGTATATACGCCTACCCTCATGCTACCAAAGAAAACATAAAATACCGTGCCCTTACTATCACTAGTCCTTGCGCAAAAATAAACCCCGAGCTATCTCTCCCTGCACGAAAATAAATTTAACTACCCTGATTCACTTCGGTAACCACCCCTACTCCCCGCGATAAAATGTGAGAATAGAAGACCTCACTTTGTGTCTATCGCACCGCACAATACAACATATATACACACATATATATAGGCTAGACCCCCTCCCAGGTGATACCTAGTACAAATCATACACTGGTGTTGCGAACACCAAAACTTAACCCCACTATCCACAATAGTTCAAATCCATCACTATCTAGCCGATATTTGAGAAATATTATCAACCCTATTCCCATAATTCTCGAAAGTAGTAACCCCTCGCATAATTCAAATCTTCTCTCAGTGTACACTTTCACTCTCCCGTGAAGAACACCAAAGAACCCCGCTACCCCACGGAAAGTTTATCTACATACTATGGTTGCTACAGCCAGCGTACCCACTAAATTTGACTTACTCGCGAACTCTAGGGGTATAACTCTTGCTCCTGATGAGCCTCTCTAGCCTCATCTCCCCCTGCTACCCAAGATGCTCTCTCTCTCCTGGGAGGCATCTAAAATGAGAGTCGAATCGTATGAGTTCACCCTCAAATATAAATTTGGCAGAAGAACATAAATGCACATCCATATGAGAATACAACAATCCTATAATAGGGCTCTATATCAAAGATTGCTAAGACGAAACGTGAAAAGCCGAACAGATCCTAAGGACACTAGAACCTGATTCTCTGATACCCTTTCTGACACCCCGCCTAATAAAATACCGGGTGATCAGTCCTATACCAAATTAAAACAGGAATCCCAACTGGTTCAACCTTAGCATCACTGTCGCAAACTTTTTAAATCTTACTAACCACCTAGTATTCCAAAAAGCTGGTGCCAAATTTTATCTTTTTAATTAAACATACCAGTACATGCGGAATAAAAATAAACCATTCACACATCTGAATTAAAATAACTAAATAAGTAATTAAATAATTTGCCGAATAAACCATCGGCCACCAAAGTGAAATTCAATACAAACAGCCAACACCTGAATAAATAGATCTGAAAATCGTACTGAAAAGTCTGGGCGACAAGCCCTAAATAAAACTGAAACGGATAGAAGATTC
This sequence comes from Sambucus nigra, assembly GCA_949130495.1. Classification (NCBI taxonomy): domain Eukaryota; kingdom Viridiplantae; phylum Streptophyta; class Magnoliopsida; order Dipsacales; family Adoxaceae; genus Sambucus; species Sambucus nigra. Next base: position 252,417,483 of record OX422209.1, read on the forward strand.
CTACTCTAGTAAAGAATAAACGATGCATCTAATCAAAGCTCCTGCTAGCAGCCACATATGCCGCAGCTACATGTCCCTGGAATAGAATATTAATCCTGGCGTCCCTGTGGATGGACACCTAAATGGTTTTAAAAATGTTGTATAGCAAGTGTTAGTACACAAAACGTTTTGAAAATATTTATCAAGTAATTTATCGTAATAAATATCAGTTATTGATTACACATGCTAGGATCACGCACACTCTCTTGAGTTTCCTCACCTCTCGTCTATCGTGCACACCTAACGGTTACCTTAACCCCCTCCTAGTCGTACTACCCCGTCCAACTAGTCCTGGCATAACCTCCCCTTGCCATACTACACTAACCCGAGTATAATTATTCAAGAATTATAAGTTATTTCACCAATTAACTCAATTAATTCCTTCTTAAATAATAGCATATAACTGTGACACAAGTTATATAAAGTAAGTACATCACACTCTGTATTATTAACTGCATATAATATTTAATATCGTTATAAACGTAACTTTACTAAAACATCCACACATATATCATACGTATGTCCATCCTTCCGAGTATACCCTCAACGGATGATTCCCTCTAAAGTGACATCTCACTAGGTGTGCTCACATAACCTAGTTACCCAGGTTGGGATCGCTCACCAACCTGGGCCAAAACATAAACGAAGTGGAGGCAGTCATATTCCTTCCCTGAAAGTGAGATAATCCCCTCACCCATATACCGGACGCTATGACTTAGGGATATACTCACCCTACTCCTCAAGCTAGGGGATTCACCCACATCGCGCAACCTCCCTTGATAGCACTAGAGTATAATTAAATAAATATCTAATCACTGATATTTAATAGCACACACAATATACACACACATATATATACTATCACTACACCGTATATATATATATAAAATAAACCTTGGCTTCACCGTGTACTCACAACCCGAAACACTAGCCTGAAATTTCCTAAGTCTCTGTCCTGACTCAACTCAATAAATTTTCTCACTTATTAAATTAGCATTGTCCGGTGTCTGTGGTCCGACTCTAATTCAATTAATTCACACATTAATTAATATTATATTTTTCATGAGTCTACAGCCCAACTCTAATATAAATACATTACGCATTAATTTATATAATAATTGCCCGAGTATATGTTCACCTCTAGTTTAATTAATTTACACATTAATTAATTTATTACCTTCCCGAGTCTACAGTCCGACTCTAATTTTATTAATTACACATTAATTAATTTAATACTTTCCCGAGTCTATGGTCCGACTCTAATTTAATTAATTACACATTAATTAATTTAATACTTTCCTGAGTCTATGGTCCGACTCTAATTTAATAAATTACACATTAATTAATTTAATACTTTCCTGAGTCTACAGTCCGACTCAAATTTAATTAATCAACACATCAATTAATCTAATACTTGGTGTCGCCCAACCATTATACCCGGACTCGCTCACTTGGCCCGTAACTTAATATTTCCTGAGTCTATATTCCGACTCTAAATTAATTTACTCAATGATTAGTTTAAAACTTTAAAATCAAGTTCTCATACTTAATCAAAATTTAGGTAAATACTACCTACCTTCTCTACTAATCACACTCAAGTAGATTTTATATATATTTTAGCTGTCCACTTATGTTCCAGCCACTCTTACCCATAAGTAGTTTAAATAATTTTAGTTATGCACTAATAGTTCTCAATACTATCACGCCTGAGTATATATTGAAAATAATATTTAGGTATACCCCACCTAATCTTACTACTATCACACATAAGTAGGTTATTCAGATGGTATATCTTTCACACACACCTATACCCAGTACAGCATATCCTATTATCAGTCCTATTTCACACATTAAGGACAAATGATTCAGAATGTCTCCTCGAACCTTGCTCAGAATATCTCCTCGAGTAATGTTCGGAATGTCTCCTCGAACATGGTTCAGAATGTCCCCTCGAACATGGCTCCGAATGTCTCCTCGAGTAATGTTCGGAATGTCTCCTCGAACATGGTTCGGAATGTCCCCTCGAACATGGCTCGGAATATCTCATCGAGCATAGTTCGAAATGTCTCATCGAAATTACTAATCCTATCACAAGAAAACACACAATAGGAATTCACAACCCAAGTAATCCTATAAACAGTAGGTATTCACACAAACCAATTATTCATACTTGTACGTAATATATTTCTCTCTAATATTCACCGTGCTTGTTTGCTTTAAGAATTTATTTCACTTTTGTATTAATTCGAGTATTCACACAACTCTAAGGGTCCTAGTTACCCCTTATTATATCAATTCAGTAGTTACCCTTGTTAACCCACTGACATAATGAATTTAAGCTCGCTCACGCTTTTTCGTAATTATATTTTATCATCTCGAATTAGAGTACGTCACAATCAAGCCTATGAATATCCACTTTAAATCTTTCACAAAATTAAAGTCCAACACTCAATCATATACCTACTACCATATCATTATTCCATCAATATTTTTCATCAAGGTCCCAAACACTTCCCCTATAAAATTTTAGACATTTGAGGCTTAAAAAGAAAAATCTCAAATTTTCTGGCAGATTAAACACCCTCTAGTAAAATTTCGATTTCTCCCTCTACAGAACTACGATTGACCTGATTCAAATTTCATTGGATATCTAAGAGAAATACCTTTCTAGTCATGTATGTTTCAGACTCTAATTGAAGTAAAATGAAAATCTCACACGTTTAAAATCACGTCAAAATTCTGGCAGATTACTATGTTGACAGATCAAACACCCTGTCGTAAAATTTCGACTACTCCCTCTAAAGAACTTAGATTGACCTTATTACAAGTTCATTGGATAGCTAAGAGAAATAACTTTCCAGACATGTATGGTTTACACTCTAATTCTAAGTACAACTCAAATGGCATACCTTTAAAGTTGTGCCAAAAATTCTGGCAGATTGACATCTTGTGTTCATCAATTAAATCCTAAGCCATTCAAGATTCATGTTCTTCATCCAAGAAATCATAAAGATTCCATGTTAATCATCAAATATATTCAAATTTCATTTATCTTTACTTAGGGATTCATTTTACATGCAATCCTTCCCAAACATGTGATCAATTCAAACATTTAATTAAAGGTTTTTCAATAGGATCAACCAATTCTTAAAACTCCCTACACATGGGTATTATAACTTGAATTTTATTTGCAATAAACACTTGCCTTATGTCCAGTAGGTCTGATTTCGTGATTATGGTTGGTGATTGATGATCTTTATCCCTCAATCTTTCTTCCCAATGAGTTTGTGGTGAAAGTCTCCTTTGAATCCTTCCCACTTCTTCCTTTTGCCTTGGAATTATTTCTCTCTTCTCTCTAATGGCTAAGGTGTGTTTTTCTTCTCCCTAACCCTAGCCTCCAACTCTTATAATCTGACTTAGAGTTCTAAAATTCGTCAGTCTCCTCACCCTAAAATGTAAAAAGTCCAGAATGCCCTCGTATTGGCCCAGTTTAACCCAAAATGCCCTGAGACCCAATTGCTACCCCCGGGTACTCTTTTCAGATTATCTCGACCCATCCGGACTCAACCGCGCACTCATAATTATCATCCGAAATACTTTTTTGACATTTCCAAATTTCGACCTCAAAATGCGACAGACATTTAATTGGACAATTAAACTTAAAAGTCGCCAAAATAATAAATTCTATTTACTTAAATAAATTCTCCAAATCATAAATTTAATTTTCACCAGTTTAAATATTTTTATAAATCCCAAAATACTTAAATATTAAATACTCAAAATTACGGGGCGTTACATCCCCCAAACAATCCTTGGGCCTACTCATAGATAACGTAGATGATTTTTCATGTCTACCCTACTCAAGGCGAGTGGGTGGTGTCTTTTCATGGGCTTTCTTATCAACTTCTCCTGGAACTTCTCTTCGTCCAGCCGATATGGAGTCAGTACCTAAGAGACACCAAATTTTTGTAATGGAAATTGTTTTTCCTTATATCCTTAAATCATTAACTAATTTTGGCCAAACGGTGGAATTATATCACTCTTAATGTGTGAGAAGACAATTTGGCTATGACCAAGGGACTTACACTCCAGATTTTCCCTCTCGCCTCTCGCCAGCAGACTTGTGATTAGAAGCATATGCCAACTTTACTTTTGAGGGGATGCTCTAGAGAACTAATTATTTTGGTAACTTTTTCATACCCCCTCATGGTTACATTCCCTCGTTCAGCCACTCGTGGTTTATCTTATGGAAATACCAAATCATGTTAATGAAAAATTGCATCGTGGATGTCACCCATGAGTCTATTTCAACTCACATACCCACTAATGACAAGTACTTTGTCAGGAGGAAATAAAAAATAAATTCATTATCATAGCAGTGTGGAAAATCCCCACTCGAGCAGGTCACCCCCATTTTAGGAGGAGACCATTTTTGCCAGACATCATGTTCAAGGTCCCTTTTTAAAGGATAAAAGAAAGGCCATGTTCAAGGTCCCTTTTTAAAGGAAACACCATGACAGTGATGTGTTAAACGTTATCCCATCTCGATCAGAGGTAGTTATTTCTTCTCCTTCACCTGTGAGAACTAGAGTAGCCAACCACAAGAAAAGGGTCAATGAGCCCATTGCTAGATTAGAAGTCAGACACTGAAACTTTGGAAATTGAGGAGAACTTCTAAATAGTTCGTGAGCAAGGATATGAGTCCCTTGGTATTTCTCTTTCCCAGACCTCAATTTCATTAGCCCCTCCACTCACATAAGGTACTCTAGTCACTTCCTTTTTACTTAGTAAAATTTTAAGTCATGGGGTTACGAGTGTTTGCTCCTCATCTTCCTCATCTAAAGAGGAACTTTTTGATTATGGAAGCACCCCTTCCTATTATTACAATAGTTCTTCTTCAAATGGTATTTGTGTTATTGACATTAACCAAGACCACTCGTTTGACACTTGTGCTTTCTTATCAAATTCGAGAGGCTCTGATGGTGACCAGGATGACACCATAATTTACTCTCCTTTTACCACCAGCCCCACCACTAAGAATTTTCCCTATAATAAACCCTCTTGCCAAGGTGATGTTAGTTTCTTAGAGACTTTGTTTTTATTATCTTTTTTTTCAGTTTCTTTGTTTAGCTTCTTGCAATCTTTTACTTACTCAACTCTTTTGCCTTGCTCTTGATCAGGTTTCTACTATGAGAAAGAGTGGTCCCTTAGAGGTGAGGGCCACCCCTCATCTGCTGCACCCCTCATTCCTCAAGAACCTTTCATTCCTGAGTGTAATCCCATACTTGTATACTCTCTAAGTCTTGCTCGATAGGTTTTTCCACAAAGCTTCGAGATTTATATTTTTCCTAATTTCTAAATCATTTAATACTTTCTAAGGACTCTTTGGCTATATTTTTTTATTTTCCATCTTATTCCCCACTTCCAATAGAGGTTCTTTTGTTTCTACTCGTTCAGTCTAGGTATTTACCAATCTTTTCAAAACATCTCAAGTCTTGTCACCTATGAATTTTGGAATGATTCTTGTATACTCATGTGTATATGTTTTCTTCTTTGATAAGTGACGATATCCCCCATTTGTATCACTAGGACTCTTGCTTCCTCTATAGCAACCTGGCCTCCACCGCCATCTCTACACAGGTATCTTTTCTTTATTTTTCCTTTTTCTATATCTTTGGATCTTGCTTTTGGATAATACCACTCTATATATGTTACATCTGAACTTTATGTTGCAGGGCTTTCTTTTGAGCAACCCTTCAACTAATGGGGTGATACTCCTACCCATAGGGGTGGTTATTCCTGGGTTATGCCCTTATGGGAGGATATCAATTCCTAGAGTTTGCCTACCCATGGACAACAGGCCACAAGTCCAACCTCTTTCTTCTTAGCCCATTTACAGTGTGGCTTCGAGTGGACCTGTCTCACACATTTCTTCCTCAACACAAGTACTTAGCCATATAGCCTTATAATTTTCTTACTTTTTATTTTCCTAACAACTTACTTATTGGAGGGTTGGTACGAGAATATCTGCAACCCTTATGACTGATTTCAGACCCTCTCCCCCTTCTAGGCTCAGGTACTTAGACTCTCCTACTTCTAGTTTTTAACATCTTGTTTCTTTATACTTCACTTGAGTTGTACTTTATTCCTTATTTATATATGTTTAAGACTGGCACTAGCGTCTCCTTCCCAGACATTTATGTAGTTGGTGATTAAGTGAGTAGTTCACTTTCCACTTCATCCAATGTATTCACTCTCTTCTCTTGAGCTTTTTATACTTGTAAATGTTTTTCTCTATTTGCGATCATCTTGGATAATAACTATCTCTTTCTTCTCTAGGTGATCCCTTCAAAGGTCCTTGCCACTGTAGACCCTCTCATGAGCTTAATGGTGAGCACCTCCTCATCAGAGGTGTCACGACCCCATTCCAAAATAGTAGTGGGGAACGAGTGTCTTGACATGCCACCAAGGCAAAAATTACTCTCACTTAAACTTTTTCCTTAATTAAATTCAACGGAAAGGCAAATACATGGTTATGAATCGTAAAATACTGAAACTAAAGGAATTACATAGTCAGAGCTTTCTAAAAGGAAACTTCATTTATATTACAAGTAACAACGAGTTACAACTTAAAACAAAATTTGAAACTTATTACAAGAGAGCCAAACATGCTCTATATGATATAATAAACTTTTTACTAAAAATAACAATAAGATCTCTAAAAGACGAATCTTCCATATAGACTTTTTACCTTCCCTCCAAGCCTACTTATTTCCTGAAAAATGGTTATTTATACAACATCAGTTAAAAGCCGAGTGAGGTTTAATCTCTATACATTCCATAGTTTTTCAGAAAATTGATATCTATTCAATTTACAACATAAGGCATATACATATATGGACAGGAGTTTGCAGTAAAATATTTTTATGTGAATGACAGTATGTAGAAATGAATAGCTCAGAATAGAACGGATGCGATAAATTAAAGGCAATAACTTTTTCTTTCAATCATATCATTTTAATGGCCAAGTACACTCTAATACCGTATTATTCCCCGGTAGTTGAGGGTCAATTGAACTTGTTCGTCACAACGCCTTATTTAGGGAAAACCAACGATAACCCAGCTGGGAAGGTCAGTCAGTAAGAGAGGTCCCTTAGGCCAAATCTTATTTCCAATTTTCAATATCATTTTCAAAACTCTTCTTAGTCGGTATGTCTAGATGGACAAATATAAACATATCATAGGGAATCAATCATCGATATCAGATGAATTTTGAGGAATAAAGAAGTTCACAAAATATATATAGTTTGCATAATATCATATAATTAAAATGCACAAGGAATGTTAGAATACTCACCTATAATTGAAGATCGAAGTTACAAATATTAAGTCTTGGATCACTTCGTTAAGACGAACCTTCTTCTTGAACTTACAAAACGCCCTCTTGAGATATCACTCTTTCTTACTATAGTTATCGAGGAAATGGTATGAGTTTAAATGGTCCTAAAGGTTTTATTTATAGTTTTCCAAGGATTTCACGGCGGTGACATGTGTCTAGCTACCCAAGCCTTTACAATAGCGAGTCAACATTGAGGTGTCGTGCAACGAGGGGTCTTGCAGCCTTGGTTCACCAAACGGTGACACGTGTTTTAATTTTTTCTAAAGGATTGACATGTTTTTTATCCTTTCCTATAAAGGTGACATGTGTGCGGTGGAGGTGTCCAAAAGAAAGCACGAGGTGGAAAGCACGAGGTGGAAAGTTATTAAGGGTGTAAGGGTCATTTTACACATTAAGGGCATTTTGGTAATTTCACACTATATATTTTCAATATTTCTTAGAGGTCCCTGAAAATATTTTATTTACAAAATGGTCATTTTTATATTTCATTTTAGTCCCTGAAACTTTATTTATTTAAAATCAAGTCCCTAAAGTTTCATAAAATTACATTTTTTACCCCAAAACTTGTCATTTACTTAAGATATGCTATAAGACTTTGATTTAATCCATTTTTCCGAAGAAAAAAGGTCATTTCAAGTTGTTTAAGTCGGCCTAACTATCTTCCCCTTCCAACCAATCAAAACATAACACATGGTGTGCTAAAAAGACAAAATACGACTTAAAGGATGGACATATTTTCCCTTATTTCGTAATTTCGGTATAACTTCTTGCTCAAACCTCCATTTAACACACAGTTTGTTGTGTTATAAACCTAATCCATATATCTAAAACTTTTCAGGTTTTACCTCAAGTTAATTGTTATATTATAATGGTGAAAACTAGTCTCCAATATGAACATTCCTACCGAAAACTTTAAAATTTTATGTTTGTAACTAATTTGATATTTCATGATTTATGAAGGGAGGATTAGACTAAAATAAATAAATTAACATTATCCATATCACATTTGAAATAATACAACATTTAAAAAATGGGGTCATTACATCCTACCCTCCTTATAAAGAGTTTGGTCCTCAAACTTTACTTACATTAATTTCCAAACGAGTAGGGATATTTCTCCTTTATTTCATCTTCCCGCTACCATGTTGCTTCTTCAATGGAATGATCAAGTGATAACACTTTGACCAATGGAATTACCTTGGTTCGTAATATTTGATCTTTATGGTCCAAAATTTCTATCGGATGCTCAATGTATGACAAATCTTCTCTAACTTGAAGAGGTTCGTGACTTAGGATATGTATTGGATCTGGGACGTATTTGTTCATCATTCACATGTGGAACACATTATGCACACTAGAGATTTCAGGGTGTAAAGCTATTTTATATGCAACAGCTCCTATCCTTTCAAGGATTTCAAAAGGTCCTATGTATCTTGGAATCAATTTTCATTTCTTTCCAAATCGGATTACTCCCTTTGCTGGTGATACTCGTAAGAACACATAATATCCTCTTTGGAATTCCAACTCTCGTCGGTGATTGTCAACATATCTCTTTTGACGGCTTTGAGCGATTCTAAGTTGGTCTTGTATCATTTTCACTTTCTCTGTTGTGATCTCGATCAATTCTGGTCCCAATAATTTTCTTTCTCCAACTTCTACCCAACATGTAGGGGAATGAAACCTTTTACCATAGTGTTCCTCATACGAAGCCATTTGAATACTTTCTTGATAACTATTATTATACGCAAATTCCACTAACGATAAATGATCAATCCAATTCCCTTTCAAATCACGTAAACATACCCTAAGCATAACCTCTAGAGTTTGAATGGTTCTCTCAGATTGCCCATCCGTTTGACGGTGAAAAGCAGTGCTGAAATTCAATTTTGTTCCCATGGTTGTTTGTAGGCTTCTCCAAAAGCGAGACACGAATCAGGATCATGATCATAAATAATTGAAATTGGAGTTCCATGAAGCCTAATAATTTCCCGAACGTACAACTTAGCTAACTTTTCTAAAGAATGGGTAATCTTAATGGCCAAAAAATTAGCATATTTAGTTAACCTATCAATAACTACCCAAATCGAATCATTACCGTTTGAACTCCTTGGTAAACCTGTCGAAAAATCCATAGTAATATATTCCCATTTCCACTCAGGGATAGGTAGGGGTTGCAGTAATCCTGATGGTTTTTGATGTTCTTCCTTTACTTGTTGACAAACCAAACATTGACATATAAATTCTTCTATCTCCCTCTTCATGTTATTCCACCAAAATACTTCTCGAAGATCCCTATACATTTTTTTACATCCGGGATGAAATGTGAATCTTGAGAAATGACTTTCCTCCAAAAATTTCCTCTTTAATTGGGAATCAGATGGCACACACACTCTATTGCCAAATCTCAATATATCATCTCGTATCACAAAATCAGTTCTCTTACCCTCGATGACTTCTTCTCTAATGTTCTTCAGTCGTGGGTCACTTACTTGTGCAATTTTAATCCTTTCCATCAACATGGGTTGTACTTTAAAGTTTCCAATTATTCCTCCTTTGCTATAGATGCTTACATCTATTTCCATACTTCTCAAATCCCTTAACAAAGGTTCCTGATTTGTAAAGGGGCATGCTAACTTTGTTATAGACTTCCTACTTAAAGTGTCAGCTACTACATTAGCTTTCCCAGGGTGATAGTGAATATTTACATCATAATCCTTCATCAATTATAACCACCTCCCTTGTCTCATATTCAACTCTTTCTGAGTAAATATATACTTCAAACTCTTATGATCGGTATAAATCTCACAAGTATCACCATACAAATTATGTCTCCAAATCTTAAGAGCAAAAATTACAGCTGCTAATTCTAGGTCATGGGTTGGATAATTCTGCTCGTGGGTTTTCAACTGTCTCGGGGCATAAGCTACTAATTTTTCATTTTTCATTAGCACACATCCCAAACCATTTTTAGAAGCATCACTATAAATCACAAATCCCCTTGTCTCAGAAGGAATAGTCAAAATTAGGGCAGCTACTAATCGATTCTTAAGTTCTTGAAAACTATTCTCAACTTCCTTAGACCATTCACATTTCACCTTCTTCTGGGTTCACCTAGATAGAGGTTTGGCAATACCAGAAAATCCTTTAACAAATCTTCGATAATAACCAACTAATCCAAGAAAACTATGAATCTCTATCACGTTAGTTGGTCTAGGCCAATCCAGTATAGCTTTGATCTTTTGAGGGTCAACCGACACTCCCTCCTTAGAAATGACATGTCCTAGAAAAGAGACACTAGGCAACCAAAACTCACACTTCTTTAATTTTGCATATAATTTCTCCTTCCTAAGGATTTGCAACATTATCTATAAATGTTTTTTATGTTCTTCAATACTCTTGGAATAAATAAGGATGTCATCAATGAAAACAACCACACATTGATCCAAATATTTCCTAAACACTCTATTCATCATATCCATAAAAGCAGCAGGTGCATTAGTCAGTCCAAATGGCATCACAAGAAATTCATAGTGACCATATCTAGTACGAAAAGCTGATTTTGAAATATCATCCTCCTTAATCTTCAATTGGTGATAGCCTAACCTAAGGTTAATCTTTGAAAATACTTGTGCACCTTGAAGTTGGTCAAACAAATCGTCTATACGAGGTAAGGGGTATTTATTCTTAATGGTAACCTTATTTAGTTCACGATAATCTATACATAACCTCATTGTCCCATCCTTCTTTTTAACAAATAACACAGGAGCACCCCAAGGGGATACACTTGGTCTAATAAAACCCTTGTCTAATAAATCTTGTAATTGAACTTTTAACTCCCTTAGTTCTAAAGGTTCCATGCGATAAGGTGGTTTTGAGATTGGTATAGTTCGAGGAAAAAGGTCAATCATAAACTCTATTTCTCTACTAGGAGGAAGACTGGGTAAATCATCTAGAAAAACATCTGGAAAACGTTTAGCTATAGGAATATCTTCTAACCTAGGCTCTTTTGTTTGCAAATCAATAACACTTGCAAGGAATCATTGGCATCCCTTCTTAAGAAAACTAAAAGCTTGCATTGCAGAGATAATATGTATGGGAGATAGGATGCCAGTTCCTTCAAAACTAAATTCTAGATGGTTGAGAATTTGGAAATTATCTCTCTTCTCAAAACAATCTACCTTAGCATGGTACGATGCTAAAAAAATCCATCCCCAAAATGACTTCAAAATCTCTTATGTCTAAAATTATCAAATCAAAAAATAGTCTATGACTACTAACATCTATAGGGCAAGACTTATATACTAATGTTCCCGTTAATAACTCACCCGAAGGAGTAGAAACGTGTATGCTATGATTCACGGGTTTAGGAATATTAGGAACGTGATTAACAAAACGCCCAAACACAAATGAATTGGTAGAACCAGGATTAATTAAAACTTGAAAAGGTTGTGCACATATAGAAAATGTACCTGACACTACTGCATTAGAGGCTTTCGCATCATAAAGATTAAAAACTCTACCTTGTCTGCCATGGTCCTTATTGTCATTAAAAGTCTTTTTCGGCTCCTTTCCTTTGTTTGGGCAATCTCTTATTTTATGTCCCTTTTGGCCACACCCAAAGCAACTTCCTGTCTCCAGGTAACATGGTTGCCCTTTATGAATATTACCACACCGTTGGCATCTATCAACATTAAAGGGTTTGTTTTCTAAACATTGTCCTATATTAGGTATAGTCCTAAAGGGTTTGTTATTGGGGTTCTTTCACCTTTGCTCCCCAAACTTCCTCTTCCCCTCTCTAACATGATTATATTCTTCACTATCCTTCTTAGATATTGTTTCCCTAGCCACCACGTCATTATATGATGTCAACTGCAAGATGGAAATTCAACTACGAATGTTCAACCTCAACCCACGTTCAAAATTCTTAACTTTTAAAACATTAGTTATCACAACATGAGGTGCAAAACGAGATAACTCAATAAAATTTTCCTCATATTGACTAATCATCATATTCCCTTGAACCAGACTCATGAAGTCAGCTACTTTTTGGTCTTGCACCATTTCGGGAAACTATTTCTCGTAGAAGATCACTAAGAAGTCATTACAACCTATCGGATTATTCCTTTCCCTGTGTATTCCCTTAGTCATTCTCCACCAAAGTATGGCTTCACCTTCTAACATGAATGCTCCAAATGAAACCCGTTATTCACCTGTACACTTAAGAACATCGAACATCTTTTCCATTTGCATCACCCAATTTTCTGCTTCAGTGGGGTTAGGAGTACCTTTAAAATATGGCGAGTTCAATTTCTTGAATTTTTCAATAGTATAACTACTTGGTTCAAGATTCCTTGATTCTCCATTATTCACCTAATGATCCACAATTCTTGCTAAAATTTTAATTTCCTTGTATGCACCTTCCAGTCCTTCCATATTTTAACCACGAGTTCCCACTATTGATCTCATCTTGATCATTTTCTACAGTCATGGCCAAACATAAGATGTATGATACTATCTCAAGAATGAAAATTAGAAGAACAATTATATATAAATAATTATATGTACACTGTAAGACATATGGAGGGTTATCACATAAGTTGGATATTTAATCTTATATCCTATGTATGGAAACTTAAAATCGATAACGTTCAAAACTTATCTTCAGTAGTCTACGAGTTCATAACCTATGCTCTGATACAACCTGTGTCACGACCCCGTCCCAAAATAGTAGTGGGGAACGAGTATCTGGACAAGCCACTAAGGAAACAATTACTCTGACTTAAATTGTTTCCTTAATTCAATGCAACGAAAATACAATTACATGGTTATGAATAGTAAAATACTGAAATTAAAGGAATTACGTCATCAGAGCATTCTAAAAGGAAACTTCATTTATATTACAAGTAACAACGAGTTACAACTTAAAACGAAATTTTAAACTTATTACAAGAGAGCCAAACATGCTCTATATGATATAATAAACTTTTTACTTAAAATAACAAAAAGAGCTCTAAAAGCTGAATCTTCCATATAGTCCTTTTACCTTCCCTCCAAGCCTACTTATTTCCTGAAAAATGGTTATTTATACAACATTAGCTAAAAGTCGAGTGAAGTTTAATCTCTAGCCATTCCATGGTTTTTCAGAAAATTGACACCTATTCAATTTACAACTAGGGGTGTTCGCGGTCCGGTCCGGTTTTGATGTATTTCTTGGATCGGACCGCATTAATCAGTCCTAGAAAATTATGGACCGAGACCGGACCGAAATAATCGGTCTCGGTCCTATTGGGTTTTCAAACGGTCCATGTTCGGTCTCGGTCCTATTCGGTCTATATCGATAAAAAAATAGCACATATTTCAAATATTTCCAATAAATAACATATGCATATCCAATATTTCCAAAAAAAATTACAGATCCAATGTTTCAATATTTTCAGTATAGAACAAATCCAATATTTCCAAACAAAAAAATAACATATCCAAAAAAAAAGATATCCACAAGTCCATACCTGTTTTGAAAATTAAATAACATATCTAATATTTCCAATAAATAAGATAAAAAAAAAGTCATTTCATTATTTCCAATAAGATAACAGATCCAAAAAAAAAAGACATGTTAATATTGTCACACACAACATATCAAATGGTCCACAAATCACATATCAAGAGCACCCAAAATAACAGATCGTATGAAGAAAAAAAAACAGATGGGCACTGGTGTATGTGTACCTTCATAGAGAGAGATAAATAACAGATCAGCACTGGCGTGGTCACCGTGGTGTGGGTGGCTGTGGTTGTTCAGTGCGGCTTGTGGCTATGGTGTGGCTGTTCGCACTGGTGTGGTGGTGGGTTGTTAGTAGAGAGAGAGAGAGAGAGAGAGAGAGAGAGAGAGAGAGAGAGAGAGAGAGAAGAAAATAAGGTGTGGTAGGTAGTGGATAGATTGGGTTGGGTTTAATTTTCAAAGCAGTGTGTTGTGTGTGGTGTTGTGACCGTGTGAGAGAGTGTGCATTTTGTTAGTTAGGAAATTAAAATATATATATATATATATATATATATATATATATATATATATATATATATATATATATATATATATATATATATATAATGAAAGCAGTCCGGTCTGATCCAAAACCGTTTTTTAACATCCAAAATCAAGACCGACCCGAATTTTGCGGTCCTATATATTTTTAGACCGAATTAAAAAAAATGCAAAAGTATGTTCGGTTCGGTTTTTTCGGTCCATTCGGTCTATTAGGGTTCATGCACACCCCTATTTACAACAGAAGGCATATACATATATGGATAGGAATTTGCAGTAAAATATTTATATGTGAATGACAGTATGTAGAAATGAATAGCTCAGAATAGAATGGATGCGATAAATCAAAGGCATTAACTTTTTCTTTCAATCATATCATTTTAATGGCCAAGTACACTATAATACCGTATTCTTCTACCGTATTATTCCCCGATAGTTGAGGGTCAATCGAACTTGTTCCTCACAACGCCTTATTTAGGGCACACCAACGATAAACCAACGGGAAGGTCAGTCAGTAAGAGAGGTCCCTTAGGCCGAATCTTATTTCCAATATTCAATATCATTTTCAAAACTCTTTTTAATCAGTATGTCTATATGGACAAATACAAACATATCACAAGGAATCAATCATCGGTATCAGATGAATTTTGAGGATAAATGTAGTTCACAAAATATATATAGTTTGCATAATATCATATAATTAAAACGCACAAGGAATGTTAGAATACTCACCTACAACAGAAGATCGAAGTTACAAATATTAAATCTTGGATCACTTTGTTAAGACGAAACTTCTTCTTGAACTTACAGAATTCCCTCTTGAGATATCACTCTCTCCTACTATAGTTATCGAGGAAATGGTATGAGTTTAAATGATCCTAAAGGTCTTATTTATAGTTTTCCATGGATTTCGTGGCGCTGACATGTGTCTAGCTGACCAAGCCTTTACAACGGTGACTCAGTATTGAGGTGTCATGCAACAGAGGGGTCTTGCAGCCTTGGTTCACCAATCGGCAACACGTGTTTTAACTTTTTCTAAAGGATTGACATGTGTTTTATATTTTCCTATAAAGGAGACACATGTGCAGTGGATGTATCCAAAAGAAAGTATGAGATGGAAAGCATGAGGTGGAAAGTTATTAAGGGTGTAAGGGTCATTTTACGCATTAAGGGCAGTTTGGTAATTTCACACTATATATTTTCAATATTTCTTAGAGTTCCCTAAAAACAATTTATTTATAAAATGGTCCTTTTTATATTTTCATTTTAGTCCCTGAAACTTTATTTATTTAAAATCAAGTCCCTAAAGTTTCATAAAATTACATTTTCTACCCCAAAACTTATCATTTAACTTAGGATATGCTATAAGAATTTTATTTAATCCATTTTTCTGAAGAAAAAAGGTCATTTCAAGGGGTTTAAGTCGGCCTAAGTAGCTTTCCCTTCCATCCAATCAAAACATAACACATGGTGTGCTAAAAAGACAAAATACGACTAAAAGGATGGATAGATTTGCCCTTATTTCGTAATTTCAGTATAACTTCTTGCTCGAACCTCCGTTTAACACACCGTTTGTTGTGTTACAAACCTAATTCATATATCTACAAATTTTTAGGTTTTACTTCAAGTCAAATGTTATATTATAATGGTGAAAACTAGTCTCCAATATGAACATTCCTACCGAAAACTTTAAAATTTTATATTTGTAACTAATTTTATATTTGATGATTTATGAAGGAAGGATTAGACTAAAATCAATAAATTTACATTATCCATATCACATATGAAATAATACAACATTTAAAACTATAAATGAATATATAAAAATGGGGTCATTACAAGAGGCCTCTCAGGTATTCATTATGTTATAGGTGGTACTTCACCTAGCTTGTGTTCTTTACTATGCAAGGTATCTTGGTGACTTATTCTCTATTTCTTTATATTCAGTCTATTGGCGCTTAAGTCCCTTTGCCTGCCGAACATTCTGTGAGCACTGTTGAAGTGCCTTCTCAGGTACTTATTGTATCACATATTATTTTAAACTTTCTTTTAGTGTGCAAGTACTTACTAACACATTCATGTTTCCATCTTCTCGGGTCAGTGTTGCAAGTGTTTTGTTTTTTGCGAAACAACGTGGGAGCATTAATGTGGGTGAGGTATTACACTGTCATACTTTATTCACTTTTGTTCTGTCTTCTCCCCTTTTTCATTCTTGCTTTTAGTGTGAAAGTTCTCACCAACACTCCCCTATTTCATTGTTTTCGTATTAGTGAGGCGAGTGTTCCTGTTTATGTGAAATTGTCAGTGAGTGTCTTAGAGGGAACACTTTTGGTATTATACTGTCATACTTGATTTACTTTATATATATCATTTTAGAGTCTTGACTTTATTGTGCAAGTGCTATACTAACATTATCATGCTTTCTATTTGTCAGGTCAACACGGTGGATCAAGGAGGGCCTTGCAGGCTATTTGGTACATGCTAACTCCTCTAGGATTAGGAGTAAGTTTGTTCCCCTATTATTATTTTCCTACCATCTTCAGTAGTTGAAATTTCTCAATCTCTCTTTTGCTTCTTCTTATTCTTTCTTCATGTCTTTGTTTTCAAGATCATGTGGGTGAACTAGTAGAGACAGCTAGTGATAATGAGCCATCTCTGAGGCTACCCAGACTGACGGAGCTGAGGTGGAAGAATTAGGTGAGGAGTCTTCTCTACCCCTTTTTGAGACTAGTTCTATAAATACAGGTTACGATGCCATTGAGGTGGAAGCTCCAGCGATTTTCACGGGGGACTTGTGGTGTGAGTGATTACCGAAGAGATTTAGGGATCAAGATCTCGAGGTCCTAGATTTTATTCTCGAGTATTACCCAGAGACCTTCACTTCCCAGAGTGTTCTAAACATTGATAGCCTCACAGTCCTCAACCTCAAGGCTCCAACCAGTCATGTGCATAAGTTCTTATCTATTTCTCCTACTGACCTCATCAGTGCAAACACTCAACTTTTTTTAGCACCCATTCATGACACGGAGAGTTTCTACAACTTCAAGATTGATTAGCTTGGTGCCCCTGTGCGCCACCTCATTTGTCTCCTTTATAGGATGTCCAAGAAGGCCATGGTTGAGCGATGCCTTGTAGAAGCTACTAGACTTTACGAGCAAATCCATAGGATGAATCTTATTTTTCTAGACTCGAAGAGGAGTTTGTACAAGAGGTTGACCCCCATTTGCTGATTTTCACTCATGAGAAAACCTCTTTTTTCTTTTATCTAGTTGATCCATTGTAAAAAGACCTTTTTTTTTGTTTTTATAACTTCAAGAGTTGCTCAATTTCGAGAAGTTCCTTTACGTTAATGAGAATAACAAAAATTCTTTACTTGTTTATCTCTATTTCTTTTCTTCATTGTCTATACTTAGACTTTTAGCTTCTTGTTGATCCATTTGCTTGTTGTAAATTAATACTTAGACTCTATCCTCATTATATTTTATCCTTGGGAGGTACATAACCCCCTAAGTATAAAGAGTAATTTTCATCGAATTCAAGATCCTCTCATAAACTTCACGACTCAAATTGTGTTCTGCCCACAAAAATTTATAAGTTTAGGCAAAATTATTAGGCAGGAAAATCTGGGTGAATGCACTAGCATTGTTGGTAACTGAGTGCACAAGAGATATTGAAAATAAATAAAAGCTATTATGATTATAAAATAAATCTCATATATGTCTGGTCAAAAGCTATATTCATTCATTTCTGTAAGAAAACATCTGTCATTGCTATTACAATAGTTACTTGCAAAAAAATTCCTTTTACTAAAAGGTCTAACTGTCCTAGAGCTACTATTTAAAATCCCCAAAAAAATTGGGATACCTCAAGCATAGTAGTTTTTCAGCCACTTGTAGTTGATGTACTAGATGCATTCTCTCTTAGGCTTTGAGATTTGACAATAGCCTGACTTCCCCACTCCTCGCACTACAAGGAGTCCATCCTGGTTTGTCTTGAACTTTTATGCTGATTGCTCCTCAAGTGATGAGTAGATGCCCGTAAGACCAAATCTCCCACTTGGAACTCCATAAGCTTAACCAAATTTTTGTAAGCCCTCAATAGTTGCTTGGTGTAGACTTTGAAGTTTTTATTAGCCTTATCTCGGTGCTCATCCATAGTTTCCAACTACACATGTCTAGGATCAAGTATGAGGCTGTGTATTAGAGCCACTCGGGCTTAAGGTACTGTCAATTCTACTTCCCATAAACTAGAAAAAAGGGGTAAACCATGTTGGCTTTCTTTTCGAGGTTCTATAAGACCATAAGACCATTGGCAACTTCTCATCCCATCCCCTGGAAAGTCATCCAACATCTTCTTCAAGATATTATCAACGTCTTATTCGTGGCCTCTGCTTGCCCATTTCCTTTGGGATAAGAGATGGTTGAATTATTGTGAACGCTTTGTACTTGTCCTTAAGGAGACCCATCTCTTTACACACGAAATTTTTTCCATAATTTATGAGAATAACCTTTGGGATGCTAAACCTGCATATTATGTATTCTCGGATATATTGCATCACTACTTAAGCAGTGTCCCTCCTCAAATCGATTGTTTCTTCCCACTTAGTGTATAGTTTTATGGAAATAATGATAAAAGATTTTCCATGAGAAGCTGGGCTAATATTTCCCAGCAGATCGAAATCCCTAATGTGGAAGGGGTGGGGAGCTTTTAAACTTTTCGAACTTGCTGAGGGGGCATGGACTATGTTACCATTCACTTGGCATTGTCTACACTTCTTCATAAGTTGATAGAATCAACCTCTATCGTCAGCCAATAAAATCCCAGTGTCATTACTTGATCATACAACTTAGCACCACCCATATGGGAAGGTTCATGAGCTTCTTCTAGTAGTTTCTCCACGTATCCCCTACCATGCACCGTAGTGACTTCTTGTTATATCCTTTCGTGCAGATCTCGCCTTATACCAAGTTAAAAATGGGCAACCCCTTTCTTTAGGTATATCTCATCTGCTCTTTTAGCTGGAAATTCTCTATCTTTGAGGTATTCAATATAGGGTTTCCTCCAGTCCTCAAAATTTTCTACAAAGTTAGCTTCGATCGGTTGATCTAACTATATCTAACACTTTAAACAACCCTATTATATACGGGAATCATCCATTCTCATATTGGGCCAATAATAACCCCCTAGTATCCCCGCAAAGCCTTTCATGCATTACTTCCAATCTTTCCTTACCTTACTCTTCTCCTACGCACCTCGCCAGAAATCCCCATGGGCTTTTGAAATAGAGTGTCCCTTGGAGCAGGTAGTTGTTGACCAACTCAGACATCTTCATTTTACCTTCTGTTATTTCTAATTGTTTCACTATCGAGCACCTTTAATCTTCTAACTCCTCACTCAAAAATAAGGACTTCGCTGCTATTGGCAATGTTCTTCATTAGACTGTGATGGTGGCCTCCTGCTCTTCCATCTCTAACTTTTAGGTTATCTTCGCCAATGCGTCTAGATGCCTGCTCATTGTTCGTGCATGACTTTTCATCTTTACTTACAAAAATTGGCCAAGTAACCTCTGAATGATTTATTCGTACGAGCCTAGGTTGGCATGTTTGAGTATGAAATCTACATTAACTTACTTGACGAACATGTTAGAGTCCCCTTATACTCATAGCACTCTAATGCCTCTCCTCAGTGATCCCAAAAGTATCCTCATACTCTGACTCATTATTAGATCATTTATAATTCAGCTAAAATGAAAGAGTGACCTTTTCCTTACCATTAAAGAGGATGATGCCAGCCCCATATGTCCCTTGTACACAAGAACCATCAAATTCCATCTTCCATTCCTCCATCTCCTCCACTAGACAGGCTTGAAAATTTTCACCTTGCAATTCTTCATTGGGAGGCTTAAATTTTTTACTGGGAAATTTGGCCAATAAATTATCTACTGCTTGGCTCTTGATGACCCTCAGGAAACTTCACTTCAAGTCGTATTTAGACAATATTAAGAACCACCTAGCTTCTCTACCTATCAACATGGTTCATGTCAGTAAGTATTTTATAGGATCTCATTTGGTTATGATATGCACCGTGAATGTAAGAAGGTAGTGTCTCTTTTTCTGTGTAATGAAAACCAGGACCAAATAATGCCTCTTTACGCTGGTGTATTTGGATTCTATGCCTGAAAGTACTCATGACAAGTAGTACATCGGCCGCTCTATTCCTGCCTTAACTTGGGTAAGCAAAGTTCCTATGGATCTCTCAGTTAAAACTAGATAAAGAAGTAAGGGCGCACCTATTTCTGGTGGCATCATTATCGAGGGGGAAGTTAATATCGCACTTATCTTTTAAAATGCCTTCTTCTTTTCCTCCCCTAAATCCACTTGTATTTTTCTTTTATGAGAAGGTCAAAGGGCTGAGTGACTTCTGATAAAGATGGTATGAACCTTATAAAGTATGATACCTTCCCCAATAATCTCTTGAGCTGCCTTTGGATCTTCGACGACAACATCATTAGAATGTCTTTATTTTTCTCTATGTCGACTTGCACCCCTTACCTATTTACCACAAAGCCTAGAAATTTTCTCGCAGTTACTTCGAAAGTGAATTTAGAGGGGTCCATCCTCATCTTGTACTTTTGTCACCTCTCATAGACTCTACTTAGATCTTATACGTGTTTCTCTCCTTCTTAGCTTTTGTAATAACCCGCGTAATTTTTGGGGTATTTTCAAAATAAAGATGAAAAATAAAGTTTTTGATAAAATTATTTTTATTGCGCAAATATGGTAGTTATTATTTTTAAAGGTGAGAATTTCAAACGGTTTTGAAATCGGAGTTAAAACGAATTTTAAAATGATTTTAAAATGTTTTTAACTCTTGGAGTTGTTTTGACTTCCACCTCTTCATTTCTTTACCTTATTTAAAGGAGTCTTTTGGCTTCCAACTCTTCATTTCTTTTCATTATAAAAGGAAGTCGTGGGCAACCTTTTTAACATACTTTTGGCACAAATTTTGGCAGCAAATATATTTTATATTCCTCTTCTTTTTATATACACATTGGCCCTTGAGATTTGTGAGTTCCAACCTTAGATTAGAGGTGTTCTTGGGGCTATTTTGTTGGAGGTTCTTGGAGGAGCTTTTGTTGATATTTTGTGTTGATCTTGATGATGTGATCATTGGTTTCTCATCATGGTTTGAGGTATGGGATTTTACACAATATGCTCCTTAAATCTCGCGAGTGTCATTCTCTTTGAATTCTTGTTAATTGAACTCATATTTGAATTGATAAATTCATTGAAATCTGGAAAATAATTGTTGAAATTATTTTGATTCATGTGGTATCATTATATTGTATTGAGCACGTTGTCATGATATTTTAATATGGCACGGATGTTGGGCACCCGCCAAAATTCCTATTTCCCGGGCTATGGCTTGATAAAGCATATACGGATGTGGTGAGGCCTGGTGACCCAGTTAAAGTGTTGTTGAGAAATTATAATGATGAAATGCTATTGAGATTTGCATTTTGATTTGAATATTCGTACTCGTGTTGTTACGTTTTATTCATCGTTAACATATATTTGTTGAGCATCTTTCTTGTCGTATTGTGTACTTCCCCATATTTTCTTTTAGTGGCAGGTTAGCGCGAATTTTGGGGCGCTATGGAGATTGATTTTAGCGAGGATTGTTTGGGAAAGAATTGTATTATTTTGATGTATAGAGCTTTGGAGATTTGTATTTTTATTCGAGTTAGATAGTTGTAATTTTAGTTCGAGAGACTTGTTGTATTTGAAGAATTGAAATTAGTGGATTTATATTATTGTGGGTTTATTTAGATGCTCTATACCTTCTGTATTGTGGATTTAGATTTATTTTATCGATAGTGACGCTCCGTTCGCTCTCCCCGGGCGGACGGGGTGTTACAAATGGTATCGGAGCTTAGGTATACGGCAACCCTCGGGGCTTGGGTTTTGGGTTCATTGCGTGGTTAGCAATTTTTGGAGATAGAAAATTTTAGGTGATATTCGTGATAAGTTTCGAGATTATAGGTGAGGAATTTATTTTTGGAAGACGTGATTTATTTTTGGAGTTAGTATAGTGGCTTGATTTTGAGAGTTAGGCATTCGGTGAATTTCGAGGGCCAAATTTCATTGTTAGTGGGGAAGTGTAATAACCCGCGTAATTTTTGGGATATTTTCAAAATAAAGATGAAAAATAAAGTTTTTGATAAAATTATTTTTATTGCGCAAATATGTTGGTTATTATTTTTAAAGGCGAGAATTTCAAACGGTTTTGAAATCGGAGTTAAAACGAATTTTAAAATGATTTTAAAATGTTTTTAACTCTTCGAGTTGTTTTGACTTCCAGCTCTTCATTTCTTTACTTTATTTAAAGGAGTCTTTTGGCTTCCAACTCTTCATTTATTTGCATTATAAAAGGAAGTCGTGGGCAACCTTTTTAACATACTTTTGGCACAAATTTTGGCAGCAAATATATTTTATATTTCTCTTCTTTTTATATACACATTGGCCCTTGAGATTTGTGAGTTCCAACCTTAGATTAGAGGTGTTCTTGGGGCTATTTTGTTGGATGTTCTTGGAGGAGCTTTTGTTGATCTTTTGTGTTGATCTTGAGGATGTGATCATTGGTTTCTCATCATGGTTTGGGGTATGGGGTTTTACACAATATGCTCCTTAAATCTCGCAAGTGTCATTATCTTTGAATTCTTGTTAATTGAACTCATATTTGAATTGATAAATTCATTGAAATCTGGAAAATAATTATTGAAATTATTTTGATTCATGTGGTGTCATTATATTGTATTGAGCACGTTGTCATGAGATTTTAATATGGCACGGATGTTGAACACCCGCCAAAATTCCTGTTTCCCGGGCTATGGCTTGATAAAGCATATACGGATGTGGTGAGGCCTGGTGACCCAGTTAAAGTGTTGTTGAGATATTATAATGATGAAATGCTATTGAGATTTGCATTTTGATTTGAATACTCGTACTCGTGTTGTTACGTTTTATTCATCGTTAACATATATTTTGTGAGTATCTTTCTTGTCGTATTGTGTACTTCCCCATATTTTCTTTTAGTGGCAGGTTAGCGCGAATTTTGGGGTGCTATGGAGATTGATTTTAGCGAGGATTGTTTGGGAAAGAATTGTATTATTTTGATGTATAGAGCTTTGGAGATTTGTATTTTTATTCGAGTTAGATAGTTGTAATTTTAATTCGAGAGACTTGTTGTATTTGAAGAATTGAAATTAGTGGATTTATATTATTGTGGGTTTATTTAGATGCTCTATACCTTTTGTATTGTGGATTTAGATTTATTTTATCGATAGTGACGCTCCGTTCGCTCTCCCCGGGCGGACGGGGTGTTACATATTTCACTACCAAGTCATCTACATAAAATTCCAATATGTCATGAAATATTACCATTATAGTACGCTAGTTGATGTCACCTGTATTTTTTAATCCAAAGGGGGTGACTTATAATGGAAATTTCCCAAAGGCATTTTTAAGGTGGTCTTTTCTGCATCTATCAGATCCATTCTAATCTTATTATAACCCATATATCCATTCATGAAGGTATACATTTCATGTCCATTTGTGGCATCTACCAGTCTGTCAATGTTGGGCAATGGAAATTCATCCTTGTGCAAGCGCGGTTTAGGTCTATAAAACTATATAGACCCATATATAATTCTTATCCTTCTTTACTATAGGAATAATAATTGAGAGACAGATTAGTCGCTGAATAGACTTGATGAATCCCACTATGAGTAGCTTCCCAACCTCTGCCTTGATCTTCAAGTCTACTTCAGTTTTGTAAGTCCGATTGGTTTACCTTACCGATCAAGAATTTGGCGAAACATTTAGTTCATGGGAACACGTCTATGGATTCTTTGAGTAAGATGATGATATCTTCCCATTTCTTGGGACTCAAATCCTTATAAATGAATATGTCTCACTCTTCACCCCCTTCTATTCTCAGATTTATTTCCTCCAACTCTTGGAGTTTCTCCCTTGGTCCATGTTGCATACACTCTGGATCTTTCTCTGGCTCCTTAACATGCTAGACTATATGGGACTCATTAACCATAAAACATCAAGGTGTCAGGTCAATGCTTTTGTCCTAAAATGATGTTCGTGCAGACGTTATAAATGGTAGATAACTTTCCCATTGGGAAAAAATAATTTCTTAAAAGTTCGTGGTGTCCTTGCTTCATCTTCAGACTTCCTTTTTCCTTTTTATTTTCCCTCGGGGGGATCTAATCGTTGGCCTAGCCTCTCATGAACTGACTTATATTGAGCACCTTTTTTACCACATGGGCTTCCTCAACCCACTTGATAAAACATCTTCTTCCTTTGCCAAACTCCGTATAGAATGTTGCATGACCAGGTGGACCTCTTCTACCAAGAATGGCCTTTCAGTAGTTTTGATCACAATCTATGTTCTGAGAATATTTGATTTCACGCATCGGTGGAATGTCAATGGCATAATCTCAAGAGTATGCACCCACATTCGCCCTATCAAGAGTTGGTAGTTGGTGTTGGCATTAATAATGTGAAACTTGATGTGGGATGTGAAGTTTCCCAACTTGATTCCCACATTCACATATCCGAGCGACTGCATCCCCGCGCTATCAAAGTCGGAGATCACAATTGGCACTGGCACAAAACATATCTTGATAAATATTGATCTCATACAAAGTGTTGATGGGCATGATGTCAATCGACGTCCCCATTCAAAAGTTCCCTTGCAAAGTTAATTCCATTCACTAATGTTGTGACATATAAAGGACGATTGTGGAAGTAGGGCACCTACCTCTCTTCTTTTAAGAACACCACTTCAGACGCATATCTTGTAATCAGCCTTCCTACAGGATGGCGCCAGTTAAGAGAGGGGTCCCCTGACTGCTGGGCTAATTCCAGTATCTTCTTGGTGTCATGCTTCACTCCGATTTGGTCAAAGAACCATTTAAACTTTAGGCTCCTCAAAATTTTTGCACATTCTGAATTAAGTTCAACTTCTTATGTTTGTGCATTACACACATATTCTGCTTCTAATCCCCCCCCCCCCCCCCCATCGAGGGCGAGGACTACATCCACTCTTCCTTCTGGGGGCTCTCACCCACTTGCCCCACTCATTTTCTTGTTCTTCCTTGGCCAAGTCGGCTAGCCACTCTTCGCATGTCTTTTCGTTGCTCCACCATTCTTTAAGTTTGTGGGATCCTTCTTCATCTTATGCCACAACCATGTTTGTCGTACTATGGTGGTGAGACGGAAAAGTATTTTTATTAACATCTATGATTTCGCAAAGTACCATTGGCCACCTACCCGCTAATTATTTTGCTCAAGTAATAACAATCCTTGGTAGTGTGTTGGACTCTTTGGTGCAACTTTTGTAACTTTGCATCCTCTTTATCCACTGTTATTGGTATAAGGCCATTAGAGTAGGGAATCCTTCCACCCCCTCGGGCACCAATGTGCGATAATAGTCCATGGCTTCCGTTACTCTGCAAGGCGGTGATGGTGGGATATCATCTCCAAACGTTTTCCCCCAATACTATTATTCTTATACCCCTGGCCCCTTTCTTTCCCTTGGAGTTCCCATTAACATAGTTGAAACCCTCTCATCTAAAAACTTGAAACCTTCCTGCTATTAAAGGCACTTGTGCTCTTCACCGTTGGGACCTGAGTTTGATGATCATGGCAATATTTTAGGCCACTCGAGTAAACTCTCTAAAAGTAACATCCCTGGTTTCATTGACCAAGTGGATATTATATTCCTCCAAAATCCCCTCAACACAAATTTGCAATAATCTAGCCTCCGCTACATCTTCATGAACATCCAACGCTCTTTTTTTGCAGGGTTTAATATAGTGCATCAACTCTTCACCTGGCATTTATAACTTCTATGCTAGATGCCTTGGAGTCAACTCATCTTCTACTAAGAAAAACTTTTGCAAAAATTGCCTACGCATCTCTTGCCAAGTGGGAATTCTATTTGGTGCCAAGTGGGAGTACCACATATATGCCTTTTTAGTGAGAGTTTTTTAAAACTCTTGTAGTTTCATCTCTTTGTCATTTCCATTCCCACCAAGGTATTACACAAACATGTTCACATGTTCCATAGGGTTTTCACCTTTCCCATTAAATTTTATGAACTTAGGAGGAACATTCCCTTCTGGGTATGATTTTTCATTGATGCTCTCTGGATAAGGATTCTGCAACTCCTCATACATATGAGGTGACTCCCTTTGAAAGGAAAGCAATTTCTTCACCTTCTCCATCATGATAACCTTGGAAAGTGACTCCTCCATCCTAACTTTCTTCACTGCTGGAGAAATCACCGGTGTCACAACCTACTCCATCACCATTTTTCATGGTGGATCCAATTCAACTGCTGAATTTTCTCCACCTACAGGAGACATTACAAGCATCATGCAATTTTGTCCGAAACCAGCCATATCCACATTGTTCTACTTCAAAAATTCAAAGAAAATACTCGTAGTGGCATGGGCTGTGCTGCGCTAGTTTGTCCTTCTTGAGAGGCGGGTACCCTTGCTTCGATAGAACAACCTCCTCACTAGTGGTTTGAGCAGTCTGAACTCCATTACTAAGTGTATTATCTTCAAATACTAGATGCTTTGAAACGTTGTATCCTTCTTTAGCCATGGCAATGGGAATACCTCTCGAGCGGAGTCGCCAAATGTAAGAGTGTAGTTGTAGTGGGGTTTATGAATATCTGGATCTTGTGAGGTGTGACCAACTCCAATGGAAGTTGTCTTCAAGATGTTCAAGGTCTTAGGAGTAGCTAGAGATGAAAGTTGTCTATTTATGGTAACAATGGAGTTTATGTGATTATTATCTGAGAATAAAATGATTAGCTATAATTTTATAACAACAATAATATCCGAGAAAAGGGATTAATTGGAAGTGATGGTTCTTGAGAATGAAGAAATAAGCACTTCAAATACAAGGAGAGAGAAGGAGAGAGAATAATTTTGGGGGCTTTTTACAGAGTAACAATGTGAACTTATGTAGTTGTTTTTTACCCTGACCAAGGGCTCAATTTATAGGAAATATTAGAGTTGATCTAGCATGTGGGATATTCCTTTCAGACAACTTCTGAATGTACCTTTTGTCCTATTTTACTTTTTGTCATCTATCCATTCTGACAGACGACATCTGGAACAACCCAAACTCAAAAAGAAAATATGTCGAGTATAGTACCAAAAAATATGATTTGGTAAATATCTTTTCAAATGGTAACATTGTGAATAATCTTTTGAAAGCTTACGAGTGCCCTTGGGGGGCACTCGCCAATAATAAGTTTGAAAAGACTTTGTGAGTAGCACCTTGGCTACTAACCTATTTAACTAAGTGTGCACTATGTAAGTGCATGAGTGACCAATTAGGCCCCTCCTATTAGTATTCTATATTTCCTAAGGTATTGAAGTGGTTAGGGCTTCTCTTGCCCAAAAGACTTGCCTCTCATCCTCCAAATCGAAGAAATCCCAATTGTCCTGCTCGAGCTCTGATTACTCGATCAAGGATACCTATGTCAAGTAAGTAACAATGTTAGTAATTATTCTAATATATGAACGAGTTTGTAATCATTTGACTGTTCACATAGCACCCCCTCAATCTCTTGGGTCTACTGGGTACTTTCTATCTCATCCTAGTATTTCTCGTTGAGCACCCCCTTACTAATATTGGGAATTACTTGATCAGATGTCGCTTTTATGGTGTTGGGTCAACTCGTTGTGGCACCCTCTTGCGCAAATGATCTGTTTGGCTTACCTCTGTTTATTTACCCTTGGGTCAACTCTTTGTGGCACCTACTCGATAATTGTTCTTCATTGACATTCTTTTGTATTATTTACTTTTGTCCCACTTGTTGTGCCCCATCTCGTTAAGTGGTCAGTTTAGCCTATTTTATTTATCTACTTTTAGGTCAACTCACATGGAAACCCCTCCCCCTGTTGGGATCATTTTTTAAAGACTACTTTAGGGGTTACTTGTGTGGCAACCCACTCATATGGGACCTCTCCCTATTGGGCTTACTTGTGGTCAGTTGAATGGGTGTCCCTCGACACATTACAACCTCTCGTGTGTTAGAATTGATGCACATGGATCTTATGGGTCCTTCACATATGAAGAGAAATGGTGATGGTAGATGACATTTTGAGATATTATATCGTCGGGTTTTATAAGTACGATGTGGTTGAGTTCCTAACAACCAAGTGTCATGTACTACAAAACCAACACGGTGTTACTATTAATTATATGTGTAGTTACAACGGCACTAAATTTAAATAAGCTGAAGTGGATAGCTACAGTTATGGAGTGGACATCAAAAATAAGTTTTTGATCGTTCGTACTCTTAAAAAAATTGGGATTGTTGAGTGAAAGAACAGGATGATTCAAGGGATGGCTAGATCCGTGCTTTATGGGAGAAATGTATCTATATGTTTTTAGGTAGAGGAAGTCAATACCACATGCCATATGGTGAATAGATTATATCTTCCTCCACACATGCGATACACGCCATATGAGTTATGGATAGTGAAGAAATCTAACCTATTGTATATTCATGTCTTTGGTGTTTATCTCGTAAGATCTAAGGTTATGGAGTTAATAAATGTCATGACTAAAGACGAAGAGTCATCGGCATTTGTTGACCCTGACTTCGAATGTGAGAATGATGAACCTCCGGATGATGATCCCATTTTTCCTCATAATACATTAGTGCACCCCTCTCTTGATCTAGAGGATCCACAATCTTGGGTTCGAAAGAGTAATAACCCTTTTGCTATACTTGGTAATCCAACACTAGGTTTCAGGACTCCCGCTCAACTTGAGAATGTGGTTAGCTATTTTGCTACACCTCCTTAACAGAGACCAAGAATGCGGAAAAAAAAACTCTCAAGGACGAGCATTGAATCCGCTATAAAAGATGATTTTCTTCAATTTTGTGAGAACGATGTCTGGGAGTTAGTCCCCCAATCTAGCGCGACTAATGTGATTTGTACCAAGTGGATTTATAAGAATAAGATGGATGAGAATAGTTTGCAAGAAGTCTAGGTTTGTTACTCAAGGTTTACCCACAGACTGAGAGTGTAGACTTTGATGTGGCATTCGCTCATGTTTCTAATCATTAGAACTTCCACTTACTACTTCCCATAGCATGTCATATACAGTTCAAGTTATATTAAATGAATGTCAGCATTGTCTTCCTTAACGGCATTCTACAAGAGGAATTGTACATCGAATAACCAAAGGGGTTAGAATACCCAAAGCACCTGGAACACGTATTTTATCTTACGAAGGCCTTGTATGGTTTAAAGTAAGAACCCTGAGATTGATACGAGAGACTCACTTCTTATCTCTTAGCTCATGGCTTTAAGAGAGGGAGAGTGGATAAGATGTTGTTTGTGAGGTGAGATACTGGTGCGATTTTGGTTGTCCAAGTCAATGTGGACAACATAGTATTTAGATCCACACGTTCTCAAAATTCTCAAATAGTTGAGGAAGAGATGAAGAGTGAGTTTGAGATGATAATGGTAGGTGAGCTTACGTTCTTATTAGGTCTCCAAGTGCATCAACTTGAGGATGGGATATTGATATCTTAATTCAAATATACTAGGGGCCTAGTGAAGAAGTTTACTTTATATTCAACTAAGCACTCATGAACCCCTATGAGTACATAGACTAAGCATAGCAAAGACACCTTAGGTAAGGACATAGAGCAAACCCTTTATGGGAGTATAATAGGTAGTCTTCTTAACTTAACCACAAGTTATATTGACATTGCCTTTAGCATTGGAGTTTGTGCACGTTACCAAGCGTCCCCGAAAGAGTCTCACTTTCTCGCACTTAAACGTATAATCAAATATGTGAGTGGTACTATTTCCTTCGCTATTTGGTATTCCTTTGATATCGATGATCATTTTTCCACCTATTTGGATGACGATTGGGCATGGAATGTTGATGGTTGTAGGAGCATCTCGAGTGGGTATTTTTACTTTGGAAGTGCGGATGTCTCTTGGTTGACTAATCGCAAAACCTTTAAATTCACTTAGATTCAATAATCTCACGATGTCTTTGGATATTTGTTCCATTGATTGAGTTCGGGTTCTTTTTCTAGTACAAGATGATTATCATGTTCATATCATTTGTCCCTCATGCTAGATTGTATTTTTATGGATTTTTATGATTATATATGTCTATGTTTTTTCATATTTTTTAAAAAAATCCAAAAAATTTTGGTTTTTAAGAAAAAAACTGAAAAATCCAAAAAATATTTAATTTTTATAAATTTTTTGAAAAGGACAAGAAGTGATTTTTGTATTTTTATCTTTCACCTATGGATGTTCATTGAAAATGTTCGAATCACCTTTACATTAGATCCATTCATGTGACTTTTTATAGTGTTTTGATACGTGGATTTGTTTCTTTAGTATGTTTATTAATGACTGGATAACATTTGATTATTAATTGATGATTACATTCTTCATGCTAGACTTTTAACACGTTTATTGCAGATATGCGCGGACTTTATGAACAGTGTACTTGATTATCATATGTCGAATATGGTGTTCTCATCTCAATATTGTTTAATAATGAACCAAATGTATTAGAATTATGTTGTCTTTGTAATAATTGCTCAGATTTCATTTTTTTGGAAAATTATTAGATTTTAAGCAATGGAAAAGGGTAACAAAATAGTAAATTATATGTGCATTCAAAGACACCATTTTCTAGAAAGAGCCTAAAAAGGATTAACAGCACGTAAAAACAGAAGTGACAAGACTATTTTTATTTCATTGGTGCTTCGTTACACATGAGCATTCTGATATCTTTATAAATTTGAGAGTGAATTTTTAAATACGTGATATTTCGAGAGTGTTATAAAGTAAAAGATTAATGGTTTTGCACAGCGGACTTTCTTGGAAATCATTAAATAGTTTGTCATTATTGATTTGAGAAGCATTTAAATTCATGGCATGTTGCATAAGTCGAGTCAATTTCAACTTGTTAAACATTATTACATCTAAGGTTTCAATTATGTTCTTTCTTTAGAGGTATCTCATTTATTTAGTGCGTTTATGTTATAAATGCCTATCTTAATTTTTCCATGGAAAATTTTCACATAATTACATTCTTCTTTCAATATTTTAGTTTTATGTATTTGTAACTATATGTACTTATTATACATATACTTCCTGTTTTATACTTGAGAAAATTGAAAATTTTTAAAAATAGTTGGTATGCTTCTTCGAAATCTCATCGCATGTGCTTATTGATTATCTTGGTGATGATATATTTGCTTCTTTGGGTGATTCTAAAACTTTCATTATTAGTTCCTTACCCTTTTTCTATTATGAAAAAAAAGGGGGAGAACAAAATTAAAGGGGAGTCTGGGGGAGTTTATAGTATATTTCTTTTCAACACCTACATGTCACGGTATTTCTTTTGTCTCATGCGTGTAGTTATTATGAATTGATGGTGATTTCATAGACCACACAAGATGATTACTTTCAGTTGAAGACTCATACATTTATGTGTTTTCATTAATTGGTTCGGAAGGTCATTAGTTGCATTTGTCTTAGGAATCAATTTGGCTTCGGCGTGAATTTTGTACCAGAGTAGACAAAGGGGAGATTTATAAGAACAAATTTTATAATTGCTCATTTTCATTTCATTTGGCCTATCCTATTACGCCCCATTGCATCTTCAAGACCACATTCAAGTACTCAAATAGAAGATGATTGGTGATATTTGGAAGAATTAAAATTGTTAATCCTAACATCATTCAAGAGGCAGTTTGGTAAATCTTTAAAGTTTTGGGAGTTAGATTTAAAAGTATTCAAAATGTTTTAAATTTAATTTTTAAAGAATTTTTGACAATCTCGCTGGCTCGTTAAAATGAACTCATAAGTTGTTTGAAAGAGATTCACCTCCCAAGTTGTTCTAAAGAGAATTATCTAGTTGTTATAATAAGGTTCCCACGTTTGAATGAGATATGGAATGTTGCCTTTTGGGTTCGTTATAGAATGTTGTTCAAAGTTTCATTAGAAACCCTTCAAATGAGATTAGGTAGTTCGTTCGAACGATTATGTGTGTTTTATATTTTTCATTAAATAATTTCCAAATATTTATTCCATATCTCTTTGAAATAACATTCTCTATAAATAGGGATACGGGACTAGACTTTTCCATAAGCATTTTTAGAGTTTTTTTCGTGATCAAACTCTACAATTTTAACATCCAAACCCCTTGGAATTTTTAGGATCATTTTTCCAAACCAATAAGAACATAATTTAAAGTTCTAAACCCTTGTAGAAAAATTATTTAATATTGCTTTGTGGAGTTGAGGCTCTATGGTTGAATAACAAAGGAATTGAATACCTAAAGCTATTCGACGTATAGCGAGGGATGATTTGCTTCCTGTGGGAAGTGCTGGACTGTATCGTTTTCTGTTGAAGATTTGAAGACATATTCATGTTATACTTAGTGGATCTCTAATTAGTCTACAATTCATCTTGTGTGTATCAATTCTGATACAGTGCTGAAATATAAGGTTTACCCGAAAAGGATTTTTCCTCTATCTTCTTCCCATTCTATTTGGTTTGGAATTTTGATTCAAAATCTATCTTGCATGTTCACTTTAATATAAGTAAAGATAAATTTGGTAAAAAGTGAATTTGTATGTTTGGACTAAGATAAAAGTAATTCCATATAAGACCTGGCATGATTTCTTCTAGATATTAAGAAATTCAGAGGAACTGAACCTCCCATTGTGCATCATTACAGATATCATCGAACCATTTTTAGGGTTTTTTTATTAAAATCATGTAATGAAATTTTATTTATTAATAAAGTTATTTTCTAGTTCAGTTGAAATTAGAATTGTGTTTGTGAGAATGATTTATATTTATTTTTAAATATATTATTTCATATATTTTGGTTAATTGTACTTAGTATGAATTCTTGTGAATTGGGTTTGGCTCGAGGATGGGAGATCAGAATAATGATTCTAATATAATTAACTACTTCACAACCTAGATAGAGATTTGAAATCATATTGGCACGGTTTCATGTATAATAATATTGGTTTATCTCAAACTATGGGAACTTATTTCATGCTTGGATAACTTGTATGATAGTTTGAAAGAGAATTGTGACCGGTACATTCGGGAAAGTATTGAATAGGAAAACTCATGAGATTTAAGTATAATAGTTGTCTTTACTAGACTTAGTTAAACTCACACCATTTATAAAGTGTGCAAAGATTATTAATGACGAGGGTTATAAGGATTAATATATTTGCAAAATTACTGCTTTGATTTCTATGAGTGCGATTCTATTTTTTATCGGCTCAATAGATCCCCACAAGTGTGAAAATAATTGTATGAGTAGGTCTATGATCATAATTGGAGGAATTCACATCCAAAAAGGATCTTGGATTGCAATACCCCCATGCTAAATTTATAAGATTTGTTGCCACTAGTTAAACTTTACTAAAGGATTATTATGTAATCTAGTGTAGTAGAAAAATAGGTTAAGTGTGAGAATCTAGGAATTAATTAGATGTTGGTTAAAATCAATTAGTGACAAATTGATTTAATCAAAGTAGGTATCGGATGCTTAACATGGAGAATCATATTGTGTACCATAATCAACTTGGTAAATAATAACTCATGCTATGTGAGTGATATTATAGATAGTTAAATTGGAGTGGAATCATAATTATTTAGTAAAATTAATTATGATTAAATAAAGAAAGGAAGTAAATTATGGGGTTATAATTTAGGATTTCACCATATTTATTTGGAAGCCAAATTAACTATTTATCTCGTGTCACTAGTATAGTCCAAGTGCCTAAGTAGTTAGGCCCAGACTCTCAAAAAATAAGTTTAGAACAAGACCACAACTTACACTAATATATATTGGTGTAAGTAATTGTTTTGAGTTTAATATTCATTATTAAAAGTTAAAGAGGGGGGATAAAAAATAGTATTCACGTTTTTGTGAATATGTCTAGAGAGAAAGGCCCTTATCTCAATCAATAGCAAGAGGTTTCATCTCTGACGGTTCCCATACAACTACCTAGGTTTGAGAGAATAATATACTAGAAGAGACAATCATAGAAAGATTTTGGAGGACTAAAAGAAGGTGTCCTTTCATCATCAACAAATAACATTTTCCATATCGAAAAGTAACCGGATCCATAAAGACCCTAATTCGGTTTTTCAAACCTAGTTTTTGATATTTTGTTCTTCCAATTTCATAATCATTCGTAGATTTATGGGCTAAAAAATTTCTTTCACATATATTGATCTCCGTCAATTACTATCAGAGCCCACGTTGTATAATGATCATGTTTTAAGAAGACCCGTGTTACCCCTCGGTTTGAATCCTTGGTTTACATGTTAGAAATATGAACATGGATTTATATGTGTTGAATATTACCATCGTTTTTTAAGGAATTGAATGTTTATATCCCTTCCATCATAGTCATGTGAATGATTGATATGTGAATAGATCCTATGGTGGTTGACCCGTAGTTAAATTTATCCCAGATTTATTTCAGTTGTAGTTATTAGGGTTTTTAATTATGGCATGTAATTTATTTTTTAAAGGAGTTTATGAGGGGATGTAATCATTATATGTTAGGAATTTATATTATGCATCATTTTTTATTTTGGTGTAAGATTTGGGGTTTCTGGTTGTATTTACATCAAGAACAGAAGTCAATTAATGGAATTTTAAAGGGTGTTGGAAGGCCAAAATGACGTAGTTTTGATGAATCTACCAAAATCCTAAAGAACAAGAAGTGAATGGTAGAGGCTCATCTATCCAGGCCGCGATCACGAATGCAATATCTTACTCGCAGGTCCCTTGGCCAAGATCGTGGGTCCGACGTGAGGCAGTGGAAGCACGTGACTTTTAAAGGACTCTTTTTTTGTTGATGTTTAACTTTGTTTAGGACTCTACTTTAAAAACTATTCACCATCTTGTACTCTTCTTTAACGATACCATTATATTCAAAGACTCTACCAAAGGAATATTTTCAAGCCATAATAAAAAGGGTGATTTTTCCGTTTATTTTGTAATTGAAATTATTAATTATTTTTATGTCTCTTTGTTATATTTTTTTACCTGATTTCTTATGCTAATTAATTGGATGATTAGGGACACCCAATTTTGTTGACAACATGGTTTATTATTTAAAGACCTCCCCAAATCATTTTTTTTCCTTAAAAAATCATTCTAATTTATTCTCTTCTAAATTGAATCAAATCGTGCAATTAATTTAAAACTGAAAATTAAATTGAGATCTCTCAACTTTATTTTAATTTAATATTTGTTTTAATTTTGGTTTACCAAGTATTTAATTCTGTCTTTTATAATTGAATAATTATTTTTCAAAACCATCAAATTTCTAGAATATAAAGTTGGAGAGGGTATACATAGACCCTTTAGTCTCCATCTGTATTTTAAGAATGTGATGTAATTAATTCCTCGTGTCAACTAGTCTTCCCACCCACCCCTAACGGATGGAATGAATTCGGGCATCTGGTATTCTTAAAACTCTTAAGTGATAATTCCTAGAATTACAATGTGAGTGATTTTGATCCCCTGAGGGGAAGTCCTTCACGAAAGGGTTTTAATTAAAGGAATGAGCCAATGGTACACAATTAAACATAATTGATGATATCCACCCCAACGGAGTCACTGCAATTAATTATGGGACCAAAAACCACAAAAAAATAAATTATGTTAGACAAAAGTTCATAAATTGTCCGAATTATATAATAGATACATAATTACGGTATCATCG
Organism: Sambucus nigra; assembly: GCA_949130495.1. Classification (NCBI taxonomy): domain Eukaryota; kingdom Viridiplantae; phylum Streptophyta; class Magnoliopsida; order Dipsacales; family Adoxaceae; genus Sambucus; species Sambucus nigra. The sequence goes on from OX422209.1 coordinate 252,453,824, forward strand.
AGATAACACCCAAGAAGAATGATAGATACGTACTCAGCCCCCAGATGAAACCAATGCTCTCAACCTAACCCACATAATGGTTTCATCCCGTAGTGGTCTCATCTCATAATGGACTCGTTTGGATGACATTCAGGCAATTTACCAGGACACCTAGTCTTGTATCTAAGAAGAGACCATCCTCGCCTACATCTACATTGTTGTTGGCCTCAAATGAAACCAACATTATAGGGGAGTAACCTCTATTTGAGATGGGTGTGTCACTCATAGAATACCACCCAGTCTCGTCTCAACCTGGAGCATGGAGGAGGTCCCTCTGCAATCTTGGTTAGGATAAGATCTATTACATCTGATACATTTTCATAGGCATGGAAATAACTACAAGGTCATTATAGACATATTTACAAAAGACCGATATCAAAGATCAATAACCCATGTGGGGGAATATTTTCCATGGTAAATTTATTTTATGCACATACAATGGGCATTACCCCATTAGCCATGACCTTAACTGAGAATTGGATACATTCTTAGGGGTGACGTTGCACACAACCCAACCTATATAAGACACACTAAGTCTTCTTCACCTAGATCAAATTACAAAAACCTTACCATTACTTTGTTAAGTAGTAATTAGAGATAGGTTGTATAGTGTAGCTTCCATGGCCATTTATGCTCCATTATAGTGAAATCATTCTCATACTCTTTACAATAGACGTAGCCCAAGGATTAACTACTTAAACACATGTGTTTATCTCTATCCTCTCATCCTTTTTGTTAGTTTTCTTGATTAATTATTGTCTAATTACATTTGTTCAATACCTACACTTTGGATGAATCCAAGTTATGATATTAGTATCATCAATTTTTCATCACATATGGGAATGATTTTATTATTCTCATCTTTAGCCTGGATTTTCTCTCGCCTATTTCTGGTGGTAATTCAAGTCCACCATTATTGGATATGAATCACCATTAAAAGAGATTTTGTGTATGAGTTCATCAACTTCCTTTTTAATTCATCTCGTTTTGGGGGGGGGGGGGGGGGGGGGGGTTCACCTTTTTGTTATTTTTACTTTCTCTAATCGATGATGTAATCTGATACATCGTCAAACATTAAGGTTATTTCATTTTAATCATCCCCTCCATTTTAAATGGATGACGTAGGGTTGGTTCTTAGGTCTCTTCTGTCTAAATAGCAGAAGATGCGACAATAGTTCACAGCGTTCATCCAAGACATCATGAGTCGGATCCTAAAGGACCCAATTGTAAATATCATCACGAAAACCATTGTGAGAGAGTTTGCACCACCAGAAGTAAGGGGATCGCCCACAGATCCAACCAAAAAAGTTTAATACCATTTAAGGATAAGGGATATCATAGACCCCCATTGTATCCGCCTTAGCAAGGAGGTGAAAGGTGGAATAGAGAACGTGGCGTGTGAGAAGGAATGTTTTTGGCACTATGAAGAGCAATATGAGATGACAGGCATGTCGTACCGTCTAGGTGAAATCCTGCCTCCTACTCATCAATCTTTAAGTTTTTGGTACACCCCTCAGATTTGTCAAAGTGACAATAGAGTTAGAAGTCTGAGAATAGGGTCAGTCTTTCATCGTCATGGTCCAAGAGGGAATTGTAGCCAAGACATCATCTCGAATAGAATTTGCGAGAAATGAATCACGATCTTCTAGTCCTATCTCATCCAACAAACCACCCAGATCGTAGGGAATTTGGATAGGTGATTAGTTCACATAGGAATCCAAACAAAGGGTCCACTTGAACGGTTATTTCTTAGGTGGAAGGCTCGGGTGACAACGTTGTTGACGGTGAGAAGCTTTGGAACAGCTTAATCCAATGGCTGAAAGATAAGATCGACTATCTCATCAAAATCCAAGACCCTAGTAACATGAGGTATATGGATGGTTGTACTTTTATACCGAGCATTATCGACTAACCGACACCTGGTAAGTTTAAACCTCCAGTGATAACACCCAAATATGACAGAAACACCAACCCAATCCATCACATATAGATGTATCAGTCGACGGTCGATATTTATTCCACTCCAGATGAGATGAGGTGTCAAGCATTTTTTAGCACTCTCACCAGCATTGCTTAGGTGTGGTACACTATCTGCCAAGAGAAAAGATAAAGAATTTCGAACAACTAGGAGAAATATTTATCAATAAGTTTATTTTATGCGTGAAGCCTGGAAAAAGTGTGACTCGCCTATTGAATGTCATAAAAGGAAATAATGAGTCATTGATATCTCGATTCAATAAGGATAAATTATCGGTTAAGAACTATGGAGAGAGCATTGCGATGACATCCCTCGCTAGTGGGCTCCAATAGGGAAAACCTTATTAGAAACTCTCTAGAGATCCTCCAAAGTCCATGACAGAACTTTTGCCCATGGCTGGGAGAATTATGAATGTGGAGGACTCCATGGAGATTAAGATAGGAGATAAAAACAACTGGGGAATCTGGGTAGATTCGAGACAATAAAAAATATAAAAGGGGGAATATGTCAAATAAGGATAAGTTTATAAAGTACACCCCACTCCCTATTAGTCCCAATCTCATTCAAAATGAGGTCAAAGATGATAAGAACTTCGATGACCTGATAAACTAAGAGCTCCTGCCCATGAAGGGTAAAAGTAAGTGGTGTGAGTTCCATTAGGATCACGACACACAAGTGATAAGTGCTTTACTTTGAAGGATGAGATCGAGAAGTTTTTGAATCTAGAAAGATGCAAAAGTATGTCAAAAAGGGTGGAAGATGAGACAACAATAGGAAAAGATATTCCACATTAATAGACATTAGGCCAAAGAAGAAGGAAGTCCAAGAGTACCAAAACAAGCTAAAGTCGATTGACGATGGGGAGGATGACCCAGATGTTCAAGAAAAACTTAGAACATTTAAAGGTAACTTTAGATGCAATTATTATGAAACACAAATAAATATGAGAGAAAGATTATAAAGAAGAGAACAAGGAATAAAAGATGTCAGTCACACAACAAAGGATGTACGTGGTTCAGCCAAGATGTGCCTACGTCCACGGTGGTGCAGTCGATATTATTTCTATATACTCCGGAGAGTGATTACAGAGAATACAACTTGTCCTTTTGCCCCGGACCTAGGGTTTAATATATACATGTGCATGTAGATGAGTGGAGGTGATGGGTTCCTCCACGTTTTCCATTTCCCCTATAACTTCCCTTCATGGGATCGTGGGGGAGACCGGATCAATTATAAAAGATGAGGGGCCTGAACTTTGGGCCGCTAGGACTGGGATACTCGTCCAGGCCCATAGTTCTCAATTTCGGGTACCCACAATTGCCCCTAAATTCATTGGGCCATGTTTATGGGTCCAATGGATTTAAATGATCAGCTATTATGGCTGATTTGTGATTCTTCGAAAACTGTGAAGTTGCTTTAGCGGCACCCGCTTCGCTATTTGTGCGCTATGATTAGAATTGAAGGCTTGTTGGGATAGCCACTTTTTCTTCCGTCGTTTCAGCCTTTCTAGTACTCTTCCTTCTTCTGAGAACTCTAGCGCCTCGTACCTTCTTCTCTCAATCCCCATTCACATTGCTTCTTAGTCGTATTGAGCTCGTGCTTCTTCATCACTTGAACCGATCTTCTATTTTGTAAGTTTCTCGTGCCTTTTCTTTGCACTTTCTCTTTGGTTTATAGATTTTCTTAAGTTTTTCAATGGCGAAGATTGGAAATAAGTCAATCTCTGAGTTCAGGAAGTTCTACAATATTCCTGAGTGGGTAGATATTGAATGTTGTGCCTCCCCTCCTAGGAACGTTAGGGATATAAAGGATGCCCACTGGATCCATGTTTTGTTGCTCTCCCAGGGGGGACTTACTTTTCCCCCTAATGATCTATTTCTGCATTTTTTTAGTTATTTTAATATTGTTCCCGTACAGTGCTCGCCCAATGTGTGGAAGATAGTAAATGGCGTCCATAGAATAAACCAGTTGTATGGTACTAGGTTAGGACTTGCCGAGATCTATTTCTATTATTCCTTCTCTCGAACTAGCTCAGGTGTCTTATACCTCAAACCTAGGAGTCCTGATAGGGTATTGGTATTAAACCTACCTGATTCCCATAAGGATTACAGGCAAGAGGGTTTCCTCGTTAGGAATTGGCAGTTCCCTCCCCAGTTCGAAGGGTCGAGGTCTGAGAGGTTCACTGTCCCTTTTTACGGGGAAGAATATATAGGTAGACATTGTACTGTTATTTTAACCTTTGTTGACTTGTGACTTTTCTAACCTCTCTTTGATTTTTCTTCCACATCGAAGACAAAGAATTTGGAGCCTGCTCTCAGCGAGGTTCGTATCTCGAAGTTGGTGAAAGCTTGGAATATCAGGGAGCCTCTGGGTGACGACGAGCATCCCAGGTCTGTTGCCTTTCTGCTCGAGTACAAGAACGTAGGCTCCAGCTTCATAGCACGACCTGTGGATAGTGTTCCAGAGTTTAATTCTTTCGCAGAGACTACTGATGAGCCTATCCAGTTGGAGGAAGAGGAGAGTAGCTCTGAGAGTGAGCCTGCAGGAGCTGCAAGTAATTTGGGTGAAGGGATCTCTGACAGTAGCAGTTCTTCTGAAGAGGATTCTGAAGCTCGAGGATCGTCGAGCACTTCCAGCAATTCAGGTGAAGAGATGCCTCTAAGGAAGAACCTGATCAGAGACGATGATGATGAGGACCATGTGCTTCTTGCCCAGAGGTCGAAGAAACAAAAGTCTTCTTCTGGAGCCGTGGCTGCTGGTTCTCGGTCTTCCACTCAGGAGCAGGAGAGGAAGAGGAGAGAGGAAGAGCAGGTGAGAGAGAGGGAGAGACAGAAGGAGGAGGAGAGAAAGAAGGTGGAAGAAAAGAAGAGGATGGAGGAGAGGAAGAGGATGGAGAGGGAGAGAGAGAAGGAGGAGGAGGAGAGAAAGAAGGTGGAAGAAAAGAAGAGGATAGAGGAGAGGAAGAGGATGGAGAGGGAGAGAGAGGAAGAGAGGATGAAGATGGAGTCGAGGATGAAGGCTGGGCAAGCCTTGGTCCCTGTGTCTGCTTTGCCCGAGGGGTCCTCAGTTGCCACTTCTCCTCAGCTGGCACCCGCGCTGCTCGAGAGGGCAGTTCTTCCTGCAGATCGCCAGAGGGCGCCGGGGTCTGATCAATTGGCCCTTCAAGCTAGCCAGAGACTAGCCTTGGTAAGGTTCTCTCCTTTTTTCAATTCCTTAACAAGTTTTAGTTGTTTCTCTTTCTTGATTTCTTCTTTATTTTTTGGCAGTTTGTGACTGACTTCGCCGTGCTCTACCATTCTCTTGACGAGTTGGTGAGAATGAATGGCGAGCTGGAGGAGCAAAAGTATGCTCTGGAAGTCAGGGGTTCTCAGTTGGAGGCTAATTTGAAGGCTACTGATGCCGCTCGAGCTTCCTCTGATCTTGCCCTCATCAATTCTAATCGTGAGAGGGATACGGCCGTTAAGGAGCTGAGCGAGCTGAGGCAGGCCTATAACCAAGTATGCTCGAGCAAGCTAGGTGTTGTGGAGGAGAATAAGGATCTGACCGAGAAGCTAAAGGAGAAAGAGTCCCAGGTAGCCACCGTCAAGGAGGATTCAAATAACTCCGGGTGGGCTGCTGCTTATGAAGATGCCGAAGTTCAGATAGGCTACATCATCCATTTGAACTTCAAAAAGGCCTAGAACAAGGCCCTCCTAGCTGCTGGTGTTGATGCTGAGTCTCCTTTGTTCGACGAGCATGACCCGGGTCCGAGGTCAACTGTGGATGAAGAACCCCTGCCCCAACCATCGAGGGTGTTGATCTTGCCTCTCAGATAACTTCTTCCAATGCTGGTCCTGCCCAGGCGAATGAGGGCATCCCTGTAGAGGGGGATGCCTCTATTGCTGCTGATAAGGGGAAGCAGCCAGCCACCTCTGGGCAGCCTGAGGTTCCTAGTTAATCCTCTCTTAGGACTATTTTTGTACTTCTGCTTGTAATTTTTCCATTTTTTGCTCGATGTACTTGACCTTTATCAATGAAATAAAAAGGCTTCTTTTTCCAGTGCATAGATTGATTTTTCTTTCCATTGCCCTTTTATGTCTTGTAGTTGACTGATGTAGAAGAGTATATTCCTGCCACATCTCAATTGGGCAGGACTCTTGGTCCCAATATCAGTCCTCAGGTTCGCCAGGCCTTTGTTAGGCTTTGCAAGTCCCTCATGTCAAGGAACCAAAAGTATAAGGAGCAGTTTGAGCTAGTGGCTAAGCTGAAGGACAGGCTCCAGGAGATGGAAGGCATTGGTGCCTCTATACAAGAGGAAGTCAATGTACTGAGAGCAAGGTTGCTAGAGGCCACCGAGATAAACCAAGTTGGGGAGGTCCTGCAGCAGGAGAATGAAAACCTGAGGAGGGAAGTCCTGCAACTTAGAGAGCATGCGCCGAGCACTACTTCAGCGGTTCTGCAGGGCTCCTCATCTTCGCGAGCTGGACATACTTCTCCTATGCCGCGAGGTTCCACTCGTCCTCCCCTACCGCGAGCTGGTAGGAGCACAAGGGGCAGGAACAGGGAAGCAGAAGAACAACGGGATAAGGAGATGGAAGAGCTCCGTGATGATGTTCGGTGAGCATATGTAACTGCTGTTGGGCTTCAAAGGGATGTTACCCGATTGCGGCATTTATTCCAGAAGGGTCCTCGACAAGCGTGGTCTGACGGTTATGATCAAGGCTGGCTAGATTCTCCCACAAGACTATCCGAGTTCGAGGAACTTTCTTTCATCAGAGGGTGGCTGAGTTCCTTGAAAGAGCTTCAGGTCCCGAGGAACTCAGTGTTATGGTATCATCATGAGATGTCCTCCTCCACTCTGATGCCCAACCCATTCAGGAGGGATGATCGATGGATCCCCATTGATGCTATTCCTCGGCAACTATTAGAGTTGGACGCAGATGAGGTTGTGGAAGAGCTGGTACCTGACCTTGATGATGGACGAAGAGCTAGAGTGGCAGATTATCTTGTTCGGAGGCTTCCACCTTCTTGAATTTTTTGCAAGTTGTTTTTCTTTTGATAATGTAAATGCTTTGGGAGAGCTTCGTCGACTAAACGTGTATTATCGTTGTTGTAAATATAACAAGTTGTTATTCTTTTGTCTTTTTCGATAATGTAAATGCTTTGGGCGAGCTTCGCTGACTAAACATGTATTATCATTGTTGTAAATATAAGAGATTAATGAAAAGTTCGTGTTTTGGGCAATTTTGCCGACTAAACGTGTTCATCCAATCTTTTTTATATTCTTGCTGCTTCATAATCCTTTTTGTTTTGCCATGCAAGTGTCCCCCCAGTCCAGTATAATACCAAAATACCATTATGCCCCATTTTTCCTTTTAGGTTGTGTCGTCACACTCCCTTAGGCCTAAGTAGGGCAATTGGCGAGGACACACCTGATATTGGATGTCTTCATCCGGTCAGGGTTTTGCTCAACCAAAGTAGGTTTGATGGCCAGTATAAAATCTGGTCGCATTGCCTAAGAATCCTCTGTAGGGCTTTATATGTTTCCAGGGGCAATGCTAAGAGGTCTCTCGTGTTTCATGACGATGACCTGAGGAGGGGTATTCCCCTACTATATCGACCATCGTGCCTGTGATTTGGAAAAATATGTGTGATAAAATGCAGTTATTGATTTCATTAGTAATAAGGGGAATGAACTGTTCCTTTCACATAACAAATACAAGAAAAAGATTCAACAATAGAATTCCTTGAGAATTTAAAAATAGAATTTCTTGAGATTAGATGCATTCCATGCTCGTGGTATCTCTCTGCCCTCCATCGTTTCCAAATGATATGCACCTTGCAGGTCGTCCCTAGTTACTTTAAAGGGTCCTTCCCAGTTTGGGCCTAACTTGTCGTCGGATGACCTTACTGTGTTGCCCAGGACTTTCCTTAGAACATAGTCCCCAACTTGGAACCTTCTCAGGTTAACCCTTTTGTGGTAATGCCTTGCGAGCTGTTGCTGATAGCTTGCAAGCTTCACTAGGGCCAGTTCTCTACGCTCGTCGGCGAGGTCGAGTTCAGCGAGCAACGCCCCATCATTCTGGCCTTGGTCGACAAGGTCGAATCTCATTATTGGCAAACCCGCTTCTAGTGGAATGACTGCTTCCATGCCATATGTTAGCAAAAATGGGGTTTCTCTTGTTGCTCGCCGAGGAGTTATTCGGTATGTCCATAGGACATGGGGTAGCTCGGTTGCCCATGCGCCCTTGGCTCGCTCTAGTCGCTTCTTCAGCCCATCGATCACAGTTTTGTTAGAAGCTTTTGCTTGCCCATTGCTCTGAGGGTAGGCCACCGAACTAAAGTTGTGCCTGATCCCGTGTTCGTTACAGAAGTCCTGAAAGGGGCCACTCTCGAATTGTGTCCCATTATCAGTGATGATGGTTCTGGGGATTTCGAATCGAGTGATTATATTCCTCCATATGAGCCTTATCATATCAGCGTCTCAGATGTTTGCCAATGGTTCTACTTTGATCCATTTGGTGAAGTAGTCAGTTGCAACTAACAGGTATTTGCGATTGTCGGCAGCAGTGGGTAGTGGTCCCATGATGTCCATCCCCCATTGGGCGAAGGGCGATGGGCTAGTCAGGGATTTTAGGTCATTGGCGGGTTGGTGGACCATTGGAGCATGAAGCTGGCATTTTGGGCATTTGCGGACATATACTGCGGAGTCCTTTTGCATATATGGCCACCAATATCCTTCCTTCATTGCTCGAAAGGCTAGAGACCTTCCTCCGATATGACTTCCATAAATTCCTTCCTGAAGCTCGCGCAGCACTTGCTCGACATCGCCTGGGTGAACGCATCTAAGGTAGGGACCGGAAAAGGACTTCTTATACAAGTCGCCTCCTGTGGATAAGTGAAAGCGAGCAGCTTTGACTCTTATCTGGTGGGCGGTTTTCTTGTCCTCTGGGAGCGTGCCCTCCTTTAAATAGTCTCTTAAGGGGTCCATCCAGCTGGGGGCTGATCCCACCTGGACTATTTGTTACACGTTTGGCAGCTTGCTGTTGTGGTTAATGCTTGGACAAATGAGGAAATCGATGGGAATGACCCTTTTAAGGCTAGAATCAACTGCCGAGCTTAGGGCTGCCAAGGCATCGGCATGACTGTTTTGCCCTCTGGGAAACTGCTGGATGTTGATCTCCTCAAAGCTCATCATTAGTTTCTCACCAGGGCGAGGTAGGCTGTCATTCTTTCATCCTTCACGTTGTAGTCTCCACTTATCTGATTGGAGACTAGTTGAGAATCGCCGAACACCTGTAAACGTTTTTCTCCCAGAGTTTGTGCCTTTTGGAGACCAGCTATTAGGGCTTCGTACTCTGCCTCGTTGTTGGAGGCTATAAATCCAAGCGTGATTCCTTGCTCAAGGATGGTGTTTTCTGGGGTGATGAGAGCAATGCCTACGCCTGCCCCCTTTGAGTTGGAGGCTCCATCAACGAATAGTTTCCAGGTTTCCACTGTTGCTAGGTTCTCCTTTTGCTTTGTTGGTTGAGTTTCGTCGGGGAGTTCTTCGCCAGTGAATTCGGCTATAAAATCAACGATGATATGACCCTTGATAGCGGTCCTTGGTTGAAATTAGATGTCGAACCGGCCGAGCTGGACTGACCACTTAGACAATCTGCGTGACAAATCCTCTTTCCTTAGGACCGCCTTAAGGGGGTGCGATGTAAGGACGATGATAGTATGAGCTTCGAAATAATGCTTCAGTTTCCTCGGGGCTATCACTGGTGCAAAGGCGAGCTTCTCCAATGGCAGTTACTTTTGCTCGGCGTCTAATAAGGTCTTACTCGCGTAGTAAACAGGGTGTTGGATTCCTTTGACCTCGCATATTAACGCCGAGCTAGCAGTGTGATTGGATACCGAGAGGTACATGTACAAAGAATTCATTTGCTGTGGTATGACAAGCAGCGGTGGAGAGCTTAAGTAGGACTTGAGCTCGTCCAAAGCTCGCGAGCAGTCTGGGCTCCATTCTATTGGTTTACTCCCATTTAGAAGCTGGAAAAAAGGCTTGCACTTCTCGGAGGATTTGGAAATGAAGCAATTTAAGGCAGCGAGCATTCTAGTGAGCTCCTGCACGTCCCGGACTATTCGAGGGGGTCGTACCCTGTTGATTGCATCGATCTGGTCCGGATTAGCTTCTATGCCTCTCTTACTGACCAAGTATCCAAGAAATTTTCCTGACTGGACACCGAAGGAACACTTGCTCGCATTAAGCTTCATTCGGTACTTCCTGAGGATTTCGAAGGTCTTTGACAGTTCTGAGAGGTGATTTTCCTTCTTCTTGCTCTTAACGAGCATGTCATCAATGTAGACCTCCATTGTGTCTCCCATTTGATCCTTGAACATTTTTGTGACCAGCCGCTGGTAGGTTGCCCCCGCATTCTTGAGCCCAAATGGCATGACCTTGTAGCAATACAACCCGACCGTCATGATGAATGTCGTTTTGTCCTGATCTGGGGTATACAAAGGGATCTCGTGATATCCTGAGTATGCGTCCAGGAAACTCATTCGCTCATGAGCTGCAGTGGCATCTACTAGTTGGTCTATCTTTGGGAGGGGGAAACTATCCTTTGTGAATGCTTTGTTGAGGTCAGTGAAGTCGATGCAAACTCTCCACTTCCCATTATTCTTCGGAACTACTACTGGGTCGGACAACCACTTGGGGAATTGTACTTCCCGTATGGATCCTGCATCCAGCAGTTTTTTGACCTCCTTTTCGACCGCTTTAGCCTTCTCGGGTGCAGTTCTTCGTGCCTTCTGTGTGACTGGCTTGAATGTGGAGTCGACGTGCAGCTGATTACAGACCATATCAGGATCAATGTCAGGCAGCTCGTATGGTTCCCATGCGAAAACATCTGTGTTGTGTCTCAGCAAGGTCGTCAACTCCTTATATTCTTGATCGGTGAGAGATGCTCCAATCAAGAAGACTCTGCTATTGTCACCAACTTCGGCTATAACTTCTACCAGGTCCTCGATGACACACTCGGAGGGGAGGAGCCTGGTCTCCTATACTCCTGGTCTTCCATACTTTAGTTGATATTTATAAGGTATCAAACCCTCTTCAACTTTCTCGCTGGGTTGACCGGCCTTCTTCTCTGGCTTTGGTCGGATGGCTGCTATGAAGTACTTCCTCGCCATCGCTTAGTCATCGTGGATCTCCATTATTCCTCGCTCGATTACATACTTGAGCTTCTAATGGTAGGTCGAGGAGACCGCCTTCATTGCATGAAGCCATCCTCTACCGAGGATGGCCTGGTACGGTGATTCGATGTCAACTACCAAAAACTCAATCATCTTGGAGACGTTCCCAGCACGAACTGGCAACACTATCTTTCCTAGGGGCATGGTCATTTTCCCAGCGAAGTCGACCAAAGGAACAGTAGTTTCCTTTAGGTCGGCGACGCTCAACTTCAATTTTCTGAACAGGTCAAGGTACATTACTTCGGATGAGCTTCCTTGATCGACGAGCAGCTTGTCGATGTCAAAGTTGGCTATCCTGAGTGTAATGACCAGGGCATCATGATATGGGGTCCTTACTCCCATCAAATCTTCATCCATGAAAACAATATGCTTGTTATAGTTGACGTCCTCTGCTCGTTGACGCTTTCCTGACTGTGACTTTGCTGGATCGAATTGAAAAGCCTACATTACCGCTGTAAGTTTTTTTATCTCCATTCGAGCTGAGTTCCCTTGTATCTTCTTGATATCAGATGCTCCGTGAATTACGGCGAACTCGTGTCTAGCATCAACCCCCAGCACATTGTTGGGTCTCATCTCTCTGTTGGCAGTCACTTTCTCTGCCCGTTTTTCCACAAAGTCGTTCAAATGTTCGGACCGGGCCAATTCTTCGAGGTGAGACTTAAGAGCTTTGCAATTCTCGGTCTTGTGCCCTCCCTCTTTGTGAAAAGTGCATCTTAACGCATTGTTCCTCTTCGAGGGATCTCCCCCCAACTTCCTGGGCCACTTGATGAATGGCTCATCCTTGATCTTCGCGAGAACCTTGTAAATTGGTTCTTTGAAGACGGTGTTGACCGCCTAGAATGCTTTCGACGTGTCCTGGTTCCCTCCGTTTTTGGAGCCATTTTTGCCCCCGTTCTTTCCTCCTTTCCTCTGGTTCTCAGTTTTCTCACCTACCTTGGTAGTGAGCTTAGCTCGACCGTTTTCTCCTGTATTAGGATGGGTGACATCTTCTACCTTTGCGTATTTCTCGATTCGGGCCATTAGGTCTTCAATAGTCATAGCTTCTTTCTTCGTCAGGGACTGGTAGAGGAGGGAAGAACTAGGGAGCCCAATTTTTAAGGAGGCCACTGCCACTTCCTCCGCGCAGTCCTCGATCTTATTCAATAACTCCCAGTACCTCTTCGCGTATTCTCGAAGGGTCTCTTGAGGCATTTTCTTCATTGTCAGTAGAGCATCCATCCTTTTGGGATGGGAGCTACTGGTAATGAATCGGGTCGTAAAGAGTTCGGCTAGGGATTGGAAATTCTTAATCGACCGGTGGGGGAGCCTTTCGAACCACTTTTGTGCTACATCATGAAGGCTCGAGGGGAAAATACGGCACATCAGGGCATCCCGGTGACTCCAGAGGGTCATGGACTGTCAGTATTGCCTGACGTGATCGATGGGATCAGTCTTTCCGTCATAAGTCTTGAATCTTGGAATGGCAAATTTCTTGGGAGCTTCCTCCTCTTCGATTTCTCTTGTGAAAGGTGACTTCATATGGGTTTTGAGAGCTCGCCTCGCGAGCTCTCTAGTTGATCTTATTCCGTGGTGAGCGGGATGCTGGTCCATCTCCCTGCGGACCATGTTTCGTATGTGCTCATCTCTACGAGCAGGGCTCTGGTGGCGGCGAGCTCTTCGCAGTTGTTCGCGGAAGTCGTCGTCTGGAGCAGGGCTCTGGTAGCGGCGAGCTCTTCGCTGATGTTCGCGGAGGTCATCGTCTGACTCGCCTCCTTCGTCCCTTTGAGATTCTTTCCTAGGGCTCCTTCCTCGGTTGCGAGACTTTCTTGCCTGAGATCTAGGAGTGCGATATGGGCATCTTCGGTTATCAGGACGAAGCTCCCTTTCTAGTCTTTCCAGTCTTCTTTTCAAGTGAGCATTCTCAGCCTCGTATCTGTGAGAAGACTCCCTCTGCTCGTGGAGACTTGCCTCGTACGCATCAATCAACCTGAATATCTGCGTGGACCTCGCTGGTCCCTAACTTTCTTCTGAGGATGGTCTTTCCAAGCGAGCTCTCTGATATGAACGTCGGACTTCAGACCTAATCGTGCGAGGAGCAGGTGGCTCTTGAATATCTCCTGCTTGGGGGGCGTTGCTGTTGTGGCCAAACATCTTAAACTCCTTTCTTGACGTGGGTACTTCTCAGGAAAAGATGAACGTTTCCCACAGACGGTGCCAATTGTAGATGAAATTATTATGCAACATAAATAAATATGAGAGAAAGATTATCAAGAAGAGAACAAGGAATACAAGATGCCAATCACACAACAAAGGATGTACGTGGTTCAGCCAAGATGTGCTTACGTCCACGGTGGTGCAGTCGATATTATTTCTATATACTCCGAAGAGTGATTACAAAGAATACAACTTGTCCTTTTGCCCTGGACCTAGGGTTTAATATATACATGTGCATGTAGATGAGTGGAGGTGATGGGTTCCTCTATGTTTTCCATTTCCCCTATAACTTCCCTTCATGGGATCGTGGGGGGAGACCGGATCAATTATATAATATGAGGGGCCTGTACTTTGGGCCGCTAGGACTGGGCTACTCGTCCAGGCCCATAGTTTTAAATTTCGGGTACCCACAGTAACCTACACATGTTCCTTTTTTATTTTAAAATGATCTCTGGGGGAATGAAGGGTTGAGGAACAAAGTCGCTCGATAGAAATTCTCATGTTATTAAGTCCAAAGTTGGTCCAAAGAGGGGAGACATTAACCTGATAGAAATGCTCATGTGAGGTAAAGTCGAATAAGTTAAAGAAGGTATACATGAAGAGTCGTGTAGTGGAATTATCAAGGATTGATTTCAAAGGGATTCTCACCCCACGCGATAGCCCACTCATCTTTAGCACGCGATTTAACGGGTATAATGGGTCTTGTATTATGTCAACGTAGGAAGCTCAAACGATGTTATGTTTTGGGATTATTTTAAAGGACTCAAACGTAGCAAGAAGATACCCATTCCATTTCACCATCCAAAATATTTATTCAATGTCTTCATGATGCTAAAGAATAACGACTTTTTGACAAAGAGTTTGGTATTTGAAACCATGTTGTAAATCTAAAAAGAACTTTTGACACCACAAATCAGTACATGAGGAAGATGAACCCTGCTAAGTGTGTGTTCGGTGGCGGCACAGGCAAATTATAGGGCTCATAGTTAATCAAAGTTCCACTTGAAGGTGGGGGAACAACTTTGTTGATTAGTGGAGGATCTATAGTTTCGTCTTGCGGGAGCCCATGAAAGGTGGTGTGTGTGTGCTCAGAGGTATTACTGATAAGGTTCAAAGAATTTTGTGGGGAAAATAGTACTTAGAAATGATAGACAAATGTGTTAGGAGGGGATCCGATGCTGGTCCTGGTACAAGAGGATCTTAGGGATTAGTTGATACTGCCTCAACAATCAGCACAGGTGGTCTACCCATATTGGAAATGGGGGTCGAAGTACGTTATCTTTGGTTTTAATCATAATGGTGGCCTATCACATATGGACTTGTTCTAGGTTGAGCGCCCTTATTTTTTATTTCATAGTATTCTTCAAGACGACTTTGTTTTCAAGTTGTCTTAATATCTGATCCATTGCGGATGGATCCTAATCTTCCTCTATAGACATGAAGAGTACTGCGGAGAAAAATTGCCAATCATGGGTGGAGAGATTGCTGATAAAAACTAAATGGACGCACTGATCACGAACTCGAGTTTCCAGGTTAAGAACTTATGGTGATCTCTTTATTGATGGTGGTAACTATAGAAAAAGTCATAGCACTTCCATTCAGTTTTTCATAGATAGAAAGATTGATATAATGACAATACATAAGGGATAAAAGATTCACATATGCATGAATTATTTTTATGAAATCTTTTTATCTATTTTCAAGTGTATGTGGACGGTATTTGGTTTTCTTTTTTTTGGTGGTATCTTCTTAGGGAAAAAAATGAACATGTTCCCTTTGAATTCGAATAAACAAGAGTAATCTCTCATTTTGTATGCTAGGAGCGAGGAAGTAATAGATTGTGGTATAATATTTTCTCAAAAAATATGTAAGGGAATCCAACGTATGAGAAATTTTTTTTGCCGATAACTTATGGTTTCATACTTTTTATCTTCCATTAAAAATGGGAAAATATTCAATTGGGATTCCGAGGGGTTTTGGACCAGCCTCCAATCGTCTAACAATTTTTTTAAAAATTTTGTCAAAGAAAATGGACCGTAAATATTTGTCCTTTTTTGCAATATGGTGTGTTCCTATAGACTTTTTTAATATGAAAAAGTCGATGAGACTCGATGACGGTGGATTTCTTTTTATTTCCATGGATGATCTACTGGGTTTCTTAGACTGAGTGACCTTTAAGTTACCAATCAAACTACTTTACCCTAGTATTGAGTAGCTATGAAAGCCTACTCGATATACCCCAGTACTGGACAGACTTCAAATGTTACCTATCATCGAGACTTTGGGATCAAAAGATAAGTTGCCCGATATACCAAACAAATGGGCGAAGAGGGGGAGAATATCCATTGACGACTAACCCTTTAGGGAATCAACTTTTCAGAAGTACGAACATCACACGAGGAAGAAACATTTCTTAAGTATGAACTTACCTCGAGGAGAAATGACTATTTTGAAATACAAACCTCCTTTAGGCGAAGTGACTTTTCTAACGTACGAACTTCCTCTCTGCTAATGCCTTTTGGTTTCAAGGGTATAAGGTTCAAATAATATGAAAAACAAGATTATGTAGTGAATGAAAAAAACTGGTAATCTTTATTTTTACATACCTTGATGTTTATTTTATCACGAGTTCCTTTGCTCATACCTATACATTAGGCAAAATGTACCTTTTTTTACATGGGAACCTGAGTAGGTATATACATCTTTAGAGACTTTCAAACGAAGGCCACTACACATTTATAAAAATTACGTAAAGTATTCATGTGGGTGAGCGATATTAAGAATAATAGGAATCAAGAATGAGGATAGTTCGGTTCTCTTAAATTATTCGTTGATAAGTCTCCACTATGGCATTACGAGCACCAAGCGATAGTGGTGCACACTCGAAGGAACTTGTTCATGGTGGATGCCCGAAAGTACTTATCTCCCATTACATTACATCCCCCTAAGGTTAGGTTATCGGTTCAATGTGGGTTGAATGACTTTTCCACTGGATCCAGTTTGAGTCACACACCCCTAGTTTTAAGGTTAGGCCTACGTGTGTTGGATGTGATAAGGGGTTTTTTCAGTTCTTCGAAGTCGCAAGTTTGTTTTATATAAAAACAAATGAAAAGGTTTTGGTTAGATCTTTTAGGCTCATCTTTAGGAAGGTTTAAGTCTGAGTTGGTTCACAGATTCTTGTTATCTGGGTTTGGGATTTGGTTTATGAGTGGGGAAGTTATTAGGAACCCCACTTATTCTTCAGGCTTCCTTAATTTTATACTTATCATATCTCTTTATATTAATTGATTACTTTTTAGTTATTTTTTGAAAAATGTTTAGAGACCATAGGTTGAGAATGTCTTAAAACATATATGGTGCTTAGGTAGGAACATGGTATCAGTGAGAGGTATTAGAACCTCACTTAACCTATGTAAGTTCACAAGGGGGCTTGTGTATGACTCTGTGACCTTATAAAAAGTTGTTGTTAGTATGTATGTAAGCGTGTGATAAAGATCGATTTTAAGATAGTTTAATATCTCTTTTGAAGTTTAAGGACGTATGTGAGAGATGGATGCATCTCTGTTGTGATAACATATCAGGAGATATATTGTTGAGGCTCGAGCTCATGAGATCGACTCAAAATTACGCCTACATATTAAAAAATACTAGGGATAAAAACCTACGTAGTTTAGTTGTTACTAGTGGGTGCGTGTTGGCATGTTTGTATGGTGGTGTGCGAAAAATAGCGATGTTTAGATAGTTTGATATCTCGTTTGTAGTATGTATAAGAGATATGATATATGATTGCAACTTTATGGGAACAATACATCAAGAGAATATTGTAGAGGCTTCTGATCAGGAGAACGACATGCTATTGTGCCTATGTATTAGTGTAGCCATGAGTTAAAAGCCTGCGTAGTTAGATTCTTCATGTGTTCCAACGTGATGTTTATGAAAGTGTAATACTTGGATTGGGAAGGGAAAAAGCTATCTTTAGGCCAAAGGGTAGCTTTAGTGAAGGTCCAAATAGGAGTGTACCCGATGCATCGACAAAGGAAAAAAAATTATGATTATTGGGTGATCACTATTTAGAGGGGATTGTCCTTCGGACTAGTTTTAAAGTGTAACGCCAAGGCCGTAATTCTAGACATCCTTTTCTAGTTACGAGTCTAAAGACATAGGAGATTTGACTAGAGATGGAGACCTCCCTAATAAATGACATGCCAAGTGACGTATTGTGAGGCTTGGGCTTCTCAAGTTTAGCCCAATATAGTGCCTGCATACCCATGAGGACTTGGGATTAAAGACAATGTAGTTATAATTAAAGGAACATATTCACGGGTGTAGGAGATGGGATACCAGATATGTAATATACAAAATTATGGTACTTAAAGAGCCTAGTTCTTAATATTTTATTTTCGCTTTGTTGGATTGATTTATTTGTATGTTAAATATGTTAATCAAAGGCCGATCTTTGACAAGCATTGATATGAAAACATATATTCGGGGAGCTTCCATGGGGACGAGATTTGTTCTCTCGGAGAAGTTATGGGATTAGCCGAATTTTAGACTTTGGCTTGTGCAATGTTTCGGACTAACTCAGCTCCCTGACACTTTCCTGATAAGGGTTTTGAAAAGTATGTTTCCATGTTTTTATTTAGTCATTGTGTCATTTGATTCATTTTTATTTAATATATGAGCATGTAAAGTAAATTAACATACGTGAAGGGCTAGAAACCAAGCTTTAAATATAAATGCTATAAAATGCATACCCAGTTTCCAAATGAGGATCAAACTAAATGAGACAAAGAGATATGGACAGTTTAACATAATATATATGGGGTATTTGACCCAAAATTTGGATATAGTTTCTTTACCCTTGTAGCATGAACCGAATTTTTCCCTGGTGATTGTCCCCACCTGAGGTGCCCAAGTTGGACAGAGGTTCATTTAGTCAAGAAAATCTTTGTTTAGAAGTGCTGAATTTTGTGAAATACAAACAGAGGTTTGCCTACATTTTTCTTTTAGAGGTGACTTTTCAGAAGTACGAACCTCATTCGGGGGAAGTGACTCTGCGGAAGTACAAATTTTCTTTGAGGGGAAAGCAACTCTAAATTACTAACTTCTTTTAGGACTTTTTCCAAATGAGCTCGAGTATCTCGGGCACTCAGGAATAGAATTAGAATATCGAATCAATGTTGGGTTTTGTGGTGATTTTTAATATTGATGAGGACATCTATTTATAGGTTCTGATCTGAGGTGTTTGACCAATAGGTAAAAGGGCTTGGGTGGTGGATCCGGGGTGGGGTGAGATGTGGTGGACAAAGAAGATATTTGGTTGGATCTACTAATCATTACCGGAGGGGGATATTCGCTCGATTAAAGGTCTATTTAAATGAATGATTAGAGGGTCTTGTGGACTTTAACCGTATGGTTCAAGGTCCCACTAAGAGTTTTTAGAGATTTTTTATAATTTTATGTTCTTGTAAATGGTTCATTGGAGGTTTTATTTGTTGGGATTTGGTCCTTTTGTATACCCTTCGAGGTTTCTTACGTTTAGGATTTAGTGCGACTACGTTTAGTATATTTCTTTGACTGAGATAGCATAACCCACCCCAATTATAAATTTGGGTGTCCATACGAGGCTAATTAATTCTCTCATTTCTTCATATTGGTCGTTATAATCAATGTGTTGCAAAACCAACATCAACATATGTCAAGCGCTGAGGACATGATTCAAAACATCATGGATATGTTTAAGTATCAAAATTGTGTCGCAAGGATAGATGGTATGGAAAGTTTGTGTAACACTAACATGATACATTGTACTCCTTATGCAAGAATGTTCTTAAGATGATGTCCATCATGGGAGAATGGTGGATTCTTGGATTTGAAATCGATGGGGAAACCCAAGTTTATTTCGTGATACAATAACTACTAGAGTTTTAAACAGTCTTGTCTGAACTATTCTATGAATAAGTATGACTACTCTCCGGTGAAACTTCTTAAACAACTCCAAGTTGTGGAGAATATCACCAAGCATATAGTTGTGGTTCATGTTACTCAAAACGCCCATATTATTATCTTATGCAAGATAAGAAGAACTAAAAGGGGAAGTCTTAAGAACAACATTTGGTTGTTATACTAATTTCAAGCCTCGAGAAGAGGGTAAGAATATGAAAGGTAATAGCTATATTGGATAGTGGAAGAAACAGTGTCCGGTTTTCTTAGCAAGGAAGAACGAAAACGGTAATTTATTCGTAATCATTGAGACATGTTTTATGGTGAAATCTACCGGTATTTGGTATGTAAATTCATGAGCCACTAATCATGTTTAAAATTCTTTATAAGTGTTTCAGGTAACCATGGATCTTAGTGATGGAGAAATGTTCCTATTCATGGTCGATCATAACAAGGCAGTAATAACAACAATAGGAAATTTAGATTTAAATTTTGGTGAAGATAATAAGTTAATACTGGTAGATTTTTTTTATGTTCCTAACATTAGAAGAATTTGATTTATATTTCTAAACTAGTTTTAATGGATATTTTGTTTATTTTAATGATGGTTTTTTTTTTATCAAAAATACAAAATCTCGTATATGTTTTGTTACATTAGAAAATGATATTTATATTAAAGACTTGTCTCGCCACTATTTCTTAATACTGAATTGAATAACTTAAATGGAAATAACCTCAAGAGAAAGGAACCTTCTAAGTTAAACTAAACACATTTTTACACATATGCTTAGGTTATACTAGTCTAAAAATAATTCAAAAAAACTAGTCTTAGATGGAAAACTAAGTTCATTGGAAGTGGATTCACTTCCAGATTGTGAATTCTTCTTACAGAGTAAAATGACTAAGACTCCATTCATGGCCAAAGGCTATAGAGACAAATATGTGTTGGAGTTGTTTTATAACTATTTGTGTGGACCTATGATAATCTGAGAAAGAGATGGTTATGGGTACTTCATCCTTTTCATTGATGACTACTCGAGGTTTGGATTTGTAAACCTTATTCATTAAGCCTTTGATAAGTTCAAAGTGTATAAGTTTGAGGTGGAATGTAGGCATGGTAAACCAATCCAAACTCTATAATTTGATTGTGGAGGAGAATACCTCTTAGGAGAGTTTAGGAATCACTTATTAGAGGTGGAAATTACATATCAAATGTCCTTAAGGGGAATTCCACATAAAAAATGATGTAGTATAAAATAGTAACATGACTCTTTTGGATATGTTTAAATCCATGAGGAATTATTTGAATATGCGAGATTCCTTTTAGGTTTTTGCACTATAAACATACACATACTTATTGATCTTAGTTGTTTATAAATTGGTCTGAATGACTCCTATAGAACTATGGACTTGGGAAAACCCTAGTCTAAGAAATGATTAGATCTGGGGTTTCCTAGAACATGTTCTAATGAAGGAGCCATGAAAGTTGCAATCGAGGATGGACGGATTTTATCTTTGTGGGTTATTTAAAAGGAACCAAGGGCGGTCAATTTTATGATCCTAAGGACTAGAGAGTATTTATTAGAACAAATTCTCGTTACTTATAGAAATAATATATGATATACCACAAGAGAAAATTAAGATAATCTTTTAACAGCTAGGAGGATAATACCAAGTAATTATTTCTAGACCACCCGTACATAATGAAATACAACCTGATATTGATAGTACACGACCTAGAGGTAGTGGGAGTATTATAGATGATTAGGATACACGAGTGATTTATACTGGGCCACAAGTGGATCCATGTTGTCATGGGGGAGTTAGGTGTCATCCTCATAGGTTAGTGTATTTAGATGAACACTTAGGTGAGATCCCAATGGAACAATAATCAAATACAAATAACTATGATATGGAACTATTAGATAAAGACTCTAAGCATTGGCTAATGATTTATGTTTATCGTGATGCATTCAATGTATTCAAATTAAGTTTGGGAACTTATATCCTTGCCCTATTGGATAAAAACCATAGGTTATAAGCAGGTCTTTAAGAAGATGAGAGGTGTAAAATGGAAGGTGGAAACCCTTAAGGTAAGGATTGTTGCGAAAGGTTTTCAAAAAGAGGCGATCGACTATGGAAACCTTATAATTGGTTGCCATGATAAAGTCTATCAAGATTATCTTATCCATCATAGCTCATCTCTATTTTTAGATATGGAAAATGGATAATAAGACTATGTCATTGAATGGTAGTCAAAACGGGTGCATTTATATGATGAAACCCGAGGGATTCATATCAAATGTACAAGAAAATAAGGTGTGTAAGCTTAAGATATCCATATGTGGAATCAAGCAAGTGTCAACATCTTGGATCATACATTTTAATCATGAATTCAAATCTTTTACTTTTTATCAATGTCTGGATGAACCTTTTGTGTATAAGAAGAGTGACAAAAATTTGATGGTATTTTTAGTACTTTTAATTAATGGTGTTCTCCTAATCGATAATGATATGGGTGTATTATCTAGTATAAGATTATGGTTATTTAGTCAATTTGATATGAAGAAATTACGAGAAGCCTATCACATCCTTAGGATCAAGCTTATGTGTGATCAATAAAATAGGATGTTGGTCTTATCCCAATCCACTTCTATCGATGATGTTCTCGTGAGGTTTAGCATGGAAGATTCCAAAAGGGGGTTTCTCCCTTTCAGGCATGGAATTTTTTTATCTAAGGATTAGTGTCCTAACGCACCTTATTAGTTTGAGAGGATGAGGAATAAACCTTATGCTTTGGCGGTGGGAAGCCTCGTGTGTGCTATGGTGTATACAAGATAGGATATCTACTTTTTCATTGCATGGTCAGCAAAATCCTGTCTAAACTAGGTGAGGAGAACAAGATAATTGTTAAGAACATTCTCAGGTACCTAAAAAGGACTAGAGATTATGTGCTGCTTTATTTAATAAAGAGTCTCTCGCCCATCAGGTGCATGGACTCAAATTTTTAATCGGGTAGATATTTTAGGTATTTAACCTCAGAAAAAGTGTTTATCTTAGAAGGTGGACCCATAAGTTGGGTTAGGATTAAGAAATCATGTATTGTTGATTCGACCATGAAAGCCAAAAATGTTGCCTCTTCGGAGGTAGCAAAGGAGGTTGTTTGGCTTCAAATTTCCTAAGTAACTTAGGTGTGGTTCCTTCAATGCAACCAACTATTACACTTTATTATGACAATGGAGGGATTGTCATAAATTCGATATAACCGATGACTCATAAGAGGGTTAAGCACATTGTATCACATGATTCAGGTGATTGTACAGAGGGGCAATGTCATCGTGACCAAAATCAAATCTATAGAAAACATTGATGATACTTTTACAAAAGGCTTACCAGTTAACAGTTTTGAGAGTCATGCAGAAGGAATTGGAGTCAAATGCATTCGCACATGGCTTCAAGACCAAGAGAGAGATTATTGGGATTTTATTCTTAAATGTAATGACATTTTTTATCAATAAAAGGATTGTCTAGTTCATTTGAAATGATAATCAAGTTTGTTAGAATTATTTATATTTATGTTTTAAATACTTTTTTCATATATTTAAATAAATTGTACTTGGTAAGAATTTTTGTGAGTTGCGTTCATCTTGATCACAGGAGATCAAAATTTTGGTTCTAGAATATTTGAATACTTCGCAAACTATATGGGGAGTTTGAAAAGTGAAAGTACCCCTAATTTTAAAATGTTATTTTAAAATTAAATATAATATCCCTTTAAGTGTGGAATAAAGATGATTCAAACACATAAACAACTTACAACAAATTTTAGCTTCTTTCAAATTAAAATAAAATTAAATACAAAGTGAATAAATTAAACAACAAATGGATTTTTCACTTAAACCAAATAATTCGATTCAACTCCTAAAATTTGTCTAACAAGTTTAATCCACTTTTGCAAATCAGGCCAAACCAAATTTTACCAAATTAAATTATCTTTGAATTGAGTTAATTTCAATGTCACCCAAACTAAAATTAAGCACCAAATTACACTATAGTGTGAATTAAAACATATTTAATCTTTTAATCCTAAGCATGCGTTCTAGGTGATTTGCAAGATAAAATAAATTCATAACACACTACGCTGCGATGTACGAGGAAACCCCAAATGGGAAAAACCTCGGACGACCTTAGCCTTAAGTCCACTAAGTACGGAATTTTTACAAGTACAAGATAAATGACTTAATCAACTCGACTCGACTCCCTTCAAGCCCCTGACACGTCTTCTTGTACCAACCACTGCTTAGTCAATAATCTCGAACTCCACCGGAACCTTGGAATCCACCAATGAAGCTTTTGGAGCCCGTTAACCACACACGGTGTCTTTCACCGTATGAGAATGTCGTAGCATAAACCAAACTTCTTCTTTTATGGGAAATAGAAGCAAACCCAAACTTCTCCTTCTTGTGGTAGATATTAACCAATGGTGCCAAAAATAAGTTCCAAGCAATAAATATATGTGTAGAGGTACTTGGATAAAACAAACTAAACTATGTGTATAAACTCATGTGTTTGTTGAAAATATTTCTTTGAAATTCAACCCACTAAAAATATAGAACTTTGGTTGGTGTATCATCTCTCAAATGTCCTCTCAAGGAAGGTACCAAGGACTATTGAAAAATGTGTCTCGAGTACATTTTAAACTGCTAAAAAAAAGTGGGACAAACGAGTGGGAAAATGGGATAAAACTGCAAAAACGGTTCCCGCACAGAAATCTCGTTCCAACGACTTTTTCGTTCGAACGACATTTCATTAGAACGACTTATCTAACGAAAGCCGGTGGCCAAAATGGGAAAAATCAATGACAAACTCGTTCGAACGAAATTCTCTTGAACGACAATTTCGAATGAAATGTCAGAAAGTCCAATTTTACATTTTAAGCCCAAAAACTTTTTATCCAAAGTTCTACAAAAACTTTCTGCAAATAAAATTTGATTAAAATGAAATTACACCCATAATAAAATTATCCCAAGTCTCCATATATATATATATATATATATATATATATATATGTATATATATAAATGCATTCATACCTTTTGGAGACTATGGAATCAATTGTCGTTGATGTAGAAACATGGCACTTGAAACTCGGCACTTTGATATCTTCACTTTTAAATACAAGATGCTACGTCTTCAACTGAAATGTCAAACATCATAGGCTTGGAGGATACTCATGAACACTATCCTATGACTCAAATGTTTTTTGTTCGAAATAACACTACATAACACTCAATTGGAAATTTTGGTCCTTACAAATCTCCTCCTCTAGTTATTTCGAGACAAAAAACAAAACAAAATACTAAAGGTCCGTCAAGCTCAACTAGACTCCAAATAGCCCGACCAAAATAAAAATTACAAGCTTGACTCAAAACCAAAGGATGACTATCTTTGCCGATATAAAGTTGCCAAAAATTCTTGCACACTTAAGCAAAACATTAAACGGATAGGCAATATCATAGAATTAAATGCAATTAAATTAGATACTCCACCTAAATTAATTCTCTCCTTTTATCAAATATGATCAACCTAAGAAGATAGCGCTCTCCCCTTAAGATAGTTCTCCTATAGTAAGATACGACTACAATAGGATTAGATGCCACTTCTCCCCCTATCATTCTCCCCCTTTTTGTTCAGGAATAGACAAACGATAAAAGAACTAATAAATTACTCATTTCTCCCCCAATTTAACTAAGTACCATTTCTCCCCCTAAAAACTACATAAGGGATATAAGAATGGGGAAACGAGTAAAAAAGATGATGCATATAGGTGATAAGAATATGAAAGCGTATGGGCAACATTAACAAGAACTAATCCATACAAATATTAATGGATACCAACTATGATGCGAAAATAAATGATACCAATTTGACAAATAAGATAATAAGTATGTGATATCAAACAATATGCGCAACAAGATATATACCAATTATGAATTAGAAGCATAGATGGACTAGCAAGCAAGGCAAAGACTCACAAAAAAATACCATGTATATGTATACATAATGAATATCGCTAACACACACTCAAATATACATAGGTATAAATACCACACATGACACAAAATACATTAAGCTTTTCACACTCGTATGGCAAAAATGTGTCCAAATACATGTGGTAGATGGAAGTGTAGGGGTGTGAACTAGTAGCAATTAAATTTCAACCCAATCACTGAAAACATGTTCACGGAGTTCTCATTTGATTGCAAAACTTTATCACATTTAGATATAGCATCATGTGACAATATAAATTGAACTTAATGAACAAACACACACAATGCACGTAAGCCTAGAATTTTTCATGATTCTGCAAACCAATAAAGTCGTGACAATAAAAGCTTAACTAGGATTCAAAGTCATTTAGCTAACCCGTTAATATATCCAACCAAAATCCTCATAATTTTCTGTTTCTTTTTCTTTTGAACATATTAACTAAACTATTTTGGCCTTGGAAAATACTCTTTTTAATTCCACACTTTTAAGGCCTAAAATTCAATGGTGGCCACGCAAAGTAATTTTTTTCTTTCACAACCCGATTCCATTGATAAACTACAACACCAGATAAACATATTTTTTCTATTTTTGAATCCAGGGAAAGGTTATTACATGCCAAATCCTCCATAGTTACAGAAAAATGTAGATGACTAAATTGATGGGAGAACATCTCACTTATCTCAAAAATACATGTGATGATTAAATTTCAAGTGAGCTCGTGCATGTGTGAATTGAGGAAGATAAAAAATAGAATCCATTAAGCAACACGAAATCCAACTACTCCATGCATGCATGACAAAGAAAATTTTAAGGATTGACAATCTTAACCAAAAGTTATGGCCACATGGAAGTAAAAAGGAAAGGATTCAAACACAAGTATGTGACACATAAAGTGTGTCAAACTAAAATACACACAAAAATATTTTTGAGTTTTTGAAATTTTTAACCAAACATACAAAAATATTTACTCAAAAGACAAACAAAATCTTTTTTTATTTTTCATTTAATGCAACCTAAGAAGAAAGAAATATAATACAAAAGATAAACACAAATCATAATTCTAGCATATGAATAATCATGAAGCATAAACTAGAAAAATGATAAACAAGCATACAATTAGCATGATAATATAGCATGAAGTACAAAAGCTAAAGTATGCAAACAACTAACACATTCAACGTTTAGATTTAGCAAGAGAGGTATCGTGTGAAAGTAAATGAGAATCAAAAATCCTATCTTGTAAAGTTACCAATTCGGATCTCCTAACCCAAACTAATGATGAATGACGATCTCAAGATATAGGAATCTTGGTTACCTAGGTTGCCTTACGTTGGAATTTTCTAGGAATTCTTTTAAGATCAAAACACAATTTCCTAAGATGACCTTTTCGACCACAATGTGAACAAGTAAAAACACGTCGAAAGGTGGAACCTAAGGATTGATCTCTAAAGGCTTTCCTAGGTGATTCTCTTAAAACATTGGTTTTGGCTTTATGAGTTGACGCATTACATGTATCGAAGCCTAAACCACACGTGTCATTTTTAATTTGGACCGTTCCTAGTATTTTATCTAATTTCTCCGAACGACATTCCAAATCAAATTTGACTTTACTAGAGTCTTTTAATTTATTTTCTAATTCTAAAATGCGAGACTATAATAAAACATTGCGCTCTTCAAACGCAAGAAGCTCCTTTTTCAAGGATTCCATTAAGCCCTTAAGTCTATCTCTCTCACCTTATATATACTAAAGATTTTCTCGAAGAGCTCTCTCTCGTGTCCTAAGGTCATCAACTAACGCACTCTCATCGACAACCTTGGCACCCTCCTTTAAACTCGCTTCTAACTTCAAATTTACCATTTTTTAATTTTATAGATTCGGCATATAATTCTTGAAAAGGCAATTTGAAGTTCACTCACAACAACCTCTTCTTCATTTTAACTCTCTCTCTTCTTCACCCTCACAACCATCATATTTTGGGGATTCACAAAGAAAGGCCTCAGAAGAGTCATGCAAATGTATATCTTCATGAGAAGATTCATTATCGGTGCTCACATGACTTGCCATGAATGTGGTAAAGTTGCGCTCAAGGGGGAAATTGGGTCAATCTTCCATATCACTATCACTAAGGGTGGCATTATATGAAATAGGTTTCTTACCCTTTCTCCTTAGTTTAGTGGGGCATTCAAAAGCCCTATGGACATAACCTCACAACCATAGCCCCTATTTGACTCATCTCTAATAAGATTTTCATTAATAGTTTTAGGGAGATTTTCAGCTTTGTTATGCTTAGAATTTTCAAATTTCTTAAAATCATTTTTAAACTGATCTTTATTCAATTTAAGAAATTTTTGAAATTTCCTAGCAAACATAGCCATGTCCTCCAAGACTCTCATTTACCACAACTTATTTTTTCTCCTTTCGGGCTTTCAACGAAATTCTCTTATCTATTTTCTTTTCATTTTTGGAGGGGAACATATCTAGTTCACAGGTTTGTAAATCACCTACTAGTTGCTCAAGTTTGGTAGAGTGCAAGGTGGGTTAAGAATTTAAAACGATCACTTTAGGAATAAATATCTCAGGTAGGGACCTTAAAATTTTCTTTACAACTCGGTTGTCGGGTATTTTCTCTCCCAAATTAAATGATGAATTAACTATATCGGAAAGTCTAGCATAAAATTCATTAAAGGTTTCATTTTCAGGCATTTTGATGGTTTCAAATTGAGTGGTGAGATTTGGGAGTTTCGAAGTCTTAACGACACTAGTTCCCTTGTGAGTGAGTTGTAATATATCACAAGCTTCCTTAGTGGTTTCACACGTCATGATAAATCATAATTCATCCGGTGTGACCGCGCTAAACAAAGCATTTAAACCTCAGGAATTAAAATTAGCAAGTTTAAATTCATTCTCACTCCATGAATTTATGGGCTTGGGGACACGCTCTTTTTCTATCAAATATGTGGGTGGCGACCACCCGTTAACAACTAACAACCAAACTCTCTCATCGATAGACTTTAGTGCCGATTTCATATGTGTTTTCCAATACACGTAATTGGAACCATCGAAAACAGGAAATTTTGAAAATGGGGAAAATTCCAAAATTTAACCAAAAATATTTAAAAGGACCTTAACACAATAAATTAGCACTCCAACTCCGATACCAATCTGAAAAGTGAAGGACCCCCAATTTTAAAATCTTCTTTTAAAATTAAATACAATTTCCCTTTAAGTGTGGAATAAATATGGTTCAAACACATAAACAACTTACTACAAATTTTAATTTTTTTTAAATTAAAATAATATTAAACACAAAGTGAATAAGTTAAACAACAAATGGATTTTTCACTTAAACCAAATAATTCAATTCAAGTCCTAAAATTTGCCTAACAGGATTGATCCATTTTTGCAAATTAGGCCAAACCAAATTTTACCAAATTAAATTATCTTTGAACTGAGTTAATTTCAATTTTACCCAAACTAAAATTAAGCACCAAATTACACTATAGTGTGAATTAAACCATATTTTATCTTTTAATCCTAAGCATGCATTCTACGTGATTTGCAAGATAAAATAAATTCAGAAAACACTATGCCACGATCTATAAGGAAAACCCAAATGGGAAAAACCTCGGAAGGCCGTAGCCTTAAGTCCACTAAGTACGGATTTTTTACAAGTACAATATAAATAACTTAATCAATTCTACTCGACTCCCTTCAAGCCCCTGACGCGTCTTTTTGTACTGACCTCTGCTTAGTCGATAATCCCGAACTCCACTGGAACCTTGGAATCCACCAATGAAGCTTTTGGATCTCGTCAACCACGCACGGTGCCTTTCACCGTATGAGAACGTCGCAGCATAAACCAAACTTATTCTTTTATGGTAAATAGAAGCAAACCCAAACTTCTCCTTCTTATGGTAGAGATGAACCAATGGTGCTAAAAACAAGTTCCAAGCAATAGATATATGTGTAGAGATACTTGGATAAAACAAACTAAACTATGGGAATAAACTAATGTGTTTGTTGAAAATATTTCTTTGAAATTCAACCCATTAAAAACATGGAACTTTGGTTGGTGTATCTTCTCGCAACTGTCCTCTTAAGGAAGGTACCAAAGTCTATTGAAAAATGTGTCCCGAGTTAATTTTAAACTGCCGAAAAGAAGTTGGACAAAAGAGTGGGAAAATGGAATAAAACTGCCAAAACTTCTCTCGCCCAGAATCTCGTTTGAACGAATTTTTCGTTCAAACGACATATTATTCGAACGACTTATCTAACGAAAAGTCAGTGGCCAAAATGGGAAAACTCAATGGCAAACTCGTTCGAACAAAATTATCATTTGAACGAAATTCTCGTTCCAACGACATTCTCATTCGAACGAAATGTCAGAAAGTCCAATTTTACATTTTAAGCCCAAAAACTTTTTATCCAAAGTTCTACAAAAACTTTCTGAAATAAAATTCGATTAAAATGAAATTACACCCATAATAAAATTATTCCAAGTCTCCCTATATATATATACATATATATATATATATATATATATATATATATATATATATATATATATATATATATATATGTATTCATACTTTTTGGAGACTATGGAATCAATTATCGTTGACGTAGAAACATGTCACTTGAAACTCGGCACTTTGATATATTTGCTTTTAAATACAGGCCTCTAAGTCTTCAACTGAAACTTCAAACGTCATAGTCTTGGAGGATACTCATGAACACTATCCTATGACTCAAATGTTTTTTGTTCGAAATTGAGCCAACACTACATAAGACTCAATTGGAAATTTATGTCCTTACAGAGTTAACATCCTATCATCATAGTTGCATGTACAATCGTGTGGTTTATCTCAAACTACTAGAAGCTATCTGAGGATTTAAGAACTTGTATGATAGTTCGAAAGAGTATTGTGACCAATACATCCAGGAATATATTGAATAGGATCACCCATGAGATTTAAGTTTAATGTCTATTTTGATTAGACTTAGGTATTATCACACCATTTGCAAAGGGTGCATATATTCTTAATCCCAAATTTATGAGCTACCATCTGCAAGGTAACCTCGAGCTAAATAGTTTGTACAATCATAGCTAAATAGTTTCTCGAGCTACCATCTGCAAGGTAACCTCCTTGAGGGACCTCAGTCCTCACTGCTATCCAAATATTAGCCTTCATTCATGACATATAATTCACAAGTTGCTCATGCAGTCATCATCCGAGAAACGTTCATTCGATTAATCACCTTTCCATGTGATGTGATAACACGCCTTTTACAGATTATTGTTTATCAACCCTATGACGTAATAGCATCTGACATTTAGTAACTTGATTAAATGGAACTCATGTAGGTTTATTCCTAAGATGATAATTTTATGGCTGACACGTTCCATCCCTTTTAATGATGACATACCTTTGATAGGCTAAATAGTGTTCCTGCCAAAATATTATATCATGTGCATTTAATGCACTATCTTTGGCATTTATATATGTTTACTATGGGCATTTAATGCGATTAGATACATTTAATGCAAGCAAGGTCACTCAAGTGACCGAGCCCCCATATATATACTCCAAAGTTGTGTCTTATCTAGGATCACAATTAGAAGATAGAATTGTTGCCAAACTCTTCCTAAACAATAGAGCTTACTATAAGACCATTTATTATGTGAGGCCTGCCTTTTTGTGCTAGAGATGCTTGTTACTTCCACCTCTGATCAAGTTACATGTGGGCTTCCTTCTACTTATTGCACTCCCAGAGCATTTATGTACTAAAGACTCATTTAATAAAAGAATTTGGATATTGAATATTGTTGACCTTTAACTTCAATTTATTATGATTTATAATTGTTCTTTAGCACTAATTATCATCTTGATATGGGGTTACGTCTTGCTTGATACTAATTGTATTTAAAGAACCCACATCTTACACCATTCATCATTAACAAATACCTTTCTCCACATCGGATTGCAATCATATCTGCAAAGGTATTGTCTCATAATCTTAGGTTTATTTTTTAAACCTAGCATTGTATTTTGATATTTCTATTGTATAATAATTTCAAGAATCATGGGCTCAAATTTTTCTTTTGCATATATCAATCACCATCAACCGTGAGTTGGTTAGGTACCACTGAACAAATCATGATCTAAATGTATCAACAAACCCTCAAAGTAAATGACATCCGGTGATTCCCGTATTCAGGGGAATCCTGTATTTGAAGTTAGGAGGATGTTATTTGTGAATTCATGGCTCATTACAAGTATAATGAGGAATTGAAAATGAACCATTGTGGCCTTTAGATACTTAAAATGCACCCAAAGAATCTTTCAAAAAAATTATAGTCAGATAGAGAGAGAAAGTTAAAACTATGACCAACTATCCATCAAAGGAAGAACACATCATCATCATAAATAATAACTTATTACCGTACATTAGTAATACCATGGGTATTTAGTAATATCCCCATTTTAAAGATTTTCGAGAAGCTGGGGTAGAAATCAAAGATAATGACGCCAGTCAAAATGTGAATGTGCAATCAACGACAAAGAAAGTAGCTACTTAATTAAATCCTCAAAAGTATGAAAAGCCAGTTCCTACCATCAACGACATATACTTTATTCCAATTGCTTCATAGGCAGCAGAGTCCTGCCTTACCGCTGTCAGAATAGATTACACCGAGATTTATTCTCCTTTCTCTGAAATTTAACAAGCCATTCTTTTCCGTAATCTCATCAAACCAATGGACCCTCGTTCATTCCTGATCCACTTCCTAAATACTTCGATCATGACACCCACTGCAATTTTCCTTAGAATATTTGGAATACCACTACTTACAACCATCATATCAAGAATATTATACCCATAATCCTCTACCTCCAAGAAAGTCCATAAACACTCTTACTTCAATCATAAACTCATAAAGTTCCTTAACTCCCCTCCAAACAAGTATACTCAATATGTTTCACCCTGAAACTGCTTATGATTGGGTCATTTCCTTGATGAAAAGATCTTGCATAGATTTCCAAATAAAGTCAAATACACTAAGCATGAATTTTCCAATCTTCATTGAAGCGGTGAAGGAATTTAGAATATCCAACAGAATTTAGCTTTAATAAAATAATCTAAGACCTGACAATGTAAAGTTTTAAGATGAGAAGAATTTTTGAATCTACTGATCTCCTCGTTTCAATGAAACTCAAGGGATACTCAGTCGCATCTCAGAACCAATTATCCTCGACATGGGAAGATTGGTATTTTGAATCACTTAATGTCATCAAATGTATATGCTTTTGAAAGAACATTCAGATAGCCATCAAAAGATGGGGCAATAACTTCGAAGATTCAGATGAACCAAAAGTTGAGCTCGATAATGATGTTATGGGTATGCTTGACTCCTTAGTGGGCTAATCTATTTTGAAGATATTTTGTTTGAAATACATTTAATATTTGGTGCTCTAAAAGTGGATAAAGAAATATGATTCCTATTTTATCCCTTATCAGTGATTATGTGACCCGATCAGGCTGATACTATTAGGATTTAATTCCTCTTGCAGGGACTATACCTATTTTATTTCTTATCACTGGATAAAAAATATGATTCTTAGCTTGCTGGCTACTAAAGTGGAAGCCAAAATAGGTTCAGTGCAAATAGTGGGGCTGATGAGCCTTTTCACGGAGTTTATTAAGACTTGGGTGCTCAGGCGGTGTTAGGGGTCACAGGGGTGCCAAGTTCTTTCATAACACCACCGACGGTAGTACAAGCTCCCTTTATCTAGGAGGTTGCTCAAACGGTGACTAATAATGTTGTTCAACCAACACCATCACTAAATACTCCACCCTTTATTGTGAAAGGAGATTCTCACAATCATGTTACTCCGTTGCCCATGGCTTCTATTATGTGTCTAGGTAGTGGCACATTAAGCACGCCACCCATCGCGATTCCAATAGTAGTGGATCCTACTCAATGCAACCCTCCTCCACTAATATGGAGTCAATAAAGAAGGATCTTTTACGGATGATGGTATCTTCCAAGGTCAGAGTAGAAGCTTCTTTGATATATGACAATTTCCGCACTCCATACCCGGAGGAGTACAATAATGAACAATATCCAGTGGAGTATATTCCACCTATCTTCGAAAGTATACAAGAAAGGGGGAAATACCAATGAGCATGTTAAAAGGTTTGTTGAAAAACTTGGGTCCCACTACAATAATAAAAATCTAAGGTTGAGAGAGTTCTCAAAACCTCTGACTGAGAAGGCTTACATGTGGTACTCTAATCTAGCGTTGGGTAGCATGGCCACTTGAGAGGATCTCCATATCCAGTTCATATAAAAATTCTTCTTAGTAGAGGATGAATTTATAGTTACACATTGGTGTGAGAAAATAAAAAGCCCGACGAGGATATTGTGGCATACATCTGGAGGTTTTGCGAGCACTCGCTAGATGTGAAATAGGAAACATGAGGGAATAAACCCTTACAAGTTTGCACATGGGGTTTCTTACCCAAATATATGTATGCCATTTGATAAATGAAACGCAAGAAGGTACATTCATTACGTTTCTAAAATCTGCGACAAATATTACTTTGGTCGTAAAGCCACAGCCAACACCGTTAGCCTTTTCAAGTTTGCTGCTAAAACCATCAGGTTGCTAGGGGTGGGGCCCACCCCTCATGTAAAATACACTGATGGTGAAGATAGAAGATAGGGATAAGGAAATCATAGCCAAAGAGGAAGATATAGAAGTAATAAGGGAAGTTCGATAACAAAGATGAACCCCCAAAATTCCCTTGCACGGTTGACCAGGCTATTGAGACCTATGATCTCATGGTTCATGATAAAATGTGTTTTCCCATTGGGGCTAGTATGGAAACTACCACACAAGAAGACATGAAAAGTTTAAAGTTCTGGGTGATTCACAACAAGTTGGGGCACACAACTAGCAAGTGTTTTGCACGACGAAGACTGATTGACAAGCACGTCAAGAAAGGAGACATCGAGTTGCTATTAATTGATGTAAATAACAAATATTTTTCCATACGTGGGGAAAACATGGATAGCGCCTTTGATGAGGAGGTAGAGCATCAAAAAAAGAAGGATTGGACTTGCGGGGAAGACTTTGAAGAATCCATGGAAGAATGCTTGTTCCAGATGTCTCAATTGATGTGAGAAGATGAAACGGAAAATGAATGGGTCCTGATCGATGATCTAAGTAGGCAGATGGAAGCTTGATCCCTAAGGTAAGTGAACGCTATGATAGTGTATGATGAGTACAAATATAAAGATGTGGAAGAGGTTTATGAGCTAGAGGAAGAACATGTGGATTCGTGGGTGGAATGTGCATCGGTTACATGATCATAAAAATTTGGTTGGTTTTTCGACCAAGTGGGCTTGCCAAAGAGTTCCCAGTTGGAGGTCACGCGAGCAATCTTGAAAATCTCTAAGAAAAAGATGGATCCAAACCTACGATGGAGGGAGCTAATGGCTAATCTAGATAAAAAAAAATCCTCTCGGAGGTTACTTTCTCGAAGGTTGACAGATTAGTTAGATATCCCCATAATAGGCCACTCTATGTGACGGTAAGCATCAACGAGTGTAGCTACAATAGTGTCTTGATGGATAGGGGAACCTCCATCAACATCATGTCCATGGGGTCCTTTTACATCTACAACATATCGGAAAGAAGGATTGTGCAAAATCCTCTGTCAATCTATGGGTATAATAATCAATCCTCCAAGTCAATTGGTTATGTTAACGTGGGAATCACAATGGGAAATATCACATCCCATATTAAATTCCATCTTATGGATTGTAAGCCATTCTACCAGTTGCTCGTAGGAAGGGTTTAGATGCATAACCATGGGTTGGTGCCTTCAACATATCACCAATGTGCTAAGGTAAATATCAAATGGAAAGAAGTAGTGATTAGGGCTTATAGGAAGCCCTTCGTGTGAGAGGAAGCATACTTGGTGGATGTTTCCTTTTACACAGATTTAGTTGAGGAAGTTACCGTACTCACCCGATATACTGGGGGAATTAAGGTTCCCAGCACCAGGGAAAGTGTGAGCGCACCATATCTCCTGGTAGTGGCCTATGAGGAAAAGGATATTGTTCATGAGGAGGTTAGGCCTCTCAACTTGTCCAGACAGATGTGTGATCGAATGATGCCCCATATTGATCCCATTGAGCACCAAGTGAAAAACAACAACTTAAGTCATTTAATACAAGATTAAACTATCTAAATGGCTCTGAACTGTTTGTTGAAGAAACTATTTTCTTAAAATAAATTTAAACACAAGAGATGTAAAACAGTTATGAACGAGTAATTTTAGTTATAGGTTTACCAGTTTTGGAAAAACAAAACTTTAATCAAAATAAACCAACACAGCCTCAAGAAAGGGATGAGAGTAAAAGGAAGTGCACACAAGAGATTTTAACGTGGTAAAACCCCACCCAATTAGGGAAACATCCACGATGACCTCTACGCTACCAAAGTAAAAAGTCGACTAAAAATGAGTAATAAACAACAAGCTATGTAACAATCAAGACACACAATCAAACCTAATCTAAGTTCAGAAATGTACCAACTCCTTTGGCGTGTTATGACTTCTCCTAAGGTTTTGATGTTGTTGATGTTCTCCTAGCTTCTTATCTTTACTCCTTTTAGCTTTACATCGACTCTAACAGTCCAGTATCTCAACACCAACACGTTTCAGTGTAGTAGTGTAAAGGTGTATGTGGTGTAGTGCCCTAAACTCATGCATGCAACACACACACACACACTTAATTATAGACAATATGAGAATCAAATTACAAACAGATCTCTCAAGATGCATGGGTTTTTAAAATCAACTTAGTCAAATAAGTCAGACCTTAAATCTTTAAAATAACCGTAGATCAAGAAAGAATATTTCTATATATACTAGCCAAGATCCTATGCACTTTCTTTATTTTGAAAATAGTAAATGAAAGTGAAAACCCTAATCAAGATCTCAAAACTAGATCTAAGTCTGACAATTTGAGTAAGATGAAATCAGAAAGGGTGTTGTTGGTTTAGGGTTTGAAAACAACATTTATTTTGAAAATAACCAACAAATAATAGATTTCTTGAAACAAGAAATCAGGTCTAGCAAATAACTACGTGATTTGTATCACAAAAATCAAATCTTAGATTTCTACATGAAGAAATATAGACTTAATGAAATTTGATTAATTTGGCAAAGATATATAAGATAGTAGAGGAAAACTTCTCAAATCACGAACTATATACACTCAGAAAAAGATTTTCTGGTTTGATTTGATTTGAAGTTTGACTTAGGGTTTGTAAAACTTTTTGAACTCTCTCTCTCTCTCTCTATCTATATATCTATCTCTCTATCTCTCTCTAACTCTCTCTCTACTCTCTTCTCTCTCTTTTCTCTTAGAGGAAACAAATGACCGAAAGTTACAAAATTGAAGGAGAAATTTTCCTTATATACTGAGAAAACAAGGCTTTGGAAGATCGAGGGAAATAAACGATCAGGATTGATTTGAGATCAATCTAAGGGTTGTCAAGCCAGCGCATTTAAAATATATATAATTGGTTCAAAATCAAATACAGGGATTATAAGAAAACACATGCAAATCGTTGGTTAAAATTGTGACACCCTGCTTAAAATAATAACGGGCGGCCATCCCTATACTGAATTAAATCAGGAATCTCAAGTGGATCATTCTCGGCATCAACTGTCGATACTAAAACAAACATAGCTAACTACCCAATACTATAAAAAAAGAATGCCAATTTTTTTTTTAAAACATACAACGAACATCATAGCAACCGCATAATGACTATTGGACATGATAAAGTGTACACACTTGCTATGATAAAAAGGAGTACTCATACAAACCATAATAAGTACATCAAAAGAAATATACCCGAATATGTTGTCAGGTCATAAACAAAACAACAAACCAGAGGAGAGAAATATTAAAGTGCTAAATATAACTCTTGGGTCTAAACCCGATACACAAAATGAATACTATCAAGATTTACAAACGGTAGGAAGCGGCTATAACAAAATCCCGCAACAGTCCGCATCTACTACGGCTCCCAAGACACTGAAAAGGAAAGCATCATCGGTATCCTTGCGGTGGGACACCTGTAGTACACAATATATATATATATATATATATAGCAAGAGAGAGATATAAACGGGTCAGGGCTCGAGGTGTGAAAATATTTATAGCAAGTGCATTAAAATGCATAATAATTATAAATGCACAAATTTCATGATTAAAGTGGAGTCGAACTCTCATGGAACCCAAACTCACCCCTCGACTAAAGCGCGCACCTAAACGTATGCACATGAACCTCAATTACTACCCGATACCTTATGGGGAGAATTCAATCCTAATCTACGCAAAATATACACTCACGTAACCCATTATCTCGAGTAAAATCCTAAAATCTACTCCTTCTATCATATCATAAGTTTACACCCGAACTTATATACCAACATATACATATATATATTTCCTACTAGAATTCATCGATTTCTAGTTATTTACATAAACAAGTTATTAGCATCCTAATAGTCACACACCATCCTTATACTTATAAAGTATTCTTTCACCGGTTAACCTAAACCCAAGTGCTAAGGACTAAACTTCTCCCAACTCCCAGCATTGTGCTATGGTTCGTGCGTGGGACATCTCGCAATACGAAATCCAAACAAGGAACCCCCCCACCCCCCGATACACTACTCCTTGACAATGTTGATCGTTGAGATCCATTATGCCCTCCACACGCATACTATAACCTCAGCTACTTACTATAAGAAACTATCTTTAAGTACATATGTAAGATATCTCCTAGAATCATTAGGGTCTATATAACATTATTCTAGTTACTAAGTACAATCGTTCAATCCTAGCAAGCACGTAATCCTAACACATAAAATGTACATATTAGAATACCATATCACATTCACCTATAGGATATATATCATTACTCTAGTTATATAACATAATAATTCAATCCTATTAACCATGTACACATAACACACATAATGTACACTTTAAACTACTCATAGCATATACGGTTATAGGATACAAAAATACTACATAATGCTATCATCTTCCAGGAATTACTCCCTTTATCCCGGGTTGCCAGCTACCGGACTATTATCACACCGCCCTGTAATAAAATCAAAACACAACGTATGGGAACCGGTCATAGTTCTGAACCTAAAAGTGAGAACGAATCATACCCAATACTTCTTACCCAGAATAAAATCACACAATAAATAATGGACGACTATGACCTGGGAAATATATGCACCCCGCTCCTCAAACCAGAGGCCTCACCCACATCGCGCAACCTCCCATGATAGCATGTGCTGGGTATGCCCACACAATAAGTATATATATATATATATATATATATATATATATATATATATATATATATATATATGTATGCATGAGATCACATCATATATATAAACCATCACACAAGGTATATACATTCGCGCCATATATTTATCCATATATCTATACATATATATGTATGTATATACTATCTCCAATCCGTATGTATAAAGGTAATGAATTCGGGTATATGTATATAATTCTCATTATACTAACCGACGTTGTAACGCACATTTTCCCAAACATTTCATTAAGCGATCCCTCACTTGAAACTTACATATTCATTACACCTAAGATGAGAGTTGTCTTCCAATTTAATCAACCTTAAGGATACTATCTCGTAACCGAATGTATAGCCATCATCCTTCACCCACCTTCGATATCTATATACACACCTACATATAATAATAATCACGACTATAAGTATAAACACCAACTATCCTAGTCGGCGATATACTAAAACATATATTGAGATACCACTTGACTTCGAAAGCACATAAGTAAAAAGGGACTATATCTACAACGTATAACCACTTCATGATATACCACCACCATCACATTAATATAATCCGGTTATCTGTTATTCCTACATTCTTTTCCTTAATAAAATAGGCACCATACTCTCATAATCCATTCCTAAAATCGGTCTGAATACCGCCTTATTATCCTAAGGTACAAATCTATTGATATTATAATATAGCCTTCTATAATACATTAACTAAGAAAGTCCCCAACTTTTAGACCCAAAACAAAAAGGGGTAGAATTAAGATCCCATTCTTGGGCTAAAAATAGACTACCGGTCGACCGGCCCCTGTCCCACGATCGATCGACTTCCTGGCCGCGGTTGACAGGCCATACAAGATATCTCGGCCATTTTTCCATTTTGGACGAACCCTAACCCTCCAAACATCCAAAATATCATCTTCTAACCATAAATATTCAATCCAAACATATTCCTAACATCAAAACTCATCCTACATCTCATTCCATCAATTTATATGTCATCAATCCCATATATAAACATCAAATTCAAGATTTAGTCCAAAAATCTAGGTTTTGACCTATAAACACAAAATCTACATTTTTTACCCATAAATCATGAAATAAATTACACACATGAATTGTTTAGCAAGATTAATCACTTGCCTCAAAGTTGTAGAGGTTGAATCTTCCTCCAACTCACAGATTTTGGCCAGAACCTCCAAGCCTTTCCTCTTCTCTCTCTCTCTCTCTCTCTCTCTCTCTCTCTCTCTCTCTCTCTCTCTCTCTCTCTCTCTCTCTAGGGCTATCTCAATCACTCAAAAGTGAGATTGTTATCTCACATTGGATTTATAAGTCTAATCTCCCAAAATACCCAACCTTAAATGATAATACACACTTTAAATGACTCGTTTACTCCAATTCGAGTCAAACTAAGTTACAACATTCCAGAACCAAAATAAAACCCAAGGACAGTCATTTTGACTATCCCATTCGGGATCAACCGGTCACTCAGAATCGCCATCCGAAAGACTTTATAACATCCTCAAATTAATTTAAATTCTCAATCCTAAAATCATGGGGTATTACCAAAATAATCCAATGGTGTAGAGAAAGTTTCAAGAATGTGAGTGTGAGAAGACACATATCAGGCCGTTATAAACGCAACACGTATAAAGCTGAGATCGAGTGGAAAATGCATGTTTTGGGGTTTTTAGAAATACAAATTTCACCCATAATATTCTCAAGCGCTTTCAAATTCTACCCAACCAGAATTTTTGCCATAAAAACAATTTATAAATCTAACCCCAAAGGTTTTAAATGCCAACCAAATTAATTCCAAAAAATCATTTTAAATGCGTTAAAATTCCCAAAAATAGTAGAAAATCAATTTCAAGGGAATTAAATCACACAGAATCAATTATATCATGATATAATGTATGTATGCAATCCTAGAGTGTGGTTTTGGTGAGGTACCTTTAAGAACTTATAGAGGAATTAAATGAAGAGTCTGAGGTTCTTTGGTAACTAGGGATATGACTCAAATTTTGTCACCATTTCTAAACTAGATGAGCACCTATATAGTATAGACTTAAGTAAGTCGAACATATAGGGTGCTTCAATCTCCCCCTTTGAAAATATGAGACAAAATCTCCTTTGAGTCAACGAGGACTCGTAGGGATACAAAAGAAATAAGAACATCCTATTACTATATAAAAAATTCTATCTACCCAATATGCTAGAAAGATAAAGTAACATAACTCAACTAAATACAAATCAATACCCTAACAAAATTTTGTTGTAGTCGACGGTACTGATTCTTGAAAGTAAGATAACTAAGATCAAGCTTTTTAGTTGACAATAGGCAATAATGTCCAAGAAGACTCAAATTTCTTCCCTATTTTTGTCTCAAATGGACAGAGGGCAAAGAAAAATATATAACATCAGTCTGCAAAAATTATGTCAATAGACTTGCGTAAGGATTCAAAACGCGCATTATCTAAGGGTTTAGTGAATAAATCAGCTAATTGTAATTCAATAGGAAGATAATTAATTTGCAACTCCTTAGATTCAACTAAGTCACGTATAAAATGATATATGATTTTAATATGTTTAGTACAAGAGTGTTGAACAAGATTTTTAGAAATATTGATCACGCTTTTATTGTCACAATAGAGATGTAACTTATCTTCAGTGATACCATAGTCTTTTAGTATTTGTTTCAGCCAAAGTAATTGAGAGCAACAGCTTCCTGCTGCAATATATTCAGATTCGACAGTAGACAAGGAAGTGCAGTTTGTTTCTTACTACTCCATCCTACTAAGTTATTATCGATGTAGTAACACGCTCCTGAAGTACTCTTACTATCATCGATACGCCCGACCCAATCAGCATTGGTGTAACCTACTATAGTACTAGAGGTGTCTTTAGTGTTCCAGACACCTAAGTTTAGATTTTGTTTGATGTATTTGATAATTCTTTTAAAGCACAAAAGGTGACTCCTTTTAGGATTAATTTGATATCAGGTACACACACAGACAGAGTACATGATGTCAGGACGGCCGGAAGTAAGATAAAGTAAGCTTCCTTATTATACTATGGTACAAAGTGGTATCAATATATTTTCCATTCTCATCTTTGAAAAGTTTGATAGTGGTACTCATAGGAGTCCTAGCGTCTTTAGTTGTTTCTAGGGCAAACTTCTTAACAATTTCTGAAGCATATTTAGATTGGGATAGAAATAATCCTTCTAAATTCTGTTTAACTTGGAGTCATAAGAAGAATTGTAACTCCCCCATAAGTGACATCTGGAATTCTTTGAGCATAATGTCAGAAAAGGCTTTAACTTCTAAAGGGGGCGTGGAACCAAAAATGATATCGTCAACATATACTTGAGCAATAGTAATGATGTTATCAAAATGTTTGACAAACAAGGTTTGGTCATTTCCTTCTCTTCTAAATCCGTTATAAAAAAAGGTGGATATACGCTCATACCAAGCTCTAGGATCTTGTTTTAACCCATAAAGAGATTTCTTAAGACGATAAACATAATTTTGGTGGTGAAGGTCAATAAACCCTTTAGGTTGTTCTACATAGGTCTCCTCGGTTAAAATTTCGTTAAGGAAGGCTGACTTAACATCGATTTGATATAAAGTGAAATGTAAATGACATGCTATGCCAAAAAGTAAGCGAACAGATTCGAGGCGAGTAACAGGGGAAAAGGTTTCCTTGAAATCTATTCCTTTAATCTGAGAGTAAGCCTGGGCAACTAATCTAGCTTTATTCCTAATAATCATCCCAAACTCACTAGTCTTGTTTTTAAAAATCAAACGTATGCTAATAACCCTTTTTTTAGGCATGGGTACAAGATACCAAACATCATGAATGAGAAATTGAAGAAGCTCCTCATGTATAGAACTTATCCACAACGTGTCATTTTAGGCTTCATTTACTATTTTGGGTTCAATAAGAGACACAAAACATGTAAAATGAACAATGTTATGTAGTTAAGATCTTGTACGAATAGGCTCACTAGGATTACCGACTACACTATCTAAAGGATGATCTTTGGAAACCCAGTTAGGTACATCAGGGGTCTCAGTTGGTAAAGATTCAACTATTTTTGGAGAGTCATAATTTAAAATGTTTTCGGACTCATCCATAATAATTGATTCTTTGGTCTTACTTTCTTAATTAGTGACACTTACAACCACATTAATGGATTCCATCATGGTTTTCGTACGAAGATTATAGACACAATAGGCTCTACTATTTGGAGAGTATCCTAAAAAGATGGCTTTATCACCTCTGGTTTTGAATTTAGACTTATGTTCTCAGTCCTTACAGACATAACAGGTACTACCAAAGGTTATAAAGTATTTTAGGTTAGATTTCTTTCCATACCAAAGCTCATAGGATGTTTGTTTGGAATTCTTTCTTAAATAGATGTGATTGATTATGTGACAGGCAGTACGAATGAATTCTACCCAAAAATATTTTGGTAGGTTTTTCGCATGAATCATCACACGGGTCATTTCCTGAAGAGTGCAATTTTTACGCTCAGCTATCCCATTTTTTTGAGGTGTCTTAGGAGCACTAAATTCATGTTTTTAACCATTATAGTGATAATATTTTATGATATCTGAATCTATGAATTCTCCTCCTCTACCACTACGAATTCTATCTACTTTGGTATCCTTTTCATTTTCTATACGAACTAGGATTTTCAAAAACTTTTGAAAGGTTTTTGAGTTCTATTTTAAAAAGCCAACCCATGTAAATTGAGTGAAATCATCAACCGTAACAAGAATGTAACTTTTGCCACAAAGACTAACAGTATGAGAAGGACCCATTAATTCCATATAGATGAGCTCTAGAGGTTCAGTGGATAGAACTTCCTTAACTTTCTTACGGGGAGCCTGATAATTTTCCCTTCTTGACTTTCACCACAGACAATGTTTGAAATTTCTTTGATTTTAGGAAGACCTCTAACTATCTCTTGGGAGCATAATTTTCCAAGATTATAATAATTAATGTGACCCAACCTGTTGTGCCATATCTTATTGTCATCTATTCTTGCAAGGTTACCGACCTCTATACTTGAGTTAACTGTGCAATAGTTATCGAGAGTACGGAGTCCTGCAATAATGCAGTC
The DNA here is from genome assembly GCA_949130495.1 of Sambucus nigra. Classification (NCBI taxonomy): domain Eukaryota; kingdom Viridiplantae; phylum Streptophyta; class Magnoliopsida; order Dipsacales; family Adoxaceae; genus Sambucus; species Sambucus nigra. The sequence continues at coordinate 252,497,812 of OX422209.1, forward strand.
ACCTTTTTCATTTAAAATTTTACAATTGTTCTTTGAAAAAGTGATAGTATGGTTGGAGTCACAAAACTGTGATATACTTAATAAATTGTCTTTAAGCCATTTTACCAAGAGAACATTCTCAAGAATGGTTAATCCTTCATCATGGAGTGTTCCTTTACCAATTATCTAGGCTGATACACCATCTACAAACAAGAATTTTCCTCGAGAGAAGTTAGTTTTCTTTGAGAGTTTTCTTCCTCTTTTCCTGAAATTCTTACACGTGACTCTTTAAAAGAGTCCCTCTGCCTCTCCCCCTACCTACAACACGGGGTGAGTCTGAGTTTATACCACTATTATCTACGATAATGTTTGGGAAAGCTACTACCCCCGAGTGATTATCCGATTGTCATTTGTCAGAGCAATAATTAGGGTGACTTCCATCGCGATCACTTTCCCATAATATTACATGGCTTTTGTTGAGCCTTTCCTCCTGTTGTCCTTCTAACATCCCTTGTTGGTACTCCTATATTATTCGATGTACGAAGCCTAACCTAACTTGCATATGAATCATATCACTAATTTAATAGCCGAAGAACGTAGATCGCATACATAGAGGAATACAACAATCCTATAATGAGGATCTATATCAAAGAACTCTAAGCTAAAACGTGTAAAGTTGCACAGATCCTAAGGACTCTAGAACTAGATGCTTCTAACAACCCGCGTAATTTTTGGGGTATTTTCAAAATATAGAGGAAAAATAAATTTTGAGATTTAGTTATTTTTATGGCTCAAATATGTTGAGAATTATTTTTGAAGGCGAGAATTTCAAACAGTTTCAAAATCGGAGTTAAAATAGATTTTATATGGATTTTTTTTAAATATGTGTCCCTTCTAAATATTTTTGGCCGAACTGCTTGATTTCTTGGGCGATCGACTCCAGGTGTCGATCGATCGACCCCAGTAGAAATCGTACGCAACAAGGCTTTTGGAACAGTTTGCTTTGGATTCAACTTCTTATATTTTTGTCTTATAAAAAGGGGTCGTGGGTGACAATTTTTAAACCATCTTTTGGCACAAAAATATGCTGTAAACATATTTTCTTTTCCTCTCATTTTTATATACACTTAGCCCCTTTAATTTATGCATTCAACCTTAGGTTTTGGAGGTGTTCTTGGGCTATTTTGGTGTTGGATCTTGGAGGAGTTTTGATGATCTTTGGTAGATGATTTTGATGGTGTAATCTGACTTTTCTGGGTAGAATTATGTTGGTTCCTTTTAGTGGTTTGAGGTATGGGGTTTTACACAATATTCTCCTTAATCTCGCGAGTGTTACTCCCTTTGATTTCATGTGATTATTGACTCATGTTTGAATTGTTAATTCTTTTGAAAATCTAGAAAATATTTGTTGGAATCTGATTTTGATTCATGTGGTATTATTATTGTGTTGGACATATTTTCATGAGATTTTAATATGGCACTGATGTTGGGCACCCGCCAAGATTCCTATTTTGGCTACTTGATAAAGTATGGCGTGGTATGGTGAAGCCTGGTGACTCTGATTAATGTGTTGTTGAGAAATTATATTGATAAAAATGCTTATGAGATTCATAGTTGATTTAAATATTCGTACTCGTATTGTTACATTTTATTCACCGCTAATATATTTGTTGAGCATCTTTCCTGTCGTATTGTGTACTTCCCCATATTTTCTTTTAGTGGAAGATTAGCGTGGATTTTGGGGCGCTATGGAGACTGATTTTTAGCTTGGATATTTTGGGAATAATATTCGAGAATACAAGATAAGAAGACTTGTATTTATTTTTTTCTTGTATAGAGCATTGGAGATTGATTTTATTTCGAGTTAGATAGTTGTATTAATTCGAGAGACTTCTTTTGTATTTATTTGAAGAATTGAGATTAGTGGTTTCTCTTGTTTTGTGGGTCCGTTTAGATGCTATATACCTTGTTATATTGTGGATTTGTTTAGTTTTATCGTGAGTAGTGCTCCGTTCGCTCTCCCCGGGTGGGCGGGGTGTTACAATGCTCTGATACCACATGTGATACCTTGACTAATTAAATATCGGGTGATCAGTCCTTTTTAGTACTAGTTTCATTTTATTATAAGGCTTGTATTAGGATTATATTATTTTTCTTGGATTGCGGTGCTTGGAGACACCATTCTTTTCATTTAAATTTGTAATAAGAAGAAGAAAAGTGTGATATGGAAACCGGACAAGGTAGAGAGAGGGCGTCAAAGGTGAGGAAAAGAAGCATCTCTATTTGGGTCGGTAGGACTCCTGGGGCCGACTGAGATAGGCGTGATCTCCCCCTGGTAGACTCAAATTGTTCATCGCCCCACGGTGTAAGATCCGTGGGAGGTACATTTCTAAAACCCTCGCGCCTCTCCTATCAGTGAGTCATTTTTTTGTGTATCATTGCGTGCTCTCATTTGATTTTAATTATCGCAGTTATTTTTTAATGTGTGTGATGAATTAATCAATTAAGACCTACACCGGGTCATTCATGAGAAGGGATTTCATCACCTGACTCACTCGCTTATCCTTTGTGTGCTACCCTATCTCTCATTAAATTTAAAATCAATCAACTAGCTAGCCCACTAGGAAAACATTTTTTAAAAGGCGATCACAAAGATAAATTCCACGATTTTTATCACCCGCGGACATAATTAAAATTTGACTACCCCTTTCACTAATTTTCAAGATAAGAATTGACTAAAACATGTGTGTCCAATTCAATTTTTAGGTAGTCAATTTTAGTGAGTTTGTCCAATTCAAAGAGTCCTAATAACTTTGTCCCGTATTTTCTTCCAAAAATATTTTTTCCCCATCTTTTCTTCGAACAAAAAAATCCAAAAAAAACATTTTTTCCTTCTTTTTCTCCATAAAAATACTAATAATTTTGTCCCGTGTTTTCTTCCAAAGAATCCAAAAATATAATTTTTCCCCATCTTTTCTTCCAATAAAATATCCAAAAAAACATTTATTTTCCTTCTTTTTCAGCACAAAAATCCAAAAATATGTTCTTCCTTTATGTTTACAAAAATTCAAAAACATTTTCTTCCTTTCATTCTCTAAAAATCACAAAAATATTTGCTTTGTTTTTCAAAATATTCAAAACAAATTCAATAAAAATCTCAAAAATATTTTCCTTCTTTTTAAATAAAATAAAAAAAAAATATGGCCTGTGACCTGTGCCTATTCACCCTCACCCCTTTAGCCTTTATCCAACAAGGTTGATGCGTCAGTCTTGTTTGGGGGGTGACTCTCATCTCTCGATTTTTCTGTCACCCGTTCTTTCTTAGTTCTTATCTTTATGGTGAGTTTCGTATGTTCTGGTTGAAGACATTAAACTTAGCACTGATGGGAGGCAGCCCATCGTTTCTTGTATGAGTCTCATCCTGTTTTGGGGTGGTGTTTCACATCACTCATTGCTTTACGATGTTTATAGACTTGTACATTTTTTCATCTCATCACTTATTCATGTTCACTTCGGCTTCATCTGTCCACTTCATTAGCGGTTGATTATGGTAATATTTTTCGTCCGTTTTGATCTCAATTTTAAAAATTATTTTACTAAACATCGAGGACGATTTTCCTTTTTGTTTGGGGGTGGGGATTTTTATCAAAATCGTACCTCTTTTGAAAATAGTTCAAAGCCTGATTTTTTAAATTTTCGCACAATTTCTTTTATCTCACTCATTGACGTGAATTTTCTAGCATCCATCTTTTAAGTGTAGGAATCAAGATAGAGGATAATTTTTTTATAAATAGCTTATGTAATACGTATCAAGGCATTTTGCACCATGAATTTCTGCACTCAACAACATTTGCGCACTTACCGTGTCACTACGGTTTATAGTTGAAGAGTACTATAATTCCCAACAAAATCTTAAGGATCACCGGTGGAGACTTTAGCTAGTGAGATTCATGCCTTTCACCCTTTTAGAGAGTTTTACGTAATCTCCGAGTCACAAATTGATTCAACTTCCTTTGGGTCCACACTTAAATCGTTGTATGATCTCATTATTCTTCATTAAATTTTTGGCTTGATCACTGAGAACGACATCACTTTTGAGTTGTAAGAAACATGTATCTTGAAGTTTGTCTCAATCACTAGACCTTCACCCATACACTAACCAAATTCCATTTTATCAGACATCCATACACCTTTCATTTTCCATATCATCACCACATATCATAACACCCATTTCCATATCAATTCCATTCTCCACCCATCAAGTTGAAAAAGGGAAGAGTGTTGAAAGTAAAAGGAGTAGATCCGTCATAGAGAATGTTTGCATTTTTGGCCAATATCTCTCCCAAAGTTCGATTCAAATGGAGAAAAAATAAATACAAGTCTATGTTGGGGTTATTTATATTTTTAGCAGATTTATCTCAAACATTGATGCATATTTGGAAAAGAAGAAAAAGAGAAAGTAAAAGGAGAAGATTCGTCATAGAGAGTGTTTGCATTTTTAGCGAATATCTCTCCCAAAGTTCGATTCAGATGGAGAAAATTTTGATACAAATCTATGTTGGTGTTATTTGTATTTTTAGCAGATTTATCTCATACATTGATGAGTATTCGAGAAAAAGAGAAAGCTGCATCAAGAAATAAGGACATTTTTTTTACAAATGTAATAAACTCTTCTCAAATATCCACAATGCACCCATCATATCACCATTCTACCTCATATCATCCCATCTTTCTCATTTCATTTCCCCCTCACCCATATGTATCCATATTTTTCCTAGGTGTTCGGTCAAATGAAGGTTAACGTGATGAATAACTCGACGTTCTCACTATAGTGATTAGCATTCTTTCATGAGATCATTTTTCTTTCTAAATGTTCGCTCTTTCTTATATGTGTGTGAGACATCTGACCTTGCTTACATTTACTCACCTCCTCACACACAAGAGCGATACACTTACCCAAATCTCATGAGTTCATTTGAGAAAGCTATATTTGTGAGATTTTGAAGTTGAAGCATTGATTCTGAAAAGGTAATCTAAGAATTACTCTTATGATACTCGACCCGTTTTGATCGATTCACACTACACACGTTGAGTTCTAGGAAGGATGTTCCTTGACTATTCACTTAGCTAAACTTTTTATGCACTTCTAGCTTGTATTTCTCAAAAAATTTATCTCGTGATGGATTGTGCGATTATTCTTTGTCTAATAAGAGATTGACTGCCATTTTCAAATAAAGAATTTTGTGGGTATATTCCCAGCAAACCCTCACGAGACAAAACTAATCCTGTAGGGCAACCTATAGGTTTAAAGGCTTGTTGCATATGCTAAGTGCAATCGTAAGTGCCCGCGAAAGTGGTACACTTTTGGTTTCTTAACTTTCTTTCTCTCTATATTTTGCTCGAGGACTAGCAATGTTTTGTTTTGGGTGGTGTGATAAGCACCCAAAAGTTTATATTTTATACCCCGAATAGACGTATATTAATTGTTAATTCCCGACAAAATTGGTTATTATGCACGTAATTATTTATTGTGCAGGCTTGATTGCAGTTGCAGTTTCAAAAGCTCTATTTTGAGGCAATTTGCAACAAGAAATGGATAAATAACCAATCTCGTAACCCTAACCTACCCCAGACCGAGCCTAAACCCACATCGAACCCTGTGTGTGTTGAGTTTGTACTTTTATTAATTTTTATTAGATTTTTTTATTAGATTTCGTTTTAATTTTTAGGATTTATTTGCTATTTTTATATTTCTTTTTATTTAGTGTAGTTTTATTTTTTATTTTTTATGTTATTTAATTTTATTTTATTAGGATTAGTTCTTAGGAATTTATTTTTAGTTTTATTAGATATTATATTTTTTTAGGACGTTAGTTTTTATTTTTATTAGATTTTTAGTTTTTATTTTTATTTCTTTTTATTTTATTAGTTGAGTGTTTTATTAAATAGCTTAGAAATTTAATTTTTAGCTTTTAAATTTTTTTTTTATATTTTTGTTGTAAATATTTATTTATGTTTTTCTTAGATTAGGAATACAAATTAAACAAACAAACACACACACCCAAACAACTCCAATACAGATAACGCTCCCCTAACCTACACCACATATCATGCACCCTCACACACATAATCCAACACCTATTCATATTCTCCACCACACTTTATCTCTCATCTCTCATCCGCCTTAACCATAACTTCCATTAACAAAACTCACCACCACTATTAACCTCACTCCAACCACCAAATCCATTATCCTACCACCAACCAAAACCCACCTTAGCTCCTGACCCGTGAACCCATCCAAACCGCTACTATCTCGGCCCAGACCCAAACCTAAATATACCCTTTATCCCCACTAACGAACCCAGACCGACGAGCTCAAATCGAAACCCCCAATTCCAAAATTTCGGACTCAACCCGGAATCAAACCCCCCTAATCTGTGACTTTGAACCCATGTGAGATCCAAACTCGAGACCCACATCTGCTCCATAGGTCGAACCAACCATAACCCCCTCAATCCGAGAGCTACATCTGACCCAATTCCCAATCAAAACCCAACTCGAACCATAGTTGCTCCGCCCAATTCGCCCTCCGAGTTGGACCCGGCCCTTACCCCTCCATGAAATCGGAACCTCCGTGCCCATACGCAATTCAATTCCAAAACCCACTTCATTATTCCAATATCTGTTAATGTCCCAACTAAAAATAAAATCCAAATAATAAAATAACAAAAACCCCACATGTGTTTAATGCCTATTTCTCATTTGTCCAAATTACCCTTTAATCCCCCACACTTTCATCACCCTCATTAAACCCACATGCACACTTCTGTAATTCCTCAATTATCTCTCTCACAACTTACACCCCTCATGTCCTTCCAATTAAAATTATACCTTTAGCCTCATTTCACCAATAAATTGAAGACTTAGTGGCATTTGAAGAAGATCTCCAATTTAGTTTTTAAACTTCGTGTGATAAATTTCTCTCCACTCCTCTATAAAGTGTATTTGCATTTTTACCAAATATCTTTATATAGAGGTGTGTGGTGAAATTTATCTCTTGGATGAATTCTATTCCACCCCTATATGGCGAGTTTTTGCATTTTTAGCAACTATCTCAAAATAGAATGATGTGGTGGAATTCATCCCCTTGGGAAGTAAATTCTAATCCATTCCTTTATGGTGAATATTTGCATTTTTAGCAAATATCTCAATATAAAGTGATCTAGTGTACAATTTTATAATTTGAGATTTTGCATTTTTAGTAAATCTCTCTTATTATTTAAGAGTCCATTACGAATTCATCCATTGTACATATATTAATTAGGTTTTATTTGTTTATTTTGTAGTTTTTATTTTATAATCAATAAATACATTTGTGAGTGATTGTAATTGAGAGATTGTTCATATAATTGAAGAAGTCTATTGTAATTCAAGGAGAAGTTTGGGTTGGATGAAGTTGTCTCTAATTACTCATTACATGCTCTTATTGTTTACTTTTATTTTTGGATGATGATTATTGAGGGTTAATCTCCCATTCATGGGATGAATTTTGAAACCCTCATGAGTCCAATTAGTTAGTTTACTTATTAGCACAATTTTGTTTATCTTAATTTTTTTAAATTAGCTTTTACACCTTAGTTAGTACGTTAAAAATTAGTAGAGTTAGTTAATTAATAATCCTTTGAAAAATTCATAAAAAATAGAAAAATCAAAAAAATAATAATATACAAAAGAATTTACACTTGTCTTCACTTATTTTGTGTTTCATCCTTATATTTGGATTGAATCCCTTACTTACCCTATTCATATTTTGAGTGTATTTGTAGGTTCAAGAGAATTTTCATGGGAAAAGGAGTTGCAACAGCGATCACATACACAATAGGAACGCAATTTTCTTTTCTATCACCTCCCGCGATAGCAAGCAGCGTAGGTATGTGACACACATAAGAAATCATACAATAGGCATTCACCCCACATATATATTCATAACATTAATATGTCATACGCACGTCCCATATCTCAAGTCTCATACGTTATATATTTATATCCCGAATATCTCCCGTATTTATGAATTACAAGTTTACTTCTCAATATACGCTCTTGAGTATTTCTCATCAATCGAAGTGTGCACATTGTTCTACCCATGATATTAGTTGGTAAATCAATATATCTTACTGTTCTAACTCATCCTTTCCCTCGAATCCCCTTGACCCTAATTATTCTCCAAATTAGGTAATTCTCTCAATTTAGCCTAATTACATTTGGCCCTAAATTCCCCATTATAAGACTAATTCCAACAGTCAACCTAGCCATACTGGTATTCTAATATAATAACTATATATTAAAATAATTCCCACAATTTAATCCCAAATGATTTCCCAGATTCTAAACAAAAGGAGAAAATTGGCAAAAACTGGGCAGCCGAATCAGTTCGCCCCTACAGGTCTCGTCTTCTACCTCTAGACTGTTATGGGTTTTTCCAATTTTAACCCCTCAAACCTTCATTACACCGTCCCAAACTCCCAACCAAATAACATCAAAGAGACATATATGGGTAGTTCTTAACGTACCAGAATCATCAAAACACAATTTAATCATCAATAAATTCCCAAATCTAAATTTATTTCTTAAACCCCTAGTTCATTACTTTTTAATCAAGAACACCACAAAACCCATATTTCTTCACCAAGATACATTATAACTTTTTGTACTTCTACTTCATATATGTAAGAATCAATCTAATATCAATTTCCAATTCGAGGGTTCAATATATAACTTCCAAATTCATTTATATTACGTAAAACTCACAGGTAATTTAACCTAGACTAACATGGATATCATACATGCTATAATTTTGAAAGTTTAAACACTTGTCTGATATGGTAGGTCTGATACTGTGACAACCCGCCTACTAAAATAATAGGTGGCCAGCCCAATACTCTAATAATCACAGGTATCATAGATGGTCCATTCTCAGCATCACTGTCGATTAAAATAATAGTATGAGATAACCACCAATCATTTTAGAAAACGGACTGTCAAATTTAAAATTTTGAAAATAAAAGAAAAGACTTAGACAATCCCATTTGCAAAAACGGTGGATATCAAAAATCGATGAATAAAAATGACAATATAATAAATAATCACCGAATAAGCTGTCGGTGAACATACCAATACAATTAATTACACGGAGTATTACATTTCAATATTTACAATATAATATATGAGTGCAACACTGGGGAAACATGCCCGAATAAATAAACTGAGAATAACTAGAGTAAAATGGAAAGAAGCGTCTAATACAAATAACCTACAACATCCGCAATAAGTTGTAGCTCCATGACAACCAGAATGGAAATGTAATTACGGGTGTCCATGCGGTAAAGCACCTGTACGGCAAAGAGTATATGCAAAAACAAAGAAATATAGATACGGGTCAGGGCCCGGTTTGATATGATTACCATGTAACAAAAATGCATGACAGTTAAGTGCGTAATTCTCTCGCAGATAACAGTAATATTTCTCACCTCTCAATCTAGCAGCAACCTAGTGCAATATAGTGAGATGTTCTAGTTAACCCTAAGTACTAAGGGCTAACTTCTACCCATTCTCAACACTATTCCCTATTCGTGCGTGGGGTGTCTCGCAAAGCGAAATCCAAACAAGGAACCCCCCCGATACACTACTACTTAGGCAAGGTTGATCGTCGAGGTCCATTAGATCCTTATCACGAAATAATCAATAAATATATATGTGTGTGCATAAGTGTGGGAGGTCACATCTACAGCTACTCAAGGAATATAAAAATAAACCCATCCATCATGTAATGCCACAATCCCTAATTTCTTTCTTTAGGAATATATATAAATGGTACAACATTTTATCAAATGTTTACCAAGTCAATCTTATATACCAATTTTATTTCCTTTCTTCCATCCAGGAAGAATACATAATTTAAAGCAAGTTTTATTATCATAAAAAGTTCTTTATACTTTTTTATAAAACCCCACTTCGCTTCTTCCATCCAGGAAGTGTAATCAAAAGCCATTTTTATTAGCATAAAAATAATTTTGTATACCATATGCTTCCATTTCCTTTCTTCCATCCGGGAAATGTTATCCGAATCCAAACTATATCCCATTTCCCTTCTTCCATCCGGGAAATGTAATTAAAGCCAATCCATTATCATGAATTTCTTTAACAAATCTAAGACCGTCCCTCCGGGTTTCCCCACTGGACGCGCCCCTAAATGGCTATCATCTTCTAGGGCCTATCTATACAAGACAACCTGGGAACCTACCAACGTCGGTAAGCGACCATATTGCCTGTGGGAAAGTCAGGACCACACCCAGAATCCCCTAACCAACGCAGTAATTTAAATGCCCATATGGCCTAGGGACTATATCCACCCTGCTCAATAGCCTTGGGGCTTCACCACAACACGCGCAACTTCCCTTATGATAGCGATTTAGGGAGGTGTGTAATCCATAAATTATCATTTATGAAAAACTTTACTTTTCCTTTTGAAAACATCATATTTTACAATTCCAAAAATCATCCATTTGTACTTATTCATTTAGGACCATATTTTATAATATTCATTCTTTATTCATTAAGTCATGTTTATTAATGACCTAAGACCCAAAGTGCCACTAACCTCAAACTAGCCTCTAAGAGTTCATATAATTTTCATAAACCCTCAAAGTGAGTCTCCATGAAGGAGTGTCTCCCAAAAGGCTCAACCTTAATATTTTAACTTCCAATTTTACTTTAGGTTAACCTCCTATATCATTCGGACATTAACCTATACCAACTAGCCCTCGGGTAAACCCAAATATCTCATCTTAACCTAGGACATTAGTCTACCCAATACAACCCTCTAGGACTCCCCATTACTTCCCAAAGGAAGGTTCCTAAACCTCGAACCTAAAAGAAAAGGGCTAAAAACAAAACTAGAAAAATCTCATATTTTCAGAAGGGGTCGATCGATGTACCCCTGGCCGTCGATCGATCGAAGGCCTTGATTGATCGATCCCCCAGGCTCGATCGATCGATCCTGGCGGACAGCTTCTTCCCCAGGAAGCTATTTCGGCCATTAACGAAACCCTTAAGCTTTTATTCTCTATTTCACCCAACCACAACAACAAATACTACTATAAAATCATTTCTACACATCAAATAACCAATTATTTCACTTCAAATCAAGTTAAACTACAAGATTTAGAGTTAAACACCAAAATCAACCAAAAACCCATTTATGGTTTAAACCTCCAAAATTAACTATACATGCAAATTATCACATTAAATCAATATCTAGCAAGTAAGAAACTTGCCTCGAGGTTCGTAGTCTCGGATCACCTCCGGTAGCGACGAAATCCGGCCTAAATATTCCATTTTCTCTCTTTCTCTCCATTTCTCCCAACTCTCTCTTATCTTTCTCTCTCCTTTGGTTTCTCACACAAAAATGAAGAAAAAGAAAGGGGGTGGGGGACTTATACGGGTCTCTAAAATATAAATCTCCACTTTTAATTGCTAATACACCACTAAAATGACTCGTAACCACTTATTTGAGTCATAACCCCTTAAAAGTGCCCGAACCTCAAAAATTACAACTGGGCACTTATTTCGACTATCTCGACTATTCTAAAAACAACCGCACCCCCTATTTTGGTATTCGGGAAAGTGTGAACTATTTTTTTTTTGTTCCAATTTCATTTTAATTCATTAATTTTACCCAATTTTATATATAGGTCATAACCGTCATTTTACATATAACGACGCAAAATATCACAATATAATGCCATTTACCTTCTCATAACGGTAAATAGACAAAGCGTAGTAAATATTATCCCTAAGTCTCACGGGAAATAATATTTACTCCAACACCCCCTATTTTAAAAAATTAGCCCATCAGGCAAAATAGTATAAAATAATCCCTCAAAAACCTGGGTTGTTACATACTCCCCCCCTTAAAGGGGAATTTTGCCCTCAAATTTTAGGCGTAACTCATAACCATATAAAGGGCATACTATACCAAAAACTGTGCTATCATACTAGCAAACCCCTCTGTAGTGCAGCGTCCCCATAGGACTCAGACTAAGGTCATCACTATCGATCTCAGTCTACATTCTCTGTGCTCTAACATAGCACCAAATCGTTCCTCATGAACTATCGATCCCACCCTTCTACCACGGGAGGAGATATCTACATAATTTCGGCACAAATTGCCTTACTTTTCGAAACACGTTACACCCTTACTAGGGAATAACTACTCTATCTTACAATCGCTAACACAAACACTACTAACTCCTATTCTCATTGGCGTAGCCCTCAAAAGTCTACTGTTCAATGAGCCCAATCGTGAAAAAGATATTCTCAGACTACTCCAAGCCCAAGAAATATAATATTCGCTGTTTCCATTCCAACGAACAGACAAGGCACACTGCCAACTATACTAGCCTACACACGGCACCATACTCGTAGGAAACGATCCAAACTATTGTATGGAAATTAGATCCATAAAAACTACTACTCCAATCTTTCCTTTAAATCAAATCCACCCATCAACTTACGGGTGGTAGGATATACCCCATATCCACACGATTCCCATTTCTTCCGAAAACTTTACCAGTACCTTGACACAAATGTCTCTCTCAGTTCACCACCATTTCTAGGAACCGCATACAGTTCTGTAACTCCACCATGAAGAGCTGGGCGTACACTTCTGTACTTAGTCCACCCGTTTCAATTGAGTAAGCAGTGATTGGTCCAATGATCCACAGTTTTCTCAACTAGAATCATGACTGCTGCATTATCGGCAATTTGATAGAAATGTCCATGGATATACCCGTTCCTCGTTCCACACTACTCTTTGCACATTAGTAGGTGAAAGGGTCAATCATGGACATGAATGCTCTTACAACAGAGTCCCCTCGGTTAAACTCATTCCATTGGCATTCCATGCCACGACTAAACTTTCAGACGGTTTCCTATTCGGCGCATCGGCTACCCCATCTACATTTCCTTAGAAAAAGGGAATATCCTATCGATAGTCCTTCATGATCACAAACTTGTTGCTCGTGAAAAGACCCAAATTCCTGCCCAGGAGGTAGTGCCTCTAAATCTTTAAGGCGAATACTACCGCTATGAACTTTAAATTAAGCGTAGGATGACACTTCGTAAAAGTGTGAGACACATGAACAATGGGTCCATGCTCCCATATTAATACTTCCAGTTCCTGGCAAAACTCGTACGTTAAATATACTCTTGATCTTAACAACACGAGTGCAGGAGAAAAATCCAGTTCATTCCTCAATTCCTCAAGAGGTAGGTCACCAACGTAACACTCTATCTACGAGAGGCCCCACCACTAACGGCCTAACATTCCGAATAGCTCGAGATCCCATACTTCTCGTTCTAGGGACCAAATCCTACTTAGAGTTAACCCACAAACCTATTGTGGTTAACTCCCAGCCACCTTCCTAAAATAACGTCACATGCCCTAAGGGCCTAGCGTCCTAAGAATCCTAAAGTCGATCTATCTATCCTAATCTAGTCGTACAAGTATAATACCAAATATATCCCTAGTGTCCAAGACCTTTCCCGACTTCCGACATTCGCTCAGTTTCATGCGTGGGATGTTTCGCTGAAGCGAAATCCAAACAAGGAACCCTCCCATTACACTACTATCTTGCATTGTCGTTCGTCGAGAAGTAACCATCGAAGACACATAATCGGGAACGCTAAAGTTCTAACTTGTAACTCTACTCATACATATTTACTTCTAAGTTTCCATAACAATCAACTGAGGCATTTACTTTCAGTAAAATGCCACAAATACTTTATCCCAAAATACACTTATACCTCTTTACAAATGGCCTTCTCATTAAGGCACAATCATAAGTCTCTATCGGACTTTCATATCTTAGTCTTCCCCACATCGATCAGAGGAAAACAATCATAGTGCTCATATATCGCACATCAACTTAGCCCTTAATCACTCATATACGTGATTCTTGGCTAAACCTTCCAACCCAGCATCTCACCCAACAGAAAAATAAAAGAAAGAACAGAAAAGAAAATGCACATCTCTCCACTCCCAACGTCGTTAAGGTTCATGCGTGGAGCGTCTCGCAGAGCGAAATCCAAATAAGGAACCCCTCCACACAATCCCCTTAACTAGCTGGTCGTGGAGATAAGTCACATCACACACAAGCAAAGAAAACAAAGCAAGCAAACAGTCAAGGAACAAGAATAAAGAAAGACAAACAAATAATAAAAAAATGAAAACTACCTACATACCGTAAACCACCTCTATAAAGTCTCAACCTGTATCCAGGGGAGATATTATAGAACAACTAGTCCTTCTTCTAGAACTAGAAAAAGGATAGCCTAGCAATTTATTCGCTTTCTATCACACCAACCAAACCGAGAATATCTTTACTCGTATATTACATATAATACAAGTAGCACGTACCACACATATCACCACTCGCCCCATAATGAGTGAAAGGAAAATACAAAACTTCCATATAATGGAAGCCATATAAATATACTTACTATATATAAAAAAAATATACTAATACTATCACATGCTCGATATACACACCCGGACCTAGGGTTAACACCATACTACTCCATCTTACCTAAGAAATGCACCACTCGCAACTAAGTTGGAAAGTCCCACCGACATACTAGACAATCCCCTTGGCCTCTACCACTGGTTCCAAGACACGTCATTTTAGTCTTATTCGAACCAAACTACTTCCATCAATGCCCCAACTAGGCATCCCATCCTTGCCGGTTATCTTCAATCGACTAGATCAGAACGCGTAGTTCCCTTAACCTCTTCAGCAAAGAGGACATTCTACCAGCCTCCCCGGCCTTAGCTCAAAGAGTCTTCCCCGGGTGTATGTCCACCAATGGGGTCTCATGAACACCACTTCTCCAAAAGTGTTAGCAACACTTACTTACGAGCCTATCATTTCCACTGAAAGGCCCTCTCTATGGGCAAAACATTCTGCCCCACCATAAAGAGGTGACTACCATTCCTGCCACTTCAACCTTACTCCAATGGGAGAAAGTTTTCCTCAAATCCTCATACCTGGGCACCTCTATACCCATCTCTAGGGAAAAACTCTCGGGCCTTACGTTCTCACCGAACGAGGTTACACTTCCTCTATCCAACCGAACTTCAACATGTGGTCCTTGTCAAGGACTTCTCAACTTAGAATTGACATTGCTTGGAATCCCAATCATAGTACCACTCTTTACCGACAGCGGTACTCGGGAAAACTATTTCTGCTGTACTTAAAAGTCACAACAGCAAAATAAAATAATGCTACAAAGGGAGAGACCTCCAAAGCGGCCCTCATCCCCTACCACAGCCTACGGCTTATAGTAATCCCATCCTATATCGCCTTCACAACGGCCTCCCTTGATGTCCCTCATCTAACTACTTACAAGTCTCACACGAACACGCAGAAGATCTTCGGGGTTCTCGTACCATAGTAGGAGAACGGAATCTCACAAGAGAAATCAACGATCTTAATCTTAAGGCTCTACATCAATTAGAGAGAAATGCAGAAGACGTAAAACATCCGTACGGATTCCTAAGGACTCTAGAACCTAATGCTCTGATACCATCTGTGACAACCCGCCTACTAAAATAATAGGTGGCCAGTCCAATACTCTAATAATCAAAAGAATCATAGATGGTCCATTCTCAGCATCACTGTCGATTAAAATAATAGTATGAGATAACCACCAATCATTTTAGAAAATGGACTGTCAAATTTAAAATTTAGAAAATAAAAGAAAACACTTAGATAACTCCATTTGCAAAAATGGTGTATATCAAAAACCGATGAATAAAATTGACAATATAATAAATAATCACCGAATAAGCTGTCGGTGAACAGACCAATACAATTAATTACACTGAGTATTACATTTCAATATTTACAATATAATATATGAGTGCAACACTGGGGCAACACGCCCGAATAAATAAACTGAGCATAACTAGAGTAAAATGAAAAGAATCGTCTAATACAAATAACCTACAACATCCGCAATATGCTGTAGCTCCATGACAACCGGAATGGAAATTTAATTACGGGTGTCCATGCGGTAAAGCACCTGTACGGCAAAGAGTATATGCAGAAACAAAGAAATATAGATACGGGTCAGGGCCTGGTTTGATATGATTACCATGTGACTAAAATGCATGACAGTTAAGTGCGTAATTCTCTCGCAGATAACAATAATATTTCTCACCTCTCAATCTAACAGCAACCTTAACGCAATATCGTGAGATGTTCTAGTTAACCCTAAGTACTAAGGGCTAACTTCTCCCCATTCTCAACACTATGCCCTATTCATGCGTGGGGTGTCTCGCAAAGCGAAATCCAAACAAGGAACCCCCCCGAAACACTACTACTTAGGCAAGGTTGATCGTTGAGGTCCATTAGATCCTTA
This sequence comes from Sambucus nigra, assembly GCA_949130495.1. NCBI lineage: Eukaryota > Viridiplantae > Streptophyta > Magnoliopsida > Dipsacales > Adoxaceae > Sambucus > Sambucus nigra. The sequence continues at coordinate 252,514,273 of OX422209.1, forward strand.
GCACGAAATAATCAATAAATATATATGTGTGTGCATAAGTGTGGGAGGTCACATCTACAGCTACTCAAGGAATATAAAAATAAACCCATCCATCAACTAATGGCACAATCCCTAATTTCTTTCTTTAGGAATATATATAAATGGTACAACATTTTATCAAATGTTTACCAAGTCAATCTTATTTACCAATTTTATTTCTTTTCTTCCATTCAGGAAGAATACATAATTTAAAGCAAGTTTTATTATCATAAAAAGTGCTTTATCCTTTTTCATAAAACCCCACTTCCCTTCTTCCATCCAGGAAGTGTAATCAAAAGTCATTTTTATTAGCATAAAAATACTTTTGTATACCATATGCTTCCATTCCCCTTCTTCCATCCGGGAAATGTTATCTGAAGCCAAACCATATCCCATTTCCCTTCATCCATCCGGGAAATGTAATTAAAGCCAATCCATTATCATGAATTTCTTTAATAAATCTAAGACCGTCCCTCCGGGTTTCCCCACTGGACGCGCCTCTAAATGGCTATCATCTTCTATGGCCTATCTATACAAGACAACCTGGGAACTTACCAACGTCGGGAAGCGGCCATATTGCCTGCTGGAAAGTCAGGACCACACCCAGAATCCCCTAACCAGCGCAGTAATATAAATACCCATATGGCCTTGGGACTATATCCACCCTGCTCAATAGCCAGGGGGCTTCACCACAATGCGCGCAACTTCCCTTATGATAGCGATTTAGGGAGGTGTGTAATCCATAAATTATCATTTATGAAAAACTTTACTTTTCCTTTTGAAAACATCATATTTACATTTCCAAAAATCATCCATTTGTACTTATTCATTTAGGACCATATTTTATAATATTCATTCTTTATTCATTAAGTCATGTTTATTAATGACCTAAGACCCAAAGTGCCACTAACCTCAAACTAGCCTCCAAGAGTTCATATAATTTTCATAAACCCTCAAAGTGAGTACCCATGAAGGAGTGTCACCCAAAAGGCTCAACCTTAATATTTTAACTTCCAATTTTACTTTAGGTTAACCTCCTATATCATTCGGACATTAACCTATACCAACTAGCCCTCGGGTAAACCCAAATAACCCATATTAACCTAGGACATTAGTCTACCCAATACAAACCTCTAGGACTCCCCATTACTTCCCAAAGGAAGGTTCCTAAATCTCGAACCTAAAAGAAAAGGGCTAAAAACAAAACTAGAAAAATCTCATATTTTTAGAAGGGGTCGATCGATCTACCCCTGGCCGTCGATCGATCGAAGGCCTCGATTGATCGATCCCCCAGGCTCGATCGATCGATCCTGGTGGACAGCTTCTTCCCCTGGAAGCTATTTCGGCCATTAACGAAACCCTCAAGCTTTTATTCTCCATTTCACCCAACCACAACAACAAATACTACTATAAAATCATTTCTACACATCAAATAACCAATTATTTCTCTTCAAATCAAGTTAAACTACAAGATTTAGAGTGAAACACCAAAATCAACCAAAAACCCATTTATGGTTTAAACCTCCAAAATTAACTATACATGCAAATTATCACATTAAATCAATATCTAGCAAGTAAGAAACTGGACTAGAGGTTCGTAGTCTCGGATCACCTCCGGTAGCGACGGAATCCGGCCCAAATCTTCCATTTTCTCTCTTTCTCTCCATTTCTCCCAACTCTCTCTTCTCTTTCTCTCTCCTTTGGTTTCTCACACAAAAATGAAGAAAAAGAAAGGGTGTGGGGGACTTATACGGGTCTCTAAAACATAAATCTCCACTTTTAATTGCTAATACACCACTAAAATGACTCGTAACCACTTATTTGAGTCATAACCCCTTAAAAGTGCCCGAACCTCAAAAATTACAACTGGGCACTTATTTCGACTATCTCGACTATTCTAAAAACAACCATACCCCCTATTTTGGCATTCGGGAAAGTGTGAACTATTTTTTTTTTGTTCCAATTTCATTTTAATTCATTAATTTTACCCAATTTTATATATAGGTCATAACCGTCGTTTTACATATAACGACGCAAAATATCACAATATAATGCCATTTACCTTCTCATAACAGTAAATAGACAAAGCATAGTAAATATTATCCCTAAGTCTCACGGGAAATAATATTTACTCCAACATCCCCTATTTTATAAAATTAGCCCATCAGGCAAAATAGTATAAAATAGTCGCTCGAAAACCTGGGTTGTTACAGATACGTTGATGAAGAAGGGTATAGGTGTGATCCTCTCCTTCTGATCTACGCAACGGTGGTGATTTTAGTGCACAAGTGGTGTGAGTTGGTGGTTCTAGACTTTGGAAACTCTTATCCTCTTCCTCCTACGGCTTCTCTGTAACTTGTGTGTTTCTAACCCTAGAAGAAATAACTTAGAAGCTGATAAATGTCCCTTAAATTCGTAGGTCGAATTCTCCTAAAAAATGTAAATGACCAAAATACCCCTCTGGGGTGCCGGTAAGGCCTAAAAGTGCCTCGGGATCCAAACTAAACCCCCGGGTACACTTTTCTGACTATCTCGAACCTTCCAGACTCAATGGCACACTCAAAATGAATATTTGGATGACTTCAAAAAACAAATGACTTTTTATCCCATTTATTAGCTCCTGACACGACTGACATGCGCATTCCGACTTAATTATCGTAATTGCCCTATTTTTTTCACTCGTGATAATTTAATAAATTCATAATCACATATTAATTTATGCACTTAGTAATATTCAATATAATTCACATCAATAAATACTAACCCTTGTCTCGCTGGTTAATAATTTATTTTAATATGGATTAATTTCAAATAAATTTCCCATTTATTAATTTAATTAAACCCACATTTAAAAACCATAAAAATACGGGGTATTACACACACCTATCATCCTTGATTTGGACGGTGCCTAAAATTCGATCCAACTTTTCCAACTAGATGTCAAATCAAACTCCACCTTACTTGAGTCTCTCAATCTCTCCTCAAGCTCAGTAATCCAAGACTCAAGCAAACATCCAGACTCTTCAAACTCTAGAATCTCTTTCTTCATAGCCTCCATCAAACCAGAAAGGCTCTCTCTCACACACTCAAGGTACTCTAGTTTCTCTTGAATAATCTTCTCCGTGCCCTAAGATCATTAATCAATGCATCGTTATTTTCTACGGCAGGCTCTTTCAATTTAGCATGCAACTTCAAGTTCGCCTTATAACTCTTTCACATCTATATCCTCCTACTGACGAGCTTCACCCTCACTTTCTTGGGATTCACACTCAACGGCCTCAGAAGTGTCATTCACAAGAGAATCTTCATGAGAATATTTATCTCCATCGCTTAAATGACATGCCACGAATGATACAAAGTTTCACTCAATGGGGGAACTCTATCCATCTTATGGTTCGCTATCACTTAAGGTAGCATTATATGCAATCTGTTTCTTGCCCTCCTTCTTAAGTCTAATAAGGCACTCTTCTACCTTATGGAGGTAACCCTCATAACCAAAACACCTATCTAACTCATCCCTCTTAACATTGTCACTTTAATTCTTAGGTACGTGATCGGCCTTATTGTCCTTGAATTTCTCAAGTCTTTTGTCATCTTTCAAATTCTTTTGGAACTTAAGAAACTTTTTGAACTTCTTTGCCAATGATAGAAAGAAAATGCTTCTAAGTGTAAGCGTCATTGTTGAAAAGCCTTTCCAATAAACAATTTTTCTTTAATTACCTACAAATATATCACATAACTAGTATGGAGGTATGTAAGTGTATCAATCCAACTCTATGGAGTCAAACACAGGAGAAAATATGTAATCCAATTTTCTAGCTATTTTCTTTGTTTTCTACTTACTTTTTTTTACGTTAAAACAATTTTACATGATGGTGAGATAACTAAACTAAATGAGAAAGATTAACTGAACTAGAAGAAAAATCTAGATAAGTAACTAAAAATGTGTGAAAAGGTGAGTGAAATATAATTAAATGAGAGATAATAGTAAGAAGAATCAAGAGACGTAAATCCACCCCATTTCACACATTCAATCTAGTTTGAAGTATTTTATTTTGATTGATTTCCAAAATACTCAACTAATTCAAAATTTGATTCTCATTATCCTAATGAATTAAGTAAATATTATTTTAGAAAAGTAATTTTTAATGACTAAAACCCTACTCCAAATGAATTAAACTTAATTAAGCAAATCATCCGCTAGAAAAAAATTCACCCAACTAATTCTAATTAAACAAAATAAAATAAGAGTAGAAGAAACTTATATTAAAATTTTAATCATTTTGAAAAGCCCATCTCTAGTTTGAATCAAAATAATAAACTTATAACACAAGCTTCAATCCCTTTTCAAGGTTGGTTTTCCTTTTCTCAATGCAAAAAACAAGTGTAGTAATTAAAGTTACTAATCAAAGGAAATCAAACAAAAATAAAATTAACAAACTAGACAACTTGGTTACATGGGGACATCATGTCATCCCTTGAAATGGGAGATTAGCCCTCCATAATGGGAGTCTAAGACATAAAATAAATTAATGAGTACATATGAGTATGAAAGAAGAGATTCAACTAATCATTATATAACACAAAATCTCTTTTGATGCTATAAATTTTTGTCACTCTTTTCTCTCACTAAACTAATAAATTTATCTCTATAATTTTTTTTATCCTTAGCACTCGATGTTCATCTTGCTTCTACTCTCTGGTCTCCAAAAGTGTAGATCAAATAAATGAGAGTGTCTTCCTTTTCTAATTGGCACAAATGGGGCAAGGGGTAAAAGTGGAAGATATTGATAATGGTAGTTTAGGAAAAGGGGTAAAGGTTTAAGATGTTACTATATATTTTTTGGAATATTGGGTTTGCAGGTTTTTAGGAGCTGGAATTAAGAATGGAGGTTAAGAGTGAGATAATCGAGATGATAGGGTGATGGGTTTATGGATTTTGTTATGGTTTGTTGGTTTTGTATAGAAGGTAAAATTGAGTAAGCTTCCAGATGGGACAACGGTGAAGGAATAGAGATTGTAGGTTAGCTTGGGGTTGTCCGAATTTGACGTGGGAAAATGGTACTGGATTACAGGTTTAGCTCGCAGGTTGGGTCTAGAATTCGGGGTTTGGGTCACGGGTTACCGAAGCAAGGAGGTTTCGACAGATTTCTCACCAGAGTAAGAAAATCCGGTGGTTAAATTCGGTGGGTTAGGGGGTAGGTTAGAAGCAGGTGGGTAAGTGGGTTGAGGTTGGTTGTGATGGTTATGGGGGTTTAGGAGAGATAGAGTGAGGTTGGGGAAGATGATGATGGGGTGGGGGGGGGGGGGTGGGGGGGGGGGGGGGGAGGGTGTAGATTAGTTAGTATGTGGTTGAGGGTGAGTGTGTGTTTGGGTTATGGTATGGAGAGGTGTATGGTAGCGTGGGGTGTGTGTGTGTTAGATTGTGACCCTTAAAAAAATAAACTAAGAAAATAATTAAAAATAAAAATGAGTAAAATAAAAACTAAACTAAACTGAAAATAAAAATAAAAATAAAAATCAACAAAAAATAAAACGCACTAAAAAATAAAAATAACACGACACACAATACAAACTCTAAAAACTAAACATGACTCAAATAAAAACTAATAAAATAAAATAAAACAAAGAAAAACAAAATAATAATAAACTAACTAACAACTAAAAGCTAACAAAAATAAAGGAAAATATAAAAACAACTCCTCGGCGTGTAAAAATAAAATATAAAAAATTACTAAAAATATACACACGACTCAAACATAAAATATAAAAAAAATCTCAAAATATAAAATGACACAGATAAAAATCTAAAAAAAATAAAATAAAATAAAAAGGGACAAACCAAAAACACACGGTTCGGGACCGGTTTTGGGACATGCAAAATGCTACGGGACTACAGGTTAGCTTTTAGCTCCTTAAATCGCGCATCGGACTTGATTTATCTCTTTTACATCCGTAAGATGCATTTGACCTACAAAATAAACATTAAAGCGCATAAGACTCGTTTTGTTGAGAATTAGGGTAATTAAAAATTGTCTATTCGGGGTTTGATTTAAACACTTTTGGGTGCTTATCACACCACCCCCAAATCGAAAATTGCTAGTCCTCGAGCAAAATTTAGAGAGAAAGAGATAAGAAATCAAAAGTGTACCACTTCCGCGAGCACTTGCGATTGCACTTAGCATGTGCAATAAGCCTTTAAACCTAAAGGTTTCCCTACAGGATGAGTTGTGCTTCGTGAGGGTTTGTAGGGAATTTATCGACAAAATTTTTTATTTGCAATGACAGTCTATCTCTTATTAGACGTAGAATAATCGTACGATCCATCATGAAATAAATATTTTGAGAAATAGAAGCTTGAAGTGCATAAAAAGTTAGCTAAGTAAATACTCAAGGCACATCCTTCCTAGAACTCAACGTGTGTGGCATGAATCAGTCAAAACGGGTTGAGATCATAAGAGTAATTCCTAGATTGCCTTTTCGAAATCAATGCTTCAACTTCAAAATCTCACGGATATAACTCTTTCAAATAAACTCGCGAGATTTGGGTAAGTGTATCGCTCTTGTGTGTGAGGAGGTGAGTTAATGTAAGCAATGTCAAACGTCTCACACACATATAACAAAGAAAGAACATTTAGAAAGAAAAATGATCTCATGAAAGAATTTTAATCACTATAGTGAGAATGCCGAGTTATTTACCATGTTGACTTTCATTTGCCCAAACACCTAGGGGAAAATATGGATGTTTGTGGGCGAGGGGGAAATGAAATGAGAAGGATGTGATGATATGAGGTAGGATGGCGATGGATATTTTGATGGATATGAGAGAAGAGTGTTCTATACTTGAAGAACAAATGTCTTTTTTTTTACACAAGAACTAACTACAAACTTTCTTTTTATTTTCTTTTCTCTCTTTGTTCTTTTTTTTTCTTTTCTTTTTTTTCTATTTTTTTTCTTCTTTTTTTTTCTTTTGTACTCTCAATCACTAAAGACATTTTACATTTGAAAAACACTCTTTTTCTCGAAAATGAAAGATGATAATGGAGATGATCTATGGTTGTGTGGGGAATATGTGTGAATAGGGAGGAATATGGGAATGTAATGCATGAAGTGAATGGGAAATGGTAGGTGTATGGATGAAATTTAGTGATCGGGAGAAATTTTAAGACACGTGTTTCTTACAATTCGAAAGTGATGTCGTTCTCAGTGATCAAGCCAAAATTTAATGAAGAAGAATGAGATCATACAATGATTTAAAGTGCGGGCCCAAAGGAAGTTGAATCAATTTATGACTCGGAGATTGTGTAAAACACTCTCATAGGGTGAAGGGCACAAATATCATAAGCTAAAGTATCTACTAGTGATCCTTAAGGTTCTCTTGAGAATTGTAGCACTCCTCAACTCTAAACCACAGTGATGTGATAAGTGCGCAAATTTTGTTGAGTCTAGAAATCCATGGTGCAACATGCCTTTATACGTATTACATAAGATATTTATGAAAACATAAATCCTCTAGCCTGATTCCTAGACTTAAAAATAGGGGTGATAGAAAATTCACATCAATGAGGGAGATGAAGGAAACTGCATGAAAATTTTAAAAATCAGGTTTAAAAATCAAAACATTTCAAAAGAGGTACGATTTTGATAAAATTATCCACCCCCAAACAAAAAGGAACATCGTCATCGATGTTAAGTAAAATGATTTTTAAAATTGAGAGCGGAAGTGGGGAAAGATATTACCAGAATCAATCGCTAATTAAATGGGCAGATGTAGCTAGAAATAAACCTGAATAAATGATAAAAAAAAATGTGTACAAATCTATAAACATTGTAAAGCATAGGGTGATGTGAAACACCAACCCCAAATAGGATGAGACGTATACTCAAAAATCGCAAGCTGCCTCCCGGTAGCACTATGTTTAATGTCTTCAGCATGACCGAATAGATCTCACCCAAAGGATAAGAACTAGGAAATCATAGGGCGACATAAAAATGGGTGGTGATAATCACCCCCAAATAAGACCGAATCGTCAGTCTTCATAAATCGGGTCAACAAGGTCAATTTCTTCAACTTAAGTGGGTCTTAACTCTAAGAAAGGCTTCAAATGTTGACCGTTGACTTAAAAAAGGCTACCATCCTTGGGATTTTGAACGGTGATGGCACCATAAGGAGTAACTGACTCAACAATGAAGGGTCCAAACTATCTCATTTTTAGCGTCTCGGGAAAGAGATGAAGACGGGAATTATATAACAAAACTTTTCTACCAGGGTGTAATTCTTTTGGCATGATGCTTTGGTCATGGATCCACTTCATCTTGTCCTTGTACTTCTTGGACAAATCATAAGCATCATTTTGGATCTCCTCTAATTCATTAAGTTATATCTTTCTATGAACTTCTGCCTTGTTTATATCAAACTTAAGGGCCTTGACAGCCCAATAGGCATGATGTTGGAGCTCGACAGGAAGGTGGCAAGGCTTATCGAATACCAATCGATAAGGAGACATGCCAATCGGAGTCTTATAAGTTGTATGGTATGACCATAATGCGTCATTCAAGCGTAAGGACCAGTCTTACCTATTAGGATTGACGATTTTTTCAAGAATTTTCTTGATCTCGTAGTTGGAAACCTCAACTTAACCACTAGTCTGAGGGTGGTAAGAGAAACCAACCTTGTAGGTAAAACCATACATTTTGATAAGGTGTTTAAAGACTTGATTACAAAAATGTTTACCCCCATCACTAATAATAGCTTTGGGGGTTCCAAAATGTTTGAAAACGTGCTCTTTAAGGAAATTGACCATAACACGATGGTCATTGGTGCGGCAAGAAATTGGCTCATTCCATTTGGAGACATAGTCTATCGCAATAAGATTATATTGGAAACCATGAGAGGAGGTAAATGGTACCATAAAATCAATACCCCACACATCAAATATTTAAACAATTAGAATAAGTGTGAAAGGCATCATATGACGTCAAGATATACGCCCAGATTATTAGCATTTGGAACACGCTTGGTAATAGTGATGGGCATATCGCAATAGGGTTGGCCAATAGAAACCACTTTGCAAAATTTTGGATGCAGTTTTCTTGGAGCCAAAGTGTCCCCCACAGGCACTATCTTGGCAGAAGGACAGAATACTTAACTGTTTACCCTTGGGAACACAACGACGAATGACTAGATTCGTTCAATACTTGAATATGAATGGGTTATCCCAAGAGTAAAACGTCACATTCACCATGTATTTAGAGAGATCCTGTTTCGACCAATGATTGGGAAGTTGGTTGGTAAAGAGGAAATTGACTATATCAGCATACCAAGGCGAGGTGGAGATAACAAAAAGTTGTTCATCGAGAAATGACTCAGAGATGGGGAAATGATTAGATTCTGATGTAATATTAATACAGGAAAAATGGTTAGTGAATACATTTTCACAACCTTTATTATCGCGAATTTCAAGGTTAAACTCTTGTAGCAAAAGAATCCATCGTATCAATCACGGTGTTGAATCCTTCTTATGAAGAAGGTGCCTTAGGGTAGCATGGTCAGTGTACACAATGACAAGGGAACCTATGAAATATGACTGAAATTTATTAAGAGCAAACATTACTGCTCCTTTTCAATGGTTGTGTAATTAAGTTGAGCATCACGAAGAGTTTTGCAAGCATAATAGATGACGTGGGGGCACTTGTCAACCTTCTGGCCAAGCACAGAACCAAGTGAAAAATCAAATGAATCACACATGAGCTCAAAGGGGAGAGACCAATTGGAAGGTTACATGATAGGAGCAGAAGTGAGCTCGACTTTGAGGATCTCAAAGGCCGCAATACAGGAGTTATCAAAGACAAATGGGACATAGGGTTGTAAAATGCTGAGCAATTTTACAAAAATCCTTATTGAAATGCCGATAGAAGCCGACATGTCCTAAGAAGGAGTTAATGTCCTTAACAGACTTAGGAATGGAAAGCATGAAAATCAAGTCAACTTTCACTTTATCTACCTCAATATCGGAGCTAGAGACAACATGAAAACAATACCCTTTTTTACCATGAAGTGGCATTTCTCCCAATTGAGTACCAACTTCTTTTCTTGACAACGCTGAAGGTCCATAGTGAGGTGAGACAGGCATTGTTCAAAATATGAACTGAAAATGAAAAAATTGTCCATGAAGACTTCAGGAAAACGCTCTACCATGTCACTGAAAATACTAGTCATACACCTTTGAAAGGTCGCAGGTGCATTACAAGGGCCAAATTGCATACGAGAGTACGCAATGGTGCCAAAGGGACAAGTAAAGGTAGTCTTCTCTTGGTCTTCGGGGGCAATGGGTATTTGGTTGTACCCTAAACATTCATCGAGGAAGCAGTATTAAGCATGGTCGGCTAAGCATTCAAGGATCTGGTTAATGTACGGGAGAGGGAAATGGTCTTTGTGAGTGACATCATTGAGATTTCTATAATTAATACAAACATGCCAGCCAATTTGTATATGGGTGGGCACAAGATCATCATCACTATTTTTAACGATGGTGACGCCAGACTTTTTAGGCACCACATGAATGGGACTGACCCATTGGCTATATGATATGGGGTAAATAATATCGGCATTAAGCAATTTAAAAATTTCAGCCCTTATAAATTCTTTCATAACAGGATTGAGTCTACGTTGTGGCTCATGGGAAGTCTTAGTATTTTCCACTAAATGAATGTGATGGATACAAACATTAGGGCTTCCACCGTGAATATCTGAAATGGTCCACCCTATAGCAGTTTTATGTTTAGTGAGAGTGTGGACTAATTGCTCTTCTTGATCCGGGGTCAAGTCGGAAGTAATTATGACTGGGTGATGTTGATGTGTGCCTAAGAAAGTATATTTCAACTCAACAAGTAATGTCTTAATCTCCAAACTAGGTGTCGGTTCAGGCTAGGCATCGAACTCAGACGCAAAAATAGAATTCGGGGAAATATTGGGGCATGGGTCAAGGGTGATCCACAGAATGAAGAGTACTCGAAAGGAGTGGCCCAAATGGAAGTTTCCATAAGTGGTGTAGAATCTAACAAGGCATTTAGTGTAGAGATGGATGAATCAATAACAAAGTCGAACCCAAAGTGCGCCAAACATTGTTAGATAGGATCTTCGGTATATGTTTAATCCAACATCTCTTAGACCAAGGAGTCAATCATACACACCTCATTAATAGAATCGACGTCGGTATTTTATTTAATAAGGTGGAAGATGTTGACTTCAATGGTCATGTTTCCAAAAGAAAGATTCATGGACCCATCACGACAATTGATGATGGCATTTGCAGTTACCAAAAAGGGGCGACCCAATCTAATTGGAATATTGGTTGGGTCGGGAGCTGGAGTGTCTAAGATAATGAAATCCACAGGGTAGTAAAAGTTAAAAACTTTCACCAAAACATCCTCAACTATTCCTTGAGGCACTTTTACGGATCAGTCAACAAGTTAAAGAGTAACCCGTGTAGGTTTCATATTTTGTAAACCTAACCCAATGTAAAGGGAGTAAGGTAACAAATTAACATTGGCCCCAAGGTCAAGTAAAACTTGAGTAGTGAACTTATCTCCTAACATGCAAGAGATAGTAGGACGATCGGGGTCTTTGTACTTCACAATGTCGTTCTCATACATAAGGGATATGGCTTGCTCAATGACGAAGACATCACGAGGCACATTAGTCCCATGCTTCATAGTGCACAAGTCCTTCAAGAATTTGGCATAGGAGGGAACTTGTTGAATTGAAGTGAGGAATGGAATGTTAATGTGAACATTCTGAAATACCTTCCTGATCTCATAAAATTGATGGGATTTATTTTTCGGAGTCAACCTATAAGGGAAGGGTGCTTTGGGCACATAGACAGTGGTGGGATCTTTAGGTTTGGAGTCGGTATTTTAGTGGATTTGGTAGGTGGTAGAACCTTAGGGAGAGGATCTAATGGAAATTTCGGGATGGGTGGGGTTTGCTCATCATGGGGGACATCAACACCGTTGTCAACTTGTTTGCCCGATCTTAGAGTAGATACCGCTTTCTTGTTCGCTTGGAATGTGGGGGGAGTGGGTACGGATCCAACATCATAACCTGACTCTTTTCCATTCCCCTTAGGGTTAGCAATGGGTTGACTCAAGAATTGACCTTTCTCTTGCTCAGACTCAAAATGGTTAAGACGTTGCTCAAGATTTTGGATTGCTTGAGACTATGCTTGCATGGATTATTGTTGAGGCGTGATAAATTGAGTGAGAAGATTCTCAAGAGAGGATGTGAATGATTGAGGAGGAGGGTAATAGGGGGGTTGGGGGACCAACTCACAATGAGAACTAAGCGGTGGTGAATACTCATAAGAGGGATGTGGAACAGGGACAATTTGATGATTGGTATGTGATGGTCCTCCGTGGGGGACAAAGGGTGATGGATGATGTTGATGGTATTAAGCATGGTGGTTTTGGAGGGGATTGCGATGTTGCCTTTGTGGGTTTTATTGAAACTCGGGTGAATCACCTACATTTTGTGTGGGTGTTATAGAGCGAGGTTATTATCATACTTATAGAAAAAATAGGGATGGTTCACATTATTGGGGTTGTAAGCAAACGACGGGGGAGCGAATTTCCTAGTGGTATCAAAAGCACATGCCTAGGCCATGGTGGGTTCGTGATCATCTTGAACAAGGGGGAACAAATGAATCAGATGATCTTGACTTAAATAAACATTACAAGAATTAGGCCTAGACCCGTTGACATTCATCACTTGTTTAGAAAGAGAAACAGTTTGTTACATAGAACAACTGAGAGCGTCAATGATTTTAGTCAAAGTGTTTAAGCCATGAAGCAAAGGTTTAAAATCAGGATCATTTTTTACCTCATAAGTTCTCTCTAGGTGTGGTGGATCAGATCTCGAAAAGTCATTGGTGCTCTCCCAATCCTTGGATTCATTGCTTAATTCTAGGAGAAAATTGTAGGCGATAGTGGGAGTTAAGTGCATGAACTTCCCTTTATGAACGAATTCAATCATGGTTCGAGAAGCGTGTAAGGACATTTTTCTCATGTCCATTATCTTACATTTGTATATGTCGTACGCCGCTACAAAAGGCATGTCACTTAATGATCTCACATGATGCCCTCTATCCGAATTTTGGGAATCAAGCATTCAATATCTCCATCATGTGTCCCACATCTGCCTCAACGACTTCACGTTCCATAATTTTAGGGACTTTATGCAAGTGGTACGCAAGAGAAGTCAAAACAATGAAAGAAGGCAAGATATGAAAGTTCAAGGGAATTTTAGTAATTTTATAGCCACCGTCCAGAGGTTCAATCATCTGGAAAGTTGAAGATCTCGACGCCACGAATATACTGGAAGAAACGTCACCTCAATTCGAGCTACGGTGAAGAACTTATGTCCCTTTGAAAATGGAGAAAATTTTGAGAAAATCCTTATGAAGAATGTTGTGTGTTTTAGCCCCCAAACCAGCGAACTTTCACGAACCGAAGGGAAAACCAGTTCGGGAGCGAATCGGTTCGAGGTACATGCTGAACCGGTTAGAGGTACCTAACGCTGACAAGAGTTCCAAAGTTTTAAAATTCCTTTTGGTTTCCTACAAAACCCAACTTCGGGGGAGTTATTTTGCAAGACTTGGAGAGACGATTTTGAGAGTTCTATTAGCTCAAGTTTTCATATTTTTTAGTCCCAAAACTCATGTTTTGATTCACACATCATTGCCAAACCTTTGTGAATTTTTTTGAAACCCAAGAACACAACGTTGGTTTTGTTCATACTTGTGGAGAAGCCGTCTTTCTTCTTCATTGATGCTCACCTAGAGTTCCTGAGGGAGATTCCAGTCGACGACATCAGAACCGATGCTTGCGGGTATTTCTATGTCACACTTGTTTTTTATTATAATCTGTGTAACCGTATCTTACAAAATTATAGTGAAAATAAAAAGGTTTTGCCCTTTTGGGGGATTTTTCTTCATTTTTGTGTTTTTATGTGATTAAACATTCTTGCATGATCATATTATTTCTAATCACACCTAGATGCATGTTTTAGAATTTAATTGAAAAACTGAGATTTAATTAAATAATTTCCTTATTTGAACGCACGTGCACTCCTTCAAATTGATATCAGAGACAATTACACAATTATACCCTGTAATTTTCAGCAAAATTTTTCTAAGATATTGATTTTCTGAAAAAATTTGATTTTTGAAAAAGAGCATGTTCAATGGAGAAATTATATAATAAAATGTCAATTTTTGATGGGACAAACTATGCATACTGGAAAGCCCGCATGAAATCTGCTTTAAAGGCCATTGATGAAAGAGTCTGGATTTTGGTTGAAAGAGGGTGGACACCTCCCTCCATCACTGTTGAGAACGTGACTAGTTTAAAATTTGTCCCATCTTGGACTGAAGAAGAATTTAAATGGTCATCTTTTAATTCAAAGGGTTTAAGTGTTATTTCCATATCCGTCACACATGACGAGTTCCGACGGATAATGAAGTGCACCATGTCAAAAGAGGCAAGGGATGTTTTACAACTTACCTATGAAGGAAATAATGATGTGAAAGAATCTAAACTGGAAAATTTAACAACTCAATTTGAGACCATCACCATGCTTGAAACTGAATGTTTTGATGATTTTTATGCTAGGCTATCTGATATTGTTAATACTAGCTTTAATCTTGGTGAACACATTCCTAATGCTAGAGTTGTTAAAAAGATTCTTAGATCACTGCCTAAGCGTTTTATCCCTAAAGTCATTGTGCTAAATTCTATGGGTAATTTAAATACGCTAAAATTGGAGGAACTTGTAGGAGACCTGCAAACATATGAAATTAATATGTTTCCTAAATCTGTCAAGCCTTAAGATAAGGGAATTGCACTTAATGCCCAGGACAGAAAAGGTGAGGGCTCGGCAAGAAAGAGAGTTGAGTCATCTAAAAAGAGAGAGATAGATAAGTCAGATTCCGAGTGTGATTTTGACTTGGATGATTTGTCTCTATTTGCAAAAAATTTAAAGAAAATTCTCAAATTCAAGAAACATGGTAATTTCAAAGATAAAAGGAATTTTGAGAAAAATAAGTTTGAAAAGAAAAATGAAAAAGATTTTAAAGACCCTCCTAAGAAAGACAGTGAGAGATGCTATGAGTGCAACGATAAGGGACATAGAGATTTTGAGTGTGCTACTAGGCTAAATAGACTTGCAAAAGAAAAGGGCAAAGATGTCTTTAATGCTACCCTTAGTGACGACAGTGAGGTCGATTCGGTGGACTCTGGAGACAAGTCACCGCATGAGTGTAACTTCACCATATTCATGGCTAGTCATGTGAGTACTTCAAGTGCTCCTCACGATGATGAGGATACTGCTTCACAGGGACACCTCGACAGTGAAAGCGATGTATGTGAGGGGGAGGATGATGCAAGTGATAGCGAGAGTAATCTTCAACGCACCTACGCTGAGTTATATAATGAATCATTTAAAACCAAAAAACATAACAAAGCATTAGTTCTTAGGATCATCGCGTTAGAGGAAGATTTAGAAGAAGAGAGAGAGAGAGAGAGAGAGAGAGAGAGAGAGTCCTCCACCTGCACCACCTTGAGAGAGAGAGAGCCTGCCTGTGTTGAGAAAGAAAGTTTGTTTAGAGAGAGAGAGAGAGACTATTTGAAGAGACAGAGAGTGTTTTTGAGAAAGAGAAAGGGGATTTGACTAAACAAGTGGCTAGTCTTATGAGTGAGATCCATTCCTCCCTGGAGGCTCGGAAGAAATTAGAAGCCCTTGTTGTCCAGCTTACTCATGATCTTGAGAGAGCACGGGAAGTCAAGGTTCAAATCGAGGATAGATCAGGAAAGATGGGAAAGATGCTCCTCGACCCCGCTTTAGGTTTTGGTGATAGGTAGGGAATAGGTTTTGATGGTGCCTCCACGTCCCAAATTGCACCTGGACCAGTTACTGAGTGCACTACAACTACATATGGCCATCGTCAAAAACCATGAAGGAGAGTTGGACCAAGAAAAGCAAACCCAGGTCCATACTGATGATTTTGCTGAGTTTACTACGACTCCATACTCATGATTTTGCTGGTCTGAGAGAGTGTGTTGAGTTTTTAATTGCCACTTCACAGAGTTTGATGGAGGAATACCGACGAATGTCTTTGCCATCAGTGAATGCTTATGGCATCCCAGCTAAAACCAACATCAACAAGGGTAAACAAAAGGTTACCTCTTCTTGGGTTCCTAAGAAAGATATAAAGGCCCTTATTGTTCATGTCTCTCTCAAAGCACATAATACCTCACAGTGGTATTTTGATAGTGGGTTCTCCAGACATATGATAGGTGATGTCTCATTTGTTACCTACCTTAAGGATTATATGGAAGGTAGAGTCACCTTTGGAGATGGGGCGAGTCTAGCATTGTAGGACGAGGTACTGTAGAGTTACCAGGATTTTCTAAGCTAGAGAATGTTTTGTACGTCAACGATTTGAAAGCAAACCTTCTTAGCATTAGCCAGCTGTGCGATATTCACTTTGCCATAAAGTTTGACCAGGACGCGTGTAATGTCTATAATCAAGCCAATAAACTTTTAGTGTGAGGGGTAAGGACAGAGGATAATTGTTATGGGACTGAGCCAACATCCTCACTTATCTATAACAGTGCAACAATCACTCCTATGGATCTGTGGCGCCAATGTCTAGGTCATGTGAATGTTATAGATTTGACTCTCTTATCTAAAAAGGACCTAGTACGTGTCTTACCATCACTTGGAAAGCCGACTTCCACGGTTTGTGGACCCTGTCAGTTGGGAAAGCAAATCCATAGCCCCTATAGGAAGTTGCATTCCATTACCACCTCCTGTGTACTTGAGCTTATTCACATGGATCTTATAGGTCTTACTCGTACTGAGAGTCTAGGTGGTAAGAGGTATATCCTCGTGATGGTAGATGATTCCTCCAGATATTCGATTGTAGGTTTTCTGAGAGAGAAATTCGATGCTGTAGAGTTTTTAACGACCAAGTGATGTGTCCTGCAAAATCAACACGGAGTCACTATTAACAGGATACAGAGTGACAACGGCATGGAATTTAAGGAAGAAAAGGTAGATCTTTATTGCGATAGCCTTAGGATCAAATATGAGTTTTCTACTATGAAGACTCCTCAATAAAATGGGATTGTTGAGAGAAAGAATAGGATGATTCAGGAAATGGCCAGATCTATGCTTCTAGGTCGTAAGGTTGCTAGGAGATTTTGGGCAGAGGCAGTGTCTACTGCATGCTACACGGTGAAAAGGGTTTACTTGCGTCCACACACACTTAAGACGCCATAGGAATTTTGGACTGGCAAGAAATCCAACCTTGCATATTTCTGTGTCTTTGGGAGTAAATGCTACATCCTACGGGATAGAGAAAAATTAGGGAAGTTTGACTCGCGGAGCGACGAGGGAATATTTATAGGATATTCATTAAATAGTAGAGTGTACTGGGTTATTAACCTCAAGAGCTCTAAGTTTATGGAGTCAACAAACATCATCGTGCAAAATGACGACCCTTCGATGTTTATTGATTCTAGCCTTCAGTGTGAGGATGAGGGCTTTTCTGGAAGCGATTTACTTGTCCCCCACACACACTCTGTGGACCCTTCTCCTGTTATAGGGGACACACCTGCTTGGGTTTGCAAGAGTCATGACTCGACCTCCATTGTAGGCGATCCCACTCTTAGGGTCAAGACTCGTTCTCAACTAGAGAACGTCGTTAGACACTTTTGCTACACGTCCAAAGTCGAACCCAAGAATCACAAAGAAGAACTCAAGGATGAACACTGTATATTTGCTATATGGGATGAGTTGCTTTAGTTTAAAAAGAACAATGTCTGGGAACTAGCCCCCTACCTAGTGAGATTAATGTGATAGGTACCACGTGGATTTTCAAGAATAAAATGGATGAAAATTGTACTATAATCAGAAACAAGGCTAGGTTGGTCGCTTAAGGCTACACAAAGATAGAAGGTGTAGACTTTGGGGAGACATTTGCTCCTATTGGAAGGATTGAGTCCATCCGTTGACTAATATCCATCGCATGTCATCTGCACTTTAAGTTATATCAGGTGGATGTCAAGAGTGCCTTTCTAAATGGCATTTTTTAGGAGGAGGTTTACGTGGAACAACCAACAGGGTTTGAAGACCCTAAGCACCCGAAGCACATCTACTATCTGAGGAAAGCCTTGTTTGGGTTGAAGCAAGCACCCCGTGCTTGGTACGAGAGGCTTACTTCCTATCTCTTAGCTCGTGGCTTCAAGAGAGGGGGAGTTGATATGACGTTGTCCGTCAATAGAGATGACGGTGCTATTTTGCTTGCCCAGGTTTATGTGAATGACATAGTCTTTGGATTCATGTGCTCCCAGCATGCTCACCACTTTGAGGAGGAGATGAAAGGTGAGATTGAGATGAGCATGGTAGGTGAGCTTACTTTCTTCCTTTCTCTCCAGGTTCATCAGCTAGAGGATGGGATGTTCATCTCCCAATCCAAGTATGCTAGAGACCTAGTGAAGAAATTTGGTTTAGACTCCGCTAAGCATGCACGTACACCTATGAGTACTTCTATCAAGCTTAGTAAGGACACTTCAGGAAAGGACGTAGAGCAAACCTTATATCGAAGTATGATAGGAAGCCTTCTCTACTTGATTGTCAGTCGTTCCGACATCGCCTTTAGTATTGGAGTTTGTTCATGATATCAGGCATCCGCGAAAGAGTCACACTTACTCGCTCTAAAATGTATTATCAAATACGTGAGTGGTACTCTCTTATACGATATTTGGTATTCCTTTGATATCGATGACTGCTTGTCCGCCTATTCGGATGTCGATTGGACTGGGGATGTATATAGTTATAGGAGCACTTATGGTGGGTGTTTCTATTTTGGTTCTGCTCTTATCTCCTGGTTGAGCAAGAAGAAAAACTCTATCTCTTTGTCCACTGCAGAGGCTGAGTACATCGTCGTCGGGAGTTGTTGTACGCAACTCTTATGGAAGAAGCAAATGTTGGAGGATTATGGGATTTCAGAGGACACCATGACTATTTCCTGTGATAACACGAGCGCGATACACATATCTTGCAATCCAGTCCAGCATTCGCGCACAAAGCACATTAGGATACGCGACCATTTTATACGATAGTTAGTTGAAGAGAAAGTCGTATCCTTGAGTTTTCTTACCACCGACCATCAGTTAGCTGATACTTTTATGAAGCCTTTAGATGCCCTTAGATTTGAGAGTCTTAGGAAGTCTTGGGGGATTTGCACAGTTGACTGAGAGGTTGGTTCATGTTTAGGATAGGATGCATTGTCATGTTCATATCATATGATTCCTATTGCTAGTTTGTATCATGTGTATTATTAGTTTTTACTTTGTATTTTTTTGAAAAATCTAGAAAGATTTTCTTTTTATAAAAATTTTAGAAAAGCTCAAAAAGATTTAATTTTGATAAAATTTTGAAAAATCCAAAAAAGATTTTTGTATTTGTTTTGCACCTTTTATGGATGAGCATTTAAGATATCCGAGTCACAAAATCCATTCCATTTATCCATGTGATTGTTTGATAGTGATTTGAGACGCTACATCATTGCATCCATGTGCTTTACATTATTTGGAGTCTTTGAGATGTGATTAGTGATATTTTTTTACATGTTTGGCTCCTTATCTCCTTTATTGCACACATGCACGGTTTTATTTGATTATTGTACTTGTCTATCCCATATTGGCTTGAGTGTTTTCATCTCAATTTTGTCTATACAACGAACCATATGCGATAAAACTTGACAAGATTGGAATGCATGTAAAAAATCGTTTTGGTGAGATTGTAGTTTTAAAACGTTGAAGGGCTACGAAAGGTAATTATCTATCCTTTGCAATTAAGCCACCGTTAAAACGGACCTAAAAAATTGAGGAATTTTATTATCCGAGGTCCAAGAGGTTAAAAGAGCCCGAAACATATAAAGGCAATAAAAAGCAATACCCGCCAAATATGGGCCATTTAGGTTTCACCATCAATTCTCCAAAGTTTGAGAAATTAGATCACCTCTATTCAAAATATAAATCTGAGGGAGTTTGGTTGGAGTATTTAAATGGGTTTGCACTTCCTTGAAAGCCCTGAAAAAGCATTAAATTGTTTTGGACGTTATTGGTGTGGAAATCACTTTGAGATTTGATTTGTTGATTTGATTGAATCAATGTCTCATATTTCCATTCTTTTACACCTAAGGAAGATGTTGAGTTCATTCGTTAGGAGTATCCGATATTCGTCGTGCACATATGTCATGTTTGTATGCATTGATTTTCCTATCGAATTTTATCACACCCCTACATTTACGCTATCATCGCCTTGGTTGTTTTTGTGTTCTTTCATGGTGTGATTATTTGTTTGTCTATTTTGTGTGAAAAAATTTGAAAAATTCAAAAATAGTAGTTTCTTACCTTGTGACATTCTCCTGTTGCATTTATTTCTGCTTTTCATATCTGTTTATTTGGGGACATAATAAAAAGGGAGAGAAATAATTATCATATTATGGGGGAGTTTTGAGTTTTGAGATTTATTTTATGATGGCATCTATGTTTATCTCATTTCAAACTCGATACATCATTTGGTATTTGCTTTATCTCATGTGTGTAGGTACTACATTGATGATCCCTGAATTGCACACCCAGATGAGAAAAGGTTTGAGATTTTTGAATATTTGAAGAACAAACGATGAAGACTTATTCATTCTTACCTTTCCAGTTTTGGGTTCATGGGATACTATATTTGTATAGGCAATTTGGTAATTGATAATTCTGATTTTTTATTTTGTACCGGCATAGACATAGGGGGAGCTTTGTAAGTATATTTTTCTCATGTCCGTTATCTTACATTTGTATATGTCGTACGTCACTATAAAAACCACGTCACTTCATGATCTCACATGATGGCCTCTATCCGAATTTCGAGAATCAAGCATTCAGCTTCTCCATCATGTGTCCCACATCTGCCTCAACGACTTCACGTTCCACGATTTTAGGGACTTTATGCAAGTGGTACGCAAGAGAAGTCAAAACAATAAAAGAAGGCAAGATATAAAATTTTAAGGGAATTTTGATAATTTTACAGCCACCGTCCGGAGGTCCAGTCATTACAAAGTTGAGGATCTCGGCACCACGAAGATACTGGAAGAAATGGCACCTCAATCTGAGCTACAGTGAAGAACTTATGGCCCTTTGAAAATGGAGAAAATTCCTAGAAAATCTTTATGAAGAATGTTGTGTGTTTTAGCCCCCAAACCAGCGAAGTTTCACGAATCGAAGGGCAAACCGATTCAGGGGGCGAACTGGTTCAGGGTACCTGACGCTG
This sequence comes from Sambucus nigra, assembly GCA_949130495.1. Classification (NCBI taxonomy): domain Eukaryota; kingdom Viridiplantae; phylum Streptophyta; class Magnoliopsida; order Dipsacales; family Adoxaceae; genus Sambucus; species Sambucus nigra. The sequence goes on from OX422209.1 coordinate 252,535,679, forward strand.
ACAAGAGTTCCAAAGTTTTAAAGTTCCTTTTGGTTTCCTATAAAAGCCAACTTCGGAGGAGTTATTTTGCAAGACTTGTAGAGACGATTTTGAGAGTTCTATTAGCTCAAGTCTTCATATTTTTGAGTCCCAAAACTCATGTTTTGATTCACACATCGTTTCCAAACCTTTGTGAATCTTTTTGAAACCTAAGAACACAACTTTGGTTTTGTTCATACTTGTGGAGAAGCCATTTTTCTTCTTCACTGCTGCTCACCTGCAGTTCCTGAGGGAGATTCCAGCCGACGACATCAGAACCGACGCCTGTGGATATTTTTGTGTCACACTTATTTTTCATTGTAATCCGTATAACTGTATCTTACAAAATTATAGTGAAAATAAAAAGGTTTTGCCCCTTTGGGGGACTTTTCCTCATTTGTGTGTTTTTGTGTGTGATTAAATATTCTTGCATGATCATATTATTTCTAATCACACCTTGATGCATGTTTTAGGATTTAATTGAAAATTGAGAATTAATTAAATAATTTCCTTATTTGAATGCATGCGCACTCCTTCAAAGAGGGAACGAGACCATTGTAAAAACTATGGACTAAGCAACTATTGATGCAAAAAACTGGACCGAATCCCATTTTTATGATCACAGATAAATAGATAAAAGCAATCCAATCAAGCACATGAGAGACAAAGATTTTTAAAGTGGTTCGGCTATAAGGAAAAGCCTATGTCCACTGTTATTTTATTCCCAGGGGTTTACAATAGCACAATGTGGTAGATAGAGGGAGAAAAGGGGTGTATCTTGTGTATGGTCTCTCATCGTTGTCGGATCTCCTGGATCTCTCCCGAATCTCTTCCCTTTTGGCTAAGGGGATACTTGTATTTATAGTGATGGGAGATAAAGAGATTCATTGTATGTAGACATTTATGTCCACATTCAACAAATCTAATTATTGAATTGCTTGGTATGCTATGTGTTGTCATCTATTAATACAGTATAAATGTACATTAAGGCTCATTAAATGCGATGTCATCTTCATTAATGCACATTAAATGCATAGTTATCCTTTGATCTTCCTGGTTGGTATACTGATCAACTCTCCTCGGGTGCCGACTAACACTCCTCGGGTGCCGACCAACTCTCCTCGGATGCCGACTAACACTCCTCGGGTGCCGACCAACTCTCCTCGGATGCCGACTAACACTCCTCGGGTGCCGAATATTGCCACGTAGGATGACATGTGTCCTTTTCTGATTGGTCCTCGTAGATGGAGAATTTTTACGTTAACCGAAGCCCCCAATGCTCCATGCTTGATGGTTTACTTGAAAGGATGGAGTATTTATTCTGCAGTGTTGCTCGGTGCTCGTGAAATTTTTGATCTACCTTCTTGATTTGTTCAACATAAAGTGCATTATCTCCTGGACGACATATGATGCAGGCTGATCGATGGTTGCTAATCTTTCTTTTGAGGAACTCCGTGTGCTATGTATCACCCCTAGGAATTTGGATGCAGCCATGCCATAGTATGCAGCTTGTAGCTTGTCATAATCTTCAAGTATGTTGATTGGTTTGCTAGCCGACCAACTGCCTCCTGTGCCGAGCAACTGAGTGCTAACTTCACATGCTTGATTCTTCTGATTTATGATCCTCTGAATACTTTGTCGAGTAACATACTAGCTTTTGAACCCAACTCTTCAATCTGATTAGTACCAAGCTAGTGGTGGACTTCGAAACATTTTCATACAACTTCTTCTTCAATGTTGGTCAAGACAGTAGTAGCAAAGATCTCAGTGCTGTAGATGCTGATTTTGACTTCTGAACTTCAATACCATGTGCATAATAACTTCTGAATATGCCTCCTGAACTTCTGAATGCACCTCCTGAACTTCTGAATATACCTCTTGAACTTCAATAGCCTCCTGAACTTCAATATACCTCCTGAACTTCAATATCAAAAATAATTCCTGAGCAAGAAAAACAACTTCTGAATGATAATTAGTCGGGGCCCCGACCGTGTGAGTTTGTGTAGTTGAACTTGATGCTCGACTGCATGATGTTATAAGAATGTGCCGCCAAATGAACAAATATATCTGTAATAGAAGGCCCCAAGTGTGGAATGTGAACTTTGAATGATTTTTTCTTGATCGCTTTCACATACTCATACTTTGTTTCCGACCAACTGTAGCTGACAGCTTCTTATTTCTGACCAACCTGAGTTGACATTTTTAGGAATACTTTTACTTCCCGAGGAACACATAGTTTTACTTCTCGGAGGAATACAAGTTTTACTTCCCGGAGGAATACAGGTAGCTTTACATCCCGTAGGAATACAAGTATCTTTACTTCCCGGAGGAATACAAGTTTTACTTCTCGGAGGAATACAAGTAGCTTTACTTCTCGGAGGAATACAAGTAGCTTTACTTCCCGGAGGAATACAAGTTTTACTTCCCGTAGGAATACAAGTAGCTTTACTTCCCGGAGGAATACAAGTTTTACTTCCCGGAGGAATACAAGTTTTACTTCCCATAGGAATACAAGTTTTACTTCCCGAAGGAATACAAGTTTTACTTCCCGGAGGAATACAAGTAGCTTTACTTCCCGGAGGAATATAGGTAGCTTTACTTCCTGGAGGAATACAGGTATCTTTACTTCTCGGAGGAATATAAGTAGCTTTACTTCCCGGAGGAATATAGGTAGCTTTACTTCCCGGAGGAATATAGGTAGCTTTACTTCCCGGAGGAATACAGGTAGCTTTACTTCCCGGAGGAATATAGGTAGCTTTACTTCTCGGAGGAATATAGGTTTTGATAATAAATGATAGAGACTTTCTCGGAGCTGACCAACAGATTGTTGGGAATAGAATAAGATATAATAAATGCCGGAGACCTCCTCGGCGCTGACCAACAGATTGTTGGGAATAAAATATAATAAATGCTATAGACCTCCTCGGTGCTGACCAACAGATTGTTGGGAATAAAATATAATAAATGATGGAGACCTCCTCGGAGCTGACCAACAGATTGTTGGGAATAAGATATAATAAATGCTGGAGACCTCCTTGGAGCTGAATATATGATTATAAATATTTGTCGAGCTCCATGCTGAAATAAGAATAAAATATGCATCCAAATAGATATAAAGAATAATTAAAAATAATAAAGTGCCTCGTTGATCTGTCGAGGCAGAATTATATAATGCCGAACAAGAATAAGATCTTCCAGAACATAAGAATGTGGTCGAGAACGTTGTTAGGCCTTAATATAAATAAGAATTATCCGACCAACTATCCGTTGGGGGTGAAACACAACGAATGTTGTAATTCTCCTTAAAGCTGAATAAGTATCTTGTCGAGGCACAATTGCATAATGCCGAATAAGAATAATATTTTCCAGAACATAAGAATATGGCTGAGAACTTTGCTGGGCCTGCATATAAATAAGAATTACCCCGACCAACTATCCGTTGGGGGTGACATATAATAAATGCTATAGTTCTCCTCGGAGCTGAATATGATAATAAGTATCTCGCCGAGTTCCATGTTGAGATGAATATAGAATATGAATCCCAAGGGATATATAGAATAATTTGTGCTTGAGCCGATATCTGGGCCTGAATATAAATAAGAATTTCCCCGACCAACTATCCATTGGGGGTGAAATATAATAACTGTTGTAGCTTTTCCTCGGAGCTGAATATATAATGAGTATCTCGTCGAGCTCCATGTTGAGATGAATATAGAATATGAATCCCAATGGATATATAGAATCATTTGTGCTGGAGCAGATATCATAGCAATAATAAAATCAATAGTTCCTCGTTGAGGTGAAATGATAATAGTTTCCAGATTATTTTCGAGCATTCGTTGGCGTTGAGTCTTGTACCTGTAAAAATTAATATCTTGCTCTACCATTTATGTAGGCTGAATTGATTAGTCATGAGAATAATTTACTCATCCAATCAATATATGATATGTATATGCTTGAGAAATAAAAATATTAATTTCAAAAAATGAAATAATATATGTTGGCTGATATGTCGAGGTAAAACTGCCTGATGTCGAGCAATAATAGTTTCCAGAGGTTTAAGATTGTGGTTGAGCTTTCGTCGGGATTTAATATCGTCCCTATGAAATCTTAATAAGATGCCCGAGCACCTGTCGAGCCTAGATCAAATAATTATTGTCATGAGAATAATTATTCAGCCAAATAATATGTGATGTGTATCAGCATAAGGCAATAAAAATTTCAAAATATGAAATAATATGTTTTATACCAAATGTGTGTGAGATGGACAAATTATTATTAGATATGCGCCATAAATAAGACGTAGAGTTTTTTGTAAAGTTATTTAATCTCCAACAACTAATCAGGTATAAGTTGTTGTTTGAAAATTATTTATCACTTGGTTTTAAAAATATTTTTGGGGTGATCACAAGTTACAAAAGACTTAAGCCCCTTGTTTGTCCCCAAGCTGAACTCGTGTTTAAAGAAATATCTGGGGTGCTTCTCATTTTTTAATACCCCAAGATTCTACTGCTGCCGACAAACAGCATGGATGTTGCCGACTAGCATTTAAGGATATCTCAAGTTATAGAATATATGGTGCCGACCAAGAAGCAAATGGTTCCCGACCAGCAGAGCGATTTCGTCAATCAACAAAAATGGTGCATTGATATTTCCAACCAGCTCTTGGATGGTCACCGAACAACATCAGATGTCACCAACCAAGAAGTGGATGGTTGGACAGTTGTCGACTAGTAAATTGAACCCTCCGGACAAGACTGAGATGTCGCCGATCAAGAAGTAGATGATCGTCGACCTGCAATTGGTTCCACCGAGCTACTATATGGGGCTCCGACCAATAATAAGATACCTCGTAGTTGGATAAAATTATTTTAACGTTGCTGATGGATCTTCACATCTTACCTCCGACAAACGAAAATGGTCTGGTTAAGATTCCCTTTAATAAAAGATGGCCCGAGATGATGCCGGCCAACAATATGTATGGCTGACCAAAAATAGGGGTTGTAAGTGGATGATTCCGAACATCCATATGAGCAGCGGTGATGAATTTTTCATGAGATTGCTATGTCCCAAAATATCTCAAACCAATAGATAAGAAAAATAACATTAGATGTAAAATTTAAGCATTAAGAATGTTAATTAAATGAATAATTATCTAATCCACTATATCGTGTGATTCCGATAAAGAAACCATGTGATGTGATGAACGAGGGGCCAACATATCAAATTTGTGCCCAGAGTCTTGATATGGTCATGATTTGTTTTACTGATCCTCTTTTACAAGAGGTGGGTAATGATTTTTTTTTTGGTTACATAAAATTATTTTTTATATTGATCCCTTCCTATTCCCCATTTGCATAGATAAAAATATGGTGAATGATCGAAATTATTACCAAATTTATATCAAAAATCAATCAATTTTGACTTTATTGATGTAGATGGAAGATGAGCCAAATATAGTTCATAAAAATGAATGCAAAGAGACTCAAACTTGAAGAGAGAGAAAGTAGATCTGGGTCATGATTTCCATGAGAAAACTTTTTATTGTCTTTAACCTTTTCCCATTCTCTGATTAAAAATGTAATGGGGATTATAATGGGAATTTGAATAGTCATCAAAGATCTTACAAAATTTATAATGAAAATTATCAAATCATACCATCGTCGTATATATTGGTATATCTAATCATTTAAAATATTTATTCCATGATATAAAATTGAAACTTGAGAATCAAGCAAAAAGTTATGATTTATGAAATCCACTATTTTTCAGATTTCTAAATAAGAATTAATCTAACAGTTATGATTTAAAAATCATGATATGCAACATTTTGCAGATAATAATTGGACAATTAATTTATGTATATAAACATAAAAATCATGATTGAATCAACAGATGTATGTATAATTGATTATACGTAGAAAAAATAAAAACTTAGCTTTCGATGGAGAACAATGCTTGTAACACGTTCCCACAAACGGAGCCATTCAACGAATCTAATTGTTGAATTGCTTGGTATGCTATGTGTTGTCATCTATTAATACAGTATAAATGTACATTAAGGCTCATTAAATGTGATGTCATCTTCATTAATGCACATTAAATGCATAGTTATCCTTTGATCTTCCTGGTTGGTATACTGATCAACTCTCCTCGGGTGCCGACTAACACTCCTCGGGTGCCGACCAACTCTCCTCGGATGCTGACTAACACTCCTCGGGTGCTGACCAACTCTCCTCGGATGCCGACTAACACTCCTCGGGTGCCGAATATTGCCACGTAGGATGACATGTGTCCTTTTCTGATTGGTCCTCGTAGATGGAGAATTTTTTCGTTAATAGCAACTTTTATCAAGACCATGATGTGGGCAACTATTGATATAACGTTGAAAATGGCCCCATGTTTCACTAAATTGCTCAGTTGGCTTTTGATAAAAATCTTAAATGGCTTGGCACATCTCATTAGTTTTTCTCATCAGATAAAATTTTGACATGAACTTTTTCCCAAGTTGCTCCCATGTAAGAATAGAATCCGGTGGCAATGGATGGAGCCACATGTATGCATTATCATTGAGAGAAAATGGAAACAACCGAAGACGCACATTTTTTTCATCTATGTTTTGATTTTTAAAGTAGCACAAACAGTGAGAAATTTTTGCAAGTGAGTGTATGGAGACTCACGTTCAAGGCCATGGAAATCGGGCAACATCTAAATTTTTATCGAGCAAATTTGAAATTGTACCTCTGGGATGGGTGGAAGAACGATACATGATGGTGGGGTATCCGTTATCAGGTAAAAATAGTCCCTTAAGCCACGCTCGTCGGCCATGGTGGGTGGGTGGATGGATGGATGAAGTAGAGATGTCGACTTAAGGACAACTCGAAGTGACAGGTGGTTGGGAAAAATCAAGGGGAACACATGGTTCTCCTAATGTGGAAGAGACGGGAGAAAGGCTACGGGAATGAATTAATCGATGATTAACTCGTTGCCACATGGGCATGCAAAGAGTGAATTTTTATTTATTGAAAAGAATAAAGGAAAATTTTTTTGGAATTATTAGAAGATGAGGGAAAGAAAATATTTTTGAAGAAAAGGAAAAATGTTTTTTGTATTTTTGAAAAATGGGAGAGAAAATGAAAAATAAAATATTTTTGGATTTTTGTTGAAAAATGGGCGATGGACTCAACCTGAACTCAAAAATGAGGGAGCGTAAAAATGACTACCTAAAGAGTAAAGTAGATACATACAAGCAAGGTAAAACTCCTAACGAGCATATAGACAAAAAATTTCATCAATTTAGATGAGTGGGTCGTCAATTTTAATTACTTCGCAACCGATAAAAATTCACGAAATTTATCTGATAGGGGGAGAACTGGTATCTAATCCTATTGTCATCTTATCTTAGTTTAGGAGATTTATCTTAGCGGGAGATGACTTTCTAAGTAGGTCAGTTATTTGATAAAGGGGATAATTAATTTAGGGGGAGCATATACCTTAATCGCATGTAATATGTTGATATCCCCTATGCGTTTGATAGTTTTCTTGAGAGTGCAGGAATTCTTCTAAAGGGATACTTTCATCGGCAAAGAAATTGATCCTTGGGTTTTTGAGTCAAGCTATGTAATTTTTATTTTGGGTGGGATATTTTTTAAGTCTAGTAGAGCTTGACGGCCCTTTAGGATTTTTGGTTGGCTTTTGTCACAGAATAGCCAAAGGGGGAGATTTGTAAGGACACAAGTCTCCGAATGAGTCTTAATGTAATGTTGGATCAATTCCGGACAAAAATATTTGAGTCATAGGATAATGTTCAAGTGTATCCATCCAAGCATATGACGTGTTAGTTGAATACGTATCGGCCAAGATTATAAAGCTTCAACATTTACTAGTTTACATGTGCCTTGTTTCTCGTCATCAACATCATATTCCATAGTCTCCAAAAAGTATGAATGCATTTTTATATATATAGGAAGACTTAGAATAATTTTATAAAGGGTGTAATTTTATTTTAAGCTAATGTTTATTTAAAGTTTTCTGGGATTAAAACCGAAATATAAAGAATCTGTCACTTCGTTCAATATTATCGTTCGAACGAGTTTGTCGTTCGAACGAGAATGTCATTCGAATGAGTTTGCCAACGAATTTTTCCCATTGGCCTATGGAACTTCGTTAGAAGGGCCGTTCGAACGATACTTCGTTCGAACGAAAATCTCGTTTGAACGAGATTTTCTGGCGGGAAATTTTTTGGGCTTGGCAGTTTTCTCCACTACTCCACTCTTTAGTTCCCACTAATTTTTCCAGAATTACTTATGTGCGGGAACCAACTCTTTGTAACCAACTTATTCATATTCTTCTATCTCCTAGAGAGAGTTTTGAGAGTTTAATTTTTCCATGAAAAGGCTCATGTTTTGAGTGTTTTGTTTTCCAAGAAAATCATCCTTAAACACTTTTGGTTTACACCCATATTGTTTATTCCAAGTTTCAATATATATATCCTTTCTTGGAGTGTTTGGCACCGGGTTTTTTCTCTACACCTCAAAGAATAGAAGTTTGGGTTTACTTTCCCACAAAGAAGAAGATTGTTTGCTGTGACATACCCACTTGGAGAAAGGCTCCTAGTTCGTGTGGCAGTGATCGAAAAAGTTCGATCGGTGGATTCCAAGACCGCGGTGGACCTCCGTGGTTATTCGCTAGGCAAAGGTGTCTAAAAGAAGGAGCGTCGGGGCTTGGACGGAGTCAAGTCGAGTGTTGTAAGTCTTACTGTCTTGTACTTGAAAAATCGTAGCTAGTGGATTTGAGGCTAGGGCCGTCTGAGGTTTTTTTCCCGTTGTGGGTTTTTCCTCGTACATCACGGCGTAATGGTTGTTTACTTATTTTATCATTTGCCAATTTACATAAGATGCATTCTTAGGTAAAATATAAAATTGGAATATTTAATTTGGTGCTAAATTTTTTTGGGTAAAAGTTAATTTAATTCAAATCGTTAATTTTATTGGATAAAATTTGGTTTGGCCTAATTTGCAAAAATGAATTAATTAATTGTTAGGAAAATTTCTAGGACTTGGGTTGAGTTAATATGTTTAAGTGAATATTGTATTTGTTGATTAATTTAATTTCACTTTGTGTTTAGTCTAATTTTAATTTTAAAGAAACTAAAATTTGGTTTATGTAATTGTTTAGTTGAACCATCTCTATTCCGCATATAAAAGGAAATTACTTTTTGTAAGATCTAAAAATTAGGGGTCTACATTTCCAACATTATCTTTGTGATTGCCTTTAAAAAACTGTGTGTTCCTACTTTAATCACAAGATAACTAGAGGCTTGCCACAGAGATTCACCACAAAGCTACTACGACAAAGCGGTCGGCCGGTATAACGCTGGGGACAGCACAAACCCATTTTACTAGGCGGTCGCACTTAAAACCCAGTTTCCATGGACACTTACGTGCCTCAAAGCGAACCATTTGAGGATTTTTCGAGTGGAGAGGACTCTACGGGTTATCCTACAAGTCAAATTGATCAAAAAGTGGCCTATGAACACCGTATCCTATGGGGCTATATAGTTGATTGATTTTAAATTGAATGAAGGCTAAGGTAGCACACAATGGATAAGTGAGTGAGTCGGGTGATAAAATCCCTTCTCATGAATGACTGGGTGTAGGACTTAGTTGATTAATTCATCACACCATTCAAAAATAAATGCGAGAATAAAATCACATAAGAGCACGTAGGCACACACAATATTGACTCGCTTGCGGGAGATTCGTGAGTGTTTAGAAAGGTACCTCCCACGGCTTTGGCACGCGTGGGGTGAAGATTGAGTTGAGTCGATCGGGTGAAGATTTCTGATATCTCAGTCGGCCCCAGGAGTCCTCATGGCCCAAAGTATAGAGGCTTCTTTTCCTCACCTTTGGACGCCCTCTCTCTACCTTGTTCGGATTCCCTTTTTTCTTTTTTTTATGAATAATTATTACAAACAAATTGGTGTCAAAATGCACCAAAATAAATACAAGGACTCAATAATCCTAATACAACACTTTTAATAAAAGGAAAAAATTCTACTAAATAAATAATGAATTACAATTCAAAATTTTCTCAAGTGCATCAGTCTCCAAAAAGCGGCAACGACGCCAATTGATAGAAAGAAAAATGCTTCCAAGTGTAAGCGTCGTTGTTGCAAAGGCTTTCTAATCAACTATTTTCCTTAAATTACCTACAAAGATATCACACAACTAGTATGGAGTTAAGTAAGGGTATCAATCCAACTCTATGGAGTGAAACACAAGAGAAAATATGTAATCCAATTTTCTAGCTATTTTCTTTGTTTTTTACTTACTTTTTTTTTGCGTTTTTTTACATTAAAACAATTTTATATGATGGTGAGATAACTAAACTAAATGAGAAAGGTTAACTAAACTAGAACCAAAACCTAGACAAGTAATTAAAAATGTGTGAAAAAATGAGTGAAAGATAGCTAAATGAGAGATAATATTAAGAAGAATCAAGAGATGTAAATCCACCCCATTTCACACATTCAATCTAGTTTGAAGTATTTTATTTTGATTGATTTCCAAAATACTCAACTAATTCAAAAGTTAATTCTCATTATCCTAATTAATTAAGTAAATATTATTTTAAAAAAGTAATTTTTAATTACTACAAATCTACTCCAAATGAATTAAAATTAATTAAGAAAATCATCCGCTAGAAAAAAATTTACCCAACTAATTTTAATTAAACAAAATGAAACAATAGTAGCAGAAACTTATATTATAATTTTAATCATTTCGAAAAGCCCATCTCTTGTATGAATCAAAATATTAAAGTTCTAACACAAGCTTCAATCCTTTTTCAAGGATGGTTCCATTTCACAATGCAAAGACAAGTGTAGTAATTAAAGTTACTAATTAAAGGAAATCAAACAAAAATAAAATTATCAAACTAGACAACTTGGTTCCATGGCGGCTTCATTTCATCCCTTGAAATGGGAGATTAGCCCTCCATAACGGGACTCCAAGACATAAAATAAATTAATGAGTTCATATGATTATGAAAGAAGAGATTCAATAAATCAATATATAACACAAAATCTCTTTTGATGCTATAAATTTTTGTCACTCTTTTCTCTCACTAAATTGATAAATTTCTGTCTACAATTTTTTTTATCCTTAACGCTCTATTTTTAGATTGCTTCTACTCTCTAGCCTCCAACAGTGTATATCAAATAAATGAGAGTGTCTTCCTTTTGTAATTGGCACAAATGGGGCAAGGGGTAAAATTCGAAGATATAGATAAGGGTATTTTAGGAAAAGGGGTAAAGGTTTAAGATGTGACTATATTTTTTTTTTGAAAGATTGGATTTGTAGGTTTTTAGGAGCTGGGATTGAGAATGGACATTAAGAGTGAGATAATCGAGATGACAGGGTGATGGTCTTGTGGATTTTGTTATGGTTTGTTGGTTATGTACATAAGCTAAAATCGGGTAAGCTTCCAAATGGGACAACGGTGAAGGAATCGAGATTGTAGGTTGGCTTGGGGTTGTCTAGATTTGACGTGGGGAAACGTTACTAGATTGCGGGTTTAGCTCGTAGGTTGGGTCTCGAATTCAAGGTTTGGTACATGGGGTGCTAGAGAAGGTCGGTTTCGACGGATTTCTCGTCGGAGCAAGAAAATCCGATGGTTGAATTCCGTGGGTTAGGGGGTAGGTTAGAATCAGGTGGGTAAGTGGGGTGAGGTTAATTGTGATGGTTACGAGGGTTTAAGAGAGAGAGGGAGAGTGAGTGAGGTTGGGGAAGATGATGATGATGATGATGATGATGATGATGATGGGGGGGTTGAGTATGTGAGGGTATAGATTAGTTAGTGTGTGGGTGAGGGTGAGGGTGAGTGTGTGTTTGGGTTATGGTGTGGAGAGGTGTATGGTAGCGTGGGGTGTGTGTGTTAGATTGTGACCCTTAAAAAAATAAACTAAGAAAATAATTAAAAATAAACCTCATAAAATAAAAACAAGTAAAATTAAAATTAAACAAAACTAAAAATAAAAATCAACTAAAAATGAAACTCACTAAAAAATAAAAATAGCACGACACACAATACAAACTCTAGAAACTAAACACGACTCAAATAAAAACTAATAAAATAAAATAAAACAAAACAAAACAAAGAAAAATAATAATAAACTAACTAACAACTAAAAACAAACAAAAATAAAGGAAAATATAAACACAACTCCTCGACGTGTAAAAATAAAATATAAAAAATTACTAAAAATATACAAACGACTCAAACATAAAATATAAGCTAAATTCTCAAAATACACATATGACACAAATAAAAATCTAAAAAAAATAAAAAAAAATGAAAAGGGACAAACCAAACACACGCGGTTCGGGACAGGTTTTGGGACAAGCTAAATACTACGAGACTAGAGGTTAGCTCTTGGCTCCTTATATCTTGCATCTCACTTTATTTATCGCTTTTACATCAGCAATATGAATTTGACCTGACAAATAAACATTAAAGCGCATAAGACTCGTTTTGTCGAGAATTAGCAATCAAAAATCGTCTATTAGGGGTTTTATTTAAACACTTTTGGGTGTTGATCATCCAACAAGGATACATCCTCGAAATTGGAGTCATAGTCATTATCGGAAACACTAGTCGTCTCTTTCTGGTCCTTCAAGGCATTGCCCTTTTATTTCTTTGGCACGAGCTTGGAGGTAAATAGGTCAAGCTCATAAGTTTGTAAGTCACCTACAAGCTCTTCTAGTTTCGAGTATTCAAGAATACCCAAGGAATTTAAAACAGTCACTTTGGGATCAAATCTACTAGGCAACGACCTTAAGATTTTCTTTATGACTCGGTTGTCGGGTATTTTCTCACCCAAGTTAAATGACGAGTTGACAATGTTGGAAAATCTAGTGTAAAACTCATCAAATGTCTCACTCTCTAACATCTTAATCGTCTCAAATTGAGTAGTGAGGTTTTGAAGTTTAGAAGCCCTAACCGTGCTAGTTCCCTCGTGAGTAAGTGGAAGAACATCCCAAGCCTCTTTCGAGGTTTCACCTATCATGATACGATTATACTTTTTCGGTGTGACAAATGAGGAAATAACAAGTAGACCTTTTGAATTATAAAGTGCAAGTCTATGTTCAGCTTCGGTCCATGACTCAACAGGTTTCAAAGTAGTGGCCCCTTTGACTATTCCTGGACAAAACCAAAATAGTGAATGCTAAGTCAGGTCATCAAACCGTATGACACCTGAATACCATTCAATAAAATCCAAAATTAAAAATTACAGGACAAGGACTAGTATATGTACGTTCGGTTAGCATGATTTGTCTAAATGTGAAGTAGACTCGAGATCTCGAATCATTGAAGAATGCCTACACACATGAAATTGAAAAATACCTAGTGAAGTATGGAGGAACAAATGATATAAAATACTAATTTGTAAAACAAACCATTTATTAAACATGTGAGCAAAACATATGATGTCAATTTGCAATGCCCATTTTTCAATATATCTCAAATCAATTATACCAATATGTAAACAACATGATACCAATATAAAACAGACGTGCTCAATAAACAAAACTCCCACTACACCGCATACTATCTCTCCCCCTTTTTGTCTCGAATAGATAATAAGTGAAAAAACTATACAAACAATCACCGTATCTAGCATAAGAGTAATCACATGAAGCATATCTAGATAAACATGAGTATAGCCAGCTAATAATAATCAGAAGATACCAAATCGTAGCTAGCAAATAGTAACAAATAATGAATCATCAATCTAAGAAAATATGTGACTAAATGAATCAATGCAGTATAGAATCAATCATGAAAAAGCACTATCGATTGCACACAAACTGTACAGAATAACCCAGAAGTACCAAAACAGTATGATATCATCATATATACTAAGCAGTTACTAAAATAGAATGAAAACTCAAAAATCCTTTTTGGGTCATTCGAGCGACATTGCCATGTCGTTCGAACCAGGTAAGAAATGAACCAATATAGTAACGTGTCGCCCGATGAAATAATCTAACGGCATATCTTGTGACCTATCCCACGACCATACCTGACACCTTTAATGCTTCAAAACTCGTGTCGTGCTATCCAGTCTTGGAACAACTGGGACATGTCATTCGAACGACGTCCAGAAGTTGTTTGAACGACTTCAAAAACTTTCATATTCCAGCTTTAACAAAATTTAGAAAATAGCAACTAAAAATACAAAATAAGATCAAAACAGGATCAAAATCGAAAATATCAAACAAACAAACACAATATGAGTTACATGTTAACATATTATCAATGTGCCTAAACATGGATATGGAATGAATAGGCGTGAACTACAATAAATGAATCACAACTTAGACACATCGAAACGATCAAGAATCTCTAATTGATAACTAAATGTCATCCAAATTAGTTTTAGTCATATGTGACAATTAATATATTAAGCTAAATGAACAAAACAAACATCATGCACACAAATTCGGAATTTTAACGATTCAACAAACAATAGCGTCATGACACGATTTTTCAACATTAGGATTCGTGGTGCAAAGCCGTTGATATTTCCATCCAAACTCACTCATATATTCATATTTATTTTCATTTTGAATGAACATATCAAACTAAACTAATTGGTCCATTTTGGCATAATATTCCTTTTATTGTCTTAATTTTTTTCTCAGGCTCTTCTAAACGGTGGCTTTCATGACGAGATTATTATTCTCTTGCAGCACTTTCTCGTGCACACTCATCATTCTTTCAATTTAAACAATATCAATCCTCACGGGCAACGGTTCTTACATGCACAACTCCTCCTAAGTCTAATTATGCGTGAATGACAAAATTGAGAGGAGAACGTCTAACCAAACTCAAATATGCATGAGAAGTTAAACATTCATAAATGCTCATGCATGTGTGCAATGGCATATATTCAAAGTCGAATTCGTATGCAAATCAACATCGAAACAACCCCATTAATCAATGGTTAATATCATTCAACGCATCAACAATTATGACCAAATGTTCTAGCCATATGGATAATGAAATAGTGGGCACCAATATGCCATATTAAATATGTAAACTTATGACACAAAAAAATATACCGACAATCTTGTTGTGTTTTTTTAAGAAATTTTTTTTACTCAAAAAAAAAATCTTTTCGTATTATTCAAAAATATAGGAAACCAAAAATCTTTTTGTATTTTTCGATAAGACTCAAATAAATGAAAAATATAATACAAAGAGATACACATGTCATAACACTAGCAAGATATATATCATGAAGCCAAGACTAGCATATGAAAAACATGGCAACATAATCATCCTTTAGATTTAGCATGGGAAGAATCAAGTGCAACCAAACATGAGTCGTGAAGTTTAATTCCTAAAGACATTAAATCCGATTTCCTAACCCAAGTAGGTGTGTAACGACGCATGGGGGTTTGGGGAACCAAAACGAATTTATTCGTCAACTTCCTAGGAGCATTTTTAAGGTCATAACAATAATGTCTATGGTGACCCTTCCTACCGCAATGAGTGCAAGGTAAACATGGTGAGGAATGTGACCTGAATGTGGACCTCTCCTAATATTCCTTGTTGTCTCTCTCACACGATTGGTATTCCCTTTAGAAATGGGAGAAACACGATCATCGAAGCCTATACCATAACTATCATCCTTGATTTTCAGGGTGCCTAAAATTCTATCCAACTTTTTCTACCTAGATTCCAAATCAAACTTCACCTTACTTGAGTCTCTCAATCACTCCTAAAGGTTACTAATCCTAGACTCAAGAAAACTCCTAGACTCATCAAACTATAGAATATCTTTCTTTATAGTCTCCATGAAACTATGTAGACTATCTCTCTCACCCTCAATGTACTCTAGTTTCTCTGAAAGAATCTTCTCCCGTGCCCTAAGATCATCAATCAATGCATAATTATTTTCTATGACACGCACTTTCAACTTATCTTAAAACTTCAATTTTTCCTTTTTCACCTTTACTTCTTCCTCATACAAGTCATTAAAGACAACTTGTAACTCTTTCACATCTATCTCCTCCTTCTCACTAGTTTCACCCTCACTCTCTTAGGATTCACAGTCAATAGCCTCGGAAGTGTCATTCACATGAGAATCTTCATGAGAAAATTTATTATCGTCGCTCATATGACATGCCATGAACGCTAAAAAGTTGCGCTCAATGGGGGAACTCTTTCCCTCTTTCGGTTCAATATCACTTAAGGTAGCATTATATGCTATCGGTTTCTTGCCCTCCTTCTTAAGTCTAGTGGGGAACTCCGTTACCTTATGGACATAATCCTCACAACCAAAACACCTATCTTACTAATCCCACTTAACATTCTCACTTTTATTCTTAGGGATATGATCGGCCTTATTGTTCTTGAATTTCTCAAGTCTCCTGGCATCTTTCGACTATTTTTGGAACTTACGAATCTTTTTTAACTTTTTTTACAACAAGGCTACATCCTCGAAATCAGAGACGTAATCATCATCGAAAACACTAGTCTCATCCTTTGTGGATTTCAAGACAATGAATTTTCTTTCTTTGGCACATGCTTGGTGGTAAACATGTTAAGCTCATAAGTTTTTAAGTCTCCTACAAGATCTTCTAGTTTCATTTATTCAAGCATACCCAAGGAGTTTAAAACAGTCACTTTGGGATCAAATCTACTAGGCAACGACCTTAAGATTTTCTTTATGACTTAGCTGTTGGGTATTTTCTCTCCTAAGTTAAACGACTACTTGACAGTGTTTAAAAATCTAGTGTAAAACTCATCAAGCCTCCCACTCTCTAATATATTAGTCGTCTCAAATTGGGTAGTGAGGTCATGAAATTTAGACTCCCTATTCGTTCTAGTTACCTCATGAGTAAATGAAAGAACTTCCCAAGCCTCTTTTAAGGTTTCACACGTCATGATACGATTATACACTTTTGGTGTGACAGACGAGGAAATCACATGTAGACCTTTAGAAATATAAAGTGCAAGTTTACGTGCGGCTTCGATCCATAACTCAACAGGTTTCAAAGTAGTGGACTCTCACTCTTTCGTGACCGATGGTGGCCACCCTTTTTCTATCACTAACCACACATGCTCATCAATTGATTTTAAATCACTTTTCATTCGCATTTTCCAATAAGCATTATTTGTGTCATCAAAAATAGGAGTTCTAAAATCATCAAAATTTCTTAAATTCATCCTTAAAACACATGGGATCACTAACATGATAAAACAGTGCTTCTGGCTCTTAAACCAACTTCTGGGTGTCCCTTTTCTATGTGCTTAAGCTGAAAAGAATTTTGTTCTTTCAAAAACCTTTTTCTATTTTAATATCCACCAGGTTTTTGAACCAATTTCAATTTAGCCGAATTCTATCTTGATTAATCCTAAACATGCATCTAGGTGATTAAATCAAGTAAAATAAATCAAGTCCACAAAACGCACAACGCCGATGTACAAGGAAACCACTAAGGAAAAAAACCTCAGAAGTCCCAATATAGACAATCACTATAATGTGGTATTACAAAGTACAGACAGTAGACTTACTCACAGACTTAATCCCCCATAAGTCTTAATTCTCTTCTATGCTTCAACCACTCATCTATAGTGCAACGTAGAAATCCTTCCACACCAAGTCCATAACACATGAGTCCATGTGTGCCTCAGTATCCACCAATACAGCTATGGCAACCGTCTATGATTCAGAAATTGGAGTCTACCACTTCTTCACCGCAAAACTCAACAAAATAATTATTCAAAAGAGATGAATAAACCCTAATGGTGCAAACATGATCTCTATTGCATATGTGTATGAAAGCTCAGATCTTGTATACTATAAGGATGATTTTAGCTTTGAAATCCTTAGAAAACAAGTGCAGAAAAATGAAACTATTTTATTCTTTATTTTGGTTTTGCACTATTTTGAAATGTTGAGAAAAAATAGCCTTAAATAAAAAAGTTAAGTTGGTGCGTCGTTAGAACAATATCCCTTTCTCATTTGAATGACTTGGCTATGTCATTAGAATGATTTGTCAATGTCATTTGAACGACTTGCCCATGTCGTTTGAACGACAATGAGATGTCATTTTTTATCCTCAAAATCATAAGGGAAGGATTCATACGACTCTAAATTGTCTTTATCTCAGAATAAACGAAGTTCAAACCTTTTAAAATCATTTTTGACATTTTAAAATCACTTTTAATCTAAATAACATCCATAAAACATTTTTTGAGTCCCATACACATTATGCGTTCATACCTGAGAGTATCTTGGAATGATATATGATATGAAGAGGTGAAACGTGCACCATTAAACCCGACATGATCTATATCTTTGAAGCTTGGCTGCTATATCCTCAAGACAACAAGTCATAGACTTTGTGGGAATCGTGATGAGTAAAAATCTATTTATGACTCAAACAAGTTTTGTTCAGAATAAGTCAATTACATACAAATTGACACACTTGGAAATTTGTCCTTATAAGGAGGGTGAAGATTTCCCCTTATGTGGATTCCCTGAACCATGGTATGAGCATGTTGACAAGAAGATGAAACCATGGCTAGAAATATTCTTTTAAGATAGATACTTTTGGGCCGACGACTACAAACTTGAAGTTCAACCTTTCGCCAAGAAAGCCGCGATAATTACCAAGGACTGTGAGGAAAGTGATTTCAAAGACTCATTCGACTTGCACATACTGGGGATGAGTCTCTACATAATTCGCTCAAATGTCTTGTCATCGGACCTGTCTGCTCAAATCAAAGTTGTTGACATGCCTCTCCTTGACTGGAATGTCGTACCGGTCCAACTTGCTCAGATTTATCCCAACCCTTCTATTTACCCTATACAAATCTCGTCACAAGTTATTTTCCTCTTCCTAATATCAATGTAACCGAGACCTCTTTTGACGAGGTTCTCAATGTTATTTTTTAAAAAAATGAAATAAACGGGGATTTTGAGTATCTTAATGTGCCTTACATAAATTGTTTTGATTCTATTCAAACCTTTAATGATGATGATTTTACAAATGAACAATTATTAACTGATCTTAATAAGTATAATAACAAACAATATAATCTCATTCAAATTAATGATGATGAGACTGTTGTTATTAATCTCAGTTCTAGTAGCCATCAGTGCGAGATTAGGAATGGGTCCACCCTTAATAAGCATGAGCGTGCACAATTTCAAAAACTACTGAAAGAATTTATGGACGTCCTCATATGGTCCTATGATGACAAGCTCAGAATGGACCTAAAAATAGCACAATATGAGATCCTGACATTCCTATATTGTAAGATGGTCAAATAAAAGCTAAGGAAACTCCGTATCGAATGGTTGCTCAAGTTCAAAGAGGAGGTGTTCAAACAATTAAAAGTGGGTTTCATTCACATGGTCAAATACCTTACATGGATTGCCAGCATCATCCCCATGTCAAAATCAGGAGGAAAAGCCCGTATGTGCGTCGACTATTAAAATTTGAATAAAGCATCCCTAAAAGATAATTACCCATTGTTCAATATTGACATGATTATGGGTAACACATCTCTCCACGCCCTAAAATCATTTGTTGATGTATTTGATAGATATAACCAGATCAAGATGCATCTTGACCATCAGGAGAAAACCTCCTTCATCACCCCATAGGAAACCTTGTGTTATACTGCCATGCCATTCGAAATCAAGAATGCCAGGGCTACGTACCAAAGGGCTACCACAACCATCCGCTTGACCTTATTCATAAGGAGGTCGAAGTCTATATAGATGGCATGATCATTAAATCTAAGACTCAAGAAGGTCATATTCCCGCCCTTCAAGAGTTCTTCTAGCGATCACGATAATATCATATGAAGCTAATCCTCTGAAATGTGTTTTTGGCATCACGAAAGGAAAAGTCTTGGGATTCATGGTTAGTGACAATGAAATCAAAGCAGACCCTGACAAGGAAATCAAAGCAGACCCTGCCAGGACTAGTTGGACGGGGTAGTACAACTAGGTGGGGTTAAGGTAACCGGTAGGTGTGCACAATAGTGGAGGGGTGAGAATGTCCACAAGGGAGTGCGACACTAACTTAAATATGAAGCGCATTCATGCATTTTAAATTACTGCAGTTAATTCACTTGCTAAATATTTTCAAAATGTTTTGGGTTCTAACCCTTGCTATAAAACTATTTTCAAAACCTTTTAGGTGTCCAGCCACAGGGACGCCAGGATTGATATTCTATTCCAGGGACACGGAGCTGCGGCATATGTGGATGCTAGCAGGAGTTTGGATTAGACGCATCATTCATTCATTCCTAGAGTAGGAAATCTTGTATCAGTTTCAGTTTCATTTAGGGCTTGTCGCCCAGACTTCTCAGTACAGTTTGCAGGTGTTGTATATTTTTATATGGATTGTTTCTTTGGTGGCCAGTGATTTATTCGGCATGTTGTGTAATTATGTTTCATTTACTTTCATTCAGTTGTGTGAATGGTTTATATTTATTCCGCATGTATAGTTTTGGTTTAATTAAAAAGTTAAAAATTGGCACCAATTTTTGGAATACTAGGTGATTAGTAAGTTTTAAAAAGTTTTCGACGGTGATGCTAAGGATGATCCAACTGGGATTCCTGTTTTAATTTGGTATAGGACTGATCACCCGGTATTTTATTAGACGGGGTGTCACAGATGGTATCAGAGCATCAGGTTCTAGTGTCCTTAGGATCTGTGCGGCTTTTCACGTTTCAGCTTAGCAGTCTTTGATATAGAGCCCTATCATAGGATTGTTGTATTCTCATACGTATGCGCATATACGTTCTTCTGCGAAATTTATAATTGAGAGTGAACTCATAAAATTCGGTTCTCACTCCAGATGACGCCCAGGAGGGAGAGAGCAGATAGGGCAGCAGGGGGAGATGAGACGGGGGAGGCTCGTTAGGAGCAAGAGCTACCACAGCAACGGCCATAGATGATTTTGGCAGCATAGATCACCGAAATAGTGGCACAGGCAGTTGGAGCAACGGTGGTCACAACGACAAGGTACTTCCCACGAAATCAGCCACAAGTGTTAGTGGCGTCGGATGTTCAGACTCACGCAAGGTCGTCGGAGTGGAAACAATAAAGAGAGGTTATTTTTAGCGGGAACCCACCAGAGTTGCGAGGGGGTTCAGGTGTAGTACTAGCGTGTCAAGGAAGAGGGGTATCCAGCGTCACCTACGCATGGGAGATTGCGATGGGGTGCGGAAGTAAAGGCTAACCACTTTTAGTTAGTGGGAATAGTGCTACAGTAGTGGGAGTCAATAACCACAGTTGAGGAAAGGGACACCCTAACTACTGCCGAGTCTTGGGTACGGTTCGACGGCAAGTATTTTTCCTTCAGCGGTTGAGACCGAAAGGAGGAGAAAATTTTGTGAGGTGACTCAAAGGGAGACCGTTCAGTGGCCGATTACGAGGAAGAATTTACTCGTTGGCCAAATTTTGTACCGGACGAGGCAAGCGAGGAAAAGAGAAAGAAAGCAAGGTTTATGTATGGGTTAGTTTGGAGAATCAGACAACATTTAATTGAAAATTTCGCATTAGTTGATAATACTTATGTCATTAACGCAACACTCCGGCACTGTCGGGAATTACACGCGAAAGGAAGCGGGAGGGGAGTGGGGATTAACCAGTCGGGTGAGGCAGAAAGGAACAATACCAGTGGGGTATCCCAGTAGCAGACTGGGGGAGATCAGGGGCAGGGTTTTCGACAGAGAAATTATGCCAAACGATCTAGAACTGGAGGCTATCGGCGGGATAACCAGAAAGGAAGGGATCAGTGGTAGGGTGAAATTTTCAGGAGGTGTTTCGTTGGTAGGGAAGAGGGACACATGAAGAGGGAGTGCTCTCAGCAATACAAGGGTTGACTACAGGATGAGGTCTTGAATGTACAGCCACTATAACAAGTCATGGGTGCGTTCGAGCAGGGGGAAGCTGCTCCGGAACCCGAGGATCAGCCATTGCAACTGGCGTATGGAGGTAATTATATTTTATCCTATGGGCATAGGGTATGTTTTGAGTGACAAGGAGGGTGTCACAAGATAAGGCTTATTCTCCACTAGAGTTCGCAGATGAGTCGAATTTAGTGGGTACGTTGGCGGTAGCAGCCGTAGTATGTGGATAAACTTTCCGTGGGGTGGCGGAGTTTTAGTGTTTTTTCACGAGAAAGTGAAGTGTAAACTGAGTGAAAGTTTGAATTATGAGAGGGATTTACACGATTGATAAATATGGGATTAGGGTGGATTATTATTCCCAAATATCGACGGGATAACGATGGATCTGAACTATTGTGGATAATGGAGTAAAGTTTTGGTGTTCGCAACACCAGGGTATGATTGGTACTAGGTATCAACTGAGAGGGAGTCTAACATATATATGGGTATATATATGTTGTTTTGCGTGGGGCGAGGGACACATAGGGAGATTTTCTGTTCTTGCATTTTATTCCAGGGAGTGGGGGTATTTATTGAAGTGAATCAGTGTGGTTAGATTTATTTTCGGGCAAGGAGAAATAGCTCGGGGATTAGTTTGCGCAAAGACTGGTGATAGTAGGGCGCAGTAAATTTTTCATAGCCTTGGTAGTCTACGGGTAGGTGTTTATGCTTTTGTGTTTAAGAGACAAGTATTTGAGGATGCCACCGGGGTGTAAAGAACTTATAGTTAAGCACTAAGGAGTAATAACTCGGGGGGTGAAAAAACTCTATTGTTAAGTGTACTAATGGGTGATAACCCGGGGGTACTAAAATATTCTTAATAGGCACATTAAGGGGTGCTAACCTAGGGATGCGGGATTCTCCTAGTAGGTGCACAATTGGACTTAGCCTCAGGGCGCAGGATTGGTATATATGTATAGGGATGATGTGACTATATAAATATATACATAAATGAACTTGTGAATATTTCTACTGTGTGAGATTTGTAGACTTGGTAATAATAATATTAATTATTACATTGTGCCCTATGGTATAATCCTCAGGGTGGGAAATGGTTGGTCGTTAGTACATGGGGTGGGTACCTCGGCCACTATATATATATATATATATACGTATGGGATATGACTACGGGTTGGACGTTATCTTACGGGGCACGACTAGCATAGTCAAGAAAATTTGAGTGCGGTAAAGTACGGGTATAGGGTGTATGGGCGCCCTGGACAATAAAATGCATATTTGGGTAACGTATAAAGAAAAGCGGGAGAGATACATATCGCTAGCTTATAAGGGTATGACTAGTGAGTAAAATGAAAATATTGGAACACTAGGCTTATCTTAATTTCGAGGACGAAATTCCTTTGTAAGGGGGGAAGTATGTAACACCCCGTATTTTTGTGCTTTTAATTTTTAATTAATTCGAGGATTTTAAATTACTTGTGGTTTGTAATTTTTAATTGAATTAATTATGGAAATATATGTTTAAATATTAATCGGGGAGTGAATGGCCAATATTTAAGTAAATTTATTTACTAAGTGAATAGTAATAATTTAATTGCGTCATTTCGGGTAGTAATGACGGGGTATGCGATTATCTTAGCCGGGAGTCGGTATAGACTAAATTGGGGTGAGGTAAGGATTTTTATAAATTAATTCAGATGGCGATTCTGAGTGCGAGGTTGAGTCCGGATGGGTCGAGATAGTCAGAAAAGAGTACCCGGGGGTAGCATTTGGGTCTCGGGATATTTTTGGGCATAGCCGGGCCCGCACGGGATGATTTGGGCTATTTTAATTTAGCCCATTAGGCTAAAAACGGGATTTTTGTTTTTAAACCTAAACTTAAGAAAAGAAAAAGGAGCAGCCACCATTATTCTAACCTAGGGTTTGAGAGGAAGATTGGGGGAAAACAATCAAGAACAAATTGGGAACTTTTGGAGCCAAATTGAGGGACTCCGCCAATGGAATCAGACACTACGAACACTTTCAGGAAAGTGGTTAACTGTTTTGATCCTTAAAGCATGATAATCAATTTATATTATAGTGATGTGGGGATGAAAATCTGTTTTTGGGTGTAAATCCGTTTTTGGGTATAAATGGGTACAATAATGGAGTTTTATTTTTGGAACGATTGAATGAGATTCAAAGTAAGAATTTGTTGGGTTATATACTTCTGAATATGATTATCGGGTTTGAATGTGAAAAACCGGAATATAAAAGGGTGGGATTTAAATCTGAAATTGGGAAGTTTACCCTAGAAATTTATGTTCTTGAGCGGGTCACGATTCGTAGGGTTAATGATGTAAAAAGGTTTAGATAATGTTTATAGTTTATGAGGAATGCTATAAGACGATTAACAGGGTGATTTGAGGCTGGATTTTGAGGAAAGAAACCTTGGGATTTCATTAATGGAGGAAACAGCTCGGTGGAGGGGACGAACACCTGTTCGATCGATCGATCGACGGGTGGGGGTCGATCGATCGACCCTACAGTTATTTTGACAGTTTGCTTTATGGATTTTCATGGGTTAAGATTTTAGTTGTAGATTTCCCCTAGCATAATTAAGAGAGGAAGATTTATTTATGGGAATTAATTCTTAACAATTATAAGGGAATATAATTGGGGGTAGTGGGGGAATTATATGCAACACTTTGCAAATGAATTTTGGCGAATAAATTCTGAGAATATAAGATAACGAAATCGGTGAATAAGTTCGGGTATAGTAGTAGGGTAACGCTACTCATTTAAATTAATTAATTTGGAGACGGGGACTAGACTCGGGTGATATTTAATTATGGACCAAGTGAGTGAGTCCGAGTGTGCTAGAAATTATAGGTAAATATAATTGGGGGAAATGATGGAAATAAATGTGCGACACATTGTGGGTGAAAAATGTGGAAAAGAAATTATGAGATGTAAAAATGGACCAAGTGAGTGAGTCCGGGTGTGTTGGTGATGTGACACCAAAGTATTAAATTAATTATTGAGAGAATGTAATTAATTTGGAGTCGGAACATCGACTTGGAAAATATCAAGTTACGGGCCAAGTAAGTGAGTTCGGGGACAATGGTTGAGTGACACCGAGTTATTAAATTAAAAATGTGTGTTAATTAATTAAATTAGAGTCGGACCATAGGCTTGGGATTATGATAATCTATAAGTGAGAAAACTTATTTAGTTGAGTCGGGCGAGAGACTCAGGACATTATAGGCTAGTGTTACAGGTTATGAGTACACGAAGGAGCCGGAGTTTATGTTATATATATATATACGGTGTAGTGATAGTATATATATATATATATGTGTATATATTGTCTGTGCTATTATGTATCTATGATTAGATATTTATTTTAGTTATACTCTAGTGCCATAGGGGGAGGTTATGCGCAGTGGATGAATCCCCTAGCTTGAGGAGTAGGGCGAGTAGATTCCCAGGTCATAGCGTCCGTTACAGGGGGTGAGGGGCATCTCACTTTCCGGGAAGGAATATGACCGCCTCCAATCGTATATCAAACCAAGTTAGTGAGAGACTCTAACTTGGATAACTAGGTTATGTGAGCACACCTAGTGAGATGGCACTTTAGAGAAAATCATCCAGTGAGGACATACTCGGAAGGATGAGTACACGTGTGATATGTGTGGTTATTGGTAAAGGTACGTATAATGTAGTAGTGAATATTATACGTAAATGATAATACAGTGTGTGATGTATTTACTTTATATAACTTGGGTTACAGTTATATGCTGTTAATTAATGAGAAATTAATTAAGTTAATTATACATGGGTAATACAGTGCGTGATGTATTTAATTTATATAACTTATGTTACGGTTATATGCTTTTAAGTAAGAAGGAATTAAATAAGTTAATTAGTGAGATAACTTATATTTCAAGAATGATTATACTCGGGTTAGAGTAGTATGGCAAGGGAAGGTTATACCAGGACTAGTTGGACGGGGTAGTACAACTAGGTGGGGTTAAGGTAACCGGTAGGTGTGCACAATAGTGGAGGGGTGAGAATGTCCACAAGGGAGTGCGACACTAACTTAAATATGAAGCGCATTCATGCATTTTAAATTACTGCAGTTAATTCACTTGCTAAATATTTTCAAAATGTTTTGGGTTCTAACCCTTGCTATAAAACTATTTTCAAAACCTTTTAGGTGTCCAGCCACAGGGACGCCAGGATTGATATTCTATTCCAGGGACACGGAGCTGCGGCATATGTGGATGCTAGCAGGAGTTTGGATTAGACGCATCATTCATTCATTCCTAGAGTAGGAAATCTTGTATCAGTTTCAGTTTCATTTAGGGCTTGTCGCCCAGACTTCTCAGTACAGTTTGCAGGTGTTGTATATTTGTATATGGATTGTTTCTTTGGTGGCCAGTGATTTATTCGGCATGTTGTGTAATTATGTTTCAGTTACTTTCATTCAGTTGTGTGAATGGTTTATATTTATTCCGCATGTATAGTTTTGGTTTAATTAAAAAGTTAAAAATTGGCACCAGTTTTTGGAATACTAGGTGATTAGTAAGTTTTAAAAAGTTTTCGACAGTGATGCTAAGGATGATCCAACTGGGATTCCTGTTTTAATTTGGTATAGGACTGATCACCCGGTATTTTATTAGACGGGGTGTCACACTAGGTAGATTGGGTTGAAAACCATATGGATCTATCACAAACTCAGGAACCGGTCGGGTGCAACGTGGTAAGTAAACACACCATTATGACCTATTCCTAATCTATCAACCTTACCCAAAGCGGGACCGAGGAGCATTTTCCTACCTTCTTAGATGTGTCATCTATAATGACCTTTACCTCCCGAGCACGTTCAAGATCTCTCTCTAGTTGTGACACATAGGCTTCAAGTTCACTCTTTTATTGATCGACAATAACTGTCTCGAGTTGACTCGCCGACGCCTCAAATGCCCTCAAAATCTATATATCTCTCTACAAATCTAGCACCCGAAGACCTAACTCCTTATTCAACTTCTTCATCTTTAAGGTCTCGGTGTACAAATCTTTAAATGCTATTTGGAGTTCATTTTCACCTTCGCTAGCATACTCACTCTCACACTCGCTAGAAACACCCAAATCATCATCGGGGTTGTCACGTACACAAGTGTCCTCATCGTCATAGGACAAACTAGGTGTAATAACGTGATTAGCCATAAAAGCGACACACATCCCATGTGAAGACTCTTCCTCGAAATCATTTACCTCTTCCTCACTATCGCTAAGAGTGGTTGGCATGGAAATATTTTTTCCCTTTTCCTTTAGCCTAGTGGGACACTCAAACACCCTATGCCCCTTTCCATCGCACTCAAAACATCTATCCACTTCCTCTTTCTCTCTCTCTTTCTCACCGCTCTCTTTGGCCTCTTCTTTCTTTTTATTTTTCTCAAAAAAAATTTATTAGAAGAATTTTCTTTGGAAAACTTTTGAAATTTTTTAGCAACTCATACACTTTCACTTTATTTTTCCTCACTCTACCTAGACTGGGCTCTAAGTTCTATCCCTCTATCCTTAGGTTTTATAGTCTCAGGAAACATGTCAATTTCATATTTCTGGAGGTCTCCTACCAATTCTTCTAACTTAAGATTGCTCAAATTTCCTAAGGAATTCAACACAGTCACTTTGGGGATAAAACGTTTAGACGACGATCTCAAAATATTTTTAACTACTCGTGCATCAGGTATGTGCTCACCAAGATTGAAACTAGTGTTGACAATATCAGACAAACGTGCATAGAATTCAATAAAACACTCATATTCAATCATGGTGATTATTTCAAACTGAGTAGTGAAATATTCCAATTTAGACTCTTTTACTGCATTTCTGCCTTCATGGGTAAGTTGTAAAACATCCCATTCTTCTTTTGACGTGCTCCATGTCATGATGCGTTGGAACTCGTCAGGGGTGATGATTCTAGAAATTGCACTTTGCCCACGAGAATTAAAAGTACTCCATTTAAATTCAATCTCAGTCCAGTCAATCACAGGTTTAAGATTAGTGATATTATTAGCGGTGATAGTGGGAGGAGTCCACATGCTTTCACAAACAACCCAAACACGCTCATCGATTGCTTTTAAGGCAGATTTCATGTGGGCTTTCCAATAGGGATAATTAGTCCCATCAAAAATTGGCAACCGATTATATAAGTTTTCATTTGTAAACATTGCGATTTTTCAAAGTCAAATTTTTCAAAAAAATTAATATCTCAAAAATTTTGCAGTAAAAGGATCACCCGATAAATTAAAGAAACCTGCTCTGATACCAATTTGACAACGTGAATAGTCAAAAGGTATCATACGAAAAAATAAAAAAAATCAAGATCACTCGATAACTTGGAGCAACCTGCACTCATACCAATTTGAAAAGGTAAGATCGCTTAAAAAGCTCTTATACCAATTTGAGAATGTTGTGTGATATCAATTTTTTATGTGATTCACAAATTCCAATTAAAGTTTATTTAATTAGATGTCAATTTTTTATTCAAATTAATTAATCCCTAAACATGCATCTAGGTGTATAAATCAAGTCATCGCAAATAAATATAAATTCCTGATACACAAATTTCAGGAAAAAATCCCCCGCGAGGGCAAAACCTTTATTTCAATAAATGTAACAACATTAACAAAAATCTACAATGAATATTACATAGAACACTAACATAGGCCTCAACCTAGAATCAGTAATGGATTAACCGCAGCCAACCACAAGAACCGCAGCTCTATCGTCAACAAGGCACACCTTCAAGTATCCCCAAGTGACCGCAATCTTCAGCCAGTAATTCCCTCAAAAACCACCAAGTCAGCAGTAGAGAAATCTTCCCTGCAAGATAAACTTCAATAAGATCGTGTCTTGGGCTCCAAAAGAATTCATTAAAGTAATTGGGATAATTTGTGAATTGAAAAACAAAGCTTTTAAACCCTAAATGATAAGACAAAAATTCTACAGATTGTAGTTTTATGTATCAAAACTCTTAGGTCTTCTGAAGAAAAATGGACTCAAGAATCAACTACTTATAAAAAAGTTGAGTCAACATAGTTGCTCTAATGATAAGTCCATGTCGTTCGAACAAAAACTGATGTCGTTTGATCTAGGGATCGTGCGACCTTGTAACCACGTATAAAACATGAAACACTACGTTGTCGTTAGATGTAAACATCAAACGAGCTTCTCGAGAGGTATCACGCGAGATGCAATGTCGCTTGAAGCGTCATTTGAACAACCAAAGAGAAAAATATTTTTCTTTTAAAACTCTGCCTACAAGACTTAGAAAAATTATTTCGGTGAAAAAAAACGCCTCAGATGTTTAAAGACATTTTAGAAAAATTATCCCAGCACTTAAAATGAAACATTAAGGGACTTAAACACAACCTTACCAAAATCTATCTTGCAGAGGTTTGTTTATTGAAGAACTTTGATATTCAGATCCGTCTTGATGCATGATTGAACTCGAACTTCCTTTGACTGTTGTAGTGGTATAAGACATACTCAAATGTAAGCGGACTATGTAAAAAACATGTCCTTACACTTTACTTTTATGTCATATATTTCTTATTACTTCTCAGTAGTAAGTTTACATGGATTATTATTTATGGTAATAGATGGTTTATTCGGTTTACATTATTACACTTGTTCGCTTATCTGTTCTTCTGTCATTTTATTTGGTGCATGTTTATGATGGTTATATTTATATATTTGTTTCGACGGTGGTTCTAGGAACGAAATCATAATGATTCCCGTTTAATTTTAATAAAGGCTTGATCAACTGGTATTAGAATAGGCGTGGTGTCACAGATTTCCCCATTACAGTCTAGTCATCACGTATGGATCGAAACGCACTTACCCAAGCATGTTAAATTTATTATAAACATCAAACGATTCGATAATGAAAGAAATTTCACTCCACGAATGAATTAAAGTTGCAATATCGATACAAGACAACCGTTGGATGACAAGGGAAGTAAACCGCTTTTTATATTCCAACTTTAATACACAGGGCTTCAATTAAAAGTGTTCAACCCGCAACCTAGATTTTAAATTTCAATAACATCAATGGTGGAGATATGATCCCAGACTATAAACTAGTTACAACACATGATTAAATGACTAATACAACTAATTCATGAAACAAAATAACAAATTGACCAACAAAAATAAGTTATATTAGAACATGGCTAGGTTACAAAGTAAAATATCAACTTAAAAGGGATATAAAATAATGAAGAAGATGATGAATAGTGACATACTACCAAACCCTTGTAGAGAGAAGGGAGATTAGTTCTCAAACACCAATTAAAAGTAACCTAAAATGAATATAACTTCTAAAATAAAATCCCTTCCTTTCTATTACACCCAAAACATTAAAATATAATGAAAACAAAGAAAAACAACCCAGAAATAGATATTTACGAAAGTGTAGAATAACCTAAATTAATTTTAAAAAGTCTCAAATTAATTACGAACCTGACAGTCCTCTTTCTCACTTTGGTCCAATTCTGACACATCGTATGGACAAAACCATAAACTTTTCATCGAACTTGGACTAACACACAGTCGAAAGATACAAGAAGATAATTCAATGTTCTACATGTTAGTATTTTAAAACCCTCAAATTGTGAAGTCTGAAATTATCAAATTACCGTGAAGTCGAAGCATATGATAATTTTTTTTGAAAATAGCCATAAGTTCCTCATTCGGGATTAGAATGATTCACGGTTAGTACCCACGTTAATATAATTTGATTATCTACATGTTGATACTCCTATACCATACAAAATATGGAGTTTAAAAAGATCAAATTTCCCTTGATGTTAAGTCTTGCGATGAAACTTTCATAAAAAGAGTCCAACTTCATATTATGCACCTATAATACACACAAAAGCTCAAAGATACCTCGCAAAACATATAAACAGGTCGAATAGAGGTTGTCTGGTTAACGAGCAAAAATATAGGAACTAACATACATGAGGGGGATAAAATGTACAGGAATAAATGGGTATCTAGTACATATTCACAACGAATCACTATGGTTTTAAGTTGTATAATCATTATTAAGGGTTAGAAAGGGGGAAAGAAAAATTATTTACATTTTGTGGAATATTGTTAGAGCAAGAGATTCGTATCCCACTCAAAACCAAAGGTTTTTATCTCAAAACGTGTCCGCACATGTACCTACCTTTGGGAGGATCATACACTAAAAGATAAGCATTTCGGAGCATAAAAATAAGCTTTGGCAGGAAACTATAAGTCATACCATCTTCTTATTCAAATACCTTTCTCCATATTCGGATTATAACCGTATTCGTAAAGCTATTGTATTCATAACCCTAAGTTTGTTTTTCAAACCTAGTTTTCACTTTTGCACTTTCTATTATTGATTGATCAAAGACTCATGGGATGAAATTTTATAAATTCCCTTCCATTATGATCATATGTGTTTGTTTTATGTGAATGGATCCTACGATGGTATATCCGTTGTTATTTCCCATTCTTAGATTCAATATGTTTATAATAATTAGGTTTTGTAATTATTAATTTATCGATGTATTTGGAGGCATATGTGAGAGGATATAATAGTTTATTTCATTTAAAATCTTTTATTTATATGGGTTTGGGTATTCAACAATGTTTCATGAAGTTTTATGAATATCGATATGAGTTGTGGTCATTTTTTCATGTCAATGGTAAACCCAAAATGAGGAAGATTAGTTATAGGGCCCTGGTCAATCTAAGGTCCTGATCAATTCGTAGGGGTATAGGATCGATCCGATCCCAGAATTATGAGATAAGTTGTTTTGTTTAGTGTTGTTTTGTACCAGTTTGCATAGAAATTCTTCCCCCCAACTCTTCCTTGACCATATTGAATTATTTCTATAGGATTAACACATGACGAAGTCAAAAATTCATTAAAGTCTACGTGGAGGGGTATTCTAATTCAGTAATAAGTCAACTTCATCAAGGATTTTTTATCTTGAAAAGTTTTACTTCAAAAATATCTCTAGTCCAGGATGTAAATAGTTTCATATTTCAATTATGATTGCTTGATTTTTCTATTTTATCATTATTCATCCATCTTGCATGTTACTAATTAATTTAACTAATTAGGATACCACGTTATTATGGACAACGTAAATATTTATTGTGATCGGACTAGATCATCGGGTCTTCTGTGTAAAAATCATTTTATTTATTCTTTTCTAAATTGAATTTAAAATGGGTAATTAATTTAAAGGTATGAACTAAATTGAGATCTCTGGGACTTCTTTTAATTTAAAAATATTTTTGTTTTTAAAAAATTAAAATAGTATCGAGAATTTTACTTGGTACAAATAAATTAATTACCATGGATTTAATTTTGTTTTTAGGATTGAATAAATTATTTTTCTAAAATCCTAAAGTTTTAAAATATTAAGTGGGAGAGGGTTCAACATAAACTCTACGATCTTTGTTAGTATTCTATGAATGTGATGTGATTAATTCCTTCCATCAGCTAATTTGGCCCTCAGCGGATGGAATTATATCACGACATCTAGTATTCTTGAAACTCCTAAGTGATTATTCCTAGAATTAGAATGTGACTAAGTTCATTCCCCCTAACGGGAAAGTCCTATGACACCCCACCTATTATAATAATGGGTGATCAATCCTCTACTAAAATAAAATAGAAATCTCAGTCTTGTTCATTCTTAGCATCATTCTTGAAAATCAATTTAATTACTAATAACCTATTAAGCCAGGTGTCAAATTTTAAAAAACTTAATATCTTGCCTTATTAAAAATATCCAACAATTTAACAAACCATTCCAATCATATGAATAAACGTAACTAATTTAACTAAACATTCACCATAAGAATAGACTGAATATAGATGACATGAAATAAATTAATTTACTGAATAACTCTATGTGAAACCAAACAGAGTATCCACTGACACATAAGATAAAGTAAAGTATAAATGATATAAAGACTGTACAACAATGGGCAACATGCCTGAATAAATGACTAAAATGAAATCCTATCGAGATAGTAATGATAGAAGCGTCTAATCGAAACCTGCAGGCATCCACAGTTGCTGCAGCATCGTCTGACTAGAAATATTGTTAAGCTTGGCATCCCTATGGTTTATCAATTAAAAGGTTTTGAAAATGATTTTAGATACGGATCAAATCCCAAAACCATTAGAAAATATTTTGCAAGTATTTAAAATGAAATAATGCAAATGCAGGGGAATTGTTCACTTTCATTGATGTCGCACTCTCATGAGATTATCCTCGCCCCTCATCTATAGTGCACGCCTAATGCATATATTTTAATTATCGAGTTATGCTACCCCGCTTAACTAGTATAACCACTTAACATAGCCTCACACGCTAAACCTCTAGCCTAATTATGCTACACGTACTTTACTTTGCTTTGTTTCTCATTTAGCTAATCATGTAAGGTACATCACTATAATTCTCAATTGTAATCTTATTGTTAACAAATTAACATAACTTTACACTAGTTATAATTTCAATGTTCGCATATTTGTTAAACTTCCATATACATATAACAGTCATTTATACGCATACACCTAGCATCCCCAAGTTGTCCTCTCGGATGCATTTAATTTAATGTTCACACATTTATTTTCTCACACATATACATATAACACTCTTATATGCGTATATACATAGCATCCTCGAGATGACCCCACGGATGCATTTCCTAGCATGTTATCAGGCTCCAGGTACGTCATTCACCACTCTTGGTTCACCGAGTCGGAATCTCACCATAAAACCCAAATCAAAAACACATAACTGGAGGCGGTCATAGACATACATCTAGGGGTCATAACAGTACCACATTACTCAACTAGACTCTAAACTCACATGCAGTGGTCATGCAACAGTCCTATGACCTAGGGAAATGACCCAACACCTATTGGTCATGGCAGGGTCGACTGCCCACTATGCGCAACCTCCAACGATAGCATCCATAAGGCATGTTCTCATATATCAATCACACACAGATTTATCCATATAAATATATATATATATATATATATATATATATATATATATAT
This sequence comes from Sambucus nigra, assembly GCA_949130495.1. Lineage (NCBI taxonomy): Eukaryota > Viridiplantae > Streptophyta > Magnoliopsida > Dipsacales > Adoxaceae > Sambucus > Sambucus nigra. The sequence goes on from OX422209.1 coordinate 252,569,758, forward strand.
ATATATATATATATATATATATAATTGGCTAGTCGTGCATATGTCACTCGTAGCACTAGCCCACAAATCCTGAGTCTTTCTCGACTCCCAATTTATCAAGTATTCAGTTACTTATACTAATTTAATAAACTCGTGTTTCTGGCCACGGAGCTATTCTACTCAATTCATAGCCTAACTCTTTCCAAAATCTCAACCCGATTTCATAAACTATAACCCTAGTGTCATTCACGCTAGTTCACCCATAAACTCGTACTCAGATTTGGTTCCCATCAAACCTAAGGAAGATTATAATTAATCGTGTATATTCGCAGAAGTCCTATGTCAACTATTGAATTCTATAAAACAAGATGAACCCTCAACAGCCCATGAAAAATCACTAAATAAAATATGAGGCATCCCTACCCATCGGGCCGGTTCGCAAGGTTGCCCAAATCAATTCGGTGGGCGAATCGGTTCACCTTTTCCCAGGAAATCGGCTTGGTTCCCTTGATCAGTGAACTAATTCTTTGACGGGTTTCTTCTTCCTCCCATCAACCATATGAATAACCAACTTCATTTACACCCAAAATATAATCTTTCTATCAATTCTAAACGTAATAGTATGCATTTTTACATCCGAATTAACCTAAAAATATATCCATTCATGGGATTTACATTTGTGCATCAAGAATCCTTTAATCTCTCCATTCTAATTAAAGATTTCACCAATTCACATATTAGTCATTAAACATCGTATCTATATAACTTAAATCATCTCAGATTTAACATGGTATTACATTCAAATTATGTATCGATGTTTTCAATCTCAAAAGTCCCGTTTTACATGTTAATCTCACCCAAAAATTTGTGATCCTACACCAAAATTATTCATGAAATATTGAAACCACATCAATAATTAAAGAAAGATAAACACTTTCCTTTTAACTCGTAGATATTCTGAATTCTTCCCGTTGTGATCTCCTTTATGTAATGATCTTGAGCCCGTAATGCTCAATTCTTCTCCCGGATCATTTCTTCTTTACTTTCTCTTAGTTTTTCCTTCATTATTATTTTTCCTCTCAAAACCAAAGTGTTTTGGATGGTGGAATGGATGCCCACTATATAACCTAAATCCTGAAATTAAATTATGTCCCATGTGTACCCGAATGCCCTTATACGAGTCCCCTTTAGCCTAAAAAGTCCCCAGAACCGAATTACAACCCCGCGTACCTAATTTTGACTATCCCGACCTATCCTGGATCATTGTGCGCTCCAAATCATCATCCAGTTATCTAACATTAATTTTCCATCTCATTACAAACATGACCCTAATCGCGAGTCTCGAATGAGATACCGTCAAACCCGTCGATTTTACTCACATACGACGTAATGTAAATTAACATGTTTTCATTTACTTATCACATAAGTAAATATAATATCACATAAATATAAATCTTATAGTCACTAATTAAAATTTATTCAATTTGTTTTCTCAAATTAATTAATTTACATTCACACTAGTAATTTAAAATACTCTAAAAATACGGGGTCTTACAAGTCCTTTATGAGAGGATTGATTCGGGAAATGAACCCATGGTATACATTTAAACAGAATTAATGATATCCTCCCCAACGGAGTCACTATTATTAATCATACTACCAAAAGTCATTGGTTATTTCTTATGTTGGACACAAGTTTCTTGAACTCTAAAAAACATAATGAAGTCTAGTCTAATTAAAAGTGGGGTGATTTAAGCTCCCAACAATAAATCTCACTTCATATGGGAACTAGGACGCTAGACGAGATTAATGTTTTATTAGCGATAGAGGGATGCCACTCTAAAATTTAATCAAAAGATAATTCTCACATTTTAATTAGAAATTAAGTTTTTTAACTTTGATTCTAAGAATTCAAAAATTAATTCAACTTCCACTCACTATTTTCAGTATTAATGTTAAATAGTTATAATTGGAATTAGTATTAAGCACTGAAAATACAGTTAGACGTTGTTTTAACTTAAGAGTGTAATAAACTTATTTAATCCATTATTACCATACTTTAAAACTATGATTTGATTAATTCCTCGCATTTATTTTAGTTTTCCCCAAACTGGTGATGTTAGTCAAGTAATCATGGTATTTTAAAATTTGTGGTGATTCTTCTAAATTAAGCATTATATGTGTCTGCCCCCCCCCCCCCCCCCCCAATCGGGGAAGTTCTACATGTATATGTATAATTTTAAATAATATGCCAATGGGAATTCATAAACATCGATGTTATTTGATAACTCTCAGGTAAGAAACATGTTACTAAAATGATTTTCATCATTGATTTAACAAAGTATCCTTTGGATTAGATATAGTGGGGAAACCCGAGATCCGTTTCATGATCCGAGAGTGAGCATCATCGGTAGACATGTGATGTTGTTAGTTGTTCAGAAGAGCTTGACTTCTTTCCTCAAAAGGGAGGTAAAAGTATAAGGCTTAGTCTCAAGTGAAGCAGATTGGGGTTCAAAAAAGTTTATATTCCTCGACAGTGGTCGCAAAGACGAAAGATGATGCTTTCACTCCAAGTAGTTAGAAATTTTATAACAGCGTGTTTGATTTTCCTAGTTCGATATGGAAAAAGGCATGGTAATGGTTTTTCTCGTAAAAGTAAATACATGATTTATGGTTCGTTCTAGAGGAACCTAGTGTGTTGACTTGAGAACCACAACTCAGGACCACAACATTTTCCAAAGTTTCCAGGTAAGCGAGTTATTACTTACAAGAGATATGTTCCTGATAGTGGGAAATTAGAATAATGGAGCATTATAAATAGTAGGAGATTTTTTTAGATTATGGGGAAGACATAAGGATAATATAGGTAAATTACATTGGTTTTGATTTATAAATTAGTTTTGACCAAATTTTCGATTATTTTACTAAAATTGTTTTTTAATCAAAATTAGGAAATATTTAATCTATTCTGGTACATTGGAAAATAATGTATACATTACAAGGTTTGTGTCAACAATATTGCAAAATAATAAAATGAATAATAATAATAGAATGTCATTAAAGAGAAATCTTCCTTTTGAAATTGAACCAAACACAATTTTGGCACTTACTCTTAGGTTATTTTATTCTAAAAGGGAATCAAAATCTAGTTTAAAATGGATAATTGAGTTCATCAGAAGTGGATGCACTTCTACTTTGTGAATTCCATTTAGAAGGTAAAATGACAAAGGGACCTTCATGGAAAAAAATCTAAAGATCCAAAGATGTGTTGAAAATTGTTCATTTCGATTTATGTGGTTCTATTGCTAACCGGTCAAAAAGATAGTTTTGAGTACTTCACTAATTTCATTGGCAATAACTTAAAGGTATGGATATGTTTGCCTTATGCACCACATGTTTGAAGACTATAATTAGTTAAAAGTGTATAAGACTAAGGTAGTGCATAGGTTACATACATCCAAACTCTATGATATGATCGTGGGGGAGTGTACCTCGTGGAAGAGTTAAGAAATTATTTACCAAAGGTTGAGATTATATCCCCGTTGTCTACATCGATTATTCCAGTTCAGAATGGTGTATAGGAATAAAAGTAATAAGACTCTTTAAGATATGAAAAGGTTGATGCTTAGCTATTCACAACTGTGACATCTGTATTTGGATTTTACGTAAGAGACAAAAATATACATTATGAATTTAGTTTTATCTAAATCGATCTCTTTGACACCCTTAGAATTATGGAGAGGACACAAGATCACTATGGGACATGTTAGGATTTGGGCGTACCCAACTCTCATGTTGTGGAATAGCCAAGGTAGTTGAAATCAAGGACTTCAATACGTATTTTCTTGGTTATCCCAAAAGGTTTTAAATAGTTTATATCATGCTCCTTACTACAAGAAGGTCATTGATTATATCAGTTCCCATAGATTAGTCTCACAAGACAAAAAGGAATGTTATATTACCAATGTTGCTACACCTCCCGTACAAGATGAAATAAAACCTAATCGGGGTACACATCTCACTTATATTGTGAGTAAACCTTTTTGTTGGTAGCCATGCTAAAGTCTATCGGAATTATTTTAACATCAAGAGAACGTTATAAAATAATTGTCTCGACATGTACATAGTAAGAAGTCAAGAAAGCGAGGTGATGTAATCTAGTGAAATCCATTTTTGGAATTAAGTTGACGTCAAGGTCTTGTAACATCTCGTTTGATAAAAAAAAATCACTGTTTTGATATTGATCGAAGCCTGAATAATAATTTTTTATATGAGAGGTATAAAAAAAATGCGATTGCATTTCTAGTACAATATGTGGATCATATTCTCCTAATTGGGATTGAGGTGTATTTATTGTCATACATAAGAGTGTGGTTGTTCAAGTAATTCGATATAAAAAACATAGGACAAGTTGGGCACATCCTTATGATCAAGCTTTCTCTAGATCGAATAAAAAGGATGTTGGGTTTATCAAGTTGTTTACATTGATGTTATACTCACAAGATTAGCATCAGGTTCCACAAAAGTGTATTTCTTTGAACTATAAAATCATTATACATGCGGATCAGTGACCTAAAACACTTGTTCAAATAAAAGGAATGAGGAATATATCTTGTACTTCGGTGTTGGGAAGACTTATGTATGTTATATTTTGTGTTAGACTGAATATATGTTATGCCATTGGCATAGTTAGTAGATTTTAGTCTAATAGTCTTGTATTGTTTAGGTACACTACTTTATTTTTTAGTCGGATAAGCATTTAAAGTTTTTTTCCTCAAAATATGTGTTTACCCAAGGAGGCTGAACTATAAATTGGAGGAGTGTGAATCAATATTGGATTGATGACTCCACCAAAGAGGTCAAAGTTTTTTCCACTTCAGAGGCAATAAAAAAGTATATATGGCTCTGTAACTTCCTAAGTAACTTGGGTGTGATTTCTTTAAGTGCAATTGACTTTACACTTTTTTAGTGGATAGCGATACGATTGCAATTTTAAGAGAACCCATAAAGGATTAAGCACATTGACTGTAGGTTTCACCTTGTTCGAGAGATTAAATAAAAAGGTGATAAGTGTATGACTAAGGTTGTATCAAATAAAACTCGATGAATACTTCTACCATTGGGTTTATACACTGTTGATAGATGGGTTGGATTTTGATTCATAGGTACATGGATTTAATACTAAGCGGGATATTGTTGGGATTTTATTCCTAAAACAAACTATGGCCACTTACTTTTCCTTAAAGGATTGGTAGTACATTTTAAAATAACAATCAAGTTTGTGAGAATGATTTATATTTTTAGTTTAAAGTATATTTTTAATATGTCAGCTAATTGTACTGAGTAGGAATTTCAGTGAGTTGATTTTTGATTTATTATGGGAGATTGGTGTAACACCCCAAGACTTTTGAGACTGAGAAATTTAGTTTTGGGAAAATTAAATTTAATTAAATTGGAGAATTTTAAAATTTGGGAATTTAAGTCCAAAAATAGAGGATGTTTTAAAGTATTCCGGATGATGATTTTGAGTGTGCCATCGATCCCGGAAGGGTCGAGATAGTCAAAATGACTGTCATTGGGTTTTATTTCGGCTCCGGAATATTTTTAAGTCAGTTTGACTCTAATTGGTCTAAACGAGTCATTTAAAGAGTGTATTAACATTTAAAACTGGGTTTGTTGTTTTAAAAGGTTGGAGGCTTACGGATGAAGCCTTCTCAAATAGAGAAGAGAGAAAGAAAAAGGAAGAAGAGAAAGAAGAAGGAAAAGAAGAGAGAGAGGAAGAAAGCTTGGGATTTCCGGCTCAACCGCAACATCGAGGACGATCCAACCTCTACAAATCTGAGGCAAGTGTTTAATCTTGCTAAATAGCTATTTGTGTATTTCATTTCATAAATTGTGGGGTAAAGAAATGGTTTTTGGGTATTAATGTCAAAACCTAGATTTTAGGTTTAATCTTGAAATCAATGATTAAATATGGATTTAATGACATAGAAATGGTTGGGATCAACTTTGGGTTGATTAATGGGCTTAAAATCATGATTTGATGAAGGTTTGGGGGTTGGAATGAGAAATTTAGGGTTTAGAATTCGTAGGTTTTGAAGAAACAGATGAAACCTTCAAAAATTGCAGGTCCGAATCGATTCGCCCCCTCAAGCGAATCGATTTGGTTTGGTAAAACTAGCAGGTCTGCATTGACCGAATCGATTCGGACCCCAAGCCGAATCGATTCGGCCTATTGCAGAAGCCCAGGTCTTTGGACCCGAATCGATTCGCCTTGGAGGCCGAATCGATTCGGAAACAGGGCATTTTGAGTTTTTTCTCCATAGTGATTTCAAACCCTTTTTGGTTGGGTTTATTTGATTTGGGGGCTTTCTCTTAGGATGTAAAAGATATATTCTTGGAGTTACATATGGATATTGGGGGAAAACTCTTTGAGGTTGGAATTTACCAATTATAGATAAAGGTATATATATATATATATATATATATATGTTTGAGGTTGAGAACTCTTAGAGAGTGAGAGGTCTCCTATCCTTAGAAATATTTAGACTAAGGAATAAATGATAACCCGATAGGGGTAAGGATTCATAAAATACAATTGAACCATAAGTAAAAATGGGAAACAACTTGGTGGTGTACTATCGACTAGGATAAGCGGTAGCGTAAATTCTAGTTAGGATAGTTTATACGCAATTATGGGGATATGGCCATTGAGATTTCCAATACTTGAAATGAGGTTGGAATAAATTGAGGTTTTTAGACTATTAAGTCATGTTTACGCCTATGGTTAGATAGTACTAAAGATAACTATGTACTTTCACATTTAGAGGTGAAAGGTGTAGTGATGGATTCCTACACAAATTCTTGGGTGATAACCCTAATGTTGAATGTATATGTATAGACATAAACATATGGTTTTGGGAGACTACTCATCATAGGAAGATGATTGAAAATGTTTCAAGTATGGAATTATATTCACATATCAAGGTAAATTTAATGGAAATGGTAGTGACGGCTTGTATATTGAGGATTATGAATACTTATAGCCAGGTATATATATATCTTATACATATGAACGAGAATTAGTATATATATATATAGATAAAGGATATACGAATAGGTGTTGATGTATATATATACATTTGTATGTATATAGATATATGGATATCTTTTTGTTGTGGACATACATGGTATGGATATTTAAACCGTATATGATGGTTTATTATTTGATCATATGATTGGATCATATGGATTATATATATTATGCATGTATATGATATATACTTATTTGGTTAAGCATACCCCGCTCATGCTATCATTGGGAAGTTGCGCGCGTAGAGGGTGAGCATCCTGGCTAGAAAATCAGGGTGTGGATATTCCCCAGGTCATAGTCATCCCGTGTGTTACTATATGATATATATATATATTTATTTTGGGATGAGACGTGGTGGGTATGTTTCGTCTCATTGCCGGTTTGGAGCTATGACCGCTTCCCGGGACGTCGTGTGCGTGAGTTTACCACGAGATGGGTGTCGTTTAGTCCCACCATGGTGGCCCCAGTATTGCTACGTGAGCCGGGCACTGGGAAGATGATAGCATTGATGCAGTTTATCGGCGATATATATAGCCGGGTATATTATGTGCATGGCCTTGTACATCATATGTAGTATGTACACTTGGCTATTGGATTGATGATGATATATATATATGGTTAGAAATAAATACCTATATATATATATATAATTATATATATATCCTATAGATGAAAGGATATGGACTTTTATGAAGTACATCTTAGATGATAATGGTGTACTAGACTGATGGGGGTTGATGTATCGCACATAAGGTATTATTTCGGTTACATCATCCCAAGGATATTATTGGAGGTTCTTTTATTTTATTTTATTTGTTTTCTTTTTCTTCTCTTCTTTCTTTCTTTAGGACTTATAGTTAGTAGTAATGGTAGTATTAACTTGTATGTTGAGGATTATGGATCTCTAGGATCGACATTACCCAGGAGTAGTGTAACGAGGTGGTTCCTTGTTTGGATTTCGCTTTGCGAGACACCTCACGCACGAAACGCAGTGCCATGTCGGGATTTGAGAGAAGTAATTCCATAGGTGGCATCACGGATCTCTGGTCTTGACCTTGTCAGGAGTAGTGTAACGGGGCGGTTCCTTGTTTGGATTTCGCTTTGCGAGACTCCCCACGCACGAAACGTAGTACAATTTTGGGATTAGAGAGAAGTCTTGCCAACATTCCATGTGCATATTATTAAGTATATTAATTCTTACGTTTTTAGCCTATATAGGTATATATATATATGTATGTATATGTATAGGGGTAATGTTTTAGGAATTATGATAATTATAATTCATGAGTTTATTAATCGGAATTCATTAAGCCTTTTATGGCATAATTGTTGTAATCATAATCTGATAGGATTAGAAAGGGGTGGATCTTTAGATTATGACGGGAAGGTAGCTCTCGTGGATATAGGATAGGCCTGATAAGTTAGGTTATTCTAAAATTAATGGGGGTTATTTAACTAAAATTGAGGACGCGAATAGGTGCGCGCCTTTAGATGAGAGGTGAGTTGGGGTTCCACGAGAGTGCGGTCTCACTTATTATGAAATTAAGTACACCGGTATTTATTATGCACGGTTAACACACTTGCTAAATATTTTACACATTCGGGGCTCTGACCCGTTTACTTCTCCCTCCTCCTTGTATATATATATATATATATGTTACCACAGGTATCCTACCGCATGGATGCCGGATGACCTTCAATTCTGAGTCTTGGGAGCCGTGACATGTGCGGACTGTTGCGGGATGTTTCATGTAGCCGCTTCCTCCTTCTTTAAAATTCTAGGTAGGATTCATGTTGTATATCGGGTTTGTATCCAAGGGATATTTACATATATGTTTATATTTATTCCATTTCAGTTATTGTATTTGCTGTGATCTGACAGCTTATTCGGATCTACTTTTTGTAGTGCATACGGTTGTATTTAATTGTTTCATTTTATTTATTATAGTTCTTTCCAGCATCTCTCCTATTCATTAGTAGTTTCATAGTGTGGGGTTGTTGTATGTTGCAAGTTTTAAATTTTTATAACATCTCGCTTATATGATTTCGGGTAGTTAGTCCTATATTATATAGTACCGTTAGTTGATGTTGAGACTGGACCATCTGGAATTCCTGATTTAATGTAGTATAGGGCTGGCCACCCGTTATTATTTTAAGCGGGGTGTTACAATTGGAATCCCGGTTTTAAGATGATTTAATAGTTGACAACCTAAATAGGGATTTAACATCCTATCAGTATGATTGCGTTTACAATCTTAGTGATTTTTCTCAAACTATGGGAACATGTTTGATGGTGTAAGAACTTTTCTGATAGTTTAAAAGAGGATTGTGACCGGTACATTCTGGAATCTATTAAAGAGGACCACACGTGAAATTTAAGTCTATGAGTTGTCTTGATTAGATTTATATAATCTCACACCATTTTCAAAGGGTGGATTGATTCTTAATCTCAAATGTCATGAGTATTGGAATGCTTACATAATTGTTGTTTTGAATGTAATGGGAAATATTCAATTGTTATTGAATCTCAATCTCCACGGATTGGTCCATCATTGTGTGAGTAGGTCTGAGATCATAATTTAAATGAATATGCATCCAAGAAATAGTTTGGGTTACTATACCCTCTTGATGGACTTATTAGATTTATTTCCACTAGTTAAACCTAATAACTAGATTTTTCAATAATTTGGTGGAGTGGAAAAATAAGTAAAGTTTGATAATTAAGGAATTCATTAGATAGGGGTTAAAATTGATCAGTGACAAATTGATTTGACCAAGCAGATATCAGAAGATTAACGTGGGGAATCACATTATGTGTCATATTCAACTTTGAAAATAAGACCTCATTATATCTGAGTGGTTTTTTCAGATAATTAATTTTATTGCACTCAAAATTATTTAGTGGAATTATTGATACATTTTACTAAATAGAAATAATGAGTTTCATGGAAATAAAATTCGAAGTGTTAACGTGACAAGTGTGAGATCTGGGTAAAAATATAGTTTTTGACAAGTGTTAAATGGTTAAAAGTGTTTTTAAAGTTAAGTTGAAAACTTGATGGCTATTTTTGGGAATAACACTTGTTAAATGGCTAAGTGGTGCGTTTTGGCAAGAAACGGGTAAACTTTGTAAATTTACGTAAAGCGAAACATTTTTATGAAATAAAAATGTCAATGAATAGTTTTGATGAAAAAGGAAAAAAAGTGATTTTTCAAGTGAGAATGAATGTGAACATTGAGAATAGTGTTGAAATACATGAAAAAGATAAGAAATGATACTTGCATGGTGCCAAGAATTAAGCAGGGCATGACATCCCAAGTGGTTAAAGACCCCAAAGCCTATACAGATGAGCATATGGCGACTGGAGACCGATGGTGTGGAGCCCGTGAAGTCCAGGAATAATGGCTAGACTCCAAGGCAAAGATTGATAATTCTTATAATAAGAAATGAAGAATGAGAATATTCTTGAAATTAATACAAATAAGACTTAAGATTTGCAAAAGGTTGAAAAGGGGAAATAAACAAGTTTTTGTGAAACAATAAATATTTGTGTCGTGTGGGGTATAAGTTTCTCAATGAAAATGAATATTTTCCAAACACGAGGTGTGCGCGTCATAAAGATTGTTTTAATGAGAATATTAAAATAATGGCAAAGTAACTCTAGCGTGAGTTAATAAACGTTGAATAGATGAATATTTTCAAGAAACGAAAGGTTTTTTTTATAAATGATTAACCGTGTGCGTTAATGGGAAAGAATGTGATTTTAAAGAAAGATTATCCAAAATGACTATTTTAGGAAAGACAAAGAGGATGAACATGGATAAATAATATTTTTTGGATAAAACGGTTCAATATATTGGAGCATGTATTTTCAAAACTATATGTGTAGATATATACATATTTTCATGAGCATATAGTGAGTGAGTATTCTTTTCTACCTTTCGTTTCTATGTTGGATTTGTATAAATTCCACTGAGACTTTCGCTCACTCCCTCCTCTTTGTTACAGTAGGTTGTATGCGTTTTCGTTCTTTTGAGAGCGTTATACAGGTAATATTTACTTGCATTAACATTAGTAGCTCTGTTTACTTGAACTTGGGGGAACTTCCCTTGGGTCCTATACGTAGTTTATTTTATATTGGAATCGCATGTTAAGCAAACAGTAACCTTATTTAATAATAAAAATGGAATAGTAACATTATTTAGGTTGTTCATTGCACCCCACACTTAACACTCGGATCGAATCAAGGTCGATCCCATAATAACCTTTAAATCCGGTTCGGGGTGTCACAACTTGGTATCAGAGCATTAGGTTCGATGTTTCTTTTACATGTGACATGGTGAGGTCGGTAGTGGATCTTTCGACGTCGATGTTGGTTTTGGTCGGTCATGCTAGTTTGGTGACAGTTTTTATCCTCTCCAATAAAGTCAAAGAGGTTAGCATGACAAGTAAGTTGATGCCAAGTGGCACACGATCAGGTTGATAATTATAAATCGCTTCCACATTTCTGATATAGATATGTTAGTAATTATGGGTGTTAACATAAGCTAATGTCGCCAACATCGTTATTTCATTGTATAAGAGATATATTGTGTGTTAATTTTAATGGTAACAAAGAATAAGAGAAGTTAATGCACCAAATAGTGTGAGCTAAATTGTAGCTAGAAATATTGGTTGAGTTTAACTTTGGAGATTAGGTGACTTGAGTTTATATTATAAGTGTTGACTTCTTAGTGAGAGTGAATTAAATTGAAGACTCGAATTAATGTATTTGGGTGTATATCTTGGGTAGTATATTTGTGAGTATTGATCTTGTGATGAGAAATTAGTAGGTCCCTTAGTAGAGTACTGGGGTTTGTTATATCATGATGTATATATTTTGGTTATAATGTAGACTTGGATAATCGTGATGACTTAAAGTAACCTAGGAGTAAATAAAATTGTCATTGCGGCACAGTTTTGATGATGGTATAAAATTGATAATTTTTGGAGATTATAATAATACGGTGTTGAGAAATAGGATCTCTTGTGGCGTTTGAAGTATGGTATTGGATGTTTATAGGAAATACCCATCGTCCCGTATCCTACCTTAGTCTTTAGTAAATAACAACGAATGATTTATCGCGTGGTGTGATGATAACATATTGGAGACAATCTACATTTGTGAATTGACACTCAATGAGGTTTATATGACATAGTCTAGTGATTTTTAATATGGGTTAGTAATTTGATAAGTTTGTAATTCCACGATAATTTCTCTTAGGAGTAAGTGCTAAGGTTATTTGAGAAAAATAGTGATGCAAATAATTAGCATTTCAAGGCGATACCTTTGGGGTTATATCATAGATAAAACTAAGGTTGATTATTGCTCCTCAGTGATAGGCATGTTATTGTAACAACCCGTCCTTTTGGAGACAATTAAATCCCATACTTGGATATAAATTGGCAATTTGGAGACTTTCTCGAAATAGTGATTTTGGGGATTCTCGAGGATTTAATGAGTTTCGATGGGTGTTGTAATTTCTTTTGGGACTAAATAGGTCGAAGTATTTTAATTATATGTCGCAGTTGAGTAAAGCAACAAAAGAGGTAATATTTTAATTGGAAAAATCGCATTAAATTATAAGGGTTAGAATAGTGATTTGCGGTCAAGTACCTCGGATGGGAATTTTGACTGCATCGTGGGTCTAGGCCGAATCGATTCGCCTAAGGGGATCTGTAATTCTGAAGTGGTCCGAATTGATTTGGATATAGACCGAATTGATTCCCCATTAAGGACCTGTTTGCAGAACACTTTCCGAATCGATTCGGATTGGGGGCCGAATCGATTTGCCCACCCGATTCGATTCGCAATTTGGGCGAATCGATTCGCTTTGGTCAGAATGGACAGTTTTCTTCCCTTGAGAGTTTGGGGATTTAAATTTTGATTTGGGAATATAGGTATATATTCTCTTAGTTAGAAACGATATAATTGGAGATATCCAATAAATCCGTAGATGGGATTTTGGTATATATTACTTATTAAAGTAAGGAAATACTTTGGGTTTAGTATCATGCGAATATGAATGCATGATTATGATTCTTTGAGAGAATCTTTGGGATTATTGGTCATCGCTAGATGAAATTGGCAATTATGGCCATATATATATTTGAGGAGGAATATATGGTATATGTATATACTATGTGAATAAAGTATATATATGATATGATTTAAATGATTTTGAAAATAAAATATGAATGTTTTCAAAATGGAAAAGAAATGATTTTTCATAATTAATAAATTATGGTTACACACCTCCCTAAATCTCTATCATAAGGGAAGTTGCGTGTGTATGGTGATGCCCCCTGGCTAATGAATGCAGGGTGGATATAGTCCTATAGTCCATATGGGCGATTATTGTTACCGCGCTGGTTAGGAGATTATGGGTGTGGTCTTGACTTTCCCGTAGGCATATGGCCGCTTCCCGACGTTGTTAGGTTCCCAGGTTGTCTTGTTTGATAGGCCCTGGAAGATGATGGCCATTTAGGGGCGCGTCCAGTGGGAAAACCCGAGGGACGGTCTTAGATTTGTTAAAGCAATTTATGATAATAAATTGGCTTTAATTTACATTTCCTGGATGGAAGAAGGGAAATGGGATAAAGGTTTTGGCTTCGGTAACACTCCCGGATGGAAGAAGGGATGTGGAAGCATGTGATATGATCAAAGCATTTTTATGATAATGAAAATGGCTTTGAATAAATTTCCTGAGTATAAAAAGGGAAATGAGAAATTTTGAAACGAAAAAGCATTTTTATGATAATAAAACTGGCTTTTGAAAGGAATATGATTTGTTAAAGCAATTCATGATAATGAATTGGCTTTTGAAATACATTTCCTGGATATGAGAATGGAAATGGAAAGTTTTGAGATAAAAATGAAAAGTATTGATAAATACTTTGTATATGAATCCTCAGTCCGGGATATAGATCCGGATGTATGTTGTAGTATGAATATATATATATGGATGAATCGAGTGCCAAGGGTCTAATGGATCCCGATGATCGACCTTGCCGCATAGTAGTGTATCGGGGGGTTCATTGTTTGGATTTCGCTTTGCGAGACACCCCACGCACGAATATGGCATTGTGTTGAGACTGGGGAGAAGTTTAATCCTTAGTGCTCTTATATTAAGGTTTATTATATGTATATATATATAGATATATATTCTGTACTGAGGGACTGGTGGATCTCGACGATCGACCTTGCCACGTAGTAGTGTATCGGGGGGGTTCCTTATTTGGATTTCTCTTTGCGAGACACCCCACGCACGAACATGGCTTAGCGTTGAGACTGGGGTGAAGTTCAGCCCTTAGTACATTACATGGACTATCTAAGGTTGATAGTGGTTGGGTAATATACTAGTTTAGCAGGGTAGCTTGACTAGGATGTTTAGAGGGATGCGTTAGGAGTGCACTGTTAGTGGAGAGGTGAGGGTTATCTCATGGGAGTGCGATACCAAACTTAAATATGAGATAAAACCTTTTTCTAAAAATAAGGCATTTATGCACTTGCTAAATATTTTCAAAACTCGGGCTCTGGCCCGTTTATCTACTTTTCCTTTCTTGCTATATTATATATATATATATATAGGTGTTCAGACACAGGGACGCCCGGATGACACATCCTTCGAGTCAGACGTCTGCTGCAGCAGCTGTGGATGCGTGAAGGATTCTCGATAGACGCTTCTATCCTTGTACTCTAGATAGGAGGTATTGTATAAACATTCGGGTTAATAACCCAACAGCATTTATTTATTCTTTGAGTACAGCATTCGATATGGTTGTATATTTTTGACCGAGTGTTCGGTTATTTTATTTCATTTCAGTTTCATTTACGCATAAATTGTGTGGATGTTTTAATTTTGTAGTTGTTAAAAGAGTAGTAAAGTAAAATTTTGACACCGGCCTAATAGGTTATTAGTAATTAAATGGATTTTCGACAGTGATGCTAAGAATGATCCATATGAGACTCCTGTTATAATTTGATATAGGAGTGATCGCCCGGTATTTGATTAGGCGGGGTGTCACAGTTATTTACTTGCGTAGAAATGACAAATTAAGGTGACACAAGAATATGTCCTGGGTGATTCCCTAATATATGATAGGAGATAATTAGTGTGACGTTAGAAGAATTAAATCAATGATTACCACATAAAGATATTGAAGATTAGTGACCTTAATCAAATCGTTATGATAAACAATTGGGTTGACTTGAGTATAGTGTTTTTGGGACATTAATACTATAAGCTTTGTCATGACGAAATAATAATTGAACTTAGTCGTATGTGTTAGGTTCGGGAAATGGCTAAATCTTATGTCGTTACCTTAAAGCTTGGAGAATTATTGCATTGAGGATTTCATAAAATAATAGTAGGTCATTAGTGACTAAATCGTGTTAGTGTGCGGAAATGCCTTAGGATTAGTGACATAAAATGAATTGATTCAGATGATGAACACATATCTTGATATAACTCTTGGAGAAATTTAAGTTGGTAATTATATCCGAATTTTGTGACAAGCACTTAGATGGGCTTAATTAGCATTTATTTCTAGGACATCGAGCATGGAAAGATTTTAGTGTGACAGATGACTCTTACATTTGATTGTGTATACACCTTTATAAAAAAAATTATAAGTTTATGGAAGTTATCCATAAAGCCTTGGAGAATATGAGTATTAGGTATTGTTTAGGTGTTGATGAATCATTATCGTACATGTTAACTTGTGGCAAAACCTTGGAAATTAAGCACCATGAATCGTAAAACTTGTTTTAATATGATCTTTGAGGATTGTGTCGTAAAAATGATGGTAAGTACTAGGTTGTGCGCTTGGGAGAACTTAGAGTAACTTGATGTTGTATCGATATTTAATAAATAACTCTTGGAATGAAGTGTGATCATAGCACCCTCTTGTACTACCAATACGCTGGGGATAACCCTAGTAAAAAGAAATAATTATTCGCCTAGCATAACCCTTAGTGATAGTACAAGGTGAGCAAAGATCCTACCTATGAGATTAGAAGCGCCAGCTTCTTCAGAATTGCATAGGGTGTTGCTAAGAGTTAGAAAGTTGTTGGTAAATTCAGATGTTTGAGACTGTGCATATGTGTTGAACTTGAAAATTGAGGTTAGATACCACGTATTGAAATTTGGAGACCTAGGTATGATGGATCCGCTATTTATGATAAAATATGAGAAGGGTGATCTCGCGTAAAATTGGCGCAGTACGTACAAATATAAAAGTGTACCCATAACACTAGTCATAAGGAGGAAAGCCTGGTGTTTTAACTTCCCGAAAGAATTAGTTTATACTTCAATAATAATGGATAATTTGCGTAGGATCAGTTAATGCACATAGGAGGAACATTGGTTATAATTTGTGGACCTTCAGAGCACTTGTGGGTTCGTACATTGTGAAGAACAGTTCCTTGCCTAAATTCGATTGTTATCCTTTGGCTCTGTATTCACTTAATTCATTGTGATTCCATACGTTTCATTTGATCCCAGTAATGGGAAGTTGTTATTCGATTTTGATCTGGGTGTGACACTACATAAGCTCAGTAGTGGCGCGAGTTAGGCCGTTTGTGGCTGATGCATCACAGTAAAGAGTGCGCACTTTGTTGGAATCACCCTAATCTTTTCATTAGTTTGTGTGTGCACATGGTCTCACGATTTGTTACTCGTAGTTTGCACGTGTAAATCGTTTATCTTAGGTTAACGGACCTATTAGTTGACCGATAGAACTAGTTACAGTATAGCTAGTTACTTTTCAGTCATAGGTTCAAGAATACGTTTTAGGAATTATGTGGATATCAGACTTAACAAGAGCTTACGTGCAAATGTTACACTCTGAATTGAGGATATAGCTACTCATATGTATAATTTGGATTATGATGTCTAGGATGCTTAGAGGTTAATATAAAGATCTCATGGAATGTTTCTGTCTTTCAGGCCAATGTGATAAAGTGACTCTTTTAAGATTAGTGATATGAATGACTAGGAATTGTTACAGATGTATTAACCAAGTCTTGACGTGATTCAAAATTTGAGAAAACATAGATTTGTAAATCCTAACTCTTGATGATGAATTCATTAATGATGGCATGATGTTTGAGGAATACGGATTGTTTCAAAAAATTTGTTGGGATGAATAAGTTAGGAATGCTTGGGTATTATTAATGAAAAACCTTCCCATGATTGGGTTAGCTTAATGATAATTAACGTGGATGGAATCTTTGAGTTTTAACTGTAAATATTAGGATACTCCAGAATTAGAAATGGTTTCCTTAGATGACTGAATGATTAAGATTCATGAGGTAAAAATTTCGAGGATGAAATTTCTTAAGGAGGGAAGAATGTAATACCCCGCCCTATAAAAGAAATATTGAATAATAAATTGATGATTTTATTCGAAGGAAAAAATTTAGGAATAAATGTATACGGGAATTACGCCAAAATAACACGAAAAGCAATTAAGGAGAAAAAGAATCTCCACGTTACATGGTTCGCATGGATGCGCATTTAAGTCCTTATAGTTCTAGTATGTATGTTGGTTAAATTTGATGCAAAAATTCCAATGAATGATTGTGACACGGTCATGGTTAATATAACGCAATTTTTTTCAGCGTGTGTCGTGCAGGACACGGACTTGCGCGATTTATGTAGGACAATTGGAGAAGGATAAAAATATTTTGACTACATATTTGGGACCCTAAAAATACCATGACGTGAAAAGTCAAAAATGAATAAATAAATAATATATTATTATTTTTGTCAAAAAATAGAAGTGCTCAGAAAATTCTGAAAAATTTCAGATCGACTTAAAATTTAATTTGAGCAACTTTCCCTTCTTCAACATCTCCAAAAAAATTAATCTAATGCTTTTTTTGACAAATTTCTACTCGGCCAGATTGTTTAATTTTAGGTTGTTTTCCACTTCCTTTTGCTCTTGCTTTCTTAGTTGTCCAATTCCAACTTTTGAGTTGTTCATTAGGGACCATCGGTAGTGTAAATTATTGTGTTATCCATTGTTAGATGCCCATGTGAGTGTGTGAGTTGATGAGTGATTATAAGAGAAAGAGAGGGTGGGGAGTAACATGGGCATCTCAATTCTGCAGAATTTTTCCCCATCTTTCATCACCTCCCAAACACTCTCTTATCTCCCATAAACACATCCAAACCCGAAACCATCCTCTATAGCCCCCAAACAACTTATTTGGGGTATATTAGCACTCTAAATTGACCATATAAGGGTGACAAAGTTGGACAAAGTCTTCCAGCAAGGCTTTTAGAGCTATATTTGGAGCAATTCTTGGTATTCTTTCTTGTTGGTTTTCATCCTCCATATTATTCAAGTAGGTTTCTCCTCTCAACTCTTTTCTAGAGCTTAAAATCATGTGTTAAAGTAGTGAAAATCATGCTTGAAAATGAAAGTATTTTACTTATTTTTCCTTGTTGAAAATTATGATTTTCATGCTAGAATTAGTTTTCAAATTGAAATAATTATAAATGATGTTATTATATTTATAATGAATCATTATAGCATAAAATATTGAGAAAATGATTATGGTGAAAGGCTTCGTAATTATGAGCATGTTAGTAGCATTTTGGAGGATTTCTTAGGTAGAAATCCATGGAACTTGTGTAAAATATTGAAGTAATTCATGGGTTCACTATTAAGATTATTAAAGATGGAGCATACTGTTTTTAACATGCTTTTAGAAATGTAAAAAATGCAACCCTATTTTATTAATTTCATCAATAAAGATTAAAGACTTAAATATGGGTTTTCTAGCTATTTAAAGTGGAAATAAAGTCTTTTTATAAAATTTGTAATTTATTACTTAAATTATGTTGGAAATATCATAAATATATTTTGAGAAGTTATAAATTGATTTTTGGCGAAATTAGTATATTTAAACCCATTTAAAAGGATAGTATTTGTGTGAAACAAATAGTAGTGGCATTATCGTAAATATAGTGAATAGTATGCTGTTAAGAAAATATTTGGCAATTAAATGTATAAATTGAGTTTGATAAAAGGAGATTAATGATACATTTTGCTAAATAGAAATAATGAGTTTCATGGAAATAATATTCGAAGCGTTAATGTGACAAGTGTGAGATATGGGTAAAAATATAGTTTTTGACAAGTGTTAAAGTTAAAAGTATTTTTAAAGTTAAGTTGAAAACTTAATAACTATTTTTGGGAATAACAGTTGTTAAATGGCTAAGTGGTAAGTTTTGTCAAGAAACGGGTAAACTTTGTAAATTTACGTAAAGAGAAACATTTTTATGAAATAAAAATGTCAATGAATAATTTTGATGAAAAAGGAAAAAAATGATTTTCCAAGTGAGAATGAATGTGAACATTGAGAATAATGTTGAAATACATGAAAAAGATAAGAAAGGATACTTGAATGATGCCAAGAATTAAGCAGGGCATGACGTCCCTAGTGGTGAAAGACCCCAAAGCCTGTACAAATGAGCATATGGTGGATGGAGACCGATGGTGTGGAGCCCGTGAAGTCCAGGAAAAATGGCTAGACTCCACGGCAAAGATTGATAATTCTTGTAATAAGAAATGAAGAATGAGAATATTCTTGAAATTAATATAAATAAGACTTGAGATTTGTAAAAGGTTGAAAAAGGAAAATAAATAAGTTTTCGTGAAACAATAAATATTTTGTGTCGTGTGGTGTGGTGTATAAGTTTATCAATGAAAATGAATATTTTACAAACACGAGGTGTGTGTGTCATAAAGATTGTTTTAATGAGAAAATTAAAATAATGGCAAAGCAACTCTAGCGTGAGTTAATAAACGTTGAATAGATGAATATTTTCAAGAAAATAAAGGTTTTTCCTATAAATGAATAATTGTGTGTGTTAATGGGAAAGAATATGATTTTAAAGAAAGATTATCGAAAATGAGTATTTTGGGAAAGACAAAGAGGATGAACGGGGATAAATAATATTTTTGGGATAAAACGGTTTAATACATCGGAGCATGTATTTTCAAAAGTATATGTGTAGATATTTACATATTTTCATGAGCATATAGTGAGTGAGTATTCTTTTCTGCCGTTTGTTTCTATGTTGCATTTGTATAAATCCCACTGAGGCTTTTTCTCCCTCCCTCCTCTTTGTTACGGCAGGTTGTATGTGGTTCCGTACTTTTGAGAGCGTTATACAGGTAATATTTACTTGCATTAACGTTAGTAGCTCTGTTTACTTGACCTTTGGGGCACTTACCTTGGGTCCTTCACGTAGTTTATTTTATATTGGAATCACATGTAAATCAAAGAGTAACCTTATTTAATAATAAAATTAAAATAGTAACATTATTTAGGTTGTTCATTGCACACCACACCTGACACTCGGATCGGATTAGGGTCGATCCTATACTAACCTTTAAATCCAGTTTGGGGCATCACAGCAGCCATTGTAGCACAGTCAATTAATGATGTCATAACAACCATGGTGCAAAACCCCAGTAGCAGTATCAGTGTAGAAACACACACTATCATCGGTGTGGGAGGGAGTTAGGGAGGCCTTACAGAAGGACCATCCATAAGAGTTTCAGAGGAGTGCAGATGTGGTTGTAGCGAGTCAATAAAAGAAGGATATATAGAGGCATCTTCTTATGGTTGAGTGTAGCGACACCCAAACGTGGGTACTTGCTACTTTTAAGAGAGTTAGGGTAGCTTTGTAGCGGTAGGAGTCAGTCACCACGTCCGAGGTGCAGTTTGACCATAAATTATTTTCGTTAGTTGTGTAGACTGGGATGAGGTGGAGGGACAGACAGTGGCTGAGGATGAAGGGGAGTTCACTTGCCTTGGGAATTTTGTGCCAAATGAGGTGAACACTAATGAGAAGAGTATTCTCAAGTTCACGGAGGGGTATACTTGGAGGATCCATCATCATCTATTGGGTAACTCAGCATTGAGGACTTACATTGATGTCATTAACACCACATTAGTACACTGCCAAGATCATCACTTCCATCTGAGTAAAGAGGAAAGGAGAGTCGAGCCAGCAGGGCAAGACTAGGTGTAGCGGGGCCGCAGTAACAAGGCATGTAGTAGAAGCGAGGATCCCAACAGGGGGACTCGATTAAGAGGTTCAGACTACAGGATAATGGGTATAGGCAGGGCCATCAAGGCCAATAGCATGCTCCTCAAGCTAGCAAAGCTAGGGGAACCAGATTGGAGGCTACTAGAGATATGGATATCAGGGCCAATAGGACTAGAGATCGGGGCAGCCTTGCCAGGGACAGAGGCTGGCAGACTTTACAGGGAGGTGTCTCATATGTGAAGAGTAGGTCCATATACGGTGTGCTTAACCTAATAGGGTGGGGATCAACAGTAGGATGCCTAGTCGGGACAACATTTGTAGCAGTTATCAAAACCACCAGCAGTTCCAGCAGTGCCACCTTAGCAGGGGAAGTTATAGTTTGGCCATCTCTATAACATCTGTGGCCCAGTTTTTCCACTAGCACCGCAAGCAGTGAAGGTTATATTTCCTATTCATGGTCACATGGGGTGAGTGTTTTTTCACACATAAGCGCCATACTCTTTCATTAGCACTTGATTCGTGCGATTGATGGAATTAGTGGATACAATGTGTGATATTGTTATGATCGTATATTCACCATTGGGTAGCGAGGCTCTCATATGTTCCATCTGCAGGGGAGTGGGTACGGACATTGGGAGGTTATGTTTTGTAGGAAATTTACTCATTTTGGAGATGTACGAGTGTGATGGACTGGTTAGCGATATATAGAGCAATGGTGAACTGTTATAGTAGGACTATGGTGTCTAATATTCCAGGGAAGGATATGTTTCTTGAGGTAGTGCCTCATCTCGAAGGAAGGTCTAACATGCATTTATATTACATCAAGGAGGATACTTCAAAGGGTATTTTCATCTCATTAGATACGATCCCTATGGCTAGGGACTTTTCTGAGGTATTTCAGGAGATAATGGGGTTATTGCCGAGTTAGGAAATTGAGTTTGTGACAGACTTAGCATTGGGTACTAGGTCGATAGTGCATGCACCATATTGTATGGATCCATTAGAGATCTGGCAGTTGAGAGATTAGATTTAGCAGCTTTAGGGGAAGGGTTTTATCCATACGAGTACCTCACCTTGGGGTGATCCAGTTCTATTTATGAAAAAGAAGGATGAGTCTTTGAGATTGTGTATCGACTACCGGGAGTTGAACAAGCTCACGATCTGAAACAATTATTCATTATCACGTACTGATGACTTATTCGATTAACTGAGGGGATCAACCTACTTCTCAAAGATTTATTTGAGATCAGGGTACCATCAGTTACGTATCATAGAGAATGATGTCCCTAAGATGGCATTTTTTATGAGATATGGGTCTTACAAGTTCAGGGTTATGCCATTTGGGCTAACCAGTGCACCGACAGTTTTCATGGATCTTATGAACCAAGAGTTCAGAGATTTCTTTGATCGGTATATTGTTGTCTTCATAGATGACATCCTGGTTTATTCTCAAACAGAGGGATATCATGCAAAGCATTTGCAAATGGTTCTTCAGACCTTACGGGACCATCAGTTATATGCCAAGTTCAAGAAGTGTGGATTCTGGTTACGGTAGGTGCAGTTCTTAGATCATATAGTTTTCTAAAGGGGGATTTCGATGATTCCAAGTAAGGCGTCAACGGTAAGGAAGTGAGACCATCCTATAACACCGACGGAGGTTTGTAGTTTTCTATGGTTAGAAGGTCACTACCACCATTTTATCAGAGGGTTTTCAAATAATAAGTGTCCTTACAGGACCAATGCTCTCATTACCTAGAAGAGGAGTTTAGTACTTTATTTTTATCGATGAGTCCTTACAGGGATGTGGAGGAGTTATGCAGTAGGAGTATGCCAAAGCTTTTGCGTCATGAAGTCTAAAGCCCTATGAGAATAACTATCCCGTGCATGACTTGCAGTTAGTAGAAATTGTTTTTGCCTTGAGAATTTAGAGGTATTACTTATTGGGGAGAACTTTTAATTATTTGCGGACCACAAGTCACTACAGTATCTTTTCATATGAAATGAGTTGAATATGAGGTAGCACAAATGTCTTGAATTCATGAAGGATTCCTTGTTCAACATTCAGTATCATCCAGGAAAAGCTAACGTGGTAGCAGATGCGTTGAGCCATATTCCTATAGTGCATTTGGCAGTAATTTGGAAAGCTTAGTGGGATAAACTTCGTCAAAAGGATGAGGTAGTCGGGCTTACATAGCAGTGATGAACATCACACTCGAGATCATTTTGAGGGTTGTGAAGGCATAGGCATGGAATCCTGAAAAATATTATTTACTATATTTTTAACTACAAGTTAAATATTAAGCAAACTCCGATAGATAAACTCGTTGAATGAAACTCTTTTCAAAAACACTACATAAGATGTGTAAAAACATATTACTATTTGGATGTGAGATTTGGTAGATAGATTACCTAAGGTTTTTAAAACTAAAACGTATACTAATTCTTTGAATATGAAACCACACATATAAGCTGTTAAGAACTATTCAAGCAAGTTTGACACAAGGTTTTTTAACGTGGCAGAATACCAAATTAGGGAAAACATCCACGGTGACCTCTATGCCACAAAATAAAAATACACTATAATCAAACAAGAGTTACAAGATTACAGGGAGTAAACATCCATTCAAGATCATAAGCTAAAAGAAAAGAAATATACCTACACGAGCTTCCCTCTCCAAGGTATTTCTGATACGGCTTTGACCCTCCTGGAAGTTTCCTTGCTTTCATCCTTGCTCCATGTTCCTAGTGGCTCAATCAATACAGAATCTCTCAAATGACCACACTTAAATAGGTGTTCGTGTGAGAGTGTAGTGATTGTGATGTGAACTACATGCAATATGCTTCTCACACCTCTCAAGAGATTTATACAAATAAATCCT
Organism: Sambucus nigra; assembly: GCA_949130495.1. Taxonomy (NCBI): domain Eukaryota; kingdom Viridiplantae; phylum Streptophyta; class Magnoliopsida; order Dipsacales; family Adoxaceae; genus Sambucus; species Sambucus nigra. The sequence goes on from OX422209.1 coordinate 252,593,821, forward strand.
AATGAATTAAAACAAATCTATATGATATGGAGAGAGTTCAAATATTTTTGAAAATCAGACTTAGTATTCAAACGTGATATTTCAGATCTAAAAGTAACCTTTCTGAAAAATAGACAAAGTTTTTCAAAATACTTATTTATATACCAAATGATTTCATAAAGTGTGAAACTTAGTTTTTTGAAACAAAACTTTACATCTGAAATAGATACTGTATTGAAAGTGTCTTTTCCAAGAAATTTGAAACAGAGAGTGGATATGAAAAAATATACAGACACAAGATAAGATCCAACTGAAAAGAGGTAATAGAAACCGTAAGATACTAAGTTATATGTATCTCTTAGTAAATCTCATAATTTCTAAGAAGAAACACAAGCTCTACACTAAGACTGGTTCCTAAGAGAGATTTAGATTGAAGAGATTCTTCAAAACTTAACCAAAAATTAAACCCTCACTAAAACCTAATTTTTTTAACTCTCAAGACTGTAGGTTTTCTGATATGAGTGGGAATGACAAAGGACGTGTTTGGTTTTGTGAGAAAACCTAAAAATTTATAACTTTTGAACATTGGTTCTCTCTCTCTCTCTCTCTCTCTCTCTCTCTCTCTCTACCATTTCTCTTTTCTATCTTTACTCTCCCTTCTCTCTTTTTTTTTCTCTTAGACCTACGAACTGCCAAAGTTCTTAAATGGTTAACCAAAGGCATCTATTTATACTAGTGGTAGAAGGATCCAGACGATCGAAGAAAATGAAGGGTTGAGATCATTTTGATGGTTCAAAGTCTAAATCTAAGGGTTGTTAAAGCATCGCACTAACTCACATTCTGATTGGCCCTAAAGGTTCTCACATGGATCATCTCCCATACATGTTGATCGTTGATAACTATTGATCTAACGGTTGTAAATGGTGTTCAAATTTAAGAGAGTAAGGAAACACACAATGAACTAGTAAGGGACAAACACGTGGAGCAATTCTGGCCATTATAAAATGTGTATTTTGAATGTTTTAAAAATTTAACTTTCATCCCTAAATGTCTTTGTCGATTTTATATTCTACTCTATGATATTTTTAAGGAATACAAATAATTCTAATTCAACCCTCAACATTTTAAAACCAATATTTAAAATATTTAAAAAATTATTTAAAATGTTTAAAAAATCATTTTAAATGTTTGAAAGTGTTTTAAAATGTTTAAAAAATTCCTAAAAATATTTAAGCACTTGTGCACACGCTAAAACACATATATGCATGATTTGTGTCCAATAGTTTGTTCAGTGCAATATTGTACTTCCCTTTTTGGGAGAAATATTGTTCTTGGACAGGATCAATTGTTGATGAATCTTGGATAACCTTGCAGAATATTGCTCAAAAAGTCTAAATTATTTTGTCACCATATCCAAACTTGTTGAAACTCCTATATGGTATAGAGTCAAGTAAGTTAACCATATAGTGCGTTCTCAGATCCTTTTTGTCAGGAGAAGGTTCGAAATTTATTGGCAGACAAAGCGGAGCCCCACTCAGTCAATTTTGAGGGTGCCTTATGCCTCTATGGGAAGTTGATTATCCTAGATGGCAAGGACCAACGGCAGTAAGTTATGAAGGAATTGTATGGGTCACGATTCTCGATTCAACCAAGAGGGTATAAGATGTACCTAGATATGAAGAGGTAGTATTGTTATCCCAATATAAATTGGGCTATAAAAAAATTTGTCTCCAGGTGCACCACTTTTATTAGATGGTAAAGGTTGATCATCAGAGACCAGCCGAGGTTTTATAGTCGTTGGAGATTTTGATGTGGAAATGAGAGAGTATATCGATAGACTTCATCATGGGGTTACCAACACCACAGAGGGGGGGTAAGATTCCATCTAAGTTTTTGTGGACCGTTTTACTAAGGTAAATTAATTCCTACCTATTTGAATGGATTACACGACAAGACAGTATGCCCAAGTTTTCATTGCAAAGATAGTGAGACTGCACGGAGTGCCGCTTAACATTATTTCGAATCGGGACAAGACGTTTGTGTCCCAATTCTGGAAGATTTTTTAGGAGGCGATGGGCATGGAGTTACATTTAATCAAGGCGTATCACACACAGACCGATGGGCAGACGGAGAGGGTGAATTAGATGATGGAGGATATGCTGAGGATATGTATTCTAGATTTTAAGGGTAGTTGGGAGCAGTAATTACCATTGGTGGAGTTTACGTATAATAACTCATACCAATTTACTATTAGCATGGTACCTTTTGAGGCTTTATATGGAAGACCTTGTTATTCTCCCTTGTGTTAGTTAGGTGGGGGAAAATAAGCTTCTCGAGTTGAACATGATTCAAATACGTCGATAAAGATTGAGTTGAATAGGAATCATATTTGGGTAGGTCAAGACCATAACAATTGTTACGCTAATGAAAATCGGAGATTCTTGGAGTTTGACATAGGTAATATGGTGTTGTTGTGGGTATCTCCCGTGAAGGGAGTGATGAGGTTTGGGAAGAAGGGGAAATTGGCACCCAGATATGTGGGGCCTTTTCCCATCAATGAGAGGGTAGGGCCAGTTTCATATAGGCTTGCCTTACTAGAGCACTTGTAGTAGATTCACGATGTGTTCCATATGACATCATTAAGGAGTTATCTCAAGGATGAGTTAGTTTACCGGCATTATGGCCATTCAGGTCTAATTCTTTCGGTGCGGGCTCTGACCTCGATGTTAGGACGAGGGGAGAAAGAAGGACGGATGAAGGTTGCCTCCCTCCATCCCGTCCCTTTTTCGGCCTTGAATGTGGGGGATTTGAGCATATGGAGGTCCACTTTCCTCCATTCGTGTCGATGTCTTTGTAGTCTAGTCTCGAATATAAAGTTAGCCATCATCAAACGGGGGTAACAAGAAGAGATAGATTTGTCAAGCTATTTTGCTTAAAACGAGTAAGAGAATGTTTTCGCCTCTAGGTAACGGCATTAAGGTCAACCTAATGCATGCAAAATCATGTGATTTAAAGGATCCAGGGACTAAGTTATGAAATGGGAAGGTGTTGGGAACCCATTCCTCCATTTTGGTCTCTCATGGGCTACGTTAATCTTCTCATTTTTTCTCTGTGATGTGTGTGTACATGTGTATATTATAAGTCATATGTATAATATAAGTCACGGAATGGATGAAGCGAATTCATTCTTAGGAGTGTACCCGAAAATAATAACCAATGTATGATGTAAGTTTTTGCCGAATCACGAATCTCTATGGAAGAGCGAATGTGCACATCAGATGAGATAGGAATATATATAAAAGTGCAAGACTCACAAAATAGATATAATATAACCTAAAGGATATGAAATGAAAGGCGAGGACTCGAATCTTAGGATTCGCCCAAGACGCCAAAGTAGCCCAAGGGGCATCAAAGTCCAGGTAATTCAAAAATAGCACAGGAGTGGGATTCAACCCATAAATCCAAATATAGGACTCCTCTTATGTGTTTCTCAGAAAAATGTGTTTTAAGTGTAAAAGTGTGAGAAAATGGAAGATTTGCCTTTGAAATTTATTATTAAACCCTCGTTTTATCTTTTTTGGTTTTTTATGAAAATAAGTTGTGTGCAATACTACTAATAAAAAGTGAAGATTATTTTATGTGAGATGATAAAATAAAACTAGGAAATATCAAAAAATGAGAATAAAGTGAATAGCACTTAAATGAATAAAAGGAGAAAAGAGTGAGCGATGGACCACTTTGATAGATCTTTGTTATTGAATTTAGAATGTAAGTATGCTGATTTTTTAAGTGGTATGATGGCAATATGGTAAGATGAGGTGAGTAGCTAAGTGAGGTGTGGAAATGTTGGAAAATGGACTTTTTCGAAAAAGCGAAGGCTCTAAATTCAAGGAGAATGTTTATTGATTGCTGAAAGGGACCCCCTTTCCAATGGTGAGGTCATGGCCCATTTATAGTGCAATATAGGGTTAAGGGGATGCTGATCGGCATGGAACATGGTCTGCCTATTAGGATAGGTCCTGCCTTACCGGGCAAGGAAAAGTGCACCCTGCTAATAAGTGGCGTGCCTGGGGTTCCTTTAGGCAGATCAACCCGAATTTTTTAAAGAATAAGAATAAAATACAAACCTTAAGTCCGAATCATGCACGTTTAAGACCATTGGAAAGGTAATTCAGAGACCTTCAAGAATCCAATGATCCACTCCAAGAGTTCATCAAAGTCAAATGGGGGCTCGAAAACGCCCGATGGTCTCTAAACGGGGGGTTTCGGAGAAAATAGATCGTTCATCCAAACTATGAGGCTGATTTGCACAAGACATGGACCGTTGGAAAGGGAATTCATCTCCCTTTGGGATTTTATTAATCTTCACTCAGTTTGGAGAGATGATCGGAGTCAAATGGAGCTCAAAATCACCCGGTGACCCTTTAGAGTCAAACGGGTAATTCCTCCAAATCATGATGTTGATTTGTGCATGGGATGGACTTTTGGAAAGAGGATTTAGACCCTTTAAGGTTTAATTTAGCTTCACTCAAGTTAAAGATTTTACTGAAGTCAAACGGGGCCCGATGGCCTCTGGATAAGTACTCTAAGTAAAATGGGTCGTTCGTGCATACCATGAGGCCAATTCATGCATAGGATGGACTGTTCGAAATGGGATTCAGATACTTTCAAGTATTTTTTGATATTTTGCCAAATGAGATATTTGACTGGAGTCCAATAAGGACTTAAAGCGTCTGATGGCCTTCAGATCAATACGCAGAGTGTGACCTAGGGTTTATGGTGAATGGATAAGTGTAGGGACTTAGGGTTTATGGGGTGTCTATAGAGCCCCTCTACGAGAAATATTGAAACAAGTGAAGGTCGTCAAAATATAGACACCACATCGATGTTAGAGAGGAGGATTAAGGTTGATTCTGCGGACCTACGGGACGAAGGTGACTAATTCAGAGGGTCAAAGTTAATTCAACAGACCTAAGGTTAGGTGATCGATTCATCAGGTCGAGGTTAATTATGGACCTTAAGTTGTAGTGAATGATTCAAGGGGCTGAGGTTAATTTTGTTGACCTTAAGTTATCACGACTGATTCTATGAGTCGAGGTCAATTCTGTGGACCTATAGAGTAACGACCAATTTTGAAAATCGAGGTCAATTATGTGGAACTTAAGTTCGTGACGACCGATTTAGAAGGTCAAGGTCGATATTGCGAACCTTAAGTTTTTAACAACCGATTATGCAGGTCGAGGTCAATTTTGAGAACCTAAAGTGTAGGATCAAATCTATGGGCCTAAAGTGTAGGATGACCATTCTTCAGGTTAAGGTCAATTCTGTAGACCTAAAGAGGGTTGAGGTTGATTCTATGGATCTAAGGAATGATGATCGATTCTTTGAGTCGAGGTCAATTTTTTGGACCTTAAGTTGTGATGATTGATTATGTGGGTCGAGCTCAATTTAGCTGACCTAAAGATGTAGCGATCATTTCTGAGGACCTTAAGTTTGTGACACCCCGACTAATTAAATACCGGGTAGCTACTCCTTTATTAAATTAAATCAAAACGCCAAGTTAGCTCAGTTAATAGCATCACTGTCGAAAACATTTTTTTATTATTATTAACCACCTAGTATTTAAAAAGTAAGTGCCAAATTTTAATTAAAATCTGATTAACATGCAACAAGTGTAAAGAATAATAATAACACCATTTACCATAATGAAGTAAATAGAATAACCGTCACATGATATAATAAAACTGGAGGAAAAACTCCTCACAACATAATCCCACAATAGAAGTAAATAAAGAAATACTGAGTACTGAATGAATACATGCCAAAGTCTGAAAAACTGAAATGGAAATGTATCTAATAGAATTTGGGCAACATGCCCTACAACTGAGGAATACCGAATAAGGAATCCAAATGATATAAGCGTCTAAAAGAAAATCCCTGTAGCTTCCACAAGCAGCTACAGCTCGTCATTAGAATGAGGATCTTATGCATGGTGACCTTGTGTCTGGGCACCTAAAATGGTTTTACAAAAAAAATAGATTTGAAAGCAAACGGGTCAGAGCCCGAATGTGGAGATATTTTAAAAACCTGCAAGTGCTTTAAAAACATTTAAAACAGTATATGCAAAATACATGTTAGGACGTGCTCTCACATGAGATACTCACCTCTCGACTAACAGTGCACTCCTAACGTTCCTGACCCCATTCATGTGTTAACTCATAACTATATAATTCTAACGGATTTCTAACACATCTACTCGGTTCACGTTTAAGTTCCAACCTTAATAATTAAATAGATAATTCTACTTTAATTCCCGGATTCCCAATTATTAACAAAACCATTTATTGATAAAAGTTTCCTTTTTATCTTTTCACAACATGATAATAATTATGCACACAAATTATCATAGCAAATTCCTTTTCATTCAACCGTATATTATTCACATCTATAAATATACAATATAAGAACCCAAAGGCTAAACTGTGGTGCACACATACTCTGCTATCCATCCCGGTACATCACGTACATAAGGATTACAAATTCCGAATCTCTCAGGAATTGTTGGAATAAACACCACACACAAAAATGGAGGCGAACATAATTCAATCATATCCATGGTCACGTACATACCTACGCTCCATAGTCAGCTGGCTCATTAACTCACAAATAAGTCTTTTGTTTGAATTATGTCCTCGAGGTACCTATCTAAATCTGGGCACACAAGGATAAGAAGGCCCTAAGCGAACGTAACCTCCCGTGATAGCAAGTATGCTAGGTATGTCATACATATAAAAACCATATACTAAGCATTAACACATCTTAGATATCTCGATATTATTAAAGGTATACCCTACATTTTTATACCATTAGTCCAAATTCATATATTTCAAGTATCCCGATAATATATAAATTAAATAGTCGACACGTCTCACGTCGTAATTTCTTAAACTTAAAACCTATCTCAAATAGACTATTAAGTTCCCATTATTCTCACATATAATGCCTTTACACCTAAGGTCTTTACTTCTGCCCCAAACCTTATTTCATCAAAGTATTCAAATTTACACTATTAATCCAAATATTATCTCACTTATCGAATTTCATTAATTTAGAATAATTCCTCAAATTAAATTCCAATTAAAGTCCAATCTCATAATCATGTCTACTGGTCTTCCTTAAGGTTAAGGGTATTCACAATGTCTCCAATAATATTAATCAAGGGTTAACACCATTTAAATTCAATTAAGGAAAAACTTTACTCATTCAGGGAAGGTCGATCGATCGACCTTTACCTTCGATCGATCGATGGTGGTCGATCGATCGACTGATGAATGTCGATCGATCGATTGCACCAGGTAGGCTACGGACTGCTTCGTTTTGCAGTTACAATTTCGACCCAAAACTCCATTTTTAAGCATGAAACTCCAAGATAAGGTTACCATAACATCATACTATCATCCTACAACAGTATTAACATTCTAAATCTCATAATTCATCATTTAAAGGCTTACTTTAGATCAAAACTACATCAAAATAATTTCCAGAATTCTTCCATTCAAGAACATCTTTAACTACTTCTAAATTCCATCTTTAGAACATCATAAGTTCTGTTTAGCACATAAATTTCGTCCAGAATATTACTACATGCAATTCCTAACATATTTCCAAGCTTTTAACTTCCAAATAATGGGTCTAAATCATCTCCCAAAATTAATTTCGAAAATTCCTAAACATGAAAACATATCTTGAATCAAAAGAGTTTAAATCACTTGCCTTAATTTATCTCAGAATTTGGTGTTGAATCTTGATAGCCAAGCTGTTCTCCCTCTCACTTTCTGCAGAATTCTCTTCCTTCTCTCTCTCTCTCAAGCTCTTCCCAAGGTTGAAGACAATGGAGGTTATGGAGGTGTGTCTTGTTTTTGGTAAGTTGGGAGTATATTTCAACTTCTCCCGTAGCCCATTAAGTCTCTTAGTGTAGTAATGGGTTAAGTGGGTTAAGTGGGTTAAGGAAATAGTCAGATTTTTAATTCCCAAAAATACAAATTACCAAAATACCCCTTTATGATGCCGGTATGGCCCACAAATACTCCGGGACCCAAACTAAACTTCCGGCTAGTGTTTTCTGACTATCTCGACCCTTCCGGACGCGTTGGCGCACTCAAAACGACCATACGGTTAATAGAACTAAAATTCACTTTTTAATTTAATAACAAAATACCATGATGTGGCGGTCACACACGTCAAGCAAAATTTCCAAATTGACGTATTTCAATTACGTGACAATTTCAATATTACCAATAATCATATAATGCCAAGTATACACATTATAATAAAATACTAACTCACATCTCGTTAATATTTTTATCCGGATTAATTTCCAATTAATAGACATTTAATTCAATTAATCCCCAAAAATAAATATCACAAAAAATACGGGGTATTACAAAGTTATAGCGATCGATTCAGTGGGCCGATGTCAATTTTACGGGCCTAAGAGATGACGATCGATTTAGCGAGTCGAGATCAAGTCTGCGAACCTTAAGTTATAGAGACCGATTCAGCGGGTTGAGGACAATTTAGCGAACCTAAAGATATTTTTTATGGGTAGTGTCTCCACTAGGGAAATGTGTTGACTTAGGATTTTATTGGGGAAGGCGTAGACTGATTTGGTGCAGGTGCACTAGGATTCTTGGTTCCGCAGGGGAAGGTATAAAGGGTTTTGGTGCAGTCACACCGTTGGTTTCACTGGGGAGTATGTTGATAATAAACATTAGCGTTGTTGGTCTTGATCTGGATTTCTAAGATTTTATAAATGGTTCGATGCTCTAAAAGGGATTTTTCACGAAGAAATAATGTTCTAGACATTACAAGGATTTTTTTGGGGATTTTTTGGGCAATTTTTGGATTTTTCATCTTTTTCGGGATGAAATTTGGAAGGTACTATCGATAGGCAGGTCAGGAGAGGTGCCTATTGGCATAGGGCGCGGACTCCTAGACTTCTCAGAGAAGGGAAAGGTCACTGCCAATAATTAGGACCAGGGTACTGCCGATAGGCAGACCCCTTGGCCTTCTATAAAAAGGGGGTGACCCCTCATTATTTTTCACACCTTTTAGTGATTGAACCTCATTATTTCTCTCTCTAAAAATCATTTTCATATTCCTTTTTCCTCAAGATCTCAAATGGCGGGTACTTCCAACAACGCTAACAACGAGTGGGTGTCTGTCGATGACTAGGCAGGTTTGGAGTGGTGGGTTGTGGTGCCTCTTGCATTGGGTAATGATAATTCCTATGAGATGTCGACTGATAAGAGGATTTTTTTTTAGCAGTCCCGCACACCGCCATTCGATGAGGGTGAAGAACCCTATGACTATGTGAGTATTTATCTTTTAGTCCTCCATTATTTCTTTTTTTTCTTAGGCTAATGAAAGGTTTTTTTGGTTTGTTACAGACTAATATAGCTTTTTTGAGCATCCAATCTCGAGGGAAGATTGGGATTAAGGATATATGGGACCGTCTTCCTGAGGCGGTGAAGTGGATGGTGGCATCCATCATTTTTGGCACATTAGCGGGTGCACTGGAAGAGACGCTCTTCTATGGAGTTGTGAGCATTGGTCAAAGATGGTGGGATACAACCCACACATTCTATCTAGGGTTTGGGGAAATAACTTTCACTCCCTTAGATGTTCAGCAGTTAAGGGGATTGGAATGAGCTGGGCATTAGATTGTGGTGGATAGAACTTCACGAGTCACGGAGGTAGAGGTGCAGGCTGCCTTGGAGGATATTGGTAGAATCGTGCCAGTGGATTCCATTTGTATTTCTTTACTGAATGATACTTTGCTATAGAGGCAGATTGATGACACGGACGAGTGACAGGTGAGATAGGCCACCCCACTTATTTATTTTACTCCTGTTGGGAGGGTTTATGGTGGCGACGAGTGGCGACATCATCCATCTTTGGTTTTTTCCATATTTGAGGATTATTTTTTATGTCCATATGTACGACTGGGGGAGCTTCACTCTGGCATCCCTTTATCCTTAGTTGGATGCATTCAGTCGGTGCTACTGGCAGACATTCATAGGACCCATGTACCATCTGGGAGTAATCCTTAAGTTTAATTTCCTCTTTATTTTCTTATAGTCCTATTTTTTTTCCTAATCCAATTTTGGGGTTTTCCTTTTACAAACACGGTTTTATGAGGTGATAGGGCTCAACATGGGGTTTATGAATCTGAAGGAGAGCGGGTTCGATGACTTCTGTCGAATGTATCGGTGGAAGAAGTCGAATAGGCATTCAAATAAATCCCTGGCATTAAAGGACGTGCAGAAGGCGCTGAACGACCTGACGAGTGACAAAGTTAGGTTATTGATTTTTATTTCTTTATGATAATTGGAACTTTTATTTATGGGTGGATACTGACTCTTTACTGGGGATATAGGCCCTTGGAGTCTTCCTTTGAGGAATGTGGGGGCTACGGGCATGCACGCGCAGATGAGGCGGTTGTAAGTGCACAAGTTTAGGTACATATGGTACCTCTGGGAGATGGTGGTGCATCAGATTATGAAGGGAGATGTGGAGGTCCCACTGTCATTTCCCTTTAAGTATATGAGGCGAGAGAGAGAGAGAGATGATAGATGATGCAAGGGCGACGACGATAGAGGGGGAGCCCTACATATTCTACACCAATATGACGGTGGGTTATGATTACGTAGAATTTTTGATTTGATGGTTGATACCTTCGTGCATATATGACATGGAGAATATGCATCCACCTGTTACTACTTCAAGATAAGGTGTCAGCGTGCTGACAGCGTCGGCCCACAACACTAGAGGAGGCACGGCTGCAGCAGAGAAGGAGGGTCCTCGTTTTCAGGTTTTTTCTCCCTCTTATCATATTCAGTTGAGCAGCAGAACGGTGTTGTCAGTGCCTCATCGTCCTCATGTGCTAGTGTATGGATTGTCGATTCTTGATGATGATGCTCTCTATCCTGAGGAATACCTATTTATTTCCCTTTTATTTCGTGTTTTGATTTTATTTTATTTTTCTGTTTATTGAATTGCTTGATTTTTATTATTTTTCTTTTTCTTGCAGATTGCACACATGTCAACCACCTGGATGAGGGACATTAAGGACTAGATGGACTCGATGTCCACCTATATGAGGAGAATAGACAACTCTTGCGTGGTGCTACGGACTACATCATAGGAAATTTATGCTTCTGGTAGTGGAGAGTCTACCGCTCGTCGCAGGGGGAAGCCAGTGAGTTGTGGGGGGTGAGGGTTTGTTTTTAAGAGGGTTTTTTGTTTCGGGTAGTGTCTCGTTGTATCTTTTTTCTTTTTTATTTTTTCTTTCCTGCAAGGGATGTAATGCTATATAATGCATTTCTTATTATATTTATCTTGATCTAATGCACTACTTTATATGCACTTTAGTTTATTGCTAAGGTTTCTCATTTATTTGCGAATATTGATAAGAAAATGAAAAAAGGACTCAAAGTAAAAGGAAAATGTTTATTTTTACAAATTATGCACAAGAGGGAGAGCAGAAAGGGAACAACCAGGAGTTTTGATTTTTTTTTCAAAGTGAAATTTTTTATTTTTGAAATCGGTTTTATAAAAAAAGAAGAAAAGGGATTTTTCTAAAAAAGACGGGTTTTCGATCGGCATACCCCTTGACCTGACTATTTGCATAAAGGTAAAGTACAAATCACTCTTTTGACTTTTATTGCACTTTCTGTGTACTTTGGGTACTATGGGGGTAGAAAAACTGGTGACGCTTTGAATGGTTCATCTTTTTATGGGAATTTTTAGTATAAAAGGATCTTTGGGGATGTTTTATGTACCATCTTTCTCATTATCTTTTCTATAGCTTTCTTTTTCTATGCAAATGGCTCTCCCGATGTCTGAGGTTTTTTCTTCTTACCTTAAGAGTTTAGAGGCAATGTGCCTCTATAATGTCGACTTCGAGACCTTTAGTTTGCCTCAGGTCTCTTTATGGCCGAACTGTGCCACAGACTAGAATCTACAACAAGCAGCGGTATAGCTCTGGTACCCCGAAGGCCAAGTTTTTAGGTTCGTCTTAGATGAGGGCTACCCCACCTATGAGGAGTTATATGTTGTGCTGGGTGTCAGCCCCAGTATAGCGGTAGTTATGTCTGATCTTTCTAGTTCTCCTCGGATGTCTTTGGCAGTGTTGTTTCATATCTCCACCTCAGCTACTTGGCCATTAGTTCACGAAGGAAGTATCATCCTCCTGGAATTTATGAACTCGGTGTATAAGAGGGAATTCTCTTATGCTGGTGTTTGTGGAGTCGTAGCCTTGGCCTGACTTCTAGGCTTTTATTGGTGAAAGGTGACCTGATAACTAATCCTCAGGTAGCCACGATAGTGGTGTGGATGTCAGACCAATAAAGTCTTGTAACGATGGTGTTAGCGGAGACTTTAAATGTCTTGGATGCCTAGAAGGAGGGTCAGTTTGACTTTTGAGCCCTATCATGTTGTTTATGTGGGTTTTTGGGAGATTTTTCTTGGCGGATCTTCCTGAGTACCCTCTGTCCGGTGTTCCCAACTTTTTTATTAGACCCTTCTTCAATTTTGTCCCTTCGATGGAGAACTGGGTTAACTGTCCTGTGGAGCATAGGGCCCGATGCTTTCAATTATATATTCCATAGTCGGGGGACTTGCAGCCCATTTTGCAGTTAGGAGAATACCGGTATGTGTGGCTAGTTGGTTTTTATCAAACCTCCTTCTATTTTCCTTGGAAGCTTTTATGCTTAGTAGAATTGGAGAAGATTGTGCCTCCTCATATAACTAATTTATTTTTGATGGAGGACTTGACTGAGTCCATAAGGATGATATTAGGGCCTTAATGGCAGCGTCATCAACCGTTTACCCATTTGTAATAATCCATTTGAAGGGATTGGTTTGTTCTGGGGATTATCTGAAGTGGTTATGGAAATGGTTTGTTAAGAAGATTTTGAAGGAGGAGACTGGGCAAAGATGGCTTGTTGCCTTTGATACCATGGAGGAAGATATTGTGGTTTCGTCGAAGCTCATCAAGGCATACTGTTTCATGGAGAGCATTTGGAACACCAATCAGGAGTAGGAGACTTAGGGACCTCCGGGAGCAGGCAATGATGATGAGGCGGGTCTTCTGGTAGTTGAGGGAAGGTTTTTAGAAGCTGTTTGTGTCTGTGTTATGGTTTGTTTTTGGATTTTTTATGAAGATGGTTATTGGTAAGTGTTGGTTGGTTGTAAGTCGTTTGGGGAAATGTAGGTTATTAGGGGAGTGGTTAATTTGAGTATCTTCCCAGATAATTTTGTGTAACAACTATATTCTTTGATTTGAAATAAAAGTAATGTTGACATAGTTTATTGTGTCTTTTGATGAAATTTGTATTTGAACTCTCTATACCAATCATTATGCATTACATAATCCTTTTATTCATGTAAATATTGGTATGGACCCTCTTTCTCGGGGGAAGAAAAGAATAGCATTTTGTGAAAAAGAAAGATCGCGCCCATGTATGTCGTATGGGTTGCCTATGTACCTCTATCGGTTTTGAAAATTTGTGAGCTTCATTTTGAAAAGGGTGTTTTGAGAGGATCTGGTCCCACGTAGTTCTGCGTAGGGGGAAATGAAAAGAATTATTTTAGAATATAAGGGGGATGAGAAGAGTCGTAGCGCGCTGAGAGTCTGAATTGAGGGTAGAACTTCTTAAAATGATCTAGATTGACTGGGCATTCCATTTCTTCTCCGTCAAGATCTATAAGATTGCAGAACCTCCTGATAAGATTTTCTTCATGATGTAGGGGTTGCTCCAATTAGGTTTGAATTTTTGTTTGGGTACCAAATAGTTTCTATAATTTCTTTGAGGTCAAGGTCTTCTTCTTGGACACCGTAATCCTTGACTTTCCTATTGAATGATTGTGCGGTCTAACGATGGTACTCTTTTATGTGGTATAGAGCCTTGAGTCTCTTCTCATTTAAGAGTGAGAGTTTGTCGTAGCAACTCTGATGCATGTCTTCCTCACTAACTGTGTTTTCGATCATGACACACATAGAAGGCACTTCTAATTTGATGAGGATAACCGCCAACATGCCATATACTAGAGAATAAAGGGTAGCCCCAGTATGTGTCCTGATAGAGGTACGGTATCCACAGAGCGCATATGGGATCCGATCGATCCAGTCTCTGCACCTTTCGATCATCTTGTTGATGATGGTTTTGAGTATCTTGTTAGTGGATTTAAAATCACCTTTGGTTTGGGGTCGGTCGGGAGAAGACTTGTATCTTTGGATTCCATACTCATCGACTAATTCTTTGACCTCAGATTCAAAGTGTAGTCCATTGTTTGATACTAACTCATAGGGAACCCCGTAGCGGCATATGATATTCTTTCTGATAATATTCCCCACTTTCTTTGCATTCAGTACCGCATATGACTCAATTTTGGCCCATTTCATGAAGTAGTCAATGGCGACCAGGATGAACTCATTCCCGTTTGAAGCTTTAGGAGTGACATTCCTTATGGTGTCTAATGCCCCAAGTAGAGAAGGGACTGGGAGAAGTCATGTTGTATAATTATCAAGGAGGAAAATGTTGTAGGTTGGCAAACTGTGGGCATTTGAGGCATCTTCGAATATAGGCAGTGCAGTCTTGAACCATGGTGGTCCAGTATTACCCTCGATGAATATTTTTCTTGGACATTATGTGACTGTTCATGTGGGGACCTCATTCCCCGCTATGGATTTTCTGTATTATTTCTTCAATATCATCCCCTATTATATAATGCAAACGGGATCCATCGAAGTTTCTCTTGGAAAGCGCTATATTTCATATGATGTACTTGGCAACCAAATTTCGAAGGGTCGCACAATATTTCTTATTAGCATATCGAGGATACCTACCATGTTTGAGAAAGTGACAAATGTTATAGTACCATAATCCCACCATGTCAGAGTCTTCTTCGGTAATGATCTCAATTAGTAACAGTGAGTGGGTATGACTTGTTTCTGAACCAGGAAAGGGGCCATTATTATTCCTTCAAGCATGTCGACCATAGAGGCCAATGTTACTATTGCATCGTCTAGGCTATTCTTTGAGTGAGGAAGGTAATGGAAGGTGATATCTTTGAATTGCGAGGCAATTTATTTTATATAGGCATAGAAGGTTAAGAGCTTCTCGTCCCTGATATTCCATTTTCTGAGGATTTGTCCGACAATGAGGGCAGAGTCCCCATAGACATCTATGTGCTTGATTCCTTTCTAGAGGGAGATATTGAGTTATATGGTGCATGCCTCATATTCACTCATGTTATTGGTGCAAGAGAAGTCTAGCTTGATGGCAATGGGAGTATGAGAGCCATCGGGAGCGACCAGGGGTATCCCAATACCATACCCTTTCATATTGGCATCTCGATCAAAAAACATCTGCCATCTAAAATCTTCCTACGAGGTGGAGAGAATGTCTTCGTTTGGGA
Organism: Sambucus nigra; assembly: GCA_949130495.1. Classification (NCBI taxonomy): domain Eukaryota; kingdom Viridiplantae; phylum Streptophyta; class Magnoliopsida; order Dipsacales; family Adoxaceae; genus Sambucus; species Sambucus nigra. Next base: position 252,609,283 of record OX422209.1, read on the forward strand.
ATTCAAAAACCCAATCCTCGATTCCTTACAAAGGACAAATGGCAAGGTAGTCATAGATAGCCTTACCTTTCGTGGCTTTCTGTATGTTTTACACAATGTCGAACTCGACTGGCAACATTAACCAACGGGTCATTCGGCATAAAAGAGTAGGTTTTTCTTGTAAGTACTTTATGGGATCCACTCGGGATACAAGTCTAATATGGAAATCGAGCATGTAGTATCGTAGTTTCTGTGTGACCCAGAACAGGGTGACACATGATTTCTCCAAAGCGGTGTAGTTTACTTCGTACCCTGCTAGCTTTCGACTGGAGTAGTAGATGTCTCTTTCCTTGTAAAACTTTTCAATATATTAGGCTAGAAAAGCCCCTACTGCGGTATCAGTGAGGAGTATCCCAATACCATACCCTTTCATATTGGCAGCTCGATCGAAAAACATCTGCCATCTGAAATCTTCCTAAGAGGTGGAGAGAATGTCTTTGTCTGGGAATTAAGAAACCCAAAACTCGATTCCTTACAAAGGATAAATGGCAACGTAGTCATAGATAGCCTTCCCTTTCATGGCTTTCTGTATGTTTTACACAATGTCGAACTCGACTGGCAACATTAACCAACGGGTCATTCAGCTTAAAAGAGCAGGTTTTTCTTGTAATTACTTTATGGGATCCACTCGGGATACTAGTCTAATGGGGAAATCGAGCATGTAGTATCGTAGTTTCTGTGTGACCCAGACCAGGGTGACACATGCTTTCTCCAAAGCGGTGTAGTTTACTTCGTACCCTGCTAGCTTTCGACTAGAGTAGTAGATGGCTCTTTCCTTGCAAAAATTTTCAATATATTAGGCTAGCAAAGCCCCTACTGCGGTATAAGTGACAATCAAGTATAGGAGGAAGGGGAGACCGAGATACGGAGGCATGAGCATCGAAGGTCGGGTGAGGTATCATTTAATCTGGTCAAAGGTTTCTTAGCACGCTTCATTCCAAAATTTAATTAAATCCTTTCGGAGAAGTTTGAAAAGGTTTCACATATGGAGGTCAGTTGGCTGAAGAACTGAATGATGTATTGCAATTTACCCAAGATTCCTCATACTTCCTTCTCTGTTCGGGGTGGTGGCATCTGGAGTATGGCTTCCATTTTGACAGTTTATACTTTAATTCCTTTCTCACTAACCATGAACCTAAGGAATTTCCCTTTAGTGATGTCAAAACTGCACTTATGTGGGTTAATCCGCATCTGTTACTATCGCAGTCATTCAAAGAATTTTCTCAGGGCGGGTATGTGACCTTCCTGAGTCTTGGACTTGATGGTCATGTCGTCAATATAGACCTCAACTTCTTTGTGAAAGAGGTCATGCAGGATGGTTGTGGAGGCCCTTAGGTAGGTATCCCCGACATTTTTTTGCCCAAATTACATAATGGTGTAACAAAAAGTTCCCCGGGGGTGATGAAGGCAGTTTTCACCAGGTGGGCAGGGTGCATTTTAATCTAGTTGTATCTGGCAAACCCATCAACAAATGACTTGAGAGCGTGGATGGTCATATTGTCTATGATCATATCAATGTTAGGCAGAGGGTAATTATTTTTCGAGGATGCCTTGTTCAGATCTCGGTAATTGATGCACATGAAGACCTTTATTCCCAATTTCGGCATAGGGACGATATTTTCAAGCCATGTAGGGTATTCGACTACGCAAATGAATGACATATTTAGCTATTGACTTCATCTCCTTTGAAATTGAGGGACCATTCTATTCGGAGCTTCCTCAATATTTTCTTGACCATTTTGCATTTCGAGAATGTGGGGATCTTGTGCCGAGCTATCTCTGGTTCAATATCGGGCATGTCGTTGTGGGACCATCCGAAGATGTCCCCAAACTCTTTCAATAGCTCTTGGAATTATGCCACTCATACTCGTTGAGGGTGGACCCTAACCTAATCTCATGCATATGGCTACTAGAATCAAGATTAATAACAACAGTCTCATCATCATTAGTATGAACGTGACTATATTATTTATTATTTTCATTATTGAAATCAGTTAAGAATTATTCATTTATAAAATCATCATCATCAAAAGTTTTATTAGAATCAATGCAATTGATGTAAGGCATAATAAGATACTCAGAATCTTCATTTATTTCATTATCGCGAAATATAGCATTGAGAACCTCATCAAAAGAGGCCTATTTCACACTAACATCATAAAAAGGAAAAATAGAAGCTAGTGCAGAGGTTTCTTGAATGGGATAGACAACAGGTTTAGTTGGGCTTGAGCAGGCGGGACAAGGATAGCATGCTAGTTAAGGAGAGGTATTTTAGCACTTGTGATTTTGGTGGACGGGTTTGATGGCGCATCATCTTCGTGAATCATGCAAAGACTCAGCCTTAGTGTCTGCTGGTCAAAATATTCCTCGAAATCAACACCCTCGGAGTTCTCAGTGATTTCCCCAGTTTCCTCGATCAGAGATTTCGCCTCGGGCTTCCATCCTTCACCCCCAGGTGTTGTTGTCTTGGAAAAATATCTCCAGTCCCAATTTCATCTTTTTCTCTAAGGGTCATACCAAGGTTTGGAAAATCCATAAAAGGGGAAGTTCTAGCCCATAGATTCATTATTCGATATTTTAAATTCATCACCCATTCCAGTAGCGACGATGCTCTTTTACTAAAAATAGTCTATGTATTTGACAACCTCCATGACCTCATCAAATAGGTCTTCCCACATAGTGGGTAAGTGACAAAGTGAAGGGACCATACATCCCTGAAGTTTTAAAGATGTGAGTAACTCAGGGATGTTGCATATCTCTCCTTCCTGGCAAAACATATCAAGCATGATTTGTACGACATCATCTAGACTGATTTCCTCTATTGGTACCACCCACTCATCTGATTCCCGTGTCCACTTTTGGGCTTCCAAGAACAGTCTATAGAATCTTTTGTAGTCTATGGTCATCTCTGCGGGAAATTTTAGCCCAAACCTTTGGAGTTGATCTAGTACTGTAGGCAGTTCCATGCCTCCCCCCTCTGATCGTGTGAGAATGATAATGTAGGCTCACGTAAGGAGTGATAAAGCTTGATCAATAAGGCATGTGGGTTGAAGGATTACATATGGTCTAACCATGATAGGTTTGGGTGAGACTATGGGGGTGTCATGCATTTTTATAGGAACAATTTGGGTGGAAAGGTCAAATTCGGGGTTGTTAGCCTTGGTACTTCATGGAGCCAGGATGGAAATTAGATATGGTTGAACATTCGGTGCTTGGTCGGTGTTCTTCATGAATATATTGTGGATCTAGATCCAAAATTCGGATGAAATATTAGAGGAAGCATTGGAGCTTCGGGGTGGTTTGACGAAAGATCGGAATCAATGGGAATTAAGGCCAAAGTTGGGTATGTGATCGACCTAAGAGGGAAAAATGATTTGGTTTATTTTTGAAGGAAAAAAGGAGTATTTTTTTGGTATTTTGAAAAAGGGGGAGATATTTTTGGTATTTTTGTTTTTGAAAAGAGGGAAAAGGGAGAATCCTCAGTATGATTATTATTATTAGTTTTCACTTGTATTATATTAGTTTAAATGCAAAGAAACTGCCGGACAAAACCTGAGCCTGGGGAAAGAGAGGATATAAAGTATAAGACACTATTTGACTTGTTTACAGGCTCACGGACATGTCATGTTTTAAAAAATGGATGAAATAGAGCAAAAATTTGGGTGGTATGGCGATCCAAAACTTCGATGGAATTTCTCATGGTAACCGAGAAACTAATTAGGAGTGTCCTAAGGCTGGCTTATATATGAGGTTTATGCATTTTTTGGGTTAGTAGAAGGGTTCCCCCTTGGTATGACTTCCATGATAAACATCTTGCCTATAAGGTCAATCATTCATTGGTACATATGGACAAGTCATTTGATATACTTTAGTGTACATGAATTGCCTCATGGTATACCTCGTGGGATGGTATGTGTGAGAGAGAATGTGATATACTCGACGTACATGAACAAGTTCCCTATTATATACCTCTCATCGTGAGTTCGATCCAACGGTATGATGCGAGAGGAATCGTTCGATATAATCGAAGGTATGAGGCCAATGGAATGTGAGAATCATATCTCTTAGGTTAACCACACCCCGCAGTACCGACACCCATAACTCAGTGACCCCCAGTATGGAACAGCATTTTGGTAAATATTCCCATGCTCAGATGATGTAGTGTGCAAAAATGCATGAGTCTTTATTAGTATCTTATAGATATTTTTTATTGGCATGCTAAGCAAAGGGAGTAATACCACTATAAGGTAAACTATACAAATATCATGAATAGTAAAGCTAGCATGGAGATGAAAACTATACTAATCATAGTGATAGGGAACCATATGAATATAAACAAGTGAGTGAGATGTTTAAAGTGAGAGAGTGACATGGTAATTGTCTAAGTGAAAAAGCGTGTGAATAAATACAAGTGAAGGTGTGTATTAATGATACTAGCCATGGATCATCTATAAATGGTGTGTGAAATTTAGAAGTGAGCATAGAGATAAAAACAAGTGAAAGAAGTGAGGGTGTGTACTAGTGAAGCTAAGCATGGATAATCTACAAGTGGTGTGTGGAGCATGCAAGTAAAGATGAAACTATATACAAGTGCGAGTGTGTGAAGTGAGCTTGAAGAATATATATAAGTGGGTGTAAAGTGAAACATGGTGAGCATGTAGAAGTGAGTGAATAGTGATATATACATGAGGAAAGAGCACGGTAGAAATAAGCATGAGATAAATATACAAGATGTAAGAAAAGGAGTAAAGGGAACATACAAGTGAGAGCATATGTACACATGTATAAAAGCAAGAGAGTAGAGAATAACCCATGTATAAATAGAGTTCAGTCCTCTAGAAAGTCCCCAAACGAGTGGTCATTGTGGCCATCCGGGTCGGATTCCTCCTGTACGAGCTCGGGCCTTGAATTCGGGATCAGGGGAGGAAGAAGGATGGAAGAAGGTTCCCTCACTCTCTGTTTTACCTTTGTTATCTTGCACGTGTGGGGATTCAAGGATATGTAGGTCCTCTTTCCACCACTTGTGTTAGCATCATTGCGATCTAGCCTCGGATATAAAGCTTGTCGTAATTAAATGGGGATAACACGAAGAGATAGAGTCTCTAGCCTATTTTTCTCAAAATAGGCAAAACAATGTCGCCACCAGGAGAAAACGTCATCAAAGTCAAACTGATGCATGAGAAACCAAGTGATTCTAAGGGTCCGAGGACTAAGTTACGAAATAGAAAGGTGTTAGGCACCCATTTCTCCCTTTTGGTCTCTCATGGGCTATGTTAATCTTCTTATCTTTCTCTGTGATGTGTGTGTACATGTGTATAATATAAGTAATGGGAGAATGGAATTATCTGACTCGTGTCATGGAATGGATGGAGCGGATTCATCCGTAGGAGTGTACCCAAAAATAATAACAAAAATATGATGTAAGTGTTCGGCAAATCATGAATCGCTATGGAAGAGAGAATGTGCACATCAGACGAGACACAAATATATAGGATTACAAGACTCACAAAATATATATAATATAACATAAAAAATATTAAATGAAAGGGGAGGACTCGAATCTCGAGATTGGACCAAGATGCCTATGTAGCCCAAGGGACATCAAAGTACATGTAGTTTGAAAATAGTTTAGGGGTGGGGTTCAGCCCATAAATCCAAATATAGGACTCCTCTTATGTGTTTTTGAGAAAAATGTGTTTAAGGGTGAAAGTGTAAGAAAATGGAAGTCTTACTTTTAAAATTTATAAATCAACCATCTTTTCGTCTTTTGGGGTTTTTATGAAAATAAGTTGTGTGCAATACTACTAATAAAAAGTCAATATTATTTTATGTGAGATGATAAAACGAAACTAGGAAATAGCACAAAATGAGTATAAAGTGAATAATATCACTTAAATGAATAAAATTAGAAAATCGTGAGGGATGGACCTCCTTGATGGATCTTTGTTGCTAAATTTAGAATGTAAGTATGCTGATTGTTTAAGTGGTATAAAGGTAATATGGTAGGATGAGGTGAGTAGATAAGTGAGTTAAGGAATTAAGGTGAGGAAATGTTGGAAAATGGACTTTAGAAAGGGGATGTGACACCCCGACTAATTAAATACCGGGTAGCTACTCCTTTATTAAATTATTACAGAATATCAAGTTGGTTCAGTCTTAGCATCACTGTCGAAAATATTTAGTTAATTACTAGCCACCTAATATTTAAAATAGAGATATGCCAAATTTTATTAATTAAGTTAACAATTAATCAAGTAATTAAATCACCATTCATCAACCGCATAAACAAACTCATATGAACAACCAACAAAATGAAATAAACTGAGTCTTGAGTAAACACTCCAATAATAATAATACCAGAGTAAATAAAATCCCAATACAAGAGTCTGAATAAATAAACCACCGTCTGAAATAATGAAAGTCTGTATCTACAATCTCTAAATAAGAATGGGTAACATGCCCTAACTGATATGAATGACTCTCAAGGAACCAAGGATAAATGTGTCTAATACCGAGATCATGTAGCTTCCACAGCAGCTATAGCACGTCATCGGAATGGAACTCATATGCTTGGCGTCCCTATGGCTGGGCACCTAAAATGTTTTTAGAAAACAAAATAGATTTGGAGGGAAATGGGTCAGAGCCCGATGTGAAAACAGTTTAAAAATAGCAAGTGTTTAATTGCATTAAATAGTAAATGTTTTATAAATGTTAGTTGCATACACGCACATGAGTTTCTCACCCCTCAACTAATATGCACGCCTAACGTATACCCTTAACCCATCCTATTTATGCCACTATCTAACTAGTCCGTACTAACTCCTACTTTCACATTCTAATATAGGGTGCCTACTCGTATTACCCAAACAAATCATATTTATATCCCACATTCACATTCATTAAATTACTGATCTCAAGTGTTATTTGAATTTTCACATTCTTAACCCATTTACATATCTTAGTTACTCACATCTACTAAGCAACAGTGAAATAATCACAAGTATATATATATATATATATATATATATATATATATATATATATATATATATATATATATATATATATATATATATATATATATAATTCACTAGCATAATATATATACAAATTCGGCACCCCAAAGGGCTGGAACCTGCGGTGCACACATACTCTGCTATCAATCCTGATACATCACGTACGTAAGGATTTACAAGTTCTGAATCACTCAAGAACTGTATCAATACAATTCACACATATTGGAGGCGAACATAGTTCACATATCTATGGGTCACGCACATACCTACGCTCCCATGATCAGCTGACTTATCTACTCACAGATAAGTCATTCACAGTCATATGTCCTTAAGGTACCAATCTAAATCCCCCCAAAGGCACACAAAGATAAGATGGTCCTTTTTTTTCGAAAATCAACCTCTTATGATAGCAAGCATGGTAGGTATGTCATACACAGAATCATCCATATATTAGGCAATCACACCACCTAAGTGTTTATAAATATTAATATGGGTACTTTCTATCCTATATTACGAGTTACATAGACATTTTAATGTCATCCCAAATATTCTACGTAATACGTGTAGCGTGACAACTCTCTCATCGTATAAATCTGAATACTCAAACATATCTCAAAGGTTACTAAGTTACCCACTTGCCTCTAAGGTTATTTCAGTAATTCAAATTCTCTCTTCTACTGTTCCTAACCTTAAATTAACATTCATCCAATTTCAATCCCGATTTTATAAAATTTCTTACCATACCTCACTCGGTAAACACTCGTAAGTATCCCATTCAATCCCAAAAGGTATAGAATTTTTCGGGCATAAACTACAACCCTACTGTCCTTAACCAAGTCCCCAAATATTCTATTAAACCCCCTAAGAGTTCTTACAAACTTGGGATTTGTCAAACCTTAAATGCAAGTAATCTACAAAAATCAGGAGGAGTCGATTGATCGAGGGAAAGGGGTCGATCGATCGATTAAACGGGTAATGTGATTCTGCATAATTCTGCCTACGAGTTTCATCAAACTTAACCCTAAAATCCTCTACTATAATGTTCCAAGCACCCAAATATTTATTCCTAACATCATACCAACATAAATACATAAGTTCCAATGTTTTAAAGTCATCAAATCATAATGGGAAATCAATTTCTAGGATCAAATCATATATTTTTCATAAAAACCCTAGTTCTCCTATTTTATTCAAGAACATTATATAACTCAATACAAAATTCATAATTCTCTACACATGGATAATAATTTTGTGGATTCTATATTCCCAAAAGTTAAACCACATGCAAAACCTACCCAGATTACGATTTTTAATTCTTCAAATCCATCCATTCATCATTTCTCAAGGTTATTCTCCAATTCTAAACTAACATGGATGATATGTGAACTAAATTATTGCAAGTTAAATCACTTGCCTGGAAATAGAAGTTCTGATCCTTTGGAGAAGACGATATGAGAGTAATCCTCTCTTCTCGATCTATCCGATGGTGGTGACGGTGGTGCAAAAAGCCTAAAAGTGGTGGTTTTCCTTTGGTAACTTCCTCCACTTCTTATCTAATGGACGTCTGTGAATTTTGGGGATGTAAACCCTAAGGATACTAAGTGTTGGATGATATAATTCACTTAAAATTCGAGGGTCACTATTCCTCAAATAATAAAAATGACTAAAATGCCCTCTCAGGCTGCCAGTTAAGCCTAAAATTCCCTGGGACCCAAACTAAACCCCCAGCTAGTTTTTTTCTGACTATCCCGACCCTTCCAGACATGTTGGTGCACTCCAAATGATCATGAGAAAGATATACAAATAAATTACTTTTAAATCCATTAAATTGGGTCCTGACATGACTAACACGCGTGTCCCAACTTAAAACTGCCGTATTTTTAACCTGCGACAATATTAATAAGTCCATAATCATATATTGCTATACTCACTCAGTAATATTCAACATAATTATCATAATCAAGTAGTACCTCTCGTCTCGCTAGCATTTAAATTCGGATTAATTTCTAAATAATTTCCCAATTTTAATTTAATTAATCCATAATTAAAAGCCATAAAAATACGGGGTGTAAACAGGGGATTTAGAGACCTTTGAGGTGTTATTTATATTTTCTTAGGTTAGAGAGTTAACCAGAGTCAAATGGTGCCCGAGAGTGCCCGGGAGTGTCCGATGGACTCTAGATCAGTACTCAAAGTATAATGGGTCACTCGTGATGACCGTGAGGCTGATTCATGCACATGACGGACCGCTGGAAAAGGGATTCAAAGACCTTAAAGGATTTAATGATATTTTTTCTAATTGTTGTAACACCCCGTATTTTCATGCATTAAATATTCAATTAATTCGGGAGATCAAAATTACTTGCGAGACGTAATTTTAATTGAATTAATTATGGAAATTATATTTAAATATTAATCGGGAAGTAAATGGTTAATATTTAGGGAAACTTATTTACTAAGTGAATAGTAATAATGTATTTACGTCATTTCGGGTATTAATGACGGGATATGTACTTATTTCAGTCGGGAGTCGGTATAGACTAATTTGGGTGCGAAATAAGTATTTTTATAAATTAATTCGGATGTCAATTCTAAGTGTACGGTTGAGTCCGAATGGGCTGAGATAGTCGAAAAAGGGTACCCAGGGGTAGTAAACGGGTCATGGAACGTTTTTAGACATAGTCGGGCCCACACGAGGGCATTTGGGTCACTTGGACTTGGCCCATTAGACAAAAAACGGGATTAAGGTTATTTAAACAATTAAAAGAAACAAGGGAATGGCTGAATTGATTTTAGAGAAGACTTAGAGGGTTAGGATACCCTAACAGCAGCCAAAGGCAAATTTGGGGATCACAGGAGAGCCAAAAAGAGTCATCTTCAACCTTGGGCACTCACAATTCCAAATTCAGACTCTATGAACCCTAAGGCAAGTGGTTAACTTGTTGTAGCATTTAAAGTGTATTTCAATTCATATTCATGTGATGTGGATAATCAAAGAAATTCGTTTTGGGATTTAAAGGGGTATAAACATGGGTTTTTGTAAATTTTGAATCTGATTTCTAAAGTGAGTAGAAATTCATATTTAATCTGAGTAATGTGTTTGTAATCTGGTAAGTTGTGTAAACTCGGAGGAATTAGAAACGAATTGGTGATATGGAATTGATGTTTGAATGGGTTAAAGACTGAATTGGATTTTAAACCCAAACTCGTGAAAATAGTAGAGAAAAGAAATTAAGTAATGTTTCTGGATTTTAGGAAGGTTTCTTATAAGGTCTTTGATGTCTATTGCGGATGGGAAAGCTTAGTTTTTGGTGTAAAAGAAGCTAGGGTTTGGAGGTGGGCGTCCATGGCTAAAACAGCCAACTCGGGGAAGACGAGGACATGATCGATCGATCGAAGGGGGACCATCGATCGATCGATGGTCCGGAAATTTTGACAGTTCGCCCAGTTTTTAATATATAGGGAAATTAAATAAAAAATTCTTCCATGCCTTAATTGTTGAGTAATTAATACATGGGTTTAAATCTAATTAATTGTGAATAAAAATTAATTAGGATTTGAGGGCGACTTGGTGTGACATCATGATTAAAATTAATTGGGAGTTGGAGGAAATTAGGTGTGTCACACTAGGGTTAAATTTTGGAAAGGTTATTTCAAAATGATTAAGTACGGATGTAGTAGACAAGTTCGGGAATAATGGTTGAGCGATACCGAGAATGTAAATTTTATTTAGGTAAAGGCTAAATAATTTAGAGTCGGGGATTTAGACTCGGGTAATGTTATTTTGGGCCACGAGAGTAAGCCCGAATATATTGGTTGGGGCGATACCAAAAGAAATTAATGTGCAAATTAATTAATAATTAGAGTTGGGTCATAAACTCAAAACAAAATGGAATATGCTTGTGTCACGGACTTAGTGCACAGTGTAGCCGGGATATTTTATATTTATATATATACGGTGTGTGATAGTATATATATATGATGTGTGCATTAATATCAGTTGATAGATATTATTATTCTATATATACACTAGTGCTATAGGGGAGGTTGCGCATAGTGGATGAATCCCCTAGCTTGAGGAGTAGGGCGAGTATAATCCCAGGTCATAGCTTCCGTTTTATGGGTGAGGGGCATCTCACTTTCAGGGAAGGAATATGACCGCCTCCAATATGTATGTATTAACCAAGTTAGTGAGAGATTATTACTTGGGGTAACTAGGTTATGTGATTACACCTAGTGGGATAGCACTTTAGAGAATTTATACTCGGTGAAACTTTACTCGGGGAAATACTATTATTAAATGTTATTTCAGTATTTTGTTAATACTACAATATGACTAAATATATATAATTAGGTAAATAATTATATATGGGATAATTAATACAAAGTATGAGTTGTATTATGTGTATAACAGGTGTGAGTGTTATATGGAATTAAAAAGGGAAATGATTTAATTAAGTTGATGTTTATAATGACTTAAAAATCATAATTTAGGGCATACTCGGTTAGAGTAGGGTGGTTGCGACGGGTTATATAATTTATCTAGTCATGAGGTGAAGAACAAGGTGAATTTAATTAAGGCGTTAGTAGTGCACATTAGAGGAGGGGTGAGAATGTTTCTCAAGGGAGTGCGGCACTACCTAAAATGTGGAGAGCATGCATATTTACTTATTACTGCAAGTTAATCATTTGCTAAATGTTTTTCAAATGTTTTTGGGTACTAACCCTTGCTATGAAAAATTTTTAAAAACCTTTTAGGTGTCCAGCCACAAGGACGCTAGGCTTGACTCTATTTCAGGGATCCGTTGCTGCAGCATATGTGGATGTTGCGGGAGTTTTGATGACGCCTCATTCTTTCATTTCTAGTATAGAGACTTCTTATCAGATTTTTTGAGCATGTAGCTCACAGTTCATTTAAATTTTTGTTAGACATGTTGAGATTGATTACTTGTCTTCATTTTCTATTTGTTGGGTTTTGGGCCGATGGTTTAGTCGGTCAGTTAATAAATTGTGAATGGTTGTTTTAGATAATTATGATTTATGTTATTTTATTTCCCCCCGAATTTCATTTAAGTTAATAAAAGATAAAACTTGGCACCAGTCTAATTTTCTCACTTAGGTAGTTAGTAACTAAAAAGGCGACAGTGATGCTAAGAATGATCCAACTGAGAAACCTGTTCTAACTTAATTTAGGACTGATCACCCGGGATTAATTAGGCGGGGTGTCACAGTTGTAGAGATGATTGGATTAAAATAAGACCCTAAAGAGCCCGATGGCCACCACAATACTTAGAGTGTGACCCAGGGTTTATAGTGAATGGACAAGTGTTAGGTACCTAAGGAGGTTCTTAGGGGGGTCCTAGAATGAGGTGTCTATGGGCATATAGGATTAGAGTAAATAGACTTGCAATCGAACAGTACTTACGAGGATAAACCTGTTACCATTTTGGGTCGTAGCAGGAAAAATCTTTATCAAAAGTAGTATTGTTAGTACGCGTGTAGTAGGGGAATCACAATGTCACTGAATTGACCTGGGAGAACGAGGATAACATGTGAAAAAAGTATCCAGATATTTTCATGGAACGTACGTTTGTATTTTGGGTGTGAAATTCTGTTATCAGGGGGAGAATGTAATACCGCATACTTTTGAGAGTATTTTATGTCCACGTGTGCATTTAATTTTTAATTTAATTGGGAAATTATATTGGTTTCGATAAGTATTAATTAGAAAGTTTAGGATTTAATTATGGTTAAAAAAATTTACTTGCGTGTAATAATTATATAGCGATGTGAATTATTATATTATCATTTAATGAGTGAAAAGTGACGGATTATTACATTATCGTTAGAGAATTAAAACGACGGGTTTTAACGATTTATGGGCGACGATTAATGGGATGGTTGAACATTTTGAGTTTAATGAATCGACTCTGGTGGTCTTTTTTAATGCACAGATGATTCGAAATAGGTTGAAATAGTCCAGAATAGATACCCTGAGGTTATAGTCGGGTTCTGAGGGCTATTTATACAGAGTATGGACCGTATGGGGGTATGATCATCTTTTTACCTTTAAAGTACACCTAAATACGAAAATAGGGTTGAATTCATTAGTATTTAAGGATTAGTGGGGTGGGAGATATATATATATATATATATCATTTTAGCCTCTGCTTAGTGGGGATTAAGGGAGAGATCAAAGAGAAAAGAAAAAAGAAGAATGAAAGGAAGAAAGCTTTGAGAAGAAAGGAATGACCATATCCGGATTCAATTCATCTCTAACGTATCAAAATTTGGATTTTAATCCATCAAGGCAAGTGTTTATTTAATTTAGATTACATTGTTTTGCAGTTAATTATGTTCATGATTAATTATCAATAAAACTGGAAATTTAAGATATAATTATGGGGTTAATTAAGAGGTTTGGTTTGGGTTATTATCATACGAATTCAATTTAGAATTAATATGGACAAATTTCATGATTTATATTTGGGAATATGATTATGAACATGATGAACATTGATAGGGTTAGATCAATGGGTTTTAAGGTTAAATTAATTCTAGGTTGAATGAATTAAATTAATGATTAGGAATCCTTGAGTTTTAATGTTGGATTGGGGTCTAAATCAAAGTTAAAATACATCTGGGATGGTTATGTATTGGTTTGGGATTGTAATTTACTGTTTGGGGAGGCTTGGAACCTCTATTGAAGGGTTTGGGAGGTGATAACCCGAGGTTGAAGAAGAAGGGAAGCCCAGCAAACTGCACGGTTCGCTGGGGACAAAATCGATCCACTGGAGCGAACCAATTCGATTTTCCAGTGAACCAGCTCTGTTTGCTGGTCTGCCCCAATTTTTTGTGAATTATTTTGACCTGCTAGCATTCGATAAATGGGCGTATGGATTTTCGAGGTAAATTAAAATTTTCTTAGGACATTATCAAGGGTTGGTGCCTGTTTTAGTCCCACTATTAGATGGGTTCGAATGAGATGAAACTGATTTTAAGTGAGTGAACACTTGAATGGAAAATCGAGAAATCGGTTCAAAGTTCGGGATTGGTTGACTAGTACACTATGGAATTTTTGTACCTAGTCAGTACTTTCTGTATATATAATTGTTTGTATATTTGTTTGGAACATACCTACTCGGTAGTGCTATCTTTAGGAGGTTACGCGTAGTGGGTAGTCCACCCTGGCATTGACCAACGCGTGTTAGATTGATTCATCAGGTTATAGTGTAGTTGCATTGCCACAATCCATATGTGAGCATAGGTGTTGGTTTGGAGATTGCTTGGGTGCGATGTGGTATGGTTGAAACCCCTAGATGTATGTTTATGATCGCCTCCAATGGTTGTGTTTACATTTTGGGTTTTGTGGTGAGATTCTGACCCAGTGGCCCAATTGTAGTACGTGGTGTACCTGGAGCCTAATACCACATGAGGGATGCATCCACGAGGTCCATTATCTGGGTATGCGGTATATATCTATATAAAGAGTCATATATATATATATATGTACATGAAATAGTTGTGTGGATATCTATTTATAGCATGTGTGTAGCTATGTAACTAATTATGATGATATACCTAGTGAAGGTACTGCATATTAGCTAATAGCGATTATTAGTAAGATAGGCTATGTTAAAGGTTATTGTCCTAGTTAGACTAGGTAGCGTTATTAAGATAATAAAATAAATACATTAGGTACGCACTATAAATTAGATGTGAGGAAAGGTCTCATATGAGTGCGACTAGAAATTTAATTATGAAGGTAATACATTGCACCTTTACATTTAAAGAATTTAAATACTTGTAAACATTTTTAAATGTTTTTCGAGCTTTGACCCGCTATTAAATTATTTTCCAGAACCTCAAGTATTCAAAAGTAGGGATAGCAGGGTTTGTCTCTCCATCATGTCGTTCTGTGCAGTAGTTATGGATGTTGAGAGATTTTATTCTAGCCGCCTCAAATCATTCTATCTACATAGGATTCAGTCTCCATTGTTTTCTTTTTAAGTGTGTTGCCCGTAGTTTGGTAGGACTTTACTTTTACTCCATACATTTTCTTTTTAATTCTTAGTAGTATGTTTACGTGGCTTATTATTTATGGTAAATAATTGTTTATTCAATTTAAATTATTTATGCTTATTCACTTATCAGTTTTATTGTCATTTTGTTGATGCATATTTATGTAGGTCATAATTATATTTTTGTTTCGATAGTGATGATAAGAATAAAATCATAATGATTCCCATTTAATTTTAATAAAGTCTTGGTCAACCGTATTAGAGTAGATGGGGTGTCCCAGTTTGTATCACAGCATCAGGTTCCAGTGTACTTCAGGATATGTGGGAACTTACTACGTTGTTAGTGTTGCGTTCTTTTGATATAGAGCCCTGAGTTTAGGACTGCTTTTTTATATTGCGCATTTTTCATTCTTCTACTAGTTTTATATATTTAATTCGAATCTCATACAATTTTGGTTTGGTTTTAGATGCCAAACACTAGGAGAGGGAGACTAGCACATGCAGCGAGAAGGGCCACAGAGAGGGAGGCTAAAGTGGAGCCGTAGGCAACCTGAGGAATGTGACCATAGCAGAGGTTGCAAACGTTGTAGCACGGGCAGTTAACGATGCCATGATAACCAAAGCGCAGCACCTCGGTAGGAGCACCAGTGCATATTCACACGATGTCACCCGTGATGGAGCGATTTAGGGAGGCCTTCCAGAAGGGCCATCCACCAGAGTTTCAGGGGAGTGTAAATGTAGTTGCAGCGATCCAACAAAAGAAAGATTTTCAGAGGCATCCTCATATGGTTGAGTGCAAGGACACTCAAAATTAAGTATTAGTTACTTTTAAGCTAGTTGAGGAATCTTTGTAGTGGTGGGAGTCAGTCACCACGTTCGAGGAGTGGGATACTAGATGAATAAGAGTTCTAGGTGCCATTTGACCGTAAATTCTTTCCATTAGTTATACAGACTAAGATGAGGAGGATATTTATAGATTTCTTGAAAGACGGTCGGACCATGGCTGATGATAAGGAGGAGTTCACTCGTTTGTCAAATATTGTTCCAAATGAGGTTAACACTGATGAGAAGAGGATTCTTAAGTTCATTGACGGGCTTACTTGGAGGATCCGTCAGCATTTGTTAAGAAACTCGACATTAAGGACTTAAACTGATGTCATTAACACTATATTGCTACACAACTAGGATCATTGCTCCCACATGAGGGGAGCAAAGAGGACAGGAGAGTCGAGCCACTAACACAAGATGAAGGCAGCAATGCCAGCTGGGCATCGCAATAACAGAACAGGCAGTAAAAGTGGGGTTCCCAGTAGGGGGACTCGACTGAAATGTTAAGACCTGAAGATAATGGGTACATGTAGGGCCAATAGTGCTCCTCAAGGCTACCAATGCTAGGGGAACGAGACTAGATGCCACTAGGGTTGTGAATATCAGGGCCAGCAGGTCTAGAGATCGAGGCAGCCTTGCCATGGCTAGAGGCTGACACACTTCGTAGGGAGGTGTTTAGTATATGGGGAGAAGGTCCACATTCAACATGCATACCCTAATCGGAACGTGGGTCAGTAGTAGGATGTCCAGCAGGAGCAATAACTGTTGCGGCTACTAGACCCACCAGCAGTTTTAATAGCGCCACCTCAGCAGAGGTAGTTACAGTTTAGGTGTTTCCATAATGTTCGTGGTCAAGTTTTGCCATAGTGCTACAGTAGTTGAGGGTATGATTAATATTCATGGTCATATGGGGTGAGTATTATTTGGTGCGGAAGCATCACTCTCTTTTATTAGCATTAGATATTATTTTTACTATATATTCACCACTGGGTATCGAATCTCTCATCCGTTCCATCTGTAGAGGAGTGGGTGTGGACATTGGGAGGTTATGTTTGGTAGAGGATTTATTCATTTTAGAAATGTAAGAGTATGACGTTATATTGGGGATGGAATGGTTAGAGACATATACAGCAATGGTGGATTGTTATAGTAGGCCCATCATCTTTCTTATTCTAGGGAAGGATATGTTTCTTGTTGTGGTGCCTCATCTCGAGGGAGGGTCGAGCACGCATATTTATTATATCAAGGAGGAGACTTCAAAGGGTATTATCATCTCACTAGATTCGATCCCTATGGCTAGGGACTTTGTTGAAGTATATCAGGAGATAGCGGGGGGTACCGTCAAGTCAGGAGATTAAGTTTTTGACGAACTTAGCATCGAGGAGTAGGAAAATAGTGCGTGCACCATATCGTATAGCTCCATTAGAGATGCAGGAGTTGAGAGATCAGATTTAGTAGCTTTTATGGTAAGGTTTCATCCATAGGAGTAACTCACTTTGGGGTGCTCCAGTACCTTTTGTGGAAAAAAAAGGATGGGTCGTTGAGGTTGTGTATCGACTACGGGTAGTTGAACAAGGTCATAATTCAAAATAAGTACTCATTATGTCTATTTATGACTTTATAAGAGGGTAGTTTAGATAATATGGAGGCGTAACTCCTTTTGAGTACAGTAATGATAATTTAAATAGCGACACTATTGATTAACCATAGGACATACAAACACTACTCAATGAAGATGAACTCAGTTAAGCTCCCAAATCTCTCGTGTATAACTCATAAGGTAGTAATGAACTTAGAAGTAACTTAGCTAGAGGGAGAGAGAACTAAGCACCCTGGATACACCTTGGCAGGTAGCCAAACAGACCAACCACCCTCAAGAATCTCTATCAAATATTAAAAGCTTCGTAATAAATGATAATGGTGGGTGAGTAAAACTCTCTGGTTTGTAATAACTCTCTCTAATGTATATTATCTCTAGCAATAACTTCTGAACTCTCAGAAAAGATCTCCCTTCCTCAAAGGTGGTTGGGGTCCTTAAATAGCCCCCCACACCACCCCCGAGGCAACTCAGTCATCAATGCCTGTTAAAGACCTCCCTCATACTTTATGTCACAAACATTAAATACCTGATGCACTAGTTGTCTCCACGTCATAAACATTAAATGCCAAGACATGCCTTTTACCTAACCACTGTGTGTCAGGGGGCTGTTATCGTAGAGGTGCCTGACAGTCCCAAATACCACGGTGGTTTACTCAAGTGCATGTCTGACATTATTTAGCTGGCTAGTGACATCACTTACAGTAGATGTGGCATTAAGTAGACGACTGTTTGGTTCACAACTCAACGCCCAATGGAACTCCAAGCTGCTCCGCCAGAGGTTCCGCGGTCAGGGTTCTTCGGTGTTTTACCAGGTGTATCTAAGATGGTCAGGACAAGTGATAAGCACCCGAAGTGTTTATTTTATACCCCGAATAGAGACATTTTAGTCACTCGTTTTAATTAAAATTGGCCTTATGTTCGTATTTATTTATTTCTCAGGTCAATAAGAAGTTGCGGTATAAATAATACTAAATCAGTACAATTGCGACACAGGAGCAGTTAAAGCAGTGCAACGAAGAAATCAAAAGAGACCGCGAAGTCAGAGTCCTCATTGAGCTTGCCCAGATGTGTTTAGATGCCCCGAACTAGTCCCATAACCTTAACATAGCCCAGACCGAGCTCAGTCCATTCCCCGAGCCCGATGTGTGTTTAGTTTGTACCTTTATTATTTTTCTAGATTTTTATTTTGAGTTATTTTATTTTTTGGATTTATTTTAAATTTAATTTTAATTTTCCAGAATTTATTTTCTATTTTTCTATTTCTTTATTTTTATTTTATTTTTTATTATTTTTTTATCTTTATTTTATTTTATTTTATTGGGATTAGTTTTTAGGATTTCATTTATTTTTATTTTTTTAGATTTTACATTTTTAGGATTTTAGTTTTTAGTTTTTAGTTTAATAGATTTTTATTTTTATTTTTATTTTTATTCTTATTCTTATTTCTTTTTAGTTTCATTTTTTATTTGAATCTTTATTTTATTTTTAGAGTAGTATTTTATTTTTAGATTTTTAGTTTTGTTAGTTTTATATATTTTTTTATTGTGTCTTTTTTTAAGGGTCCAACTTAAACATACATAACACACACACACCCATATATCCTACTTCCATACACTCATACACACACAACACTACCCATCACCCACATACACCTATCCTACACCCTCACCACACCAAGGTACCCCTACCTACTATTCATCATCATCCCCATCTCTCCACTCTCTCACCTCCTACCATAACCAACAAATCACATCTCTCTCTCTCCTCATACCCTCACCATCAACCTCCAACCAAACCTTAAACCCCATACCACTTCAACTCTCCCTTAACCCGCTATGAAACCCGGACCCACCTTAGCTCCAACCGTACCCCCATCTTCGAAACCCACCTACCTCCGACCCCATCTCTGAAAACCACAAACCGCCGGCGACATTCCGGCCAGAAAATCGCGACCCGCGGCCCTGTTAACCCGGACCTGTCCCGGCGCCCAGTAGCCCCTGCTCCGGCGGCTGTCCGAACCGCGACCCGCGACCCTGTTAGCCCCAAACCCGATCCCGACCTGCAAACAACAACAAAAACAAAATGCAACCCGATCCGAGATCGAATCCATCCCACTGACCCAGAACCACCGCCTCCATATCTACCAACACCTAAACCTGAAGCCCACTACCCAGATTCCCTTAAAATTCGGCGCTAAAAAATTTTGGAATCCCCAAACCATGGATTAAGGAGAAAAAATGAAAAAACCTTCTCCAAGCTAAAACAAAATCCCAAGAATATCTCATCTTCCAACCAAAGTCGTGGCTAATGAAAAGAAGGGAAAGACATCTCATATAAAGGGGGAGACTCTCACAGCAACAAAAGCGACAGATGCAGATAGAGAGAAAAACTGTGTGTATAATATGTACATAGTAGGTACATAAAAAATTTCAAAAAAATACAAAAAAAGAGTTTTAGCTTTAGAATAAATTTGTAGGTTTATTTTTATTCTTTTTGGTGTAATCAAGTGCTGGATTTGTGAGGAGATTGAGACACACTTTCATGAACAAGTTCGACAAGGAAATTTTGCGTATTGAATTTCTTTCCCATTCCTTTTCATTGTGGCTATATTATTGAATGTTGTTTATTCTAACATGAGAATGTTTGGTTAAACACCCTGTTCAAGGGGTGGGATGCACTGCGAATGATTTTAATTTAATTAATTAGTTTCATTAATTTTATATTTCTAGGTAAATTAATTTTTAATTATCACCAATTAATTTATGTAAAGAGAGTTAGTAAATTAATTGAACAAATTAATGTTTGAATTTAGGAATCGAACTAGAGATAGGTTTTTCAGATATTTGAATATTAATTCAGTATTGAAATTTGAGGATTGATATTGTTTTCTTTAAATTGATCCTAGCGGGTAATTTTCTGAAAATAGTATAAGTCCTAATTTTTCATTGTGTGACATTTTTAAATTAATTTTCTGAAAAAGATATTATTAAATTTATAATTATAATGAGAGTTAGATTATCGATTTAATATTATCTCGAAATATTTCAAATTAATAAATTGAGAAATTAAAATAATTGAAAATGGAGTGTAATCCCATCACTTGACCTTCTCACATTATTTCACACTCGGTTGCACATTCTTTTTCATTATTTAGTCATTTTATAATTTTTAGCATTTGTTAGTTAATTTTTCCCTTGGAATTGTTTTTAAAAATAAAAAAATAAAAAAATATTTTAATAAAAAAATTGGAATTGCATGTTTTCACATTAATTGTTTCACCTTGAAAGTAGGATTGATACCCGTACTTACCACAATACGAGTTATTTTTAGACAAGTTTTGTAGATACTTAAGGGAATTTTGAGAGTGGTTTTTGAAGACAACGACCACAGACATGTAAAAAGCTACTTATCAATAAGCCCCAATGCTGCCTCACTTCTCACTCCTCCAAACCAAGACCCTCTAGAGTTCCCACAGCGGGGTCATTCGAAAGAGCATGAAAGCTCTCCCAGGTCCGGCCAAGCCTGGTCTCTCGCGAGTACCGTTTGACCTCACACTAAAACTCATTATTATTCTCGTTACATCATTACCACCGTTATAGCTCATAGTCAATATAAACAAAAATACAATATGACAAGTAACACAACAATCTAAAGTATGAGCTGCCACGCTTGAGCTACCTCGGTGCCTTAATCCCCAAAACACTGTTGATAATGTGGAATTACCTCTAATCTCAGAATTACGTTCAAGTCCCCTCTACATTTGCCCCTTCCCGGAGAAATTTATTGGAACAAGAAATGTCTGCACGAAACTTCTCAAATCGATGAACCTTCTCTGCGTTAAAAAATTCTGGCCTCCTTTCCTTCGTTAAAACCACAACGTTATAATCTCCAGGAAAAAGTAAAATTCTCCCGATGTACTTGAGCCAAAGCACTACGACTTGTTGGGGCTTTGACGAAGGGACATCGCCTCTTTTTCCCTATACTTCGCTTCAACCGTTTTAGCTTTATTATTTTAAATTCTCTTGAAAGACCTGCTAACCTTCTCAAATACTCATTTTTTGCTGTAAATAGTGAAATTGTGTCGTTCTTGCTGAGTTTTCGTTAGGACTGCCCCTATCATAGGGACTTTGCGAAATTCTCCCTGGTAACATTTTGCCATGTTCGAAAAAGCAGAAATTCTCCCCGATGTAGCTGAGTCATAATTAAATAAATTTTGGACTTGTGGCGAGGGGACATCGTAGATTTTTGAATCGTTGGGACATCTTTTTCTTTGGGAGTTATTGGATATGTCTGATAAAAATTCTTGTGCCAAATCTCAAACTTGCTGAAGAAGGCAACCCTCTTTATTCCCCAGGTGTCGCTTCATAAATGACATGGCGATGTCTTTTCAATTGTCAAGACGCCTCCCGAAGTGCCACGTGTTCATTTGAAATGATTATAGGCGGCCTTGCACGTGTGGTGGTGGCAAACTCAACAGAAGAGTTCCTTAAAAGGTTTCAAACGTCTCTTTTTTCAAAACCCTTCTCTTTCATTCATCTTCTTTAAGCTCCCATCTTCCTTAGAGAGAGAAAACTGTGCAAAAACCTCCATTGTTGCCCAACTCTTTACCCAGCTTCTTCCCTCTCCCATCTTTTGCGCCTCCACTTGTGGTTGTGCTTCTCCCTCCTTATTTCTAGCTCTTCTTACCCAGCTGTTCCATCCATCGCCACTCTAATATGGATTCTTCAAGTTCTTCTAAGGTTGTACCACCACTTCTTAACCAGGCTCTCCCTCTGCCACTTCTGGCGCCGCCGCCATCCCTAGCGCCGTTGCCTTCTATGCTGCTCGTCAAGAGCAACTACGCTTCTATCGTCGGGCCCCCATCTTTGGCGAAGGCGATAAATTTTCTAATGCATGAAAGGCTTGTCACTTCTCATCCATGGTTGACCCTTTACTATTGGGTGATGAGGATATGGATTCATCAAAGTGGGGTTATCTTCCCCCAGAGGGAACTTTGCGCTTTCGTTTGGATCGTGGTGACTTCCTCTATTCCCAGATTGACTTCGAAGCACCTGGGGGGTCACCATCCCATTTCACTGCCTGGCATACGCATATACAGAGTTCTTATGCTACTTCACTCGTAAAGGTTGGGCTTCATTGAGCCTACTAGTTTGGGGAGTTCACCCTTTCCAAGTACAACGCGGCGCTCTAAGTGCTAGTTTCCAGATGGAACATCATAACTCACACGTTCTTTGCTGCATGGGGAGAGTTCACCGTTATATTGGAGGACGTCTGTGAGATCCTTGGGTTTGATCCAATGGGGGAGTTCACATGTCACGATGAGGCCCTAGATGTCGAAGAGGCTGCTGATCGAGCTGAGCTGGACCGAATCTACCATAGTTGCACTGGTTCCTCGAATAAAGCCACATTTACTCCCCTCATCAGCTATTTTTTCAAAGCTTCGACCCTGAAGGATGTCAATACTGCAACGGGCCGAGGTACAGGTACATCCCTATAACTACCGGCATACATACTTGTATTGCTTTCACGCTTCATCCTGACTGGGAAACCCAATAATCATCCCAGGAGGGACCTTATAAACATTTCCATTCGTTTGGCCAGAGGTTTCAATCTTCCTCTGGCTGCCATTGCCTTGGGGTCCCTCTATACCTATTTGATTGAACTCATATCGACACGGCACGGTCAATAGGTAGTTACAACTTGGCAAAAATTTTCCAATACCATTATTTTGATGGTCTTCCTTTACACCCATTTTCCTACCATTATCGCTAAGTCTATTTCTCTACCTGTGAGCCAAGGTATCAAGCCCCCACGCCTCCTATGTTTTCATAAAAAACAAAGTCGAAAGGAGATAATGGAAGTTTTTTATCTTTTAGACTCCTTTGTGATGAATCCATACAGTGAGTCTACATTTGCCCATAGTTGGAATTTCTTTCCTTCTGCAGCCACAACGGTCAAGTTCATCCCAGCTGTAGAAGAACTTTCGCAAGTCGTGGTGCTTCTATTTACCCTTAGGTTTCTTCTATCCTATACTGAATGGGGATACACCTCAGAACCTTATAACCCAGACAGATGTAGTAGACAGTTTGAGTTTGATCAAGGGGCCTGTCGACCTGTGTTTCAGCACAACCATACAAAGGCCACCTTCACTGAAGCCTGCACTTTCTATACTGCAACAGCGGTGCTTGGTGTGACGTCTCCCATCGATAGGCGAGTCACTCTTCCTAGTCCCACATGGAAGGGGGACGTATCCACCTCTTTTGCCAGCAAGTTCCATTTGGATCAGTTGGGAATGATCTGTGAGGATGTTCAGTCTCCCCCCCCCCCCCAATATCCCCCAGTCCTTTCTTTCTATGCTTCTGAATTGGGTCTTGAGGGGAACTCCGTGCTTGGGGTTGAGTTTCCCTTGAGTAAAACCCTTAAAGAATCTCCCCAGGAGCTACCCCCTCATTGCCCAATGATCCCCACTGCCCCCCACGAAGGCCAAGGCCGTTGCAGATCCCAAACAACCTACCCCTTCAGCCGAAGCTGCAACAGGTGAAGGGCCTTCTTATCCACCCGCTAAGAAGACCAATAAGTCTAAGTCTTCAAAGTCTAAGCGCCAGGATCAAGCATAAAATCCTTTGGAGGCGTTCCCTATTACCTCCGTTCCCCTTGCCATGCTTGCAGAAAAGGTCGAGGAATTGAGAAGGCAAGCCCGGGCAGAGGTAGAACGAATAAACATTGAGTTTCAATAATGAGCTATTATCGTTCCCCCATCGGCTGCCTTCCCCACGATCGTGGTTGATCCAACTGAGCCAACAATGAAGAGGAGGAAAAGGTTGATGGTACCTGAAGGTGTTGATGCAAATGGGCGTAAGGAAGAAAACTCTAGGCACTAAGTCCCAGAAGAAACGAACAGTCGAGATACCTCCATCTTTTACTCCCTCTATTGCTGCCTCCTCGCCACCTTCACTAGTGGTTATATCTTTTCGTTCTCCCTCTGGATCTGAGGTATGTGTGCATTCGTTATTTCTTATTCCCTTTCTCTTAAAGTGTGTTGCATCTGCTCATTTCTTAATAAGAAAATTTTTTGTTGCAGGGAGTTGAAGAAGAAGGGCCCAGTCCCCCAGCCCCCCATAAGTCGTTTCGTGGGGGGGCATTTCGGTATCTCTCCATCCGAAGCTACCCTTCCCCGTTCCCCCTGATAAGCCTTACCTACTCTCACCATTTGCCTTCCCAACGGGCCAAAGAAGTTGCTATGGGGGCTGCCACCATTGGTTCTGCTGAAATTTCTGGCCAACCAGAGGCAACCACTCTAGCCTCCTATGAATTACCCTTCGAGAAAGAGGTCCCTCTGCCCCTCGTTGTGGTCGAGGAGAGTGCCCCTGAGGTAAATTTCTTATCAAGTCTCATGTCTTTTATTTATCCCATTGCTTTGTTTATCATTCTGATATGTTGGGATATTTTAGGTGGAAGTGGCGTCTTTGATAGCTAACATCTCCTTTCCCCTGCATTGACCAGACCCCTGACTGCAGTTCCCCTTTTTGGTGCCATAACGAGGGTAAGTTAGATGTATTCCTACCCCTTATTTTTTCTTTGTATTTACTTCTCATGTCTAACACTTGGTTTTGTAATTGCAACTTTCGTCTAGCCTTACCCCGTCCTTTGCTCTTAGTGGCCTTTTCCTTTCCCAGGCCAAGGCTGATGTTGCTGCTCCTGATGTTAGTTCTTCTGTACCCATCGGCGTTGGGGCATATCTTGAAGGTCCAACATCTTCTTCCGATGATACACCCGTGTTGGCCTTAGTACCTTATATTGGCGAAGGAGGTTTGCCTACCATTGTGGCTTCTTCAGCCAAGGGCCCCGTTGAAGCTACTGAGGCAATGAGCCTGCCCCCAACGGTTTCTACCATTATGGCCCCGTGGTGACTCCCATTCTCGCTTCTACTACTGCTGAGGTACTTCGCTAATTTCTCTCTGCATTTATCAATTTCTCGAACTTCACCTATGTTTGTGACTTAACAATGAAAACACTTGTTAAGGTTTTTTCTTAAACTCCACCTATATTGGTGACTTAACAACGAAAATGCTTGTTAAGATTTTTCATAAACTCCACCTGTATTGGTGACTTAACAACAAAAATGCTTGTTAAGATTTTTCATAAACTCCACCTATATCGGTGACTTAACAACGAAAACACTTGTTAAGATTTTGCATAAACTCCACCTTTATTGGTGACTTAACAACGAAAATGCTTGTTGAGGTTTTTCATAAACTTCACCTATATCGGTGACTTAACAACGAAAACACTTGTTAAGATTTTTCATAAACTCCAACTTTATCGGTGACTTAACAACGAAAACACTTGTTAAGATTTTGCATAAACTCCACCTTTATTGGTGACTTAACAACGAAAATGCTTGTTAAGGTTTTTCATAAACTCCACCTATATTGGTGACTTAACAACGAAAACACTTGTTAAGATTTTTAATAAACTCTTTATTTCCTCTAACTATTTTCAGGTTGCTCGGGAGGATTCTCCACCAGTTCCTTCGACCATTGCCTTGCCCCATTGGGAACCTGTCATTTCAGAAGATTCTAGCCATAATGATCAAGGTTCCACGATCGGTGCTGCTGCGGAGAGCGAATCTGGTTGTGACCTTCCTCTGCTCGACCTAGCTCGTCACGCCTTTTGCCTGATGGTGCTTCAGCGTTCTCCTCGGATGCTTGCCAACCATCGTCTGTTCGTTAAACAGCTTGTAAATCATCATCCTGAGATGTTCACGGTGGATTTCCTGCGTTCAAACATCTCCATTATGAGTTATAGGCTTCAGGGCATGGCTACCGTCGTTGCTTAAATTTCCAACACTCTGACCTCAAATGTTACTAGACCCCTCCTTAACCAATTTATGGGTTATCTGAGGGAGTTCGATCACGGCGGCTTCCATTTTGGCTAGCTTATTACGCATTTAAAGACCTTGAAGATCCAATGACTGGACAGCCAGAGGGAACTCTTGCGAAAACATCAGTAGAATCAATGGGCTGAGGAAGCTAAGTTGGCCAAGCTAGCACCTCTTTTTGGAGATATTGACAAGGAGGTGTAGGGCATCGAAGAATCTCTGCGTCTGGGGAAGCTAAAACGGGAGAAACTCCTTATCGAGCACACGCAAGCACAGATGAGGTTGGAGGTTTCTATTAAGGCCCAACGATCTTGCCTAGAATCTTCTTCGAGCCTTCCTGGAGATTTTTTCTCCTCCCTAGATCTGTGGTTCCTTCTAGGCCAATGAGCTTTTGTATATATTTTTCTCTTTTTTTTCTCTTCTTCTTATGTAATTCTTGGGCAATAGCTCCCAATTTTGTAATGCCCCAAAGTTTATGAATGGAAAAAGATATTTATTTTCTCATGCCATTTCTTTATGTTACAACTGTTTACATAGATTGTGAAGTGTGAAGTTCTGTAATTCTTTCATCTCTACTTGAGTTATATAAAAAAAACTTGCATACTCGTAAAAAAAAGAACTAGTGTATTCATAACAACAACTAGGTACATTAGTGGTCCAAATATAATTGCCTACACATGATAGAATTTATACCATTTATTTTTAATCTTGAATGGTTTATCTTCTTCCATCCTAGAAATTAAGCAATAACCTGAGTCATGAGCTTCTTTTACAATGAAAGGTCCTTCCCAATTTACTGCAAACTTGGGTAGAGGAAGCCCCCTGAAGTGTTTCACTGCTGCTTTCAATATAAGGTCTCCCTCCATGAACTTCCTTGGTCTTACTAAGTTATCATATGCCCTGGAGAGTTGTTTCGTATACATTTAAAAGTGATGCATCGCATTATCTCTATGTTCATCCAATGCTTCCAACTACACATGTTTATTCTGAGGGAGCATGCTACTTCGCAAAGCATATCGAGCAGAGGAAACTTCTAACTCCACTGGGAGAATCACCTTGGCCCCATAAACAAGAGAGAACGGTGTATACCCTGTGGGCTTCCTCTTAGTTGTTCAATAGGCCCATAATATGGCTGGTATCTTGTCATCCCATGATCCTGGGAAATCCTCTATTATTTTAGCCAAGATATTAACCCAAGTTTTGTTTGTTGCTTCGGCTTGATCGTTTCCCTTTGGGTTCGCCACCGTCAAAGTGTGATGGATAATAGAGTATTTTTCTGTAAGCATCGTTACTTTTGAATTGATGAAAGGAGCTCCATTATCTGAAAGGATAACCTTTGGGATCCCAAAATGGCAAATGATGTATCATCTGATGAAGTTGCTCACCACCCTCGTTGTTACCTGTGACAACCAGCTCAAAATAATAATGGGTGGCCAGCCCTATACTACAATAAATCAGGTATCTCAGATGGCACAGTCTCAACATCAACTGACAATACTTAAATATAAGGCTAACTACCCGAAATCATTTAGAGTGAATTGTCAAAAAATTTAAAACTTTTTATTTAACAACAACAACAACAAAACCAATAATGCACATAACCAACAACATACATATAACTATGAGGAGTGATAAGTGCAAACCCATTAATATACAAGAGTGCAGTACAAAGAACAAATAAAATACCCGAATATGCTGTCGGGTAACAGACAATACAATAATCTGAGAAATGAAATATAAAAGTGTTGATCTACAACACTTGAATACTGACTCAATATACAACTGAATCCTAGTCTAGATATACAAAGATAGGAATTGACTAAAACAAAGTGCCGCAACAGTCCGCTACTGCCACAGCTCCCCGAATCCTGAATGGGTGAACATCAAAGGCATCCTTGCGGAGGAACACCTCAAGGAATACAATATATACATGGAGGAGAAAATATAAACGGGTCAGAGCCCGAGTTTGAAAAACATTTTATAGCAAGTGTATTAAAATGCATAATAATTATAAATGCATTATTACATGATTTAGTTGGAATCGAACTCTCCATAATAATTCAACTCACCTCTCATCTAAGGCGCACACTAGGCGTATGCACGTGATCTCCAAATGGATTCCCGATTCTAATTTAGGTAAGAGGATTCTAACTTAAACCCAATAGAAGTATTTAAGTGAAGCCATCTAACCTATCTCCCAATCTACACTTATTTCAATAATTTATAAATTATATACATTAACTTTCAATGTAATAGTTATAGTTATCTTTATAATGTTCATTTGTTGAACATATAAAATTACATGATCCAATCATGATCCCATCAACACAATATATCAACATTCTCATTTACTAGAATTTTATATTCTAGTGATGCCCTTATAAGGCATGAAACCATATAAGTAATTATTATAGTATTTATATATGAGTTATTAGCATCATAAATTTAAAGACTAAACTCCTCTCGAATCTCAACACGGCACTTCGTTTCGTGCGTGGGGCGTCTCGCCGAGGCAAAATCCAAACAAGGAACCCCCCCGTTACACTACTCCTGACCGTATTAATCCTCGAGGCACATTATTCCCTCAATGCATGATGCTTGTAACCCAAATTATTATTCAAATTTTAATTCATTAGTATTCCCAATTCTCAACAGTACACGGCGTTTCATGCGTGGGACGTCTCGCCGAAGCGAAATCCAAACAAGGAACCCCCCCGTTACACTACTCCTGGCACTGTCGATCGTCGGGATAGGTGATATATATATATAGACAATTATGAGCATTAAGGACTAAACTTATCCCCAAGTTCCAACATTGCACTGCGGTTCGTGTGTGGGACATCTCGCCGAAGCGAAATCCAAACAAGGAACCCCCCTGATACACTAATCCTGGCAATGTAGGTCGTTGAGGTCCATTATGCCCTTGACACCCAAAATACAAACACAAGCAATAATAACCATCCAATCGAGATATAACTCAAAGGACGCAGGCTCACATGCTATCATCTTCCAGCAGCCCATAAACGTAGCAAACTGGGGCCACCTGGTGGGGTCAACGACACCCACCTCGTGATCACCTCACGCACACAATGTCCGGGAAGCGGTCATAGCTCCTAATCGGCAAGTGAGAGCGACACATACCCACGACCTCTCACCCCTAAAATAAAAAGTATATATATATATATATATATATATATATATATATATATATATATATATATATATATGTCATTTGCTGACAATCATGGACGACTATGACCTGGGGAATATCCACATCCTGCTTTTCTAGTCAGAATGCTCACCATCTACGCACGAAACTTCCTAATGATAGCAAGGAGGGGGTATGCTTAACATGTATATACACCATCATATAAGGTATACATACATCCCACGTAATAAAGATATACCATTATATAAGGTATACCTGCAACATCATTTTCATATTTATAATGTGCTCTTTGGCGCAATTTGATTAACATCATTGTTTAGTATATTACTCTCAAGATATACTAACGCCAAACCTCACACATCTTCCCCACTTAGTATGCACTATACTATTTCTCGCTTGAAGCTCACAAGTCGCCTCTAATAATGAATTGTCTCTAAATTCAATTCAAGTTAAGGATATTCTTTATCCTAAATGCTCTTCAATAAGCAATTCTCAATGTGTGAGATATCTCCCAAATCAAACATTAATTAGGATATTTTTATATCCGTATGCACATCAATTAGCATTTATCATCCTCCATCCATAAAAGGGCTCGATTCATTTTATGAACCTTTAAAAATTATCCCTTTTGGGATTGGATCCTAAAATCCATTATCTCTAAGTTATTCTCATCCTTTAAATATGAAATCATTATTATCTCCAATTAATACCCCCAATAAAAGTGGGCTTCCCTACTTAGAATATACAAAAATTTCTAATCGGTATTCCTCCAATTTAGTCAATATGACTCCAATTATTTCTTTTAAGGGAAACTCTCTAAAAGTCTCCAAAACAGACTCCAAATATCTCTTATAGAGACCCCCAATCAATAACCTCGAACAAAATGGGATAAAATTCTTTTTAGAAAAATAATCCCTCAAAAGCCCTGTTTCCGAATCGATTCGGGCCAATTCCAAATCGATTCGGCCCAGCGAATCTATTCGGCCAGGAAGGCGAATCGATTCGGGTCATCAAGCCTGGGATTCTGTCTCAGGCCGAATCGATTCGGATGGAGTCCGAAGCGATTTGGTCACTCAGACCTGGGCACCTGCATATTTCCGAATCGATTCGGCTAGGGGCCGAATCGATTTGGCCTGCCTGGAGGCTCGAAAATGGCTACTTTTTAGTAAGCCAAAAACCCCAAAATTTATATTTATCATTTTCTCTCCATTTCTTTTCAACCCAATCACAAATATTTCATTAATAATCATCCTATAATACATATAAACTAATTTCTAACCTCAAATATATTTATACACCATAAATCTAAGGTTTTCCCAAAAAGTTAGGTTTTGACAATTTAAACCTAAAACCCAAAATAACCATCCACAAATCATGCAATAATTGGTACACAACAATTATTTAGCAAGTTTAATCACTTGCCTCGGGTTCATAATCCTCCTTGAGATCGCGTATTTGGCCGGAAATCTCCACTTTCTCTCTCTTTTCTCCTTCCTTTTCTTCTTCTTTCTTTCTTTCTTTCTATTTCTCTTTCTCTCTTTGGAGAAATATCTCCCGTAGGCTTAATAAGCCTAATCTCCCAAGATACACATCTTTAAATGATAATACACACTTTAAATGACTCGGTGACTTTAATTCGAGTCAAACGGTCCTAATTTATTTCGGAACCCAAATAGACCCCAAGTATAGTCATTTCGACTTTCTCGACCCTTTTGGACACTACGGTACCCTCAGAATTGACATTAGACACTCTTTCTAACAACTTCAAATTTTAACCTCAACTGCCAATTTAATTATTTCTCTAATTAAATATTATTTATTTCTCCCAAAATAAATAAATTGTTGTCTCCAAGACCTCGGGTTGTTACATTACCCTTCTCAGTGGTATCTCTTCAGCCCACTTTGTGAAGAACTCTATTTCTACTAGTATCCATATCTTCCCCCTCGAAGAAGGACATATTGCCCCTACCAGGTCGAAAGCCCAAGTGTGAAAAGGATAGGGCATTTCCAGGAAGTGTAGGTCCACTGGTGGGGCATAGATCATATTCCATGAAGTTGGCAAGCCTTGCATCTCCGAACGAACTCAGTAGAATCTTTCTCCATCATTAGCCAATAGTATCCCAAAGTCATCAACTGGTCATATAACATGGCCCCTCCTATGTGAGTTGGATCGTGCGGTTGTTTGAGGACCTCAGTTACTTCTTCCTTCGTGATGCAATGCAAAGGCCTATTAAAGTATCCCCTTCGATAAAGTTTCCCCTCCTAAATGTAGAATCTCGAGGCCCTTCGTCGGAGTCCCATCGCATTAATTTTCTCTATCGGGACAACTCCATCTTTAATGAAGTCAATATAGGGTTATCTCCAGTCAGCCTGAGCCTCCACGAAATGACATTCAGCTACCTCAAAGAATAACTGGCATATGTCAAATTTCCGTTGTAGCTCTGTCATATCCTATTTCATTCTTGGTCAAAAATACCCCTCTCTTTGCATTCTTCGGTAGAGGGGTATCTCAGTTATCTCGCAATGCTCTTCATGTGTCTCTTTAATCTCCTCTCTGCCTATTCTGGATCGATGCACCTTGACAACCATCCTTCTACATTCCTAAAGTAAAGGTTTCCCTAGTTCGTGAAGTATTGGGCTAATTCCCTCAGTCCCATCTCTCCTTCCCCCGATTCCAATTTACTTTTAATTTCTCCCCTCGAGTATTAGTCCTCTTCCATTGGTAAAATTAACTGTACTATCGAGGGAGCTATTCTTCGTTGGATCACGATGGTAGTTGTATTGGTCCTCGTGACCATCTTCTAGGAAATGGTGGCATATGCGTCTGGGTGGAGGTTCATCGTTCTAGACTGCCTCTTGATCTTGGTCCAATGGAACTAGTAGAGGAGCCTCTGAATGATTGTTCTGTATGGTGCCAGGCTTATGTGTTTCAACACATACTCTCCATTCACTTGTTGAACCACCAAGTTTGAATCCCCTTTGATTCAAAGTGAACGAATCCCCCTTCAAAGAGACTCTAATAATTCCAACACCAATGCTTTATATTCTGCCTCGTTGTTAAAACAAGGGAAATCTAATTTGTAGGAAAGGCAAATCTCCTCCATTACTTTTGAGAGAATAACCCCTGCTCCTCCTTTCTTTTTCGCTGAAGATCCATCGAACTGCATTATCCATTCCTCATCCATTGCGTCTAGGTTGTTGGCCCTATGTCTAGGGACTTTGTTGAAGTATATCAGGAGATACCGGGGGGTTACCGCCAAGTCGGGAGATTAAGTTTTTGACAAACTTAGCATCGAGGAATAGAAAAATAGTGCGTGCACCGTATCGTATAGCTCCATTAGATATGCGGGAGTTGAGAGATCATATTTAGTATCTTTTATGGTAAGGTTTCATCCATAGGAGTAACTCACTTTGGGGTGCTCCAATACCTTTTGTGAAAAAGAAGGATGGGTCGTTGAGGTTGTGTATCGACTACGGGGAGTTGAACAAGGTCATGATTCGAAATAAGTATTGATTATGTGTATTTATGAATTTTTAAGAGGGTAGTTTAGATAAGATGGAGGCGTAACCCCTTTTGAGTACAGTGATGATAAGTTAAATAGCGACACTATTGATTAACCATAGGACATACAAACACTACTCAATGAAGATGAACTCAGTTTAAACTCCCAAATCTCTCGTGTATAACTCAGAAGGTAGTAATGAACTTAGAAGTAACTTAGCTAGAGGGAGAGAGAAGTAAGAGCCCTGGATACACCTTGGAAGGCATCCAAACACACCAACCACCCTCAAGAATCCCTATCAAATATTAAAAGCTTCATAATAAATTATAATGGTGGGTGAGTAAAACTCTCTGGTTTGTAATAACTCTCTCTAATGTATATTATCTCTAGCAATAACTTCTGAACTCTCAGAAAAGATATCCCTTCCTCAAAGGTGGTTGGGGTCCGTAAATAGCCCTCCACACCACCCTCGAGGCTATTCAGTCATCAATGGCTGTTAAAGACCTCCCTCATACTTTATGTCACAAACATTAAATACCGGATGCAATAGTTCTCTCAACGTCATAAACATTAAATGCCAAGACATGCCTTTTGCCTAACCACTGTGTGTCAGGGGGCTGTAGTCGCAGAGGTGGGTCACCAACTGCCTGACAGCCCCAAATACCATGGTGGTTTACTCAAGTACATGTCTAACATTGTTTAGCTGGCTAGTGACATCACTTACAGTAGATGTGGCATTAAGTAGAGGGTTTTTTTATTCACAACTCAAGGCCCGATGGAACTCCAAGCTGCCCCACCTGAGGTTCCACGGTCAGGGTTGTTCGGTGTTTTACCAGGTGTATCTAAGATGGTCAGGAGAAGCCCCAACGCTGTCTCACTTCTCAATCCTCCAAACCAAGTTCCTCTAGAGTTCCCACAGCCTGATCATTCGATAGAGCATAAAAGCTCTCCTAGGCCGTGCCAAGCCTGGTCTCTCGTGAGTACCGTTTGACCTCACACTAAAACTCATTATTATTATCGTTATATCATTACAACCGTTATAGCTCATAGTCAATATAAACAAAAATACAATATGACAAGTAACACAATAAGCTAAAGTATGAGCTGCCACGCTTGAGCTACCTCGGTGCCTTAATCCCCAAAATACTGTTTCTAATGTGGAATTACCTCTAATCTCAAAATTACCTTCAAGTCCCCTCTACAGACTTATTATATCAGTTGAAGGGAGCAGCCTACTTTCAAAGATTAATTTGAGATCAGGGTATTATCAGTTACATATTAGGGAGAAGGATGCCCCTAAGATTAATTTGAGATATGGGTCTTACAAGTTCAGGGTTATGCCCTTTGGGCTAAATAATTCACCGGCAGTTTTCATAGATCTCATGGATCGAGTGTTTATGGATTTTTTAGATCAGTTTATAATTGTCTTCCTAGATGACATCCTGGTTTATTCTCGAACAGAGGGTGATCATGCAAAGCATTTACGAATGATTCTTCAGACCTTATGGGACCTTCAGTTGTATGCCAAGTTTGAAAAGTGTTGATTCTTGTTATGCGAGGTGACGTTTTTGGGTATATAGTCTCTAAAAGGGGGATTTTTATGGATCCAAGTAAGGTGTCGACCGCCCATAACACTTAGGTAGGTTCATAGTTTTTTGGGTTAACAAGTTACTACCATCAGTTTATCGGAGGATTTTTAAATATTAAGTGTCCCTTAATGAATTTGACTCGCAAGGCCATACCTTTTGTTGAGGATAATCACAGTCAGTGAGCTTTTGATGAGATAAAGGACAAGTTGACTTCACACCAATGCTCGTATTACCTAGGGTAGGAGTTAAGTACTTTATTTTTACTTATATGTCCTTACAAGAACTTGGAGGAGTTATACAATAGGAGGAGTTTGTATAGCTCTTGCATATCGTAAGTTAAAGCCCCATAAGGATAACTGTCCCATGAGCAATTGATTTTGCCTTGAGGATTGGAAGGCATTACTTATCAGGATAGAAGCTTTGGTTATTCACGGACCATAAGTCCCTGCAGTATCTTTTCACATAAAATGAGTTGAATATGCGGTAGTGCAGATGGCTTGAATTCATGAAGGATTACTTATTTGATATTCAGTATCATTAGAGAAATGTTAACATGGTGGCCGATGCATTGCAACATATTCCGACAAGGCAGTTGCCAGTAGTTTGGAAAGTGAAGTGGGATGAGCTTCGTTAGGAGGAGGAGGTAGTCGGGCTTACATGGCAGTGATGAACATTACACTCGAGATCATTTTGAGGGTTTTAAAGGCACAAGTAGGGGATCCTTCTTTTTAGGAGAAGGTGTAGTATTATTGACAGATGGAGCAGAGTCCTACTCAATCATTTCTAGGGGTAGATTACGCCTCAATGGGTGGTTGATTATCCAAAATGAAGAGGACCTACGACGCGCAATTATAGATGAGTCGCATGGGTCATAATTCTCAATTCATCCAGGAGGGGACAAGATATACCAGGATATGATGAGGCAGTATTGGTGGGCCGGTATGAAGTGGGACATAGCAGAGTTGTCTCCAGGTGCACCACTGGTAAGATGCTGAAGGTTTATCATCAGAGACTAGACGAGTTTTTTACAGTTGTTGGAGATTCAAATGTGGAAATGAAAGATTATATCGATGGACTTCATCACGAGGTTACCTACATAATAGAGGGTGGAAGATTACATCTTAGTTATTTTGGACCATTTGACTAAGTTAACTCATTTCCTACCTATTCAGGTGGATTATACAACATGGCAGTATGCCCAATTTTCATTGCAGAGATAGTGAGACTGCACGGAGTGCCACTCAATATTGTTTCAAATTAGGATAAGAACTTTTTGTCCCACTTCTGGTAGAGTTTTTAGGAGGTAATAAAGGTGGAGTCACATTTGAGCATGACGTATAACATGCAGATCGAAGACAGAGAATGTGATTCAGATGATGGAGGGTATGCTAAGGATGTGTATTCTAGATTTTAAGGGTAGTTGGGAGCATTAATTACCGTTGGTGTAGTTTGCGTATATTAGCTCGTATCAGTTTACTATTGGCATGGCACCTTTTGAGGCTTTGTACGGGAGAACTTATCGTTCACCCTCGTGTTACACATGAGGGAAACATGCTTCTCGGGAAGGACAAGATTCAGGATACGTCGACAAAAATTGAGTTAATCAGGAATCGTATTTGGGTAGCTCAAGACCGTCAGAAGAGTTACACCGATGAGAACTGGAGATTCTTGGAATTTGACATGGGTAATTAGGTGTTTTTACGGGTATCTCCCATGAGGGGAGTGACAAGGTTTGGGAAGAAGGGGAAATTTTCACCGAGATATGTGGATCTTTTTGCCATTAATGAAAGGGTAATTTTACTAAATTAATAAATATGAAGGGAATGACAATGAATTTATCGATATTAAATTGATTAAATTTTCGAATGACGATATTATTAAAATATTTTAATATTTATTATATTAATTTATTAATTTATTACTAAAATTATTTACTTGCATGTAATAAGTAAATAGCGATGCAAATTATTATATTGTCATTTGATGAGTGAAAGGCGAAGGATTATTACGTTGTCATTAGAGAGTTAAAATGACGAAGTTAAACGGTTTATTAGCGATGCATACTGTGTCGGGCTTCATTAATGGGATGGTTGAACATTTTGAGTTCTCTTACTCGACTCATATTGTCTTTTTGAGTGCACCGATGATTCAAAATGGGTCGAAATAATCCTGAATAGGTACTTGGGAGTTATAGTTGGGTTTCGGGGGCTTTTTAGACAGAGTAAGGGTCGTATGGGGGTATGTTCATCTTTTACCCTTAGTGCTACGCCTAAATACTAAATTAGGGTTTAATTAAGTGGTATTTAAGGATTACTAGGGTGCATGGCAGCCTCATTTTAACCTCTGCTTATTGAGGATTAACGTAAAGCTCAAAGAGGCAAAAAACTAGAAAAGTAAGAAACCTTGGAGCATAAAGGAATGACCTTCTCCGGATTCAATTCATCTCTAACGTATTAAGATTTAGATTTTATTCCATTCAGTGTTTATTTACTTTATATTTCATTATTTTGTAGTTAATTATTTTCATGATTAACTATCGATAAAACAGGGAATTTAAGATATAATTATGGGGTTAATTCGAGGTTTAATTTGTCTTTTTATCATATTAATGTGATTTAGAATTAATATGGATAAATTTCGTGATTTATATATGGGAATATAATTATGAACGTGATGAACATTGATAGGGTATTAGATCAATGGGTTTTAAGGTTGGATTAATTATGGGTTTAATGAATTAAATTAAGGATTAGGAACCCTTGAGTTTTTATGTCGGATCGAGGTTTAAATTAGGGTTAAAATACACCTGGGATGGTTATGTATTTGTTTAGGATCGTAATTTATGGTTTGGGGAGGCTTGGCATCATCATTTAAGGGTTTGGGAGGTAAAAACTTGAGGTTGAAGACGAAGGGAAGCCCAACTAATTGAACTAGTTCATTGGGAGAGTGAATCAGTTCGCTTGGTCGAATCGGTTCGGTCTGTCAATGAACCAAGATGCTTTATCCTGATTTTTATTGTGTGTTGTTTTGATCCGTTAGCATTGGATAAATGGGTGTATAGGTTTTAGGGATAGATTGGGATTTTCTTGGAACATTATTAGGGGTTGGTGTGTAGGGTAGGACAATTATTAATGGGATTCGAGTGCGGGGAATCAATTAACAAGTGAGTGAACACTTAATTGAAAATTGAGAAGTTGGTTCAGACTTCGGGATTAGTAGGCTATTCAATACTTTATATATATATATATATATATATATATATATATATATATATATATATATATATATGTGTGTGTGTGTGTGTGTGTGTGTGGAACATACCTACTCGATAGTACTAGTTAGGAGGTTGCACGTAGTGGGAAGTCCACCCTAGCATTAACTAACATGTGTTGGATTAATTCCCCAGGTCATATTATTATTGCATTTCCACTATCCATGTGCGAGGATAGGTGTTGGTGTGGAGACCGGTTGGGTGCGATGTGGTATGGTTGCGATCCCCGGACGTATGTTTATGACTGCCTCTGTTTATTGTATTTACGTTTTGGATTCGGTGGTAAGATTCCGACCCGATACCCAATTATGGTACCTGGTATACCTGGAGCCTGATAATACAAGAGGGATGCATCCACGAGGTCCCTGCTCTAGGGATACGGTATATATTTATATATCGAGTGATATATTTGTATATGCATATGAGTTAGTTGTGTATATATCTATTTATAGCATGTGTGTAGCTATGTAAATAATTACGATGATATACATAGTGAAGGTAGTGCATATTAGCTAATAGTGATTATTAGCAGGATTGGCTATGTTAGCGGTGATTGTCCTAGCTAGACTGGGTAGTATGATTAGGATAATAAAAATTAATATGTTAGGTGAGCATTATAGATGAGAGGTGAGGAAAGGTATAATATGAGTGCGACTGAAAAGTTAATTATTAAGGTAATATAGTGCACCTTTACATTTAAAGCATTTAAATACTTGTAAATATTTTCGGGCTTTGACCCGCTATCAAATTATTTTCCAAAACCTCATGTCGCTGCGTAATCAGCTGTGGATGCTAAGATATTTGATTGTAGCCGCGTCAGATCATTATATCTAGATAGGATTCAGTCTCTAGTGTTTTCCTTTTAGGCGTGTTGCCTGTAGTTGGATAGGACTTTACTTTTATGCCAAAAAAAATTCTTATTACATCTCAGTAGTACATTTACATTGATTATTATTTGTTGTAACCGATGGCTATTAGGTTTACAGTATTTATGCTTATTCGCATATCTGTTCAATTATCGTTCTGTTGACGCAGATTTATGTTGGTTGTAATTATATTTTTGTTTCGACAGTGACGCTAAGAATGAAATCATACGGATTCCCGTTTAATTTAATAAAGGCTTGATCAATCAGTATTAGAATAGGCGGGGTATCACACTTAGTCCCCTGATCCTCGACTTATTTATATGAATCAGTTTGTCTTTTGATGGTGTTCTTTCATGGACGGTTACATTATTTTTCCTGTTTTAGGTAAAATAGGTTGACGAATCCATTTTCTATCTTTTCCTCCCCTTTATGAGGACGGTTGATTTATATTTATGGTAGCCCACTAAGATCGCGTGAATGGTGAAAAGAGGACTTCTATCTTTGAATCCCTACACGTGCTCAAAGAGGTTTTCCTCCCCATTTTCTCTATCTCTCATCGGTCTGATCCCCGCATCAGAGGAATTACGGATGTCCATAGTGGAAAATCCTCTAGGGAACGTTTTATTTTTAATAGGGCTAGACTCTATTTACACGGGTTTTACTTCTCTCTCTCTCCTTTTTATCTATTCTTCTCCATGTGTGTATACACTTCACTTGTATATTCTTCTTACTCTCATACTTACATGTTGTATATATGCAAGGTCATATCATGATGTTTATATCCTTCTCTCTACTATGTTTTATTCCTTATCACATATACATATTACTTCTTCTATCACTTGTTTCATGCTTTACTCACCATGTTACACCACACTTACTCACATTTGCGCATGCTCCATACTACGTGCAGATATCCATGCTTAGTCTCATTAGTACACACTTCACACGTTACTCTCACTTGTATATATCCACATATTTTCTTCACTTACACATGTACCCACTCCACTCTCACTTTTCACATACTTTCCAATTATTTATATATATTCACATGCCTCAAATCTTGCATATATCACCATAGGCTCCCTATTTTGTATACATATTCTCTAGTTTTACTCTGCATTATATTTGTATATTTAGTCCTCTACCTCATATTAGTTGTATTTCTCTTTCTTCATATACATAAAAATATTCATAAAAATATTAATTAGGAGTCATGCATTCTTGCACACTATGTCTCTTAAGCATTACACTATTGAACAAAATTTTGTCTCTGGGAGGTCACTTCATAATGGGTGTCAGTTCTACGGGGCTGGGGTGTGGTTAACCTAAACGATATGATCCTACCTTCCATTGACCTAGTACCTCCGACGTATATCAAACGAATTCCTCTGCATCATACCGCTTGACCTAACTCACGACGCGAGGTTACCTTCATCGAGTATATCGAATTCGCTCTCACACGTACCATCTCCCAGAGGTATATCGTGGGGAAATTCACGTACAACAGGCATATTAAATGGCTTTTTTACACGTATCGATAAATGGTTTCCCGTATAGGCAAGAGGTATATTGTGGAAGTCATGTCAAATGATGGAAACGTTCCACTAACCCACCAAATGCATCAACCTCATATAGGCGTCTACCTTAGGACACTCATACCTAGTCTGTCGATTTCAACGTTAAACTCTGTCAAAATTCCGGTCTCCTTATTGCCCAAATTTTTAACTATTTTGCCCATTTTTTAAAATATGGCCCTGTCCGGGAGTCTAGAAACAAGTCAAATCACGTCTTGCATCATATACCCCGTCTTATCCCAGACTCGGGCCCTGTCCAATATTTCACTTGCACCCTAGGTGGAACATAATACAAGTGAAACCTAATAATAATAACTACACTATGGAATTTCCCTTTTCTCCCTTTTTCAAAATACCATAACATTTTCTCCTTTTCTCAAAAATATGTAAAAAGGTATCCTTTTTTCCTTAATATAAAAAACCTTTTCCCCCTCAGCGGTCGTATACCCCAGTCTTGGCCTGGCTCCCTATTGGTTTAGAGCTTCCATTAAGACACCCCGGAGCTCGCCTGCTTCTTCCACTGCTTCTATATAATTCGAGAAATTCCTTTCAAAAATATTTATGCCTCGTACTTTTATGAGTAATCTATTTCCACGTATGATTTTTTTATTAATTAAATTGCGTTCAGTAAATATTAATTAACGAGTTAAGGATTAATATTTATGATTATTATTACTTTCTTGCGTGTAATAAGTAAATAGAGATGTGAATTGTTATATGTCATTTTATGAGTGAAAAGCGACAGATTATTATATTATGTCGATAAAGAGTTAAATCCACGGATTTAAATAGATTGAGGACGACGCGTATTGTACCCACATGTCGGGCCTGATTAATGAGAAGATTGTATTTTTTAGTTGGACGACTCGACTGATCTTTTTTAGTGCACCAGTGATCCATAATGGGTCAAAATAGTCCAAAAAAATTCCCGGGAGTTATAATTAGGTTCCAGGGGCGTTTTAGATGTAGTAGGGCCCTTATGAGCGTATAGTTTTCTTTTTACCCTTAGGGCTACACTTAAAAACGGGATGAGGGTGTGATTAAGAAGTATTTAAGGTTAAGCGAGGTGGGTGACAACCTCATTCTTGCCTCTGCATATTGGAGATTAAAGGAGAGAACAAAGAGAAGAAAAAGGGAAGAAAGAGAGAGAACTAGGCTTGAAGAAGAGAGGAAGAACATCTTCGGGATTCAAATCAT
Source organism: Sambucus nigra (assembly GCA_949130495.1). Classification (NCBI taxonomy): domain Eukaryota; kingdom Viridiplantae; phylum Streptophyta; class Magnoliopsida; order Dipsacales; family Adoxaceae; genus Sambucus; species Sambucus nigra. The sequence goes on from OX422209.1 coordinate 252,650,837, forward strand.
CTCTATTAGTCGAGACTAAAGATTTTAAACCCATAAGGCAAGTGTTTACTTGCTTTATATTTATAATTTACAGTGGTTAATTATGTTCATGATTAAGTAGTAATTAATCTGAGAATTAAAAGATGAAATCTTTAGGAATTAAGTGAAAGGAACTGGTTTATGTTTAACCTATTATTAAAATTGATAATTATTAAGTAATAATTTCATGATAGTAAATTGGAATTATGCTTAAGAACATGAAGAATATTGATAGGATGTTAGAATCAATGAATTTCAAAGGTTTGATAAATTTTGAATTGAATGAATTAATTAATGATTAGGACTCCTTGAGTTATGATGTTGGATTTGGGTGTAATTCGGTGTTAGAATACTTCTGGACGATTATATATTGATATGGGATATTAATCAGTTATTTTAGGAGGCTTGGGACCTCCATTGAAGGGTTTAAAAGGTGAAAGCCTAAAGTTGAAGACAAAGGGCATCCCATCAAACCGAACTGGTTCGCTGGGGGAGCTAATTGGATTGCTTGATCGAACCGGTTCAATCTACCAAATGGGATTTCCTGGCCTATACATTTAAGTGTTTTGATTGGTTAGAGTTTGGTAAATGGGCGTAGGGACTTCTGGGGTAGATTGGGATTACCATGAAACATTATCAGGTGTTGGTATATATGTTAATACAACGGTTAGATGGGTTCGAGTGAGACGAATTAAGCTACAAGTGAGTGAACACTTAAATGTATAATCGGGAAGTCGATTCGAACTTTAGGATTGGTAGCCCAATAGATTGTGGGATCTACGTATGTAGTTAGTACTTTATATATATATATATATATATATATATATTATGGGTTACTAATGTATATGTGTGTGTGTTTGTGTGAATTATTTGGGTATCTGTTTGAACATACCTACTCGGAAGTGCTATCGTTAGGAGGTTATGCTTAGTGGGCTACCTGGCATTGACCAGCAGTTGTTGGATTGATTCCCGAGATCATAGTATTGTTCCATGGCCACTATCCATGTGTGGGGATATGTGCTAGTTTGGAGACCAGTTGGGTGCGATGTGTTATGGCTGCGACCCCCAAACGTACGTTTAATACCATCTTCATTTGCTTGTGTTTACATTTGGGCTCAGTGACGAGATTCTGACCGGTGGCCCAGTTGTGGTACCTGGTATACCTGGAGCCCGATAGCACACGAGTGATGCATCCGCGAGGTCCAGACTCTGAGGATGTGGTTTATAAGTATATAGCGAGGGACATATGTACGTGTATATGAGATATTATCTGTATATTTATTTATAACACATATGTAGCTATATTATTATTTATGAAAGTATTCCTAGTAAGGCTAGTATATATTTAACTAATGGTGATTATTAGCAGGATGGACTTTGATAGCGGTTTTTGTCATAGTTAGACTGGGTAGCATAATTAGGATAATAAAATGAATGCGCTAGGTGCGCACTATAGATGAGAGGTGAGGATGAGTCTCACGTGAGTGTGACTGGTAAGTTAATAATGAAGGTAATGCATTGCATGTTTATATTAAAAGCAATTAAATACTTATAAAATATTTTCAAATATTTTTTGGGCTTTGACCCACTGGAAGATATATTTTTTTCAAAACCCCAAGTATTTAGCATCACAGACAGTAGGGTTAGTGTGTTCATCATGATGTTGCATGTAATAGCCAAGGATTTTGTGAGATTAGATTGTAGTTGCCTCATTTCACTCTATCTAGATAGGATTAGTATCTCAACACTTTCATTTTGGGCGTGTTACTCGTAGATGGATGTGTGAGCCACCTAGCGATGCGCAAAGAACTATGTGTGCGGAAGTAAACTATTTGCCGAAATAAACTCCAATTACCTACGAGTTATCTATGTTATTCAAGAAAGGACCAATTCAAACTTTTCTTGAATTTCTAACTTAGCTAAAACAGGTTTTAGTTTGCCAAGTAAATTAATAGCCCTATTTATTATCTTGAGTTAACTAGGTGACAACAGATAATATATGATTCAATTATTTAGGTTCATTTCTAGTATTAAACCTACTTTTTCATGTGAGGTGATATACAAAAAATGTAAAGCACAAGGTACTTATTTTACGTCGCAAAAACCCTTCCCCGGGAAAAAAGACGAACTCCTCTAGGAGTTACCTAATCTACTTCCACTAAAACAATAAAACCAACAGGAACGAGTTACAATCAACAAACTTGACAAGTAAAGAAGGTAGATGTAGCGATTACCCCACACGACCAAGACTCCTCCCTGGTTGCTTATTCTGCTCTCTCTTTAAGTCTGTCCTTGTTTGATATTGCGTTCTACACTTCGCAACTTCTCTCTTTTGCTCTTCTAGCTCAAGATTAGCTCAGTGCCTATTGTGTTATTTTCTAGTGAAGTATTTTGTGTGTGGTGTTCAATCCTATATGACACACCCACACTTAAATGATACACCAAATGCTATGCAACAGATTATATCTCCTATATATCTTCGCAAGTCTTATGCTAACTTTAGTTAAATCTTCTTGACTTTCAATACAGTTTTCAAAAACTTTCTTTCCTTTTGAAATCTTTGAACACTAGACTTGTTCAAATATTCACATACATAAATGTGTCGACGTGAATAAAACGTGAATGAATATATGTAAGTGATATGAGATGCAAATCAATTCCTGAAAATCACTTAAATCAACCAAGTAAGCATATTCACAGAATAATACGACTTCAAATATATTCAATAAAATTAGACAGTCAAATATTCACAATCTATTTTTCAGAAAACAAATATTATATTAAATTACATTTTAATCTAAAATCTTATCAAGACTATTTTCACAAACATTTCAGTTTAAATCAAAACAGTCTTAAGCACTCAAGAAAATAATATTCAATTCAGATTTTAAATCTTCACAAATTAGATCTCAAAAATCTTAGGTTTAACTTTCTAAACCACCAACAATATAAATTTGAATATTACCAAAATATTTTTCTGAAAAATATGTTTTAAAACAAAATGTTTAAAAACATTCAAGATCTCACAAACAAGATTCAAACAGAATATTCACACACAAAAATTAGATCTAAAGGCTGATCTAAATAATACACACAAAAATGAGAGAACTGACTTACAAAAATTATATACTCTTGAAAAATCGCAAGTGCGGATTTAGAATGAGAGATGTCCACTCTTCATTTTCGTTTTGACAGAAATCAACACTTGAAGATGACACAAAAATAGTTCTGGTTTAATCTCTCTCTCTAAAAATTTTGACTGAGTTTTTCCACAAAAATTATTTTCTCAGCTCTGTTGAAAATGATACACAAAGGGTACTATTTATAGAATGCACAAGTGTGTGCTGATTGCTGTAAAAAAGAGATTCACATGGATTAACAAAAAAGACACACCAGCCATTGATTAAAAATAATCTAAGGGCTCACAAAGAAATCCATTAAGAAACAGACACGCGTCCTAACAGATTGTAACAAACAAACAGATATAACAAAATCGTTTTATAAAAAGGCCAGCTGCAACTCATTTTAAAATATTACCGTTGTTGATAAACTATATGATGGAATTTTGAAATAAAAGCAAATACTAGCTGTGACGTCGTTTTAAACAGAGGAATTAAGCTCCGGTTTTGAGAAATGTTTTTAAGAAAAATCGGACGACGTCATTTTTAAAATTCATTATTCTAATTAAAAAAATGAATTCGGTTTAAGAGAAAAACCGTGAGTACTATCGAGAGAAACCAGGGACGGTAAATAATAAGGGCACACTGCCAGCTAAAGACCAGGGTCAAATCATCAACATTAACACCAAACGCCAACTAGGCCAACAGCTAAGAACTAAGAGCCTATATAGCTCCTAAAGTTGAATCGAAAACAGGTGTTATCAACTATTAAAGCTAATAGAACATATATAATATAAAACTATGCGGTCACATCAAAAAAAACTTAAGTCAATAGCCATGGGTCTTTTTCGGCAATAGGTAAGATGATGTAAGGTTATGATGTTAACCTACTAGCTATCAAAAGACCAAAGATAAGGGGTCAAGTTGGAGATGTCACGCATACAGACCTATTGTAACAGCTAAGGCACAAAACAAAACAAAAAGGGAACACGCCATCAGTTGTTGATGTAACAGACTATGGGATAAGATGAAAAAGTCTAAAGCCAAAAACTATATATATATATATATTATCGTACTAGACAAAAAGAAGTGGGCCAACAGTTATAAGGCCATAAATCTTCAACAGCATGGGACAAGATAAAGACTAACAACTAATGGTATAAACTAATATATATTATAAGAGTTTACGCATATATATAATATGGCACGCAACAAGTATATATAATATATATAATATCATACATACAATATTACACACATATGTATATTTTCATAACAAAATTTTATTTTTAACTTCAAAAAAAAATATTCTTCACCTTTTATAAAAAAAAATATTTAGTGTCAAATTTATTTTCAAAAAAAAATATTTTTCTTATAAAAACTGCAAATAAAATTTTGAAATAAAAAAAATTATTATGACAAAACAAAACATTATCATAAGGTATGATAATCAGAATGCAAATGAAACGTGGTGTCGTGTCCTACGTAACAAAAATTCCTACGAGCCATAGAAAATGAGAATTACCTTTTCTGACAGGGCGGACTAAATCTAGAGCTCATTTGATGTTGATGAACTAGGAGAGCTTGGTGTAGATAGGAGGTACACACAATCCTGAATACAAAAATATTTTATCAAAATTCACGTCCAACTAGATGAAGTCCTATATAGCTAAAGCACGAAAAGCAAACCCTAGGTGTGCTCTATATAGGGACCTTCAAACTCCCCCATTGGACTAATTTTGATAAAACCCTTTAGCACATCAAATGATATACTAAGTTAAAATAATTCCTAATATGTCCTATACAAAAGAGTATCGAACTACCCACCCATCCTAGAAAAGAAAAGGCAACTCGTGACGATCGACGATAATACCTGCAAAACATAAATATACTTTCTACAGAGAAATCAAGTTATTAGCATTTGCTCTACCAAAATATTAATCTGACAGAAATAAATGTGCAGAAAATTATAAGACAGGATATGTGTGAAGAATGTCAACACAAGACTAGAATATGTACTCAACTCTCCCCCATTTTGGCTAAATTAGACAATGGTAAGAAGAGAAAAAAAATAAGTGTTTATAAACTGCAAAATAAACGTCTCCTACATCAAACATGGATTTAAGAGATACCGATTATTAGTGGAGATCTTTATTCTAAAACCTCGGAGATCTAGTAATCAAAGTGCAAAATAAACACAAGCAAAAATTCAAGTACAATCTCTCCAATCAAATCTTGAAGATACTTCTAAATAAGAGCCATCATAAGGCATGGACAACATATTAACAAGATGAAAATCACAAGCAATAGAAGGAACTATGCTAATTTATTTATGAGTTTTTGGAGCACTAAACTGGTAAGAATATCCATTAGTGTCGCAATACTTGGTAAGTCCAATTTGATTAAAATCACCTTCCCCGTCATTGAATAAATCTAAGGGTTTGGTGGTGTTTAAGTCCTTAACCTTCTCGTGAGGAGACTTAATGATTTTCTCACTCTCGCAAGCATCACATACATTAGTTGGGCATTTCTTCGACTTTAAAAAATCCATTTGAGGTCTTAAGTCACAAGTCCTAATCCAAATAGGCAAAGTTTTCAAAGGTTTTTGTGCCTTTTGGAATTTAGGATAAAATTTATTTTTCGAAAATGTGTTCTTGTGAACATGAGGCCTAGACTTATTGAAGAAATTATTCCAATTATTATTAGTGCGCTGCCTACGAAAATTTGTAAATCACTTCACATTTCGGTTATGACTTTTAAAATGAGTACCTTTCTTGCGATTACCAAGGCATTCCCAGTTTTGATGACCAAAAACATCACACCTAGTAAACAATTTACTAGAAGTAGGTAGGTCTGATTGGTAGTGCGTTTCCTGTACATGCTTGACAGATTCATTACGAATAAATGGTTTAGGAGGTCTATCGAGTCTCTTGGCTGGGGGGCAATATTTTAATGTAGACGTTCCTACAAAGTTCTCTATGAAATTTTCAATGTCACTTTCATAATCACTTTCAATTAAAACTTGTTTTCCTTTATCCTTTTCAGACAACTTACTTTCCAACGAAAGAGCCATTTGTTCTTGGGATTTTACAAATAAGATTGGTCTACTTGGATCAACTTTTTCAAGAGGACCCTCATATCCAAATCCTCTAGTATCACCCTTATATCGTTGTTCAGCAAGTAATTTGTCAAGGTCAAAACATTTTATATCACGACTACGACACATTTTGAAAGTTGTTTCACAAACTTGTTTGGATTTTTCAACTTGCAAAAGCGCTTCATTATATTTTTCTTCAAAAGAAGATAAATTTTCATTTAAAGTCGTAATCTGAAATTTAAAATCAAGTGATTGTTTTTCAAAATCAATTTTGACATTGTTCATTTCAATGGAATTTTATTGAACGATCTTATATTGATTCTGTAAGGTCTCACTAAGCATTTTTACCAAATTCGATAATTCTTGTCTATTTTGCAAAGTCCTAACATACAATTTCGAGTAATCATCATAGCCAAAAAAATTCATGCTCATTTGTGTTCGTGTGTGAATTGTTGCTATCATCATATTTAGTATCATATAAGGCACATTTAGCATCAAACGGAGCAGTTATTTCAAGCATTGAAGGTTGAATAGCTAACAAAGATTTAGTAGCATCAATTAAATCCAGCACTTCATCAGAATCAGAACCAGAATGAGAATCATCTTCGGAATCAGTCATTCCTACTAAGTACACGTCTTCGCAAGACTCATAAACTTCTCCTAAAAATGCAAGGAAATCTAGTTCAGAATTTCCTTGGTTATCTTCTGATTCAGAATCAGAAGAGCCATCCCAAGTTTTAGTTTTGTGTGACTTATATTGTTTAGAATGTTTGGACTGTTGCTTTGACCAACACTCAACAATAAAGTGACCAAGTTTCCCACAATTATGACAAGCCAATTCAGATTTATCAACCTTACTACTTCTACTATCATAATTAGAATTTTGATTTGATGTTCTATTATGGTTCCAAGTGAACAGACTAGATTGATTATTCAGTTGCGTACATCTCTTAGCAATATCATTTATGTGCTCCAAAAAAAATTTTAATTGAGAGGACATAACACCAAGTTGATTGTCAATCTTATCAAGATCATCCGATTCCACATCAGAATCATCATCAGACACGGATTGTTGTTTAACTACCTTATGCTTATATTTATTAGTATAGGCAGTTTTAAAAGCAACTCTAGATGTATTAGTTGACTCATTCTTAACATAAGATGTGAGAGTCTTCCTAAAGGCTAATTCAAGTTCCATAGTTCTCAATTTAGAGCTTAGCAATTCAGGTGTGAGAGAAGGATCATTCATTTCTTCAATGATATAACGTTTATGGTTAAACCTAGGTGCAAGAGATCTCAGAATTTTAGCACACACATCTTTATCATAATATTCAATACCATTCACATGCAATTGGGTAATGATATCAGTCAAACGCATATAAAAATCATCAAATGGTTCATTATCGTTCATAACTAGCATATTGTATTGTTGAACCAACATTTGTGTTTTACATTTCTTTACTCTATCGTCACCCTCGTGTGCAATAACTAAAGTATCCCAAGCATCATTACTAGTAGTGCAATGACATATACATTTCAATTCATTTTCACTCACACTCATGAAAATTGCATTTTTGCCTTTATTATTGAAATTGCTTATCTTTTTCTGATCAGCACTTAATTTAGTAGTTTTAAGCTTTCTAAAAATAGTGCTACCTTCTGCTATAGGAGTAGTGGGGAGCCTATAACCATTTTTAATTAAATCCCAAACATCATCTCCTAAAGTTCCTTGAATTAATGCTACCATTCTAATTTTCTAATATGAAAAATTTGATCCATCGAAAATAAGAGGGCTACTAAAATTTCCAAGTCTAAGTAATTGACTTGAATCATCCATTGAAAAAAAGGTAAAATGAGTTTGACAAAAGTTTTGGAAAATGAGCTTTTTAAGTCTAGCTCCGATACCACTTGTAAGCCACCTAGCGATGCGCAAAGAACTATGTGTGCGGAACTAAACTATTTGTCAAAACAAACTCCAATACCTACGAGTTATCTATGTTATTCAATAAGGGACCAATTCAAACTTTTCTTGAATTGCTAACTTAGCTAAAATAGGTTTTAGTTTGCCGAGTCAATTAATAGTCCTATTTATTATCTTGAGTTTACTAGGTGACAAAACAGATAATATATGATTCAATTATTTAGGTTCATTTCTAGTATTAAACCTACTTTTTCATGTGAGGTGATATACAAAAATGTAAAGTACAAAGTATTTATTTTACGTCGCAAAAACCCTTCCCCGGGAAAAATGACTAACTCCTCTAGGAGTTACCTAATCTACTTCCACTAAAACAATAAAACCAACGGAACGAGTTACAATTAACAAACTTGACAACTAAAGAAGATAGATGTAGTGATTACCCCACATGACTAAGACTCCTCCCTGGTTGCTTATTCTGCTCTCTCTTTAAGTCTGTCCTTATTTGATATTGCGTTCTACACTTCGCAGCTTCTCGCTTTTGCTCTTCTAGCTCAAGATTAGCTCAGTGCCTGTTGTGTTATTTTCTAGTGAAATATTTTGTGCGTGGTGTTATATCCTAGATAACACACTCATACTTAAATGATACACACCAAATGCTATGCAACATATTATATCTCCTATATATCTTCGCAAGTCTTATGTCAACTTTAGTCAAGTCTTCTTGACTTTCAATACAGTTTTGAAAAACTTTCTTTTCTTTTTAAATCTTTGAACACTAGACTTGTTCAAATATTTACATACATAAATGTGTCTACGTGAATAGAACGTGAATGAATATATATAAGTGATATGAGATGCAAATCAATTCCTGAAAATCACTTAAATCAGCTAAGTAATCATATTCACAGAATAATATGACTTCAAATATATTCAATGAAATCAGACAGTCAAATATTCACAATTTATTTTTCTAAAAACAAATATTAAATTCAATCAGATTTTAATCTAAAATCTTATCAAGACTATTTTCACAAATATTTCAGTTTAAATCAAAATAGTCTTAAGCACTCAAGAAAATAATATTCAATTCAGATTTTAAATCTTCACAAATTAGATCTCAAAAATCTTAGGTTTGACTTTCTAAACCACCAACAATATAAATCTGAATATTACCAAAATAATTTTCTGAAAAATATGTTTTAAAATAAAATGTTTGAAAATAATGATTTATTTTGGTAGAAATTGGTCAAATAGTGTTTCTTGCAAAAATGAAGATTTTATGAGAAATAGACATTTATTGAGTTTAAAGAAATTAAATATCTTTTATGCCTTGAAAATGAATTTTTGCAAGTATGATGAAATTCTAGAATGAAAAATATGTTTAACCCGTTTAATATAATTTCAAGGTTCAAAGTCCGTCTTCTCATGCATATAAACTTGCAGTATTTTGGAACTAAGTATATAAACAAGTTTAAAAGAGATTTTTTTGGGTTCAAAAATGAAATAATGAGAAGTGGACATTTTTTGTCTTTAAAGTTTGTGAAAGAGGAGTTAAAAGTGTGATAAGAACAAAGTTGTAAGACTACATGTAAAATAAATGAAATTGTATTTTTCTTATAAAACTAGTCTTAAGTATAAATAAATTTCTTGAATGAAGAAAGTGAAGAATTGTGTGGAGTGGAAATTGGATAATAAAGGTATTGAATAAGTGTTAATGGGTAAACATTGGAAGGTTAGTGTGTGTAACTTAGTAATGTTGTAAAAGATTAACACTTATGAAATTGAAAAGGAAATAATGAAATAAAAATGTTACCAAGAATATTACTCCAAGTTTAAAAAGTGTTAAAGTATTAAAAACACTTAGGGAGTTATTATGGTTAACTTAATAGTATTTGGTGGGAAATTAACACTTGTGAAAATGGAGTAAAATGATGAGTTTGGAAACAAATGGATAAAATGGTAATTTTATTTAAAGTGGAACATTTTTATGAAATAAAATGTTGGAAAGAGTGTTACACAAATTGATCTTAAATGAATGTGATTTTTGAAATAAAATCAAGGTTAAAGTGTAAAGGACATGAATGACACTTTCAAAGTGTAACACAAGTTGGGGTGAAACCCCAAGTTTTGGCCTCCGTCGAATAAAAAAGAAGAAGGAATAATGTGGACATTTGTAAAATATTAGACTACATATAAAGGAACTCGAATGACACCGGGATAATTAAGGAGGGCCAGAAGCCCTGGGTGAAAGACCCAAAAAAAATGTCTAGATCATATGGTGCTCATAGCCGGCGGTGTGGAGGCTGTTGAAGTATGATGCAAGAAAACATAAAGTAATAAGGAACATGTCAAGAAATGGGTTGAGTGGGGAAACGTGATAATATAACCTAACTTGAATGAATTAATAAATGTTCCGATAACGGTTAACATGGACAAGTATATGTGTAATTGCTTAATGTCCATGAGGTAAAGAAAAAGGTAAAGTAAGTTGGAAAAAGGGGTGATTAAGCAACCTAAGCGGTTAAACCCATAACTAACACAAGAACGTGTTGTGTAAGATTTTTCAAAAGCTAAATGATTATTTTCTGACATAGTGTTTGCGTGTGTTAAAAATGCGGGTTTCAACAAAAATACTAATAGATATTGGATAAAATAAAAAGGGTGATTTTGGTAAAGAAATGGTTTCGATTAAATCAAGTGTAGTGGTTTCAAGTATCGAACCGTGTGTGTTAAATAAAGCGATAAATGCTAAAATGAGGAAAAGTAAGTCTTTTATAAGATCATGGAAAATTAATCCGGATAAATAAAGTTTTTCGGAAGTAAAACTGTTTCATGCATTAAGTATGTGTATATATATGTATACAAGGTAGTTGCATGTGCACGTAGGCATGACGTGTTAGAGTCTCATTTCTGTCGTTCGATTATAGACTGCATTTGTATATTTTCTACTGAGCATTGGCTCATACCCTCACTTTGTTATGGCAGGTTGGGAGCGATTTCCTATTTTGAGAAGTTAACAGGTAAGTATTTCCTTTATTTTTACGTTAATAGCTTTGTAGCTTGGACTATGGGGTGCTCCTTATGGGTCCCTCACGTAATTTATCTTGAAATTTGGAATCGCATGCTAACAAGTGAAATGTTACTTAAAATAAAACTTGACTAGAAGTATTATATAGGTTGTTTCATTTCACTTCACAACTAATGGTTGGGTCGGACTGGGTTGACTACGGGTAATCCATAAATTCGGGTCAGGGCGTTACAAAAGGTATCAGAGCTGTATGTTCAAAGTTCCTTTAGGGAGTGACGTGGTGAGGTTGGTATTGGATCTTTCGACATCGGTGTTAATTTGGGTTGTGGTCATGCTATCTTGATGACGGTTTCGTTCGTATCCTTAACGGTAAAGTCAAGGAGGTTAGCACGATAAGTGAGTTAGTGCCAAGTGGCACACAATCAAGTTGATAGTTATTAATCGCTTTCGCACTGCTGATTAGATTTGTTAGTAATTTACGGGTGTCCATGCAAGTCAATAGTGGTGACACCGTGGTTGTTAATGTGAAATGCTTGTGTTAAATTCTTGGTGATATAGAATCATTTTAAGTGTCGATGGAGTGAAATGACACCCATTGGGCAAGGGGCACGAATTACATATAGTCAACGATAGAGGTTGATGGTTAGGGTGTCTCGACTAGGTACTAATGGTTGGTGGTTGAGAGGTATATAACCCTTGAGTACGGCGCTTATGAGTAGTTAACATCGGTGATGTAATTAGTCAAATTTGATCCTTGGGGTGACATCACAATTGATGGTAATTCCGTGAATGTATGAAGTTGTGTAGGCTTATAGTGGCAACGTCGTGATCATTTGTGTGATATGTATTGTGTTATAACTTTGATGGTGAGAGTAGCCTTGGTAGTGGCAACAGCGAGCAATGTTCTTGGAAAATTGGAAGGTTAGTTTGTGTAACTTAGAAAAGTTGTAAAAGATTAACACTTACGAAATTGGAAATGAAATAATGAAATAAAGATGCTACCAAGAATATTACTTCAAGGTTAAAAAGGTGTTAAAGTATTAAAACACTTAAGATGTTAGTATGGTTAACTTAATAGTGTTTTGGGGAAAATTAACACTTGTGGAAATGGAGTAAAATGATGAGCTTTGAAACAAATGTGTAAAATGGTAATTTTACTTAAAATGGAATATTTTTATGAAATAAAAATATTGAAAAGGGTTTTAAACAAATTGGTCCTAAATTAATATGATTTTTAGAATAAAATTAAGGTTAAAGTGTAAAGGAAATTATTGATACTTTCAAAGTGTAACACAAGTTGGGGTGAAACCCCAAGTTTTGGCCTCGGTCGGATAAAATGGAAAGAAGGAATAATGTGAACATTTATAAAATGTTAAAACACATGTAAAGGAACTCGGATGTCATCGGGATAATTAAGGAGGGCCCGGAGCCCTGGGGTGAAAAACTCAAAACAACCGGCTAGAGCATATCGTGCGCATAGCTGGTGGTGTGGAGCCTGTTTAAGTATGCGGAATTTGGGAGATTTCGAGAAAAGATAAGGAATAAGGAACATGTCAGGAAATGGGTGGAGTGCTGAAATGTGTTAATACAACCTAAATTGAATGAATTCATAAATGTTTCGATAAATGTTAAAATGGACAAGTAAATGTGTAATTGATTAATGTCCATGAGGTGAGGAAAAAGGTAAAGTAAGTTGGAAAAAGGGGTGGTTAAGCAACATAAGTTATTAAACCCATAACTAACACAAGAACGTGTTGTGAAAGGTCTTTCAAAGGCTTAATGAGTATTTTCTAACACGGTGTTCATGTGTGTTAAAAGGGCAGGTTTCAACGAAAATACTAATAGATATTGGATAAAATAAAAAGGGCGATTTCGGTAAAGAAATGGTTTTGGTTAAATCAAGTGTAGTGGTTTCTAATATTGAACTGTGTGTGTTTAATAAATGGAGAAATGCTAAAATGAGGAAAAGGACGTCTTTTATAAGATTTAGGTAAATTAATCTGGATAAATAATATTTTTCCAAAGTAAAACCGTTTCATGAATTAAGTATGTGTATATGTATACGTATTTACATATATGTATACAAGGTAATTTCATGTGCACGTAGGCATGACATGTTAGAGTCTCCTTTCAGCCGTTCAAATCTATACTGAATTTGTATATTTTCCACTAAACATTGGCTCACACCCTCGCTTTTTTACGGCAGGTTGGGAGCGATTTTGTATTTTGAGAGCGTTATATAGGTAAGTATTTCCTTTATTTTTATGTTAGTAGCTCTGTATGCTTGGACTAAGGGATGCTCCCCGTGGGTCCCTCAAATAGTTTATCTTGAAATTTGGAATCGCATGCTAACAAGTGAAATATTAATTAAAATAAAACTCAACTAGCAACATTATATAGGTTGTTTCATTACACTTCACACCTAACGCTCGAGTCGGACCAGGTTGACTACGGGTAATCCATAAATTCGAGCGAGGCGTTACAGAATAGCTCACCTTCACTATTTTTTTGGGTAGATGGGGTGGACTAAATATTTACATTGATTCAGTTTGTGTACCGAAAATATTGTTTTCACTTTGAATTGATTGACGCATTTTTTACGTATTATTATTTTATTTATAATTGAAGATAAAATTTAACAATGTTAAAAAAATCAGTGAAGCAATATAAACTCGACTTAAAAAATCATCTATTTATCTATTCACTTACAAAAATCATATGTGCACTTATGAAAATAGTGAGTAAGAGAGAAACACAGCTTATTATTTGTTTAAAAAATCATTTGTTTATCATCCGTTAAACAAAATCATCTACTTGGGTCGAGAAATGACCAACAATAGTTTTTCTCTCTTCCATCAGTAAATCATTTCTTAGCAAACTTTTTTTTTCTTACTTATATGAAAATTTTTTGCTTGGGTCAGTAAATGAAAAATAGTTCTAATGTTAAACAAATAGTCTTTTTCCGCCCTGCCTATGTATTGGATAAATCAACATAGTTTAGTTCTTACATTGTTCCAATTCCCATTCAGCTATAAACTATTCAACAAACAAACATATGACACTTTAACCAAAATAAGGCAAAACTAATGTTTGTTACATGGAAAAAGAAAATATGGGGTTTGTGATTACCGAGGAAAATAATGATATGTCGAGGCGAATGAGGGTTTGTTTGGAGGATCTGTCTAGGGAATTTGGTGTTCTTAGGCTTTGAGGATCCGCTAAGGAGAATGAGGATCTATCGAGGATCCAACGATCCGCTATTATGGAGGAGCCAGTGTTTGTCTGGCGATTTGCTGCTGATGAGAGAAGTGAGAAGTCGTTGAGAGGAGAGCCAGATATGATGAGATGAGATAAGGAGATAAAATGAGATAATGAGGGGGTCTTTAGTTTTAGAGTTTTTTAAGTGTGTATATATATATATATGGTTTTCTTGTAATTAACATACATATAAAGGGTGTCTATGTATGCATAAGTTAAATAGGGTGGGGTGGAACGATATTATTTAAACTAACTCTTAACCAGACCCATTTAATAAACAGATTTTTAAAACCCATACCTGCTCCTAATTCATTAATCGGGTTTTAAAACCCGCCCATTAAGGTAGGAGCTCCTACGGGTTGGGTTAATTTGCCATCCCTATTAGGGGAGCCATCAGGTGCAATCTCTCTAATAACCACATGAACAGTATCAAGGGGCTGCTCCGTAAGAAATTGGCCCGACCTTTTTCCAGCCATCTTAGTAATTCAGAGTCCTCTGGTATGATAGGAGCAGAATTATAATGATAGGATATCCACGGTACAATCGTGGACACTTGAGGGTTCGTCATCATATCACTAGTTACTAAAATCAGCCTTTTAGTCAACCCCAGGGCTACAACACCTGCAAAGCCGTTATCGATACGATTTCTCTAACACATCAAATTCAACACCGCTAAAAGAATGACACTCATCCAATGCACCAGTGGTCGAGTAGGTCAGGGGTATGTCGATCATCCTTATTTGGGGAAAACCTCATTTCCCTCTTTTACCCATTTTTATCTCCAAATTAGTCCCTTTGAAGGGAAACACTTTGCAACCAAGCCTCCAAGGCATTCCTCGTTCAAAAATGCCAAAACATATTCAAAAATGCCAAAATAATATTTTCTAACTTTTTCTCTCAAGAATAATAGCACCAGTGGAAAATGAAAATGCATATACAATAAGCCACTGAATCAAGATAATCAAATACAAATGCATTATTTTTTCATTTTGAGTCTCTTTTCAGATATATATAAAAGCCAATAAATCGAGTGTACATTAAGGCCAATGCCAAGCTTCCCAGGTCACAACGACTGATCTGTATGAAAATCCTGAAAGGTAAGAACCAAAAATGGACATCATCACTACTCCTCATCACTAGCATACCCCTAAGTAGGATTAGAAACAAAGCGCGCCAGTACTCGTACATCCCTCACCACTACCGTACTCCCCATCGAAATCGAAATTGAAGAATATCCCTATTATAACTACTGATCATCAAAACTCTTTAGGTCCGTAAAATTGATCTAGGTCAACAGAATCAATATTGACCCTCTGAATCGGTCACCCTAACTCTTAAGGTCCGCAGAATTAACATTGACCTTTGAATCGGTCGCTTTCACTCTTTAGGTCCATATAATTGAACTATATTTGCATAATTGACCTCGAACCTCTGAATTGGTTACCTCAACTTTTTAGGTCCGCAGAGTTAACCTAGTTCTATAAAATTAGCCTTGACCCTCTAAATCAGTCAGCTCAACTCTTTAGTTTTGCATAATTGACCCTGATCTCTCAAGCATCCACTTTTAGTCTTTAGGTCCACACAATTAGCCTAGGTTCGTAAAATCAACCTCGGCCTTCTGAATTGGTCACCCCAACTCTTTAGGCCTACAGAATTGACCTCGGCTCTCTGAATCAGCTGCTTTCACTCTTTAGGTATGCAAAATTGGCCAAGGTTCGCAGAATTCACCTCAACCCTCTGAATCGGTCGCTTTCACTCTTTAGTTCCGTAAAATTGACCTAGGATCACCTAATCGACCTCAACCCTCTGAATCCGTCGCTTTAAATGTTTAGGTCTGAAGAATTGACCTCGACCCTCTGAATTGATCATTTTTACTCGTTAGGTCTATAGAATTGACCTCGTCCCTCTAATTCGATCACTTTTACTATTTAAGTTCACATAATTGACCAATGTCCATAAAATTGACCTCGACCCCCTTAACCAGGTGCCTATACTCTTCAAGGTCCATAAAATTGACCAAGATCCATATAATCTACCTCGACTCTCTGAATTGTCTGTCTCTACTATTTAAGGTTCGCAGAATTGACCTAGGTCCACAGAATTGGCCTCGACTCTGTGAATTGGTCTCTTCCACTCTTTAGGATCAAACAAGTGACCTTTATCCATTCCCTCAATCCTCAACGGGGACCCTTACCCTTAAAACTCAAAAACTTTGATGAGGTGTCTATCTTTCGATGACCTTCGCTTATTGCAAATACCTTCTTAGGTCCCTAACTCTTTTGTTCTCACCCTAGGAATCCAAGCCCTACTCTGAACCTTGACCCAGAGATCACAGGGCACTCCCAATCCTCTATTGACCTCGTTCCATTATCCAACTCGAGAAAAGACATTTCACCTTAATAGGACTCTAGATCCCCTTTCCAATGGTCCATAATGTGTGGGAATAGACTTTACTATTCACACCTACTTACCTTTTCACTCCAGAACCTTAACCTAAAGGAAATCGGGCGCTCTCGAGCCCCGTTTGAACTTGGTAAACTCTCAACCTCAAGATAATATCCTTAAAACATTATAGGGTACTGAATCCCCTTTCCAACGGTCCATACCTTGAGCAAGTCGTCCTTATAGTTCGAATGTAATTGCCCTCTGACTTCGAGAACCCCCGTCCGGAGGGCATCGGCTGATTCCAATCCCCGTTTGACTTAAGTCAACTCTTGAACTTTGGAGTATACTAATATACTTTTATAGGGCTCTGAATCCACTTTCCATTGATCCTAGTTGTGCAAGATTTTGGACTTACAGTTAGAATTTTATGCCCTTTTTTGAAAAGAGTCCCTTCCGGACAGCCTATATTCACCCCAAAGCCTCAGCCTATAGATAGAGTTGTACTTTACTTTTCCAGTACGTCCGGAGGCTAACACCTATGCCTATTGACGTACCCCCTAACCCTAGTTTTTCCTATTTAACCCTCATTCCCAAGGACCTCTCTTTCAGCGATCAGAACTCTCTACTTCGAAATATGTGCGCCGTTATTCCAAAAAAATCCAAATTTCCAACATTCCCCTAACCTTTATTACCTCAATTTTATACCACTTTTTTCCACCTACCTCATTCATACTCCATCATTATCCCACCACCATAAAAGTATCCTACTCCCCTTCAAAAATCAATAGCAAAATCTTAGAGCAGGTTTACTCCTATTCTTTTCTATTTCATTTAATTAATGTTGTTTATCTACCTTTCTTCCATTTTTTATATCTTTTAGTCTTACTCCATTATTCCACATCAACTAATATCCTTTTTTATTACTAGTATTCACATATAATATTTTCATAAAATCAAAATAGACAAAAAAAAAAGGGTTCACTCATAAACCCCAAAATAGGATTTCCCCACTTTTTTACACTTGAGCACGTCTTCTTCAAAACCAACTAAAGAGGAGTCCTAAATTTGGATTTATAGGATAAACCCCACCCTTATAGTAGGTCGAACTACGTGGACTTTGATGTCTATTTTGGCTAAGTAGGCATCCCGAGTCATTATCGAGATTCGAGTCCTATTTCGGTCATTGTTATACTTTATATATCTCATATTTAGTAGTATTGTGCGTATGTATGCGCTTATATATTAATGTTCCCACTTCACATGAAAATTCACTTTATCATTGTGAATTTTGATTCAGTGAGCACTAAAATCGTATTTTAATATTATTCTTATTCTTTTGCACACTCCTTATAATAATTCATCTTCGTCTTTCCCATGACATGAGTAGGATGATCTCTTTTTTCTCACTTATTTCTACATCGCAAACATTATGCACATGGGTCACACTTTGTAGGAAAAAGGAGAATATTATCATATCGTGTGAGAGATCGAAAAGGCAGAATGGATGCCTAACACCTTTCCATTATGTAACTTAGTCCCCGGACCCTCGTCTCATTTGGTTTTCTATGCATCAGTTTGTCTTTTGATGACATTTTTTTTTTGGGGGGGGGGGGAGGGGGGGACGGCTACATTATTTTCCTATTGGAGAACCATTTTCTATCTTTTTCTCCCTTTTTGACGATTATCGATTTATATGCGTGGTAGCCTGCGAAGGTCGCGCGAGTGGCGGAAAGAGGACCTCCATCTTCGAATCTCGGCATGTGCCGAGATAAATGTTCCCCCACTTATCTCCCTTTCCACCATTGGGGCGAGACCCTAGCCATAGGAATCCGTGATGGCCATACTACCTAGCTTTGGGGGATCATACACTATAAGATCTGAGCATTTCGGAGCATAAAAATAAGATTTTGGAGGATCAAAAAATTGAATAACTTTATCTTATCCAATTGCCTTTATCCTTATTAAGATTGTAACCTGATGTTGCACTACTCCTAAGGAACTCCAATGGAAGATGTTCTTTAATCAGTTTCAAACAAGTAGGGATATGGCACGGGATAATTTTTATCGCACTCGAGGATTTGCATACTCCCATCACCATAAATTTAGACTTCCATTGCACTATAAGCATGAAAACGTACGAGGCATGTAGTGTGGGTCACAAAATTTCTCTCGAGAAAGTAATTCAATACCCCGATCCGTACGGAGATTAGACTTTCATCATAAGACATATCCTCTATAAATGGAAAGTAAGAGCCAAAAACTCCTACCCTTTCATGCTCATCTAAACGAGCTCGCTTCAGAGTTCAAATATATCACATTTTATTAGTTATCCCGTTCTAAAAAAAACTCAGTCGATGCCTTGGCAAATCTAACCTCCATGGTTGACTTACCTGAGGGAATAACTATTGCTCCTTTTCAAGCTTAGAAATATTCTAAGAGGACCCATTTATACCACATAGAGCTCGCTACCGAAGAATATTTAGATAAAGTTAGACTATTTTATCACAATATTTGTTGCCTCCTCAAGTATGGCCGATACTCTTAAGGACCTCACAAAAAATATTGCACAAATCTTTGGAAACTCATAACCTAGTATATCATTTGTAACAAAGCTTTATTCAAGAGAAATTTATATGGTACCCATTTTTAATGCATACCAGTGCTAACATTGAAGAAATCATGTAGAGACTCTATGGTGTGGAATGCGACCCCGACAAGAATGACCACATGCTTGCCAAGAAGATCATTAGCAAGAAATACTTCTGGACTACCATAGTCCAGGATTGTGAAACATATGTCAATATGTGTCTAAAATGCTAGAAATTAGTTAATCTTCAACATTTAACTCCGCGTGAATTATACAATATGACCTCTCAATGGACCTTCTCAACTTAATGAATTAACATCATTGAGAAATTCACCCCCAAAGCATCCAATGGGAAGAAATTTATCTTGTTTGCTATTAATTACTTCACCAAATGGGTTTAAATCGAGCCATGTGTCGTATTAAATGCCATGAAAGTGTCCAAGTTCATCCTAAAGTATACCATCTACCATTATGAGTTCCCTTATGAGCTCGTATTAGATAATAGCATCCACATTGAATTTGTGGTCATACAGGTGGTTGATGAATATGGAACTCATAGACAGAAACCCTCTCTATATAAACCCCAAACCAATGGGGTTGTTCATGCCGCAAAATAAAGCCTCAAATCAATCACCGATGAAATGACTAAGAGTTGTAGAGTTAAAACATCCACTGGGGCTAGCCCATATTCCTTGGTTTATGGTATTGAAGTTATTTTTCCCATTAAACTCAAGATACCATCTAAATAAGTCATGCTTGGGAGTCAAGTGGGTAAATTTAACGGGCACTGAAGTTGTTATAATGAGTTAGCACTCCTAGACAAACATATAATAAAGGTTTTATTTTAGATACAGGGATATCATCGCCTCATTACACAATCATTTAAGAAGAAAGTCAAAGAACACGAAATGTGATAAGATGACCTTGCCCTTAAAACAATCGTGGAACCCATGTGGGACCCTCGAGGAAAATTTAATCAGCTTTTGAATGACCATATCTTATTAAGAAAAACTTGGTAGGAGGTTCCACTAAGCTAACTGACCTCAACTGAGAAGAAATAGCACGTACAGTCAACCTTGATTGCCTAAAAAACTTCTATCCTTTATCTGAATCTCATTGCATTATGCAATTATCATCTTTACTCTATTCTAGAAAGACTTCTTATATTGTTCTCTTAGAACTACTAGGACCTGATACTCTCAAAATATTTTCAAACACTACAAGATTTTTTATCTACATAGAGATAAGTAGGAAGCCTATAAAATAACTTTGGGTGCGGTTTTTCTTTTTCACTAAATGTTATTCTCATCTATCATCAAGAGATACGAGTGTCTCTATCATTTTAACTAAACAAAGTAATTGTGTATGCCTTAGTGATTGGTATGGATAATTTAAATACAAATGACTCTTCCATAAAGGCACAATAAGATACAATACAAAATTAATACTTATTTTATAAAATCAAATTTTATTCCAAGAACACGCATCATAACATCACTAGTACCATCACTTTCCATACCAAAACAAACAACCAAACCCATAGGTGAACCAACACCAACTCTTACACCAATAAACAATACCTAAAACCAAATACAACCCTATGTCAAACATACATCAAGACAAACACTAAACATATACCGAGACCAACAATGAAATCCTACCAAACTTACTAAACTAGAGCTTCACAAAAACTGCCATCAACTACCAGAAGGGCCTATTTTTTCATCATCATAATTACCTTCTAGAATATCCCCAATAATCCCCGTTCTGGATTCATACCCACATACACTCGACGGGATGATACATGCTAAAAAGTTTGGCAGGGACCACTACACCCCCTTCCACTTCCTCAAATGTAATAATCCATTTTGACCAAATTCCTCCATGCACACCTTCATGGCCGCATCCTTTTACAAATCATTATAGATAATTTGTTGAAACCACTAAAGCCTTACCCAAAGAAAGGGTCGAACATCGAGCAGGCCTATGGCATTGCCACAGACTCCCTATAAACATCCTTAACTACTGAGTTAAGTCCTCTACACGAAAAAAATTACTTATGTGAGGAGGGAAAATTTTCTCCCGACCCACATAATGCAAGAGTCTCTAAGATAGATAGAATGAATTTCGATGGAGGACCATAAGTCGGATGTAACGATAGTCATTCAACTACAGCACGGGTGTGACGCTCGTGCCCGAGATTGTACCTCATTCCCCTGTAATGCCTATTGGCCATGGACTTAATATAATGGATGGTTGCCTATTTTGAACTGTTCTTGTGGCCTTTGTGTAATTAAAATGGGATTCAATGGCCTAAAATTTAAATAAGAAAAGTTTGGGTCATTTGAACGAAATGCTAAGTCACTCGAATGAGATTCAAATCTTATTAGAACCAAGGTTGGATCATTCGAATGCGAAGCCTCCATCATTCTAACATCTGCTTCAAAAGACCATCAAACGACCATATTCTGTCCACTTTTGACCCATCTCATTAGATCCTCATTAGAACTTAGTTCAAATGAATTGTGTATTGTCATTCGAATGAGGCTAGTCTCGTTCGAACAAGACTACAAAAAATCAATTTTTTACAGATCTAAATATGTTATCGCATGAGAACCATTAGATCGTTTGATCTGTCAAGATCTTAATGGAGAATATCAAATGGGGTTAGGGTTTTTGGTTTATTAAAGGGTAAACACCTATAAGGTTAGGGGGAATAAATAAGAAAGAGGCGATTGTTGGGGTCATTCCAACACCTCTCCATCAGATTTTCAAGTGCTCTCTCTCTCTCTATTTCCACATTGATCCCTCTATTTCCAAACTTCCTCCACCCATCTCTAAGGTTTAAACCACCATTCCAAGCCTTAGTTTAGCCATTTTGAAGCTTGGAAGACCCATTTCAAGCCTTGTCCAAGGAAGAAGTTGAGTTAAATATGTTGGAAATGATGACCCCCAATTTTTAAATCTTGCAAAATTATTTCCTTTTAAAGATGCGGAATAAGGATGGCTCAACACAACACACACAAACAACTAATTTTAATTTCTTTCAAATTAAAATTAAACTAAATATAAGGTGAAATAAAATTAGACAACACAAAATATTGACTTAAACTAATTTAACCCAAATCCTAGAAATTTTCCTAACAATAAATATTCATTTTTGAAATTTAGGCCAAACCAAATTTTATCCAATAAAATTAATGACTTGAATTAAATCAACATTTACCCCAATTAAATTTGCACCAAATTAAGCAAGTAGAGATTTAAACCAAATTTTATCTTTTTACCTAAGCCTGCATCTAAGGTGAATTTTGAAAAAGATAAAATAAACAGACCACTACACCGCGATGTACGAGGAAAAACCCACAACGGGAAAAAACCTTGAATGTCCCCTAGCCTTAAGTCCACTAAGTACGAAATTTTACAAATACAAGACAGATGACTTATACAACTCGAATCGACTCCCTTCAATCCCCTGACGCGTCTTCTTATATCAACCTCTGCTTAGCCGACAATCCTGGACTCCACCGAAACCTTGAAATCCACTAATGAAGCTTTTTCGAACAATCGTCAACCACACATGGTGCCTTTCACCATGTGAGAACGCTGCAGCAAAACAACGAACTTCTTCTTTACGGGATGTAAAAGTAAAACCAAACGAACTCTTCAACTCGATAGAGTAAACCCGATGCCAAACACTCCAAGCAATATATATATATATATATATATATATATATATGGCAACTTGGAATAAACAAACTATGGGTGTAAACTAAAGTGTTTAAGAATATGTTCATGAAAATGGAAACACTTAAAGCATGAACTTTTGAACTTAGAAATTTCTCTCACAAAATTTTCTCTCAAAAAGGTGTTTAGAAAATGTCAAAAGTTAGTTTTACAAACTTGGTTCCCGTATATATAACTTCTTTTAGAGTTAGTGGGGAAAAAAAGTGGGAACATGGGGAAAAACGATTAAAACTGCCAAAAAAATTCCCGCCAGAAATCTCGTTCGAACGACATTTTCGTTCGAACGACACTTCTAACAAAGTTCCAGTGGCCAAGTGGGAAAATTTGTTGGCAAACTCGTTCGAACGACATTCTCGTTCTAACGACAATATCGAACAAAGTTCCAGAATGCTTAAAATTCTATTTTTAGCCCAGAAACTTTATTTTAAAGTTTTAAAGAAACCTTCTGATAATAAACATCAGTTTAAATCAAAATTACACCCAATAAACATTGTTACAAGTTCCTATATATACATATGTAATGCTTTCATACCTTAGGAGGAAATGTAAAAATGTTGGTGACGTAGGAACAAGGCACAATAAACTTGGCATATAATGAAGCTTTTTGATCTTGGTCATTACGTCTTCAACTAACACGTCATAGGCTTGAATGGATACACTTGAACACTGTCCTATGACTCAAACGTTTTTGTTCAAAATTGATCCAACACTACATTGAGACTCAATCGGAGACTTATGTCCTTACAAATCTCCCCCTTTGGCTATTCCGGGACAAAAACAAAACAAAAAATCCTACAGGGCCGTCAAGCTCTACTAGACTCAAATATCCCACCCAAACTTGACTCAAGACCCAAGGATCAATATCTTTGCCGATGAAAGTTTCCATTTAGAAGAATTCCTGCACACTTGAGCAAAGTATCAAATGCATAGGGAATATCAAAATATTAAATGCAATTAAAATAAATACTTCCCCTAAATTAATTCTCCCCTTTATCAACTGTGATCAACCTAAGAAGATAGCGTTGTCCCCCTAAGTTATATCTCCTAAACTTAGATAAGATTACAATAGGATTAGATACCATTTATCCCCCTATCATTCTCCCCCTTTTTGTTTAGGAATATACAAATGTGACATAATTAATTAAAACAAAAGTGCATACACTGAAAAGACCATGAAAGCTTATAGGCAAAAAAATCATAACTAATCCATACAAATAATAAAGGATACCAACTAAGATGCAAGAAAATGATACCAATGTGATACATAAAGTATTAAGCATGTGATATCAACAAAGAATGCAACAAGATAGATACCAATTATGAAGTAGAAGCATAGATGGACTAGAAAGCAAGGCAAAGACATGAAAAAATATCATATATATACATACTCTAAATATACCAATAACGCACATGCACATGCAGGTATATATAGATATAAACACACAAATGACACAAAATCCAGTATGTTTTTCACACTCGTGTGGCAAAAATGTGTCATATGGAAACGGAAGTGTAGGTGTGTGAACTAGTAACAATTAAATTTAGACCCAAGCACTTTAAATATGTTCACGGAGTTCTCATTTGATTACAAACTTTATCACATTTGAATATAACCTCATGTGACAATATAAATTGAACTCAATGAACAAACGTACACAATGCATACCAGCCTAGAATTTTTATGATTTTCCAAACCAATAGAGTCATGACATTGAGAGTACAACTAGGATAAATGGACATTGTGCAAACCGTTGATATACCATCCAATCTCCCTCATTTAAGCATATAGATTTTTGAATGAATATATCAATTAAAACAAGGCCTTGGAAATTATTTTTCTTTTTAATGCCATATTTTATTTTTAGTCCTTTGGACCATGTATTTCTTTTAGGTCCATTCCAAACGGTGGCTTACTCGCAAAGGATGATATTTCCTTTTGGATCCCTTCCCCGTGCACAATTATATATATTATTTTTATGTCTCACACAAATCTCACGTGCAACGGATTTTAACATGCACTAGTCCTCCTAGGTCACATAACATGTAGATGACAAGATTGGTAGGAGAACACCTCACAAAGCTCAAATATACATGTGAAGTTAAAATTTCAAGTGAGCTCGTGCATGTGTGAATTGAGGCAAATAAAAACAGAATCCATTATAGCAACACAAAATCCAACTACTCCATGGAAGCATGGTAAAGAACATTTTAAGGATTGCCAATCTAAACAAAAAGTTCTAGCCACATGGAAGTGAAAAATAAGGGATTCAAACACAAATATATGCCACATAGAGTGTGTCAAATTAAAATACACACAAAAAAATATTTTTGAGTTTTTGAAATTTTTAAACCAAACAAACAAAAATATTTACTCCAAAAGATAAACAAAAATTATTTGTATTTTTCATTAAGCCTAAATTATAAAAATAAACAGAAATGATAAACAAAATCTTTTTGTATTTTTCATTTAATGAAACCTAAAATGAAAGAACTATAATACAAAAGATAAACAACAATCATAATTCTATCATGTGATAAAGCATGAAGTATAAACTAGAATAATGATTAAGAAGCATACAATTAGCATGATAATTTAGCATGAAGTACAAAAGCTAAAGTATGCAAACAACTAACACATTCAACTTTTAGATTTTGCAACGGAGGAAGCATGTGAAAGTAAATGAGAATAAAAAATGTTGTCTTGTAAAGATAGCAAGTTGGATCTCCTAGCCCAAACTAATGACGAATGACTATCTCGGGGTGTAGGAATATTGGCTACCTCAGTTTCCTTACGTTGGGATTTTCTAGGACCTCGTTTAAGATCAAAACAAAATTTCCTAAGATGACCTTTTCGACCACAATGTGAGCACCTAAAGACTCGGCGAAAAGACTTACCTAATGAATGATCTATAACATTGTTCCTAGAGGATTCTCCTAAAACATTGGTTTTGGCTTTATGAGATGATTCATTACAAGTATCGAAGCCTAAACCGCAAGTGTCATTTTTTATTTGGACCGTGACTAAGATTTTATATAATTTCTCCGAACTACACTCAAAATCAAATTTGACTTTACTAGAGAGTCTTTTAATTTATTTTCTAACTCTCAAATTTTATACTCTAATAAAACATTCCGCTCTTCAAGAAGCTCCTTTTTCAAGGATTCCATTAAACCTTTAAGGCTATCTCTCTCGCCTTCTAAATATTTAAGCTTCTCACGAAGAGCTCTCTCACGTGTCCTAAGGTCTTCCACTAAAACAATCTCACTAATGAACTCGACACGCTCTTTCAAACTAGCTTCTAACTTCAAATTTTCTCTTTTTAATTTAATAGATTCTTCATATAATTCTTGAAATGCAAATTGAAGTTCACTCACATAAACCTCGTCATCACTTTCTCTCTCTTTTTCACTCTCGTAACCATCAAAGGCAAGGGAATCATAAACTTTGACCTCGGAAGTGTCATGTATTTGTATGTCTTCATGGGAAGATTCATTATCGGTACTCACATGACTAGCCATAAAATCCACAAAGTTGGGCTTAGAGGAGGAATCGGGTCCCTCTTCCTTATCACTATCACTAAGGGTTGCATTATAGGAAATTTGTTGCTTACCCTCTCTCCTTAGTTTAGTGGGGCTCTCAAAAGCCCTATGGCCATACCCTTCACAACCATAACACCTATTTGACTCGCCCCTATTTAAATTTTTATTAAAAGTTTTACGGATCTTTTCGGCTTTGTCATGCTTAGACTTTTCAAATTTCTTAAAATCATTTTTAAATTTATCTTTGTTAAATTTAAGAAATTTATAAAACTTCCTAGCAAACATAGCCATATCTTTCGAGTCACTCTCACTTTCACTCTCTACTACTTATTTTTCCTCCTTTCGGGATTTCAAAGAAATGACCTTTTCTATTTTCTTTTCAATTTTGGAGGGAAACATGTCTAGTTCATAGGTTTGTATATCACCTATGAGCTCTTCTGATTTCATAAAGGCTAAAGTGGGTAAAGAATTTAACACGATCGCCTTAGGAATAAATCCATCAGGTAGGGACCTTAAAACTTTCTTTACTACTCAGTTGTCGGGTATTTTCTCTCCCAAGTTAAAAGATGAATTAACTATATCGGAAAGTCTAGCATAAAATTCATCAAAAGTTTCTTTTTTATACATTTTAATGATTTCAAATTGAGTGATGAGGTTTTGGAGTTTTGAAACTTTTACGACACTAGTTACTTCACGAGTGAGTTGTAAAATCTCCCAAGCTTCTTTAGCGATTTCACACGTCATAATGCGTCGAAATTCATCCGGTGTGACCGCGCTAAACAAGTCATTTAAACCTCGGGAATTAAAATTAGTAAGTTTAAATTCATTCTCACTCCACCTATCGGTGGGTTTTGAGACACGCTCATTATCTACTAATTGTGTAGGTGGGGACTACCCATTAACGACTAATAACCAAACCCTTTCATCGATAGACCTAAGTGCCAATTTTATGCGCGCTTTCCAATACGCGTAGTTAGAACCATCAAAAATAGGAAATTTTGAAAATGGAGAAAATTCCATTTTAGTCAAAAATATTTAAAAAGATCTTAAACGCAATAATTTAGCGATCCCGCTCTGATACCACTTATTGGAAATGATGACCCCCAATTTTTAAATCTGACAAAAAGTATTTCCTTTTAAAGATGCGGAATAAGGATGGTTCAACACAACACACACAAACAACTAATTTTAATTTCTTTCAAATTAAAATTAAACTAAGTTCAAAGTGAAATAAAATTAGACAACAAAAAATATTTACCTAAACCAATTTAACCCAAGTCCTAGAAATTTTCCTAACAATAAATATTCATTTTTGCAATTTAGACCAAACCAAATTTTATCCAATAAAATTAATGACTTGAATTAAATTAACATTTACCCAAATTAAATTTGCATGAAATTAAGCAAGTAGAGATTTAAACCAAATTTTATCTTTTTACCTAAGCCTGGATCTAAGGTGAATTTTGCAAAAGATAAAATAAATAAACCACTACGCCGCGATGTACGAGAAAAAACCCACAACAGGAAAAAACCTCGGACGACACCTAGACTTAAGTCCACTAAGTACGGAATTTTACAAATACAAGACAGATGACTTACACAACTCGACTTGACTCCCTTAAAGCCCCTGACGTGTCTTCTTGTATCAACCTCTGCTTCGCCGATAATCCCGGACTCTACTGGAATCTTAGAATCCACCAATGAATCTTTTTGGAACAACCATCAACCACACATGGTGCCTTTCACCATGTGAGAACGCTGCAGAAAAATAATGAACCTCTTCTTTATGGGATGTAGAAGTAAACCCAAATGAACTCTTCAACTCGGTAGAGTAAACCCAGTGCCAAACACTCCAATCAAGATATATATATGTATATGGAAACTTGGTATAAACAAACTATGGGTGTAAACTAAAGTGTTTAAGAATAATGTTCTTGAAAATGCAAACACTTAAAATATGAACTTTTGAACTTAGAAATTTCTCTCACAAAATTTTCTCTCAAAAAGGTGTTTAGAAAATGTCAAAAGTTGGTTTTTCAAACTTGGTTCCCGCACATATAACTTATGTCAAGAGTTAGTGGGAAAAAGTAAGTAGGAACATGGGGAAAAAATGATTAAAACTACCAAAAAAATTCCCACCAGAAATCTCGTTGTCGTTCGAACGAAGTCTCGTTCGAACGACACTTTTAACAAAGTTCCAGTGGCCAAATGGGAAAATTCGTTGGCAAACTCATTCGAACGACATTCTCATTTGAACGAAAAAATTGTTCGAACGACGATATCAAACGAAGTTCCAAAATGCTTAAAATTCGATTTTTAGCCCAGAAACTTTATTTTAAAGTTTTAAAGAAACCTTCTGAAAATAAACATCAGTTTAAACTAAAATTACACCCAATAAACATTGTTCCAAGTTCCTATATATATATTTATGTAATGATTTCATACCTTAGGAGGAAATGGAACAATATGGGTGACGTAGAAACAAGGAACAATAAACTTGGCATATGATGAAGCTTTTTTATCTTGGCCGATAAGTCTTCAACTAACACGTCATAGGCTTGAATGTATACACCTGAACACTGTCCTATGACTCAAATGTTTTTGTCCAGAATTGATACAAAAATACATTGAGACTCAATCGGAGATTTGTGTCCTTACAGAATATTTGTTCATGGAGTTTCAGGATCTTTCAAGTCATCATTTTCTAAGTTCTCCTCTTAGAACTCAAGGTAGGGCTTTCCTCACTATGTTTTTAAGTTTAAAACCAAAGCTAAATGTTAGGATGCTTACTAGAATGTAGATAATCTTGTAAAGTTATTTTCTAGTATGTTTATTTAATGTTTTCTTAAGAAAAATGCCATTTTTAAAGAAAACTAAAGTTGAATGAATTTTTAAGTAACAAGCATCATTTTAATCTTAAAATATGATGAATATGAACATAATTTGATTTCATGTTAATATTATGTTTAGAACTCATATTAATTGATTTCTAGGTTGAAATCCATACTCACATGTGTAGAGTCTTGTAGTATGTTAGTAGATGAAATATAAACATAATAAAGGGAGATTAAAATGAGTTTCAGGATAAAATATGAAAGTTGGTAAATTCAGCCCCTAAATATGCTGTAAAATGTTGATAAAATGAGGAATAATGATGTGTAAGATAACATGTCCTTATAAAGCTAAAATGGAAATTTTGGTAAAATGGCTTTCATAATGATAAATATAATTCTTGTTAAAGAAATGTGAAGAAATGGGATTTTCTTGAGATAAAATGATGAGACGTGGTTTTTGGACAAAAAATGATGATTTATAATGTTATAATGATGAAAATATGGTTTGCACAATGCGTTGGCAAAATGGTAATTTTGACAAAATAGAGGGTCCTAGTGACTGGACTCCCTCATTTGACCTTATCGATCGGTTTTGTGAAAACGGATGAAGTGAATGAAACGGAATAAAATCTATATGGAACATAGACGTGAACCGATGAATAATGAAAGTGAGGTATAATGTGGGCATTTTGTAAATGTTAACATACATTAATATGTACTTGAATGTAACCGAGAAAGAATTAAGAAGATCCCGGAGCCCTGGGGTAAAAGACCCAAAACCACTAATCATAGCATATGGTGACGTCACCGACGGTGTGGAGCACGTTAAAGTACACAATTTACTTAGTACATTGCAAGAAAAAGATAATAAATAAGGTGAAAGATGATAATACAAAGGTTGTGCCTAAGAAAATGTGAAAGAAAACCTAATGGAAGGTATATGGTAAATGATATCAATGATATAATTGGTCTATAAGTAAATGGCTTAAAATTTAGTTAAGTGTGCGTATGAAGACATAGCTCGGGTTGCATTGCATAGTAGTTGCATTTATGCTCGTTAGATAATACCGTTTTCGAAATTGTTGAAACAAACGTTATATGTATAGTATTTTCTTAAAAAATGTATAGCTTAGTACTCCCCATCCTGCTGAGCGTTTTGCTCACCCTTACTTTTATGTTTAAATCCCCACCCCTAGGTACCTCCGATAGGGGCGTTGGCAAGGACGTTGATAAGGCTCCAAAGTGTACTAGTCATCGTTAGAGCTCTTTTATGGAATTTTCAAAAGTTATGCTACGGGATATTTGAATTCATGGCACTTTAAACAATCTTTTATTCGGACCTTGGGCCATTTGTTGTAATAATACAGGAGATTTATGGTTTATTTCCCTTGTTATTAGAATTATTGGATTTAACGGAATTTTTTCTAAACAAATCTTACTAATTAACATAATGACTTAAAACGTTATCCTACTTCTTAAATTAAAACATGTTTAATTACATTATGCTCCTTAAAAAATGCTACAAGTTATAGCATTTTCTTAAATAATGAAATTGGACTTTCCCCCTCCACTTTGACTCAGGTACGAGTTGACCCAACGGTAGCCAAATTCAGGTCGGGGAGTTGCAAAAGGTATCAAGTCATCCCACCATGGCACATACCAACGTAATGAATTGGATCCATTCTCCATCAACCAATCACACTAGTCATTCATAGATGCCCCATAGTCTGTGCAAGGACGAAGGAAAAAGTTGTGTGCACTTGTTGATCGAATTAGAGGGGGGAAAACCAAGCAGAACCTCTCTACCAACCAATTGTATAACATTGGAGGGCTTCCCCGCAAGAAGGTAGAAATGTCTTACTTCTAATCATCAAGGTCATTTAGTGTCTCCACTAGAATTGTAGAAATAAGATTGTAATGATGTCACATCCATAAAACCATGACAGTAACTTGGGCGTCTACCATTATGCTGCTCATCTCCAAAAGAAACTTAGTAGTAAGCCTATCACGACAGCCCCACTATATCTTATGGATTTAACACCCTGATGATGTACCGACTCAAGCATGTAATGAGGTCAATTTCTCCTTCATGAACTAATGGTAGAGCAACGGAAGGCGAAATAAGCAATAGTTCACCCAATACCTCATGTGGAGAACGAGAAAAATAAGGCATGATAAATGGAACATGGGGATATATACCCAACATTATAGGAGAATCCTCATAAGTTACGCACACCTCATCCAATTCGAAGAACATATAATCATCGGTGTAGTAGGATTGTAGATCCACCTCTAGAAGGCCCCATTTTATTAGATGATTACACCATAAATTAGTCGTGCACAAGTTAAACATCGCATAGTCAACTTCATATGAGTACATGGCTTCAAAACAGTCAAAATAATAAGAACACTCTTTAGTCATTGGAATGACCATTTGAACAAATTATTCTAAATGCAAAGGGAGAATAAATAAAGAGGATTGGTGATTCTCAAAACCCACTTATATTTTATATTAATGCAAGAATCATTATACCAACTATGCAACAAGATAGTATTAAGGGCTAAAAAGCTAAGTACTTAACACTAGACCTGGCAACGGTTCGTGTTGGGTCGTGCTCGTGTCGTGTTTTAACGTTTTCCTATAAAATCATCCTAACCATAACATGACCCGTTAGCTTAACGGTTACATAAATTTAAAACCAAAAACTACCCAATAATTTTAACGGGTGACACGACCTGAACCGTTAACACCCGTTAGTTAATGGATGAATTTGGGTCATGTCTTACTTAACCCGTTAACACCCATTATTTAAATCATTTAGCTGTGAATACCCATTACCCGTTAACACCCATTAACACCCATTACCATTAACACCCATTACCGTTAACACCCATTATTTAATTGTCAATAGGTTATAGTTCAACTTTTGGACTTTTGAACTTCTAAGTTCTATCATTAGCAGCAGCAAGAAACTTCAAATTAATAGTAGCATAGCATTAGCATAAATCTATTACCAAAAAATATGATATAGTATGTCCATTCATTCAACACTAAAGTTTAACTTTTGAACTTCAAAAGTAACAGCAACTTCAAATTACAATAGTATATTAGTATGTACATTCATTCAACACTAAAGTTCAACTGTTGAACTTTGAAACAACATAAAAGTTCAACTGTTGAACTTCAAAAGCAGTAGAAGCTTAAGGTTTATTACATAATCATAACCCAATATCCAAGATAAAATAGATACAGTAGACTTTGGATATTAAATATTACAAGATTATCAAAATTAAGGAGCATGTGTCCTTGTGTAAACCATATTTGCACCTCCTTCCTTTTTCAACATATTCCTCCTACAAATAGCAAAATTACAATTGGCTATCTAACTTAATTAATACTATATGAAACTAATAAATAAATATTAATGAAAATTTTCTCACCAGTAATCAAAATATATGAAACGGCGGATGTCACGAAATGACCAAAATGCGCACATCTCCTTATAGTAACAAGAGCATTTTTCAGCCATGTGAAACTGATTAAAAGTGGACAACAATGGATCATTTATTTTAAATATATATAATACACTAGGTGATAAAATTAAATGGTAAAATATATGGAGCTTACTCACCAAAAAAGTGGATTACTTAGAAGAACGCTTGCAATTCAAAAACGACATAATTGCATATATCTATTAACCTTGTTACTCGTCGATCGAAATAGTGTTAGAACATTGAGCTGAACTAGATTTTTGGCTTATGTGCAAATTAAAGATATCCTCGGTCAACTCATCCACATCAGCAGCTTCTTCTTTACCTATAGCTGAGGAAATAAAAATTTAATATATAATAAAAGGTAAGGCAGAAACATGAAAATTAATAGTTGAATATGGAAACTATACCAATTTTATCAAAAAGCCAATCCCTAGTGCAAAGCAATGCTTGGACAGTTTTAGGAAGAAGAGAACTACGATATTGGTCAAGAACTTTACCTACAATACTAAATGCAGAATCGGAAGCAACAGTTAAGATTGGAATGGATAATATATCCCGAGCCATACAAGAAAATATGGGGTAGCGAAATTGTTCCCCCTTCCACCAAGTAAGAATATCTAGATCTTGCTTTCTTCCCAACTTTTCCTCATCAAAATATTTATGAAACTCATTTTTTTAATCAGAAGCACCCTCTTCATAGCAATTGTCAAAGTCATATATTATTTATTTTATGAGTTAGATCAAAATAAATAATATGAAGTATGAAAATGCATTAAATGGAAATATGTACTTGAAATATAGAATCCCCAGAGGCATTATGGGAAGGATGACGAGTATCAAAATCAGAGTTACTTGAACTTACAAGATGCGAGTAATTCAGACTATAGACATCAAAAATATCAAATAAAGTGTCGCGTACACGGCTAAAATCGTGAGAATCGGTACCATGTAACCTCTCCACAAATTGAATTTTGAACTGCGGGTCCAACGTGACAGCAATAGCAAGAATAACACTGTATTCAGCCCAATATTTCTCAAATTTTAAGTTCATTTGCACTCCCATTTTACGTAAAAAAAACTATATGTCCCTTCCATTGCTTCTTTAAGCTTAAGCTGAATGATAAAAACTTGAGGGGAAGAATAAGTTGGCAGTTGGATATTTAGTACCAGAAAATAAGCGTGTGTTGGAAAGTTTTTCGATTCTATCCCATTCTTATGGAGAAGGACAATGTTTATAGTTGGAATCACACAACTGTAAATGAATAAAAGCATGACGATAAAAAAATCTCATTTTCAAGCATTAGATACGTTGAGTTCCATTTAGTCGGAACATCTTGTCACAACCCCCTCATACACTGCAATGACACTTGAGAAACACAATCATAGAATTTTGTAATACCCCGTAATTTTATTGATTTTTATTTAAAGGATTAATTGAATTAAATGAGAATTAATTGGGAATTAATCCGGATATAAATACTAGCGAGATGTGAGTTGGTATTTGATTATGATGTTAAAATTGAAAATTGTATGATTATTGAATATTTAAATTGTCACGAGATAGAAATACGATAATTTGGAAACTTAAGTTTGGACGATCGTGTCAGTCGCGTCAGGAACGAAATTATTTAAATTAAAAAGTGAATTTTATTTTTATCAACCGAATGGTCATTTTGAGTGTGCCAACGTTTCCGAAAGGGTCGAAATAGTCAGAAAACACTAGTCGGGGGTTTAGTTTGGGTCACGGGGCACTTCTAGGCCAAACCGGCAACCTAGAAGGGTATTTTGTTAATTTTAAAAATTAGGGAATTAAGACCCACGAATTTAAGTGTTAATTTAGATATTTTAAAAGAACCACTAAGACCATTATCAGCCAAAAAGGGAGAGAGTGGGCTACGGTAGTTTTTGAGAAAAGTTAGAAAGAGGGTAAAGGGTTCCCAAGCCAAACCATCTCCACACCATCAGTTTTGGAAAGGATTTGTGATCGGAAAAGAGGAGATAATCAACCTTGAACCATCGATGACACATCTGAAGAACGAATCTAAGGCAAGTGTTTTGATGTCGTTATTTGCATTGAATATTTCCTCCATGTGTAGTGTAGAAAACTGTTATGCCTTGGAAATTTTGATGAAGAATACCCAATGAATTATTGTGAAACTTGTGGTTTTGGGTAGGAATTCGCATGTAGAATGATAATGGACGAATTCAATATAAAAAACATAACTTTTGATGATCTGAAAACGGATTAATAAGGAGTCTTTATTTGCAATTAAACTCTAGGTTTATGTTCATAGGGTTTGGAGTGAAAAATTGGGAATTCATGTAAATTGCATGTTGATTTGGAGTAA
The DNA here is from genome assembly GCA_949130495.1 of Sambucus nigra. Lineage (NCBI taxonomy): Eukaryota > Viridiplantae > Streptophyta > Magnoliopsida > Dipsacales > Adoxaceae > Sambucus > Sambucus nigra. The sequence goes on from OX422209.1 coordinate 252,686,214, forward strand.
TTGAACCCAAGAATATGTTAAGAAACGACCTAAGAGGATTTAGAGTGGTTTAGGAACATTAAGGGCCCGTTTGGTTCTCTATTCAGAAAACTATATTTAAACGCTATTTTTAAATACAGTTTTAAAATTCAGTTTTTTGTGTTTATAATTATTGGTGTGCATTTGGTAAACTTATTTTTAAATACAATTTTTTGAAAATTTGACAAAATTGGCATACATGTATATTTATATCATACATATGTGTGTGTGTGTGTGCGTGTGTGTATGTGTGTGTGTATATATATAAACATACATAAAAATTTCATACATACATGATACATATATACATACACACATCATAAATTATATACATGTACATTTAATATCATGTATTTTTAGGTATATTTAATGCGGTATGTTGGAGAGTTTAACAATATATATATATATATATATACAGTCCTGCTCTTGTGCGGACTAGTCCGCATTTTAAGAATGCGGACCGGACATGTGTCATCTAACGGTGCGCCTAGAAATTTTCGCCTAAATTATAGGTACACTCTCTATCTTTTCTGGGCTCACCTCCAGGTGACACGTGTACGGTCCGCATTCTTAAAATGAGGACTAGTCCGCACAAGAGCCGGACTGTATATATATATATATATATATATAATGCATGTATAATTCACTATAAAATTTAATGCATACATGAATTAATAATATTTTTTAATACATGTATAAAACTATATATAAGTATCATGTATCTATTGATAATATTGTTTAACTTTATATTATTCCATACGTAATTTTGTGTACATGTACATATATATTTTTTATTTATAAGAATTACACGCATATTAATATATTATGTATGTATATTATATATTAAGGTATAACTGCATTAAAGTATTAAGAATGAATAATTATGAGTTGAAAAATAAAAAAACAGAAGTTATAATACACCCTAAACCTGTTTTGTGAAAAACTTGATTATAACACAGAAAAATTATAATTTTTTGTTTAAAAACAGGTTGCCAAACGAAGATTTTTATCAGAATTGTATTTAAACACAGAAAACATAATTATAATTGGAAACCAAACAGGCCCTAAAATGATATTGGGATGACCTTAGGGTGGATTTAGAGAAGAGAAGAATGAAGAAAAATGAATTTTCGAATTTCTGGGCAAAGTCTGCCATCTCATTAGAATACCTTCCCAGGTCGTTCGAACGAGCTTCTAACGAGATGACAGTATCCCTTCTAACGAATTGGTAGTTCGTTCGAAGTCTTTCGTTCGAACGACCTCGTTCAAACGAGATTTCTAACGAGTTGACAGAATGGCCTTTTAGGCCTGATTTTTATTTCAAATGTCCCGTAGACTTATTTAATGGAGTAATAACCTTCCCTTATTGACTAGTGGGTATATTTGGGAGACTGGAGTACGATGGGGAGTAAAACTTAGAACCTTGTAGTAAACCGGATGACCTTTATGGATTAGGAAACGAGTACCTAATTACGACATGAGAAGAGTTGACAACTTTAATGTATATAAATCGGGGACTTGTAAATGTATAACACTACTTGATGGTATAAGAACGAGAAGTATACCTCTATTAATATTATGATATATCTAAGATGTGCGAATGCTTAGTATATGTGGTTATCTGTGTATAACATACCTACCATACTTGCTATCATGGGAGGTCGGCTTTCGATCAGGGCCATCTAATCTTTGTGTGCCTACGGGGGGATTTAGATTGGGACCTCGAGGACATAGGTCAGAGAAGGACTTATTGAGAAGTTAATAAGTCTGTTGATCATGGGAGCGTAGGTATGTGCGTGACCCATATGATGTGAACTATGTTTGCCTCCATCATTTGTGATTGTTGTTATTTGAGAACGATTCCTGAGAAATTCGGAATGCGTGGTCCTTATGTACGCGATGTACCGGGTTTGGATAGCAGAGTATGTGTGCATCGCAGCTTAGCCTCGGGGTGCTAGTATTGTATATTTATGATGAGAATAATATACTGTTAATTGAAATGCACTGTCATGTATAAATGTGAGTATAAATAATAGCAACGTTTTTGTAAAGATAAAAATGGAAATTCTCTAGTAAGTAGTATTACTAATATGGGAGACCGAGAAGAAATGTAAAGCTCTTTGTTTAAATGAAGATACCGAAATTAAATCGTTAATCGTATTGTAATGTTAGATTTTATATTGGACTAGTTAGGTATGGGAATAACTAGAATGGGTACGGGTACGATAGGAGTGCACAATTAGTTGAGAGGTGAGGAACTCATGTGAGTGCACACACTATCATGTACTTTATATTCACTGTTTAATGATATTAAACACTTGCTATATTTTAAACTGTTTTCACAATCGAGATCTGACCCGTTTGCTTCCAAATATATTTTCTTGTAAAAACCTTTTAGGTGCCCAGCCACAAGGACACCAAGCATAGGAGTTCCATTCAGGTGACGTACTGTAGCTGTTGTGGAAGTTACAGGACTTTGACAGTAGACGCATCCACTTTCGATCTTGACTCTATATTATCAGATTTTCTCATTTGTTGGGCATGTCGCCCCATTTCTTTTAGAGACACTCTATCTATTTAGTTATTTCAGATTTTGGGTTGTAATTAATTTAGTGATGCAGACTTGGTATTTGTTTATTTCAGTATTCGGATTGTTGTGAGGAGTATTCCTCCAGACTCATTATTATTTTATGGTTATCTTATTGTGACTATGTTGTGGTGGTTATGTTAACATTTCATAATCTACTTATCGCATGTTAATCGGATTTAATTAAAATTGACAACTCACTTTTTAAATATTAGGTGGCTAGTAATTGTTAAAACATTTTCGACAGTGATGCTATGAACTGAACCAACTTGGCATTTTGTATTAATTTAATAAAGGAGTAGCTACTCGGTATTTAATTAGTCGGGGTGTCACAGGTGGTATCAGAGCATCAGGTTCTAGTGTTCTTAGGATCTGTACGGCTTGTTATGTTTCCGCTGAGCTTTCTTTGATGTAGAGCCCTATGTTTTAGGACTGTTGTATTCTTTTGTGTATGTTTCGCTCTTCAACTATTTTGAGATAATAACTACGAACTTATAGGACTTTACTCTCATTTCAGATGCCTCCACGACGTGCACAGTGAGTTCCTAGGGATGCTCATCCCGAGCCACAACCTGCACCAGTCCAAGGCACCATGAATGCCGCAGAGGTTGCAGCTATTATAGCCCAAGCGGTAAATTCCGCCCTAGCAGTTGTACAGGAGGCACCACCCCAGGCGCCGGTAGTCGCGCAAGTTCAGCCTCATGCATTCCCGTCTGCTTGGGAGCACGTTCGTGATGCTTTTTAGAAAGCATACCCTCCGGAGTTTGCAGGTAGCTCCGACGTTGTTATGTCCAGTCAGTGGAGGAAGGACATTCAAAGGCACTTAAGGATGTACGAGTGCACGGATGTTCAGAAGCAGATACTGGCTACTTTTAAGCTAGTAGGATCAGCGTTGCAGTGGTGGGAGTCCATTACCACCGCGGAGGAGAGAGACACCCTTTCTATTCAGGAGTTCTGGGTGCGGTTCGACCGCAAATATTTTCCATCAGCTGTTCACACCGAAATGAGGAGCAAGTTGATGAACCTCAAGCAGGAGGGAAAGACCGTAGCCGAGTATGAGGCTGAGTTCACAAATCTCTTGAACATCATTCCTGATGAGATTCCAACACAGGAGAAGAAGATTCAGAAGTTCATGGATGGATTGACTTGGAGGATCCGTCAGCACTTGTTGGGAAACCTCTTATTGGCCACTTATTCTGATGTGGTTAATGCAGCACTGCTTCACTATCAGGATCACCACTTTCACATGTCTGAGAGTAAGAGATCAGGAGAGTCCAGCCATCAGGGCAGGACAGAGGGAAATGGTGCCAGCGAGGCACAATCTACTCAAGTTCAGCATAGGTAGGGAGATCAGGGTTCCCAGCAGGGGGATTATAAGAGGTTCAGATCTGGGGGTTTCAGAAATGGACAGGGAGGTTTTTGTAATGGCCATCAGGGTCAGAACAGCCACCAGGGCCAGCAGGGCCAGAATGGTCAGCAGCAGCAGTTTCAGTAGGGCCAGCATGGTCAGGGTAGCAATGGTAACGGCCATCAGGGACGTGGGCAGTAGGGACAGCGAGGGGGAAACTTCCTGGGGAAGTGCTTCGTTTGTGGCAAGATTGGCCACAAATTCCAGGATTGTCCTGATAGGGGCAGGGCCCCACAGCAGCAGCAGGGTGCTCAACACGAGCCACAGAGGCCTATATTTCCCGCCGCCCTCCCAGCACCACCACATATGGCAGCATTACCACCCATTCCAGCGGTCCCAGTCCAGCAGGGACAGCTTCAGTATGGGAGAGTGTATCAGCTCCAGCATGTCGCAGTCCCACAGGATCCGCCTGCTATTGAGGGTATGTTCTCTATTCAGGGGACTATGGGGCGTATTTTATTTGATACGGGGGCCACACATTATTTTATTGCCACGAGATTTGCACGCACTTTGGGGTTATTAGACACTACAGAGAGCATGATTACTTGTGTAGATTCACCGTTGAGTAGGGGTTCTGTGATTTCCCTTATTTGTAGAGGTGTGGGTATAGAGATCGGGAGATTTACTTTACCCGCTGATATGTTAGTATTAGAGATGAGTGAGTAGGATGCGATTGTTAGTATGGATGGCTAGTTGCGTACCGAGTCATGATTGATTATTTCAGTAGGAGTATTATATTTGCCATTCCCGGGCAGGAGATATTTTTAGTGGCGATGCCTCGCCCGGAGGGAGGATCGTCCACTCACTTGTACTATATAGAGGAAGAGACCTTTAAGGAAGTGGTGCTACCACTCGATTCGATTCCAGTTGTTAGGGAGTTTTCTGATGTATTTCAGGATATACCTAGACTACCTCCAAGTAGAGAGATAGATTTTTTGATCGATTTGACGCCGGGCACTCGGTCGATTGCCCGCGCACCTTACCGTATGGCTCCAGCAGAGATGAGAGAGCTACGGGATCAGATAGAGCAGTTATTGGGTCAGGGGTTTATCTGAAGGAGTACTTTGCCGTGGGGTGCCCCTGAGTTGTTCGTAAAGAAGAGGGATGGATCGTTGAGGTTGTGTGTAGATTACCGAGAGTTGAATAAAGTCACGATACGGAATAAGTATCCGTTGCCCCAAATCGATGACTTATTCGACCAGCTGAGAGGAACTTCCTTCTTCTCAAAGATTGATTTGCGATCGGGATACCATGAGTTGCGTATCAGGGAACAAGATGTCTCGAAGACTGCTTTCTTGATGAGATATGGTTCTTACGAATTTCGAGTTATGCCTTTTTGGCTTGACCAACGCTCCAGCCGTGTTTATGGACTTGATAAATAGGGTGTTCAGAGAGTTCCTAGACCAGTTCGTCATCGTCTTTATTGATGACATTCTGGTTTACTCCCAGACAGAAGAGGAGAACGTCGAGCATTTGAGACAGGTTTTGCAGACGCTACGTCAGAACGAGCTTTATGCAAATTATGAGAAATGTGGGTTTTGGCTGAAGGAGGTTCAGTTTTTGGGGCATATCATTTCAAATCGGGGGATATCTGTCGATCCAGGGAAGGTATCCGCGGTGAGGGAGTGGGGACAGCCCACGACACCGACTGAGATCCGTAGTTTCTTGGGCCTAGCAGGATACTACAGGAGGTTTATTCGGGGTTTCTCAAAGATAGCGGGTCCTTTGACACATCTGACTCGCAAGGGTGTGCCATTCTTCTCGAGCGATGCCTGTCAGTTGGCATTCGATGAGTTTAAGGACAAGTTGACCTCAGCGCCTGTGTTAGCATTGCCCAAACCGGGAGTTGAGTATTTAGTTTACACCGATGCGTCCTTATAAGGACTTGGAGGTGTGATGCAACAGGAGAGTCAGTCCATAGCTTATGCTTCCCGTAAGCTTAAGACTCACGAGAGGAATTACCCCACCCACGACTTGGAGTTAGCGGCAGTCATATTCACTCTTCGGATTTGGAGATACTATATCCTGGGGGCAAAATTTCGGTTGTTCACAGACCACAAGTCTCTACAATACCTCTTCACGCAGAAGGAACTGAATATGCGTCAACGTCGGTGGCTTGAGTTTGTGAAGGATTATCAGTTTGATATCCAATATCACCCGGGGAAGGCTAACGTGGTAGCAAATGCGTTGAGCCGTAGGCCAGTAGATGAGGTGGCCGAGGTGTGGAAAGCTAAGTGGAAGGAGTTTGGACTCCAGGATGCAGTGGCCCGATCATTCATGTCTGTGATGACTGTTACACCTCAGATTGTTACGAGAGTGATAAAAGCCCAGGCAAATGACTCATTCTGTTAGGAGCAGATAGTTCAATTAGTAAAGAGGGACCTGAGTCCTATACCGTTAGCTCAGACGGGGGATTACGCTTCAATGGGAGACTGGTCGTTCCGGAAGGGGAAGACTTACGACACGAGGTAATGGCAGAGTCGCACGGCTCACGGTACACCCTGGTGGGGATAAGATGTACCAAGACATGAGACGCCAGTATTGGTGGAGCGGGATGAAGAGAGATATCGCCATGTTCGTTTCTAAATGCGCCACTTGTCAGCTAGTAAAGGTGGATCATCAGAAACCGACAGGACTTCTACAGCCATTAGAGGTTCCGATGTGAATATGGGAGAGCATATCCATGGACTTTATCATGGGGTTACCTACATCACAGAGGGGTCACAACTCCATATGGGTAATTTTGGATAGGTTGACCAAAGTTGCTCATTTTCTACCCGTGAGGACAGACTACACTACGGGACAGTATGCCCAGATTTTCATTGCGGAAATAGTGAGACTTCTCGGTGTGCCTCTAAATATCGTGTCTGCCCGAGATAAGATATTTGTTTCACGATTTTGGGAAGTTTTCACGAGGACATGGGTACGGATTTGCGGCTGAGTACGGCTTATCACCTGCAGACTGATGGGCAAACAGAGCGGACAAATCAGATGTTAGAGGACATGTTGCGTATGTGCATCCTAGACTTTGGAGGTGGTTGGGAGCAGTACCTTCCACTGGTGGAGTTTGCTTATAATAACTCCTACCAGTTCGGCATTGGCATGGCTCCATTTGAGGCATTGTATGGTAGACCTTGTCGTTCCCCAGCATGTTGGTTAGAGGTGGGGGATAACAAACTCCTTGGGCCGGAAGTGATTCAGGACACTTCGACAAGGATAGAGATGATACGGGGCCACATTTGGGTAGCTCAGGATCGGCAAAAGAGCTATGCTGATGTCAAGAGGTTCTTCAGAGAATTCAAAGTGGGGGACCAGGTGTTACTCAGAGTATCTCTTATGAAGGGGATTATGCGTTTTGGGAAGAAGGGAAAACTGGCACCAAGGTATGTGGGGCCATTTCCTATCATCGAGCGTATTGGGCCAGTTGCGTATAGACTTGGGTTACCGGAGCACTTGCATAGGATTCATGATGTGTTCCATATTTCCTCGCTAAGGAAATATCTTAGGGACGATTTGGCCCATACTCACATTGCTTTAGAGGACATGGATCTTCAACCCGATAGTTCCTACGAGGAGGGATCGATTGCTATTCTGGACCACAGCGAGCGAAAATTGAGGTCGAAGATAGTACCGTTGGTACGTGTTCAGTGGCGGCATCATAATGCCGAGGAGTCCACATGGGAGTGCGAGGATGAGATGCGCGAGCGTTATCCAAAGTTGTTTTTACCAGGTACTCTTTAGTTCCGAATTTCGGGACGAAATTCTGTTATTAGGGGGGAAGTATGTAATACCCCGTAATTTTATTGATTTTTATTTAAAGGATTAATTGAATTAAATGAGAATTAATTGGGAATTAATCCGGATATAAATACTAGCGAGATGTGAGTTGGTATTTGATTATGATGTTAAAATTGAAAATTGTATGATTATTGAATATTTAAATTGTCACGAGATAGAAATACGATAATTTGGAAACTTAAGTTTGGACGCGCGTGTCAGTCGCGTCAGGAACGAAATTATTTAAATTAAAAAGTGAATTTTATTTTTATCAACCGAATGGTCATTTTGAGTGTGCCAACGTTTCCGAAAGGGTCGAAATAGTCAGAAAACACTAGTCGGGGGTTTAGTTTAGGTCACGGGGCACTTCTAGGCCAAACCGGCAACCTAGAAGGGTATTTTGGTAATTTTAAAAATTAAGGAATTAAGACCCACGAATTTAAGTGTTAATTTAGATATTTTAAAAGAACCACTAAGGCCATTATCAGCTAAAAAGGGAGAGAGTAGGCTACGGTAGTTTTTGAGAAAAGTTAGAAAGAGGGTAAAGGGTTCCCAAGCCAAACCATCTCCACACCATAAGTTTTGGAAAGGATTTGTGACCGAAAAAGAGGAGAAAATCAACCTTGAACCATCGACGACACATCTGAAGAACGAATCTAAGGCAAGTGTTTTTATGTCGTTATTTTCATTGAATATGTCCTCCATGTGTAGTGTAGAAAACTGTTTATGCCTTGGAAATTTTGATGAAGAATACTCAATGAATTATCGTGAAACTTGTGGTTTTGGGTAGGAATTTGCATGTAGAATGATAATGGACGAATTCAATATACAAAACATAACTTTTGATGATCTGAAAACGGATTAATAAGGAGTCTTTATTTGCAATTAAACTCTAGGTTTATGTTCATAGGGTTTGGAGTGAAAAATCGGGAATTTATGTAAATTGCATGTTGATTTGGAGTAATTGAACCCAAAAATATGTTAAGAAAAAACCTAAGAGGATTTAGAGTGGTTTAGGAACATAAAAATGCTATTGGGATGACCTTAGGGTGGATTTAGAGAAGAGAAGAATGAAGAAAAATGAATTTTAGGATTTCTGGGCGTAGTCTGCCATCTCATTAGAAGACCGTCCCAGGTCGTTCGAACGAGCTTCTAACGAGATGATAGTATCCCTTCTAACGAGTTGGTAGTTCGTTCGAAGCCTTTCGTTCGAACGACACTCGTTCGAACGACCTCGTTCAAACGAGATTTCTAACGAGTTGACAGAATGGCCTTTTAGGCCTGATTTTTATTTCAAATGTCCCGTAGACTTATTTAATGGAGTAATAACCTTCCCTTATTGACTAGTGGGTATATTTTGGAGACTGGAGTACGATGGGGAGTAAAACTTAGAACCTTGTAGTAAACTGGATGACCTTTATGGATTAGGAAACGAGTACCTAATTACGACATGAGAAGAGTTGACAACTTTAATGTATATAAATCGGGGACTTGTAAATGTATAACACTAAATGATGGTATAAGAACGAGAAGTATACCTCTATTAATATTATGAGATATCTAAGATGTGCGAATGCTTAGTATATGTGGTTATCTGTGTATAACATACCTACCATACTTGCTATCATGGGAGGTCGGCGTTCGATCAAGGCCATCTAATCTTTGTGTGCCTACGGGGGGATTTAGATTGGTACCTCGAGGACATAGGTCAGAGAAGGACTTATTGAGAAGTTAATAAGTCTGCTGATCATGGGAGCGTAGGTATGTGCGTGACCCATGTGATGTGAACTATGTTCGCCTTCATCATTTGTGATTGTTGTTATTTGAGAATGATTCCTGAGAAATTCGAAATGCGTGGTCCTTATGTAAGCGATGTACCGGGATTGGATAGCAGAGTATGTGTGCATCGCAGCTTAGCCTCAGGGTGCTAGTATTGTATATTTATGATGAGAATAATATATTGTTAATTGAAATGCACTGTCATGTATAAATGTGAGTCTAAATAATAGCAACGTTTTTGTAAAGATAAAAATGGAAATTCTCTAGTAAGTAGTATTACTAATATGGGAAACCGAGAAGAAATGTAAAGCTCGCTGTTTAAATGAAGATGCCGGAATTAAATCGTTAATCGTATAGTAATGTTAGATTTTATATTGGACTAGTTAGGTATGGGAATAACTAGAATGGGTACGGGTACGATAGGAGTGCACAATTAGTTTAGAGGTGAGGAACCCATGTGAGTGCACACACTATCATGTACTTTATATTCACTGTTTAATGATATTAAACACTTGCTATATTTTAAACTGTTTTCACAATCGGGATCTGACCCGTTTGCTTCCAAATATATTTTCTTGTAAAAACCTTTTAGGTGCCCAGCCACAAGGACACCAAGCATAGGAGTTCCATTCAGGTGACGTACTGTAGCTGCTGTAGAAGTTACAGGACTTTGACAGTAGACGCCTCCACTTTCGATCTTGACTCTATATTATCAGATTTTCTCATTTGTTGGGCATGTCGCCCCATTTCTTTTAGAGACACTCTATTTATTCAGTTATTTCAGATTTTGGGTTGTAATTAATTTAGTGATACAGACTTGGTATTTGTTTATTTCAGTATTCGGATTGTTGTGAGGAGTATTCCTCCAGACTCATTATTATTTTATGGTTATTCTATTGTGACTATGTTGTGGTGGTTATGTTAACATTTCATAATCTACTTATCGCATGTTAATCGGATTTAAGTAAAATTGACAAATCATTTTTTAAATATTAGGTAATTGTTAAAACATTTTCGACAGTGATGCTATGAACTGAACCAACTTGGCATTTTGTATTAATTTAATAAAGGAGTAACTATCCGGTATTTAATTAGTCGGGGTGTCACAAATTTATATTTTCTTTGAGGTGAACCTTTAATGTATTTCATACTCTCCCTAACTTTAATCGCAGCCTCGTCAATTTCTTTCAGTCCGTCTTGGACTATAAGGTTCAAAATGTGTGCACAGCAACGAATGTGAAAGAACTCACCATTCATTTCAAAGGCACCCTTTAGATTCAACTGACTTCTTAAAATATTGATAAAAGCAGTGTTACTTGAAGCATTATCTAACGTAATAGAGAACAGTTTCTTTTCAATCTCCCACTTACTTAACAGTGTATAAATTTTTTCAGATAAAGCGACACCCGTGTGTGGAGGAGGCATGAGACAAAAATTCAGTATTCGTTTGTTTAACTTCCAATTGCTATCAACAAAGTGAGCTGTAAGGGTTAGGTACCCGTCCGTGGCTACGGATGTCCATAGATCATAAGTCAAATAAATTCTCCCAGAAATTGAATTTAGTTGAGCTCTGTATTTCTAGAGGGCATCTTGATATCCTCACAAATGTATTTAAAAACAGCCCAAAGACCCTCATACTCGACAAAATTAAAAGGCAGGTTATGTTTGATAATTGCCTCAATTAGTAAGTTATGAAACACCTTTATGTAAAATGTGGAAGACTTCAATGGCATAGAATCTTTAGTTTGGGACAGAATAAGTTTTCCAATGTCAGTAGCTTCATTTTTAAGACAATTATTCATATGAGCCAACATATTACCAGTGCCATACTGACTGTCACTCAAATAAATTATGCCACATTTACGACATTTAGCTCTCCTTTTGTTATCCTCACCTACCGATAATTCTTGAAATAAAGTCCAGCAACGGTATCTTTTTTACGAGTTGAGGGAATATCGGATTTTTTCTTCACCTTTCTAGTAACTGGTTAAGTAGACTCTTGTTGTTGTTGAGTAGACTCTTGTTCATTTATCTCCAATTCAACAGCTTCACCAACATCATCTTCAGAGAGATCCATATCCAAAGAATTTCTAATATCCATTTCCATAGAACCTAAAAAAATATAAAAATATATATATACAATAAATTAGAACGTTTCTTGAAAAAAAAGGAAAAAACAAACCAAAAAAATGAATCGTTTATCAAAAATGAAGAAATACTTTATCAGAAAAATCATAAAACAAGGATCAGACAAAAATTGTTTTCTGATAATGTTTTCTGAAATTATTTTCTGAAAAAAATTATTTTCTAAAAAAACACGGAGCTTTATCAGAAAAAAAACAAATCATAAAACAAATTACCTTATTAGAAAAAAATTGTTTGAAAACGGAGATTAGATCATTTGGATAGAGAGCAGACAAATTATTTGAACACGGTTACACGGAGCAAACAAAATGTAAAGAAAAATGTTAGATGTAAGAAAAATGTTGGAACACGGGTACACGGAGCATCCATATTGTTGGATCTAAGAAAAATGTAAAGAGATTAGATGGAAGAAAATATGAAAAATCGTTTGGATCTTGAAAATGTAAAGAGATTAGAAGAAAAAAAAGGAGAAATACATATCTCCGGCGTCGCTGCCACCTGTGGTTAGGGTTTTCTCTCCTAGGCTCTCTTCTCTCTCTCTCTCTAGATGTGCGGCTGGTGGGAGTAAGAAATGAAATGTGTTGTGTGAGTGTGAGGATAAGAAGAGTAGGTTTTAACCTTATATATGATCTCTAATTTTTTAATCCAATGGTATATATTAACTTAGGAATTATATATATATATATATATATATATATATATATATATATATATATATATATATTATTTGTTTACCTACTAATGGGTTATAACGGGTGTAATATTAGTTCGGGTCACACGACCCAACAAAACCCATTAACATTAACGGATAATAATGGGTATAAACGGGTTTAATCGTGTAAGAGTACAAACCCAAACCCAACCCATTATGATAACGGATCTACCGTATTGATCCGTTAATGACCCAAATCCGATAAGACTAAACTCATTAACTTATAATTTCGTGTCGTGTCGTGTTATCATGTCGTGCCTCATTTTTCCAGGTCTACTTAACACTAACATGTCGGTAGGCAGGCTAGGGCGAATGTCAGTCGAGATATTTTAATTACATAAATTCCCCATATAACCTGGATGATCCTCCTGTTGGAATGGAAAGAGTGCAACAGACATCTTTTGAAATGACCAAAGCACAAGGGAAATGTCCAGCTGAATAATTCTTTTGTTTTTTGTACTTGCTTGATCTTGAATGTAATACCTTCAGTAGTTGAATAAAAATATATATACTTGTTGTCAACTTATGATTAGTAAGTTAGTCGAATAAGTTATTTACTTAATTATGAGTTATTAAACTGTGATTGTAGGGACTTAAATTCTACTAATGCACTTAGATAAAACTGTAAATAGTTTTATTGATCCAAGTTATAGCATTAGTTATCAGTGGCGACCAAGTGTATGAGGAATATATGTATGTATTCCTATACTTAGGAATATATACATATATTCCTGCATTTAACTCATTCAGGTAAAAATTCTTGTGTGTATACATGAAATTTTATAAGCTTCTTGTTCTAGACTAGTCAAAGACGAAGCCATACATGAAGTAATTATCATTGGCGACCAAGTGTGTTAGGAATATATGTATATATTCCCATATTTAACTTCGTCAGTTAAAACTTCTTGTGTTGGTACATGAAGCTTTACTAACTTCTTATTCGGGACTTGTTGATACGAAGTCATACATGAAGTAATAACTTGGTCGGGTAAGACACGACTGCTTGTTAAGCTGTTGGTGCATCTCGAATGATAAGTTTAACCTGATCAAGTAGTTGATTTATGTAGTTGATGTCATTTGTTGATCGGCAAGGCCTGAAGATCAAGAGAAATTGTTTGAGTATTATTTCTGGGGATGTATATCGTCGTACTCCGAAAAAAATCAAAAAAAATTAGAAACGAAAATCAAGATATTTTAATGAATTTGAAATAAAGTTTCGTTGAACATAAAGCAAAAAGATATACAAAATACCTTAATTCACTAATAGTATGTCGAAGGTGCTCGGTGTTCCAAGGGTTCTTAAATTCTTCCACATCAAGTGTCTCCAGTCGAAAAGTTCCTGGTTGGACTGCTGTTGAAATGCGATAAGGACCATGCCAGTTTTCTTCAAGCTTGTAGCCTTTTAGATGACCTTTTTGAGAATATAATCTCCCTCTTTCAAGTTGCTCGGCTTTGCCCTTTTGTTGTAAAAATGAGCAGTCCTTTGTTGACATGCAGGAGTTCTGAAGGCAACATCTTTTTGGACTTCTTCCACCATGTTCAAGTCCAATAGTCTCATTAGATCACTGATCGAGGCAAAAATCGAGCGTCCATTTGATACGCTAATCGTTGTTATCATCTTTCGACCGCAATACAAAAAAAACTAAACTTTAACCAAATTCTTATGGAGTATAGCGGCTAGTCTGAGTATCGAATCCATAGGGAATGTTTGATCGATTTTAATTGATTTATTACTTCTAAAATAAAGTGTAAAAGATGATGACGAGGGTGAGAAAGCAAAAAGGTAAAAAATAAAGAAGTTAACTAAAACTAATTAAAACTTAAGAAAAGGAGATTAGGATCACATCCCTGCCATGGGATAAATAATGCGCAATTAGGATTTTTGGTTCGAAAACAATTAACAAAGCATAAATAATTAATCATAAACATCACACGTGAAGAGACTTAACCCAAAAAAGTGAGATAAAACTTTCAATCGAAAATGGACACAAGTGGATTAATTTCGAAATATCGTTATAAACACTAACATTGCATGACAAAGAAAGTTAAACGCCTAATGTTCCAACTTTAATACATGAGGTTTCAATTAATTGTATTTCTACCCAAACACGAGGTTTCAATTAATTGTATTTCTACCCAAAACCTAACTTTCAAAGCTCAATGCCCATCAATAGCGGAAACATGATCCTAACCCTTGAACTAACTACTAAACATGACGGTGTTAACTATGTAAGAATACATTAATAATCACGAGAAAATAATGAAGCAATAATAACAGTGCTGGAATTTAAGGTTACCAAGGTTAAAGAACACAAACATGCAAGAAGAAATCAAAGCTCGAAGAAGAACCGAAAAAGCTATTGCAAAACTTGTAAATTGTTCTCCTACATGTTTCTCCTTGATTAAGAGATTTTACAATGAATGAAATCTAATTTAAAAAAACCCTCATGGTCAAATATATAGGTTAGTCGTTTAGAAGATTCCCTAAACTCTAAAAAACTTTTAGCTAAAAGATAAGGCCAAAACAAAAATCTCGCGTCAAATAATTTGTAACGGTTTTTAAAGTGTGACAAATATATATCACGGATCTAGAGCATTACTAATGGCGAACCGGTATGCATAGGACCCGAACTGGTTCGGTTTTCCAGTGTTACACAAGTGATGCCTTATATGCTTGAAGTTTTTGCTACTAGATTTTCTTCTCAACTTCAAACGTGCATAACTTCTTCACCGTAGCTCGGATTGAGGTGCCGTTTTTTCCGGTATTCTTATGATTTCAACTTTTCCGTTGGCACTTACTCCGATTTTTGACTAAAAATGACAAAAATGCCCTTGACGTCCCTTTACATTTCTTTCACTGTTTCGGTGTTTCTCTTCCATCAACTTGCATGAATTACTTGTAAAATATGAGAGAAATACATGAAATACAAAATACTCGCTGAAAAGGATTAATAATATTAATATGAGATAAATTCGGGTTAATTACGATGCATGATACCATAAAAATATCGAAATTAAGGTGATAAATATAAATAATTTATGCTTAATCAATCACTCTTAGGAGAAATAAAGTTTAACACTCTATGAGTTGGTAGACCTATCTCGACTAGTACCACGGCCTCTATCCCAAATTCAAGCATATAAGGTGTTTCTCCAGTGGTTGTTCTCAGTGTGGTTCTATAGGTGTAAAGAACAAAGTGTAATTCATTAATCTAGTTGCCCTTGGCATAATCAAGTCTCTTCATCAGTCCATTAAGCAAGGTCTTATTTGTCACTTCTATTTGACCGTTGCTTTGTGAATATCTTGTGGCAGAGTGAAGGTTTTGGATCTCGGATTGAACACAATATGCTTCAAATTCATCATTGTCGAACTGTGTTCCATGGTCAGTAATGAAAGCATAATGCATGTCATACCTACATATGATGTTCTTTCATATGAACTGATATATCTTCTCGCTGGGCATCTCTATCAATGGATCTTCTTCCACCCACTTTGTGAAATAATCAATAGCTACCACTAAGTATTTAAACTTGCCTTTAGTGGTCGGCAATGGGCCGACCAAGTCGATTTCCCAAATGGAAAATGGCCAGGGAAAATTGATCGGCGTTAAAGCATCGCCTGGTGCTCTGTGAACTGCATCAAACCTCTAGCACTCATCATATTTTCATGCGAAATACCTACAATTTGCCTTCATAGTTGTCCAGTAATACCCCTGTGTGGTAATTCTATGGACTAATGACCGACCAACTGAATGAGCTCCACAAGAACCTTCATGCACCTCCTTGATTAAATTGACCACTTCTAATGGATGGATGCAGCGTAGTAAGGAAACAGTGTATTTCCTTTTGTATATGACTTCTTTCTCCAACACATATCGAGTTGCTTTATACCGAAGATTTTTTGTTTCTTTTGGATTAGTTGGTAAGGTTCCTTCTTCGATGTAAGCTCTAATTGGATCCATCCAGGATGGTCCCAAATCTACAGCAATGAAATTGATCATTGGATCCTCCTCTATGCTTCTGGCTGTCAATATTTTTTATTCGAATGCTCCTCCTGAGTTATATTCTTGTTACTGAAACTAGCCGAGCAAGTGCATCAGCTCAGGCATTTTCTATCCTTTACTGATTTAGTAAGAACCTATATCTATGGTACGTGTTATAGTTCATGCTTTTAGACTTTGTGAGTGTCTTATCTATTTATATGATCGGAATTATTTAGTTCAATAACCATTATGAATCCATTAGTTGTAATCATTTGTGAAGGATAAATGTTAATTATATTATTCACATGGGATTGGGAATTTCGATGCATGCAATATCTAGGATTATGGGGTGGGATTAATCTAAAAGTCATTTAAAAAACTATATGTATGCTTATATTTAAGATTTATTCCAATTTCGATTATACTTTTATTCTCCGTGTACTTATTGTTAACAATGTGGATTTAATATTTCAGGATCGAGGTCAATCGTGTGGCAGCCTTGATAGATCTTGTTGATGTCACTCATCGTTCTCATTGCTCGTACTATTAGGATGTAGGTGTTTCTGGCTTATGCACCAAATTTTAACAGGATTTCTATTACTTTTAGTTTAGAATGTAGAGTCCTATGTAGTGCATATACCTCTCATGTTTTGGGAGATTGACTTATATGTTATTGTCAACTATATAGATTTTTTGGGCACGTATTACTATTTCAGAGTTGATGGACGCCTACTTTTCTATATTGCTTATTAAGCAGTTGGTGAGACAATACGAGTCAAAGTTGTTTGTGATGTTCAAATTGCTATAGTTCTTCTTCCTTTTCTTTCTAAACTTCATCATCCTCATTAGAATCATGTTCCTTAGAAACGTGGAAAACTTTAGTATCATCTTCGAACATGTGGAGGGGTCAACCCCGATAATAAAGAAGGAATCCATCCTTTTTTTCATTCTCTACGCATGCTTAGAATGATACTTAATTATTCGAACACATGTATCGTTTGATTTAAGATCTGATTAATCTATCATTAATTATCAAGCAGTGTCACAGAGGTATTTTGGTAAAAATAGTATTTGGGGCTAAGTCTAATTAGGTAATATAGAAGGGTTAACGGTCTTAGGATTCTGATAGAGAGAACTTTTCGGTGTATTTTTCGTCGTTGCTTGAAAAGCTCCTCTAATCAAAACCTCAAATACCTACAAAATAATATGAAACTAAAGTGTAAAGGTAAGTAAGGGTATCAATCCAAATCAAGGGGGTAAGCTAGAGACAAACTCAATTGTAATTCACTTTTTTATTCTCTTTTTGGGTTTTTGCTTTTTCTATTTTTTTTATTATTTTCAAATATTAAAACAATTGGGTGAGGTGAGGTCAAATAACTCTAAACTAAAATGTGAGATGAAAACAACTAACTAGAAAGTGACTAAAAGTAAAAAATAAAGTCTAACACTAAAATAAGAGATAAAGTGAGGTAAATAATTGTGAGAACAATCAAGGAGTGGGATTACACCACAAATTTTAGCTATTCTAACTAATTAATTTAATGAATTGAATTCTCCCAAATTAATATCAAAATTACAAATCTACCCTCGTTGCAAATGCAATTTTAATAGTAATCTTTTAGAAAATTAAGTTTAACACCCCACAACTCTATAAAATAGATCTACCCTCCTTTTAATTAATAACCCGCTAGGATCAATCGATTAAAATTCATGTAATTCTTAGAAAATAAATTTAGAGTTGAAATTCAAGTAATAATACCCCACTTAAGAAACCCCTATCTCTAGTTCGAATCTAAAATGGGTATTATAACTAGAATTTTGATTTTCTCTCGAAAATCATTTACCCTCTCTCAAGGCGTAAATTTAAGGGTGAGGGATCAAAATTAATATTCAAAGGGAATTTTCAAGTAATCAAACTAATTAAATTAAAATAACATTAAATAAGGGTTCACCCCACCCCTTGAAAGGGGATTTAGCCTAACATCATATTAAACATGATAATCAAACAATCAAAGGCTAATAAAATAAAGTAGAAGAGAAGAACAATCAAATCAAATCTATTTGAGTGAAATTGAACTCCAATCCTTGAATTTGCAATTTACATCCCTCCAATTGAGCATCCAAGTGATTTGTAATTAAATAATCACTCAATTAAGTCTCTTACAAAATTTAACCTCACAAATATCTAACAAAAATAAAAATAATAAAATAAAACTATTTACAAAATGGTGTTTATCCTAACTTATTTTCTACACTAAACTATCTCTGACTCTCTCTAGAATTCTCTTTATCTAGTCTTCCAAATCTCAAGCTCCTATGGAGTGAGGTCTTCTTTTTATAGTGGGTTATAGAGCTAAAGGGGTATTTTTGGGAATGGGCTTGAGTGTGCATGGAAATGGTGAGAGGAGTGTGAGGTCGTGTGGGTGAGGGGATTGGAATAAAACAAATCAGATTTAGTTATGGGTTATTTTTGGAAATGGTTTGAAGTTGGTAGTTGGGGGGCATTTTGGGTGAAAGGGGATAAGTGGGATTGGTTGCATTTGTATTTTTTTGGTTGGCATTTGGCAGGTCACGATTTTAGTTTGGCTTTGTTTGGCAGCTACCAAAATCGGGTAAGACAAAGGGAAATGGGTCTTTGTTGGGTTTGGTTTGGGAGAGACGAGCTCGATTTGAAGATGGGAGGTCGGGTCGGATTGGGTGCGCCTGAGATAGGATCCGGGTCTGGGAACTAGTGGAGTAACGTGGCAGGTCCTGGGTATGGCCATGGTTTCGCCGGAGTGGGGTGTTCAGCAGGAGTTAGGGAGGATCGGGTTAACGCCGCCGATTTGAGCGTCGGGTCTGACCGGCGGGTTGTGGGCTTCTCAACGTGGGTTTGGGTTGGTGGCTGGAGATGTGGTCAGAGCAGGTGGGGTCGCGTCGGGGATAATGGTTCGATGGGTTGGAATTGTTGGTTCCGGACGACGACAATCGTCGGAAGTCGGGGTGTCGGGTTTGAACAGGTCCGATTTTGGTTTTCTATGGTGGTGGTGAGGTTTGAGGATGATGGGATGGTGGTATTGTTATTGGGTTAATGGTTTTTTAGGAGAGAGAGAGGGAGAGGGAGGGAGGTTGAAGAAGAAGGGTGGTTTGATTATGTGGGTGAGGGTGTAGGAAATGTGTGTGTGGTTGGGGGGTTATTTGTGTATAGGATAGTGTGTAGGTAAGTGGATGTGTGTGAGTGTTAGTTTAGGTGTATTGGAGTATAGGATAGATGGGTGTGAGTGAGTTTATGTGTGTTTGAGTTATGGGTTATGTGTGTGTGTGTGTGTGTGTGTTTAATTTGGACATCTACAAATATAATACTAACTGATTAAAAATTAGAATCTAAAACTAAAATCCTAATCTGAAAATAAAATAAAGACTCAATTAAAAATGAAACTAAAAAGAAATAAAAATAAAAATAAAATCTAATAAAACTAAAACTAAAATCCTAAATAAATGTAAAATCAAATAAAACTAAAAAATAAATGAAGTCCTAAAAAATCTAATCCTAATAAAAACTAAAAACTAATAAAAATAAAAATAAATAAAATTATACTAATAAAGATAAAATAGAAAAGAAAACCTAGAAAATACTAAATAAATCAAAAATAAATACTAAAAATAAAACGACTCAAACTAAAAATCTAAAAAATATTAAAACGGGACAAACTAAATGCACATAGGGTTTGACATAGGTTTAGGCTAGGTTTAGGCTCGGGGGAGGTTACAGGGGAGGGAATTTAGCTCCATTCAACGCGCATTTGCCTCGATATATAGCTTTTGACACCGCAAACGGGCATTTGACCTACAAGATAAACATTTAAGCACATAAGACCCATATTGCCGAGAATTAGCAACTAAAATACATCTATTCGAGGTATAAATTGTACAGTTTTGGGTGCTTATCACACCACTCCCAAACAGAGCGTTTCTAGTCCTTGAGCAATAAGATAGAGAGACGGAGAAAGATAAGAAACAAAAAGTGTACCACTTTCGCGGGCACTTGCGATTGAACTTAGCATGTGCAACAAGCCTTTAAACCTATAGGTTGCCGTACAGGACGAGTTGTGTCTCGTGAGGGTTTGCAGGTAATATACCCTCAAATTTCTTATTTGCAAAAATTTATTGAAAGACAGTTAATCTCTTATTAGACATAGAATGATCGCACAATCCATTAAAAGAGAAAATATTTTGATAAATACAAGCTAGAATGTGTAAAAAAATTAGCTAAGAAAATACACAAGGCACATCCTTCCTAGAACTCAACGTCTGTAGTGTGAATCAGTCAAAACGGGTCAAGTATCATAAGAGTAATTCCTGGATTGCTTTTTCGGAACCAACGCTTCAACTTCAAATCTCATGGATATATCTCTCTCAAGAGAACTCTCGAGATTAGGGTAAGTGTATCGCTCTTGTGTGTGAGGAGGTGAGTAAATGTACGCCAGTTCAAACGTCTCACACACACATATGAAAGAATGTACATTTAGAAAGAAAAGTGATCTCATGAAAGAATGCTAATCACTATAGTGAGAACGTCGAGTTATTCACCACGTTGACTTTTATTTTCCCGAACACCTAGGGGAATATATGTATGATTGGGTGAGGGGAAAAAGAAATGGAATATGTGGGATGAAGTGAGATAAGATAGGATGGATGTGTGAAATGATGGATGGATGATGGATGTGTGAGAAGAGTGTTTTACACTTTAACGAACAAATAACTTTATTTCTTGACTACAACTTTCTCTTTTTCTTCTTTTCCAAATACTCATCAATGTATGAGATAAATCTGCTGAAAATACAAATAACCCCAACATAGATTTGTATTTAATTTTTCTCTATCTGAATCGGCTTTGGGAGAGATATCCGCTAAAAATGCAAACACTCTCTATGATAGATCTTCTCCTTTTTTTACTTTCTTTTTTTTCTTTTTTTTTCCTATTTTTTTTCTTCTTTTCCAAATACGCATCAATGTATAAGATAAATCTGCTAAAAATACAAATAACCCCAACATAGACTTGTATCAAATTTTTCTCCATCTGAATCAGCTTTGGGAGAGATATTCGCTAAAAATGCAAACACTCACGTTGACGGATCTTCTCCTTTTACTTTCAACACTCTTCCCTTTTTCAACATGGTGGGTAGAAAATGGAATTGATATGGAAATGGGTGGTATGATATATGGTGATGATATGGAAAATGGAAGGTGTATGGATGTATAATAAAATGGAATTTGGTTAGTGTATGGGTGAAAGTCTGGTGATCGGGACAACTTCAAGACACGTGTTTCTTACAACTCGAAAGTGATGTCATTCTCAGTGATCAAGCCAACATTTTAGTAAAGGGTAATGAGATCATACAACGATTTAAGTGCGGACCCAAAGGAAGTTGAATCAACTTATGACTCGGAGATTGCATAAAACTCTCTGAAATGGTGAAAGGCACAAATCTCACAAGCTAAAGTCTCCACTAGTGATCCTTAATGTTCTCTTGAGAATTGGGTAAGTGTATCTCTCTAGTGTGTGAGGAGGTGAGTAAATATAAGCAAGTTCAAACGTCTCACACACTTTATAAAAAATGACGGATACATTAAAAAATCTAATCTCATGAAGGAATGCTAACCACTATGTCGAGAACGTCGAGTTATTCACCATATAATCTTCTCATTTTCCCAAACACTTTACCAAGGGTAAACAATGTGATTTATGAAAGGTATGAGGGGATAATGAAATAAAAAGATGAATGATAGGATTTTTGAGAAGAGTGTGACTCGCTTTGAATAACTATTGTCTTCATCATTTGAAATTATGATCGCATGCTTTCTTTTTATTTTTCTTCTTTTCTTTTTTTTTTCTTTTTTTTTTCTTTACTTCTTTTTTCTACTTTTTTTCTATTTTTTTTATTGCGATGCATTTTTATTTTCATAGCACAAATAAAGACAATTTACATTTAAAATTCTAGACACTCTTTTTCTCAAAAACGATGGTAATGATGAGAAATGGCATATGAATGGTATCTGGGACATACATGGATAAGGAAAATATGAAAAGAGAATGTGGTATGGAAATGGTAAGGATGGTAAAATCGGTTTAGTGCTCGGGACAAACTACAAGACACATGTTTCTTACAACTCAAAAGTAATGTCATTCTCCGTCATTATCCAAATTTGAAAAAATATTGAGATCATGCAACGACTAAATGTAGTACCCAAAGAAAGTTGAGACAACTCGTGACTCGGGGATACGTAAAAACCCTTAACAAGGTGAAAAGCTCAAATCTCACGGGTTTAAGTCGGCACTAGTGATCTTTTAAGGCTTTCTGGAGAATATTTTTACTCTTCAACTTTTAATTGTAAACGTGATAGTGCAAATTATCGAGTTTAGGAATTCATGGTGCAAGTACGCTTTAAGAGGTATTAATTAATTTTAGGTTAAAAGCATAATTTTTAGGTCAAACATAGGTATTCCGAGATTTCTAAAAGAGGGATGATAGACAATTCATGCCATAAAAATTTAAATTTAACTGCACAAAAAGTTGAAAATTAATTGTTTCTGAAAATTTTCAAAAGAGGTACGATTTTGATAAATTTCCCGTAAATGAAGCTTTTTACGTATAGTCGTTGTTGTCTTCAAAAGCCACTCTCAAAATTCCCTTGAGTACTTACAAAACTTGTCTAAAAATAACTCGTATTGCGGTAAGTACAGGTATCAATCCAACTTTCAAGGTGAAAGAATTAATGTGAGAACGTGCAATTCCAATTTTTTATTAAAATATTTTTTTTTATTATTTTTTTTAAAACAATTTCGAGGGAAAAGTTAACTAATGCTAAAATTACGAAATGACTAAATAATAAAAAAATGTGTGCAACCGAGTGTGAACTTTTTGAGAAGGTCAAGAGATGGGATTACACTGCATTTTCAATTCTTTTAATTTCTCAATTTATTAATGTAAAATACTTCGAGATAATATTAAATCGATAATCTAACTCTCGTTAAAATTATAATTTTAATAGAATATTTTTCAAAAAATTAATTTAAAAATGTCACACAATGAAAAATTAAGACTACACTATTTTCAGAAAATTTTCCGCTAGGATCAATTTAACGAAAACAATATTAATCCTCAAATTTCAATACGGAATTAATATTCAAATATCGAAAAAACCTATCTCTAAAGTATTAATGTGTTCAATTAATTTACTAACTCTCGTTACATAAATTAATTGGCGACGGTTAAAAATTAATTTACCTATAAATATAGCATTTAATGAAACTGATTAATTAAATTAACATCATTCGCAGTGCATCCTACCCCTTGAACGGGGTGTTTAGCTAAACATTCCCATGTGTGCATAAATAATAATAAATAATATGTCAAGAATGAAATAAAGTGAAAAGTGAATGTAGAAATACAATAAGCAATTTTTTTTTACAAATTTGTCTTGAAATGTGCTTTGACATGCGTCCAACGTCTTCACAATTTTCAGCACTTGATTAGAAAAGAAAGACTAAAAACTAAACCTAAAAATTATTATAAAACTAAACTAATTTTTTTTGTATTTTTCTGAATTTTTTCATGTGCATAGTATACAATCTCTCTTTCTCTCTCTGCATCTATTTTTTTCTAAGTCTGAGAGTTCTCTTTACTTATAAGCTTCCATCCCATCTTTTAAGAGCCTCACAATTCTTTTTGTTGGTGAGATTTTTATGGTGTCTTTAAAGGTTAGGTCAAAGATGTTGAAGAGTTATTCACATTGGTTTTGAAAGATGGGTGAGTTCCTATTTTAATGGAGGAGCTAGCATGTGGATTTTTTTTTTCGATTTTCGTTATGGGTTTTGGGGTTTTGGAAGTGGCTCCGGGTTTGCTTTGCGGATTCGGGCAAGTGGCGACCGGCGTGGCAGATGACGGGTCGGATAGGCAGTGCCGAAGTTAGCCTCAGGTTTAAGATCATGGAAGGTCGGGTCGTGGTCGCAATTCTGGGTTGGTGTGGCAGCAGGTGGATGGCTTGTTCTTGGAGATTGGGAAATGGGTATGGTGGTGGTTTTGAGGTTTGATGGTTATGGAGGGATTAGGGTGTGGTGATGGAAGAGAGAGACTATGTGGGTGTGTAGGGAAGAAGAAGATGGGTTGGTGGTACGTAGTGTGGTAAGGTGTAGGGGAGTTGGTGAGGGTGAGGGGTTAATTAGGTGTATGAGTGTGTATGGCATTTAGAGTGTGAGCGGTTTACTGTGTGTGTTTAACTTTTGACCCTAAAAATAACACAACTAAAACAAATATAAAACTAACAAAACTAAAAATCTAAAAATAAAATACTACTCTAAAAATAAAATAAAAACTCAAATAAAAAAAATGAAACAAAAAAGAAATAAAAATAAAAATAAAAATCTATTAGACTAAAAACTAGAATCCTAAAAATGTAAAATCTAAAAAAAATAAAAAAATAAAAAAATCCTAAAAACTAATCCTAATAAAATGAAATAAAATAAAAACTAAAAACTAATCAAAATCAAAATACACTAATAAAAATAAAATATGCAAATAAAATTTAAAAATCCTAAATAAATCTAAAATAAATCCTAAAAATTTAAACGACTCAAAATAAAAATCTAAGAAAATCTAAAAAGGCACAAACTCAACACACACTGGGCTCGGGGTATGGACTAGGCTCGGTCCAGGCTTAGATTTGGTTCTGGAACAAGGTTAGGTGCATCGGAACTCTTCTAGACAGGCTCAATGTAGACTCAGACTTTGCGGTCTCCTTTGATTTCTTTGATGCAAGCTTTTAACCGCTTTTGTGTCGCAATTAACTTGATTTAACATTATTTGATGTTGCAACTGCTGATTGACCTGAGAAAAAAATAAATACGAACATAAGGTCATTTTTATTAAGAACGAGCGAATAAAATGCTTCTATTCGGGGTATAAAATAGACACTTTTGGGTGCTTATCACCCACCTTTAACCACCACTCTACCACCATCATCCGCACATAAAAATTCAGCCCACAAAGGGATCAAAATAGAATTCAAAAGTGCATGAAGGTCCAAACCCCATCTATTTTATTAGTCCAATAAATGCCATTTTGCATATTTAAGTGTTATTATATTTATAGTTTGCTTCACTACATTTAATACTACTCCTCTTTATTACATATATATTTTCAAGTCTATTTTTATAAACCTAGAAACCAAAAGAGGGGATTTACACCACAATTCCGCATTTAGAGTTTTCTCACATTTTTCTACACTTTCACCACATTTCACTTAATTTTCGTAAATCAAAAGGGACACTCTATATTTGGATTATGGGTTAGATCTCAACCTTGTTCACACCAAGAACTATGTGGAATTTTATGACATTGTTGGCTACGTAGGCAGTCATTCTGGGCTTCAAATCCTCGCTCCCTTATTTTATTTAGTTTATTCATATATTATTATTATTATTATTATTATTATTATTATTATTGTTGTTGTTGTTGTTGTTGTTGTTGTTGTTGTTGTTGTTTTTATCCATATAATTAGTGTGATTTACTCATATAGTTATCTTTCTTGTATTTATCATTTCTTAGTAGTCCCATATTATGTGTATTCACTCTCCCATTGTTATATTATGATTTCGAGGCATCGTGCATATTTTAGCCATTTTTATGCATTTATTTTTGCATTTTTATTATGTTTAGTTAGTTAATCTCCTTAGGACGATTCATTATCATCCTTCCCTTCACGTGAAAGTTATGACTCCACCCCTCACACACTTGAACAATCATGCATATATATTCACTCTTGTTCACACCGCACACATGCACACATGACATTTTTACATGTATACAAATCTTCGTGCATTTAAGAGAATGGGTACATAATGTAGCCCATGAGATACCTAAACGGAGGATTGTGGGCCTAACACCTTCTCACTCTGTAAGATTGTTTGGGATCCCACATCTTATTTGGTTTCGCATACATAAAGTATTTTTACCTAATTTTTAGAACATATGTTGATTAAAAGGTTATAATCTCAATAGAAAGATAAAAAACTTGGAAAATAAAGTGTCTTAGGGCTTAGAACTAGGTATGATGTATGGTATTATGTATAGAATGTGATGTAGGAGTCTCTCTCTCTCTCTCTCTGGTTTAATTGTTAATTGAATCACAACCATTGAATTTTCGTTTACTTGGAAAATCTAAACCATCATTTTAGTTTTACTTTTTGAATAATAATTACCACGCCCTATATATACACGTATACATTTAAAAATTCATATTTGCATATCAATACACTTTAGATCAAAAGAAAATATTTTACAAGTTCTTGAACGTGCACACACACATATACTCACATATATAAAGAGTAAGAAGACAAGAAGTGATAAATTGAAGGTAACGGGATAGAGAAAATATGGTGCTTTGAGATATTATAAGAGAGATAACAACAATTTATGAGGTGGAATCCAGGGGGATAATGCGTAAGCGAAACAAACAAGAGAGAAATAAGAATATCATGATCAAGAGAGAACATGAGGTTTTAGGGGGGGTTTCTCTTCGAAAAGAAAGAACAAATTAAAAGAGACAGAATAAAAGTCTTTATTTTTAAATTTTATTTTCCTTTTTTATTTCTTCTTTAATGGTCATTGTGATTACAAATAATCACAATTAATGAATTCTAAAAATCAATTAAAGGAAAAGCATGTAAATGTCACACACAATAGACAAATATATGTGGTTCGGCAAATTGCCTACGTCCACAGAGGGGTTACTGGATTTTTATTAGCTTCTTTCAAAGTACGAAAATGACATCCCACTTTCCCCTCGGATGGGTTGTAATTATAGTTTTGCAAAACTATAGTGCTTCAATTATTCCAAATACTCACTTGGGTTGCTATTGGCTCGTGTGGTGATCCCCTGAATATCTCATTAAAGATTTTAGGTAACTGACGTGAGCTTAATTAATATACTAATTGCTTTGTAATTATCCACGTGGTAAATATTTGTATTAATACTTCTCATTAGTAGGTTGGGCGTGCTTCAAAAGTCGTTAGGCTTGGTCAGACAGGCCTGAGTTTGGCCCAATTATGGTTTGGTCCCCACAATAGTCCCTAAAATTCCTAGCCAAAAGTGTTGTTCTAGATGAATTTATTCTTGCCAAAGGCCCATTAATTTGATCCATTTCTAATGAATTTGAATCGGTAGGCTAAACTTGTAAATAGGTTGGAACTGCAGGGTACGCTCGTCCCGAAGAGAATTAAAGCGGTAAAATTGCTTCGATTATAGTTCCTTGTGATTAAACACATTTCTTAAACATTTGTTTGGTCCCACACTCATTTTAAACTATCATTTGTTCTCAAAAATACTTCAGAGCTCCTTCCATTCTCATTCATTTAACTTGTAAGCTTCTTCTTCATCTTCTTTGTCGTTCATTGTCTTTATAGCATTCTTCTTTCCTATCTTTGTTATCTTTAGATGTCATAATTTACTTTTCTAAGAATGGCAAATAAACTTTATGGCAAAAATATAGATGATTTTAGGAAAACTTATTTTATTCCTTCTTGGGTCACAATATACTGTGCCCCCATGTCCAAAAATGTTATGATTTTTTAAGGGGACATTGTATTCACACCCTTACTGTGGTCCAGGGGGGATTGACATTTCCCCAAAATCCTTTTTTTTGGAATTTTACGAGTTCTTTGGGGTGGTCCCAGCTCAGTGTGCCCCTAATACATTGCGTATCTTCAATGGGGTGAACAGGATAAATGAGCTCTATAGGACCAACCATGGTATCTCATAGATTAGGTATTGCTACACCTGGTCTCACACCACAGATAGCCTTCTTTACTTGAAGGTGAGGAAGGCCAACAAAGTGTTGGTCGTGAACCTCCCTAATTCCAATCAGGAATATTGGGATTTGGGGCTTATTGCCGAAAATTGGCAACATCCATTGCTCCCTGAGGGCAAAGATTACACTAGTTTTATGTGCCCATATTGGAAAGTACAATAGGTTAATGCTTTCTCCTCATTTACTTGTTTTTTGTCCATCATTTTGCTCTATTGTTGCTAATAATGCCTTTTGTTGTGTCTTTGAATAGCTTGCAAGAAGAATAAGGAGCATTCCATTAATGACATCAATGGCGTTGATTTGTTGAAAGCTTAGAGGGTGAGAGGGTACCTTCCTGAAGGTGAAGATCCACGATCAGCCTCGTTCCTCTTGGAATACACCAATATTACCAGCAGCTTCACTGCTCGCCGGTTAGATGACATCCCTGAGCTTCCCATTCCTAATGAGGAAGATTCATCCTCTTCTGAGTCCCTCGACGTCAATTCCATACTCCCGAACGAAGAGGATTCCATATATCCTCCTAGGAATAGGGTTAATCTAATAAAAGATGATGATGATGTCCCCCTCCCCCCAAAGCTAAGTCCCAAAAGAGGACTGAACCTGAAGCCCCCAAAATAGATGGCCAAAGTCTCGCCATCAAAGAAAAGAAGAAGGAAAAGGAAAAGGAAAAGGCCCTTATGGACCCCGCCTTCTTCTAAGAGAAGTGATCCCCCCCCACCCAGAGCCTCCCAGTCGGTGTTTGTGGAACAAAATCCATCTCGAGCCCATGGTCTACTGAGTGGGGTCGTGCTACCTGCAGATCGTGAGCAGCTGAAGACGTTAGGACTTAACCATCTTACTGTTTGCAATTTCTAAACTCTATCCATGGTGAGAACTTTTATTTCTTATTGTCTTCGTTTGATATGTTCACTAGTTACTGTGAGTTTGTTTAATATTTGCTATGTGTGTTCTGTTTTCCAGTTTGTGGCCGAGTTTACTAGTCTCTTGGATGGTTTCCAAGACCAATCCAAGACTAACGATGAACTTAGCCTGGCCCTCAATAAAATTGAAGAGTCCATGGCTAAGTCCCAAGAGGTCTATGACCAATAAAATAAGGCCATGTAATACCCCGTACTTTTGGCTATATTTATTTTTGGGATTAATTAATTAAATGCGTATTAATTGGAAATTAATCCGGGTTATAAATACTAATGAGATGCGTATTGGTATTTGATTATGTGCATATATGATTATATATGAACTTGGTATTATAAAATTTGTCGTGAGATTTATATACGGCAATTTGGAAATTTTATTGAGACGCGTGGGA
This sequence comes from Sambucus nigra, assembly GCA_949130495.1. Classification (NCBI taxonomy): domain Eukaryota; kingdom Viridiplantae; phylum Streptophyta; class Magnoliopsida; order Dipsacales; family Adoxaceae; genus Sambucus; species Sambucus nigra. Next base: position 252,715,780 of record OX422209.1, read on the forward strand.
CCGCCGCGTCACGGTATAATATTTTATTTATAAAAAGTGAATTTAAAATCTATAATCCGTATGGTCGTTTTGAGTGCGCCAACGCGTCCGGAAGGGTCGAGATAGTCAGAAAACACTAGCCGGGGGTATAGTTTGGGTCCCGGGGTAATTTTAGACCATATCGGTAACTTAAAGGGTATTTTAGTAATTCGGTATTTTTGGGTAATTAAAAGTGACGAAAATTGAGAGTTGTAATCTGATAAGGATTGACCCTAACCAACCCTTATTAACCCAACAAGCTACGGAGGTTCATTAATTAGGTTTCACAAGTTTCCCCAAAGCAAACCCTAGCCACCATAGCCTTTTGGAGAAGAAAGCTTGGAGAAGGAAAGAGAGAGAGAGATTCTGCAGGAATTCTACACCGAATCCACACCAAATTCAGAAATCAAACCAAGGCAAGTGACTTTATTTCCATTTAATTATTGAGAATGTCTTTTCCATGTTAGAAATTGATGAATTTCAACTATTCTTGGAAGATAATGAAAACCCATGTAGTTTGAGGATTAGAACTTAAAAATTGTGAAGAGAATTGCATGTAGTATGATAGGTAAATGATTTCCCTTATTATAATTGTGATTAGAAGGAAAGAAAACGAATTAAGTTCTGGGATTTGATGATGATATGTAGTTAGGGTTCATGTTCTTGAGATAATTGGGAAAAGTGTAGAAAGGTGTAAATTAAATTAATATTTGGATGGATTGATCCCTTAGAAACATATTAGGATGTGACTATATATGTTTAGTATTGATTATAGACCCTAAAACGTTGTTAGGATGGACTTTGGGAGAGATTAGAAGTGTTATAAATGGTGAAAAACGATTTTTGGGAAATTCTGGGCCGAAACTGGCATCTCGTTAGAAGCAGCCCCCAGGTCGTTCGAACGAGCTCGTTCGAACGAGCTTCTAACGAGTTAACCAGTCGTTATTAACGAGTGGGGTTTTCGTTCGATATCTCGTTCGAACGAGATGTCGTTAGAAGGGTCAGTTCGTTCGAACGAACTGGGATCTCGTTCGAACAGCCTCGTTCGAACGAGACTTCTAACGACCTGGCAGTCCAAACTCGTTCGAAGTCTCGTTCGAACGAGACTTCTAACGAGTTGACAGTTTGACCCTTTTTGGACTGTTTTGACTTTTGGAGTTCCGGGAGATGGTTCAAGGGTAGAGTTAGCATCCCTTTGATGATATAGTGACTTAGTTGGGACTTTTGGGTTGTTGGGATTAGCAAATCACATACGAGAGTTATATTCAATGAATCATTTGGGCTGAGACGTGAGTGACTACTACGATGTGAGGATGAATTATAGCGCGTATAATTATGAACCGGAATAAAACAAGTTGTGATAATTAATTAGTACGAGAATGCGATATGTACTACGATTAAAATACGGTATTACTAAGATGTGTGTTTACTTAGTATTAGTATATGGATTGTTTGTATGACATACCTACCATACTTGCTATCACGGGAGGTTTCGTTCGCTTAGGACCCTCTAATCCTTGTGTGCCTACGGGGGGGATATAGACTGGTACCTTGATGAACATAGGTCATTGAAAGACTTATTGTGATATTAATAAGTCCGCTGACCATGGGAGCGTAGGTATGTGCGTGACCCATGTGATGGTGACTGTGTTCGCCTCCATTATTTGTGATGTTGTTATCGGTAAACTATTCCTGAGAGATTCGGAATATGTGATCCTTATGTACGTGATGTACCGGGATGGATAGCAGAGTATGTGTGCACCATAGCTTAAATTGCGGGGTGCTTGTATCGTATATTCATGATGTGAATAATATACATTAAATTAATGGAAATCCTCATGTTAATGTTGTAAAAATATTACGGTATTGTTTCGAGTTATTTAAGGAGTAACTGATAGATATATCAATGGCATAATTGGTAACTGAGTTTGCGTTAAACCTCTATTTTATTACGAGCGTTGTTACGTTAAATGGAACCGAGTAATATGGGTAGAACCTTTGGCAGTCTAGCTAGTTATGTTGTCAGTTAGCTAGTAATATGGGTCGATATAGATGGGTACTTACGTTAGGAGTGCACAGTTAGACGAGAGGTGAGAATATCATGCGAGTGTACGTCCTAACATGTACTTTGCATTTAATGTTTTAAATGTTTTTAAAGCACTTGCAGGTTTTTAAAATAACTTCCACTTTCGGGCTCTGACCCATTTGCTTTCAAATATATTTTCTTGTAAAACCTTTTTAGGTGCCCAGCCACAAGGACACCAAGCATAGGTACTCATTCAGGTGACGTGCTGTAGCTGGTTGTGGAAGCTACAGGGATTTGCTCATAGACGCTTCTATCTTTTGGATTCCAGAGTCACGATCTATCTATCAGTTGCAGGGCATGTTGCCCATTTCTATTTAGAAACATCATTTTTACATTTCAGTTTTCAGACTCTAGCATGTATTGCTCAGTATTCAGTTTTAGTTATTTATTTCAGTTTACATTTCAGATGTGGGATTTGTATTGAGGAGTTTTTCCTCCAGGTTATATTTATATATTGTGATGGTTGTTCTTGTTACTTCAGTTTGGTGAATGGTGTTATTTAGTTATTCATTACTCTTGTTGCATGTTAATCAGATTTAATAAAAATTTGGCACTTACTTTTTAAATACTAGGTGGTTAGTAATAATAAAACGTTTTCGACAGTGATGCTATTAACTGAGCCAACTTGGCATTTTGAATTAATTTTATAAAGGAGTAGCTACCCGGTGTTTAATTAGTCGGGGTGTCACAGGTGGTATCAGAGCATCAGGTTCTAGTGTCCTTTAGGATCTGTACGGCTATTATGTTTCCGCTACATTTTCTTTGATATAGAGCCCTATATTTTAGGACTGTTGTACTCTTATTGTGTACGTTTCGTTCTTCAGCTATATTAAGTTTATAAACCGTGAACTTATAAACTTTGTTCTTGTTTCAGATGCCTCCACGACGTGCACGACGAGTTCCCAGGAATGCTACGCCCGAACCCCAGCCCGCTCCAGTTCAGGGCATGTTGAACGCCGCTGAGGTTGCTGCTATAGTAGCTCAAGCGGTAAATGCAGCGATTGCCGTGATTCAGCAGGCACCACCTCAGGCGCCGGTTGCCGCGCCAGTACAGGTTAATGCATTCCCGTCTGCTTGGGAGCGTGTACGTGACGCTTTTCAGAAAGCGCATCCGCCAGAGTTTGCTGGAAGCTCAGATGTGGTTATCTCGAGCCAATGGAGGAAGGACATGCAGAGGCATTTGAGGATGCATGAGTGCACTGATGTTCAGAAACAGGTGCTAGCTACTTTCAAGCTAGTTGGATCTGCGCTACAGTGGTGGGAGTCTATTACCACCGCGGAGGAGAGGGATACCCTCACGATTCAGGAGTTCTGGGTGCGGTTCGACCGCAAGTACTTTCCAACCGCAGTTCATACAGAGATGAGGAGGAAGCTGATGAGTTTGAAGCAAGAGGGCAAGACAGTGGCCGAGTATGAGGCCGAGTTCACTAACCTGTTGAATATCGTTCCAGACGAGATTCCAACAGAGAAGAAGAAGATAGAGAAGTTCACTGATGGGTTGAATTGGAGGATCCGTCAGCATCTGCTAGGGAACCTATCGTTGGCCACGTATTCTGATGTGGTTAACGCTGCATTACTACACTGCCAGGACCACCGTTTTCATATGGCCGAGGGCAAGCGGTCAGGGGAGTCTAGCCATCAGGGCAGGACTGGAGGGCATGGTGCCAGCGGGGCACAGACCGGTCAGGGGCAGAGACAGACTGAGCAGGGTACCCAGCAGGGGGACAATAAGAGGTTCCGGTCAGGGAACTACAGGCAGGGACAGGGAGGTTTCCGCCAGGGCCATCAGGGTCCAAACGGCCATCAGGGCCAGCAGGGACAGAATGGGCAGCAATTTCATCAGGGCCAGCAGGGCCAAGGGAGGAATGGTAACGGCCACCAGGGCCGGGGACAGCAGGGGCAGAGGGGAGGGAACTTCCCAGGGAAGTGCTTTACTTGTGGCAAGACTGGCCATAAGAAGCAGGATTGCCCTGATAAGGGCAGGGCCCCACAGCAGCAGCAGCAGGGTGCTCGCCAGGAGCCACAGAGACCTATGTTTCCCGCCGCTCTTCCTGCACCGCCACAGATGGCAGCTTTGCCACCCATTCCAGCCGTCCCAGCTCAGCAGGGGCAGCTACAGTATGGACGTATCTACAACGTTCACCAGGCTGCAGTTCCACAGGCACCGCCCGCGATCGAGGGTACGTTTCCTATCCATGGCACTATGGGTCGGGTGTTATTTGATACGGGTGCTACACATTGTTTTATTGCTACACACTTCGCGAAAGCTTTAGGATTGTTAGCTACGGCAGAGAGCACAGTGACGTGTGTCGACTCACCATTGGGGAGTGGGTCACTTATTTTCTTTATATGCCGGGGAGTCGGGGTAGAGGTTGGTGGTTTGGTATTGCCTGCGGATATGTTAGTGTTAGACATGCATGTTCACGATGTGATCATCGGTATGGATTGGCTCGTATCATATAGGGCCATGATTGACTGCTTCAGCGGGAGCATTGTTTTTGCCATTCCGGGGCAGGAGATGTTTATAGTGGCGATGCCTCGCCCAGAGGGAGGATCGACCGCTCATCTGTATTACATAGAGGAGGATACCTCTAAGGAGGTTGTGATTCCTTTAGATTCGATCCCGGTTGTCAGGGAGTATTCGGATGTGTTTCAGGAGATACCAGGCTTACCACCCAGTCGAGAGATAGACTTCGTTATTGATTTGCTACCGGGTACGAGACCTATAGCACGTGCACCGTACCGTATGGCTCCAGCTGAGATGCGAGAGCTACGGGATCAGATAGAGCAGCTGTTAGGGCAGGGCTTTATTCGCAGGAGTACCTCACCTTGGGGCGCTCCAGTTTTGTTTGTGAAGAAGAGGGATGGTTCACTGAGATTGTGCGTGGACTACCGAGAGTTGAATAAGGTCACGATACGGAATAAGTATCCGTTGCCTCGAATCGATGACTTATTCGACCAGTTGAGAGGAGCTTCTTTTTTCTCGAAGATTGACTTGAGGTCGGGATACCATCAGTTGCGTATCAGGGAGGAGGATGTCTCGAAGACAGCGTTCTTGTCGAGATATGGTTCTTATGAGTTTCGGGTTATGCCTTTCGGTTTGACCAACGCTCCAGCAGTGTTTATGGACTTGATGAACAGAGTGTTCAGAGACTTCTTAGATCAGTTTGTCATTGTCTTCATTGATGATATTCTGGTTTACTCTCAGACAGAGGAGGAGCACGCCGAGCATTTGAGGCAAGTTTTGCAGACACTTCGTCAGAACGAGTTGTATGCAAAATATGAGAAGTGCGGGTTTTGGCTGAAGGAAGTACAGTTCTTGGGTCATATTATTTCCGACCAGGGAATATCGGTTGATCCAGGGAAGGTATCAGCGGTGAGGGAGTGGGGACAGCCCACGACACCAACGGAGATTCGTAGTTTCTTGGGTTTAGCAGGATACTACAGGAGGTTTATTCGGGGTTTCTCAGAGATAGCAGGTCCTTTGACACATCTTACTCGTAAGGGTGTGCCATATATCTGGAGTGATGCCTGTCAGTTGGCATTCGATGAGTTGAAGGACAAATTGACCTCAGCACCTGTGTTAGCATTGCCGAGACCGGGAGTTGAGTATTTGGTTTACACCGATGCGTCTTTGCAAGGGCTTGGAGGTGTGTTGCAGCAGGAGAGACAGGCCATAGCTTATGCTTCCCGTAAGCTTAAGCCTCATGAGAAGAATTACCCCACACATGATTTGGAGTTGGCGGCAGTGGTATTTGCCTTACGGATTTGGAGGCACTATCTTTTGGGGGAGAAGTTTCAGCTGTTCACGGACCACAAGTCACTACAGTATCTGTTTACGCAGAAGGAATTAAATATGCGGCAGCGTAGGTGGCTTGAATTTGTAAAAGACTACCAATTCGACATTCAGTACCACCCGGGTAAGGCTAACGTGGTAGCAGACGCGTTGAGCCGCAGGCCAGCAGATGAGGTGGCAGAGGTGTGGAAAGCGAAGTGGAAGGAATTGGGACACCAGGATGCAGTGGCCCGATCTTTCATGTCTGTGATGACTGTTACACCGCAGATTGTCACGAAGGTTGTACGGGCACAGGCAAATGATTCGTTCTGTCAGGAGCAGATAGTTCGATTACTCGCTGAGGGAGCTGAATCCTATACCGTTAGCTCAGACGGGGGATTACGCTTCAATGGGAGATTGGTGGTTCCGGAAGGAGAGGAATTGCGACACGATGTTATGGCAGAGTCGCACGGTTCACGGTTCGCGGTACATCCCGGAGGGGACAAAATGTACCAAGACATGAGACGGCAGTATTGGTGGAGCGGTATGAAGAAAGATATCGCTGAGTTTGTCTCGAAATGCGCCACTTGTCAACTTGTAAAAGTGGATCATCAGAGACCAGCAGGATTGCTACAACCGTTGGAGGTTCCGGTGTGGATGTGGGAGAGCATATCCATGGATTTTGTCACGGGGTTGCCTACGTCGCAGAGGGGTCACGACTCCGTTTGGGTAATTGTGGACAGGTTGTCCAAGGTCGCTCACTTTTTACCTGTTAGGACTGATTACACTGCGGGACAGTATGCTCAGCTCTTCATTTCAGAGATTGTGAGACTTCACGGTGTGCCCCTGAATATCGTGTCTGACAGAGACAAGATATTTGTTTCGAGGTTTTGGGAAAGTTTCCAGGAGGCCATGGGCACAGAATTGCGGTTGAGTACGGCTTATCATCCGCAGACCGATGGGCAGACAGAACGCACCAATCAGATGTTGGAGGACATGCTACGCATGTGCATTATTGACTTCGGGGGTGGATGGGAGCAGTACCTTCCACTGGTGGAGTTTGCTTACAACAACTCCTATCAGTTCACGATTGGCATGGCTCCGTTTGAGGCATTGTACGGTAGGCCTTGTCGTTCCCCAGCATGTTGGTTGGAAGTGGGGGACAACAAACTACTTGGGCCAGAAGTAATCCAGGATACTTCGGCAAGGATTGAGTTGATTCGAAGTCGCATTCGGGTAGCTCAAGACAGGCAGAAGAGTTATGCTGATGCAAAGAGGTTTTTCAGGGAGTTCCAAGTGGGGGACCAGGTTTTGCTCAGGGTATCTCCTATGAAGGGGATTATGCGTTTCGGAAAGAAGGGGAAGTTGGCACCGAGGTATGTGGGGCCGTTTCCTATTATTGAGCGGATCGGACCGGTTGCGTATAGACTCGGGTTACCAGAGCATTTGCATCGGATTCACGACGTGTTCCATATTTCCTCGCTGAGGAAATACCTTAGGGATGATTTGGCTCATTCTCACATTGCTGTGGAGGACATCGATCTCCAGCCGGATAGCTCTTATGAGGAAGGGCCGATTGCTATTTTGGACCGAAGCGAGAGGAAACTACGGTCAAAGATAGTCCCGTTAGTGCGTGTTCAGTGGCGACATCACAATGTCGAGGAGTCCACATGGGAGCGCAAGGATGAGATGCGCGAGCGTTATCCAGAGCTGTTTTTAGCAGGTACTTTCTAGTCTCGAATTTCGGGACGAAATTCAGTTATTAGGGGGGAAGTATGTAATACCCCGTACTTTTGGCTATATTTATTTTTGGGATTAATTAATTAAATGCGTATTAATTGGAAATTAATCCGGGTTATAAATACTAATGAGATGCGTATTGGTATTTGATTATGTGCATATATGATTATATATGAACTTGGTATTATAAAATTTGTCGTGAGATTTATATACGGCAATTTGGAAATTTTATTGAGACGCGTGGGACCGCCGCGTCACGGTATAATATTTTATTTATAAAAAGTGAATTTAAAATCTATAATCCGTATGGTCGTTTTGAGTGCGCCAACGCGTCCGGAAGGGTCGAGATAGTCAGAAAACACTAGCCGGGGGTATAGTTTGGGTCCCGGGGTAATTTTAGACCATATCGGTAACTTAAAGGGTATTTTAGTAATTCGGTATTTTTGGGTAATTAAAAGTGACGAAAATTGAGAGTTGTAATCTGATAAGGATTGACCCTAACCAACCCTTATTAACCCAACAAGCTACGGAGGTTCATTAATTAGGTTTCACAAGTTTCCCCAAAGCAAACCCTAGCCACCATAGCCTTTTGGAGAAGAAAGCTTGGAGAAGGAAAGAGAGAGAGAGATTCTGCAGGAATTCTACACCGAATCCACACCAAATTCAGAAATCAAACCAAGGCAAGTGACTTTATTTCCATTTAATTACTGAGAATGTCTTTTCCATGTTAGAAATTGATGAATTTCAACTATTCTTGGAAGATAATGAAAACCCATGTAGTTTGAGGATTAGAACTTAAAAATTGTGAAGAGAATTGCATGTAGTATGATAGGTAAATGATTTCCCTTATTATAATTGTGATTAGAAGGAAAGAAAACGAATTAAGTTCTGGGATTTGATGATGATATGTAGTTAGGGTTCATGTTCTTGAGATAATTGGGAAAAGTGTAGAAAGGTGTAAATTAAATTAATATTTGGATGGATTGATCCCTTAGAAACATATTAGGATGTGACTATATATGTTTAGTATTGATTATAGACCCTAAAACGTTGTTAGGATGGACTTTGGGAGAGATTAGAAGTGTTATAAATGGTGAAAAACGATTTTTGGGAAATTCTGGGCCGAAACTGGCATCTCGTTAGAAGCAGCCCCCAGGTCGTTCGAACGAGCTCGTTCGAACGAGCTTCTAACGAGTTGACCAATCGTTATTAACGAGTGGGGTTTTCGTTCGATATCTCGTTCGAACGAGATGTCGTTAGAAGGGTCAGTTCGTTCGAACGAACTGGGATCTCGTTCGAACAGCCTCGTTCGAACGAGACTTCTAACGACCTGGCAGTCCAAACTCGTTCGAAGTCTCGTTCGAACGAGACTTCTAACGAGTTGACAGTTTGACCCTTTTTGGACTGTTTTGACTTTTGGAGTTCCGGGAGATGGTTCAAGGGTAGAGTTAGCATCCCTTTGATGATATAGTGACTTAGTTGGGACTTTTGGGTTGTTGGGATTAGCAAATCACATACGAGAGTTATATTCAATGAATCATTTGGGCTGAGACGTGAGTGACTACTACGATGTGAGGATGAATTATAGCGCGTATAATTATGAACCGGAATAAAACAAGTTGTGATAATTAATTAGTACGAGAATGCGATATGTACTACGATTAAAATACGGTATTACTAAGATGTGTGTTTACTTAGTATTAGTATATGGATTGTTTGTATGACATACCTACCATACTTGCTATCACGGGAGGTTTCGTTCGCTTAGGACCCTCTAATCCTTGTGTGCCTACGGGGGGGATATAGACTGGTACCTTGATGAACATAGGTCATTGAAAGACTTATTGTGATATTAATAAGTCCGCTGACCATGGGAGCGTAGGTATGTGCGTGACCCATGTGATGGTGACTGTGTTCGCCTCCATTATTTGTGATGTTGTTATCGGTAAACTATTCCTGAGAGATTCGGAATATGTGATCCTTATGTACGTGATGTACCGGGATGGATAGCAGAGTATGTGTGCACCATAGCTTAAATTGCGGGGTGCTTGTATCGTATATTCATGATGTGAATAATATACATTAAATTAATGGAAATCCTCATGTTAATGTTGTAAAAATATTACGGTATTGTTTCGAGTTATTTAAGGAGTAACTGATAGATATATCAATGGCATAATTGGTAACTGAGTTTGCGTTAAACCTCTATTTTATTACGAGCGTTGTTACGTTAAATGGAACCGAGTAATATGGGTAGAACCTTTGGCAGTCTAGCTAGTTATGTTGTCAGTTAGCTAGTAATATGGGTCGATATAGATGGGTACTTACGTTAGGAGTGCACAGTTAGACGAGAGGTGAGAATATCATGCGAGTGTACGTCCTAACATGTACTTTGCATTTAATGTTTTAAATGTTTTTAAAGCACTTGCAGGTTTTTAAAATAACTTCCACTTTCGGGCTCTGACCCATTTGCTTTCAAATATATTTTCTTGTAAAACCTTTTTAGGTGCCCAGCCACAAGGACACCAAGCATAGGTACTCATTCAGGTGACGTGCTGTAGCTGGTTGTGGAAGCTACAGGGATTTGCTCATAGACGCTTCTATCTTTTGGATTCCAGAGTCACGATCTATCTATCAGTTGCAGGGCATGTTGCCCATTTCTATTTAGAAACATCATTTTTACATTTCAGTTTTCAGACTCTAGCATGTATTGCTCAGTATTCAGTTTTAGTTATTTATTTCAGTTTACATTTCAGATGTGGGATTTGTATTGAGGAGTTTTTCCTCCAGGTTATATTTACATATTGTGATGGTTGTTCTTGTTACTTCAGTTTGGTGAATGGTGTTATTTAGTTATTCATTACTCTTGTTGCATGTTAATCAGATTTAATAAAAATTTGGCACTTACTTTTTAAATACTAGGTGGTTAGTAATAATAAAACGTTTTCGACAGTGATGCTATTAACTGAGCCAACTTGGCATTTTGAATTAATTTTATAAAGGAGTAGCTACCCGGTGTTTAATTAGTCGGGGTGTCACAGGCCACCATTGAGGCCATGGCCTCACTAAAGACCAAGGACATCATGTTGAAGGTTGAGAATACTCGGCTGAAAATAGAGGTTACTGAGTTCCTTGTAGCTAAGGAGGCCAGATTTACAAAGGGCTGGGATGAGGCTTACGTTGATGCCAGGCTCCAGCTGGCCTATATCCGAAAGGCTAGCTTTAAGATAGACTGGGATCATGGCCTAGTGGAGGCAGAAGTTCTTGGTGAGTCACAACTATTTAGTGAGCATCACCCTAGCCTCCCCCCCTCCCCCCCGGCAGGTCGACGAGGAGGCCTCCACCAGCAACCCTGTCGATCAAGATAAGGAAGTGGCGACGAAGGGGAAGGAAACTGTAACACCCCGCCTAATTAAATATCGGGTGGCCAGTCCCATACCAAATTAAAACAGAATATACAGTTGGCTCATTCTTAGCATCACTGTTGAAAGCATTTACAACTCACCCAATACCCAATTAAGCTGGTGTTAAAAACTTTCCAAATTTTAATTTAACAAAATCCATTTCCAGTCTAAGAATAACACAACACATTTTATTCTACAACACTAATAACCCAATAAATAACACAAAAGAATTTAAATGCAATTGGAATTAACATTCCCAAATAATATAAATCCATTACAATAATCCCAACAATGTCAAATGTATTAAAAAGACACGAATACAATAGTATTTAACCCCGATAGAAAAAGATAACTGAATCCTTTGGGCGACATGCCCTAACTAAGAATACTGTGAATCAAAAAGATGATAGGCGTCTAAGCAAAACTCCATAGCTCCATAGCCTGTCAAAAATCCGCTAAGGTTGGCGTCCCTGCTGCTGGACACCTGATATAGGAGATACAATAGAAAAGAAAATATGCAAGGAAACGGGTCAGAGCCCGATTGTGTAAATGATTTTTAAAACAGCAAGTATTTAACAAGTGCAATAAATCATTTATTATGTACATGTTAGATCCAACTCTCACTTGCTATTCTCACCTCTCAACTAGAGTGCACGCTTAACGTTTCCTATTAACCTCCTAGTTATTGGTTCCTCTTTTCTAGTCTCCATATTATAATTCCATCCCAATATCATAATCCCCGTATGTCCCATACCATACGTCACATTATTATTCATTTACATTAATTCCTTTACGAATTAAGCTTTTCAATTCTTTAAGAATAAACATTCGTTAACTTAATTTCATTCTATTTCTCTATTCATCGTTATCTACAATTATCACCGTAGATAGATTTAACCATAATAAATATCCATTCATTCCTTTAATTCATTATATATATATATATATTCATATATAATACGGCACCCCGAGTCACAGCTGCGGTGCAATGCATTACTCTGCTATCAAGTCCCATCATCGCAGGTCGTCGAATAGGGAACTAAAGGTTCGGTAAAGATTCCTCGAACCATGAACAACATCACAAACATTGGAGGCGAACATAGTTCTCGTATCCATGGGTCACGCACATACCTACGTACCCACAGTCAGCGGACTTATCAACTCCCCAATAAGTCTTTCATAGACCTATGTTCTCGAGCGACAAATCAAAGATCCCATGGATTCATCAGGATATGACTGCCCTCACGCGCAAACCTCCCGTCGATAGCAAGTAAGCTAGGTATGTCATACACATAATCATAAATCAATCAAATAGGCATTATCATACCTATAATATACTAACAACAAGGTACTCACATTAACCTTAGATTATACGTAGCATTATATCTCTTTAAATTCCACGTATTAAAATATCATATCTTTACTTCATAATTTAATTATCCTCGCATCCTATAACATCTCTCCACTCCCGACTTCGTTAAGGTTCATGCACGGAGCGTCTCGCAAAGAGAAATCCAAACAAGGAACCCCTCCAATACACTACTACTTAACTTGTCGATCGAGGAGGTCCGTCAACTTCAAATACGCGATCGGGATAACCTCATACCCTCTTTCAACCAAATGTGTTCTAAACTCCCATCTCTACCCAGGAGCCATACCACTACGCTCTTGAACTAAACCCAGTCCTTGCGAAATCAATAATGAGCTTAAACTCAGTCCTTGATGTTCAAATTGTAACCCTAAGGATACCCTCACCTTATATTAAATATGCCCTACTGGACCTATCCTTAATCCTCATGCACACCAATTAGAATCCAACACGTGAATCTAGCAACCGAAATATCTTTCAATTTAATTATCATCATTCTAATCAATTAAATCCCAATCACTTTAATTCAAATCTTATCAAAGGTCTACTGATCTTTTCTAAGTCCCATAATATCCAATTAATAATCACCAAAGATCTACAAAAGGTTTGGGATAAGAATCAACATTTAAAAGAAACAACTTTAGGAATTCTGGGGAGGTCGATCGATCGAAGGCAGGGGGTCGATCGATCCCTCAGGTCACAGCCTGGTTTTTCTGCATTTCAGCAACTACGGGTTTCACCATTTTTATTCATTCTATCCTTCATATTAACATCCAAAATGACTTATAAGCCTTACTACATGATGTATCAACATATACAAATGATTTCCAATGATCTAAACATCCTAGAATCATCAATAGATTGGATTAAAAAGCATGTTTATATCCTTATTTCCAGAAAATTATCTACATATCTTCTTCAAGAACACATCAATGGTTTTCATAATTTCTTCATCAGATTCATGACTATTTCGTGGATTATTATCAACCTACAACATGAGTTTAATTCCTATATCAATTCAGTATCCAGAAATCCATTTAATAACTCCATTATTTCTTCCAAACATGAATAATCTTCTCTTTTCATAACTATTCTAACATGGACAATATACGAACTTAAATTGCCATTATCAAACACTTGCCTTTACTGAAGGTCTGATCCTTTGGTGTAGTATATCTCAGTTGGTTGTCCCTTCTCCGGTCAACCTCCGGTAGTGGTTGGTGGTGGTGAACCTTGGTTCTTGTTCTTCTCCTTCCCAAGTAGGCTTTTCCCTTCCCAAGCACCCTTTCACTCTCTCTAGGAAGATGACTTCTCTAATTTGTGAAGAGGAGATGTATAACCCACGTACACTTAATCTACCAATACTTATAATAAGACAAAACCAGAAATCACTATTCATCCCCCCTAGAAAAATGACCAAAATGCCCTTTTGGGTTGTCCTTTCATTTCCAAATGACCCGAGACTCAAAATTAACATCCAAATAGACTTTTCTGACTATTTCGAACCTTCTGGACGCAACGACGCAGTCGAAAAGACGATAAGGTCGATAAAAAATAAATTTCCTTTTTAATTTAATAAATTAGTCCCGACACGTCCCATACCGCGTCTGACTAAAAATCCAAATTACCGAACAACAATTATTAATAATCATCACATTCATATATTACCTAAATATCTTTAAGTAATATTCAGAATCATCCATTTTAATATCCACAATCCGGATAAAACCCAAATGAATGAATTAATAATAAAATCCAACTAATCCATTAATTTAAAATATAACCCATTTTAAAAGTCATAAAAATTACGGGGTATTACAGAAACTAAGGAGCTGGTAAAGGAATAAGGCCTTTACTTTTCAGGATTTTTGCTTATACTTTGTACTCCCCTTTTTGTTATTGAACTATAAGGGCTTAGCCCATTATATTTATACATAATGAAAAGATTATTTCTTTTCATAATTTGTTTACACTTATATATGAATGTTTCTCTTCTGAATCTTTGCTTGGTTTTGGTGTTTATTTTTCTTAAGTAGCATGTTATCTAGGAGATTCCCTCCTTTACAGCCAATTTAGATAATTTTCTTGGTCAAGATGCCAGCGACCATATTCGCCAAGCGTTCATGACTGTCTTAAGGCCTTGAATCCAAGGCTTAAAAGGACCAGTCTACCTTGGTCGCCAAGCTCAAAATCGACCTTAAAGACTTGAAGGATATTGGTTCATCTATGCAGGAAGAAATAGATGTAGGGGAGATCGACGCCCTACTCCCATCCAAAAATGATGATCTGAAGAAGAAGCTTGCAAAATTTGAAGAGAAAGTTCAGCGAGGTAACATCATGGTTATGGAACTTAACCATGACGTAAAGAAGCTTAAATATTTTTCTAGAATGGGCCCTTGGGCTATTTGGTCAGTAGGCTATGATGAGGGATGGCAAGATGCCCTTATGAGGCTACATGAATATCAAGATATGTTCTAAAAACACGACTTGATGAATTCCATCAAGATTATTAAAGAACCTAAGAATTATCAGCTTTGGTATGTGTACCATGTTGATTGTCCAGCATACCGACGACCTCCCATTTGGGCGAGATGAGATGTGGGTCCCCTTGGACACCATTCCCATTCCACTTATTGGGAGCTACTTGGAAGGTCATTATAGCGATGACGAATGCCGGCCTGATCCTGACGATAGTTGGAGGAAGCATATTGAAAAGGTTTTAGCCAGCCAACCATAAACTGTTGTAACTATCTTTGTGTTATTTGTAATTATTTTGAAATTGGCATCTTTTGTGATCGAGCATTTGCCGAAGAATCAATTTAATACCATTTTTTATGCATTTTTCCGTTCCTTTATATTAATCATGTATTATATGTGTCTATCTTACCTTTTAGGTCATGTCGTCACATTCTTTTAGGCCTAGAAGAAACAATGGCAAAAATGCACCTAGTCTATGGCCAATCTACTCGTTCAAGATTTTATCCATCTAAACGGAGTTGGTTTACTACCTAGGGATCCCCTGTAGGGTTTATCTTGCCTGGTCAAGTCGTGAGGTCGCCTGTTGTAGAGGGGTATTATAATTTTACCATAATATTTGGGTGAGGGACCCCTTTATCCCTTCTGCAAAGATATTTGGGCGAGGGATCCCTCCACCCCTCCTGCAAAGATATTTGGGCAAGGGACCCTTCCAGCCCTCCTGCAAAGATATTTGGGTGAGGGACCCCTCCAACCCTCCTACAATGAGACTTGGTAAAGGGACCCCTCTATCCTTCCTGCAAAGAGATTTGGGCGAGCAACCCCTCCATCCCTCCTGCAAGGATGTTTGGGCGAGGGACCCCTCCAGCCCTCTTATAAAGATATTTGGGATAGGGACCCCTCCAGCCCTCCTGCAAGGATGTTTGAGCGAGGGACCTCTCCAGCCCTCCTGCAAAGATATTTGGGCGAGGGACCCCGGCGAGGGACCCCTCTAGCCCTCCTGCAAAGATATTTGGGCGAGTGACCCCTCCAGCCCTCCTGTAAAGATGTTTGGGTGAGGGATCCCTCCAGCCCTCCTGTAAGGATATTTAGGCGAGGGACCCATCCATCCCTCCAGCCTCCTTGCAACGAGATTTGGGCGAGGGACCCCTCCAGCCCTACTGCAATGAGATTTGGACGAGGGGCCCCTCCTTCCCTCCTACAATGAGATTTGTAGGAGGGACCCCATAAGCCCCCTGGAATGAGATTTGCAGGAGGGACCCCTCCAGCCCTCCTGCAAAGAAGTTTCAAAGATATTTTTTAGAATGAACCCTTCCAAGACCTCCTTCAAGTTAAAAATATAGTTTGGGCGAGGGAACCCTTTTCCCCAAATAAAAACTAGTTAAATTATACCTGGCAAGGGAGTCCACAAATGAGGGCCCTCTACCGAGCCCAGCTAAAATGGAAGACCTGGTGAGGAAGCCCGCAGTAAAGGACTCCTCTAGCAAATGTTCAAACACTATTTATTTTACAGTAAGGGGGTCCAAGTAGTGACCCGAAGAACAAAATAGGCCAGGATGAGGGGGTCTACCATGAGCAGTCCCTCATCATGAAAAATTTATTCTTTTATAGAATAGAATTACTAACACTTACTTTCTTGTACAGGTAGCCTAGTTGAGTAGGCATGGCTCAAATAGGCCAGATGAGATCTCTTGAGAGTTTTGGCTTGGCAGCTGAGGAATAAGGTTTGTTGAGCAAGCTCAAACACTTAGCACTTTAAGATTGATAGAATACTAGTAGAAAGACCATAGGGGTTACCTAAAGTCCTTACACAGTTCCCACTCAGCCATAGTAGAAGTGAGAAACCAAGATGTTGCTCACAAGAAATGAACTTTTATATAAAAAAAATGATTTTAGAAGAGGAAGTCCTTAAGACCCCTCTTAAGTAAAAATATTTTAGAGAATGGGGTCCTCAAATCCCCCCTCTCAATTTTAATGGTTTTAGAGGAGATGTTCCTCAAGACCCCTCTCAATGTTTATAAAGTTTGTACAATAAGTTACCGGTTTAAAAGATATTTACCTAATCAAATATTTTATCTCCATTAGGAGACATATTTTCTTTTTGACTTTGGTTCACACCAGGTGGTACCCCGTCAGAGGGGATAGGCTTCTGCACACAGGTAGGGACAAATGGTACATTATAGACCTAGTCCCTCACCAACCCTCTCAATTTTGGCATCCAAAGTGCCAACTCAGCCTTAGTGTCCAAGTATAAATAGGACCCTTGGGCAAGGTAAAAATATAGGAAAACTCAACAGCACTGCTACTCTGTCAAATTATCACCAGACAACCTAGTGTTCTCTCTCTGCTCTCTCTAAGTGTTGAGTGCTTATTTCTTCACTCCCACCTTAACAGCCACCATTCACGGGAGATCCTTCTTCTCCAAGTTTATATTGCTATTTGTGAAGTTTCATTTGTAGGAAGAGGTTTATAGATATTACTCCATTTTTATCAGAAGTGGAAGCTTTTCATACCCAACTGCTCTTGAGGCCTTGAAGACAGAGTCCATCGGAGTGGGCCACGCCTCACCCGTTTCAGTTTCTTACCAGACTCCAGTCACACTACCCTCCTACATTTGGTTACTCCACTGGAGAGGTATCCTCACTTTCATGGACAAATAAGGTTTTAAGGTTTCTAGGCAGTTGATCTTTAAAGACACTCCACCTGGGAATGGATTTCAAAGTGATCAGACAACCCAAGATGAGGTGGTGGTGACCGGAGCTAGAGTGCCTACTCTTCAGGGAGGGAAGACTAGTGCAGCAGTAGTTTCTCCATTGACAACAGCAACCCCCTCTAGAGGGGTAGCCGCTACAGCACCAGCAATAGTAGTGGTGGATCCACCGCAGAAGGCGGTGCCGAAGAAAATAGTTGCACCAGTGACGATTCTCGAGAGAGGGAGCAGCAGCGCCAGAGGTGACGTCGAAAAAAAATGGTGGATGAGTAACCTCTAGCAAAGAAAGTGGAGGTGGAGGATTCACTCTCAAAGACACCTTAGAGGAGACTTTACTCACTTGTAGGATATAGATGCTGAAGAAAAAGAAAAATAGAGTTTTTAGAAACCATGTGCAGACATATCTTACTCTCAATCAGCTAAGCAAATTGCCTTGCTTTATTATTTGTCGAATATGTTTATTTCACAAGTATTGATTTATGTTTTGCGAGCATTTCATATATATGTTAGCTGATTTAGTTGATAAAGAAATCACAGATTCGATAATTTCTTGAGACGACCAGTAGTAAAATGCGAGAGCATATATAATAGTTCTCCGTTGGATTAGCTAAAAAAAATATACCCATAATTAATTTTGAGAATTCTAACCACATATATGTCTCCAGCTTCCGAAGCCACAACACATCCCCTCATAAAGTTTTGAAAGTCTTAGAGGGGACAAAACATACTTCTTATTATTTTATTTTATTTATATTATGATGAATAAAAGAGGATAGGACAAGCATCAACTCACACAGAATCATTAATTGATTTTCGGCAAAAAGTAAATTGCATGTAAAAGAATGGTAATCACATATAGCTTTTAGAGAACGTTTATTACATTCATAAATAGTACCATGTATTGAGACAAGTCTAAAAAGAATACACAAGTTGATTACAAATAAATGTTAACTTCGGCTTTATAGCTATCCTCTGTCAAGATGCTTTATCACAAAAGGTTGGGTTGCTCGACAATTAAATAATCGACAAAACCAGTTGAGCCTAGGTTGGGTTCCTCAACAAGACTTGCAAGGATAAGATTTCCCAAAATACAAAACCAGCTGAGTCTAGGTTGGGTTGTTCCACAGTTAAATAAGAGACTCAAATAAATTCACGTAAGTAAAATACATGACTTTGTAGAAATAGAAAAGAAAGCACCACGGATTCCCTAGACAATTCAGTAAAGTGATGTACGAAATAAAGACCCGTAAGCCTCAAAAATTCTCCTAGAAATCACCGTACAGCTATTTGGTGAGGAACCTGCAAGCCATATTAAAAAAATTAATATCTCAGGTGCTATAAAGCCCAAAGCAAAAAAAAGTAATAATTTTTTAAATTGAAAAACCGTTTGATCTAGTTGCTCGTTTTATGCCCCAAAGAAAAAAGATAGGAGACAAGAAAACACCAGCGCTGGAGATATCGACCCAGTTAAACAACACTAAATCGATTCTAATTTCGAGATATTACATCTTCGTTCAACTTCTCTTACCGACATTAAATTAAACGATTGATAACCAAGTCCAAAGACAAATGGCGAACAGTTCATACATATCAAACAAACTATAGGCAACCCAGTTCCAAACTCTCGCCGAAATTTCCAACTTGTGACAAACTGATCCTTGAGCAAGGGCATATCAGAACTCAAATAAAAAAGTAGAGAAAACAAAAGAATACAAGAGTAAACACATCACCTTGTCGTTAGACTTAAAACTTCTACAGCTTTCTCAAATCAAACCGCCTAAAAGAAATTATGAAGTTGTCTTTGTTTTACTACCTCGAATCAAAATGGCTTTATCATTCACTCGTGTCAAATCAGTTGAAAAAATCGTCGAGTGGCTTCACCAAATAAGTCCTCGATTTGGACCCGCTAGCAAATCAGTATCAAAGTTTAGGATTTAGAATCCAAGAACTATTAAGTGGGTTCCTTTTTTAGTGGGTTCCTTCATGAAGATCCTTTAAAAAGGGGGTATTCGAACAGCTCCTCCATGAACCCCACTCATTTGTAGATTAAAAAAATATAGTATACCTCCTTTACAACCAAACTTTATGCTCGTTGCCCAACTGGTTTTGCTGCTCGACATCACGAATCAAGGTTTGTTGCCTGATTTTCCTAAACCAGAACAAAAATAACACCAATCGTTTTGATTGCCCAATCTCAAAAGCTGAGATGAAAAAAGAATTAAACGACCAGATAAATATTTTCTCTTCATTAATAAGAATGGGTATCTATTTATGGCACAAAGAACTAGCGAGGTGTAAGAGGATTATGTGGGTTATCAATGGTGGTGAGAAGTTTTAAAAGGAAAAGTCGAGTCGAGTACAAAAAATGATATTACTTTTTCTAAGCGAGGTTACCAAAGTTTTAAACTTGCCAAAATATAATGGAGGAACAAGTTTTGAGTGTGGCAATGGGCAAGAATAGACTCGTTTAACGAGGAAGTCGCAACTCGAGTAGCTGAATGTAATTTGAGTAACCCAAAATTATACCAGGGGTCCAAAAGAAAGATATAAACATCTCTCCTTGTGTATTGAAACCCCCTCATTTTCTCATATAAAAGTCGAAAGAAATTAAGGCAATGGCATCCACTACAAACACACTGCGAGTAACCAATGTTATTTCCTCGCCCGAAATCATTAAAGAACACTATTTCTCATGATAAAATTTTGAGCAAATCTATTAATATAACAGTATAGATTATTCTCTTGATAGTATTTTCAAAATTAATACTTTTGGAATTTTTAAAGTTGTTCCCTTGGTATGATTAATTTCATATTGTTATTGATCTAATGGGACTTAAATTATATAAGTACAAGTACATATACCCATGATTTTCTCAACATAATTTGTTTAGAAAAGAACGAGTATTCATTAAAAATAAAGAGCCCCAAGTGCGAGAATGGGGTTACTCGAATCTATAACTCACGAGTTCAAGAATAGGATTGCTCAAATTTACAATCCATATGTCCTTAAGTTCACAAAATATGGGTTTCTTTGACCAATGACCCGAGCATTTGAGTGAACATGGGTTTCCCGAACTCACAACCCAAGTTTAAACATTTGAGTGCACAATAATAGTGGTGGCCGAATTTATAACTCGCGTATTTGCGTGTTTTAACAAAGTTTGTTTTAGGAATATTCAAGTTTCAATCGATAATCCTAAATCCTCATATCTATTTATTCATAATATTTCATGTGAGTAATTTTACATTTCATTAATGTTAGATACTTTGAATAAGAGTAATTCATTATGTGAAGAAATAGAAGATCTCTTAATCCTTCACTCGAACATGTTTGCCCCATTTGTTCAAAGAATAAATGACTTTGAAAGTATCTATTACTATACCACATGCATTATTTTTAGTCATATTATTTGTTTGAAGATGTTTATTGTTGATATACAGTTTGAAAAGTTATGTAGTGCATCTAAAAGATCATAGTTGCTTTAGTGGAAATTTTATTCTCTCGCATGCTTGGACTCAAGCAGTGAGTCCAGCAAGTAGATATATGAAGCCTTGATAAGAAGTTCAAGTCTCAGATTGACTTTATGGAAGTATACTCGACTCCAACATGCTTCATGAGCATTCTTACTTAGTATGAAAGGCAAGATCTAGCAATAAAAAGTATGAGATATCAACTAGGGGTGCACATGGTTCGGTTCGGTTCGATTCCACTACGAAACCATAACCAGGGCTGAAATCAATCGGTTTCGTGGTTTTGGAACCAGAACTAGAACCCAAATTGATCAGATTCGAACCGAACTAAACCGAACAATAGGTTATCAGTTTGGTTCGGGTTGGTTCACGGTTCTGGTTCTTGGTTTTGATTTGCAGTTTTGGTTCGCGATTTTGGTTCGCAGTTTTGGTTCACAGTTCTCATAGTGATATTTGGGGGAGGGACCCCTCCAACCCTCCTACAAGGATGTTTGGGCGAGGGACCCCTCCAACCTTCCTACAAAGATATTTGGGTAAGGGACCCCTACAGCCCTTCTACATGGATGTTTGGGCGAGGGACCTCTCTAGCCCTCCTGTAATGAGATTTGGGAGAGGGATACCTCCAGCCCTACTGTAATGAGATATGGTCAAGGGACCCCTCCATCCATACTGCAATAAGATTTAGAGGATGGACCCCTTAAGCCCACTGTAATGAGATTTGCAGGAGGGACCCCTCCATCCCTCCTGCAAAGAAGTTTCAAAGATATTTTTGAGAAGGAACCCTTCCAATACCTTCTTCAAGTTTAAAAGATAGTTTAGGACAGGGGCCTCTTTTTCCCCAAATAAAAACCAGTTAAATTATACCTGGGCAAGGGAGTCCACAAACGAGGGACCCCTCTGCCAAGACCAGCTAAAATGGAAAACCTAGTGAGGAAGCCCACAGTAAAGGACTCCTCTAGCAAATGTTCAAACACTATTTATTCTACAGTCACTACACCAAAATGGGCAAATTGTCACCTTTCAGCCGGCCAGCCTTGTCAAGGTCATTGACCGTGACAAAAAAATACGCGTTTTATGTCACGGTCATTGACCTTGACACGACCGTGACAACGAATTGTCACATTCATTGACCGTGACAAGCCCGTGACAATTGAATTTGTCACGATCGTGTCACGGTCAATAACCGTGACAATTCGTGTCACGGTCAAAGACCTTGACACGACCGTGACAACTTTTTCAGCAAAAACCCTACCCCCCTTCTTTTTTCCCTCCCGCGCCCTTCCCTCCCTCCCTCTCTCTCTCTCTCTCTCTCTCTCTCTCTCAGGTCCAATTTCTCTCTCTCTCTCTCTTCCATTTATATATATATATTTGTCTGTATATTTATGTGTGTATGTGTATATATATGTGTGTATGTGTGTGCGTGTGTGGGGGGTGGGGCGGGATGGGGGTAGGGGGTGGTGGAGGGGGGCAGGGGGTGGGGCAGGGTGGGGGAGGGGGTGGGGGGTATGTGTATATATATATGTGTGTATGTGTGTGCGTGTATGGGGGGTGGGGCAGGGTGGGGGTAGGGGTGGGGGTGGGGCGGGGTGGGGCGGGGTGGAGCAGGGTGGGGGAGGGGGTGGGGGTGGGGCAGGGTGGGGTGGTGTGTGTGTGTGGGGGGGCAGGGGGTATTTTTTTATATTAACTTTGAAATCCTGAAAGATGAAATATGATTATGATTAATCAATCCCGTGGAATTGTATTACAAAATTACTAATAGTTCTCTTGGGAAATTTTTAATTGTTGGGTAACTCATATGAATCCCACTTTATATACGTATAAATTAATGTGTTATGCTACAATTGAAATCTTGGAAATTTGGCTAATACACGAGAAACTGATAATCGTAAATATTATGAATAAAAATGATACTTTCTTGGAGACTATAAATTATTATGTACAAACTTTGGTTCTAGACCTATGTTGTTGGATTTGGATGTTGGGTGTTGATTAGTTGGTATTATTGGGAAGATTGGGTTAAGTTGAAGCATATGTTGTTGGAGTTGAAAATTATATGTTAATTCATTATTACTATTGGGGGATACAGTGTTGAAAAATATTGGTATTTATCGTAGATAGTAGAATTGTTTAGTAATTGGTATCGTTGAATGTTAAAAGATTACGGGTTGTGATATGTGCAAAAATTATGGTTGGGTGAATAGTTACATATTTGTTTGATGGATTTGTTTTTGGTGTTTATTATCGATGGGACTTAATTTGTTGAATGATAATATTTGTATTAGATACTTGCGTGGTTTTACCTAACTTGAATGAATTAATAAATGTTTCAGTAAAGGTTGAAGTGGACAAAAAACGTGTGAATTGATTAATATCCATAATGTAAATAAAAGGTATGCGTGTGTGTGTGGCGGGGGGAGGGGGAAGGGGTGGGGCACCCATTTAATAACTCTTTAAATATTTGGAAAAAACATAATATTACAAAATTGAAACGAAATGGTATTGACGGAACTTACACATACGTTATAATATAGACGGAACAACTTTTTATCTGTACTAATAACATTTTTTTTATCTGTACTAATAACATTTTTTTTACAGCAAAAATGTCTCCTTCAGATGTTAGGGCGAAGATGATGATGCTGTTTATGATGATGTCGTCGTCTGGGTTCGGTGGTAGCGGAGGCGACGAGAGCTCCTCCGCCCCTAGGCTCCCTAAATATGGAAAATTTGGGATTACCGTCGAAAACAAGTCGGAGCTTTTAGCGAGATCCCTCGAGCTGCTAAAGACGGTCATCGGCCCGGGGTTTATGAGTTGGAAGGAGGTGCCGTATGAGCTCAAGTTAGCTGTTTGGGCAGCACTACAGGTAATATTTATATGAATATTTCAATTTCAATTTATATTTATATTTATATTTATATTTATATTTATATTTATATTTATATTTATATTTATATTTATTCGCAACTAACATTGTATTTGTTGGACAGGAACAATTCAACTTGGATCCAAAGCTACGCGATTCCGTCTTGGAGCAGTTGAGGGAGCAACACAATACGTGAAAAAAAATATGCGGACACGGTACTTTGGAAAAACACGAGAGTCCATTTTACAATGGCGCGGATTCGTCCCGCCCAAGGAGCCGATCTCATTGGCACAATGGCAAAAGTTCATTGACAATGAGATCGAGGATCGACAATTGGCATCTCGCCAATCGGGGAGGGAAAATCGGGCTAAAAAGACGGACGTGCACTACTCCGGCCGGACCTCTTACGCTGAGGTGGAGCATAGGATGAAGGTAATATTTAATTTATCTATAACTACAGAAATATATTATTGGATATTATTTTACTTTGCGGGGCCGTTACTAATTTTACTTTACTTTATTTTATTTCAGGGGGTAGGGAGTGGGCCAGGGGGTAAGCCACATAGGCTCGATACTTATGTGGCTCTTCGGACGAAGAAGGGGAAGGACAAGGAGGTGTCCCCGAGTGTCGCGGCCACGATTGTAAGTAATCCGACAATTTAATTATTGTTAATTACGTTATAATTTTTTAGTTTACTTATTTTACTAATCATGTGCTTTTTGTCGTTTCAGGCAAAGCTTAAGGAAGTGCATGAGTTACAGTCTGATGCCGACAAGGCATCTTTGTCCACAGACGCACTCAGCCAAGTGCTTGGCTCTGATCGCAAGGGGAGGGCAAGGGGAGTGAGCTCGCGGGTGGCCAAATCTAGGATCATCGGATTGGAGACGAGCGACACCGGGTTGGCTCGAACGGTGGATTCACACGACGCGAAGCTGTCCCGTTTGGAGGCGACGGTCCAAGATATGTACGCATTCATGAAGCGTACGTTGGGTGGAGACCGTAAAGAGAAAGGGAAAGGGAAAGGGAAGGAGAAGGCAGTGGAGGAGGAGGTGCGGGAGGACGAGGAGGTGCAGGAGGACGAGGCGCAGGATGACGAGGATGTGGACCTCGCTGCTTCA
This sequence comes from Sambucus nigra, assembly GCA_949130495.1. Taxonomy (NCBI): domain Eukaryota; kingdom Viridiplantae; phylum Streptophyta; class Magnoliopsida; order Dipsacales; family Adoxaceae; genus Sambucus; species Sambucus nigra. The sequence goes on from OX422209.1 coordinate 252,740,811, forward strand.
TCACCGACACGTTCGTACTTCGACGATCCACTTCCCTATTTGACGCCCTCCAACAGACCATTATCGACAATTGGTTGGCCGAGCGTGTTCATATTGGACATATTTGATGGCCAGCGGATAGGGCGGGGGTTGAGGGACCCGAATATCGTCGAGGGTGGAATAGTCCATGGACGTGTGCTTCAACAGATGGAGTCCAGGGTGCTCGTCACGCATGTCATACCCGGGAAGGAGAACTCCCTATTGTGGTTGCGCGAACAATGCGGCACGACGTATATTAGTGGGTGCGTCAATTCGTATGTCGTGTGGCCTACTCACCTCCTCAGTTTTATCCAAGACATGTAGTAACATTATTTTCTAGTTTGTCCATTTTAATTATATTTGGATTATATCGTCATGTATATTATTTTTACTTTGAAGATTTGAATTATACTGTCATGAATATATATTTGCATTATCTTTAGTTTGTGTTGGATATATGATGTTTGGAACAGGTACAACGTTGCTATAACAGGTACAAATATACTGCTGGACAGTGGCAGTGGCCATACTGCCCAGCAGATTTTTTTTAAATTCTGCCCAGAATTGTCACGGTCATTGACCGTGATAATTTTTTTAAAAAGGGTCACGGCTTTGTCACGGTTTATAACCGTGACAAACGTGTCACGGTCATTGACCTTGACATGACCGTGACACAAAACGCGAGTTTTTTGTCAAGGTCAATGACCGTGACACGACCGTGACAAAAAAAGTTGTCTCGCCTCGAAATGTCACGGTCATTGACCTTGACAAGGTGGATTTGTCAAGGTCAATGACCTTGACAAATGGGCAGATTTGGTGTAGTGAGTAAGGGGGTCCAAGTTGTGACCCAAAGAAAAAAATAGGCTATGATGAGGGGGTCTACCATGAGTAGCCCCTCATCATGAAAAAGTTATTCTTTTAAAGAACAGAAGTACTAACACTTACTTTCTTATACAGGTAGCCTAGTTGAGCAGGCATGGCTCAAATAGGCCAAATGGGATCTCTTGACAGTTTTGGCTTGGCAATTAAGGAACAAGGTTTGTTGAGCAAGCTCAACCACTTAGCACTTTAAGATTGAGATAATACTAGTAGAAAGACCCTAGGGGTTACCCAAAGTCCTTACACAGTTCACACCCAGTCATAGTAGAAATGGGCAACCAAGAGGTTGCTCACAAGAAATGAACTTTTATATAAAAAAATGATTTTAGAAGAAGGAGTCCTTAAGACCCCTCTAAAGTAAAAATATTTTAGAGAATGGGGTCCTCAAAATCCCCCCTCTTAATTTTAATGGTTTTAGTGGAGAGGGTCCTCAAGACCCCTCTCAATGATTACAAAGTTTGTACATTAAGTTACCGTTTCAAAGATATTTACCAAATCAGATATTTTATCTCCATTAGGAGACATATTTGCTTTTTGACTTTAGTTCACACCAGGTGGCACCCATCAGAGGGGACGGGCTGTACACAGGTAGGGACAAATGGTACATTATAGACCTAGTCCCTCACCAATCCTCTCAGTTTTAGCGCCTAAAAGTTCTAACTCACCCCTAGTGTCCAAGTATAAATAAGACCCCTGGGCAAAGTAAAAAGATAGGAAAATTCAACAACACCGTTACTCTGTTAAATTATCACCAGACCACCTAGTGTTCTCTCCTTGCGCTCTCTCTTTAAGTGTTGAGTGCTTATTTCTTCACTCCCACCTTGACATCCATCATTCTCGGGAGATCCTTCTTCTCCAAGTTTATATTGCTATTTGTGAAGTTATATATTTGCAGGAGGAGGTTCATAGATATTACTCCATTTTGACCAGAAGTGGAAGCTTTTCGTACCTAATTGCTCTTGAGACCTTGAAGGCAGAGTCCATCGGAATGGGTAATGCCTCACCTGTTTTAGTTTCTTACCAGACCCCGATCACACTACCCTCCTACACTTGTGTTGACAGTAACAAGGACTTGATGACTTTAGGTTTAGTTGTAATAAGCCAAATTTTCGGTGTAATTAAGTTAAAGCCCGATCGGCACTTTTAAAGATTAATGTCTATCTTGTGTATGTTACTTTGGAAACAATTTACATCGATTGAATAACTAAGAGATTGAGAGAATGGAAGAAATGCCTTCATTCATAACTGAAATAATAAATTGCGAGCAACATGAGTTTTGAAATGAAAATTTGCAAAAAACTAAGTGCTGAAAACTAAAAATAGAACTTCTTGAGGTTGGACACATTCTATACTCTTGGTATCTCTCTACCCTTCACTGTTTTTAAATGATCGGGTCCCTTTAGATCATATTTAATTACTTTGAATGGTCCCTCCAAGTTAGGTCCTAGCTTGCTGTCTGACGGCCTTACGGCATTGCCGAAAACCTATCGGAGGATTTAATCCCCACTTGGAATTTCCTCGGATTGACCCATTTGTTATATTTCTTTTCCAACTGCTATTGGTATGAGGCCATATTGATCATGTCTTGATCTCATCGTTCATCGGCTAGGTCAAGTTTAGCGCAAAGGTCATCCTTATTCAGTCCTTGTTCGGCAAATTGTGCTCTCGTGGTCGGGAGACCAACTTTAAGTGGAATCACAGCTTCCATTCCATAAGTGATGGCAAAGAGCGTTTCCTCGGTTAGCCTCCTCAGCGTAGTGCGATATGCCTGGAGAACATGAGGAAAATCGTCAACCCAAATGACTTTTGCCCTTCCAGTCTCTTCTTTAGGCCATCGAGCATCGTTTTATCAAAGGCCTCTACCTAGTTGTTGCTTTAAGGATATGCCACTGAATTAAAGTGGTGCTTGACTCCATGCTCGTTGCAGAAACCTTGAAAAGGTCCACTTTACAATTTTATGCTATTATCAGTTATGTTGGCCCTTGGTACCCCAAAGTGAGTTATGATGTTCCACCAAAAAAACCTTATCATGTCTGCATCTCAGATGTTCGCCAGTGATTCTGCCTCGATCCACTTGGTGAAATAGTCGATGCCGACCAACAAGTATTTGCAATTCCCTAGCCTTGTAGGTAGTAGTCCCACAATATCCAACCCCCATTATGCAAATGGCCATAGACTCGCCAATGTCCTCAGGTTGTTGGCCGGTTGATGGACTATGGGAGATAATTTTTGGCACTTTTCACACTTACGAACATAAACACTTGAATCTTTCTGCATATATGACCATCAGTAGCCTTCTTTGATTACTCAAAATGCTAGGGACCTTCCTCCTGCGTGGCTTCTATAAATCCCATCATGAAGCTCATAAGGAACTTACTCGACGTCCTTTGGGTGTACGCATTGGAGGTAGGGCCCTGTGAAGGATCTCATGTAAAAAATTTCCCCATGGTCCAAGTAGAAATGAGTAGATTTCACTCTAACTTAATGGGATATTTTTTTATTGGTCAGTAGTATTTCATTCTGTAAGTATGCAATTATTGGGTCCATCCATTTGGGACCCTTCTCAAAGGAGAGAACGTGCTTGGGGCTCATCATTTTGTCAATACTTGGCTTGGTAAGGAATTCCCCTTCTATTATTCTCCTGAGATCGAAGTCTATTATTGATCTTAGGGCTTCTAGAGCGTCATAATGATTATTGTGCACTAGGGAAATTGTTGAACGTGGACTTACTCGAATTTCGTCATCAGCTCGCGCACCATCGCGAGGTAGGCTTCCATCCTATCATCCTTGGCATTAAAGTCCCCATTGACTTGGTTGCACACTAATTTGGAGTCACAATAAACTTTTAGCCGACTTACCCCCAAAAATGGGCTTTGCGCAGGCTAAATATGAGTGCTTCATACTCGGCCTCATTATTGGAGGCTTCGAAGCCCAACCTGATCCTCTACTTGATCATTGCGTCTTTTGGAGTTATGAGGATAATTTCTACTCATGATCCTTTAGAATTAGAGGCACCATCAACTTATAATGTCCATCTCTCGGACTGGGCTTGTTTATGGACCTTTGAATGCTCGGCTACCTGCTGGTCAGTTGGACTATCTCCTGTAAACTCTGTAATAAAGTCGGTAAAAACCCGTCCATTGAATGTTATCCTTGGTTAAAAGTGAATGTCAAGCCTTCAAAGTTCTTTCGACCATTTTGACATTCATCTAGAAATATCATCTTTGTGAAGGATAAGTTTAAGGGGGGAAAGAAGTAATGACCGTAATGAAGTGGGCCTCAAAGTAATGCTTAAACTTCTGAATAGTAATCAGAAATGCATAAGCCAGTTTTTCCAACAGTGAGTAGTGTTGCTCGGCATTCAAGAGACTTTTCTAGCATAGTAAATAAGAAACTATTTTGCCTCTTTCTCGCAGACTAAGGCTTAGCTGACTACGTGGCTTCGAACTGCAAGGTAGAGACAAAGGGGGTATTCTTAATCGGGAATCGCGTGCAATAGAGGCTTGCTTAGGTAGTACTTTATTTCTTTGAGGTCCCTTGAACAGTCATCATTCCAGTGAGGCCAATCTCCTTTTTAAGCAGCCAAAAATGGCGAACAATGCTCAGACGATTTCAAAATTAAGCGATTGAGTGTTGCGAGCATCCTAATAAGCTTTTGGTTCTCACGCAATGTCTTCGACTACGGGACATTATTGATAGCCTCTATCTTATTTGGATTGGCTCAATTCCTCTTTTTAGCATTGAGCTTCATCCGATAGCGCCTGAGTATTTTAAAAGTGTTGGCCAGGTCCTTTAGATGGTTATTATTATCCTACCTCTTGACGAGCATGTCGTCAATATATACCTCCATCGTTTCCCCCATTTAGTGTTTAAACATCTTTATAACCAGTCTTTGGTACGTGGTTCTAGTGTTTTTAAGGCTGAATGCATGACTTTATAACAATACAAGCCCAATGGTGTTATAAACAAAACCTTATCTTGATCTGGGCTGAACAGAGGAATCTGGTGGTATCTTGAGTAAGCATCCAGAAAACTCATCTGCCCTTGGGCCGCAGTGATTTTGACCAGTTAATTTATCTTTGGTAGGGGAAACTACTTTTGGGACAAGCCTTATTGAGGTCACTGAAGTATACACAGACTCTCCAGCTATTATTGCTCTTGCGAACTACGAATGGATTAGAGAGCCACGTTAGGAATTGAACTTATCTGATGGACCTTGCCTCCAGAAGTTTCCCAACCTCTTTTTTAACAGCCTTTGCCTTCTTTGGGGATATTCAACGAGCCTTTTGCATGATCGGTTTAAATGTTATATCCACGTGGAGATGGTGACAAGCAATCGTAAGATCAATCCCTAGCATATCGTATGGCTCCCACATAAGGCATCTAAGTTTCGTTTTAAAAAGGTAATTAACTCCATTCTCTCATGGTCTGTTAGCGTTGTTAAGATAAAAAAAATCCTTTTTGACTGGCTTTTATAAAAAATAACCTCCTCCAAGTTTTAAACGACCCTATCAGCGGGATAAATCCTGGTCTCCTCCACCCCTGGTCGACCATATCGTAATTACTATTTTGATGGAATGTCCTTATCCTAAGCCATCTACGAAAGAACCTCCTTCTCTTTTTTCTTCTCATGTTTTAGTCTAATGGCGTCAATGTAGCATTTCTAAGCAAAGGATTGATCGCCTCTTATCTCCTTTACACCCCGATATGTGATACATTTGAGCTTTTGGTGGTAGGTATAAAGAATATATCCCATGGCATTAAGCCACCCTCTGCTAAGGATGGTGTGATGGTGATAATGAATATCCACCACCAAAAACTCTATTTGCTTTGAAATGTTCCTTACCCTTACTGGCAAAACCACGTTTCCTATGGCATAGCCATTTTTCCTGCGAATCCGACTAGAGGGACACTTGTTTCCTTCAGATCTGACATCTTGAGCTTAAGCGTTTAGAAGATCTCCAGGTACATCACCTCTGAAGATCTCCTTTTGTCCACTAGTAACTTATCAATATCCCAGTTCATAATTCTAAGAGTGATTACCAGCACATCATGGTGCGGGATTCTTACCCCAACCAAATCCTCCTATGAAGACAATATACTTTTTGTAGTAAATATCCTCTGGTCGTCGGTTCTTGCCAGCTTGGAATTTAGTGGGATCTATCTGGAAGGCCTCAATCACAGTTGTGACCTTCTTGAACTCCATCCGAACAGCATTTCCTTGGATCTACTATAGGTCGGATGCCCCATGCATCATCTCAAACTCATGTCTTATCTCATCATCAAGGACGTTATCTAGTTTCTGGTCTCCATTAGCAGCAACTTTGTCAGAATTCTTCTCTATGTATTCATTCAAATGCCTAGCTTGGGTTAAATCCTCTAAGTGAGATTTTAACGCCTTAAAGTTCTCAGTCTTATGGCCATTTTCTTTATAGAACGCACACCAGTTGTTCCTTTTGGTCGGATCTCCTCCCATCATCTTTGGTCACTTGAGGAACTTTTAATCTTTGATCTTCCCCATAATCTTATAAATCTATTCTTTGAAAATTATGTTGATGGCTTGAAATGCTTTGGATGAATCTACCTCGTCCCCGTTCTTGGCACTATTTTGCTTATTGTTTCCCTTCTTGGGATTGTTCTCCTTGTCTCCCCCTTTATTTTCTTTAGTGCGATCGGTTTTTGGCTGGCTAGTCTGGACCACATCCTCCACCTTGGCGTATTACGTGATATGAGATTGTCAATAGTGTCAGCGTCCTTTTTGCTGAGAGACTGGTGAAGCATTAAAGTAAGGGTAAGCCAATTTTGAAAGACGTCACGATAACCTGCTCCAAGATCTTCGGCTTCGTTTAACACTTCCCAATAACACTTGGCATACTTGCGCAGAGTCTCCTCTAGCTTATTCCCCTGTGTGAATAGCGAGTCAATCATCTTCGGATATGAGCTACTAGTTATGAAGCGAGCTGTGAAGGCCTCAGCGGGGACCTTAAAGCTCTTAAAGGATCTGTGAGGTAACATTTCAAACCCCTTTTGTGCTGGAAGGGAAAATACGACACATCATGGCGTCGTTATGACTGCATAAGGTCTTGTCTTGCCTATACTGCCAAATATGGTCTATGCGTTCTGTCTTTCCATCATAAATTTTGAATCGGAGTGTGGTAAACTTCTTTGGGAGCTCCTCCTCAATGGGCTTTATCATCTCCTTTGTAGACCTATTTCCTTGATGAGCTGGATTCTGGTCCATTTCCCTTCAGACAAAACTCCTTATGTCATCCCTGTGGCACCCGTTGTCTTGGTGGCGCCTACCTAGATGACTCACATGTTCTAAACTCTCTTGGTCGCACCTAGTTCTCCTTGATCGGTTATGAGTCTTGCTCACCTGCGGACTAAGGATTCGATCATAGCATTTTTTGGTCCTGACAAAATTCTCTCTCCATTTTCTCTAATCGTCATTGGATGTAAGAATTCTCATTAACCTGGAGGCGAGTTGCCTCTTCCTATTATTGAAGTCTTGCTTCGAATGCATCAAATAGCCATAAGATGTGAGTCGATATAGGTTGCCCCTTGCTTTCTATGAAAGGTTATTTCTCTTGTTGAAACATTGGGTTCCCATCTTGACAGACCTCAGACCTGACCCTCAGTGGAGCTAAATTAGCTCGCACATATCCAGGTTGGGGTGCACTGTTTGGGCGGTGAGACAGCGTAGCTATTCTTTTATAGGGATTTCTTTCGTATAAAGGAAGTCTTTTTTCACAAATGGCATCAATTGTGAGCATAAATAATCACAGTTAATGAATTCTAGAAAGCAATTAAAGGAAAATCATGCAAATGTCACGCACAAGACACAAATACGTGGTTCGGCAAATTACCTAAGTCTATGGAGAGGTCACTATATTTTTATTGGTTTTTTCTAAATTACGAAAATTACACCTCCTTGGCCCTGGGCCGTGGGCTGTATTTATAGTTATGCAAAACTATAGTGTTTTACTTATTCAAGGAACTCCCTTGGGTTGTTATTGGCTCATGTGGTGATCCTGTGAATATCTCGTCCGAGATTTTAGGTAACCAATGTGAGCTCAATTAAAATACAAACTGGTTTTTAATTATCCGGATAATAAATGTTTGTATTAATCCTTCTTATTAGTAGGCTTGGCCAGGTGTGCTTCAAGTGCTATTAGGCTTGATTAGACAAGCCTGAGTTGGGCCCAATTATGGTTTGGCCCCTATATTTTATGTAACAACAAAAATATTTCAAGGGCGGTAATTTGCCTAATTGGGAGTTAATGGAAAATATATTTTTAAGTTATTAACCTACAAATGACATAAATAACAAGTGACCCCCATAAACCCTACAAAAAAGGAACACAACCCATTACTTGTTATTCAAATCCTATAACCCCTTCCTAATTATGGAGAGCATACGTATGGAATTGATTTCAATTAAAGTCCAAGTAAAATTAACCAGACCAAAACTTATTTTCGTGGCACCATATCATTGGTCACTTTGAAAAATAATATGCGAACCTCCGATTTTACACACGTGCATACACAAGCGCGCGCGCGTGCACACACAAACACACACACACACACACACACACACACACATATACATAAATACATACATACATACATACATATATATATATATATATATATATATATATATATAGATAGAGAGAGAGAGAGAGAGAGAGAGAGAGAGAGAGAGAGAGAGATGAGACGAGAGGTGATTGACTAGGAGAAAGAGTGGAAAGAGAGAGTATGGTGTTTGAGAGCATGTAAGAGAGATGAATGACCACTTGTAATGTGGAGGACAACGAGACAACACGTAAGCGAAATAAAAGAGAGAGATATAACAGTGAATTGCGATAGAGAGAGAACATGTGGTTTTGAATTTTTTGTCTTCAAAGAGAAATAATTAAACCGAAAGAGAAATAATGAAAAATTTTGCATTTTAACTTCCATTTTTTTTGTTCATCCGTTATTTAACAATCAGTTAATAACTAGTCTTATACATAACGATCAAAATATGTCAAAAGCAAAAATTTATGTAAATTGTTAGTTAAAGTTAAAGTAGATTTTTTCCGTATTAATCTAAAAATATCATGACTAATTACTCCCCCCCCCACACACACACATACATACACACACTCCCCACAAAAAAAAATGGAACACGCCACCACTCATATTAGAATCCATTCACCCTTTTTATGGCAGAAAAGATAAGTATGGACAAAAACAGACATTATTAAAAATAAGCATTTTTTTACATAACCCAGGGTATAATGTTATATTTAACATAAACCCAAGTTAATTAATCCTTTAGACATAACACATCCTAACAAACTCCTAACACCGTCAGCCCTCTTTTATTTCCAAATTATATTTAGCCCCCAATAGTTTTTTACCAAAATACTCATGCGTTCAACTTCATCCCCATATCAAAACCCTAATATTTAACAAACACTCGTTGTTTTTTAAAAAACCAACAAATTCCTTCAATTCATATATAATTACACTATAAATTAGTCAAGAACATCACTGTTGATGTCTAAAATTGGTAATGATTTATATGAAGCCAATTTTATAATCACAGATAAGATAATGAAAGAAAAATAAATGAGACGCGAGAATTTTTAAGTGGTTCATCTGTAAGAAAAACCTACGTCCACTGTGATTGAATTGTTGTTGATGATTACAGAAAATTAGGTATCCTTGTTAGAAGAATGACCTTGTGCATTTATCTCTTACCTTTATGAGAGGAATACATTGTATTTATAGTGACCCGGAGATCAAGGGTTGGAATGCCTTTATACATTTAAGCATTTACACCCGTACATTATAAATGTGACTGTTGATAGCCTTTGGTACGTGTAGAATGACTATTGGTTTCTTTCCACATGATGATTGTTTGTCTACAATGATGGTTTGTATTCTTCGAGTTGGTCGGGCTGCTGGCAGATCAACTATCTTTTGAGCCGACTAAGTAATTGATGACTATGAATGTTACCACGTAATGGGAAAGGTGTCCATTTCTAATTAGTCCACGTAGATGGATAATTTTTGGCATCAACAGAATCCCCCAATGCTTCATTCTTGATATTTTGTTGAAAGAATGAAGTATGAGTCATGCAGAGTTTCTCGACAGTCTTTCGGGGTTTTCGTCGGCTGCCGACTTATAGGACTTGTAAAAAAAATCATTATTTGATCATGTGATGGTAATTTCGTGAATAATTTGAAATTTAACGAACCGCCAAAGGTCATATTAGTAATTGTTGATACCAAAATTCACCACCTTACATAGATCAATTACAAGCTAACACGTGTCATCCAATATGGCACAAGTCCAAGTCTGCATAATACAAATCCCTGACCAACAAGGGAGCCCGACCAATTGGGGAGACCAACCAACAGCAGGGAGTCTAACCAGTATGGACAATGAAGCGCCAAGAGTCTTATGTTTAATTCTCATTATGTATTTATATAAATGCCTAACAAATGAAGGCATTCCATCCTTTCACATGACGACTCTTGACATCCCCCTTGGCCTATAAATACATCGTAACACCCTCATTGCAGAGGATCGAAAAACAAATCAAGGCAGTCAATCAATACATAACAGTGGACGTAGGCTTTTCCATTGAGCCGAACCACTTTAAAAATCTCATTTGTCTTATTTGTTTTACTTATTTATCTATGATCAATCAATTCGACTTAGTCTAGTTTTTTGCATCAATAGATTGGCACCGTCTGTGGGAACATATTGCTAAACGTTTCACTAATTCATCATACATGGCTGATATCACTGAAATAAGTACCAAAAATGAGGGAATTCCGCCTAATCCCTCTTCCCCTCCAAATAATAATGATTTTACTGGAATTTTGGCTAGCCTGGACAAAGGTCAATAGGCTATGCAAGATACGATAAGATAATTGGCCCAAACTCTTCAAGCTGGAGTTCCCGCACAGTCCAATCAAATGAGTATGCCACCGCCACCGATAAGGAGTGTTGGGAATAGCTATTCCAGAACTTCAAGGGATCCTTCGTACCGTCTTGGAGTATCTTCTTCTATCTGGATTCCTAATTCCTCTGATGGACAGTCCCTCATTCCAGAAAGACTAAGTGCCTTAGAAAGGCTAAGTAGGGCCACTCCTTTCGATCATTTAGGACCCAGGGAAAATGCCCTTTGGGTTGCGTCGAGAAATACTCAATGACCAAGCGGATTGAGAGAAGGCTCAGCCCAATCCAAATTGAACGCCCAATGAATTGCTCCGTCCAATCAAAGAGAAGGTTCACAAGAGGAAAGCTCAGCACAATCAGTTGGTCGGAATAAATGAGCTGCCACTAACAGATCTGGTGCTGGCAATGATGCTTGGAAGGGGTCCATTCAGCGTTTAGAAGATAGATTGGGAGAAATGGATAAGGCCAAGAATGCTCTCTAGAGAAGTTTTGTTAAGGGATCTCCCTTTATGAAAATTATTGTAGATTTTCCTACGCCCACCAAGTTTAAAGCACCAGTGGTTACTCCCAAGTATGACAGGAAGACTGATCAAGTTCTTCATATAGAATAATACCAAGTAGCGACCGATATCTATGTTGTCCCTGACGAGATGAGGAGCAGAGAATTCTCAGGAACAATCACTAGATCTGCTCAAATTTGGTATAATAGTCTTTCTCGGGGCAGATTCTTAGCATCCAACAACTCGCTGAGCTATTCATTGGTAATTTCTGCTTTGGAGCCAAACCAGTGAAGTGAGTAGCTCATTTGCTTAGTGTGAGACAGAAGGTGGGATAAAGTACCAAGGATTACATCACTCATTTCAACAATGAGAAATTAGAGGTTATCAATTACGACGAGAAGATTTCAATCACTGCCCTCATGAGTGGTTTACTTACCGATAAAATATATTATACTTTGGCAAAAGATACCCCAAAGACGATGACAGAATTGATGGCCAAAGCAGTGAAGATTATGAATACCAAGGAAGCTATGGCTACTAAAAAGAATTCATATGTAAAGGCGAAAGCGAAGTCTAAAGGGAAATCGGATAAGAAGGAGCACAAGAATCACAATGAGCGTAAGAATTCGAAAGTAAAAGAAAACCTAGATCGGCTCAGAAAATTTACCAATTACACTCCCTTAACGGTGGATATACATCATGTTTTAGAAGAAATTCAGCACAACAATGATTTAAGTTGGCCTAAAAAGTTAAGGTCACCTACTGATAAGAAGGATAAGTCCAAGTATTGCGAATTTCACAAAGACCATGGTCATATGACCAACTGGTGTATTGCTCTCCAGAATGAGATAGAGGCACTCATCTGAAGAGGAAAATTGGACAGATTTATTGATCGGCAGGCTGGCGGTAGAGGTCGACAGAGATCTAAATCACATGTTAAGCCTAGAGACGATAAGAAGAGGAACCATGATGATAATCCAGAAGACAATCCTGATCTCCCCAAGAATCCTAGGCAACCTAAATGTGAGGTATTCACACTCAAATTTGGATCCTTTGATTGCCATATGATTACAGGTGGAGATGTAGGAGGAGAAGATCATACAGCTGAAAGGAAGGCTTACCTCAATGAGTCTCAAGCATGTTCCTATATTCAGATAATCAACCTTGTCGAGGAAGACCAACGAAGAAAAGTCAACAAGGATAAGCTCATAATTGGCTTTTCCAAGGACGATCTATCTGGAGTATTGCATGCTCATGATGATCCCTTAGTGATCAAAGTCAAAATGAAAGATATACTGGTAGCAAGAACACTAGTGGATAACGGCAGTTCGGTGGACATTGTGTTCTATCCATGTTTTGATATTTTGGATTTAAAACTCAGCCAACTGGAGCCTTACCACAGGCCCCTCATTGAATTCTCTGGTGAGAAGGTATTTCCATTAGGGATAATCAAGCTAGATCTGTTGATCGAGACATAGCCGGTGAGCAGGACAGAGAAAGTGAAATTCTTTATAATAGACAAAAATGTTCATTCTGCTTACAACATGATCATAAGCAGAGTAGGTCTGGAGAAATTTGAAGTTGTACCTTCTACTGTTTATCAATGCCTGAAGTTCTTGACCAACTTTAGAGATGGAGTAGTAAAAGGAGATCAGAAAGTAGCTCGGGAATACTAGTATTCATCTACCGAGGAGGAAGATATGGTAGAAGTAAAGAGGAAGCCTATTTTCAAGCTCATACCATAGTGGTATACACTGACATGCCACTGAGGCAAGCTTTGCATAAGCTAGAAAATTTTGAAAGATTGTTGTATTGGACTATGGAGTTGGGGGAATATGATCTTGTATATGAACCAACGTCTTCTTTAAAGGCCAAGTTATGGCAGATTTTATTACAGAATTCACTTACCCAAAGGTTCCCGAGCAACAAAGGACTCATGTCGAGCAACACTCAGGAGTCAGCAGACGTACTAGAGATATACCTGACCAACCCCAAGCAAAGGAAACTGTAGAAGAAGTTACCACGAACAAACCAGAACCCTCCAGCGGAGTGCAGGAGATGAAAAAGAAATATAAGGAGTTAAAGGATAAAATCTTCCATCAAGGGATTCTAACAAACCAAGCGTTTGATAGCAATATTCCCATATAGAGTTTGTATGTTGATGGGTCATCCTGTGCAACTGGGTGTGGAGCAGAAATCATCCTCAATACTCCAGATGAAATAGATATAGAGTACACTCTACGATTACAATTTCAAGCCTCCAATAATAAGGTAGAGTATGAAGTTGTGGTTGTTGGTTTAAATTTAGCCAAATCAGTGAATGCTGAGCAAGTTGTGGTATACAGTGATTCACAGTTGGTGGTAAATCAGGTGTTGAACTTATATACAGCTAAAGGGGAATTGATGTCCACATACTTAGATAAAGCTCTGAAGGTAATCGCTACTTTGCCAGCTGTTCAGATGATCAGAATTCCAAGACTGAAAAATGGTCGAGCATATGCACTTGCTCGACTAGCTTCAGCAACCAGAAATGAGTTGTGAAGAACTATTATATTCCTATTGAGCTACTTGATAATAGGAGCATTAATGAAGATCTGATGGTTAATTTTATTACAGTTGCCATGGGACCATCTTGGATGGATCCCATAAGAGCTTATATTGAAGATGGAATTCTACCAGCTGACCTACTTGCAGCTAAGAAAATTGAAATACAAAGCTGCAAAATATGTGCTAGACAATGGTGTGTTGTACAGAATAGGATTGACTGATGGTCTGCAACGTTGTGTGCATCCAACTGAAGTAAAAGATTTGATTGAGGAAGTCCATAAAGGGTCCTGTGGAGCCCATGTAGCCGGGAGAACTTTGTTGCGAATAATCAACACACAGGGGTACTACTGGCCAACTATACGAGCAGATTGTGCAGCTTTTGCCAAGAACTGTGATAAGTGCCAGAGGTTTTCCAGCATACATAAGACTTCAAAAGCTCTCCTAACACCAATCACTTCACCCTAGCCCTTTGCTATGTGGGGAATTGACTTAGTAGAGCCTCTACCGACCACCTAGGAAGGTTCAAGTACCTGGTTGTAGTTGTTGATTACTTCACTAAATGGGTGGAAGCTGAACCCTTGATCGATATATCCTATGAAAAAATTTATCAGTTTATTTAGAAGAATATCATATGTGGGTATGGCTTGACCTGCACCTTTATCACTGATCATGGCACACAATTTGACAACAATAAGTTTGCTGCTTATTGTGCCCAATCCATTATCCAAAAAATCCACTCTGCTCCTGGCCATCCTCAAAGCAATGGCCAAACAGAGGTAAAAAATATAACTTTATTGAATGGGTTGAAGAAAAGGCTGGAAAATGCTAAAGGTAATTGGATCAATGAACTGCATTCTGTCTTGTGGGCTTATAGAACATCCCCTAGAATAGCTACTGGAGAAACACCCTAGATGTTAGCATTTGGTACTGAAGTTGTTATTCCTGCCAAGCTAGGCTTACCTACTCACAGAGTTCTTAATTTTAATACCCCAGTCGGTGATTTAATGAGAAGGTTGGACTTAGATATGCTGAAAGAGGTACGTGCAGATGCAGCTGCAAGGAATGCAGCCTATCAATAACAGACTGCACATTTTTACAACAAAAGAGTGAAGCCGAGCAACTTAAAAGAAGGTGATTATGTTTTGAAGAAGGTGATTCAGAATAAGAACAATAAACTTGAATCCAATTAGCATGGGCCTCATAGAATTACAGCAGTCATCCGACTAGGCACATATCGAATTGAGACTTTGGAGGGTGAAGAATTTAAGAATCCCTGGAATACAGAACACCTGAGAAAATATTATCATTGATGTAATCATGTTGTACTCAGTTCATTTCGATATTAATGAGAATATGATTTCCTCAAAAAAATTCTTTTTCTTTTCGTAGTACTAGTGTTATGCACTACACTGCAAATGTGTCAGAAAAACACCAATAATGTTGGTTGGCATCAACAAAGGCACCAACAATATTGGTTGTCAACACAAACCACCAATAAAATGTTAGTCGGCATAAAAAAAACACTAACAATGTTGGTCAGCATGAACAAAGGCACCAACAATGTTCGTTGTCAACACATAAAAACCATGGAAGGTAAAATTATAAGTCCCAAATGCTTGGTTAATGAAGACCCGGATGAATAATTTTCATCTAAACTGGGCTAAAAGATGAACAAATGTTTCACTCACGCCTGGGAACTAAGGTAACAAATGCAATTACCTAAAAATTTAGGTACATTAGTAGAACTATCGTGATGCATTGGTAATTGGTATGATACTTAAGATAATCCTAAGGGTATCAATAAAACCGATGAAAAACTATAGATTGACAAATCGTCGATCTAAAATTAAAGGTTAACGAATCGTCGATCTATTCATATACAGAGATTGACTAAAAGTTGATCCATTCACAGTCAAAGATTAAGAAGACATTCATATATAGAGATTGACAAAATGTTGATCCATTCACAGTCAAAGATTGACAAAATAAGTTGATCAAAACTTTTCATTAATTCAAATAAATAATTATATATTGTTGCTTGATACTAAACATGTGAAAACAAAATACAAAGCCTTATTCTATAGGGCATTTCCCTTCAGCCTTAGAGACAGAATCCATGCCAGCTGGAGGATCATCCAAAGTGTAAGGAGAGTTGATGAAGTTAAAATCTCGAAGCATCCTGGTATTATTGTTGCTAGGGCGATCAAGCAGATGAGGAGGTAAGATGATCTCCAGTTCATCATGTAGCTCGTAATCTTTTAAGTACTTTGAAATCAAGCATTGAGGAATACAGTGAACAGGAATCCAATTGACATCTAACTTGAAAGGAGGATTATCAAGCTCAAGCAAACCTGGGTCATACCAATCCCATAATGAACTATTATGATCTACCTTCATCACTATTAAAGCGTTTGTCCAACCCCATTTATAAGCCTCATTCTTAGCTTGTTGTAGCTTATCATCAAGATGCCTCAGAGCTTCATTATACCCATCCATCTAGACCTCCCTTGGTTGCTTATGGAATTGAAAGGTTAATTTATCAACCTGAGACTGCAGCTTCTTCAACACTCCATTATTATCTTGTAACTGAGAAGATTGAGTGGATAGTTGTTTAGACAAAGTCTGCAGCTTCTGGGACATCTCAGCAATAGGTCAATTGGTAAGGGCCTGTTGGGCCCTAACTTCCTCTGTGGTACCTCGACTATGCTTATTTCTTACTCGAGAAGAGGATGCAGGCTTAATCTTTTTTAATGCTTCCAACTCCTCCCTTAATGTTACATTTTCAGCCTTTAAAAAAGAATACCCTTCATTGGTAGTAGCAACAGCAGTTTTAGGAGCAGATTTCAAAAGCTTCAATTCATCCCATAAATTATTATTCTCCTCCTCCAGGAGTTTGGAAACAGTTCTAGCTTCTTCAACTTCAAGCTTAAGCAAAGCTTCCTTTTTATTATAAGCAGAAACAAAGTTATCAAAAACCCAACCTACACTTAAGCTTCGATATTTTTGGTCGTAGCTTTGGTGCAACAGGGCAGTGGTTTCTTTATGCTGTTCTTGAAGTTCTTCTATCATCTCATAGTAGGCAACATTATTTTCTACCTCCCTATCAAGTAAGTACTTCAAATATTTATAGTCTTATTTAGCCTTCTCTGATGCATCATCACCGAGCAACTTAACGATTTCTTCTCCGGATAATTTTTATGACTAGCTTTGAAAAAAGTATTGCACTTCCTCAGTAGCTCGGTATCATTGGAAGACAGTTATTCCATCTTAGACATAAACTAGTAAGAAGAAATGACCACCGATCAACAACAAAAATGAAAAATATGAAAAAGACAAGAAGGAGCAAAAGGTTTCTTTTATTGATAATGAAGTGTTCAGGTACAATAAAAGTAAGGAAAAAGAAACAAAAAGGCAAAAGGGCAAATGCCGAACAACTTTACACCTTCTCCCTATAACTCTCAACTTTATTATCCTGGTCGGAAGAAGGGGCTGCAGACTGGAGTTGCTCGATTGGAGGAAGAGAAGAGTCAGTGATTGTAGGTTGATCGGCAGCATATTCAACCACCAGAGAAGACTCTCCAGAACCAACTTCATCTTTAATCTCATCCTCCATGACTGGAGGAGGGGCATGAGTATATCTCTGAAAAAGTTCAAAGCCTTCAACAGTATTTAACTTCAGGATAGAAATAACCCAACTATCTCCGAAATATTTTTGTTTTGCATACTCAATCTAAGCAGAGGCAGCAGAAATGGCTTTGTTCCAGCCCTTGTCCGAACTAGTGTTGTATATTTTATGAAATGCCAACTTATTTGATCAAACTTTAGAGTCAATTTTAATTAAGACACATAGGTTAAAAGTGACGTGTCTTAGTACCAATGTGTTCCTTGTAGCAAGGAGATTAATTTGGTATACTCACTTGTTCAAAATAGTGAAGTAATGAATGAAAAATTTGGACTTAAAGTGACCCATTTGAGTTTAAGCTAGATGGTGTAACATAGTTAAGTGGGTTTGTCCCACATTGGAAAACTGGTAAAAATGCTTGGAGTTAATATATCCAAGTTATGCGACTAAGCCTTGGATGCCTTGGGCTACCCCAACTCTTTAAAGGGGAGATGTCCTACACTATGCATGTGTTGGGCTTGGGCCAAAAGCCAACACGCACGCGCTCTGCCGCCGCCATTCGTCCGGCTCAGCCCGTGTTCAGGTGCGGGTTCGGGTCGTGGGTCTTTCTTGAGCAACTATTAAATTTTTTGGATAAATTTTAATTGACCTTTGGGCTTTAAAATTTATTTTCTGATACAAAAAATCTGGATTAATTACGGATTAATTATTTTTCGCGTTAATTAATTATTTTAAACGCTGTCGTTTTTTAATTATTTAAAAAACGTTGTCGTTTTTTAATTAATTAATTAAAACGTTAAGTTGTTTTATCAGAGAGATGCGACTGTACAAACAGTCATATCTTTAATGGGAAAAGCCATGAGTTGCAGGCCTTCACCACTTATAAAAAGGACCATATGCAATCTAATTATAAGATTAGAAAATCTACCCAAATTCCCTACTACTGTCCTTGTTCCCTTCTTACTGCTTGAGAGTAATTCATCATTGTTGGTTCGTGGGACTATTGCACTGAAGTGCCTCTTATAACAGTCGTTTACCGTTTCATCCTGGGAGGCAGAAGCCCGTTGAATTTGCCGTCAGCACCATAGCGGGGGCGTATTCTGTCTTAAGGAGAGATAGTTCAACTTTCGACTCGGTCAAAATTCTACAAGTGATTGTTTCAATCACAAACTGTATGTTCTTCTTGTCTCCCTTTACTGTCATGTTTTTCTAGAGTAATTAATTAATTAATTTAAATTACTATTTATTTATTTAGTGATATATATATTAATTCTTCGTAATCCGGTAAACAACAATATTAAGACATAATAGTTATATATATTTTTTGTGTTTTCACTAAATAAATATAATTTTCTTGATTAAAATTACATTAGTAATTTTTGCCTATTTTATATACATACTTAAACGTGTTTACATTGAATATCTCTTTTTCCTATAATTTTTAATTTTGAAAAAAAAAATTCTATACATTTCATAAATTGGTTTTGTGTTATTCAATTACAGAATAATGGCTACTGAATCCTCTAAAAATGTGATGATTGTTCCTCAAAACGATGTGGCGGTTAGTATTCCTACTACCGTTCCGACTCATTTAAATCATGGAGAAAAACCCGAAAAGTTTAATGGTACTGATTTCAAACGTTGGCAACAAAAGATGTTGTTCTGTTTAACTACCATTAATCTTGCGAGGTTTATTAATGAAGATGCTCCTGTGGTTAATGAAAATGAAATGGATAAGACAACTTTGCTAGCTGTAGAAGCATGGAAGCATTCAGATTTTATTTACAAAAACTATATCCTTAATGGATTGGACAATACACTTTATAATGTATATAGTCCAATCAAAATTTCGAAATTGTTATGTGAGTCTTTGGATAAAAAATATAAAACCAAGGATGCCGGCATGAAAAAATTCGTGGTCGGTAGATTTCTCGAGTATAAAATAGTTGATTCAAAGACTGTCATAAGCCAAGTCCAAGAGCTTCAATTACTTTTTCATGAAATACTTGCTGAAAATATGGTCATAAGTGAAACATTTCAAGTTGCTACAGTAATTGAAAAATTACCTCCTTCTTGGAAGGATTTCAAAAATTATTTGAAGCATAAATGAAAAGAAATGGGACTTGAAGATTTAATTGTTCGGTTAAGGATAGAAGAAGATAATCGTAAATCTGAAAAGAAAAATGGTAACCAATGCTATGTCTGCAAAAGCAAATATTGTTAAGGATGGACAAAAATTCAATAAAAAGAGGAAGCACAAAAATGAAGGCACAAGTCAACAAGGCGGTGCTAAGAATTTCAAAGGAAAATGTTTTAATTGCAACAAAGAAGGTCATAGGGCCAAGGATTGTCGCAAGACGAAAAAACAAGAGAACTTCAAGAAGAAAGCACCACAAGCCAACATGACAAAAGTTGATGCATTATCCGACGATGTTTCCAATGTTTCTCTCTCCGCAGTTGTATCTTAAGTAAATTTAGTGGGTAATACCAAAGAGTGGTGGGTTGATACCGACGCTACACGCCATGTGTGTTTTGATAAAAGTATGTTCACAACCTACCAACCAATTGCAAATGGAGAACAATTATTCATGGGAAACTCCTCCACCTCAAAGGTTGAAGGTAAATGAAAAGTGGTGCTGAAATGACTTCGGGGAAGCATCTCGCACTCAACGATGTATTGCATGTGCCTGACATCAGAAATAACCTTATCTCCAGTTCCGTGCTAAGAAAGAAAGGATTTAAGCTAGTCATTGTTGGAGACAAATTTGTACTAAGTAAAGATGGAATGTATGTAGGGAAAGGATATATGTGTGATGGGATGTTCAAATTGAACGTCATAATTATTGTACCTAAAAGTAACAATGATAATAATAATAATAATAATAATAATAATAATAATAATAATAATAATAATAATAATAATAATAATAATAATAATAATAATAATAATAATAATAATAATAATAATAATAATAATAATAATAATAATAATAATATGATATCTTCTTCTTATATGCTTGAGTCTATGGATATGTGGCATGGTAGACTTGAACATGTTAATTATAATACTTTAAGTAAATTAATTTACTTAGAATTAATTTCTAAATTTAGCATTGATACAAGTCACAAATTTGAAACATGTGTAGAAGCTAAATTAACTAAAACACATTTCCATTCAATTGAAAGGAATAGTGAACTTTTAGATTTAATTCACATCGATATATGTGATTTAAAATTTGTTCAAACTAGAGGTGGAAAAAATTATTTTATTACCTTTGTGGATGATTGCACTAGATATTGCTATGTCTATCTTTTAAGAAGCAAATATGAAGCAATTGAAGCTTTTAAGCAATATAAGATAGAAGTTGAGAATCAACTTGGAAAAAAGATTAAAGAATTAAGAAGCGATAGAGGTGGTGAATACGAATATCCTTTTAAGGAAATATGTTTGGAGAAAGGTATTATTCACCAAACTACCGCACCTTACTCTCCTCAATCAAATGGGATTGCAGAACGTAAAAACCGAACTTTAAAAGATATGATGAATGCATTATTAATAAGTTTGGGATTACCCCAAAACTTGTGGAGGGGAGCATTGCTTTCAGCTAATTACATTCTCAACAAATTGATTCATAAGAAAACAAATAAGATACCCTATGAGTTGTGGAAAGGACGCAAGCCTTCCTACAAATACATAAAAGTGTGGGGGTGTCTTGCAAAAGTACTAATTCCTGAACCTAAAAGGGTAAAAATTGGTCCAAAGACTATTGACTGCATATTCATTGGTTATGCACATAATAGTAGTGCATATCGGTTTCTTGTGCATAAGTCTGACATTCCTGAAATTCATGAAAATACAATTATAGAATCTAGGAATGCATCATTCTTTGAAAATATTTTTCCTTGTAAGAATACACAAGAAAAAACTTCTAACAAAATAATGCTTGAAGTTACAAATGGTGAACCTCGAGATATTATTGAGGAAGAACCTAGACGTAACAAAATAGCTAAGATTTCAAAATCTTTTGGTCCAGATTTTTTAACATATATGTTAGAAAGTGAAGCTCAAACGTTAAAAGAAGCTCTATCCACTCCAGAAGCCTCATATTGGAAAGAAGCTATCAATAGTGAAATTGAATCCATTTTGCAAAATCATACATGGGAACTGGTGGACCTACCACTAGGGACAAAACCGTTAGGGTGTAAATGGATATTCAAACAAAAAATGAAAGCTGATGGAACCATTGATAAATATAAGGCTAGACTTATAGCTAAAGGATACAAGCAAAAAGAGGGAATAGATTATTTCGACACCTATTCACTCGTTACAAGGATTACATCCATTAGAATGTTAATTGAAATTACAGCAATACATAAATTGGAAATAAACCAAATGGATGTTAAAACGGCATTTTTGAATGGTGAATTAGATGAAGAAATATATATGGAACAACTGGAAGGTTTTAGATCTCCTACAAATGAAAGGAAAGTATGTAAACTTGTGAAGTCATTATATGGGTTGAAACAAGCACCTAAATAATGGCATGAAAAATTTGACAATGGCATGAAGTCAAATGATTTCAAAATAAATGAGTGTGACAAATGTGTTTATATCAAAAGCACTGAAGCAACATGTGATTATATGTCGATAACAAATGTTGGCTAGTATATTTGAAATTAAGGACATGGGATTGGATGATGTCATCCTAGGAATTAAAATTATTAGAAATCTTCAAGGAATTATCTTATCTCAATCACATTACGTTGAAAAAATACTTCAAAAGTATAATAAATATGATCAAAGTCCAGTGAGAACACCTGTAGATCCAAGTCATCACCTCCTTAAAAATAAAGGTGAAGGTATATCTCAATTAGAGTATTCTCGTATTATTGGGAGTTTGATGTGTTTATCAAACTGTACTTGACCTGATATAGCATACTCGATTAGTAAGCTCAGTCGATATACGAGTAATCCCGGGAAAGATCATTGGAAAGCCTTGATAAGAGTTCTTCGATATCTTCGATACTCTTTGGGGGATGGGTTTCACTACGAACGATATCCAACTGTACTTGAACGCTATAGCGATGCAAATTGGATATCTGACTCAAATGAATTGAAATCCATAAGTGGATATGTATTTACCCTTGAAGGTGCAGTCGTATCTCAGAAATCCTTGAAGCAAACGTGTATTGCAAGATCCACGATGGAACCTGAATTTATTGCTATAGATAAAGCTGGGGAAGAGGCTGAATGGCTTAAAAACTTCTTAGAGGATATTCTAATATGGTCAAAGCCCGTGCTACCTATCATAATACATTGTGATAGTCAATCGGTAATTGCTCGGGCTGAAAATAATAACTATAACGGTAAATCACGACATATACATGATCGACACCAAACCGTTAGACAATTTCTCTTAAATGGAATTATTTATGTTGACTATGTAAAGTCAAAGGAAAATATTGCGGATCCACTAACTAAAGGTATACCTGGAGAGCAAGTTGCAAGTTCATCACGTGGAATGGGCCTAAAGCCTGTAAAATTCTAAAGAGTCGTCTTAATGGAAACCCAACCTAAATGACTGTAGATCCTAAGAAATAGGTTCAAAGGGACAACTTAATTATGATGACTCAGTTTGCACTGAGAAGTAATACTTTAATTACTTCCTCCCATTTCGAAGATGAGTCAGTGAATAAACTGCCTTGTGTATAAGGATAAACTATGTTTTTAATGATTTTTATATCTTGAATGTATAGGTCAAGTGGGGTATTAGCAGGATACACTTTATAAAAATCACCTATGTGAGAGAGAAGGGGTCGCTTCTATGAGAATAACGAAGGCTATTTCTCTATCACACTCATGAAACCAGGAGGTGTCCAAGGCCAAAATGGACACAACAATGAGAACCAATAAGGTTGGAAAGACATTGTGTGAATACTATTGTCTCAGTTTACACAAATGGTCCATCAATTCAAGACATCACGTTCATTGATTGGACAGTAAGCTCGATAGTATCTCACTAGGAAAGATTCAAAGCCACAAGCTATCTTTTTCGATGCAATGTTTTTCCTAGAATAACTCTCTGTTTGTATCTATATTCGTTTGAGTCTTCCAAATTTCATTCATGTGGGGGATTGTTGTATATTTTATGAATGTCGGGTTATCTGGTCAAACTTTAGAGTAAATTTTAATTAAGACACATATGTTAAAAGTGACTTATCTTAGTACCAATGTGTTCCTTTTAGCAAGTAGATTAATTTGGTATACTCACTTGTTCAAAATAGTGAAGTAATTAATGAAAAATTTGGACTTAAAGTGACCCATTTGAGTTTAAGCTAGATGGTGTAACATAGTTAAGTGGGTTTGTCCCACATTGGAAAAGTGGTAGAAATGCTTGGACTTAATATACCCAAGTTATGGGACTAAGGCTTGGATGCCTTGGGCTATCCCAACTCTTTGAAGGGGAGATGGCCTACACTATGCATGTGTTGGGCTTGGGCCAAAAGCCCACACAAGCGCGCGCGCGCCGTAGCCACCGTCCGTCCTGCCCGTGTTCGGGTCGGGGTCGGGGTCGTGGGTCTGAGTTATGGGTCGTGGGTCTTTCTTGAGCAACTATTAAATTTTTTGGATAAATTTTAATTGACCTTTGGGATTTAAAATTTATTTTCTGAACCAAAAAATCTGGATTAATTACGGATTAATTATTTTCTGCATTAATTAATTATTTAAAAACGATGTCATTTTTAATTAATTAAAAAATGCTGTCATTTTTTAATTAATTAATTAAAACGTTAAGTTGCTTTATTAGAGATGCGACTGTACAAACAGTCATATCTTTTCAGGGAAAAGCCATGAGTTACAGCCCTTCACCACTTATAAAAAGGACCATATGCAGTCCATTTATAAGATTAGAAAATCTACCCGAATTACCTATTATTGTCCTTGTTCCCTTCTTACTGCTTGAGAGTAATTCGCCATTGTTAGTTCGTGGGACTGTTGCACTAAAGTGCTTCTTGTAATAGTCGTTGACCGTTTCATCCTGGGAGGCAGACGCCCGTTGAATTTGTCGTCAGCACCGTAGTGGGGGCGTATTCTGTCTTAAGGAGAGATAGTTCAACTTTTGACTCGATCAAAATTCTACAAGTGATTGTTTCAATCACAAACTCTATGTTCTTCTTGTCTCCCTTTACTGTTCTATTTTTCTAGAGTAATTAATTAATTAATTTTAATTACTATTTCTTTATTTAGTGATATATATATTAATTTTTCGTAATTCGGTAAACAACAACCAGCACTGAAGGATTCCTTTACAGCAGACTTCTCTTTGACCTTCCAGAAGTCACAATCTCCTCAGTAGTCTTTGCCTAGCGCTCAGCATCCTTTGCCCTGCACTCAGCCTCAAGGGCATGTCCCTCAGACGTCTGTCGAGCAGTTTCAGTAGTCTTCAATTTATTCGCCCAAGTATTTCTCTCAGCCTCTAAAGCTTGCTGAGAATCAAGCAAAGACTTCTTCAAGCCAACCAAAGCTTCCTCCAACTCATTTGAAGAAGAAGCCCGAATTGCATCATTCATCTCTAGCATATTATTGAAATGCACCAATAATTGCAAAATAAGAATATCAAGATAGTATATGAAAAATATAAGTACAACAGAATCAAGAAGATAGAAATCCCTTACTAATGTAAGTCTCTGAGCAGCAAATTCATAAACCTTTACTCGGGGCAGCATGGCATCCCCACCCCTGTGGTCTGGAAGAATTCAAGACTTGATCAACTTCCTGGCCAAACTAGGAGTAATAGTTGCTTGAGGACCAGCATCAGAATAAGGAAATTTAACCAAGGTTTGTTGGTCGGCATCAGTCACCTATTTGACCTGCTTCTCTACAGGCCCTCTCCTAAGTCTTCTCAAACGAAGTTCATTATCTTTGGGGGTTGGGTCTTTGGGTGATGCGGGATGTTTCATGGCCTCAATTGTCTTTTTTTTTTCACTTCAGCAAGTTTCTGGGAGCCAAAAGTGCTACCACAAAGAAGATCAAAAAACTTTCTTTTCTTCATGATATCAGAAAGAGGAGTATCTGAGTCAACATCAGTTTTAGGGGTGTGCAAAAAAACTGACCGAACCGAAAACCGAACCGAACCGGCCCGAACCGAACTGAAACGGCGGTTTTTTTTAGCCCGGTTCGGTTTGCGGTTTAAGGATTTAAAAAACCGACAATATCGGTTCGGTTGTCGGTTTAGACAAAGAAAAAACCGATTCGAACCGAACCGAACCAACATCAATATTATATATTAAAAAACCCTTAAATATCTTTTATTTTTATATCCAAACACCATTAAGCAACCTCCAAAACCGACCAAAACCGAAAACCGACCTACAAAAAACCGACCAAAACTGAAAATCGGTTAAAACCGAACCGAAACCGAACCGAACCGAAACCGATGTGAACCGAAACCGGCGGTTTTTTTCAACGTCGGTTCGGTTTCGGTCTGATTTTTTCCAAAACCGAACCGATCGGTTCGGTCTGAATTGCGGTCCAAAACCGAACCGAACCGACCCGTGCACACCCCTAATCAGTTTCCTGATCAAGATCAATCACCAGAGAAGGAGGAGTTACAGGTCAGAAAATGAAGGAAGAAATGGTACTTTTGTATTAACGCAAATAAGAAGCAGACCTAACGTGCTCCTCGGTAACCTTTTGATGAAGTACCCAAATGAACTTCAATTCTTTTAAGTTTACTTCGCTCTCTTTGGGGGATTTTCTCTTCCGATCAACTGCACTCAAATTTACAAAGCAATAATCTGTGTGGCACTTTATCAAATATAAATAAAGCAAAATTATTAAACATGGAGCAACCTATCTCGTTGCCAAAGAGAAGACATTTAGGTCCTTGATATTAAGCACTTCTATTTAAGGGAGCATACTGCTAATTTTTTACAACTACCCCGTGATAAAAATAATCCATACAGGAATCAGGGAGGTTAACTACTAAAGCTTTACTAACTGCCCTAGTTTTTAAATAAAAAGTTGTGTCACTAGTGATCCATTTATAACAATACATTATTTTTGGAATTCCTAGATTAGTTCCATGAATTTGATTTAACCTATATACTTCATTCACCACCGTCCATGTGTTGGGATCTACTCTAGTAGGTACAACGCCAAAATATTGACAAAAATCTAGACACAGGGGATTGGGAGGAAATGTGAACCCACACTCAGCAATAAAGATGGAAGGGAACAAATGGCCTTCGGCAAGAAAGAAAAAATCAGAAGAAAAAGTGGGATGTTCCAGTACAACCCAAGATGGAATGTTAAAATCATTCCTGAACTTATCAAGCGATTAAATAGAATAAATCATGATGAAGAAGCAAAGAAGAAGAGAGAAAATTTCTTACAAGGGTTTAAGGATTCAGTAAGAATAGAGGACAAAAAAGAAAATGATCGCACGAAAGTTCAAAGAATACAGCAGCAGAATAATAAACGAAATATAGAAGATGATCGAAATTTTATCGCCCTTTTTATAAGTCGTCTCGGAAACTGGAAAAAGTAATGATTAAAGAGAACATTGGTTGAGTTTATGGCGGCTAACAAGAGAAAAGATGAAGATACCCCATAAATGTTCACTAAAGTTTGAAATATTTACAAAATGCCATTCGCGCTCAAAATTATCAATTGGATGGATAAATTTCACAAGTCTGGAAGGTCTGCAGCCAATCAAGTAGCCCGAACTACTGTTAAAGGATAATGTTCCACTCTTTCGTATCAACTCCAAGTATAAAACATTAGGGGATTCTATTGATACCAAAATTCCCCACCTTATGTGGACCAATTACAAGTCAGCACGTGTCATCCAATGTGGCACAAGTCTAAGTCAGCATTATACAAATCTCCAACCAACAAGGGAGCCTGACCAATAGAGAAGACATACCAATAAGGAAGACCAACTAATATGGAAGCCCGACCAACTGGGGAGACCAACCAACAGTAGAGAGTCCAACCAGTATGGACAATGAAGCTCCAGCAGTCTTATGTTTAATTCTTATAATGTATTGATGTAAATGCCTAAGAAATGAAAGCATTCCATCATTTCACATGACGACTCTTAACATCCCTCTTAGGCTATAAATACATTGTAACACCCTCATTATAGAGGATCGAAAAACAAATCAAGCCAGTCAATCAATAAATAACAGTGGACGTAGGCTTTTCTATTGAGCAGAACAACTTTAAAAATCTCATTTATCTCATTTGTTTTACTTATTTATCTGTGATCAATCAATTAGGCCTAGTCTAGTGTTTTGCAGCAACAGTAATTTTCTTATCTTTGGATTTGTGCAGCTGTCAGAATGACAATCGTCTATACAGTTAATCATTACTTGCATTATTTTCTAGGCAAGCTATAAGAGACGAGATTTTGCCTGATTTTTGTACCATAAATTTTCAAACTTTCGAACTATCTTTCGTCTTCAAGCTTTCTTTTTTCATCCATTTTCACTCTTGCTTTTGCCCTCACTTTTTCTGTAAGCTTTCTTTTTCCCTTTCCTTTGACTTCTTTCTTTGTTGTAATCATGGTGTACATCGTTCATGAGGGCTCTTTAGATGCATTTAGGTAGGAAAGAAACATCCTTGATTAGGTAAAATTATAAATGCCTATTCTTCCGATTGATGTTTATCATTACCAGAGGCTCATTGGATTCCCTCGCTATTTATAGCTAAGTGTGGTATTACCTTTCCCCTCAATCGCTTCCTCTTGAAATTTTTTCAATATTTTGATATCGCCCTTGATAGTATAGCCCCCAATACGTGGAGAATAATAAATGGGATTCTTAGGCTTAACCATATATACAAAACCCATATTGGTAGCCCTGAGTTGATGTTTTTCTATAAGTGGGTTACTAGTGACAACACTTATTATTTGAAAACTAGGTTTGCCAATAGAGCCTAAGTGGTCAACTAACCGAATTCCAATAAGGACTACTTTGAATATGGGGTAATAGCGAAGAACTGGTAACATGATCCTCTTCAAAGAGGAGAAGTGTATGAAGGGCCCAGGTGTCCTCAGAAGGGACATGGCATAGGTTGCAGAACTTTTTATTTCTCTTTTTCTGCTGACTAACTGTTTGATAATATGTCAACTAACCTTATTTTCCTCTTTTTATGCAGTGGACAACAAGAAAAAAAGTCCCAGAGAAGGAGACATCAACCTTAAAGAGCTTAAATATATGTGGGGCATTCATCAGTGAATTGGTGAGGAACATCCCAAAGCAGCCTCCTACCTGTTACAATACAAAAGCTCTGTTACTTATTTCATTTCTAGGCCTACTGCTGCAGCACCTTCAATCCCCATTAATTTGGAAGAGGAACCAATTCCTAATTCTTCGGTTGAGGAGTCTGCTGGAGTTAAGAATGACCTTGGAACATCTTCTTCGTTTGAATCCTTGAACATTTATGTAATGCCTACTTCCCCATAGCTGTCATGGGTAAGAGAAAGCTTCCTAATTTGATGGATGGGCCTTTGTCTCCCACCACCAAAACTGTCAAAGTTGTTGATACCCAGAAGTCCAAAGTGACTGAAAAAGGGTCTAAGGTTGCTGAAAAGGTTCCTCAAGTTAGCAATACTAAAGAGGGTGAGGCTGGTAGGAGTAACTTGAAGAGAATGAAGGGACGAATTCCTAATAAATTAACCAAGACAACTTCTGCCAATCAATATGAGTTGGTAAAAAAGATTCAATCTGACTTGGAAGTTACTGGGTCATCCTCAATGGCTATTAATCCTGGGTTGGCCAGGAAGTTGATCAAGTCTAGAACTCTTCCTGCTAATAGGGCAGCTACAGTTCCTATATCCCCTTTTAGGCTGATAAAGAGGGCTTGCCAAACTTTGGCTTTGGTAACCATCTTTCATCTGTTGTTCACATTTACTGTCTTATTCCTTTTTTACTGACTTGCTACCTTTTAATTTTGGAAGTTTTTGGTGGACTTTAATCAGATGATGGAGAAGGACAATCAACTGCGTTCTTATTTTGGAGAAGTTGAAGAGGCATTTGAAGGTCTAAATAAATCCTTGGAAGCTAGCCGACATGCTTTAGAGACAGAGCAAAAAACTTGAGAGGAAGAACTATAGAAGGATAATAAAAAAAACACTACTACTGAAGGAAAATTAAAGATTGTTGAGACCAGTCTAACAACTACTGAGGATAGGGCCAAGGTGTCTGAAAAGCACCTGTTGGAAAATCATACTCTTATTTGATCTGTCGATGAGAAACTTATGGCAGAGAAATCCCAGAATAAAAGCATCAAAGACGCTGCTTTTGACAAAGGTTGGGAAAAGGCACAGTTGGCTGCTTCATCCCAAAATTGAGTACACCAAGATGAAATCCTTTAAGGATGGTTTGTCGGAGGCATTCAATGAAGTTGGCACTACTAACAACTCTAAGATGTTCTAGATACATGACCCAGGCACTCTTCCAAATTTGGTGGAAGAGTGGTGATGAAGACGGGTTAGGGTAATCTGCCCTATAACCTATTGAATCTATTATGGAACCAGCTAGTGGAGCTATCCTTCCTGTCGAGCTGCCTTTTGAAGTTAATGCCCAAGATAAAGAGAAGGTATAGCTCCATATTATCTACTTTCTTTATCTAAAAGTGTCTTTTGTGTTCTTATACTAGGCTCATCATTTTGTAACGCCCCTTTGCTTATTAATAAAAACACTTTACTTCGATCTAACTTTTGTATTTTGCTTTTTTCTTGCTTGGTTGTTGTGAAATTATATTTCCTGAAAGATTTTACTTGATCATCATCTCTGTTGTCTTTGTGTTCTTACCCTTATGAATTGCAGCTTCATGCGAGGGAGAAAGTAATAGTTTCTGTTGAATCTGACCTACTCAGGCATAGTAAAAGCATTGATGTATCCGAGCAAGTCAAAGATTCATATACTCATCTTCATTATTTATGGGGCAGGGTTGTAGCCAATAATGCTACCTATTATGAAATGATATAGCAGCTTCAGGAGGATCATAATCAGTCAAAAGCTTTAATGCATGCTGATTGTGAAGCTAAGTATAAAGCTTTAAGTGGAGGATGGGGTTTGAGAAAAAACTACAAGATATTACTTCTGCTTTAAACAAGAAATAATTATATTTGAAGTAAGATATGGAGAATGCCCAAGGAATTACTGCTATGGCGGAGAGGGAGAATAATGCTTTAAGGAATGGGCTTGACATCTTTAAGAAATCATCTACCGCTGGCCTTGATGAGGGTGCCCTCGAAACTGAAAATGCCAGATTGGTAGAAGAACTCAAAGCCTTGCAAAAAATTAGACCTGGGCAAACTTCTAGACAAAGGGTGGTCATCCGACCAACAGCTGATGAAGATCGAACAAGGAAAACTTTGGCCGATCAAGCAGCCCAATTAAAAATAAAGAATCAGGTCATTATCAACATGTCTGTCCAGCTGGAAGCTAAGGATAAAGCCATTCTCGATCAAGCTGCCTAGTTGAAAGTCAAGAATGATGTTTTGAGGAAACTCCAACATCAGGTGGAAAGATTGACCTTTCACTTCACAAGCAGTCTAGGGAGCTATGGATGGAAGGTTATAATGAGGCCCTAAGCTATGTAGATGATCATCTTGCACAAAGTTATCGTGAGGGTTATAGATCGGGATGGACCAACCTGCTTACCTTACTAAAATATAACCAAAATAGTGAGTTATAGTATTAGAATGATCCTGGTTTGTTGGATTATGACAAGCCTCCATTCAAGTTTGACGTAATATGGATCTCTCCTGATGGAATTCCACAATGTTTAATCACCAAATATCTGGAAGATTACGACCTTCATGATGTGCATGAGATAATCTGTCCTCCTTATTTGATCAACAGACCGAGCAGCAGCAATAAGCAAATATTGAGAGATTTTAATAACATAAATTCCCCATATAACCTGGATGATCCTCCTGTTGGGATGGAGAGAGTGCAACAGACATCTTTTGAAATGACCAAAGCACAAGGGAAATGTCCAGCTGAATAATTCTTCTGTTTTTTGTACTTACTTGATCTTGAATGTAATACCTTTAGTAGTTGAATAAAAATATATGTACTTGTTGTCACCTTATGAATAGTAAATAAGTTAGTCGATTAAGTTACTTTCTTAACGATAAGTTAATAAACTGTGATTGTAGGGCCTTAAATTCTACTAATGCACTTAGATAAAACAGTAAATAGTTTTATTGATCCAAGTTATAGCATTAGTTATCAGTGGAGACCAAGTGTATGAGGAATATATGTATGTATTCCTGTACTTAGGAATGTATACATATCTTCCTGCATTTAACCCATTAAGGTAAAACTTCTTGTGTGTATACATGAAATTTTATAAGCTTCTTGTTCTTGACTGGTCAAAGACGAAGCCATACATGAAGTAATTATCATTGGCGACCAAGTGTGTTAGGAATATATGTATATATTCCCGTGTTTAACTTCGTCAGTTAAAACTTCTTGTGTTGATACATGAAGCTTTACTAACTTCTTGTTCGTAACTTGTTGATACGAAGTCATACATGAAGTAATAACTTGGTCGGGTAAGACACGACTGCTTGTTAAGCTGTTGGGGCATCTCGAATTTGATAAGTTTAACCTGATTAAGTAGTTGATTTATGTAGTTTATCTCATTTGTTGATCGGCAAGGCCTGAAGATCAAGAGACATTGTTTGAGTATTATTTCTGGGAATGTATATCATCGTACACCGAAAAAAATAAAAATAAAATAGAAATGAAAATCAAGATATTTTAATGAATTTGAAATAAAATTTCGTTGAACATAAAGCAAAAAGATATACAAAATACCTTAATTCACTAATAGTATGTCGAAGGTTCTCGGTGTTCCAAGGGTTCTTAAATTCTTCCACATCAAGTGTCTCTAGTCGAAAAGTTTCTGGTTGGACTGCCGTTGAAATGCGATAAGGACCATGCCAGTTTTCTTCAAGATTGTAGCCTTTTAGATGACCTTTTTGAGAATATAATCTCCCTCTTTCAAGTTGCTCGGCTTTGCCCTTTTGTTGTAAAAGTGAGTAGTCCTTTGTTGATATGCAGCAGTTCTGAAGGAAACATCTTCTCGGACTTCTTCCACCATGTTCAAGTCCAATCGTCTCACTGATCGAGGCAAAAATCGAGCGTCCATTTGATACGCTAATCATTTTTATCAGCTTTCGACCGTAATACAAAAAAACTAAACTTTAACCAAATTCTTATGGAGTATAGCGGCTAGTCTGAGTATTGAATCCATAGGGAATGTTTGATCAATTTTAACTGATTTATTACTTCTAAAATAAAGTGTAAAAGATGATGACGAGGGTGAGAAAGCAAAAAGGTAAAAAATAAAGAAGTTAGCTAAAACTAATTAAAACTTAAGCAAATAATAAGAAAATAAGATTACGATCACATCCCTGCCATGGGATAAACAACGCGCACTTAGGATTTTTGGTTCGAAAACAATTAACAAAGCATAAATAATTAATCATAAACATCACGCATGAAGAGACTTAACCCAAAAATGTGAGATAAAACTTTCAATCGAAAATGGACACAAGTGGATTAATTTCGAAATATCGTTATAAACACTAACATTGCATGACAAAGAAAGTTAAACGCCTAATATTCCAACTTTAATACATGAGGTTTCAATTAATTGTATTTCTACCCAAACACGAGGTTTCAATTAATTGTATTTCTACCCAAAACCTAACTTTCAAAGCTCAATGCCCATCAATTGCGAAAACATGATCCCAACCCTTGAACTAGCTACTAAACATGACGGTGTTAATTATGTAAGAATCCATTAATAAGCACGAGAAAATAATGAACAATAGTAACAGTGCTGGAATTTAAGGTTACCAAGGTTAAAGAACACAAACATGCAAGAAGAAATCAAAGCTCGAAGAAGAACCGAAAAAGCTATTGAATTGAAGGTGCAAAACTTGTAAATTGTTCTCCTACATGTTTCTCCTTGATTAGGAGCTTTTACAATGAATTAAATCTAATTTAAAAAATCCCTAATGATTAAATATATAGGTTAGATGTCGTTTAGAAGATTCCCTAAACTCTAAAACTCTTTTAGCTAAAAGATAAGGCCAAAATAAAAATCCCGCGTCAAATAATTTGTAACGATTTTTAAAGCGTGACAAATATATATCACGGATCTGGAGCATTACTAATGGCGAACCGATTTGCATAGGACCCGAACCGGTTCGGTTTTCCAGTGTTTCACAAGTGATGCCTTCTATGCTCGAAGTTTCTACTACTAGATATTCTTCTCAACTTCAAACGTGCATAACTTCTTCACCGTAGCTCGGATTGAGGTGCCATTTTTTTCCGTATTCTTCTAACTTCAACTTTTCAGCTCTCTTCCTTCGATTTTTGATTGAAAAATGATGAAACTGCCCTTGAATTCCCTTTACATTTCTTTCACTGTTTCGGTGTTTCTCTTCCATCCACTTGCATGAATTACTTATAAAATATGAGAGAAATACATGAAATATAAAATACTCGCTAAAAAGTGTTAATAATATGAATATGAGATAAATCCGGGTTAATTACGATGCATGAGACCATAAAAATATCGAAATTAAGGTGATAAATATAAATAATTTATGCCTAATCAATCACTCTTAGGAGAAATAAAGTTTAACACTCTATGAGTTGGTAGACCTATCTCGACTAGTACCAGGCCTATATCCCAAATGCAAGCATATAAGGTGTTTCTCCAGTGGCTGTTCTCAGTCTGGTTCTATAGGTGTAAAGAACAAAGTGTAATTCATTAATCCAGTTACCCTTGGCATAATCAAGTCTCTTCATCAGTCCATTAAGCAAGGTCTTATTTGTCACTTCTATTTGACCGTTGCTTTGTGAATGTCTTGGGGCAGAGTGAAGGTTTTGGATCTTAGATTGAACACAATATGCTTCAAATTCGTCGTTGTCGAACTGGGTGCCATGGTCAGCAATGAAAGCATAATGCATGTCATACCTGCATATGATGTTCTTTCATATGAACTGATATACCTTCTCGCAGGGCATCTCTATCAATGGATCTGCTTCTACCCACTTCGTGAAATAATCAATAGCTACCACCAAGTATTTAAACTTGCCTTTAGTGGTCGGCAATGGGCTGACCAAGTTAATTCCCCAAATGGAAAATGGTCAGGGAAAATTGATCGGCGTTAAAGGAGCGCCTGGTGCTCTATGAACTCCATCAAACCTCTAGCACTCATCACATTTTCATGCAAAAGACCTACAATTTGCCTTCATAGTTGTCTAGTAATATCCCTATGTGGTGATTCTATGGACAAATGACCGACCAACTGAATGAGCTCCACAAGAACCTTCATGCACCTCCTTGATTAAATTGACCACTTCTACTGGATGGACACAGCGTAGTAAGGAAACAGTGTATTTCCTTTTGTATATGACTTCTTTTTTTGGCACATACCGAGCTACTTTGTACCGAAGCTCTTTTGCTTCTTTTGGATTAGTTGGTAAGGTTCCTTCTTCGATGTAAGCTCTAATTGGATCCATCCAGGATGGTCCCAAATCTACAGCAATGAAATTGATCATTGGATCCTCCTCTATGCTTCTGGCTGTCAATATTTTTTATTGGAATGCTCCTCCTAAGTTATATTCTTGTTACTGAAACTAACCGAGCAAGTGCATCATCTCGGGCATTTTCTATCCTTTACTGATTTAGTAAGAACCAATATCTATGGTACGTGTTATAGTTCATGCTTTTAGACTTTGTGAGTGTATTTTCTATTTATATGATCGGAATTATTTAGTCCAATAACCATTATGAATCCATTAGTTGCAATCATTTGTGAAGGATAAAAGTTAATTATATTATTCACACGGGATTGGGAATTTCGATGCATGAAATATCGAGGATTATGGGTGGTGTTAATATAAAAGTCATTTAAAAAACTGTATGTATGCTTATATTTAAGATTTATTCCAATTTCGATTATACTTTTATTCTCCTTGTACTTATTTGGATTTAATATTTCAGGATCGAGGCCAATCGTGTGGCAGCCTTGATAGATCTTGTTGATGTCACTCATCGTTCTCATTGCTCATACTCATTAGGATGTAGGTGTTTCTGGCTTATGCACCAACTTTTAACAGGATTTCTATTACTTTTAGTTTAGAATGTAGAGTCATATGTAATGCATATGCCTCTCATGTTTTGGGAGATTGACTTATATGTTATCGTCAACTTTATAGATTTTTTGGGCACGTATTACTATTTCAGAGTTGATGGACACCTACTTTTCTATATTGCTTATTAAGAAGTTGGTGAGACAATACGAGTCAAAGTTGTTTGTGATGTTCAAATAGCTATAGTTCTTCTTCCTTTTCTTTCTAAACTTCATCATCCTCATTAGAATCATGTTCCTTAGAAATGTGGAAAACTTTAGTATCATCTTCGAACATGTGGAGGGGTCAACCCCGATAATAAAGAAGGAATCCATCATTTTTTTCATTCTCTACGCATGCTTAGAATGATACTTAATTATTCGAACACCTGTATCGTTTGATTTAAGATCTTATTAATCTATCATTAATTATCAAGCCGTGTCACAGAGGTATTTTGGTAAAAATAGTATTTGGGGCTAAGTCTAATTAGGTAATATAGGAGGGTTAACGGTGTTAGGATTCTGATAGAGAGAACTTTTCGGTGTATTTTTCGTCGTTTCTTGAAAAGTTCCTCTAATCAAAACCTGAAATACCTACAAAATAATACGAAACTAAAGTGTAGATGTACGTAAGGGTATCAATCCCAATCAAGGGGGTAAGCTAGAGACAAACTCAATTGTAATTCACTTTTTTATTTTCTTTTTGGGTTTTTGCTTTTTCTATTTTTTTTATCTTTTCAAATATTAAAACAATTGGGTGAGGTGAGGTGGAAATAACTTTAAACTAAAATGTGAGATGAAAACAACTAACTAGAAAGTGACTAAAAGTGGAAAATAAAGTTTAACACTAAAATAAGAGATAAAGTGAGGTAAATAATTGTGAGAACAATCAATGAGTGGGATTACACCACAAATTTTAACTATTCTAACTAATTAATTTAATTAATTGAATTCTCCCAAATTAATATCAAAATTACAAATCAACTCTCGTTGCAAATGTAATTTTAATAGTAATCCTTTAGAAAATTAAGTTTAACACCCCACAACTCTATAAAATAGATCTACCCTCCTTTGAATTAATCACCCGCTAGGATCGATCGATTAAAATTCATGTAAATCTTAGAAAATAAATTTAGAGTTAAAATTCAAGCAATAATACCCCACTTAAGAAACCCCTATCTCTAGTTCGAATCTAAAATGGGTATTATAACTAGAATTTCGATTTTCTCTCGAAAATCATTTACCCTCTCTCGAGGTGTAAATTTAAGGGTGAGGGATCAAAATTAATATTCAAGGGGAATTTTTAAGTAATCAAACTAATTAAATTATAATAACATCAAATAAGGGTTCACACAAACCCTTGAAAGGGGATTTAGCCTAACATCATATTAAACATGATAATCAAACAATCAAAGGCTAATAAAATAAAGTAGAAGAGAAGAACAATCAAACCAAATCTATTTGAGTGAAATTGGACTCCAATCCTTGAATTTGCAATTTACATCCCTCCAATTGAGCATCCAAGTGATTTGCAATTAAATAATCACTCAATTAAATCTCTTACAAAATTTAACCTCACAAATATCTAACAAAAATAAAAATAATAAAATAAAACTATTTACAAAATGGTGTTTATCCTAACTTATTTTCTACACTAAACTATCTTTAACTCTCTCTAGAATTCTCTTTTCTCTAGTCTTCCAAATCTCAAGCTCTTATGGAGCGAGGTCTTCTTTTTATAGTGGCTTATGGAGCTAAAGGGGTATTTTTAGGAATGGGCTTGAGTGTGCATGGAAATGGTGAGAGGAGTGTGAGGTCATGTGGGTGAGGGGATTGGAATAAAACAAATCAGATTTAGTTATGGGTTATTTTTGGAAATGGTTTAAAGTTGGTAGTTGGGGGGCATTTTGGATAAAAGGAAATAAGTGGGATTGGTTGCAATTGTATTTTTTGGTAGGCATTTGGTAGGTCACGATTTTAGTTTGGCTTTGTTTGGCAGCTACCAAAATCGGGTAAGACAAAGGGAAATGGGTCTTTGTTGGGTTTGGTTTGGGAGAGACGAGCTCGGTTTGAAGATGGGAGGTCGGGGTGGATTGGGTGCGCATGAGATAGGATCAGGGTTTGTGCACTGGTGGAGTCACGTGGCAGGTCCCGGGTATGGCCATGGTTTCGCCGGAGTGGGGTGTTCGGCAGGAGTTAGGGAGGATCGGGTTGATGAGGATCGGGTTGATGCAGTCGGTTTGGGCGTCGGGTCTGGCCGGCGGGTTGTGGGTTTCTCACCGTGGGTTTGGGTTGGTGGCTTGAGATGTGGTCAAAGCAGGCGGGGTCGCGCCGGGGATAATGGTTCGATGGGTTGGAGTTGGATGTTCCGGCCGACGACAATCGCCGGAGGTCAGGGTGTCGGGTTTGAACAGGTCCGGTTTTGGTTTTCTATGGTGGTGGTGAGGTTTAAGGATGATGGGATGGTGGTATTGTTGTTGGGTTAATGGTGTTTTAGGAGAGAGAGAGAGAGAGATGGAGGTTGAAGAAAAAGGGTGGTTTGATTATGTGGGTCAGGTTGTAGGAAATGTGTGTGTGGTCGGGGGGGTTATTTGTGTGTAGGATAGTGTGTAAGTAAGTGGTGAGTGTTAGTTTAGGTGTATTGGAGTATAGGATAGATGGGTGTGAGTGAGTTTATGTGTGTTTGAGTTATGGGTTATGTGTGTGTGTGTGTGTGTGTGTGTGTGTTTAATTTGGACACCTACAAATACAATACTAACTAATTAAAAATTAAAATCTAAATATAAAATCCTACTCTGAAAATAAAATAAAGACTCAATTAAAAAAGAAACTAAAAATAAATAAAAATAAAATCTAGTAAAACTAAAACTAAAATCCTAAATAAATGTAAAATCAAATAAAACTAAAAAATAAATGAAATCCTAAAATATATAATCCTAATAAACACTAAAAATTAATAAAAATCAAAATAAAATAAAATTATACTAATAAAGATAAAATAGAAAAATAGAAAACAAAACCTAGAAAATATTAAATAAATCAAAAATAAATACTAAAAATAAAACGACTCAAATTAAAAATCTAAAAAATATTAAAAAGGGACAAACTAAACACACACAGGGTTTGGGGTAGGTTTAGGCTAGGTTTAGGCTCGGGTAAGGTTACGGGAGAGGGAATTTAGCTCCATTCAACGCGCATTTGCCTCGATATATAGCTTTTGACATCGCAAACGGGCATTTGACCTACAAGATAAATATTTAAGCACATAAGACCCATATGGCCGAGAATTAGCAACTAAAATACATCTATTCGGGGTATAAATTGTACAGTTTTGGGTGCTTATCACACCACCCCCAAACAGAGCATTGCTAGTCCTCGAGCAATAAGATAGAGAGAAGGAGAAAGATAAGAAACCAAAAGTGTACCACTTTCGCGGGCACTTGCGATTGCACTTAGCATGTGCAACAAGCCTTTAAACCTATAGGTTGCCCTACAGGACGAGTTGTGTCTCGTGAGGGTTTGCAGGGAATATACCCACAAAATTCTTATTTGCAAAAATTTATTGAAAGGCAGTCAATCTCTTATTAGACATAGAATGATCGCACAATCCATCACAAGAGAAAATGTTTTGAGAAATACAAGCTAGAATGTGTAAAAAATTTAGCTAAGAAAATACACAAGGCACATCCCTCCTAAAACTCAACGTTTGTAGTGTGAATCAGTCAAAACGGGTCAATTATCATAAGAGTAATTACTAGATTGCCTTTTTAGAATCAACGCTTCAACTTCAAATCTCACGGATATATCTCTCTTAAGCGAACTCTCGAGATTAGGGTAAGTGTATCGCTCTTGTGTGTGAGGAGGTGAGTAAATGTACGCAAGTTCAAACGTCCCACACACACATAAGAAAGAATATACATTTAGAAAGAAAAGTAATCTCATAAAAGAATGTTAATCACTATAGTGAGAACCTCGAGTTATTCACCACGTTGACTTTCATTTGCCCGAACACCTAGGGGAATATATGTATGATTGGATGAGGGCAAAAAGAGATGGAATATATGGGATGAAGTGAGATAAGATAGGATGGATGTGTGAGAAGAGTGTTTTACACTTTGACGAACAAATGATTTTATTTCTTGAGTGCAACTTTCTCTTTTTCTTCTGTTCCAAATAATCATCAATGTATGAGAGAAATCTGCTAAAAATACAAATAACCCCAACATAGATTTGTATATAATTTTTCTCTATCTGAATCGGCTTTGGGAGAGATATCCGCTAAAAATGAAAACACTCTCTATGATAGATCTTCTCCTTTTTTTACTTTTTTTTTCCTATTTTTTTTCTTCTTTTCCAAATACACATCAATGTATGAGATAAATCTGCTAAAAATACAAATAACCCCAACATAGACTTGTATCAAATTTTTCTCCATCTGAATCAGCTTTGGGAGAGATATTCGCTAAAAATGCAAACACTCTCATTGACGGATCTTCTCCTTTTACTTTCAACACTCTTCCCTTTTTCAACATGGTGGGTAGAAAATGGAATTGATATGGAAATGGGTGGTATGATATATGGTGATGATATGGAAAATGGAAGGTGTATGGATGTATAATAAAATGGAATTTGGTTGGTGTATGGGTGAAAGTATGGTGATCGGGACAACTTCAAGACACGTGTTTCTTACAACTCGAAAGTGATGTCGTTCTCAGTGATCAAGCCAAAATTTTAGTGAAGGATAATGAGATCATACAACGATTTAAGTGCGGACCCAAAGGAAGTTGAATCAACTTACGACTCGGAGATTGCGTAAAACTCTCTGAAATGGAGAAAGGCACAAATCTCACAAGCTAAAGTCTCCACTAGTGATCCTTAAGGTTCTCATGAGAATTGTAATACTCTTCAACTCTAAACCGTATTAACGTGATAAGTGCGTAAATTTTTGTTGAGTCTAGAAATTCATGGTGCAACATGCCTTGTTACGTATTACATAATCTATTTATAAAAAAAATATTCTCTAGCTTGATTCGTAGACGTAAAAAGATGGATGATAGAAAATTCACATCAATGAATGAGATGAAAGAAACTGTATGAAATTTTAAAAATCTGGTTTAAAAATCAAAATTTTTCAAAAGAGGTACGATTTTGATAAAATTCCCCACCCCCAAACAAAAAGGAACACCGTCCTAGATGTTAGGTAAAATGATTTTTAAAATGGAGAGCATAGGATAGGAAAGATAGTACCAGAATCAACCGCTAATGAAGTGGACAGATGAAGCCAAGAATAAACCTGAATAAGAAGTGAGATAACAAAATGTGTACAAGTCCATAACATGGTAAAACATAGGGTGATGTGAAACACCACCCCCAAACAAGATGAGACTAGTACAAGAAACAACGGGCTGCCTCCCGGTAGCACTAAGTTTAATGTTTTCAACCAGACCAAAGGGATCTCACCCTAAGGATAAGAACGAGAAAAGTGCGGGGCGGCAGAAGAATGGGTGATGAGAATCACTCCCAAACAAGACTGAAGCGTCAGTCTTGTTGGATAGAGGTTAAAAGGGTCAATGCACTTG
The DNA here is from genome assembly GCA_949130495.1 of Sambucus nigra. Classification (NCBI taxonomy): domain Eukaryota; kingdom Viridiplantae; phylum Streptophyta; class Magnoliopsida; order Dipsacales; family Adoxaceae; genus Sambucus; species Sambucus nigra. The sequence goes on from OX422209.1 coordinate 252,782,090, forward strand.
TATGGCAAAGTGCATCACACGATGCAAAGCACCGGTGGACCATGGGTGGGTGGGGATTAGGGTATAGGGGAGAAAGGAAAGGGTAAGGGTGAATAGGCACCGATCACGGGCCTTATTGAGCTGAAAGGTGAGGGAAACTAGGGACCTATAAGCATGGTGCTCTAGTTGGTGAGGGAGGCAAAATGGTTTGGCAATAGTGATAGGGTGGGGATCATATAAATCACACGACCATTCTATAAATGGGCAATAATATTGGTCACGCCGTGACACGCCAGGGAGCTGTCTCGGGAAGAAATCAACACCACAAGAGAGTGGTGTGCATTGGGTAACAAGCTCGATGTCACGGAAGTGGAGAGTATCACCATAACTGTCGTGGAAGGTGGAGGATGGTGTTAGGTGAGGATCTAAATATGTAGATGGAAACTTGAAATGTGTAAAATCAAGATCCAAACTAGGTGGTGGGGTGGAAGGAATAATGGGTGGGTCAACTGGGATAAATGGTGGAGGAAGATGATCCAACTCCAGAGTGGGAGACACACAATCATTGGGAGGAGTAAATGAATACTCACAAGGGAGTGTGGTTTCTAAAGATGGAGTGGTCAACTTCTCCATAAGACTGGCATCGGTGAATGTGGTGGATGGGTAAGATGAGGCACCAAGATCAGATATAGAGGGATCACTAGAAATATCGGGCTCAACGGGAGCCATTTATAGAGGAACAGGATCCATATCCCAATAGTTAGGAACTATTGCGGATTCTATCTCAGGAAAATGGTGAACACTCGTAGCCGGAGCTAACATAGGATAAATTGGTTCCTCGGGAACACAAGGGTGAAGCTCGATATGTGTAGATTCGGGCATTGTTTTGGATTTAGCGGGAGTGGGTTCCTTTAGATTTGACGGGAGCAAATCAGTCTCACTAATGAAAGGTAAGTAAACACAATTGTCGACTTGGGAATCAAACCATGGGATGGTCTGAACTTCGAGATTCTCGAGAGGATATGGTTGGTCACACTCATAGTCAGTGGCACAAGACGACGCATCATCACTCCACGTGGGGGAAACAATGGGTTGACTTGGGTGAAGTCCGACTCTCGCTCACACTCAATTGCATTTAAGCGTTGTTCAAGCCTTTGGAGAGATTGAGTTTGAATTTGAGTGGCTTGCTCTTGCTCGAGTATGAACTTTTACAAGAGGCTTTCGAGAGCAGAGGTGGATGATGGTGGTGAAGTGACAGGTGGTGGTGGTGGTTGAGGTGGACACAACTCGCTATGGTCAGGACTATACAGAGAATACGCAAATGAAGTGGGTGGAGTGGGGCCAAGTGCATCGTACACGGAAGGATCGCTTTCGTGATGGACAAATGGTTGATACTCATGGGGTGCGTAGTGAGGGAACTGATCTTGAATGGGTGCACAAGGTTGCCATGACGACTGTTGGAACGTGTGAGGATCCACAACATCGGGTTGGGATTCGTATTGCGTGGCAGGGTGATCAGGCCTCCAAGAATAACTCGGGTACTCACACAACTCAGGGTTAGATACATCGGGATAGTAGGCCAAGGTGGGTTCCGAAATAGTGTCATATGGATACACATGTTCCATGGTGGGTTCGGATGGATATGTAAGGTAAGGGCACTCATGGGACATGTGATCGGCATAAGAACAATGGGTGCACAACAAGGTATGAGACACGTCGACACTTGACAATGAGGGTGATAGAATAGGAGGTGAGTGCATAGATGGGTCAAGAGTATCTACGATACTCATGAGAGAGGTGAGGCCACTAAGAATATCATAAAGAGACGGCTCGGGATCACTCTCACACGTGTCCCGTGTTAATGGAAAATGACCAAAGTAGTCCCGTAAAGGACGTTCTTCGGCCATGTGGAGAGAAATATTTTTTTGAGTTTGTTAAATTTTTTCAAAAGGAAAGAAAATATTTTTGGATTTTCTAAAAATAATGGAAGAAATTATGTTTGGAGTTTTGTGAAAAATAAAGGAAGAAAATATTTTTGGATTTTTCTAAAATAAAAGAAAGAAAATATTTTTGGATTTTTTTATAAAAATGAAAGAAAATATTTTTGGATTTTTTAGAAGAAAAGGTGGGGGGTAAATATGGACTCTTGATTGGACGAACTAACTAAAATAGACCACCGAAAAATGGAATTGGACACACACACAAGTCAAAAAAATTTCCTAACTAGCACATAGCCAATTTTATCTTCAAAATTTAGTGAAAGGTGTAGTCAAATTTTAATTAAGTCCGCGGGCAATAAAAAATCATGGAATAATCTGAGTGATCGCCTTTGCAAAATTGTTCTCCTAGTGGACTACCTAGTTGATTGATTTTAAATTTAGTGATGGCTAGGGTAGCACACAATGGTAAGCAAGTGAGTCGGGTGATGAAATCCCTTCTCGTGAGTGACCGGGTGTAGGTATTAGTCAATTAATTCATCACACCATTCGAAAATAAATGCGAGAATAAAATTAAATAAGAGCACACAAACACACATAAAAATTGACTCGCTAACAGGAGAGGGGAGAGGGTGTAAGAAATGTACCTCCCACGGTTTTTAGGTCGTGGAGTGTCAAAAAATTTGAGTCGTGGGGTGCCGATCTCACGCCAATCTCAGTCAGCCCCGGAAGTCCTACCGACCCAAGGTAGAGAGGCTTCTAAATCCTCGCCTTTGGACGCCCTCTCTCTACCTTGTCCGGTTTCCCTATCACGCTTTCTTCGATTATTACAATTTTTAAAATGAAAAATAAAATAAAGGTGTCTCTATGCACCGCAATACATGCCAAGAATAAAAATCCAAATACAAGCCTTCTAAAAAAGAAAAATGGTACTAAAATGCAACAAAATATAGGAAATAAATGAACTACAAAAATTGAATCCGCTCCGAGTGCTGCACGCTCCCAAGAATGGCAACAGCGCCATTTGATAGAGATACTTTTCGGTGTATTTTTCATCGTTGCTTGAAAAGCTCCTCTAATCAAAACCTCAAATACCTACAAAATACTATGAAATAAAGTGTAGAGGTAAGTAAGGGTATCAATCCAAATCAAAGGGGTAAGCTAGAGACAAACTCAATTGTAATTCACTTTTTTATATTCTTTTTGGATTTTTGCTTTTTCTATTTTTTTTATCATTTCAAATATTAAAACAATTGGGTGAGGTGAGGTCAAATAACTCTAAACTAATATGTGAGATGAAAACAACTAACACAAAAGTGACTAAAAGTGAAAAATAAAGTCTAACACTAAAATAAGAGATAAAGTGAGGTAAATAATTGTGAGAACAATCAAGGAGTGGGATTACACCACAAATTTTAGCTATTCTAACTAATTAATTTAATTAATTGAATTCTCCCAAATTTATATCAAAATTACAAATCAACTCTCGTTGAAAATGTAATTTTAATAGTAATCTTTTAGAAAATTAAGTTTAACACCCCACAACTCTATAAAATAGATCTACCCTCCTTTGAATTAATCACCCGCTAGGATCGATCGATTAAAATTCATGTAAATCTTAGAAAATAAATTTAGAGTTGAAATTCAAGTAATAATACCCCACTTAAGAAACCCCTATCTATAGTTTGAATCTAAAATGGGTATTATAACTAGAATTTCGATTTTCTCTCGAAAATCATTTACCCTCTCTCGGGACGTATATTTAAGGGCGAGGGGTCAAAATTAATATTCAAAGGGAATTTTCAATTAATAAAACTAATTAAATTAAAATAACATCAAATAAGGATTCACCCCACCCCTTGAAAGGGGATTTAGCCTAACATCATATTAAACATGATAATCAAACAATCAAAGGCTAATAAAATAAAGTAGAAGAGAAGAATAATCAAACCAAATCTATTTGAGTGAAATTGGACTCCAATCCTTGAATTTGCAATTTACATCCCTCCAATTGAGCATCCAAGTGATTTGCAATTAAATAATAACTCAATTAAATCTCTTACAAAATTTAACTTCACAAATATCTAACAAAAATAAAAATAATAAAATAAAACTATTTACAAAATGGTGTTTATCCTAATTTATTTTCTACACTAAACTATCTCTAACTCTCTTTAGAATTCTCTTTTCTCTAGTTTTCCAAATCTCAAGATCTTATCAAGTGAGGTCTTCTTTTTATAGTTGCTTATGGAGCTAAAGGGGTATTTTTAGGAATGGGCTTGAGTGTGCATGGAAATGGTGAGAGGAGTGTGAGGTCTTGTGGGTGAGGGAATTGGAATAAAATAAATCAAATTTAGTTAAGGGTTATTTAATGAAATGGTTTAAAGTTGGTAGTTGGGGGACATTTTGGGTAAAAGGGGATAAGTGGGATTGGTTTCATTTGTATTTTTTGGTTGACATTTGGCAGGTCACGATTTTAGTTTGGCTTTGTTTGGCAGCTACCAAAATCGGGTAAGACAAAGGGAAATGGGTCTTTATTGGGTTTGGTTTTGGAGAGACGAGCTCGGTTTGAAGATCAGAGGTCGAGTCAGATTGGGTGTGCCTGAGATAGGATCCGGGTCTGGGCACTGGTGGAGTCACGTGGCAGGTCCCGGGTATGGCCATGGTTTCGCTGGAGTGGGGTGTTCGGCAGGAGTTAGGGAGGATCGGGTTGACGCCGCCGGTTTGAGCGTCGGGGCTGGCCAGCGGGTTGTGGATTTCTCACTGTGGGTTTGGGTTGGTGGCTGGAGATGTGGTCAGAGAAGGTGGGGTCGCGCCGGGGATAATGGTTCGATGGGTTGGAGTTGGTTTTCCGGCTGACGACAATCGCCGGAGGTCGGGGTGTCGGGTTTGAACAGGTCCGATTTTGATTTTCTATGGTGGTGGTGAGGTTTGAGGATGATGGGATGGTTGTATTGTTGTTGGGTTAATGGTTTTTTAAGGGGGAGAGAGAGATGGAGGTTGAAGAAGAAGGGTGGTTTGATTATGTGGGTGAGGGTGTAGTAAATGTGTGTGTGGTTGGGGGGTTATTTACGTGTAGGATAGTGTGTAGGTAAGTGGGTGTGTGTGAGTGTTAGTTTAGGTGTATTGGAGTATAGGATAGATGGGTGTGGGTGAGTTTATGTGTGGGTGAGTTATAGGTTATGTGTGTGTGTGTTTGTGTGTTTAATTTGGACACCTACAAATATAATACTAACTAATTAAAAATTAAAATTTAAAAATAAAATCCTACTCTAAAAATAAAATAATGACTCAATTGAAAAAGAAACTAAAAAGAAATAAAAATAAAAATAAAATCTAATAAAACTAAAACCAAAATCCTAAATAAATGTAAAATCAAATAAAACTATAAAATAAATGAAATTCTAAAAAATCTAATGTTAATAAAAACTAAAAACTAATAAAAATCAAAATAAAATAAAATTATACTAATAAAGATAAAATAGAAAAATAGAAAACAAAACCTAGAGAATACTAAATAAATCCAAAATAAATACTAAAAATAAAACGATTCAAACTAAAAATCTAAAAAATATGAAAAAGGGACAAACTAAACACACACAGGGTTTGGGGTAGGTTTAGGCTCGGGTAAGGTTATGGGGGAGGGAATTTAGCTCATTAAACGCGCATTTGCCTCGATATATAGCTTTTGACATCGCAAACGGATATTTGACCTACAAGATAAACATTTAAGCACATAAGACCCATATTGTCGAGAAGTAGCAACTAAAATACATCTATTCGGGATATAAATTGTACAGTTTGGGGTGATTATCAGATTTTATTCGTATTTTAGGGTTTAGGTTTGAAAGAACGGTAAATTGGGAGTTATGTTAAATATAATATTATAAAGTGGAGGTTATGTAAAACAACCCTAAGACTAAATAATGGTATAATAATTTAATAAGTCAATGCACCTACATATTTCACATATTAATAAATGCATTTATACTCAATATTAATATATAGAGATCTATAATCTCATTTTCATTCACATTTTAAACTTTTAAAAGGGAGAAAGAGGTATGTAAAGTCCAAAAATTCTTAAATACCATAAGGTTCATATAAGAAGTTCAGATAAGAATGAAATTGGTCAAAAGGGCAAGTTCATCATCATAGTGAGGCAACATCAAAGTTGGAAAAACAGATATCAGTTTAAACCGGTGACTACAATATGCATTGGTACATTATAAAGCAAATAAGGAAAGTGAAGATGAAACCAAAATTATAAACCCAAACAAATAGTGCGAGTATGCAAACTACCACTTAAATAATTAATTCTCTCTTATCAATTTATAAAATACCGTAAGTGAACGGGCTATTATAGAATAGTGAGTATAAGTACGGGTCGAACCCATAGAGATTTGTCAATTTTAACTTTTAAAATAATTGCAACTATCCAACTAGATCAAATGGGGTAGAGAATAATTATGAACTACACTAAATAAAAGAAACTACGGTAAATGAGAGTAACATAAGATATTTGTAAACAATTAGGAAATAATTAGGATTCGAGGTCCATTGATCACGTAACTAATATTGCACACTAATTTAATGTTGACATTCCCATTTTATAACTCAAATTAAACTGACTCTCGTCGCGTTTAATTAGGAAAATATGACGGTTATGATCAAAATATTTTTAACGTCTCTAATAGACGATTAAAATCCCTATTCCCTTAGAAAATACAAGTTTTAAAATTCACAAATGTATTTAAGCATGAACTATCAAAACAATCAAAGGGCAACCATAATCCATCAAAAATTACTATTTTTAAAACTCAAAACTTGATTTGACAAAACAATATTGAAGGTTCTAAAACACTCTCTCGTGTCGCTTTAAAATGAATACTGAACCTTTAATAACAGTTAAAATAAGTAGGGAATAAACAACGATAAAATTAACGTGACAATATTAGGTAACTATGATAAACTTCACCTTACTCCTAATATAAGAATCAAGCTAACATAATGAAAGAGAAAATGCAAGAATGAGTACAGATCTTCATTAATAAACAAAACTTACAAATAGTTCTCTCATAACAATCTTCAATCCTCCAAACAAATGATAAAAATTTGGCCCTCAAATTGATTACAATCACTCAAAGTTGATTCCCAAAATCCTCCACGAAATTCCTCTCTAATTATCTACGAAATTTTGAGCCCAGAGATCCTTTTTATAGGACAAGTGGTGAGGTATTTGAGTTGTGGTGGGACTCTTTTTGATTGATCGAATGGCGTTTATAGCTATCTCTCCACCTGTTTAATCTTTGGATTGTGATAAGGGACGAAATTTCACCCCATTCGAAAACTCTTACCTTTTCTAGTTGAACATGCATGCCGAGTTTCGTCTAAATCGGAGAATAAAAATTTCTGACTTTTCGTTTTTTTTTCGAACAAACGTAAAAATCAGCTTTTTCGGGCCTTTTTTGAATTGATCATCAGTTTGCACCAAATTCCATCATTACCTGTAAAAATTGCACTAGGCACATTTTTTCAAAAATTAGCACAAGAATATTATAAAATTATCGAAGTGCCCATTTTTTACTTAAAATTGTCATTTTCAATATGAATTCAATCATTCTCACATTTTTTCCTCTTTTTAATAAAAAGGTCCTAAGAACTTATTAAATACACTAAAATGGGACTAAAAAGAATAAATTTGGGTATAAAATATACAAAATAATGCACTCATCAAATACCCTCAAACCTAAATTTTGCTAGTCCTCGAGCAAAACTAAAATTTAAAATCTAACTCACTTTCGTAGGAATCACGATTGCACTTAGCATGTGCAACAAGCCGTTAAACCCCTAGATTACCCTAGTGGACGAGTTTTGTCTCGTGAGGGTTTGCAGTGAATATACCCACAAAATTCAAAAACTTGACTCAATACAAACGACTCAAAAGTAATATAACCAAGTTTAAATGCAAACTTCATAAATATAGTAGAACTTCACTTTTTAATCTCAACTTATCGTGTGTGTGTGCATAGCCAATATAACCGTCCATTTCAAAAGATTTGATCGTTACATTTCTTACCCGAAAGTTCGTTTTGATTTCAAAATCTCTCGAAATGTACTCTCAATCGAACACTCGAAAATGGATTATTTTCTCTCGGTATATGTGAATAAAAGAGTAAATTTTCACATATAAATGATCAAAAATGGACTTTTATATAAACGATGAATATGATCTCATGAACAGAAAATCAATTTCTTGTTGAAAACATTGAATCACACCATAGATCATATTCATCTTCTCTCCACGCCTTAACTAACTTCACTTGAGATCGATTAGAACTTTCTTTGGTTGTATTGTAGGCTCGAATTTTGGGTAGAAAAAATGGTTGTTTAGAGTTCAAAACTTCTGAGAATGTTGAGGTTTTTCGGTATTTTGACTTTTAGACACTTTTTCTCACCTCCATTTTCACATTTTTCTTTCCTTTTTCTTTCTACGTTTTTTTCTTTTACATCATTCTTGCAACCTCATTTTCTTTTGGCCTTTTTCCTACCTTAATTTTACCCTAGTATTCTCAGAAAATAGGTATGTGTAAGGACACAAATTTCCAATTGAGTCCTTTGTAGTTTTGCTCAATTCTGAACAAAAATATTTGAGTCATAGGATAGAGTTCATTGATCTTCCTTCAAGCCTATGACGTGTTTGTTGAAGACGTAGCGGCCAAGAGTATAAAGCTTCATTATATTGTTGAGTTTATAGTGCCTCATTTCAACGTCATCAACATGGTTCCATGTTCCCAAGGTATGAATGCATTACATATATATATAAGAGCTTGGAACAGTATAATGGGAGTAGGTTTAATAAAAAACTGTTGTTTATTTTTCAGAAAGATTTAATTAAAACTTTAAATAAAGTTTATATAGTTTCTGGGCTAAAAATGAAATTTCCAACTTTCTGGAAGTTCATTCGATATGTCGTTCGAACGATTTTTTCGTTCGAACCAAATGTCGTTCGAACGAGTTTGCCAACGAGTTCCCAGTCTGGACTCTGTAACTTCGTTCGAAATGCCGTTCGAACGAGATGGATGTTCGAACGAGATTTCCAATGAGATTTCTAACGAGTTCATTTTTAAAGACACTGGAACTTCGTTAGAATGTCGTTAGAAGGCCGTTCGAACGAGACTTTGTTCGAATGACAAATCTCGTTAAAACGAGATTTGGCGGGAACAGTTAAATGGCAGTTTTTGACAGTTTTCACCCACTTTCCCATTATCTTTCCCCACTAACTTTTGACTGATTATCTAAGTGCGGGAATCAACTTTGGAAAGTTAAATTTTTCATACACATCTATCTCCAAGAGAGAGTTTGAGAGGAAAAGAGAAAGAGAAAGAGAAAAAGTTCATGTCTTAAAGTGTTTATTTTTCAAAGAAATATTCATTTACACTTTAGTTTTCTCCAATATTGTTTATCCAAGCTTCCATATATATACACTGCTTGGAATTTTAGCACCGGTTTTTCGTCTCTACCGTTTTGAAGAGAAGTTTGAGTTTGCTTCTAAATCCCACAAAGAAGAAGATGTTTGCGTTGATTTACCTACTTGGAGAAAGGCTCCTTGTTCGGGTGACGGTGACCATATAAAGTCCGATCGGTGGATTCCAAGACCGCGGTAGAGCTCTGTGGTTATTCGCTAGGCAGAGGTTGATACAAGAAGACGCGTCGGGGCTTGAGAGGGATCGGGTCGAGTGTTATAATTCATCTTGCTTGTATTTGTAAATTCCGTACTTAGTGGATTTGTGGCTAGGGTCGTCCGAGGTTTTTTCCCGTTGTGGGTTTTTCCTCGTACATCGCGGCGTAGTGATTTATTGTTAACCTTATCTTGCTATACTCACCTAGAACGCATGCTTAGGTAATTCAAGATAAAATTTGGTTTTAATCACTACATTATTAATTTGGTGCTAAATTAATTTTGGGTAATGTTTAATTAATTCAAATCATTAATTTAATCTGTTAAAATTTGGTTTGGCCTAATTTGTTAAAATTGAGAAATATGACTTAAGCAAATTTTCTAGGACTTGGGTTAAATTATAATGGCTTAATTGAAATTTGAATTGTGTGTGTGTTTAAGTTAATTTCACTTGGTTTTATTTTAATTTGAAGAGAAATTAAAATTTGTGTATTTGTGTATTTGAACCATCATCTTCGCTTCCGCATATCAACAAGAAAATTATTTTTAAAATTTTAAAATTTGGGGCCTATCGCACCCTTTTAAATTGGTGTCAGATCCAAAACGATAAATTATTTCGTTAAAGATCATTTAACTATTTTTGGCTAAAATGAAATTTTTCCAATTTTTAAAATTTCCTATTATCGATGGTTCTAACTACGCGTATTGGAAAGCGCGAATGAAATCGGCACTATAATCTTTTGACGAGAGAGTTTGGTTATCTGTCGTTAACGGGTGGTCTCCACCTACTCATTTAGTAGATAATGAACGTATTCCCAAACCGGTCGATAGATGGAGTGAGAATGAGTTTAAACTTTCAAATTTTAATTCCCGTGGTTTAATTGCCTTGTTTAGCGCTGTCACACCGGACGAATTCCGACGCATTATGACGTGTGAGACCGCTAAAGAAGTTTGGGATATTTTACAACTCACTCATGAAGGTACAAGTGTCTTTAAAGCTTCGAAACTCCAAAACCTCACCACTCAATTTGAAACTATCAAAATGAATGAAAAAGAAACTTTTGATGAATTTTATGCTAGACTTTCCGATATTGTTAATTCATCTTTTAATTTGGGAGAGAAAATACCCAACAACCGAGTAGTAAAGAAAATTTTAAGGTCCCTACCCGATAGATTTATTCCAAAAAAGTGATCGTGTTAAATTTTTTACCAACTTTAGCCTCTACGAAATTAGAAGAGCTTGTAGGTGATTTACAAACCTATGAACTGGACATGTTTTCCTCTAAAACTGAAAAGAAAATAGAAAAAGGCATTGCTTTAAAAACCCGAAAAGATGATAAACAAGTAGTAGAGGGCGAGAGTGATAGTGACTCGAAAGATATGGCCTTGTTTTCTAGGAAATTTTGAAAGTTTCTTCAAATTAACAAAGATAAATTTAAAAATGACTTTAAGAAATTCGAAACTTCTAAGCATGACAAAGCCGAGAGGATCCCTAAAACTATTAATGAAAATCTGAATAGGGACGAGTCAAATAGGTATTTTGGTTGTGAGGGTTACGTCCATAGGGCTTCTGAGTGCCCCACTAAACTAAGGAGAGAGGGTAAGCGACCCATTTCATATAATGCGACCCTTAGTGATAGTGATAAGGAAGAGGGACCCGATTCCCCCACTAAGCCCAACTTTGTGGCTTTCATGGCTAGTCATGTGAGTGATAGTGAGAACTCATCTATAGATGAAAATTTATCACATGACACTTCTAAGGTCATTGTTTATGATTCCCTTATTTTTTATGATAGTGAGAGTGAAGAAGAAAGAGAGATTGAAAATTAAGAAGAGGTTAATGTGAGTGAACTTCAAAATGCTTTTTAAGAATTATATGAAGAATCAATTAAATTAAAAAGGGCAAATTTGAAGTTAGAAGCAAATTTAAAAGAGCGTGTCAAGGTCGTTGATGATAGTGAGTTAGTGGAAGACCTTAGGACACGAGAGATCTCTCTTCGAGAGAAGCTAGAATATGTAGAAGGCTAGAGAGATAGCCTTAGAGGTTTAATGGAATCCTAGAAAAAGGAGCTTCTCGAGTTTGAAGAGAGAAATGTTTTATTAGAGTCTAACATCCTAGAATTAGAAAATAAATTAAAAGACTCTAGTAACGTCAAATTTAATTTGGAGTGTCGTTCGAAAAAATTAGATAAAATATTATGAACGGTCCAAATTAAAAATGACACTTGTGGTTTAGGCTTCGATACATGTAGTGAATCAACTCATAAAGACAAAACCAATATTTAAGGAGAATCGCCGAGGAAAACCTTTAGACATCACTTCTTAGGTAAATCTTTTCGCCATGAGTTCAAGTGTTCATATTGTGGTCGAAAAGGTCATCTTAGGAGATTATGTTTTGATCTTAAACGAGTTCCTAGAAAATCCAAAGGTAAGGCAACCGAGGTAGCGAAGATTTCTACAACCCGAGATCGTCATTCGTCATTAGTTTGGGTTAGGATATCCGACTTGGTAGCTTTACAAGATAGGGTTTTTGATTCTCATTTATTTTCACAAACTTCCTCACTTGCAAAATCTAAAGGTTTAATGTGTTAGTTTTATTTTCATACTTTAGCTTTAGTACTTCATGTTATATTCACATGCTAAATGTATGCTTGTTTGATCATTTTCTAGTCTATGCTCCATGCTTAATCACATGCTAGAATTATGACTTTTGTTTATCTTTTTTATTAAATTCTTTTCATTTCTGTTTGGATTAAATGAAAAATACAAAAATATTTTTGTTTATCCTTTGGGTTTTATTTCTTGATAATTTAAGCTTAATAAAAAATTCAAATGATTTTTGTTTGTCTTTTGAGTATATATTTTTTATTTTTGGTTAAAACTTTCAAAAAACTCAAAAAGATTTTATTTTTTGTGTATTTTAGTTTGACACACTTTAAGTGGCATACACTTGTGTTAGAATTCCATCTTTTACGCTCCCATGTGGCTAGAAATTTTGGTTTAGATTGTCAATCCTTATTATGTTCTTTACCGTGCTTACATGGAGTAGTTGGATTTTGTGTTGATATAATGGATTCTAGTTTTATATGCCTATTTTCACACATGCACGAGCTCATTTGAAATTTTAACTTCATATGTATATTTGAGCTTTATGAGATGTTCTCCTACCAATCTTTTCATCTACATATTTGTGACCTAGGAGGACTAGTGCATGTCAAAATCTGTTGCACGTGAGATTTGCGAGAAATAAAAAATCATAAATATAAATGTGCACGGGGAAGGGCTTCGGAAGGATTTATTATCCTTTTCTAATAGTAATCCACCGTTTTATTGGACCTAAAAGAAATATGTGGTCAAAAGGCCTAAAAATAGAAAATATGGCATTCAAAAGAAAATAATTTCCAAGGCCTATGTTTGATTGATATATTCATTCAAAAGTAATAATATATATATATATATATATATATGCTTATTGAGGGAGATTGGATGGTATATCAACGGATTGCACAATGTCCGTTTATCCTAGTTGCCTTTTCAATGTCATGACTCTATTATTTTGTAGAATCATCAACATGCTAGGCTTGTATACATTGTGTATGTTTGTTCATTGAGTTCAATTTATATTGTCACATGAGGTTATATTCAAATGTGATGAAGTTTTCGATCATTTGAGAACTCCGTGAACATGTTTTAAGTGATTGGGTCAAATTTAATTATTACTAGTTCACAGCCCAACACTTTCGTTTCCATATGACACATTTTTGCCATACGAGTGTGAAAGACTCATATTATATTTTGTGTGTGTCATTTGTGCGTTTATATCTATATATATGTGTGTGTGCATCTTTGGTATATCTAGAGTACGTATATATATGATATTTTGTGTAGTCTTTGCCTTGCTTTCTAATCCATCTATGCTTTAATTCATAATTGGTATCTATCTTGTTGCATTCTTTGTTGATATCACATGCTTAATACTTTATGTATCTTATTGGTATCATTTTTTTTGCATCCTAGTTGGTATCCGTTATTATTTGTTGGATTAGTTGTACTTTTGTTACTCAAATGTTTTAAAGTTCTCATCACTTTTGCACATTTGCATGTTTAGCTTGTTATCCCATTTTATTTATCACTTGTTTAGCTTAAGGGTAATATGCTTTAATTAGGGGAGATAAGTTAATTTTTGATTCTTTACCCTTTGTCTATTCCTGAACAAAAAGGGGGAGAATGATAGGGGGAGAAATGGTATTTATTCCTATTATAATCGTATCTTAGTTTGAGGAGATTTATCTTAGGGGGAGACGTCTTTCTAAGTAGGTCATTTGTTTGATAAAGGGAAGAATTAATTTAGGGGGAGTATTTATTTTATGCATTTAATATCCTTGATATGCCCTATGCGTTTAATGTGTTTGTTTAAGTGTGCAGGAATTCTTCTATACAGTGGCAACTTTCACCGGCAAAGATTTTGATCCTTTGGGTTGTGTGAGTCAAGCATTGTATTTTTATTTTGGGTGGGACTTTGTGTCAGTCTAGTAGAGCTTGACGGCCCTTTAGGATTTTTGTTGGTTTTTGTCCCGGAATAGACAAAGGGGGAGATTTGTAAGGACACAAATTTCCAATTGAGTCCTTTGTAGTTTTGGCTCAATTCCGGACAAAAATATTTGAGTCATAGGATAGATTTCATTGATCTTCCTTCAAGCCTACGACGTATTTGTTGAAGACGTAGCGGCCAAGAGTATAAAGCTTCATCATATTTCCGAGTTTAAAGTGCCTCGTTTCTACGTCATCAACATGGTTCCATGCTCCCAAGGTATGAATGCATTACATATATATATAGGAGATTGGAACAGTATAATGGGTGTAGGTTTAATAAAAACTGTTGTTTATTTTTCAGAAAGATTTAATTCAAACTTTAAATAAAGTTTATAAAGTTTCTGGGCTAAAAATGAAATTTCCAACTTTCTGGAAGTTCGTTCGATATGTCGTTCGAACGATTTTTTCGTTCGAACCAAATGTCGTTCGAACGAGGTTGCCAACGAGTTCCCAGTCTGGCCTCTGTAACTTCGTTCGAAATGTCATTCGAACGAGATGGATATTCGAACGAGATTTCTAACGAGTTCATTTTTGAAGACACTGGAACTTCGTCAGAATGTCGTTAGAAGGCCGTTCGAACGACAAATATCGTTCGAACGAGATTTGGCGGAAACAGTTAAATGGCAGTTTGTGACAGTTTTCACCCACTTTCCCATTATCTCTCCCCACTGAATTTTGACTGATTATATAAGTGCGGAAATCAACTTTGAAAATTTAACTTTTTCATACACGTCTATCTCCAAGAGAGAGTTTGAGAGGAAAAGAGAAAGAAAAAAAGTTCATGTTTTAAAGTGTTTATTTTTTAAAGAAAATTCATTTACACTTTAGTTTTCACCCATATTGTTTATCCAAGCTTCCATATAAATACACTGCTTGGAGTTTTGGCACCGGTTTTTCATCTCTACCGTTTTGAAGAGAAGTTTGGGTTTGCTTCTAAATCCCACAAAGAAGAAGATGTTTGCATTGATTTACCTACTTGGAGAAAGGCTCCTTATTCGGGTGACGGTGACCATATAAAGTCCAATCGGTGTATTCCAAGACCGCGGTGGAGCTCTGTGGTTATTCGCTAGTCAGAGGATGATACAAGAAGACGCGTAGGGGCTTGAGAGTATCGAGTCGAGTGTTGTAAGTCATCTTGCTTGTATTTGTAAATTCTGTACTTAGTGGATTTGTGGCTAGGGTCGTCCGAGGTTTTTTCCCGTTGTGGGTTTTTTCTCGTACATCGCGGCGTAGTGATTGTTACACCCCGCCCGTACGGAGAGAGCGAACGGAGCGCCACTATCGATAAAACTAAACTAATCCATAATAACAATGTGTATAGAGCATCTAAGTCCCACAACAACAAAAGTGAAACTACAAATCTCAATCTCTTCAAATTAAATACCAAATCTCTCGAATTACATACAACAACTAACTCAAAAATAAAATACAAATCTCCAAAGCTCTATACATCAAAATAATACAAATCTTTCCCAAATAATCCTCGCTAAAATCAATCTCCATAGAACCCCAAAATCCGCGCTAACCTGCCACTAAAAGAAAATATGGGGAAGTACACAATACGACAAGAAAGATGCTCAACAAATATATGTTAGCAATGAATAAAACGTAACAACATGAGTACGAATATTCAAATCAAAATGCAAATCTCAATAGCATTTCATCATTATAATTTCTCAACAACACTTTAACCGGGTCACCAGGCCTCACCACATCCGTATATGCTTTATCAAGCCATAGCTTGGGAAACAGGAATTTTGGCGGGTGCCCAACATCCGTGCCATATTAAAATCTCATGACAACGTGCTCAACAATAATATAATGATACCACATGAATCAAAATAATTTCAACAATTATTTTCCAGATTTCAATGAATTTATCAATTCAAATATGAGTTCAATTAACAAGAATTCAAAAAGAATGACACTCGCGAGATTTAAGGAGCATATTGTGTAAAACCCCATGCCTCAAACCATGATGAGAAACCAATGATCACATCCTCAAGATTAACACAAAAGATCTACAAAAGCTCCTCCAAGAACCTCCAACAAAATATCCCCAGGAACACCTCTAATTTAAGGTTGGAACTCACAATTCTCAAGGGCCAATGTGTATATAAAACGAAGAGGAATATAAAATATATTTGCTACCAAAATTTGTGCCAAAAGTAGGTTAAAAGGCTTTCCCACGACTTCCTTTTATAATGCAAAGAAATGAAGAGTTGGAATCCAAAAGACTCCTTTATATAAGGCAAAGAAATGAAGAGTTGAAAGCCAAAACAACTCCAAGAGTTAAAACATTTAAAAATCATTTTAAAATCCGTTTTAACTCCGTTTTCGAAACCGTTTGAAATTCTCGCCTTTAAAAATAATATTCAACATATTGGAGCAATAAAAATAATTTTATCTAAAACTTTATTTTCCTCCATTTTCCAGAAATTAATTAAAATAGCCCAAAATTACGCGGGTTATTATAGTGATTTACTGTTTACCTTATCTTGATATACTCACCTAGAACGCATGCTTAGGTAATTCAAGATAAAATTTGGTTTTAATCACTACATGATTAATTTGGTGCTAAATTAATTTTGAGTAATGTTTAATCAATTTAAGTCATTAATTTAATGTGTTAAAATTCGGTTTGGCCTAATTTGTTAAAATTGAGAAATATGACTTAGGCAAGTTTTCTAGGACTTGGGTTAAATTATAATGGTTTAAGTGAAATTTGAATTGTGTGTGTGTTTAAGTTAATTTCACTTGGTTTTATTTTAATTTGAAGGAAAATTAAAATTTGTTAATTTGTGTATTTGAACCATCATCTTCGCCTCCGCATATCAACAAGGAAATTGTTTTTAAAATTTTAAAATTTGGGGCCTATCGCACCCTTTCAGTATGGCCTTTTTTTATAGGCTTTAAACTCCCAGTTGAAGTTGGGTAGGATAATGGATTTTCAACAAAAGCCTTATTTTCTTTTTGGCTCAATTGCGCTTGCAACGGAATATTATAAAAAGGTCGGAGTTTAGGCTTATTTTTGGGCTTTCAAACGATGGCCTAATCTCATTTCTCAAGTTTCGTTAAGTTCATTCGTGTCTCAAGACGACTTACTAAGACTTCTAGTGCTTTAAGATTCACATTTTGACTTTTTGTTTTCAATAATCGAACAAAACAATGAATTTAAGATCATCAACGAATTTTTCACTGAAGGAAAGTTTGAGTTATTTTAACTCGGATTGATTTAAATCTCTCGAAAATGATTAATGGCACAAAAATCTCACCAAGATAAAATTTTCACATTCATTCGTTAAGCATTTTAACTTTAGCCTCAAGATCCTTTTTCAATCATATTGTATGGCTAATGTGTAAAACATTTCATAAGTTGAGAGATCCATGAGTTAATTCTATATTATGAAATCGTTTCAAAACTCAATTATATTAAAAAAAATTGGATTTGTGAATTTTTACTGTTTTTTTTTTTAGAAAAATGACCTAAATACCCCCAAACCTAATTTCTACATTGTCCTCAATGTAAAAGACAAAATTTGAAAAGGTGGGAAAGATATTAAAGATATTACCGTAATGAGGGACTTTTTACAACGCATATTTCGTGTAAGACAAAAATTATGATCCAACAACAATGACCCAGTTTCATGTTCACTCTTGGTACGCAGGGTCTTGGAGGAGAATGTCCTCCACTTCCCTATCTCTCAATTCTAGATATGGCTTCAACCTTTGACCATTAACTTTGAAAATTTTGAAGCACCTTATACTCTTGACTCACTTGAGTCCCTCCCCTAGATACCAAAGAGCCTCAGACCTTTAATTCAATTCATTCCTCTTGTTTGAATGATCAAAGGTATATTCACAAACACTCACATACATTAGGATTGCATACATTGTTCATTTTTTGCATTGAATTGTTTGTGCGTGTTAATTTCTCTTAAAACATTTTTTAATAATTTTTGGGGAATTTCTAATGATTTTAAAATAATTGTTTCATAATTAAAATTGGAATTAAAAGGTTTTGGGGTCATTCTCTAATTTCTGATTGTTGGTTTTATTCCTATAAAGTTCACTTGGGTAGGGTCCGAAAGCGCTGGAGACTGTAAGGGTGTCTATGTAATTAGTTTGAGACGCGCGTTTGTGGTCCATTATTTGCCTTACACCTGTCACACTCCTATTGGTTGGTTGTGTGTTTCTTTTAAGAGAGAAAACTGGTATTCATTAACAGCCCTTGGATTGAACTTATCAACGCTCTGCATGTGTCCTTGTCCCAATCCCTGTGAACCTCTATCCTCCAATCAGAAGCAACTTAACTCACCGCTTATCTTAAACCGTTTGATGGAAGTCAATACAGCAAGACTTAATCTCAGCCATTGATTTCGAACCTCCTTCTCGATCCTTCTCAGCCCAGAATAAAAAAAGGCCAACCCTCAACCTTTGAGAAGTTTTTGCCACTTACTCATTTCGAGTAAGAATAAAGAGAAGAGAAAGAAAAGAAACCCTATTAGTCCAAACACCTCTTCAAACCCAAACCATTTTTCCAAAAACCAGCTTACGCCAAACGCTAACCCTGAGTGTTTAAGAGTTTTTGAGTGTTGGTTTGAAAGTTGTTTCGTGCTGTAACCTCTTCGTTTTAAGATCTTGTGTCCAACTTAAACATTAGGTTAGATCTGTATTTTTGTTTCATAGAAACCATAGATCTGGTCATTTTATGTTATATTACACCTAGATCTTCATTCTTTGTTTCTCATCTTGAGAAATCTTTTGTTGATTATTTTCTGTAAATGTTTTCATCTTCAAAATCAAAAAAATCATTTTCTGTTTCTAGTTTTTTTTAAACAAGAGCTTTGACCTAGTTGGAATCACACATGGAGATTTTTAATTTTAAAAACATTTTCAAAACCCTAAAATTGATTAAGATCTTGAAATGTCTTCTAAGCAAGATAGTCGTGGATTCTGGGTTTATTTTAAAGGCCAAATAAGGTTTAAGTTTCCTAAGAAGAGAAACGGAAAATCACAGCATATAGATATAATTTGTAATTTGTTAGGACTGTTTGTAAAAATAAGCATGAGTGTGTGCATGCATGTGTTAGAGCACCATCACAAACACTTACACACTACAACACTGAAAGTGTTGGTAATAAGATCTTGAAACAAGAGTCGACGTAAAGACTAGAACAAAGTGGAAGTTAGCGAACTGGGAGAACCACATCAGCAATCAGAACTGCAGAAAAGTTAGAAGGACACCAGTGGGTACATTCCTAAAATTGTATATGACTGATTTGTGTGCATGTGTGTTATATAGTTTGTAACTAATATATTTTGTTTTAGTGGATTTTTCTTTTTACTCCGTAGAGGGAGTCGTGGATGTTTCCTCAGTTAGGTGAGGTTTTACCACGTTAAAAATATCTTGTCATTAATCTTTCTACATCTCCTCGTCTCATTCTTGCTGGTGTGCTGATTTAAACTGTTTCTGTTTTAGTTTTCAAAACTTGTTACAAATCTTGAACAGATCCCGTGCATATTTTATTAAACACATCTTATGATTAAAACTGATTTGATTTAAAGAAAAGAGTTTCCTCAAAAAACAGTTCGGAGTTACTTAAATAGTTTAATCCTGTATTAAACGGCTTTAGTAACAGTTTTTCGATTGGTATCAGAGCTTTGGAAATCTTTTTAGAGATCTTGTGTTTCTGAAATTGTTTTCTTAAAATCAAAACAATGGACGAGAAAAATGAAAGATTTGGCAACTTGACCAGACCCCCTCTCTTTGATGGAAACAACATTGCTTGCTGGAAGGTGAGAATGGTTGCTTTCATACAAGGAACCTTGGGAGATGATGTCTAGGATATTGTTGAAAATGGATACACTTATCCTACTAAACCAACCACCGAAGGAAGTAATGAGAAGATTAAGAAATCATTAAGTGAATTCACTCAAGAAGAGAAGAAAACTTCTCAAAACAATAACAAAGGCAAGCATGCCATCTTTATGTCCATAAATGAACATGACTTCAAAAGGATCTCATCTTGTGCCACTTCTAAGGAAGCTTGGGATACACTGATAATTGCGCATGAAGGTGACACTAGAGTTAAGGCTGTTAAAACTCAAATGCTTGCCCAGCCGTATAACTCCCTAATTATGTCAGATTATGAATCCTTTGATGATTTTTACATGAAATTGACTGACATTGTGGCCAAACTACATGCTGATGGGATAACATATGACAGACATGAAATTGTATCTAAAATCTAAGATCATTACCACAAAAATTTGATAACAAAAGATATGTTATCGAGGAAATGTGTGATTAAAATCTCACTCCTGAATTACTCAGTAGTAAACTACAAACTGAGGAAATGGAATTAGAATTTAAGAAATAAATGACCCAGTCCCATAGGAAGCAGACTAGTTTCAACTTGAGTTTTTCCTCTAAGTTGATGAAACCTGAGATCACTATTCCCACTTATGATTCTGATGAGGAATGTGATATAGATAGTTTGGATAATCAATTTGCCTTGATGTCAAAACAATTTAAGAAAATTGTCAAATTTAGAAATAAATTGGCAAACAGATAAGGCAAGCCAAATTATCCAACTCATTCTAACTACAAATCTCATGAGAAAGGTCAAGACAAACATCACATGGACATGAGACCCAACAAAGACTTCAAAAACATCGAATGTTTTAGATGTGGAAAACTAGGACACATAGCATAAGACTGTAGAGTGAAACTGAACACTGCTAATAAACATACTTGGGCCAACATTTGCAAAACATGGGATGATTCAAGTGATTTTGAAAATGAGGAACCTGAATCTTCTGATGGTTTTGATCCTTGCATGTCTTTCTTTGCTAAGATAATCTATAATGATGATATGCTTATGTATGAGAATGATGATAATAGCTCTACTTCTGTTGTTATAAATCATGCTGGTACTGGTTTAGATGCCTTAATTTATGAAATTATTGCTAGTTCTACCACGGGGTGTGTGAGTCAAAGGGAATGCGATAATGACGATGTCAATGGGTGAGTGAGTTCAAGAATTGAATCCTAATGGGTCATTTCACACACTACACTTAGTGACTCAGACACTGAAGACCGCGCTGACATTCACACACTTTATGCGAAAACTCTCAATAAAAGCATTAGACTAGAGAAGATAGTGAAGGATCTCACTAAGAAACTATAAGACCTAAGTCAGATGGTTAAACTTAACGCTGAAGAATACACTACCCAATATCTAACTCATGAAAATGAAGTCAAATTTTTTGATTAAAAAATGAAGAATTTTATTGAAGAAAATGAATCTCTAGAGAAAAAATATAAAGGGGCATTATTAGAATTGGAACAATCCAAAGAGAAGACGGTAACAGTTTTCAAAAAATTTACAAAATTTAAAAATAATTTAAACTGTTTTGATGGTTTTGTTGCTGACTCAAAAACCAATTCTGATAATCGAACTGGAATAGGGTTTTGCCCCAATTTGAAGACTCAAACTAAAAACCTTGAACCAATCAAGTTTGTGTCAGGAGGCAAAAGACCTATGGAAACTTATCCAGATTTTCATTCTCTGAAAAATGCGTTTGATGAAAAACAATCAAAGTTTGATATTGGTGAATCTAGTTACTCTAAGTGTGAAAGTCCACCTAAGGCTAAATATGACTGCCCCCTATTAGGAAGAATGATTCTGCCTTTCAAACTGTACTCCCTAGAAATAAGGTTCAACCCCAAAATTCCATGAAGCCAATGTTTAGAGACTTTCCTAAGGAGATACCATCTTCGAGCAATTTTTTTTGCACCTTTGAAGGTTGATACTCTAGACGCTTAGTCAACCCTGTCTACAGTACTCCTGTGTACCAAAACTTTAACTATTCTAGGAGAAGACATAACAATTATGTTCTTCCTAGACAACCAGATATAACTCTAACTATAGAAAGAGAAAGACCAAACCTAAAAGATCATTTCTAAGAAGGATTCCTAGACACTTTCCTAAGCCAAATGCTCATGTTGATCATAAAATTTAACCTCATGCGCAAAACATCTTTCAACAGAAATCTAATGCTCACAAATTTTATCAAACGAGAGCAAATAAGCGCAAAATGAAAACAAGAGCTATTTGGGTTAGAAAAGATGAGCTATTACCCCAGATGAAGTGTAATATTGTGATTACTGCTTTAAAAGCTGAACACACTCCATCTGGTTGGTATTTAGACTCTGGATGTTCAAAGCACATGACTGGGGATGATACCAAACTTTTAAACAAAACCAGCTTTACTGAGGAAAAGTTATTTTTGGTGATAGTGTATCATCTCAAATCATTGGTAAAGGAACACTCCAAGAAGAAGGATTACCTTTACTTGAAAATGTTCTTCTAGTAAAAGGTCTTAAGGCTAATCTACTTAGTATCTCGCAATTTTGTGACTCAAATCATACTGTCGCCTTTTCGAAGAATAATTGCAAATTATAAATGAAAAAGGTGAGTGCATAATTACAGGACTCGGGACTCCAGATAATTGTTATACTGTCCATAACAGTACCGAGGTCTAAAACATTGCCAGAATGGATGACAATGAGATATGGCATAATCGAATGGGTCACATAAATTATAAAAATCTTAGTAGATTGTCTTCACAAGAAATAGTTAGAGGTATTCCTAAGATCAAACCTATTTCTAATATTGTTTGTGGATCATGTTAGGAAGGAAAAATTGTTAAAGCCCCTCATAAGAAACTCAAAGATATCCTTACCTCTAAACCCTTGGATCTCATCCATATGGACCTAATGGGTCCTTCTCGAACTGTTAGTCTCTGTGGACATAGTTACATTCTTGTTATGGTTGATGACTTCAACAGATTTACTTGGGTAGCTTTCTGAAAACAAAAGTCTGACACATTCCAAACCTTTTTGAAGATTTTACTTCGGATTGAAAATGAGAAAGATATTCAAGTAAATAGGATTCGTAGTGATAGAGGTGGAGAATTCATAGATACTGGTGTTGTGGAGTATTATGTCTATAATGGTTACAAACATGAATTTAGTGCTCCTAAGACTCCTCAACAAACTGGTATTGCTGAGAGAAATAATCGTACCCTTCAAGAGATGGCACGTGTTATGATTCATGCCAAAACTTTACCTAAGTATTTTTGGGTAGAATCTATTCGTACTGCGTGTCACATTATCAATATGGTCTATCTTAGAAAGAATTCTAAACAAACTCCTTACGAAATTTGGTATGGGAAGAATACCAACCTTAAGTACCTTATAACCTTTGGTAGTACGTGTTATGTCTGCAAAGACAGAGAACACTTATCCAAATTTGAGACTCGTGGAGATAAAGACATCTTTTTAGGATATTCTTCTAATAGTAAAGCATGCCGTGTCTATAATCTTCGCACTAAGACCTTAATGGAATCCATAAACGTTATTGTAAGTGACATTACTGTACAGAGTAAGACTGGAGAACCAACTATTGTGAAAGAGTCTGAAAATATTTTAGAAAATGACTCTCCAGAAATAGATGATTCTTTACCAATTGAGACACATGAAGTACCTAACTGGGTTTCTAAAGATCATCCCATTGAAAACGTTATTGGTAACCCTAGTGAGCCTGTAGTACAAGATATCAATTAAGAAATTATGCTCATTATGCATGTTTTGTTTCCCTTGTGGAACCAAAGAATGTAAATGATGCATTGAATGATCCTCATTGGATTTCTGCAATGCAGGAAGGACTTATTCAATTTATCATTCATGATGTTTGGTATCTTGTACCTAGTCCTGATCACAAAAAGGTTATTGGCACACGTTGGATATTTAAAAATAAATCTGATGATAATGGGATAGTCATTAGAAATAACGCCAGATTAGTTTCTCAAGGATACCCTCAAATTAAAGGAATATATTTTAACGAGACTTTTTCTCCTGTTACTCGCTTAGAATATGTTCGTCTTCTCTTTTCCATAGCTTGCTACTTACATTTTACGCTTTACTAAAAGGATGTCAAATCTGCCTTCCTTAATGGAATATTGACTGAAGAGACCTATGTAGAACAACCAAAAGGGTTCATTGACCCTAAATATCCAAATCATGTTTTTCGTCTTAAAAAGGCTTTGTATAGCCTAAAATAAGCGCCAAGAGCCTGGTATGAGCCTCTTTACAATTTTCTCTTAGACAATGGTTTTAAGAGAGGTGGAAATGACCAAACCCTTTTTGTCAAACATTTTGACAAACATATCATTATAGCTCAAGTTTATGTTGATGATATCATTTTTGGATCAACTTCCCCCTCAGAAGTTAAGTCTTTTTCTGAAATTATGCATAAAGAATTTCAAATGTCTCTTATGGGGGAGTTGCAATTTTTCTTGGGTCTTTAAGTCAAATAAAATTCATAAGGATTATTTGTTTCGCAATCAAAATACGCTTTAGAGATTGTTAAAAAATTAGGCCTTGAAAGTGCAAAAGATGCCAAAACTCCCATGTGTACTACGGTCAAACTGTCTAAGGATGAAACTGGAAAATTCGTAGATCCAACTTTATATCGTAGTATTATAGGAACCTTGCTATACCTTACTACCTCCCGTCCTGATATTATGTACGATGTTTGCGTGTGTGCCCGTTATCAAAACAACCCTAAAGAGAGACATTTAGTTTGTGTTAAAAGAATTATAAAATACAATAAATGCACTCTAAATTTAGGACTTTGGTACACCAATGATACTCCTATCACTATAATAGGATACACTGATGCCGATTGGGTAGGGTGTACTAACGATAGTAAGAGCACATCAGGCGCATGTTACTATATTGGTAATAACTTGGTAGGTTGGAGTAGTAAGAAACAAAACTGCAATTCTTTATCAACAACTGAATTTGAATACATAGCCGCTGGAAGCTGTTGTGCTCAATTACTTTGGCTTAAGAAAATACTAAGTGACTATGGTATTAAAGAGGAACAACTATATCTCTATTGTGATAATCAAAGCGCGATCAATATCTCTAAAAATCATGTTCAACATTCGCGAACAAAACACATAAAAATAAGATATCAGTTTATACGCGAGTTAGTTGAGACTAAGGAATTAGAAATCAATTATCTTCCTACTGATTTGCAACTCGCAGATATGTTTACCAAACCTTTGGATTATAATAGGTTTATTTCTTTACGTAAATCGATAGGAATGGTTTGTGCTAATTAAACTCTTTGGCATACATATTTTTTCTTTGTCCATTTGAGACAAAATGGGGGAGAAACTTGAGTCTTATGAGAGTTCATTTATTTTTTACGTATTCTAAAAAGCTTGATCTTAGTGATTATTTACAGGATTCTGTCCAGTTATTCTCAACAGATGTAATAGGGTAATGAATTGTTATTAGTTAAGTTATGTAATTTTCTTTTCTAGGAATTGGGTAGATAGAATTTTGGTATAGGAATAGGTTTTTCCTTTTCTATTTGTTTCCCAACGAGTCCAAGTTAACTCAAAGGAGATTTTGTCTCATATTTCCAAAGGGGGGGATTGAAGCACCTTATACTCATGACTCACTTGAGTTTATATTGAGTAAGTTCTCATCTAGTTTGGAAATAGTGACAAAATTGAGTCCCTCCCCTAGATACCAAAGAGCCTCAGACCTTCAATTCAATTCATTCCTCTTGTTTGAATGATCAAAGGTATATTCACAAACACTCACACACATTAGGATTTCATACATTGTTCATTTTTTGCATTAAATTATTTGTGTGTGTGTTGTGTGTGTTAATTTCCCTTAAAATATTTTTTAATAATTTTTTGGGAATTTCTAATGATTTTAAAACAATTGTTTCATAATTAAAATTGGAATTAAAAGGTTTTGGGGTCATTCTATCATATTATTCGATTGTTGGTTTTATTCCTATAAAGTTCACTTGGGTAGGATCCGAAAGCGCTAAAGACTGTAAGGGTGTCTATATAATTAGTTTGAGATGCGCGTTTGTGGTCCGTTATTTGCCTTACACCTGTCGCACTCCTATTGGTTGGTTGTGTGTTTCTTTCAAGAGAGAAAATTGGTATTCATTAACAACCCCTGGATTGAACTTATCAACGCTCTGCATGCATCCTTGTCCCAATCCTTGTGGACCTCTATCCTCTAATCAGAAGCAACTTAACTCACCGCTTATCTT
This sequence comes from Sambucus nigra, assembly GCA_949130495.1. NCBI lineage: Eukaryota > Viridiplantae > Streptophyta > Magnoliopsida > Dipsacales > Adoxaceae > Sambucus > Sambucus nigra. Next base: position 252,808,438 of record OX422209.1, read on the forward strand.
AAACCGTGGGATGGAAATCAATATGGCAAGACTTAATCTCAGCCATTGATTTCGAACCTCCTCCTCGATCCTTATCAACCCAGTATAAAAAGAGGCCAACCCTCAGCCTTTGAGAAGTTTTTGCCACTTCGCCATTTTGAGAGAGAAGAGAGAGAAAAGACACCCTATTAGTCCAAACACCTCTTCAAACCCTAACCTTTTTTCCAAAAACCAGCTTACACAAAACACCAACCCGGAGTTTTTGAGAGTTTTTTAGTGTTGGTTTGAAAGTTGTTTCGTGCTGCAACCTCTTCGTTTTAAGATCTTGTGTCCAACTTAAACATTAGGTTAGATCTGTATTTCTGTTTCATAGAAACCATAGATCTGGTTATTTTATGTTATATTACACCTAGATCTGCATTCGTTGTTTCGCATCTTGAGAAATCTTTTGTTGATTATTTTCTATAAATGTTTTCATCTTCAAAATCAACAAAATCATTTTCTGTTTCTAGTTCTTTTGAAATAAGACATTTGACCTAGTTGGAATCACACTTGGTGGTTTTCAATTTCAAAAACATTTTCAAAACCCTGAAATTGATTAAGATCTTGAAACGTCTTCTGAGCAAGATAGCCGTGGATTCTGGGTTTATTTTAAAGGTCAAATAAGGCTTAAGTTTCCTAAGAAGAGAGAAATTAAAAATCACAGCATATAGATCTAATTTGTAATTTATTAGGACTGTTTGTAAAAATAAGCGTGAGTGTGTGCATGCATGTGTTAGAACACCATCTTAAACACTTACACACTACAAAACTGAAAGTGTTTGTAATAAGATCTTGAAACCAGAGTCGACGTAAAGACTGGAACAAAGTGGAAGTTAGCAAATTGGGAGAATCACATCAGCAATAAAACCCAGGAAGATCATTCAATATTGCCATAAATCGAGAAAGAATATTCCATACTCCTCAAAGTTCGAAATATGAAACATTGGGGGCTTCTGTTGATACCAAAATTAATATGCTGATATGGACGAATAATGCAACGACACTTGTCAATCTACGTGGCACAATAACAACGAGGAAGTTGATCTCCCCGACCAACTCATGTTCTCTCCGAGCAACGAGGATATATCAAGGAGCTCCAACACTCCGAGGTACATTAGCGCTCCGAGGAACTCCTGATCAACGAGCAACTGAGGCGGTCCGAACTGCATCTCGGCCGTAGTATTAATTGCCAGGATATCAACAGTTCAACTATTCATTAAATGTTTATCATCTTGACGCACACGCTGCATTAAATGTATTACCCTTTCACATGTATATCATTTAATGTATCAACCCATTCATGTACAGCCTAAGGGCTATAAATACCTTGTATCACCCTCATTCAAGGGGACCGGAATTTCTTGATAGAACTTGTAATCGAGAATTCCCAAACACTCAGCAAATAACATAACAGTGGACGTAGGCCATTCTTATAAGGCTGAACCACTTTAAAAATCTTTGTTTCATTTTATTTATCTGTGATTGATTAATTAGAGCGATCTAATTTTACCAGTGGGTACATTCCTAAACTTGTATAGGACTGATTTGTGTGCATGTGTGTTATATAGTTTGTATCTGATATATTTTGTTTTAGTGGATTTTTCTTTTGACTCCGTAGAGGGAGTCGTGGATGTTTCCTCAGTTGGGTGAGGTTTTACCACGTTAAAAATCTCTTGTCATTAATCTTTCTACATCTCCTCATCTCATTCTTGCTGGTGTGCTGATTTAAACTGTTTCTATTTTGTTTTTCAAAACTTGTTACAAATCTTGAACAGATCTCGTGCATATTTTATTAAACACGACTTGTGATTAAAACGGATTTGATTTAAAGAAAAGAGTTTCCTCAAAAAATAGTTCGGAGTTACTTAAATAGTTTAATCCTGTATTAAATGGTTTTAGTAACAGTTTTTTAAATTTCACCATTTTTAGGATTCTCTATCTCAACCTCCCCATTTGGGTAGACTCTCCTAACAATAAAGGGACCAGACCATCTAGACCTCAACTTACCAGGAAAGAGATTCAATCTAGAATTGTACAAAAGAACTTTCTGTCCAGGCTCAAATTACTTCCGTAGGATGGACTTGTCATGTAACATTTTCATTTTCTCTTTATACAATTTTGCATTTTCGTACGCATCATTCCTAATCTCTTCCAACTCATTGAGTTGGAGTTTTCGGACCTCTCCCGCAGCAGGTAAATCGAAATTAAAGGTCTTAATGGCCCAATAGGCCTTGTGTTCTAACTCTACCGAAAGGTGGCAGGCTTTTTCGTAGACAAGCTTATACGGGGACATACTAAGTGGCGCTTTGTAGGCAGTGCGATATTCCCACAGTGCATCCAATAACCTTAAGGACCAATCCTTTCGGTTCGGATTCACTGTCTTCTCCATGATTTGATTGATTTTCCTATTAGAAACTTTAACTTGTCCACTGGTTTGAGGGTGATAAGAACACCCTACTTTGTGCGTGACCGAATACTTTTTCATGAGACTCTCAAAGGATCGATTACAGAAATGGGTTCCCCCATCGTTAATGATGGCTCGAGGCGTACCGAAATGGGAAAAAATATTTTCTCGAATGAATTTAACCACCACGTGGTAATCATTCGTCCTATACGGTATAACTTCTACCCACTTAGACACATAACCAACTGCCAAAAGAATGAAAAGATTCCCGAAGGAATATGGGAATGGACCCATAAAAATAATGCCCCAACAATCAAAAACCTCGATAATTAGAATGGGATTTAAGGGCATCATGTTCCTACGCGTGATCTTTCCTAACCGTTGGAAACAGTCACAACTCCTACTGTAATCATTCGAGTCACGAAAAATGGTGGGCCAATAGAATCCACACTATAAAAATTTTGCAGCGTTCTTTTTAGCACTGAAATGACCTCCACGGGCTTAGTCATGGCAGAAAGAGATTATGCTTTGAATCTCGTGATCGGGTACACACTTTCTAATGATTTGATCGGGACAATACTTGAAAAGATACGGGTCCTCCCAAAAGAAATGCTTGGCTTCCTTTAAAAATTTGGAACGATCTTGCTTAGACCAATGCATTGGAATTTTACCCGTCACAAGATAGTTCACAATATCGGCGAACCATAGAAGCTGAGAGACAAGCATCAGTTGCTCATCGATAAAGGACTCATTTAGTGGCAACAGGTTATCGGATGATTCAATGGTTAACCTAGACAAGTGATCTCTCACTAAATTCTCATATCCCTTCTAATCCCGAATTTCAAGGTAAAACTCTTGCAGTAATAGGATCCACCTAACGAGACTGGCCTTAGCATCCTTTTTAGATAAAAGGTATCGCAGGGCCGAGTGATCGGTGAAAATGATAACTTTAGATCCTATCAAGTAAGACCTAAACTTCTCAAGAGCAAAAATAACATTGAGGAACTCTTTTTCAGTCGTGGAATAGTTCAATCGTGCATCATTAAGAGTGCTACTGGCATAATAGATGACCTGAGGAACTTTCTCATTACGCTGACCAGGGGCCGTACCTATGGCATAGTCGAAAGCGTTACACATGAACTCAAACGACTGACTCCAGTCGGGGGATCTCATAATAGGTGCAGAGGTAAATTCCGTCTTTAACCTTTCAAAGGCTTGAAGGCATTCATCAGTGAAATTGAAAGGTGTGTCCTTGGTAAGAAGATTGCATAAGGGTCGAGAGATTTTGCTAAAATTCTTAATAACTCTACGATAGAAACCGATGTGTCCTAAAAATGACCGAACTTCACGCACAGTTTTAGGGGGTGGAAGATTAGAAATGAGATCTATTTTAGCTTTATCTACCTCGACACCCTTTTTAAAAATGATGTGACATAACACTATGCCTTGTTTCACCATAAAGTGACACTTCTCCCAATTAAGCACAAGGTTCTTTTCCTTACACCTCTTCAGAACGAGGGTGAAGTGATGGAGGCACTCATCAAAACTAGACCCAAATGCAGAAAAATCATCCATAAAGACTTCGAGATAACATTTTGCCATATCCGAAAAGAAACTCATCATGCACCGCTGAAAGGTAGCGGGTGCATTGCAAAACCCAAAGGGCATGCGTCGATAGGCAAAAGAACCAAATGGACACGTAAAAGTGGTTTTCTCTTGATCATCAGGAGCAATGGGAATTTGATTATCGCCGGAGTAACCATCGAGAAAATAGTAATATGGATAGCTAGCTAATCCCCCTATCATTTGGTCTATGAAAGGAAGAGGAAAGTTATCCTTTCGTGTAATAGCGTTCAACTACCTATAATCAATACACACTCGTCAACCGATTTGAATCCTTATTGGTACTAATTCATCATCATTATTTTTCACCACCGTCACACCGGATTTCTTAGGAACCACTTAAACGGGACTGACCCATTGGTTATCAGAGATGGGGTAAATGATACCCGTATCGAGTAATTTTAACACCTCGGATCGAACGACCTCTTTCATATTGGGATTAAGTCTACGTTGTGCTTCACGGGAATTTTTAGTACTATCTTCTAAGTGTATCCTATGCATGCACACCGAGGGACTTATCCCCTTAATGTCGGCTATGGTCCATCCTATGGCTTCCTTGTGTTCTTTGAGTACACACAACAGTTTATCTTCTTGTTCTTTGTCTAAGTCAGATGCGATGATAACAGGTTAGGATTCAGAAGGTCCTAAGAACCTGTACTCGAGCGTTGCAGGCAATGGCTTCAATTCAAGCTCGGGAGCTTTCTCAATCGATGGTGGAATAGGTGACGAGGAAAGTGAGAAGGGCTCAGGTTTAGACAAATTATTTCATACTTCTATGATAGGGGTGGAGTCGAGGAGGGCGTTGACTTCTTCGATGGACTGTTCGACATCAAATTCGGACCCAAAAAAGGCAAGACAAGATGCTAAAGGGTCGTCATTATAAGTTTGCTTAAAAATCTCTTGGACGATACTATCAATCATGTCGACATCCACAGGTTCATCGTGATCGGGTGGTTATTTGGCCAAATTGAACACATTAAGGTCCATAGTCATGTTCCCAAGGGATAGGTTCAATTGGCTGATACGACACCTAATGACGGCATCAGATGTGGCGAGGAAATGACGATCCAAAATAACAGGGATTTATGCAATAGATTTTGAACTTGTTGGGTGTCCAAGACAACAAAGTCGACGAGAAATATAAAGTCACCGACTTTAATTAGGACGTCCTTAACAATACCTCTCTGGATTTCACAGAACGGTCGGCTAAGGACAAGGTAATCCTAGTTTATTTCAACTCCCCCAAAGAGAAAAGGTTTACGCTTGCTCCTAAATCTAGAAGAGCTTTCTCAATGAGGTGTTCCCCTATCTTAATAGGCATTGTCGGAGTACCGGTATCCTTATACTTGATGGAAGTTCGATAAGAAAAGATCGAGCTTGCCTTCTCGGCAAGAAAATCTTTCTTGGGTACGTTGGTGCTTCTCTTGAAGGTACAAAGGTCCTTCAGAAATTTAGCACAGGACGGGACTTATTGAATAGCATCAAGCAGTGGGATATTGATTTGTACTTGCTTGAATACTCCCAACATCTTATCAACTTGTGCCTTTTTCTTTTGGGACACCAAACGCTGGTAAAACGGAGCTTTTCGGACATAGGTGTCGACAGATGGCTCGGAAGGTAAGGGTGAGGAAGAAGTTGGATCCACGGATGGATCTTCCTTCTTCGTACCTTTATTGGATTCACTCTTGGTAGGTGGTGAAATGTTTTTCTCTACTTCCTTGTCGGACATAAGCGTGGTAATGGCTTTCGCATGCTCTTAGGTGTGTGACGCGCTCGTGTCGTCTTGAATAACTAATTGTCCCTTAGGTATGTTACCCTTTGGATTGGGTTCGGGATGACTCGAGAATGTTCCCTTATTCCTCTCACTCAATGCATTAGCTAGCTGGCTCATTTGAACCTCGAATTTGGTAATGGCTTGAGTATTCGGCGTGCATGCATTGCTGGGTGGATTGGAGGACATTTTGAGTGGTTTGCTGGAATTGAAGGGTACTTTGGGCAAGAAGGTTCATCGAATCCTCTAAAGATTGGATATTTTGGGATGAGAGATCCGAAGGTACGATGAGATTCTTTTGGAAACTTTGGGGTGGATTACCGAAAGATTGACCTCCGATTCCTTGGTATTGACCCTTGGACCATGAAAGATTGGGGTGGTCTCGCCACCCCGAATTGTATGTATTGGAATATGGGTCATACTTTGGCCTATTTTGGTAGAGGGCGTTGGCTTGCTCAGTGAGTGCCTTGTGGGCCAGAAGGGTGGGGCAATTCTCGACTAAGTGGTCGAATGCATCGCAAAGTATACACATAGGGGAACCTACATGTTGAACGATCGCAGGTGCGCTTCGATTACCCTCTTTGCTCATCTCTAAAGCTTCTAAACGTCGGGCCAATGTGGCCACTTTGGCATTTAAATCATAACTTTGTTCAACTTGGTGAGCGTAACCCTCATTGGAGGTGGAGGATTTAGAGTGCCGGTTGCTGGGACTTTTTCGCTACGGCTTCTAGGGAGACCCACGCGTCAACCTAACTTTTCACATTAAAGTCATAGTTACACAATGACTCGAGCATAGTTCGAGTATTACAATCGAACCCCTCATCCAAAATTTGAACTTGGCATCCCATTTCAATCCTATGGTGCGGACATTGCAGTAGAAAGTCCTTGAATCTCTCTAAATACATCCATAAGGCTTGTCCCTCCTTTTGGCTAAATGTGTTAATGGCGTGACATCGACGCCGTCTTTTGGTTGGGAAAGAATTTTTGCAGGAATGCGACACTCATTTGGTTCCAAGTGGTGATGGATTCATGTGTTAACGAGTTAAACCAACTCTTGGCTTTGTCTTTCAACAAGAAAGGGAACAATTTAAGTTTGGCAATCTCATCAGTGAGTTGTTGATACTTAATGGTCCCACGTATCTCCTCGAATTCCCAAATATGAAGGTAGGGATCCTCTTTATCGGTACCTCGAAACATAGGCAACATTTGGATTGTTCCATGATGGAATAGGAAATTATTCGCAGTGTGATCGGCTAGACGTATGCATGAAGGTTGACTCGACCTAGTCGGATAAAGGTAATCTTTAAGGGCACGCGGCGCTAACTCGTCTCCCATCTCAGCGAAAATCAAAAATCTACTTATGTAAGTATCGGGAATGCTAGACTCCACACTCGACAAACGACCGATATGATCTCGAAACCAATTTCACATACACTGAGCTCACTCGATTTTTATTTTTATTTTTATTTTTTTTATGTGAAGAAAAAAAAAGGATTGAATCAAACCACTTAATTCTTAGCTAACACAAAGCAATTGGAAATATCTAATTTAGGTGAGGGGAATTTAAATTTAAAATTTAGTTTTCCCGAGATTAATGAACGACACGGGGTCTCCAAATTAATCTCCCTAATTAGACAGCTCCTACTCTTTGACAAGGGAGAATTTAAAAGACGATAGACTAGGGTTATCGCCTCAAATCCCGTTTTTTCCTCCATGTAGGTGATCGGTACGGAGACACATTAAAAATCACCAATCCTAGAGAAGGTGAAACGGGATCGATTTGACAAGTTCGCATTGGAGTAGCTTTTAATTCTAGCCTCGTTAGGAGGTTTTCTTTGAGCTATGTGATATCCTAAGGCCAATGTCTACTTGATTTTAAATTAAATGTGATGGCTCGGGATATACAAACGCTGGGTTAATTAGTGATTTTCGGGCCAAGGAAGGGTGATGAAATCCCTACCTTATCTTTCACACGGGTTTTGCCCTTAAGTCAATTTTTCCAACGTGCTAAATTAAGTGCGGAATTAAATCACGTAGGAGCACACAAAAACGTACCTCCGGCGTGGATATTTTATGGTCACTTGTTTACGTCGGGCCGAAGTTTAAGTTAACGTCGATCGGAGGGAAACTCTACCTACGCTTCAGTCGTCCTCGACAGTTCCTTGTGTTCGTGGCAAGATTGCACAATTTTTTTCTTCACGTTCGCGCACCGTTGAACACTTTTCCGAATTTTTCTTCACTTTTTTTTTATGCTCCTGAAAAAAACAAAAGAAACTACACCAAACGTAAAGTGCGACACATACACACAAAAAAAATTAACGAAAAGAGAAGAACAAAAAAAATGACACACGCACTAGTGGTGTATTTAACACAAAGAAAAAAACAAAACTTATGACACAATTTTTTTATTTCTGAAAATTACTACGGGATTTTTTTATTTTTTTTTGAATTTTTGAATTTTTTTTTCATTTTTATTAAATTTTTACTAACAAAAGTGCAAAAGTAAAAAAAACTAGTCCGAAAGTCACAACCGCTTTAAAAAAAATTGAACAAATCCCCGGCAACGACGCCAAAAACTTGTTGTCAATTTATAAAATACCGCAAGTGCACGGGCTATTATAGAATAGCGAGTATAAGTATGGGTCGAACCCACAAATATTTGTCAATTTTAACTTTTAAAATAATTCCAACTGTCCAACTAGATCAAATGGGGTAGAGAATAATTATGAACTACACTAAATAAAAGCAACTACGATAAATGAGAGTAACACAAGATATTTGTGAATAATTAGAAAATAATTAGGATTCGAGGTCCATTTATTACGTAACTAATATTGCACATTAATTTAATGTTGCCAATCCCTTTTTATAACTCAAATTAAACTGACTCTCGCCGCGTTTCATTCGAAAAATGTGACGGTTGTGATCAAAATATTTTTTACGTCTCTAATAGACGGCTAAAATCTCTATTCCCTTAAAAAAATACAAGCTTCAAAATTCGCAAATGTATTTAAGCATGGACTATCAAAACAATCCAAGTGCAAGCATAATCCTTCAAAAATTACTATTTTTAAATCTCAAAACTTGATTTGACAAAACAATATTGAAGGTTCTAAAACACACTCTCGTGTCGCTTTAAAATGAATACCGAATCTTTAATAACAATTAAAAAAAGTAGGGAATAAACAACGATAAAATTAACGTGACAATATTAACTAACTATGATAAACTTCACCTTACTCCTAATATGAGAATCAAGCTACCATAATGAAAGAGAATATGCAAGAATGAGTAGAGATCTTCATTTATAAACCAAACTTACAAATAGTTCTCTCATAACAATCTTCAATCCTCTAAAAAAAGGATAAAAATTTGGCCCTCAAATTAATTACAATCACTCAAAGTTGCTCCCCGAAATCTTTCACAAAATTCCTCTATAATTGTCTGCGAAATTATGAGCACAATGGTCCTTTTTATTGGACGAGTGGTGAGGTATTTGAGTTATGGTGGGACTCTTTCCGATTGGCCGAATGGTGTTTATAGTTATCTCTCCACCTCTTTAATCTTTGGATCGTGATAAGGGACGAAATTTCCCACCACTCGAAAACTCTTATCTTTTCTTGATGAACACGCATGCCGAGTTTCGTCCAAATCGGAGAATAAAAATTTATGACTTTCAGTGTTTTTTTCAAACGGCCGTAAAAATCAGTTTTTTCGCACCTTTTTTCAATTGATCATCAATTTGCACCAAATTCCATCATTACCTGCAAAAATTTCACTAGGCAATTTTTTTCACAAATTAGCACAAGAATATTATAAAATTATCAAAGTGCCCATTTTTTACTTAAAATTGCCATTTTCAATATGAATTCAATCAATCTCGCATTTTTTCCTCTTTTTAATAAAACGGTCCTAAGAACTTATTAAATATACTAAAATGGGACTAACAAAGTATAAATTTGGGTATAAAATATACAAAATAAAGCACTCATCAAATACCCCCAAACCTAAACTTTGCTAGTCCTCGAGCAAAACTAAAATTTAAAATCTAACTCACTTTCGTAGGAATCACAATCGCACTTAGCATGTGCAACAAGCCGTTAAACCCTTACGTTACCCTAGTGGACGAGTTTTGTCTCGTGAGGTTTGCTGTGAATATACTCACAAAATTCAAAAACTCGACTTAATACAAACGACTCAAAAGCAATATAACCAAGTTTGAATGCAGACTTCATAAATATAGTAGAACTTCACTTTTCAATCTCAACTTATCGTGTGTGTGTGCATAGCCAATATAACCATCCATTTCAAAAGATTTAATCGTTACATTTCTTATCCGAGAGTTCGTTTTGATTTTAAAATCTCACGGAATGCACTCTCAATCGAACACTCGAAAATGGATTATTTTCGCTCGATATATGTGAATAAAAGAGTAAATTTAAATGAACAATTTTCGCATATACATGATCAAAAATGGACTTTTATACAATGGATGAATATGATTTCATGAACAGAAAATCGATTACTTGTTGAAAATATTGAATCACACCATAGATCCTATTCATCTTCTCTCCTCACATTAACAAACTTCACTTGAGATCGATTAGGACTTTCTTTGGTTGCATTGTAGACTCGAATTTTGGCGAGCAAAAATGGCTGCTTGGAGTTCAAAACTTTTGAGAATATAGAGGTTTTTCGATATTTTGACTTTCAGGCACTTTTTCTCACCTCCATTTTCACATTTTTCTTTCCTTTTTCTTTCTTCCTTTTTTTTTACATCATTCTTGCAACCTTATTTTCTTTTGGCCTTTTTCATACCGTAATTTTACCCTAGTATTCTCAGAAAATACGTATGGCTTGTTTTTATAGGCTTTAAACTCCCGGTTGAAGTTGGGTAGGATAATGGGTTTCAACAAAAAGATTATTTTCTTTTTGGCTCAAATGGGCTTGCAAAGGAATATTATAAAAAGGTCAGAGTTTAGGCTTATTTTTGGGCTTCCAAACGATGGCCTAATCTCATTTCTCAAGTTTCGTTAAGTTGATTTGTGTCTCAAGACGACTTACTAAGACTTCTAGTGCTTTAAGATTCATATTTTGACTTTTTATTTTCAATAATCGAACAAAACAATGAATTTGAGATCATCAACGAATTTGTCACTGAAGGAAAGTTTTAGTTATTTTAACTCAGATTGATTTAAATCTCTCGAAAATGATTAATGGCACAAAAATCTCACCAGGATAAAATCTCCACATTCATTCGTTAAGCATTTTAACTTTCGCCTCAAGATCCATTTTCGATCATATTGTATGGCTAATGTGTAAAAATTTTCATAAGTTGAGAGATCCATGAGTTAATTCTATATTAAGAAATCGTTTCAAAACTCAATTATATTGAAAATCTTTTTGAATTTGTGAATTTTTTCTATTTTTTTATTTTTCGGAGAATAATGACCTCAATACCCCCAAACCTAATTTCTATATTGTCCTCAATTTAAAAGACAAAAATTGAAAAGGTGGGAAATATATGAAAGATATGACCGTAATGAGGGACTTTTTCCAACGCATAATTCCTGTAAAAGGAAAATTATGATACAACAATAATGACCCAATTTCATGTTCACTCTTGGTACACAGGGTCTTGGAGGAGAATGTCCTCCATTTCCCGATCTCTCAATTCCAGATATGGCTTCAACCTTTGACCATTAACTTTGAAAATTTCACCATTTTTAAGATTCTTTATCTCAACCTCCCCATGTGGGTAGACTGTCCTAACAATAAAGGTACCGGACCATCACTACACCGAATCTACCGAATTATCACGATCATTGACCTTGACAAGTTGGACTTATTAAGGTCAATGACCGTGACAATTCTGGGGGTGACAACTTTTGTTGTCACATACTTGTCACGGTCGTTGACCGTGATAAGTTCATTAGACTTGTCATGGTCATGTCACGATCCTTGACCTTGACAAGTTTTGTCACGGTTAAGGACGTGACAATCTCGTGTCACTCTTTAGAAAAATGTCACGGTCATTGATCGTGACAATTCTGTGCAGAATTAAAAAAAAATCTGCTAGGCAGTATGGCCACTGCCACTGCCCAACAGTATATTTGTACCTATTATAAGAAAGTTGTACCTGTTCAAACATCATATATCCAAATAAAATATAGATAATGCAAATATACATTCAAAACAATATGCATCACGATATAATTCAAATATAATTCAAATGTAACAACTTAAAACAATTTAATTTAAATAATGTCACTATATGTCTGGGGTAAGGTTAGCTCTGAGGAGGTGAGTAGGTCACACGATATACGAATTGACACACCCCGCAATATACATCGTACCACATTGTTTGCGCAACCACAAGGGGGAGTTCTCCTTCCCGGGTATCACATGCGTGATGAGCACCTTGGACTCGATGTCTTGAAGAAAACGTCCATGAACTAGCATACCCTAGACGGTATTCGGATCCCTCAACCCCCGCCCTATCTGTTGGCCATCAAATATGTCCAGCAAAAACACGCTCGGCCAACCAAGTGTTGACATCGATCGGTTGAAGGGAGCCAAATAGGGGAGTGGATCATCAAAGTCCGCACGTGTCGACGATGAAGCAGTGAGGTCCACATCCTCGTCATCCTGCACCTCCTCCTCCACCACCTTCTCCTTCCCTTTCCCCTTACGATTTCCTCCCAACGAATACTTCATGAATGAGAACATATCTTGGACCGTCGCCTCCAAATGGGACAGCTTCGCGTCATGCGAGTCCATTGTTCAAGCCAACCCGGTGTCGCTCGTCTCCAATTCGATGATCCTAGATTTGGCCACCCGCGAGCTCACCCCCTTGTCCTCCCCTTGCGATCAGCGCCACGCACTTGGCTGAGTGCGTCTGTGGACAAAGATGCCTTGTCGGCATCAGACTGCGACTCATGCACTTCCTTAAGCTTTTCCTGAAACGACAAAAAGCAAATGATTAGTAAAATAAGTAAGTAAAAAAATTATAACGTAATTAATAAAAAGTAAATTGTCGAATTACTTATAATCGTGGCCGCGACGTTCGGGGACACCTCCTTATCCTTCCCTTTCTTCGTCCGAATAGCCACATAAGTATCGAGCCTATGTGGCCTACCCCCAGGGCCACTCCCTGTCCCCTGAAATAAAATAAAGTAAAATTAGTATCGGCCCCGCAAAGTAAAATAATGCAGAATAATATATTTTTATAGTTATAAAAAAATTAAATCTTACCATCATCCTTTTCTCCACCTCGGTGTAAGACGTCCAGCCGGAGTAGTGCACGTCCATCTTTTTTGCCCGATTTTCCCTACCCGATTGGTGAGATGCCAATTGTCGCTCCACGATCTCATTGTCAATGAACTTTTGTCATTATGACAATGAGATCGGCTCCTTCGGCGGGACGGATTCACGCATTAGGATAACGGACTCTCGGGTCTTCCTAAAGTATCGGGTCCGCATATTTTTCTTCCACGTCTTGTGTTGCTCCCTCAACTGCTCCAAGACGAAATCGCGTAGCTTTGGATCAAGGCTAAATTGTTCTTGTCCAACAAATACAATGTTAGTTGCGAATAAATAAAAAAATATATATAAAATGAAATCGAAATCGAAATTAAAATTGAAATATTCATATAAATATAAATTCATTACCTACAGTGCCACCCAAATAGCTAACCGTAGCTCATTTGGCACCTCCCTCCAACTAGTGTACCCCGGGCCAATTATCGTCTTTATCAACTCGAGGGATATCGCTAATAGCCCCGTCTTGTTCTCGATGGCCATCCCCAATTTGCCATATTTGGGGTGCCTATGGGCCGAGGAGCCCTCCTCGCCTCCGCTACCACCGAGCCCAGACGACATCATCATAATCAGCATCATCACCCTCGCCTTAATACCTGAAGGAGACATTTGCTGTAAAAAATATTGTTATTAGTACAAATCAAAATGAATTAAAAGAAGACGTGCAAATATGTACAATTACTACAAATTCAAATGAATTGTTACTATTTAACACCTCAATTCTGAATTCCAAAACGATAGAATCTAGATCTTAAGATGTATAATTACTAAAAATCAGAAACATCCCCACCCGTACCCCTAGTTCCCACACACACGCACACTATACAAGAGTGAAAATGATAAAGTGCAAATCAATTAAAAGCATTAAAAATGGATTGATAAAGTACAAATTGGAATATTTATTACAAATTGAAAAATTGTTTCAAATTCGGGTTATCATAAAAAATGGATTGATATTTGGTAGGAGCAGCCAAGTCATTCACACTACTATTTAGACGCTTTGGCGCGTGTAGGACAATTGACCATAGCTCGTTGTTGATACACTCCGAGTAAAAAACTTGGTTAACCTTTTGAAATGCACAAACAAACGGCTCATCGCTCACGTGGTCATTGCTCTTCAACTTGGACAAGTTAACCATGATCAAATTGGTGACAGGATCAACTTTACAAGCATTTTTATCATCAACTCTTACCCAGTCACAGTAAAATACAACCTCTTTGAAGCTTATATAATCCAATTCAAATATATTTCGAATTACATTATAGTAAGCCATTTCATCTTCAACGAGATTTTTATCTTTTGCGCTTGCTCAAAAGAAAGTAAGAGCCTTGTATGAAATGCTCGAGTTCTGTACATTTGTACTTTCCTCGTACACTTTTACGCTGAATACGTAACCGTTCAATCGATACTTTTTGTACTCTTGTGCCACGAACAAGGGTCCAGTGGCTAGATGAGCAAACCTTGATGTCGCATCACCCGTCTTTAAGAGCTGAGAATATAGATAAATTAATTAGATTAGTTGTAAAGTTTGAGTGTAATGTAACGTTATATAATGGCCATTTTCATTATAATTACCTCTTGTCACAACCACAGCCTAAATTCGCTGTCTGATTGTACCATTATTTTTCATCTTTTATTGTTCTCACAGGCTTCATATTTTCTGCATAGTACAAAATTAATCATGTATAAAATAATCTAAAATATTCTAAAATAATGTTAAACATTAAAATAATTTAAACTTACTTTTTCCATTCTTCGACATCTTCATGTGTGTCAAATAGATAACGAGCTACTTGTTCATGTTGCAAACTCGTTAATTTCACTCGTTTTCCCATCACATGACCACCATCATCGACGAACTCATCAGTGTCATCAACGTTGGTCGAGTCAAGCATATATTCTCGAGTATATTTTGATGACTCCACGGTGATGTATTCCTATGCAATTGATCCTGCAATGTATCGCGTATTCTTGACGTAATCTTTAAAAACTTTCATCAATCTTTCAAACGGATACATCCACCGATATCTAACTGGACCACAAAGAAGTGCCCCGTCGCATAGGCGTACCAACAAGTGAACACTTATGTCAAAGAATGCTAGGGGAAAGTACTTCTCCAATACACAAATTGCTTCGGTCACCTCCAATTTTGCGGCCACTATGTGTTTTCGATTGACTACCTTCTCACACAAGAGTGAGAAGTTAATACTAATTTGCATAATAGCCCTCCACAAATCCTTGTGCTTGGAGAAACAGTGCTTAAACAATAGAGGAACCAATTGCATGATCACATGCCAATCGTGGGACTTACACTAATGTAAATCATGAGTAGCATAATTCACAATCCTTTGCAAGTTGGACGAAAAATTATATGGGCCCTTCAAATTATATAGTGTTTTTAAAATCACCTTCCTTTCCCCACTCGTCAAAGTAAATGTACCAGGGGGAATTATTGTCCTTCCCCTACTATCTTCTTTTAACCATAGTTGTGGCTTAAGTTTCAACGATTTAAGGTCATTTCGTGCATTTTCTCCATCCATCGAATAACTCCCCCCAAGGCAAGTGCCAACAATATGTTCAGCGAAGTTCTTCTCTGCATGCATCATATTCAATACATGGCGCACCGAGTTATTCTTACAATAAGGCAAGTCAAATAAAATTGACCTCCTAGACCATGCCTTTCTTGTATCAGTTTCTTCCCAGTTGCGGTCTTCTTATGCTTGACATTCTTAAATTTGGGATTCTTATCTGGCATATTAGGGCCACATTCAGAAGATTTACTTTCAATTTCTGAACCTAAAAGTTATCCCAGCGGTAGCCTATGTTCAACCCCGCCCAATAAAAAATTGGAACCTTTCTCAACACTTTTTGAGGCACTTTTGAGCTTGTGCCTTCTTTACTAGTAGATTGGACATATCTAGGTTCATCGCAAATCGGACAACGATCGAGATTTTCATACTCCTTTCGGTATAGTATGCAAACATACACACAAGTATGAATCGATTTATACTTAATTCCCAAACCTTTCAAACTGTTATTCATAACAGGATAGCTATTTGGAAGCGTATTCTCCTTGGGTAGTAACCCCTTCACCCATTTCAGAAGTTCTATCACGCTATTACCAAACAAATCGCATTGCATCTTTAAACTGTGCAAACCAACCATGGCATGTAAAGTTGTTTGATCTTTCTCACAGCCAGAGTATAATGGTTGGGTCGCCTTAAATTTTAAACTTTGGTAGTCATCATCAAGGTTTATCGTGATATCTTCACGAGCACTTGAACCTTTTACATCATCAGTAACCTCATTCTCCTCTGCTTCATAAACTCCGTACACATCATCAACTAAATCCTCAAACATATTATGATCTACGTCGTCCCCTTCTACATCTATCCTACTTGTTGAAGGTTAATGTGAAGGTTATTCGGGGATAAAAAGAACTTTTAATTCACTGTGAAAACTCCGAAATCGATAACTATCTTGCATACCCGAGCTTAACAAATGTAGTTCAACTGTTTTCCACTCAAACACCTTACCATTCTTACACCTAGCACACGGACACGGAAAATCTTCATCATTATGACATCTCTTTGCGTATTTCACAAATTCATTAGCACATCTGCGAAATACATCCCCCATTCTATTTGTCTCACCCATCCACTCTTCGTATTTCGGATATCCCATCACAGCTACCACAATTAATCACCTATTAAAGGTAAGAAGTGTATATTCATGGATTAGTATAAACAAAACTTAGATTTATAGTATGTTTCATTTAATTATGTCTTATTTAGATTCGATTTTTAAATTTCAAATTCAAATTCAATTTATAATAGAAATTTCTATTTCCTCCATCTCCTCTAAAGGGTGAGAGGTCCTATCCCATTCAAGACCGTATTTTTCTGTAATATACTTAACAGTTCATGCACATTATTATAATTTGAGAAAAATTCGGCAGCATATCCCTGTAGTTTTCCAAGTACACAGCGTAGATTGGCAAGTGTGAGCGTTATTTCAATTGATCAATTGAAATAACAGTCACACTTGTCAATCTAGTATGTACCCAGAGAATATTAGGATACGACTGCAGAACTTCCTCCAAAAGTAATAACTTTAAGCCACTAAGAATATTATTATACATAAATTATGCAGTCCTAAACTGACCAAAGGGGACAATTCGAGAGATCTCATTACAGGGGTAATGACTCTCGAACTGGTCTAAGGGGTATTGAATGCGTACGCATAAGAACTAGAAGGTTAGTAGTATCTATGCGCACTATATGTAATTTCAAGTATGTTTCATTTAATTATCATACTATATATACTATTCGTTATACAAAGTAATTTAAAAAAAAAGTTGAAAAATCCCACCCCCATTTCGACAATAATCCAGTGGTCATGCCACTTTTAAAATTAACCAACCCAACATCGATCCACTAAAATCCAACCGCAATGGCAACAACAAATGTGTATCCCGTACTCCTTCTAATTCATCTACTCAATTAATTCTTTTCATCAATTACACTAACAATTAAAGTATACAATTATTAATTTACTAATTTACAATGAGGGGCAATCCTACTTGCATATGAAAGGGGCACTAATTATTAATTTACAAAAAAAATTAGCAACCAATCAATCAATTCTTTTACAATGGGCACTACAATATGAGGGGCAATATCTAATAAATCAATAAAAATTTAATTAAAAAAATGCACACACGCACATACTGCCCCCCCTCCACTGCCCCTGCCCACCACACGTACACACACACATATATACACACGCACCAACAAACACACACACACGCACATACACCCCCTCCCCCCGCCTGCTGCCTCCCCCCCCCCCCCCCACATGCATATATACACCACACACACACACACATGCACATTTACACACACGCACATATACATACACATATACATAAATGGAGGAGAAATAGAGAGATAAAACATACCAGAGTTATAGAGAGAGAGGGAGCAACCTCTAGAGAGAGAGGAATGGAGGGAACAAAATCGGTGGGAAAAAAAGAAGAGGGAGGATTTTTTACTGAAAGAATTGTCACGGGCGTATCACGATCAATGACCGTGACAACTTTATAGGATTGTCACGGTCATTATCCATGACAAGCCTTTGTCACAGCCATTAACCGTGATAAAGAACGCGTGTTTTTTTATCACGCCCAATAACCGTGACAAGGATAAGCGCTTAAAGGGTGCCAATTTGACCATTTTGGTGCAGTGCATCTAGACCTCAACTTACCAGGAAAGAGATGCAATCTATAATTGTCTTGTGAGGGCTTGCAGTGAATATACCCACAAAATTCAAAAACTTGACTCAATACAAATGACTCAAAAGCAATATAACCAAGTTTGAATGCAAACTTCATAAATATAGTAGAACTTCACTTTTCAATCTCAACTTATCGTGTGTGTGTGCATAGCTAATATAACCGTCCATTTCAAAAGATTTGATCGTTACATTTCTTATCCGAAAGTTCGTTTTGATTTCAAAATCTCACGGAATGCACTCTCAATCGAACACTCGAAAATGGGTTATTTTCTCTCGGTATATGTGAATAACAGAGTAAATTTAAATGAACAATTTTCGCATATACATGATCAAAAAGGGACTTTTATACAATGGATGAATATGATCTCATGAACAGAAAATCGATTACTTGTTGAAAATATTGAATCACACCATAGATCCAATTCATCTTCTCTCCACACCTTAACTAACTTCACTTGAGATTGATTAGGACTTTCTTTGGTTGTATTGTAGGCTCGGATTTTGGCTAGAAAAAATGGTTGTTGGAGTTCAAAACTTTTAAGAATATAGAGGTTTTTCGGTATTTTGACTTTCAGGCACTTTTTCTCACCTCCATTTTCACATTTTTATTTCCTTTTTCTTTCTTCCTTTTTTTTACATCATTCTTGCAACCTCATTTTCTTTTGACCATTTTCCTACCGTAATTTTACCCAAGTATTCTCAGAAAATAGGTATAGCTTGTTTTTATAGGCTTTAAACTCTCATTTAAAGTTGGGTAGGATAATGGGTTTTCAACAAAAGGCTTATTTTCTTTTTAGCTCAATTGGGCTTGCAACGAAATATTATAAAAAGGTTGGAGTTTAGGTTTATTTTTGGGCTTTCAAACGATGGCCTAATTTCATTTCTCAAGTTTCGTTAAGTGATTTGTGTCTCAAGACGATTTACTAAGACTTCTAGTGGTTTAAGATTCACATTTTGACTTTTTGATTTCAATAATCGAACAAAACAATGAATTTGAGATCATCAACGAATTTGTCACTGAAAGAAAGTTTAAGTTATTTTAACTCGGATTGATTTAAATCTCTCGAAAATGATTAATGTCACCAAGATAAAATCTCCACATTCATTCTTTAAGCATTTTAACTTTCGCCTCAAGATCCATTTTCGATCATATTGTATAGCTAATGTGTAAAAATTTTCATAAGTTGAGAGATCCATGAGTTAATTCTATATTATGAAATCGTTTCAAAACTCAATTATATTGAAAATCTTTTTGGATTTGTGAATTTTTTCTGTTTTTTTTTTTAGAAAAATGACCTCAATACCCCCAAACCTAATTTCTACATTGTCCTCAATGTAAAAGACGAAAATTGAAAAGGTGGGAAATATATGAAAGATATTACCGTAATGAGGGACTTTTTCCAACGCATAATTCCTGTAAAACAAAAATTATGATACAACAATAATGACCCAGTTTCATGTTCACTCTTGGTACGCAGGGTCTTAGAGGAGAATGTCCTACACTTCCTGATCTCTCAATTCCAGATATGGCTTCAACCTTTGACCATTAACTTTGAAAATTTCACCATTTTTAAGATTCTCTATCTCAACCGCCTCATGTGGGTAGACTGTCCATAAAATAAAGGGACCGGACGATCTAGACCTCAACTTACCAGGAAATAGATACAATCTAGAATTGTACAAGAGAACTTTCTGTCCAGGCTCAAATGACTTTCGTATGATGGACTTGTCATGTAACATTTTCATTTTCTCTTTATACAATTTTGCATTTTCGTTACGCATGATTCCTAATCTCTTCCAACTCATTGAGTTGGAGTTTTCAGACCTCTCCCGCAGTTGGTAAATCGAAATTAAAGGTCTTAATGGCTCAATAGGCCTTGTGTTCTAACTCTACCGAAAGGTGGTAGGCTTTTTCATAGACAAGCTTATACGGGGACATACCAAGTGGCGTTTTGTAGGCAGTGCGATAAACCCACAATGCATCTAATAACCTTAAGGACCAATCCTTTCGGTTCGGATTCACTGTCTTCTCGATGATTTGCTTGATTTGCCTATTGGAAACTTCAACTTGACCACTGGTTTGAGGGTGATAAGAACACCCTACTTTATGCGTGACCGAATACTTTTTCATGATACTCTCAAAGGATCAATTACAGAAATGGGTTCCTTGATCGCTAATGATGGCTCGAGGTGTATCGAAATGGGAGAAAATATTTTCTCGAACGAATTTGACCACCACGGGCGATCATTCATCCTACACGGTATAGCTTCTACCCACTTAGACACATAATCAACTGCCAAAAGAATGTAAAGATTCTCGTAGGAATTTGGGAATGGACCCATAAAATCAATGCCCCAACAATCAAAAACCTCGATAATCATAATGGGATTTAAGGACATCATGTTCCTACGTGTGATCTTTCCTAACCATTGGCAACGGTCACAACTCCTACTGTAATCATTCGAGTCACGAAAAATGGTGGGCCAATAGAATCCATACTGCAAAATTTTTGCAGTGGTCTTTTTAGCACTGAAATGACCTCCACAGGCTTCGTCATGGCATAAAGAGATTACACTTTGAATCTCATGATCGGGTACACACTTTCGAATGATTTGATAGGTACAATACTTGAAAAGATATGGGTGATCCCAAAAGAAATGCTTGGCTTCCTTTAAAATTTGGAATGATCTTACTTAGACCAATGCAGTGACATTTCACCCGTCACAAGATAGTTTACAATATCGACGAACCATAGAAACTAAGAGACAAGCATCAGTTGCTCATCGAAAAAGGACTCATTTAGTGGCAACAAGTTATTGGATAATTCAACGGTTAACCTAGACAAGTGATCTGCCACTACATTCTCACATCCATTCTTAGCCCGAATTTCAAGGTAAAACTCTTGCAGTAATAGGATCCACCTAATGAGACGGGCCTTAGCATCCTTTTTAGATAAAAGGTATCGCAGGGCTGAGTGATCAATAAAAATGATAACTTTGGATCCTATCAAGTAAGACCTAAACTTTTCAAGAGCAAAAATAACAGCGAGGAACTCTTTTTCAGTCATGGAATAGTTTAATTGGGCATTATTAAAAGTCCTACTGGCATAATAGATGACGTGAGGAAGTTTCTCATTACGCTGACCAAGAACTGCACCTATGGCATAGTTGGAAGCGTCACACATGATCTCAAACGGCTGACCCCAGTCGGGGGATCTCATAATAGATGCAGAGGTCAATTCCGTCTTTAGCCTTTTGAAGGCTTGAAGGCATTTGTCAATGAAATCGAAGGGTGTGTCCTTGGTAATAAGATTGCATAAGGGTCGAGAGATTTTGCTAAAATCCTTAATAAATCTGTGATAGAAACCAGCGTGTCCTAAGAATGATCGAACTTCACGTACAGTTTTAGGGGGTGGAAGATTAGAAATGAGATGTATTTTAGCTTTATCTACCTCGATACCCTTTTCAGGAATGATGTGACCTAGCACTATGCCTTGTTTGACCATAACGTGACACTTCTCCCAATTAAGCACAAGGTTCTTTTCCTTACACCTCTTCAGAACGAGGGTGAGGTGATGGAGGCACTCATCAAAACTAGACCCAAATACAGAAAAATCATCCATAAAGACTTCGAGAAAACGTTCCATCATATCCGAAAAGATACTCATCATGCACCACTGAAAGGTAACGGGTGTATTGCATAACCCAATGGGTATGCGTCGATAGGTAAAAGTACCAAATGGACACGTAAAAGTGGTTTTCTCTTGATCCTCGGGAGCAATGGGAATTTGATTGTAGCCGGAGTAACCATCAAGAAAATAGTAATATGGATAGCCAGTTAATCTCTCTATCATTTGGTCTATGAAAGGAAGAGGAAAGTGATCCTTCATGTAACAGCGTTCAACTTCCTATAATCAATACACACTCGGCAACCGGTTTGAATCCTTGTAGGAACTAACTCATCATCGTTATTTTTCACCATCATAATACCGGATTTCTTAGGGACCACTTGAACGGGACTGACCCATTTGCTATCATAGATAGGGTAAATGATACTCGTATCGAGCAATTTTAGCACCTCAGCTCGGACGACCTCTTTCATATTGGGATTAAGTCTACGTTGTGCTTCACGGGAATTTTTAGCATTATCTTTTAAGTGTATCCCATGCATGCACACCGAGGGACTTATCCCCTTAATGTCGGCTATGGTCCATCCTATGGCTTCCTTGTGTTCTTTGAGAACACACAATAGTTTATCTTCATGTTCTTTGTCTAAGTCATACGCGATGATAATAAGTAAGGATTCAGAAGGTCCTAAGAACCTATACTCGAGAGTTGCAGGCAATGGCTTCAATTCAAGCTCGAGATCTTTCTCAATCGAGGGTGGAATAGGTGACGAGGAAAGTGAGAGGGGCTCGGGTTTAGACTTTTAATTTCCTACTTCTATGATAGGGGAGAAATCCAGGAGGACATTGACTTCTTCGATGGACTGTTCGACAATAAATTCGGACCTAAAAAAAGCAAGACAAGATGCTAAAGGGTTGTCATTATAAGTTTGCTCGAAAGTCTCTTGGACGATACTATCAATCATGTCAACATCCACGGGTTCATCGTGATCGGGTGGTTGTTTGGCCAAATTGAACACATTAAGGTCCATAGTCATGTTCCCAAAGGATAAGTTCAATTGGCCGCTACGACACCTAATAACGGCATCAGATGTGGCGAGGAAATGACGATCCAAAATAACAAGGATTTGTGTAATAGGATTTTGCACTTGTTGGGTGTCCAAGACAACAAAGTCGACGGGAAATATAAAGTCACCGACTTTAATTAGGGCATCCTCAACAATACCTCTTGGGATTTTCACTGTACGATCGACTAAGGATAAGGTAATCCTAGTCTGTTTCAACTCCCCCAAACTTAGTTTCTCGTACATGGTGTACGACAAAAGGTTCATGCTTGCTCCTAAATCTAGAAGAGCTTTCGCAATGAGGTGTTCCCCTATCTTAATAGATATCGTCGGAGTATTGTGATCCTTATACTTGATGGAAGTTCGATAAGAAATGATCGAGCTTGCTTTCTCTGCGAGAAAATCTTTCTTGTGTACGTTGGTGCTTCTCTTGAAGGTACAAAGGTCCTTCAGAAATTTGGCGTAGGACTGGACTTGTTGAATAGCATCAAGCACTGGGATATTTATTTGAACTTGCTTGAATACTTCCAACATCTTATCAACTTGTGCCTTTTTCTTGTGGGGCACCAAACGCGGGGGGAACGGAGCTTTTGGGACATAGGTGTCGACAGATGACTCAAAAGGTAAGGGTGAGGAAGAAGTTGGATCCACGGATGGATCTTCATTCTACTTACCTTTCTCGGATTCACTCTCGATATGTGGTGAAATGTTTTTCTCTACTTCCTTGCCGAACCTAAGCGTGATGATGGCTTTCGCATGCTCTTAGGTCAGTGACGCGCTCTTGCCATCTTGAATAACAAATTGACCCCTAGGCATGCTACCCTTTGGATTGGGTTCGGGATGACTCGGGAATGTTACCTTATTCCTCTCACTTAATGCATTAGCTAGTTGGCTCATTTGAACCTCGAGTTGGTAATGGTTCGAGTATTCGCGTGCATGCTTTGCTGGGTGGATTAGAGGACATTTTGAGTGGTTTACTGGAATTGAAGGGTACTTTGGGTAAGAAGGTTCATCGGATCCTCTAAAGATTGAATCTTTTGGGATGAGAGATTCGAAGGTGCAGTGACATTCTTTTGGAAACCCGAGGGTGGGTTACCGGAAGATTGACCTCCACTTCCTTGGTATTGACCCTTGGACCATGAAAGATTGGTGTGGTCTCTTCACCCCGAATTGTATGTATTAGAATATGGGTCATACTTTGGCCTATTTTGGTAGAGGGCATTGGCTTGCTCAATGAGTGCCTTGTGGGCCGGAAGGGCGGGGTAATTCTCGACTAAGTGGTCGAATGCATCGCAAAGTAGACACATAGGGGAACCTACACGTTGACCGACCGCAGGTGCGCTTTGATTGCCCTCTTTGCTCATCTCTAAAGCTTCCAAACATCGGGCCAATGTGGCCACTTTGGCATTTAAATCAATACTTTGTTCGACTTGGTGAGCGAAACCCTCATTGGAGGTGGTGGATCTAGATTCTCTATTGGGTGCCCATAGCTTGGACTTTTTCGCTAGGGGTTCTAGAAACACCCACGCGTTAACCTCACTTTTCTCGGAAAAATCACCGTTACACAACGACTCACGCATAATTCGAGTATTACAATCGAACCCCTCATACACAATTTGAACTTGGCGTCCCATCACAATCCCATGGTGCGGACATTGCAGTAGCAAGTCCTTGAATCTCACTAAATACATCCATAAGGCTTCTCCCTCCTTTTGGCTAAATGTGTTAATGGCGTGACGTATCGACGCCGTCTTTTGGTTGGGAAAGAATTTTTGCAAGAAGGCGACACTCATTTGGTTCCAAGTGGTGATGGATTCGGGTGTTAACGAGTTAAACCAACTCTTGGCTTTGTCTTTCATCGAGAAAGGAAACAATTTAAGTTTGACAATCTTATCGGTGAGTTGTTGATACTTAATGGTCCCACATATCTCCTCGAATTCCCGAATATGAAGGTAGGGATCCTCTTTGTCAATACCTCGAAACACAGGCAACATTTGGATTGTTCTATGATGGAATAGGAAATTATTCGCAGTGTGATCGAGTAGACGTATGCATGAAGGTTGACTCGACCTAGTCGAATAAAGGTAATCTTTAAGGGCACGCGACGCTAACTCGTCTCCCATCTCGGCGAAAACCGAAAATCTACTTACGTAAGTATCGGGAATGCTAGAGTCCACACTCGACAAACGACCGGCATGATGTCGAAACCAACTTCACACACACTGAGCTCACTCGATTTTTATTTTTATTTTTATTTTTATTTTTTTGTGTATTTTTTTTATGTGAAGAAAAAAAAAGGATTGACTCAAACCACTTAATTCCTAGATAAAACAAAGCAATTTGAAATATCTAATTTAGTTGAGAGGAATTTCAATTTTAAAATCTAGTTTTTCCGAGATTAATGGACGACACGGGGGTCTCCAAATTAATCTCCCTAATTAGACAACTCCTACTCTTTGACAAGGGAGAATATAAAAGACGACCAACTACGGTTATCGCCTAAAATCCCGCTTTTTCCTCCAGGTAGGTGGTCGGTACGAAGACACATTAAAAATCACCAATCCTGGACAAGGTGAAACATGATCGATTTGACAAGTTCGCGTTGGAGTAGCTTTTAATTCTAACCCCGTTAAGAGGTTTTCTTTGAGCTATGTGATATCCTAAGGCTAATGTCTACTTGATTTTAAATTAAATGTGATGGCTCGGGATATGCAAATGTTGGGTTAATTAGTGATTTTCGGACCAAAGAAGGGTGATGAAATCAGAGAATAAAAATTTATGACTTTTTTATGATTTCACCAATTTGCACCTTTTTTCGAACGACCGTAAAAATCAACTTTTTTGCGCCTTTTTTGAATTGATCATCAATTTGCACCAAATTCCATCATTACCTGCATAAATTTCACTAGGCAACTTTTTCACATATTAGCACAAGAATATTATAAAATTATCGAAGTGCCCGTTTTTTACTTAAAATTGCCATTTTCAACATGAATTCAATCATTCTCGCATTTTTTTCTCTTTTTAATAAAACGGTCCTAAGAACTTATTAAATACACTAAAATGAGACTAACAAAATATAAATTTGGGTAAAAAATATACAAAATAATGCACTCATCACTCTCTCCCTCTTTTAAGTAACTGAACAAATTATGTTGTAATACAATTTAAAGTCTAGTTGATAATTATGATATGGTAATAATTAATTGTGTTATAAATAAATCCCCGAGAATATACTTGGGAGTCAACACTCAAATGCAAAAAATTAAACAAAGCAAATAGAAAGAGTTTCAAAAGAAAAGATAATTAAGACATTAAGCTACCAATGGAGAAATGTATGAATAAAAGGCCCAACCTTCGTTGATGTCCAAGCCATTAAATCTATAAAAGATGGAAATTAGTTGCACTAATCCAGGGAAAGGATTATATGTACTCCAATTGAGCATATTTTTCACATTACAAATTACATGAAAAAACCATACAAATTATTGAGAATTAATAAAAGATACTTGAAAATAAGAATTATTTTTCAACCATGTTTAGTCCAAACCCTTTCTTTTGACACACATACAAAGATATAAAGAAATTGGGGTTTAAAAGGGAAAGTGTGAACAAAGAGATTATAGGGTCTGTGTTGGGAATAATAAGCACCTAGCATGCGAACAAAGAAATTATAAATTCTAAAGTTCCCTCAACTTACGAACAACTATTAAAAAACTATTAAGTTAGGTGTTTAAAAAATTTCAACACACAAATTACCAAAGAATAAAAATATTTGAAGTAATTGAACTCTTTAAAAAGTATTTATTCCCACCTTTCGGTTGGTTCGTTGGTTGATAATCGAGCAAAATTGGTACAAAGGGACATTTATAGAAAAAATATAACAAGAATCCTACACACACACACACACACACACACACACACACACACACACATTTATATATATATATATATATACTAGGGTATACCCGTGCCTGAAGGCACGACGCAAATTTTCAAAAGTGTACGTCGTTGATTGGACCATACATCTCGGATAGTCTTATTATATAACACAAATAATTGTAAATAAAATTAAAAATCTGGGGTGAGTGCCCTTTGTTTATAGGATGGTCTACTTTGTTTAATAAATAAAAATTAATCCACTACAACACTAATAATGTCACGGACCTCATAAAACTAACATCATATCTATCAAATACTTTTAAATCGGAAATTACTTTTTAGAAAATTTGGACAATTTTTTTTTTGTTTATATGACTATCCACCACCTTGTTTAAGAAATAAAAAAAATAGTATAATAATACAAATAGTCCACAACAACCACACTAATATACATCTAGACAATGAGCCCAATAAATAATAGTGGTCAAATTTCATTAATGGAAAATTCATCTCAATACATATGAAATTCATCTAAACACATGAGGCAATTTGGGAAATATGGGAATTGGCATCATGAAGATGAGTTGGAATCAAGCACACTGGTGTTTGGCCTGAAAAAAAGAAAAATAAATCAGATTTAGAAATGAGGATGGAGAATAAATGTTAATTGTTAGAACACATACCCATATATTAAGACAATAAGGTTTTCACAACATAATAGAGAACGGAGATATAAAGAAATTCCGAGTTGTAAAGTCGTCTCTATTGGGTAACGAACTCCATCCTAGGAGTTGCAAATACAACCTGCAAAAAACGCCCCAAATAAAACACACTAGCCTTGTACTTATTTACAAAACAGTCCATACACACACCAAAAAACATAATAGAAAAATATACTTGTTGAACATTAAATATAAAACACATTAGCATCCATTATATCCTATTGAAGAAAATACACACCACATGTAAAGTTCGCAATTGAATGCACTCCACCTTCGTTGCATTCAACCTAACATAAAAAAAATTGTGTTATATTTTATAAAACATCTTTGTATACACCTACTACATTGAAGGTTATCAAAAGAAACCATCATATGTCAAGAAAAAATAAAGCTTATCCCCCTGTTGATTTTTTTGGTACAGTCCCCTATTTCTTCAACTGAGTGTGCTTTATTTTGGTACAGTCCCCTGACAAGTGAACAATCATGGCCCCATCACCATTGCAACTTTAGTTGCGCAACATGACAGTTCACAGTTACTAATTTTTATAACTCCCCTTACTGCAGAACGACAATTCACAGTCACTACTCAAGGTAAAGCCATCAGGAACAATTACCATGAGAGTTCGCAGTTACTAACTTTTAATAAATAATAAATCGTAAAGATATTAGAATTATCACTTGAAAATTTTGTTGAACACTTGGGATTCAAGTTACCTAAAACAACCAAATAAGATTTTAACCAGTTAGGGTACTAAAAAAAGACCGAATTTACATGATCATACGGTAAAGAAACATGCATTACATTATGGTACTAATGAAAAGATCTAAGACGATAAAATAGATCGCAATAATTTAAAGAACTTCATAAACACATATAAGACACGTGTTATAGATAAACACATATGTTCTTATGGTAAGAAAACACGACCCCAATTATATAGTATACATAAAATCCTAATATGCACTGTTTCTGAATGTATCATGACCACCCATAACAGATATAAGGTGACGATGGAATACGACTTGTTTGGCGAATATATTCTGCCCGAGCAATAGTTTTTTCTGCTTCGTTATTTTTCTGAGCTTCAGTTGCAGCCTTTTTTTCTTCCAAAATACCCAACTGGAATGCATGTTTATGCCCAACAAAGATGTGGAATTAAAAATTAGTACACACTGGAATATCTGAATGAAAATTTAGTACACACAACATATATGCCACAAATCAGTACCAAATCATTTTAATACAATTGTTATATACCAACACAGAAAATTAAAATAATCATTTCAATACCAACACTCAGATGTTCATACTTCTTCAACCCGTTTTAATACGGTTGTTATTATGATTGGGAGGTTAAAAATGAATGAAGTATAAAATTTATTTGCATTGTGTGGGTTGCATACTTTTAAACAGATATATTGCATAATTTATATATATAAATTTAGTTAGTAATGTATTGGCTAAGCACTTAGAAGACTACTATTTATATTAGCATTACGTAAATTCGTTCATATTTTCATAAACACATCAACCTTTTATACATAAAAAAAATACAATATTGATACATAATTTCGATGTATTAAGCAATATATATCTACAATTATGTAACTGTGATATATTCCTTAACCACCTTGGCACCTGGGAGAACATTGAATGTCGATTACTCTTTTTGCAATTGTAGATCAATCTATCCCATGTTTTTGTTTCCATGTACACACGAAAGAGTTCAAAA
Organism: Sambucus nigra; assembly: GCA_949130495.1. NCBI lineage: Eukaryota > Viridiplantae > Streptophyta > Magnoliopsida > Dipsacales > Adoxaceae > Sambucus > Sambucus nigra. The sequence continues at coordinate 252,837,900 of OX422209.1, forward strand.
CCGTAAAAGTTTAAAATTAAATAAAAAATGAAAAAGGTGTTTCGAGGACGAGGAAAAAAATAACGAGTCCATGAATTATTTACATGCAGTGGCAGAAGCATTAGCTAAGTAGTTTACGGGGTATATAACTTTAGCATTAATACCACTCAAAACTCCAAAATTGAAACAATGAACCTACGTGTGAAAAGAAAACAATGTTAAAAAGAATGATTGCTTTGCTAACTGACTTTACAAAAGAAGATCCAGATGCTAAGCCAAGTTAATTTTAAAAATCATACTTTGTTCTTCCACTCTTTTAGATGAGGCATAACATATCTGAAATATTAGTAGATGGTGAATTCAAGAAGTTCCAATACAAACTTTCTTCCTACTGCTTCAATACAAAATTCGTACTTTGAACTTATTTAACTCCCAACAACTAAAAAGGAAAAACGAAAGACTATAGAGTTGAATATACCTTGAACCCCAAAATTCATACTCTGTTGCATTCGAATAAGGAATTCACTAAAGTAAAAATTTCTTAGAACCGATATCAAGAACAACCAAGAGGTCATATTTTAAGCCTTATCCACATCTAACTGCATTATCGCATTTGAGCCATGAGTTTCTTTCCCATAAACTAATCAAGATTAAAAAAAAATTACATATCGGAGAAAGAAAAGGGGCAGATGGTGTTGATGAATATACCTGAAAGTGTTGATAAACAAACACTTAGTGTAAAAACGTATGAAACCACAAAATTCTAACATCTGCAATACATAAATCAAGAAATGATGTCAAACCAACATAATTTTTAATATCAAAACCCTAACCCCCAAATTTAAAATCAATGCCTAAAAGTCTAAAAACACACATTAAAGAGTTAACATGAGAGATATTAAAACCATTGCGACCGAACGAATGGAGAGGGAAAACCTCAGATAGGGAGAGCGTGGGTGAGAAATGAGGGAGAGAGGTATGCGGTTAAAGTGGGTAATAAACGACAGAGACATCAAAATGGGTCAATTGTTATTTTACCCTTCATTTTGAATTTTGAAGAAAATGGGGAAACAAATTAGAATGTGTTAAAAGAGGGGGAACTCAAAATTTTCAAGGGTAAAATGTGTATATTTGGAAAAAACACCTCTTATGACATCATAAGCTAATATTATGGCATACATAAGTTTTGTAACTTATTATATATATATATATATATATATATATATATATATTTATATATGGCATTAACAACCTTTTTCGATTGGTGGTGGCGAGTTTGGTGATGTAGGTGGTTGAGTGAGATTACAATTATGGTTTGAAAAGCATATACAAAATCTCTTGATGTGGTAGTGTCAGTTGTCGTGTGGGTGAGAGGAACCAATCAAGGTGATATGAGAGTATTTGATATATGAAAAGAAGAACTAAAGCAAGGGAGATGCGAATAGTGTAACATGATTTGGGGAGAATAGTGTGTGTGTGTGATGATATTTGAATTAAAGTGACAAGAGAGATGAGAGGTCACCTGTTGGGTTTGGTGAGATTTGAGAGGGGATGTCTGGATGGACTCTTTATGAGGTTTGAGAGATATATATGGTTAAATTATTGATTAGATCACAACCGTTGAATTGTTAATTAGACCACAACCGTTGAATTTTTATTTACTGGAAAAATCTAAATAGTCGTTGTAGCTTTACTTTTTGAATAAAAAAATACCACACTTTCTCTTATTATGTTTAAAAATCCATATATGCAAATCAATACGCCTTATTTTAAGAGAAAAAAGATTTACACACACACACATATATAAAGAGAGATAAAGACGAGAGGTTATAAACCAAGAGAGAGAGAGAGAGAGAGGTGTTAGAAATGGGTTTAAATAAGTCACAATTAAGCTACTTTAAGCTCAAATTGGAGTAGGATAAGCATGTCAATTTATCGGGACCTAGCATAATCGTGTACTCCTATGAGAGAAGTATAATGTGGCATATTTACATATCTAAATCCATAAAGTATTTAATGAGAAAATGGTCTCCAAAGTCACTCACTTGAAATGAGAAGTATGTAGTAAATTTGGTGCAGGATCTTTGTCCCACATAGGTTGTATGTGGTAAACGTGAAGAGTTAATATACTATTTGTTTGGGACTAAGGCTTGGATGCCTTTGAGGTATCCCAAATCTTTGAAGGAAAAGTGATCTATGTTATACATATGTGGACTTCGCGTGCTGCCGTTGCCCTCCGTCCATCTAGTCGGGTCCGGATTCGGTATTTGGGCTTGGGCTTGAGTTTGGGCTTGTCCTAATGGGGTATAATCTTTTTAAAATTTCTGGGCCAAGTTTTAATTACTCAAACTGTTTGGGAGTTTTAATTAATTCGTGAAAAAATTATTAAACAGCCACATCTTTTCGAGTGAAAAGTTTAATTAATTAAAAAAATGTTTTAATTAATTACAAACATTTACATCCTCTTTAATTAACACTAAACAATTAATTGTTTTAGTGAAAGAGCGTAACTGTTTGTGAAAAAGGCATGATGCTTATTCAATTGGCTATGAACAACACTATAAATGGAGTCCTCTAGACTCACTTTTTTCACATAAAAAATTTCCTCACCATTCTCTCTCCATTATGCATTCTATATTCGTAATTCTGTTCTTGTTCTAAGTAGAATTCAGTGTTCAAAGTACAAACATTTATTGAGTTTACCAGAGCCTTGACAGTTTGAAGTGCTGCTACCACTAAAGACGAAAAATCCGTTCTATCCTAAAAGACGATTGCTTACAACCTTAAGCACCTATTGAAGGATCAAAATCTTCTTAAGGACACAACGTGAATTCATTGGGATCGAATTCTGTTATCAAATTTTAAGTCAGTATCGTTAGTTTCGTTTAACAAATTACTTGTAAGTTTCTTTTCTTATTGCTAATAAATATTATATATTTATTTTTTATTTTTTATTCTGTATTAAATTATTAAAAATAGTTTATTTTATTTTCTAAAATAAAAATTCCGAACAACAAGAGGCAGAGAACATGTGGCACTTGAGAGCATGTAAGAGAGATCGATGACGACTTATGAAGTGGAGGCCAACGGGACAACGCCTAAGAGAAATAAATGAGAGAATGATAAAAGTTTCATGCTCGAGAGAGAACATAAGGCTTTGGAGTTCGTTTAATTGTTAAGTTTTGTTTTCCTTTTTTATCTGTTATTTAATGGTCATTTAATAACTTATATCTCATACATAACGATTGAAATACGTCAAAATCGAGAATCCGTGTAAATTGTTAGTCAATGGTAAAGTAAATTTTATAAGTAATAAACTATAAACGATTAAAAACAACACACTTATTATTCAAATCCTATATATAAGTATAATTTAAATTTCAATTAGGGTATTTACTTTTTGAGGTACAATAGTTTTTCGTATTTGGGGGTTGGGGTACACTAGTTTACAACATTTCTCTTTGGGTGACATTTCTCAAAAGACCATTTTGCCCTAAATTAATATACTTATCGACTTTATATATCTATACATTACACCCCCACCCCCACACACCCCACTCCCCCCACACATATACCCCCCCATATATATATATATATATATATATATATATATATATATATATATATATATTGATTTACAAAATAAGTTAAAAACTCTTTTTATTAATAAAAAATTATAAAATAAATTTGTTTTATAAAAATAGTTTTAAACAATTTTTTTTTAAAACTTACCCATTTAAAAAAAAACAATTTTCTTTAAATAACTCAAGTTTTAAATAATGTTTTTTTAAATAATCTGTAGCTCATTTTTTTTTTATTATTAAAAAAACTATTTAAAATGTTCTTTTAAATAGCCGTTTTTTAATTAACTTTTTTAGAATAACTTTTTCTTAAAATAACTGTATTTTTAACTATTTGGTAATTTTCTTTAAATAAAAATTATCTTGTAATTTTTTTTAATTAAAATTGTTATAAAATCAAATTAACTATTTTAAGCAGTTTTTTAATGTTTTAATAATTGTTATTAAAAATAACTTTTTTAACTGTTTTAAAAGCAACATTTGTAATTGTCTTAAAATAACAGTTACTAAAAATAACATTTTTGTAACGGTTTTACAAATAACTTTTTTTTTTGACTGATTTAAAAAGCAAACCTATTTAAACCTTTTTTAAAAAACTATTTAAGACAGTTAATTATATTCAAAATCTGTTTTAATTAAAACATATTTTAAAAACACGTTAATAGAGTTTTAAAAAACACTATTTAAAACTGTTTTTAATTAAAATAGATTTTTTAATTATATTGGAATAAAAAAACTTTATTTAACATGTTTATAACAAGAATAAAAAATTTAGAATTAAAAAATATTATTGAACACGTTTTATCTAATAAAAGTTATTTAAAATTGTCAATTTTTTTAACTTAAAAAAGTTTTCTTTAAGTAAAACTGTATTAAAACTATTTTTTAATTAATACTATTTTTTTACTATTTTAAATAAAAAAAGTTAATTAAAAAATAATTTCTCCAAAAAAGAGTTAACTTAAAAGTCTGTTATTTAAAAAAATAGTTATTGAAAAAAAATATTTATTCTAAAAAAACACTTATTTAAAAACAGGTTATTAAAAAAAAGATCAAATACCAAAAAGTCCCTCATACATTTTTTAATACACATTTAGTCAAAAGACTTTTATTTTGTACTAAAAAGTCATTTATTTTTTTATCTTTAAAGGTCCGCGCCAACGGCATGATGAATGACTTTTTGGTGCAAAATAAAAAGGCTTGGACTATACATGTATTAAAAGAAGTTCAAAGGACTATTTGGTATATGCCACTTAAAAAAATAGTAATTTGAAAAAAACTATTTTGTAAAATAAATTATCTAAAAAATGTTATTTTAAAAAGACGTTAATTGAAAAACAAAATTATTTTTGTAATTTTTTATTTAGGAAAAAAGAATTTTAACTTATTTTATAAATATATATATATATATATATATATATATATATATATATATATATATATATATATATATATATATATATATATATATATATGAAATGCTGGAAAAATGATCTTTTGACTCTTAAAAAACAAAAGTCAACGATCAAGTGATGTTTTTTTGTAAAAAATGACACTTAGGGTCTGTTTGATACACATTGGGCAAAAGTGTTGGCATGGCAAAATTTGCTAGGACAAATTTTGCCTAGGCAAATTTCGCCTAGACAAATATTTTTTTCTCACATTACGCTATCAAACACCAAATGGGGTAAAACAAGTTTTTTAGGCAAAACATTTTAATAACACATTTTTCGTCCATATTAACATATATAATAATAAAAAATATATTTTTTTAATTTTCGTCCAAAGTCTTATTTAATAAAGAAAAAACAGTTTTTTCTTTTCTTTTTTACTTCCCGTTTTTATTTATTAAAAAAGTAATAAAATATATATAAAAAAAAGTTTTTTACGCCAAAACTACTTATTAAAAACAGTTTTTACATTAAAACAGTTTTTAATTTTTACATTAAAACTGTTTTTATATTAAAACAGTTTTTACGTTAAAACAGTTTTTAATTTTTTTTACATTAAAACAATTTTTATATTAAAATAATTTTTTCTATTAAAACAGTTTTTACATTAAAACATTTTTTAATTTTTTACATTAAAACAATTTTTACATTAAAATAATTTTTTACATTAAAGCAGTTTTTACGAAAAAACAGTTTTTACATTAAAATAACTTTTTACATTAAAACAGTTTTTACATTAAAACATTTTTTTATATTAAAACAGTTTTCACATCAAAACAATTTTTAATTTTTTGCATTAAAACATTTTGTACATTAAAACAAATTTTTACATTAAAACAATTTTTTACAAAAAAACAGTTTTTACATTAAAACAGATTTTAATTTAAAACAGTTTTTTTAACTATTTAAAACAATTTTTAAAATATTCATAACAATTTTTAAAATATTCATAACAGTTTTTTTTAATAATTTAAAATAGTTTTTAAATTGTTTTTTAAAATGTTAAAAGCGTTTAAGAAGTTAACAAATTTGTTGGCAAATATTTCTCACCCATATAGCAAAGCAAAATTTGCCAACATGTTATGCATAAGAGGTGTTGTACATTGACAAATAGCTTGTAGGCAAATTTTGCTATCAAACACACCAAATTATAGGCAAATATCATATTTGCCAACTTATTTGTCATTTGTCATGACAAATAATGCTATCAAACGGAGCGTTAGAGAAAAATATTGTAAACCAAGGAACCAAAAAACCAAATATGATATTATACATTTTAACTCAAAATAACCCTTTCAATTAAACGAGTCAAAACTTATTTTGGTGGCACTATACCATTGGGCGGTTCGAAAGCAAAATTACATAATTTGATGACAAACAAAGGTGGATTTTACAAAGCTGAGAGCTGAGAACCAAACGCCTGTTGAGAAGGAACTGAAACCCTAACACGTAAGAGTAAAGTGAAGAATCCAAAATACAGAGAGAGAGTTGTGTGTGTAATTAAGTGGAGTATGGCGGCAGATAGTTCTAGATCTAGTTCGACGGCAGATTCTTACGTGGGCAGCTTAATTAGCTTGACATCCAAAAGTGAAATCAGATATGAGGGCATTTTGTACAACATCAACACCGAAGAGTCCAGTATTGGACTTCGTAACGGTACCTATTTCTTTTCATTTTTTATTTTGTTTGGTTTTCTGTTGGTGCTAAGTTAATCTGATTTGTTGTTTGAGTGATTCTCTACTTTGTTTTCATTACGCACTGTTGGATTTATGGTGTTGTTATTTGGAAATTAGAGGAATTTAGTAACGTTGATGTCACGAATTGGAACGTTTATTTAGGCCCTGTTTGGTTGTACCAAAATTGTAAGTTGGCTCATTTATAATTTTGCGCATTAATTGTTTTTGGTTTAATTAATGAAATGATTCATTAATTGTCTTATTTTAGCTAAAATACAAAAATAATTCATTATTTGTCATATTTTTCAGTTCATTGAATTCCAATTCCAATTCCAAGGCATGGAAGTGGGGCTTCCAAACGCACACTAATTTTTTTTCAATTCCATGGTATGGAATTGGGGTTCACAAACACGCTCTAAGATATGAAATGGGGAAGGAATCATAATAGAATTGGAAGCTAAAAATGCGGCTACTAAAATCTTTAAAACTTGCAAAAGCCCTCCTCACCGCTTGCTTGATTAATCAAAGCCGTTAATGAGGCTGCCATTTAAGTTTTCAAGAATTCTACATGCTACATACAAACCAACTTGACTGTCGGGAAGAACTCGGTCCTGATATCTTCTTCTTGTTTTTATTGTTATTTTATTTTTATATTTGGAACTAAGCCATTCGAACATAACAAGCACTTATGATATACTCCCTCCGTCCCAAATTAAGAGTCCCTATTCACTTTTTGTATAGATTAAAGATACCTTCAATCAATGGCCAATATATCAACACATGTTCACTATAGATTAAAGATACCTTCAATCAATGGATATCAACACATACCTTCAATCAATGGATATCAACACATGTTCACTATAGATTAAAGATACCTTCAATCAATGGCCAAGATATCAACACATGTTCACTATAGAGAAATTTGAATTGTTGATTATGTCCAAAATAGGAAAGTGGACTATTAATTTGGGACGACCCAAAAAGGAATTGTGGACTTTTAATTTGGGACGGAGGGAGTATAAGAAAAGCTTTAATCTTCCGTCCTCTTGCTACTTAAGTTTCCACACCTAAAGAACTTATGTACTATATACAATTCATGGATTAAGCACACCCAATTGAAAGAAAGTAAAAAAAAAATTAAAGTATTCAATTGCATGAAAATCAATATGTTCACACATCGAATATTTTGTTACCCGTGCTTTTACTTGTTTAAATTGTTGATCTTCACACTATTTGTTATGATGACCATGTGCTGCAAAAAATGTTCTCTTAATCCTTTTGGTCTTGTAAAGTTCTTGGGAGAGAAGTGAACTCGTGATTCACGTCCTGCACCCCTCTTCAATCCTCCTGCTAATCTGATCTTCATTTCCAACTTTGATACTCTCCTTCTCATCTTATAGATAGGTTATTGGCTTGATATTCAGTTTTATCATCTTTCTGGGTCTTCCTCCTCCCTTCACTTCCTTTGGTATTTTACTGATTTCAATCTCCTTGTTTTCTAAGTCATATCATGCATTGCCTTTTAGCAAGGATTTTATATTAGTAAATCCTGAACATAAAACCATGTGAAATTAAAGGCGACGAGAAAAACTGGAATTCATTTATTGATTTCAGAAAGCAGAAATGATAATCCTTTGTTCTATTTTGGTTGATTGTGGGGGAGAAAGGTGGATCTATCAACAATTGGATGAGGTGACTGCTCTCCGTAAGCAGTCTTCCTTCTTCATAAAATACAGGCTGAGTGATCTATCTTTATGGATTGGACTTTATAAAAAGGATAGGTGTGGTTGTGGAGATTTATAAGAATGTTAATGGGAAGGGATGCAACATCATTATCCCAGCTAGGGTGAAAGGGGAGGGATGGAAACAATTGGTGTAAGCAATTTAAAATGGTGACAGAGGAATGGAAAAATAATAGTATGTCAAGGAACAAGGTATCTCATAGCATATAAAGATGGACCTCACATTTGCAGGAAAATTTGTATAAGTTGAAGAAATTAGTAGTTTAACATTCTATTAGGAGACACTGTGAACATCATCAAAACAGGAGTAAACAAAGGACGTTCAATGTTAAGTGGTGAAGATTAATTATATAATTAAGTGTACCTTTTCCGAGTTATGGAAGGCTGGGCAATGGAATAGTGGTCTGAAAGAGAGTGATAGATTATTTGGTTTGTGGAAGGATATTCAGGTTGCTTTCAAGGGTATCTTTTGGTGTAAAAAGTGAAGATACATAATTCTTTTTCAGGAAGATTCTTTTTGTGGTTAGTTTGTTTGTCATTGAATTTATGGAAGAAGTATATGTTCGAAAAACTTGGGAGGCTTTGTGATGGTTTAGAAGAAAGAGACAAACACACGTAGAATCTGCAGAATATTTTTGATATTAAAGCGAAAGGTGACATCACGGGTCTATGTTCGAGAGTTTTGGATAGCGAGAATATCATTGTCCATATCAATATTATTGGGAACAATAGACATGAGTTGGGTAGAAGTATGCAATCCACGGAATGATGGGGAAACAAAGATTTCTTAGCTGAAGAATGTCTAAGACTAAATAGACAACTTATACCGTTAACTGAGGAAGATGGGGGTGATAATGAAAAGAAGGTATGCCACTCATGATTAAGGAGACTCTTCTTACTCCTAACCATGAGAATGAAGACAATTATGGTCCGGGACTCCCCACTTGTAGCAATTAAAACCAGCACCAGGAGCTAATTTCCCATCACTAGAACCACTGAAATTTGTTGTATCAGCATTCTCATAGCAGGCTTAGTTGTATTGGACTGGCACTGTCCGTTGTATGGAATATCACTCGTACTTGCAAGAGTATAACCACCTCTTCAGTAAGGTGTAGAAGAAGACAAAGGTCGTGAAGAAGTTTTTTGTTACTGTTTTCCACCACTAAAGCGATTAAATGATTCAGAAATGGACCAAAAATGAGTGCAAGTTGAGATGATCTAGAATAGATGTTACAAGCCTCTAATGTACCTTGCAAGTTGCAACCATTTGTTCTCGACTTCCATTTAAGTCAATTCGAACCACCAATTGGTAGAAGTCTTCAGTGTACCACACTTCCAATTTTTTAAGGTTATGAAGCCTTCGATACATGATTTGCAGGCAGTTTTGATGCTGGAGCATGTGTTGCTCGCTGGTCTGCTTCGCTCACCTTGGGCGAATTTGGGCTAGGATTGGGCTTTGTGGGGGCAAACTCACCTCTTTTATGTGGAAATAAAGTTGCGTCTTTAATATCATCTATAGATTCTGGTAGAATAATAAGTGTTTGACCCATCATTTGGTATCAAAGTGAGGTTACGGGATCGAGTCACAGTGGAGAGGGTGAGACTTTAAGAGGGGACTTACCATGAAAGAGCATGTGTTGCTCGCTGGTCTGCTTCACTCACCTTGGCCGAACTTGGTTGGGCTTGGGCTTCGTGGGGAAAACTCACCTCTTGTATATGGGAATAGAGTTGCATTTTTACTATTAGCTATAACTTTTGGTATAATGGTAAACACTTGACTCATCTTTTGAATTTGACGTAATGAGACAAAGTGGCAAAAGAACTAACACAAAATGTTCTCTTTTCTCTCTCAACTATATCTTGCCTCGTAATGAGTAGAATACAAGATATTTATAGCCTAAATATGTGTGCCATAAGGCAACACTAAAGAAGGGGTAAAAAGATATAAACAGACAAAAGTAAATACTACCTTTTATAGACATGGGGCCTACGTCATCTATTAAAAGACACTAAAGACTCAAATGACCTTATAAATATTAATAAACCTACAAGACAAATAACTCCTCCAATCAAATTAAAAAGACAAAATTGCCCCTAACTATGAAAGAGCTCGTCCACGAGCTCAAAGAGGTAAACCATCCTCATTGGGAGCAATCCTCACGTTGTGTGTCACTATTGCTTCGCTGATGATGTCATCGGGGTTCTTCAACTCACCCTCCTTTTGTAACTTAGTATCCAAAACGGGACGTCTCTTCTTCTTGGTACAAGTTGCGACTTTGTGATCCGATTTCCCACACTCGTAGCATTTGAAAGACACTGCCTGAAATTTGGTGCCTTGGGAGGTGCTCCCCCTAGTGGCATATTGAAGATTGTGGTCCTCGGAAGAACCCTAAGGTACTTCTCCAATCGTTGTGCATACTCAATGGCTGTCATTGCGGAGATATCGATAAATGATAAGTCTTGTCTGAAACAGGGTTGGAATCCCTGAATATAGCGCGTAATAGGTTACTCTTCATCCTCCTCAAGGTTGCTCGTAAATAAAGCAACTGAAACTGCTCCGTATAATCAATGGCTGAGAGGGTCCTTGTCTCAAAGCTTGGAGTCGAGAAAATAAATCTCGACAATAGGTTTGGGGATCATAGGTCCCTTTAGAAAATGTCGCATAACAAGCCACGAGCGCAACAACTCGAATCCATCCACCTTTCCTCCTAAACACCTCATTCCACCACATCTTTGCGTATCCTTGGGATTAGTTCACGCTTAATTCCTATATGACCATCCACTCGAATATAGCCATGAAGGCTCTTGGCCAAAAGCTTCAAGGCTTGGCCACGATGATCGGGCACAATGTCTACGTCATTGACATCCTTATCATCGTCTTCCTCCCCGCACTCTTTATCAATGTGACCCAAAGCACATGACCTACGACCGCCCAAGTGCGGTCTCAGAATATCCTTGGTTGCCCTACGCATATCAATCTCGCCGTTTGGACTCGTCAATCTCATGACCTCGCTCGCGGCATAAGAAACGACCACGTTTCACGACACACATTGGGGCCCAAATCAACAAATGGGGCCTTCCCTTGCTCCATTTACCACTCCTTCCTCTTCGGCCTTGCAATTTTCTCATGTAACGACTGCCTCGTAAAAAAACTGAATCCCGGTTCAAAATATCGACCGATATTGAGTTGACTTGGTTTCGTGGCTTGCCGTTTCGATACCGTGACACGAGTTGAGTAATAGGTGTTCTTGGTTCGAATTTGACCATATCGGTGAGATCTCGGTTGACTTGGACAATGTCGGACAATATCAGTGAGATCTCGATCGTCTCGGACGATATTAAACAAATCAATAAATTTTATATTAATTATATAAGTTATTCAATTTGTACCACTTTTATCAAATTTATGATGTTATTTACGGTCGAAATAAATCCTTACAATGCAATTGAAAATGTATTTATATCTAACATGGTTCAAAGTAGCAGTCGAGTCAACTCGGTATCGACCGAGTTGACTCGGAATCACAGACAACCGAATCCATACCGAGAGACGATTAAAAAAAAAATAAGTATAACAGCATATCATTAAATCTCGCCGAGTTATCGGCATTTCTGAGATATCTCGTCGATTGATGATGTTAAATATTATCCAGGGGACAGAACCTAGAACCTGGGTTTCTGGGCTTACAAAACAATGGTGGAGGAACATAACGCAGTAAAGTAGTAGAAGAGATGAGAGAAAATAGATGATGAACAATGGTGTTTAAGTGGTTCGGTTTTGGCCTACGTCCACTGTGCAAAGTATGAGAGTGATTTTCATATTAAAGAGGGGCAAATAGCCACAAATGGTGTACACAAGTTTCTCTCTCTACAAATGTACAGAGTAACAATATGATGGGAATTAGTGTTTATTGTTATTTTCCCTTTATTTTTGTATTTTAATTAGTTTCCAAGTATGTTTGGGACTAATATGTCAATTTTAGATAATAGTTACCTTTTTTAGTCTTTTTGGGTATTAGCTTGATTAGCAAGCTAACTCTTCCTATAATTAGGCCCTGTACTTAACTTTGAATATTGAGAATAGAGAATAGAGAGAGAAAGAAACCCATTTCATTTCTTTAGTTTAGTTGTTGTTGTGTAGTTAATTGTTGTGTAGATTACTTCTTCTTTTACGCTTCCGCACCCAAATTCACATCAAATTGTTATCAGAGCCTAGTTTGTTCTTGGATTAATCATGGTCATACAAGATTGGAATTCGATTTGGATTCACCTGAATGATACCCGGATCAACCCCAAAAATACTTCTCAAAGATTAGAAACCCTAACCCAATTCAAGGTGGCGGGAGGGGTTGACAGCACCATCGAATGTCCGAAACGAGAGAACTGAGACTGCTGGGATTTCATCTAGGGTTTGTCAAGCCAACCAACTTCCAAAATAGAAGGATGACCGTCGGAACCCCCCAGAACCTCCTGCCAGCGCCGTTAGCCACTTGACCCATGCGGGTCAGCCCTTGGACAACTCTTCGGCACCTTCAAACACGCCAGAACTTTCCAATCAGCAGGCCAACGATTTTGGACTGCAGAACCGAGACTATGCGACCCCTCCGTAGACGTCTCAGGCATGCCGCAAGTCTGAAAGGAACGTTAATTCACCGGAAACCAAGATATTGTTACAATTGACCAAGCATTGCAGTTTTACAATCCTAATCAATCCAAGATTCACCCGGATGTATCCAAGAAGTATTCCTCCATAAATTCCAAACCTTATTTTCCTAAATCCCAAGAATCAACTACTCTTGCTCCACCTAGATAGTCCACTCCATCTCAAAACCCTAACCCTAATCGACATTCATATTCAACTCCGACAATCTCCCACCTCATCACAAACCCTAATCAAATTTTCCCCCCACCCGGACCTCTTCAACTCCATAATATCCTACCAATTTCTGAAAATTACAATTCAGTACTTGCATTTTCTAAAAATTACAAATCTGCCCCAAATCTATTAAGGCCCTAGGATTTAATCCCTCTCCCACCCGAAGAATACCTTTCTTCCAAATTATTGTGGGATGGTACCAAATACGGGCTCGATATGAATGGATGTGCCGATTTTGACAAGGTAAATTGTGCCATCATCAAGAAACTCCAAAGTTTTCTAGATTTTTGGGCCGCGACGGATTCATATCTATCTCAATAGATTCACACATTCACGTATAGTGCTTACTCCATCGGGGAGTATGAGATGTACCGTCAACACCTAAATAGATGTTGAACCGAGTATTTTGAGATGGAGATGACACGTGAACAATGGGTACGTGCACGAGTGAGACATTTGGTCCCATATTTCGAGTACTTCTCCACCGGTGTCCCTCCTATTACATCCAATGACATTCCCGCGCACACAGATGATACTATCTCTTCGGTTATGCTTTATTAGGATGTCTTCGAGGTTGTTGAGACTTCGACAATGTTTGATAGTGACTCCGTGCTCCTTCCTTGTGATTTTTTTTCCATATTCAAGGAGGATGGATGGATCACTCGTACTCGATATAGGGATTTGGAGGCATTTGAGATTGTGGACTTCATTCCTATCTTTGGGGTAGAAGATGATGGGTATTTTTTATGTGATTTTTCCAATTTATTTGTTGAAGACGGATGGGAGACTCGCACTTACTATCGCGAGGTGGAAATATTTGATTTGATGGATTTCTTTCCAATTTTTGGTCACGATGATGAGTAGTGATGGGAATCCGTTGCTATTTTCTGTTATTTTTCCATTTTATTTCTATTCTTCTATTTTGTTCTTTTTAGGCCTTTTTCCTTCCTTAATTAGCCTCCAAGCAGGTTCGGGACTAATTAGGTATTCTTTTATGTTAAGTAGGCCCTTTTAGTCATTTTAGCTAATTACTTGATTAGCCAGTAATTCAGCCCATATAAATAGGATTGTTTCTCTCATTTGTACTCACTTTTGCAATACTTGAAATATAAGACAATTCTTGATTCTCTCTCAAATTAGGGTTTGGTGTTTCTTTTTTAGCCATTGACGTGTAGTTTACGTCATTTGTGATGATGGTTCGATGGTTGTTTCCTTTGAGGAGTATATGTTGCGTGGGGTGATCACGATTGGTGGGGAATTTGTGGATCCCTTTTGGGTTACTTATGAAGAGCGCTCCACGACTCATTTACATGATTTGATACTACAGAGGCTCATCACGAGGAATTTGGATGAAATTTGACATCAATGGCCCTCTCCGCATCAATCTCGTCTTACCTCTTCATTTGGACGGATTAGAGGTCACATTCCTATTCATCGACCATGACGTAAATTTGTGGTTTCTCTTTGAGTACATTTTGCGAGTCGTTATGCGGGACGCTTTAGAGGACGATTTCTATCTCAAGTAGGGGAGCCCCCGGATGCTTCCCTAGCACACACTTTCTTCGCTCAAGACGAGTTTCTCAAGTAGGGGAGAATGATGGGAATTAGGATTTATTGTTATTCTCCCTTTATTTTTGTATTTTAATTAGTTTCCAAGTATGTTTGGGACTAATATGTCATTTTTAGATATTAGTTACCTTTTTTAGTCTTTTGGGTATTAGCTTGATTAGCACGCTAACTCTTCCTATAATAGGCCCCTTGGCCTTCATTTGTACTTAACTCTGAATATTGAGAATAAAAAATTGAGAGAGAAAGAAATCCAATTAATTTCTTTAGTTTTGTTGTTGTTGTTGTGTAGTTAATTGTTGTGTAGATAACTTCTTCTTTTACGCTTTCGCACCCAAATTCACATCACAATAGGGTTTCAATTCTTGACCCTTGAGGAAGGGGACACAAGATGCCTTTTATAGGCATGGGGATGCGCAATGTCACCCCCCAAGCATGCACTCCATGCGTGAATGAGAGTAGGGCCAATGAGCATATGACACCTGTAGAGAAGGATGTAGAAGTCATAGTGAGGAATATTCTCCCCATGTGTTTGTTGATTTTCCATAACGGTTTTAGTTGGATATGTCTATAATACTCCTGTCATGATTTCCATTCACGAACGAGATATTTGAGGCTGAGGGTCTCGGCTAGTCGACTCTGCTGGAATCTTCTTATACCACTCTGGTTAGACCAAGACGGGATTGGTTAGCCGTCTGAGACCGGCGTGGGGATTGCTGCTGAATCGACTTTTTGGTGTCGCCTGGGGCTGATACCGACGATGGCTGAGACTGGTTGTTCCTTGCATACTGAGGCAATTGCCATGACTGGTCTACCTTTATAAAGAAACAAAGAAAATGGCTTAACCCAACATGTAAAATACATGAGGATTTTACCCATTTTTCATTTGTGTAGAAATTAGGAGGATACTCTCCTTTTATAGAGCACATTTTGGAGCGCTCTTCCTCTCCCACATTGGGGATATGGGAAACTTTCAAAAAATCGGAAAATAATTCCGAAAAAATCGGAAATAATTCGGAAAAAATCGAAAAAAATCGGATCAGCATAGTTTCGGAAAAATCGGAAATCGGCAAACTAAAATTTCATTCCAAATTCGGAAAAAATCGGATTGGAAATTGGAAAAATCGGAAAGTTCGGGAAAAAAACACAACCCTTGTACTGAAGCGCATCGGATTTGTCAGATTCAATATTCCATAACTGTAATTATGATATATTTTTTAAAGAAAGTAAACAAATATACATTTTAAAAAGATAATGGTACATTTGTAAATAATTTTTAAGTACATACGTTTAAAAAAATATTTTACATTTATAAAGAATTTTGGAGTAAATAAAGATGCACTAAAAAAATATAATGATACATTTTCAAATAAATAAAAGATGATACATTTTATGACGAAGTGCTAAGTAAATAAAGATACATTTTAAAGACAATGGTACACTTGTAAAAAATATTTAAGTAATTAAAGATACGTTTAAAAAAACATTTATAAAGAATTTTGAAGTAAATAAAGATACATTTAAAAAATATAATGATACATTTTCGAATAAATAAAAGATGATACATTTTATAATGAATAATTAAGAAATAAAGATACATTTTAAAAAGATCATGTTATGTTTATAAAGAATTCTTAAGTAAATAAAGATACATTTAAAAAACCAATAATACATTTATAATTTTTTTAAGTAAATAAAGAAACATCTAAAAAAATATAATGATGCATTTTCAAATAAATAAAAAATGTCTCCTTTTATGATAATTTTTTAATTTAATAAAGGTACATTTATAACGAAACAATGATATAATTTAAATTAAATACAGAATGAGATAAATAATGATACAATTTATATTTTAAATTAACTACAGAATGAGATAAATAATGATACAATTTAAAATAAATACATAATGAATGTATCTTTATTTAATTAAAAGTGAGACAACCATTGCACCTGACTGAAAAATACTGTAATTACAGCTTTAAAAGCAAGCTTAGTCTTCCATACCAGTCTTTGCTATTAAACAAACCAAACAAAAATACTGTAAAAAACCCGTACATTTAAAAATGGCGTATTACCGACTGAAAAAGAGGAGGAGAAGGGAGCTCCTGACTGAAAAGAGAGAGAGAAAAAGGGTACTCCGACTGGTTTTTACAAAGAGAGATGAGATGATTTGTGTTTCTCCAACAAGCATCAAAACAACATACATATAGGTGAAATTCAAACCCTAAACTTTGATCAAAACCATCATCTCGGCGAGATATCGCCGACTCGGCCAATATAACGGCGAGTTGTCTCGGGTACGTTGAGATCTCGGCGAGATTTAACGATATGCTGTGATACTTTATTTTTTTCGATTCGTCTCTCGTTATCGGTTCGGTGGCCTGCGATTCCGAGTCAACTCGGCCGATACTTTGAACCATGGTTAAGGCACAAACTTGAGTCTTGAGTTGTTCCACCTCACTGCCGTTATTAGATAGTGGATTCACAGTTTTATCTTCGTGATTTCTTGAAACGTTAGCACGTCCCCTACCACGTTGATTCCTAACACGAGGATGTCCATTCATCCATAGTTGTTAAAGGCACGTCTAGGCTACTGTGACACCCCGCCTAATTAAATACCGGGTGATCAGTCCTTTATTAAATTATAATCAAGGTGAACGGTCGGTTCATTCTTAGCATCACTGTCGAAAAAAATAACTTTTCCAATTTAAACACCTTAAATAATTAAGCTAAGTGTCAAAATCATTTTAGACATTACTTTCCAAATTTTATTTTTATAAACCAACATTTAAAAACTTTAGTTAAAGAATCACACAATAACTATTCTGGAACATATAATTCAAGTGATTAAACATTCAACTAATTGCATCCAACATTTAAAACTTAAAGGAAAACAATAAATTCCAAAGCGCAAATACTGGAAATAAACAAATCACAATATTCGATAAACAACTGAATAATGGAAAAGGGCGACACATGCCCAATTGAATAAATAGTACTAGAAGTGGAATCAACAAATGTGGTCGTCTAAGCAAGAGGCCTGCAACTCCCACCTAAGCTGCAGCGCGTTCCTTCCAAAGGATCCTATGCAAGACGCCCCTGTGGCTGGGCACCTGTAATATATACATATATACAAGAGAGGAAAGAAAAATGGAAACGGGTCAGAGCCCGATTGTAAAAACGATTTAAAATTTGTTTAGCAAGTATTTAAAATGTTTACTGGCCAATGCAACAACATATTAGTGCGGCACTCCCTTGAGAAATTCTCACCTCTCTTCTAATGTGCACACCTATCGCACTAACCTTCCCAACGGTTTAACTCATCTTATCTTAGGTTGCTCGTAAGATTTAAACTGAAAAATTCAATTGTTTAAGAGGTTAATTTTCATTTAACAACAAAGTTCTCGTTTAAACTTTATTTACTAATAAAGTTTCTCAGTAAGGTGTTATACCATTCAAACACTTATTTCCAAGTTGAGAAATAATTATTCATCTCTTACTTACCATAGACACAGTAGGTAGTTCCCAAATTCCAGAATTTAATATATATATTAAATGCTCATATAATATATATATACTAACAACACCCCACATAATAATTATGGTGCGGGCATACTCTGCTATCCAGTCCCCGTATCACTTGTACTAAGGAAAATACAAGTTCGGAATCACTCTCGAACTGTATCAACACAAAACACATACAATATTGAGGCGAAGCATAGTTTCCAAGTCCAATACCCTCACGTCTCTTAGGACTGTTTGACTATCGATCCGATAACCTGTACCTAGGATTCCTATCTTCTAGGGTACGAGTCAATATCCCCCATGAAGGCCCATTCGAGATAAGACTGTCCCAGCGCGGTAACCTCAGGGATAGCAAGTAGCGTGGGCATGATTTTTACACACAAATAAAATATATGATCAATCATAGAGTCATATAGATATATAACTATTCACATTCGTAAGTTAGGTACTCCTACGGCCCAACATTTTATTATTTCATTCTTAGTGTATTTTTAGTCGATTATTTCTTATACCGAACTTATTCATTTTTATTTTCGATATTTAAGTTACTCCAACTCACTCCTCATCTCTCGAAGTATTTTCTTAACCTAAGTACAATTTCAGTATGCCCTCTCTTAACATCTAATCCAACTTGTAGACATTTCGGTGGTTAGGTTTACACACATCAAATTTCCTAGGTATGAATCTTTCCCGTTTACCCTTCACTTTCCCATTTCATTAAAGTTCCACTAAACGGGGTTTACCTTGACCCTACTGGTTCTTTTTAGGTTTCATTATGTCCTAAAAACATTAGTCAAGATTTATTACGCATTTAATCGGTTTAAGCCAACGAAAGGAAAAATCTAGTTTTTCCAGGAGGGATCGATCGAGCCAAGAGCTTCGATCGATCGATCGATCAAGCAGGTATGGCGAAATCTGCAGAATACCAGTTACGGGTTCTATCAAGGTTCTAAAAGGCGCGAGGCGTGGTCGAGGCGTAGAGGTCAAGCCTCAAGCCTCAAGCCTTAGGAGCCTAGGCGTGCCTAGGCGAAGCCTAGGCGTAAAAAGACGTTTTTCCTTTTTTTATTATTTTAATTATTCCAAGACTAGTAATATAATAAAATAGTACATAGCTTGAATTTTGAAAATATATTCGTATATTTGGTAGCCATCTTTCTCATATTCATGCTCCATAACCATTATTTGTCAACTAATCCTTTGTTTTTTTAAAAAAAAGTGTGCCTTAAGCCTTTTACCAAGAACAAGGCGTAATAAGGCGTAGGCGATGCGTTTCTCTCAAGCCTCAAGCCTAGGCGGGCCTTTTAGAACAGAGCATCCAACATCATCCAAATCTAGATTTTTAACTCCCAAACTCCCAGAAATTTATACCACAATCATTATAAACCCAAATGAACAATATTCTACGTAAGGCATGCGAATTTTCATCAAGTAACATGGATTAAAAGGGGCAAAATTCATATAATACTCATGAACCCTAAAAACTTCTTTAACCTAGTTCTTCTTAATCTTTTCCCAGAATTTCTACTTCTAAACCAATATAAATTCGTGGTTTAACCTCTACATGTGAAAGGGATTTCCAGATTATTGTTTGTATCACTACAACATGCGATTTCTAATCACCAACATGGGTTTTCTTTCATAAAAACTCATCCTAATCAACCCTAAACTAATATGAATGAAGTATTAACGAAATTAAGCAAGATAAATACTGCCTGGGAATTTTAGGTTCAGATTTGTGGCTGAAATCAGTGTGGTTGTGATCCTTGTGGCGTGATCTAGCGTTTGGCGGTGCAAATGGAGGAGTTCTTGGCCTAGAACTCTTTGGCAAGCTCTCTCTTTCCATCTCCAATGGCCGTCTCTTGTTTTTGGTTGAGTTAACCCTAGAAGGCAACCCTAAGCATCTGATATAACCTTAAAATTTTCGTGGGTTTTCAGGCCTAAAAATGTAAAATGTCCAAAACGCCCTCCCGGGGTGTTAATTAGGCCAAAAAATGCCCCGAGACCCCAACTAAACTCCCGGGTACATTATTTTGACTATCTCGACCCTTTCGGCACTTTGGCGCACTCGAAATGACCATACGGGTGACTTATAATTTATTCACTTTAGTTAATCAACATTTAGTCCCGACACGACACAGGCGCGTCCTGACTTAAATTTCCAAAATTGTCATTTTATTCACTCGTGCCATTTAATAGAACTAAAATTATATATTACTTTACTCATTAGTAACATTCAACAAGTTTCCAATAATTACTAACTCTCGTTACGTTAGGAATTATAAAAATAATTAATTTCTGGATTTATATTAAATTAAAAACACATTAAATTTAATAAATCCCCAAAATTTAGAAAGCATAAAAATACGGGGTATTACAGCTACAAGCTCACCAAGGCGTAGCGTTGGCGCCCCGCCTCACCTCACCTCACCTCACCTCAGGTGAGGCCCCTTCACTAAGGGTGCGCGCCTAGGCTGTGTCAATTTTTTTTTTTTAAATATGCGCCCAATACAAGAATGGATCAATTACTATGTTTGACATTTCATATTTTGCAATAACATATGAAAAATCGTACCATTTCCCACCCCAAAACTAACCAAATTCGAGATAAAGTTGTGGTGAAATTTTGTATTTTTCACTACACCTACTTAGGCAAAAGGAAACAAGAAAACTCCCAACAGTGATGCATCTCTGATTGATTTTGATTTTTCTTCACCCATTGGAGTACATCTGTTTTAAATATACTAAAGGGCAAACCCAGTGCACGAGGCTCCCGCCACTGCGGGGTACTGGGGGGGCTGGATGTACGTAGCCTTACCCCAGCTTGCGCATAGAGGCTGTTTCCGTGAATCGAACCCGTGACCTCAGGTCACAGCGGGGGCAACCTTACCGTTGTTTTAAATATACTAATATCGTTAATTTTGTTGATATTTTGATGATTAAAATGTTAAATAAATTTTGATATTTGATTATATATATTTTTTCATATGATATATTAGATTTATCTTCTTATGTCTCTCTTCAAAATCTCATATAATTGTAATTTATTGTATATATTTTAAATTTTAGTTCATAAAATAATTTATGGTTATAGATTTTTTTTGCATGTTTTGTATAATGAGCTACTCACTTCAATGAGGCTCGCGCCTTGTATCTAGGCTCTAGGGAGATATTGACGCCTTAGTGTGCCTTGCGCATTATATAACTATGCATTCATCTTTACGGACAAGTAAAGAAACAGAAGCCTTTGCAGCTGCTAGTGCTATCGAACACCTGGCAGGCACAAAATAAATCAAGCAGCTGGGAAGGCACCAAAACACGAAATTGATGCAGAATTGGGTGGATTGACAAGTCACTAGTAAGAAACAAACTAGAGAATGGTTTTGAAACAAGAGAAGACTGGAGTGACCGATTTGAAGATTTGAATGAAAAATAAAATGAGATGGTGAAATGTGGAGAACTTACTTGATGGACTTGAATTGACAAAATTATTAAGATCATAGTTGTCAAATCGCGAATCGTATCGTGAATCGTTTACCCCCCGAATCGTGAATTGAATTGGAACCAAATGATAAAAACGTAGTAAAACATACATAAATGAGATTTAACACTATAGAATTGGGAATTAAGCGTAATATGACAAAAAAATAATCGTAGCACATGATAATATACCAAAATATATCACAAAAATTAATCGTAGCACATGTTCTCATTCATTTTAAGCTTAAAAATGTAAAAAACAAAAATATATCATAAAACATCCTACATTTTAATTTAAAACATCCTACATATTAATTTAAAACAGTAAAATAAATACAAAGATTAATTCAAAACAGTAAAACTGTAAAACAAATACTTCCAAAAAATTTAAACAGGCTTACCTACAAAGATTAACAATATTAATTTAAAACAACCTACAAAATTACAACAATATTAATTTAAACAATAAGCCATATTGATTTAAAACAATAAAACAAATACTAAGATTAATTATAAAACAATATTTATTTAAAACAACCTTCATATTAATTTAAAGCAACAAAACAAATATACCTTCAAAGATTACCACCTTCATATTAATTTAAAGCAACAAAACAAATATACCTTCAAAGATTTTATAACAAATACAAAAGTTTTATAATTAAAAAAAAAGCAAAAGATATAAGACACTCAGCCAAAAGAATAGACAAGAAAAGCTGATAATAACCGAGCCAAGAGAACATGTTTTTCTCTAAAATTCAGTATCTTAACGGTATCCATTGTTGCTTGCTTCTTTTTATATTTGTTTTATTAACACACACATATGGTTATAAGGTAAAAAAAATCGCGGAAAAAAAGAAATAGTGAATCGGACCCAAATCGGAAGATTCGAATCGTGAATCGCCGATTCGGTTCGATTCTTTAGACATTTATGATTCTCAACTCGATTCGAATCGTTTTATGTGAGAATCGAATCGAATCGTACGATTCGAATTGCGAATCGTACGATTTTGACAACTATGAGTAAGATATGACGGAAGAATCGATTCAGAACAAGAGTATCAATTGGAGCAATCGAGAGGGAGATTGGAGAATCAAATGAAAAAACTGAGTGAAGAACTTGAATTCGAAGCGACTAACAAAAATGATTTCAGAATTCAACAAGAGAAAACGAGATGAAACATAAACATAATGAAAAGGTCGAAGATCGATCTACTCAAAGTACAAAATGTAACATATGATATGTTACATACTTTGTTTTAATATATGTCGACACTTGGTGTATATATATACATACTTTGAAGATAGTGCAATAATTACTTATATTTATTTTATTATACACGCACACGCACACACACACACACACACACACACACACACACACACATATATATATATATATATATATACTAATGTTTATTTTATTTTTAAATTCACTTTTTTTAAAGGTTAAAGAGCTCTTTATTTTTCTAAAATTGCGCTTAACTTAAAAAATTTATGTTTTAATCTATTAACGCTTATTCTTTTTTCTTTTTTTTTTGTTTTAAAATTGCACTTAACTTATACTATTTACTCTTTTAACTTAAAATAAATTTTAAAAAAATAACCAATATGTCATATTAATATTATAAAATAAACAATACGTGAATGAAACTAAAAAATGATTTTGTCAATTTGATTTTGCATTGATTAATTTATTGTCATATTATAAAATTAACAATATGTAAATTAAAAAAAAAATTTGCATCGATTGATTTATTGTCATATTGTAAACTAACCATTATGTTAAAATTGATTTTATCAAATTATTTAAGAAAGAAAAAGTCATCTCGTGGGAACAAAAAAATGTTTATGTGAGAAAGTCCTCAAAAGATGTTTTTTTTAAATGAAGCAACATGGAATGCTGAAGAAGAGACTAACATAATGTGGAATAAATTCTTGGAGAATATCAAAAGAAATTCTTGGAGAATCAAAAGGCAAGGGGCCACAGTCTAAAGAAATTTGGTGGTGGAATGAAGAAGTACAAAATATATTAAAAATTAAAAGGGAGTGCTTTAAAACATGGCAAACAAATAGAAATGAAGAAAATTTTGAGAAATATAAATGGGCTAAAAAGGAAGTTAAGAAAGTGGTAAGAGATGCTAAGTTAAAAGCGTATGATGATCTTTATACAAATTAGGAACACAAGAAGGGGAAAAAAGTATTTATAAGCTTGCTAAACTTAGGGACAGGAAAACAAAAGATTTTAATAACGTTAAGTGCATCAAAAGTGATGATTTTAGAGTCCTAGTCAAAGATGATGAAATTATGGAAAGCTGGAAAAACTACTTTGAGAGGTTATTAAATGGAGATAATGGGAGTAAATTAGATATAGAGGAACTTACGGAGACTCGAGAAAATATATTTTTCCGCAGAATTAGGACAACAGAGGTCAGGATTACTCTAAAAAAGATGAAAACATGGAAGGCTTTAGGACCAAATGGTATCCTTATTGAGGTTTGGAAGTGCTTAGGGGAGGATGGAGTATCATGGCTTACAAAATTATTTAATAGAATTTTAATGACTATTTTAGGATGCTCGATGAATGGAGAAAAAGTGTTTTAGTACCTATTTATAAAAATAAAGGGGACATACAAAGGTGTTCAAATGATCATGATATTAAGTTAATGAGTTATACAATGAAACTTTGGGAGAGATGATTGAGATTGAAGACAACAATATCTGAGAATCATTTTGGGTTTATGCCTGAGGTCAACAATGGAAGCAATCTATTTATTGAGGAGATTAATGGAGAGGTATAGGGAGAAAAATAAGAATCTTCATATGATTTTTTATAGATTTAGAGAAGGGATATGATAGGATACCCAGAGATATAATATGATGGGTTCTGCATAAAAGAGGAGTGACTCGCATATATATATATATATATATATTGATGTGATCAAGGATATGTATGATGGTGCGATGACTACAGTAAGAACATCAACCAGAGAAAGTAGTGAATTTTCAATTACGGTAGGTCTACACCAAGGTTCAGCATTGAGTCCTTATCTCTTTGCTCTTGTTATGGATGAGTTGACTGGACAAATACAAGATGAGGTGTCATGGTGTATGCTATCTGCAGATGATATTGTTTTAGTGGATGAGACTAAGACGAGGATTAATGCTAAGATGGATTTGTGGAGAGAAACTTTAGAAACAAGAGGATATAAAATAAGCAGAACTAAAACAGAATATGTGGAGTGCAATTTTAGTAGTAATATGAGGACAAATGGAGATGTGGTGAAATTGGAGGGTTAAGAGATACCTAGAAATGATCATTTTCGTTATTTAGGATCGATTATCCAAAAAGATGGAGATATTAGTGATGATGTTACTCATAGGATTAGAGCAGGCTGGGTTAAGTGGAGAAGCGCTACTGTCGTTTTGTGTGATAGGCGTATACCTTTGAAGTTAAAAAGAAAATTTTATAGAACGGCTATTAGACCCGCCATGTTATATGGGACAGAGTGTTGGGCAGCCAAGAAACAAAATGTGCAGAAAATGAGTGGCGGAGAATGCTAAGATGGATTTGTGGTAAAACCAATGTTTAAAAAGGCGCCCGAGGCGTACGCCTCGAGGCGAGGCGAAGAAAAACAGCCTCGAGGCTTAAGCCTCATGGCAGAAAATAGAGGCTTACGCCTTTTGTGTGTGAGGCGCAACGCCTCAAGGCTTTCCGCCTCAAGGCGGTGAGGTGCATGCCTTTTTAACTGGGCTTAAAAACAAAAAAAGTCAAGATACTTTAAAAAAAAAAAAAAGCCGCAAGTTAGAAAACAAACTCAAATACGAAACCCGTATGCCCTAGGTTATAATATCTCCTCCGAAACCCTTATTCCGGCCTATTCCGGTCTGCGTTTTGCCATTCCGGCCTATTCCGGCCTTCGTTCTCCTTCTGTTCTTCAAGTCCGGCCTTCGTTTTTAGTTTTAAATCAGTATTTTACTAAAAAATCTTATATGAAACCTTTTTTAGTTTGTTTAATTTTAGTTTTAGTTTTTATTCAGTATTTTACTAAAAAATATTATTCAGTAGTTTTAGTTTTAGTTTTTATTCAGTAGTTTGCAAAAACTTTGTTAGTTTTAGTGTTTTTTTTTATACGAAACCTGTTTTGTTAGTTTTAGTTTTTTTTTTTTGGTAAAAACTTTGGTTTTTAGTTTTTTTTTTCTGTTTTTTGTAAAAACCTGTTTAGTTTTTATTTTTTCTGTTTTTTCCTAACTGTTTTTTCCCAATAAAGTTGCTGTTTTTTGTAAAAAATATGTTTTATCCCCTAGTTTTTGTAATAACTTTGTTTTATATTTTTTATTGTAGTTGATTGGTTGATGGATTGAATGATTATGGACCCTTTTGCATCATTTAATGTGTTGGATTATTTTTTGTGAATTTATTAGACTTTTTATATTTTTTCCCTTTTTTTTTTTTCCTTTTTGGTGAGGCTTACGCCTCAAGCGCCTCGAGGCTTACACCTCGCCTCGCCGCGACCAAAATGCCTCGCCTTTCGCCTTTTTAAACATTGGGTAAAGCTCGAAAGGATAAAATTAAAAATGAACAAAATTCGTGAAACGGTAAAAGTAGCTTCTATAGAAGATAAATTGAGAGAAAATCGACTTAAATGGTTTGGACACGTCAAGCGTAGACCAATGGATGCTCCTTTAAGGTAGAGTGATTTAGTTAGTATTGATGGTAACACAAGGGGTAGAGGTAGGCGTAAATTGACTTGATGGGATATTATAAAAAGGGACATGTTGTCATGTGGTTTAACCGAAGATATTGCACTGGACATAATGGAATGGAAAAATAGGATTCATGTAGCTGGGAAAAGACTTTGTTGAGTTGAGTATTTTATATTTCTTTGTAACTTTATTTTTTATGATTTTATTAGTATTTTTTTAATATTATTTTGCTCTTTTTTTTTTTTTGGTGAGGCTTACGCCTCGATGAGGCTTATGCCTCGATACGCCTCGCCTCGCTGGAGCCAAAACGCCTCGCCTTGCCTCCTGCTTTTTTTTAACATTGAACATACCCAACCCGAATTTCAATTGAACATATCATAGCTGATTCATCAAGGGCAGGTATAACGAACTCAGTTCATTTCTACATAGCAATGTTTTAAATTGTGAGCTATTACGAACGCATTAGTTTACAGTGGAAAACTCGACATTGTAAACTAATGCGTTCGTAATATCCTAGTGTGAGGCTTATCTTAGCTAGCAAGATAACTTAACCTATAAGTAAGGCCATTGGCCTCCCATCTGTAATCGCTACTGCTACTTTTGAAATTAATGAGAATTAGAGAGAGAGAGAGATTAGACAATAGGCCTCTAAATCATTTTTTTGGTTGCTGTGTAGCTTAAATTAAATCGCATCCGCTCCCAACTACACATCATAAACCCTTTCAATTCCAGTAAATTTTTCTCTTCTGCCCATTCCAAACTCGACTTTGAAAGAAAAGAAACCCTACTTCACTAAAACAAGTAAAACAAGTAAACGCTTACCTCTTCTCACAAAATCGAACTCGCCAAACTAAACCGGATTCGTTGCAGCCAGTGACCTGCAAATCGAACTTGCCCGATTAAAGGATTGATTGAGGTATTGGGCCATCATAATGTAACTTATTTTACATTATTCTCTTAGATATTTCTTAATGTGTATTCAATTACGTAACTTATATATGTGGATTTACTTGCATTATATGACTTTATTTGGAACGATGTGGTCCTATGATTGTGGCTTTATTTGGAATGATGTAGTGATTTATGACCGTATGGCTTTATTTGGAACGAGTGTTTGAAATTATTCTTTATTAATATTTTTAGTTATAAAAATGAAATACACGAATTCCTTGCTGGATGATGCGCACCGCGACACCGGAACCAAAACGTGACACTTTGCACGACCCGTGATTTAAAACATTTGCACAGATTCTAGCAAGGCTCTAACCAGATCTGATGCACTCCATATTTGGAAATGGAGTGGAACTTTACCCAGTTCCTAACAAATATTATATCATCGTGGTCACAAACTGAATACAATGAAAGAGTAAAGCCTTTGTATAGGCTCTAAAGGCATGAAACAAAAGACTATAGTACCCTTAAGTAGTCACAACTGAAAGTACCAAGTAATATGCTATGGTATTACTACATGATGTTGTTTATTGTTATCAGTGTAGTTCCTGAATGTTGTTTAAATTTACCATTTGCTTTCTATCCGTCATGTTATCATGTTCAAATATCAAGCTGTGAATACCATGCTAATTTTTATTTTTATTTTTTTGTGTCATGACAGTAAGATCATTTGGAACAGAAGGGCGCAAAAAGGATGGTCCACAAGTCATGCCCAGTGATAAAGTTTATGAATACATACTGTTCCGTGGAAGTGATATTAAGGTACTTTATTGGAACTTCATGCTCAATTTGTTTGTATTGAAACTTCTGTCCTGACTTGTGGGTCTGTAAGAATTGTGACATGTTACATTTATGTTGTATTTGGTGGATGCCTTGTCCTTCCAGATGATGTAATTATTGTTGCCATCAACTTTTGTTTCTTGTTGAAAAAGCAATAGCCATCAAATCAATGATTGGGATTTTAGTTATATTTATAATGGTTAAACAGCTTCAGGATTGGGCGACTGTACAATATGAATGAATTTATTCTCCGAGCTCTTGAATAGTAGCGTGACACATCATCTCAATTCAATAATCTTGAGACTCCTAATTGTCACGTCAGTTAGATCACAAACATCTGTATCAGTTATCCAAGTTTGAATGACAAAACAAAACTGAACTCACTGACAATCTCCATGGTGCCTTTAAAACAGTCCATGCAAGTTGACGTCCTTGGTAATTATCTTATCATCAGAGGTAAAACCAGAATTTCTTTTCAGTGGGTGCCCAATTAGGAACTTAAGAGACGAATTTCATATGTAATTTGGTTGGTAATAAATGTAATATTTTACAGTAGTCAAAGTAACTACAGTTATTTGGAAACTTCAGTTGCTGTTCGAATGCTACCACCATTAGTGTGTCGCAAGATAAACATTTTTTTTTACAGCAATTATATAGTGCATGAATTTGGGCTTTATATACATGTGAACATGTATTGTTATTCTAAATTTTATTAATATTGGGTGTTTTGATTTGATATAAATTTCTGGACAAAAATATTGATATACATTGTGAAAATATTATTTCGTGAACCACATAAAATTTGAAAAATAGTGTTGTTTCTAATAAATTGTTCTTGCACATATAGCTTTTTAGTAATAATTTTAAAATAGATATATAAGCACTTAAGAAAGTTAACTAGGCTGCATAGCCTGCACAAGCATTACATAATACAGAAATATTATCCATCTACATTTTATTTAAAAAGGATATTTACTTATCTTGAATAACCATTGGCTTGGACACTCTGCTTGGCTTCAAACATCAAGATATTGAACTTGTCCACTACAAACAAAGCTATGGCCTATCTTGTAAATATTATTGTCCATGATCTTGGTTTGGGACAAATTTTGAACTTCATAATAAATTAAGCCCGGCCTCCTCCCCACCCCCCCAATATATATATATATACGTATACATATACATATACATTTACATATACACACAAGGATTTTGTCACATTAGCATCAAGAGAAAACCGGTGCAATAATCGAAGGATCGTAGATAGTGATTCCAACTTAGGCTCACTTATAATAAGATTTCGTGTTAAGATCACGGTTCAAAGTCGCGGTATCGATATATGACTCAAATCCCCAATATTCCACTTGGTCTCGGTATGGGGTGATACGCAATATGGAGGACGCAAAAAAAATTGAAATATATATATATAAATATAATTTCAGAAGAATAAGAATAATATTATTCATTAAAACCATCATTTAGTACGCATGGTATTGTGTAATTTCTTAGACAAACGCGTGTCGCACTTATTATCGAACTATCCTTTCATAGTTTGATAATAAGTATGCAAAACAATCTAATTAGACACAAAACTTTATAAAGAAAGTAAATAGAAGTTACATCGTTTTCATCATTTTCTAAAGTAATAAACTGTTAATTATTAATTAGGTAATTAATTATTCTTAATTATTAATTAAGTAATTAATTATACTTAATATATTTTGTAATACATTTAAAAAAATATATTGAGTAAATAGAGGTACATTTCAATAAGCGATAATAATGATATATTTTAATAGTTTTTTTTTGGTTTAGTCCCATTTTTAAAGTTTTGTTAGCCTCCCCTCCCATGTATTTTTTAAATTGTTTGAAGTCCCATAACCACGCAAAACTGCCCTCAACTTCCTTTGTGCCTCTAAACGCCCATCTTCCTTTCTACATAGAATGATACGTGTCCCATAGTTGTTACAACAGGAGCAACAACTAAAAAAATAAAAACATAGGAGTGACTACAAAAGAATCTTGAAAATTGGGACTAAATACTTGTGATCCCTTATATTTCATGCATATTAAGTAAATAATGATACAATTTAATATTAAGATAATAATGATACCTTTTAAAAAATATATTTAAGTAAATAAAGAAGTATTTTAAATACAATGATACTTATTGTATTCAATGCATTAGACATAAATACAATTTCACTCGCATGGCAAGGATTTAATTCAATCTTAAATAATATCACAAATTTGATAGAAGTGGTACAAATTGAATGACTTGTATAATTAAAATAAAACTTATAATGAGTTGTTCGAGACCACCGAGATTGACGTAAACTACACGTTAATGGCTAAAAAGAAATACCTAACCCTAGTTTTAGAGAGAGAATAAAAATTTGTCTTATATTTCAAGAATGGCAAAATAAGTACAAAAGAGATTACAAGGGGTATTTATCAATTTTAAAAAAGCGTTTGAGGCTTACACCTCGAGGCTCGCCTTGAGACGAGGCGGGCAAAAAGTGCCTCCATGCTTAAGCCTCAGGGTTGAATTTGAGGTTTACGCTTCAATGCGCCCCGAGGCTTACGCCTCGATGCGCCTCATACCCTTTTGCTGAGGCGTGAAAAAAAAAAGAACTCTTTTTCTTTATTCACGAAGTCTGTTTTTTTAAAGTTTAAAGTTCTTCATTTTTCTAAAATTACGCTCAACTTTTTTTTTTGTTTTAATCTACTAACTCTTATTCTTTTTTTCTTTTTTTGTTTGTTTTAAAATTGCACTTAACTTATACTATTTACTATTGTAACTTGAAAGAAATTTTTAAAACAAAACCAATATGTGAATGAAACTTAAAAAACTGATTTTGTCAATTTGATTTTGCATTGATTAATTTATTGTCAATGTCATATTATAAAATAACCAATGTGAATGAAACTAAAAAAAAAATGATTTCGTCAATTTGATTTTGCACTAATTAATTTATTGTCATATTAAAAAATTAACAATATGTAAAAAAGTCATTTCGGGGGACCAAAAAAATGTTTAACTATGTGAGGAAGTCCTCAAAGATGTTTTTTTTGCAGTTTTATTTTATATTTCTTTGCTACTTTATTTTTTATGATTTTATTAGTATTTTTTTTAATATTATTTTGCTCCCTTTTTTTTTTTGGTGAGGCTTACGCCTCAATATGCCTCGAGGCTTATGTCTCGCCTCGTTGAAGCCAAAACGCCTCGCGCCTTTTTATACATTTGGTATTTATATGGAAAGGATTACTTGCTAATCAAGTAATTAGCTAAAATGACTAAAAAGACCAACTAATAACAAAAGAATGCCTAATTAGTCCCAAACATACTTGGAGGCTAACTAAAGGCTAAAAGGAGAATAAAAGAACTAAAATAAAAGAAAGACTAATACAAAATAATAAAAATGACAATTAAACCCTAATATGACCTAATTTCATCACTCTCCCCGTCTTCAAAAAAGTTCGTCCTCAAACTTGAAGGATAAGCGGTAAACGCGATTAGGTCTCCTTCCAAGAATTCTTCAATTTGATACGGGAGGCGACCTCGTACGTGACTCGTATACCTACTTTCAAGAAACCCTAAAAATATAGGCAAGAAATGCAAGGGTTTAGGCTCGGAAATCAAGAAATGTGGGTCAGAATTTTCGGGTTGGGCAGACAATCTTGATTTTTCCATTTGAATAGGTAAATTTGGCGGGTCAGTTATTCCAAGAAGATCGACACAAAAATTGGGGCAGGACTGTTTTGGATAGATGAAATTGACGGCGGAATTGGGTTCAGGCTTACCCGATTTTGATCCAGGGGTGGAAACAGGTCGGAAGGTTTTGGAAGACGAAGAATTCGTTTGGAAACAGGGCATATGGGGTTTGTTGGGTGCACCTAGAGAGGCAGCCCACCCCTTTTTCTGGCGAGAGGATCGACGGTGGTATACCTAGGGATTTCCGGTTCGTCGAGAGATTCGACATTACAGCCATTGGCGAGGTGGATGACCCGATTCACCTTCTTGCGCCACTTCTTCATTGATATCCCCTTTTCGGGCCTTTGAGGGGTGGATTCCGGTAATTTTACCGTGGTGGGGGTTTGAATTTTGGAGAATTGTTGCAAGAAGGCGTCAAATTGTTCTTGTTGTCGTCGTAACCTCTTCTATTCTTTGATCCAGGTGATCTTTTAATTCTTGAATATCTTCCAATTGAGGCTTGGATTTTCTTGGAGCCATTATGAGTAGTGTACGATTTGTTGATACTCTTGTAAGAGGGTAGTCCCCTATGTAACCTGGGAGTATCGTAGTACTAGTTGAGGTGTAACCCATATAGGTATGGTGATAAATGATAACCCAAAAACTCTTTAATGAGCACAAGTAAATACACAATATTATATTTGATCAACACTCATATTGGACTCACAATGCACTCATGTATAACTTAAACAATAATAAAGGAAACTCGAAAGTAACTCAGTCAAAGGGAGAGAGGGGTAAGCACCCTAGATACACCTTGGTAGGCAGCCAAACACACCCACCTCTGAAAGATCTCTGGTTAACTACTAAAAGCTTCACAATAAATGACAATGGTGGGTGACCAAGGGCTCTGATTTGCAATAACTTCTTTCTCTTTGATGATAAAATCTCTCTAAAGAAGGATTCTGAAAAAGAACATCCTCCCCTCATAAGTGGTTGAGGTCCATAAGTAGCCCCCCCCCCCCCCCCCCCCCCCCCCCCCCCAATCCTGAGGTGCCTCAGTCCTTCACAGCTGTGAAAGACATTCCTCATACTTTGTCACAAACATTAAATGCCTGATGGACTAGTCAGCTCCACGTCATAAACATTAAATGCCAAGACATGCCTTTTGCCTAACCACTGTGTGTCAGGGGCTGTCATCACAGAGGTGGCTCACCAACTGTCTGACTGCCCCAAATGCCACGCTGGTTTACTCAAGTGCAGATTTGACAGTGCTTAGCTGGCTAGTGACATCACCCAAAGTATATATGACATTAGGTAGAGGGTTGTTTGGTTCACAACTCAACGCACGATGGAACTCAAGGCTGCTCCGCACAAGATTCCATGATCAAAGGTCTTTCGGTGTTTTACCAGGTGTATCTAAGATGGTCAGGACAAGCCCAATGCTGCCTCACTTCTCAATCCTCCAAACCAAGTCCCTCTGAAGTTCCCACGGTGCGATCCCCCAATAGAGCATGAAAGCTCTCCTAGGCCCTACCAGGCCTGATCTCACGTGAGTACCGTTTGACCTCACGCTGAAAAACACTATAATCGTTACATTATTACAATCGTTTTAGCTTGTAGTCAATATAAAAAGATACAACATGGCTAAGTAAGACAACAAAGCTAAAGAGTGAGCCCTCTCGACCAGTTACTTCGCTGGTATATCTCCCTGGGCAGCCACGCTGAGCTTCCTCGCTGTCTTATTCCCCTGGGTCTGTTGTATTAGCTGGGGGGGGGGGATTATCTCTAATCTCGAGATTATCTTCAAGCCTCCTCTACATTTGCCACTTCGTGTAGAGATTTGTTGTGGTAACAAGAAATGTCTGCACGAAAAACTTCTCAATCCGATGAATCTTCTATGTGTGAATTTTTTTTTGCATTTCTGTCTATGTTACAACTTCTGCCGTTATCACTGCCAGGAAAAAAAAGTAAAATTCTCCCTCATGTACTTGAACTAAAGCGCTGCGAATCGTCAGCGAATGGCGAGGGGACATCGCGGCTTTTTCCTGTCGTCGTGCCTCGTCCATTCTGACTCTTCAAAAGCAAAGTTCTCCCCTATCTGGGCTGTTCTGTGCCGTCGTTTTATCTTGTTCAAAAGCAAAAAAAATCTCTCCGATGTACTTGAGTCACAACGAAGCCCCGTTTGGACTTGTGGTGAGGGGACATTGTAGCTTTTTGAATCGTGGTAACAGCCTCTGCGTTGTGGGACATCCGACGTGCCTAACAAAAAATTCTGGCGCCAAAATCATATTGTTTTGAAAGAAACCCTTTCTAATCCTCATGCGTCACTTCATTAATGACGTGATGCCGTCTTTTCAACTGTCAGGACACTCCCCAAAGTGCCACGTGTCCATTTGAAAGATTGTGGGCGGCTTTGCACGTGTGGTAGTGGCCAACTTACGAATTTCAAACGACTATTATTCAAACACTTAGCCATTTTCTTCATTCACATTTCCTTCGTCTTCTTCAACCCTCAGAGCATTTAGAGAGAGAAACCCTTCACCGCCTCCTGTGGTTACCAAGCTTTTCTCTGGTTTCTTGTCCTTTGTCATCTTCTTCACCGCCTCCTGTGGCCATACTCCACCATTTTCGTCCCTATCTCCTCCCTGTCAAGCTTTCTTCTTTCATCACTACCTGTCATGGCTTCTTCAAGTGTTCCCAACACGCCTGCAACCAGTGCTCCGCCTGCAACAACCCTTGCCCCTGCTACTACCTCCGCCCTAGATGCCACTGCCTTGGTGGCAGTGCGCCAAGAACAGCTGCGCTTCTATCGTTGCTCCCCTATTTTTGGTGAGGAAGATGATTTTCAGGGCACCCTCAATACTTGCACTAAGTGCCAAGTATGACCCTTTGCTTTTGGGTGATGAAGACCAAGATTCCACTGCTTGGGGTTATTTTCCTCCAGAGGGGACTATGAGGTTCCGTCTTGACAGAGATGACTTCCCTTGGCCCCACATTGATTTCGAAGGACCTGGTGGTTCCCCCTCCCACTTTGCTGCTTGGAACTCGTTTATGCAGAGCACTTACTCTGACGCTCTTTCCAAGGTTGGTCTCCATCGAGCTGCCTAGTTTGGGGAGTTCACTCTCTCCAAGCACAACGTTGCTCTTCAAATCTTGCTCTCCCGTTGGAACATTACAACTCACACATTCGTTGTTTCATGGGGGGAGTTCACCGTTACGCTTGAGAACGTTTGTGAGCTGCTTGGGCTTGAGCTAATAGGGATTTCGACTTATCACGACGAGGCTTTGGACGCCGAAGAGACAAAGGCCCGAGCAGACTTGGACCAAATTTGCAGGAGGTGTATCGGTACTTCCAACAAGGCTACCTTCACTCCCCTCATAAACTACTTTTATCGTACCAACTCCACTGCTGAATTTGGCCCAAGCAAAGGTACATCTCTTGAGTTTCCAGCCTACATACTTGTGATTCTTTTCCGTTGGAGCGACACCCGCTCTGATACCAATTTTGACGTAAACTACACGTCAATGGCTAAAAAGAAATATCAAACCCTAATTTTAGAGAGAGAATCAAAAGTTGTCCTATATTTCAAGAATGGCAAAAGTAAGTACAAAAGAGATTACAAGGGGTATTTATATGGGAATGATTACTTGCTAGTCAAGTAATTAGCTAAAATGACTAAAAGGACCAACTAATAACAAAAGAATGCCTAATTAGTCCCAAACATCCTTGGAGGCTAATTAAGGCTAAAAAGAAAATAAAAGAACTAAAATAAAAGAAAGACTGATACAAAATATTAAAAATGACAATTAAACCCAAATATGACCCATTTTCATCAGAGATCTCGCCGATATTATCCGAGATCTTGCCGATGTCATCTGAGTCAACTGAGAGCTCGCCGATGTCATCTGATTCAAGCCATGAACGCCTATTACTCAACTTGTGTCATAGTGTCATAAATAACATCACAAATTTGATAGAAGTGGTGCAAATTGAATGACATGTATAATTAAAATAAAATTTATAATTTGTCCTAGACGACCCACGAACGCCTATTACTCAACTCGTGTCACGATTTCGGAACGTTTGGGCACGAAACCGAGTCAACCAGGTATCGGCCGATATATTGAACCATGGTTAAGAGACTTTTGCCTTGTTGATGTTGAATCCCAATCAATGTTTTAAATCGCGGTCGCGCAGGGTGTCGCGTTTTGGCTCTGTAGTCGTGTCGCGTAAATTGCGCAGCGCATTGCGCAAGCAATTCGTGCATTCCTGTTTTTTATTTGAAAAACATGTTAAAAATATAAATAAATAAATAAGCTCAAAAAATCACTCCAAATCATTTCAAATATAGTCATAAAGCCATAAAGTATTATAACATTTCAAATAAAAAACAAAAATAGGACCATATTGTTCCAAACATAGGACCATATTGTTCCATAAATCTTTAAAGGCATGAAGTTTCAAAAATAAATTAACAACAAATGACATCAAAAGTAGCCTCCATCATCCAAGATAATATCATCGTCATCTTGGTCAAGGGTATCTATGTTGGAAAATCGTCCACTATCAAAGATCCTCGGAGCAATTCCTTTAAAGACATCAATGTCCACATCTTCATCAACGGGATCCAATCTCACTCCTTTCCCTTTACCTCCACCTAATATGATGAATAAGTATTGCAAATTAATAGGACGATAACTAGTAATTATATATGTTTATATTAAACTTCAAGTTAGTTATACTTGAACATTCCTCCACTTTACACTTCTTTGAAATCGGAGAAATAATATCATCAATAATTGGGATGTTACTCTCTAAACCACTATCAATAATCTCTGGTGGCAAACTCACAATAGGATCTCCCGAGAACAATTCATCATCATAAAGCCATGAAGTATCTTTAGGGAGGACGGGATCTTCTCTCTCCGTGATCCATTCATCATCTGAATCAATTTCATCCACAATTATAGGATCAATCTTGTCCCTCCTCCTAATACTTCTCTCGCTTAGCTTAAGATTGTATTTCACATATACCAAAGCATTCAATCTCTTGTGTTCAAGCCTATTCCTCTTTTTTGTGTGAATCTACAATTAACCATGAAATAAGTATAAATATTAGTAATTTTTTTTTTTAATTCAACATACAAAATTATGAGCAGTAAATTAGCAAATGTAAAAAACAATACCGCCGCAAAAGTGCTCCAATTTCGTTCACATCCTGAAGCACTACAAGTAAGACTTAGGACCCGGACAACAAAATTCATAAGCTCGGGTGTCTTACTCCCAAAACGTATCCACCATTGGGCTATAAAACAAAGAGAATCAATGAATAAATTTTACAACAATGTGAGTTTATTTTAATATGTAAAAAATAAATAAGTAATACCCGGGGAACGGTGCATTCTTGATCTTTTAGCCATCGGGATCCAAAATCCCCATTTTGATTGTCATAAAAGTCCAATTGGATATCGGCTTTTAAACGATCATTAGCATTCAACATCCTATCCATGCAAGCATAAGTCCATCTCTAACTTCATCACAATTTGAAAATTTGTCTTCGTAACGCAATTGTGGATTCAAATAATATCCAGCCGCATGTAATGGATGATGGAGTTGTGGAGTCCACCTTGCATCAATCTTTCTCCAAATTGGCATATACTTTCTTTCAACGTCCCCACAATTAAATTTGATTATTTCTTTTGCCCTAACCATCAACTCATATATGTATCCCATGGCCGGTCTCTCCTCGGAATCAACCTCCCTCAACACGCTAACAAGCGGGATAACACTCTTAACACAAAATGCCACGTGTGGCCAAAAATCTGGATCATTCAACACTAGCCTCTTTGCAACTTTCCCTTCATCTTTTTTTGCTTGAGGACAATTCGCCCACAATTCAGAAGCAAACATAATTTCAAGTGGTCTTTTTTGTTTGTAAAGACTTTGAAGTGTGAGATATGCGGTGGCAAATCTTGTTATGGCCGGACGAAGAAGCTCTCTCCCTTTCCCTTTCGTATGCTCTCTCATCAAATAAAGAGGCCTCGTATGACCATAAATAAATTTAATCACTCGCTTTGCTTTTTCAATTGTGTCCTTAAAAATCTTCAATTCACCAATATTTTCCAACATCAAATCCATACAATGTGCGGCACAAGGGGTCCACCATAAATGGGTCCACTTCTCTTCAAGTCTTTTTCCTGCATTCTTTCAATTAGTGACATTATCCGTGATGACTTGAATTACATTTTCTGCACCCACCTCGTTAACAATCTCATCAAGATACTTAAATATCAACTCTCCATTTTTAATTGTATTAGAAACATCAACGGATTTTAAAAAGAAAGTACCCGCATGGCTATTTACAAGAAAATTTATAAGAGCCCTACTTTTACCATCCGTCCACCCGTCTGACATAATTGTGCAACCGTAATTTCGCCACACTAGCTTCTGGTCTTCCAAAAGAGAATTAATATCATTAACTTCTTCTTTAAGAATCCATGTTCTCAATTCATGCATAGAAGGGGGTTTAAATCCAGGGCCATACTCAACAATTGCATCGATAGCGGGTTTAAAGTGAAAATCATTCACACAATTAAAAGGAAGAGCGGCTGAATACGTCCACCGACCAAATTTACGACAAGCATCAATTGTTTTCTCTTTTTTGAGAGCTGAATTAATTGTAGTTTGTTTGGGTTCACGCTTAACAAATTTATCCATAGCACCCGTGGAGGGATTACTAGCACCACCACTTGCACCTTCCCTATCCTCACTCCCCTAATTTGCCGACTGTTTACTCCCACTCCCAGGACCCTTTCCAATCTCAAACAACAATGCCGATTGGGTCGCTTTTTTTTTGGGTAAAATTTTTTAGTCCTTCAATGATCAAAATTTTCACATCTTCTGGAACTTTTTTACATTCTGAAACACCGGTGTGAGTGCCGGCCAAATGATATTTCAAACATGTAATACCCCCGTTAGATTTATGATGACAATATTTGCAAAAGACACCTTTTTCTCCATCTTTTTCGTAAGCATGCTTCCACCCATAATCTTTTTTGTTTGCCATTTTTGAAACTGAAAAAAAAAAGAGTTATAAAAAGAGTGATTAAAAATGTTAACTGGCAAAAAAAATGTTCACTTTATAACTTTATAAAAAATGATGTTAACTGCCATTTTTTGTTTGCCATTTATGATGTTCACTTTATAACTTTATATAAAAAATGAGATCTCTTTTTATAATAACTTTATATAAAAAATGAAAAAAAATGTTATTAAAAAGAGATCTCTTTTTATAAAAAATGAGATTCACTTTATATAAAAAAGTTATAAAAGGATTTATGAAATTTTAAAAACAATAAAAAAAAAGCACTTGATATAAAAAACAGAAAATCAGTGGGGGAAAAAACAAAAAAAATATGTTCCGGTGAAAATCAGTGAATAAAAGCACTTGATATAAAAAAACAATACTTACCGAAGAAAATCAGTGAAGATTCCGGTGAAGAACAGCTGCCGAAGTGGGGAAAAAAACGCTGCTGAAGTTCAGGAGACTCGAAAAGCTGGGCGGAAGCTGTTTTCCGGTGAAGAGGTAGTTTTTTTTTTTAGGGATCGGGCATAAATAGCTGCTGAAATGAGAGGAAGTTTTTTTTTTTTTTTTTGTTTAAAACCTATGTACTTAACAAAAACGGCAACGTTTTGGCAAGGCATAAGCTTAAAAAAAAAATCCCCGATTGCGTATCTGTAGCGCCCTTTTGCGCTAAATAGAGGTACATTTCATACGCAGTTCATGCATCCCAAATAGCAGTCCTGTTTGCGTTGCTTTTCTGCTCCGCAAAACGCTATTGCGTTCGCAATAGCGCGCTTTTAAAAACACTGATCCCAATCATAAAGTTATGTTACCTTTTTTTATAAACAGGGCGTGTCATGTATATATATATATATATATATACATACATACACACATACATATGACATATAATTCATATATACAGAGCGGATGCCAATAGCTAGGGTTGCCATGATACCCCCCCGTATATTCGATGTGGCTCCGACACTGCTCATCATATCATTCCATAAATTGTTTCTGATAGTAGGGTTCTGCAATTGCTATTGATCTTTGCCCAAGTTCCTTTGTTGTCTGCACTGCTACAAGCAGGTGTTTCCTCGAATAAATCTAA
This sequence comes from Sambucus nigra, assembly GCA_949130495.1. Taxonomy (NCBI): domain Eukaryota; kingdom Viridiplantae; phylum Streptophyta; class Magnoliopsida; order Dipsacales; family Adoxaceae; genus Sambucus; species Sambucus nigra. The sequence goes on from OX422209.1 coordinate 252,878,089, forward strand.
CTATAATTCCAGCAGTAGCATTCGGTTAAAGGATAGTAATTAATCCAGATGTTAAGTGTTTAGCATGACATTTTCAAAGCACTCCTTCCTGAACATATTCTTACTTAATGACCCTTGTTAGTTCAACTCCATTTAAGTTGTGAAACAATGTGTAGAGAAATTATATGCTCATAATAATTTTTCTTTGATTTGTAATGCTCAATAGTCCCATGATAAAATCTTGCCAACATCAAGGGTCAACTCATGTAGAAGAATGTGCAATCTTGTGGGCTGTGTCGTGGACAGGGCTTTAGTTGGATGATCTAAGAGATTTGTTCAGTGATCAATAAAGGTTTAGACATGTTTTTCCTGAATATGATTGGGTGGTTATGATTCCATTTCCCCAAAATAATCGAAGGCAGATGATATGCATTACTTTAAATAGAAGGCCTTTCTATATTTAAATTATATGTCATGACAATATTTTATCTCAGTACAAAGATAAAAGTCTGTCCTGAAAGAAAAAAATCTTTAGTCCTGAAAGAGAAAAATCTTTACTTAGCTTTCATACAAAATCATCAGACTGAAAACATTACTATTTATGGTTTCAAGGTTTAACTCAATTCGAAAGAGTTTAATGATCAGACACGTGATACGTGATTTTGCCAAAAAATTAGGATATATATTAATGAAATAAAACATATTTTTTTCATAAAATACATTATTAGAGCATTCTTAACATGATATTAAGAAAATGGACCATACAAAACAAATTCATAACCTTCTGATCTTCATATAGTTGTAGACAATACGGATTCATAAAAAAAGGAAAGAAAGAAAACAGAGTGCTGTTCGTTACACATAAAAGAAAAAAAACACAAGAAAAAGGGATTCGGGGTTCGTAAGAGAGAGAAAGGCACCAGCTGAGAAGAAGCAACTGTTCCTCTTACGTTTTTTCGTAAGAGGAAGAAAAGTTAAAAAAATACTGTGTGAAGAAGAAACAGAGAGAGAAAACTGGAATTTACCAACTGCTGTGTGAGAAGAAACTAGGGTTTGTGACGGCTGTGCGATGAAGAGAAAAATCTAGGGTTTTTTCGTAAGAGAGAAGAGCTGAGGTTTTTTATTTTTTTAGGTCTTTGCAATTGTTATCCTCCGGTGGTAGGTATTTTTTTATTTTTATGTTATTTAAACATTGTTTCCATAACTATGATTTTGACCATGTTTTATGTTTTTAATATTCTAAAACTGACCACACGTATCCTTAAAAAGCGTGTCCAAAGCGTGCCCTGGACGTGTCCCAGCGTGTCCCCTCTAAAAAAAGGACACTCTAGGACTCACGTGTCCCAGCGTGTCCACAGCATGTCGCATGTTTGACCCGAGTCAAAACTGACTCGTGGCCTCCAAGAGAGAGTTCGTGCTTCATAGATAATAAATGAGACCCTAATCCTAACTCAGTTGTGAATGTTTTGTCTTGTTTACATCATGTATACACTATATATAGCAGGTCCCTATTGTGCATGGCCGTGTTTGTGTTACCCGTTTGTATTTATGTGTCTAATGTGTCAACTTGTTATTAGTCCGAACCCACTGAAGTATCCATTAACTGATAAATAGTTGGGTGTCAATTCAGAGTCTATTATCATGTTTTGTCTCATTTTGCCAAGTCCCTCCCCAAGTTGGTTGATTGGGAACACGGAAATGAAAACCTTTTGAAATTATGTTTATGTGAAATGTACACTTAATTGGGCAAATAGGTGATTCTGTTTCTTGCGCACCTGGAATATTTGTTCGAGGATTCATACTCATATATAGTACATAGTAAATGTTTGACTCGACTGTAGTGCATCCATGCCTAGACCTTTGTCCTCGAATTACAACGGTGCATTAACTGCATGAGGCCATTGTGTTAAAACAAACTTCTACATGTGTTCGTTAGTTGTTCTACTTTATGTTTTATATGATTTTCTCTATATTACTGTTAGATAAAACTTTAAACATTAGATGTGTATTTCTTTTTGCAGGATTTACAGGTTAAATCATCTCCACCTGTTCAAACTACACCACCATCCATAAATAGTGATCCAGCCATTATTCAGGTAATTAAAAGCAGGACTGTCATACTTGTGTGATAAGTTAGATCAATTTAATTTGACCTCCCTCATGATTTCCTATGCAGTCTCATTATCCTCGCCCAGCTTCCACATCTTCAAGTTTGCCTGCTGTTGGCAGTGGGCCTCAGACGGATCTTAGCTCCCATACTGCCCAAATGGGACTCCCTGCTTCAACTTTCCAGGGTGGTCTACCTTTATATCAGCCTGGAGGGAATTTGGGCTCGTGGGGGCCTTCACCTCCTCCTCCAAGTACAAATGGTAGTGGGCTTGCAATGCCAATGTATTGGCCTGGATATTATGGTCCCCCTAACGGGCTTCCTCAGTTGCAGCAGCAATCTTTGTTTCGGCCACCACCTGGGCTTTCAATGCCCCCTTCAATGCAGCAGCCAATGCAATATTCTGGTTATAATGCTGCATTACCAACTGGACTTTCAAGCTTACCAGAATATCCTTCTTTGCTATCCACTGCTAACAATCTAACCTCCACATCTTTGCCAACTTCAACATTGCCTTCCAGCCTGCCACCTGTGACGCTAGCTTCTGAGACAATACCCAGTTTCTTGCCAAATAAGGCTCCTAACTCTGCTAATCTTACATCAACACTAAGTGCTAGCTTGCCATCACTCTCTTCGTTGACTGCTTCAAGTTTAGATGTAAATACCATTGTACCTCCAATATCTAACAAGCCTAATATGATTCCTGGTACTACCTTGACATATCAGGCCAGTTCTCAACCCATTACCTCTATTGCTGGAGCATCCAATTCAATTCAGACAGAAACACCCACACCTTCACTTGTAACCCCAGGGCAGCTGCTGCAGTTTGGCCAGGCTTCGGCTTCTTCATCTCAGTCTTCACAAAAGGCTCACAAAGATGTAGAAGTGGTTCAGATAACACCAACACCACCATCAGAACCACCAGCACCAGTTCCAACAGAAGCTCAGCCACCAATATTACCTTTACCACCACCATCACATGCTGTTCATAAGGTGATACTGTCTTTTAAATAATTGTTTATCTAATTATTGTTTCTTAGAACTCATGTATTGAAGTTGAAGAATGTTCCATTACTTTCAATAATCTTTTGAGTTAGTGATGTAAACACAAAATCTATACTCTACTCATTAATATGAATGATTGCAATGAGGTAATAATGCCTCATTACCAATAATTTATTAGTTATATATACTAAATATAAACTAGAGTTCTGATAGATAATCCCAGATAAATAAGGATTTCAATTAATCAAATCTGATATCTAAAGATAATACTGAAATTAGAAAAGAGAGGCGAATTCCTCTCTTTTCCAGCTGCTGAGCGGACCCCCAAAGGGGGCCCCTATCCGTACACAGCATTCTCCCCCTTTTAAAAAAAGCTTGTCCTTGAGCTGAATTTCAAGTAAGCCCGAACCACTTTAAAAGATACCTTGAATAAATGCCTTGTGTGAATGTCGGTCTGGCTTGAAATTGCATCACATGATTCGTCCCACAATTTATTCTTTTGGCACATGATTAAACTTTTTCACTCTCACAAATTCAACATGGGTAATCTCATGTCCAATTTCACAAATAAATTAATTTTGGGGGATGATTTGCTATTTCCGGAAATTGGAAGAACTTTAAGATCTTGAAGGGCTGTTTCAGGATCTCTGAAAATTGGTTTAAATGTTGTGGGACTAGAGTGTAATTTTGAAAGTTAAGGAGGGGGTGCCTATTGGCTTAAAGTACAGGAATGAGATATGTAATTTCTTTCTGCTTCAAAGTTTTGCAACAGCTGGGATATGTCAGGTTTGTTTAGGGGTTTGGTGGGACAAAGGGAAAACAAGGGGGATTTCCCAGGGCTCTGCTGGCTGTCGTACGATACCGGAAATGCCCACCAGCCATCGGCGACAGTTGCTAAAGGGTTGGTCGGAGCAGTGTATGGGTTTTCAAGGGTATGAGATCCCTGCTTCACTTTGGGTGTTTTCTGGAATGCCTTGCTGGTCGTCGGAGAGGGTCATGTGGCTAGGGCTAAGGCTAGGTTGATCTTGGGCTTGGGTGGTGGTTTGCTGGGTTTGAAGGGCTGGAGTGCTTGATTTGGGATGGTTCATTGCGTGGTTGGTTAGAGCTTCGTTTTTTTTTTGCTGGAGGTCGAGAAGGTTCGACAAAGGTTTCACCGGAGATTGCCGGGTGATGGTGACGGCAAAAAGTGGTCTGGCAAAGGCTGTTGGGGCCATAGGACAAAATTGAAAAGATTAGAGGTCTGAAGCCCTGGTGGGGTGCCAAAAACTGGCGGGGAGCGGCGGACGTTAGGCTTGACGCGGAAAGCAGGGTGAGACCGGAACAAGCAGAAACCCACGGGGGTGGGACGTTAGACTGCGGGTTTGTTGTAGGGTGGTGGCGGTGGCCACCGTTGGCGGCAGCAGGGCTATTGTTTGTGTGGCTATGGGAACCCAGGGATATTGGTTTGTACATAGAACCAAAAATATGGGAATGGAGTTGAATTAATAGATATTAATTCGCTGAAATTATTTGCAGGGGAATTTTTTACTTTATGATTTAAGATTTTACTTCTACGTAGCTTGTTTGATGATAAGTGAATATTTAAGGTCGTCGGAGCAAAATTCGAGTGTTAACTAATCTTCTATTAATATTCTTGAGCTAATCCCCTAATAGCAGACACCAGATTTGAATAAACCATTAAACGGTTTCAATTCAAGTGTTTAACATGGTTATCAGGCAATTAATTTTTCCACCTCTTCCTCTGATCTTAATGGGCTCTTTATTTTCTGTGCAGCGTTGAGCATGGGTCAGTTACCCTTCTCTTAAACGATGATAATCATTTTCTAAAGGAAAAAAAAGTTTCTGAGTCGATTGATTATCATTAATGTATTTATGTGGATGCTTGTGGCAATGCATATAGGCTTTTTGTGTAGGCCTTTGGATTATTAAAAAGCTGTTATATGTCGTGATCACGAGTCCAAATTTGGTGACCCTATTTAAGGAGGGTTAACACGACCTTTTATGTGATTGGTTAAAACATGGGCAACTCATTCAAAATTGTGGGTCCATTGCTGAGTTATTGATGTTTCAACCAATCACATTGGAGGGTCATGTTAACCCTCATTTCGATAGGGTCAACAAAGTTGTATGTGGTGATCATTGGAATTAGGGATGGCAATTTAACCCGACCCGTAGAAGCCCCGCCCCTAATGGAGCGGATTTTAAAACCAGATTAATGAATTAGGAGCGGGTATGGGTTTTAAAAAAAATCCATTTATTAAATGGGGCGGGTTAGGAGTTTGTTTAAAAAAACCGCCCCGCTCCGCCCCGCCCCGCCCCGTTTAACTTTTGCCTACATAAATAGCCTTTATATGTAAATTAATTACAATTAAACCATATATTACACTAAAAAAAACCCTTTATATGTATGCTAATTTTGTAAAAGATTTGTGGAACACATGGATTGACAATTGGGGGACTGTCTCACATGTTGGAATACGAACCATTTTAGCCCTCTCAGACTATAATGTAATATTTTTAATTTACTATTTTTAAAATTAACCCGACCCGTAGGAGCCCTGACCTGTCCCATTTATTAAATGGGGCAGGTTAGGATTTTTGTAACTCTCCCCAAACCAGCCCCGTTGCCATCCCTATTTGGAATCAACATCAACATTTCAATGAATTATACCTTTCTAATCACTCTTGAGGCTATCGTTGAGTGAAAACGAAATCTAAAGACCTATGCTGAGCAGTTTTTGATATTATCCTCATGTCCCGCTATGTCAACAAGTCTGGTGGATCTTATTTTCCTGCCTACAATTTCTGTTTTAAAATTTGGTAAATAAGTTTATTATTTATGGTGAAAATTCTAACGTATGTTCATCTCCTTTTCCCTTTTTTGTTTTTGTAATATTTTGTTTAGCTGAATGGAGCTCAATTCCAAAACCGCCACAGCTACAGGGGGCGTGAAAGAGGAAGAGGAACTGGGGTAAATGTTGATTTTTTGTCAGAAAACTAATTAACTGCATTGATAAATGATGAGTTTTATAGCATTTCTGGAAGTTTTTTGGAACTTTTCTCTGGCACCTTTCTTTTTCTGTACTTTTTGCTCATCATTCAATTTGATTTGGTGTGGCAATTAATTCATTGAACATTTGGCCTGCAGAGTTCACGACCAGTGATGAAATTCACTGAGGAATTTGATTTTATGGCAATGAATGAGAAATTTAACAAGGATGAAGTATGGGGTCATCTGGGTAAGAGTTCCAAATCCAATTTAAAGGACAAAGAAGGGGATGGAAATGGGAGTGATGAGTATGATTCTCAAGATGAAGATGATACTGAATTACCAAAGTTTGAGGTCAAGGTGATATTGCCCTCTTGTCTTCTACTACATATACATCTCTATGTCATTTTAATCTTTTTTTTAGATTTATTTTGACTCTCAATGTTGTTTCAACTTTCGTGTTACACCATTTTTTCTGAAAAGTTGAGATGCACCCTGAAAGCTTTGCTAAGGACTGCAGAATGTTACAGTTTGTGAGCTTTAGCAACACTCGTAGAGATGTATCTTAAATTTTTAGTAACAGAAAAGTTGGGGTTACACTCAATCACACACAAGAAAAAGATAATCTCATCGCTTCTACGTTCTACAGCCTGTTTATAGCAAGGATGACTTTTTTGATAGCCTCTCTTCCAATACGCTTGACAATCAATCGAATAATGGAAGGATGAGGTTCTCTGAACAGATGAAGATGGACACAGAGGTATGTGATGTGTGCCCCATTTTGGTTTGACCATACAAGATTTTTGGGGTTTTCTATAAATTTGCTAACCTTTTTCCTTCTCTTTGTGCCAAATGCTGACCTTTTTCCTGGGTGACAGACATTTGGCGAATTTTCAAGGTATCGGGGTGGTCGTGGAGGCCATGGGCCCGGTCGTGGTGGCCGTTTTAGAGGCTATTATGGAAGGGGATATCATTATGGCAATGGCTATGGCAATGGTGGGAGGGGCCGAGGTAGGAATATGCCAAGCCGTGATTTCTAGAGCGCCGTGTGGTCTTTTGCAAATGACAGGTAAGAAACTTAAAGCTTCACTGGCCCACAGGACAGAATTGATTTAGGGCTAGTTATAATGTTTGGGCCTTTTTGTTTTTAGTTTTCGACGTTTGAGAAATAAATTTACAGATGTATTTTGCAATGTCTTCGATATTTTGTTGGTAATTCTAGTTTCTTGACATTATTAGTAATGGAGCTTTTGAACAAGTGATTTCAATCACTGATATTTGAATACCAATAAGGTTTATGTGATGATGAGATATGTGCCTGTAAATTCAGTTTGCAGCTATGTTATTTAAAAGGGGGTTTTGGGAAAAGGTCCTCGTAATGTTTAAAGTGTATAAAAATAGGACACTCCATATAATTTTATAAATTTAGTCCCTGTTCTAAAAACATAATGAAAAATGGTACCGCTGGCGCGGACCAAAAAAATTAAGGCAATTGTACCAGAGGGACTAGATTTATAAATGCTATTGTACCACATGGACTAAATTTATAAACTTGAAAAGCATTGTCCTAAAAATCTAAATATAGGAAGGAACATGAGCTTTACCTTAATTGTCTATTTTTAAAAACGCAAGAAGGCTTCACAATGGAAGTATTCCATTCTGGTCCAATTGTTATAAGGGGAAGCTGAAAAAAAGGCCCTGAACTATTTAGTTTTCGAAGAAGCCTTGAGCTGTTTTTAATGCAAATCCATCCCTAAACTACAATATTGTTGCAAACACACTGGAATCTTTGCAACAAAATGCACTTTAAAGGAATAATTAAAAAATAACAATGGTCCATGGGGATTCCTTGTAAACCTGCATAGTTGATTTTGTTTTACCAACACACGGGAATCTTTGCAACAAAATGCACACTTTAAAGGAATAATTAAAAAATAACAATGGTCCATGGGGATTCCTTGTAAACCTGCATAGTTGATTTTTTTCTTCTTTCTTTCTCACCTTATCCTACTTATTTTTGGGGAGTAATTGGTCATTAGTCCTATTTTTTAGGGCAGGCAAAATAGATCCTTTTTTAAACAACTAATATTAGTAAACAGACTAACATACTGTTTTAATGTTTTTATAGCATATTATATTTAAATTTTACTAATTGAGAAAATATGATTTTAGCAAACTGATTAACTTACTGTTTAAAAATTTTTCCCCAAAAAATTGAATAGAGATCATCCTGCTTGATATATCTTGACTAGTTTTGAGAACACAAATTTTATAAAATTTGGATATGTAGATTTGAAGTAGTTAAATAGACCTGCGATTAAAACTTAAACTGAGCAAGAATGTATTGCAAGAAACATGTTGTATATAGGGCAGGTGAACAAATGCAGTTTATTATGCTGTTGATTCATTACAATTAACGACTGAAAACAAGAATATAGATCCAGGGTTTGCGAGTAATGCTACACGGAATTTTTTCATCATATTTTCGAAGTAAAAGGCTGTAAAGATATCATTCTTCTTTCTACAGTCCTTCTTGGTCTGTTTAGGGATAATTTGGTGATTGGGCCCTAACGCACTGAGTTGCTGTGCGCATTTGGTTCACTTTGTTAAAATAAAACGTATTACTATTCTCAAGGTATTCAAGTTGCATGCATTGTAATTTTTTAAATAGTTATAAAATCACAATGGTAGATATATGGATGCTATATACTTGTCACTGACCATCCGGCACTGGCTGACGGGATTCTGACTGATGTTTTTCATTGAAAAGTGAAGAAGAAATCATCATTATCATCCTCACCTTAATTCCATCATATGTGGTCGGCCACTTGTGCACGAACTTCATATTTTTTTATTTGACACGAACATGATTGTTTTAAAACATAAAATGATACGATTATTAAATTTTGTACTTAATTAAAAATAAATAGACATGATTAACACAAAAGACACAGTTAGCTCGACTAGTATGACTCATAAGTTTGACAAGAATACGAATCAACACGACAAATTCCCGACACGAACATGGCACATCTCGTCAATTTTAGGCCAAATTTGTGTCTCCTTAATACTTGTGTAGTTTCAAAGTTGCACCACCAATATCCCCTCCTTCTCTATGTATGGATCTCAGAAACACCCCCATTCTTAGCAATATCCAGCGCTTTGAATTACTTTAAATTAAGAATAGAATCAAAATTCACAAGATATAAAGCCCCCGCAATGTACAGAAAATAGTTGATCATCTTCGATCAGTGGCGGAGCCAAGAATCAAGGGCTGGTGGGGCACAGTGCATAGACGGGGGTTCGGTGGCAATAGCCCCCGAATTTTTTTTAGGCTTATTTTTACTTTTTTACAAATATTTAATTGATAATTTATAATTTTAGACAATTACAACTCAAATAAATAAAAATTGAATACAATAGCAATTCATTACTAAGAAATAGATAAACATAATTTGAAATTCTCATACAAAAGTAGAAAGTTGTCAAAATACATCATACTAGATTTAAAAATTCTACAATCTCCCTCTATGGCTTTTCATCTTCCGGAAGCGATCCACAATTGCGTTATTAGAACTGTAATCAAAGATATCCTTTTCAATATATGTCACCCAACTATTACTTAACCAACCATCACCCATACGGTTTCGGAGATCACTTTTCACGATATTCATAGCGGAAAATGCCCTTTCAACCGTTGCAGTGGAAACGGGAAGAATTAGAGACAATTTTAGAAACTTATAAACTAAACCATACACAATGTGTTTTCCTTTTGCAACCATCTTCTTAGCCAAACCATTAATCCCTTCCACTTCTAGAAAGTACCCATCTGATTTCATATCAAACTCACATAACTCAAGCTCATCCCGAAGTACAAAACGTTCTTGTTCCGAGAAATCATCTGTATAAAATTCAGAGAGACGAACCAATATATCTATATCAAAAGTAGCAAATGAGTTACTTGGATCAAAGCATGCCATACATATGAGCAATTCTGAATTCACCTAATCAAAACGGTTGTTAAGTTCAATAAGTTGCTTATCTACGCAAAGGTTAAACAAGTCAACTTTATGATGATGTAAATTTGTTATCTCTGGTCCTCGCCTTGATCTTCCCAAAAGACTAAAATTATCCTCCATATTAGGAACCGGGATATCATATTCCATACAAAAAGAAGAAACCTCCACCAATAGTTTGTCCCACCCACAATCTCTCATTTGTTGCATACGATTCTTGGAAAATCTCACTAAAGTCATAGCATTTATAATATCTTGATCTTTTCGTTGCAATGCTTTGGAAAGTTCATTAGTTATTGCAAGTACATTTCTCATCAAATGCAAGGTAAATATGTAGTCAAAAGATTGCATTGATTTAATCAAATTTAAAACTTCACCTTTTCTATCAGTAGCATATTCTACCAAATCCGCAAGAACATCAAGCACGGATCCAAACATAACAATCAAATTTATCAATGTACCATAGTGTGAGCCCCAACGTGTATCACCGGCTCGCTTTAGTCTAGTCTCTCGATTTAACCCTCGACCGCTTGATATATCACAATTTTCTAGTTGCTTAAAAATCCGCTCCGCTTCCTTCTCTCGAAGAATGTCACGATACGTGCATGATGCCCCTGCAATATTTACTAAATTATTAACTAAGAAGAAGAACTCATCAATGTGCTTAATAAGATCTTTTGTGACATGGACAAGCGCCAACTGAAGTTGGTGTGCAAAACAATGCACATAGAACGCTGATTTATTCTCCCTCAAAATAAGTGATTCAAGCCCATTATACTCGCCTTGCATGTTACTTACCCCATCGTAACCTTGATCACGCAAGTTTTTCACACTCAAGTTATGCTTGTTGAAAAATTGATCAAGTGACGCTTTAAGTGAGTTAGATGTTGTGTCAGGAACGTGTACCATACCCATAAATCTTTCCATCACAAAACCCCTTTTGTCAACATAACGCACAACAAAAGCCATTTTCTCTTTAACCGATACATCATGAGCTTCGACAATGAATGTTGCAAATGGTTCCCCCACTAGTTTTTTTAATAATTCATTGGTAATCTTACTAGCAATGACATTCACAACATCTTTCTGAATATCCGGTGATATTAATTTATGATTCCGGGAGCATTTTTAAGAATAACATTATTAACTGTTGCATCCCTATTGGCTAACCATTGTAAAAGTTCAAGAAAATTACCTTTATTCATCGAGCCTTCTGATTCGTCACGCAAACGAAAAGATAATACTTGTCGTAGTAGAAATCAAATCACGTCAATGGTTGCAACTAGTCTCAATCGATACTCATCTCGACACTCCTTCGATTGGTTATCAAATAGAGCCTCAATATGTTGATTTTGATTCAACAAATCTCGAGACTTCATAAATGCCACATTGTGAGCATCGCTATGTTGATGCTCTTAGAGTCTTCGATTTTGTTTCTAATTATTAAATCCACCTCTGACGAAAGCATTACTTTGATTTCTGTCCACGGACTCTGGACGAAATAAATAACAAGGTAAACATAAAGCAGCTTCCTCCTTAACACTATATTCCAACCAATTCCCAAATTGAGTGAACCATGCCGCTTATATGCGTATAGGGATGATAAGGACCCATTTGCAAATACACTCGTCTAATCTTGTCTTGGTCGTTCGCATCATATTCTGAAATTTGTGGTCTTAAACTCGGATTAGAAGGAAGATTTGACAAATCAACTAGAATGCGACTTCGACTTATCTTTTTTGGAGTAGTTTCCCTTTGGACATTGATTTTTTCCATTAGAGGCACCACATTTTCGCGAGTTCTTTTATAAAACATTTCCATAGCTGAAATTGGAAGTTTAAATATTAAACAAATTTAGCTCACCAAACATTATATTAATTTTTTTTAGCTCATATCTAATATTGTAAAACTAAAATTTAGCTAAAAAATTCCTAAAAAAAATACAAATTGCATATTAAATAAATACAATAGGGGCAAATCCCTAAAAAGAAAATTGAAGCAAATCCCTAAATAAATAGTAAATATTAAATATTAAATAAATACACGATGTTTAAGGGATAGAGCTGGTCTTACATTACAAAATCTGGAAGGAGGAAGAGAATGGCAGAGCAGGGGAGGTCCGGGTGGAGCCTGGAGGTCTGGGGGGAGGAGCAGGGGAGGTCCGGGGGGAGGAGCTGAGCAGAGAAGCAGGCGCCAGATGAAGACGAGCAGAGCAGCAGCCGGACGACTCAGACGAGCAGTCTCTCTAGCCTCTTTTTCTTTGTTATTTAGTTACTCCGAAGAATAGAAGATGTAGGTTAAGTTTTTGGGATGCATATTGTTTGAGGTTTTAACTTTTGCCCCCATTTTCTGGTATATTTCACATATGACCCATAATAATAATTTTTTTTCCCAAAAAAGCTGGCCTGGGCAAGTGCCTAGGCAACCTACAACATGGCTCCGTCACTTTCTTCGATGATAACAGTACATCAAGAAATCTACGAAAAAGGAAGTTCCATGACTAAAAAAAAGGGAAGGAGAAGAATAACATAGATTCCCCAAATGAAATATTCATATCTTCGAATGGTTATAAGTTTAATGCATTGATGCAGTTTATACTTTAATATGAACTCTAACTTCAAATTTATAAAATTTGTAAAAACAATACAAAAAACAACAGCCAATTGTTCTGAAACTAACATGATATCCTGTGTCAAATCCTTTTGGCACGAAGTTGTACTGTGCCGTATTTGTGTCAAAATATTATGAGTTATATTAGTCGTGTTAATAATGTTTATTTATTTATAGTTGGGGTAAATTTTAAGAATTGTGCTGGTCATGCCATTTCATATTTTAAACGGTCCATCTTTGTGTATCTAAAAAAATACCAAGTTGCGTTGTTTTTACCAAAATAAATTTATTGTGTCGGTCCTATATACGACTCAAAAACACAATGCACAAGAATTATCGCCCTAATAAAAAGATCAGGAATTTAACAAAAAGACCAATATATGGAAAATCTTCTTTAGAGACAAAATTAACTTTGACTCTAGTAATGACATTTAACATTATATGGAACATCATTTTTAGAGACTAAAAATCACTTTTGAAAATCTTTGTTGGATTAAATATTAAATGAATGTAACACACCGCGCAATCTGACAAGCGAGGTAGCTAGCAGCCGCCAAACTACGCCGGACGTTACTAAATTAAATATCATTCTTAGCATGTGACATATATGAGACATAAAAATTCATTCAACAAGATAATAATTAGATTGATCCAATAAATATAACCATTCATGCAATAATAAAATCCATCACCATGCTAATCTCCAAATAAAACTAATCTCCAATAATCTAAATCCGAATAAAAAGATCCAACTAAGAATATCCGAATAAGTACCGTAAACAACTGTGGAACCGAGTGGCCTACCAAATTCGCGATGGAATTAAAAATAAATTTAAACTGCCGAGCATCTAAAATAAATAAGTCTCCAGTTGCACCTCCAAAAATATATCTCCAATCACTCCAATACAGCTACTCCAGCACTATACCTGAAAAATATTAATCAACGCAATGGATTAGAGCCCAGTGCATGAATACCAGCTACTCTTTCCAATTAGGGTCCGTAAACCCAGATAATAGCATTATACATAATAAACATCGCAATAGAATATTTTAAATTAAAAGAGATATAATAATATGCGAGTAAGTCAACTACTATCTACCCACGGCTAAGTCACTCTAAAGTCCAAGTCCAAACATTAATTATATCGAAATCTATCCATCTACTTTGATTCAATTAATCAAATTATTATTTCTCTCAATTCCATTATTATCACTCGCGGGACTCCCGCTTATAGGTTATACACCAAATTAGTCGCGGGACTCCCGCTTATAGTTTATACACCAGATTAGTCGCGAGACTCCCACTTAATGTTTTTCACCATTTTAGTTGCGGGACTCCCACTTAATGTTTTACACCACACTCATTCCCCTCACTATGGTCAGTCAACCCGTTTAACTGTCAGCTATGTGTGACACCCCGCCTAATTAAATACCGGATATTTATTAAATTAAATAAGAATATCCAATTGATTCATTCTTAGCATCACTGTCGATTTTTTTTTATTAACTACTAACCACCTAGTAGTTTAAAAAAAACGGATGTCAAAATTTTATCTTTTGAATTAACGTGCAACCAATTAAGTGATCAACTAAGCATTCACCATCCAATAAACAATCTCATAGGAATTAAAATGTCATACTGAAATAAACTAAGTCTCGAGTAGTAAATTCCCAAATACAATAGTCTGAAATGAAATAAATCCCAACATCTGAAATATAAATAAATGACTGAAACCACTATCTCTAAATAAGAATGAGCGACATGCCCTGACTGATATAAATGACTCTGAATGAATCAAGGATAAATGTGGAGTCGTATAGTACCGAGGTCATGCAACTTCCACAGCAGCTACAACACGTCAATTGATGGGAACTCCTATGCCTAGCGTCCCTGTGGCTGGTCATCTAAAAGGTTTTTACAAAGACAAAATAAATTCGGAAGAAAATGGGTCAGAGCCGAGTTGAAAATAGTTTTAAAACAACAAGTATTTAAATACATAAATACCAGATAATTATATACAGATTAGTCACGTACTCTCACCTCTCAACTATTGTGCATGCCTAACGCATACTCTTAACTTATCCTAGTTACACTATCCCACCCAACCAGTTTGAACCAAATCTCTGTGTATGATGGCTACGTTATTGTGTCCACCCATATTATCCAATAGTACGTTATCGCATTTTCAACATTTATTAATCAATTCAAGTATCTCTTTATTCATTTAAGTTTCCACCTTCTTATCTTGTAATATATGCCATAACATTTCTTATCTACTAAGCAACACAATAGAATAGTCACAAGTTATATATATATATATACTATGCTATCAAATCCTGGTACATCACGTACATGACTACGAATTCCGAATCACTCTGGAACCGTATTAACACAAATCGCACATATTGGAGGCGAAAATAGTCCTAAGCCTTTAGGATACACACATACTTGCGCACCCAAAAGACCGTTCAATACCATTGTTCACACATGGCAATTCAACTTAAATATTATGTTCTGAGACACCAATCTAAATCCCTCCGAAGGGTCATCAAGATAAAATTGTCCCCTTTCTGAGACCTCCCGTGATAACAAGTATGGTAGGTATGTCATACACATAATAATCTATACAATAGGTATTTACAAAACCTAAGTATCTATAAATTCAATATAGGTATGCAAACGTCCCATATTACAAGTCTCATATGTAGTATATTTATATTCCGATTATCCCACATATTAAAGGATTAAAGCTTTACTTCTCGTCGTATGCTCATGAGTAATTCTCACCGCCCGAAGTGCATTCCTTATTCTACACATAATATCAGTAGGTAACACACTATCCCCTATTGGTCTAAGTCACCGTAACCATTGAAATCCCGTGATTCAAATAATTCTCCAAATTATGTATTTATCTCGATTTAACCTAATTAAATTAAATCCTTAGTTTTACCCCTTATAGAACTTGGACCAAAACCCAACCTAGGGCTACTGGTATTCCCATATATTCCTCAAATTAATTAGAGTTAAATACCATAATCGAATCTCACACAATCCCTAAAGATTCTAATTAAAAAGGAAAAATTAGCCAAAAACTGGGCAGCCGGATCAGTTCGACCGGGAGACGGATCGGTTCGGTTCGCCCTTACAGGTCTTTGTCTTCAACCTTAGTCCGTTACAGGTTTACCCCATTTTTAACCTCTAAAATCTCCATAACTCATTCCCAAACTCTAAAATAAATATGATAAACGATATTCTAACTCATATAAATGATTTCTAACGTACAAGAATCATTTAAACATCAAGATTCATCAATTTATCACCTAAATTCCAATTAAATTCTCAAGAACCCTAGTTTATGATTTTTCTTCAAGAACATGTATAAAACTCCAATTTCTGAACATATCAATATTAAGAATATATTCAATTTTGTATTTCAATATCAGTGATCCAATCCTAAACATAAATCCTACCCGGAATATGATTTAATCCATCAAATTATCCTCTACATGCATGAGATTCAGCTTTTAATCATATTCTACTAACATGGATATTTTATCTACTTGAATTTAAGCAAGAACAATACTTGCCTTATAACAATAGGCCTGATCCTTTAATGATGAAGGGTATGGTTGTGTTCCTCGTCTTTCGATTTATGCCCCGGTTGCGTTGGTTGTGAAAGAGGTGTAACAATTGTCGTTTTTGGCTTGGAAATCTCTTCTCCTTCCTCCTCTAATGGCCTCCTAAGCTTTTGTGTTTGATAACCCTAGAATGCCTAATCCTAGCAGCTGATATAACCTTATGAAGTTTATAGGTTTAATTACTCTAAAAATTAAAATGATTAAAATACCCTCCCGGGGTGTTGGTTTGGCCTAAAACTGTCACGGGATCCAAACTAAACCCTTTGGTAGACTTTTCTGACTATCTCGACCATTCCGGACAATTTGGCGTGCTCGAAATGACCATAAGAATGATGTAAAAATAAATTACGTTTTATCCCATTAAATTGCGTCCCGAAACGACTAACACACGCGTCCTGACTTAATTACAACAACTATCATATTTTTTCACTCGCAACTATTTTAATAAATTCATAATCACATATTACTTCACTCATTCAGTAATATTCAACATACTTCACATATATAAATACTAACTCTTGTCGCGCTTGTAATTATCTAATTAGTTCCGGATTTATTATAAATTAATTTCCCATTATTTAAATCAATTAAACCCATAATTAAAGTCATTAAAAATACGGGGTATTACACTATGCACACACTAGTGAGATTCCACGCACGACAAGTCACTATAGCTCGTCAGCCCGTTTAACTGTCAGCCTGCACATACTCGTGATGAACACACACCCACGTCGCTATAGCCAGTCGTCGCATTTAACTGTCAGCCCGGCACATACTCGCGCCGCAAATTCATTTTAATACCCATTTATTATCTTAGGTATTAATTCTCAATTTCTCATCATCTCATTTTCTCATTTTTTTTTTTTATTTTAGCCCACCCTATTATAGAGCATAAACAACAAACTTACCCCTAGTCCCATACCTAGAGGTCTTCAAAACACAACGACAGCCTATCTTATTTCGTCGGATGAATTTATATAATTAATCTTTTCCTAGTCTCGCACTTAAGTTATCCAAATCAACGGAACGACACAAAAAATCAGCCCTACCCCGGAATATCCCATCCGTAAAAATTAACACTAACTTGTCCCATACCTAGAAAGTATTAACCACAACTAAGGCATACCTACTTGTCCCATACCTAGCAATCATTCCTAAAATTAAGGTGAGAGCATACTACCCAAAATTCCGTCATCTCCGCGATGATAAATGTAATCACAACAATGAATCATACAATCCAATTTATCAACAAATGCACAATTTCGCATATAATCACAATTTGTCTTAATTTAATTTATTCAATCCATCGTCGTAATAAATACAATTTATTTTATCCAACATTATTAATTTCAACATCATGCGAGTTTGGGAAGCGCACAATAATGATTCTCTTTAATTTAATTCTTTCAACCCATTATCATAATTAGAACAATTTATTACATTCAACAATTATCAATTTCGCATCAAGCAAGTTTATGAAATATGCACTCAAATCCCCTTGTTACCACACAAACATAATTTTATGTAATCGTACAAGTCTCGCTTTCATCTAAATAATATTTCTATAGTTTCTGCATACAAACCCACACCCATATTACCCCAAATCCAACCTCTACCCTAAGCACACAAGGGTTACAAGTATTAAATCAGATTAAGATTTTTAAGAAAAACACTCCCAAATTTCTTTTCACTTGTCCTAAGTAGGTTGCTAATTTATTTTAAGAAAAGCCCATGAATAAAGGTTTATGCGACATCTAAAATGCATAATACTTAAGAGAGAGAATATAAGTATTCATGCTTGCTGAAAATCGTTTAGGAAATTTGGTTAGACAATTGAAATCCTCTCGAAAAGTTAAGAAAGATCGATTCTTGCACCAACTTGAGAAAACACCAATTAAACCTTCAAATCATAAGTTGAAACTTGATAAATTTAGGGCTAGGGTTTGTAGGTAGAAGAGGATGAAAATTGTAGTAGTATTCTTTTGGAAAAGTTGGTGTAAAAGTGTTTTAAAAGTCCTCATCCCAAATTAATTTAATGTAGAAAATGATTAAAATTTAAGTGGATTTAGAATTCTAACTCAATTACAACACTGCCGCCGCCTCTGACTAAAACCGCCTCTGACTAAAACCGAATCAATTCAGCTATAAGGTGGAATCGATTCGCCCCTGGATATTTGCCAAGCCGCCCCACAAATAAATAAATAAATAAATATATATATATATATATATATTTCCAATTTGACCCTTGATTTAAATTTCGATTAAAATCCTACTTCTCATTAATAAATTCCAACATTTTAAATAAAAGAAATATTTATTTCTCAAAAATTTTATTTTTTCGAATTCCGAATTAATTTAATTATATTCCAATTTAAAATTTACGGGGTGTTACAATGAAATATTTTTAGGGAGTAATTTGTTTTTAAAAATATACTGGAATAAACATTAAATGAAATATTTTTAAGGAACTAAACATTAATTAACCCTTAAAAAGTTATAGGAGAGAAAGGAGGATCAATAATAAAAGTCAAGGTGTAATTCCGAAGCTTTGGCCCAAAACAGTGTACATCATAGCATACTCTGCTGGGCCATTGTTTACACATAGCGTTATCCTTGTTTTTTCGGTTTGCTTGTTGATTTTCTTAAAGAGTACTTCTACGTAAACATTCAAAAATGACACATATTTAGGTGGTAGATTGACGCGTTGAACTGGTATTGACTTGTATCCGAGTTTAATAACAATGGAGCTGAAACACGAGCCAATACGGGCATTTGAGTGTCCACCTAATTTTTTTTTTCCCATTTAAAAAAAAAAATCTGGATGTAGCTGCAAACGTGTCCATATATGAGGTTTACGGGTTACCTTGTGTTCCTAAGCCAGCTATTATTATATGAACTTTGGCTAAATAGTTCAGAGAATAAATGAAAGAAGTGTTTGATGTGGCAAATATGAAATCTTTGTGACTTTTCATTTTTAATTATCTATTTATTTATTACATTGTTTTTTTTGTGTGATATATCATAATTTTAAGACGATGGAAAAAGTAGAAGGCTGGCTTAAAAAACCCTTTTTGGGGGTCATTGATAAAAAGCGGTGAAAAAGGAAGATTGACTCTGTATTTTTTCCACTACCATGCCTAGGTTTTGGTATGGAGACAATTTAGTTCGTGTGGGGGTTCTGAGCTAGGCTTTGAAAACGTTTTGAGTTTAAATTGTGTTGAGATATTCAAATGGTAATGCATCTTCTTTCTTCGTCTCATTCTAATAATATAGGAAAAAGTGCATTTATTAACCTTAAATTGGATAACATAGATATTATTTTCGAAGCAGCAGAGGGAAGCCGTGACAACAAAGTTACTTACGGCTCACCATTGCATTGCTCACATAGCATTACAGTCTCAAGAACTATCACAATGGTGAGCTTTATTTATTTAGGATCAAATACCAAAAAGTCTCTCGAACGTTTTTTAATACACGTTTAGTCCACGACTTTTTATTTTGCACCAAAAAATCAAAAGGAGCAGACTAAATATGTATTAAAAAACGTTCGAGGGGCTATTTGATATATTGACCCTATTATTTATTGAAGTTACTTGCATGTGGCAACAAGGACTTTTCTGGGAGGAAGAGAAGGTCTTCTGCCATGGAGCAAAGCCAAGTTATCAAGGAAGAGCACGTCGCCCTTTTCCCATTTAAATTGGATGCTCTCTTCTTCAATGATCTCTTGGCATCTCTTCACCACGTTGTCTGGTATTGCGGTTCCGTCGGCCATCATTGCGGAGCTGAGCTCCTTCCCATGCATCCCCACCAAAGTGTTGAACCACATTCTCCTCCCCTTTCTTCCATCAAACACCTTTGTTGGAGCTCGCGGCCCCAAAATTGTCTTCACTCCACCATTTGGTAGCCACTCCATGTCCATTCCCAGAGCCTTGGCCCTGCAACAGCTCCTTGTATGAGATCCACATTCAAAATAATAAAATATATACCGGTATAAAATAAGAAAGAGTTATACCCCTTAGTATAACATGCATAAAACATATCAAGTTAATCAAATATATTAAGATGGCGTGAAAGTTGTCTAGCATTGTTTGAATATTTGGTTCTAGTTAAACACAAGCATCTCTTCCCCACTTAAACTATTGAAGACCGTTTTTAATCAACGACTACTCCTTTCCACGAATTCCGCGACCTAGTAATCAAACGGATTAAGTGCCTAATATATCCAACTAAGTAAAATTGAAACACTTTTTCTAGATGCTATATTTTAATTTCATTAACCATTAAGATTTATGAAAACAAACACCTAATAGTGAGAAACTAGGGTATAGCTAAATGTATTCCAAAATGATATATAGGGACATTTTATAATGATCTTTTGTGACATTTTTTAATCTTTGATGACACATTTTGGAGACTTGGAGTGCATTTAACCATAAACAAAAAATATTATGCTTTGAGGGTGCTAACTGAGAGGCTCAAAAACCAAAAGGGACACATGACCCCCCTTAAAAACATGATACTTTTTCTTCCTAGTATCATTTTTTTCTCATGTCAAATAAACTTTTATTCAACATTAATACGTGAAAGAATACACCCTCTAAAATCAAGCATTTCTTAGGTAACCTTGAGAAGGTCACATAGTCATTTAGGATGTACACATTAAGTATTTAATCAAGCATTTCTTAGGTAACCTTGAGAGTAACTTAAAACACACATACAAACACACCCAATAGTAGAGTTTAAGAAGGCAAATTATTAGATTGTTTATAGAAGTGTACATACCGGCGCTCAGCTTCTGTACGATCTGATGTTCCAAAAGCATCTTCCCAACCTCTGCCTCTCATGGAAGCTGTATCATTTTTGCTGAGAGCAGTGAATGTGTATTTCAAACCCTTAGCCTCCATTTCCTCCACAACTTCTGGGAAGTCTTCCACCATTCGTTCCGCTACTCGAAAGCTTGGCACGAATGGCGTCTCTCCACCTTCCGGTGGTGGTACCTCACAGAATAATATTACTTTCTTTGGATATTCCTTTATCTGGTAAAATCACACATACATAACAATATTACTGTTATAAATATCGTACTCCCCCTTGTCAAATTATGACTCATATTTATAAAACAGTATACAGTATAACAAGAAATTCTTATCTTAACCTTAAACTTTTGCATATACATGCTATGTGATTTTAAACAGGCACTCCTAGTATGAGGACTATAATATTAAGATAGAGTAGATAACAAGTGCAATCACTTAAACTTCTAAAGTTTAATTAAATGACGTTCATGATGTAAGAATGCAAATCTTCCTTTATTAAAAATTACACCATCACTTCATGCCCACCGATTGATTTTTTAGTAAGTCAATGTATTATGTGTATTTCTTTAAGCATCACTTGTCATCTAATAATTGATGCTCAGGTCAATAAAGATTGGGGGACACTTTGATCCATGTTGTGTACAAAGTATGTAACTACTAATGGACAATTTTATCGCAAGTATTATTACGGTATTATCACAGTATATCAAACTTTGGAGTAAACCATAACTAAAAAGAATCTGTTTCATCTTTTCTATTTCACCTATTTTTATCCGGTTATTATATAGTGTCGACTGGTATATATATAGACTTTGACAAACCAAGAATCTGTTTGTTATTACCCACCTTACCAATAGGAGACAGTTGCTTAGTCTAAGGCTGATTTTGACAGGATTCAAATATAATTTTTTTAAAAGATTCTCTAATTTTGCTTATTTAAAAATTGTGGGCATTCGAAATCTTTTCTGAAGTTTATTTCTTTGGCGAAGTTATATCTGAAAATAATTTCAGACAATTATGATCGTTGGATTCAAAATTTGAAATGTAACAGTTTTGGAGAAAAGTTCAAAATAATTTGGACGACGAGCAGTTATACTATTTTCCAAATAAATCAGATTGCAGGGCAGCAACACAGGAGTTTGTAAATTGATTTACAAAATTGCTCTATTTTTTCTTCTAAAGTAAAAAAAAATTATATACATTGTGCCAGATCAGGAAAAAAAACTAGAACTGAGTTATTGAAAATAAAAAAAATAGGATTATTTTTGTAGGCATAGATTAGCTCCCATAAGCCATTGCCGTTTGAAAGTCAGACATATTATGATTTTTTTTTAATTTCCAATTTTATCCTCTGGAAATGATGATTACTTATGTTCCAATAAAAAAAGATGAATAACTTTGAATTTTAGACATGCACATGGATCATTCTTTTCTGATAATTGTTGGGATAGATAACTTTGTAATCTTACGTAATCTTGTACACTACTTTTAGACACACGACTTTTAATTTGAGATGGGGTATAAAAAGGAAAGAAAGATTATTAATTTTGAGAGGAGAGAGTACGAGCTTTCAAATGATCCGATGAAACATGCAATCATGCATGCACAAAAGATGTATGAGAAGAAAATGACAATGGATTAGTGAAATCTATTATCATAAAACATACTACGTAGATATATCTCAATCACAACCCTTACTCCCTTACTCAAAGCTATATATGATACTTAGTAGTTTAGTTTTAATACTCACCAGAACCATTTCATGGTGGTAGTATATGAACTCCGAGAGTGGTCCTTCGTTCGCCGTCCATATCCGCTTGTGCACATGAGTCCTCGGCGCCGGCCCCACATACCGGATGTCGTCCCAACCAAACGTCTCGACGATGTCGTTAAATTCCACGGCGTTCTTCACATCGTACCCTCGGAGGAGGACTGCACTGTTCTTCACTATCATCTCTTCAAACCACTCCTTGTTTTTCTTAAGAGCCACAATAAGTGATTCTAAATCATTATCCTTGTTTGGCTGCAAAGGTAGTAGCACTAGTGGCATGGTTTCACCATCCACTTTCTTCTCACCTTCACACTTTCCTACCTTGAAATCATTACACAAGAATTCCATCTCTATCTCTCCCTTGTTTGTAAAAAGTGTTGATGCTTGGGGTGCCTTGTGAATTGTGATTCAGGACGGGTTATATTAGGGGTGGGTAACATCGTTATGCTCGTCAAATTACTAAGGAATCGCAAGGATTTTGGTGGATAATAGGCAAATGGTTGATTCGTTTATGTCGTTTAGTGAAGGGGTAGTCGTAAAACTGTGGTGTTTTGTTTTGCATGTATGGCTTGATTGGCTTCTATTAAACTTGTATGGATTAATCAAACCGGCTGCCTCAACTATTCTTTCCTCGTCTTGGATCATTCACGCGCTTTTTAGTCGTGGAAAACAAGATTGTTTCCAGAAAAAAAAAAAAAATCAAAATTTTTCCACAAAAATGAAAAATTAAAAAATGCGATCAAATTTGATATTTTTGAAAATAGAATATTAAAAGTAATTTTCTAAAATTTTCAGGAAATTAAAAAACTACTTTAACAAGTTTTTCATCAATTTTCAGATATTCTCAAAATTACGTTTTAATCCTGAACTTTTTATAACTTGTATTTAGACCCTTAACCTTTTGATAAATTACATTTTAATTTTGGGGTATATATCAATGTAAGTCAATTTAAAAAGCCTCTTAATAAAAAATTTATATACAATTTACACCTCGAAATAAATGCATTTTTTTCACTAATAAATAACACTAAGATCCCAAGCATTTACAATACTAATTTTATATAAAACATAATATTCTAAAAATGGTGTGCTCTCAATATTCTTCATAAACCAATATCGTCCAAATTCATGCTTACCTACCACTAAAAAAAAGATGGAGAAGTACACAATATGACAAGAATAAATGCTCAAACGATAACGGTGAAAAAAATATAACAATACGAAATCGTATAGGAGTCCAATGCGATACCCAAATATTATAACAATTTATTTATCAATAATATATCAATAGGTCATCGGGCCTCACCGCACCTCACCTAGGCATCTCAAAGCCTCATTCCGACTGTTGAACTTTTGAACTTTTAGCGGGTGACCATTCTCAATATCATATTAAAATTTTATAGCACCATGCCTATTAGGACAAAATTTCCAATTGAGTCAGTTGTATGTTTATTTGACTCATTCTCGGAACAAAATACGTTTGAGTCATATGTAGATTTTTATTGTCACGATCCCGCACAGACTATGACGTATTGAAGATTATTGAAGACATTGCGCAAAGCTTCAAAGATTTATCATGCCGATTTTATGGTGCATATTTCGTCTTCAAATCAAATTGTATTTCGAGATCACTCAGGTATGAATGCGTAATTTTATTGGGACTTGGAATTTAATTTAAAATTGTTTAAGGATGTTATTTTATTAAAGAAATATTTTTAAAATGGTTTTAAAGAGTTTTAAAAGGATTACATCGTTTTATTCTGAGATAAGGATGGATTAGAGTTGTATAAAACGCAAACTCTAAATCTTTCTTGTTCAAACGACATCAGCAATCGTTCAAGTGAGATACACATGTCGCTCGAATGACATGACAATCTCGTTTGAGCGACAGACTATCTCGTTCGAGCGATGCACCGCCTCAAGAAAATTATTTAAGGCGTGTTTTTCTCAGAATTTCGAAAGTGTGCAATCTGAAAAAACAGTATACGACCAGTACATATTTTGCACATGTTTTCTAAGTTTTTCTAAGTACAAAAACATCCTTAGAGTTTCAAAGATCCTAGTTTTCATTATCATATGCAATAGTAATCTTTGTTTGCACCTTGTTGGAGTTTGTTCTACACTTGAACATTGGGTTTTGCGGAGAAGAAGCGAAGGAGTTCGTGTTCCGATTTCTTAGACTTTACAAGATACATCGGTGGACACCGAGGTGCTCGTGAAGGCGAGTGTTGTGGACAGGTATCGCGAAAGGATTCGTGTGGGCACTGTGGAGGAGTGGTTGAAGATCAGAAGAGGGCCAAGTCTCGTGGGGATCGAGTCGTTGAGTAAGACTTGTCTCC
The DNA here is from genome assembly GCA_949130495.1 of Sambucus nigra. Classification (NCBI taxonomy): domain Eukaryota; kingdom Viridiplantae; phylum Streptophyta; class Magnoliopsida; order Dipsacales; family Adoxaceae; genus Sambucus; species Sambucus nigra. Next base: position 252,903,361 of record OX422209.1, read on the forward strand.
ACATCATAGTAATTGCTTTGTTAGTATTCTTTGTATTTTCCTTTGTTATTCTCTCGTACATCCAGCGTTGTGAGTATTCTACTTTACTTTACTTGCTTTAATCACTAGATGTATGTTTAGGATTAATAAAGATAAAATATGGTCAAGCTAAAATTGGTTCACAATTTAGTACGGTTTAAAAATTGGAAAAAGTTTTTTCATAAAAGAAAGATGGTTTTTGTCATCCTTAAAACACATTCAAAAGAAAAAGGGGCCTACAAATTGGTATTAGAGCTAGAAACATATATTTATTGTGTTGATCTCTTGTATTTTTCAGGATGAATTTTGGAGGTTTTGAAAGTTTTCGTGCTCCTATTTTTTATGGAAAAAATTATGCTAATTGAAAAATGCGAATGAGAAGTGCTTTGAAATCAATTGATAAGTGTGTGTGGTTAGCAGTAGGAAATGGTTGGAATCCACCGATTACACGAGAGGGTGAGGCCACTACACTAAAACCCGTTGAGTCACGGACAGAAGCCGAACATAGACTTGCACTTTACAACTCTAAGGGTTTGCACGTTATTTCCTCACATGTCACACCCGAAGAGTATAATAGATACATGACTTGTGAAACTTCAAAAAAGTCTTGGGATACACTTTCACTTACTGACGAGGGCACTATCACGGTCAGGGCGTCTAAGTTACAAAACCTCACTACACAGTTTGAGACGGTCAAGATGTTAAAGAGTGAGTCATTTGATGAGTTTTACGTTAGATTGTCCAATATTGTCAACTTGTCGTTTAACTTAGGAGAGACGATATCTGACAACTTTGTGATATAGAAATTTTGAGATCTTTATTGAGTAGGTTTGATACGAAAGTGACCGTTTTAAACTCCTTACGTATGCTTAAATCGACGAAACTTAAAGAAATTGTAGGTGACCTACAAACCTATGAACTCGATATATTTACCTCCAATCAAGTGACAAAGAAAGAAAATGGACTTACTTTGAAAGCCCGGTAGGAGGAGACTAAAGTTTTGGATGACGATTCTGATTCCGATTTTGAGGATGCCTCCTTGTTGGCAAAGAAATCCAAAAGGTTCCTAAAATTTCAAAAGCAATTAAAAGATTCCAAAAAGTTTGAGAAATTTAAGAACAACAAGGTAGATTCCACCGCTAAAGATAAGAGTGAAAAGTTTAATAGGGTTGAGTCGGATAGGTGTTTTTGGTGTGAGGGGTATGTTCGCAAAGTTGCCGAGTATCCCACTAGACTTAAAAAAGAGGGAAAGAAACCGATAGCTTATAATGCCTCCTTAAGTGATAGTGATCCGGAAGAGGGAGAGAGTTCCCCCAACGAGAGCAAGTTTGTTTCTTTCTTATCATGTCATGTGAGCGAAGATGATAAATCTTTCCATGAAGATTCTCATGTGCATGACACTTCCGAGGCCATTGAATCACAAGTGAGTGAGGAATAGGAGGTTGATGTGAAAGAATTAAAGTTGCCTTTAATGAGTTGTATGCCGAGACAGTGAAACGAAAAATTATAAATTGCAAGCTAGGTTGAATGAGCGTGCCGTAGAAAATAACGATGATTTGATTAAGGATCTTAGGGCACGGGAGAAGATGCTTAGGGAGAATCTAGAGAATGTTGAGAAAGAGAGAGATAGTCTTCGTGGTTTGATGAAGGTGTTGAAAAAGAAGATGTTAGAGTTTGAGGAGTCTAGGTGTGTGCTTGAGTCTAGGATTTGTGAGCTAAAGGAGAAGTTGAAAGACTTGAGTAAGGTTAAGTTTGACTTGGAAGCTAGGTAAAAAAATTTGGATCTATTTGTTATAGGGTATGATGATAGAGTTGTTGCCATTCCCAAAGCCAATACCAACCGTGTGAGAGAGCCAACTAGGAACACGAGGAGAGGTTGGAATTTCGATAATCATTCCCGTCGTCTTTACACTTGCACACATTGCAGTAGGAAAGGTCACCTTAGATGTTTTTGCTACGATCTTAAGAATGCTCCTAGGAAGTTAAGGAATAAAGTCGTTTCGATTCCCAAAACCCCCATGCATAATTTAACACCTACCTGAGTTAAGAAACCAGACTTAGAGGTTTTAGGACTTAAATTTCATGGTTCTCATTTGGTTGCACTTGATTCTTCCCGTGGTAGATCTAAAGGGTGATTGTGTTGCCGTATTAGTCATATGATAGTCTTTGCATCATGATTTATATCTTGCTAGTGTTATGACATGTGTATCTTTTGTATCATATTTTTGTTATATTTTTTTGAGTTTGATTTGAAATGATACAAAAAGATTTTGTTTTTGAGAATTTTTTTTGAGAAAATACAAAAAGATTTTACTTTTATTTGAGTTAAAATATGTTTAAAAACCAAGAAGATTTTTTTTTTGAGTTTACATGTTTGATGTGGCATATTGGTGTGCTTGGACCCCCATCCTTTCATTATCCATGCGGCTAAGACATTTGATCGTAATTATTGATGCTTAGAATGATCTTAACCATTGTATTATGGGGTTGTTTCAAAGTTGATATGCATTTTGATTCAACTTTATAGATATGCCATCTTTGCACACATGCACGAGTTTATATGAATGTTTGACATCTCATGCATATTTGAGTTTAGTGAGGCGTTCTTATCTCAATATTGTCATTTATGCATATGTAGACTTAGGAGGAGGTGTGCATGTAAGAATCGTTTGCCGTGAGGATTAATAAAATAATGAGTGTTCACAGGAAAGGGCTACGAGAGTACAAAATTTACTCGTCGTGAAAGCCACCGTTTAAAAGAGCCTAAAAGATAATCAAGCCAATAAAAAGAAATAAATGCCAAAAACAGGGCCAATAGGATTTTCTCTCAGTTGAAAATGATAAAAACCTCAAAAGAACTTAAGAAGTATATATATAAGAGGGAGTTTGGTTGGACAGAATTTAAACGCGTCTGCATCACGAATCTTTATCTTGAAATATTGCATCATGATGATATTGTTTGTAGAATCGTTAATATTCAGGATTTGTGTACATGTTTGATTGTTTAGTTCATTTAACTCACACTTTACATGTCAGATATGGCTTAAATAAAGTTTGATGATTTATAGCAATCAATTAGAGCTTATTGATCGTTTCTATGTGTTGGAATTGTGATTCATTTGTTGTAGTTCATGCCCATACATTCCATGTTTATGTTTGAGCATATCGGTACTATGTTAGTATGTAAGTCACATTATTTTATTTTTTTGTTTTCTGTTTTGCTACTGTTTTGTAGTTTCGGCTCTTTCCAATGAACTTTTTTAAGAAATTCTTTCACTGGACGAAACTTCATGTTATTTAGAACTGGAACTGAGTTCTTTGTTTTTCATTTTCAAACGAGATATCGATATTGCATGATGCCTTCAAGCGATAAGCGTATGTCATTTGAACGACAAGGCTGTGTCGTTCGAGCGTCAGCCTGGAGATTTGTTTCTATAGTTTCTGCTGTTTCATTACCCTGGTTCATATGCTTATGTCTTTTGGTACTGCTGGGTATGTTTGGTCAGTATGTAGTTATCACTGATTATATTATTATGCTGCATTGTTTAATCACATCATTGTAATACCCCGTATTTTTGCGTATTTATAATTTGATTAATTTGGGAGTGAAGGAACACGTAGATGTGGATCCCCGGGTTTTTAGTTTTCTCAATTAAAACAAAAACCACTTATAATTTATGATTTCCTTTTTATGTAAAATCGATGCGGAAGCGTAAGGTGATGGTTCAACTTTAAAACAACAAATTTTACTTTCTTAAACAAATTAAAATTACACCAAGTGAAGTAAAATTAAACAATTAATATATTCACTTAAACCAATTAATTAATCCAAGTCCTAGAATTTGCCTAAGTCATATTTATCAATATTAGCAAATTAGGCGAAACCACATTTTAGCAAATGACTTGAATTAAATAAACTTTACCCAATATTTAATTTAGTCCCAAATTAAATGAGTGTGATGATTTAAACCGAATTTTATCTTGAATTATTCTAAACATGCGTTTTACGTTATTTTGCAAGATAAAATAAATCAATCACACTACGCCGCGATGTACGAGGAAAAACCCATGACGGGAAACAACCTCGGACGGCCCTAGCCACAAATCCACTAGATACGGAATTACAAGTACAAGACAGATAGACTTACAGCACACGACTCGATCCCTCTCAAGCCTCGACGCTTCTTCTTGTAGACACCTCTTCCTAGCGGATAACCTTGGAATACCACCGCGGTCTCGGAATCCACTGATGGGACTTTATATGGTCACCGTCACCCGAGCAAGGAGCCTTTCTCCAAGTGGGTAGAATCGCAACAAAACGTCTTCTTCTTTGATGTGTATATCAAAACTTCTCTTTGAAACGGAAGAGATAAACCGGTGCCAAACTCCAAGCAATTGATATGTATATATGAACTTGGATAAACACTAATTTGGGTGTAAAACTAGAGTGGTAAATAAATTTCTCTTTGAAAATTAACACTCAAAACTTGAACATTTTCCTTAAAACAATTTGCTCTCAAACTCTCTCTAGAGATAAGAAAAGTTAGGAAAAGTTAAGGATGGAAAATGTTCTTCCCGCACATATTAAAGACTGAAAAAGTTGGTTAAAAACCAAGTGGGGAAGTGGGTGCAAAACTGCCAAAAACTGTTCCCGCCTGGCATCTCGTTCGAATGACATTTCGTTTGAACGAAATCTCATTCGAACTAGACTTCTAACGACGTTCCAGATTGAACTCGTTAGAATCTCGTTGGATATCTCGTTCGAACAGAAGGTTCGTTCGAACGACATATCGAACGACATGTCAGTGGCCTAATATGGGAACTCGTTGGCAGGTTCGTTCGAACGACATTTTCGTTCGAATGACAATCTCGTTCGAACGACAATCTCGTTCGAACGACTCTATCGAACGAAAAACCAGAAAGTTTGAATATTCTTGTTTAAGCCCAGAAAACTTTATAAACATTTATTTAAAGTTTTAATTAATTCTTTCTTAAAACAAAACGCAGTTTTTATAAAACCTAACACCCAATAAACTTTGTTCCAAGCTCATATATATATAATATTGCATTTATATCTTGGGAGCATGAAACTATGGTTGATGACGTAGAAACGAGGCACGCAAACCGGCATATTGATGAAGCTTTATACTCTTTGCCGCTACGTCTTCAACAAACACTTCATAGGCTTGAGAATATTACAATTAAATACTATCCTATGAATAAATGTTTTTGTCCGGAATTGAGCCAACACAATACATGGACTCAATCGGAAATTTGTGTCCTTACAAATCTCCCCCTTTGGCTATTCCGGGACAAAAACCAAACAAAAATCCTAAAGGGCCGTCAAGCTCAACTAGACTCAAAACATAACCCACCCAAACTTGACTCAACCCAAGGATCAAACGCTTTGCCATTGAAAGATGCCGCTTTAGAATAATTCCTGCACACTTAAGCAAACTCATCAAATGCATAGGGAATATCAAAATATTAAATACAATTAAGTAATTACTCCCTCTAAATTAATTCTCCCCTTTATCAAACAAATGACATACTTAGAAAGACGTCTCCCCCTAAGATAAATCTCCTCCAAACTAAGATACGATAATAATAGGATTAGATACCATTTCTCCCCCTATCATTTCTCCCCCTTTTTGTTCAGGAATAGGCAAAGGATAAAGAACTAATAAACACGTTGAAGCTTAAAGTGTTAAGACATTAAAACATATGGGCTATAAAAGCAAGGCAAAGACATACAAATATCATATATATATATACTATAAATATACCAATAAGTACTTGCATATATAGATAGATATAAACACACACATGACACAAAATACAATAAGTTTGCACACTTGTATGGCAAAAATGTGTCATATGGAAACGGAAGTGTTGGGGTGTGAACTAGTAACGATTAAATTTAGACCCAAACACTTAAGAAACGTTCACGGAGTTATCATTTGATTGCAAACTTCTTCACATTTAAATATAACCTCATGTGACAATATAGATTGAACTCAATGAACAAACATACACATTGCATACAAGCCTAGCATATTGATGATTCTACAAACCATTAGAGTCATGACATTAAATACGCAACTAGGATAAATGGACATTGTGCAAACCGTTGATATACCATCCAATTCTCCCTCAATAAGCATATATATTCTTTTGCTTTTGAATGAATATATCAAACATACAAAGGCCTTGGCAATTGTTTTCTTTTTAATGCCAAATATTATGTTTTTAGGCCTTTGGATCACGTATTTCTTTTAGATCCAATAAACGGTGGCTTACTATCGCAAAGGATTTAATTCATCATTTCGGATCCCTTCCCCGTGCACATTTAGATATATAATTTTTTATCTCACAAATCTCACGTGCAACGAATTTTGACATGCAATAGTCCTCCTAGGTCATAGATATGTAGATGACTAGATTGGTAGGAGAACACCTCAAAAAGCTCAAATATAACATGTGACATTAAGATTTCAAAAGAGCTCGTGCATGTGTGAATAGAGGCATATAAAAATAGAATCCATTTAAACAATACAAAATCCAACTACTCCATATAAAACATGGTAAAGAACATTTTAAGGATTGAAAATCTAAACCAAAAGTTCTAGCCGCGTGGGAGCGTAAAAGATGGGATTCAAACACAAATATATGCCACATAAAGTGTGTCAAACAAAAATACACACAAAAAAAATCTTTTTGAGTTTTTGACACTTTTAACCAAAAATAAAGATATATACTCAAAAGAATAAACAAAAAATCATTTTTATTTTTCATTAAGCTCAAATGAAACAGATAAAACACAAATGATAAACAAAAATCTTTTTATATTTTTCAATTAATACAAACACAAAATATAATACAAAAAGATAAACAAGTCATAATTTCTAGCATATGATATGAAACGAGGCAATGACTAGAAAATGACTAAACATGCATACATCTAGCAATGATATATAATATGAAGCACAAAAAGCTAGAGTATGCATAAAACACTAACACATTCAACCTTTAAATTTAGCAAGGGAGGTTTCATGTGATAGTAAATGAGAATCAACAAATCTTGTATCTAGCGCATTTAATAATGATTTCCTAACCCATATAGATATATATTGAACATGATGGGGATTAGGAAATAATGAAATGCTAGATAAAGATTTCCTTGGACTTCTTTTAAGATCAAAACAAAATGACCTAAGGTGACCTTTCCTACCACAATGCAAGCATGTGTAAACACGAGGAATGCTACCTAAGGTATGGCCCTTTTTAAAGACCTTAGACAAAGTTGACCCTCTAAAACAAACAATGGTTTTAGCTTTAGCAATGGAAGAATTTGAGCATGATGTGCTAGAACCATTAGAACTACTACTAGAGTCTTGAGAATCATTTTTCAATTTTAAAATTTTGGACTCAAGTAATAAATTAGACTCCTCAAAATTATGGGACTCCTTCTTTAAATTTTCAATAATTCCTAGAAGGTTAACACACTCTCCCTCAATATGAGAAACCTTGTCCCTAAGAGTCTTTTCATGATTTTCACTCTCTTTCTTGGACTTTTCTAAAATATCAAAATTTGAATGTAAGTCCATGAGCTTTTCACGAAAGATATCTTCTTGAGATAAGGAGATTTGCAAAGACTTAATGTGAGCTTTAAAACAAGAATTTTCATTTTGCAAGAAATTTAATTCTTTTTACAAATCTCAAATTTAATTCCTTTAAATTTTCGTTACATTTGTTAAGCCCATTTAATTCCTCTCGAAAATCAAAAATTTTATTTTCATTAAAATTGGACAAATTTTCATTAAGACGTCCCATTGAGAAGAAAAAAAATATGAGAGTGATAAAAAAATTGAACCACCTAAAAAGGTAAGGAAATACAAAAAACCGAAAAACGGATCTTTAACGCGATAACTTAGCGCTCCGGCTCTGATACCAATTTGAAGGAACACGTAGATGTGGATCCCCGGGTTTTTAGTTTTCTCAATTAAAACAAAAACCACTTATACTTTATGATTTCCTTTTTATGTAAAATCGATGCGGAAGCGTAAGGTGATGGTTCAACTTTAAAACAACAAATTTTACTTTCTTAAACAAATTAAAATTACACCAAGTGAAGTAAAATTAAACAATTAATATATTCACTTAAACCAATTAATTAATCCAAGTCCTAGAATTTGCCTAAGTCATATTTATCAATATTAGCAAATTAGGCGAAACCACATTTTAGCAAATGACTTGAATTAAATAAACTTTACCCAATATTTAATTTAGTCCCAAATTAAATGAGTGTGATGATTTAAACCTAATTTTATCTTGAATTATTCTAAACATGCGTTCTACGTTATTTTGCAAGATAAAATAAATCAATCACACTACGCCGCGATGTACGAGGAAAAACCCATGACGGGAAATAACCTCGGACGGCCCTAGCCACAAATCCACTAGATACGGAATTACAAGTACAAGACAGATAGACTTACAGCACACGAATAGATCCCTCTGAAGCCTCGACGCTTCTTCTTGTAGACACCTCTTCCTAGCGGATAACCTTGGAATACCACCGCGGTCTCGGAATCCACCGATGGGACTTTATATGGTCACCGTCACCCGAGCAAGGAGCCTTTCTCCAAGTGGGTAGAATCGCAACAAAACGTCTTCTTCTTTGATGGATGTAGAAGCAAACCAAAACTTCTCTTTGAAACGGAAGAGATAAACCGGTGCCAAACTCCAAGCAATTGATATGTATATATGAACTTGGATAAACACTAATTTGGGTGTAAAACTAGAGTGGTAAATAAATTTCTCTTTGAAAATTAACATTCAAAACTTGAACATTTTCCTTAGAACAATTTGCTCTCAAACTCTCTCTAAGAGATAAGAAAAGTTAGGAAAGGTTAAGGATGGAAAATGTTCTTCCCGCACATATTAAAGACTGAAAAAGTTGGTTAAAAACCAAGTGGGGAAGTGGTTGCAAAACTGCAAAAAAACTGCCAAAAATTGTTCCCGCCTGGCATCTCGTTCGAACGACATTTCGTTCGAACGAAATCTCGTTCGAACGAGACTTCTAATGACGTTCCAGATTGAACTCGTTAGAATCTCGTTGGATATCTCGTTCGAACAGAAGGTTCGTTCGAACGACATATCGAACGACATGTCAGTGGCCTAATATGGGAACTCGTTGGCAGGTTCGTTCGAACGACATTTTCGTTCGAACGACAATCTCGTTCGAACGACTCTATCGAACGAAAAACCAGAAAGTTTGAATATTCTTGTTTAAGCCCAGAAAACTTTATAAACATTTATTTAAAGTTTTATTTAATTCTTTCTTAAAACAAAACGAAGTTTTTATAAAACCTAACACCCAATAAACTTTGTTCCAAGCTCCTATATATATAATATTGCATTCATACCTTGGGAGCATGGAACTATGGTTGATGACGTAGAAACGAGGCACGCAAACCGGCATATTGATGAAGCTTTATACTCTTTGCCGCTACGTCTTCAACAAACACTTCATAGGCTTGAGAATATTACAATTAAATACTATCATATGAATAAATGTTTTTATCTGGAATTGAGCCAACACAATACATGGACTCAATTGGAAATTTGTGTCCTTGCAGGGAGTTAATTGAGAAAACACGTCTCTATTTAAATTATGCGAGTGACTAACTTAATATGATTAAATGGTAAATTTGATTTTATATATTAATATAGAGATAGATACTGATTAATATTATGTTATAATATTTATTAAGTGTGAATGGTAAATAATTAATGATTAGTGATATACGACATATCGAGTGATATGTGCGTATTTTATTTTATCTCAACCGGGAGTCACGTGTAGACTAATTTGAGGTCGAGATAGGAAATATATTTTAAGTGACTCGAATGATAATTTAGAGGTCACGAATGATCCCAAATGGGTCGAAATAGTCAAAAAAGTGTACTCGGGGGTATTATTTGGGTTCCAGGTCAATTTTAGACCAAACCGACGCCTATTGAGGGAGTTTTGGAAAATAGAGGTTAAGGGACCAATGAAATTCTAAGTGTTATATGTGATGTTTAAGACTTGAGTCTAGGGTTAGAAATAGTTAAACCCAAAGTAAGCCATTAGAGAGAAGAGAGAAACCAATTTTTAAGGCTTAGGAGTTGTTCTTGAAGAATTGGACCTTAATCTTGCATCCTAAGCATCTAAGGAGTGAGGATTTGAAGAGAGAACCATCAATCCATCAACAACACCACGAATTCAGACCCTACAAACCTAAAGGAAAGTGTTTATTGCAATTATTTTGTAGTTATAATACCCATGTTGAAAGGGTTTCATGATTTGATGATATAATATATATTTTGGGAAGAAAATGATATTTTTATGCATGTTATGGGCAGGGATTTCATGTAGCATGATTTATATATGTAGAGAATTGATAATTAGTAGGTGAGTAATTATCAATACTAATTAAACTTGGGTTTTATGTTAAAAGTTGAGGAAGAACATGAAAATTTAGGGTTTTGAGGATTTTATGATTTAATCCGTTCTTGAATTGTTATTGTGATGATTTGGTGTAAAAATCACGTTAGAATTGATCCTAATACATGTAGAAATGGTTAGGAATAATTATTTTAAGGTTTGATGAAGTTTCATGAGGTTTAGAGGTGTGTTAATGGGTAAAAAGGCATGAAGAAGATGAAGTGCAAAATCTGTACAGAATCGAATCGATTCGGCTTAGGGCGAATCGATTCGGTTACCCAGAAACTTGAAAATTTCTCCTTTTTGTCTCAAATCCCTAAATCTTTGTTGTGAGATTTTTGAGGACTTTGGTAAAGTAATATTGAGAGATTTAAGTATTACCATAGGCTCATGATGGGGGTATGGTTTGGTCTTATTGAGAGGATTAAGACGAGAATGAAATTGGGTTGATTTTTGTGTCGTAAATTATCTGAGAGAAAGATAATGAATTATGGGGAGCTTGGGAATTGAATTGATGAAGTAAACCAGTAGGGTGAGTAGGCTTAACTACTGAAATTTATAAAGGGGTAATTAGGACCCTTAGAGTTGTGTGAATATTCATGAATACGATAAGTGGGATAATTCGTAAAGAATTTTAGTACGACTAGTATACAAGAGAAATATACTACGTATAAGCGTGAATACCTAGTTTGTGTGAATACCTATCATATGAATACTTAGGTGGTGTGAATACCTAAAGTATTTTAGATGTATTGGGTCTAGGGAATATCCGGACCAATACATGAGAGTTCGATTTGGGGTTGATGGCTATCCGGACCAATATCGAACATAAATAATATTGGGGTCGATGGAACATCCGGACCAAGATATATATATATATATATATATATATATATATATTGTGCGTGAAATATATACAATACGATTAATCTACTTAGGTGTAACAGTAGACAGTTAGATGGTGTATATCTAATAAGGATGCATTAAGTCGAGAAACTTAATTATATGATGCAGCTAATAACATATGTGTATGTTAATTATGATTATGGACATCGATATAATAATTAAGAAAGGGAAACTTAATGTAGTGATTTAAAAGATAACATGTGAAGAATGTTACTTATGTTGTTAATTAACATATGAGAGATGTTAATAAATTAATGTACTGTATATGGGCGGTACAGGAGCTTAAGGTGTTAAGGCGTGTAGATAAGTTAGATTGTATACTTTAGTCTAGTTAGCTTGGGTAGTATAGCTAGGTGGGATAAGTATAGAACGTTAGGCATGCACTATAGATGAGAGGTGATGAAAGCTCAAGAGAGAGTGTACGTGAACATGTGTAATAAATAACCAAATTTTAATGTAATAAACGCTTGGTAAATATTTTCAAAACGTTTTGTGTACTAACCCTTGCTATAAAATATTTTCAAAACCTTTTAGGTGTCCAGCCACAGGAACGCCAACGTGACTTCATTCCAGGGACTTAGAGTTGTAGTATTGTGGATGTTGACATGATTTGATTAGACGATTATTCCATTAAGATCTAGTGTAGGATCTCATCTCATATTCCATGTATGGACATGTAGGCCGTTGACAGTTTTCAATCTTTTAGTTCTTTTATTATTATGGAGTATTTGGTTTTGGATTTTAGCCGATGGTTTATTCGGTAAGACTTCATTCATTTATATATGGTGATGGTTGGACTCTAATATATTGTGTATGTTTAATTTAGTTTTTTCGCATTAATCATTTATCTGTTTTAAAGAAAGATAAAATTTGGCACCGCTCGAATTTCACTTAGGTGGTTAGTAATTAAAAAGTTTTCAATAGTGATGCTAAGAATGAACCATATGAGAAACCTGTTTTAATTTAATAAAGGCCTGATCAAATGAAGTTTAATTAGACGGGGTGTCGCAGAAAAAAAACACTGTGGAAAAACTAAAATTAAACATTCACAATATACTAGAGTCCAATCATCACAATATATAAATGAACAAAGATTTGTCGAATAAACCATCGGCTAAAATCCAAAATCAAATACTCCAATAACAAAAGAACCGAAAGACAGAAAGACTGTCAACGGACATCATGTCCACACACCCATATGGAATCGTGATCCCGCTGCGACGTAGGTAGTCCAGTAATGAAGTCTATCGAGATGCTTTACCACTTCCACATGGGAATCTCAAGTGGTTGTAACATCCCTGAAGGCCTCTGATGGTCAACTTTCACAAGCTAACAAGTAACACACTTTGAGAAAAACTCTGCCATTTCTCTTTTCATGCTAGCCCACCAGTACTGTCTCCTCATGTCCAGGTACATCTTATCCCAACCGGGATGTACCGTAAATTTGGAACCGTGAGACTCAGTCATAACTGCCTATCTCAAATCCTCATCCTCGAGCACTACCAACCTCCCATTAAAGCACAAGCCACCCTCTGAGCTGACTAAGTAAAACTCTTCACCCTCAGGTAATAACTTCCATACAATGTCCTAATAGAACTGATCCTCTGCCTGAGTCTTCACTACCCCATAACGATCTCGGGAGTGATTGTCATAACGGCCATATATGCTCGGGAAACCTCATCTTCTTGTCGAAGCTCACTCCACTTTACTTTTCATACCTCTGCTAAATTTTGAGTAGGTCGTCGGTTCAACGTGTTTGCAACCACGTCAGCCTTACCAGGATGATACTGTATATCAAACTGGAAGTCCTTCATGAATTCTAGCTACCGCCTCCACTTCATGTTTAACTCCTTCCGTGTGAAGAGATATTTAAGTGACTTATGATCCTAGAATAATGTAAACACAAAATCCAAGAATAATGTAAACTGTCTCCATATCCTCAACGTAAAAAATACCGCTGCCAACTAAAGGTCGTGGGTGGGGTAATTCTTCTCGTGGGGCTTTAGCTTCCAAGACGCATAAGCTATCGCCCTCTCTTCCTGCAGTAACACCCCCAAAGTCCCTTCAAGGATGCGTCCGTGTAGACTCGGTACTCCAATCCTCCCCTGGGCAAGGCAAGTACTAGTGTTGACGTCAATCAGTCCTTTAGCTCGTCAAAAGACAACTGACACTGGTTGCACCACACAAATGGTACTCCCTTACGAGTCAAGTTCTTCAAAGGCCCAATAATCTTTGAGAACCCCATGATGAAGAGATGATAATATCTGGACAATCTTAAGAAGTTGCGAATCTCGATCGGTGTCGTCGGCTGCCCCCACTCCCTCACTGCCGATACCTTACTCGGATAAAAAACTATGCCCCTATCGGACACAATGTCGCTAAGAAACTGTACCTCCCGAAGCCAAAACCCAAACTTACCAAATTTGGCATATAGTTGATGGTCACGTAATGTCTGCAGAACCATACATAAATGCTCAGCGTGTTCCTCCTCAGTCCGTGAGTAAATTAGGATGTCTTCTATGAACACGATCATAAACTGATCTACACTCAAAACACCTTGTTCATGAGATCCATGAATACTGCAGGCACATTAGTGAGACCAAACGGCATCACCCTAAACTTATACGACCCGTACCGCCATAAGAAAGAGGTCTTAGGTACGTCCTCCTCTCGGATGAGCAGACCACAAATCGATCTTTGAGAAGTAAGTATCCCTTCTCAACTGATCAAACAAGTCATCGATCCTAGGCAATGGGTACTTGTTCTGTATCGTCACCTTGTTCATATCCCTGTAATCCATGCACATCCATCTTCTTTACAAACAACACTGGAACACCCCAAGGCGATGTTCTCTACTGAATGAAACCTTGGCCCAAGAGCTGCGGAATCAGCTCCCTCAGTTCTCGCATATCTGAAGGAGACATGCGATACGTTTCTCTGGCAATTGGTATCGTCCCTGGTGCTAAGTCGATGACAAACTCTATTTCTCGGCTCGGTGGCAGCCTACTGATTGTGTTGATTTCTCACATGTGATTATTGTTTGCTAGTGTGACACCCACCTAATAAAATACCAGGTGATCAATCCTATACCAGATTAAAACATGAATCTCTTATGGTTCATTCTTAGCATCACTGTCAAAAACCAATTTAATTACTAATAACTTATAAGGCTGGCGTTAAAATTTTATATTAATTAATCTTTTTAATCAAACCAACCAAGTAAAACAATCACACAGTTTATATACACGAAACTGAAATGAAATAAAATAATCAAACACTCGATAACATAATACAACCAAATCGAATGCCGCACTAAAGGCGATAAAATAATAAATGAATACAGTTAGGCTATCGGCACGAATGTTACTACAATGCTTCCTATCTAGGTTACAAGGATAGAAGCATCTATAATAAATCTACGCGCATCCACATCTGCTGTAGCAAACATCCGACTTGAAGGAATCATAATCCAGGCATCCCTGTGTCTGGACACCTATGTATATATACATATATAGCAATAGAGGGGAAAAATAGAGAAACGGGTCAGAGCCCGAGCTTGAAAATATTTATCAAGTGCATAAATGCCATATTTTAAAATATGAAATATCTCATATTTAAACTGGTACCGTACTCTCATGAGATACATCTCACCCCTCTTCTAATAGTGCACACCTATCGCATACCTTTTAAACAACCTAGTTAAGATAGCCTGCCTAACTAATCTCTTACACCCATATTTTAAATCATCATAACTATTACTACCCAACGGGATATAATATAAGTTATACCATAAGCTATTATTTAAGCTTTAATGGATATAATTCTCGATCAGATAAATGTATATATAGTCCTCGTTTCTTATATAACTATACCGTTCATATCCCGTAACTTTCACTAGTTTAAAATACCATTTTCACTTTAACATAAAATATCCCTTATTATTAATGGTTCTCGATTGAACCTAAAATTCACTAGTGTATTACTCCGGATATAAAACTACCGGAAGAAGAATAACAACTTATTCATTTGACATTTTACACCTTTTAAAGTCATATGATATCTCATTTTCATATACAAGCAATGTATTATACTCAACAAGTGTATTTATACCTACATTACAATCACAAGTATAATAACCATCCCGTCGAGTTATAACTCGAGGATGCAGTCTCAAAGTGGTATCACCATCAAGGCATGCTCAACTTAACCCAGGTACCAAGTCAGAGTCACTCATGATCATGGTAGAAAAACTAAACGGTGGAGGCGGTCATATTCCCTCCTGAAAGTGGAATCATCATCGCTACCATATGCGAGACGATATGACCTGGGGATATACTCTCCCTTCTCCTTAAGCCAGGGGATTCACTCACATCGCGTAACCTCCATGTATAGCACTAGAGATATATATAATTTGGCTGTCCATCCCTATGCCCGTGGAACCAGACTCTAAAATACAAATATACCAATCACACACATATATATTTATATTCATATCATATCATATCATATATATACATACTGTAACAACTCCCTCATGTATAATATATAGCATTCCTCCATATGCTCTGGCTATAATTACCGAACGCTTATAGCGATAGCCAATATCCCAAATGTTCCCATTCGTAATAATATAAGTATTTATACACTTAAAATACTAAACCCATAAGTATTCTCTTACTTAAAATATAACTCGCACCTTAATCATTTTTAAGGGTTATAACATAAACCCAAATTTACCAATTCGTAATTATTAAAGAAGTATACTAACTACTTATCTTAATTCCATAGGTATCGCATCACCTATACTAATAGTCGTCAATAGACGTATAGGATAACTGTTCAATTCTCTTTATCCCATATCCTAATTTCCATGATAATCGCCTCCTAGGATTTAATCAATTACTTTCAACCCATATTTATCCTAACCGCATAAATATATCTACATACGCTTGCGGTTTTTTTTTTCTGAATGTCTCTCGTCCTGAACATTCATTAAGTCCATACCCCGGATTGTACACTTAAATGATCCAAGGTCCCCTCTTCTTTACCAAAGTTTTAGTCACCCTTAATTCCAATATCTAGGAGTCCTAATATTACATTTAGAATCCCCTACAATAATCTCCAATTTATAATTTAACTCCCCCTAAACTCAAAGTAGGAAAACTGTCAATTTCAGCAAAGGCGAATCGATTCGGCCTGAGACAGACTTACAGATCCCCTTATGCGAATCAATTTGGTCTAGACCCGAATCCATTCGCCCTGTTCGAAGGGCACTATTTGGGTGATTTCTCAATCTCTAAAAATCCCAAATACCAACCCAATCTCCATTTTTATGGTTTCCAATCTCAACCAACAACACTATAATCATCCTAACACTGATTTATAACTAACACATCAATTTATTTATGGTATTAAACCATTTCTCTTAGATTTAAACCCTAAAACCATTAAATCCCTACTTTGATCATTTCTCCCATTTCTAACCATTTCTACACTCCATTATCATAGGTTTAACACTAGAAATCATTAAGAGTTTACAATATGTCAATTTGTAAACTTAAACTAAAATTTCCCAAATTAATTTTAAGGGTTCTAACCCAAAATTTATCTAGTTTACCAACTATAATATGAGATACATACTCAAATGAATAAAGCAAGTAAATACTTACCTCGTGGATAAAATCTGAGGACCTCGAGTCGAATCTCGTGGAGTTTGGCCTGGAATCCCCCTTTCTCTCTTCTTTTTCCTTCCTTTATTCTCTTATTTCTTTTGTCTCCTTTCTTTCTTTCTTCTCTCTCTCTCTCTCTCTCTCTCTCTCTCTCTCTCTCTCTCTATCTCCTTATAAGAGAGAAATAAGGGCTTGCCCCTTATAAAACCTAAAAATGACTCATATGCTCAAATGCGAGTCCCTACTAGTCCAAAAGTCCCCGAAAACTAAACATTACCCCCGGATACTCTATTTTGACTATCTCGGCCATTCTGAAACCATCCTTGCACTCGAAATCTCCATTCACGTTACCTAACTAAAATTCACTAGTCATACCCAACGCTTCTCTACACGCATTTCCTACAACGTAAACTATCTCCCATCACTTAACCCAACTGTGACATGTCCAAAAAATATTCCAACTTATTTACTAAGTCACGTAAGAAAATATAACCCAAGTAAATATTAATCTGGCACTAGAAGATTAATATTTCTATTCACTTTAACTTCTAAATTCATTAAATCGCACTCATAAACTCCAAAAATTTCTATTCACAGAAATTCCTCTAATTATCAAATTACGCCCTCTTATGTAATTTAAATATCTATAAAAGTACGGGGTATTACAACTACTTCGAATTTGATATCTTTTGATTATTATTAGCTGGTTGTTTCATGTTTATCTAGATACACTTCAGTGATTATCTCAAGCTAGATATATTTATCTTTCCACCGAGTTGTCTATTTGAGACAAAAAGGGGGAGAGATGTATGTGATGTAGGGGAAGAGTTTATTTGTTGAGCACATAGATTTTGTTGCATTAAAAATTGATATCATATGATTTCATGCTTATATGTTGGTATTAATTAGTTTGCACAAATTGGTATCCTGATTTAGGTATTGTTTACAAATTGGTATCCATATTTTTGCTCACATGTTTTATATCATTTGTACTTCCATACTTCACTGGGTATTTGTCTATTTCAAATGTGTAGGTATTCTTTAGAGATTAGAGATTTCAAGACTATATCACATTCATACAATTCATGTTTTTTGGATCATCATTTACTAGTATTGTCCTGTAATTTTTGATTTTGGGTTTATGGGATGGGATTTAGGCGTCATACGGCCCGACTTAAGCATTTCACTATTGATTTTGTCCCGGAATAGTCAAAGAGGGAGATTTGTAAGGACAAAATTTCCAATTGAGTCCGTTGTATATTTATTTGACTTATTCCCGAAACAAAACACATTTGACTCATAGGTAGATTTTTATTGTCACGATCCCACATAGACTATGACATATTGAAGATTATTGAAGACGTTGCGGCAAAGCTTCAAAGATTTATCATATCGGTTTTTTGGTGCATATTTCGTCTTCAAATCAAATTGCATTCCGAGATCACTTAGGTATGAATGTGTAATTTCAATGGGACTCGAAATTTATTTTAGAATTGTTTAAGGGTGTTATTTTATTAAAGAAATGTTTTAAAAATATTTTTAAAAGGATTACATCATTTTATTTTGAGATAAGGATGGATTAGAGTTGTATAAAATGCAGAATCTAAATGTTTCTAGTTCAAATGACATCAGCAATCATTCAAGAGATATATGCATATTTTTCGAATAACATAGAAATCTCGTTCGAGTGACAGACTATCTCGTTCGAACGATGAACCGCCTCAAAAAAAATTATTTAAGACATGTTTTCCTCATAATTTCGGAAGTGTGCAATCTAAAAAAATAGTATACGACCAGTACGTATTTTGCACATATTTTCTAAGTTTTTCTAGTGTAACACCCCGCCCGCCCGGGAAGAGCGGAGCGGAGCGCTACTATTTATAAAACTAACCAAATCCGCAAATAACAAGGTATAGAGCATCTAAAAGAATCTCACAATAATATAAATCCTCTAATCTCAATACTCAAATTTAAATACAATAATAGTCTCTCGGAATAATACAACTATCTATCTCGAAATAAAAATAAATCACCAAATGCTCTATACAACAAAAATAAATACAAATATTCTCTCTCGAATATTCTTCCCAAAATATTCAAGCTAAAAAAAAATCTCCAATTAATCCATAGTGCCCAAATTCGCGCTAGCCTGTCAGTAAAAGAAAATATGGGAAAGTACACCATACGACAGGAAAAATGATCAACAAATATATTAGCGGTGAATAAAACGTAACAACATGAGTACGAATATTAAAAGTAATCTCATAAGCATTTATCAATAAATTTCTCAACAACACATCAATGGGTCACCAGGTTTCACCCCATCTGCATATGCTTTATCAAGCTAAAGCTCGGGAAGTAGAAATTTTGGCGGGTGCCCAACATCCGTGCCATATTAAAATCTCATGACAACATGCTCAACAATAATATAATGATGCCACATTAATCAAAATAATTCAACAATTATTTCTCCAGATTTCAAAGAATTTAACAATACAAATATGAGTTCAATTAAACATGAAATCAACGGAATAACTCTCAAGAGATTTAAAGAGCATATTGTGCAAAACCCCATACCTCAAAATCATCATATGAGTACCTCAAAATCTGATCTCACCATCACGTTCCTCTCGCAAAAATAATCAAATCATATTCTAGCTCCAACAGGAGATAACCTCAAATAGTCCTATTTTAAAAATTCAGAAAAATTAGATCCAAAAATTATTCGAATCACCAATCCGACTTCAGATTTGGATTCTAGACGAAAAAGTGGGTCAGGTATGTGTTTTGAGTTTTTCTTAAATCTCATCTGAATGCAATAATAATGAACATCTAAACACTCAAAATTGGCTCTTCTCATTCCACTAGTTTTTGACTCTTTAGATTTCATTTTTGGCCTCTCTTTTTCATCTCCCTTTCCTTATAATCACCCATAATATTCCTTATATAGCCCCTCTCTCAAAACCTAGCTTGGAACCTAAGCTAACCTATATTACTATATTGCCCTTTAATTCAAAATTATCAACTTTATATATTTAACCCATTACAAAATGTACAAAAGCCAATTAAATTTGAATTTAAATATTCAATTCATTTCAAATAAAAATAAATATAATATCAATATCCAAATTAATAAAATAATAATATTATTAAAATTATATACCATATTCATAAATAAAGTCCTCAAAATTACGAGGCATTACATACTCCCCCCCTTGAAAAGGAATTTCGTCCTCAAAATTCGACGAAACCTAACGCTCGAAATAAAATGCTACTCGATTATATTTCCCAAAAATCACACACAAAAGTCCTCAAATTAATTCTAAATATACTCACCAAGACGCTTAACACATCCTAAAAAATTTTCTATCTCCAAAGAAAGCATATCTAACCCGCATTCTAGAACCAATACCCAAGATCCGAGGGTTGTCGTGTACCTAAGCTCTAATACCATTTGTAACACCCCGCCCGCCCGGGGAGAGTGGAGTGAAGCACCACTATCGATAAAACTAACCAAATCCGCAAATAGCAAGGTATAGAGCATCTAAAAGAATCCCACAATAATATAAATCCACTAATCTCAATACTCAAATTTAAATACAATAATTGTCTCTCGAAATAATAACTATCTATCTTGAAATAAAAATAAATTACCAAATGCTCTATACAACAAAAATAAATACAAATCTTCTCTCTCGAATATTCTTCCCAAAATATCCAAGCTAAAAGAAAATCTCCAATTAATCCATAGCGACCAAATTCGCGCTAGCCTGCCACTAAAAGAAAATATAGGGAAGTACACAATACGACAGGAAATATGCTCAACAAATATATTAGCGGTGAATAAAACGTAACAACATGAGTACGAATATTCAAATTAATCTCGTAAGCATTTATCAATAAATTTCTCAACAACACATCAATGGGTCACCAGGCCTCACCCCATCCGCATATGTTTTATCAAGCCATAGCCCGGGAAGTAGGAATTTTGGCCAGTGCCCAACATCCGTGCCATATTAAAATCTCATGACAACGTGCTCAACAACAATATAATGATGCCACATTAATCAAAGTAATTCAACAATTATTTCTCCAGATTTCAAAGAATTTAACAATTAAAATATGGTTCAATTAAATATGAAATCAACGGAATAACTCTCGAGAGATTTAAATAGCATATTGTATAAAAATCCATACCTCAAAATCATCACATGAATCATCACATAAATTCAGCCTCAAAAACTGATCGCACCATCACGTTCCTTCCACGAAAATAATCAAATCATGTTCTAGCTCCAACACGAGATAACCTCAAATAGTCCTATTTTAAAAATCCAAAAAAATCAGATCCAAAAATTATTCGAATTGCCAATCTGACTTCAAATTTGGATTCTAGACGAAAAATTGGGTCATGTATGTGTTTTGAGTTTTTCTTAAATCTCATCCAAATGCAATCAAAAAGAAGATCTAAACACTCAAAATTGGCTCTTCTCATTCTACTCATTTTTGCCTATTTAGATTTCGGTTTTGGCCTCTCTTTTTCATCTTCCTTTACTTATAATCACCCATAATATTCCTTATATAGCCCCTCTCTCAAACCCTAGCTTGGAGCCTAAGCTAGCCTATATTACTATATTTCCCTTTAATTCAAAATTATTAACTTTACATATTTAACCCATTACAAAATGTACAAAAGCCAATTAAATTTGAGTTTAAATATTCGATTAATTTCAAATAAAAATAAATATAATATCAATATCCCGATTAATAAAATAATAATATTATTAAAATTATATACCATATTCATAAATAAAGTCCTCAAAATTACGGGGCATTACACCTAGTTTTCATTATCATATGCAATAGTGATCTTTGTTTGCACCTTGTTGGAGTTTGTTCTACACTTGAACATTGGGTTTTGCGAAGAAGAAGCGAAGGAGTTTGTGTTTCGATTCCTTAGACTTTCCAAGATACATCGGTGGACACCGAGGTATTCGTGAAGGCTACTGTTGTGGACAGGTATCACGAAAGGATTCACGTGGGAACTGTAGATGAGTGATTGAAGATTAGATTAGGGCCAAGTCTCGTGGGGATCGAGTCGTTGAGTAAGACTTATGTATGTTCCTTGTAATTCCACATCTCAGTGATTGTTTGGCATGGGCCGTCCAAGGTTTTTTTCCTTTATGGTTTCCTTATACATCCGACGTTGTGAGTATTCTTTACTTTATTTTACTTGCTTTAATCACTAGATGTATGTTTAACATTAATCAAGATAAAGTTTGGTTAAGTTAAAATTGATTCACAACTTGGTGCAGTTTAAAAATTGGAAAAAGATTTAACATAAAAAGAAATTTGGTTTTTGCATCCTTAAAATGCATTCGAAAGAAAATGGGGCCTACAATGTCCAAATAAACAAATACAGAGTATCTCAATCGAATAACACATGGGATACCAATAAATACCACAATATTTCTAAGAGGAATACAAATAAATAAGGAACATGAAAAATACTCTTAAGAGATTTAGAGCAGAATATTGTGTAAAACCCGTACCTTAATATAATTCAAATAATGTTAACACTTAAAAACTGGTAAGATTCTTTCCCAAAATTCGAATTACACAGTCGTGAAAATGACAAAGACTCATTATCGGTTGATCTTGAGAAAACATGTTTTTAATGGGGTTTATGTTTTGTAAAAGGGAGAAAATAAATTTTTAGGAGACTACTACTTTTTGAGATGAGTTAAAATGTTTGAAAAAGTTTAAACCTGAGCCTTTTTAATATAGAAAAATAAAAGAGTTTGAAACCAACTCAAACACGTGAAAATCAACAAATTCGCCAAATCTGTCCCGAACTGAATCGATTCCACCTAGGGCCGAATCAATTCCCCCCTGAGAATATCTATACGCCCCAGGGGAAAATCTGTTCCCCCTCCCCTTTCAGCCGACAAAGTAGAAAAGTTGAAAAAATTCAATGTTGTTCCCGATTTCTAATCCGATTAAAACCTTATTTCTTATATATCAAAACTAACATTTTAAATACTAAAAATAATTATATCCAATAATTTTTTTTTTAATTTTCAATTTATAAAAAGATATTTACGGTTCAAAATTCCGAGGTATTACATTCTCCCCCATTAATACAAAAATTTTGTCCTCGAAATTTGACGAAGCGTAAATGTAAAACGTAAAGTCGAACAATTAAAATAAGGCTCACATATGCCTACCTATATAATGCCACGATTGAGTGCCCATACACTCAATCCTATATGCACTTACCCTATAAACAAAATCATAATATATATCTTAACTATATATATAAGCATAACAATGAAAATAAAATGTACCACGCTCTCCCACGAATCATCTCCAAAAGGTATTGCAAAGCTTAAGTCTTCAAATCAAATCACATCATCGCATAAATACTAGAGATACCTAACATCGGTACTAACGATCTATAAAATAAATATCGTCTTCAAAATAATCTCTAAGGATCGTAACATCAAGATTTCTACTTCTAACCTCAATGCTTACAACAGCCTTAACACAAAACTCCTTATCTCCAAGAAACACAACTAACACGTATGCTAGACCCACTATCCTAGGGAGTACAAATCATAAAAAAGAATCAAGGATCGATAACATGGAATCTATAACAGACTCAAAACCTACGAGACCTAAGACCATGATCTGATACCATCTGTGACAACTCAAACAATTTTGAGTCGTCATTTTACTTAAAATAAAACTAAAATTTTTCATAAACCGTACAGAGCATCTATATCCCACAAACATAAACATATCGAGTCACCAAAATACGTAATGTCCAATTTAATAATCCAAATTACACGCCAATTTAAAAAGTGTCTTAATAAAAAATTCATGTACAATTTACACCTCGAAATAAATACATTTTTTTCACTAATAATAACACTAAGATCCCAAATATTTACAATACTAATTTTATAGAAAAAATAACATTATGAAAATGGTGTGCTCTCAATATTCTTCATTAACCAATATCATCCAAATCCACGCTTACCTGTAACTTAAAAAAAGATGAAAAAGTACATAATACGACAAGAATAGATGCTCAAACGATAACGGTAAACGAAATACAATAATTTAAAACCGTATACGAATCCAATGAGACACCCAAACATTGTACAAATTTATTTTTCAATAACACATCAACAGGTCACCGGGTCTTACCTCACCAAGGCAACTCAAAATCTCATTCTGACTGCTGGACTTTTGGACTTTTAGCGGGTGACCATTCTCAGTGCCATATTAAAATTTCATGGCACCATGCCCAAATAAACAAATACATAGTATCTCAATCGAATAACATGTGACAACCCGCTCAAAATAATAACGGGTGGCCAGCCCTATACTATATTAAATCAGGTATCTCAGATGGCTCAGTCTCAACATAAACTGACGATACTAAATACATCAACTGACGATACTAAATAATATAAGGCTAACTACCCGAAACTCTTAAAAGCGAATTGCCAAAATTTTTAAAACTTTACATTTAACACCAACTAAACCAACCATACAACAACTAACCAACAACATAACATCTAAATATGATGAGGGAAAACACAAATGATCCAATAATGTAAAAAGAGTACAACAAAATGTACACAGTAAAATACTCGAATATGCTGTCAGGTCACAGACAATACAAAAATCTGAGAGAGAGGATATAAAAGTGTTAATCTACAAAACTTGGGTATAAACCCGATTTACAAACTGAATCCTAATCTAGATACACAAAAGATAAGAGTCGACTAAGACAAAGTGCCGAAACAGTCCGCTACTGCCACAGCTCCCCGAATACACTGGCTGGATAAACATCCATTGCGTCCTTGCGGAGGAACACCTAAAATAATACAATATATATACACGGAAGGAAAAAATATAAACGGGACAGAGCCCGAGGTCAAAACATTTTATAGCAAGTACATTAAAATGAATAATAATTATAAATGCATTATGACATGATTTAATGGAGTCGCACTCTCCGTAATAATCTAACTCACCTCTCCACTAAAGCGCGCAACTAACCGTATGCACGTGATCTCCAAATAGATGCCCAAATCTAATTAGGCAACTAAGTCTAACAAAATCCCAAAATAAATATTCAATTAAAACCATCTAACTTATCTCACAATCTACACTTATCTAAATTTCCATCCAAATCATATACTTCAATTTCTAATGTCATTTCTCTCTTTTATTTGTTCCTTACTTAACATATAAAGTTTACATAAACATTTATTACTAACATATTCACATTACATAAACATTCTCTTTACTAGAATTTCTAATATTCTAGTTATACCAACAATATAAATATATATATGAGTTATTAGCATCTAAGTCCTAAGGACTAAACTTCTCCCAAGTCTCAATACTGCACTACGTTTCATGCGTGGGACGTCTCGCAAAGCGAAATCCAAACAAAGAACCCCCCCCCGTTACACTACTCCTGACTGTATTGATTTTCGAGATTCATTACGCCCTCAATGCATGATGCATGTAACCCAAATTCTTATTATTCAATTAATTAATTTATTATTCCCAATTCTCAACAGTGCACGGCGGTTCGTGCGTGGGACGTCTCACAAAGCGAATCCAAACAAGGAACCCCCCGATACACGACTTATGGTACTGTCGATCGTCGAGATGTATATACTATATATATATATATATATATATATATATATATATATATATATATATATATATATATATATGTATATATATATATATATGTATATATGAGCATTGAGGACTAACTTCTCCCCACTCCCAACATTACACTGCGTTTCGTGCGTGGGACGTCTCGCAAAGCGAAATCCAAACAAGGAACCCCCCCTGTTACACTACTCCTTGGCAATGTTGGTCGTGAGGTCCATTATGCCCTCAATACCCAAATACCAAGCACAACAATAATATAATAACCATCCAAACGAGCTATAACTCGAGGCGCAAGGTCTTAATGCTATCATCTTCCAGTGCCCAATCCACGTAGCAAACTAGGGACCTCCTGTAGGACTAAACGACACCTACCTCGTGATCAACTCACACACACAACGTCCGAGAAGCGGTCATAGTTCCTAACCAGCAAGTGAGAACGGCACATACCCACGACTTCTCACCCCCAAAATATACTACAAATCACATATCAACACAATGGACGACTATGACCCGGGGAATATCCACACAATACTCATCGAGCCAGGGTGCTCACCCTCATCGCGCAACTTCCCACTGATAGCAAGGAGGGGGTATGCTTCACTTATATATATATATATCATCACATAAGATATACATACATCTCATCATATAATGATATGCCATCATATAAGGTATACCTATCACATTGTTTATATATTCGTAGTACGCTCTTAGGAGTAGTTGAATTAATATCATTATTTAGTATATTTCTCTCTCTTGATATACTAATCGTCAAATCTCACACATATTCCCCACTTAGTATACACTATACTATTTCTCACTTGAAGTTTTCGCATCACTTCATGATTATGAATTGTCTCTCAATTCTATTTATGTTAAGGATACTCTCTACCCTAATGCACCTCGATTAGCATTTCTCATTGTGTGAGACATATCCCAAGTTAATCATCATTAAGGATATTTTTATATCCGTATGCACATTTATTGGCATTTATATTCTCAATCCAAAATATGGTTCAATTAATCCTATCAACCTTTCAATTTATCCCATTTGGGATTTAATACTAAAATTAATTATCTGTAAGTGCATCTTAACTCTCGCTTATAAACCCATAATTCTCTCTCCCTACGGAGTACTCAATAATAGTGGGCTTCCCCACTTAGTTTATATACTATATTCTCTAATCGGTGTTCCTCAAATTAAGTCAATATGACTCCAATAATTTCTTATAAGGGAAACTCCCTAAAATCTCCAAAACGTACTTCATATAATTTCTATAGAGGTTCCTAATCGATAACCTCGAACGAAACGAAAATGAAATTATCCCTAGAAAACATTCCCCCCAAATGCCCTGTTTCCGAATTGATTCAGGCTAAATTCGAATCGATTCGGCCTCCAAGGCGAATCGATTCGGGTCATCAGACCTGGGATTCTGTCTCAGGCTGAATCGATTTGGCTGGGGTCCTAATCGATTCGATCACTCAGACCTGGGCACCTGCATATTTACGAATCGATTAGGTAAGGGGTCGAATCGATTCGGCTCCTCAGAACTCACGAAAATGGCTACTTTTTATTAATCCAAAACTCCCAAAATTCATTTTAATCTTTTTCTCTTCATTTCTCTTCAACCCAATCACATATATAGCATTAATATTCATCCAAAAACACATTTAAACTAATTTCTAACCTCAAATTCATTTTCTACCCAACAAATCTAAGATTTTACCCAAAAGTTAGGTTTTGATAAACTAAACCTAAAACCCATAAATTTGATCCACAAATCATGCAATAAATGGTACACAACAATTATTTAGCAAGTTTAATCACTTGCCTCAAGTTTGTAGGGTCTGATTCGTCCTCGAGATCGCGTATTGGCCAAAAAATCCTCTTTCTCTCTCTTTTTCTTCTTCTTTCTTTATTTCTTTCTTTCTTTCTTTCTTTCTTTCTATTTCTCTTTCTCTCTAAGGAGAATTATTTCTCCCGTAGGCTTAATAAGACTTGTCTCCCAAGATACACAACTTTAAATGATAATACACACTTTAAATGACTCGATAACTTTAATTCGAGCCAAACGAGCTTAAATTATTTCAGAACCTAAATAGACCCCAAGTACAGTCATTTTGACTTTCTCGACTCTTCCGGAAACAACTACACCCTCAGAATTTCCATTCGAAACATTTTCGAACAACTTCATATTTTGACCTCAAATGCCGATTTAATATTTCTCCAAATAAAATGATATTTATTTCTCCCAAAATAAATAAATAATCGTCTCTAAAGTCTCGGGTTGTTACAAACTTCCCCACTTACAAGAATTTCATACTCGAAATTTAGCTAAGCCTAATTCTCCAATGCTAAACTAGTTCCTACTACACTCATCCTCACTAATCCAATACCTAAACCTCTAACTTCCCACAACGAATTATTTTAATTTATTTTAAATTTTATAAAACCAATTTTAATAACCAGGGCGCCCATACGCCCTTTATTCGAGCTTTACTCGTACCAATCATAATGAGGCTTCATTTGCCTCCAAAGTTCCATAATTCTAAAGATGTATATATTATACTAGCATATTAATAGTATAAAAATTTTGAATGGTCCAAGGAAATAACTCCTCTCAATTCCTGACCTTCGCCATTTTCATTGGGGGGAGGTCTCGCAAGCGAAATTCAAACAAGGAACCCTCCCAATACACTAATATGTAGCGACGTCATGGATTGAGAGTTTGTTAGATCCGGACTAGAGTTTGAAAATATTTTTGTGCAAATCATTTTGAGATGGCCCAAAGTCCTGTAAAAAGTTTGATTTTGAAAACAGTTTATATAAAGAAAAAGTTTAGGTATTACGATACATATATAAAATGCCTTATGCCCATAACACAAGGTCTTAACAATCATCATACATACAACAACATGCAGCTCATAAAAATTAGCATAATCATGAGCTAAACTTCCCTGCATCCCAATAATCCACAAGTTCTGAACTCTTTTCAGAAATAATATCTTATATCATATTAATATATTTCCATTCATTAGGCTCATCCATAACTGGAATACAACAATTATATAAGTCTAACATGACTATTTACAAATAAGTAGCTTTATCATTACTACTCGATGCACCAAACATTTCTTACATTCATAACAAGGTTTATAGCTCTCTTCGAGCACATTACAAAATAATCTATTCTCTCAAAAAATAATAACATAAGAGCCTGACTCGCTCAAAATTCCCTTTCGGGCCGTTCCGCACATAATAAGGTTATAACACTACGCTCTCATAAATATCTCCCATACGATATTCCAAAACTTCATATATTAATATTCCTATTCACAAAGGAAAGTAACTTACATCATCCATCTCTAGTCCGATTGCCCTTCCTCATCATTGGGCTCCCACACAAAGTCCCCTGATCTAAAATGACCTCGAATCTGCTGTAGGGGTTGCACTTCCAAAACTTCATCAAAACGTGGTCCTTTACTTCTTTTAGGACAATCTCTCTTCCTATGACCTATTTCTTTACAAAAGAAACATCTACCCGCTAATCCTCTCTGCCCACCTGGAGGAACAAAATGCCGTTGCGACTCTCTATAATCCTACTTATACCCGCTGGTATTACTGACATTCCCTTCGCCAAACCTACTTGATGAACTCGAATCTCTAAAGTTCTTACCCTCTTGCGAATGCAGACGATATTCATGACACTTCAATAGTGCCTCATTCTCTACCTCGACGAAAGTCTCTAACGCTGGGCTCTCTAACAAATGATGCCGAATTCGCCAATCTAAACCTCGAAAAAACTTCGATATATGCTTCTCTTACGTATTTACCTCATTAGGTACTGATTTCTCCCATCGAGTAAAATCTTCTTCATATTCTGCCACTGTTCTATTACCTTGAAACACATCCATCAATTTTCTCTTTATTTCCTGCTAAACTGAGGAAGGAAAATACCTTCGATCAAAAAGTTCCCAAAAATCTGTTATAGGTAAAGTATCTCTCTGTTCAGATGTGGTGACAGAGTCCCACCATTGGAGATCTGGACCCGTTAACTTAAAGGTGGCAAAAAATTGCTTTTGCACCTCACTACACTCAACCATACGGAGGTGCCTCTGTACACTATTCTTCCATCGACTTGCCATTGCATCAACTCCCCTTGAAAACTCTGGAGGATGCCCCTTCCTAAAATCTTCCTTCACTCTTTCCCACAAAGACAGTCCTAAATGGGTTTGGGCTGCTTGAATGGCAGATTGCTGCGCCATCGTAGAAATGGCAGCAGTCACAGCGTGTGGCACAATATTGGCAACTTCATCTGTAGTTATAGTCCTGGGAGGCAATTGGGGTTCCACACTCTCAGCCCCTTTGTTTGCCATAACTGAACGACCTCTCTTCGGTGGAATCTAAAACAAGAAGAAGTGTATCAAAACACCTTTCAAATGTTTTCTCATCACAGAATAAATATGGACGTATGAATACAATAGTCCTAATAATAAGGCTCTACATTAAGAACGCTTACGGAGGATCGTAGTATCCCATACAGATCCTAAAGACACTAGAACCTGATGCTCTGATACCATCTATGACAACCCGCTCAAAATAATAACGGGTGGCCAGCCCTATACAACATTAAATCAGGTATCTCAGATGGCTCAGTCTCAACATCAATTGACGATACTAAATAATATAAGGCTAACTATCCGAAACTAAAATCGAATTGCCAAAAATTTAAAAACTTTACATTTAACACCAACTAAACCAACCATACAACAACTAACCAACAACATAACATCTAAATATGATGAGGGCAAACACAAATGCTCGAATAATGTAAAAAGAGTACAACAAAATGTACACAGTAAAATATCCGAATATGCTGTCGGGTCACAGACAATACAAAAATCTGAGAGAGAGGATGTAAAAGTGTTAATCCACAAAACTTGAGTATAAACCTGATTTACAAACTGAATCCTAATCTAGATATGAAAAAGATAGGAGTCGACTAAGACAAAGTGCCGCAACAGTCCGCTACTGCCACATCTCCCCGAATACACTGGGTGGATAAACATCCATGGCGTCCTTATGGAGGAACAACTAAAATAATACAATATATATACACGGCAGGAGAAAATATAAATGGGTCAGAGCCCGAGGTGAAAACATTTTATAGCAAGTACATTAAAATGCATAATAATTACAAATGCATTATGACATGATTTAATGGAGTCGCACTCTCCGTAATAATCCAACTCAACTCTCCACTAAAGCGCGCAACTAACCGTATGCACGTGATCTCCAAATAGATGCCCAAATCTAATTAGGCAACTAAGTCTAACTAAATCCCAAAATAAATATTCAATTAAAACCATCTAACTTATCTCACAATCTACACTTATCTAAATTTCCATCCAAATCATATACTTCAATTTCTAATGTCATTGCTCTATTTTATTTGTTCCTTACTTAACATATAAAGTTTACATAAACATTTCTTACTAACATATTCACATTACATAAACTTTCTCTTTACTAGAATTTCTCATATTCTAGTTATACCAACAATATAAATATATATATGAGTTATTAGCATCTAAGTGCTAAGGACTAAACTTCTCCCAAGTCTCAAAACTGCACTGCGTTTCGTGCGTGGGACGTCTCGCAAAGCGAAATCCAAACAAGGAACCCCCCCCGTTACACTACTCCTGACCGTATTGATTTTAGAGATTCATTACGCCCTCAATGCATGATGCATGTAACCCAAATTATTATTATTTAATTAATTAATTTATTATTCCCAATTCTCAACAGTGCACGGCGGTTCATGCGTGGGACGTCTCACAAAGCGAATCCAAACAAGGAACCCCCCGATACACGACTTATGGTACTGTCGATCGTCGAGATGTATATACTATATATATATATATATATATATGTATATATGAGCATTGAGGACTAACTTCTCCCCACTCCCAACATTACACTGCGTTTCGTGCGTGGGACATCTCGCAAAGCGAAATCCAAACAAGGAACCTCCCTGTTACACTACTCCTTGGCAATGTTGGTCGTGAGGTCCATTATTCCCTCAATACCCAAGTACCAAGCACAACAATAATATAATAACCATCAAAACGAGCTATAACTCAAGGCGCATGGTCTTAATGCTATCATCTTCCTGTGCCCAATCCACATAGCAAACTAGGGACCTCCTGTAGGACTAAACGACACCTACCTCGTGATCAACTCACACACACAACGTCCGGGAAGCGGTCATAGTTCCTAACCGGCAAGTGAGAACGACACATACCCTCGACTTCTCACCCCCAAAATATACTGCAAATCACATATCAACCCAATGGACGACTATGACCCGGGGAATATCCACACACTGCTCATCAAGCCAGGGTGCTCACCCTCAATTCGCAACTTCCCACTGATAGCAAGGAGGGGGTATGCTTCACTTATATATATATATCATCACATAAGATATACATACAGCTCATCATATAAAGATATACCATTATATAAGGTATACCTATCACATTGTCTATATATTCGTAGTACGCTCTTAGGCGTAGTTGAATTAATATCATTATTTAGTATATTTCTCTCTCTTGATATACTAATCGTCAAATCTCACACATCTTCCCCACTTAGTATACATTATACTATCTCTCACTTGAAGTTTTCGCATCACTTCATGATTATGAATTGTCTCTCAATTCTATTTATGTTAAGGATACTCTCTATCTAATGCACCTCGATTAACATTTCTCATTGTGTGAGACATCTCCCAAATTAATCATCATTAAGGATATTTCTATATCCATATGAACATTTGTTGGCATTTATATTCTCAATCCAAAATATGGTTCAATTAATCCTATCAACCTTTCAATTTATCCCATTTGGGATTTAATACAAAAATTAATTATCTGTAAGAGCATCTTAACTCTCGCTTATAAACCCACAATTCTCTCTCCCTACGGAGTACTCAATAATAGTGGGCTTCCCCACTTAGTTTATATACTATATTCTCTAATCGGTGTTCCTCAAATTAAGTCAATATGACTCCAATAATTTCTTATAAGGGAAACTCCCTAAAATCTCCAACGTACTTTATATAATTTCTATAGAGGTTCCTAATCGATAACCTCGAACGAAACATAAATAAAATTCTCCCTAGAAAACATTCCCCCAAAATTCCCTGTTTCCAAATCGATTCAGAACAAATCCGAATCGATTTCGATCATCAGACCTGGGATTCTGTCTCAGGCCGAATCGATTCGGCTGGGGTCCGAATCGATTTGATCACTCAGACCTGGGCACTTGCATATTTACGAATTGATTCAGTAAGGGGACGAATCGATTCGGCTCCTCAGAACTCACGAAATGGCTACTTTTTATTAAGCCAAAAATCCCAAAATTCATTTTAATCATCTTCTCTTCATTTCTCTTCAACCCAATCACATATATAACATTAATATTCATCCAAAAACACATTTAAAGTAATTTCCAACCTCAAATCCATTTTCTACACAACAAATCTATGATTTTACCCAAAAGTTAGGTTTTGATAAACTAAACCTTAAACCCATAAATTTGATCCACAAATCATGCAATAAATGGTACACAACAATTATTTAGCTAGTTTAATCACTTGCCTCAAGTTCGTAGGGTCTGATTCATCCTTGAGATCGCATATTGGCCGGAAAATCCTCTTTCTCTTTTTTTTTTTTCTTCTTCTCTCTTTCTTTCTTTCTATATCTCTTTCTCTCAAAGGAGAATTGTTTCTCTCGTAGGCTTAATAAGCCTTGTCTCCCAAGATACACAACTTTAAATGATAATACACACTTTAAATGACTCGGTAACTTTAATTCGAGCCAAATGAGCTTAAATTATTTCGGAACCAAAATAGACCCCAAGTACAGTCATTTTGACTTTCTCGACCCTTCCGGAAACAACTATACCCTCAGAATTTCCATTCGAAATACTTTCTAACAACTTCAAATTTTGACCTCAAATGCCGATTTAATATTTCTCCAAATAAAATCATATTTATTTCTCCCAAAATAAATAAATTATCGTCTCTAAAGTCTAGGGTTGTTACATAACACATGGGATTCCAATAAATACCACAACATTTTCAAGAGGAATACAAATAAATGAGGAATAAGAAAAATACTCTTGAGAGATTTAAATGAGCATATTGTGTGGACCCCGTACCTTAATATAATTTAAATATTGTTAACACTTGAAAACTCGTAGTATTCTTCCTCAAAATTCCGATTACATGATTGCGATCCTCTCGCAAAAATAACAAACATTCGTTCCTGGTTGATCTTGAGAAAACTTGATTTGAATCTTTAGAATTTGAGTTGAAACTTATTTTTAATGGGGTTTAGATTTTGTAGAAGAGAGAAAATAAATTTTTGGGGGGCTACTTTCTTTTGAGATGAGTTAGAAGTGTTTGAAAAAGTCTAAACTCGAGCCTTGTTAATATAGGAAAACAAAAGAGTTTGAAACCAACTCAAACACCTAAAAATGAGAAAATTTGCCAAATCTTCCCCAGACCGAATCGATTCCCCCTTGGGCTGAATCGATTTCCATCTAGGTGAATCTGTTCCCCCTAAGGGGCGATTTTGTTCCCCCCATGTTCAATCGAGAGAGAAGAAAAGTTAAACAAATCCAATTTTGTTTCCGATTTTAAATCCGATTAAAACCAACATTTTTGAGGAACATTTTTAAATACTTAAATAATTAAATATAATAAAAATATTTTTTTTAATTTTTGATTTATAAAAAGATGTTTACGGTTCAAAATCACGGGGTATTACACCATTTCCACCGTTATTGTCATCTCATCAAAACCTTGCTGAGGAAAAAATCTATGGAAAAAATTCAAAGCGAAAGAAAAAGAGTACAACATACTCAAATATCATTGAGCTAATGTTGTAAGTACTTAACTTTTCCTTGTCAAGCCTATTCTAGAAAAACCGATGTAACAACCCTGATTTTTTAAATGAGAATTTTTTTAAATTAATTTTGGAAATCGGAGAAAAAAAATTGGATTTTATAAATTTTATAATTTAAAATGTTGGTTTTTATATTTGAAAAATAAATTTTCAAACGGAATTGGAATCAGAATTAAAATGGAGTTTTAATTGAATTTTTATTGTATAGAAGAGTCCTCAAAACATAAAACTCTCTAGAAAAAAATATTTAAAAATATTGGACGGTCCGATTGAATTGACATTTTTTGTGCGATCTTCAACTAATTCGTCCTCGAATTTCATCTAATTCCAACGGTCCGATCGTCCAGGATAATTTTTTTAGTGTTTGTATTTGATTAGAACTCTTTTCTTAATCAAACTCTTAATCCTTTATATATCACCACTAATTCGTGGATGGACTTTTCAAATATCTTTTTCTAAAACTTTTCAACCAGAAGACCTCTCCAAAATGATTCCCTTTCATCTACAAACTTTAGCCCCAAACTTAATCAAGTGTTTGACTCGATATTTGAAGGCTTAATTGGTGTTTTCTCAAGATTGTTCAAGAAGGTCTCTTTGCTAATTTTTAGAGAGGAATCCAACCATCTATTCAGAATTTACAAACGATTTATACCCAAGCATGAATAATCTATTCTTTTTTCTTTTGTATTATGCATTTTAAGTGTTGCCTAAACCTTAATTTAATATTTTCTTAAAAGCAAATAGCAATCTAATTAGAGAAAGTGGACACCTAAAACTTAGGGTTGTTTTTATGAAATCCTTTAATATGATTAATATTCATAACTCTTGGGTACGTAGAATTAATGAGTCGATTTTGGGTTTTATTGGCATAGGTTGCATGTAGAAAAACCTTAGTTTTGAATTAAATGAATTTGGGAGCGTATAACTCATGTAATTTCTGTTAAGATAATGAAATTAGGAATAATGTTGTATTAATGATGAAATATTGGTGTATTTAATATAAAATAATTAAATGGGATTAATTGGTTGTTTATGACGATGTGAAAATTTAAATTAAGATTTAATTGAATTGGAATATCACGCGTAGTTCGGTACATATTTATGTGACTTGTTGGTTTTATTAATTGCTTTTGTGACGACGGGTTGTTGGGTATTTTTTCTCTCCCTATATTTTAGGATGACCTCTAGTTATGGGACTAGTGGGTAGGTCTTGTGATGATTTACACCTTCTAGATATGGGACTAGTGAGGGTAGATTGCTACGGCTTTATTATATCGGGGGTGGGCTGATTTTTAGTATTTTATCGTCGTTACGCTAGCCTAGGCATGAGACTAGGTTGATGTTTATGCTAGAAATTCATCCTATACATAGGGTAGGACGTATTGATAACTTGGGGACCCTTAGGTATAGGACTAAGGGATATTTTGAGGATCTCACATCGATTAAAAGGGTGGGGTAATTTATAAATGGTGAAATTGAGAATTAATTCCCAAGATAAAAACGGGTATTAAAATTTGTGGAAACATAATGTGTCGGGACCGACAGTTTAAACGGATCAGAGGACGATTTATGTCGTGTCGTGTATGTAACCTTGTCATGTATCGGGACCGACAGTTTGAACGGGTCAGAGGACGATTTAACAAGGGGAAGTGTGACACTTTGATGGATTACCACCCGGGATGGGAGGACTGTCATAATAAAAATTGAGAACAAAAAAAAAAATTTGGTTAATATAATTAAGTTAACATCGTGGGACTTGGAAATTTAAAATCATATTGGTGTGCCTTTTTAAATGGGTATCTCTACGGGTAGTTAGTGATTTATATTTATCGTGTTTAATTATCCCGTTTAATTTAAAATATTCTATTATGATATTTATTGCGTATAATGCTACTGTCTGGATTCAAGGATCCTATTTGAGGGGAGCAGTGTGTATTCATGCTCGGGGCTCTGACCTTGTGCGTTGACTAACTTTTCAGGAAATAGTATTTGGAGAAGCTGCATAGAATGATTTGGAGAAATTCTTGGAGTTCTAGTTGGAGTTGCTCTACCTTATGCGTACTGATTTAGTTTAGCTTTCTATTTCTTCGCACTTGTATTGAGACTCAGTTTATGGTTGTGATTGGGCCATTATATAGGTTTTATTTAGTTATTTCACTGGATTCCATTGGAGATTATTCAGTCTCATATTATTAGAGATTTGATTTACTTTGAGTTTAGCATGAAGATGGATCTTTTATCGCTTAGTTGGATGGTTTATCTTTTGGTATTGATTATCATTTATCTTGTGGATTAATTTTACATGTCTCATATCTGTCTCATGCTAAGAATGGTATTTTATTTACTCAAGCCCGACTTAGTTTTGGTGACGGCCGACACCAGAATTAGGCTGGATGTGACAACCAAGTGGGACAAAACCTAATTAAAAAAATTAGTATAACACGCATATTTCTCGGGTAGCATAATTAAGGATCCTCCGCAAATTAATTACTCCCACCGATTACAATTATTCTTAATTTCTCTAAAGATTGAATTTGTCAAAACTTTTTTGAAGAGTGTAAAAAAATTATCATTGTAGCAAATGTATTTGACTTCCATTACATGACTCTTTCGGAGTTCATGTATATTTATTCGTTTCATATATTGTATTTTAGAACCCTTTATTCTTATGCATTCTAGCACAATTGTGTTCAGATTTCCTACTTTTACGATCATATATTTGTTAACCTTGGTTTTTGATATATATATATATATATATATATATATGTTGTGCAAGGTCTATTTGAGTTTTTTTTATCGGTGTTGGATGCTTAATGGAGCAGTTGGTTGCATTTTGGGAAA
Source organism: Sambucus nigra (assembly GCA_949130495.1). Taxonomy (NCBI): domain Eukaryota; kingdom Viridiplantae; phylum Streptophyta; class Magnoliopsida; order Dipsacales; family Adoxaceae; genus Sambucus; species Sambucus nigra. The sequence continues at coordinate 252,940,969 of OX422209.1, forward strand.
GTTCGTTGTTTGATGCAACTTCAAGGGCATTTTAGCCATTTCATACTTCTTGTGCCGATTGGAGAATCTCCATGGAAGGGTAGTTCATCGAGTTAGCTTCATGTGGTCATAAACTGCGCCTCTTTTAGAGTCAAGACGATGAAGTTAGATCCAATTCTGAAAAGCAATATTTCTCCCTTTTGAAGAGCAAAGACCCTAAAAAATAGGGGATCAATCGATCGACCAAACAAAATTTTCCTTGATCTGAGACCAGTACACAATTTTTCCATCCACCGATCGATCGATGAATGGTCGATTGATCGATCATCTCAGTTCTTTGTCAATTTGAAGATAAATGGCATTTTTATTTATTATACTTATATATTTTTTATTATCTCTCTTTTGGGATGGATTTTGTTTTATTTCATCACTAGGGGCTAGCAATGTGTAAGTTAGGCGTGATTCGTCTCGAATATTATTTTTTAGAACCCTTTATTCTTACGCATTCTACCACAATTGTGTCTATATTTCCTACTTTAATGATCATATATTGGTTAACATTATTGTTTGATATATATATGTTATGCAATGTCTATTTGAGTTCTTTGTAGGTGTTGTAATGCTTAACGGAGCAATTAGTTGGGTTTCAGGAAAGTTAATTGTTTTATACAACTTCAAAGGAAATTATTCATTTCATACTTCTTTTCCCTATTAAAGGATCTTCATGGAAGCGTAGTTCATCGTGTTAGCTTCGCGTGATCATAAACTACTCCTCATTTCGAGTTCGGATAATGAAGTTAGAGCTATTTTTGGAAATAAACATTTCTCCCTTTTGAAGTGCAAGTAGTCTAGAAAAACAGGGGATCGATTGATTCACCATCGGCCAATCAATTAAATAGAATTTGCCTTGAGCTGAGACTAGTATGAAGTTTTTCCATCCATCCATCTATTGATTGATCGATGAATGGTCTATCGATCGATCGATCATCTCAATTCTTTGGCAATTTGAAGATAAATGGGCATTTTTTCAGAGCCAACGATCAATCGATGAATTATCGATCGATCCTACCAGATATTTGGCAATTTCAGCCACTTGTTTTCTTTTGTCTTTTTTTTTTCAACTTACTATATATATATATATATATATATATGTGTGTGTGTGTGTGTGTGTGTGTGTGTGTGTGTGTGTAAGTTAGAGATTATTATTTAGCAGACTTCATTAGGTTAGTTTAGGTTAGTTTTTTTTTGGTGTTTGGGAGCTTTCTTTCCTTTCCCTCTCCTTGAGTTTGATATATATTGCTACTATTCATCATCTTCTCCATTTAATTCAAGCTTTCTTCTTGATTTTCTTGTTTTGTTTACCTATGTGCTTTCAATAATTTACTTGTTTCCCTTTAAATACATGCTTTAATATGATTTCTGGCTAATTTACACTAGGTTGAGATGATTGAACTCACCATGGATTAGTTGGTTGCTTTGCTTTAGTGATGGATTAAAGTAGTTTTGATGGGTTAGGTTTTTCTTGGTTTTTCTCATAGGAGATTTTACTGTGTATGTCCTGTATGGGTTGTGTTTACGACCTTACTTGTGTAATCTCTGGGATATTTATGACAAAAAAATCAAATTAGGCTTTTATGATAATTTAGGTTGTGACGACTCTAGGTTTGATTAATTATTGAAATGAGATTTAATCCTGATAAACTTTTCTTTCCATGTAACTATTTATTCTAATTAACCCATGGTGAGCGATATTATTCTTAATCTATAGTTTTTATAAGACGTTTTAAAACCAAAGATCATATTTTACAACTTTATTTAAGAAGTAATAAATAAAAATAATTCTAACAAGATTCCCTATGGATTCGATACCCGGACTAGCCGCTATACTCCGATAAGAGTGTAGTTAAAGTTCAAGTTTTGGTATTACGGTGAGAACCGATACTAACTCCTAGCGTATTTACACGATGCTCGGTTTTTACCCTTATCATATATATAAAGATTTTCATGAGATATGTTTAGTCTTATCATCTTTGAAGTAACCTCTTTGAACTTGAACTGTATTGGTACCATTGTCTTCGTATGTTGATTGGAACATCTGTTGTTGGAGGCATGTCTTAAGTGCTTCACATACGTTGAGTAAATTATCTCATCAACACATATTCTATACTTGATTCATGTAGTGCTAATATTTTTGCTTAATTAGAGGAATAGCCATACATTTTTGCTTAGTAGATCTCAATAGGATTGCATCTTTGCTAGCAGACACATCTTGCCATTGGTTGTCCCCTGTGATGAGCATAAAGATGACTTACATCTACATAACCATCTAGACGCGGATGATTATATTTAAAAGTATCCCAACAATAGTTTCAAAAAGGTATCATATAACATGATTGTTATTAGTCCATGCCTGTAAGTAGTGTTTGATTGTGAATACAATGTACTAAGTATAACAGTGCACTAATAACACATAGATATAGTGCTTAGGGAAAAAATTTATTGTCATCCACTTTAGGACAACATGGATATTTTAATATTCAAAGGATGGATTACCATGTGTAATAAAATGTTATACTTTTGGCATTGCATGAGTTTTTTTATTATATTATACAAATGGATCAATGTTACATGAAAATCCTACTCGATCTTCAGGTTAAAATGAGAACTAGTTTCCCCATGGTCTTTCATTTTTAATTCCTTTATAGGTATTTCACAATTTTAATAAACTCCTGAGGAGAAAATCCTTTTATGGATCATTATATAACTAAATATGGGTAAATAATATTTCTTACATACATATCCTTAGACAACAATTTGTTAATATGATTATACCACACCCGTTAAGGATAACTTCAAGGTTTAAAAATGAACTATCTTAATTGAATTGAGTGCGTACACTTGGACTTTTCTTTGGGGAAAGTAAATCCTTTCAGTATTTTCATATGAATGTTTTGTTTAAGTCTCATATAAATAAGAAATTATAATATTCAAGATTTTTAAATCTAATGAATTTTATCTTCAATTATAAAGTTGCTAACACTCTGATTCCACTTTTACCAATTGCTTTTAAATACCAAATTGAAGACAGATTCTTAACAAAGATCCATAATCTAAAAAAATGAAACTTAGTAAAAAATTGAAGAACTGAATATATAAAGACATATATAAAGAACAATAAGGAAAAAAAGGACGTATTGACATTTAATGAGAAGAATCAACATGAGGAATGGGAAAGGAGGAAATTGATATTTGACACCCTTAAATCATTTTGGGTATAAAACCATTAATGAAAAAAATTAAAAGTGTGAGTTTTGTTTCAATCTATATGGAATTTCATCAAACAGTTACTATGCCACTATCTATGATAGCCACAAATAAAAAGAAAAATGTTTACAGTAGAAATGAAATCATCAGCAATAGAACGAAACCTAGAAATGATGTAGTGCTCATTTAGAGATATAAATCAAACGATTTTGACAATGTGCCGATGTCCTTGGGGTGTTTCTCTCTTTCTTATGAATCAGTGCACAATAATAAGAATTACATGCCCATTTTTCTAGGGGCAAGGGTTCTATTTATAGGGAACAAAAGGCGAAGGAATCGTGTAGGACTCTAGGAGTGCTATATTTAGTTGCGGTTGGATTGAATCGATCTTTCCCTTGAGATCCTCGCTGATCAGACTCCCCTTTGTTCTTATCTCTTGAGATGTGATCTTTATTTGCGATGATGGACTAATGTCATCCAATTCAAATAACTCAGATTGTTCGGATAATTCTCCTATAATTACCTCCAAAGCTCTACAACCTGGAAATGTGAAGGGGTTTCATCACTGGTAAACATTGATTCTGGTCGGCAGTGATTCTTGATAGCTAACTATGGGTTGATTTTGGACTATACCAACTCTTGTGATATTTTTGAGCAAAAAATATGTATGTTCAGCTCGTTAAGTGCTTGACGGCATACTGGTAATTCAACTTGACTTCCCAAGAGTACGCTTGTAAAAAGTATATGAAAAGGCCGAAAGATGGGACGCGCGTATGTTATATATCATCTAGGGGCCCGTTTCAAATGAGAAAATGCTTTGGGAGTTGAACCACATAGTTTGAAAGTTCACCCTACTGCCATTTTGTATTTCATTTAAACTATTCAAGGCGTCACGAGCAACCTTCATCTTTATCAACTTGTAAGTCTTCTCCATTCTCCATTTTCCTATGTAATTTATTTTTCAAGTTGCCATATGCTTTCCTGAATCTTCTTCCATTATTCCTTCTTGAAGCCCTAGGAAAGTTTAGATAATTTTTTCAATCCTTGATTGGGTTCGAATCGAATTTGCCAATCAACCCAATGACTGCTACAATGTTGCCGATGCCCATTGGATACACATTGAATATGTAGCAAAGGGTGGTATCACCTTTTACCTAAACCAATTATTTCTAGAGTTTTTCAAATTCTTCAGAGTTGTTCCTGTCCAATACACCCCAAACACGAAGATAATTGTGAATGGGGTTCATCGAGTCGATGAACTGTATTGAACCTAAATTCAGATTCCTGACATGAGGTATTATTATTCGTGGGTTATAATGAATGACAATAACTTTTATCTAAAACTGAGGAAGGCTGACAAGGTTTTAGTGGTTAATATCCCTAATCCCAATAAATCTTTTTACATCCATGGCTTCATTGCTAGAGAATGAAAACATCCACCAATTCTGGAGGGTGGTGATACCTGTTGGGTTTAGATTCCCCAACAGGGGGCACATAATAGGTTTATCACTGCCTTACTCATCATTTGTTGTTAATGACTTTCTCATTCTTTTGTCTTTTTTATAGGATTCAAAGAAGAAGGCACCTCTAGCTTCTCATTTTAATTGGTCGAGCTTGTTTAGGTTTGGATTATGATAAGACCACTATCTCCTAGCATCGAGCACCTAAGACTTACATCTTTTCTTCTCAAGTATGTAAACACTACCACCTCTTTCATTACCAAGCCTGTTGATTCAAGTCTTGAGATATCAGTCCCTTTAACCAGTGAGGGGTCTTCAAATGTGTCTAACTCATCTTCCTTCAATCATCTGATTTAAACTCTATCCCTGCTATTGAAGAAGACATGCCTCCGAGGAAGAGAAACCTTACTCTAGTGGACGAGTCAGACCTCCCCACCTCTTCAAAGGGAAAGGTTTCTAAGAGGAAGGAGGTAAAAGGGCCCTCCGAGCTCTTCACTCTTCTGGATTCTCCTGATAAAGATAAGGTAAAGAAGAAGGAAAACATCACTCCTTATACTTCTATCACTGTTACCACCAAGAAGGTGGATGCCCCCAATACAGGGAGGGGCGACTAAATCATATCGGTGGCTAAGAATACATCTTTGTCCCCTGGATTTTTAGGAGGGACATTCTGGAACTGGACAAGAGAAGGTCGATAGGCTGTCCTCCAATCAAATTTCTTTTCATGTTGCCCAGGCATTATCTCTGGTAAGGTATGTGACTCTTAGTCGGATTATTCCCTTTGAGTTTTGATGGTTGTATTGACTTATGCTCATCCCATTTTTACAATTATGGAAGATTTTATGGCCATGATTGATAGGGGGACAACTCAGTTAAGGCAAATGATGACTTGGAAAAATTCTTGACGAAATCCCAAGATTCTTTTGCTGCTGCTTGGGAGGCATATAATGCCAAGAAGAAATCCACCCACTTGAAGATGTCCAAGTTAAAGTTGGAGCTTAATCAACGAAAAAAATCTCCCGAGGATAATGCTTGGGCCTTAGCAGTGACCAAAGATAAGGCTTCAACTAGGGGTACATGGAAGCCTTTGTTGAGGCCAAGAAAAAGTTAGCTTACGTTCATAAGTCCAATTTTAAGAAAGGATGGGACACAACCGTGGTCAAGATCGAGGTACCCCCTGAATCAAAAATTCTTGGGAAGCATAATCCAGGTTCTCCCCTAAGGGAGGAGGAAGAAGACATGGACTCAATCAGTGACCAAGTGAAGGATGGAGAAGGCCAAGATACGGTGGATGTCTATCAAAGCAAAGTCCTAACCACCCAAGATCAGGTGAAGGAAAAGGAGGACCAAGCAAGTTAGGTTTGTGACACCCCGAGTAATTAATTACCGGGTAGCTACTCCTTTATTAAATTAATTCAAAATGCCAAGTTGGCTCAGTTAATAACATCACTGTCGAAAACCCTTTAAAGATTACTAACCACCTAGTATTTAAAAAGTAAGTTGCCAAATTTTAATTTAAGTCTGATTAACATGCAACAAGTGTAATGAAGAAATAAATAACACCATTCACCATACTGAAGTAAAACGAATAACCATCACAATAGAGTAAATAAAGTCTGGAGGAAAACTCCTCACTACAATCCCATAACTGAAATGAATAACCGAATACTGAAATAATACATGCTAAAGTCTGAGAACTGAAATGTAAAAGATGTCTCTAAATAGAAATGGGCAACATGCCCTACAACTGATAGATAGTGACTCTGGAATCCAAAAGATAGAAGCGTCTACATGCAAATCCCTGTAGCTTCCACAAACAGCTACAGCTCGTCACCTGAATGAGTATCCTATGCTTGGTGTCCCTGTGGCTGGGCACCTAAAATGGTTTTACACGAAAAAGATTTGAAAAGCAAACGGGTCAGAGCCCGAATGTGGAGTTATATTTTAAAAACCTGCAAGTGCTTTAAAAACATTTAAAACATTAAATGCAAAGTACATGTTAGGACGTGCCCTCACATGATATTCTCACCTCTCGTCTAACTGTGCACTCCTAACGTAAGTACCCATCTACAACGATATAAACCACTAGCTAAGTTACATCATAACTAGCTAGACTGTAATAGTTCCTACCCTTATTACCCGCTCCTATTAACATATAACGGTCGTAATTAGATAGGGATTTAATGTAAACTCAGATGTTCAATATGCAATATATTTCTCTATCAGCTAACTCATTATGTTTCTCGGAACAATACCGTAATTATTTATACAACATTAACATGAATGTTCTCATTAATTAAGTGTATATTATTCACATCATAAATATACAATACAAGCACCCTGAGAACTAAGCTGCGGTGCACACATACTCTGCTATCCATCCCGGTACATCACGTACATAAGGATCATCCATTCCGAATCTCTCAGGAATAGTTCAGATAACATAAATCACAAATAGGGGAGGCGAACACAGTCACATCACATGGGTCATGCACATACCTACGCTCCCACGATCAGCGGACTTATTAACATCCCAATAAGTCTTTCTCTGACCTATGTTCATCGAGGTACCAGTCTATATCCCCCCCCGTAGGCACACAAGGATTAGAGGGTCCTAAGCGAACGCAACCTCCCGTGATAGCAAGTATGGTAGGTATGTCATACACACAATTCATATACCAATACTAAGTAAACACACATCTTAGTAATACCGTATTTTAATCGTAGTACATATTGCACTCTCGTACTAACTATAATTATCACAATTTGTAATATTCCGGTTTGTAATCATACGCGCCATAATTTCTCACGTCGTAGTAGACACTCACGTCTCAACCCAAACCGTCCATGTAATACAACTCTCGTATGTAAATTCCTTCTCATAAATACCCAAATGTACCAATTATATCATTACTACACCTACGGAATGATATCTATATCCTCGAATAAGTTTACGGAACTCCAAAAATCAAAACAGTCCAAAATGGCCCAAACTGCCAGCTCGTTAGAAGTCTCGTTCAAACGAGACTGTTCGAACGAGTTTGGACTGTCAGCTCGTTAGAAGTCGTTCGAACGAGGCTGTTCGAACGAGATCCAGTTCGTTCGAACGAACTGTCCCTTCTAACGATATCTCGTTCGAACGAGATATCGAACGAAATCACTACTCGTTAGCAATGACTGGTCAACTCGTTAGAAGCTCATTCGAACGAGTTCGTTCGAACGACCTGGGGACTGCTTCTAACGACTGACCAGTTTCGGCCCAGATTTTTCCCCAATTCGTTTTTCATCCATTTTAACACCTCAAATCTTCTAAACTAAGTCCCAAAAATCGTTTAAAGGTCTATAATCAATACTAACCATATATAGTCACATCCTAACATGTTTTTAAGGGATCAATCCATCCTAACATCAATTAAATTTACAAATTTCTACACTTTTTCCCAATATCTCAAGAACATGAACCCTAACTTTATATCATCATCAAATCCCAGAATTTAATTCGTTTTAATTTCTCCTAATCACAGTTATTATGAGGGAAATCATCTACCTATCATACTACATGCAATCCTCTTCAAAATTTTCAAATTCTAAACTCCAACTACATGGGTTTTCATTTAATCTTTCAAGAACAATCAAAATTCTTCAATTTCTAACATGGAAAAGACATTCTCTGAATTTAAATGGAATAAAGTCACTTGCCTTGGTTTGATTTCTGATTTTGGTGTAGGTTTGATGAAGTTTTCTGCAGAAATTCCTCTCTCCAAGCTCCTTCTCCAATGGTGGCTTAAGGTGGCTAGGGTTTGATTTGGGGAACTTAGAAAACCTAAATGATAACCTACGTAGCCTTCTAGGTTAATATGGGTTGGTTATGGGCTTAGTGGGTCAAATCCACATCAGATTTAATTAACCAATTTTCGTCACTTTTAATTCCTCAAAATGTAAAATTACCAAAATACCCTTTAAGTTGCCGGTATGGCCTAAAAATATCCCGGGACCCAAACTATACCCCCGGCTAGTGTTTTCTGACTATCTCGGCCCTTCCGGACGCGTTGGCGCACTCAAAATGACCATACGGATTATAGATTTTAAATTCACTTTTATTATCAAAATATTTCACCGTGACGCGGCGGTCCCACGCGTCTCAACAAAATTTATAAAATGTCGTATATAAATCTCACGACAACTTTTATAATACCAAATACATATATCAAAACACGTATGCACATATTCAAATACCAACTCGCATCTCATTAGTATTTATAACCCCGATTAATTTCCAATTAATACGCATTTAATTAATTAAACCCAAAAATAAATATAGCCAAAAGTACGGGGTATTACATACTTCCCCCCTAATAACTGAATTTCGTCCCGAAATTCGAAACTAGAAAGTACCTGCTAAAAATAACTCTGGATAACGTTCGCGTATCTCATCCTCGCGCTCCCATGTGGACTCTTCGACATTGTGATGTCGCCACTGAACACGCACTAATGGGACTATCTTTGACCGCAGTTTCCTCTCGCTTCGGTTCAAAATAGCAATTGGCCCCTCCTCGTAGGAGCTATCCGGCTGGAGATCGATGTCCTTCACAGCAATGTGAGAATGGGACAAATTATCTCTAAGGTATTTCCTCAGCGAGGAAATATGGAACACGTCGTGAATCCGATGCAAGTGCTCCGGTAGTCCAAGTCTATACGCAACCGGTCCGATCCGCTCAATGATAGGAAACGGCCCCACATACCTCGGTGCCAACTTCCCCTTCTTCCCGAAACGCATAATCCCCTTCATCGGAGATACCCTGAGCAAAACCTGGTCCCCCACTTGGAACTCCCTGAAAAACCTCTTCGCATCAGCATAACTCTTCTGCCTGTCTTGAGCTACCCGAATGCGACTCCGAATCAACTCAATCCTTGCCGAAGTATCCTGAATCACTTCCGGCCCAAGTAGTTTGTTGTCCCCCACTTCTAACCAACATGCTGGGGAACGACAAGGCCTACCGTAGAATGCCTCAAACGGAGCCATGCCAATAGTGAACTGATAGGAGTTGTTGTAAGCAAACTCCACCAGCGGAAGGTACTGCTCCCATCCACCCCCGAAGTCAATAATGCACATGCGTAGCATGTCCTCCAACATCTAATTGGTGCGCTCTGTCTGCCCATCGGTCTGCGGATGATAAGCCGTACTCAACCGCAATTCCGTGCCCATGGCCTCCTGGAAACTCTCCCAAAACCGCGAAACAAATATCTTGTCTCTGTCAGACACGATATTTAGGGGCACACCGTGAAGTCTCACAATCTCTGAAATGAAGAGCTGGGCATACTGTCCCGTGGTGTAGTCAGTCCTTACGGGTAAGAAGTGAGCGACCTTGGACAACCTGTCCATAATTACCCAAACGGAGTCGTGACCCCTCTGCGACGTAGGTAACCCCGTGATAAAGTCCATGGATATGCTCTCCCACATCCACACCGGGACCTCCAACGACTGTAGCAATCCTGCTGGTCTCTGATGATCCACTTTTACAAGCTGACAAGTGGCGCATTTCGAAACAAACTCAGCGATATCTCTCTTCATACCGCTCCACCAATACTGCCGTCTCATGTCTTGGTACATTTTGTCCCCTCCGGGATGTACCGCGAACCGTGAGCCGTGCGACTCTTCCATCACTTCGTGTCGCAATTCCTCTCCTTTCGGAACTACCAATCTCCCATTGAAGCGTAATCCCCCGTCTGAGCTAACGGTATAGGATTCGGCTCCCTCTGCTAGTAATCGAACAATCTGCTCCTGACAGAACGAGTCATCGGCCTGTGCCCGTACTACCTTCGTGACAATCTGCGGTGTAACGGTCATCACAGACATGAAAGATCGGGCCACTGCATCCTGGTGTCCCAATTCCTTCCACTTTGCTTTCCACACCTCTGCCACCTCATCTGCTGGCCTACGGCTCAACGCGTCTGCTACCACGTTAGCCTTACCCGGGTGGTACTGGATGTCGAACTGGTAGTCTTTCACAAACTCAAGCCACCTACGTTGCCACATATTCAACTCTTTCTACGTGAACAGGTACTGTAGAGACTTGTGGTCCGTGAACAGTTGGAACTTCTCCCCCAAAAGATAGTGCCTCCAAATCCGTAGGGCAAATACCACCGCTGCCAACTCCAAATCATGCGTGGGGTAATTCTTCTCATGAGGCTTAAGATTACGGGAAGCATAAGCTATGGCCTGTCTATCCTGCTGCAATACACCTCCAAGTCCTTGCAAAGACGCGTCGGTGTAAACCAAATACTCAACTCCCGGTCTCGGCAATGCTAACACAGGTGCTGAGGTCAATTTGTCCTTCAATTCATCGAATGCCAACTGACAGGCATCACTCCAGATGTATGGCACACCCTTACGAGTAAGATGTGTCAAAGGACCTGCTATCTCCGAGAAACCCCGAATAAACCTCCTGTAGTATCCTGCTAGACCCAAGAAACTACGAATCTCCGTTGGTGTCGTGGGCTGTCCCCACTCCCTCACCGCTGATACCTTCCCCGGATCAACAGATATCCCTCGGTCGGAAATAATGTGACCCAAGAACTGGACTTCCTTCAGCCCAAACCCGCACTTCTCATATTTTGTATACAACTCGTTCTGACGGAGTGTCTGCAAAACCTGCCTCAAATGCCCGGCGTGCTCCTCTTCTGTCTGAGAGTAAACCTGAATGTCATCAATGAAGACAATGACAAAATGATCTAGGAAATCCCTGAACACTCTATTCATCAAGTCCATAAACACTGCTGGAGCGTTGGTCAAGCCGAAAGGCATAACCCGAAACTCGTAAGAACCATATCTCGATAAGAACGCAGTCTTCGAGACATCCTCCTCCCTGATACGCAACTGATGGTATCCCGATCTCAAGTCAATCTTCGAGAAGAAATAAGCTCCTCTCAACTGGTCGAATAAGTCATCGATTCGAGGCAACGGATACTTATTCCGTATCGTGACCTTATTCAACTCTCGGTAGTCCACACACAATCTCAGTGAACCATCCCTCTTCTTCACAAATAAAACTGGAGCGCCCCAAGGTGAGGTACTCCTTCGAATAAAGCCTTGTCCCAACAGCTGCTCTATCTGATCCCGTAACTCTCGCATCTCAGCTGGAGCCATACGGTACGGTGCGCGTGCTATAGGTCTCGTACCCGGTAGCAAATCTATAACGAAGTCTATCTCTCGACTGGGTGGTAAGCCTGGTATCTCCTGAAACACATCCGAATATTCCCTGACTACTGGGATAGAATCTAAAGGAATCACTACCTCCTTAGAGGTATCCTGCTCAATGTAATACAGATGAGCGGTCGATCCTCCCTCAGGGCGAGGCATCTCCACTACAAACATCTCTTGCCCCGGAATGGCAAAAACAATGCTCCCGCTGAAGCAATCAATCATGGCCCTATATGCTACGAGCCAATCCATACCGATGATCACATCGTGAACATGCATATCTAATACTAACATGTCCGCAGGTAATACCAAACCACCAATCTCTACCCCCACTCCTCGGCATATAAAGAAAATAAGTGACCCATTCCCCAATGGTGAGTCAACACACGTCACTATGCTCTCTGCCGTAGCTAACAATCCTAAAGCTTTCGCGAAGTGTGTAGCTATAAAACAATGGGTAGCATCCGTATCAAATAACACCCGACCCATAGTGCCATGGATAGGAAACGTACCCTCGATCGCGGGCGGTGCCTGTGGAACTGCAGCCTGGTGGACGTTGTAGACACGTCCATACTGTAGCTGCCCCTGCTGAGCTGGGACTGCTGGAATGGGTGGCAGTGCTGCCATCTGTGGCGGTGCGGGAAGAGCGGAGGGAAACATAGGCCTCTGTGGCTCCTGGCGAGCACCCTGCTGCTGCTGCTGTGGGGCCCTGCCCCTATCAGGACAATCTTGTCGCTTATGGCCAGTCTTGCCACAAACAAAACACTTCCCTGGGAAGTTCCCTCCTCTCTGCCCCTGCTGTCCCCGACCTTGGTGGCCGTTACCATTCCTCCCTTGGCCCTGCTGGCCCTGGTGAAACTGCTGCCCATTCTGTCCCTGTTGGCCCTGATAGCCGTTTGGACCCTGATGGCCCTGACGGAAACCTCCCTGTCCCTGTCTGTAGTTCCCTGACCGGAACCTCTTATTATCCCCCTGCTGGGAGCCCTGCTCATTCTGTCTCTGCCCCTGACCCGATTGTGCCCCGCTGGCACCATGTCCTCCGGTCCTGCCCTGATGGCTAGACTCCCCCGACCTCTTACCCTCGGCCATATAAAAACGGTGGTCCTGGCAGTGTAACAATGCAGCGTTAACCACATCAGAATAAGTGGCCAACGATAGGTTCCCTAGAAGATGCTGACGGATCCTCCAAGTCAACCCGTCGGTGAACTTCTCAATCTTCTTCTTCTCTGTTGGTATCTCGTCTGGAACGATGTTCAACAGATTCGTGAACTCGGCCTCATACTCGGCCACTGTCTTACCCTCCTGCCTCAGACTCATCAGCTTCCTCCTCATTTCTGTATGAACTGCGGACGGAAAGTACTTGCGGTTGAACCGCACCCAGAACTCCTGAATCGTGAGAGCATCCCTCTCCTCCGCGGTGGTAATAGACTCCCACCACTGCAGTGCAGATCCAACCAGCTTGAAAGTAGCTAGCACCTGCTTCGGAACATCAGTGCACTCATGCATTCTCAAGTGCCTCTGCATATCCTTCCTCCATTGGCTCGAGACTACCACATCTGAGCTACCTGCGAACTCTGGTAGATGCGCTTTCTGAAAAGCGTCACGTACACGCTCCCAAGCAGACAGGAGTGCATTTGCCTGTACCGGCGCGACAACCGGCGCCTGAGGTGGTGCCTGCTGAATCACGACAATCGCGGCATTTACCGCTTGGGCTACTATAGCTGCAACCTCAGCGGCGTTCATCATACCCTGAACTAGAGCGGGCTGGGGTTCGGGCGTTGCATCCCTGGGAACTCGTCGTGCACATCGTGGAGGCATCTGAAATAAAAACAAAGTTTATAAGTTCGCTGTTTATAAACTTAAAATAGCTGAAGAACGAAGCATACACAAAAAGAATACAACAGTCCTAAAATATAGGGCTCTATATCAAAGAAACGTAGCGGAAACATAATAGCCGTACAGATCCTAAAGGACACTAGAACCTGATGCTCTGATACCACCTGTGACACCCCGAGTAATTAAATACCGGGTAGCTACTCCTTTATTAAATTAATTCAAAATGCCAAGTTGGCTCAGTTAATAGCATCACTGTCGAAAACCCTTTAAAGATTACTAACCACCTAGTATTTAAAAAGTAAGTTGCCAAATTTTAATTTAAGTCTGATTAACATGCAACAAGTGTAATGAAGAAATAAATAACACCATTCACCATACTGAAGTAAAACGAATAACCATCACAATAGAGTAAATAAAGTCTGGAGGAAAACTCCTCACTACAATCCCATAACTGAAATGAATAACCGAATACTGAAATAATACATGCTAAAGTCTGAGAACTGAAATGTAAAAGATGTCTCTAAATAGAAATGGGCAACATGCCCTACAACTGATAGATAGTGACTCTGGAATCCAAAAGATAGAAGCGTCTACATGCAAATCCCTGTAGCTTCCACAAACAGCTACAGCTCGTCACCTGAATGAGTATCCTATGCTTGGTGTCCCTGTGGCTGGGCACCTAAAATGGTTTTACACGAAAAAGATTTGAAAAGCAAACGGGTCAGAGCCCGAATGTGGAGTTATATTTTAAAAACCTGCAAGTGCTTTAAAAACATTTAAAACATTAAATGCAAAGTACATGTTAGGACGTGCACTCACATGATATTCTCACCTCTCGTTTAACTGTGCACTCCTAACGTAAGTACCCATCTACAACGATATAAACCACTAGCTAAGTAACATCATAACTAGCTAGACTATAATAGTTCCTACCCTTATTACCCGCTCCTATTAACATATAACGGTCGTAATTAGATAGGGATTTAATGTAAACTCAGATGTTCAATATGCAATATATTTCTCTATCAGCTAACTCATTATGTTTCTCGGAACAATACCGTAATTATTTCTACAACATTAACATGAATGTTCTCATTAATTAAGTGTATATTATTCACATCATAAATATACAATACAAGCACCCTGAGAACTAAGCTGCGGTGCACACATACTCTGCTATCCATCCTGGTACATCACGTACATAAGGATCACCCATTCCGAATCTCTCAGGAATAGTTCAGATAACACAAATCACAAATAGGGGAGGCGAACACAGTCATATCACATGGGTCACGCACATACCTACGTTCCCACGATCAGCGGACTTATTAACATCCCAATAAGTCTTTCTCTGACCTATGTTCATCGAGGTACCAGTCTATATCCCCCCCCGTAGGCACACAAGGATTAGAGGGTCCTAAGAGAACGCAACCTCCCGTGATAGCAAGTATGGTAGGTATGTCATACACACAATTCATATACCAATACTAAGTAAACACACATCTTAGTAATACCGTATTTTAATCGTAGTACATATTGCACTCTCGTACTAACTATAATTATCACAATTTGTACTATTCCGATTTGTAATCACACGCGCCATAATTGCTCACGTCGTAGTAGACACTCACGTCTCAACCCAAACCGTCCATGTAATACAACTCTCGTATGTAAATTCCTTCTCATAAATACCCAAATGTCCCAATTCTATCATTACTACACCTACGGAATGATATCTATATCCTCGAATAAGTTTACGGAACTCCAAAAATCAAAACAGTCCAAAATGGCCCAAACTACCAGCTCGTTAATGTAACACCCTGTATTTTTGTGCATTTAATATTTAATTAATTCGGGATTTTTAAATTACTTGTGTGTTGTAATTTTAATTGAATTAATTATGGCAATATATGTTTAAATATTAATCGGGGAGTGAATGGTCAATATTTAGGTAAATTTATTTACTAAGTGAATAGTAATAATCTAATTGCGTCATTTCGGGTAGTAATGACGGGGTATGCAATTATCTTAGCTGGGAGTCGGTATAGACTAAATTGGGGGTGAGGTAAGGATTTTTATAAATTAATTCGGATGGCGATTCTGAGTGCGCGGTTGAGTCCGGATGGGTCGAGATAGTCAGAAAAAAGTACCCGGGGGTAGCGATTGGGTCTCGGGATATTTTTGGGCATAGCCGGGCCCGCACGGGGTGATTTGGGCTATTTTAATTTAGCCCATTAGACTAAAAACGGGATTTGTGTTTTTAAACCTAAACCTAAGAAAAGGAAAAGGAGCAGCCAACATTATTCTAACCTAGGGTTTGAGAGGAAGATTGGGGGAAAACAATCAAAAGCTAATTTGGGGATTTTGGAGTAAAATCAAGGGGCTACTACAACGGATCAGACCCTACGAGAAATTCCAGGCAAGTGGTTAACTGTTTTTACTCCTAAACTGTGATATCCAATTCATATTTTAGTGATGTATATACTAAAATTCGTTTTGGAGATAAATGGGTACAAAAATGGGATTTTGGGTAATAGAATAATTGAATGAGATTCAAAGTGAGAATTAGTTGTGTTTTATAATTCTGAAAATGAATGTCTGATTGGAATGTGAAATCCAGTAGGAGTTATGAACAAAATTGAGATGAATTGATGGAAATTAACCGGAGAAAACCCATTTTAGAAATAGTGAGTTATGGTATGAATAGAGCATGCTAAAACAGTTGTAGATGATTGGGACTTGTTTTGGGAGTAATTGATTGGTTAAAAATAATGAGTTAAGGTTGAAAATCAGAGAGATAAGACCTTGGAAATTCGACTATGGCAGAAACAGATCGGTGGAGAAGACGACCACCTGTTCGATCGATCGATCGACGGTTGGGGATCGATCGATCGACCCTTCAGTTATTTCGGCAGTTTGCCTTATGGATTTTTATGGGTTAAGATTTCAGTTGTAAATTTCCCCTAGCATAATTAAGAGAGAAAAATTTATTATGGGAGTTAATTCTTAACAATTATAAGGGAGTATAATTGAGGGTAGTGGGGGAATTATATGTGACGCTTTGTAAATGAATTTTGGCGAATAAATTCTGAGAATATAAGATAACGAAATCGGTGAATAAGTTCGGGGATAGTAGTAGGGTAACGCTACTCATTTAAATTAATTAATTTGGAGTCAGGGACTAGACTCGGGTGATATTTAATTTCGGGCCACGTGAGCGAGACCGGGCATGTTGGTTAAGTGACACCAAGGTATTTAATTAATTATTGAGAAAATAAGTAAATTTGGAGTCAGAACATTGACTCGGGAAATATCAAGTTACGGGCCAAGTAAGTGAGTCCGGGGACAATGGTTGAGTGACACCAAGTTATTAAATTAATAAGAGTGATAATTAATTTAAAAAGAGTCGGATTGTAGACTCGGGTAGGATTAAATTAATAAAAGGTGTTAATTAATTTAATTAAAGTCGGTTTGTAGACTCGGGTATGATTAAATTAATGGGTGGGATAATTAGTTTAATCAGGATCGGATTGTAGACTAGTGAAGGGTACTTATTAATTAATGTGGTAATTAATTATATTGGAGTCGGACCACAGACTCGGAATTTGGGTTGATTAATTAATTTGTTAATTAATTTAATTAGAGTCGGGCGATAGACTCGGGGAGGTATTAAATTAAAATGTGTGTCAATTAATTTAAGAAGAGTCGGACCATAGACTCAGGGAGAGTATTATATTAATTAAGGTGTGAATTAATTATATTAGAGTCGGACCATAGACTCGGGAAGGGGATAAGTTATTAAGTGAGAAAATTAACTACTTTGAGTCGGGCCACAGACTCGGGAAATTACAGGCAGTGTACGGGATTTTGAGTACACGGTAAAGCCGGCGTTTATATTATATATATATACGGTATCGTGATAGTATATATATATATGTGTATTTATTTTGCGTGATACTAAATATCAGTGATTAGATATTTATTAAATTTATATACTCTAACGCTATCAAGGGAGGTTGCGCGATGTGGGTGAATCCCCTAGCTTGAGGAGTAGGGCGAGTATATCCCCAGGTCATAACGTCCGGTATATATGGGTGAGGGATTTATCTCACTTTCAGGGAAGGAATATGACCGCCTCCATTTCGTTTATATTTTGGTTCAAGTTGGTGAGCGATTCTAACTTGGGGAAAACTAGGTTTTGTGAGCACACCTAGTGAGATAGCATTCTAGAGGGAATCATCCGATGTGGGTATACTCGGAAGGATGGATACGCGTATGATATATGTGTGGATGTTAGTAAAGGTACATATAAAATAGTAGTAAATATTATATGTAGGTGATAATATAGTGCGTGATGTATTTACCTTATATAACTCGGGTTACAGTTATATGTTGTTAATTAATGAGAAATTAATTAAGTTAATTATTGGTGGAAATAATACAGTGTTTGACGTATGTACTTTATATAACTTGTGACACAGTTATATGTTATTATTTAAGAGGAATTAATTAAGTTAATTGTGAAATAACTTATAATTCAAGAAATTATTATACTCGGGTTAGAGTAGTATGGCAAGGGAAGGTTATACCAGGACTAGTTGCATGGGGTAGTAAAACTAGGTGGGGTTAAGGTAACCGATAAGTGTGCACATTAGTGGAGGGGTGAGAATGTCCACAAGGGAGTGCGACACTAACTTAAATATGAAGCGCATTCATGTATTTTAAATTACTGCAGTTAATTCACTTGCTAAATATTTTCAAAATGTTTTGGGTTCTAACCCTTGCTATAAAACTATTTTCAAAACCTTTTAGGTGTCCAGCCACAGGGACGCCAGGATTGATATTCTATTCCAGGGACACGGAGCTGCGGCATATGTGGATGCTAGCAGGAGTTTGGATTAGACGCATCATTCATTCATTCCTAGAGTAGGAATCTTGTATCAGTTTCAGTTTTATTTAGGGCTTGTCGCCCAGACTTCTCGGTACAGTTTTCAGATGTTAAATATTTGTATTTGAATTATTTATTTGGTGGCCGGTGATTCATTCGGCATGTTGTGTAATTATGATTCAGTTCTTTTTCATTCAGTTGTGTGAATGGTTTATATTTTTCCGCATGTACTGTTTTGGTTTTATTAAAAAGTTAAAATTGGCACCAGTTTTTGGAATACTAGGTGGTTAGTAAGTTTTAAAAAAAAAAGTTTTCGACAGTGATGCTAAGGATGATCCAACTGGGATTCCTGTTTTAATTTGGTATAGGACTGATCACCCGGTATTTTATTAGGCGGGGTGTCACAGTTAGAAGTCTCGTTCGAACGAGACTGTTCGAACGAGTTTGGACTGTCAGCTCGTTAGAAGTCTCGTTCGAACGAGATCCAGTTCGTTCGAACGAACTGTCCCTTCTAACGATATCTCATTCGAACGAGATATCGAACGAAATCACTACTCGTTAGCAACGACTGGTCAACTCGTTAGAAGCTCGTTCGAACGAGTTCGTTCGAACGACCTGGGGACTGCTTCTAACGACTGACCAGTTTCGGCCCAGATTTTTCCCCAATTCGTTTTTCATCCATTTTAACACCTCAAATCTTCTAAACTAAGTCCCAACAATCGTTTAAAGGTCTATAATCAATACTAAACATATATAGTCACATCCTAACATGTTTTTAAGGGATCAATCCATCCTAAAATCAATTAAATTTACAAATTTCTACACTTTTTCCCAATATCTCAAGAACATGAACCCTAACTTTATATCATCATCAAATCCCAGAATTTAATTCATTTTAATTTCTCCTAATCACAGTTATTATGAGGGAAATCATCTACCTATCATACTACATGCAATTCTCTTCAAAATTTTCAAGTTCTAAACTCCAACTACATGGGTTTTCATTTAATCTTTCAAGAACAATCAAAATTCTTCAATTTCTAACATGGAAAAGACATTCTCTGAATTTAAATGGAATAAAGTCACTTGCCTTGGTTTGATTTCTGATTTTGGTGTAGGTTTGATGAAGTTTTCTGCAGAAATTCCTCTCTCCAAGCTCCTTCTCCAATGGTGGCTTAAGGTGGCTAGGGTTTGATTTGGGGAACTTAGAAAACCTAAATGATAACCTACGTAGCCTTCTAGGTTAATATGGGTTGGTTATGGGCTTAGTGGGTCAAATCCACATCAAATTTAATTAACCAATTTTCGTCACTTTTAATTCCTCAAAATGTAAAATTACCAAAATACCCTTTAAGTTGCCGGTATGGCCTAAAAATATCCCGGGACCCAAACTATACCCCCGGCTAGTGTTTTCTGACTATCTCGGCCCCTCCGGACGCGTTGGCGCACTCAAAACGACCATACGGATTATAGATTTTAAATTCACTTTTATTATCAAAATATTTCACCGTGACGCGGCGGTCCCACGCGTCTCAACAAAATTTATAAAATGTCGTATATAAATCTCACGACAACTTTTATAATACCAAATACATATATCAAAACACGTATGCACATAATCAAATACCAACTCCCATCTCATTAGTATTTATAACCCCGATTAATTTCCAATTAATACGCATTTAATTAATTAAACCCAAAAATAAATATAGCCAAAAGTACGTGATATTACAAGGTTGAGCTTAGATCTCATTGTTCCTTGTATTTTTATATCTTTTGAACATTTGTAAGGGCATGCCCCACCATTGATTCAATTAAAAAGACTTATGTTATTACTTGATCATCGTTTATCAATTGTTGATAGATTTATGGATACTTTTCAATTGTCTCCTTTGTACCTCAACAATTTTCTCTCGATCCTTGTAGCTTGAAAATAAGTTGGTAGAGGTGATAATGCTTCTAGAAACTGTTGATTTGGACTTGGTAGTTGGTCGTGATGCCGATAGCTTAGCTTTTGATTCATTTGTTTATGTTAAAAAAACTCTCCAAAAGATGACAAGAGCTTTTGACGGGCAAGCTCGTCTGGTCATCGATCTTCAAACATAAGTTAGGAAGTTCGGCAAAATCACTGATCTCTTGCTGGATGAGAATAATTCTTTAAGGTAGAAACTTGATAAGGTTGATGAGTACTTTAAGAGATAAGATGCTATCAAGCAAGTTTGGATGACGCCCTATTTATCATGAAAGTTCCTAAAGACTCCCAAATTTTGTATTGGTAGTAAGTGGAGTGCCTTACTTATAGTCATCCTCTATTTGGGAGTGATGAAAGTTAGATTCCTCTTAATTTAGTACCTCTCCAATTGACGAAGGATTACTTGTCGACTCATGATAGTGACAATGAGTTTCAACCCAATCCAGATGATTGAGAAGAGTTAAAGTTACCGAGCTGATAACTTGCCAGAGATGATGGCTTTGTGCCATGATCGTGCATAGTCATTTTGTAACAAGCATATGCCTTTTGTAAAATGAATGATTTGTTAAACTATTATTTAAGTCCATATTTTTCACTTTCCCATATTTTTATGCTAGGCATGTTTTGGTTGTTTGCCTTACCTTTTAAAGAGTGTTGTCACACAATCTTAGGCTTAGGTCAAACTATGGAGAAAATGCACCTAATTGTAAGACCATCCACTAATTTAGGACTTTAGCCGACCAAATTCTAGACACTTAGTGCCTAGGGATACCCTTTAGATTTTTTGCTTGTCGGGAAAATTCTTGATGATTTTGTGTTTATTAATGACGAAAACATGTAATCTTGAAGTTTTTGTTTATTGTAATTATACTAAGGCCTTTATGTCAACAACAAAAATTTGATCGAATATAATAATAACTCATAGAAAGAATTGACATGCCATTTGGAATAATAATGAATCTAATTTCATTAATTCAACTTAAAGTCTTCCAAGAAACATGACCTCAAAAGTTAAAATAAAGCTAAACATGCTTAATTAAATTTGGGAGAAATAAACTTGCTAGAAATAAAACTTCCTAAGATAGGCCGCATTATAGGCCCTGGGGATCTCCCTGGCCCCTATTGTTTCCAAATGGTGGACTCTTTGGAGGTTGTCTCTAATAATCTTGAATGAACCCTTCCAGTTAGTACCTAACTTTCCATATGATGGCTTCTTCATGCCGTCGAGCACTTTCCTGAGGACATAATCTCCAACCTGGAACCTTCTTGGGTTAACACATTTTTTGTACTATCTGGACAACTGTTGTTGGTAGGAAATTAACTTGATTAAGACTTATTCCCTTTTGTTCACTAGCTAGGTTAAGCTTAGTCCTTATGATTTCTCTATTCAAATCTTGGTTGATAATGGTCATTTTCATGATTGGCATGCCAACTTCCAAAGGGATTATGACTTTCAACCCATAAGCTAAGATACCGAGCATTTCCCTAGTCGACTTCCTGGGCATAATACGGTATGCCTAAAGGATGTGAGGGAATATTGTCCACCCAAGCACCTTTTTCCTTCTCCAATCTCGTCTTCATGACATCGAGCATTATCTTATTGAAAAGCCTCAATTTTCCCATTACCTTAGGGGTAGTCCACCGAGTTGAAGTGGTGCTTGATGTTGTGGTTATCGCAGAAGTCTTGAATTTGCTCGCTTTTAAATTACATTCCATTGTCCGCAATGATCATTCTCGATATACCAATATGGGTTATGATATTTCTCTAGATGAATCTTATTATATCAGTGTCTCTGATGTTCTCCAATAGTTCATCTTCAATCCACTTGCTGAAGTAATCGATGCCGACTAGGAGATACTTACAATTTCTGGGACTGTAGGTAGGGCCCACATAATTTCTAAATCCCATTGAGCAAATGACCATGGGTTGGTCAATGACTTTAGGTCGCTGGATGGCTCATGAAGCATATGCGATAACTCTTGGCTCTTTTTGCACCTTTTAAGGTAGGAAACTGCATACTTTTTTATATATGGCCACCAATAGCCTTCTTTGATCGCTCTGAATGCCAAAGATCCCACCCTGCATGGCTTTCACATATACGTCATGAAGTTCGTATAAGATTTAGTCGACATTGTGTGGATGCTCGCATTGAAGGCAGGGACCTGTGAAAGATATCTAATAGGGTTTGCCTTCAGGTAACAAGTAGAAATGAGTAGCTTTTACCTTTACCTAATGGGATTATTTCTCATTAGCTGTTAAGATGTCCTCTTGCAAATAAGCTATGATCGGGTCCATCCAGCTAGGATATTTCTGAACGTTGAGGACTTTCTCGACGACCTTTGATCTTGTGATGCTTGGATGGGCAAGGTACTCCACCTCGATGGTTATTTTAAGGTTTGAGTCTACTACTGATCCCATAATGGATAAGGTATCAATATGACTGTTGTTTCCATAAAGCAATTATTGAATATGGACCTTATCAAACCTGGCAATCAGGTATTGGGCGACCTATAAATATGCTAAAATTAACTCATATTTGGCGTTAAAGTCTTCTGATACTTGATTGGATACTATCCTCACATTAGATGTTACGGTGACTTAAATTAAGGGAAAAGTATTTCCATAATCTGGCGATGAAAGCTTCGTATTCAGCTTAATTGTTAGATGATTAAAAGCTAAGTCGGATCCCTTGCTCGATCATAGTTTTCTCGAAAGTAATAAAAAAATTCTAACTCCTTCCCCTCTTTAATTACAGGCTCCATCCACTTAGAGAGACCACTTCTTGAGTTATTTAAACTCTTGGTTGGTTGCTTCATCGATGAAGTCCTTATTGTCAGTATTTTCCTCTCTTGTGAACTCAGCGATGAAATATGCCAACACTTTACCTTTTATTGCATTCCTAGGTTGATAGTGAGTGTCAAATCTTCCACCTTCCATGGAGTATTTGGACATCCATGCAGGTAGGTCGACTTTTATGAGGATTACCTTGAGCGATAAATATGTGATGACTATGATTGAGTGAGATTTAAAGTAATGCTTCAACTTTTGCGTAGAAATAACTAGAGAGTAGGCTAAATTCTCAAGTAGAAGTTGACGTTTCTCAGCATCGAAGAGCATGTTTTTGATACAGTAAATAGGGGCTCGACGCCCTTCCTTCTCACACATCAAGCCCGAGCTAATTACATGATTGGACACAATAGGATACAGGTAGACTATATCACCCGAATTTGGGATCACGAGTAGAGGTGGTCGACTCAGGTAAGTTTTGATTTCATCAATTATTTTTGAGCATTACTTATCCCAAGTTAATCCATTCTCTTTCTTCAATAGCTGAAAGAATGTTTGACACTTTTTAAAAGATTTTGAGATGACGCAGTTGAGTGTTGCTAAAATTCCTGCAACTTTTGAATATAGCGAAACGTCTTTTGTGGATGAACATTATTTATTACCTGAATCTAGTCGGGGTTGACTTCGATCCCCCCTTTGGATAACCAAGTATCCTAGGAACTTCCCAGATTGAACTTCGAAGGATCATTTGGCTGCATTAAGATTCATTCTATAATATCTTAGGACCTCAAGTATTTTTTTTAAGTCTTGCAGATAGTCGGGTTTATGCTTCATTTTGACAAGCATGTCGTCTATACAGACTTCCATGGTGTCACCTAGTTAATCCTTGAACATCTTGGTTACCAACCATTGATATGTAGCTCCTGCACGTTATTAAGACATGTCAAGAGTGGTAATGAACGAGATCTTATCTTGTTCGAGGTCGAATAAAGGAATTTGATGGTACCCTGAGTATGCATCCAAGAAACTCATCCATTCATGACTAGCTGTGACGTCGACCGGTTGGTCGATCTGTGGTAAAGAAAAACTATCTTTAGGCCAAGCTTTGTTGAGATCAATGAATTATATGCAGACTCTCTATTAATTTTCTTCACGACTACTGGGTTTGAGAGCCATTTTGGCAATTAAACTTCTTTAATGGACCTTACCTACAGAAATTTTCTCACTTCTTCTTCCATAACCTTTGCCTTTTTTGGGCTGTTCGATGAGCCTATTACGTGACTGATGGGTATATTGGGTCCACGTGAAGTCGATGGTATATGACTTCGGGATCATTCCTAGGCATATTATAAGGTTGCCAAGAAAAAAACATCTTGATTCTCTTTCAGCAGAGAAATCAGTTTTTTCTTTCCTAGTTGGTGAGTGAGTTACCGATCAAGAATTTCCTTTTTGGGTAAGAATTATCGAACATTACTTCTTATAATAGTTCCATGACAATGTCTGCGGGGGCTACCCTTTTTTATTTTACCCCTGGTCTTCCATACTTAGTTTCTATTTGGATGGTGTGTCCCCTTCCTTGTCCAACTCAGTGGTGACCTCTTTCTCCTTTTTCTTCTCCTATTTGGGCCTGATGGCGATGATAAAGCGTTGCATAGAAATGGCTTAATTTTCCCCTAATCTTCATTATCACCTGATCGGTGATGCATTTGAGATTCTGGTGATAAGTGAATGGAATAACTTGCATATCATTTTTGAAGGGGACAACTCATAATCAATTTTGAGATATTCCCTAGGCATAGGATTGTTCTTGATCACAGCCTGGGGAATATCTAAAAAATGATTGCAACTTACAAAGCATTGTTCCCAGTCACTTTTCAAACCATTTATACGCCATATACCCCAGACTGGAAGGGAATATGCATCACATGTGGCATCGTTATTGTTCCACCAAGTCATAGCCTGCCTATACTGACAAATATGGTCAATGAGGTTGGTGTTTCCATCATAGATATTGAACCTAGAAATTGTAAACATTTTGGGAGGTTCCATTTCTTTTAATTTCCCTTGAAAAGGGGACTTGACTTGATTGATGATGGACCTCCTGGTCAGTTTTTAAGTGGATATATCCCCACGATGAATGGGGTGTTGGTCCATTTCCTTCCGAATAAGGTTACAGATATCATGCCTGCGATGTCCTCCATCCTGATCTCATCTCGTCGAAGGACTCCCATGTGCAGCATGCTCTTGATCACATTGTGAACTCCTTACTCGGCTATTGAGTTTACTCGCCTGAGGGATAGACATTCGTCTATGGCAGTTGTGCTTGTCTCTGTGGATCTGTTGCTACATTATTTCTAGACAATGTTGTAGATGCACATTCTCTTCTTCTTGGAGGCATGTGTCCTCTTGTTGCCAATAGAGCCTATATTTATATGCGTCGATCAACCATGAGATCTGGGTTTATCTGGTCTGTTTGTTGCTCTGATTAGAATGTTCCTAATGAGGGTGATAACGTGCATTAGGAGCGTTACGACTCCTGTTAAGGTGGATCTTAGACCTCATTTTAGGTGCTGAAGGCCCATTCTGATGGTTGCCGTTGAATGGCGGAGGTGCACTCCACTGGTGAGATATGGCTATTTGTTGATTTTAATAGCGTTAGGAAAAGAATCTCAATTCCCACAAACGACGCCAATCGTGGATGATAAGATACTACAAAGAGTAATTCCAAACAACTAAAATCGAACAAGGAAAACTAATCACACAATTGTAAACACAAGAATATATGTGGTTCGTCAATGTCCCTACATCCACGGGGTGTTTCTCTATTTATTATTAACCGACTCAAAATAACAAAAATTACACGCCCATTTTTCCAGTAGTGAGGGTTGTATTTATAAGGAATAAAAGGTGAAGGAATTGTGTAGGATTCTAGGAGCGCTAGATGTAGCTGCAAATGGATTGTACTGATCTCGACCCTGAGATCGTTGCTGATCGAAGTTCCCTATGCTCTTATCTCTTGAGCCATGATCTTTATCTGTGCTTACACATAATTGTCACCCAATACGAATAATTCAGATTGTTCGGATAATTCCCACACATTCTTCACGCTTAATTTTTATTGCCAAAATATATCTCCACCTTCCAAGGCAAGGTTAAGTTTGGCATGCAATAAATTTTTCTCCGATATATTGGAATCACATGGATTTTGCTGATAGGTGATTTCTTTGGCAAACATATCACCTTTTAAATTATTCACATTTTAATAGATGTCTTTGAATATAGACTTGTTCCAGTCCCTCAATTTAGATTTTAATTTTCCTACAAGCCCATCGCCACTAGAAAGCTCATTAATAAGGATGACATGGAAGATGTACGGCGTGAGGTTCAGATCATGCACCACCTCAATATAGCTTTTAATCCTTGG
This sequence comes from Sambucus nigra, assembly GCA_949130495.1. Lineage (NCBI taxonomy): Eukaryota > Viridiplantae > Streptophyta > Magnoliopsida > Dipsacales > Adoxaceae > Sambucus > Sambucus nigra. The sequence continues at coordinate 252,967,781 of OX422209.1, forward strand.
ACTTTAGTAATTTAAAAATGGGGATAAAATCCCCCAAACTTATGAATTTTTTTTAAAGCTAAGTGTGTGATAACCTCAAAGATGTTTTTACGAGCAATGATTATACCTTTTCAAAGAATGCTGTAGTCTGGGATGATATCAATCCGTTAGCATTTTTGGTGTGAAGGGTGATGGGACCTTATCATCCACTTTTTTATAAAATTAATGCTATTTGGTCCTTAGAATCAATGCTTGGGTAACTTCAAATTCCATAATTTTTTCTGAGTCAAGGTCATTTGAACCTCAGGACTGATTTTTGATCTAGGGGTGAAGACCTCATAAAAATTCCGTAATGCATATTGGAAGGCCACTCATTCTTGTGTTTCATTTGGAAAAAAACAAAGGAATTTATTTACTTATATATTCATCTAAAAAACATACATACAAATCTCAAAGGTGTACGACGGCATAGGAGTCCGACATTTCAAATCATCGTTGAGGAGTTTGATGTGACACCCCGCCTAATTAACCCCGGCTGATCAGTCCTAAATTAAGTTAGAACAGGTTTCTCTGTTGGACCATTCTTAGCATCACTGTCGCCTTTTTAATTACTAACCACCTAAGTGAGAAAATTAGACTGGTGTCAAGTTTTATCTTTCATTAACTTAAATGAAACTCATGCGGAAATAAAATAACACAATAATCACAATTATCTAAAACAACCATTCACAATTTATTAACTGACCGAATAAACCATCGGCCCAAAACCCAACAAATAGAAAAATGAAGACAAGTAATCAATCTCAACATGTCTAACAAAAATTTAAATGAACTGTGAGCGACATGCTCAAAATAGCTGATAAGGAGTCTCTAGACTAGAAATGAAAGAATAAGGCGTCTATAAAAACTCTCGCAACATCCACATATGCTGCAGCAACGGATCCCTGAAATAGAGTCAAGCCTGGCGTCCCTGTGGCTGGACACCTAAAAGGTTTTTAAAAAGTTTTTATAGCAGGGGTTATTACCCAAAACATTTGAAAAATATTTAACAAATGATTAACTTGCAGTAATAAATAAATATGCATGCTCTCCATATTTTAATTAGTGCCGCACTCCCTTGAGAACATCCTCACCCCTCCTCTAATGTGCATTACTAACGCCTTAATTAAATTCACCCAATTCTTCACCTCATGACTAGATAAATTATATAACCCCTTGCAACCACCCTACTCTAATGGAGTATGCCGTAAATTATGATTTTTAAGTTATTATAAACATGAACTTAATTAAATCATTTCCCTTTTTAATTCCATATAACACTCACACCTGTTATACACATAATACAATTCATACTTTGTATTAATTATCCCATATATAATTATTTACCTAATTATATATTTAGTCATATTGCAGTATTCACAAACATACTGAAATAACATCTAATAATAGTATTTTCCCCGAGTAAAGTCTTACCAGGTATAAATTCTCTAAAGTACTATCCCACTAGGTGTAATCACATAACCTAGTTACCCCAAGTCAGAATCGCTCACTAACTTGGGTAATACATACATATTGGAGGCGGTCATATTCCTTCCCTGAAAGTGAGATGCCCCTCACCCATATAACGACCACTATGACCTGGGAATATACTCGCCCTACTCCTCAAGCTAGGGGATTCATCCACTATGTGCAACCTCCCCTATAGCACTAGAGTATATAATAATAATATCTATCACTGATATTGATGCACACACTATATATATATGTACTATTACACACCGTATATATATAAATATAAATATCCTGGCTATACCGTGTACTAAGTCCGTGACATAAGCCTATTCCATTTTATTATGAGTTTATGGCCCAACTCGAATTATTTATTAATTTGCACATTAATGTTCTTTGGTATCGCCCCAACCAATATTCGGTCTTACTCTCGTGGCCCGAATTAAAACAACACCCGAGTCTATATTCCCGATTCTAAATTATTTAGCCTTCACCTAAATAAAATTTTCGTCTCGGTATCGCCCCACCAATATCCCCGGACTTGTCCACTCAATCCGTATTTAAAAACTTGAATCGTAATTACCAAAATTTTAACTCTAGTATGTCACACCTAATTTCCTCCACATCCCGATTAATTTTAATCATGATGTGTCACACCAAATCGCCCAGAAATCCTAATTAATTTTTATTCCCAATTAATTAGATTTAAACCCATGTATTACATATAAAAGATAAATGGGCGAACTGTTAAAATTTATGGACCATCGATCGATCGATGGTCCCCCTTCGATCGATCGATCGATCAGGTCCTCGTCTTCCCCGAGTTGGCTATTTCAGCCATGGACGCCCACCTCCAAACCCTAGCTTCTTTTACACCAAAAACTATGCTTTCCCATCGGCAATAGAGATTAAAAACCTTATAAGGAAGCTTCCTAAAGTCCAGAAACATCACTAAATTTCTTTTCTCTACTGTTTTCACGAGTTTGGGTTTAAAATCCAATTCAGTCTTTAACCCATTTAAACATAAATTCCATATCACCAATTAATTTCTAATTCCTCCGGGTTTACACAACTTACCATATTACAAACACACAACTATGATGAAATATGAATTTCTACTCAATTTAGAAATCAGATTCATAATTTACAAAAACCCATGTTCATACCCCTTTAAATTCCAAAACGAATTTCTTTGATTATCCATATCACATGAATATGAATTGAAATACACTTTAAATTCTACAACAAGTTAACCACTTGCCTTAGGGTTCGTAGAGTCTGAATTTGGAATTGTGAGTGCCCAAGGTTGAAGATGACTCTTTTTGGCTCTCCTATGATCCCCAAATTTGCCTTTGGCTGCTGTTAGGGTTTCCTAACCCTCTAAGTCTTCTCTAAAATCAATTAAGCCATTCCCTTGTTTCTTATAATTATTTAATTGACCTCAATCCCGCTTTTTGTCTAATGGGACAAGCCCAAATGACCCAAATGCCCCCGTGTGGGCCCGACTATGTCAAAAAATGTCCCGTGACCCGTTTGCTACCATCGGGTACACTTTTTCGACTATCTCGGCCCATCCGGACTCAACTGTACAATCAAATTTGGCATCTGAATTAATTTATGAAAATACTTATTTCGCACCCAAATTAGTCTATACCGACTCCCGGCTGAAATAAGTACATATCCCGTCATTAATACCCGAAATGACGTAAATACATTATTACTATTCACTTAGTAAATAAGTTTTCCTAAATATTAACCATTCACTTCCCGATTAATATTTAAATATAAATTTCCATAATTAATTCAATTAAAATTACGTCTCGCGAGTAATTTTGAACTCCCGAATTAATTAAATATTTAATGCATGAAAATACGAGGTGTTACATATCCCCCCTTATAAAGGAATTTCGTCCCCAAAATTTGGTCGTATCTGTGGTGAAAAGCTATGGATATTGTTCCCGCATATCTTCCTCCCGCTCCCAGGTAGACTCGTCAATGTTGTGATGACTCCACTATACTCTAACTAGTGGAACAACCTTGGATCGTAAGTTCTGCTCACTACGGTCCAGAATAGCCACCGGTCACTCCTCATATGAGATGTCTGGCTGTAAATCAATTTCCTCGAGTGGAATGTGCCAGAAGGCCCTCTCGCTCCTGCGATATTTCTTCAGCGATGCCACATGGAACACGTCGTGTATCCGCTGAAGATGCTCTGGAAATCTCAGCCTGTAAGCTACTGGTCCCACCCTCTCGATTATAGGGGAGGGTCCCACGTACCTCAGTGCTAACTTACCCTTCTTGCCGAAACTTATTACCCCTTTCATAGGAGATACCCAGACCAATACCTTGTCCCCAACTTCTAACTCCACATGTCTTTGTGAAGCATCAGCGTAACTCTTCTGCCTATCCTGAGCTATCCGAATCCTCCCTCGGATCAACTCTATCTTGGCACACGTCTCTTGAACAATCTTAGGCCCCAATAGTTTATTATCCCCCACCTCTAACCAACAAGTGGGTGAACGACAAGGTCTCCCGTAAAGTGCCTCGAATGGTGCCATGCCGATCGTGAATTGGTAAGAGTTGTTATACACGAACTCTACCAGAGGAAGATATTTTTCCCAACCTCCCCCAAAGTCTAATATGCACATTCTAAGCATATCTTCCAGCATCTGATTGACTCTCTCAGTCTGCTCGTCAGTCTGTGGGTGATAGGCTGTACTCAAACGTAACTCCGTGCCCATGGCCTCCTGAAAACTCTGCCAAAAGTGTTCCACAAAGATCTTATCTCTGTCAGACACAATATTTACTGGTACCCCATACAGCTTAACAATCTCCGCTATGAATAGCTGCGCATAACGCATCATCTCAAAGTCTGTGCGAACCGGCAGGAAGTGGGCCACTTTGGTCAATCGATCCACAATGACCCATATGGAATCGTGACCCCTCTGCGATGCAGGTAACCCTGTAATAAAGTCCATGGAGATGCTCTCCCACTTCCACACGGGAATCTCCAGCGGCTGTAGCATCCCTGATGGTCTCTGATGGTTAACTTTCACAAGCTGACACGTGGCACATTTCGAAACAAACTCTGCTATGTCCCGTTTCATTCCTGACCACCAATACTGTCTCCTCATATCCTGGTACATCTTATCCCCACCGGGATGTACCGCGAATCTTGACCTATGGGACTCTGTCATAATAGCGTGCCTCAACTCCTCATCCCCTGGCATAATTAACCTCCCATTAAGGCGTAAGCCTCCTTCCGAGCTGACCGAGTAACCCTCTGCTCCCTCAACTATCAACTGGCTCACCCTATCCTGGCAGGTCTGATCCTCTGCCTTAGCCCTACAACCCGCATAATGATCTCGGGTGTGATGGATAATGCTGACATGCAAGCCCTGGCTACATCATCCTCATATCTAAGCTCTCTCCACTTCGCTTTCCAGACTTCTGATATTTCCCCAGTTGGTCTCTGGCTTAATGCATCTGCTACCACATTAGACTTACCGGGATGATACTGAATATCAAACTAGTAGTCTTTCATGAATTCTAACCATCGCCTTTGATCTCATATTCAGATCCTTCTGTGTGAAGAGATACTGAAGTGATTTATGATCCGTGAATAACGTGAACTGCTCTCCTAGAAGATAGTGTCTCCATATCCTCAAAGAAAAAATGATCCCTGCTAGCTCCAGGTCGTGAGTAGGGTAGTTCCTCTCGTGGGGCTTTAACTTTTAGACGCATAAGCTATAGCCCTTTCCTCCTGCTGAAGCACACCCCCAAGTAACTGTAAGGATGCGTCAGTATAAACTCGATACTCTAATCCTCCCATCGACAACGCAAGTACGGGTGCAAATGTCAACTTGTCCTTTAGCTCATCGAAAGATAATTGACAATGATCACTCCAAGTGAAAGGTACCCTTTTCCGGGTCAGATTCGTCAAAGGGCTCGTAATCTTTGAGAATCCTTTGATGAACCGCTTGTAATAACCGACCAATCCCAAAAAACTGCGCACCTCAGTCGGTGTCGTGGGCTGCCCCCACTCCCTCACCGCCGATACCTTACTCGGATCCATCGTAATACCCCAGTCTGACACCACGTGGCTAAGAAACTGTACCTCCCGAGCCAAAATCCACACTTCCCGAATATAGCATAGAGCTGATGATCTCGCAGTGTCTGTAAAACCATACGCAAATGCTCTGCGTGCTCCTCCTCGGTGCGCGAGTAGATCAGGATGTCATCAATGAACACGATGACAAATTGATCGAAAAACTCCCTGAAAACCCTGTTGATAAGGTCCATGAACACTGCTGGTGCATTGGTGAGTCCAAATGGCATCACCTTGAACTCATAAGATCCATATCGCGATAGGAAAGCGGTCTTAGGGACATACTCCTCTTGGATACGCAGTTGATGATACCCTGACCTCAAGTCAACCTTAGAGAAATAAGACGATCTCTTAACTAGTCAAATAGATCATCAATACTAGGTAACGGATACTTATTCCGTATCGTCGCCTTGTTCAACTCCCTATAGTCCACACATAACAGTAGTGAACCATCCCGCTTCTTTACAAATAACACCGGTGCATCCCACGTCGATGTACTCCGCCGAATGAAACCTTTACCTAGAAGCTACTGAATCTTCTCTCTCAACTCACGCATCTCCGAAGGGGCCATACGATATGGGGCCCAAGAAATCGGCCTCGTCCCCGGTGCTAAATCGATTACAAATTCGATTTCCCTGCTAGGTGGCAACCCTGGTATCTCCTGGAACACATCCTTAAAGTCCCTCACTACCAGGATTGAGTCCAACAGAATCGCCACCTCCTGTGAGGTTTCCTCCTCGATTTAATACAGGTGCGTGCGTGACCCTCCCTCAGGTAATGGCATTACTATCAAGAACATCTCCTGTCCTCGAATGGAGAATACGATTGTCCTCTCGTAACAATCCACAGTCGCCTGATAATCGGCCAACCAATCCATACCCAGGATGACATCGTACCCCTCCATATCTAACACTAAGAGGTTCGCTGCTAAACTAAGTCTCCCAATCAAAATGTCCACTCCTCAACAAATCGAGTGAATCGAAGCCCCGCTGCCTACTGGTGACTCAACACACATCCGAAGACTACCCGCAGTCTCTAGTAACCCGACCCGTTTAGTAAAATTGTATTTAATGAATGAATGCGATGCTTCTGTATCAAAAAGAATACTACCCTCATAACCATGAATGAGAAACATACCCTCAATTGCTGGTGATGCTTTCTGCGCTGGAGGATTGGGAACATCCCGAACGTTATACACATGTCCGTAGTGCATCTTCCCCTGCTGCGGTGGAGCGGGTGGGGCTGGTGATGCTGGCGACATCTGCCCCCGTTGTCCCTGTTGGGCCTCCTGCTGATGACCTCTGCCCCTCTGTGGGCACTCCCTCTTGAAGTGTCTTGGCTGGCCATAGAAAAAATAGCGTCTCTGACCATCCCCCTGTCGTTGGCCCTGTTGGCCCTGACGTGGCTGGCCCTGTTGGCCTCCCCCATTGTTCCCTTGGCCCTGACGGCCCTGAGGAAGCTACTGCTGCTGATTCGGGCCCGGCTGCCCCTGCCTGAACCCCTGTCCTCCCGGTTGAAACCCACCAGGCTTAAACTTCTTAGCCTGATTCCCCTCTTGACTGCCAGTCTGCTGCTGAGTACTACTCGTGTCACCACTAGTAACTGCCTTGCCCTGTTGGCTAGGCTCCCCTGCTCTCTTGCTCCCATTCGCATGAAAGCGATGCTCCTATTATTATACAAGTGCGGCGTTAACGACATCTATATAAGTCACTAACGTCGGGTTCCCAATCCAATGTTGCCTGATCTGCCAGGCTAAGCCATCCATAAATCTCGATTTCTTTCGCTCCTCATCATTCACCTCATTTGGCACAAAGTTGGCCAAACGAATGAACTCTTCGTCATAATCTGCCACTGATCGATCACCCTGTACTAAATCACTGAATTTCTTTCTCATCTCAGCCTCTACCGCTGGTGGAAAGTATTTGCGGTCGAACCGCATCCAGAACTCTGCTATCGACATCAAATCCCGCTCCTCAACGGTGGTAACTGACTCCCACCACTGTAAGGCTGCCCCCGATAGACGAAAGGTATCAAGCATCTGTTTTTGCACCTCGGTACACTCCAGCATGCGCAGATGGAGCTGAATGTTCTTCTTTCAGTCACAGGTCTCAACTACATCTGTGCTACCCCGAAACTCAGGTGGGTGACCCTTCTGAAAGGTCTCCCTAACTCGCTGCCAAGATGGTGGCCCCACTGGAGCCTGAACTACTGGTTCCACTGGAGGCGGTGCTTGGGGTTATGGAAAATGAGCTTCCATAGCTCGCATCGCTGTCTCGACCGACTGGGCCACTATCACTGCTACCTGAGTGGTGGAAATCAACTCGGGTGGTGGTGGTGGTGGTGGTACCTGTGGCTCCTGATGAGCCTCCCTGACCTCATCCCTAGCCTCAGCCCTCTCCGCTCTCTGTCTCCTCGGTGGAAACTGAAATAGATTGAATTGTATAAGTACACAATTTACACAAAAATATTCACAGCAGAAATGCGATATCTCACAAGCGGAAAATGAATTAACAGTCCTAATAATAGGGCTCTATAACAACCGAATGCTATGCTGAAAGGTAGTAAGCAGCACAGATCCTAAGGATAGTAGAACCTGATGCTCTGATACCATCTGTGACACCCCGCCTAATTAACCCCGGGTGATCAGTCCTAAATTAAGTTAGAACAGGTTTCTCAGTTGGACCATTATTAGCATTACTGTCGCCTTTTTAATTACTAACCACCTAAGTGAGAAAATTAGACTGGTGTCAAGTTTTATCTTTCACTAACTTAAATGAAACTCATGCGGAAATAAAATAACACAATAATCACAATTATCTAAAACAACCATTCACAATTTATTAACTGACCGAATAAACCATCGGCCCCAAACCCAACAAATAGAAAAATGAAGACAAGTAATCAATCTCAACATGTCTAATAAAAATTTAAATGAACTGTGAGAGACATGCTTAAAATAGCTGATAAGGAGTCTCTATACTAGAAATGAAAGAATGAGGCGTCTATCAAAACTCCCGCAACATCCACATATGCTGCAGCAATGGATCCCTGAAATAGAGTCAAGCCTGGCGTCCCTATGGCTGGACACCTAAAAGGTTTTTAAAAAGTTTTTATAGCAAGGGTTAGTACCCAAAACATTTGAAAAACATTTAGCAAATGATTAACTTGCAGTAGTAAACATTCTCTCCATATTTTAATTAGTGTCGCACTCCTTTGAGAACATCCTCACCCCTCCTCTAATGTGCACTACTAACGCCTTAATTAAATTCACCTAGTTCTTCACCTCATGACTAGATAAATTATATAACCCCTTGCAACCACCCTACTCTAACCGAGTATACCCTAAATTATGATTTTTAAGTTATTATAAACATCAACTTAATTAAATCACTTCCCTTTTTAATTTCATATAACACTCACACCTGTTATACACATAATACAACTCATACTTTGTATTAATTATCCCATATATAATTATTTACCTAATTATATATTTAGTCATATTGCAATATTCACAAACATACTGAAATAACATCTAATAATAGTATTTCCCCCGAGTAAAGTCTTACCGGGTATAAATTCTCTAAAGTGCTATCCCACTAGGTGTAATCACATAACCTAGTTACCCCAAGTCAGAATCGCTCACTAACTTGGTTAATACATACATATTGCAGGCGGTCATATTCCTTCCCTGAAAGTGAGATGCCCCTCACCCATATAACGGACGCTATGACCTGGGAATATACCCGCCCTACTCCTCAAGCTAGGGGATTCATCCACTACGCGCAACCTCTCCCTATAGCACTAGAGTATATAATAATAATATCTATCACTGATATTGATGCACACACTATATATATATGTACTATTACACACCGTATATATATAAATATAAATATAAATATCCTGGCTATACCGTGTACTAAGTCCGTGACACAAGCCTATTCCATTTTATTATGAGTTTATGGCCGAACTCGAATTATTTATTAATTTGCACATTAATGTTCTTTGGTATCGCCCCAACCAATATTCGGTCTTACTCTCGTGGCCCGAATTAAAACAACACCCGAGTCTATATTACCGACTCTAAATTATTTAGCCTTCACCTACATAAAATTTTCGTCTCGGTATCGCCCCACCAATATCCCCGGACTTGTCCACTCAGTCCGTATTTCAAAACTTGAATCGTAATTCCCAAAATTTTAACTTTAGTATGTCACACCTAATTTCCTCCACATCCCAATTAATTTTAATCATGATGTGTCACACCAAATCGCCCTGAAATCCTAATTAATTTTTATTCACAATTAATTAGATTTAAACTCATGTATTAATTACTCAACAATTAAGGCATGGAAGGATGTTTATTTAATTTCCCTACATATAAAAGAAAACTGGGTGAACTATCAAAATTCCCGGACCATCGATTGATCGATGGTCCCCCTTCGATCGATCGATCGATCAGGTCCTCGTCTTCCCCGAGTTGACTGTTTCAGCCATGGACGCCCACCTCCAAACCCTAGATTCTTTTACACCAAAAAATAATCTTTCCCATCGGCAATAGACATCAAAAACCTTATAAGGAACCTTCCTAAAGTCCAGAAACATCACTTAATTTCTTTTCTCTACTGTTTTCACGAGTTTGGGTTTAAAATCCAATTCGGTCATTAACTCATTTAAACATCAATTCCATATCACCAATTCGCTTCTAATTCCTCCGGGTTTACACAACTTACCATATTACAAACAGATAACTCAGATTAAATATGAATTTCTACTCAATTTAGAAATCAGATTCATAGTTTACAAAAATCCATGCTCATATCCCTTTAAATCCCAAAACGAATTTATTTTATTATCTACATCACATGAATATGAATTGAAATATACTTTAAATGCTACAGCAAGTTAACCACTTGCCTTAGGGTTCGTAGAGTTTGAATTTGGAATTGTGAGTGCCCAAGGTTGAAGATGACTCTTTTTGGCTCTCTTGTGATCCCCAAATTTGCCTTTGGCTGCTGTTAGGGTTTCATAACCCTTTAAGTCTTCTTTAAAATCAATTCAGCCGTTCCCTTGTTTCTTATAATTGTTTAATTAACCTTAATCCCTTTTTTTGTCTAATGGGCCAAGCCCAAATGACCCAAATGCCCCCGTGTGGGCCCGACTATGTCTAAAAACGTTCCGTGACCCGTTTACTACCCCCAGGTACACTTTTCTGACTATCACGGCCCATTCGGACTCAACTGTACACTCAGATTTGGCATCCGAATTAATTTATAAAAATACTTATTTCGCACCCAAATTAGTCTATACCGACTCCCGGCTGAAATAAGTACATATCCCGTCATTAATACCCGAAATGATGTAAATACATTATTATTATTCACTTAGTAAATAAGTTTCCCTAAATATTAACCATTCACTTCCCGATTAATATTTAAATATAAATTTCCATAATTAATTCAATTAAAATTACGTCTCGCGAGTAATTTTGAACTCCCGAATTAATTAAATATTTAATGCATGAAAATACGGGGTGTTACATTCGATTTTCAGTGTAAATTGTTGTGCCTTTCAGATGGTTTTTGACACATTTTTCTTCAATGGAATATGAAGGGAGATGAGATGAAAGGGAAGGGTTCAAGGGAGGGACGGGAGATGAGAGAGAGAGAGAGAGAGAGAGTATCCGTAAGAATGAGATGCAGGGAAGTAAATGGAACACTACAATTCTAACAATATAAGGGTATATATGTAATAATACACATAAACAGGATGGGTTCAGGGTTTTCATATACGAAACCCAACCTCGCCCCGAATTCAACATTTTTTTTGAAACCCACCCCAACCCCATTTATTTACGTAAAATTTCCCCCATTAGTGTTGGGAGCAGGGAGTGTCCCGCCAAAACACGCTCCGTCACCATCCCTAGGCCCATTATATTGTCTCCAAAATTGTAAAGGAGTCCATTTAAAACGAGCTCATTTATGGATCGCCTTATTATTATTATTATTTGGTTATAAAAATGAACGAAATTCAAAAATGTATCAATTCATGTTGATTAATAAAATCTTAAATTAGTCAATTTCACAAAAAACTTAAAATTGCGCAATTTAAATTTATAACATAAATCTTAAATGGACCATTCCCATAGTGTTCTCTCACTATACCACTCACACACTCATTTAATTGCCATGTTTCTCTTTCTCCCCCTCCCCACCCTCTCTCTCTCTCTCTCTCTCTCTCTCTCTATATATATATATATATATATATATATATATATATTTGTTATCCAAAATATTTTTAAATGATTTACAAATACACAAAAATACCTCCCTCCTTCAAAGAGTTGGTATGCTCCAAGGTCACCAAACTAAAAAGCCAAAATAGATTATAATATACTATACCCATTTTTCATATTCTATTTATGTGGGACTTTGACTTGTACACAACTCTTCAACCAAATTCCATGTTTCAAGTGGGTACTTTGAGAAATAATTTTTCATTCACTAATTTATAGTTTTAAACATGTAATTATATCACATTATACTCCTCGTAGAAAAGAACGTGTTACAATATCGAACCGTCTAGAAAGACATGTGGATTCCATATTAAATGAATCTCAAAGTTGACTAAAATTAGATTTTATCATCTCATTAAAACAAACATTTATCAATGGCAAATAACTCCACTTGCTTTTTCAAACACAGGCAAATTAAATCTAAACCCATTCAAAATGAATTCATGGACAATCTAGTAATTTTAAATGATCAATTTATATAATTAAATAATTTAGGCAATCAAACAGCCAAAAGGAAACTAATTCATTTCAAATTGGAAGATTATTGGAGTCCACGCTGTGTTTCTCAATGCAAAGCTTTCGGTGACCAAAATACTGGACTTACCGGAATATTATCCATCTTGTTTGTGTAGTATTTAAACTGCTCATATTATGCCTCTGCTTTTATATATTTTTTCCAAAGTTCAGCTGGATATTTATGCACTATTGCGTAGACGAAACATGTCTTGTTCGCGATATAAAGAATTTGGTATTCAAGTTATATAGTTACAAGATTCAAGAGTCAGTTGGTAAGGTATAATATAAGACCAACAGAAAGGCTATCCATACGTTCTCACAAAAGCCTACATCCAAACAAGATACGTTTGATGAATTATTCAAAACATTGTAAATTGGTTGTGTGGGATAGTTGCACAACAACGCATGTGTTAAAACTTATTTGAAGAATTTGAGAAGCCGTATCCATGCACATATAGGTGCCAAAAACATCACTTGGCTTCGATCTTGTACAATTAAAAGTTAAATTCAAGACAAAAAATTACTCATACGAAAATTTTCTACATTTGCAACAAATAGACCAATATACATGTCTCAAAAATTGGGTAGTCACAATTACTTAACCGGATCAGTAAGTCCAACCCGTGGTGACCCCATCTATAATTTTTCTTTTTTCTTTTTCCTACAACTCATACAAGCTATACAATCAAACAAATAGAAAAGCATAAAAAACAGCAAGCTAACTAAAGTTTCTCCAAAATCTACACCAAACCACTTCCTTAAGAATCAAATCATATCTCTACCTAAGGTGCATCTAGTTTGTAATTTTTAACTCTGGAAAAGTAAAAGTTGGCAATAAACTGGCCCTTGGTGATCTTGGTGGCAACTCAGAAATCTGATTACCATGAGGGTCGTAATAAATTACACCCGAAAACTCAGGTGGCTGGCATTTCTCACCCATGATGATTGACTTTTGCCACAATCCACCTTCCCCAAATCCTTCCGCACCGTTCTCACTTTGTGGTTCATCATTTTCTTTTTTATGGTATCTAGAGGGAATAGCCTTGCTACTGATAGTTGCGAAGACCTGTCTGGGAGATCGTAATGGTGACCTTGGAATGAAATTTTTATCATTGGTCTCAGCCTTTTCTCCGTACTTTCTTGAAACTCGCCTTGCATGCTTGGCACATAGGGCCACAAGAGCTGATACTGACAGAAATAAACCAATTGTTAGTGGTATAGAACTTAAATGGTCACCAATATGTATTGGAGTTTGCCGGACCATTTTTGTATACTAGTTCACCAAAGGAGGCTAGAAAACTTGAAAGTTTGAAGTTTTGAATATATGAATCTGTTCATATATATAATGTGCGTGCGTGTCTTAAATAGTGGTAGCGGTTGGGAGGTGGGAACAGACAATTTCAACTTTTAGATAGGTTTTAATTAATGTCTCTAGTTTAATGCCGTGAGCAAGAGGGCGCATGGGTGCATGGATGGACGGTTCAGATTCTACTAATGTTTGCAATATTTTTTGGGTTGGATGTTATATAATTATTTATGTGAAATATGTGGTTTGGAACTAACAGACCTATGAAAATGTCAACTAGACTGTCACTCGGAGCAGGTTGAGTCAACCCGAGTATGTTAGAATAACATGCCAAAGATGATGCATGTATAAGTCAGCATTTGCTGCTGCTTTTTAAGTTTTATTATAATGAAATGTACGAATTATTGGTATAATGTTGTAAGTTGAGTGGGTCACACTAAAAGAAAAATGAAATTTAGCGACTAATTGTTTTTGCGACGTATTTTGGTTCTCGTTATAAATGTGTTTTTACGAGAAATTATTATCTTCGTCGCAATAGTTATGAGAAAGAATTTAATCATTTACGATGAATTAAATAAATCGCAAAAATAATACCTATTGCGAGGTAATTGTAAATTCATCGCAAAATATTTGGTACGAAAAATTGTCGCCTACTTTCCCACATTTTATTTGACTTATTACGATGAATTGAATTTTTTCTCGTAAAAAAAAATCAAAATTATTAATTATTTCATCGCAAAAGACCCATATGAGTTTAAAAAAATTAATTAAGTTTTTAATTCTAATAAACCCACTCCCTCACCTCACGTCTCTTCCCTATTCCAAACCCCCCACTGATAAATAGAGAATAAATAATATCAGAACTGATGAAGAGAATATATATTCCTTAATGTATTTCATTAACAAACCCAAGTGGGTATATATAATTACACACTGAGATCAGCTATGCTGCACAAGGAGAGGTTAAAAATATTAGTCGTTATTGAACAAGTCAACAATAGAGTGAGCAGGTGTTTGAGTATGAAATTCAAATGCAGTTGTTGGTAGTCATTGCCGAGAATGGAGGAGATGCTCCCGAGATTAGGGCTGTCAATGGACCGGATCTGGACCCGGACCCGACCTAAATTAACGGATCTGAGCAAATTTTATAGACCCGATTATCCGATTATTCGATTACCCGATTAGTTAATGGATCGGATTTGGATATACATGACTCCGATCCGATAAGGACCCGACCCGAATGTGTATATATATATAAATATAATATAATATAATAAATATATATTTATATATAATATTATATATATATAGTCTTACATATAGTTACTAAATATATATATAACTAATATATGTATGTAAATATGTATGTAATATATAACTTATATATATTTATGTAAAAACAGTATATATATGTAATATATAACTTATATATATTTATGTAAAAACAGTATATATATATATAAGTTATATATAAAAAAACAGTTAGTTTTGTATTATAAAAACAATATATATATATATATATAAAACAGTTTGTTTTATATTATAAAAACAGTTTATATATATATAAGTTATATTATAAAAATAGTTAGTTTTATATAAAAAAAAGCATTTTATAAAAACAGTTAGTTTTACATAAAAAAAAAACAGTATATATATATATATAAGTTATATATAAAAAAACAGTTAGTTTTATATTATAAAAACAGTATATTACTTATATATATATAAGTTATATATAAATAAAAAAACAGTTTTATAAAAACAGTTATATATATATATATATATATATATTCGGGTCGGGTAATCGGGTCGGGTCTCCGGGTCCTTAACGGATCCGGGTCTGGATCCATTTTCTGAGACCCGTCGGGTAATCGGGTAAGACCCGATCCGTTAAAAATATACCCGGATCGGATCTGGATATACCCAGACCCGATCCGTTTACACCCCTAGCCGAGATATGCTGAACCGAAGTGGACTGGGTTGATACCCACGTCTCTCCCTTGTTCCTCACACAACTCTTCCCTTCTCACCCGCCTCTCTCCATCTTTGTTGCCCTCTCACCTGCCTCTCTCCATCTCTATCGACAGCTTCTCCATCTCTCTCAACGGGTTCTCATCAGGTATTTCATCTTTCGTGTTCCTCTGTTATTGTATATTACAGATATGTGTAAGATTATATATTACAGATATATAAGACAGGTATATATATATATAAGCCTATATATATATGTATAATCGTATACAGTATATATAAGACGAGTTCTCATCAGCTTCTCCATCTCCTGCTGTAAGATTATATATTACAGATATATATATATATATATATAAGCAGATATATATATGTATAATCGTATACAGTATATATATACAGGTATTATTTTATTTGATAACGGCTAATATTTTTTGAGATGATAACAGCTCTTTATTTTTTGACAGCAAAAAAATGATAACTGCTAATATTTTTATGATAACAGCTAATAATTTTTTGACAGCAAAAAAATGATAACAACTAATATTTTTAATTTGAAAACCTAAAAAACGATTTAAGAAAAACAGGCACATAATATTGAAATAAAAAAATAGACAATCCTTAACAGCTATTTCTTTTTATATTATCCTAAAAAATTATAACATGTAAATAATATTGAAAGTTAAAAAAAACGAAACATTCCTACAAATGGTGGCTTGTAAAGGTTTTAGCCTCTAATCTTCAACCTGTTTATCATGGGTAGTCTTCAAACTGTTTGTAAAGGTTTTGTTAAGATTAAAAAATGGAAGCTTGAAAAGGTTTGTTTGTAAAGGTTTAGTTTGCCAATATTTGGTATCTTGGCTCTGGTGCGTGGCAAACCTGTTCGTAGACAGAGGAAAGAAGAGAGTGTCCTATTTTGGCAATTACTGTAATTACGGTTACATACATATATATATATATATATATATATATATATATATATATATATATATATATATATATATATATATATATATATATATATATATATATATATATACACTGTAATACTGTAATATAATGTAATATATATATTAATATACTGTATATATATACTGTAATACTGTAATATATATATATATATATATATATATATATATATATATATATATATATATATATATATATATATATATATATTACAGTATTACAGTATATATATACAGTATATTAATATATATATTATTAATATATATATATATATATATATATATTACAGTATTACAGTATATATATACAGTATATTAATATATATATTATTAATATATATATATTACATTATATTAATATACTGTATATATATACTGTAATACTGTAATATATATATATATTAATAATATATATATTAATATACTGTATATATATATACTGTAATACTGTAATATATATATATATATATATATATATATATATATATATATATATATATTAATATACTGTAATATATATATATATATATATATACTGTAATATATATATATATTACAGTATATTAATATATATATATATATATATATATATATATATATATAACACATATATACGTATAATGTATGTAACTGTATGGCGGAGCCGGTAATATGTGATGGGTGGGGCACAAGAAGAAAAAGTACGGAGGTTCGGGGGCTACCGCCCCGAAAAAAAAAATTGAAGGTTATTCACACATTAATATTTTATTGCTAAAAAGATAAATATTCAAACATTTATAGTAATAACATAGAACAAACCAAAACATAATACTTCATTGCTAATAAGAGTCCAAAATATGAATTTATCATTGTAAGTACTAATTAAAATATAAAATAGGCAAACTATAATATCCCTTTATGATTTTTCATCTGTTAGAATCGATCCACAATTGTGTTATTGGAAATGCAACGAAGAAAGTTTTTTTTTCCCATACAACGAAGAAAGTTTAAGCATAACAGTGCTTTGACAAAAGACAAATTTTTTTTTAATGAAAAAAAACTTTTTTAGTAAAAAACATTTTTTAAACTAGTTTTAACACAAAAAATAGATTTTAGCTAAAAATAACAATTTTACCTAAAAATAAAAAATAACCTTTATCAAAATAAAAAAGTATTAATGTGTGAATAACCTAGTTTGAGGACCAAATTTATATATATTATTTTATTATTATCATGGTTTCATATATCTTGTATGTATCATACTAACATGTCTTTTGCTTAGGTGAATCGAAGGTTTTAATAGGAAGAAAGAAAATACGTTTCTCATCAATACGTTTTTTAATTCCATGATTTATTGATTCTATTCAAAGTCTATGAATAACATGTCATGATAATTGTTTATTTAGTGAATGAAAATTTGTGTTTGATATAAACAGGAAGTTGAATATGAGTAATAGTTGGATGTTCTTGCCCGATAGGTTATCAAAAGAGTACAAGGAAGGTGTTAAGTCATTTATTGAGGCGAAAAAAATAGCTTAGATGGAAATAATACTTCCAGATGTCCATGTCGAGATTGTCAGGAAATATATATTCATGATTTACTTACTGTTGAAAAACATTTGTTGGTACGTGGCATCTCCTATAGTTTTGCAGTTCGTCATAATTTGAATGCACAAGCATCAAAAAGTTTGGAAAATGAAGAGGAAGAGGATGATTTGTTTGGAATGTTAAATGATGCATTTGACCCAAATATCTTCCCAGAGCAAGCTGAAAATGATCATGGGCCGATTAATGTAGAAAGGGATCCTTCTCGATTTAACGACTTGCTTGGTGACGTTGAAGAAGAGCTCTATCCAGTTCGTAAGAATTTCACTTCATTCCAATTCCTTGTAAAGTTGATGCATGTGAAAGTTCTTAATGGTTGGAGTAATAAATCATTTGATATGTTGGTCCAATTGTTAAAAGATGCTTATCCCGAGGCAAGTATTCCAACCTCTCATTATAATGCGAAGAAAAGATTGCGGGATTTGGGATTAGGTTACGAAAAAATTGATGCATGCAAATACGATTGTGCATTATTCTGGAAGGAGCATCAAAATGCTGATAAATGCCCAGTATGCGATGAACCGATATTCGTGTATAATGATAAGAAGGGGAAAAATGTCCCTCATAAGATATTACGTTATTTTCCACTAAAACCGAGGTTGCAGAGGTTATTTATGTCAAGACATACCGCTGTTGACATGAGGTGGCACAAGGAGAAACGCGTTGATAGTGAGGGTGTCTTGAGGCATCCCGCTGACGCCTTGGCATGGAAAGATTTTGATCAGCAATACTCTTGGTTTGCACAAGACCCTCGTAATGTTAGGTTGGGTCTTGCCTCAGACGGTTTTAATCCATTTGGAAACATGAGCAACTCATATAGGATGTGGCCTGTAATACTTGTTGTCTACAATATGCAATTGTGGAAGTGTATGAAGGAACCATTTTTTATGATGACATTGCTGATTCCTGGCCCTAACGCACCCGGAAAAGACATGGATGTCTACTTAAGACCTCTTATTGATGAGTTGAAAGAGTTATGGGATGTTGGTGTTGAAACTTGGGATGCGTACAGTAAAACCTATTTTTGTTTGCATGCATCTGTGTTGTGGACTATAAATGATTTCCCCGCATATGGTACATTATCTAGTTGGAGCACAAAAGGATATAAAGCATGCCCAGTATGTAACGAGGATACGTCGTCACAACGTATAAGAAATAAGATATGTTATATGGGTCATCGACGATATTTGCCTCAAAATCATTCGTGGCGAAAAAGTAGACTATATAATGGGAAGCAAGAAATGGGAGTTGCACCGAGGAAGTTTTCTGGGGATGACATATTAGAGAAATTGAGTCGGGTGAAAATATTAAAGCCTGGTAAAAATCCAAACAATAAGGATAGGAAGAGAAAGAGTACCCCCGAGGAATTAAATTGGACAAAGAAAAATATTTTCTTTGAGTTGGAGTACCGGGAAAAGTTGAAGTTACGACATAATCTCGACGTAATGCATATTGAAAAGAATATATGTGATAGCGTTCTTGGAACATTGTTGAGTATTGAAGGTAAAAATAAAGATACAGATAAAGCTCGATTAGATCTAGCTGACATGAACATAAGGAGGGAGTTGCACATGAAAGAGAACGGTAACAAATGGTTGAAGCCGCTTGCATCGTATACATTGTCGTCGGATGAGAAAAAGGAGTTTTGCACATTTTTGAAATCTGTTAAATTTCCCGATGGATATACAGCCAACATATCAAGAAATGTGAGTATAAAGGACGGGAAGATATCGGGATTGAAAAGTCATGATTGTCATGTTATGTTGCAACGACTTCTTCCTGTTGGAATACGTCGGTACTTGCCCAAAGATATTTGTGCGACTTTGGTTGAGTTATTCAACTTCTTTCAACAATTATGTGCTAAGACGTTGCTTGTAAAGGACCTAGAGAAATTAGAAGAAAATATTGTTCTTATACTGTGTAAACTCGAAAGGATCTTTCCTCCATCTTTCTTTGATGTTCTGATCCATTTGGCCGTGCATTTACCACGTGAGGGTATTCTTGGTGGACCAGTGAATTCCCGATGGATGTTTCCATTTGAGAGGTACTTTGTAATTATATTAGTTTATATTTTCAATTTGAGTGATTCTTTCTTTCATTTTATCCATTTGACATTCTTTTATTTTAATAGAAATTTAGGGACGTTAAAGGGTAATGTCAACAATAAGGCTCGACCCGAAGGCTCCATCGCAGAGTCATACATTGTTAAAGAATCATTAACATTTTGTTCAATGTACCTTCACGGGATAGAAACCAAATTTAATCGAGAAGATCTTAACAATGATGCATTGCCAGAGCAACACAAAGGCTCACTATCTATTTTCTCTCAACTTGTTCGACCCTTTGGTGGAAGACAGCTCATAATGTTACCACATGGAGATATAAACAAGATTTCTTGGTACATCTTAAACAACTGCACTGAGATAAAATCATATAGAGAGTAAGTATCATGTTATTATATCATAAGCTAATTATATTTTCATTGTTGTTTTCTAAAATAAAAATGTTCGACTTTGAATATGTAGCGAACATATGGCACTATTAGAGATGGAATCTACGGAAGACTTATATCAAAGGCATACATAACAATTTTCAAAGTGGTTTAAAAGTCGTGTAAGTACATATAGTTTGACAGTTTATTATGATGATATGATTGATAATTAACCATTATATAATTTGATGATTGATGATAACTTTAACCTTTTATCTATAATAGATAAATAATTTGCGTCATAAAGGATCTCCTGAGGCTACGGATGAAATTTATTCATTGGCATGTGGTCCTAATGTTCGTGTGATTACATATACTGGGTGCATTGTTAATGGGGTACGATTCCATACAAAAGACCGTGATGATCATCGTACAACTCAAAACAGTGGGGTAGTTGTACCAGGGGAGCATGAAGATGAAGTTATGGATTTTTATGGACAGTTATGTAACGTTATTGAATTAAACTACATAATGGGGTATCACACTGTTATATTTCAATGTGAGTGGTATGATACTAATCCAAAGAAGAAGATACTACAAGTGGATAATCACCTTACTTCTATTAATGTAAGTAATACATGGTACGAGAATGATCCTTTTGTGCTAGCAACACAAGTGTCTCAAGTATTTTACTTGGATGATTACAAGTTAGGAACCAATTGGAAAGTAGTACAGAAAGTGCAACACAAACATATTTGGGATGTCCCAAAAGAAGATAATGTTGATAGTACAATTGACGATGCATACCAAGAGGATGATTCTTCTGATATTCAGTGTTCTGTTCAAGAGGCAAATCTCGACGTAGTACAATTGGTTAGACCAAATGATGGCGCTGATGAGATAATTATGACACCTACTTTGCTTGACAATGATGATATTTTATTTGATGATGACATTGGAGATGAAGATGACACGTTAGAAGAATATTACAGTGATGGTCAAGAAAGTCAAGCGAGCATCGATAATGACAGTGATTGATAGAAGACCCGTAGTGTTTGCTTCCATTTTGCATATGCTTTTCTATCTCTGTTTTACTTTGTTGGTATTTTGTTGGTAGTTTATTGAACCACCTGTGTTTAGCAAAGGATAAACTTCCACTTGTTTATTTGAATTTCGAAAGTTTTGAGGTGTTCTTTGCGTATGTGGTTTGCTGAATTCATGAAATATATACACACATATGTTAATAACTTTTTCATGGTTTAATTTGAAATTCACATTACGAGATGAAATATACACACATGGTGTTCAAATATTACTTGCTAGAACTTTGTTGCAGTAAATTGGCATGGCACCTGGTATAGCGAGAGGACGCATTTCTAGGGAAATCAATCACTCTAGGGCACCGTTAACTGATGAAAATGGTATTGCTACCTAATATTTTTATTGTGTGCACGTATTTTTTTATTGTATCAATCGTTTTGCGTATGTAATGTATTGTGTTTTTTTCAGTAACCACTGCCCCAAAGAGAGTTCGTGTGATTGCTCGAAATTTGGCTGTTGAAAAAATATTTGCAGCAACGGGGACCAAGATTCGTGTGGACTTTGCACATGGCAGGCCCTCCGGTTTTAATCGCAAGGCATTTGTTGCTGAGATTGGTGTTGTAGTGCGGAATTATGCGCCTCTACAGGCAGACAATTGGTCTGAGATAACCGATGACGAGAGGGATGAATTAGTTAATAGGCTGCTGGTATGTTCCCTCGATATTTAATCTTGTTTTATTTTAAACAATAGCTTAATTATTCAAGTTTTAAAACCCACATTTTAAAGTGACATTTCTCAATGGTTATGTTCATGACGAAGCGTTGGATGAAGTTGATGAATTATCTTCTTCAAGTCTTAAACATGTTTTGCATTCTCATCATGTAACGATAATTTTGAGTAGTTATTATAACAAATGCAACAAACCATGAATTAAGATAGACACCACTATCCCAATTTTTCGTTATGATGCAAATATTGTTGTTTTATATACTGAATGGATTTTAGTGGGAATTGAACCTCCCTATTGGGATTAATATTTATCTTTTTGTAGTGTCAAAACCTTCATGTCATCTATGCGCGATGAATTAGGATGGATCTCATTTTTTCATTTATCTCAGGCTGTGTGTCCATGTTAACATATTTGTGTATACCAATTTTGCAGACAAAATTTGATATAGACATGTCAAACCAAGTTGTTTCGAGATATGTATTCAATAGAATGTCCTCTCGATATAATGATCATCGCTACCGTCTTAAGAAACATTTCAAGAAGTTCAGTTTGGAAGAGGTGCGAGATCACCCACATCGAAAGGTTTTGTCAAAAGAAGATTGGGATTTTCTATGCACACTTTGGAGCAGCCCGAAATTTATGGTATATGACAAATATAATTTATTTAGTTTTGTTTCCATTTTTATTCCATTAAAAGTGTCTTAAAAAGACATACGTTGTACTATTTCAGACTCGTTCGCATAAAGGTGTTGAAAGTCGCAAAAAAGTTCGATTTAATCATCGGGGTGGATCAAAATCATTTGTGCAACACGCATACGAGGACGTAATGTCGTAATTCACTACTCAAACCCTTTGGATCAATGGTGGGTCCAAAATATAATTTTATATTTGTGATGAATGGAAAATATTTTTAACTTTTGGATAATATTTTTTTTATATAACTATTATATGGGTTTTCTTGCTTAATTTTTATTGCAGGATGATGGCCAAATAAAAGAGACACCAAAGGGGCATATTGACCTTTTTCATGACACACATTACAACAGTGACAGAGGGTGGATCAACACAGAGGCTGAAACTGCCTATGTAAGTATATTTATTTATTATTTCAAATATTTATGACTTTAGTTTCCCTATAACATTTCTAGCACCATCTTATTTTTTTCCTTTTTTTATAACATTGGGTACTATTACTTATTAGATTTATATATTGTTAATATTTAGCCTAAGCTTTGAAAATATATAAGAAGATACCAAAAATAAATTTGCTTATAAACATACCTAAAATGACAAATATTTTGATTGTTGGTAAATTAAGACTTTAATGGATGAGGAAGTGCGGAAAAAAATTGTTTGAACAGTACTATGTTTAACTGCGAATTCCTTTTGTCCTCTTGCCATAATATATATCGTACTTTGTATATGTTAATTTATTCTTCCAGTTTAGAGTTTGTTGGGGACCTATGATAGATGTGCGTGTGAGATTTTTTGTCTTTTTATAATTTTGGATCAACTTGCTAAAAGTCTACTAAACTTATGATATTGTGAGATTTTTATCCATCTTTATTAAAATTTGATAAACATTTTAACTTTCAAATGCAAGTGTATATCGTTTTACCAAATGCAAATTTATTAGTCTCCTATTACTTTATTCTTTCACTATAATACGTTTTTTCGTTTGTAGAATACAATGGTCAAATTGCACCATAGCAATCCAGAAATGACAGAGGCACAAGTCTGTGAGCAAGTCCTTGGAAAGAGGTCGGGGTATGTTATAGGATTTGGTTTTGGACCCCGACCCGATACATTTGGATCACGGTACAAAGAAAATAATAATGCAGAGAATGAGGCTTTAAAATCTGAAGTATCTCGTTTGAATGACATTGTGGAGAGTCAGGGTGCAATGATTCAGAAGTTTATGGCTTTTCAGGCATGGGCGGAGGCTCATATTGGCCCAATGGATGGATCTTCTTAGATTATGAATTTTTTCCCTTAAAGAACCTCTTTTAGTTTTTGTTAGTTTACTTTTGTGTTATCAAGTAGACCAAGATTTTACTTTAATTAGAGTTGAATATTTTCTTTCTCTTTTAATATGCTCTCATTTACTAACATGATTTGGCATGGAGATGAATTGATTGTTATTGTTATTTTATGATAAATCCATTAACTACGTTTATGTATCAAATTAATTTTAACATATACAGAATCTTCCACGTTGACGTAATCATATTTGTAATTTAATTTTCTTTTCGTTTAAAGAAAATATTGTGCGATGAATCATATTCATCGCTATCTCATCAAAAGAACCAACTTTAGCGATGAATAAATTACAAATAGTGATGAATATATTTGTCGACGAAGGCCAAATTAAGTGATTGAAATGATTTAGCGATGATTTTCATATATTTGTAACGATAAATTTCCACGTCGCAAAATATCCTTTGCGACGAATGAATTCGTCGTAACAAACCAGTATTGTGCGATGAATCCTCTTCATCGCAAAAAATATTGTGAGATGAATCATATTCATCGCTATCTCATCAAAAGAACCATCCTTAGCGATGAATAAATTACAAATAGCGACGAATATATTTGTCGAAAAAGGCCAAATTAAGTGATTGAAATGATTTAGCGACGATTTTAATTTATTTATAACGATGAATTGACACGTCACAAAATATCATTTGCGACGCAACTACATTTCATCGTAACAGAACTGTAGCGACTAGCTTTTTGCGACGAAAATTACGACGAATGTAGTGCGTCGCGACAAGACATTTGCGATGAACTAGAAACAAAGGCGATGCATTTAATACGTCGCAAAAAGATATCTTCCTTGTAGTGTCACAAGTTGCAAATGGGCTATTTCATTACTTTGATGAGGTCCACCTAGTTTTGACCAATTCCACAACAACATTCATGAATGCTCACGAAAACGTGCTGGACATATCATATTATCATTGGCTGATTTTAGGTCAACGAGAGAGAGAGAGAGAGAGTGAGAGAAGGGCACACTCCCTATATTGCACATATTTATAATATTAAGTATTAGACAAATGAGTAGAGTAGCCCTTTGTCTTTTGAAATTTGGATACAATCTGGGGTTGTTTCTGTTAGGTTGGACAAATTTAACTTAAAATCAAATTATATAATCAATTATTGGACGGAGGGTATGTACTCAATGTGTATATAAAAACATTAATGATGAAGTAACAACTTTACAACTTTTTAGCTACGATAAATGATCAAAAAATGAGATAATACAAAGGGGCACTAAGGATGAAATACGGGAAAAATTCTCCATTAAACACACTTTTTGCACCTCTGTCTCCCCCCCCATGTGACCATGGTTTGTTTGCTATAGCAAATAGATTTGTTGTTGTGTAATAATGGGACCATAACCTCTTTGTTGCAACCACTAGCTTCATTGCAGATAAATAGTCTTCGCTAGCTATCAATACCATCTTCTTGAATTCCCAATGTTTTTACCCAATCTTCGCCTAGTCTCTCCACGCATTGACAAACCATCGAACAACCAACAAAACAATGTTGACAACGAATAGTAGTGAACCATCTAGTTAAGAAGCCCGAGGCTGAATTCTAAGTCAATTATCCATAAATCTCCACATTGGCGAGAGAATTCCACACCTTGCCTCCCATGCACCGAACCCAATCATTACCTAGCACCATCACCATATAACTTTGAAGGGACTCAATAATGTATAACACTGATCAAGTTTGACTGCTAGTTGCATCTTTGTTAACATATTGGTTGAGCTATCTTTTATGCCAATTTTCTTCAAAATACCACTACCACCATCGATAACCTCCCGTACGAAACGAAAATGAACATTAATATGTTTAGTCCTTTTATGATGAGCTTACTTCTTGTCTAGGTGGATAACACTTTGGCTAACACACTGCACATCCAAATAATCTTATGCAATTTTCAAATCACCAATAAGATCATGAAGTCATAAGGCCTATTTGATAAGAACTATAGCCGCCATATACTTTACTCTATAGTTGAAAAAGCAGCTATAGTATGAAGTATGGACCTTTAGCTAACTAGACCACATCTAATACAAAACATATCCTATAGTAGAAGAATGATTGTACAATTCACCTACAAAGTCCAAATCAATATATCCCGAAGTATGTGAATTATCAAGATTTTGATATACAATTCCCAAATTCGATGTTCCTCATAGATTACACAAAATTCTCTTTATTATATTCCAATTCTATTTTCTCAAGTTTTCAGTAAGCCCACTCATAATGCTTTGCGCATAAGAAATGTTTAACCGAGTACAAATAACGACACATACAATCAAGCTACCCACTACAACTGCGTACAAAACCCGAGCTATAAAATCCAACTCATTCTTTGTATTATGATACATCGTAGCCAAAAGTTTAAATTGTGCAATAATGTGAGTATTTATAGGCTTTAAATCCTATATTCCAAGTCGTTCCATAGCCTTTTATCGGCATTTCCTTTGAGTGATGCACAACCTTTCCTTCTTACTTTACTATTAAACTCCATTCATGAGATTTTCTTGGACTTATCCAAGTCTTTATACTTAAACTATTGACTCATTGGAGTCCTTACTTTGTGAATCTCTACTATTCTCAACGAAGAAATGAGCGTGTCAACAACATATAAGACTAAGTAAATAAATATACCATCCCGAGTAACTTAAAACAAACATAATGTTACAAATCGCCTTGTTTGAATTCCTGGACCAATATAAACATGTCAAATCTCTTTTACCAATATAGAGGCGATTGCTTCAATATACACAAAGACTTTTTCGATTTGAAAACATAATCTTCCTCTCCAACAAATTTAAAATGATCTGGTTGAGATATGTAAATCTCTTCATCCAAATATCCATACAAGAATATCGTTTTATCATCGAGTTGTTGAAGTTTTAAGTCATAATGTGCCATCATAATCAATAGCTCCCAAATGGAAACGTATTCCATCACGAGAGATGAAAAATCATGATAATCTGTACATTCTATTTATAAAACCCATTGGATACTAACTTTTCTTTTTAAAGAATGTTTGAATCTAAAGCACCATCTTTCTTAACACAAACCATTTTGCACTCAATAAACTTTTCCCCCTAAGGAAAAAAAGTTTGCAAGTTTAATTTTTACAAAAAGACTCAGTCTAATCATTGATGGCTACTTTAACTTATTATAATGAGTATCACTCACTGCCTTAAAATATTTAAACACCTCACCTCATAAACTAAAAATGCATATGCCACACTATCATCATCAAATCCATATATCTTAGTTGGTTTACAAATCCGTGGTTTTCTTTAACTAGACAAATATGGTTGTTCTTACCTTTTTTACTAGTCCCCATCCAAAACTTCCAGCTCTCTGCTTGGAGAACCAATCGTAGTAGTCAGTTCCATTTTACATTTTTCTTCTCATTATTTTTAAGAAAATCTTCGTTTGATACCTTAGGTCACTTGAGCATAGAGGCTACATAAATCACCACCATTTTCTTATCGCCTAAATGCCATAATATGCATCCTTTGATCCCACTACTTGTGTAAGAGAGTAGTTTAATCTTGGATATTTTGTGTTAATAATTAGGCATAACTCGATAAGCGGTGAAAAGATAATATTGAGTTCACTTGTAGTAATGGAAGATGATTTATATAAATATCATAGTAGTGAGAAATAAATATATAATGCCGGATAATAAATATAGGGCCTTTGATTGATGTTGATTTAGATGGAGAGAGAATGAGAAATTTAAATATACGACTATAGGTAGTTAAACACCAAATGATGGCTGAGGTGAATGGAGTAAATGCGTTAATGGCTATTTTCACTTGGCTCAAGGTATGTTGTTTCGATAACTTGATGATATGATCAAATTTTAAATGGGTTATTTTATATACCGAGTGAGATTAGAGGGACCTAAGAGGGGCATTAGATGTTTCATTAGTTTACTATACGTTACATGTCAAAAGCATTAAATGCTAATTAAAATTTTGATTGACGGATGGCACAACGCGGCATCAAAGCATTTTTAGCCACCTATTTACCAACTGTCAGTTTAAGGTATGTTGTATATTTGACATGTAAGGCATGATATGACACAAATCAAATGTTTTATGGAAGATATGATATTTTGGCGCCAAAAATCATGTGGTTTGGAATGCCTAATGTTGAGATTGTTCGGTTTGTGATGATTAGGGTTGTCTTGGTTCTTTACTTGGTGTATTTATGCCTTGCTCTCTATTCTCCAAACCAATTCCCTTTAAGAATCTTTGAGTGAGCTTCCTCGACTGAACATGTAACTTTCTAAGGTCTTTCCAGACCTGGTCCATCATTGGTACTAAGGGACCTCACTTATTACAAGATAAATTATACAGGAAAGGACTGGATAATGTTGAATTGTCTTTCTTCTTTGGTAACGCTTAATCATGCTTTGACTTGATCTTTTCTTAATTGTTCAATGAGGAGGTTTATCATTAAGATACTCATATATTTGCCCTCTCTTAGAGAAAGTTGTTGTGTCAATAAGAAGTATCTTGACGAAACACCATATACCGATATACCATATATTGGAATGTTTTATTTCTGCGTGTGTTGGCCTAATCTTTGGTATATCTCTAACATTTAATGCTAATGTCCGATCACCTGTCGTTTTGTATTTCTTAGTGACACGTGGTGTATTGTTAATAATTCTGATTTAATTTTTAGGTTTACACAATAATTATTTTGTCCCCATTTTTAAAGATTTTTCTCAGGTTAACCAACAGTCGAGTAGCCTACCAACTTCATGCTTAATCCTTACAAATACTTCATCGCATTCATTTTTCAAACTTTCCACATTTCCTCGATTTAAGAGAACTAGAGCTTTTATTTTTAAGGAGAGAAAGTTCCCCATTTCTATGCCATTTTGCCGTCAAACAACTCATTTCCTTATTACTTTTGTCTGTTTTTAGCCACTATCCCTTTTATTTCATCTTCACACCCTTGTAACATGTAAATTTTTTTATTCCACCCTGGTCTTTTCCTTTTCCAAAACCACAACCATTTTGGTAAGGCTCTGGTGACTGAGGAGTCAGAAAGATAAGTGTTATATAACTTCTGCTGCTGCTCTTCCTTTTTCGGTGAAGAAAACTATTTTGTAGTGAATATGAACATTTTGAAGGGACGATGGAATGTAAGGATGAAACATTATTGATGACTACAGAGTCTGTAGGTCATACCAAGGGTGAGTATATTTTAATTTCACTATCATGAGATTTCACTTGGATTGAGGAGGCTCCCTTATTCTATTATGAGTTCATTACGTAAATATGCAATGAACTTTACCAGATTTTCCATTTTGATCACTAATTTTTTTTGGCATATATAATACTGTACTTTCATTTTATTTTCAGAAAGTTAACACCATTAATTAGAACTAAGAAAAAGCCGAGTTAACATAAAAAAAGTTGACGTGGCATGCTACTAGACTACGAGTTTAAAAAGACTAAAATAAATAATATGCCAACCATGTTAGATTAAACTAAAAAAATTGATGTCTCATACCATCGAAAATACCAAACTCATTTTCAAAAATACCAAACCCATGCTAATCTTTTCTCCGGTTGGACAAAATCAAATAAACTTTTATAGTGTTATTTAACCTCTCCGGTGTTCTCTAACCTTTATCGTTGGATGAAAACCAAATAAAATCTCCCAGTGTTATCTAACCTCTATGGTTGGATGAAAACCAAAACAAATAAAATTTGAAGGAAATAAAATCAAGTTTAAACGTTGGATGAAAATAAGATTTCAAGCAAACCGAGTTCAAGCAAACCGAACTCAACACAATTAACAACGCCACATATCCGATGTTCTTTAACATCTCTGACATTCTCTAAATTGCCCTTCCATCTCACGCGCTATAATGGGAAATACTTAAGAATTTCCAATATTCTATAAACTGTCCATCCCACCAGGATCTAATTGGTCTTCGACCCACAACTTCCTTTTATTTAACATCGACATTGAGGATCTTTGTACTTTCTCACACTCTAATATTGTTTAGTGACCATTTTTTTATAGTGTGTTGATTTGGATAAAAAAATTGTACATGTTGACAATCAATGGGTAAAGGAACTTGGTATTTTCGGTGGTATTTCCAGCAGCGAGTTTGGTGTGTTTCGAGGGGTGTGAGGTATACGGTGTTGTGAGGTTTTTTTAATCCAACATAGCTGCCATCTCATTTAATTTAGTTTTTTAAGTTATTAGTCCAATAGGATGCCACATCAACATTTTTAATTGCCAACTCGGCCTTTCGTTAGTTCTAATTAACTGTGTTAACTTCTGTGGAAACAAAACTAAAGTACAATGTTATATAAGCCAAAAAAGTTTAGTGATCAAAATGGAAAATCAGGTAGGGTTCATTGCATATCTGTGTAATTAACCCTTATAATATTGAGTTTGAGGGAGATAGTGGTTCCCCTGATAACTTATCTTCTTAGTCATCTTATATCATGGGTAAGTATATAGACCAACCCCTTAAGGTAGGTCTAGCGTGAATAACTACTTGGTTTGGAGATTTTACTTTTTCTAAGAATAACCTTTCTCATCAACTCCTCATATCCCATTGGTGTGTGAGAACCGACACTTTTATTGCATTACAGAAAGAGTTCACCGTCACTCTGGAAGATGTTTGTGAATTACTAGGTTTAAATCCTCATGGCGTTCTTCCCTTAGATGAATAAATTCTTGACGAAGCTAAGAGAAATGAGTGGGATGAGTTAGATCTAATGGTTTGTGAATCCATTAGTGAGTCGACCGAGGCTACTTTTGGTCACTTTATAAATTATTTTTCCAAGGCTCCTATTAATCTTACTTTAGAGAAGAGGGACCAAATTATTGAGATAGATACTCCTTTTGGCTCAGGCTATGGTCATTCTTTAGAGTTGGTTGATTACATATTGGGATTGTTGACACGTTTCTTCCAATATGGAAAGACTAATGACAAGCCTTATTGAGTTCTTTTTAATCTGTCTGTTAGGTTATCCCGTGGGATCAATGTTCCCCTTACTACTATAACTTTGGGTTCACTCTATACTTTGTTAGACCGAAGTTATTTTGATATTGAGAGCTCTGTCAAGCATCATGATACATCTAATTTCTCTAATACTATTCTATCGATGGTCTCCCTTTATGCCAAGTTCCCCAAACTTTCCCCCAAGTCCTATTTAATTAGCATATTTCCTCCAATAGATGAAAGGTTTATGAACTAAAACAAAAATCAAAGAAAACATGCTTTTTTGATCTTAATTGACGATTACAAGTGTTTCAAATTTTAATAGTTAGTCATTTTTAAGTTTGAAACTTCCACAGTGTAAGAATTTAGATTGAAGGAAGCTATATTTAAAGATGTGTTTACTTCCGAGGTTCTTATACTCAAGACTAGTCTTCTACCCTCCTATATTGAGTAGGATTGTGAGAGTGAAGCTTATAACCCCTATCGATGTGCTAGGAAATTTAGGTATGACCAAGGTATACTAGAAGAAATTTATGGCAACAGAGTAGATGAATCTTTCACCACTAACTATCAGGACTTCACTCGATGTGTCTTGGTTATTCTAACTATTTAAAACATTGGTATATTGATCATTCCTGATATACATTTGGACAACTAAGCATTGTAGGGCTGGTTCTGTCACCATTTGCCCATGAAAATCCTTATCTTTAAGGAATTTATTCAAACAAAGAGTAAATATCCTCCTGTTGATAGGATTAGATCTAATGGGAGGCGTATTCTAAATGATTTGACTCACTTATTTTCAAATGTTGTCATTCCTCCTAAGAATATAAGGATAAGAAGAATAGTGTTACTACTTCTAGTGGGAGAAGAAAGCCATGACTATTGTTGGTTCTTCAAAAGTTGGAGGCGGGTATACGACCCCAAAGAAGTCCAAGACCATTAAAGTTTCATCAAGTATTAGTGGTATTCATCTCATTATAATTTAGCCTATAGACCCAAATATGGCAGAGAAAGTATCTCAACCAGTGTCTGCAGTCCTTTCTCAGATGGAGTCTAGACCCATTTCTGTTGTTAAAGTTTCTACATGTTGGGAAAGAGAATATATAATTAACTATATACTATCTTTTCTCAGATTGTTCTCTAAAAATCCAAATAAGAGGAGCAAGTAGTATAAGTACCCTTAGTTGTTATTTCAATGTTGCAATTCATTGGTGAAGAAGCACACTAAATGTCGTGTGAATTCAACTATAGTTCCTTAAACTTTCTCTGAACATCTTCTAGGAATCAATCTAGATGATTGGTGGATTTTTCCACGTAGTTCATCCTCTATCGATTGTTGGTGAGTCTTAAAAGGTAAATGTTTATCTTTCATGTTTGTCACTTTTTTTATAAGTGTTGAGATATTTCCTTATTTGCTTTATCATTGCTATTTCTTATTGAAATTCCATACCCCAGTATGTTGAAGTTGTTCATATTCTTGATTGTACTCCTCATGGGGATGGCCAATTGTGTTCCGTGGTTGAATAAGTAACTCCTCCATCTTCTACCTTGCCCCTATCTTCAACAGTTGAGTATTCTTGTTAGGGAGCACACATTAATTCTTAATTTATTCAATCTTCTTATATGGAAAGGAAGTTTCCCATGTTCGTAGAGGCTGAGGAGGGATCAGGTGAAACTATCGCAATCTCAAGTCAATCTGCTCCTCGAGTTTTACGTGAGTCATTATCAACCATTTCAGCCGACGCTTCTTCTACACAGGCGATTCCTAGTAAAGATATATAATTATTCAGGTGTATTTTATTTTTTTTTATTATCATATTCTTGAATTATGAAAATATAGAAGCTTGTGGAGGTTCCAGGTGAGACTCCATATATTGACTTGTTGGCCCTTGTGAAATCTACACATCATGAATTCTGCCATATATCTTCATAAGGCAATTCTTGCCCCTATAATTCCCAATGGTCATGTATACTTATGTAGTTCCCCTAGATATGTTTGCATGTTTATTGTTCAATAAAGACAAAGTATTTATCTAAACTAGTTTATGCATTTTACTTACTTTTTTTTGTCCTTATAGTGAATTTGTCACGTTATGGTTTCTTAGCCTGCACAAGTTACTGAGAGGGAGCCACACACTTCCTCTATTCAAGTTGATCATACCTCAACGGGGAAAGTGTGTTGTCTATCATTAACACACCTATGTTGGAGGCCTAAGTTGAGTTTGAGGATTTTTCTATTCCCCTACCCTTGACTGTAGTAGCACTTGTTGATTAGGTAAACCTTTTTACTTACGTTTTGAATCTTTTAATAATATCTTATGTGTGTGAACGATTTCTCTTGGTGTTATACCATGATTGGGTGTAACTTAGTGAAAAATATCACCTCCTTAGAGATTCATTCTTCTTGTGTGATGTTGATACACATATTTTTTTTCTTGTCACCTACTTGGTGATGAACCTTCCTGGGTGTGGTTTTTGAATGTTGCATGTATATGGTGACTTATCTCATCATGTTTCCAAGATGTTTTGGATTTAATTCCTTGGAAATTTACATTTGTACTTTGTGCTAACTATTTTTTTCCTTCTATATGGAAGCCATTAGGAGAGAAAAATTCCATCTATGTACCACAAGTAACACATCCAACTCATAGTGTTTCTGCCCAGACAAGGGAGGTTGAGGAAAATTCTGCTAGGATGGATAGAGACGAGTCTATAGAGACCAAGGATCTATCGCCAATGTTAACTATAAGGAGTATCTCAATAGACTTTCCTAGGTCTCCGAACCCCTTTCCACCGGTCTCTATTGTGCGCAAATCAGGAATATGGTTCACATTTTGGAACCTTTTTACCCAAAAAACCTAACCTAAGGTCACGAAAATCTTCTCGATCTCCATTTGACTTTGGTCAACTATTGGACTCTAGAGTATCTCAACATATTTTCATAGAGCTTTGGATCCCCTTCTAAATAACTTGAATTCTGGGTTTTTGGAGAGGTATGGGCTGATTTAATTGGTGTTCTGGTTGTGGAAAAGTCATGTAAAAGGTGATATAAGAATGACGTACGTGAATATGGAGAGAATGTTTTGAAAGGGACATAATGAAAGGTTGTCGCACTGATTTCTAGGAAAAAGGTCTTAAACGATGATGCCATGGTTTTCTTAAATAGGAAACCTTAAAAGGAAAAAAAAGACCACCCTTCCCTTGGGGGTGCCGTCCAGTATGGAACTTGGCCTGCCAATCCATAGGGCTACCAGACATAGCTAACAAGTAAAGTCTCCCCTACCTGCAAGCGAGGGGATGTTATATGCACTCTAAAATTGTTTCCCAGAAAAAATGGTTGTAAAATGCAAACCATAAGTCCATTTTGCACACGGATGGGATCGTTGGAAAAGGTCCAATTATTCATCCAACTTTATTAGTCTATCATTATTTCTTACATGTTATTCCTTTTAGCACATCTCTTAACTAATTCTTGTTTTCTCATCACTAATCACACTTTTTATTATTTATATACTCATAAACTTTATTTTCATAAACTCAAAAAGAGGTTTTTATTCAGTAACTCCAAATTAGAGTTTTTTCCAACTTTTTACATTTTCACCACTCGGAGAAACTTTTTCACAAAGAAAAATAGAAAACTCTAGTTTTAAATTTATGGGTTACACCCTACCTTTATTCAATTTTTGAATTATGTGGACTTTGATACCGGTTTTGACTACATAAGCATCCTAGTTTTATCTTGGGATTCAAATCCTTCTTTTTCTTATTTTATTCTTCTTATTTTATTTTCACAAGTATTTTACATATATATTAGCTCATTTAATTTTATTCTTTAGCGGTTCTATTTGTAACACCCCGTATTTTTAATGATTTTTATATTGGGATTAATTAAATTAATATGGGAAATTAATAGGAAATTAATCCGGATTAAAATAAATATTAATTAGTGAGACAAGGGCGTATATTTATTTTTATGAATTATATTGACTATTACTTTGTGAGCGAGTAATAAATTAGTAATAATGCATTATGATTGTTGGGAGTGAGAAATACGACAATTATGGTAATTTAGTCTGGACGCGCGTGTTAGTTATGTTGAGACTTAAAGTTATGAGATAAAATGTGATTTATTTATGGGTCCTCCAAATGGTCATTTCGAGTACTCCAGAGTGTACGTAAGGGTCGAGATAGTCAGAAAGTGTACTCGGGGGTTTGGATTGGGTCTCGGGGCATTTGTAGGCCAAACCGATGCCCCATAAAGGTATTTTGGTCTTTTGGCTTTTGGGGGTAAAGGTACCAATGAATTTTCTAGGTTTATATTATAATGTATGTTGAGGGTGCTAGGGTTAGGAGTTAGAAAAATAGAGAGAGGAATGAGAAGGATTTTAAACCTCCCCATACCACTTTTGCATCACCACCACCGGAGTCTAGATCGGAAGGAGAGAAAGACAATTCTACCATATTTTTGCACAAACCAGACCTACAATCTCAAGGAAAATCTTAAAAATGTAAGGAAGAAGAAAACCTGCTTGTAGCGAATCGATTCGGCCTGCACAGTTTTTGCCTTCTTATTATAATTTCCTCACGAAGTGAATTAGGGGAAACTCGGGGGATAATTTTCTAAGTAAATAATGACTTAGAGGAGGTCAGCGGGTATATAGTCAAGGTTTGGTTGAACTTTAATGTGGTTAAACTTGAGATGTTAACCGACGATGATAAAATGATTGAGAAATGTATTGGGAATTTAGAATTTGGGTTACGGGAAGGGTAAGTCATGACGTATGACTTAGAATAATAGAATATGAGTGTATTAATTACTGAAAAAGTGTAAGGAGTAGCTCGAGCCCTTCAGGAAGAAAATAGTACTAGGGAAAATATGATAGAGAGTCATAATCGTAAATTGGCACTACGGTGAATATTTGTGAGATATACACTACGTACGGAATATGTTTGTAGGTTGTGTGCGTACCTATACGGATTATACTTATAGTTGTGTGTATGCCTATATGTGACATATGGATAAATTGTGTGTATTCATATTATATGCTTTCTTATGTGTGTGAACATACCTACACTGTCGGCTATCCCAGGAGGTTTCGCGTCGTGGGCAGTCTTATCCCGATGAGCCCATTGGGGGGGGGGGATTTTAGACTTGTGTCCCAGAATATACAACTTAAGGTTGAGCACTACTTATGTGTATGATAGTGTGGCTGGTCCTTTGGGTGCATTAGGTGTGTGCTAGGCCAAAGTCTTAGAACTATGTTCTCCTCCATTATAAGTTGTTCGATTTATGGTTCGAGGAGACATTCCGAACCGATAGTCCTTGATATGGTACGAGAAGTACATGAACTTGATAGCAGAGTATGCAAGTGTGCATCGCGGTAGCCAGTCCGGAAGATACCGTATATATATATATATATATATATATATATATATACTTGGGTGATTTATCCTACTTATGTGAAATAGTAGGGAGACTAGATAATGTATATCCAAACTAATGCTTAATCTACTTAGTGTGTGATGGTAGTGCACTTAGATTGCAGATATCTAAAGATAATTTAAGTAGAGAAACTTAATGAAATGGTTTAATAATAACATACATGAAATGCTAATTATGTTTAATAATATCATATGAGACATGTTAATCATTAGTGTTACGATAGCGTGCTGTATGGGCGGTACGGGAGAGTTAAAGAGAAATTTAACTAAAGACTTAATGATTAGAATTTTGTAGCGTAATACTGTATATACGGTATGGGGGGAGCTAAACCTATTAGAAGTTAGATAAATACTCATGAGACCTAGTTGGGTTGGGTAGTATAGTTAGGTAGGAGACGTTAGGAGCACACATTAATTGAGAGGTGAGGACCTCAAGGGAATGTACATTGAAGTAACATGTGTAATCGATAACTGCTTTTAAACGCTTGCATAATATTTTCAAAAGGTTTTCTTGGGTTCTGACTCATTTGCAAAATATTTTCAAAACTTTTTAGGTGTTCAGCCACAAGGACTGCCAGCTTGATGATCTATCCCAGGGATGCATAACTACTGCACTTGTGAATGCTTGCATGATTTGGATTAGACGCTTCAATTACTTCATTCCTAGAGTAGGATTCAGTTTTAGTTATTTCATTTAGGCATGTCTCCCCTTCATCTATTTCATTTATTCAGTTGTATCAGACTATGTATTATTGGATTCAGTTTTATTTCATAGACTTAGAGTTGGATTTTGTATAGAGAACTGATGGTTTATTCAGTTAATTATCTTATGATTGGTTCAGATTATTATTACTGCATAGATGGTTTGGTTATTGTTTTTATTTTTACATATTATTGTTTAATGAAAGAGAAAATTTGGCACCGATTTATTTAAAACGTAGTTGGTTAGTAATTTATAAAGTTTTCGACAGTGATACTAAGAATGAACCAAATGATATTCCTATTTTATTTTTATAAAGGACTGATCATCCGGTATTTAAATAGGCATGGTGTCACATATAAGCATCAGATTCTAGTGTCCTTAGGATCTGTACGGCTTACTAGGATTTCAGTGTAGTGATCTTTGATATATAACCATATTATAGGATTATTGTATTCCTCTACATATGCGACTTACGTTCTCCTGCTATTAAGTATAGTTGTTGTGATTCATATATAAGTTCGGTTGGGATTCATACACCAAAAAATATAGGACGACCAGCGAGGGCCATAAGAAGGATTGCAGGAGGAGTGGCTCAACAAAAGACATAGAGTATTTTGGGAATGATGATCGTGATAGAAGTCACCATGATTATTGTTCAAACATATGACAATGGGGTAATTACTCGGGAGTAGTATCTTCCCCAAGGACTGTTATAGATAACCGTGGCACAAATTCTGACTTACCCAGTGTAGTCAGCAGGGGAGAGTCGGAGGAACTCTTATGAAGAGCCATCTGTAAGGATTTAGGGAAGAGAGGAAGTGTGATGGTACAATGGAAGGAGATAATCCAAAGGTAATTGTGTAGTGTGGAGTGCAGCGATACCCAGGATTAAATTTTAGGTGAAGCTATTTTTTTTCTCTCATAGGAGCAGCGTTGTAATGATGGGAGTCAATCACCAGAACCATGAAGAGATACATTAATAATGAGAAATTTGGGTGCAGTTTGACCATAAGATCTTCCATATGCTATTTTGACAGAGATGCAAATGGAGTTTTGAAACTTATTACAAGTGGGCCAAATAAATACCGATTGTGAGAGAGAAGTTGATTTGGTTAGCGAACTTCATATCTGACGAATGGGATATAAAAAATAAAAAGGTCCCATAAGTTGATTATGGAATCGTGGGTAGAATACGTAAGAGTGTGTAGGAAATATGACTAGGATGACTGGTGCCAATGTCGTTAAGGTTACACGTTTAAAAGTTTGTATCAATGCTTCTATGAGAAGGGATCTTAGAGGGTTGGAGAATCTTGCCGAAGAACAATACTGGATTAAACGGAGCTACTGAAACACCATAGGAGGGTATACCCAGTAGGGAACCCATTTAAATGATCGAGATCAATGGAAGTCCTACTAAGCTATGGCGGATTCAGTCAATACCGTTAAGGACAGCATCGAGTTCTATAGGGCTAACGAAGCCAAAGGGACACCAGGAGTAGCAATTGGGGCCAAGAATACCAGGTCCGAGAGAAGAACACCTAAACATGTCCAGTGGGGCCAGAGACAGGGGATGGAACATAAGGGTGTCATATGCATGAGAGTATGGCCACTTGTATTGAACCTGTCCATAACAAGAAAGTGATACCAGTCAGAATGGGAAGGTAGATGAGAACGGTGCCAGTAGGGAAGAACAACAACCACTAGAGCGAGACTTATGGTAGGGGAATATGACTAGGATATTTAAGTCTGAAGGTTACCAACCCGAGAGTGGTGAGATCAGGCAAGACCAGCAAGGTCCTCAACATCAGCCTTATCATTTTGTTCTTCAGGGCCGTCAGGACTAAGGTAATGACGGGGGAGGCTTGCAGGGTGAGTACCAAGATAGTTTCTATGGATGCAGTTAAGATTGTGGAAATATAGGCCACATGAAAAAGGATTTCCCAAAGCAAGGCAGGGGGGATTACATGATGAGATCCTCAGTATACAACCATTTCAGCAGATCTTTTCAACGAGAGAGTTATACTCAGGAACCCGTTGACCAAGCAAGGTAGATGGAAAATGGAGATAGAATTCTTATCCCGTTATAATGCGTCTAGGATAAGTTCGAGTGACATGGGTGTGTCACAATATATGATTATTTAACATTTAAGTTTTTGAGCTAGTTGAAGTTTATGGGGACGTTGGCAGTGTCAACATTATTAGGTATATATTTACCGTTGGGTAGCAGGGCTCTTTGGTATTTCCCATGGGGGAGAGGGTGTGTATACTAGGAGGATGTTTGTATTGTGTAATTCGTTTTACTACTTTTGAGAGTTATAAAAGTAGAATTTATTATGATCCTTTGTAGTGACTGGATACCAAGGGTTTGAGTGGTTGTATATAGTGTTAAAAGACTATCGTGCTCATTATTCCAAGGTGAGATATATTATTTTTTCGAGGCATCAGCTGAAAGAGGGTTGAGCCTGCATATATATATATATCGTAGACTTTGGTGAGTATGTTGTCTTGTTATATTTGATCTTGGTGAGTAGGGGCGTTTACTAGTGCGATTCAGGGACATTAGTTTATTGTCAAGCGAAAAGATTTAGCTCGTTATTGATTTAGCATCGAGGACTCAGTAATAGTAAGAGCGGCATGTTATATATCATCTTTATTGACATGAGAGTGGATGAGTATACTTTTTATGTCAGGAGACAGAAATTTGGGGGTACAGGTTATGTGCTGAGGGCCTAATGGATCTTGACGATCGACAATGTTAGTTAGTAGTGTATGAGGGTGGTTATTTATTTGGATTTCGCTTTGTGAGACATGCCACGCATGAAACATAGCGAACGTCAGGAGATGGGAAATGTTTGGCCTTTAGGACACGAGTTTAGTACCTTAGTTATTATGGGTGTGTGTAGTAATAACTAAGAAATGATAATTATATTACGATTTAAGGCTAGTAGACCCATATGATATTGATGTGAGAATAATTAAGTTGTGACTACTAGGGTAGTTGAGTGTAACCTTATTGTATAGTCGTGCCTAGTATACAAGGATTAATTTAAAACCAGTATATTACATTCAGTTGATTTGTGCATAAATACACAGGACTTATAGTGAATGGGCACCCTAGTTAGTTGAGATTTTCAGTATCATTCAGAGGAAAAGATGTGGAAACATATGATATAAATAAAATGCATGAGTAAATTAGAGGCAAAACTAGAATGAGACAAAGAGAATGTAGTTTCATTGTAAGCAAGGTTCTAAAAAATGCGGGGCGTGATCGAGGTGTGGAGGCCAAGCCTTAAGCCTTAGAAGCCTAGGCGGGCCTTAGGCATAAAAAGGCGTGAAAAGGCATTTAGGCCTTCTTAATATATTTTAATATTTTTTAATCATAACAAGGCTATTAAAATACTAAAATTGTACATATCATAAAAATATGTCTGAATATTTGCAAATTAAAATACTATTTAATTATTTTGGATGAGATAATGGTCCGGTTTGTAAAAAAAATCTTTAAACGGCGATATCGTTTGACTAAAGCATTGTTGTTTTTAGAAAAAAGTGTACCTTAAGGGTTTTACTAAGAATAAGGCGTAAAAAGCTTAAGGTGGGGTGTTTCTCCCAAGCCTAAAGCCTAGGCGGATTTTTTAGAACAGAGATTGTGAGCAAGGCGTGTCACCAAAAATGAACAGTAGACGTAAAATGGTGATTGTAGTGTTGAAATATACAAGGATTGTACATTTTAGATTTTCGGGGATAATCAGGATCTATATTGTGCAGTTGAGTAATATGACGAGAGTTACATCCTAACCAACTGAAGATGTAAAAGTTTAACATGGGTAGTCGAGTATGATTACAAATATCTCCCAAGAAGGGGGTATATGATTTAAAAAGGGGGAGGTTGGCACCTAGGGAACAAGAAACGTTCTAGGTTAGTAAATGGTATATCCGTTCGAAAGTTGGCTCAATCGTGTTGGAATATTCATGGTAGAAGGGTAACTGGTTTCGCAGGCGCCAAGGTGAAATGGTAAGGAAAATGAATGATTACTTCAAAATAAAGGGATTAGATTAGATTGATCACCAGTTAGAATGGTAAGGTATAGACCGTCATACTAAAGAGTACCATTAGTGAAGGGGTATCGGGAACAACTTAATGTTCCCAAATTTAGAAAGATGTGGATACAGTGCGAGGAAGTATCTGTGACTGTTGGTACTGAGCTTATTCTAATTTTGAGGAAAAAATTCCTTTATATGGGGGGGGGGGGGGGGAGTATGTGACACCCTGTATTTTCAATGATTTTTATACTAGGATTAATTAAAATTAAGATGGGAAATTAAAAGGAAATTAATCTTGATTAAAATAAATCTTAATTAGAAAGATAAGGGTTAACATTTATTTGTATGAATTATATTGACTATTACTTTGTGAATGAGTTATAAATGATTAAGAATGCATTATGATTATCGTGAGTGAGAAATACGGTAATTACGATAATTTAGTCGGGACACACGTGTCAGTCGTGTCGGGACTTAAAGTTATGAGGTAAAATGTGATTTATTTATGGTTCATCCACATGGTCATTTGGAGTACACCAGTGTGTCCTTAAGAGTCATGATAGTCAGAAAAGTGTACTGGGGGGGTTTGGATTGGGCCAAACCGACAGTCTTTTGGCTTTTTGGGGTAAAGGGACCAACGAATTTCCTAGGGTTATGTCAGCATGTATGTTGAATGTGCTAGGGTTAGTTTGAAACACAGAGAAAGTCCATTAGAGGAGGAATGAGAAGGATTTTAAGGCTCCCTACACCACTTTTTCACCACCACGACCACCAGAGTCTAGATCAGAAGGAGAGGAAGACAACTCTACCATCTTTCTACACATAGTACTAAAAAAAATATGATAAAAAGTCTTTAATCGTAAATTGGAAGTACAATGAGTATTTGAGATATATATATATAATATGTACGAAATATGTTTGTAGGTTGTGTGCGTACCTATACGGATTATACTTATAGGTTGTGTGTATGCCTATTATATGCTTTCTTATGTGTGTGAACATACCTACACTGCCCGCTATCACGGGAGGTTCTGCGTCGTGGGGAGTCTTATCCTGATGAGCCCAGGGGGCGGGGGTAGACTTGTGCTTATGTGTATAATAGTGTGACCGGTGCGTTAGGTGTGTGCGTAGTCCAAAGGCTTCGAACTATGTTCGCCTCCATTATATGTTGTTTGATTTATGGTTCGAGGAGACATTGCGAACCAGTAGTCCTTGATGTGGTACGAGAAGTACATGTACTTTATAGTAGAGTATGCAAGTGTACGTCAAGCTGGCCAGTCCGGGTGATGCTGTATACACACACACACACACACACACACACACACACACTTATGTGATTTATTCTATTCATGTGCAATAGTAGGGAGACTAGATAGTGTATATCTAAAATAATGCTTAATCAACTTAGTGTGTGATGGTACTAAAGTTAGATCATGTATATCTAAAGATGATTTAAGTAAAGAAACTTAATGAAATAATTTAACAATAAGATACGTGAATTGTTAATTATGGTTAATAATATTAAACGAGACATGTTATTCATTAGTGTTACGATAGCATGCTGTATGGGCGGTACGTGAGTGTTAAAGAAAAATTTAACTAAAGACTTAATGATTTAAAACCTGGAATACTATAGCATACTGTATGGGAGGTACGAACAGAGATAAACCTGTTAGTGGTTAGATAAATATTCATGAGACCTATTTTGGTTGGGTAGTATATCTAGGTAGGAGATGGTTGTAAGGACATATTTTATAAGTAATGGTTTACATTAGTACATGTCATATACTGCTATAACCGTCGAAGATTTATTCAAGACTGACTAATCATGCATCAAGACGGATCCAAAAATCAACCTTCTTCAATAAAAAAACCTCTACGAGATGAATTTTAGTAAGGTTGTCCCTTTACGGTTCATTTAAAGAGTTGGGATATTTTTTCTAAGAGTTGGAAATGTTTTTTAAATTGCTTTTAATCAATTGAGGCGCTATTTTTCGTTAATGAAATTTTTTATAAGTGTTGAGGAGAACAAAAATTGTCTTCCTGGTCGTTCGAACGACATTGCCACGTCGTTCAAACGACAGTAGCATGTTGCGTGATGTCGTTCAAACGACATTAAATCTCGTTCGAGTGACATAAGAACTTCGTTTGAGCGATCTTCCGACTTCATTTTCTTATATATATATAGCATCTTAAATGAGTCCTGGTTTCTTCAGAAGACTTGACGTTTTTCATTATGAAAAAATTGCAAAATAGCTCAACACTTTGTCTTCTTCAATTTAGGGTTCAAACTTTTGTTTTTAGATTCACAAAAATCCCAATAGTTTAGTGAGTTATTTTGGAACCCAAGATACGATCTTTGCTGGAGTCTCTCTTGTAAGGAAGATTTTCTAATGTTGATCTAGGTGCCGCTTGAGGGAGGTGTTAGGCTGACTAAGACTGCAGTCTTTGGGAGTACTCGTGGGTGATCCTTACTGACTTGTGGAGTTACTGTGAAATTCCATTGCTGATTCAGAACTGAGTGTTCTTGTGGTATCTGCGGATATTCATTGTAGATTTCGCTTGTAATCTTATAAGTATTTTTAAATGAAATAAAAAGGGTTTCCTTTTTTTTTTAAATTTATGTGTTAGTAATTATTTATAATGGTTTGATTATTCCCACGTAGTTGCATGTTTTAGGGTTGAATTTCATTTGGATAAAAATTGACTCTGATTAAATAAGTATTTAATTGGAATTTGCAAACCCATATTTAATCAATATCACATTGCATTCACAAATTGGTATCAGAGCGAATTTCTCTAATTTATGGAGTGATCTTGTTTTTCGAAAAATTTTGTGATATTGATTTTTAAAAAAAAATTGATTTTGAAAAATCGCAATGTTTCTGAATGAAAACTTATATAATTGGTTGCTAATTTATGATGGGTCAAATTATTCTTATTGGAAAGCCCGTATGAAATCGCATTTAAAAGCAATCAATAAGAATGTTTGGGTTGCTTGTGAAAGAGGCTAGACTTTTCCCACTCTCACCGTAAATGATGTTACTAATTTAAAACCCGTGGCAGACTAGACCGAGGATGAGTTTAGATGGAGTACTTTTAATTCTCATGGGTTAAGCGAAATTTTTGGTGCCATCCCTCCT
Source organism: Sambucus nigra (assembly GCA_949130495.1). NCBI lineage: Eukaryota > Viridiplantae > Streptophyta > Magnoliopsida > Dipsacales > Adoxaceae > Sambucus > Sambucus nigra. Next base: position 253,012,580 of record OX422209.1, read on the forward strand.
TAAGAGTTTCGACGAATCATGATGTGCACCATCTTTACAACTTACCCATGAAGACACATATGCGATCAAAGAGTCTATAATTCAAAATTTAACTACTAAATTTGAAACTATAACCATGCTTGAATCTGGGTATTTTGATGATTTTTATGCACGTTTATCTGATATTATCAACACTAGTTTCAATCTTGGTGACCACATACTTGATGCACGAGTGGTTAAAAATATTTTGAGATCTCTACCAAAATGTTTTATCCCTAAAGTTAATGTTTTGAATTCCTTACGTAATTTAAGCAATTTAAAATTAGAAGAGCTAGTAGGAGACCTCCAGACATATGAAGTTGACATGTTTCTTGATACTGTCAAGCCTAAGGATAGATGGATAGAACTTAGAGCCTAGTCTTGGAAGGGAGAGGAAGTGTCCAAGAGAGATAAGAAAAAGAAAGTGAAAGTTTGTGAGTCTGAGGGAGAATTTAATTTTGATATGGCATTGCTTGCGAATTTTTTTAAAAATTTTATCAAATTTTCCAAAGAAAATTCATCCAATAAAGGATTTTTTGATAAAAATAAAAAGAAGGATGAGGAAAAAGAGAGCGGTGAGAAAGAGGGTTAAAAAGATAAAGAGGAAGACAATAGATGTTTTGAGTGTGAGGGTAAGGGTCCTAAGGCATTGAGTGTCTCACTAGGCTAAAGAGAAAGGGCAAGAATATTTCCATGCCAACCATTCTTAGCGATATTTGGGATGAGGTGAAGGATTCCGAGGATGAATCTTTACATGGAATGTGTGTAGCCTCTTTAGCTAGTCACGATAGAAAACCTAGTTTATCGCATGACGATGAGGGTATTTGTGTACATGAGACTCCCGAGGATGATAGTTTGAGTATTTCTAGCGAGTGTGAGAGTGAATGCGCTAGTGAGTGTGATCATGAGCTCCAGATTACGTTTAGAGATTTGTACGCTGAGACCTTAAAGACTAAGAAATTGAATAATGAGTTAGGTCTTAGGGAGATATATTTGGAGAGAGAGATTGAAAGTTTGAGGGTATTTGAGGCGTCGGTGATTCAAGTCGAGAAGGTGAATTTTTCTTTGAGTGAGCAGTTGATCATCATAAATCGGAAGAAGAGTGAGCTTATAGCCCGTGTGTCACAATTAGAGAGAGATCTTGAACATTCCCAGTAGATAAAGGTAACTTTAGAGGATACATCTAAGAAGGTAGGAAAGATGCTCCTCGTCCCTCTTTGGGTGATGTTGAGAGAGTAGGACTAGGTCATGACGGTGCATCCACTTCCCAAGTTACACCCGAGCCGGTTCTCGAGTTTGTGATTGATCCATATGACTCTCAACCCAACCCACCTAGGCATCCCGTATCGGATAGGAGAGTGCACTGTAGACATTTTTTTATACGATGTCACCACCTTTGGAAAACTCCACCGCACCTAACGGTTGATGTTTAAACTTGTTTGCTAGCATAAGATGATTTTCATGATGATATTTTATGCCTATTGCTAGTGTGTACCATTTTTGTATTAATATTTTTTTTTGATATATTTTTTCAAAAAACCAAAAAGATTTTTGTTTTTCAAATTTTGGAAAAATACAAAAATATTTTCTATTTTTTGAGAAAAAAATTGAAAAAGCCAAAAATATTTTATTTTGATAATTTTTTCAGAAAAAGTCAAAAAGAGTTTTGTATTTTTTTTACACCGTTTATCGATGGACATTTAGGATGATCGAGTCACAATTTTATTCCATATCCATGTGACTGTTTGATAGTGTTTTGATATGCATCATCATTTCATTTTTGTGGTTTATAATATTTGAAGTCATTAAGATGTAATTTGAAATTACTATCTACATGTTTGACTCTTAGTCTTCTTTAATGCACACTTGCACGAATTTGCTTGACTATTGTACTTGTCTATCACATGTTGGTCAAAGTATTTCCACCTCAATCCTGTCTGTAAAATGAACCAGATGCGATAAAGCTCGACAATGAAATTAGTTCATGTAATAACCGTTGCCCGTAAGGAATTTGTTTAAATTGAAAAAATGATGAGTGAACACGGAAGAGGGTTGGGAGAGTATAAAATTAACTCGTTGTGAAAGCCACCATTTGAAAAGACCCCCCCCCCCCAAAATTTAAAGGCAATAAAAAGATGAATATGCCAAAATAAGGGGTAATTAGGTTTAGATCACCTCAAAAGAAAAAAATAAATGCATTATTATTTATGAGGTTGTTCGGATGGAAAAGTAATCAACGGGCTCGCACATCCTGAGAAAGTCTGGAATAAGCATTACATAGTTTTAGACGTTATTGGTGTGGAAATCATTTTAGACTTTGACGTGTCGATTAGAATGAGTCGATGTCATATGAATTCACGTATTATGACACCTAAGGACGATTTTGAGATCATTCGTTAGGAGTATCCGTATTCACCCCTTACATATGTTATGTTTGATTGCATTGATTTTTCTATCGAATTTGTTCATACCCATTCATTCCGTTTTCATGAATTAGTTATCTTAGGGTAAATTCCTGGTGTGTGATTTTTGTACAATTATTTTTGTATTTTTGTTTGAAAAAAATTTCAAAAATCATAAATAGTTGGTGGAAGCTTTCGAGTTTATCCTTGATGATCGTAGTTGTTTGCTTTGCTTGTCGTGACACTCCATGCTTATTTTGTTTATTCGTTTCCTTGTCTATTTCGAACAAATAAAAAGGGAGAGAACGAATTATGATTTAATGGGGGAGTTTTAAATTATGGGGGAGAATTGAGATTCGTTATTTGTTTATGTATCTTATTTCAAACTCGATACGTCACGAAGGTATTTGCTTTGTCTCATGTGTGTAGGTACAAAATTGAAGATCAATATTTTGCACACCCTAATGATGATAAAGAAGATTTGAAGTTGAAGATTTTTAAAGAAAGTTTAAGACTTACATGTCTAGTACCTTTTCAGCCTTGGGTTCATGGGAGGGTATTATATTTGAATAGTCATTTTGATTTGATAATTCGGATATTTTTAGTTTGTACCGGCATAAACATAGGGGGATATTTGTAACGAGATATTTATAAGTCCTGGTTTACATTAGTATATGTCGTATACTGCTACAATCGTCGAATATTTATTCAAGACCAATCATGCAATAAGACAGATCCGAATATCAACGTTCTTGAACAGAAAAGCCTTTACCAGATGAATTTTGGTAAGGTTGTATTTTAGTCCTTTTAGGGTTCATTTAAAGTGTTGGGATATTTTTTCTAAGTATTGAAATTTTTTTCTAAACTATTTTTAATTAGTTGAGGCGCTGTTTTTTCATTAATGGAATTTTTTTCTAAGTGTTGAGGTGAACAAAAATTGTTGCTCTTGTCGTTCGAAAGACATTGCCACATCATTCAAATGACATTGGCCTGTCACGCAATGTTGTTCAAACGACATTAAATCTCGTTCGAGTGACATTAGGACTGCGTTTGAGTGATCTACCGACTCAATATGTTTTATATATAACGTGTTAAATGAGTCCTGATTTCTTAAGAAGACCTGACATTTTTCATTCTGTAAAAAACGCAAAACAACTGAACACTTTGTCTTCTTTAATTTAGGGTTCAAACTGCTGTTTTTCAATTCACAAAAATCCCAATAGTTTAGTGAGTTATTTTTGAACCCAAGATAAGAATTTTGCTGGAGTTTATCTTATAGGAAACATTTCCTAATGCTGATCTAGGTGCCGCTTGAGGGTGGTGTTGCTGTGAGTACAATTGTGGTCATTGGGAGTACTCAGGGTTGATCGTTGCTGACTTGTGGAGTTGCTGCGAAATTCCGTTACTGATTCAGAACTGAGTGTTCTTGTGGGTATCTGCAGATATTCTTTGCAGATTTTGCTTGTAATCTTGTGAGTATTATTATGTGAAATAAAAAGGTATTCCCTTTTGGGTTATTTTCTTAAAATCTGTGTGTCAACAATTATTTATGATGGTTTGATTTTTCCCATGTGGTTGCATGTTTTAGGGATGAATTTAATTTGGATAACAATTGACTCTGATTAAATAAGTATTCAATTATTTAATCAATATCACATAGCATTCACAATGTTAGGCATCCACATTGAGAGTTGAGGAACTCAAGGGAATGTACGTTGAACTAATATGTGTAATCAACATCTGCATTTAAATAGTGATTTAAATGCTTGCAAAATATTTTCAAAAGGTTTTCTTGAGTTGTGACCCATGTGCAAAATATTTTTAAAATATTTTAGGTGTTCATCCATAGGGACTCCCAAGTTGATGATCTATTCCAGGGATGCGTAGCTACTGAAATTATGGATGCTTCCCGAATTTGGGTTAGATGCTTTAGTTACTTCATTCCTAGAGTAGGATTCAGTTTCAATTATTTGATTTGGGGATGTCGCCCTTCAGCTATATCATTTATTCAGTTATATCAGACTATGTATTATCGAATTCATTTTTATTTCATTGACTCATAGTTGGATTTTGTATAGAGAACCAATGGTTTATTCAGTATTATTTTCAGTTATTTTGTTGTGATTAGTTCAGATTATTATTACTGCGTAGATGATTTGGTTATTATTTTTTTTTTCGCGTGTTGTTGTTTAACGAAAGATAAAATTTGGCATCGATTTATTTAAAACGTAGTTGGTTAGTAATTTATGAATTTTTCGACAGTGATGCTAAGAATGAACCAAATGAGATTCATCTTTTATTTTTATAAAGTACTGATCACTCGATATTTAAATAGGCTACGTGTCACAGATGAGCATCAGGTTCTAGTGTCCTTGGGATCTGTACGTCTTATTGTGATTCACCGTAGCATTCTTTGATATAGAGCCTTATTATAGGATTGTTGTATTCTTCTATGTATACAAATTACGTTATCCGGCTATTATGTATAGCTGATGTGATTCATATACGAGTTTATTTGGTCTTCGTACACCGAGAAATATAGGATGACCAATGAGGGTCAATAAAAGGACTAAAGGAGGAGAGGCTCAGCATAAGACATAGAGTATTCTTTGAATGGTGATCGCGATAGAAGTCACCATGATTATTGTTGAGACATATGACAATAGGATAATTACTCTGGAGTTGTAGGTTCCCTAAGCACTGCCATAGATAACGATGGTGCCAATTCGAACTCACCCAGTGTAGTCGACAGGGGAGAGTCAGAGGAACTCTTTTGAAGAGCCATCTGTAAGGATTCGGGGAAGAGAGGAAGTCTAAAGGAGATAATCCAAAGGAAATTGTGCAGGGTGGAGTGCAGTGACACCCATGATTAAATTTTAGGCTAAATTATTTTTTTCTCATTGGAGCAGCGTTGTAATGATGGGAGTCAATTACCAGAACCATGGAGAGATACATTAATAAAAAAAAATTTGGGTGCGGTTTTAATAAATAATCTTCCATCTGCTGTTCAGATAGAAATGCGAATGGTGTTTCAAAACTTATCAGAAGTGGGACAAATAATGACTAATCGCGAGAGATAAGTTGACTTGTTTAACGAACTTCGTACGCGACGAAAGGGATACAGAGAATAAAAAAGCGCCATAAGTTGATAATGGAATCGTGGGTAGAATAGGATGACTGGTGACGATGTCGTTAAGGTCGTATGTTTACAAGTTTATATCAACGCTTCAATGGGAAGGGAGCCAAAAGGGTTGGAGAATCTAGCCGAAGAATAATACTGGATTAAACGATGTTACTGAAACACCACAGGAGGGTATACACAGTAGGGAAACCATTTAAATGACCGAGATAAATGGAAGTCCTACCAAGCTACGATGGATTCAGTCAAAACTGTTAAGTCCATCATCGAGTTCTATAGGGATAGCGGAGCCAAAGGGACACTCGGGGGTAGAAATTGGGGCCAAGACTACCAAGTTCGAGAGAAGAACACCTCGACTTGGCCAGTGGGGCCAGAGATAGGGGATGACACAGAAGGGTGTCATATGTGTGAGAGTAGGGACACCTGTATTGAACCTGTCCACAACGAGAAAGTGAGACCAGTCAGAGTTGGAAGGTAGATGGGAACGGTGCCAGTGGGGCACAATAACAATAACAGTCGCAGGAGCGAGACTTCCAACTGAGGAATATGACTAAGAGATTTAAGTCCGTTGTTTACCAACCTGAGAGTAAAGAGATCAGGAAGGACCAGCAAGGTCCTCAACAACAACCGTAATATTCCGTTCCTCAGGGCAGTTAGGGCTAAGGGAATGGTAGGGGAGGCCAGTAGGGTTAGGACCAACAGTAAAATAGTTTTTATGGAAGTGGTTATGGTTGTGGAAAGATGGGCCACAAGAATAAAGATTTCCCAAAGCGAGGTAGGGGAAACTAGAGAATGAGATCCTGGATATACAACCATTACAACAGATCTTGGGTCAGTTCCAGCGTAATAATTATGCTCAGAAACCCATTGACCAAGCAAGGTAAATGGAAAATGGAGATAGAATTTTTGTCATGTTCTTATGCGTATAAGATAAGTTCGGGTGACATGGGTGCATCACAATATATGATTATTTAACACTTAAATTTGTGAGCGAATCGAATTTTATGGGTGCGATGGCACTGTGAGCCTTATTAGGTATATATTTACCGTTGGGTAGCAGGGCTTTTTGGTGTTTCTCGCGGGGGAGCGGGTGTGTACACTAGGTTGATGTTTGTATTGTGTAATTCGTTTCACTACTTTTGAGAGTTATGAAAGTAGAATTTATTATGATCCTTTGTACTGACGGGATACCAAAGGTTTGGGAGGTAGTAGATAGTGTGATAAGACTATTGTGCTCATTATTCTAGGGTGATATATATTGTTTTTGTGAGGCATCATTTGAAAGAGGATTGAGCCTGCATATATATATAGATACATATATATATATATATATATATTGTAGACTTCGGTGAGTATGTTTTCTTGTTACATTTGATCCCAGTGAGTAGGGATGTTTACTAGTGCGATTTAGGGTATATTGGCTTATTGTCGAGTAGAGAGATTTAACTCGTTTTTGATTTAGCATGGAGGACTCAATAATAGTAAAAGCGTCCTGTTGTTTATCATCTTTAGTGACATGAGAGTGGAAGAGTAGACTTTTAATGTCAGGAGATGGGAATTTGGGGGTATAGGTTATATGTTAGGGGCCTAACAAATCTCAATGACTGACAATGTTAGTAGTGTAGCGGGGTTTCCTTGTTTGGATTTCATTTTGTGAGACATCCCATGCGTAAAACATAGCGAACGTCAGGAGATGGGAAATGTTTGGACTTTAGGACACGTGTTTAGTACCTTAATTATTTTACCTGTGTGTCGTTATAACTAAGAAATGATAGTTATATTACGATTTAAGGCCAGTAGAGCCATATGATGTTTATGTGAGAATAATTAAGTTGCGATTAGCAGGGTGGTTGAGTGTAACCTTATTGTATAGTCGTGCCTAGTATACAAGGCTTAATTTAAAACCAGTATATTACATTCAATTGATTTGTCAAGAAATACACGGGATGTAGTGTAATACTCCGTAATTCAAGAATAAAATATTAGGACATAAATAAATTTAAAAGTTTCGAATTTATTTTGAGAATAAATTAAATTGGGAGGATTTAAATTAAATGAGTAAAAATTTTAAATTTTAAATGAACAATTATTCATGATTATATAAATATAAGACTCAATTGGACATAATGGGCTTGCTGGTGAAAATTAAATCACACATAAATAAATTTACGGGCGCATGTCGTTTAAAACTAATAAAAATATCTAAGTGAAATAGAAATAATTGTGACGCATTTTGGGAAGCGTTAGAGTCTCGTTTAAGTGTTTTAAATATTTAGAAATGGTCCCGGGTGGTGGGTATATGAGTTGGGAAACTTTTGGGCTAGTTTGAATGTGGATTCAGGTCCATTTGGGGGTGCAAATGTTTGATTTTGAGCCTAACTTGGGATTTAGGTTTAATTAGTATTTAAGTGGGGATAAACCAATCCCCCACTATTATTAAAAAATACCTAACATAATTGCTATCAAGAGAGGAAGGAGAGAAACCAAAAATATAGGAAAAAGGCAAGGAATCAAAGGGAATTCAAGGAGTTTCTTTTACAAAATTTTAAGGCAAGAATTCTCTTGCTTAATTTAAGTTTTCAATGTATTTTCTTGATGCATTCTAATGACCCTTGAATTTCTTGGTTTAGTTTTGATATCATTAATTTGATGATGAATAAATATTCTGTGCATGTAGAGGATTGAATTTAATATAGAATTAGTCCCCAAAATTTAGGTGTTGAAGTCTTGAAATTAGGGTAGGTCCCTTAAGGTTTTGATAGTTAGTTGTGGATATTTTGACTAATTAATGTAGAGGATATCACTGTTAATTCATGAACTGAAATTTCAATATAGATCCCATGACAGATGCCTCTTATTGTAAATCAAATATGGTTGGAATTTAGAGAATGTTTCAATCGTTTAAACCTTTAAGAGATATTAATTTTTGAGTTTGAATATGTCATTTCTGGGTTTTAATTCATGGGTTAGAGTAGACTATTTCTGGGTATTGAGGTTTTGAGATATGAATTAGGGAAGAACAAATGATGAAGCAATGTGGTGGAGAATGAGGGGTCACTCAAACGACGTCGGATGTCATTTAAGAAACATGCGATGTATCGCGAACGACCTTAGAACTCGTTCGAACGACGTAAAGCAATTCGTTTATTTTATAATTTGGGCTGGTGTTTTAGTTAAGGATATAATTAGGAGACCATGCGAATTAATGGGACCGTGTATGAGTTAACGGGGAGGTTACAAAAATTACGAATCTACCCACATTTAATTTGGAAAAAAATTACACTTAACTATATGGCTAAGAACTTATTCTATGGAATGAAATTAATAATTCACTAAATGGTAAATTATTAATAAATGAAAATGTTGTGAACTTTAGGTGGGCTTTCTATGGTAATTATGGAGTAGTTACCTATACATATTATATGAGATAGTAAAATGTACTTATATGTATTTATATGGACATACCAATATTCGTGGACTATCCTATCGGTTCAGGGGTTTGTGCATTCTAACTGAGTACCACACGCCGGCACATGTGGGCTTGATGTTGTGTAGGTCATATAGGTACTATGTGGATGCGCCATCTACGAAGTGTTGACGCTGATTGAGCCTGTGTCCCCACTGGGTATGGGTTGTGAACAGGTATCCTGCATAGGGATCGCCCCCAACTTATGTGTGTTTTGTGATGTTCTCTTAGGATAAGATATCCCTCCAGACTTTTCAATAGAGTATGAACTAGACACCAACGGTAAATGTCTTTGTGTGTCAAATATATGAAGGACATATATATATATATATAAAATTTCTCGGACTTTATATGGGATTGGAGAGTCCCTAATCTTTGAAAATCAAAAATTCTTTTATACTTCAAAAAGATAATTTCCTCTTTAGATATGCGGAAGCGTACGATGGTTCACAAAAACATCAAATTTTAATTTACTTCAAAATTAAAATAAAACCAAAGTGAAATTAAATTAAGTCCATTAAAACATTTACCCTTAAACATAATTAATCCAAGTCCTAGAATTTGCCTAAGTCAGATTTATCAATATTTCCAAATTAGGCCAAACCAGTTTTAATAATAGACTTGAATTAAATAAACATTATCCAAATTTAATTAGCACCAAATTAAATTAAGTGTGACAATTAAAACCAATTTTGTCTTGAATTATCCTAAGCATGCGTTCTAAGTTATTATGCAAGATAAAAGTAAATCAATCACACTACGCTGCGATGTACGAGGAAAAACCCACAACGGGAAAAAACCTCGGACGGCCCTAGCCTCAAATCCACTAAGTACGGAATTTACATTTACAAGACAGATGACTTACTTCCTCAACTCGAACCCTCTCAAGCCTTGACGCGTCTTCTTGTAACCACCTATGCCTAGCGGATAACCACGGAACTCCACCCCGATCTCAGAATCACCGATCGGACAATAGGTACACCGTCAACCACACATGGTGCCTTTTACCATGTGAGAAAGCCACAGCTAAACAATTCTTCTTCTTTGAGGGATTTAGAAGAAAACCCAAACTTCTATTCAAAAGGTAGAGATAAACCGATGCCAAAATGCTCCAAGAAAAGTATATGTATATATGAACTTGGAAGAAACAAATATGGGTGTAACAAAGTGTATAATCAATTTTTCTTGAAAACTTAGACACTTTAAAACATGAACTTTTTCCTTAACCAATTTTTCTCTCAAACTCTCTCTTGGATATGGTTGTGTATAAAAAAGTTAGTTTAGAAAAAGTTATTCCCGTACATTATAAAATCTGAGAAAAGTTAGTGGAGAAACAAGTGGAAAAACTGGGAAAAACGTCTCAAAACTATTCCCGCCAAATCTCCTTCGAACGAGATTTTCGTTCGAACGAAATCTCATTCAAACGAGACTTCTAATGAAATTCCAGTGTGAACTCGTTAGAAATCTCGTTGGAAGCTCGTTTGAACATCATGTTCGTTCGAACGACATTCCAGTGGCCTTATGGTTAACTCATTGGCAAACTCATTCGAACGACTTGTGGTTCGAACGATAATCTCGTTCGAACGACACTTCGAACGAACTTACAGAAAGTTCCAGAAATTTCATTTTTAGCCTAGAAACTTTGTATACTTTATATAAAAGTTTTAATAGAATTATTTCTGAAAACAAAACATAGTTTTAAAACCTAACACCCAATAAACTTGTTCCAAGCTCCTATATATATATAAAATGCATTCATACCTTGGGAGCATGGAACCACTATTGATGACGTAGAAACGAGGCACATAAACTCGGCATTTGATGAAGCTTTATACTCTTTGCTGCTACGTTTTCAACTAAACACATCATAGGCTTGAAAAGGTACACTTGACCACTATCCTATGACATAAACGTTTTTGTCCGGAAATGAGCCAAGACTATATTAAGACTCAATTGGAGAATTGTGTACTTACAAATCTCCCCCTTTGGCTATTCCAGGAAAAAAACCAAACAAAAATCCTAAAGGCCCTTCAAGATCTACTAGACTAATAAAAAGTCCCACCCAAAATAAAAATACAATGGTTGAATCAAACAACCCAAAGGATCACAATCTTTGCCGGTGAAAGTTGCCACTTATAATATAATTCTTGCACACTTAAGCAAACACATTACACGCATAGGGAATATCAAAATATTTAATGCAAGTAAAGTAAGTACTCCCCCCTAAATTAATTCTCTCCCTTTATCAACAGTGATCAACTTAGAAAGACGTCTCCCCCTAAGATAAATCTCCCCCAAACTAAGATACGATTATAATAGGTTTAGATACCATTTCTCCCCCTATCATTCTCCCCCTTTTTGTTCAGGAATAAACAAAGGTTAAAGAATAAAACATGTATATGTGCATAAAGATATGAGAACATTAAAGCATATGGGCAAAAAAAACACAAATAATCCAACAAGTAATAACGGATACCAACTAGGATGCAAGAAAATGATACCAATAAGATACATAAAGTAATAACCATGTGATATCAACAAAGAATTCAACAAGATAGATACCAATTATGAATTAAAGCATATATGGACTAGAAAGCACGACAAAGACTAAATAAAAATATCAAAAATATGTATACATAAGATATAACTAATAGACTTAAGTAGACATATATAGATATAAACACACACATGACACACACAAAATATAATAGGAGTCTTTCACACTCGTATGGCAAAAATATGTCATATGGAAACGGAAGTGTTGGGGTGTGAACTAGTAACAATTAAATTTAGACCCAATCACTTAAAATATATTCACGGAGTTATCAATTGATTGCAAACTTCATCACATTTGAATATAACATCATGTGATAATATAGATTAAACTCAATGAACAAACATACACAATGCATACAAGCCTAGAGTTTTGATGATTCTACAAACGAAATAGAGTCATGACAATAAAGACCACTAGGATAAACGGACATTGTGCAAATCGTTGATATACCATCCAATCTCCCTCAAGATACATGTATATTCTTTTTATATAGAATGAATATATCAATTAAACATAGGCCTTGGTAATTATTTTTCTTTTAGTGCCATTTTTCTGTTTTTAGGCCTTTGGACCACGTATTTCTTTTAGGTCCATTTCAAACGGTGGCTTACAATCGCAAAGGATTATTATTCCTTTCGGATCCCTTTCCCGTGCACATTTATATAACATTTTTATATCTCACAAATTCACGTGCAACGGATTTTGACATGCACTAGTCCTCCTAGGTCATAAATATGTAGATGACTAGATTGGTAGGAGAACACCTCACAAAGCTCAAATATAACATGTGACATTAAAATTTCAAATGATCTCGTGCATGTGTGAAAATAGGCATATAAAAATAGAATCCATTTAATCAATACAAAATCCAACTACTCCATACACACATGGTAAAGAACATTTTTAGGATTGACAATCTAAGCCAAAGGTTCTAGCCACATGGGAGTGAAAAAGATGGGAATCTAACACAAATATATGCCACATAAAGTGTGTCAAACTAAAATACACACAAAATAAAAACCTTTTTGAGTTTTTGACATTTTTAACCAAAAAAAATATACTCAAAAGAACACACAAAAATCATTTGTATTTTTCATTAAGCTTAAATGAAACAAATAAAACACAACTGATAAACAAAAATCTTTTTGAATTTTTTATTTAATGTAAACAAAAATAAACAAATATAATACAAAAAGATAAACAAAAATCATAGTTCTAGCATGTGATTACGCATGGAGCATAGACTAGAAAATGATTAAACAAGCATACATTTAGCATGATAATATAGCATGAAGAACAAAAGCTAAAGTATGCAAACACTAACACATTCATCCTTTAGATTTAACAAGGGAGGAAGAATGTGAAAGTAAATGAGAATCAAACGTCCTATTTTGCAAGGCAACCAAGTTGGATTTCCTAACCCAAATTAATGAAGAATGACTATCTTGGGGTGTAGGAATTTTAACCACCTTGGTTGCTTTACGTTGGAAATTTCTAGGAATTCATTTAAGATCAAAACAAAATTTCCTAAGATCACCTTTTCGACCACAATGTGTACAAGAAAAATTACGTCGAAATTTGGTACCTAAGGAATGATGTCTAAAGTCTTTCCTAGTAGATTCTCCTAAAACATTGGTTTTGTCTTTATGAATAGATTCATTACAAGTATTGAAGCCTAAACCACAAGTGTCATTTTTAATTTGGACCGTTCCTAATATTTTATCTAATTTTTCCGAACGACACTCCAAATCAAATTTGACATTACTAGAGTCTTTTAATTTATTTTCTAATTCTAGGATGATAGACTCTAATAAAACATTTCTCTCTTCAAACTCGAGAAGATCCTTTTTCAAGGATTCCATTAAACCTCTAAGGCTATCTCTCTCGCCTTATACATATTCAAGCTTCTCTCGAAGAGTCCTCTCACGTGTCCTAAGGTCTTCTACCAACATACTATCATCAATGAACTTTACACGTTCTTTCAAACTTGCTTCTAACTTCAAATTAGCTCTTTTTAATTTAATAGATTCTTCATATAATTCTTGAAAAGCATTTTGAAGATCACTAATGGTAACCTCTTCTTCATTTTCCCTCTCTCTTTCTTCTCCAATCTCACTATCATAAAAAACAAGGGAATCATAAACTATGACCTTGGAAGTGTCATGTGTTGAAATCTCATCAATAGAGGAATGCTCACTATCACTCACATGACTAGCCATATAAGCCACAAAGTTGGGCTTAGTGGGGGAATCGGGTCCCTCTTCCTTATCACTATAATTAAGGGTCGCACTATATGAAATGGGTCACTTACCCTCTCTCCTTAGTTTAGTGGGACACTCAGAAGCCCTATGGACATACCTTTCACAACCAAAACACTTATTTGACTCGTCCCTATTTAAATTTTTTTTAGAAGACTTAGGGATCCTTTCGGCTTTGTCATCTTTAGAAGTTTCAAATTTATTAAAATCATTTTTAAATTTATCTTTGTTAAATTTGAGAAATTTTCTAAATTTCTGAGAAAACAAGGCCATGTATTCCGAGTCACTATCACTCTCGCTCTCTAATACTTGTTTGACCTCTTTTCGTGCTTTTAAAGCAACCCCCTTTTCAATTTTCTTTTCAGTTTTAGAGGGAAACATGTCTAGTTCATAGGTTTTTAAATCACCTACGAGCTTTTCTAATTTCATAGAGACTAAAGTGGGTAAAGAATTTAAAACGGTCACTTTTGGAATAAATTATTTAAAGGATCTTAACGAAATAATTTATCGCTTTGGCTCTGATACCAATTTCAAAAGTCCCTAATCTTTGAAAATAAAAAATTCTTTTATACTTCAAAAAGATAATTTCCTTTTTAGATATGCGAAAGCGTATGATGGTTCACAAAAACATCAAATTTTAATTTACTTCAAAATTAAAATAAAACCAAAGTGAAATTAAATTAAGTCCAATAAAACATTTTCACTTAAACATAATTAATCCAAGTCCTAGAATTTGCCTAAGTCATATTTATCAATATTTCCAAATTAGGCCAAACCAGTTTTAATAATAGACTTGAATTAAATAAACATTACCCAAATTTAATTAGCACCAAATTAAATTAAGCGTGACAATTAAAACCAATTTTATCTTGAATTATCCTAAGCATGCGTTCTAAGTTATTATGCAAGATAAAAGTAAATCAATCACACTACGCCGCGTTGTACGAGGAAAAACCCACAATGGAAAAAAACGTCGGACTGCCCTAGCCTCAAATACACTAATTACCGAATTTACATTTACAAAACAGATGACTTACTTCCTCAACTCGAACCCTCTCAAGCCTTGACGCGTCTTTTTGTAACCACCTCTGCCTAGCGGATAACCACGGAGCTACACCGCGATCTCGGAACCACCGATCGGACAATAGGTACACCGTCAACCACACATGGTGCCTTTTACCATGTGAGAAAGTCGCAGCTAAACAATTCTTCTTCTTTGAGGGATTTAGAAGAAAACCCAAACTTCTATTCAAAAGGTAGAGATAAACCGGTTCCAAAATTCTCCAAGCAAAGTATATGTATATATGAACTTGGAAGAAACAAATATGGGTGTAACAAAGTGTATAATCAATTTTTCTTGAAAACTTAGACACTTTAAAACATGAACTTTTTCCTTAATCAATTTTTTCTCTCAAATCTCTATCTTGGAGATGGTTGTGTATAAAAAAGTTAGTTTAGAAAAAGTTGTTCCCGTATATTATAAAATTTGAGAAAAGATAGTGGAGAAACAAGTGGGAAAAGTGGGAAAAACTGCTCAAAACTGCCAAAAAACTGTTCCTGCCAAATCTCGTTCGAACGACATTTTCGTTCAAATGAAATCTCGTTCGAACGAGACTTCTAACGAAGTTCCAGTGTGAACTCGTTAGAAATCTCATTGGAAGCTCGTTCTAACATCATGTTCCTTCGAACGACATTCCAGTGGCCTTATGGGTAACTCGTTGGCAAACTCGTTCGAACGACTTGTGGTTCGAACGATAATCTCGTTCGAACGACACTTCGAACGAACTTACAGAAAGTTCCAAAAATTTCATTTTTAGCCTAGAAATTTTATATACTTTATATAAAAGTTTTAATAGAATTCTTTCTGAAATCAAAACACAGTTTTAAAACCTAACACCCAATAAACTTGTTCCAAGCTCCTATATATATATAAAATGCATTCATACCTTGGGAGCATGGAACCACTGTTGATGACGTAGAAACGAGGCACATAAACTCGGAATTTGATGAAGCTTTATAGTCTTTGCCGATACATCTTCAACTAAACACATCATAGGCTTGAAAAGGTACACTTGAACACTATCCTATGACATAAACATTTTTGTACGGAATTGAGCCAAAACTATATTAAGACTCAATTGGATAATTGCGTCCTTACAGGGATAAATTGGAAATGTCTAAGAATGTGGACATAAACTACTACTTTGATTCTATAATGCATAATAGATGTTTATGCCCTTGATGTATAACTTATGAGACTGGGATATTACGTGCATTGGTAATTAGATGTAGTCGGTAACCTTAAGCATTTAATTTATCAACAAATCCATTATTATTAATTTGACATATTGTCATAATTGTCATCTGGGGACATATTAGGATATGAATATTATCACACTCAGATGATGGGTGAGGTGTTAAACGCATGCGAGTGACGAAGGAAATTATTCATTTTTGCATCAACTGTATTATTGCATCTTAAATTAAATAAGTTAATTCTTGCACACCTAGGGTTCTCACCCAAATTTAAATGTCTTTCCCCCCAGGTTGTTTCTAGACAGGGATAGCGGGACTATTGTCTCTCGTGCTTATCAGCTTTTCATATTTTTGACTCTGGCCTAGGTGCTTTTACAGTCATAGTTATTTATTTGAGAAACTTGTAAGGGCATAAGCTCGAGATTTATTTATTTACATTATGTTGGGTTGTGATACTTACTTTGATATCAGACTTATCACACACCTTATGTTGGTTTAGTTTTATATACTTATTCTAGAAATGTTGATTTAAAATCCAATGATGCGTCTTTAATATATAATTTATTTTACATTGGTGTTGAGAATGGTATTAATTGGCAGATAAGCCCCATCTTCGACGTATCGTGCCTGGACAGATAAGCCCCATCTTCGACGTATCGTGCCTAGCCATCATTTAGGTGAGAGAATGAGGGTTGCTACACATAGGGTGTATAGGCGCCCTAGTTAGTTGAGATTTTTAGTATCATTCACGAGGAGAATATGTGGGAACAAATGAAATAAACGTAAATGCATGGGTAAATTATAGGTAGAACTAGATTGAGACAAAGAGAATGTAGTTGGATTGTGAGCAAGGCGTGTCACCAGAAATCGAAGAGTAGACGCAAAGTGATGATTATAGCGTTGAAAAGTAATAGTAATGTACATTTTAGATTTTTGGGGATAATCAGGAGCTACTTGGTGCAAAGGAGTAATATGACGAGAGTTACGTCATAACCAACCGAAGATGTAAAAGTTTGATGTAGGTAGTCGGGTATGATTGCATATATCTCCCACGAAGGGGGTATATGATTTAGAAAGGGGGAGGTTAACACCTAGGGAGCATGGAACATTTTAGGATAGTAAATGGTATAGCCATTAGAATGTCGGCTCAATCGTGTTGGAGTATTCTTAGGAGAAGGGTAATTGGTTTCGCATACACCAAGGTGAAACGGTAAGGAAAATGAAGGAACATCCAGGAAAATATGATAGAGAGTCATAATCATAAATTGGCAATATGGTGAGTATTTGTGAGATATATACTACGTATGGAATATATTTTTAGGTTGTGTGCATACCTATATGAATTATACTTATAAGTTGTGTGTATGCTTATATCCGACATATGGATAGGTTGTGTGTATGCCTATTATGTGCTTTCTTATGTGTGTGAACATACTCACGCTGCCTGCTATCACGGGGGGTTCCGCGTCGTGGGCATCCTTATCCTGATGAGCCTATTGGGGGGATTTTAGACTTGTGCCCCAAAACATAGAACTTAGGGTTAAGCACTACTTATGTGTATGATAGTGTGGCCGGTCATTTTGGTGCGTTAGGTGCGTGCATTGCCCAAAAGCTTAGAACTATGTTCACCTATATTAATGTTATTTGATTTATGGTTTGAGGAGACACTCCGAACCAATATTCCTTAATGTGGTACGAGAAGTACATGGACTTGATAGTAGAGTATACAAGTGTGCATCACAGTGGCCAGTCCGGGAGATGCTGTGTGTGTATATATATATACTTGGGTGATTTATCCTACTTATGTGCAATAGTAAGGAGACCAGATAGTGTATATCTAAAATAATGCTTAATCTACTTAATGTGTGATTGTAGTAAAGTTAGACCGCGTATATCTAAAGATGATTTAAGTAGAGAAACTTAATGAAATGGTTTAACAATAACATACGTGAAATGTTAATTATGGTTAATAATATCATACGAGACATGTTAATCATTATTGTTATGATAACATGCTGTATGGGCGGTACGGGAGAGTTAAAGATAAATTTAATTAAAGACTTAATGATTAAAGATTATAATATTGTAGCGTATTGTATGGGCGGTACGGGGGGAGCTAAACCTATTAGTGGTTGGATAAATACTCATGAGACCTAGTTTGGTTGGGTAGTATGTCGTCAGGCATGCACATTAGTTGAAAGGTGAGGAACTCAATGGAATGCACGTTGAACTAACATGTGTATTCAATAACTACTTTTAAACACTGATTTAAATGCTTGCAAAATATTTTCAAAATATTTTCATGGGTTCTGATCCGTTTGCAAAATATTTTCAAAATCTTTTAGGAGTTCAACCATAGGGACGCCTAGCTTGATGATCTTTTCCAGGGATGCGTAGCTGCAGCACTTGTGGATGCTTGCAGGATTTGAATTACGTGCTTCTGCTACTTCATTCCAAGTGTAGGTTTCAGTTTCCGTAATTTCATTTGGGCATGTCGCCCCTTCAGCTATTTTATTTATTCAGTTGTATCGGACTATGTATTATTGGATTCAATTTTACTTCATAGATGTTAACAAAAATGTATTTTATCTATAATTAAAATTAGTTAAATTAATATACATTTTTAGTTTAACTTAATATATTGATTTTGATAATTCCAAACTTTATTCTTTTTAAGTTATATATTCGAGTAAAAGTATTCACGAATATTGCACTCTTGCTCTTGACACATTAGACACACAATGCATACATCTTGATACAACTTTATATGGTGTGGCTAATCAATTATGGGCCAAAACATTTTCAAAGATAAATTTTTGTTAAAATAAAACTGAGGTATCTTTGTTTACAAAAAAAAATCATAATGTCTTAGTCTAAAATAATTTTCGGAATTACCTTCTCTACTGAATAGAAACTGTGAAACAATTTTTTCGGAATTAAATGTCTGTTACAAGTTTCTTTTGGCCAAAGGCATCATTTATTGCCAAAGACTTGCGTGGTCTTCTTCTGTATCCTAATGGGTCTTCCTTTGGGACCCACAATGTCAGCATATAAATGAACCCCTCCCCTTTGCGTGTCCTTGGCGTCCTTTTGAACAAGTGGGTTCTTTTGTTTCCAGAGTCTTTGTCCTTTTATACATATGTTTATATATATAAGTTTTTTTTATGTCTTCATGCATATCTTTGCCTTTAAAGCTTCTGCAAAGCTATTCACGATTTTGACAGCCTATAAGCAAAGGCTACTACTTCTCAAAGTTATGGGCTTTGAAATCCTTTCATATCTGTTCAAAATTCTGATATGTTTGAAATCTTTTCGTCCAAAAATCTTTACGAAAAAAAATATCTGTTCAAAGTTCTATCTGAATTTTTTTTTACGAAAATATTCAGTCTGTTTTTTTTTTCTTTTTCGAAATCTGTTATTCATTTTTTTCGAATCCTTCTTAAAGATCTCTTATATATATATATATATATACATATATATGATGAAACCTGCTACCCTTACCGATTTGACTGATCCAGCTCAGCCATGCGCATAACTGTTGCTTATCGAGTTGTCCTACTTTGCAGAGATGGTGACCATTTAGGGATATCACATTATGTTGTCTGCGTCGGCAGGCTTTGTCTTCAATATGATAAATTTTTTTTTATTGTTTCTTCAATTCTTTTTTTTTACTCTCTTGGATGTACTCTGCATACATATATATATATATATATATATATATATATATATAAAATCTATTCCTTATATTTCAGTCCGAATATCTTTAATATATATATATCTGTTATTTTTTTATATATCCAAAATTTCTTTTGACAAAAATCTGTTTATCCGAAAACCTTGTATATCAAATTTAAAAAAAAAAAAATACGAAAATCTGTTATAAATTCTTATACGAAAAGTTTATATATATTCTAGATTTTCTTTATATATATTTAAGTATCTATAAAAAGTTGGAAGCATTTCTTTGAAAAGTTGGACGCCTCTTTTATTGTGCCACGCGCACCTTCTTCTACAATCTCAGTCAATAGAAAGTGTGAAATTCAAAATTTGTATCTATCTATGATATTGTTCCATTTGATTCTTTTTTTTATATCTGTGTGGCAAAATGATGTGACGCTATTGAACTATTGCAAATCAGTTCCTACTCAACTGACTTGAACAGTTAACCTTCATACATTTTTTTAACGCCTAGAAGTGGGCCTTAATAACCTTGAACTATTTTAGGCTGACGTCCTTTTGATGATATCACTTATTGAAACTGTGTTGACTACAATCTGATTAATGCTTCGTTTGGTTCACTGTATTTTCTAACCTCTCTCTCTCTCTCTTTTAGTCTACCATTTTCTCTCTAGACAGATAATTAAAGTCTGAGATATGGAAGATATCTTCCCATCTATTCTTGAGCATTTAATGCTCCTTCAGCTACAGATGTTTTCAAGAAGAGCGTATCTTCCTCTCCAACGGTCATCTTATTTTTAGACATCTACATATTGAAGATCAGCTGCTGTTGTTAGACAGACTGAAAAAAAAAATAGAAAGAGATCAAAAAGAAGAAAAGAAAGCAACAAGAGAATTTTTTTTGCTCTACACAAAGCTTGAAATAGCCACATATCAGTTCATTATGGCTTGATATTTTAGCTGTCCTTGAAGAAGAGAACAAGCACAAGAATTACTACTTTACTGCAAAGAATTCAAGAAAAATCCAGTGCCAAATATTCAGATCTCTGTGAAGTCTTAAACCAGAAGAAACTCAATCATACATTGTAACTTTTGAGAGTTTCAACTTCCAAATTTTGTACTCAAACTTTCTGAACTGTTTGAAGCTGGAACTTTAGCTTCGGTTGTACAAGTAGCAAGGTTTGGCTGCTCGATTGTACGTTGGAGGTTTGATCCTGCCTTAGTGGATCACGGTATTGAAGCGCAAAGAGACGGAAGCGGCTCTGGCGCGTGGACGTAGGCCGGATTTTTGGCCGAACCACGTTAAAATCACGGTGTCATTTATTTTCTGCATTTAAGTTTATTTATTTGCTTGTGTCAATATTTAATTTCATTATCAAGTATTAGACTTGCTAATTAATTAACCGAAATTAATAAATCTTTTAAGACTGAAATAATTTTTTTTTGTAATAATTAATATTGTCCAGAAAATTAATTTTTTATTAAATACGAAAATTAATTAAAGATTTATTTGATATTGACTTCTGTGATTTAACTTGTCTAATTTATTTAGTTAAAATTGTTAGATAATTTTAGTGTTAATCTTTGTAGAATTATTTCTTCTGATATTTACATTAAAGGATTTAAATTAAAAATATTTTCTGAAATATTAAATTAACCCCAAAAAGTTTGCTTAACTCAATTCACCTCCCCTCTTGAGTTAATATCTGGGCAACAATTGGTATCAGAGCCACGCTCTAATTTATTATCTTTGTTTTAAACATCTTTAGAGTTTACGATTTATGGCAAACTTTAGTGTTTCATCTCTTGGTGAGGGACAATCTATTAACAGACCTCCTCTATTTTCAGGAAACAATTATAGCTATTGGAAAAATAGAATGAAAATTTTTGTTCAATCAAATGATTATGCTGTTTGGAGAGTTATTATTAATGGTCCTAATATTCCCATGAAAGTTGTTAATAATGAAAATGTTCCTAAAAATGAAAATGAATGGAATGATGGTGATATTCAGAAAATACAAGTTAATGCCAAAGCAATGAATATTTTACATTGTTCTCTTGATGTTAATGAATATAACAGAATATGTTGTTGTGAAAATGCAAAAGAAATTTGGGATAGATTAGAAATTACTTATGAAGGAACTAGTCAAGTAAAAGAGGATAAGATAAGCATGCTTGTGCATAACTATGAACTTTTTAAAATGAAAACAGATGAGACTATTTCTGATATGTTTACAAGATTTACAAATATTATTAATGGTTTGAAATCTCTTGGTAAAACCTATACTGACTCTGAATTGGTGAGTAAGATACTCAGGTCACTACCATCTGCCTATATGACCAAGAAGCTAGCAATTAAAGAAGCCATACGAGAAAGACCCATCTCTCTTGATGAATTGCTAGGATCCTTAATTACTCATGAAATGGAACTTAAAGTACTAGCTGAAGATGAGAAGCCTAAAGTAAGCAAAACCATTGCTTTCAAATCCATTGAGGAAGAGGAAGATAGTGATGAAGCTGATGATGATGAAGATGGTGATATAGCACTTCTCACTAGAAAATTCAAAAGATTTCTTGCCAAAAAGAAGAGTCATTCTGGAAAATTCAAGAAGTTCTCTTCAAAGAAGGCACATGATGGAAAGACTTCCTCCAAGTTTGAGCCAAGATGTTACAACTGCAAAGAGTTAGGCCATATCAGACCTAACTGTCCTAAAGCCAAAGAAGGAAAGAATGATAGAAAAGAGAAAAGAAATGAGAAACACAAAAAGGCCATGAAAGTAGCAATGATGAAGATTCAAGTGATGAAGAAATTGTAAATCTTTGCCTTATGGCAAATGATGATGAGGTATCATCTAATTTTAATTCTGATAGTGAATATGAAACTTCAAATGATCATGATGAACTTCAAAATGCTTTTGATGAACTCTATTATAACTTTGATGAACTTAAAACTAAATATATTAATCTTAAAAAGATGCATTCTTCTTTATCACATAAATATGATTCTCTCTCTGAAAATATAGATATAATGAAATCTGAAAATAAGTCTTTAAAATTAGAAATCGAAAAACTTAAAGTTAATGATTCACCAAGTTATTATCTTATTTCTGAAAATGAAAAATTAAGACTTAAAGTAAAGGATTTAACTTCATGTCTTGAAAAGTTTGTGAATGGAAAGAAGAATTTAAATATGCTACTCGGAAGTCAAAGATGGATGTATGATAAGGCGGGAATTGGTTATAATGAAAATGAAAATGAGAAAAGTTTTGAAAATTATTCTAAAAATATGGGAAACTCTTTATGTATATATTGTGGAAGACACACCCATTTTTTCAGATTCTTGCAAATATAGATTTTCTACTAAAGTCGCATGGATTCCTAAAGAAACTCCTATTTTTGCTAACCCCTATGGACCGAACACATTTTGGGTACCGAAAGAAAAATTATTTAAATGTCCATTGTAGGTTTGTTTTAGAGTGAGTTCACACAAATCAAAGTGGTTCTTAGATAGCGGATGTTCAAGACACATGACGGGTGACAAAAGCAAGTTTTCGAGCTTGGTTGCCAAAGATGGAGGGCTAGTAACATTCGGAGACAACTCCAAAGGCAAAATCATCGGCATAGGTAAAGTCGGTATGAATCTTTCCCCTTGCATTGAAAATGTTCTTCTAGTTGATGGTCTTAAGCATAACTTAATTATTATTAGCCAATTATGTGATAAAGGTTATGATGTTACATTTAAAGAAGATTTTTGTTTAATAACAAATGCTAAGGATAATAGTGTTTTATTTATTGCTTCTAGACATGAAAATGTTTATACTCTTGATTTTGATAATTTGTCACAACAAAATGTTAAGTGTTTAACTACCCTAAATAATACTTGTTGGTTATGGCATAGAAGGTTAGGACATTCCAACATGGAACAACTTAATATTTTGTCCAAAAATGAGCTTGTTAGAGGGCTGCCCAAAACTAAGTTTATTAAAGATAAAATTTGTAATGCATGTCAATTTGGAAAACAAACCAAAACTTCTTTTAAAAAGAAAAGGGATATTTCAACTAGTAGACCTTTAGAATTATTACACTTAGATTTATTCGGACCTAATAGAGTTGCTAGTTTAGGTGGAAAATTTTATGCTCTTGTTATTGTTGATGATTTTTCTCGTTTTACATGGGTTTTCTTTCTTACTCATAAAAATGATACTCACCCTATTTTTTCTAAGTTTTGTAGAAGAATTCAAAATGAAAAAGGTTGCAATATTGTTTTTATAAGAAGTGATAGAGGAAGAGAATTTGATAACAAAGATGTCGAATTATTTTGTGATGAAAATGGTTTTGAACATAACTTTTCTGCTCCTAGGACACCCCAACAAAATGGAGTAGTAGAAAGAAAAAATAGATCTTTACAAGAAATGGCTAGAACTATGTTAAATGAACATAATTTACCCGAATATTTTTGGGCGGAAGCCGTTAACACATCTTGCTATATAATGAATAGAACTATTGTTAGAAAAGGTTTAGATAAAACTCCATATGAGATTCGGAAAAATAAAAGACCAAATGTTAGTTATTTCAAAGTCTTTGGATGTAAATGTTTTATTTTAAATGATAAAGATAAATTGGGTAAATTTGATGCTAAATCGGATGAAGGTATTTTTCTTGGGTATGCACTTCATAGTAAAGCATATAGAGTTTTTAATAAAAGGACTTTAATAGTTCAAGAATCAATTCATGTATCTTTTGATGAATTTAATTCTTTTGTCAATAAAAACAATGATGATGATGATGTTTTAGTCCTAAATAAATCAGTAAATGAATTAAAATTAAATGAAAATGTTAATTCAAGTGTTGATGATTCCATTAATGTCGAAAAGACCCCTAATAAGGATAAAGAGGTTAATGATTCTAATTTACCTAAAAGTTGGAAATTTGTTAATAATCATCCTTTTGAAAAATATTTTAGGTGAACCTTCTAGTGGTATTCTTACTAGATCTTCCTTAAAGCATGTTTGCAATAATATAGCTTTTGTGTCACAAATTGAACCAAAAGATATAAATGAAGCTGAAAAAGATGAATATTGGTTATTAGCTATGCAAGAAGAATTGTTACAATTTGAACGTAATAATGTTTGGTCACTTGTACCCACACCTAAAGATAAATCTATTATTGGAACTAAATGGGTTTTTAGAAATAAAAAGGATGATGCTGGATTAATTATAAGAAATAAAGCTAGACTAGTTGCACAAGGTTATAATCAACAAGAAGGTATTGATTATGATGAAACTTATGCCCCCGTAGCTAGATTAGAAGCCATTCGCATGTTATTAGCTTATGCATGTTATAAGGACTTTAAATTATTTCAAATGGATGTCAAAAGTGCTTTCTTAAACGGCTTTATAAGTGAAGATATTTATGTTAAGAAACCTCCCGGTTTTGAAAATCACATATTTCCAAACCATGTTTATAAACTAAATAAAGCCTTGTATGGTTTAAAACAAGCCCCTAGGGCTTGGTATGATAGATTGAGTGGATTTTTTCTTGAAAATGATTTTGTAAGAGGAAAAATGGATTCTACTTTATTTATAAAAATTCTTAACAATGATATGCTTCTTGTACAAATTTATGTTGATGATATTATATTTGGATCCACAAATGAAAATTTGTGTAAAGAATTTTCAGAAATTATGCAAAAAGAATTTGAAATGAGTATGATGGGGGAGTTAAATTTCTTTTTAGGCTTACAAATTAAGCAAACTAAAAATGGTGTTTTTATAAATCAATCCAAATATATTAAGGATCTTTTAGTAAAATATGGTTTAGAGAATTCTAAAACACTTGGTACACCTATGAGCACATCTATCAAGTTAGATATATATGAGAAAGAAAAATCTGTTAATTCTACTTTATTTCGTGGCATGATTGGTAGTCTACTCTATTTAACCGCTAGTAGACCCGACATAATGTTTAGTGTATGTTTATGTGCTCGTTTTCAGGCCAATCCTAAAGAATCTCATTTATGTGCCGTAAAACGTATTTTTAGATATTTAAATGGTACTAAAGACTTAGGATTATGGTATCCTAAAACTACATCATTTGAACTCATAAGTTATTCCGATGCGGATTTTGCGGGTTGTAAAGTTGATAGAAAGAGCACTAGTGGTACTTGTCACTTCCTAGGACACTCACTAGTTTCGTGGTTTAGTAAAAAGAAAAATTCGGTAGCTCTTTCCAAGGCTGAGGCATAATATATTGCCGCCGGTAGTAGTTGTGCTCAAACTTTATATATGAAACAACAATTAGAAGACTTTAAAATATCCTTTCAAAATACTCCAATATTTTGTGACAACACGAGTGCAATTTGTCTAACTAAAAATCCAATTCTACATTCTAGAACAAAACATATTGAAATTAGACATCACTTTTTACGCGATCATGTACAAAAGGGTGATGTTAGACTAGAATTTATTTCTACGGATCTTCAATTAGCCGATATTTTCACAAAACCTCTACCCGAAGATCGTTTTACATTTATTTGTCGCGAACTCGGTATGGCTCGTTTAAATAATCTAGAATTATAATTGAATATTTTTTATTATTGTCATGAATAGTGTATTCACATCCTTCCAAAATACTGTACCAACTAGTAGACAAAACATCAACTCCTATTTATATGTGTATGTTACTGCCTTTCACTCTATCTTCACACACACCATGCAGTTCTTCTATGTTGTTTGGGTAGGAAAACAACCTGGGATCTACACCTCTTGGGGAGAGTGTGAGCTTCAAACCAAAAGTGTAAGTAATGCAAAATTCAAAAAATATTCTTCTTACACCGAAGCTCTTAACGCCATAGCTCTCTCTCCTCCATTTGCTCCTTGGGTAAGTCCACCTACTTGGCCTTTTGTCCTACCACCTCATATGGCTACTCCCTCATAAGCAACCACTTCTACAAAATCTGAATCTTCCTCCACCAACTCCTACACCGGAAATACTATCAAACTTATGGTCAAAGATAATGGGAAAGAAATCCTTCTTGAAGGACATCCCAATGATGTATGTCATATGATAAATAATCTGAAAATGTAATTTCCTTTTAATGTCAATAAAATCTGCAGTTATCTTTTAGTTGCATCTCACTTTTGTATCACCCATCCCTATTCCTTTTTGTTTATGACAAACAGGGGGAGAAAAGTGCAATTTCATATTTTTTTCATATATTTCCTTGGTTGTTTGTCATCATCAAAAAGGGGGAGATTGTTAACAAAAATGTATTTTATCTATAATTAAAATTAGTTAAATTAATATACATTTTTAGTTTAACTTAATATATTGATTTTGATGATTCCAAACTTTATTCTTTTTAAGTTATATATTCGAGTAAAAGTATTCACGAATATTGCACTCTTGCTCTTGACACATTAGACACACAATGCATACATCTTGATACAACTTTATATGGTGTGGCTAATCAATTATGGGCCAAAACATTTTCAAAGATAAATTTTTGTTAAAATAAAACTGGGGTATCTTTGTTTACAAAAAAAAATCATAATGTCTTAGTCTAAAATAATTTTCGGAATTACCTTCTCTACTGAATGGAAACTGTGAAACAATTTTTTCAAGAATTAAATGTCTGTTACAAGTTTCTTTTGGCCAAAGGCATCATTTATTGCCAAAGACTTGCGTGGTCTTCTTCTGTATCCTAATGGGTCTTCCTTTGGGACCCACAATGTCAGCATATAAATGAACCCCTCCCCTTTGCGTGTCCTTGGCGTCCTTTTGAACAAGTGGGTTCTTTTGTTTCCAGAGTCTTTGTCCTTTTATACATATGTTTATATATATAAGTTTTTTTTATGTCTTCATGCATATCTTTGCCTTTAAAGCTTCTGCAAAGCTATTCACGATTTTGACAGCCTATAAGCAAAGGCTACTACTTCTCAAAGTTATGGGCTTTGAAATCCTTTCATATCTGTTCAAAATTCTGATATGTTTGAAATCTTTTCGTCCAAAAATCTTTACGAAAAAAAATATTTGTTCAAAGTTCTGTCTGAATTTTTTTTTACGAAAATATTCAGTCTGTTTTTTTTTCTTTTTCGAAATCTGTTATTCATTTTTTTCGAATCCTTCTTAAAGATCTCTTATATATATATATATATATGATGAAACCTGCTACCCTTACCGATTTGACCGATCCAGCTCAGCCATGCGCATAACTGTTGCTTATCGAGTTGTCCTACTTTGCAGAGATGGTGACCATTTAGGGATATCACATTATGTTGTCTGCGTCGTCAGGCTTTGTCTTCAATATGATAATTTTTTTTTTTTATTGTTTCTTCAATTCTTTTTTTTTACTCTCTTGGATGTACTCTGCGTACATATATATATATATATATATATATATATATATATATATATATATATATATATATATATATATAAAATCTATTCCTTATATTTCAGTCCGAATATCTTTAATATATATATATCTGTTATTTTTTTATATATCCAAAATTTCTTTTGACAAAAATCTGTTTATCCGAAAACCTTGTATATCAAATTTTTTTTAAAAAAAAAACGAAAATCTGTTATAAATTCTTATACGAAAAGTTTATATATATTCTAGATTTTCTTTATATATATTTAAGTATCTATAAAAAGTTGGAAGCATTTCTTTGAAAAGTGGGACGCCTCTTTTATTGTGCCACGTGCACCTTCTTCTACAATTTCAGTCAATAGAAAGTGTGAAATTCAAAATTTGTATCTATCTATGATATTGTTCCATTTGATTCTTTTTTTTATATCTATGTGGCAAAATGATGTGACGCTATTGAACTATTGCAAATCAGTTCCTACTCAACTGACTTGAACAGTTAACCTTCATACATTTTTTTAACGCCTAGAAGTGGGCCTTAATAACCTTGAACTATTTTAGGCTGACGTCCTTTTGATGATATCACTTATTGAAACTGTGTTGACTACAATCTGATTAATGCTTCGTTTGGTTCACTGTATTTTCTAACCTCTCTCTCTCTCTCTTTTAGTCTACCATTTTCTCTCTAGACAGATAATTAAAGTCTGAGATATGGAAGATATCTTCCCATCTATTCTTGAGCATTTAATGCTCCTTCAGCTACAGATGTTTTCAAGAAGAGCGTATCTTCCTCTCCAACGGTCATCTTATTTTTAGACATCTACATATTGAAGATCAGCTGCTGTTGTTGGACAGACTGAAAAAAAAAAATAGAAAGAGATCAAAAAGAAGAAAAGAAAGCAACAAGAGAATTTTTTTTGCTCTACACAAAGCTTGAAATAGCCACATATCAGTTCATTATGGCTTGATATTTTAGCTGTCCTTGAAGAAGAGAACAAGCACAAGAATTACTACTTTACTGCAAAGAATTCAAGAAAAATCCAGTGCCAAATATTCAGATCTCTGTGAAGTCTTAAACCAGAAGAAACTCAATCATACATTGTAACTTTTGAGAGTTTCAACTTCCAAATTTTGTACTCAAACTTTCTGAACTGTTTGAAGCTGGAACTTTAGCTTCGGTTGTACAAGTAGCAAGGTTTGGCTGCTCGATTGTACGTTGGAGGTTTGATCCTGCCTTAGTGGATCACGGTATTGAAACGCAAAGAGACGGAAGCGGCTCTGGCGCGTGGACGTAGGCCGGATTTTTGGCCGAACCACGTTAAAATCACGGTGTCATTTATTTTCTGCATTTAAGTTTATTTATTTGCTTGTGTCAATATTTAATTTCATTATCAAGTATTAGACTTGCTAATTAATTAACCGAAATTAATAAATCTTTTAAGACTGAAATAAATTTTTTTTGTAATAATTAATATTGTCCAGAAAATTAATTTTTTATTAAATACGAAAATTAATTAAAGATTTATTTGATATTGACTTCTGTGATTTAACTTGTCTAATTTATTTAGTTAAAATTGTTAGATAATTTTAGTGTTAATCTTTGTAGAATTATTTCTCCTGATATTTACATTAAAGGATTTAAATTAAAAATATTTTCTGAAATATTAAATTAACCCCCAAAAGTTTGCTTAACTCAATTCACCCCCCCTCTTGAGTTAATATCTGGGCAACAATAGACTCATAGTTGGATTTTTTTTTATAGATAACCGACTTTTATTCGGTATTATTTATTTAGTTTTTTATCTTGTGATTGGTTCAGATTATTATTATTGCGTAGATCGTTTGGTTATTATTTTTATTTTCGCATGTTGTTATTTAATGAAACATAAAATTTAACACCGATTTATTTAAAACGTAGGTGGTTAGTAATACATAAAGTTTTCGACAGTGATGTTAAGAATGAACTAAATGAGATTCCTCTTTTATTTTTATAAAGGACTGATCACCCGGTATTTAAATAGGCGGGGTGTCACATCGTTGACATGCGTACTCACTCATTTCACTAGAAGAAAAGAATATTGTATATCATGATTAAAAACCGTGATAAAAAACCCTTTATCACGATTTTAACATTTTCTAAAAATGTGATAAATAAGGGTGACATAAATATTCATAAAATCGTGATAAAAGATGAGTCATTTTTATCACAGTTTTTTTTAAACACTGATAAAATATAGAGCAACCATGTCATATTGATCATAGTTTATCAAGGTAAACTGTGATAAGAGGTCATATTTTTTTAAGGAGAGTCTTGTTTATGATTTGGTTTTTGTAAAAACTCACATAAAAGTTCATTTTTTTTATATAATTTGACTTTACGTGAAACTAAAAATATAATTTTTTTACACCAAGATTACTATATTAACCACCATTCAACATAAAATCTGACAAGCAAAATATATACTAACTAGGTGGAAACCCGCGCGATGCGCGGTGCATGAGGTGTTGAATGCATAATAAAAGAAGTGAAACGAAAATTTCTAGTAGATTAAAAAAAGTGTAATAGGGTAAGAATGTATATTAGTAGTGATAGTTGAAACCCATGTAAAAATATTAATAAACATTGTTAATGTTTGACATAGAGACATGAGATAAACTTGATATTGAAATAGTAGAAGTTAAAGATGATGAAGATTGAATTATTGAAATAGAATCTACAACGTCCTCTTTTTCCTCTCATTATTTTTCTTAGAACGCTTACTTTTAGAGAAATTATCGCTTTCGACCTCAGGGGAAGGATGTGTATTCTGTGATGTATTAGATATTGGAGAAGAATGATGAATTGCATCACTGATGATTTCATTGTCTGTGATAATGATTAGTGTAAATTGGATTGGATTAGAGTTATGCAAATAAATGTAGTAGATAAATATTAATTAGTATATGTACAATACCTTATGAATGGAGTTGGTAGTCTTTGAATTATCTTCAGTTAATGCTTGTCACCGTGTAGTTTTCATAACTATGGATTAAGTTTTAGTTATTTAGAATGAGGAAAAATTTATGGGAGGTACCGATGATCCTTGTGGTTGCAACTGACAATGGATCTTTAGATAACTGTATAAAATAGTAAACATAGTATCAGTGAGTTAAAAATTTGTAAAATGAATGTTGAGAGTGAATATTATAAATGATTATGGAAAACATATTCTAATGTCATGGTTGATATGTGAAAGCTCAGAACATTGGACTTTGATTAAAGATTCAGTCTCATTTTTTAAAATTGACAAATGTTGTGTCAGTTTTTTTGTCCTTGATGCTGATGTGCACTTTGTACCTATTTATGGAGGAATGTAATTTGTTATGAACTGGTAGGTTAAATAGGATAAATAAAGAAATTTTTAGAATAAATTACCTAGGAGTAGGAATGATACTGTCGGTGTTGCATGATTCACAGAAGAAGGAAGTGATGTTATGCTTTAGTTTCTTGTTGCAGAGGTTGTATGCTACATAATACCAGCCAGCAGGGTCTTGTACACCTTTGATTGTTGCTTGGAAAATGAAGTATAAAACCTGCGACGTTTATATTATTTTGATATAATGAAGGAGAGATTGGAAATATGTAATTGAAATGAGATACCTCATTTAGAGAGTCAGAACGAAGAGCCAATATATCTTTAATCAATCTAAAATCGACTTCAGTGTGAATAGTTGAAATGTTGAACCTTATCAAATTCATTGGGATAAAGAAAGAGCTGTGCTCATCATGAAGTTTGTGTAAATAAAGTTAAGTTATGATATATCAACGCAAAGCGATGTGAGTAAAATAAAAGTTTAAAGACAATGATAAACTCCTCATTTCACCCAATCAACATGTTAAGAAATTGCAATGTATTAATGTAATTATATTTCAAACAACTGAATCCCCCAAAACTGAACAGCTAGAGGGAGAGATTGTGGAAACCTTATATGATATTGAATCATATATTTAGATGTGAATAAAATAGAAGACGCGTGGATATTCACAATAATAATTATAAGAGACAAATGGATTGATTAATAATGCAGAAACAAGGCCATAAATTATATGTTTAGTATAGAAAATAAACATTATGATATCAATAATATCATAATTCAATAAATAGATATGCATTTGCAACAACATAAATGGAATATTAATTAATCAGTGGTCAGATGTTAAAGATAGGTTGTCAATGAGATGTGAGTTACGATGCCAACTCGTTCAACGTAGCACGCGTATTTTAGTATGCTTCCATATAGGATGACACTCCATCTGATCTAATGCAGAAACAGAGGCATGGAATATGCTAATTTATGTCCTTATGATGGGCATTGTTTATATGCTAATTTATGTCCTTATGATGGGCATTGTTTATAAATTATAGTAATGAAAATTCATACAGACCTTAATAAGTATTAAGTAAAACACAAATAGATAAAAATATATTCTATAATTTATTTTTTCTTGGTGTTATCTGCTATATTTTCCACATCAGCTAAAAAAATAATGCCAAAGAAGAAATAATTTGAGGGTGATGATGTATTTATTGATGCTCTTGATAGGTCTATTGTGTCTAGAGCTTTGTGGATGCACTTGACAATCTCAAGGCCATATATTCTAACTGTTAGACCAATTGAAGTACTAATGGGGTTTTAGTAACTACCAAATGTGAGACCTTTGACTCAGGATTTGGAAGCCTAAGTGCCACAAATATATTACAATCTTATACAAAGATCACTCAAGATTGGGAACCAATTGGATGATGGAAAATTACATTCCATCAATAATATAGTAATTTAATTAGGTGTCCAATTTTTATTGGCCCACTTGATCGTGTTATTTTAGGTTGCAACAGTCATCCTGTAAAGAATATAAACAAATCTTAGTATTGTAGCAATGTCAACTCACTACCAAATATAAAATAATTATACCATTTATATCATCAAGTATCACCTGTTTGTCTTTTATAACATATAAACATCATGAGATTTTTATAAATTGAGAAGTAATAATTGGCAATAAAAGTGGTCTATACAGTAAAAGTTGTATAATAATAAACTGAATGTAGAAATAGAAAGTAAAATAGGTAGTTATTCACTTGAATCCGGCACACAAATTACATATAAATGCCTACCAAAATAGAAGGCTACTTTAATTTAGTAGTATTCTTCCCAAATATCATCCAATCACAAAATATGGCGACAGTTCAAAAAGTAAGAGAGAATGTACCTCCACCACCAAAATACTGATGGGGAAAATAATATAAATTTTTAATTTTTGGATAAAGGCAAACCTGTCAGCTAGATTTCGAGAAGTTATTTCATTACATTGACTGAGGGTAAATTATATTTATATTAGTTTGTTTAGATAACCTTCATTTGTCATTATTGTGGCGATAATCGGTTTGGTGATTTCGGTTCTTATGACTTTCCCTGTTTATTCTACACTACCTTCAGTGTTTTCAAAATGAATTTTGACAAAACTGTTAAATGGTACATTCATAGTAGAGACAGGAATTAAAGTTGCTAGTTCTTCAGTTCAATCCAAGACACATAGCACATATGAATACTTATAAATCCAGAATCCTACTACAATTCAGCATTCTGCCTAAATATCATGCAATCCCAAAATATGGTCACAATTCAAAAAGTAATAGATAATGTTCC
Source organism: Sambucus nigra (assembly GCA_949130495.1). Taxonomy (NCBI): domain Eukaryota; kingdom Viridiplantae; phylum Streptophyta; class Magnoliopsida; order Dipsacales; family Adoxaceae; genus Sambucus; species Sambucus nigra. The sequence goes on from OX422209.1 coordinate 253,046,414, forward strand.
TCGACTATGAAAGTAACGGTCGGGAAAACTTAATTTTTTAATTTGTTAATCCAGACAAACCTTTCATCTCAATTTCCAAAAATTAATTCACTATACCGACTGAGCTAAAATTATACTTACTTTAGTTTGTTTATAGAACATTAATTTGTTATTATTGTTGTGAGAGTTGATTTGGTGACTTCAGTTCATATGATTTCCCCTGTTTTATTCTACACTACCTTCAGTCTTTTGAAAAGGAATTTCAAAGTGAAGAATTTAATTATATTACAATTCATGTTTTAGGAGCTGTACGAATATTAAATGACGACGTACAAGTACCAATAACAAACAATGGTTTCCATACATACCTTTTTATCTAGAAGAATGTAGTCAACAGTTAAAAGCTCGTTGCTTTTCTTAAAGTCTATGACTTCCCACTTTCTTATCACTCGTACTTTGATCGTATAATTTTTCTCGTCATAATTAGCCTGCATTTAAATTAACTATAGGTTACAAGCTCCTCAAGAAATTTCAAGAAAAGCCAAATGTCTTATTTTGACATGTGAAAAGATATCGGTAAAAAATTGAATGACATTGAAGTAAAAAAGAGAATTGATATTTAAAGTAGATAGAGCCCCAAGCTTTAAAATCTACAAACTTTTGTATAACCAAATAATTCCTCAAAAATCACCTCTTTCTGAATCCAGGACTCTTTTTCAGTCTGCAATTGTAAAATTTTCATCTCTAGAACAACTTGAAAAATTGTAACTTGCAGTGAATTAATAATAATGTCAGACATAATAGCATGTTAACACAATTTTTCACAAAAGAACTGAAAAAAATATATATACAATAAACACACGCAAAACATTTCACAATAAAATTTTATTACCTCTTTCTGAGTGTGTGCACCTTTTTCCATGTGTGGTTATTCAATTTCTTCTTCTAGGCTAGCCTATAAAGACTTGGCGAGTTTCTAAATTGCTCCATGATAAATTTAAAATCAAGGACACAGAGAAATTAACATGTAAAGTTAGAATCAACTATGACCTCTCGGCCCAGCCAGTACCCAGACAGTAATGCTTCTTAGCCTCAGCTAAAATTGACTAATAAATTTAAATTACAAAAACTTAGCAGATGAAGGTAAAACTGGGTTCTAAAGCAGAAACACTATCTAAAATATGTAGGAAAATGCAGAATAATTGTCCATACATATTTATTCTCAATGAAAAGGATAAAAATAAATAAAATAAAATAAGCCATCCATGATTCTTTTCATCATTAACAATAAAAACACAAAGACGCCACAGAGACATCTAAACCAACGATTAGGGCATTAAGATAATCAGTCTTCACATAAATTTATCTCACTGGAGAGAAGTCATAAGGCTATAGAACTAAACTCAACCGTTAATCTAACAGTTTGAAAAATCTTTTCTAATGGCCTCAACACATTATACCCAAAAGTACCCTCTCAAAACAAATGTAGAGTCGAAAAATATGAACATGTAACATTTCATTATCTATAAAACAATGAAAGGAACTAAACAAAATATTAAGTAGATAACTTAGAAACATGTATTTAACTCACTGATTACTTTTGAACACTGCAACTCAAAGCAAGCATCTGTGCACAAATAACAGGAAAAAACAAATTCTTGCACCAAAAAAACATAAACCCATTTAGATCAGTACTTATTAGGCAAACAAATTTATTTAAAAATATAAAGTAAAGGTTTAAGAGAGATTTGTACCTTTTCGACCTCAAACGCATCAAAACAGTAGGAACACACGGGTTAGGGCTTTGTTGTTGGAGACACCGGAGTTGTTGCATGCAAAGAGCAAATAACACAAAAGTGAAAGAAATCCAGAGCTTCAACGGAGCCCCAATCACAGCCAAATCATACCTTGCCAACATAAATCTAATCTCCACAACGCTTTAGCAAAACCTCAGATGTTTTATACCCTCTAAGAGCGTTCTTCCCCCATCGAAATTTCATTAGGTTTTGCTATTGGGCGAAGAGGAGCTTGATCCATTGATTGCATAAATATAGAGGGAATCATAATGGACATTGTACCGGGTGGTGTTATTAATATTAAGAAGAGAAAGGGATAGCCGTCTCTTAAAATACATCATCAATTTGTAATTTTCTAACTACGTGGATAGTCTAGAATGTGAGACTCTTAAATGCTTGTATAGGTAATAAATGCCTTGTTTTGCATTTTATAGTAGTAAGAGATAAAATATAGAGTGCCACGTGGACACTCTCAATGAGGAGGAGTCTTAAATGCTTATAAATGCCTTGTTTTGCATTTTATAGTATATAGAGATTAGACAAAGGATAAATATTCATACCACGAATACCACTGACAATATCCATAAGTAATAATTAATACTTCATAATTTTTAACAAAAAGGTGAACTATTGAACATAATTCACATAAAAAGAAGTGTAGTCTCTCTCTCTCTCTCTCTCTCTATATATATATATATATATATAAAATAAGTGTTGGCTTGGTAAGAAAATGTAAAAATTTTCATTTCTTGATGACCTACGATCCAAATTAATTGCATTCAACAAATTCAATAATATGTGAAAAAAGTCAACTCAACTCATTACTCGACTCGACAATGATAATATGTGAATGTCCTCATCATCATCATAAAATATAGGAACACATCAAACACAAAATTAAGTTAGATAAAAAAATATCGTCTTGCACGACCTAACAAAGTAAGTATCCCACTCTTAATACTTTTGAAAACAACTTGTTTAGTTTATCAAGAATATACACATTCAAAAATAAACCAAAATTTTTAATTCCCATGAAAATATGAAAAATACTAACAATAAGAAAAATATCATCACAAAGGACTATCAAATGGTTTATCACCATAAGAAACAAAACTACAAAGCCACTAAACCATAAATACATATATTGTTGATTACAAGAAAAAAACCCTTATAAGTTGTATAATACAGTAAACATAACATAACAATTTAATTATCATCTCCATGTAGGGAAAAAAAACATAATCTTAGAACTATATAAGCCAAAAAGAAATGGGAAAAAAATAAGAGGACCCCGATGTGAGATCCCCCTGTTTTAGATATGGAAATCGAAGAAAAATCGATGTTAAAAGCCTATAAATAGTGAGTCTGTAACTACCATAAAAACTCATAAACTATCTATCAATTCTAGAGCGTCACCACCTATAACACCATTAAACCAAGTAGTAAATCATCCATCAATATCTTACTTTAAATGACAGAATAAATGATCGATGTCCAAACCAATGTCTAGCCCCAAAAGAAATATATATATATATATATATATATATATATATATATATATATATATATATATATATATATAGTTATTGCTGTAATTTAACACACCCATGATGGAAATGTATGACATTAAACCTAATTTATTCAAATGGAATGTGCCACCTTCGAAAAAGAGGAAATTATGTATACCATCTCAATTTCATATAGCATGCATAATGACAATGTCCCTTCCCGTTGCTCCCTTTAGTAACCTTAGATGAGGCTTCAACACCCTATAGATTTTTTTCCCACAAATGTGTATTGTTTAAGATGTTCCAGTCCTTAATATAAAGTCATTTAGGTGCAAGAACATATAATGGTCATAGTAACTCATGTTATTTGGAAAAAAAATTACAAATCATCCCATCATAATTTACTAGAGGTGAACTTGTGCAATATGATTTATGGTTGGAGGTAAGTATATACTATAAGCTTTACATAATATAATGATCTATTCTAATACAATAATCTTCTCACCTGTTTCAATATAATAATCTTCTCCATAGTTTGCAAAAGGTCCACGTAATACCAAATAAAATGAAGTTAGTTTTCAAACAACTATGGTTCACTTGTTTTATTTGCTCTTTGGAAAATCATAGAGTATTTGTCACGCAAAAGGGAATTAATAAAATTAGTAACAACTTGTTGATAACTCTATTTAGACACTCCAAGGCAGAAAAATAGATACGTCTAGTAGTAATTGTAAGTAACAATATATTTTTTCATTAAAAAATATAATTAACATGGAAAGACAAAAATATGGTAACATATATTAAAGAGCGTAGTGCCAAATTAACAATTTTATGCGGGGCTTCAAAAACCACATTATAGATATCCCATAAATTGAGATGCAAAATCAACTAATGAAAAAAATTGATGTCCCATATCTATTTGATTTTTTTATGAAACGAAATTCGAAAGTGCATATGTTCCTTATCTGTTATTCTATATTCCTTGAACTTTAATGAGGTATCGCAATTATTAATGTTATGAGGATCTCTTGAATTATAAACAAGAGAAAAAAGTGTTTTGGGTACTAATTAAATTAACTCAATGAGACTAACTCTCTTAAGAATGGGTTACGGTAAAATAAAAATAGGAGAACGGACTTAATCGGTACTTGTTTATTTTTTTCCCGGGATAAGGGAGTTTGCATTCCGTAAAAAAGGATCCTATTTTATTCATGTTACGATTCATCATTCCTATGGGGAGTAAATAAGCATTAATCAACAATGGAAGGCATTAATTTTAATATCTGTGTCTGTCCAAATTGCATTAACAACCAGACAAAGATTTACCCCTATGGAAATGACGATTCATTCGAATAGACATGAGAGTCCAACGACATTGGATTGCCAGAATCCATGTTGTATATTTGAAATAGGTAGACCTTGCTATTCTCATGGTATAATCCTCTTACCCCCGCACCTCTTTTCTCCTTGGTCCACAGAGACAAAATGTTGGGTTGGCATCAAAAATGAAAAACCATTAACTATAATAAAAATGCATACGCAACAATATTTCCAATTTAATATCCTAAAGTTCCAATTGTCTTGTAAATGTAAATCAGTTCCAACACACCAAATTGTAATTGGTGCCACATAGTAAACCATTTAATTGTATTTAGCAATTGAGGGGCCAATATAGCTCATAAATATGTCCAAAAGGCTACCATATCATAAATGAAAATGTCTTAATAAAAGCAAATAATTTAATAAAAACCTTCAACATATGATCTTCACTTTTTTCTTTTGTATGAACTAGACTCTAAAACAATATACCATTAAGCATATTAAAATTTCACACTCCAGTATCAAAAGGGATCACCCAAAAATAACAAAACACATATTGGCGATACTGCGTAACAACCCTTGAAGAATAATACTTCACTACACCACCTACAAGGTATCCAATTTCATACTTCACTTCCATGGTATCCAAGTTCATACTTCAGTGATGTAGTGCACTTATTTACAAATCAAAGACTCCTATATTCTGCATAAACTTGTGTTTGTAATTTCCTCCCTTTTTTTGAACAATGTAAATGTTGAACAACTTATTTTTTCACAGCATTGAACTTCTTATTTCCATTATTTGTTGTAATATACTTTGTCTTCTATCTTATGTTGTATGCTTATTTAACCGCTTAAATTTAGTCCACGAAAGTACTGATATATGAACTTTAGGACGCTTGCTATGGACTTCCCAATGATTTCTTTACTATGCTTGTGCTGTATGCTTGCTGCAGCAGTGCTAAATTGTATTGATATACTAAGTATAGCCTTATCCTTATAGTGGATCCCCTCGTCCAAGGACGACCAGTGCCAAATCGCTAGTTTGGGAAATTTATGGCCCGACTATGGGCTTGATCTTATTTGCCTCATCCTCGGCCATGGGCCCATCATAAGAGGACTTGAACGCATCTCGAAACACAATCAACAATTGAATTATCAGTGGTCTTATGACTCAAATACTCTCTACCTCAGCCTTTACCCGGAAGACATCGGCTGACTAAAGACGGCTCAGTATGGTGACTACTGTATCATCAGAGGATCTTACTTGCCAACTCAGCCTTGGCTTGATCCATATGTCTGACAGTGGACAGTTGGTAGAGCGCATGGATTGGGGGATGCATGGAAGGGTGTGCGTGGGTTGTAAGATCACGTTCACAAAATCGTTATAACAAGATCTCCCTCACATGTGAGGGAATACTTCATCATCATAATCTACATGTGACAGTGACAGGTGGCTTAACCTTATTAGCATGAACATTCTACACATGTTTATTACATGACTGGGGACCCCAGACACTATATATACTTGTCTTCTCCAATAATGTAAAGGATCGATAATTGAAAACCCTATCCAGAACTTTATTGCATTCATAGTAGAGAGAGAAAGTTGAGTAAATTATATCACTCGATCATTAGAGCCAATTTTCATAGTGAAGTTCACACACCCATGCACAGTGGAGTAGGTCACATGGCTGAACAACTTTTTTTTATATTCTCTCTCTCCATTGACTCACCTCCTTGTTTACTTGTGTAGATATCTAATTTTCACCATAGTTGCACCTTCAAGGTTATTCTGCTTTGAGCTATTACTTTATTACTTGGTGGTACCCTAACTGGTATCATCATGCAGTGTTTAGGAACTGAACATTATTGCCACAGACTCTAGGTTCAAAGCACCCACACTTCAGGCTTCTTCACACGACTGCAGTCACTAAGATAAAGTTAGTTATTTTTCACTTTGATTTTCTGTTTTGGGGTATTTTGAATCCACCCATGGTTGTGTTGGAATATTTTGAAGCCACCCATGGCCGTGTTGGGGTATTTTCAAGCCACACATGGCTGTCCAGGGATATAATGAATCCACCCTTGGCTTTCCTGAGATATTATAAAGCCATCCTTGGATTTCTTATGGTATTAGAATTACCCAAGCCTATATTATTCGCCACGTGAGGCTATTTGGGGATATTATGAGTCACCCAAGGATATGTGGGGGTATTAAGAACCAGCCGAGGCTATATTTGTCTATTTAAGCCCCTAGGTTGCCACGCCCTTCTTCGCGAGGGAAATTCTCCCATTCATGATGTTGTTTTAGGTTGAGGCAGTTGCTAGTTTTTTCTTCAAACCTGTTTGAATTAAAATTTTCAAAAATACATAGAACAAAAATGATAACTTTTCATTGATTATATATATATATGAATATGCTCATGAAATCCAAAATTGATATATCTAGACTTGCGGTTTATTTTTTCAGTGGCTATAAAGCTACAATTTATTTTTCCAAGGCATAGAGATCGGCATGTGGTTGTATTTAGCTTAAGGCTGCACCCCCTTTGAACCGCTGGATCATTCCTTTCCTGATGAACCTTTTAATTTCATTATTTAGAAAGAAGCATTATTCCGTAACGTGGACATGATCTTGGTGGAATCACACCATCCATTCCTATTTTAGCTTCTCAAGCCACTTCAGGAGATTTTTCTCCTTAATATTTGCTAAGATATCCTCTGACTTTCAGTTAAGTGGTGTGAACTCCTTATAGGGATTTTTTGGTCCATGATCCTCATGCTTCCTCTTTTTCACTAATATGGATGCAACCTTCCTTTCTGGTGCTGCAGACTTATGAGGGTCTGTGGACTTCTGCATGCTAGTAAAGATTATAGACTCAAGCATCAAAATTCTTTATCTAAGGAGGTTGTTTGGCTTTGAAGGGAGGCATGTAATTTATATAAATGGGTGATGCACATCACCAATTATCCTACATTTTTTGTTTGTTGGGGATCTGATCCATAACTCCCTTCTATGACTCTTCTAAATTATTTGTTCTTTAGAATATATTCTTGTAGATGAACTGAATCATGGTGAGAAAATTTAGAATTATAGAGTAAGCATAATTAAAAGAAAGCAAGTATTATCAAGGGATGGAACCATTGAACAAAGGTCGCGACCTGTCTGAGTAATAGGAAATAGGGTCGCAGCCTGTCTAAATAACATGAGACAAGGCTGTGGCATGTTTAGTCAATAGGAGATGTGGTCATGGCTTGTCTTTTACAAGGTGTTTTCTCTACCACAAGGGATGAGAGAAAATAAGATTTTTCTCTCGAGATGGTTTTATTAGGCGGATAATTTTTCGGGCAATGTTCTTAAAATGGAAGAGTAATAAAAAAGTTATAAAAAGCATTGCAACCTATCTTGGACAGTTTATCGATCCTTATGGCTATTGTCTAGATTGATTTTGTTTGTCAAATCATCGGTTTGCAATTATGTGACCTAACCTTTTGTAATTTAACCAAATCCACAAGTTGTAAAATATGTTGCGAGGGTTTTAAGAATTTTGCGGCATCTTCGATCTAAGACAAAATATTTTTTTTGTCAAAAAATGATATTATGCCAAAAATTATAAAAACTGGCTAAGTTGTAGCTTAGAGGCCGCGAAATGTTGTAAGACAACATGCCAGACTGCATCCAATAGGTTTCCTAAGTGGGTTCTTCCCTAAAATTAGACCAAAAATGTGATTTTACCCCCAAGAACAGGACCAAAAGGTCTTTCGAGTGTTAATCTAAGGCATAAAAGTCCATATTTGCAAAATAATGTAAGTTTTATATCAAATCCTTACCACATAGGACATAGAGTGGCATGAGATGCCTAAAGGTGTAGAGAAAGCTGAATATAGGTGCATCCCTTGTTACCAACCCTTATAAGGCCATGCCCGTCAAGCTTTTCAGCAAGAGTTAGATATGATAACATACTCGGGTAAGTGGGTGTGTTAAAAAAAAAAATAATATCGAGAAAATAGATATCGAAAGAAAAGTCCCCTCAGAGGGTTTATATGCAAATAGGGGTCTAACCACCAAAATTTTACCAATGGGATGCTGATCCGGAGATCCCCATGGATGGAATACCATGCAACGGATTCGATTTATGAGGAACCTGGAAAAACACCTCGTTCCCACAGACGACACTCAAAGTATGATGTCAAAAAATGGGTCGATAAGAATGATCCATGCCATCAAAACTATACATGACTGTCTAAAGTATAGAAAACAACATAACATATATATAGAGAGATAGTGTAACGCCCCGACCCAGAATTTAAGGAAAACCCTTGGTTTGCTCCATAAATTAATATATTAAAATATCTATTATAGTTTTAAGAAAAGGATGACCACTTTATTTAATTAGTCAATTAGCGAGATTTGTTTATAGAAAACCCGAATTAATCTACCATACTAATTATTTGGAAATAAACCACAACCATCTTGTATTATTACAAATTATGGCCAGAGGCTCGAATAAAAGTCCAAATACCAAAAGTGAAAATACCAAGTTTACATTGTTTAAAAACAAGTACATAACATTCTAATAATGTTGATCACCCTCGGGGATTTACTCGGTTCCTGTCCAACATTCGTACTTGAGGTACCTGGGGTGGAGGTGGGGGTTTTAACATAAAAAGAAGGGGTGAGCGGATGCTTAGCATGGTGGGTAATACTAAGCTATATATTTTCTACAAAATATCGTACATATAACGTGTATTTTATTCAATTAAGAAAACGTTAACAATTTAGCTAGTATTAATGCAACTACATGCAATGCCCCCAAGTGATAAGCTCATACTCACATTTAACCAATTTTTCCGGCCCTTTACCGAGTCTAGAGACCAATTCGTCAAATTTTAGCCTTTATCTCAATTATTACACTTCCGTTAGGTTGTCTTATTTAAATTACAAGTACAACCAATTAAATCCCTTTTTCATTATCTTTATTGGCATCTTTCAAATACCGCGTACTTTAACGGGCTTCACACTGCGCGCCGCCTCCATATGCTCTAGATAGTGATTTTAGGTCTTTCACCGTAGGACTCTGGGATCTCCTTAATTTTATCGGTGTTATTATATTCTAACTTTTCACGTGTTTTAATATTTTATCCAATGTCCAAATAATTACGTGTCCCTCTTTCCATTTTCATCATACCGTAGTTTTGAAGCATTGTCACCTTATCAATGTGCCAAAAAATTTCTTTTATCTATTTTCACCCAAAATTAGATCGATGGGGTCTCAAGAGGCAACCCAACCATTAGGACCCTCAAGTTTGTCAAAATCCTCCTTTTCCCTTTTTTGTCACACTTTTTGTGAAAACATTCACTACAAGGTAAATACCTTTTTATGACGCTCGAAAAAATAATTTAATGACATTTATTAAAAAAAAGTCATTTAAAGGTTAATGTTATTATTAATATGACATTTATAATATAAAACTTCATTTTATACATATTAGTACTTTTTGAATGACACTTTAAATATAAAAATCATATTTAGTTATACATATTATGACATTTTTTGAAAACTTTTTGACCTACATACATATTATGACACTTTTAATTTTTGGGGGCGATTTTACCCGCGCGGAAACCTCCAAAATTTGGTTTTGACTGTGCGCTAGCTCCTTTCTCCCCATGGATCCTATCCTCCCGTACCCTATCCTCATGACTCCGCTCACCTCCTTTCCTCACGTTTCCTCTCCATTCTCTCTCAAGTTGGACGATTTTTCCATTATCTGGTACGCTTTCTCCTCCCCACTCTCAAGTTGTCGACCGGTACGTATATGTATGTAAACATAATCAAGAAGTCTACCATTTCTCGTTCCTTTGAAATCGTATTCGTTCTATACTTGACAACCAACTCCGTAATACATATTAAAACTTATTATCTTAAAAAAATGTTTGGTATTGATGAGTTTTATACAAATTATGATTTCCAAAGTAATCTTGAGATTTTATATGGACTTATATATGTTGAAATTTATATGTATGTATTTGTGAAATGGTTGGGTGTTGGTTGAAGAGGGGAAAAATGAGAAAACGGAGAATTTTTGTTGAATTATGCCATTCCTGGGAGAAACTTCAGTAGCCAAGAAGGCTTAATTTTTTTTTCTTTCTTTCTTTTCTCTTTTTCCCCAAAACTCTGTATTGATCTAGAAATAAATAAAATTTAATTTTAATGAAATCCAATTAATGTTAGATGAGTTTGAATTTAATGTGATGGGATTATTTAAATGATGGTAAATAGGCCCATTATTCGTATAATAGAATTTTAGTGATAAAATTAGTTTTGAATTTGGGGAAGAGCATTGATGATGTCAAGTTAAGCATAATTGCATGTTTTCAATATTAATTGGAAGACTACTGATGTGAATTGTATTGGACGGCGAAATTGATAAGACTACAAAACCAAATGAATCAAAGAAGTGAGTTTTGTTCTCAATAATCAAGATTAGTGTACTTATACACTAAGAATATTTATCATTAATGAATGATAACATGTGTGTGAATGGAAAATGTGAACGTTGTAGGGGTGAATGATAAGGCTGGTGTGTGTGTTAAGGGAAAAATGAGATGAAATGAACCCTAGCGACATATTTATTACCAAGCTATAGTGTCTTCTCAATGAAACATTTCCATTTTTTGTTACTAGTATTGTGTTCTGATTGGCTAATTACAGTTTATCTGGAAAATTATGTTGTAACAAGTGGGTTTTTAATTGATCGGTTATAGAACCCATTCAATTCTTCCATCTTGGATGATCGATTATGACATATTGATTTTGAAATATTCATCTTCTATGATATTGTTGACAGTTGATTTTAGTTCATTCTGAATCTGAATTGGTCTATGAAATATTAATCGACAAATAATATTAGTCGACAAACATTATATTTCTCTGTCTCTAAATACATTTATATTTCTTAACCTTTTTTTTGAATTACAAACAATTTATGGTGGATTGAAGACATTTTTTATTTCGCTCATCGTGGTTTGAAGCTTCCATTAACTTCTTCAGGTTTTAAATCTTCTTGTTATTTATTTAAGCTTGCATTAACTTATTGTCATTCTATTTTTGTTCTTTCCATCAATTCTTTATGAATATTTATCCACAAGAGTGGTACCAGGGTTTGATTATTTTTTCATTGTATTTGATTAATGATAAAATATGGCGGTGAACTTAGAAGTTAACAATTTTTTTTCTCATTGACCCATGAAATCAATACTTTCCACTTTAAACCAGGATAAAAGAATTGGTTTGTTGATATAAGTTTTAAAATTCATGGCATTGATCTTAGTTACCTCATATATGATGACCATTCGATGTTATTAGGCATTAGGGATGATAATCGGGTTGTGCTACTTGGGGTTCACGTATTAATTTTTAGTAGCAATAAATCTGAAATAAGCTTAATTAATTAATTGTGTCAACTGTCATGTCATAATAGGGTTTATCTAGGTTTTAGTAAAACGTGTTGTCATGTAAAAGAATTTCACCTCGGCATTGCCTTTTGTTTGATTTTGAATGTTTTGCGTAAAAATTCTTACTTATTTTTGTATGCATATGTGATTATGCACCTCAGAAGCTCGAGTTAAAATGCATCCATTCTGTCATTTATCTTTGGTAATAAAGTTAATGTGTGTCGAAGGTGTTAGTATTACATCATTAATAATATTATTTGTAACTTAAACTAAGATGAATTGTATAAAACACATGCATACTTTACGAATTGGAAAATGAAAAATTAACATGATTTGAGGATTGTGTTATTTTATATGAGTATCACATTTGTACAACTAATATTTACAATCTTAATATAGGTACAATTTGAGAAATGGGAACAGGCAAGTCATGGATATCTATGCATAGATTATCAAACGAGTACTTGCAAGGGGTTGAATATTTCTTAAAGTTACAGAGAGGAATACTGTAAATACTGAAGATGTACGGTGTCCATATACATCATGTAGAAATTATTTTAAATGGGGTTTAAAAGATATTAAAGGTCACTTATGTGAGAACAATATTGATTAAAGTTATCGTATATGGATATGGCATGGAGAAGTTGCTCCTAATTCAACTTTCTCACATGTCAACATGGGTGACCCCATCCATCACGATAATTTGGTCGAAAATTTAGAAGATGATGATGATATGGCAGAGATGTTTGAGATGGTAAATGAAGAATTTATGGGGGATCCTAAATCATTTGAGAAGTTGCTAGAGTCCCTTTTACAAAGGGTGTAAAAAGTTTATGAATATGTCTGCACTGGTGAGTCTACTCAATTTGAAAGCAAAAAATGGGTGGTTGATACGAGCTTTTTAAACATGCTTTAATTATTGGCCCAAGTGCTCCCAGAAGATAATTAATTGCCTTTATCTATAAAAAAGGTCATACAAATGTTGTCCGTGTTTGGGATGGGGTATGAAAAAATCATGCATGCCCTAATGATTTCATACTCTATAGAAAATATTACAAAGCTTCAACTAAATGCCCTACTTATGGAAGACCAAGGTATAAGTTGAAAAAAATAGAACCGAGGTGAAGGTGGGAGTGCCTACAAAAGTATTATGGTATTTTACGCCAATTCCTGGTTTCAAAATGTTATTTCAATCTGTAGAAACTGCAAAGGCCTTGACTTGGCATGCAAACAAAAGATAAGTTGATGGTAAGTTACGTCACCCCATAGATTCCTTTGTATGGAAGTTGGTGGATGACAAGTGGACAAAATTTGGAAATGAATCTAGAAACCTTTGGTTAGAACTTTAAGAAGATGGAATTAACCCACATATTACTCTTAGTAGTAAGTATAGCTGTTGGCCGATCATGTTGGAAACTTATAACTTTGAGCGGCGGTGAGCACAAAGAGAATTTTTTTGATGTTAACAATGTTGATATCGGGTCCGTGACAGCCTGCAAATGATATCGATGATTACTTGGCACCATTAACCGAGGACTTGAAAACCTTATGGGATGAATATGTATAGGCTTATGATGCTTATCTCCAAGAATCCTTTACTTTGAAGGCGGTATTACTATGGACCATTAACGATTTCCCTGCATACGGTAATTTGTGTGGTTGTGTTGTAAAGGGGTACTATGCTTTTCTAATTTATGGTGAAGAAATAGATTCTATTCAATTAAAGCATTATAATAAGAATGCATATACATCACATAGACTATTTCTTCCACAAAATCATCCATTTTGAAAGGAATTTTTTTTTTAATGGTAAGCAAGAGTTTCATGAACAACCTAATCCATTAAACGGAGAGCAAATACTAGAGAGGGTTGAAAATATTAATGCATGTTGGGGAAAAAAGAAGGGTCCTTTTGAAGAGCAGATACCAAAGAGAAAGGATAAATTGAAACAAAAGAGTAAGCACGCTGAGGAGAATACGAATGAGCCTAATAAATCCAAATGTTGGAAGAAAAAATCAATATTGTTTAGGTTGGCTTATTAGAAATATTTGCTTGTTCGACACAAATTGGATGTTATGCATATTGACAAGAATATTTTTCTTTAATGCTCTTTGTGCAAAAGAAGTGGATGTGAAGAAGTTGAACATTGTTCAAGATGACATTGTTTTTGTTGGAAAAGTACTTCCCTCCAAAATTCTTTGATATAATGGTGCATCTAATGGTACATCTTGTTAGGGAGGCTGAACTATGTGGTCCAGTTTTTGCTCGTTGGATGTATGCATTTGAAAGGTTTGTACATGCTTAAAAAAATATGTAATTGCTTTATAAGGTCATAAGTAAACATTATTAATATTTGTTTTATTTAAAATGTTTGTAGGAACATGAAAATCTTTAAGGGCCAAGTAAATAATCAAAGTCATCCAGAAGGTTGCATCGCCTAACGCTATATTACGGAAGAAGCAATAGAATTTTGTATGGAATTTTTACATGGTCTTGATGCCGTTGGAGTTTTATTTGGTAGAAATACAACAGATGATGATGATGATGATATGATATGAGATGGAAAACCAATAGGGGGTGGTAAAGTAATTGTGGTGGATGAATTATTATGGGAGCAAGCACATCATTATGTGTTGCAAAACACATATGATGTTCAACCATCGATTGCGTAATTTCTCTTTTTGTTGCTTTTGTAACAAATCATGTACTATATTTTATTTTGTTTTAACGGTTAAAAGATTGTTCTCTATTAGTACCCTTATAGGGAGCATATGGAGAGCTTGTGGCAAAAGTATCCTCGAAAGTACAAAGATGAAAAAAGGTTACAAGATGAACATAACAAGACCATTATTGGTTGGCTTCATGAAAGGGTATGATTAATATCAATATGTGACGATTTAATATACTATTAAAATTGTAACTAACATTTAAGAAAAATCATGGTTAAAAAGTAGCTAAATCTCCCCAATAATAATGTCTCAGACATCTTAAACTGGATAGCCCGAAGACCTCGTCGAGACGTGATAAAATATCAGGGTTATATCCTTAATGGTTGTCGTTACCATACGAAAGAACGTGATTTTGAACGAGTTAGCCAAAATAGTGGAATTAGCATTACGGCCACAACAATGCAAGTCGCTAGTGCAATGGATAAGCATTCAAATTTGAGTTTCTATGGTGTCATCAGTGAAATATGGATGCTTGATTATTTCACTTTCAAAATTCCAATTTTCAAGTGTGATTGGGTCGACAACGGTAATGGTATTAAAGTAGATGAGTTTGGCTTTAAATCTGTTGATCTTTGTAGAGTTGGACATAAGAATGAACCCTTCATATTAGCTTCTCAAGCCAAACATGTTTTTTATGTTCAAGACCAACTCGATCCGAAATGGTCAATCGTTCTTATGACTCCATAAAGCGTTTATAACTATGGGTGTGATGATGATGACTACGCTGCTGGATGTGTCGAAAATCATGTTGCCACCCGCGGATTGCCAAATGTTTAGTTGATTAATGAAAGTGAAGATTCGTGTGCACGTGTAGATTGTGAGGGAATTTGGATTGATAATAGAAAATAAATAGAGTGTTAGTTCTGTTTTGCTTATGCTTAGAGTTATATATGCTTTTTAAAGACTTATCTATGTTTAGTCTACATTTTATAATTTATATTTTAACGGTTGATTGCGATTATTGTTTATGGTGAATATCTTTTGGCGTACATATGAGATGAATTGACTCGTTATAAAATCTGGGGTATTGTTATTGATTTTCATACATCCTAGGATTTTCATACTTCCCAATTCCCAATGTTTGCAGGATTGGGAAAACTTGACCTTGGTGTCATGTTTTTCTCATGATTGCGATAGATATGCATGCAAATACAAAAAATACATTTCTAATAAGACCGACATGGATGTTAACCATAAAATTCTTCATGTTTTTAAAATTCATATTCTTTTATTGATGATTTCCCTAGAAAATTTTAGTTGTTCATTTTGAAAAGAAAGGATGAGGTGTTTATCAAGTTTAAATAATTGAAGTTTTTGATTGTGAAGTAGACTGGTAAGAAAATAAAGCACTTGAGAACTGATAATTTCATAGAATTTTACTCGGGCTTGTTTGACGAGTTTGTAAAAAGTGAGGGAATTGTGAGACACCAAAAAGTTTGAAAGATACTTCAGCAAAATGGAATATCCAAGCAGACAGGACCGGTCTTGAGTTTAATAAGGCTTGTGCAAAATTATAAATAAGGACCCTTTTATACAAGAGCGATAATTTTAGACTTGAAACAATAACACTGTGACAACCCGAATATAATTATGATAAATTATGTTTAAATAATGATTAGCTTATGTGATATGGATAATATGTTATTAGCATATATAATGTTAAGTCATTATGTTTAGTCTAATCCTACCTTCATAAAGCATGAAATATCGAATTAGTTATAAGTATGAAATTTTGAAGTTTCGGTAGGAATGTTAATGTTTAAGGCTAGTTTTGAACAGTATAATATAATAATTGACTTGAGCTATAAACTAGATTGTTGTATACATATGAGTTAGGTTTGTAACACAATAAACGGTGCATCAAACGGACATTCGAGTGAGAAGATATTATCTTTTTACGAACAGGGGGTAAAGTAGTCATTTAGCCTTAAATGATATGTTGTCTTATATGGCACCACATGTTATATTTTGATTGGACCAAGATGGGGTGGAATTATGCCGACTTAAAACCCTTTAATTAAGCTCTCCCTTCACCATATTTCAGCCATGGAAGAGTTTTAACTTAAGGAAAGAGAGTTTTGAAGTCTAGGAAGAAAGTGTAAGGAGAAATTGAAGAAAAATTCATAGAGAATTACATAAAAGACCCTAAGGTAATTCCATCCATAAATATTGTTTGATTTTTTTCTATTGATGATTTAAATGATAGAAATTATCATTTGTTTACTTAAATTCCATGTCTTGATGTGTACTCATTGATAGATGCATGTTTAAGCAAACTTGAATGTGTAAACCCTTGAAATTGCCTTGTTTAGAAACTTTGTGTATTCAAACTATCATATATTTTTGTATACTTACTGAAATTGATTGGTTCCAATTGTATATTAACCTGTACTCATATATTTATGACATATCCTAAAATCATGTGAAAATAACATGAAATGAGTCTTTGGTGAGAGTTTGAAATTCGGGTATGAAATTTTTCCCAAGGGTGAAAGTATGCATACCATATGTTTGATGTCTTACTTGACATAGCAAATGAACTATGAAAATTATGAAATTTTAATCTTGTATTGTTCAATATGTTTACTGATGTTGGGTGAAATATCATATAAATTTATGATGTAGAAAAATTATGAAAATTCCTGGAAGTTGAATGAATGATAAAAGAGCCTATAGGGAAGATTTGCTATGTGGTAAAGAAATGGGCATATCTTGCTCTAGGGGACTTGAAACGATGTACCGTCTTTTGTATTAGAATAATAATATGATGATATTGAATTTACCAAGAATAAATGAATATATGTCTGGTCTATGATTTGGATATGACAATTATATTAACACGAATTTGGATGAAACTTCATTTGTGACAAATGATTTGAATAGAATCGTATGATGCATATGAATTGAGTTATGTTCAAGTTATTATTTGAATTTTTAATATTGGTATGATGACACTAATATTGTAAGAATGGTAGGAAGGGAATAAGAGGTGATTGAGCAAGTACCGGATAAAGGCAAGGGAAAATCCAGTTAAACTGTCAATGTGAGTGTACTCACTGGTATGAGGTATTTGTATATCGTTATGGAGATGATCTAAATATCACTCACAGTTAAGATTTATTACACATGTTTACGGATAAGACATGAATATCACTCACGGGTAAGATGTATTACACATGGTTATGGATACAATATGAATATCTCTTATTGGTAAGATGTATTACACATGGTTACGAATATGATAAGGAAAATATGGAATATGAAATTGTTCATTTCGGGTTACCAAAATGGGAGGTTACTTCCCGACCCGAAATGGGGAAGAATTGTCTATTACAGACAGAGGTTACTCCTCGACCAGGAATGGGGGATAATTGTCTATTGCAGACAGGACATGTGAATCGTGATTCAGATCAATTGGGCCATTCTTTATGAATGGAACAGATAAGTAATACATAATTAATGGTCCGTATAAGTATATAATTAGTCATTCTTTATGAATGATCCGGATAAGTATATAATTGGTCATTCTTTATAAATGAGTCGGATAAGTACATAGGTATTACCACATGTAAATGATTTATTGCATTTAATTTTATGCAATAGTTTAGTAGTGATGCATTCTCTGGGCTCTTTTGCTCACGGTTATTATGGTTATGTGTTTCAGGTAGCATGATGTCACTGCCAAATCTAGGAGGTCGGGTTGGATTAGCAAAGGATGCATAAAACCATAATTTTGGTCAAATGAAAAAGGGGTAATTTAATTTTACTTATCCTTGAAGCAAGTTTGAATAAGCGTAATCACTTTAAAATATGTGAAAAGTTTTGGCTTTATGGCTTCATGCTGTTAACGAAAAAGAATACTCTTGAAGATGGTTTGGTTAAGGTAATTATGATTTGACTCACTTTGTCTTTCAAACTTAATTATAAGTAACTGGGTTGGGGTGTGTCAAACACGATACGTAAGTGACGTGTTGAATTTTTCAGATAAGAAATTCGTGTCGTGTGGTATTGTGTTCGTGTGACTTGTGTTAGACGCGTTATTGTTTCTTATTATTTTATTTGTATCTTTCATGTATTATAGTTTTTATATAGTGGAAAGATTATTAATCATTTTAGTCTTCGTGTGCTGTGTTTATATAGGCCGTATTCACTGTTAGGAAAAAACACAATTTTATGTCGTGTTCGTTTCTATATAGTTCTTGTAATGTTGTATCATTTCGTGTCGTGTCAAAGAAATATGTGCCCCAAAATTATGTTTGGATAAAAAATATGTTGTGTCTTGTTACCGTTATTCTGAAAATATGAGTTATAGAAAATTAAGTTGATTGTACCATTCACTGAGGAGAGACATATAGCTACACAAGCTGGGCTCCGTTTCTAAACTCTAAACAAAGCCTTTATTGAGGTTTCTAATTTTCCAATACATGTCCTATAAGAACACTAAAAAAATAAAGGCATTGCATAATATAATGGCCTCTCAAACAAATAAAGGCTTTTAATAGATGGACATAAAAAAGGCCCTCTGCAGTTGCCTAAGCTGCACATGCCCAGGGCCGGCCATGCAAGCAAATGAATATGACATTTATTAAGAGAGCAAGGAACATGAAGTCTAATGCAGTTTTACCCAGGGAGTTTTGAGATGAATTTGTTAACACAACATGTTATTTAGTGAATAAGTATCCATCCTCAGCTATTGAGCTAAAGACAACAAAAGAATTGTGTACTAGATCCCCTGCCACATATACTAGTTTGATAATATTCGGGTGCTCGACATGCTCATGAAAATAAGGGAAAACATGAGACGATTGGAAAGAAATACATGTTTTCCCCTTAATTTGAAAATAGGGGAGTGACCGGTATCTTCATATCAAATCCAAAGACAACATGGGAGTGTCTCTTCACATAAAATTATAGATATATTAGTCAATGGGTTAATTCTAATATAGAAAATTTTATTTATAAAGGCTGCTTCTTTTTTAGATTGTAATTTAGATTGGATCACATCTGCTTTAGCTATTAGAAAGTAAATTTCTTTGTCTAAAAAACTTTGACAAATATTCCTTTTTACTTGGTATGTTTATCAGAAATGGTGGAAGGTTTTGTGAAGGAATTTTTCCGTCTTTTCAATTTACATATTCTGGGTTCCAGTACAAACCACATAAGAATATAGTCATATTTAAAGAAAATGGATTTATGTTTGGGATTTACACTTTTATTTAAAAGTTTCCATTATATAAGTTAAAGGCACATCTCAATAGTGAGTTTGAGATGAAAGATCTTGGGGCTGTAAAGAAAATATTGGGAATGGAAATTCAAAGGGACAAATAAGTAAGGACACTCAATTTGTCTCAAATGAGATACATTGAGATGCTGTTAGAATATTCAGAATGCATGAGTCTAAACATGTAGTTACCCCTTTAGGAGATCACTATAGGCTCTCGGCTAGGTTGTCACCCAAGACCGATGAGGAGTTAATCACATATCACGTATTCCTTCTTCTAGTGTTATCGTCAGTTTTATGTATGCATGATCAACATTTTGTCAGATATTTCACATGCATTGAGTGTACTTATCCAATACATGGATACAACCAGGAAGGACCACTGATAAGATGTTAAATGGATACCGAGATACTTGAATGGTAGTACTAAAGTTGATCATAGTGTATGACCAAGGTCATGACACTTCAGGGAGTATGGTGGGATATTTCGATTCAGATTATTTTGTTGAACTAGATAGGAGGTCTTTGACAGGTTATGCTTTCACACTTTGCGAAAGTGTTATTAACTAGAAAGAAAATCTTCACTATCAATATAGCCACTCCTAAGATTGATCATTGACAAAGCTTCCAAACCCGATTCACTCCGTGGATTAGTCCAGACCCAGACTGAACCACTTAAATTTTGTGTGATATGTGTTTTTCTTGTGAAGATCTTAGTCCAAAGTGTGCAATTTTTTCGTTTTTCTTGCTTATTTTTCCAAACAATACACTTTTTATTTAACCAGGTATAATTATTTTTTTGTAAAAAATTTGTAACAATTATTTTTATATCCAGAGTAGTTGTTTATGAAATCTATGTACTCAGGACATTTAATAGTAAGCGTAGATCCATCATTCTTTCTTTGTGCCCTGTAAACTGTGCCATAACAACCTGAATTGTCTTCCTCCTCTACAATAAAAGATTCAAACTCTGGCATTACTTTTGATTCTCTCATATATTTACTTTGGCTGTACTTTTGTATCAAATTTTATTTTAAAATTTGTCAAAAAAAGCAAATAATGTATTTGAATTTGTTCAGTCGCGGTCAAACAAAATATATGAGAGACAAATCTCGGAGTTGGAAACACCACTTAAAATGAGGGAAGTTTATATTTAACAAAGTCAAGATTTGATGCTAATTGTCGGGTGTCTCAGCTAGTTTATATTTTAGAAGCCTATGATATTTCAGATTCAGAACATATCAAGTAGGAAATGAAAAAGATTCATCCTCATTTATATTTTAAGTTATATTTATCTGATTTTAGTTGAAGATGCTGCAGGCATTCCAATAGCTTGTGATGCATTTATCTAGTAGTAGACATTAAAATTGAAAGCACACAGGCTTTCCATCACCCTCGTGCCATTTTCTATGGTCATTGCCTCGGTTGTTGCTACTCCCTACAC
Source organism: Sambucus nigra (assembly GCA_949130495.1). Taxonomy (NCBI): domain Eukaryota; kingdom Viridiplantae; phylum Streptophyta; class Magnoliopsida; order Dipsacales; family Adoxaceae; genus Sambucus; species Sambucus nigra. Next base: position 253,067,873 of record OX422209.1, read on the forward strand.
CTGGAGTCCCCTTAATTACCATTTCTGCCACTAAAACTTGAAACCCCAAAGTGAAGAATATGTAAACTGAAAGCTGAAAGGCTTTGGGGCTGCAAGGACCTGGTTATAACCAAGCTGGGCTGGACTCGGATGCTTAGTAAAATCTGTAATGCTCGATATTTGTTGTTTGTTTATGGAATTGTGTAAGTTGTCACTTGCAACTCCATGCCGTCCTTGAACATTTCATTTATGTGACAATCTCGTCGAGTCTTTACATTTTATCAGCCTCAGCGCACCTCAAATAGTGTTGATTTTTAATAGCTTCAAATTTCTTAGGGCTTCATTAAAGACTAAAACACTGAATAAAAATGAAGCGTTTTATTGGCAATAGTGTTGAATACAACGCCGAAGAAGATGAAGCTTTGTCCTGGGAATTCATTTTATCTGGAAAAAGTTTTGATAATTTTTTCTATCGGGATGTAGTTAAGATATTTTCAGATTATATGTAGGGTGTGTTTGGCAACCCCAATCGAAGCTATTGAATTGTGATTGGGGTCTTGAATTCTAATTCCATTGTTCGGTTAGGAAAGATTGAGTTTGGAATTGTCGTGGGGTTCTAATTCTTAGAATTTCAAAGTAAAAGTAAATAATCACAAATTTTTTGGTTGGAATTGATTACACACATGCGCCCATGGCACTCATACTCACACGCTACATCACACATTTTGAAGACTTAATTTCACACACACACACACACACACAAAATTCATCACCCATTTTCACACATTGAAAATTCACCCACTCACCTTGTAGTTTACACAATGCACATAGTTTTCCACACCCACCGACACAGTTGCGTGCACAATTTAACACAAAAAACTATAACACAATAGTATTTAGAATTCTCATAAAAAATTCCCATTAATTCCACACCGGAACCAACACAAATGAATTATGATGCCAAGTAATTCGAATTCATTGAATTCCAATTCCATGGAATTCGAAATCAATCATAAAATTCTAATTGATTTTCAATTCTAGACATCCAAACATGCTGGTAAGGTATTTGTGATTTCAGTAAAGTATTTGGACCACATCCAAACATACTAGTAAGGTATTGCTTATTGATAGTAGATAAAAATTCATATTTTGACGTTCAAGACATTGAAAATTATTATATTGCATGTAATTTTTGTTAGATTGTCTTTTATTTCCTTTTAGGTATCTATAGACATATATATCAATCTATTGTATATAATTATTAAAAACTTGAGTGTATCATGCGATACGATGCGATACGATACACGTTTTTTGGAAAAATGATACGCCTCCGATACGCGTTTTGACAACCTTGATAGCATGTACTACACTAATCATTTATGTTAGATGTGATAAATTAATGAGTTTTTTGGTTACATAATATAGTGTGTGTTCCATCAATTAACATGTCATCTCTTCTATTTTCAGCTTCTTCTATGTTCATGTTTTAATACCACTACAACCAATACGTGCTTGATTGTAGGTGGTGGTGTGATCAACTTCAAAGATGAACAAGTATCGTAAGCCTTCTGAGTCAACAGAAAGGGGAACTAAAGAAAATAATAAGATGGTGTTATAAATTAAAATATTTTTTACCTCCATTATAATTATTCTAGGTGCATAGAGAACTAGCATATGAAGCAGTTCGCAAATCCTTGGTTCTGTTAAAGAATGGGAAGGATCCAAAGAAATGATTTCTTCCATTAGATAGAAATTTTAAAAGAATTCTTATTGCTGGATTACATGCCGATGATCTTGGATACCAGTGTGGAGGGTGGATAGCTACTTGGGAAGGAAGAGTTGGCATAATTACAATTGGTAAGTGGTATATGGTAATGCCCGATTAATTTGCTTCCCTACATTAAACCGCGTATTGATTTCTGGTATGGATTTATTTAGAAATGATGAAACTACAACTAATGAAAAATGGTCAAATATCATTTAAGCACACGAATAAAATCAAAAGTTCTTGCATTACAGTTCAGCCTTTTATGTTTGTGTTAAACGATGAAATGAAATAATGCGGTGATATTTATCTATATCAACTATATGTCAAATTCTCTTCCTATATGAACCTTTTATTATGTCCAACTGCTGAAAGATCTAATGTATCACCTTGCATCTATCTAATTGACCTTTCAATTTTTGAGTAATGGTCAACAATATCCTCCAATATTGGCCAATTGCTGTTATTTTGATTAAATAATTAAACTGGGGTATTGACTAATTTATAGCCCCTCAGTCTTATATTATAATTTTGTTGTATGAAGAAATATATAGAGCTTTTACTTTCGTATGAGTAAGATCATATGGTTTTGATGAATTTGACAATTGAATAATTGAGATTTAATCATACATGCACAAATATTTTGCATGCTATTAAAGAAGCAGTGGGAGATGAAACAAAAATGGTGTACGAGCAATATCCATCACCAGACACCTTTACTGGTTAAGATTTTAGTTTTGCCATAGTAGCTGTCGGTGAAATCCCATATGTAAAAACTGGTGGTGACAATTCAGAGCTCATTATTCCCTTTAGTGGAGCTCAACCAGTCAGCTTAGTAGATGACAGAGTTCCCACACTGATGATTCTCATCTCTGGGAGGCCTTTCACTTTAGAGCCGCTACTTTTAGGAAAAATAGACGGCGGGATTGTTGCTTGGTTACCTGGCAGTGAAGGAGGTGGAAATGATGATGTCATCTTTGGGGATCATGACTTCCAAGGACGACTCTCCATGACATGGTTTAAGACGGTTGAACAATTGCCCATTCATGCTAAGGATAATTCATTAGACCCTCTATTTCCCATAGGCTTTGGATTGAATTTCAATATGGTGGGCTAAATCTTTCATTGCATTTGATTTATGAGCATGGTTATAATAAATACTCATGTTTTTTGTGGTTAAAATGGCATCTGGATTGGATGTAACTTTGCTGTGTTCTTCGTGCTGTTAGTGAAGAAAATCTCAATCAATGAAATGAACTATAGGATATGGAGGCATCATTGATCTTATGGAGCTTTGATTGTGATGATTGTGGTGAAAGAGAAGAAAGAAGAGCATACTAAACTAGAGGAAGGCTTGAGTTAGGTATGCTCTTCAGTTTTTATGTGGTGGTAACTCGTTAGTATTGTTATATTCCAAATAGTATAATGCGACATACGTTTCATGTAATAAATATACCACTTCTTTAGTTTATGAGTTTCACTTATTCCTAGATAACTTAGTGAGGTTTTGCGTAGGTCACTGCTGGTGCATTGTTTTATAACCTATCTCAGAAGCCCTTACAGACATATAAAATGGTAACTTCACAAAAATTAACAAACAAGAATAATAATCACCTATATAGTTTTTGACTTTGTTGTTCATCTTTTTAAGGTTTTATACATTAGGATTTTTTATTAAATTCAATTTCTATTTCATCTTTTATGTTGTATTTATATTAGAAAAAAGATGGGGTCCAACTTAAATTTGAGTCTAGCAATCCATAATGGGGTTATCATTTTGGGCTTGGGGCCCAAGCGACCATGGCACTTGCCTTGGCCCAGGGACAATTTTGATCCCTCTCTATTTCTCCCCCCAACCACAACTCACCACGCATGCACCATACTAGTACTAGAAATAATTTAATTAAGGATATTATTTCTGCAGGTGTGGAAAATAAAGCAACAGATACATGATTCCCCTATGATTGTTGACTAATTACATGCCAGAGAAAATAGTTAACTAGCTTACGTTTGTAGTTAACTAGTTTATGTGGTTCCCATTGGCCATATTTGTCCAATAGCATTCGGTTCTCTGCTCCCCAAAACATATATACAACATCATCACAAATCTAAACTGACATGCTTCGGTCATTCATCTCTCTTCTCCAGCGTAGATCTGAAACTAATCGAGCTATGATGCTTCAGGTACTTTGACAACTACTTGTCATTATCAATGTATTTTTGAGATCCAAATCGTTATCATTTTATATTTGTGTTAACCTCATTTTATATTCTGTGTCCGTTATAACTTTTTTAGAAGGAGGTTTAGGAGGAAGTGGAACTTTTGATGCTTCTGTTTCAAGAAAGGTTTTTCCCGTAATAGTTTCCAATCCTTTGATTTATATTTCATCTTCTATCTTATAATGGACGTTATTTTTTCCCTAGGTGAAACCTACAGTTTCTCTAGCTCTTAAAACATCAATTAAGTATTAGTTAAAAGTATTCTCAGTAGTGATCAGTTATGGAGATCCTGCACTTATTCATTACAGGGAGAAATTTAAAGAAGCTATTGTATTTGCTTTTGAGTCCCCATCTTGGAAGGTATATTTGTAATTAACATGATTTTTGCTTCATTACTGACTCTAATAACTTGAGGATCCATGCTAATTTTTCACAATAGTTGGTCAGTGGTGGTTCTTTGACTGACACAAGTCGAACACATCTTGGATGTTTCATCCGTAGTAGAATTAACATAAGAGAAAAATAAGGAATTGTAAATAAGAGAAAAATGATAGCATCTGGTTAAGTGCAACATACATTTTGTTTTAATCTATTTATTACAATGTATTCCTTTTATTGTGTATTTTTCATGTTTAATTTATTAAAATCATGAATGATGATTCATTTTTATTTTTCTGTTTTGCAGTTGAAGTGGATGATAATCCGGGTTGTGTATCGAGCAATACTTCAACATGAGTTTATTAAATTTATTTGGGCTTATATTACACAATTTGGAGTGCTTTTCATCTGTCGACTATTTTGCAAAAATCAAAGGAAGGCTGACTCATTTATGGTTGATTTTTGGATGTACATTTTTTGGAGACATTGATGTACATTGTGGATATATGTATCTATGATATATGTAGTATAGGTCATTTTTTTTGAATGATGTAGATGGTGGATATATCTATTTGTGTCCCACTATTTTTTATATGGACAAATGACTTGGTTTGGTGCATTTTAGATGTACATGACTTCGAATACAAAAAAATTAAGGCTGTTTTTATGTTGCAATGAATTTTGATTTGTGTTTAAATTTATTTTTCAACTACAACATTGATTTAGGTTATTAATTTTTTTATTATATGTTTAATTTATGACGTTTTATATTAAACCCTCACGTGATGAAATATTTTATATGAAAATTATCTGTTATGACGCTTTATATATTATATATGACTTCTTATAGACTATTTTTGACTCTTTTTGTAGCAGATATGACTGTTTTGAAAAAAAGGTCATATATAACGGTTAACCTAATATGACACTTTTTATGGTATCAATTATGACACCCAAACTTCTGACTCTTTTTATTGAAAAATAAAACATCATAAAATGCGTTTCGTGGCACTTAAAAAATGTCATAAAAAGACTTTTTTCTTGTAGTGATTTGTCTTTGCTTTTTATTTAGCAGTAGAATTTATACCACTTTTCTCACAACATTACATTTATCATTTTATGTTAAAATCCAGACCCTTTCATTTTATGTTTTACCACATAAAATAATGTTCGACACTTAAGACAAATTTAACTATAGTTCATAGTCTTGTCTTGTAATCACTTGTAAACCCCAATATTTGTTCCACTTTCATTACATCAATATTTAACATTTTTGGGACTGTTTTTCTTTCACTTTTCATTTGGTTATTAAACCCATTTTAACATGCTTGTTTAAGGCTACCATATCACCATTTAACATACTACATGTTCACAAGAGGATTTCAACCTAGAAATACCTTAAATATGCATTCAAATCAAGACTAATCATGGGTATTATGTAAGTTGACATGGTTTCTTTTAAATATGAAGGTAAAATACCATTTTTATAAAAAGACCCACTTAGGCGTTGCCTTGAAGAAATTCCATTTTTTTTGCAAGACCAATTATTTTGTAAATGTAACCACATTTTTAGGCATTAAAAATCCACCTAGAAACATATTACATAATTTAATATCTAGAAGAATCTCAAAAACATGGAAGGAAAACCCCTCTTTAGACTTAAAAGAGGATACACAACAACGGATGGCTTGAAAGCTCCTAAACTCCTAAGATCCAAACATTCCTTGCTTCTTAAAAAGCTTCCACAAAACCTCTCTATAATGTTCCTCTACCACTTTCTTCTTAGAAGAGAGATTGAAAGATGGTAGAAATATGAAGAAATGGGTTGTTTTATGGTTTAGGATTGGTTGTGCACACTCGATATTGAGGAATAATGCCTTAAAGAGGGAGATGAGTGTATGAAATCTTGAGAGAGAATAGGAAATCTGAAAAATGGTGGTGAGATTTTCTCTTCCACTTTCCCCTATTATAACCCATGTAAATCCCCCTAAAAAAATGTAAAAACCCTTCAAAAGTCATCAAAATTTTCAAGCTCCACTAAGTTGACACATTATCTATATCTAGTGCTGAAATGGTGACAACACATCTGTCATAATTTGATTCTGATAGATTCGTTCGAATGATGTCGATCTCGTTCGAATGAGATGAATATTTTTTGATTTTTCTCTTTGAATGAACTTTTGACGAGGATTCAGTGTAAGGTGAAATAGGTTCGTTCAATGCTCGTTTGATGGTCTCGTTCGAACGAGAGAGGGATCTCGTTCAAATGGCCATAACTTCGTTTGAACCACCGAATTTAAATACTTCATAATTTATCCCCACAACTGCATTGAATTACAAGAAGGCCACAAAACAAAGTTGGATGAAGGAAGCAAAGATCATTAAATAACAATCCTCTTTCATTAATTTCACACTATTACGAATTACACGGAATGGGATAAAACATTTAGGTCGGGGTATTACAATCTCCCCTCCTTAGGGGATTTCATCCCCGAAATCAGGATAAGAGGCCAAGGGAAGAGTTCTGGGTGCTTCTCCCACATTTTTAACTGACGCCCCCAAGTAGCGCATTGGACACCTTGAAATTCCCAAAGGATTTTCACCAACTAAATAACCTTGTTGCATAGGAATCTCTCTTCACGATCTAGGATGGATATTAGTCATGTGGGAAGCATGACATCTTCCTCTAACTTGATTAAATTCTAATCAATGACACGATGGGGGTCGTGAGGGTACTTTTTCAACATGGATATGTGGAACATGTTATGCAACTGAGATAACTGTGGAGGTAATGCTAAGATATATGAGACATCCTCAATTCTCTCGAAGATCTCAAAGGGATCGATGCGCCATGGGGCCAACTTTACCTTCTTCCTAAACTTTTGGCTACCAGTTATTGCTCTTACTTTCAACAACACGTAACCACCTAACCATAATTCTAAGTGCGGTCGATAATTATAGGTGTAATTCTTTTATCGGTTCTGCATTGTCATGATTTTATGGCCAATTATTCATACCTTATCAGTTATTTCCTGGATAAATTCTCAATTAGTGAGGTGCTTCTCTCCCTCCTTAGCCTAACAAACTGGCGAACGACGTGGTCTTCCATAAAGAGCCTCAATGCGGGGCATCTCAATACTTGCTTGGTAACTGTTGTAATAAGTGAACTCTGTCAGATGAAAGTTCTATGCCCTTGAAGTTAAGTGCACAAGACCTTAGCATATCCTCTAGGATTTGGATAGTCCACTTTGACTGCTCGTCGATCTGAGAATGATACAAAGTTATCATATTCACTATAGTTCCCAATTCCTGCTGGAACTTCTTCCAAAATTGAGAAATAAATTGCGAATCCTGGCCTGATATGATTGAGAGAGAAAATCCATGGAGATAGACTTTCTCCCTAATATATAACCTTGACAATTTATCCACAGAGTTTGTGACCTTAATCAACATGAAATGTGCAGACTTGGTGGGATAATTCACTGTCACTCACACAACATTATGAGGGCACTCAGATCGTGGTAAGGTTGTGATAAAATCCATCTTTAAGTGTTCCCACTTCCACTCGACCACGGGTAGTAGTTATGTATGTTGATAAGAGAGGTTTTAGGGGTGATATAGACAACCTAAGGAAGTAAAGAGACGAAAAACCTAGATGAGAGGTCTAGATAAATAGAAATGATGATGCCTCCAAAGATGATGACCAAGACGACCCTAACCATCCGCCAAAGGTTCCTGTACCCAAAGATCAAATGAATATGATCTCATTGGGAGTGAAGATGATATGTGTAATCCTAGAAGGTGGTGGCATAAATGTGGCCGATAGGAAGGCCCATGTCGTAGAAGCTAAAGTAGTCCCAAAAAATGAGGTGGTAAACTCGGCCAAAGTTGACCCATGTCAAGTAAGAGGTAAAAAGTAGATATGAACACCTTGGTAATAGGATTCTCAATATTGGACTTCAAGGGGATCATTGCCCCTCATGATGACCCACTGGTGATTTCTAACAAGATACATGGATTTGATGTCCCCAGAATACTCGTTGATAGAGGGAGTTCAGCTGACGTGATTTTTTGGGAATGCTTAATGGGATGGGGTCTTAGTAAGAAAAGACATATCCTATACCACTAGCCTTTGATTGGATTCAGTGGTGAAAAGGTCCATCCCTTGGGGGTATATGAGATGGATGTGTGTATGGGGACCTGGCCGAGATGCCTCACCAAAAAGATAAACTTCTTTGTAATGGATGAGAATTCTATAAAGTAGGGTAAGTTTAGGGTGATCAAGTAGAGGCACGAGAATGCTACTTTAACTTGGACGAAGAGAGAGAAGCTCATAAAAAAACCACCACCACGTATAAAATTGATATCGTCGACTTAAGGGACGAGACAAAGTTGAAGAAAGGTGAAGCCGTTGAGGAGGTAGAATCCATCGTCGCAACCAGAAAAAATAGTCCAAATTGGCAAAGCCTTAAAGAAAGAAATAAATGATGAATTGATCCAGTTTCTGAGAGAGAGACATATTATATTCTCCTGGAGTCATGAGCACATTTCAGGAATAGACCTAAAGGTTCTCTTACACTAGTTGAATGTGGGTGAAGGAATGAAATCTAAGACGATGAATCTACTCTAGAGAAAAGTATGAGGTGATAAGAGATGAAGTTAAAAAGTTAGAAAATGTTGAGTTCATCAGATAAGTGATCTACCCAGAGTGGCTATCTAATGTGGTCATCGTACCAAAGCCAAATGCTAAATGGAGGATGTGTGTGGACTTTACTGAACTGAATAAATCTTGTCCAAAAGATAACTTACCTCTCTTAAAGATTGATCAAATGGTAGATTCCACGGATGGGCATGAGTTGATGAGCTTTATGGACACCTATTCAAGATATAACCAAATTTTTATGGACCCGGCCTACGCGACCAACTGGGAATAGAGGCAAATCCAAAAAATATCAAAGCCTAGATTGAGATGAAAACCCCAAAGGCCATCAAAGATGTGTATTGGTTGAGAGGATGAGTAGCTACACTAAGAGTCATATACACGTGTCTGACCTTATTTAAAATATTAAGGAAAGCATTTGAGTGGGACGAAGAATGTGAAAGATCCTTCCAAGAGATTAAGGTTTACTTAGGCTCAACAATACTATTTTCCCGACTAGTTTGAGGAGGGAAGATGTATTTATACTTGGTTGTATCTGAATCGTTCATTAGTATAGAGATCGTACACGATGATGATAGGGAATAAAAGTCAGTATACTTTAATAGTAAGGCCCTTTAAGTGGCCTAGAAGAGATACCCTAAGATGCATAAGCTTGCATATGCCCTAATTCATGTCTCTAAAAATATGAAACATTATTTTCAAGACCATACAATGGTCGTCCTCACTGGCTCCCCTCTAAGACAGGTCATCCATAAACTTGAGAAATCAGGTAGGTTGATGGCCTGGTCCATTGAGTTGGAAGAATTTGATATCGTATACAAATCGAGAATAGAAATTAAAGGGAAAGCTTTGACTGACTTTGTAAAGGATTTCACTCGAGCCGAGGCCGACAGTGAAGAGTTTGTGGTACCAACGACTGAGCCAGAGAAAGCAAATGGAAGCCCGACAGAGGCCGCTATCAATGTTGCAAGGCTTACTATGGCCGACACTAAAGAATAATTTTTTTATTTAAACATGGAGTCCTAAGTGAAAGGGCCTTCTCAAAAGGAGGAAAATTTGGAGCTTGTTTGTAGATGGCTCCTCATATGAAATAAGAAGTGGAGGCGGGTTGATAGTATAAGCCCCAGATGGAATCGACTTCGAGTACGCGCTGAGGTTCAACTTCAAAGGATCTAATAATGAGTCAGAGTATAAAGCACTTTTAGCAGGACTCTGCCTCGCCAAAGCGTTGAATGTCGGTCAGATGTTAGTTCGAAGTGATTCCCAGTTAGTTGTGAATCAAATATTGGGAGTGTATGAGGTCAAGGATAAGAGGATGCCCAAATACTTGGGGCGAGTGAAGAAAGTGCTGGTGAACATTGAAGAGATAAAGGTTAAAAGGATCCTTGACTAAAGAACTACTGAGCTGGGGCTCAAGTAAGGTAAGCATCTGCAACAAGAATTTAGATAAAACGGTCAGTGCTAGTAGAGATCCCATATAGGACGACCATTGAAGAAGGCGATAATGCAGTTGAGTTTTTTTTAAACCTTAACTTGGGTGCATCATGGATGGATCCCCTCATCTGATACATTAGAGATGGTGAATTACCAGAATCTAAGGCCGAGAGGAAGAAGTTGAGATACAAGGCAACAAAGTTTTTGATAATAGGAGATTACAAAAAAGGGTTCCTCTTCCCTTCACTACGATGTGTTCATCCCACTAAGGTGGAATATATATTGAAAGATGTGAATGAGGGTTAGTTATCAAGACACATTTTGAGGAAGGTCTTTGGTGAAGAGAATAGTTATTTAGGGTTACTGATGGCAGACCTTATCCAAAGATGCGATCGGCAATGTGAAAAGGTACGATAAGTGTCAAAGATATGCCTACATCCCTCATCAATCTCAACAACCTCTGTCATCTATCACTTTGCCTTGGACATTTTCAGTCTGGGGAATTGACTTGGTAGGACCCCAACCTAGGGCTATAGGAAACTACGAATACTTAATAGTGGCGATTGACTATTTCTCAAAGTGGGTAGAGGCTGAGGCCTTGATCACTATAATCGAGACGAAAACCTTCAAATTTATTTGGAGGAATATGATTTGCAGGTTTAGCTTGACAAACACTTAAATCTATGACAATGGTAAACAGTTTAATAACAGCTCTTTGAAGGCCTATTGTAAGAAGGTCGGCATCAAACAGTTCTATTCAGCACCATTCCGACCTTAGGAAAATGGACAGACTGAGGTGACCAACAAGACTATATTAGAAGGGATAAAAAATAAATTGGAAGACGCCAAGGGTCTGTGGATAGAAGAAGTACGTGTCTTCCTGTGGGCCTACAGGATGACAGAGAGAATGCTGACAAGAGAGACCCCCTTTATGCTTGCCTATGGTTTAGAGGCCATGATACCCACTAAGATCAGCCTGTTAAGTCATAGGGTCCAAACATACAGCCCGAAGGAAAACATAGAGGATAGAAACTGGACCTTAACTTGATCAAAGAGCGATGGGAATATGCAGAGGTCAAACGGGCTGCTTATCAACAGAGGACTGTGAAGTTTTACAATAAGAGGGTTAAGGCCAAACTGATAACTATTGGGGATCTGATCCTAAAGAAGACTTGGTAGAAATCGAACAAGCTCCACGCGTATTGACATGGCCTGTACAGAGTCACCAAAGAGGTAATCCCAGGCACCAATAGGCTTGATAATTTTAAGGAATATCCATTCTCAAACCTATGGAACGCCGACCATTTGAAGAAATACTATCACTAGGATTCTGTATAAATTTTATTTTACCATTCTATGAAAAAAATTTGACCACTATGTGAGAAATATTCCAGAGTGATGAATGAAAAAGTTTCAAGTGGTCCCTCATATTTTTCTTGTACGAAGTGTTCAAGTGCATAGTTAAAGTTTCCCTAAGCTAAAAAATATCATTCATATGGTGAATTAGCATTAACTCACTCTCGGTGACACGAGAAACAAAACGAGACTTGTCTCGTCCATAGATTCTCAATAACACCGAGAGGGAGGGATAGTGTGATAATATCACTAAGGTGGTGAAAAACACAAAGAATCTTTGAAAACCATTTAATTATGGTTTATTTAAACATCACAATGGAGTGGTATCAGAGTCAAACCCTCTTAGCAAGATGACGGTGCAGGATGAGACGACTCTTGTCCATACACTCTAAAAAATGACGAGAGGGGACTTGTAATTAAACATCATTAATTTGGTGGTTCAAACTTGGAAATCATTTAATTATGGATTATTTAAACATAACAACATGGTGGTATCAGAGTCAAACTCTCTCAGTGAGACGTCAGTGCAGGACGAGATGACTCTCGTCCATACACACTCAAAGATGACAAGAGGGGACTTGTAATTAAACATTTTTGGTGATCCAATTTGAAAATTATTTAATTACAGTTCATTTAAACATCACAGCATGGTGATATTTGATTTTAAAAATCATTAAGTTAGTTGAATTACTTCTGTGCTAAAGTCGAGAATATATCCACAATTAAAAGGTTATAAGGTTACTTAATAGTAATTATGCTCAAAGAAAGTAGACACATCATAATTAGAAGAGTTGATAAAAATAAGACATACAAATATTTGCATTCAATAATACTTAGAAAAGTTTCAAGATGAGATCAATTGAGACGAGGATACTGATGCATTATTTAAACAAAAGTTAAACCATCGGAACTAAAAATGTGGTAACTATTCATAAATAACATTAGAAAAGGGCATTAGGCCACAGAGAGCTGCATTTACAAAAATGGAAGGTTCAAGATATTTGATTCCCTCAGTCTCTACTTGCACTAACACATCAGTGGCATCATTCTTCTCGGCCTTAGTAGTAGTATCCTTCTTAGCCTCATATCTGCCCGGGGTTGTCTCAGCCTTATCCCCAGTTGACTCATTATCATCCTCTTTATTAATTATCTGGATGGTTAGCTCAGGTTGTGCCGACCCCTCAATCTAGGTTAAGGCTATCATGTCCAGTGGGTCAGAGAAACCAAAGGCCTCAAATTGTGAAGCCAAGTTTGAGATGTCAGTGAATTTTAGCATAGCCAAACGACATGCCATCTTAGCACCTCTCTTATTGTACTGAAGACTGTACCCCAAGAACTCTTCAAATGGCTTAAAGTCTTCCACAAAATTTTTCTGATCGGCTGCTTGCTTGTCGACCAAGGCCTTGATTATGACATCATAATCGGTGTTCAACTTGCTAATGGCCTCTGCATATTGGGTCATCAGGTTATTAATTTCCCTCTTGTGGTCATTCTCCTGGGTTAAAGTCTATTTTTTCAAAACCTTCTCGCACTTAATGGCATCTTAGGCCAACTGAATCTCAAGAAACCTCTCTTGGACCCATTTATTGATCTTCTTAAGAGATAAGACATACTGTAAAAAATATGAGATAATAGTATGAGTCGATGCTAGATAAACTTAAAACATAGATGGAAGTGTTAGTATAAATGGACGACTTGAACACCCCTATGGAGATAGAAGTCACTCAGAAGAGAGACATCCATGGATTCAGGAAACGATCGCCGATCTCCAGTTTCATGGATGCCAACGCCTCAAAGGCCCTCCTTTTATTCCCTATAAGGGAGTCAGAGCTGATTTCTAAATTTTCCAGACGGACTGATAGTGCATTCTCAGAGGATATTGGTATTGCTTGTGTAGGTCCACTTCTGGACAAGCTGTCCTTATGATTTTTGTCTTGTTGAGATACATGGACGTCTTTAGGGACATCCTTTATTTTTTTATTCCATCAGCCTAGTCGGGGTTGGTAGCAGTGGATTTCTTCATCTAAAGAGGGGGTGTAAATTTATTACCCACTTCTTGCATCAGACTGACAAGGTTGGGAGCAACTATTCTACAGGCAGACTCAGGTGTGTTCGGTGGACGATTTGCAAGGTAAAGATGAGGTTATTAACAAAGACAACAAACGTATGACACAACAATTACAGGAAATATACTTACATAACTCGTTTAAGGGGTCAACCCCTAAACACGTCTGCTCTAAAAATAAGGCGATCATCAGTTTCACAAATTCAACAAAACCACCCTCTTTACCCTGCTTCCTAATATTTGTCACCTTCTTATTGGCATCATCACTAAGACCCGAGTCTATTTTAGTCGACATAGAGGATTTGGACCATCTCTGAGGAACCCTGGGCTCAGATGCATTGTAAGAAGTATCTGGACCGAGCGCCCAGGCTCCAGATGCGAAGAAGTAACGGGGCTTCCACTTATGGTTGGATGTCTAGTTCACAAGTAGTACTTTCTTTGTTGGTTTCCTGTATATGAGATGATAGTAGCGAGGCTGGGTTTTTGGAGATAATACGTTGTAGCATCCCTTGAAAATTCGAATTAAAAGGTTGGTATGATGAACCAACTTCCAGAGAGACACAAAGATGAGGATGATCCTCCAGGCATTGGGCAATAGTTAAGACGATTTGAGACCTAAACTGGACAAAATGGCTCGTACAGTGGGGTGAATGGGTAGCCTGAAGCCAACCCTGAACATCTTCTCGTAGACCGAGATCTCTCCATTTCAGCCATGAAATGCTTTCTCATCCTCTGAAGGACCCTCATGTTGATAGAGGGTTCTATACCATAAAGGTGCCTCCAAGTCCAAAGGTCGACCTTTTGTAACCGTGCTGGAAAAGGATTCAGTGTAAGATGTGCCAAGTGTATCCTTGGTTAAATAAGATTTATTATCCGAGTTATCATCCGGGATACCACGTGGAAATTAGCGCGCGAATTCCTAGCCTGGAATGGATGACAATGGGACAACTATTGGGGTAGGTGGAATTCCAAACTCCATCCTTGACTTGTTCGGGTCCAAAATCTCTTAAATAGAAGAGTCTTAACGATTAGAAAACTCAACATGTTGAGGGGAAAAGGCCTTAAATACCTCAGACCCTTCAGAAGAGGATGCCAAAAGTCTCATATCCTCCTCATAAGAATCCAAACTCTCAGTTGTGTGGGAGATGGGAGGATTATTATTCACAAAAGTAGACAACTCAGACATTGAATCTCTTAGCTGGATAATCAGAGGACATATGACAGCTAGTGGGACTAGATGAATTAGAAGTGTAGGATCAGCCTCAACGTTACGCTTAACTACGGCCTCAACTTTTACCCTTCATATTTTTTGGAAAAACCTCTCCCTAAGGGCTGGATACTGCTCGGCTCACTCGTATAGAGTTTTTAGCATCCAAACAAACTTTGGGTTGACTACAAGATCAATTGGGGGAACATAATTGTGTTTGAGAATGCTAAAATAATAACAGTGGTTGAGTTTCGTCAGAGATGGTGATCGGAGAGTCACTGAAATGTTCAAACCTAAATGGAAATGGACTGAAAACCACCAAACTTGAACTAGGGATGCCTCTTAGTGCCTAAAACCTCCAAGAAAGCAAAAGGCTAAGCCTTGAAACTACCCAACCCACCACCGAAAAATGGAAAGAATGAAAACTAGGTAAATATATCCTTCAATAAAAAAGAAATTGATGAATATGGGTTACCTGGATAAAGTGAATTTCTTGGGAGGAAAGAATATCTCAGAAGGCACCTTAAAAAACGAGAATCGAAGGAAAATATTGGGGATGTTAATGGCGGTTGGCACAAGAGCTCTAAGCGGGAGTAAGTTTGTAGAGAATAGAGAGAAGCTATCAAATGTAGTTTTTAAACCACCAAATCATTGTGCACAAGTCCTAAGAGAGCCATCACAAGGGCACAAAACTCGAAGAGACCCTATAGCCGCCTATACTCGTGTGAGATGCTAGCCTATGAGTACATTGACAAGTGTTATCAATAAAATACTTAGCCACAAACTAACTACCAAATGTCACTTTAATAACCATCACCAACTCAGATTTAATATAGAAAGCACAACTCAGTCGTCTATCAGAGATGTCTCGTCAACTCTTTTCCCTCAAACATTTTTAACCCTAAGCCTTCAACTCACATTGAAGGCTAAGGCCTAGGGGTGATTGATATACCCAAGTGTAAATTAGTCCCAGTATGGGACTCACTCAGCTAGGGCCGACCTTATAAACACATTTTCTATAGGAATCCAACATCAATAGTCTCAGACTCATTTAATTCCTTGGTCCAAGACCCCTCAAACGGCTTATACACCTTCTATTCTCATCTAGTCTACACTTTCAGTAGTCAAGACCTCAATTAGCCAACTAGACTAACTCAAGATTGTCTCAGTGAAAACCCGATCAATCGAGACCACACTTCATCATTCTCCAGTAGAGAGCCAAACAGAATACCAGAGTTCCATACACGATCGGGTCTAGACGCCCTCAATGACATCCCATCATGTGTGGTGCAGGATTTCAGCATGGTCGATCCACGTGGGCAAGAAGTTATAACTGAATCATAAGTTCACGTGGGTGGGGGGAATATTTGCATCATCATTACTCACACATTATAAAGGAAAGGTGGAATCATATTATTAGTAGCTCCATAAAGTACATGAACCTTGCATGATTAGGGGTACAATATTCACCATAAACACTATAAATAATCTCCTTCTTTGAAAAAGGATTCGAAAATACAAAACTTAGCCCAAGATTTGCTTCTTTTATAGTAGAGAGAAAAAGTATTAAGAATTGTACCACTTAGGACATTGGAGCCCATTCTTATAGTGAAATTCACACTCACGTGCATAATGGAGTAGGCCAATGGGTGAACCACTTATATGCTAGTGTTTATTCCTCTTCTCCTCATCTCCTTTTCCTTTTAAACACTTGTTTAACACCATTTAGCACCTTTAAAGTCATTCTAAATTGATCTTATACAAGTTTACACGTTGATAATAAATTGGGTATCCTCATATGGAATTTATATAAATGGTTGATGCACCTCATCAAGTGTGCTACATATTCCGTTTGTTGGGAATCTGATCTTGAGATGCCTTCCATGACTCTTTTAGATTTTTAGTTTTTAGAAAATATTCTCTGAGATGAACTAAATCATGGTGAGAAACCTAAAAAATTATAGAGTTAGAAAAATCAAAAGAGAGAATGTATTTTCAAGGGATGCAACCATTGGACAAAGGTCACGTACTGTTTGAGCAATAGGAGATAGGGCTATGGCCTATCTGAACAAAGTGAGACAAGGCTGTGGCCTATTGAGTCAATAGGAGATGTTGCCTTGACCTGTATTTTACAAGGAGTTTTCTCCACCACAAGTGATATAAGCGAATATGGTTTCTCTTTCGAGATGGTTCTATGAGGTGGATAATTTGTCGGGCACTTTTCTTCGGATGGAATAGTAACTGAAAAATTAGCAAAAGAATCGTAACCTATCTTGGACAGTTTATCGATCTTTAAGGCTATTGTTTACCTGGATTTTTTCCACTGAATCATCGATTTGCAATCACACCATCTAGCCTTTTGAATTTAACCCGACCCACAAGCCGTAGGATACTTTATGGGTTTTTTAAAGCATTTTGCGGCATCTTCGGTCTATGATAAAATATATTTTTTTAGTAAAAAAATGCGAATATGCCAAAAAATATAAAAATTGAGTAAGCTGTAGTGTGGAGGTTGTGGTATACTGTAAAACAACACACTAGGTCGCACCCAATAGGGTATATAAGTGGATTCTTCCCCAAAATTGGCCTAAAAATGTGATTTCACCACCAAGAGCAGGATCAAAAGGTCTTATGGGTGTTACTAACATAAGTTTTGTAGCAAATTCCTACCAAATAGGAAATAAAGTGGCATGAGATGACAAAAGGTGTAGAGAAAGCTAAATATAGGTGCATCTGTAGTTACCAACCCTTCCTTTCCATAAGCATTAGGTATAATAACATCAACGAGGTAAGTGGGTGTGTCAAAAAACCATAAAATAGGTTTGAGAAAGTAGATTTGGAAAGAAAAAATCTCGTAGAGGTATTATATGAAAAAGTGGGTCTAATCATTGGAATTTCACCCATGAGATATTGATTAGGAGATCCCCATAGATGGAATAAGGTGTAACGGACCCGATTTGTGAGGAACATGGTAGAACACCACATTCCCATTGACGGTGCTAAAATGATGATATCCAAAAAAGAGTCGATAAGAATGATCCATGCCATCAAATCTATACACAACAGTATAAAATATAGAAAACATGACATAATTGATATATAGAGAGATAGAACACAAGATATAGTGTGGTTCGACTATAAAAGTGAGCCTATGTTCACTTTGGTGCTCCATTGTCCTTATTCATATGTAATAATACAAGTTTCGGTGGCCTTTAGAGACATACAATAGAGAAGTAAGCCTAAATACAAGAGCATACAAGTTTTATGCTGAGAGGGAAGCCCCCTGGAAGCATAGGCTATAGAGGGGCTACGAAGATGTGTAGCTCAGTTGAACAGAGTTGATGACCTGAGTAGGCTCTCAGGTGTAGAGAATGAGTGGAGAGTTTGGCAGAGTTTCACATTTAAAGGTTTCCTGATAAATGATGAGGTGATCACTTCTATTTACAAAAGTTTAGTGAAGGGTCAGGTGCGTAGTGCACGTGATATATGGATAAGTGTCATTGAGGTTGAATCTTTCTCAAAAGGGGAAAAATGACAAGAACTATGTTAATGTGGCAATGTCTACAGTAGGTGTTGCACTGATGTTGGGATAGGAGGCCACATGCTGTTATAGGCATGGCCGTGACCTGTTTATATGCTAATGGGGTATGACCTTACGTGGCCCTTCTCATTGTTAAGATGTTGAGTGGAAACATTATCATATGTCATGTGTTCATAGGCTGACATATCTTATGCATATCATAATAAACTAAGAGATAATAAAAAAAATAATCAAAATAAAAAAATGAATCTCTTTTCTCTCTCTTAGGCGGACAACCCAATAGAGGTCCACGCAAGAACAATTAATTTGAGACATACAAAATAAGAAAGTAGGAATCATTATTTAGGATAGCACATAATAAATTAATCGTAAATAGACAAGAAAACCAGTTTGAGTCATTTTATTCCAATTCCTCATTGTGCAAAATAATATAAAAATATGATTTGGAGCAAAAATAATTCAGTAATTATCCCACAACACAAGGACAAAACATAAGACAATTCCACAACGCTTTAGCCGTATTTTATAACAAAGTTCAAATCCATCATGTTATGATTATTTCACCTGAAAATTTCATAGAAATCTCTTAATAGGCCTTAACACAAAGGTTCCATTATAGACCATTAAATCTTAAAGATGACAAATATGTAAAAGCAACATCTTTTAGCCACAATGCTCTGCCAAATTTTGTTAGATTCAACAAATATATTATGAAAATAGTGGATTTAAGAGATTAAAAATCCTTGCCCAGATGTTTAGGCCTTAAATATAGATTTCTTCCCGAAAACTGGTGGTTCCTAAATAAAATGAATAACATTTATCCCAAATATTACTAAAGAAAAATGACTAGGTTCTAAATTGGAAACTCATTTAAGTCGAAGTGGCATTCTATAGTATATGACTTCATACATATTATAAAAAAAATAAACCTAGATATTTAAACCATTAATGAATCGATCTATTTAGTTCTACAATTACTTTTTATTATTCAAAATCATGGTCCTTAATAACAACAATGGTTGGCTTTGTACTAGGGTGGGAAGAGCAACTCTTATGTTTCTTCTCACGTGATCCTCAGATCCAAAGCATCTTTACTATGAATGTGAAGCCTCTTACTTTTGGAATAAATGTTTCGGCTCTTCTTCTTCTCCCAAATTAGCAAAGGCTGTTTTAATGAATCCTCATTTCTCATGCCCCCATGATCCTCATATTTTCTCCAATCACAAGTATTCTAATTTTATGAAAAATAAGTTCCATATTCGAATTTAGGAGGATAAATGGTTTACTATGCATTCTTTCTATGTCTATTCTTGAATAAAAAAGATGGAGAAATGGTATCTTTAACTTTCATTTTAGAAGTGGATCTTTATCTTAGTGACTGACGTCCTTAGTAGGTGGGGATCATTAGACATAGGGGGAGTTTTAGTCTTATTAACTTTTTATATTTGTTATATTATTTTTGCATTTGAAGATTTGTTTGAGTGTGCAGGTTTGAAACTTACGTTATAACTACAAGAGAGAAAAGTTACTAAAGGTTTATAAGTCATTTAAGTTGTACTTTTTTCTTTTGGGGTTAGAGATTGAGCCTTAGATGAGCTTGCGGCCCATAGAAGTTTTTATTTTCAATTTTGCCCTAAAATAACCAAAGGTGGATATTTGTAGGGATAAATTACTGAATATAGTAAATTTGTCTGTTTTGGCTTATTTCATGATTGGACAAAACTGTTTGAGTCATAGGTTAGGACTTGAGTGTGTTGACCTTTGAAGCCTATGATATGGTTTCTTGAAGACGTAGCGTCTAATTTAAAACACCTAAATCATCATGCCTTGTTTCATTCCACGCTTTGTCTTCAACATCGTGTCGTGTTTGAGGCTATTTTCGATAAAGGATTTTTAACAAAATTTTTATTTTTGAACAAATGAGTTTTTAAAGTTATACAAAAGAATACATGTAGTTCATTCAAATGAGATTTTTTTGTTGGTTCGAACGAGGTGTCTATATCGCTGAAATGACATTTAAACGAGGAAGTTTTTTCAACACTGAAAACTTCGTTCGAAATTTATTTGAACTACGAGGTAGGCATGCTTGTTCGAACGAGGTTCAATTTAGTTCGAATAAGATTATGCACTTCTTTTGAACAAACCTCTATTTTCGTTTGAACAAGTTTTTTCCGCCTAAAAAATTGTGTTTTCTATAAATAGGCGTGTTGGGAGCTTTATAAGTAGGGAATTTTGGCAAAAATCATTTTCCTGCCATAAACCAGAAACCTCTAAACTCTAGTTTCACCCAAACCCTTTGAGATATAAGCCTCAATTATTATTATGTTTTGACATATCATTTGTCATAAAGGTTTTACTCATCATCATATTTATTGAGTATGTTTCATACAGTGGATTTTGTATTTGCTTCTTATGCATGATGGAATCTATTTTTGTTGTGTTACGGTGAAGACGCGGTGGAATTCGTTGTTTGATTCGTAGATGGTTGCTGAGTTGTTGGGTCGATACCGAGGTGTGTGTGGACTCACACGTTGTGGAATTTACACAGATGGAATCATGCGTGTCCTTGTGCGGAGGTTGAAAGAATAAAGAGCGTCAAGGCTTGCGAGAGGGACAAGTGATTGTTATAGTCTACTGTCGTGTCCTTTGTAATTCCATACATAGTGAATTTCTGTGGATGGGTCATCTGAGGTTTTTTCCATTTGGATTTTCATCGTAAATCTGCCATTATGTGATTGTTTATTTTACTTTATCCTGCTATCACCTAGATGTAATCTTAGGATACAATAAAATTGGCTAAAACTGGTTTACACAACATTCTTTTATAATTGGTGCTTAGGGTTAATTATATTTAAGTTGAATATTTAATTTGAAAAAATAAAAAAAATTGGATTTTGTTTAGAGCATTCCATATATCACTATTTTTAAATCGGTATCTGATCTAGAACACTAAGTAATTATGTTAGTTCCGTATTTAGACATGACTCCGAGAGGTTTTTATATTGAGGGTTAGTTTCTTTCTAAGCCATTGATGTTTGATGGGTATAATTACAATACCAGAAAGCGCATATGAAATAAACCCTTAAGTCAATAGACGAGTGGGTATAGAAAGTGGTTGTTAAGGGTTGGTCCCCACCTGAATCCTTAGTAGGTGATTATATAATTCCCAAACCCTTTGAAACCTGGAGTGAGGATGATCATTGATTATCGAACTATATTTCACTGGCCTGAATGCTTTATTTAGTGCGGTAACATTGGAGGAGTTTCTTTATATTATGACATGTAAAACGTGTAAAGAGGCTTAGTATATACTCCAAATTACTCATGAAGGTATTAGTGCCGTTTAAGCTTCTAAAATCCAAAACTTCACTCACAGATTGGAACCATTAGGATGGAGAATAGTGAATCCTTTGATGAGTTATGCTAGACTGTCAGATATTATAAACCCATTTTTTAACTTAAGAGAGAGAATTTTCGTAACCCATGTAGTCAAGAGAATCTTAAGGTCTTTACTTAAAAGATTTAATTCAAAAGTGGTAGTTTTAAATTCCTTGAGTACTTTAGACTCTAAGAAACTCAAAGAGCTAGTAGGTGATCTTAAGACTTATGACCTCGACACGTTTTACTCCAAAAAGATAAAGAAAAATAAAGGCTTTGTGATGATTCGGATAGATGCTTTGGGTGTAAGGGTTATGGACATGGGGTAGCTGAGTGTCCCACTAAGATAAGGAAGGAGGGGGATAAACTGATTGCATATAATGCCCTGTTATGGATTGCGAACCGAAAGTGAAACTTAATTCCCCCATTGAGCGAAACTACACCACGTTCATGTCTATTCATGAGATCCTTGATTAAAAATCTTTCGATGGAGATATGTATGAGCATGGAAATTTCGAGGCCATTATTTGTGACTCCTAAGTGAGTGATGGTGGAGATAGTGAAGACCAAGAAGAAAATAAAGAAGAGGAGAAGGAAAGTGAACTTCAAGTTGCCTTTCGTGAGTTGTATGGAGAAATGATAAAATTAAAAAAGGCTAACTTAGAATTGGAAGATGGTTTAAAAGAATGTGTCGTAGATAAATGATTAGAGTATATTGATTGAGTATCATAGGGCACATGAGAAGACTCTTAAACAAAAACTCGCGTTTGATGAGAGGGAGAGAGATAGACTTTGAGGATTGATGGAGATTTTGAAGAAGGATTCCATTTTTTTGAGGAGTCGCGTCATTTTTTCGAGTCTAAGATTATGGAGTGAGAAGACAGATTGAGAGACTCGAGTAATGCCATATTTGATTTGAAGTCTAGGTCGGAAAAGTTGATTAAAGCACCAAGCGAATCGAAGATGAAAATTATGGGATTAGCTTTTATGACCCAAATTCTTCCTCTATTAAATCCAATACCATGATTTTTAGAGAGTCAACCGTTGTTAGGAACATTAGAAAAGGTTAACCCTATGGTAATATTCCACGTGTTTACATGCGCACACATTGTGATTGGAAAGGTTACCTTTGGATTTTTCTTTGATCTTAGAAATGGTCCTAGGAAGTCTAAGACTAGAGTCATCGAGGTTTCGAAAACTCGAGAGCTTCATATCACACCCACGTGGGTTTAAAAATCAGATTTGTAGGCTTTACATGTTAGACTTGGTGATTCTAAAATGTTTGCACATGATACTTCTCATGCTAAATCTAATGGTTGATTGTGTTCACATGTTTACATACACTAGCTTTTATAATTCATCTTATATGTGTTTGCGAGTTGTATATGGTTTCAATCTTTTGTATTTTGAATGTTTAAAAAACTTAACAAATATTTTGGTTGATGTGTAGTTTGGTTTTACTCATTTTGTGTGGCATATTAGTTTGTTTGAATCCCCTTCATTCCATATTTTCATGTGTCTAGGACATTTGATTATGATTTTCAATGCTTAGATTATTTTTAATCATGCTTGCATGGATTAGTTCCACTTTCACTTACTTAATAGATTCACTATGCATATGCCTCCTCACACACATGGATGAGCTCTTTTGGATTTTAACTTCACATGTTAAATTTGAGGTAAGTGAGATGTTCTCCCATCAATCTTGTCATCTATATATCTTTTGATTTTGGAGAATTTGTGCAAGTAAGAACCCTTTCCTATGAATATATTGATTTTTATAGAATATATAAGGGTGCACAGGAAAGGGCTATGAAAGGAGAAAATATCCTTTGGGGGAAATCCATCGTTGTCAAGCGCCTAAAAAATGAGAGGTAAAAAAAAGATTAAAGGCCAAGATGTTTGTTTGTTTGATTTTTAAAAATAGTATCTTAAAAAAATTGAGTGAAGAAATATGGTATTTGGTTAGTTTTTGAGGGTGTAATAGTTAAAGATCAACAGGTTTACAAAATGAATCCTAGATATGCTTAAAATGTCATGACACTATTAATTTGTAGAATCATTAAAATTCTAGGTTTGTATGCACTATGCTTGTTTGTTCTTTAAGTTCACTTTATCTATCACTTAAGGATAAATCTTAGTTGAAATAAGTTTTACGGTCAAATAGAACTCCTTGGACTTGTTTTGAATGATTGAATACATATTTTATATGTATTCAGTTCACCCTCCTTCACTCCATCCAATATGTTTAGACACATGATACTATGCTAGTGTGCAACGCTTATGTGTTTTGTGTTAGTTTGTGGTGTTTATACCCATATATATATATATATATATATATATATTCCCGTGTGTCATTGGTATATTTTTTATTTATATATGGTATAATTTATTTATGAGTCTCTGCGTTTGCATTTAGTCCAAGTATGCCATGTGCTTTATCTTTTAATCATGCTGGTATGCTATATGATCGTATTGGTATCTCTTGTTATTTGTTAACATTTGTATCACAGGCTTCATTTTGTATTCAAGTTCGTATCATTTTGGCATCAAAATTGGTTTTGATTGATTATTACTTGGATTATTTGGGATTATGTTGCCGATTTGCTAGTTGTTTATTGTTCTACTTTACACCATCACATAATATTGTTATTTCCTCTCTAATTTATATTAGTATCACATGTTCTCACATTTAAGGGGGAGAAATGGTTTATTATGCATTACTTATTTGTCTATTCCTATACAAAAAAGGGTTGAAATGCTATCTTTCACTTTCGTTTTAAAAGGGGATCTTTATCTTAGGGGGAGACATCTTACCTCGATAGGGATCATTAGACATAGGAAGATTTTTTTTCTTATGCAGTTTTTTATATTCGTTATATTCTCTTTACATTTTAAGGTGTGTCTAAGTGAGCAGGTTTGCAACCTGTGACAAAGTTAGAAGCGAGCATAGATACAAAAGGTTTATGAGTTAATCAAGTTGGACTTTTTTCTTTTCGGGTTGGGGATTTAGTCTTAGATGAGCTTGCGCCATGGGAGTTTTTATTTCTGATTTTATCCCAGAATAGACAAAGGGAGAGATTTGTAAAGGCAAATATTTGAATGGAGTTAATATGTATGTTTTGGCTTATTTCTTGTTTGGACAAAATGTTTGAGTCATAGGTTAGGATTTGAATGTTTCAAGCCCATGTGATTTCTTGAAAACGTAGCGGCCAAGTTAGAACTTCTACATTACCGTGTCGTGTTTCATGCCATATTTCATCTTCAACATTGTGGTTATTTTTCATAAAGGATTTTGTAAGGATTTCTTTTAACAATGTCGTTCGAACGTGTTTTTAAGGATGTTCAAACGAATTCATGTAGTTCATTCGAGCAAAATTTTCTGTTGGTTCGTAGGGTATGGATATGTCGTTGGAACGAGGTTGAAATGAAGAAGTTCTATCAACAATTAAAATTTTGTTTGAACAAACGTCTATTTTCGTTCGAACTATTTTTTGCACTTCAAAAATTGAGTTTTCTATAAATAGGCATGTTGGGAACTTTTTAACTAAAGAATTTTTGCGAAAATCACTTCCCTACCATAAACTAAAAGCCTCCAAATCTTTTGAGATTAAAGATTTAATCTTTATATGCTTTGAGATCTCGTTTGACATCAAGGTTTTACTCATCATCATCTTTGTTGAGTACATTTCATACGGTGGGTTTTTTATTTACAATTTACACACGGTGGACTCTGTGTCTGTTGTGTTGTGATAAAAAAGTAGTGGACTCTGTTGTTTGATCCGTAGATGGTTTCTAAGTTGTTCTGTGGATACCGAGGCATGTGTAGACTCCCACGTCGTGGAAGTTGCTGTGACAACCCGCCTACTAAAATAATAGGTGGCCAGCCCAATACTCTAATAATCACAGGAATCATAGATGGTCCATTCTCAGCATCACTGTCGATTAAAAATAATAGTACGAGATAACCACCAATCGTTTTAGGAAACGGATTGTCAATGTAAAAGAATTTGCAAGTAAAAGAAAAATACTTAGACAATCCCATTAGTAAAAACGGTGGATATCAAAAATCGATGAATAAAGAGTGACAATGAAATAATTAATCACCGAATAAGCTGTCGGTGAACAGACCAATACAAATAAATACACCGAGTATTACATTTCAATATTTACAATATAATAAATGAGTGCAACACTTGGGCAACACGCCCGAATAATTTAAACTGAACATAACTAGAGTGCAATAGATAGAGGCGTCTAATACAATTAACCTACAACAGCCGTAATATGGTGTAGCCCCATGACAACAGGAATGGAAATGCAAACTTGGGTGTCCATACGGAAGAGAACCTATACGGAAAAGAGTATATGAAGAAGCAAAGAAGTATATACGGGTCACGGCCCGGTTTGATATGATTCCCATGTGACTAGAATGCATGACAATTTCGCACTTAACAATAATATTTCTCACCTCTTGGTCTAAAAGCAACCTAGCGCAATATCATGATGATGCTCTAGTTATCTCCGAGTACTAAGGGCTAACTTCTCCCCAATCTCAACACTATGCCTTCTTCGTGCGTGGGGTGTCTCGCAAAGCGAAATCCAAACAAGGAACTCCCCCTATACACTACTACTTAGGCAAGGTTGATCGTCGAGAACCATTAGACCCTAAGTAAAATATTGATGAATATAATCATCTGATTTAAATTTCATTTAACATAGTGCTAAGGGATAACTTTCTCCCTAGTCTCAACACTATGCCCTATTCGTGCGTGGGGTGTCTCGCAAAGCGAAATCCAATCAAGGAACCCCCCCTATACACTACTACTTAGGCAAGGTTGATCGTCGAGATCCATTAAAACCTTAGCACATAATTAATATATATGTATATATGTGAGAAACCATCTACAGCTACTCAAGAAAACATAAAGAAACCCATTCACCATCTAAACCATCATTCCCATTTCTTTCTTTAGGAATGTATATAAATGGTATAACATTTTTATCAAATGTTTACCATTACAGTCCCATAACTCTACATGAACAATTCCTATTTCTTTCTTAGGAATATACATAAATGGTACAACATTTTATCAAATATTTACCATAATCTCATTTATACAACCTCTTTACCAAATTTTATTTCCTTTCTTCCATAAAGGAAGAATTACATTTTTTTAAAGCAAGTTTTATTAACATAAAAATGCTTTAAACATTTCCATAAAATACCATCAAAAGTCATTTTTATTAGCATAAAAATACTTTTGTATACCATATGCTTCCATTTCCCTCTCATACGGGAAATGTATCCGAAGCCAAACCATATCCCATTTCCCTTCTTCCATCCAGGAAATGTAATTAAATCCAATTCATAATCATGAATTGCTTTAATAAATCTAAGACCGTCCCTCCGGGTTTCCCCACTGGATGCACCCCTAAATGGCCATCATCTTCCAGGGCCTATCTATATAAGACAACCTGGGAACCTACCAGCATCGGGAAGCGACCATATTGCCTGCGGGAAAGTCAGGACCACACCCAGAATCCCCTAACCAGCGCAGTAATATAAATGCCCATATGGCCTAGGGACTATATCCACCCTGCATTCATTAGTCAGGGGGCATCACCACACGTGCGCAACTTCCCTTATGATAGCGATTTAGGGAGGTGTGTAATCCATAAATTATCATTTATGAAAACCATTACTTTTCCTTTTGAAAACTTCCAATTTTACATTCCCAAACTCATTTACTTAGCCATTAAGTACCAAGTTTTAGAGTATGCATTTCATTCTTATTAAGTCATATTTTATTAATGACCTAAGACCCAAAGTGACAACCATTATCGAAACTAGACTTCCCGAGTTCATTAAATCTCATAAACCATCAATACGAGTCTCCACAAAGGAGAGTCTCCTAAAAGGCTCAACATTAGTATTTTAAATTCCAATTTACCTTTAGGTTAACCTCCTATATTATTCGGACATTAACCTATACAAAATAACCCTCGGGTAAGCCCAATTATCCTATTTTAGCCTAGGACATTAGTCTACCCAAAACAACCCTCTAAGACTCCCCATTACTCCCCAAAGGAAGGTTCCCTAAACCTTGGACCTAAAAGGAAAAGGATAAAAACTGAACTAGAAAAACATCCCAAAAATGCAGAAATTCCGAATCGATTGGCCCTGGCCGAATCGATTCGGGACCATAGCGAATCGATTCGGTAGGTCCAAATCGATTCGATCAAGAAGACCTGGCATTATGCATAACCCCGAATCGATTCGAATTGTCCGAATCGATTCGGTCAACCCAGACCTGACACTTTCCTCTTATCGAATCGATTCGCTAGGGCCGAATCGAATCGATTTCGCATAATTTCAAAGTTTAGGTTACGGGGTGTTTGAACCCTAAAGCCCCCAAACCCTCAAACCCTTGATTCTTCCCAACATCAACAACAACAATTCATTTCTACACCATTTCTAACTACAAATTTGTCCTCAAATCAAATTAAAATCAAGAATTAAGGGTTTTAATCATCAAAATCAACAAAACCAAATTTATGGTTTAAATCTCCCAAAACATAACTAAACATGCATTCTATCACATTAAATCACATCTAGCAAGTAAGAAACTTGCCTCGAGGTTCGTAGTCTCTGATCCACCTCCGGTAGCGACGGAATCCGACCCAAATCTTCCATTTTTCTCTCTTCCTCTCCATTTCTCCCAACTCTCTCTCTCTCTCTCTCTCTCTCCTTTGGCCTTTCTCACAAATGAAGAAAGAAAAAGGGGTGGGGGACTTATACGGATCATAAAACACAATTCCCCACTTTTAATTGCTAATACACCGCAAAAATGACTCGTAGACACCTATTTGAGTCATAACCTCTTAAAAATGCCCGAATCTCAAAATTACAACTGGGCACTTATTTCGACTATCTCAACACTTCTAAAAATAGCCGCACCCCCTATTTTGGCATTCGGGATAAAGTTAAAAATTTTTATGTTCTATGTTCATTTTATTTCATTAATTTTACCCAATTTTATATACAGGTCATAACCGTCGTTTTATATATAACGACGCAGTAATACACAACATGATGCTATTTACCTTCTCATACGGTAAATAGACAAAACATAGTAAATATTATCCCCAAACATCGCGGGAAACAGTATTTACTCCAACATCCCCTATTTCATAAAATTAGCCCATCAGGCAAATATAATATAAAATAGCCGTTCCAAAAATCTGGGTTGTTACATACTCCCCCCCTTAAAGGGGAATTTTGCCCTCAAAATTCAGGCATAACCCATAACCATATAAAGAGTATACCGTATGAACTATCGTTCTATCATTTTTAACAAACCCCTCGGTAGCGCTGCGTCCCCATTAGGACTTGAACTACAGTCATCACACGAAACCATTCTTATAAGAAACGATCCGAACTATTGTGCGGAAATTCGATTTTGAAAAGCTACTACTCCCATCCTTCCTCATTCCACCACTAGTCTCTTCCCACTAGTAGGTGAATTGATCAGTCCTAGACATGAGCGCTCTTACTATAGCATTCCCTCGATTAAGCTCGTTCCGTTTGGCATAACTAAACTCTCTGACGAATTTCCTACTCGGCGCATCAACTACCCCATCCGCCTTTCCTTAGCGAAAGGGAAATAACCAATTGATAGTCTTTTACGAACTCTAGCTTCTCGTTCGTGAAAAGACCAAATTCCTGCCCAGTAAGTAGTGCCTCTATTCTCTAAGGCAAATACTACCGCTATGAACTCTAAATCAAGCGGGGATAATACTTCTCACGGAGTTTAAGTCGGTGAGACGCATAAATAATGGGTCCATGCCCCCGTATATTAATACTTCCCGTTCCTGGAAGAGACTCGTTTGTTACATCCATTTTTGATCATAACAACACGAGTGCAGGAGTAAAAGTCAACTCATGCTTTAACCCCTCGGAATATAGGTTACCGACGTAACGTTCTATCTAGAAAAGGCCCCCACCATCAATGGCCAAATTCTTCGAATCACTCAAGATCCTATACTTCTTCGTTCTAGGGACCACATCCTAATTATATCCCTAGTGTCCAAGACCTTTCCCAACTCCCAACATTCGCTCGATTTCGTGTCTCGTCGAGGTGAAATCCAAACAAGGAACCCTCCCATTACACTACTACCTCGCATCGTCGGTCGTCGAGAGGTAACGGTCTAAGACACATGATCGGGATCGCTAGAATCCTAACTAGACACTCTACTAATACTCATCTACTTCTAAGTCCTACCATATCAAACAACTTAAAAAATTTGCTAACCTGGAATTTACTTTCTGTAAAATGCCACTGACACTTTATCCCAATATACATACATACATCTTTTATAGATGGCCTTCTCTTTAAGGCTTAACATATAAGTCTCTATCAGACTTTCATATCTTAGTCTTCCCCACATCGATCAGAGGAAAACTATCACCGTGCTCATATCACGCACTATAACTTAGCCTTCTAACCACTCATTTACGTGATTCCTGGCAAAACCTTTCCAACCCAGCATCTTTACCAACAGAAAAGTAAAGAAAGAAAAGAAAAGAAAAGAAAAGAAAATGCGCATCTCTCCAGTCCCAATGTCGTTAAGGTTCATGCGTGGAGCGTCTCGCCGAAGCGAAATCCAAACAAGGAACCCCTCCATACAATCCCCTTAACTAGTTGGTCATGGAGATCAGGCAATAGCATACACAAGCAAAGCAAGCAAATAATAAAACAACCCAAAAAAACAAAAAAAACAAAACAAAATAAAGAATGAAAACTATCTATATACCGTAAACCACCTCTATAAAGTCTCAACCAGTATCCAGGAGAGGTATTATAGAACAACTAGTCCTTCTCTAGAACTATAACTAGGGTAGCCTCGCGATTTATTCACTTGCTATCGCACCAACCCATTCAAGAATATCTCTACTCGTATATTACATATAATCCAAGTAGCACACACCACACATCTCATCACTCGCCCCATGACGAGTGAAAGAAAATATAGTACTTCCCTATCATGGAAGCCATATTGATACACTACCCCAAGCTCAATATACACACCTGAATTTAGGGTGAATACAATACTACTCCATCGTATCATAAGGAAATGCTCCATCCTCAACTACGGTGGAAATTTCCGCTTATACACTTGTCAATCTCCTTGGCCACTACCAATGGTTCCTAGACAAATATTCTAGTTTCACCCGAACCAATCTACCTCCATCTCTAGATACCCTAGCGATTTTCTCATATAGTACCCTTAACTTCTTCAGCAAGGAGAACATTCTACCAGCCTCCCCGACCTAGTTCAGTGAGTCCTTTCTCGGGTGGAGGTCCTCCGATGGGGTCTCACGAACAACACTTCTCCTAAAGTTTTAACAACATTTACTGGTGAGCCTATCACTTCCACTGAAAGGGCTATCTCTTCCTTGTACCCTCCTTATTTCGGTGCACAATTTCCTTGACCGTAACACTCCTTATTCACTGTCGGCCTCTACCCGAACCTTGCGTGAATACTTGAGAATCTACTTTCTCATCACTCCTAACTTCTCGGAGAAACTTGTTGTTGAAAACCTCTAACGGGTTCCTCTATGGGCAAAACTTCTTGCTCCACCAATATAAGGCGACTATCTTTTCCGCCACTTAACCTTACTCCAATTGGGTGGAAGATTTTCCTCCAATCTTCACACCTGGGCACTTATATACCCCATTCTAAGACAAAACTCTCGGGCCTTACATTCTCACCAAATGAGATTACACTTTCTCAATCTAACTTGACTCCAACATGTGGTCCCTATCAAGGACCCATCATCTCCAATTCAACGTCGCTTGGAATCCCAAGCTAAATACCACTTTCTTCTGGCAGCGACACTTAGAAAACTATACCTACTGTATTTAGTAGTCACACAGCAATATAAAATAGTTCCACAATGGGAGAGACTTCTGAAGTAGCCCTCATTCCCGACTACTACTTACAGCTCTTAGAAATCCCGTCTCACGACGCCTTCATCACGGCCTTCCTTGACGCCCTACATTTGACAACTTACGAATCTCACACGAACGCGTAAAAGATTTTAGGGGTTCTCATCTCGTAGCTGGAGAACAAATTCTCACCAGATAAATCAACGGACTTAATCTTAGGGCTCTATATCAAATCAAAAGTAACGCTGAAAGAGAAATACATCTGCACAGATTCCTAAGGACTTTAAAACCTAATGCTCTGATACCATCTGTGACAACCCGCCTACTAAAATAATAGGTGGCCAACCCAATACTCTAATAATCACAGGAATCATAGATAGTCCATTCTCAGCATCACTGTCGATTAAAAATAATAGTAAGAGATAACCACCAATCGTTTTAGGAAACAAATTGTCAATGTAAAAGAATTTGCAAGTAAAAGAAAAATACTTAGACAATCCCATTAGTAAAAACGGTGGATATCAAAAACCGATGAATAAAGAGTGACAATGAAATAATTAATCACCGAATAAGCTGTCGGTGAATAGACCAATACAAATAAATACACCGAGTATTACATTTCAATATTTACAATATAATAAATGAGTGCAACACTTGGGAAACACGCCCGAATAATTTAAACTAAACATGACTAGAGTGCAATAGATAAAGGCGTCTGATACAATTAACCTACAACATCCGCAATATGCTGTAGCCCCATGACAACATGAATGGAAATGAAAAATCGGGTGTCCATGCGGAAGAGCACCTATACGGCAAAGAGTATATGCAGAAGCAAAGAAGTATATACGGTTCAGGGCCCGGTTTGATATTATTCCCATGTGAATAAAATGCATGACAATTTCGCACTTAACAATAATATTTCTCACCTCTCGGTCTAAAAGCAACCTAGCGCAATATCATGATGATGCTCTAGTTATCTCTGAGTACTAAGGGCTAACTTCTCCCCAATCTCAACACTATGCCTTTTTCGTGCGTGGGGTGTCTCGCAAAGAGAAATCCAAACAAGGAACACCCCCTATACACTACTACTTTGGCAAGGTTGATCGTTGAGATCCATTAGACCCTAAGTAAAATATTTATGAATATAATCATTTGATTTAAATTTCTTTTAACATAGTGCTAAGGGCTAAGTTTCTCCCTACTCTCAACACTATGCCCTATTTGTGCGTGGGGTGTCTCGCAAAGCGAAATCCAAACAAGGAACCCCCCCTATACACTACTACTTAGGCAAGGTTGATCGTCGAGATCCATTAGACCCTTAGCACATAATTAATATATATATGTATATATGTGAGAAACCATCTACAGCTACTCAAGAAAACATAAAGAAACCCATTCACCATCTAAACCATCATTCCCATTTCTTTCTTTAGGAATGTATATAAATGGTACAACATTTTTATCAAACGTTTCACATTACAGTTTCATAACTCTACATGCACCATTCCTATTTCTTTCTTAGGAATATACATAAATGGTACAACATTTTATCAAATGTTTACCATAATATCCTTTATACAACCTCTTTACCAAATTTTATTTCCTTTCTTCCATAAAGGAAGAATTACATTTTTTTTAAAGCAAGTTTTATTAACATAAAAATGCTTTAACCATTTCCATAACATCTCATCAAAAGTAATTTTTATTAGCATAACAATACTTTTGTATACCATATGCTTCCATTTCCCTCTCATACGGGAAATGTATCCGAAGCCAAACCATATCCCATTTCCCTTCTTCCATCCAGGAAATGTAATTAAAGCCAATTCATTATCATAAATTGCTTTAATAAATCTAAGACCGTCCGTCCGGGTTTCCCCACTGGACGCACCCCTAAATGGAAATCATCTTGCAGGGCCTATCTGTACAAGAAAACCTGGGAACTTGCCAGCGTCGGGAAGCGGCCATATTGCCTGCGGGAAAGTCAGGACAACACCCAGAATCCCCTAACCAGCGCAGTAATATAAATGCCCATATGGCCTAGGGACTATATCCACCCTGCATTCATTAGTCAGGGGGCATCACCACACATGCGCAACTTCCCTTATGATAGCGATTTAGGGAGGTGTGTAATCCATAAATTATCATTTATGAAAACCATTACTTTTCCTTTTGAAAACTTCCAATTTTACATTCCCAAACTCATTTTCTTAGCCATTAAGTACCAAGTGTTAGAGTATGCATTTCATTCTTATTAAGTCATATTTTATTAATGACCTAAGACCCAAAGTGCCAACCATTATCGAAACTAGCCTTCCAGAGTTCATTAAATCTCATAAACCATCAATATGAGTCTCCATAAAGGAGCGTCTCCCAAAAGGCTCAACATTAGTATTTTAACTTCCAATTTACCTTTAGGTTAACCTCCTATATTATTCGGACATTAACCTATACAAAATAACCCTCGGGTAAGCCCAATTATCCTATTTTAGCCTAGGACATTAGTCTACCCAAAACAACCCTCTAAGACTCCCCATTACTTACCCAAGGAAGGTTCCCTAAACCTTGGACCTAAAAGGAAAAGGGATAAAAACTGAACTAGAAAAACATCCCAAAAATGCAGAAATTTCGAATCGATTCGCCCTGGCCGAATCGATTCGGGACCATAGCGAATTGATTCGGTAGGTCCGAATCGATTCGGTCAAGAAGACCTGGCATTATGCCTAACCCCGAATCGATTAGAATTGTCCGAATCGATTCGGTCAACCCAGACCTGAAACTTTCCTCTTACCGAATCGATTCGCTAGGGACGAATCGATTCGGTTTTGTAGAATTTCAAAGTTTAGGTTACGGGTTGTTTGAACCCTAAAGCCCCAAGACCCTCAAACCCTTGATTCTTCCCAACATCAACAACAACAATTCAACCCAATTCATTTCTACACCATTTCTAACTACAAATTTGTCCTCAAATCAAATTAAAATCAAGAATTAAGGGTTTTAATCATCAAAATCAACAAAACCAAATTTATGGTTTAAATCTCCAAAAACTTAACTACACATGCATTCTATCACATTAAATCACATCTAGCAAGTAAGAAACTTTCCTTGAGGTTCGTAGTCTCTGATCCACCTCCGGTAGCGATGGAATTCGGCCCAAATCTTCCATTTTTCTCTCTTCCTCTCCATTTTTCCCAACTCTCTCTCTCTCCTTTGGCCTTTCTCACAAATGAAGATAGAAAAAGGTGTGGGGGACTTATACGGATCATAAAACACAATTCCCCACTTTTAATTGCTAATACACCACAAAAATGACTCGTAGACACCTATTTGAGTCATAACCTCTTAAAAATGCCCGAATCTCAAAATTACAACTGGGAACTTATTTCGACTATCTCAACTATTCTAAAAATATCCGCACCCCCTATTTTGGCATTCGGGATAAAGTGAACAAATTTTATGTTCTATGTTCATTTTATTTCATTAATTTTACCCAATTTTATATACAGGTCATAACCGTCGTTTTATATATAACGACGCAGTGATACACAACATGATGCTATTTACCTTCTCATACGGTAAATAGACCAAACATAGTAAATATTATCCCCAAACATCGTGGGAAACAGTATTTACTCCAACATCCCCTATTTCATAAAATTAGCCCATCAGGCAAAAATAATATAAAATAGCCGTTCCAAAAATCTGGGTTGTTACAGTTGCACTGGTGGACTCCTACATGTCGTTGTGCGGAGGTTTAAGGAACAACGAGCGTTAAGGCTTATGAGGACATCGAGTTTATGTTATAAGTCTACTGTCGTGTCCTTTGTAATTCCATACATAGTGAATTTGCGTAGTTGGGCCATCCAAGATTTTTTCCCTTTGGTTTTTCTCGTACATCGGGTGTTGTGTGATTGTTTATTTTACTTTAATTTGCTATCATGTAAATACATGATTTAGGATAAGTCACTATCGGTAAAAACTGACTTTCATTTATAATTAGTTCTTAGGGTTAATTCTGTTTAAGTTGAATATATAATTTATAAACATTAAAAAAATTGACTTTTATTTAGACTATTCCTTATATCAACATTTTCAGTTGTTTAGGATCTAATCTTTCTAAGTTTTCATTTCGTTCTAGATGATTTTTTTTTCATCTATGTGAAAAGTATTTTCAACTATTTGGAGTTGACCCTTATTCGTATTTAACTGTAAATAAATGTATATGCTATAATGATGTGATTTGACCAAAAAAACAAAAAAAAAACATTTAGCTTCAAATTGGTGAGAATACTTTTTACAATTTTACTATTTGTTGAGGTGAAAAAAATATTTCATGAGCTAAACCTAAAAGTGAATGAGAAAGGCCATAGTAACTTCTTACTTTTCATTCACACCATAAAATGAAGTTTCTCTGGAAATATTTCCATTAGGAAGGGTAGATGTATGTGCAACCTATTTGTGTGCCCATAAGACAATATAATTCACAAATGCCCCAAGACAAAAGAAGTGCACTAATGGAGAGAATAACATAACGATGCTTATGAAATTTGACTTGCACATCATTAGAGTGTGTAGCCTTTCAAAATACCATAACAAGTTTTCCTCTAGGATCAATCTGTCAAAAAGTTACTGTCCAATAAAGAAAGAAAAAAATTAAAATATATCATGTGGATCAAGTTTTTGAAAAGAACTATTTACAAATAAATCGAAAAAGTAGCAAAGTGATGTAGTAGGATACTATTGTCTGTGATTTTGTCTACAAGTTTAGTTTTTTTTATTTTATTTTGTTTTAATGGTACTTTGTTCTAACTTGGTTGTACCAAGTTAGTTGTAATAAAAGTTACAAATAGGCTTGTTTCCTCGTTTGTAGTCAAACTTTGATAATTAATTTTAAGAAATAGTAATAGAAGAGATATTTATCTCTATAGTCTCTCCCTTGTTTCAAGCTAGTTGTAGATTTTTTTCTTTGACAACCTAAACCTCCTTAAGAATAAGCCTTTTGGATTCTTATGTGTGAGCTAAACAGGAGACATTGTGCAACCCTAATACCACACACGTCCCCCTTATGATCGGTAGCCAGAGGAATTAGAACCGAACACCGTGCGTCTTATTCACACCGCCTGGATCCGCCCTGCACAATTGGATCAATCCAGGTTGGGTAAGAAAACTTTAGATCTTAGGAAGATGATTAATCATTTGGTGTTATAGATTAAGAGTTTTAGCATCAAATTAAAGATTTCGACACGTGATGATTCCAGTGTAGAAAAAATATGGAGAAATCCATATCCATGTTAGTCACACCTAGGGCAAGCTACCTCTTCCTTCTTTGATGAAATTTCCAGCCACCTCCATCGTCGTCGAAGAACAAGGACCACAGTTCAACACAAACGACACCTTTCCTAGTTACTTGGCAGTGATCGAACATTGGATCTGAGATTACTTGAAACTCAACCACTTATGTTGGAATTTACCTATGGAAAGAACAAAATAATAAATTAATTTATGTAAGGCACGTTCTGGGAACGCTGTCTTTTAGGAAAAATTTCTCCCAATCCGGTTGAGACAGAACCGTGAGTACACAACGGGTTTTATAGAATCTGCCTTCAGGATACAATGAAGTGTATGAACAACTTGTTTGATTCAAACTATGTACTATTTGATCAAAATTGAGAACAGTCTGAATTTGTAATATGATAATGCCAAAAGGTAGAGGATGAAGAGAGGAGAAATTAGCAATTTTTGGTGTCCAAAACAAAGGCCTGGAACTCTTTTTATAGCCATTTCTGTGTATGTTCTTCAAGAGTCATAGCTCTTCATGTAGCGATTCAGCAACCATTGGATCGTGCCTGTTTGGAATAGCTTGGATCTAACGGTTCTGATTAGGCGTTGATCTATTTTACCTCATCAAAACTTTAGGCTCCCACGCTCCAAGCGACGATATGAACGTGCGAAGTGCCAAGTGCGCTTCAAAGCACGCAATGTGCCCTCAGTCGCCCAATCGCACTTTCGCGCATCGCGTGTTGCGATTGGTGGTGATTAAGCACCACCGCAATGCGTGGGATCATTTCCCCTTATTTGACTAGTCAACAAGAAGTTTAGTTGTCCTTTAGTTGATATACCACCACTTTTTGAGGTACTCTTCCTAGGTGGGACAATATGGGATTTTGAGCACTCCCATATCTTTCACACCCATTTGCTCATGTTTCTTCCTTTTAAAATAAAACCCAAACTATGTTTAAAATGAAACACCAATTAATATAATAAAATATTAACAACTAATAATTATAGTAAAACATCAATTAATATAATTAAAACATTATATTATATTGAAATTTATCCAACATTCCCCCACCAATTTCAATATACACAAGAGAGGATATAAAGGATTGATTACTCAAAACAAAAAGACAATAAATAACTTTTGACACTATCGCTAAAATCTAGTACATAAATGAGAAGTGTCTTTTGGACTTGAACTTCCATATAATGTAAAAAATTTAAAGCTTCATCAAGGTGCTGTGGTGAACGTATCTTGAACGAAGGACCTTTTGAGACGAGCCAGAACTATCATACATACCAATTTCTAAGTTTCTAAGTGTTCTTTTAGCATCCAATTTTATGGCCTTGTGCTAATCCTGATTTCACGAGCGCTTTAGTATCGGTCTTGATTCAATAGAAATCGGCCACACTTTCGACACTCGTATAGGTAAATCAACTTTAGTGATTCTGCGAGTCACACTTATATGATTTATTAAGAAGAAACCTTCATCCTCTAACAAGCAGAAAACCAACACTAGGCACATAGGAATGGAACTTTTGTATAAAACTCCTAGTGTTCCATAACTATAATTTAACTTGTCACATTGAACTCCATCTATATTTTCAAGATATGAGTTGGGTTCCCATTAAATATAGTTGGTTTATTTAATAGATATTAATCCCATTCCTTTTGAGGTGATATATATCATCTCCCTAACAAGACCTTTAGTCAGAGGATCGGCTAAATTCTTGTTCGTTTTAATATAGTCGACAGTAATTACTCCTTCCTTGAGTAATTTTCTTATAATTTGATGCCTTGGACTAATGTCTCTATATTTTCCATTTTAAGTCTTGTTCGAAACTTTATAAATTGTGGCTTGGTTATCATAACTTATCATCATAGAAGGAGATGGCATTTTTCGTAAAGGAATATCATACAACACATTTCTAAGCCATTCTGCTTCTTTACATGCATCTGCTAGGGCTATAAATCCAGATTTCATTGTTCAATCTGACACACATGTTTATTTCTTAGATCCCCAAGAGATAGTTGCTCCTTTTAGCATGAAAATCCAACCAGTAGTTGACTTGGATTTTGATTTAAGATTATTCCAACTTGAATCACTATATCGTTCTAAAACAGTTGGATATCCTATATAATGTAAGCCATAATCCAAAGTCCTCTTCAGGTATCTAAGTACCCTAGAAATTGCATTCCAGTTCTCTTATCCTAGATTACATGTAAATCTGCATAAGCAATGTCTAGTCTAGTGCAATGCATGTCATACATTAGACTCCAAATAATACTAGCATATTTAAGTTGGTCCATAGCATGCCTAATATTTTTCATTAAATTGATACTAGGATCCACTGGTGTAGCTGGTGGCTTAAGTTCAAAATGATTATATCTTTTAAGAACTTTTTCTATATAATGAGATTGAGATAACGCTAAAGAATTTTCCTTTCTCACAATTTTGATTCCTAAAATCACATCAGCTTCTCTAAGATCTTTTATATCAAATTTTTATGAAAGAAACCTTTTGATTTCTTCAATATATTTGAGATTAAACCCAAATATTAACATGTCATCCACATATAAACAAATAATAACACCAACACCATTTTCAAATTTACTATATATACATTTTTCGGCATCATTAGCTTTATATCGATGGGATATAACAATATTATTAAACTTCTCATGCCATTGCATAGGAGCATGTTTAAGGCCATAAAGAGATTTAACCAGTTTACACACTTTCTTTTCTTGGCGAGGCAAAACAAACCCTTCGGCTTGTTCTATATAAACCTCTTCTTCTAAATCACCGTATAAAAATGCAGTTTTAACATCCATTTGATGAATAACTAAATTATGAATAGAAGCAAGAGATATTAACATCCTAATGGAAGTGATACGAGCAACATAAGCATATGTATCAAAGTAATCAATTCCATGTTTTTACTTATAGCCTTTAGCAACTAATATTTCCTTAAATTTATTTATAGAACTGTCCGAATTTAATTTCCTTTTAAATATCCATTTTTACCCAATAGGTTTAGCTCCGGGGGGAAGATCGAAAATAATCCAGGTTTGATTTGACAAAAATGAGTTCATTTCATAATTCATTGCTTCTTTCCAATAGACAACATCCCTAGATATTACTTCTTCATGAAATGTTGTCGAGGCATCTTCTATATTAAGAACAAATTTAGTTTTATTCTTAGTTTCATTTAAATCCCCTTCAACCAGATAAATAACAAAGTCGGGCCCAAATGTTTTTTCAGTTCTGTTTCTTTTACTTTTTCGCGGGTAAATGTCATTTGTTGGTTCTGAAGAAGATTTTGTTTGTGAATTTTCTTCTAAAGGTGAGGAGTCAACAGTCATATTATTATTTTCTAAACCTTGATTCAAAGTACTAAACCTTGTTAGATGTTAAAAAAATTGCACATTTACCGACTCAATGATTTCTTGAGTTTCAAGATTTAAAAATCTATAAGTCGTACTGTTACTAGAGTATCCAATAAAAACAAATTTTTAAGTCCTATTTCCTAGTTTAGGTCTTTTAGGTTTGGGTTTTCTTACATAAGCAAGATATCCACAAACTTTAAGACGTCTAAGATGAGGCTTACGATTAAACCATAGGCCGTATGGTGTAATATCCTTGTTTTTCAATGGAACTCTATTTAAAATATAACATGCAGAGAAAATCGCTTCTCCCCACATCGACAACAGTACACCAGAACTGATTAACATTGCTTTTATCATTTCAACTAAAGTCCTATTTTTTGTTTCTGTCGTTCCATTTTTTTGTGGCGTATAAGGTGCCGTAACTTGATGAATCATTCCCTGAGTATTAGAAAATTGTATAAACTCACTCGGGTAATATTCACCACCCCCATCGGATCGTAGGACTTTAATTTTTTAATTTTGTTGAGTTTCAACTTCTTCTTTAAAAATTAGAAATTTCTCGAAAACTTCATCTTTACTTTTAAGCAAATATATATATGCATACTTAGAGTAATCATCAATAAAAGTTAAGAAATATTTACTTCCACCACGAGTAATATTATTCTTCATATCACATACATCACTATGAATAATATCAAGCATTTCGAATGCCCTCTCAACAGATTTGAATGACTTTCTAGTTATCTTCGATTGAGCACAAATTTCACATTTAGAAAGGTTATCTAATTTACAATCAGAGATTTAGCTGAGATTAGTCATATTTTTAATACTTTTATAATTCACATGACCTAATCTACTATGCCATAAAGAAATTGACTCAACCATATAAGCATAACTAATATTATTGATTACATTAATTTTGATCATGCCGTTACAAGAGTACCCTTTGCTAATAAATTGGCCATTCTTAGATAAGACAAACTTATCAGGATCATACACTAGTTTGAAACGTCTTTTATTGAGAAGATCCCCAGACATAAGATTTTTACACATATCAGGTACATGAAGTACATCAATTAAAGTAAGAGTCTTTCCAAAAGTTAATTTCAATTCCATAATGCATTTCCCAACTACATTTGTGCGACGATTATTTTCCATCTTCACTTCTTTTCCATCAATTGCTTGATATGTTTTGAATGAAGATCGGTCTTTGCATATGTGGAACGTTACGCCGGTATCCAACCACCATCCACTTTCATTTTCAATTGAATTCTCTTCGCATACAGTAGCAATAAGATCTTCAACATTGTTGGTTTCCTTCGACCCTTATTTTTCCTTGAATGCCTTCTTTTGAAGACGACATTCTCGAGAATAATGGCCCGATTTGTCACAAAAGAAGCATTTGTCCTTCTTTTTCTTATTTGCATCTTGGTTCGTGAATTTTGAATCATTGTTTGCTTTAAATTTTGAGTCTTTGGTATTATTGGATTTTTTATCCTCAACCATATTGTCTTTTAAATGACTCTCACCTTTTTCATCCTTCTTTTCTCGAATACGAGTATCATCTTCAATACGAAGGTGACGAAGAAGGGATTCCACAGTATAAGTCTTTTCATCATGATTAATTTTCTTCTTAAATCTGTTCCAAGAGGATGGAAGTTTTGAAACAATCACCCCTACTTGAATTAATCTTGTAGATTAATTCCAGTGGATTTAAGGTCACCAACAATCCGTTAGAGTTCATGTGCTTGTGCAACGACAGATTTAGCATTACTCATTCTAAAATTCATATAGTTTAAAATCAGAAACTTACAGTTGCTCACTTCTTCATTTTGATATTTTTTCTCTAATGCTTTCCATAATTCCTTTACCGTTGAAATCATTCGATGAGAACTATAAAC
This sequence comes from Sambucus nigra, assembly GCA_949130495.1. Classification (NCBI taxonomy): domain Eukaryota; kingdom Viridiplantae; phylum Streptophyta; class Magnoliopsida; order Dipsacales; family Adoxaceae; genus Sambucus; species Sambucus nigra. The sequence goes on from OX422209.1 coordinate 253,110,381, forward strand.
AGTTTGAGACAAAGCATTGAGGATGTGGCCTCTACACATAAACTCGTCTTCTTTCCTGTTCACACGCTTCTGTTTTATTTCTTCGGTGTCTTCAGGTGTGGGCTCAGGAATTTGTTCAAGGTTGTCATCTAGAATGTATGTTAGTTTAAGTGATGTCAGGAAGAACATAATTTTCTTTCACCAACGGGTAAAATTTTCGCCATCAAAATGGTTGAGTCGGATTAAGTCTTGACTCAAGACTTGGATAGATTGTGCCACTGTTCCTTCCATTGGAGTATTAAGAATAAAATTTTGCCAAAAACTGTTAGAATTTTCCTATGGAAAGAATGAAATAATAAATTAATTTCTCCAAGGCACGTTCTGGGACTGCTGTCTTTTAGGCAAAATTTCCCCCAATCCGGTTGAGACAGAACCGCGAGTACACAATGGATTTTATAGAATCTTCCTTCAGGATACAATGCAATGTATCCATTTCTGTGATTGTTCTTCAACAGTCACAACTCTTCATGTAGCGATTCAGTAACCGTTGGATCGTTCCTATTTGGAATAGCTTATTAGGTATCCCAACATAAGAGAATGGACATCCCCTACACGAAATGTTACGAGTTCATCTAACGATTCAGATCAAGTCATTTTGGATTTTAAACAATTTGATCGAATCATTTAATCACAACCATTGTTCTGTTTTACGTCATTAAAACTTTAGGCTCCCACACTCCAAGCGATGATGCGCACGTGCGAAGTGCCAAGTGTGCGTTAAAGTGCGCAATACACTCTAAGTCGCTCAATTGCACTGTTACGCTTACGTGTGTCGTGGTGGTGGTGCTTAAGCACCACCGCGATGCGTGGGATCATTAACCCTTATTTGAGTTATCCTTTAGTTGATATACCACCACTTTTTGAGGTACTCTTCCAATGTGGAACAATATGGGATTTTGAGCAGTCCCATATCTTTCACACCCATTTGCTCATGTTTCTTCCTTCAAAAATAAAACTCAAACTATGTTTAAAATAAAATACCAATTAATAAAATAAAATATTAATAACTAATGTTTAAAATAAAATATCAATTAATATAATTAAAATATTATATTATATTGAAATTTATCCAACATTTGGAATCACCGACCCATTGGACATCATGCCCTCTCACTCTAACTCGTGTTCCTAAGTAGTTTCATGTCTGAATTGGCATAATAAATTTTAATTTATGGTAATAAGAGCAGGCATCTCTTGCGATTATCCATATTTCTTAGAGAGGTTCCTACGCGGGACTTCTGTAATTTTTTTTACAAATACATTTTTTTTAAAAGTTTTTTGTATGGGTTCTAAATATTTTAGGACAGCCTTGTAAAAAAAATCAGCTCACAACGAATTTTTTTGGTATTTTAAAAAATTTGACAGTATTTTAGTAGCTTAAAAACTATTAAATATTGACCAATTTTTTTAAAATACTAATTACAAGGTGCCCTGAAATGTTTAGAACCCATACAAAAAAAAAATCAAAAAAGGATTTTTATTTTTATTTTTAAAAAGCATCTCGCAAGGGAGTCCCGTATTTGGGCTCCCCCACAGGAGCCTTTCTCATATTTCTTATAAAAAAAATCAATCCATCACCGAAAATAAGAACAAACAAAAAATAGAGAAGCTTGGTTGATCTAAAAAATTGGAACGGTAAGAATCATATTTTTAACTCCTAAATTGTTCCGTACAAAAATTAACATTATCATTCAGTTGGGAATTTACTCAAGCATGTATAATACTACATGTCTAAGGTCACAAAAATACCACATGTTAAAGGAAGCATCTCCACTAAAGTTTCTTTTGGATTCAAACTTGTATAATGAGGTTTAATTGCAACAAATACATTTAACGCTCCACTTATCTTTCTTATTTTTCACCCATTTTTATGGTCTCTACCCTAACAAAAATGAAAAAGTATATTGAGTTAAAATGTGGAAAGGGAATGAGAAAAAATATAAACTAAGGTCTCGTTTGGTTCGAGATGAAATATTTATACCCGCGGTGAAAAGTAAAATGGTAAAATGTCTTTTCACATATTTAAAATTAATTTTTGTTGAGTTGACATTGTGAAAAAACTCTAAATAGGTGAAAACATATTACTTTTCACCGCATTGAAACATAGTTTATCTCGAACCAAATGGAACCTAAAGGAGTAAAAATACGTTCAGATGAGGTGAGACAATCAAGAGATGGACCAAATTATGGAGAATGAATAAATAGAGATACATATACAGTATATTTTATTTTTTCCACCATTTACCCATCAACAAAATGTATTAAAGGATATCTGAATAAAAAGATTTAAAAAATAACTAGCACAAAGAAAAATACTATGAAAATAATAATTTGTAAGCCATAGACATCATTTTATCCAAGATCAGATATCATATTTCATTCTTAGCTCCCAAATAAATACAGTCCAGTAAATGATTCATAAAATACAATAGAAAGACTGATACTAAATTCAAAAAATTCATTACACATTCTAATAATTATGACAACCCTTTGGCAAAAGAACCACAAAAACTCCAACTTTTAAAAGCTTACATATGTTTGAACTATACTAAATTAATAAATCTGATCTTCATCATTCTATATGAACCTGCACAGATATGTGCAACGATCATATTAACTTCACGTAAACACTAATTGTAGATTTAAAATGTGTTAGAAACCTTTAGGGATTTGGAATTTCATATGACATTAACTTGTTTAGGTCAACTAGTTAGCCTCACATGTTATATATTGACATTTAGACCTAATTAAGGTGAGAAATGGAATATTGAACCTTGGGTACTAAATTGATATTTTAGGGTTTGAGGGTTTATCTTGGATCTGTATTACTTGAAATATAAGGTGGGTAATTTGAAGATAGTTAAGGCTTAATTAAATATTTAAATGTGTATGCTTAAGGGTTATACCTTTAGCATTGAGAGTGGTTCCTTTGGTAAGAAATATTAAATTAATGATATTTTATGTATGATATTTTTAATACATGGCCTAGCTACTTTTGAGAATTTAGTTTTAGTGAATTGCGCATGTTATATAATCTTGAAATGTGAATAGAATCTCTCCTATGGAATTACATTCTTGGAATTGAAAGCTTAACTTAACGCTGTAAGAATTAAATGTAGGCCCCCAATATTTTTATCATGTTGTTCACTACACCAAAAATAGGATTCTGGCATGGTTTAAAACTGTGCCAGATCAAATCTAGCACGGTTTTGAACTGTGCCAGAATCAGGTGTTCCAAAATGGGAATTTTTTCTGGCACGACTCAAAAGTGTGCCAGAATCAGCCAAACAGGAACACTTCTGGCACACTTTTAAACCGTGACAGAATTTGATATTTCTGTCACTCTTTTGGCACAGTTTTTAACTGTGCCAGATTCAGCCAAACAAGAACACTTCTGGCACACTTTTAAACCGTGCCAGAATGTGATATTTCTGGCACACTTTTAGCACAGTTTTTAACTGTGCCAGATTCAGCAAAATAGGAACACTTCTGGCACACTTTTAAATCGTGCCAGAATTTGATATTTCTGACACACTTTTGGCACAGTTTTTAACTGTGCCAGATTCAGCAAAATAGGAACACTTCTGGCACACTTTTAAACCGTGCCAGAATTTGATATTTCTGGCACACTTTTGGCACAGTTTTTAACTGTGCCAGATTCAACATAGTTTAAAAAAAATTAGCACAGTTTAAAACCGTGCCAACATATGATACACTTTTGCCACGGTTTTGAACTGTGCCAATTTTTAAATTTAAAAAAAAAAATTTAAAGCACAAAATTCACAAATTAATAATATTGTGTGTTATTAATAAACTAATGTACATACAAACTTCAAAATATTACAAGTCTTTAACTCCTCACAGGCCCAAAAAAAATTGGGCAGAGTTTCCTCTATTTTCTGGACATTCCAAAACCTGTTAATACAAAACCTGCCTAACATAAAGCCCGCCCAGCCACAAAGTATAACAATTAACTTACAAAAGCCCTCATGGCCATAAAAGTCAATAATAAAACAACAAAAGACCGTACGGTCATGACATAAAAAAATGGATTCATTAATAAACCCCTTGTTGTAAACCATTGAGTTCTTTGTGTGTTCCACGCGAATAAAAGCCAACGATAAACTGTTATCCTGCAAACAAAATAGAATACAAAAAAGATACGATATTAGTAACCCAATAATTTACAAAAAAAAAATACTCAAAACAAAAAAAATTACATATATGAATGGAAATTATCGTCATACTCACAAACCGGGAGACCCGGGACTACGCAGTCAGTTCCTACAAGTTACATTGGTCCCGTGCGAGGTGTTCGTGCCTCCTACGGGGTCGTTTGGGGGCTGGTTTGAGTTTTCACCCATTAACGGCATGTTTTTAAGTTTAAGTGTTGATTTTTGCAAATTATCATCCTATTCACAAATCGGGAGATCCGGAACTACGCGGTCAGTTCCTACAAGTTACATTGGTCCCGTACGAGGTGTTCGTGCCCCCTACGGGGTCGTTTGGGGGGTGGTTGGGGTTTTCACCCTTTAACGGCATGCTTTTAAGTTTAAGTGCTAATTTTAGCAAATTATCATCATACTCTCAAACCGAGAGACCCGGGACTACGCGATCAGTTCCTACAAGTTACATTGGTCCCGTGCGAGGTGTTCGTGCCTCCTACGGGGTCGTTTGGGCGTTGGTTTGAGTTTTCACCCCTTGACGACTTGTTTTTAAGTCTAAGTGTGATTTTTGAAAATTATCGTCATGTTCTCAAACCGGGAGACCCGGGACTACGCGATCAGTTTCTACAAGTTACATTGGTTTCGTGCGAGGTGTTCGTCCCTCTTACGGGGTCATTTGGGGGCTGGTTTGGGTCTTCACCCTTTAACGGCTTGTTTTTAAGTTTAAGTGCTGATTTTTGCAAATTATCATCATACTCTCAAACCGGGAGACCCGGGACTACGCGGTCAGTTCCTACAAGTTACATTGGTCCCGTACGAGGTGTTCGTGCCCCCTACGGGGTCGTTAGGGTTGTGGTTTGGGTTTTCACCCTTTAACGGCTTGTTTTTAGGTTTAAGTGCTGATTTTTGCAAATTATCATCATACTATCAAACCGGGAAACCTATGACTACGCGGTCAGTTCCTACAAGTTACATTGGTCCCGTGCGAGGTGTTCGTGCCCCCCACGGGGTCGTTTGGGGGGTGGTTTGGGTTTTCACCCTTTAACGGCATGTTTTTAAATTTAAGTGCGGATTTTTGCAAATTATCGACATACTCTCAAACTTGGAGACCTAGGACTACGCGATCAGTTGCTACAAGTTACATTGGTCCCGTGCGAGGTGCTCGTGCCTACTACGGGGTCGTTTGGGGGTTGGTTTGAGTTTTCACCCTTTGACGAAATATTTTTAAGTTTAAGTGCTGATTTTTGCAAATTCTCGTCATACTCTCAAATCGGGAGACCCAAGACTACGCGGTCAGCTCCTACAAGTTACATTGGTCCCATGCGAGGTGTTCATTCCTCCTACGGGGTCGTTTGGGGGTTGGTTTGGTTTTTCACCCTTTGACGGCTTGTTTTTGAGTCTAAGTTTGATTTTTGCAAATTATTGTCATATTCACAAACCAGGAGACCCGAGACTACGCGGTCAGTTCCTATAAGTTACATTGGACCCGTGTGAGGTGTTCGTGCCCCCTACGGGTGGTTTGGGGGGTGGTTTGGATTTTCACCCTTTAACGGCTTGTTTTTATGTTTAAGTGCTAATTTTTGCAAATTATCGTCATACTCTCAAACGGGGAGACCTAGGACTACGCGGTCAGTTCCTACAAGTTACATTGGCCCCGTACGAGGTGCTCATGCCTCCTACGGAGTCGTTTGGGGGTTGGTTTGAGTTTTCACCCTTTGACGGCATGTTTTTAAGTTTAAGTGCTGATTTTTGCAAATTATCATCATACTCTCAAACCGGGAGACCCGGGACTACGCGGTCAGCTCCTACAAGTTACATTGGTCCCATGCGAGGTGTTCGTGCCTCCTACGAGGTCGTTTTGGGGGTTGGTTTGGGTTTTCACCCTTTGACGGCTTGTTTTTGAGTCTAAGTATGAATTTTGCAAATTGTTGTCATATTGACAAACCGGGAGACCCGGGACTACGCGGTCAGGTCCTACAAGTTACATTGCTCCCGTGCGAGGTGTTCGTGCCCCCTACGGGGTCGTTTGGGGGTAGTTTCGGTTTTCACCCTTTAGCGACTTGTTTTTAAGTTTAAGTGCTGATTTTTGCAAATTATCGTCATACTCTCAAACCGGGAAACCCGGGACTATGCAGTCAGTTCCTACAAGTTACATTGGTCCCGTGCGAGGTGTTCGTTCCCCCTATGTGGTCGTTTGGAGGGGTGGTTTGGGTTTTCACCCTTTGACGGCTTATTTTTATGTCTAAGTCTGATTTTTGCAAATTATTATCATATTAAAAAATCGGGAGACCCGGGACTATGCGATCAGTCCCTACAAGTTACATTGGTCCCGTGCGAGGCGTTCGTTCCCCCTACGAGGTCGTTTGGGTTTTCACCCTTTAGCGGCTTGTTTTTAGGTTTAAGTGCTGATTTTTGCGAAGTATCGTCATACTCTCAAACCGGGAGACTCGAGACTACGCGGTTATTTCCTACAAGTTACATTGGTCCCGTGCGAGGTGGTCGGGCCCCCTATGGGGTGGTTTGGGTTTTCACCCTTTAACGGCTTGTTTTTAATTTTAAGTACTGATTTTTGCTAATTATCGTCATACTCTCAAATCGGGAGACCCGGGACTACGCGGTCAGTTCCTACAAGTTACATTGGTCCCGTGCGAGGTGTTCGTGCCTAATACGGGGTCGTTTGGCGGTTGGTTTAAGTTTTCACCGTTTGAAGGCATGTTTTTAACTTTAAGTGCTGATTTTTTCAAATTATGGTCATACCCTCAAATCGAAAGACCCAGGACTACGCGGTCAGTTCCTACAAGTTGCATTGGTCCCGTGCGAGGTGTTCGTTCCCCCTTCGGGGTCGTTTGGGGGGTGGTTTGGTTTTCACCCTTTAATGGCTTATTTTTAAGTTTAAGTGCTGATTTTTGCAAATTATCATGATACTCTCAAACCGGGAGACCCGGGACTACGCGGTCAGTTCCTACAAGTTACATTGGTCCCGTACGAGGTGTTCATGCCTCCTACAGGGTCGTTTGGGTTTTCACCCTTTAACGGCTAATTTTTAAGTTTAAGTGATGAATTTTGCAAATTATCGTGATACTCTCAAACCGGGAGTCCCGGGACTACGCGGTCAGTTCCTACAAGTTACATTGGTCCCGTGCGAGGTGTTCGTGCCCCCCACGGGGTCGTTTGGGGGGTGGTTTGGGTTCTCACCCTTTAACGACATGTTTTTAAGTTTAAGTGCTGATTTTTGCAAATTATCGTCATACTCTCAAACCGGGAGACCTAGGACTACGCGGTCAGTTCCTACAAGTTGCATTGGTCCCGTGCGAGCTGCTCGTGCCTCCTACGTGGTCATTTGGTGGTTGGTTTTAGTTTTCACCCTTTGACGGAATATTTTTAAGTTTAAGTGCTGATTTTTGCAAATTATCGTCATACTCTCAAACCGGGAGACCCGGGACAACGCGGTCTGCTCCTACAAGTTACATTGGTCCCATGCGAGGTGTCCATGCCTCCTACGGGGTCGTTTGGGGGTTGGTTTGGTTTTTCACCCTTTGACGGCTTGTTTTTGAGTCTAAGTATGATTTTTGCAAATTATTGTCATATTCACAAACCAGGAGACCCGGGACTACGCGGTCAGTTCCTATAAGTTACATTGGTCCCGTGCGAGGTGTTCGTTCCCCCTACGGGGTGGTTTGGATTTTCACCCTTTAACGTCTTGTTTTTAAGTTTAAGTGCTAATTTTTGCAAATTATCGTCATACTCTCAAACCGGGAGACCTAGGACTACGCGGTCAGTTCCTACAAGTTACATTGGTCCCGTGCGAGGTGCTCGTGCATCCTACGGGGTCGTTTGGGGGTTGGTTTGAGTTTTCACCCTTTGATGACATGTTTTTGAGTTTAAGTGCTGATTTTTGCAAATTATCATCATACTCTCAAACCGGGAGACTCGGGACTACGCGGTCAGCTCCTACAAGTTACATTAGTCCCATGCGAGGTGTTCGTGCCTCCTACGAGGTCGTTTTGGGGGTTGGTTTGGGTTTTCACCCTTTGACGGCTTGTTTTTGAGTCTATGTATGAATTTTGCAAATTGTTGTCATATTGACGAACCGGGAGACCCGGGACTACGCGGTCAGGTCCTACCAGTTACATTGGTCCCGTGCAAGGTGTTCGTGCCCCCTACGGGGTCGTTTGGGGGGTGGTTTCGGTTTTCACCCTTTAACGACTTGTTTTTAAGTTTAAGTGCTAATTTTTGCACATTATCGTCATACTCTCAAACCGGGAGACCCGGGACTACGCGTTCAGTTCCTACAAGTTACATTGGTCCCGTGCGAATAGTTCGTGCCCCCTATGGGGTCGTTTGGAGGGGTGGTTTGGGTTTTCACCCTTTGACGACTTATTTTTAAGTCTAAGTATGATTTTTGCAAATTATTGTCATATTCAAAAATCGGGAGACCCGGGACTACGCAGTCAGTTCCTACAAGTTACATTGGTCTTGTGCGAGGCGTTCGTGCCCCCTACGAGGTCGTTTGGGTTTTCACCCTTTAGCGGCTTGTTTTTAAGTTTAAGTGCTGATTTTTGCGAATTATCGTCATACTCTCAAACCGGGAGACCCGAGACTACGCAGTCATTTCCTAAAAGTTACATTGGTCCCGTGCGAGGTGGTTTGGTGGGGTGGTTTGGGTTTTCTCCCTTTAACGACTTGTTTTTATGTTTTAGTGCTGATTTTTGCTAATTATCGTCATACTCTCAAATCGGGAGACCCGGGACTACGCGGTCAGTTCCTACAAGTAACATTGGTCCCGGGCGAGGTGTTCGTGCTTCCTATAGGGTCGTTTGGGGGTTGGTTTGAGTTTTCACCCTTTGACGACATGTTTTTAAGTTTAAGTGCTGATTTTTGCAAATTATCGTCATACTCTCAAACCGAGAGACCCGAGACTACGCGGTCAGCTCCTACAAGTTACATTGGTCCCGTGCGAGGTGTTCGTGCCCTCTATGGGGTCGTTTGGGGGGTTGTTTGGGTTTTCACCCTTTAACGGCTTGTTTTTAATTTTAAGTGATGATTTTCGTAAATTATCATCATACTCTCAAATCGGGAGACCCGGGACTACGCGATCAGTACCTACAAGTTACATTGGTCCCGTGCGAGGTGTTCGTGCACCCTTCGGGGTTGTTTGGGGGGGTGGTTTGCGTTTTCACCCTTTAGCGGCTTGTTTTTAAGTTTAAGTGCTGATTTTTGCAAATTATCGTCATACTCTCAAACCGGGAGACCCGGGACTACGCGGTCAGTTCCTACAAGTTACATTGGTCCCGTGCGAGGTGTTCGTGCCCCCAACGGGGTCGTTTGGGGGGTGGTTTGGGTTTTCACCCTTTAACGACTTGTTTTAAAGTTTAAGTGGTTATTTTTGCAAATTATCGTCATACTCTTAAACCGGGAGACCCGGGACTACGCGGTCAGTTCCTACAAGTTACATTGGTCCCGTGCGAGGTGTTCGTGCCTCCTACGGGGTCGTTTGGGGGTTGGTTTGGGTTTTCACCCTTTGACGGCTTATTTTTGAGTCTAATTATGTTTTTTGCAAATTATTATCATATTCAAAAATTGGGAGACCCGGGACTATGTGGTCAGTTCCTATAAGTTACATGGTCCCGTGCGAGGTGTTCGTGCCCCCTACAAGGTCGTTTGGGTTTTCACCCTTTAACGACTTGTTTTTAAGTTTAAGTGCTGATTTTGGCAAAATTATCGTCATACTCTCAAATCGGGAGACTCGGGACTACGCAGTCATTTCCTACAAGTTACATTGGTCCCGTGCGAGGTGGTCGTGCTCCCTACGGGGTCGTTTGGGGGGTGGTTAGGGTTTTACCGTTTAACGGCTTATTTTTAAGTTTTAGTTTTGATTTTTGCTAATTATCGTCATACTCTGAAATCGGGAGACCCGGGACTACGCGGTCAGTTCCTATAATTTACATTGGTCCCGTGCGAGGTGTTCGTGCCTCCTACGGGGTCGTTTGGGGGTTGGCTTGAGTTTTCACCCTTTGACGGCATGTTTTTAAGTTTAAGTGCTGATTTTTTCAAATTATCGTTATAGTCTCAAATCGAAAGACACGGGACTACGCGGTCAGTTCCTACAAGTTACATTGGTCCCGTGTGAGGTGTTCGTGCCTCCTACGGGGTCGTTTGGGGGTTGGTTTGAGTTTTCACCCTTTGACGGTATGTTTTTAAGTTTAAGTGCTGATTTTTTCAAATTATCGTCATACTCTCAAATCGGAAGACCCGGGACTACGCGGTCAGTTCCTACAAGTTACTTTGGTTCCGTGCGAGGTGTTCGTGCCTCCTACGGGGTCGTTTGGGTTTTCACCCTTTGACGGCATGTTTTTAAGTTTAAGTGCAGATTTTTGCAAATTATAATCGTACTCTCAAACCGGGAGACCCGAGACTACGCGTTCAGTTCCAACAAGTTACATTGGTCCCGTGCGAGGTGTTTGTGCCTCCTACGGGATCGTTTGGGGGTTGGTTTGAGTTTTCACCCTTTGACGACATGTTTTAAAATTTAGGTGCTGATTTTTGCAAATTATCGTCATACTCTCTAATCGGGAGACCCGGGACTACGCGGTCAGTTCCTACAAGTTACATTGGTCCCGTGCGAGGTGTTCGTGCCTCCTACGGGGTCGTTTGGGGGTTGGTTTGGTTTTTCACCCTTTGACGGCTTGTTTTTGAGTCTAAGTATGATTTTTGCAAATTATCGTCATATTCACAAACCGGGAGACCCGGGACTACGCAGTCAGTTCCTACAAGTTACATTGGTCCCGTGCGAGGTGTTCGTGCCCCCTACGGGGTCGTTTGGGGGGTGGTTTGGGTTTCCGCCCTTTAACGGCTTGTTTTTAATTTTAAGTGGTGATTTTTTCAAATTATCATCATACTCTCAAATCGAAAGACCCGGGACTACGCGGTCAGTTTCTACAAGTTACATTGGTCCCGTGCGAGGTGTTCGTGCCCCCTACGGGGTCATTTGGGGGATGGTTTGGGTTTTCAACCTTTAAAGACTTGTTTTTAAGCTTAAGTGCTGATTTTTACAAATTATCGTCATACTCTCAAACCGGGAGACCCGGGACTACGCGGTCAGTTCCTACAAGTTACATTGGTCCCGTGCGAGGTGTTCGTGCCACCTATGGGGTCGTTTGGAAGGGTGGTTTGGGTTTTCACCCTTTGACGGCTTATTTTTAAGTCTAAGTATGATTTTTGCAAATTATTGTCATATTCAAAAATCGGGAGACCCGGGACTACGCGGTCAGTTCCTAGAAGTTACATTGGTCCCGTGCGAGGCGTTCGTGCCCCCTACGAGGTCGTTTGGGTTTTCACCCTTTAACGGCTTTTTTCTAAGTTTAAGTGTTGATTTTTGCAAATTATCGTCATACTCTCAAACCGGGAGACCCGGGACTATGCGGTCATTTCCTACAAGTTACATTGGTCCCGTGCGAGGTGGTCGTGCCCCCTACGGGGTCGTTTGGGGGGGGGGGGGGGTGGCTTGAGTTTTCACCCTTTAACGGTTTTTTTTAAGTTTAAGTGATGATTTTTTGTAGTTATCATCATACTCTCAAATCGGGAGACACCGGGACTACGCCGTCAGTTGCTACAAGTTACATTGGCCCCGTGCGAGGTGTTCGTGCCTCCTACGGGGTCGTTTGGGGGTTGGTTTCAGTTTTCACCCTTTGACTGCATGTTTTTAAGTTTAAGTGCTGATTTTTTCAAATTAACGTCATACTCTCAAATCGAAAGACCCGGGACTACGCGGTCAGTTCCTACAAGTTACATTGGTCCCGTGCGAGGTGTTCGTGCCCCCCACGGGGTCGATTGGGGGGTGGTTTTGGTTTTCACCCTTTAACGACATGTTTTTAAGTTTAAGTGCTGATTTTTGCAAATTATCGACATACTCTCAAACCGGGCGACCTAGGACTACGCGGTCAGCTCCTATAAGTTACATTGGTCCCGTGCGAGGTTCTCGTGCCTCCTAAGGGGTCGTTTGGTGGTTGGTTTGAGTTTTCACCCTTTGAGGGAATATTTTTAAGTTTAAGTGCTGATTTTTGCAAATTATCGTCATACTCTCAAACCGGGAGACCCGAGACTACGCGGTCAGCTCCTAGAAGTTACATTGGTCCCATGCGAGGTGTTCATTCCTCCTACGGGGTCGTTTGGGGGTTGGTTTGGTTTTTCACCCTTTGACGGCTTGTTTTTGAGTATAAGTATGATTTTTGCAAATTATTGTCATATTCACAAACCAGGAGACCCGGGACTATGCGGTCAGTTCCTAGAAGTTACATTAGACCCGTGTGAGGTGTTCGTGCCCCCTACGGGGTGGTTTGGGGGGTGGTTTGGATTTTCACCCTTTAACGGCTTGTTTTTAAGTTTAAGTGCTAATTTTTGCAAATTATCATCATACTCTCAAACCGGGAGACCAAGGACTACGCGGTCAGTTCCTACAAGTTACATTGGTCCCGTGCGAGGTGCTCGTGACTCCTACAGGGTCGTTTGGGGGTTGGTTTGAGTTTTCACCCTTTGACGGCATGTTTTTAAGTTTAAGTGCTGATTTTTGCAAATTCTCATCATACTCTCAAACCGGGAGACCCGGGACTACGCGGTCAGCTCCTACTAGTTACATTGGTCCCATGCGAGGTGTTCGTGCCTCCTACGAGATCGTTTTGGGGGTTGGTTTGGGTTTTCACCCTTTGACGGCTTGTTTTTGAGTCTAAGTATGAATTTTGCAAATTGTTGTCATATTGACAAACCGGAAGACCCGGGACTACGCGGTCAGTTCCTACAAGTTACATTGGTCCCGTGCGAGGTGTTCGTGCCCCCTACGGGGTCGTTTGGGGGGTAGTTTCGGTTTTCACCCTTTAGCGACTTGTTTTTAAGTTTAAGTGCTGATTTTTGCATATTATCGTCATACTCTCAAATCGGAGACCCGGGACCACGCGGTCAGTTCCTACAAGTTACATTGGTCCTGTGCGAGGTGTTCGTTCCCCCTATGTGGTCGTTTGGAGGGGTGGTTTGGGTGTTCACCCTTTGACGGCTTATTTTTAAGTCTAAGTCTGATTTTTACAAATTATTGTCATATTCAAAAATCAAAAATCGGGAGACCCGGGACTACGCGATCAGTTCCTACAAGTTACATTGGTCCCGTGCTAGGCGTTCGTGCCCCCTTCGAGGTCGTTTGGGTTTTCACCCTTTAGCAGCTTGTTTTTAAGTTTAAGTGCTGATTTTTGTGAATTATCGTCATACTCTCAAACCGGGAACCTCGAGACTACGCGGTCATTTCCTACAAGTTACATTGGTCTCGTGCGAGGTGGTCGGGCCCCCTACGGGGTGGTTTGGGGGGGTGGTTTGGGTTTTCACCCTTTAACGACTTGTTTTTAATTTTAAGTATTGATTTTTTCTAATTATCGTCATACTCTCAAATAGGTAGACCCGGGACTACGCGGTCAGTTCCTACAAGTTACATTGGTCCCGTGCGAGGTGTTCGTTCCTCCTACGGGGTCGTTTGGCGGTTGGTTTAAGTTTTCACCGTTTGACGGCATGTTTTTAACTTTAAGTGCTAATTTTTTCAAATTATGGTCATACTCTCAAATCGGAAGACCCGGGACTACGCGGTGAGTTCCTACAAGTTGCATTGGTCCCGTGCGAGGTGTTCGTTCCCCAATCGGGGTCGTTTGGGGGGTGGTTGGGTTTTCACCCTTTAATGGTTTATTTTTAAGTTTAAGTGCTAATTTTTGCAAATTATCATGATACTCTCAAACCGGGAGACCCGAGACTACGCGGTCAGTTCCTACAAGTTACATTGGTCCCGTACGAGGTGTTCGTGCCTCCTACGGGGTCGTTTGAGTTTTCACCCTTTAACGGTTTATTTTTAAGTTTAAGTGATGAATTTAGCAAATTATCGTGATACTCTCTAACCGGGAGTCCCGGGACAACGCGGTCAGTTCCTACAAGTTACATTGGTCCCGTGCGAGGTGTTCGTGCCCCCCACGGGGTCGTTTGGGGGGTGGTTTGGGTTCTCACCCTTTAACGGCATGTTTTTAAGTTTAAGTGCTGATTTTTGCAAATTATCATCATACTCTTAAACCGGGAGACCTAGGACTACGCGGTCAGTTCCTATACGTTGCATTGGTCCCGTGCGAGGTGCTCGTGCCTCCTACGTGGTTGTTTGGGGGTTGGTTTGAGTTTTCACCCTTTGATGGAATATTTTTAAGTTTAAGTGTTGATTTTGGCAAATTATCATCATACTCTCAAACCGGGAGACCCGGGACTACGCGGTCTGCTCCTACAAGTTACATTGGTCCCATGCGAGGTGTCCATGCCTCCTACGGGGTCGTTTGGGGGTCGGTTTGGTTTTTCACCCTTTGACGGCTTGTTTTTGAGTCTAAGTATGATTTTTGAAAATTATTGTCATATTCACAAACCAGGAGACCCGGGACTACGCGGTCAGTTCCTATAAGTTACATTGGTCCCGTGCGAGGTGTTCGTTCCCCCTACGGGGTGGTTTGGGGGGTGGTTTAGATTTTCACCCTTTAACGGCTTGTTTTTAAGTTTAAGTGCTAATTTTTGCAAATTATTGTCATACTCTCAAACCGGGAGACCTAGGACTACGCGGTCAGTTCCTACAAGTTACATTGGTCCTGTGCGAGGTGCTCGTGCATCCTACGGGGTCGTTTGGGGGTTGGTTAGAGTTTTCACCCTTTGATGACATGTTTTTAAGTTTAAGTGCTGATTTTTGCAAATTATCATCATACTCTCAAACCGAGAGACCCGGGACTACGCGGTCAGCTCCTACAAGTTACATTGGTCCCGTGCGAGGTGTTCGTGCCTCCTACGAGGTCGTTTTGGGGGTTGGTTTGGGTTTTCACCCTTTGACGGCTTGTTTTTGAGTCTAAGTATGAATTTTGCAAATTGTTGTCATATTGACAAACCGAGAGACCCGGGACTACGCGGTCAGGTCCTACAAGTTACATTGGTCCCGTGCGAGGTGTTCGTGCCCCCTACGGGGTCTTTTGGGGGGTGGTTTCGGTTTTCACCCTTTAACGACTTGTTTTTAAGTTTAAGTGCTGATTTTTGCAAATTATCGTCATACTCTCAAACCGGGAGACCCGGGACTACGCGTTCAGTTCCTACAAGTTACATTGGTCCCGTGCTAAGTGTTCGTGCCCCCTATGGGGTCGTTTGGAGGGGTGGTTTGGGTTTTCACCCTTTGACGGCTTATTTTTAAGTCTAAGTATGATTTTTGCAAATTATTGTCATATTCAAAAATTGGGAGACCCGGGACTACACGGTCAGTTCCTACAAGTTACATTGGTCCCGTGCGAGGTGTTCGTGCCCCCTACGAGGTCGTTTGGGTTTTCACCCTTTAGCGGCTTGTTTTTAAGTTTAAGTGCTGATTTTTGTGAATTATCGTCATACTCTCAAACCGGGAGACCCGAGACCACGCATTCATTTCCTACAAGTTACATTGGTCCCGTGCGAGGTGGTCGGGCCCCCTACGGGGTGGTTTGGTGGGGTGGTTTGGGTTTTCTCCCTTTAACGGCTTGTTTTTATGTTTTATTGCTGATTTTTGCTAATTATCATCATACTCTCAAATCGTGAGACCCGGGACTACGCGGTCAGTTCCTACAAGTGACATTGGTCCCGTGCGAGGTGTTCGTGCCTCCTACGGGGTCGTTTGGGGGTTGGTTTGAGTTTTCACCCGTTGACGACATGTTTTTAAGTTTAAGTGTTGATTTTTGCAAATTATCGTCATACTCTCAAACCGACAGACCCGAGACTACGCGATCAGCTCCTACAAGTTACATTGGTCCCGTGCGAGGTGTTCGTGCCCTCTATGGGGTCGTTTGGGGGGTGGTTTGGGTTTTCACCCTTTAAGGGCTTGTTTTTAATTTTAAGTGATGATTTTTGCAAATTATCATCATACTCTCAAATCGGGAGACCCGGGACTACGCGGTCAGTACCTACAAGTTACATTGGTCCCGTGCGAGGTGTTCGTGCCCCCTTCGGGGTTATTTGGGGGGTGGTTTGCGTTTTCACCCTTTGGCGGCATGTTTTTAAGTTTAAGTGCTGATTTTTGCAAATTATCGTCATACTCTCAAACCGGGAGACCCGGGACTACGTGGTCAGTTCCTACAAGTTACATTGGTCCCGTGCGAGGTGTTCGTGCCCCCAACAGGGTAGTTTGGGGGGTGGTTTGGGTTTTGACCCTTTAACGACTTGTTTTTAAGTTTAAGTGGTTATTTTTGCAAATTATCTTCATACTCTCAAACCGGGAGACTCGGGACTACGCGGTCAGTTCCTACAAGTTACATTGGTCCCGTGCGAAGTGTTCGTGCCTCCTACGGGGTCGTTTGGGGGTTGGTTTGGGTTTTCACCCTTTGACGGCTTATTTTTGAGTCTAATTATGATTTTTGCAAATTATTGTCATATTCAAAAATCGGGAGACCCAGGACTATGTGGTCAGTTCCTATAAGTTACATTGGTCCCGTGCGAGGTGTTCGTGCCCCCTTCGAGGTCGTTTGGGTTTTCACCCTTTAACGGCTTGTTTTTAAGTTTAAGTGTTGATTTCGGAAAATTATCGTCATACTCTCAAATCGGAAGACTCGGGACTACGCGGTCATTTCCTACAAGTTACATTGGTCCCGTGCGAGGTGGTCGTGCTCCCTACGGGGTCATTTGGGGGGTGGTTAAGGTTTTCACCCTTTAACGGCTTATTTTTAAGTTTTAGTGCTGATTTTTGCTAATTATCGTCATACTCACAAATCGGGAGACCCGGGACTACGCGATCAGTTCCTACAAGTTACATTGGTCCCCTGCGAGGTGTTCGTGCCTCCTGCGGTGTCGTTTGGGGGTTGGCTTGAGTTTTCACCCTTTGACGGCATGTTTTTAAGTTTAAGTGCTGATTTTTTCAAATTATCGTCATACTCTCAAATCGGAAGACCCGGGACTACGCGGTCAGTTCCTACAAGTTACATTGGTCCCGTGCGAGGTGTTCGTGCATCCTACGGGGTCGTTTGGGGGTTGGTTTGAGTTTTCACCCTTTGACGACATGTTTTTAAGTTTAAGTGCTGATTTTTGCAAATTATCGTCGTACTCTCAAACCGGGAGACCCGGGACTATGCGGTAATTTCCTACAAGTTACATTGGTCCCGTGTGAGGTGTTCGTGCCTCCTACGGGGTCGTTTGGGGGTTGGTTTGGGTTTTCACCCTTTGATGGCTTTTTTTTAAGTTTAAGTGATGATTTTTTGTAATTATAATCATACTCTCAAATCGGGAGACCCGAGACTACGCGGTCAGTTCCTACAAGTTACATTTGTCCCGTGCGAGATGTTCGTGCCGCCTACGGGGTCGTTTGGGGGTTGGTTTGAGTTTCCACCCTTTGACGGCATGTTTTAAATTTTAAGTGTTGATTTTTTCAAATTAACGTCATACTCTCAAATCGAAAGACCCGGGACTACGCGGTCAGTTCCTACAAGTTACATTGGTCCCGTGCGAGGTGTTCGTGCCCCCTTCGGGGTCGTTTGGGGGGTGGTTGGGTTTTCACCCTTTAATGGCTTGTTTTTAAGTTTTAGTGTTGATTTTTGTAAATTATCTTCATTCTCTCAAACCGGGAGACCCGGGACTACGCGGTCAACTCCTACAAGTTACATTGGTCCCGTGCGAGGTGTTCGTGCTCTCTATGGGGTCGTTTGGGGGGTTGTTTGGGTTTTCACCCTTTAACGGCTTGTTTTTAATTTTAAGTGATGATTTTCGTAAATTATCATCATACTCTCAAATCGGGAGACCCGGGACTACGCGGTCAGTACCTACAAGTTACATTGGTCCCGTGCGAGGTGTTCGTGCCCCCTTCGGGGTTGTTTGGGGGGTGGTTTGCGTTTTCACCCTTTAGCGGCTTGTTTTTAAGTTTAAGTGCTGATTTTTGCAAATTATGGTCATACTCTCAAACCGGGAGACCCGGGACTATGCGGTCATTTCCTACAAGTTACATTGGTCCCGTGTGAGGTGGTCGTGCCCCCTACGGGGTCGTTTGGGGGGGTGGTTTGGGTTTTCACCCTTTAATGGCTTTTTTTTAAGTTTAAGTGATGATTTTTTGTAATTATAATCATACTCTCAAATCGGGAGACCCGAGACTACGCGGTCAGTTCCTACAAGTCATATTTGTCCCATGCGAGGTGTTCGTGCCTCCTACGGGGTCGTTTGGGGGTTGGTTTGAGTTTTCACCCTTTGACGGCATGTTTTTAAGTTTAAGTGTTGATTTTTTCAAATTAACGTCATACTCTCAAATCGAATGACCCGGGACTACGCGGTCAGTTCCTACAAGTTACATTGGTCCCGTGCGAGGTGTTCGTGCCCCCTTCGGGGTCGTTTGGGGGGGTGGTTTGGTTTTCACCCTTTAATGGCTTGTTTTTAAGTTTTAGTGTTGATTTTTGTAAATTATCGTCATACTCTCAAACCGGGAGACCCGGGACTACGCGGTCAGTTCCTACAAGTTACATTGGTCCCGTGCGAGGTGTTCGTACCTCATACGGGGTCGTTTGGGGGGTGGTTTGGATTTTCACCCTTTAACGGCATATTTTTAAGTTTAAGTGATGAATTTTGGAAATTATCGTCATACTCTCAAACCGGGAGTCCCGGGACTTCGCGTTCAGTTCCTAAAAGTTACATTGGTCCCGTACGAGGTGTTCGTGCCCCCTACGGGGTTGTTTGGGTTTTCACCCTTTGACGGCTTGTTTTTAAGTCTAAGTATTATTTTTGCACATTATCGTCATATTAAAAAACCGGGAGACCCGGGACTACGAGGTCAGTTCCTACAAGTTACATTGGTCCCGTGCGAGGTGTTCGTTCCCCTTACGAGGTCGTTTGGGTTTTCACCCTTTAATGGCTCGTTTTTAAGTTTAAGTGCTGATTTTTGCAAGTTATCGTCATACTCTCAAATCGGGAGACCCGGGACTACGCGGTCAGTTCCTACAAGTTAGATTGGTCCCGTGCGAGGTGTTCGTGCCCCCTAAGGGATCGTTTGGGGGGTGGTTTGGGTTTTCACCCTTTAACGGCTTGTTTTTTTAGTTTAAGTGCTGATTTTTGCAAATTGTCATCATACTCTCAAACCGAGAGACCCGGGACTACGCGATCAGTTCCTACAGGTTACATTGGTCCCGGGCGAGGTGTTCGTGCCCCCTATGGGGTCGTTTGGAGGTGTGGTTCGGGTTTTCTCCCTTTGATGGCTTGTTTTTAAGTCTAAGTATGATTTTTGCAAATTATGGTCATATTAAAAAATCGGGAGACCCAGGACTACGAGGTCAGTTCCTACAAAACTACATTGGTCCCGTGCGAGGTGTTCGTGCCCCCTAAGAGGTTGTTTGGGTTTTCACCCTTTAACGGCTTGTTTTTAAGTTTAAGTGCTGATTTTTGCAAATTATCGCCATACTCTCAAACCGGGAGACCCGGGACTACGCGGTCAGTTCCTACAAGTTACATTGGTCCCGTGCGAGGTGGTCGTGCTCCCTACGGGGTCGTTTGGGGGGTGGTTTGGGTTTTCACCCTTTAACTGCTTGTTTTTAAGTTGAAGTGCTGATTTTTGCTAATTATCGTCATACTCTCAAATCGGGAGACCCGGGACTACGCGGTCAGTTCCTATAAGTTACATTGGTCCCGTGAGAGGTGTTCGTGCCCCCTTCGGGGTCGTTTGGGGGGTGGTTTGGGTTTTCACCATTTAATGGCTTGTGTTTAAGTTTAAGTGATGATTTTTGCAAATTATTGTCATACTCTCAAACCAGGAGACCCGGGACTTCGCGGTCATTTCCTACAAGTTACATTTGTCCCGTGCGAGGTGTTCGTGCTTCCTACGGGGTCGTTTGGGAGGTGGTTAAGGTTTTCACCCTTTAACGGCTTGTTTTTAAGTTTAAGTGATGAATTTTGCAAATTATCATCATACTCTCAAACCGGGAGACCCGGGACTACGCGGTGAGTTCCTAAAAGTCACATTGGTCCCGTGCGAGTTGTTCGTACCCCCTACGGGGTCGTTTGGGGGATGGTTTGGGTTTTCACCCTTTGACGGCATGTTTTTAAGTTTAAGTATGATTTTTACAAATTATCGTCATATTCAAAAAACGACAGACCCGGGACTACGCGGTCTGTTCCTACAAGTTACATTGGTCCCGTGCGAGGTGTTCGTGCCCCTTACGAGGTCGTTTGGGTTTTCACCCTTTAACGGTTTGTTTTTAAGTTTAAGTTCTGATTTTTACAAATTATCATCGTACTCTCAAACCGGGAGACCCGGGACTACGCGGTCAGTTCCTACAAGTTACATTGGTCCCGTGCGAGGTGTTCGTGCCTCCTACGGGGTCGTTTGGGGGTTGGTTTGGGTTTCCACCCTTTGACGGCTTGTTTTTGAGTCTAAGTACGATTTTTGCAAATTATCATCATATTCACAAACCAGGAGACCCGGGACTACGCAGTCAGTTCCTAAAAGTTACATTGGTCCCGTGCGAGGTGTTCGTGCCCCCTACGGGGTCGTTTGGGGGGGTAGTTTGGGTTTCCACCCTATAACATCTTGTTTTTAATTTCAAGTGTTGATTTTTGCAAATTATTGTCATACTCTCAAATCGGGAGACCCAGGACTACGCGGTCAGTTCCTACAAGTTACATTGGTCCCGTGCGAGGTGTTCGTGCCTCCTAGGGGGTTGTTTGGGGGGTGGTTTGGGTTTTCACCCTTTGACGGCTTATTTTTAAGTCTAAGTATGATTTTTGAAAATTATCGTCATATTCACAAACTGGGAGACCCGGGACTACGGGGTCAGTTCCTACAAGTTACATTGGTCCCGTGCGAGGTGTTCGTGCCCCCTACGGGATCGTGTGGGGTGTGGTTTGGGTTTTCACCCTTTTACGACTTGTTTTTAAGTTTAAGTGCTGATTTTTGAAAATTGTCGTCATACTCTCAAACTGGGGGACCAGGGACTCCGCGGTCAGTTCCTACAAGTTACATTGGTCCCTTGCGAGGTGTTCGTGCCACCTATGGGGTCGTTTGGAGGGGTGGTTTGGGTTTTCACCCTTCGACGGCTTATTTTTTAGTCCAAGTATGATTTTTGCAAATTATTGTAATATTCAAAAATCGGGAGACCCGGGACTACGCTGTCAGTTCCTACAAGTTACATTGGTCCCGTGCGAAGCGTTCGTGCCCCCTACGAGGTGGTTTGGGTTTTCACCCTTTAACGGCTTGTTTTTAAGTTTAAGTGATAATTTTTGCAAATTATCGTCATACTCTCAAACCGGGAGACCCGGGACTACGCGGTAATTTCCTATAAGTTTCATTGGTCCCGTGCGAGGTGTTCGTGCTTCCTACGGGGTCGTTTGGGGGGTGGTTTGGGTTTTCACTCTTTAACGACTTGTTTTTAAGTTTAAGTGCTGATTTTTGCAAATTATCATCATACTCTCAAACTAGGAGACCAGTGACTACGCATATTTTCACCCTTTGACAGCATGTTTTTAAGTTTAAGTGCTGATTTTTTCAAATTATCGTCATACTCTCAAATCAGAAGATTCGAGACTACGCGGTCAGTTCCAACAAGTTATATTGGTCCCGTGCGAGATGTTCGTACCCCCTTCGGGGTCGTTTGGGGGGTGGTTTGGGTTTTCACCCTTTAATGGCTTGTTTTTAAGTTTAAGTGCTGATTTTTGAAAATTATCATCATACTCTGAAACCCGGAGACCCGGGACTACACGATCAGTTCCTACAAGTTACATTGGTCCCGTGCGAGGTGTTCGTGCTTCCTACGAGGTCGTTTGGGGGGTGGTTTGGGTTTTCACCCTTTAACGGCTTGTTTTTAAGTTTAAGTGATGAATTTTGCAAATTATCGTCATACTCTCAAACCGGTTGACCCGGGACTATGCTGTCAGTTCCTAGAAGTTACATTGGTCCCGTGCGAGGTGTTCGTTCCACCTACGGGGTCGTTTGAGGGATGGTTTGGGTTTTCACCCTTTGACGGCTTGCTTTTAAGTCTAAGTATGATTTTAACAAATTATCGTCATCTTAAAAAACCGGGAGACCCGGGACTACGCGGTCAGTTCCTACAAGTTACATTGGTCCCGTGCGAGGTTTTCGTGCCCCTTACGATGTCATTTGGGTTTTCACCCTTCAATGGCTTATTTTTAAGTTTAAGTGCTGATTTTTACTAATTATCGTCATACTCTCGAACCGGGAGACCTGAGACTACGCGGTCAGTTCCTACAAGTTACATTGGTCCCGTGGGAGGTGTTCGTGCCACCTACGGGGTCGTTTGGCGGGTGGTTTGGGTTTTCACTCTTTAACGGCTTGTTTTTAAGTTTAAGTGCTGATTTTTGCAAATTATCAACATACTCTCAAATCGGGAGACCCGAGACTACGCGATCACTTCCTACAAATTACATTGGTTCCGTGCGAGGTGTTCGTGCCTCCTACGGGGTCGTTTGGGGGTTGGTTTGAGTTTTCACCCTTTGACGACTTGTTTTTAACTTAAAGTGCTGATTTTTGCAAATTATCGTCATACTCTCAAATCGGGAGACCCGAGACTACGCGGTGAGTTCCTACAAGTTACATTGGTCCCGTGCGAGGTGTTCTTGCCTCCTACGGGGTCGTTTGGGGGTTGGTTTGGGTTTTCACCCTTTGACGGCTTGTTTTTGAGTCTAAGTATGATTTTTACAAATTATCGTCATATTCACAAACCGGGAGACCCGGGACTACGCAGTCAGTTCATACAAGTTACATTGGTCCCGTGCGAGGAGTTCGTGCCCCCTACGTGGTCGTTTGGGGGGTGGTTTTGGTTTCCACCCTTTAACGGCATGTTTTTAATTTTAAGTGCTGATTTTTTCAAATTATCGTCATACTCTCAAATCGGAAGACCCGGGACTACGCGGTCAGTTCCTACAAGTTACATTGGTCCCGTACGAGGTGTTCGTGCCCCCTACGGGTTCGTTTGGAGGGTGGTTTGGGTTTCCACCCTTTAACGGCTTGTTTTTAATTTTAAGTGTTCATTTTTACAAATTATCGTCATACTCTCAAATCGGGAGACCCAGGACTACGCGGTCAGTTACTACAAGTTACATTGGTCCCGTGCGAGGTGTTCGTGTCCCCTTCAGGGTCGTTTGGGAGGTGGTGTGGGTTTTCACCCTTTAACGGCTTGTTTTTAAGTTTAAGTGCTGATTGTTGCAAATTATCGTCATACTCTCAAACCGGGAGATCTGGGACTACGCGGTCTGTTCCTACAAGTTACATTGGTCCCGTGCGAGGTGTTCGTGCCTCCTACGGGGTCGTTTGGGGGGTGGTTTGGGTTTTCACCCTTTGACGGCTTATTTTTAAGTCTAAGTATGATTTTTGCAAATTATCGTCATATTCACAAACTGGGAGACCCGGGACTACGGGGTCAGTTCCTACAAGTTACATTGGTCCCGTGCGAGGTGTTCATGCCCCCTACGGGGTCGTTTGGGAGGTGGTTTGGGTTTTCCCCCTTTAATGGCTTGTTTTTAAGTTTAGGTGCTGATTTTTGCAAATTATCGTCATACTCTGAAACCGGGAGACCCGGGACTACGCGGTCAGTTCCTACAAGTTACATTGGTCCCGTGCGAGGTGTTCGTGCCCTCTATGGGGTCGTTTGGGGGGTGGTTTGGGTTTTCACCCTTTAACGGCTTATTTTTAAGTTTAAGTGCTGATTTTTGCAAATTATCATCATACTCTGAAATCGGGAGACTCGAGACTACGCTGTCAGTTCCTACAAGTTACATTGGTCCTGTGCGAGGTGTTCGTGCCTCCTACGGGGTCGTTTGGGGGTTGGTTTGAGTTTTCACCCTTTGACGACATGTTTTTAAGTTTAAGTGCTGATTTTTGCAAATTATAGTCATACTCTCAAATTGGGACACCCAGGACTACGCTGTCAGTTCCTATAAGTTACATTGGTCCCGTGCGAGGTGTTCGTGCCTCCCACGGGGTCGTTTGGGGGTTAGTTTGGGTTTTCACCCCTTGACGGCTTATTTTTGAGTCTGAGTATGATTTTTACAAATTATCGTCATATTCACAAATCGGGAAACCCGGGACTACGGAGTCAGTTCCTACAAGTTACATTGGTCCCGTGCGAGGTGTTCGTGCCCCCTACGGGGTCGTTTGGGAGGTGGTTTTGGTTTCCACCCTTTGACGGCTTGTTTTTAATTTTAAGTACTGATTTTTGCAAATTATCATCATCCTCTCAATTCGGGAGACCCGGGACTACGCGGTCAGTTCTTACAAGTTACATTGGTCCCGTACGAGGTGTTCGTGCCCCCTTCGGGATCGTTTTGGGGGGTGGTTTAGGTTTTCACCCTTTAACGGCTTGTTTTTAAGTTTAAGTGCTGATTTTTGCAAATTATCGTCATACTCTCAAACCTGGAGAACTGGGACTACGCGGTCAGTTCCTACAAGTTAAATTGGTCCCGTGCGAGGTGTTCGTGCCTCCTACGGGGTTGTTTGGGGGTTGGTTTGGGTTTTCACCCTTTGACGACTTTTTTTTGAGTCTAAGTATGATTTTTACAAATCATCGTCATATTCACAATTCGGGAGACCCGGGACTACGCAGTCAGTTCCTACAAGTTACATTGGTCCCGTGCGAGCTGTTCGTGCCCCCTACGGGGTCTTTTGGGGGGTGGTTTTGGTTTCCACCCTCTAACGGCTTGTTTTTAGTTTTAAGTGCTGATTTTTGCAAATTATCATCATACTCTCAAATTAGGAGACCCAGGACTTCGCGGTCAGTTCCTACAAGTTACATTGGTCCCGTGCGAGGTGTTCGTGCCCCCTTCGGGGTCGTTTGGGGGGTGATTTGGGTTTTCACCCTTTAACGTTTTTTTTTAAGTTTAAGTTCTGACTTTTACAAATTATCATCGTACTCTCAAACCGGGATACCCGGGACTACGCGGTCAGTTCCTACAAGTTACATTGGTCCCGTGCGAGGTGTTCGTGCCTCCTACGGGGTCGTTTGGGGGTTGGTTTTGGTTTCCACCCTTTGATGGCTTGTTTTTGAGTCTAAGTACGATTTTTGCAAATTATCATCATATTCACAAACCAGGAGACCCGGGACTACGCAGTCAGTTCCTAAAAGTTACATTGGTCCCGTGCGAGGTGTTCGTGCCCCCTACGGGGTCGTTTGGGGGGGGTAGTTTGGGTTTCCACCCTATAACATCTTGTTTTTAATTTCAAGTGTTGATTTTTGCAAATTATCGTCATACTCTCAAATCGGGAGACCCAGGACTACGCGGTCAGTTCCTACATGTTACATTGGTCCCGTGCTAGGTGTTCGTGCCTCCTAGGGGGTTGTTAGGGGGGTGGTTTGGGTTTTCACCCTTTGACGGATTATTTTTAAGTCTAAGTATGATTTTTGAAAATTATCGGCATATTCACAAACTGGGAGACCCGGGACTACGGGGTCAGTTCCTACAAGTTACATTGGTCCCGTGCGAGGTGTTCGTGCCCCCTACGGGATCATTTGGGGTGTGGTTTGGGTTTTCACCCTTTTACGACTTGTTTTTAAGTTTAAGTGCTGATTTTTGCAAATTATCATCATACTCTCAAATCGGGAGACCCGGGACTACGCGGTCAGTTCCTACAAGTTACATTGGTCCCGTGCGAGGTGTTCGTGCCCTCTACGGGGGCGTTTGGGTGGTGGTTTGGGATTTCACCCTTTAACGGCTTGTTTTTAAGTTTAATTGCTGATTTTTGCAAATTATCATCATACTCTGAAACCAGGAGATCCGAGACTACGCGGTCAGTTCCTACAAGTTACATTGGTCCCGTGCGAGGTGTTCGTGCCTCCTACGGGGTCATTTGGGGGTTGGTTTGAGTTTTCACCCTTTCATGACATGTTTTCTAAGTTTAAGTGCTGATTTTTGTAAATTATCGTCATACTCTCTTATCGGGAGACCCACGACTACGCGGTCAGTTTCTATAAGTTACATTGGTCCCGTGCGAGGTGTTCGTGCCTCCTACGGGGTCGTTTGGGGGTTAGTTTGGGTGTTCACCCTTTGACGGCTTGGTTTTTAGTCAAAGTATGATTTTTGCAAATTATCATCATATTCACAAACCGGGAGACCCGGGACTACGCAGTCAGTTCCTACAAGTTACATTGGTCCCGTGCGAGGTGTTCGTGCCCACTACGGGGACGTTTGGGGGGTGGTTTGGGTTTCAACCCTTTAATGGCTTGTTTTTAATTTTAAGTGATGATTTTCGCAAATTATCATCGTACTCTCAAATCGGGAGACCCGGGACTACGCGGTCAGTACCTACAAGTTACATTGGTCCCGTGCGAGGTGTTCGTGCCCCCTTCGGGGTTGTTTGGGGGGTGGTTTATGTTTTCACCCTTTAGCGGCTTGTTTTTAAGTTTAAGTGCTGATTTTTGCAAATTATCGTCATACTCTAAAACCGGGAGAACCGGGACTACGCGGTCAGTTCCTACAAGTTACATTGGTCCAGTGCGAGGTGTTCGTGCCTCCTACGGGGTCGTTTAGGGGTGGGTTTGGGTTTTTACCCTTTGACGACTTTTTTTTGAGTCTAATTATGATTTTTACAAATTATCGTCATATTCACAAGTCGGGAGACCCGGGACTACGCAGTCAGTTCCTACAAGTTACATTGGTCCCGTGCGAGGTGTTCGTGCTCCCTACGGGGTCTTTTGGGGGGTGCTTTGGGTTTCCACCCTTTAACGGCTTGTTTTTAATTTTAAGTGATGATTTTTAGAAATTATCATCATACTCTGAAATCGGGAGACCCGAGACTACGCGATCAGTTCCTATAAGTTACATTGGTCCCGTGCGAGGTGTTCGTGCCTCCTACGGGGTCGTTTTGGGGTTGGCTTGAGTTTTCACCCTTTGACGGCATGTTTTTAAGTTTAAGTCCTGATTTTTTCAAATTATCGTTGTAGTCTCAAATCGAAAGACACGGGACTACGCGGTCAGTTCCTACAAGTTACATTGGTCCTGTGCGAGGTGTTCGTGCCTCCTACAGGGTCGTTTGGGAGTTGGTTTGAGTTTTCACCCTTTGACGACATGTTTTTAAGTTTAAGTGCTAATTTTTGTAAATTATCGTCATACTCTCAAACCGAGAGACCCGAGACTACGCGGTCAGCTCCTACAAGTTACATTGGTCCCGTGCGAGGTGTTCGTGCCCTCTATGGCGTCGTTTGGGGGGTGGTTTGGGTGTTCACCCTTTAACGGCTTGTTTTTTAGTCTAAGTATGATTTTCGCAAATTATCATCATATTCACAAACCGGGAGACCCGGGACTACGCAGTCAGTTCCTACAAGTTACATTGGTCCCGTGCGAGGTGTTCGTGCCCACTACGGGGACGTTTGGGGGGTGGTTTGGGTTTCCACCCTTTAACCGCTTGTTTTTAATTTTAAGTGATGATTTTCCCAAATTATCATCGTACTCTCAAATCGGGAGACCCGGGACTACGCGGTCAGTACCTACAAGTTACATTGGTCCCGTGCGAGGTGTTCGTGCCCCCTTCGGGGTTGTTTGGGGGGTGGTTTGCGTTTTCATCCTTTAGCGGCTTGTTTTTAAGTTTAAGTGCAGATTTTTGCAAATTATCGTCATACTCTCAAACCGGGAGAACCGGGACTACGCGGTCAGTTCCTACAAGTTACAATGGTCCAGTGCGAGGTGTTCGTGCCTCCTACGGGGTCGTTTGGGGGTGGGTTTGGGTTTTCACCCTTTGACGACTTGTTTTTGAGTCTAAGTATGATTTTTGCAAATTATCGTCATATTCACAAGTCGGGAGACCCGGGACTACGCAGTCAGTTCCTACAAGTTAAATTGGTCCCGTGCGAGGTGTTCGTGCCCCCTACGGGGTCTTTTGGGGGGTGGTTTGGGTTTCCACCCTTTAACGGCTTGTTTTTAATTTTAGGTGCTGTTTTTTGCAAATTATCATCATACGGTCAAATCGGGAGACCTAGGACTACGCGGTCAGTTCCTACAAGTTACATTGTCCCCGTGCGAGGTGTTCGTGCCCCCTTCGGGGTCGTTTGGGGGGTGGTTTGGGTTTTCACCCTTTAACGGCTTGTTTTTAAGTTTAGGTGCTGATTTTTGCAAATTATCATCATACTCTGAAACCGGGAGACCCGAGACTACGCGGTCAGTTCCAACAAGTTACATTGGTTCCGTGCAAGGTGTTCGTGCCTCCTACGGGGTCGTTTGGGGGTTGGTTCGAGTTTTCACCCTTTGACGACATATTTTTAAGTTTAAGAGAAGATTTTTACAAATTATCGTCAATCTCTCAAATCGGGAGACCCGAGACTAAGCGATCAGTTCTTGCAAGTTACATTGGTCCCGTGCGAGGTGTTCGTGCCTCCTACGGGGTCGTTTGGGTGTTGGTTTGGGTTTTCACCCTTTGACGGCATATTTTTGAGTCTAAGTATGATTTTTGCAAATTATCGTCATATTCACAAATCGGGAGACCTGGGACTACGCAGTCAATTCCTACAAGTTACATTGGTCCCGTGCGAGGTGTTCGTGCCCCCTACGGGGTCGTTTTGGGGGTGGTTTGGGTTTCCACCCTTTAACGGTTTGTTTTTAATTTTAAGTGCTGATTTTTGCAAATTATCATCATACTCTCAAATCGGGAGACCCGGGACTACGCGGTTAGTTCCTAGAAGTTACATTGGTCCCGTGCGAGGTGTTCGTGCCCCCTTCGGGGTCGTTTGGGGGGTGGTTTGGGTTTTCACCCTTTAACGGCTTGTTTTTAAGTTTAAGTGCTGATTTTTGCAAATTATCATCATACTCTCAAACCGGGGGACCCGGGACTACGCGGTCAGTTCCTACAAGTTAAATTGGTCCCGTGCGAGGTGTTCATGCCCTATACGGGGTCGTTTGGGTGGTGGTTTGGGTTTTCACCCTTTAACGACTTGTTTTTAAGTTTAAGTGCTGATTTTTATAAATTATCATCATACTCTGAAATCGGGAGACCCGAGACTACACGGTCAGTTCCTACAAGTTACATTGGTCCTGTGCGAGGTGTTCGTGCCTCCTACGGGGTCGTTTGGGGGTTGGTTTGAGTTTTCACCCTTTGACGACATGTTTTTAAGTTTAAGTGCTGATTTTTGTAAATTATCGTCATACTCTCATATCGGGAGACCCACGACTACGCGGTCAGTTTCTATAAGTTACATTGGTCCCGTGCGAGGTGTTCGTGCCTCCTACGGGGTCGTTTGGGGGTTAGTTTGGGTGTTCACCTTTTGACGGCTTGTTTTTTAGTCTAAGTATGATTTTTGCAAATTATAATCATATTCACAAACCGGGAGACCCGGGACTACGCAGTCAGTTCCTACAAGTTACATTGGTCCCATGCGAGGTGTTCGTGCCCACTACGGGAACGTTTGGGGGGTGGTTTGGGTTTCCACCCTTTAACGGCTTGTTTTTAATTTTAAGTGATGATTTTCGCAAATTATCATCATACTCTCAAATCGGGAGACCCGGGACTACGAGGTCAGTACCTACCAGTTACATTGGTCCCGTGCGAGGTGTTCGTGCCCCCTTCGGGTTGTTTGGGGGGTGGTTTGCGTTTTCACCCTTTAGCGGCTTGATTTTAAGTTTAAGTACTGATTTTTGCAAATTATCGTCATACTCTCAAACCGGGAGAACTGGGACTACGCGGTCAGTTCCTACAAGTTACATTGGTCCACTGCGAGGTGTTCGTGCCTCCTACGGGGTCGTTTGAGGGTGGGTTTGGGTTTTCACCCTTTGACGACTTGTTTTTGAGTCTAAGTATGATTTTTGCAAATTATCGTCATATTCACAAGTCGGGAGACCCGGGACTACGCAGTCAGTTCCTACAAGTTAAATTGGTCCCGTGCGAGGTGTTCGTGCCCCCTACGGGGTCTTTTGGGGGGTGGTTCGGGTTTCCACCCTTTAACGGCTTGTTTTTAATTTTAAGTGTTGTTTTTTACAAATTATCGTCATACTGTCAAATCGGGAGACCGAGGACTACGCGGTCAGTTCCTACAAGTTACATTGGCCCCGTGCGAGGTGTTCGTGCCCCCTTCGGGGTCGTTTGGGGGGTGGTTTGGGTTTTCACCCTTTAACGGCTAGTTTTTAAGTTTAGGTGCTGATTTTTGCAAATTATCGTCATACTCTGAAACCGGGAGACCCGAGACTACGCGGTCAGTTCCTACAAGTTACATTTGTTCCGTGCAAGGTGTTCGTGCCTCCTACGGGGTCGTTTGGGGGTTGGTTTGAGTTTTCACCCTTTGACGACATATTTTTAAGTTTAAGAGCAGATTTTTACAAATTATCGTCATACTCTCAAATCGGGAGACCTGAGACTAAGCGATCGGTTCCTGCAAGTTACATTGGTCCCGTGCGAGGTGTTCGTGCCTCCTATGGGGTCGTTTGGGTGTATATTTCGGTTTTCACCCTTTGACGGCATATTTTTGAGTCTAAGTATGATTTTTGCAAATTGTCGTCATATTCACAAATCGGGAGACCTGGGACTACGCAGTCACTTCCTACAAGTTACATTGGTCCCGTGCGAGGTGTTCGTGCCACCTACGGGGTTGTTTGGGTGGTGGTTTGGGTTTCCACCCTTTAACGGTTTGTTTTTAATTTTAAGTGCTGATTTTTGTAAATTATCATCATACTCTCAAATCGGGAGACCCGGGACTACGCGGTTAGTTCCTAGCAGTTACATTGGTCCCGTGCGAGGTGTTCGTGCCCCCTTCCGGGTCGTTTGGGGGGTGGTTTGTGTTTTCACCCTTTAACGGCTTGTTTTTAAGTTTAAGTGCTGATTTTTGCAAATTATCATCATATTCACAAACCGGGAGACCCGGGACTACGCAGTCAGTTCCTACAAGTTACATTGGTCCCGTGCGAGGTGTTCGTGACCACTACGGGGATGTTTGGGGGGTGGTTTGGGTTTCCACCCTTTAACCGCTTGTTTTTAATTTTAAGTGATGATTTTCACAAATTCTCATCATACTCTCAAATCGGGAGACCCGGGACTATGCGGTCAGTACCTAGAAGTTACATTGGTCCCGTGCGAGGTGTTCGTGCCCCCTTCGGGGTTGTTTGGGGGGTGGTTTGCATTTTCACCCTTTAGCGGCTTGTTTTTAAGTTTAAGTGCTGTTTTTTGCAAATTATCGTCATACTCTCAAACCGGGAGAACCGGGACTACGCGGTCAGTTCCTACAAGTTACATTGGTCCAGTGCGAGGTGTTCGTGCCTCCTACGGGGTCGTTTGGAGGTGGGTTTGGGTTTTCACCCTTTGACGACTTGTTTTTGAGTCTAAGTATGATTTTTGCAAATTATCGTCATATTCACAAGTCGGGAGACCCGGGACTACGCAGTCAGTTCCTACAAGTTAAATTGGTCCCGTGCGAGGTGTTCGTGCCCCCTACGGGGTCTTTTGGGGGGTGGTTTGGGTTTCCACCCTTTAACGGCTTGTTTTTAATTTTAAGTGCTGTTTTTTGCAAATTATCGTCATACTATCAAATCAGGAGACCGAGGACTAAGCGGTCAGTTCCTACAAGTTACATTGGCCCCGTGCGAGGTGTTCGTGCCCCCTTCGGGGTCGTTTGGGTTTTCACCCTTTAACGGCTAGTTTTTAAGTTTAGGTGCTGATTTTTGCAAATTATCGTCATACTCTGAAACCGGGAGACCCGAGACTACGCGGTCTGTTCCTACAAGTTACATTGGTTCCGTGCAAGGTGTTCGTGCCTCCTACGGGGTCGTTTGGGGGTTGGTTTGTGTTTTCACCCTTTGACGACATATTTTTATGTTTAAGAGCAGATTTTTACAAATTATCGTCATACTCTCAAATCGGGAGACCGGAGACTAAGCGATCGGTTCCTGCAAGTTACATTGGTCCCGTGCGAGGTGTTCGTGCCTCCTGCGGGGTCGTTTGGGTGTTGGTTTGGGTTTTCACCCTTTGACGGCATATTTTTGAGTCTAAGTATGATTTTTGCAAATTATCGTCATATTCACAAATCGGGAGACCTGGGACTACGCAGTCAATTCCTACAAGTTACATTGGTCCCGTGCGAGGTGTTCGTGCCCCCTACGGGGTCGTTTGGGGGGGTGGTTTGGGTTTCCACCCTTTAACGGTTTGTTTTTAATTTTAAGTGTTGATTTTTGCAAATTATCATCATACTCTCAAATCGGGAGACCCGGGACTACGCGGTTAGTTCCTAGAAGTTACATTGGTCCCGTGCGAGGTGTTCGTGCCCCCTTCGGGGTCGTTTGGGGGGTGGTTTGGGTTTTCACCCTTTAACGACTTATTTTTAAGTTTAAGTGCTGATTTTTGCAAATTATCGTCATACTCTCAAAACGGGAGAATCGGGACTACGCTGTCAGTTCCTACAGGTTACATTGGTCCCGTGCGAGGTGTTCGTGCCTCCTACGGGGTCGTTTGGAGGTTGGTTTGGGTTTTCACCCTTTGACGGCTTGTGTTTGAGTCAAAGTATGATTTTTGCAAATTATCGTCATATTCACAAATCGGGAGACTCGGGACTACGCAGTCAGTTCCTACGAGTTACATTGGTACCGTGCGAGGTGTTCGTGCCCCATACGGGGTCGTTTGTGGGGTGGTTTGGGTTTCCCCCCTTTAACGGCTTGTTTTTAATTTTAAGTGCTGCTTTTGTCAAATTATCATCATACTCTCAAATCGGGAGACCCAGGACTACGCGGTCAATTCCTAGAAGTTACATTGGTCCCGTGCGAGGTGTTCGTGCCCCCTTCGGGGTCGTTTGGGGGGTGGTTTGGGTTTTCACCCTTTAACGGCTTGTTTTTAAGTTTAAGTGCTGATTTTTGTAAATTATCATCATACTCTCAAACCGGGAGACCCGGGACTACGCGGTCAGTTCCTACAAGTTACATTGGTCCCGTGCGAGGTGTTCGTGCCCTCTATGGGGTCGTTTGGGGGGTGGTTTGGGTTTTCACCCTTTAACGGCTTGTTTTTAAGTTTAAGTGCTGATTTTTGCAAATTATCATCATACTCTGAAATCGGGAGACCCGAGACTACGCGGTCAGTTCCTACAAGTTACATTGGTCCCGTGCAAGGTGTTCGTG
This sequence comes from Sambucus nigra, assembly GCA_949130495.1. Lineage (NCBI taxonomy): Eukaryota > Viridiplantae > Streptophyta > Magnoliopsida > Dipsacales > Adoxaceae > Sambucus > Sambucus nigra. The sequence goes on from OX422209.1 coordinate 253,143,644, forward strand.
CCTCCTACGGGGTCGTTTGGGGGTTGGTTTGAGTTTTCACCCTTTGACAACATATTTTTAAGTTTAAGAGCAGATTTTTACAAATTATCGTCATACTTTCAAATCGGGAGACCTGAGACTAAGCGATCGGTTCCTGCAAGTTACATTGGTCCCGTGCGAGGTGTTCGTGCCTACTATGGGGTCGTTTGGGTGTATATTTGGGTTTTCACCCTTTGACGGCATATTTTTCAGTCTAAGTATGATTTTTGCAAATTATCGTCATATTCACAAATCGGGAGACCTGGGACTACGCAGTCACTTCCTACAAGTTACATTGGTCCCGTGCGAGGTGTTCGTGCCCCCTACGGGGTTGTTTGGGGGGTGGTTTGGGTTTCCACCCTTTAACGGTTTGTTTTTAATTTTAAGTGCTGATTTTTGCAAATTATCAACATACTCTCAAATCGGGAGACCCGGGACTACGCGGTTAGTTCCTAGCAGTTACATTGGTCCCGTTCGAGGTGTTCGTGCCCCCTTCTGGGTCGTTTGGGGGGTGGTTTGTGTTTTCACCCTTTAACGGCTTGTTTTTAAGTTTAAGTGCTGATTTTTAGAAATTATCATCATACTCTGAAATCGGGAGACCCGAGACTACGCGGTCAGTTCCTACAAGTTATATTGGTCCCGTGCGAGGTGTTCGTGCCTCCTACGGGGTCATTTGGGGGTTGGTTTGAGTTTTCACCCTTTGATGACATGTTTTTAAGTTTAAGTGCTGATTTTTGTAAATTATCGTCATACTCTCTTATCGGGAGACCCACGACTACGCGGTCAGTTTCTATAAGTTACATTGGTCCCGTGCGAGGTGTTCGTGCCTCCTACGGGGTCGTTTGGGGGTTAGTTTGGGTGTTCACCTTTTGACGGGTTGTTTTTTAGTCTAAGTATGATTTTTGCAAATTATAATCATATTCACAAATCGGGAGACCCGGGACTACGCAGTCAGTTCCTACAAGTTACATTGGTCCCGTGCGAGGTGTTCGTGACCAATACGGGGATGTTTGGGGGGTGGTTTGGGTTTCCACCCTTTAACCGCTTGTTTTTAATTTTAAGTGATGATTTTCACAAATTATCATCATACTCTCAAATCGGGAGACCCGGGACTATGCGGTCAGTACCTAGAAGTTACATTGGTCCCGTGCGAGGTGTTCGTGCCCCCTTCGGGGTTGTTTGGGGGGTGGTTTGCATTTTCACCCTTTAGCGGCTTGTTTTTAAGTTTAAGTGCTGATTTTTGCAAATTATCGTCATACTCTCAAACCGGGAGAACCGGGACTACGCGGTCAGTTCCTACAAGTTACATTGGTCCAGTGCGAGGTGTTCGTGCCTCCTACGGGGTCGTTTGGGGGTGGGTTTGGGTTTTCACCCTTTGACGACTTGTTTTTGAGTCTAAGTATGATTTTTGCGAATTATCGTCATATTCACAAGTCGGGAGACCCGGGACTACGCAGTCAGTTCCTACAAGTTAAATTGGTCCCGTGCGAGGTGTTCGTGCCCCCTACGGGGTCTTTTGGGGGGTGGTTTGGGTTTCCACCCTTTAACGGCTTGTTTTTAATTTTAAGTGCTGTTTTTTGCAAAGTATCGTCATACTATCAAATCAGGAGACCGAGGACTACGCGGTCAGTTCCTACAAGTTACATTGGCCCCGTGCGAGGTGTTCGTGCCCCCTTCGGGGTCGTTTGGGGGGTGGTTTGGGTTTTCACCCTTTAACGGCTAGTTTTTAAGTTTAGGTGCTGATTTTTGCAAATTATCGTCATACTCTGAAACCGGGAGACCCGAGACTACGCGGTCTGTTCCTACAAGTTACATTGGTTCCGTGCAAGGTGTTCGTGCCTCCTACGGGGTCGTTTGGGGGTTGGTTTGAGTTTTCACCCTTTGACGACATATTTTTATGTTTAAGAGCAGATTTTTACAAATTATCGTCATACTCTCAAATCGGGAGACCGGAGACTAAGCGATCGGTTCCTGCAAGTTACATTGGTCCCGTGCGAGGTGTTCGTGCCTCCTGCGGGGTCGTTTGGGTGTTGGTTTGGGTTTTCACCCTTTGACGGCATATTTTTGAGTCTAAGTATGATTTTTGCAAATTATCGTCATATTCACAAATCGGGAGACCTGGGACTACACAGTCAATTCCTACAAGTTACATTGGTCCCGTGCGAGGTGTTCGTGCCCCCTACGGGGTCGTTTGGGGGGGGGTGGTTTGGGTTTCCACCCTTTAACGGTTTGTTTTTAATTTTAAGTGCTGATTTTTGCAAATTATCAACATACTCTCAAATCGGGAGACCCGGGACTACGCGGTTAGTTCCTAGCAGTTACATTGGTCCCGTGCGAGGTGTTCGTGCCCCCTTCTGGGTCGTTTGGGGGGTGGTTTGTGTTTTCACCCTTTAACGGCTTGTTTTTAAGTTTAAGTGCTAATTTTTAGAAATTATCATCATACTCTGAAATCGGGAGACCCGAGACTACGCGGTCAGTTCCTACAAGTTATATTGGTCCCGTGCGATGTGTTCGTGCCTCCTACGGGGTCGTTTGGGGGTTGGTTTGAGTTTTCACCCTTTGATGACATGTTTTTAAGTTTAAGTGCTGATTTTTGTAAATTATCGTCATACTCTCTTATCGGGAGACCCACGACTACGCGGTCAGTTTCTATAAGTTACATTGGTCCCGTGCGAGGTGTTCGTGCCTCCTACGGGGTCGTTTGGGGGTTAGTTTGGGTGTTCACCTTTTGACGGCTTGTTTTTTAGTCTAAGTATGATTTTTGCAAATTATAATCATATTCACAAATCGGGAGACCCGGGACTACGCAGTCAGTTCCTACAAGTTACATTGGTCCCGTGCGAGGTGTTCGTGACCACTACGGGGATGTTTGGGGGGTGGTTTGGGTTTCCACCCTTTAACCGCTTGTTTTCAATTTTAAGTGATGATTTTCACAAATTATCATCATACTCTCAAATCGGGAGACCCGGGACTATGCGGTCAGTACCTAGAAGTTACATTGGTCCCGTGCGAGGTGTTCGTGCCCCCTTCGGGGTTGTTTGGGGGGTGGTTTGCATTTTCACCCTTTAGCGGCTTGTTTTTAAGTTTAAGTGCTGATTTTTGCAAATTATCGTCATACTCTCAAACCGGGAGAACCGGGACTACGCGGTCAGTTCCTACAAGTTACATTGGTCCAGTGCGAGGTGTTCGTGCCTCCTACGGGGTCGTTTGGGGGTGGGTTTGGGTTTTCACCCTTTGACGACTTGTTTTTGAGTCTAAGTATGATTTTTGCGAGTTATCGTCATATTCACAAGTCGGGAGACCCGGGACTACGCAGTCAGTTCCTACAAGTTAAATTGGTCCCGTGCGAGGTGTTCGTGCCCCCTACGGGGTCTTTTGGGGGGTGGTTTGGGTTTCCACCCTTTAACGGCTTGTTTTTAATTTTAAGTGCTGTTTTTTGCAAAGTATCGTCATACTATCAAATCAGGAGACCGAGGACTACGCGGTCAGTTCCTACAAGTTACATTGGCCCCGTGCGAGGTGTTCGTGCCCCCTTCGGGGTCGTTTGGGGGGTGGTTTGGGTTTTCACCCTTTAACGGCTAGTTTTTAAGTTTAGGTGCTGATTTTTGCAAATTATCGTCATACTCTGAAACCGGGAGACCCGAGACTACGCGGTCTGTTCCTACAAGTTACATTGGTTCCGTGCAAGGTGTTCGTGCCTCCTACGGGGTCGTTTGGGGGTTGGTTTGAGTTTTCACCCTTTGACGACATATTTTTATGTTTAAGAGCAGATTTTTACAAATTATCGTCATACTCTCAAATCGGGAGACCGGAGACTAAGCGATCGGTTCCTGCAAGTTACATTGGTCCCGTGCGAGGTGTTCGTGCCTCCTGCGGGGTCGTTTGGGTGTTGGTTTGGGTTTTCACCCTTTGACGGCATATTTTTGAGTCTAAGTATGATTTTTGCAAATTATCGTCATATTCACAAATCGGGAGACCTGGGACTACACAGTCAATTCCTACAAGTTACATTGGTCCCGTGCGAGGTGTTCGTGCCCCCTACGGGGTCGTTTGGGGGGGGTGGTTTGGGTTTCCACCCTTTAACGGTTTGTTTTTAATTTTAAGTGCTGATTTTTGCAAATTATCAACATACTCTCAAATCGGGAGACCCGGGACTACGCGGTTAGTTCCTAGCAGTTACATTGGTCCCGTGCGAGGTGTTCGTGCCCCCTTCTGGGTCGTTTGGGGGGTGGTTTGTGTTTTCACCCTTTAACGGCTTGTTTTTAAGTTTAAGTGCTAATTTTTAGAAATTATCATCATACTCTGAAATCGGGAGACCCGAGACTACGCGGTCAGTTCCTACAAGTTATATTGGTCCCGTGCGAGGTGTTCGTGCCTCCTACGGGGTCGTTTGGGGGTTGGTTTGAGTTTTCACCCTTTGATGACATGTTTTTAAGTTTAAGTGCTGATTTTTGTAAATTATCGTCATACTCTCTTATCGGGAGACCCACGACTACGCGGTCAGTTTCTATAAGTTACATTGGTCCCGTGCGAGGTGTTCGTGCCTCCTACGGGGTCGTTTGGGGGTTAGTTTGGGTTTTCACCCTTTGACGGCATATTTTTGAGTCTAAGTATGATTTTTGCAAATTATCGTCATATTCACAAATCGGGAGACCTGGGACTACACAGTCAATTCCTACAAGTTACATTGGTCCCGTGCGAGGTGTTCGTGCCCCCTACGGGGTCGTTTGGGGGGGTGGTTTGGGTTTCCACCCTTTAACGGTTTGTTTTTAATTTTAAGTGCTGATTTTTGCAAATTATCATCATACTCTCAAATCGGGAGACCCGGGACTACGCGGTTAGTTCCTAGAAGTTACATTGGTCCCGTGCGAGGTGTTCGTGCCCCCTTCGGGGTCGTTTGGGGGGTGGTTTGGGTTTTCACCCTTTAACGGCTTATTTTTAAGTTTAAGTGCTTATTTTTGCAAATTATCGTCATACTCTCAAAACGGGAGAATCGGGACTACGCTGTCAGTTCCTACAGGTTACATTGGTCCCGTGCGAGGTGTTCGTGCCTCCTACGGGGTCGTTTGGAGGTTGGTTTGGGTTTTCACCCTTTGACGGCTTGTGTTTGAGTCAAAGTATGATTTTTGCAAATTATCGTCATATTCACAAACCGGGAGACTCGGGACTACGCAGTCAGTTCCTACGAGTTACATTGGTACCGTGCGAGGTGTTCGTGCCCCATACGGGGTCGTTTGTGGGGTGGTTTGGGTTTCCCCCCTTTAACGGCTTGTTTTTAATTTTAAGTGCTGCTTTTGTCAAATTATCATCATACTCTCAAATCGGGAGACCCAGGACTACGCGGTCAATTCCTAGAAGTTACATTGGTCCCGTGCGAGGTGTTCGTGCCCCCTTCGGGGTCGTTTGGGGGGTGTTTTGGGTTTTCACCCTTTAACGGCTTGTTTTTAAGTTTAAGTGCAGATTTTTTCAAATTATCGTCATACTCTCAAAGCGGGAGACCCGGGACTACGCGGTCAATTCCTACAAGTTACATTGGTCCCGTGCGAGGTGTTCGTTCCCCCTACGGGATCGTTTGGGGGGTGGTTTGGGTTTTCACCCTTTAACGGCTTGTTTTTAAGTTTAAGTGCTAATTTTTGTAAATTATTATCATACTCTCAAACCGGGAGACCCGGGACTACACGGTCAGTTCCTACAAGTTACATTGGTCCCGTGCGAGGTGTTCGTGCCCTCTATGGGGTCGTTTGGGGGGTGGTTTGGGTTTTCACCCTTTAACGGCTTGTTTTTAAGTTTAAGTGCTGATTTTTGCAAATTATCATCATACTCTGAAATCGGGATACCCGAGACTACGCGGTCAGTTCCTACAAGTTACATTGGTCCCGTGCGAGGTGTTCGTGCCTCCTACGGGGTCGTTCGGGGGTTGGTTTGAGTTTTCACCCTTTAACGACATGTTTTTAAGTTTAAGTGCTGATTTTTGCAAATTATAGTCATACTCTCAAATCGGGAGACCCAGGACTACGCTGTTAGTTCCTATAAGTTACATTGGTCCCATGCGAGGTGTTCGTGCCTCCCACGGGGTCGTTTGGGGGTTAGTTTGGGTTTTCACCCTTTGACGGCTTGTTTTTGAGTCTAAGTATGATTTTTACAAATTGTCGTCATATTCACAAATCGGGAGACCCGGGACTACGCAGTCAGTTCCTACAAGTTACATTTGTCCCGTGCGAGGTGTTCGTGCCCCCTACGGGGTCGTTTGGGTTTCCACCCTTTGACGGCTTGTTTTTAATTTTAAGTGATGATTTTTGTAAATTACCATCATACTCTCAATTCGGGAGACCCGGGACTACGCGGTCAGTTCCTACAAGTTACATTGGACCCGTACGAGGTGTTCGTGCCCCCTTCGGGATCGTTTGGAGGGTGGTTTAGGTTTTCACCCTTTAACGGCTTGTTTTTAAGTTTATTTGCTGATTTTTGCAAATTATCATCATACTCTCAAACCGGGAGAACTGGGACTATGCGGTCAGTTCCTACAAGTTAAATTGGTCCCGTGCGAGGTGTTCGTGCCTCCTACAGGGTTGTTTGGGGGTTGGTTTGGGTTTTCACCCTTTGGCGACTTTTTTTTGAGTCTAAGTATGATTTTTACAAATCATCGTCATATTCACAAGTCGGGAGACCCGGGACTACGCAATCAGTTCCTACAAGTTACATTGGTCCCGTGCGAGGTGTTTGTGCCTCCTACAGGGTCTTTTGGGGGGTGGTTTTGGTTTCCACCCTTTAACGGCTTGGTTTTAGTTTTAAGTGCTGATTTTTGCAAATTATCGTCATACTCTCAAATTAGGAGACCCAGGACTACGCGGTCAGTTCCTACAAGTTACATTGGTCCCGTGCGAGGTGTTCGTGCCCCCTTCGGGGTCGTTTGGGGGGTGATTTGGGTTTTCACCCTTTAATGGCTTGTTTTTAAGTTTAAGTGCTGATTTTTACAAATTATCCTCGTACTCTCAAACCGGGAGACCCGGGACTACGCGGTCAGTTCCTACAAGTTACATTGGTCCCGTGCGAGGTGTTCGTGCCTCCTTCGGGATCGTTTGGGGGTTGGTTTGGGTTTCCACCCTTTGACGGCTTGTTTTTGAGTCTAAGTACGATTTTTGCAAATTATCATCATATTCACAAACCAGGAGACCCGGGACTACGCAGTCAGTTCCTAAAAGTTACATTGGTCCCGTGCGAGGTGTTCGTGCCCCCTACGGGGTCGTTTGGGGGGGGGTAGTTTGGGTTTCCACCCTATAACATCTTGTTTTTAATTTCAAGTGCTGATTTTTGCAAATTATCGTCATACTCTCAAATCGGGAGACCCAGGAGTACGCGGTCAGTTCCTACAAGTTACATTGGTCCCGTGCGAGGTGTTCGTGCCTCCTAGGGGTTTTTTTGGGGGGGTGGTTTGGGTTTTCACCCTTTGACGGCTTATTTTTAAGTCTAAGTATGATTTTTGAAAATTATCGTCATATTCACAAACTGGGAGACCCGGGACTACGGGGTCAGTTCCTACAAGTTACATTGGTCCCGTGCAAGGTGTTCGTGCCCCATACGGGATCGTTTGGGGTGTGGTTTGGGTTTTCACCCTTTTATGACTTGTTTTTAAGTTTAAGTGCTGATTTTTGCAAATTATCATCATACTCTCAAATCGGGAGACCCGGGACTACGCGGTCAGTTCCTACAAGTTACATTGGTCCCGTGCGAGGTGTTCGTGCCCTCTACGGGGGCGTTTGGGTGGTGGTTTGGGTTTTCACCCTTTAACGGCTTGTTTATAAGTTTAATTGCTGATTTTTGCAAATTATCATCATACTCTGAAACCAGGAGATCCGAGACTATGCGGTCAGTTCCTACAAGTTACATTGGTCCCGTGCGAGGTGTTCGTGCCTCCTACGGGGTCGTTTGGGGGTTGATTTGAGTTTTCACCCTTTGACGACATGTTTTTAAGTTTAAGTGCTGATTTTTGCAAATTATCGTCATACTCTCAAATCGGGAGACCCAGGACTACGCGGCCAGTTTCTATAAGTTACATTGGTCCCGTGCGAGGTGTTCGTGCCTCCTACGGGGTCGTTTGGGGGTTAGTTTGGGTGTTCACCCTTTGACGGCTTGTTTCTGAGTCTTGGTATGATTTTTTCAAATTATCATCATATTCACAAACCGGGAGACCCGGGACTATGCAGTCAGTTCTTACAAGTTACATTGGTCACGTGCGAGGTGTTCGTGCCCCCTACGGGGCCGTTTGGGGGGTGGTTTGGGTTTCCACCCTTTAACGGCTTGTTTTAAATTTTAAGTGATGATTTTCGCAAATTATCATCATACTCTCAAATCGGGAGACCCGGGACTACCCGGTCAGTACCTACAAGTTACATTGGTCCCGTGCAAGGTGTTCGTGCCCCCTTCGGGGTTGTTTGGGTGGTGGTTTGCGTTTTCACCCTTTAACGGCTTGTTTGTAAGTTTAAGTGATGATTTTTGCAAATTATCATCATACTCTCAAACCGGGAGAACCAGGACTACACGGTCAGTTCCTACAAGTTACATTGGTCCAGTGCGTGGTATTCGTGCCTCCTACAGGGTCGTTTGGGGGTGGGTTTGGGTTTTCACCCTTTGACGACTTGTTTTTGAGTCTAAGTATGATTTTTGCAAATTATCATCATATTCACAAACCAGGAGACCCGGGACTACGCAGTCAGTTCCTAAAAGTTACATTGGTCCCGTGCGAGGTGTTCGTGCCCCCTACGGGGTCGTTTGGGGGGTGGTTCGGGTTTCCACCCTTTAACGTCTTGTTTTTAATTTTAAGTGCTGATTTTTGCAAATTATCGTCATACTCTCAAATCGGGAGACCCAGGACTACGCGGTCAGTTCCTACAAGTTACATTCTTCCCGTGCGAGGTGTTCGTGCCTCCTACGGGGTCGTTTGGGGGGTGGTTTGGGTTTTCACCCTTTGACGGCTTATTTTTAAGTCTAAGTATGATTTTTGCAAATTATCGTCATATTCACAAACTGGGAGACCCGGGACTACGGGGTCAGTTCCTACAAGTTACATTGGTCCCGTGCGAGGTGTTTGTGCCCCCTACGGGATCGTTTGGGGGGTAGTTTGGTTTTTTACCCTTTTACGACTTGTTTTTAAGTTTAAGTGCTGATTTTTACAAATTATCATCATACTCTCAAGCCGGGAGACCCGGGACTACGCGGTCAGTTCCTACAAGTTACATTGGTCCCGTGCGAGGTGTTCGTGCCATCTACGGGGTCGTTTGGTTGGTGGTTTGGGTTTTCACCCTTAAACGGCTTGTTTTTAAGTTTAATTACTGATTTTTGCAAATTATCATCACACTCTGAAACCGGGAGACCCGAGACTACACGGTCAGTTCCTACAAGTTACATTTGTCCCGTGCGAGGTGTTCGTGCCTCCTACGGGGTCATTTGGGGGTTGGTTTGAGTTTTCACCCTTTGGCGACATGTTTTTAAGTTTAAGTGCTGATTTTTTCAAATTATCGTCATACTCTCAAATCGGGAGACCCGCGACGACGCGGTCTGTTTCAATACGTTAAATTGGTCCCGTGCGAGGTGTTCGTGCCTCCTACGGGGTCGTTTGGGGGTTAGTTTGGGTGTTCACCCTTTGACGGCTTGTTTTATAGTCTATGTATGATTTTTGTAAATTATCATCATATTCACAAACCGGGAGACCCGGGACTACGCAGTCAGTTCCTACAAGTTACATTGGTCCCGTGCGAGGTGTTCGTGCCCCCTACGGGGTCGTTTGGGGGGTGGTTTGGGTTTTCACCCTTTAACGGCTTGTTTTAAATTTTAAGTGATGATTTTCGCAAATTATCATCATACTCTCAAATCGGGAGACCCGGGACTACACGGTTAGTTCCTAGAAGTTACATTGGTCCCGTGCGAGGTGTTCGTGCCCCCTTCGGGGTCGTTTGGGGGGTGGTTTGGGTTTTCCCCCTTTAACGGCTTGCTTTTAAGTTTAGGTGCTGATTTTTGCAAATTATCGTCATACTCTGAAACCGGGAGACCCGAGACTACGTGGTCAGTTCGTACAAGTTACATTGGTCCCGTGCAATGTGTTCGTGCCTCCTACGGGGTCGTTTGGGGGTTGGTTTGAGTTTTCACCCTTTGACGACATATTTTTAAGTTTAAGTGCAGATTTTTACAAATTATCGTCATACTCTCAAATCGGGAGACCCGAGACTACGCGATCGGTTCCTACAAGTTACATTGGTCCCGTGCGAGGTGTTCGTGCCTCCTACGGGGTCGTTTGGGTGTTGGTGTTGGTTTTCACCCTTTGACGACATATTTTTGAGTCTAAGTATGATTTTTGCAAATTATCATCATATTCACAAACCGGGAGACCTGGGACTACGCAGTCAGTTCCTACAAGTTACATTGGTCCCGTGCGAGGTGTTCGTGCCCCCTACGGGGTTGTTTGGTGGGTGGTTTGGGTTTCCACCCTTTAATGGCTTGTTTTTAATTTTAAGTGCTGATTTTTGCAAATTATCATCATACTCTCAAATCCGGAGACCCGGGACTACGCGGTTAGTTCCTAGAAGTTACATTGGTCTCGTGCGAGGTGTTCGTGCCCCCTTCGGGGTGGTTTGGGGGGTGGTTTGGGTTTTCAACTTTTAACGGTTTGTTTTTAAGTTTAAGTGCTGATTTTTGCAAATTATCGTCATACTCTCAAAACGGGAGAATCGGGACTACGCGGTAAGTTCCTACAGGTTACATTGGTCCCGTGCGAGATGTTCGTGCCTCCTACGGGGTCGTTTGGGGTTGGTTTGGGTTTTCACCCTTTGACGGCTTGTGTTTGAGTCTAAGTATGATTTTTGCAAATTATCGTCATATTCACAAACCGGGAGACTCGGGACTACGCAGTCAATTCCTACGAGTTACATTGGTCCTGTGCGAGGAGTTCGTGCCCCCTACGGGATCGTTTGGGCGGTGGTTTTGGTTTTCACCCTTTAACGGCTTTTTTTTAAGTTTAAGTGCTGATTTTTGTAAATTATCATCATACTCTCAAACCGGTAGACCCAGGACTACGCTGTCAGTTCCTACACGTTACATTGGTCCCGTGCGAGGTGTTCGTTCCCTCTATGTGGTCGTTTGGGGTTCCACCCTTTTGACGACTTGTTTTTAAGTTTAAGTGCTGATTTTTGCCAATTATCATCATACTCTGAAACCGGGTGACCCGAGACTACGCGGTCAGTTCCTACAAATTACATTGGTCCCGTGCGAGGTGTTCGTGCCTCCTATGGGGTCGTTTGGGGGTTGGTTTGAGTTTTCACCCTTTGACGACATGCTTTTAAGTTTAAGTGTTGATCTTTGCAAATTATAGTCATACTCTCAAATCGGTAGACTTAGGACTACGCTGTCAGTTCCTATAAGTTACATTGGTCCGGTGCGAGGTGTTCGTGCCTCCTACGGGGTCATTTGGGGGTTAGTTTGGGTTTTCATCCTTTGACGGCTTGTTTTTTAGTCTAAGTATGATTTTTACAAATTATCGTCATATTCACAAATCGGAAGACCCGGGACTACGCAGTCAGTTCCTACAAGTTACATTGGTCCCGTGCGAGGTGTTCGTGCCCCGTACGGGGTCGTATGGGGGGTGGTTTGGGTTTCCACCCTTTGACGGCTTGTTTTTAATTTTAAGTGTTGATTTTTGCAAATTATCATCATACTCTCAAATCGGGAGACCCGGGACTACGCGGTCAGTTCCTACAAGTTACATTGGTCCCGTACGAGGTGTTCGTGACCCCTTCGGGATCGTTTGGGGGGTGGCTTAGGTTTTCACCCTTTAACGGCTTGTTTTTAAGTTTAAGTGCTAATTTTTACAAATTATCATCATACTCTCAAACCGGGAGAACCGAGACTACGCGGTCAGTTACTACAAGTTACATTGGTCCCGTGCGAGGTGTTCGTGCCTCCTACGGGGTCGTTTGGGGGTGAGTTTGGGTTTTCACCCTTTGACGGCTTGTTTGTAAGTTTAAGTTATGATTTTTGCAAATTATCGTCATACTCTCAAACCGGGAGAACCGGGACTACGCGGTCAGTTCCTACAAGTTACATTGGTCCAGTGCGAGGTGTTCGTGCCTCCTACGGGGTCGTTTGGGGGTGGGTTTGGGTTTTCACCCTTTGACGACTTGTTTTTGAGTCTAAGTACGATTTTTGCAAATTATCATCATATTCACAAACCGGGAGACCCGGGACTACGCAGTCAGTTCCTAAAACTTACATTGGTCCCATGCGAGGTGTTCGTGCCCCCTACGGGGTCGTTTGGGGGGTGGTTTGCGTTTTCACCCTTTAACGGCTTGTTTGTAAGTTTAAGTGATGATTTTTGCAAATTATCGTCATACTCTCAAACCGGGAGAACCGGGACTACGCGGTCAGTTCCTACAAGTTACATTGGTCCAGTGCGAGGTGTTCGTGCCTCCTACGGGGTCGTTTGGGGGTGGGTTTGGGTTTTCACCATTTGACGACTTGTTTTTGAGTCTAAGTACGATTTTTGCAAATTATCATCATATTCACAAACCGGGAGACCCGGGACTACGCAGTCAGTTCCTAAAAGTTACATTGGTCCCGTGCGAGGTGTTCGTGCCCCCTACGGGGTCGTTTGGGGGGTGGTTTGGGTTTCCACCCTTTAACGGCTTGTTTTTAATTTTAAGTCCTGATTTTTGCAAATTATCGTCATACTCTCAAATCGGGAGACCCAGGACTACGCGGTCAGTTCCTACAAGTTACATTCTTCCCGTGCGAGGTGTTCGTGCCTCCTATGGGGTCGTTTGGGGGGTGGTTTGGGTTTTCAACCTTTGACGGCTTATTTTTAAGTCTAAGTATGATTTTTTCAAATTATCGTCATATTCACAAACTGGGAAACCCGGGACTACGGGGTCAGTTCCTACAAGTTACATTGGTCCCGTGCGAGGTGTTCGTGCCCCCTACGGGATCGTTTGGAGTGTGGTTTGGGTTTTCACCCTTTTACGACTTGTTTTTAAGTTTAAGTTCTGATTTTTGAAAATTATCATCATACTCTCAAATCGGGAGACCCGGGACAACGCGGTCAATTCCTACAAGTTACATTGGTCCCGTGCGAGGTGTTCGTTCCCTCTACGGGGGCGTTTGGGTGGTGGTTTGGATTTTCACCCTTTAACGGCTTGTTTTTAAGTTTAATTGCTGATTTTTGCAAATTATCATCATACTCTTAAACCAGGAGATCCGAGACTACGCGGTCAGTTCCTACAAGTTACATTGGTCCCGTGCGAGGTGTTCGTGCCTCCTACGGGGTCGTTTGGGGGTTGATTTGAGTTTTCACCCTTTGACGACATATTTTTAAGTTTAAGTGCTGATTTTTGCATATTATCGTCATACTCTCAAATCGGGAGACCCACAACTACGCGGTCAGTTTCTATAAGTTACATTGGTCCCGGGCGAGGTGTTCGTGCCTCCTACGGGGTCGTTTGGGGGTTAGTTTGGGTGTTCACCCTTTGACGGCTTGTTTTTGAGTCATGGTATGATTTTTTCAAATTATCATCATATTCACAAACCGGGAGACCCGGGACTATGCAGTCAGTTCCTACAAGTTACATTGGTCACGTGCGAGGTGTTCGTGCCCCCTACGGGGTCGTTTGGGGGGTGGTTTGGGTTTCCACCCTTTAACGGCTTGTTTTAAATTTTAAGTGATGGTTTTCGCAAATTGTCATCATACTCTAAAATCGGGAGACCCGGGACTACGCGGTCAGTACCTACAAGTTACATTGGTCCCGTGCAAGGTGTTCGTGCCCCCTTCGGGGTTGTTTGGGGGGTGGTTTGCGTATTCACCCTTTAACGGCTTGATTGTAAGTTGAAGTGATGATTTTTGCAAATTATCGTCATACTCTCAAATCGGGAGAACCGGGACTACGCGGTCAGTTCCTACAAGTTACATTGGTCCAGTGCGAGGTGTTCGTGCCTCCTACGGGGTGGTTTGGGGGTGGGTTTGGGTTTTCACCCTTTAACGACTTGTTTTTGAGTCTAAGTACGATTTTTGCAAATTATCATCATATTCACAAACCGGGAGACCCGGGACTACGCAGTCAGTTCCTAAAAGTTACATTGGTCCCGTGCGAGGTGTTCGTGCCGCCTACGGGGTCGTTTTGGGGGTGGTTTGGGTTTCCACACTTTAACGGCTTGTTTTTAATTTTAAGTGCTGATTTTTGCAAATTATCGTCATACTCTCAAATCGGGAGACCCAGGACTACGCGGTCAGTTCCTACAAGTTACATTCTTCCCGTGCGAGGTGTTTGTGCCTCCTACGGGGTCGTTTGGGGGGTGGTTTGGGTTTTCACCCTTTGACGGCTTATTTTTAAGTCTAAGTATGATTTTTGCAAATTATCGTCATATTCACAAACTGGGAGACCCGGGACTACAGGGTTAGTTCCTACAAGTTACATTAGTCCCGTGCGACGTGTTCGTGCCCCCTACGGGATCGTTTGGGGGGTGGTTTGGGTTTTCACCCTTTTACGACTTGTTTTTAAGTTTAAGTGCTGGTTTTTGCCAATGATCATCATACTCTCAAATCGGGAGACCCGGGACTACGCGGTCAGTTCCTACAAGTTACATTGGTCCCGTGCGAGGTGTTCGTGCCCTCTACGGGGGCGTTTGGGTGGTGGTTTGGGTTTTCACCCTTTAACGGCTTGTTTATAAGTTTAATTGCTGATTTTTGCAAATTATCATCATACTCTGAAACCAGGAGATCCGAGACTATGCGGTCAGTTCCTATAAGTTACATTGGTCCCGTGCGAGGTGTTCGTGCCTCCTACGGGGTCGTTTGGGGGTTGATTTGAGTTTTCACCCTTTGACGACATGTTTTTAAGTTTAAGTACTGATTTTTGGAAATTATCGTCATACTCTCAAATCGGGAGACCCACGACTACGCGGTCAGTTTCTATAAGTTACATTGGTCCCGTGCGAGGTGTTCGTGCCTCCAACGGGGTCGTTTGGGGGTTAGTTTGGGTGTTCACCCTTTGACGGCTTGTTTTTGAGTCTTGGTATGATTTTTTCAAATTATCATCATATTCACAAATCGGGAGACCCGGGACTATGCAGTAAGTTCCTACAAGTTACATTGGTCCCGTGCAAGGTGTTCGTGCCCCCTTCGGGGTTGTTTGGGTGGTGGTTTGCATTTTCACCCTTTAACGGCTTGTTTGTAAGTTTAAGTGATGATTTTTGCAAATTATCGTCATACTCTCAAGCCGGGAGAATCGAGACTACGCGGTCAGTACCTACAAGTTACATTGGTCCAGTGCGAGGTGTTCGTGCCTCCTACGGGGTCGTTTGGGGGTGGGTTTTCACCCTTTGACGACTTGTTTTTGAGTCTAAGTACGATTTTTGCAAATTATCATCATATTCACAAATCGGGAGACCCGGGGCTACGCAGTCAGTTCCTAAAAGTTACATTGGTCCCGTGCGAGGTGTTCATGCCCCCTACGGGGTCGTTTGGGGGGTGGTTTGGGTTTCCACCCTTTAACGTCTTGTTTTGAATTTTAAGTGCTGATTTTTGCAAATTATCATCATACTCTCAAATCGGGAGAGCCAGGACTACGCTGTCAGTTCCTACAAGTTACATTCTTCCCGTGCGAGGTGTTCGTGCCTCCTACGGGGTCGTTTGGGGGGTGGTTTGGGTTTTCACCCTTTGACGGCTTATTTTTAAGTCTAAGTATGGTTTTTGCAAATTATCGTCATATTCACAAACTGGGAGACCCGGGACTACGGGGTCAGTTCCTACAAGTTACATTGGTCCCGTGCGAGGTGTTCGTGCCCCCTACGGGATCGTTTGGGGGGTAGTTTGGGTTTTCACCCTTTTACGACTTGTTTTTAAGTTTAAGTGGTGATTTTTACAAATTATCATCATACGCTCAAACCGGGAGACCCGGGACTACGCGGTCAGTTCCTACAAGTTACAATGGTCACGTGCGAGGTGTTCGTGCCATCTACGGGGTCGTTTAGGTGGTGGTTTGGGTTTTCACCCTTTAACGGATTATTTTTAAGTTTAATTGCTGATTTTTGCAAATTATCATCATACTCTGAAACCGGGAGACCCGAGACTACACGGTCAGTTCCTACAAGTTACATTTGTCCCGTGCGAGGTGTTCGTGCCTCCTACGGGGTCGTTTGAGGGTTGGTTTGAGTTTTCACCCTTTGGCGACATGTTTTTAAGTTTAAGTGCTGATTTTTTCAAATTATCGTCATACTCTCAAATCGGGAGACCCACGACTACGCGGTCTGTTTCTATAAGTTAAATTGGTCCCGTGCGAGGTGTTCGTGCCTCCTACGGGGTCGTTTGGGGGTTAGTTTGGGTGTTCACCCTTTGACGGCTTGTTTTGTAGTCTATGTATGATTTTTGTAAATTATCATCATATTCACAAACCGGGAGACCCGGGACTACGCAGTCAGTTCCTACAAGTTACATTGGTCCCGTGCGAGGTGTTCGTGCCCCCTACGGGGTCGTTTGGGGGGTGGTATGGGTTTTCACCCTTTAACGGCTTGTTTTTAATTTTAAGTGATGATTTTCACAAATTTTCATCATACTCTCAAACCGGGAGACCCGGGACTACGCGGTCAGTTCCTACAAGTTACATTGTTCCCGTGCGAGGTGTTCGTGCCCTTTATGGGGTCGTTTGGGGGGTGGTTTGGGTTTTCACCCTTTAACGGCTTGTTTTTAAGTTTAAGTGCAGATTTTTGCCAATTATCATCATACTCGGAAACCGGGTGACCCGAGACTACGCGGTCAGTTCCTACAAGTTACATTGGTCCCGTACGAGGTGTTCGTGCCTCCTACGGGATCGTTTGGGGGTTGGTTAGAGTTTTCACCCTTTGACGACATATTTTTAAGTTTAAGTGTTGATTTTTGCAAATTATAGTCATACTCTCAAATCGGGAGACCCAGGACTACGCTGTCAGTTCCTATAAGTTACATTGGTCCCGTGCGAGGTGTTCGTGCCTCCTACGGGGTCGTTTGGGGGTTAGTTTGGGTTTTCACCCTTTGATGACTTGTTTTTGAGTCTAAGTATGATTTTTACAAATTATCGTCATATTCACAAATCGGGAGACCCGGGACTACGCAGTCAAATCCTACAAGTTACATTGGACCCGTGCGAGGTGTTCGTGCCCCCTACGGGGTCGTTTGGGGGGTGGTTTGGGTTTCCACCCTTTGAAGTACTGATTTTTGCAAATTATCATCATACTCTCAAATCGGGAGACCCGGGACTACGCGGTCAGTTCCTACAAGTTACATTGGTCCCGTACGAGGTGTTTGTGCCCCCTTCGGGATCGTTTGGGTGGTGGTTTAGGTTTTCACCCTTTAACGGCTTGTTTTTAAGTTTAAGTGCTGATTTTTGCAAATTATCACCATACTCTCAAACCGGGAGAACCGGGACTACGCGGTCAGTTCCTACAAGTTAAATTGGTCCCGTGCGAGGTGTTCGTGCCTCCTACGGGGTCGTTTGGGGGTGGGTTTGGGTTTTCACCCTTTGACGATTTGTTTTTTAGTCAAAGTATGATTTTTGCAAATTATCGTCATATTCACAAGTAGGGAGACCCGGGACTACGCAGTGAGTTCCTACAAGTTAAATTGGTCGGGGTCTTTTGGGGGGTGGTTTGGGTTTCCACCCTTTAACGGCTTGTTTTTAATTTTAAGTGCTGATTTTTGCAAATTATCGTCATACTCTCAAATCGGGAGACCATGGACTACGCGGTCAGTTCCTACAAGTTACATTGGTCCCGTGCGAGGTTTTCGTGCCCCCTTCGGGGTCGTTTGCGGGGTGGTTTGGGTTTTCACCCTTTAACGATTTGTTTTTAAGTTTAGGTGCTGATTTTTGAAAATTATCATCATACTCTGAAACTGGGAGACCCGAGACTACGCGATCAGTTCCTACAAGTTACATTGGTCCCGTGCGAGGTGTTCGTGCCTCCTACGGGGTCGTTTGGGTGTTGGTTTGGGTTTTCACCCTTTGACGGCTTATTTTTGAGTCTAAGTATGATTTTTACAAATCATCGTCATATTCACAAGTCGGGAGACCCGGGACTACGCAGTCAGTTCCTACAAGTTACATTGGTCCCGTGCGAGGTGTTTGTGCCTCCTACGGGGTCTTTTGGGGGGTGGTTTTGGTTTCCACCCTTTAACGGCTTGTTTTTAATTTTAAGTGCTGATTTTTGCAAATTATCGTCATACTCTCAAATCGGGAGACCCAGGACTACGCAGTCAGTTCCTAGAAGTTACATTGGTTCCATGCGAGGTGTTCGTGCCCCTTTCGGGGTCGTTTGGGGGGTGGTTTGGGTTTTCACCCTTTAACGGCTTGTTTTTAAGTTTAAGTATGATTTTTGAAAATTATCATCATATTCACAAACCGGGAGATCCGGGACTACGGGGTCAGTTCCTTCAAGTTACATTGGTCCCGTGCGAGGTGTTCGTGCCCCCTACAGGGTCGTTTGGGGGGTGGTTTGGGTTTCCACCCTTTAACGGCTTGCTTTTAATTTTAAGTGATGATTTTCACAAATTATCATCATACTCTCAAATCGGGAGACCCAGGACTACGCGGTCAGTACGTACAAGTTACATTGGTCCCGTGCGAGGTGTTCGTGCCCCCTTCGGGGTCGTTTGGTGGGTGGTTTGCGTTTTCACCCTTTAACGGCTTGTTTTTAAGTAAGTGCTGATTTTTGTAAATTATATTCATCCTCTCAAACCGAGAGACCCGAGACTACGCGGTCAGTTCCTACAAGTTACATTGGTCCCGTGCGAGGTGTTCGTGCCCTCTATGGGGTCGTTTGGGGGGTGGTTTGGGTTTTCACCCTTTAACGGCTTGTTTTTAAGTTTAAGTGCAGACTTTTGCAAATTATCATCCTACTCTGAAACCGGGAGACCCGAGACTACGCGGTCAGTTCCAATAAGTTACATTGGTCCCGTGCAAGGTGTTCGTGCCTCCTACGGGGTCGTTTGGGGGTTGGTTTGAGTTTTCACCCTTTGACGACATGTTTTTAAGTTTAAGTGCTGATTTTTGCAAATTATAGTCATACTCTCAAATCGGGAGACCCAGGACTACGCTGTCAGTTCCTATAAGTTACATTGGTCCCGTGCGAGGTGTTCGTGCCTCCTACGGGGTCGTTTGGGGGTTAGTTTGGGTTTTCACGCTTTGACGACTTGTTTTTGAGATTAAGTATGATTTTTACAAATTATCGTCATATTCACAAATCGGGAGACCCGGGACTACGCAGTCAGTTCCTACAAGTTACATTGGTCCCGTACGAGGTGTTCGTGCCCCCTAAGTGGTCGTTTGGGCGGTGGTTTGGGTTTCCACCCTTTGACGGCTTGTTTTTAATTTTAAGTGCTGATTTTTGCAAATTATCATCATACTCTCAAATCGGGAGACCCGGGACTACGCGGTCAGTTCCTACAAGTTACATTGGTCCCGTACGAGGTGTTCGTGCCCCCTTCGGGATCGTTTGGGGGGTGGTTTAGGTTTTCACCCTTTAACGGCTTGTTTTTAAGTTTAAGTGCTATTTTTTTGCGAATTATCATCATACTCTGAAACTAGGAGAACCGGGACTACGCGGTCAGTTCCTACAAGTTAAATTGGTCCCGTGAGAGGTGTTCATGCCTCCTACGGGGTCGTTTGGGGGTTGGTTTGGGTTTTCACCCTTTGACGACTTTTTTTTGAGTCTAAGTATGATTTTTACAAATTCTCGTCATATTCACAAGTCGGGAGACCCGGGACTACGCAGTCAGTTCCTACAAGTTACATTGGTCCCGTGCGAGGTGTTCGTGCCACCTACGGTGTCTTTTGGGGAGTGGTTTGGGTTTCCACCCTTTAACGGCTTGTTTTTAATTTTAAGTGCTGATTTTTACAAATTATCATCATACTCTCTAATCAGGAGACCCAGGACTACGCTGTCAGTTCCTACAAGTTACATTGGTCCCGTAAGTGGTGTTCGTGCCCCCTTCGGGGTCGTTTGGGGGGTGATTTGGGTTTTCACCATTTAATGGCTGGTTTTTAAGTTTAAGTGCTGATTTTTACAAATTATCATCGTACTCTCAAACTGGGAGACCCGGGACTACACGGTCAGTTCCTACAAGTTACATTGGTCCCGTGCGAGGTGTTCGTGCCTCCTACGGGGTCGTTTGGGTTTTCACCCTTTGACGGCTGGTTTTTGAGTCTAAGTACGATTTTTGCAAATTATCATCATATTCACAAACCGGGAGACCCGGGACTACGTAGTTAGTTCCTAAAAGTTACATTGGTCCCGTGCGAGGTGTTCGTGCCCCCTACGGGGTCGTTTGGGGGGTGGTTTGGGTTTCCACCCTTTAACGGGTTGTTTTTAATTTTAAGTGCTGATTTTTGCAAATTATCGTCATACTCTCAAATCGGGAGACCCAGGACTATGCGGTCAGTTCCTACAAGTTACATTGGTCCCGTGCGAGGTGTTCGTGCCTCCTACGACGTCGTTTGGGGGGTGGTTTGGGCTTTCACCCTTTGACGGCTTATTTTTAAGTCTAAGTATGATTTTTGCAAATTGTCGTCATATTCATAAACTGGGAGACCCGGGACTACGGGGTCAGTTCCTACAAGTTACATTGGTCCCGTACGAGGTGTTCGTGCCCCCTACGGGATCGTTTGGTGGGTGGTTTGGGTTTTCACCCTTTTACGGCTTGTTTTTAAGTTTAAGTGCTGATTTTTGCAAATTATCATCAAACTTTCAAACCGGGAGACCCGGGACTACGCGGTCAGTTCCTACAAGTTACATTGGTCCCGTGCGAGGTGTTCGTGCCCTCTACGGGGTCGTTTGGGGGGTGGTTTGGGTTTTATCCCTTTAACGGCTTGTTTTTAAGTTTAAGTGCTAATTTTTACTAATTATCATCATACTATGAAATTGGGAGACCCGAGACTACGCGGTCAGTTCCTACAAGTTACATTGGTCCCGTGCGAGGTGTTCGTGCCTCCTACGGGGTCGTTTGGGGGTTGGTTTGAGTTTTCACCTTTTGACGACATGTTTTTAAGTTTAAGTGCTAATTTTTGCAAATTATCGTCATGCTCTCAAATCGGGAGACCCAGGACTACGCGGTCAGTTTCTATAAGTTACATTGGTCCCGCGCGAGGTGTTCGTGCCTCCTACGGGGTCGTTTGGGGGTTAGTTTGGGTGTTCACCCTTTGACGTCTTGTTTTTGAGTCCAAGTATGATTTTAGCAAATTATGATCATATTCACAAACTGGGAGACCCGGGCCTACGCAGTCAGTTCCTACAAGTTACATTGGTCCCGTGCGAGGTGTTCGTGCCTCCTACGGGGTCGTTTGGGGGGTGGTTTGGGTTTCCACCCTTTAACGGCTTGTTTTTAATTTTAAGTGATGATTTTCGCAAATTATCATCATACTCTCAAATCGGGAGAACCGGGATTACGCGGTCATTACCTACAAGTTACATAGGTCCCGTGCGAGGTGTTCGTGCCGCCTTCGGGGTTGTTTGGGGGGTGGTTTGTGTTTTCACCCTTTAACGGCTTGTTTTTAAGTTTAAGTGCTGATTTTTGCAAATTATCGTCATTCTCTCAAACCGAGAGAACCGGGACTACGCGGTCAGTTCCTATAAGTTACATTGGTCCTGTGCGAGGTGTTCGTGCCTCCTACGGGGTCGTTTGGGGGTGGGTTTGGGTTTTCACCCTTTGACGACTTGTTTTTGAGTCTATGTATGATTTTTGCAAATTATCATCATATTCACAAGTCGGGAGACCCGGGACTACGCAGTTAGTTCCTACAAGTTAAATTGGTCCCGTGCGAGGTGTTCGTGCCCCCTACGGGGTCTTTTGGGGTGTGGTTTGGGTTTCCACCCTTTAACGGCTTGTTTTTAATTTTAAGTGCTGATTTTTACAAATTATCGTCATACTCTCAAATCGGGAGACCCAGGACTAGGCGGTCAGTTCCTACTAGTTACATGGGTCCCGTGCGAGGTTTTCGTGCCCCCTACGGGGTCGTTTGCGGGGTGGTTTGGGTTTTCACTCTTTAACGGCTTGTTTTTAAATTTAGGTGCTGATTCTTGCAAATTATCGTCATACTCGGAAACTGAGAGACCCGAGACTACGCGGTCAGTTCCTACAAGTTACATTGGTCCCGTGCAAGGTGTTCGTGCCTCCCTCGGGGTCGTTTGGGGGTTAGTTTGATTTTTCACCCTTTGGCGACATATTTTTAAGTTTATGTGCAGATTTTTACAAATTATCATCATACTCTCCAATCGGGAGACCCGAGACTACGCGATCGGTTCCTACAAGTTACATTGGTCCCGTGCGAGGTGTTCATGCCTCCTACGTTGTCGCTTGGGTGTTGGTTTGGGTTTTCACCCTTTGATGACTTATTTTTGAGTCTAAGTATGATTTTTGCAAATTTTCATCATATTCACAAACCGGGAGACCTGGGACTACGCAGTCAGTTCCTACAAGTTACATCGGTCCCGTGCGAGGTGTTCGTGCCCCCTACGGGGTCGTTTGGTGGGTGGTTTGGGTTTCCACCCTTTAACGACTTGTTTTTAATTTTAAGTGCTGATTTTTGCAAATTATCGTCATACTCTCAAATCGGGAGACCCGGGACTACGCGGTCAGTTCCTACAAGTTAGATTGGTCCCGTGCGAGGTGTTCGTGCCCCCTTCGGAGTCGTTTGTGGGGTGGTTTGGGATTTCACCCTTTAACGGCTTGTTTTTAAGTTTAAGTGCTAATTTATGCAAATTATCATCATACTCTCAAATCGGGAGAACCGGGACTACGCGGTCAGTTCCTACAAGTTACATTGGTCCCGTGCGAGGTGTTCGTGACTCCTACGGGGTCGTTTGGGGGTTAGTTTGGGTGTTCACCCTTTGACGGCTTGTTTTTAATTTTAAGTGCTAATTTTTTCAAATTATCGTCATACTCTCAAACCGGGAGATCCGGGACTACGCGATCAGTTCCTATAAGTTACATTCGTCCCGTGCGACGTGTTCGTGCCCCCTTCGGGGTCGTTTGGGGGGTGGTTTGGGTTTTCACCCTTTAAGGACTTGTTTTTAAGTTTAAGTGCTGGTTTTTGCAAATTATCGTCATACTCTCAAACCGGGAGAATCGGGACTATGCGGTCAGTTCCTAAAGGTTACATTGGTCCCGTGCGAGGTGTTCGTGCCTCCTACGGGGTCGTTTGGGGGTTGGTTTGTGTTTTACCCCTTTGATGGCTTGTGTTTGAGTCTAAGTATGATTTTTTCAAATTATCATCATATTCACAAACCGGGAGACCCGGAAATACGCAGTCAGTTCCTACGAGTTACATTGGTCCCGTGCGAGGTGTTCGTGCCCCCTACGGGGTCGTTTGGGGGGTGGTTTGGGTTTCCACCCTTTAATGGCTTGTTTTTAATTTTAAGTGCTAATTTTTGCAAATTATCATCATACTCTCAAATCGGGATACCCAGGACTACGCGGTCAGTTCCTACAAGTTACATTGGTCCCGTGCGAGGTGTTCGTGACTCCTACGGGGTCGTTTGGGGGGTGGTTTGGGTTTTCACCCTTTGACGGCTTATTTTTAAGTCTAAGTATGATTTTTGCAAATTATCGTCATATTCACAAACTGGGAGACCCGGGACTATGGGGTCAGTTCCTACAAGTTACATTGGTCATATTCACAAACTGGGAGACCCGGGACTATCGTCATATTCACAAAAAAGGCAGGTGGAAAATAAATTTCAAAGACACAAAGTGCCTCTACCAATGCATTTTTAGCCTTCAATAGATGTTCTCTAAATATCACTTTGGCACACAACACATTAAAGAATATGCTGATCCGCTGTATAGCTTTAAACAAAGGCTTATCATCCGGAAATGAATGCATAAGTAATGCAGGAAGCAACCGTTGCATAATTATTTGATAATCATGGGACTTGAAATTGGTAAATCCAGGTGGATCGAGGTTAACATTGTTGCTGAAATTTGATGAAAATCCAATCGGTACCTTTAATGTTTTTAGTGTACGAAAAAAGGATTCTTTCTCTTCCTTTCCTAATGCGAAAGGTGCCTTTGGCATAAGCCTTTTGTTACTGCCTTCAACATCTTTCATCCATAATTTCCTTTTAAGCTTCAAATGATCTTTCAAGTCTTCATGGGCTTTTACCGTATCTTTATTTGATGAACCTTTCACCGAGAGTATTCTACCAAAAAGAGTCTCTGTGACATTCTTTTCAACATGCATAACATCTAAATTATGTCTATTATCATGGTCCTTCCAATACTCTAAGTCAAAGAAAATTGACCTCCTTGAAAAACACTTGGTACCTGCTAGATTCTCATCGTCACCCTCACTTGGATAATCATCGTCTTCCATTACGACATCCTCCTTCTCCTTCCCCTTCCCCTTCCCCTTCCCCTTTCCTTTTCCCTTTCCCTTTCCCTTTTTGTCTTCCTATCCCTCTCTTTGAACACCTTCTCGAGCGATAAGTGATACTATCTACTCAACTTCTACACTTGTTAACTTTCTTGGAGCCATAACATCCTCTATTTTACCATTAAATGTTTGCTTTGATGTGTCAAACCTATAAGGATGGTCTTTAGGAAGGAACATACAAGATCGTTGGTGACAACATTTTTGTTGACTTAGAAAGATATTCAGAAGGTGTATTTTTAGAACAAACAGGGCACCCATTGTAACCTTGAGTTGAACAACCTGTTAACATCCCATAATCTGGAAAATCATGTATACCCCACATCAACATGGATTTTAACTGAAATTTCTCATTTTTGTACGCATCCCAAGCCTCAACCCTAGACCATAAGATCTTTAACTCATCGAACAACGGTTGGAGGAAGACATCAACATTACTTGATGGTGACTTTGGTCAGGGAATTAATACAGAAAACATTGAAAACTCACTTTTCATACACATTGATGGGGGAGGGTTGAGAGGTTGAATTATCACTGGCCAACAACTATACTTACGGCCAAACATGTTATTCGGGCTGAAACCATCAGTTGCTATTGCAAGTCGAATATTCCGCGGATCTTTTGCAAAATCTCTCCACATAATGTTTGAATTTACCCATTCTGCTGAATCTCGGGGATGACGCAAGAATTCCATACAAGAGCTTGCACGAGCGTGCCAAGTCATTTTCTCTGCTATCCATTTTATGGTATACAACCGTTTTAGCCTAGGGATTAGAGGGAAATGTTGCATTACCTTCTTAGGAACCCTAGAGTACTTTTTTTTTCCATTAGTATTCTGAATTTCTACCCCGTCCTCGTCTAGACAAGTAAACTTGTAGCATAAAGAACCACATTTCATACATCGAGTAGATTTTTCAAGCTCTTTCCAAAATATCATACAGTTGTTAATGCATACGTCATACTTAACATAATCCATTCTGAGATCTCTAACGGTGTTTTTCATTTCTGTATAACTAGTTGTCAAGTTGTTCTCTTCAGGAAGTAGTTCATTTAACAATCTAAGAATTCCACCTGTAGCACTATACGATAAATTGAATTGTGTTTTCAAATCATTCAACTTTATAAGATCATACATTGTGGTATGACGCGAAGAACCGATAGCTAGGTGCAATGGCTCCTGTGCGAGTTGATGTAAACGATCATACTTCTTGCCTTTGTATTTATGTGTGTGCGAATCATTGGGAACCTCAGATGTTGGGGGGGCTTCATCACTGCCTACACAATTAGGTTCACTAGGTTCCGCTTCACCCATAAACATCTCACAAGCATCATTCACAAGATCATTCAAAATTGGAATATTGTGCACATCAGCGTGTTCTGTCGGTGTCACAGATTGCGGTGGTGGTTGGACTTGATCAACAACTAATGTCTCACCGTGAAAATGCCATAAGGTATAGTTCATGTCCATACCATATGTCATTAAATGAATGAATATGTCATCTATAACAACATGTCCTTTCCCATTTCGACAACGTC
This sequence comes from Sambucus nigra, assembly GCA_949130495.1. Classification (NCBI taxonomy): domain Eukaryota; kingdom Viridiplantae; phylum Streptophyta; class Magnoliopsida; order Dipsacales; family Adoxaceae; genus Sambucus; species Sambucus nigra. The sequence goes on from OX422209.1 coordinate 253,169,629, forward strand.
TACAGGGACATGAATGTTTAACATTCGAACTATTACTGCGCACATAATGAAGAAACTGTAACACCCCATCTCTATATGTATCGGTCTCGATATTTTTCTCATTTATCCATTCTTTGTTGATTCCCGACGACATCCTGATAAGTTTGAAGAACACACATTATAATATAAATGCTTACTGTAAATATATTTAAGTTTATTCAAGTGTAAATATGTATATATTTGAGCTCCTATATTTCCTCCATCTCCTCTACAGGGTAAGGGTCCTATCCCATTCGAAAATGCATATTTTGTATTGTTCATAATGTCTCATGCCATGTCCTAATCTAGAAAATTTTGCCAGCATATCCCTACAGTTCTTCAAGTACACAACTTAAATTGGGAGTGTTCATGTGTTACTTAAGTTTTTCAACCAAGAAAACACAAAACACTACATCAATCTAGTATGCACCCAAAGAACATAAAGAGATGCCACCGAATTCTTCAAAATAGGACATGCATATACATTATGTACAATACAAACTTTTGCATTTCCAAACTGTCCAAAAATGGGACAATTCAAGAGTTCTCACCACAGTCATAGTGAGACCTCTTGAACGGGTCTAAGGTTTTTCTACATGTGTAACATCATTATTGAATGTTTAGTATTAATGTCTACTTACTATTTAAATAGTTTTTTTTTGCTTTTTCTTAAATTTTCAACACATAATCTCATTTATCCATTTTATTAGTGGGGTGTCTACTTTTTAATTTGTTATTTTTACATTATTATTGTATATTTAGTACTTAAATTTTCTTAAAACTCCGTAACCTATACGAATCAGATCAAATATGCATTTTAATTAAAAGGGTAAGAACATAAAAACATAATTTACCACTAAAAGATTCCAAGGTCCATCTAAAAACCAATGATTTTTTTTTCATTATCAACATTCAATTTGCACCAAAAACTCACACACTAAAAGAGAGAAATTAATAAACTACAAAGTCTTGGATATTGATTCTCATTGATGCCTATTTATATACAACAATACAAGACATGACCGGAGAAAGAAAGAGTAGTACATCTTCAAATTGAGAAAAAGAAAATGAACAGAAGAATAGACCAACAGACCTTGAGAAAGGAAATGTGACCAGAGAAAGAAAGAGTGAGCCAGAGAGAGAGAGAGCGTCAGCAGTAGAGAGGATGCCGCCTGCAGCCCTAGCGAAGAGGGAGTGAGCTCCGACTAAGGGGCGAGAGAGAGAGATCGAGCCCTAGCGCAGAGGGAGTGAGCGGGAATCGTGAGCGGGAACAAGAGAGAGAGGAGTGTAATGTTTTTTTTGGGTATTATATATTTTAGTAAGTGTACTCAATTTTGGCACTGTTTTAAAGTGTGCCAAATTCCTATTAAACCGTGCCAAAAACTGGCACAGTTTTAAACAGTGCCAGATTTTTAATATCAGGGTGTGCCAAATTGCTGTTTTTGGTGTAGTGGTTGTTAATGAACTATTCAAGTAGAAATATGAGGAGTACATGATAAAATTATGTTGTCTTGTTGGGTTATAGTTGTTGTGTCTTATGTTATATGGATTTTGATTGGATTTGGAAGTTAGATAATTAATTTACTCAATCTCTTAGTTTAATTCTTCCTAATAAATCTTTAATTAATTAGTTGTCTTAATTACTATCCTATTTGAAAAGAAATGTCTGGGGGGGGGGGGGGGTTCCTTGTTTGAATTCCATTTTTTAAGACGCCCCAAATATGGATTTTAGAGATGGTTAGTGTGATAACCCGTAATCCGAAATAAGAGGTGGCCAGCCTGATATTCCAATATAACGGAATCATGGATGGGAATCATTCTCAGCATCACAACAATAAAATAAGTATACCGGAAAACCACCCAATAATTCAGAAAACGGGTTGCCAAAATTTTTAAATTTAGTTTTATTACAAGTTAATAAAATAATTTAAACAACCCAATCTGAAGAAAAAGTGGAATTCCAAGAGAGCTTATATTACATCCATAACGAATATACAATAAGAGGACCAAATATGTTGTCGGTCAACAGTTACATACAACATATTACCACAGTTTAATAAATTACATAATACATCCATTAAGAAGTTACAAAAGTATGGGCCACATACCCGAGTGAAAGACCCGATCATATCTAGAACCCAAAAATGAAGGCGTCTAACACAATATCCTGTAATATCTGCAAAATCTTATAGCTCCTCAAAAGTATTTGAGTGGGATTATCAAAACGGGCGTCCTTGCGGAGGAGCACCTGAGCGGATACAATTTCATGCACAACAAGGAAAATGAACGGGTCAGGGCCCAGTTTTTATATGACTACCAGATGAATAAGAAGCATGATAGGTATGAACAGTTAATAATGAATGATGAAGATGAGAATCTGACAACATAATTTTAAGCATAAGAGTACAATATAAATGATTATAACTTACATTCAATTAAACGAGAAAATATAATTAAACCTCATTAATTAAAAGTCTCCATCATTATTCATCATTTCATTTCAGTTTTCATTCCTTAACAGGAATATAATTACCATCGTATACATTTATGGCATTTCACATATTTCAAGTCCCACTTGAATTTAGAAAGTTTATATTCTTATACATATAACGATTCTAAGACCGCCCCTCCGAGTTTCCCCACTGGGCGTGCCCCTAAATGACTATCACCTTCCAGGCCCTATCAAACAAGACAACCTGGGCACCCGACGCACGTTGGGAAGTGTCCATATGCCTGCGAGTGAGTCATAAACACACCCGGAATTACCTCACTAGCGCAGAATAAAACATATAACAATACGACATATGGCCGAGGACTATTGTCTCCCTGCATTCACTAGTCAGGGGACATCACCTCATGCGCGAGCTTCCCTTATGATAGCATTTAGAGAGGTGTGTTTAAGTAAATTAACATTACCATTTAAATCTCATTTTCATTTCCATTATCCATAAGTTTGGTTCATTTTATTCGAAACCATCATCATTGAATATTCTAACTAATATGCCTCATATTTTAAGTCCCGAATTATTCTCCAAGTGATCACAATAATTGTACAAGTCCCACGGTTTTATATATCTCCAGTGAGCCCCTAAAGTCTCCAAGTATGGGCTTACAACTCCTAGACTCCTAATAATGTACTAAAGGAAAGAAAAGTCCTAACCTTAATTTGTACACCTCCGGAATAATCCCCGTTTAACCCATTCCTAACGTAGGGTAATGACTCAACTCAACTAAAACTCTAGGACTCTAAGTTTACTTCATACAAGAAGGTTCCTAGGTCCTAAACCTAAAGAAAAAGGTTAAAAATTGAGTTATAAAACCAACTCAAAAATAGCCGGAAATCGAATCGATTCGCCCAAAAAGCGAATCGGTTCGGACAAGGAAACCTGGGATTCTGTAAACTACCGAATCGATTCGGCTTGGACAAAATCGATTCGGTCCAAGTAGACCTGTAAACTGCCCCTTGGGCGAATCGATTCGAACATGGCCGAATCGATTCGGCCCTGCGAATTTTCCAAGTTTGGCTATGGAGTCTTGGACTCCTTATTTTCTACAACTCCAATCCACCCAAACCAAGATCATTTATTTCCACCAACTGATTATTAATGCATCAAACAATAATTATTTAGACCAATACCCATCCAAATCAACCTCCAAGGATTTAAAACCCATAGATTCATAAAAACCCTAATTTTGTTAAACCATAACTAATCCACAACTATCAGTACTAATTATTCAACTTAAATCACATAATAGCAAGTATAAAACTTGCCTTAAGCTTGAAAATTCAGATTTGAGGAAGATGAATGCAAGATCAATCTCCAAATCTCCAATCTATCTCTTTCTCCACAAGTTCTCTTCCCCTCTCTTTCTCTCTAGGTCACTAAATGAACTTAAGAGAAATAAAAGTCTTAGCAAGACTAAATCGTGGCATTAGTCTAGAATTCCATCCTAAATGATTAATACCGCGGTAAAATGACTCGCAACTACACATTCAATCTATGACCAGTAAAAAGTGCCCGAAACATCAAAATACAATATGTCACTTATTTTGACTGTCTCACACCTTTCGGGACTAACTACGCCCTCCAAATTATCATTTGGAAATTTTATAACTCATTTCCAGTTTCAATTTCATTTTAAACCATAATGTCATTTTTAATCTTATGACACAATAAAACACAAAATGGTGATATTTACCTACACATAAGGTAAACATGCAACATTTTAGTTAATATTAACTTTTATCTTCCTTAAATTAATACTTACTCCACATTCCAACATTTTATATAACTACATCACATAGTAAGTAATATAAAATAGGTTCTCAAAAGCGAGGGTTGTTACATACTCCCCTCCTTATGAGGGAATTTTGCCCCCAAAATTCAGGCCTACCTTGCAAGAAGAGATGCGGATAATTTTCCCGTATGTCATCCTCGTGCTCTCGTGTCGATTATTCAAGGTTGTGATGACTCCATTGCACTCTAACCATGGTCACTACCCATGATCTCAACCTACATTCCCCATGCTCTAAAATAGCAATCGGTTGTTCTTCATATGAAATGTCGAGTTGCAAGTCAATATCCTCAAAAGGAACGTGCCAAAGGGAACCTTCACACCTCTTGTATTTCTTCAAAGAGGAGACATGGAACACGTCATGGAATTACTGCAAGTGTTCTGGTAAAGCAAGTTGATATGCCACCGGACCCACCTTAGCAATGATAGGAAAAGGTCCAACGTAACGCGGTGCAAGCTTCCCTTTCTTCCCAAAACGCTTGATGCCCTTCATAGGCGACACTCGCACCAACACTTTGTCCCCGACCTCCATCTCTACATGTCTTCAACCCGCATCGACGTAGCTCTTTTGTCGATCTTGGGCTATCTGAATGCAATTCCGAATGAGTTCAATTTTAGAAGAAGTATCCCGAATCATTTCAGGTCCAAGGAACTTATTATCCCCCACCTCTAACCAACAAGTGGGCGATCTACAAGGTCGGCTATACAAAGCTTCATAGGGCGCCATCCCAATAGTGAATTGGTATGAATTATTATAAGAAAATTTGACCAATGGGAGATATTATTCCCAACTACCCTTGAAATTAAGCACACACATACGGAGCATATCCTCCAACATTTGGTTGACCCTTTCTGTCTGCCCATCTGTTTGAGGATGATAATAAGTGCTTAACTTCAATTCGGTTCCCATGGCCTCTTGGAAACTTTGCCAAAAGTGGGAAACAAAGATCCTGTCTCAGTCGAAAACTATATTTAAGGTCACCCCATGCAGTCTAATAACCTCCTTAATATCCAACCAGGCATAACGAGCGGTGTTGTAATCGGTGCAGACCGATAGGAAGTTTGCCGACTTCGTCAAGCGATCAGCGATAACCTAAATAGAATCATGATCCTTTTGCAACATTGGCAAGCCCGTAATAAAGTCCATTGATATGCTCTCCCATTAACATACCGGGATCTCCAACGTTTGTAACAAACCGATCGGTCGTTGATGATCAATTTTGACCAATTGACAAGTGGTGCATTGGGACACGAACTCAGAAATATCCCTCTTCATGCCTGGCCACCAATACTGACGACGCATGTCTTGATACATTTTTTCGTTACCCGGATGCACTGCAAATTTGGAACCATGGGATTCCGCCATTACAGTCCTTCTCAAGTCCCCTTCATCTGGGACAATGAGTCTCCCTTGGAAACACACCCCACCCTCAGAGCCAATAGAGTAGGATTCTGCTCCCTCGATCAACAACTTGTGTATGTGGTCTTGATAATCTTTGTCCTTCCTTTGGTCTTCGACCACCCTTGTCACAATAGTAGGCGTAACAGTCATTAAAGACATAAACGGACTAGCAACTTCATCCTGTTGGCCAAGTTCCTTCCATTTTTCTTTCCATACTTCCGCCAACTCCCCTTCGGGCCTTCTGTTGAAAGCATCCGCTACCACATTCTCCTTTCCCAGGTGGTAGTGAATGTCCAATTGATAATCTTTCACGAACTCCAGCCATCGGCGTTGTCACATACTTAAATACTTTTGTGAAAATAAATATTACAGCGATTTATGGTCCGTGAAAAGACTAAATTTCTCCCCTAGGAGATAATGCCTCCAAATCTTCAAGGCAAAGACAACCGCAACAATCTCTAAGTCATGTACAGGATAATTTCTTTCATGTGCCTTGAGCTTGCGGGAAGCATAAGCAATAACCCGTCTCTCTTGTAGAAGTACACCTCCTAATCCTTGTAGAGATGCATCGGTGAAGACTAGATATTCCAACCCCGGCTTTGGCAATGCAAGGACTGGAGCCGAAGTTAACTTGTCTTTGATCTCATCAAAAGCGGCCGGACAAGAGTTATCCCAAACAAATCTCACCCCTATCCGAGTCAAATTTATCAAAGGGCTAGCGATTTTAGAGAAACCCTTGATAAACTGACAGTAGTAACCCGCCAAACCCAGAAAACTACGAATTTTGGTAGGTGTCGTGGGCTGAACCCACTCCCTCACCGCAACCACCTTGCTCGGATCCACCGATATACCCTGGGATGTTACAATATGTCCCAAAAATTTCACCTCCTGCAACCAAAAGCCACACTTATCAAATTTAGCATACAATTGGTGATCCCTCAACCTTTGTAGGACCAACCTTAAATGAATAGCATGATCAGATTCCGTTCGAGAATAGACTAAGATGTCATCAATGACTACAATAACAAATTGGTCCAGGAAGTCTCGAAGTACCCTATTCATGAGATCCATAAATACGGTGGGGGCATTGGTTAGTCCAAAGGGCATAACCAAGAATTCATAGGATCCATATCTCGTCAGAAAAGCGGTCTTGGATACATCCTACTCCCGTATCCTCAACTGGTGATACCCCATTCTCAAATCAATTTTATAGAAGTACGATGCTCCCCTAAGTTGATCAAATAAGTCATCAATACGAGGCAAAGAGTATTTGTTCCGGATGGTGACTTTATTCAACTCTCTGTAGTCAACACATAACCGGAGAGAACCGTCCCTTTTCTTCACAAACAACACCGGAGCACCCCACGATGACGTGCTACGCCTAATAAATCCCTGCTCCAATAATTACTGGATTTGATCTCTTAACTCCCTCATTTCCACAGGAGCCATGCGATATGGAGCTCTCGCAATCGATCTCGTTCCAGGCGCTAAATCGATCACAAACTCAATCTCCCAACTCGGAGGAAAAATCGGTATTTCCTGGAAAACATTCTCAAAATCCCGAACAATCGGAATAGAATCCAAGGGAACAATGAAATTCTCAGAAGTCTGCTCTGCGATACAATACAAATAAGTACTAATACCTCCTTCTAAACGAGGAATAACTACCAAGAACATTTCCTGTCCCGGAACAACAAAGACTATACTCTTCCCATAACAATTAACTATCGCATGATACTTCACTAGCCAATCCTACCCAATATCACATCATACCCGACCATGTCTAGGACGAGCAAATCGGCCTCAAAGCACAATTTACCAAGAGTAATTCCTATTTATTAACAAATAAAGAAAATGAGTGAACCATCACCCATAGAGGACTCCACACTAGTGAAAGTACTCTAAGCAGATTTTATCAACTCTATCGACTGAGAAAAACTTCTAAAAATGAATGAGTGTGTAGCACCTGTATCAAACAAAACGCGACCCATGTGCCCCTAAATAAGGAACTTACCCTCAATGGTTGGCGGCACCGGCGAATCCGGAGGAAGCATAGCATCCTGGATATGATAAACTCTCCCATACTGTAGCTGACCCTGCTGTGGAGGGGCAACTAGATTAGGTACCTGTGGTGGTAGCTGAACCTATGGCTGCTGAGGAACTCTAGGAAGATGACGCCCGATCAACTGAGGAGACTCCTTCTTGTAATGACATGCCTCTCCGCATTGCAAACACCATCCCGCCATATTCTCCACATTTTGGCCTCGATTATTTCTAAATTGGCTAACACCTTGTCCCGGATGGCCCCTACCTCCTTGACCACCCAGACCTTTTTGTTGTTGCGGAGCACACTAACCATGCCGATTATTATTGTCACCCACATTAAACCCACCAGAACGTTGACTTTTTGACAAGTTCCCTTGCTGGGGATTCCTTTCACATTGCTTATTACCCGAAGATTGGGATGAGGGAAAAGCTCCTCCTCTATTCCCACCACCTCCAGTCTTTCCCTCTTGCCCCACTACAGTAGCTTTCTTGCCACTCTGCATGTACAATCGATGTTCTTGGCAATGGAGCAATGCTGTATTCATTACCTCACCAAAAGTTTGCAAGGCTGGATTACCCAGCAAATGTTGCTGAATTCTCCAGTTCAAACCTCCTATAAACTTCGAAACCTTCCTCTCTTCCGGAGTCACCTCATCCGGTACAAAACTTGCTAACCGAGTGAACTCCTCTTCATATTCCGCCACGGATCTCTCACCTTGCACCATATCCTGAAGCCTCCTTCTCATCTCCCTTTGAACTGCAGGAGGAAAATAATTTTGGTCAAACAAGACCTAGAAATCAGTGATTGTCATGGTATCTCTTTGTTCAGGTGTAGTCATCGACTCCCACCAATGCAATGCGGCCCCAACAAGTTTAAAAGTAGCAAGGATTTGTTTCTTCTCCTCACTACATTCCACCATACGTAGATGGCATTGCATATCCTTCTTCCACTGATTAGCTCTAATAACATCGGAGCCTCCATCGAATTCTGGGGGATGGCCCTTTAAAAAGGACTCCCTAACTCTCTCCCACATAGAAGGTCCCGTAGGAGCTTGTGCATCTTGCGCTCATTATTGAGCTTGTGGCATTTGCTGATCCACTGCGATCATAGCCGCATTAACCTCTTGAGACACAATGTTTGCTACATCCACATCATTAATGGTTCCTTGTGGCAGCGGTGGAGGACCAACATCCTCTTCTACAACCCTATTACGTCTCGCTGGGCGACCTCTCGTAGGCGGCATCTGAGATGAAGAAATAATAGAGTTAAAATACTATTCAAAACAATCTATCTTGCAGAAGATCGCAAACATAAGTAAAAAAGAAGTCCTAATATTAGGCTCTATATCAAAGAACGCTACGGTAGAACGTGACAAGTCCTCATATATCCTAAAGACTCTAGAACCTGATGCTCTTATACTATCCGTGATACCCCGTAATCTAAAATAAGGGGTGGCCAACCCGATACTCCAATATAACAGAATCATAGATGGAAATCATTCTCAACATCACAACAATAAAATAAGTATACGAGAAAAGCACCCAATAATTCTGAAAATGGGTTGCCAAAATTTTTAATTTTAGTTTTATTACAAGTTAAGAAAATAATTTAAACAACCCAATCTGAAGAAAAAGTGGAATTCCAAGAGAGCTTATATTACATCCATAACGAATATACAATAAGAGGACCAAATATGCTGTCGGTCAATAGTTACATACAACATATTACCACAGTTTAATAAATTACATAATACATCCATTAAGCAGTTACAAAATTTGGACCACACGCCCGAGTGAAAGACCTGATCATATCTAGAACCCAAAAATGAAGGCTTCTAACACAACATCCTGTAATATCCTTAAAATCTTATAGCTCCTCAAAAGTATTGGAGTGGGAATATCAAAACGGGCGTCCTTGTGGAGGAGCACCTGAGCGGATACAATTTCATGCACAACAAGGAAAACGAACGGGTCAGGGCCCGATTTTTATATGATTACCAGATGAATAAGAAGCATGATAGGTATGAACAATTAATAATGAATGATGAAGATGAGAATCTAACAACATAATTTTAAGCATAAGAGTACAATATAAATGATTATAACTTTCATTCAATTAAACGAGAAAATATAATTAAACCTCATTAATTAAAAGTCTCCATCATTATTCATCATTTCATTCCAGTTTTCATTCCTTAACAGGAATATAATTACCATCATATGCACTTATGTCATTTCACATATTTCAAGTCCCACTTGAATTTAGAAAGGTTATATTCTTATACATATAACAATTCTAAGACCGCCTCTTCGAGTTTCCCCACTGGGCGCGCCCCAAATGACTATTATCTTCCAGGGCCTATCAAACAAGACAACCTGGGCACCTAACGCATGTCGGGAAGTGGCCATATGCCTGCGAGTGAGTCATAGCCACACCTGGAATGACCTCACTAGCGCAGAATAAAACATATAACAATCCGGCATATGGCCGAGGACTGTAGTCTCCCTGCATTCACTAGTCAGGGAACATCACCTCATGCGCGAGCTTCCCTTATGATAGCATTTAGAGAGGTGTGTTTAGGTAAATTATAATTTACCATTTAAATCTCATTTTCATTTCTATTATCCATAAGTTTGGTTCATTTTATTCGAAACCATCATCATTGAATATTCTCATTAATATTCCTCATATTTTAAGTCCCGAATTATTCTGTAAGTGATCACAATAATTGTACAAGTCCCACAGTTTTATATATCTCCAGTGAGCCCCTAAAGTCTCCAAGTATGGTCTTACAACTCCTAGAATCCTAATAATGTACTAAAGGAAAGAAAAGTCCTAACCTCAATTTGTACACCTCAGGAATAATCCCCTTTTAACCCATTCCTAACGTAGGGTAATGAATCAACTCAACTAAAACTCTAGGACTCTAAGTTTACATATATAATAAGGTTCCTAGGTCCTAAACCTAAAGAAAAAGGTTAAAAATTGAGTTATAAAACCAACTCAAAAACAGCAGGAAATCGATTCGCCTAAGGGCCGAATCGATTCTCCCTAGCGAATAGATTTGCCCAAAAAGCGAATCGGTTCGGACAAGAAAACCTGGGATTCTGTAAACTACCAAATCGATTCGGTCCAAGCAGACCTGTAAACTTCCCCTTGGGCGAATCGATTCGGACATGGACGAATCGATTCGGCCCTGCGAATTTTCCAAGTTTGGCTATGGAGTCTTGGACTCCTTATTTTCCCCAACTCCAATCCACCCAAACCAAGATCATTTATTGCCAGCAACTTATTATTAAGGCATCAAACAACAATGATTTAGACCAATACCCATCCAAATCAACCTCCAAGGATTCGAAACCCATAGATCCATAAAAACCCTAATTTTGGTAAACCCTAACTAATCCACAACTATCAGTACTAATTATTCAACTTAAATCACATAATAGCAAGTAGAAAACTTGCCTTAAGCTTGAAAATTCAGATTTGAGGAAGATGAATGCAAGATCAATCTCCAAATCTTCAATCTCTCTCTCTTTCTCCACAAGTTCTCTTCCTCTCGCCTTCTTCTAGGTCACTAAATGCACTGAAGAGAAATAAAAGGCTTAGCAAGACTAAATCGTGGCATTAGTCTGGAATTCCAACTTAAATGATTAATACCGCGATAAAATGACTCGCAACTACACATTCAAGCTATGACTAGTAAAAAGTGCCCGAAACATCAAAATACAATATGGCACTTATTTTGACTGTCTCACACCTTACGGGACTAACCACGCCCTCCAAATTATCATTTGGAGACTTTATAACTCATTTCAAGTTTCGGTTTCATTTTAAACCATAATGTCATTTTAAATCTTATGACACAATAAAACACAAAATGGTGATATTTACCTACACATAAGGTAAACATGCAACATTTTAGAAAATATTAACTTTTATCTTCCTTAAATTAATACTTACTCCACATTCCAACATTTTATATAACTACATCACATAGTAAGTAATATAAAATAGGTTCTCAAAAGCGAGGGTTGTTATAGGTAGGAGTGATGACTTTAGAACTTTCAATTAGTATATTTTTTTTATTTTTATGTTTAGTTTAAGAGTTGTTCCATGTTATCCCTATCATCCATTAAGTCTTTAGTGTAATGGAATAACTTTTAGTTGAGTAATCTAATTAAAATGACCCGAAGAGGGGGGGAAATTGGATGAAAACGATGTAACAAAAAGTGATAAGATACGATTAGAAATTGTAACATTTATAACAAATGAAATAATGAGTGTGGATTTTGGGTGTGTACCGGGAGACAACACTCTGTTGTGATTTTTTTAGGAGTACGATCTTATAAAGGTTTTTTTGCGTCACACGGTGTTGTTGACTTCTGGCATTGTGTATTAGGTAGCGACATACATTCTAACACTATGAAGCAAGTGGCTGTGACACCCCGCCTAATAAAATACAGCGCAATCACTCCTATATCAAATTAAACAGGAGTCTCGTATGGATCATTCTTATCATCTCTGTCGAAAACCAATCTAATTACTAATAACCTATTAGGCTGGCGTTAAAATTTTACTTAACTACTCTTTTTAAACAACTAATAAATTAAAACATTCACACAGATTATGTAAATGAAATTGAAATGAAATAAAATTACCGAACACTCGGTTCAAATTATACAACCATATCGAATGCCGCACTAAAAGGCAGTAAAGATTAAATAAATGCAATTGGGCCTTTGGCCCGAATGTTTATACAATACCTCCTATCTAGATTACAAGGATAGAAGCGTCTATCGAGAACCTACATGCATCCACAGCTGCTGCAGCAGATGCCTGACTCGAAGGAAATGCCATCCAGGCATCCCTGTGTGTGGACACTTATATAATATATATATATAACAAGAGAGGAAAAAGTAGATAAACGGGTCAGAGCCTGAGTTCGAAAAATATTTAGGAAAAAGGTTTTATCTCATATTTAAATTTGGTATCGCACTCCAATGAGATACCCCTCACCTCTCTTCTAATAGTGAACTCCTATCGCATCCTACCAAAATACCCTAGTCAAGCTACCCTGCCTAACTAGTTTATTACCCAATCTTCTAACAAACCTAGTTATACCAAGTACTAAGGTCTAGACTTCTCCCCAGTCTCAACACTATGCCATGTTCATGCGTGGGGTGTATCGCAGAGCGAAATCCAAACAAGGAACCCCCCCCCCCCCGATACACTACTACTTGGCAAGGCTGATCGTCGAGATCCATTAGACCCTCAGTACACAACGTATATACATACTATATAATAATATACATATCATACTTATCTTTTAGCTATATATCAGGTTACACTTCCGGATACATCTCCCGGAATGAGAATTCATTTACTCGATATTCACCTTTATAAAGTACATCCGGATATATCTCCCGGACTGAGGTTTCATTTACAAAATGTTTACAAATTTCATTTCATTTCAAAACTTTCTATTTCCCTTTTTCTATCCAGGAAATATATTTAAAGCAAGTTTTATTATCATAAAAATGCCTTTTCATCTTTTATGCTCCCATTTCCCTTCTTCCATCTAGGAAATGTATATAAAACCAATTCATTTATCCCATTTCCCTTCTTCCATCCAGGAAATGTATTTAAAGCCATTTTATTATCATAAAATGCTTTAACCTCATTAATGTCCCACATTATTGAAAATAGTCATATATCATATCATATAACGCGTTCTAAGACCACACGTTCGGGTCTCCCCACTGTGCGCGCCCCTAAATGGCTATCATCTTCCAGGGCCTATCACTAAGACAACCTGGGATCCTAATGAAATGTTGGGAAGCGGCCATATGCCTGACGGAGAGTCATAACCACACCCAGAATTACCTCACCATCGCAGAAAACATACAATAATCACTCATATGGACTAGGACTATATCCACCCCGCATTCATTAGCCAGGGGGCTTCACCTCACGTTCGCAACTTCCCTTATGATAGCGATTTAGAGAGGTGTGTATACATAAATTATTATTTATGAAAATCATTTCTTTTCCATTTTGAAAACATTCATATTTTACATTCTCAAAATCATTTATTTTCATGATTTATTTACCAACCTTATAATGAGCATGTCGTATTCTCATAGACATATATATATATATATATATATATATATATATATATTACCTTGTTCTCATGCACAAGGAATATACTATATAATACACATCCGTATCACATACTTTAATCACATAGTATACGTACTATATATTCCTCCTCGAATATATACATAAATGGCCATAATTGCCAATCACATCTAGCGATGACCAATAATCCCAAAGATTCTCTCAAAGAATCATAATCAGGCCTTCATATATGCATGATACTAAACCCAAAGTATTTCCTCACTTAATAAATAATAAATGCCTTATCCTCATCTAAGGATTTAGTGGGTATCTCCAAATTTCCATCCTAATAACCTCGTAGGATTTACTCAACCAATATCAAGATAATTATGTTATTCCGCATGTATAATCATATAGGCCAAAATGTCCACTGAAACTATCCCAACTGATATTCGTCCCCGAATACCCTAAAATTAAATAGGTTGTGGATTTCCTCCCCACAAACCTAAGGACTACATCTCGCCCAATTAATCATTTAGAGGTCCCCACCCTATTTTAGGAACCCCAACATTCTAAATCCTCAACTTATCTATTTTCCTCAAAAATATAATTTAAGGGTTACACATTAAAACCCTCACCGTGCCCTCCTAAATTACCTCAATTGGAGGACTATATACTCCTAAAGATCCCTTATGTTTTCCCATAATTAACATCAAACCAATTAGAATGGGAATTCATCCCATCCAATTCACCCTTAGGAAAATTGACTTACTTTCTACAGGGTAGATCGATCAACCCCTGGCCCTCGATCGATCGATGGTTGGATCGATCGATGGTTGGATCGATCGATCCCCCATGATCGATCGATCGATCATGGCGGGCAGCTTCTTCTCTGAGAAGCTGTTTCGGCCATTAAAGCTTCCCCCAAGCTTTTGTCGCCTCTCCCGACATCCTACAACCTCAACCAACTACAAATACACATATAATAAGGGTTCTAAACGTCCTAGAACCCGAAATCACCAATTAATTTCAATTAATTTATGAGTTTCTCCAATTAGCAAATTATTGGGGTTTATTCGTTTTAACTCCCGAAAACCCGTTTTATCCACGGAAACCCAACCCAAAATCTTTAGGGTTTGTTAATACCAAACTACGATATGAGATTTATGCTCAAAAGTAAATAAAGCAAGTAAACACTTGCCTCGTGGATAAAATTCGACGATCCCGAGTCGAGTCCGACGGAGTTTGGCTCGAGATCTCCCTTTTTCTCCTCTTTTTCTCTCATCCTCTCTCTCTTCTCTCTTTTACTTCTCTTATCTCCCCCTTTCCCTCTTTATATAGGGAGAAAAAGGGTTTTAACCCTTAAAACCCAAAAATAACTCGTTTACTCAATTACGAGCCCGTTTAACTATAATATTCCCCGAAACTCGATTTCGATAATCGGACACTCTTTTCCGACTATCTCGGCCATTCTGAGACTCACAGCACAGTCGAAATTTCCATCCGAGGCACTTGACCACAAATCACTATTTCAACCCAAAACAAATAAATGCGGTATTCCCATTAAAATATCATCTTCTGTCGCTTTACTCAACGACGACATATAATTAAAATACTCTGACATTTTTACTTAATCCCAAAAGTAAATATTTCACCGATCGATAATCATCTAATCCTCGAAAATACCAAAAATTACTATTCTGAGAAATTCTCCAAATTCTAATTTATACTCAATTATTGAATTTAATTATCCCCAAAGGTACGGGTTGTTACAGTGGCTTCTGGTTACGTGACAGTTTTATATCAGCATACTGCATGCTTCTAGAGATGGCTGGTGAGAAAAGGGGTATAACGGTTACGTTGTAATTAATTAAGAGGTTATATGATTTGTCATACTGATGAGTTAATTAAATGGACTACGAGGTTTCGTGACACATGGTGGGGAATCATTATTGATTATATAAATTATGAATTTATAATCTGTGTATATATTTGTTTTGAGTTGCATTGATTGGAACTTTTTAGGGTTTTGACACATTTTATTCGTGGAAATATTTTAGGTGCTTTGGATGGTCCGTTCTCATAGACTTCCCTCTTCTCGAGCTGGCACACATTCTCCATTCCACCTTTCAGAGATTTTCCAACATCATAGATTGACATAGTTCCATATCATTAATATACATAATTTTTATTTTTCAATCGTGTGAGTTGTACTTTTGGTTTTGTATGGCATTATATTAGATAGTAGGGTTTCGCTTGTATTATTAAGACTCTGTATTGGCATGTATATTTTGGATTTGGTGTTAGTTGTAGATCTTTATCTCTCGCTATTATAACAATGATGCATCATTACGGTCTTTGTATTGGAATAATTTCATATCGTATTCCATATTTGTCACATGTTTCAATTATTCCCTTCATCCCGAGAGTGATATTTAAATTAGTTTTATAAGTTTTTTATTTTAATTTTAGGAATTAGTCAACCCTAACGTTAAAATATACGGGTTGTTACATAAGAGGTTGCTAGAAATTGATTAGCGGTGAATTGAATTTCACCCGGTAGGTAATGTCTAAGTTTATATAGAGAACATGCAAATAGAAAGCATGATGTTAGACAATGATATCAAAGACCTAGGCCAAACCTTCATCGAGTCGAGCTAAAGAAATATCAGATGAAGTTAAATCCCACAAAATGTATGTTCGTTGTCAAGGTTGGAAAATTTTTGAGTTTTATTATTAAGAAAGGAGGTATAGAGGCCAACCTTAGCAAGATCAAGACGTTGATCAACATGAAGCCTCTGAAGAATAAGAAGGAAATTCAAATCTTAACAGGAAGGGTGGAAGCCTTAAATAGATTCGTATCTAGAGCAACTGATAAATGCCTCCCATTCTTCAAGGTGGTAAAAAATATATTTGAATGGATTAAGGAACGTGAAGATGCCTTCTTAGAGCAGACAAAGTACCTAGGATCGTCCTCGTTACTGTCAAGACTAATCCTAGGGGAAAAACTATACTTGTATTTGACTGTGTTAAAGTCAAAAGTTAGCTCAGATCTGATAAGAATTCATGGACGAGTTCAAAAACCATTGTACTACATGAGAAAAGATTTTGTCGGTGAATAAGTAAGATATTTCAGGTAGGATAAATTGGCTCTGGCTCTAATAGCAGCATCTATAAACATAAATTAGAAATTTCAGTCCCACTCTATAGTGATCTACATTGATCTCCCACTTAAGAAAACCATCAAAAACCTAATAATTCTGGCAGGTTGATGGCATGGACGATAAAGCTGGGTGAGTATGGTATCCTATATGAGCCAAGGACTGTAATCAAAGGACACTTTATCCCAAATTTTATTTTAGAATTCACATATTAGGAGAAAAGACCAGTAGAGCAAACTATGGAAGCCCCAGCCAATCTCACCTAAAGGTATGTAGAGTCCTCGTATGGGTAAAATAAGACCAGTTGGAAAGGTGATTTTTTTTAAAAATTGTTCAAAGAAGGATCTCTAGTAGAAGGAGGCTTCAAAAAAGAGATGCCTTTGTAGAAGATATTTTTGGATGGGTCGTTATGTTCACGTTGTAGCAAAGTTAGATTGATAGTCAACTCACCTGATGGAGCTTATATAGAATATGATCTCCGATTCAAATTTGAGGTATCTAATAATTAAGTCAAATACGAGGCTTTGATTGTCAAAATGGAGTTAGTTGTATCCCTTTGAGCCAAATGGATAATGGCCCACAATGATTCAAAGTTAGTGGTGAACCAGGTTCTGGTAGAATATAAAACGAGAGAGGAGAACATGTTAAAATACATATCAAGGGTAAAAGATAAAGCCACTCAAAATGATCAGATTCCCAAAATTATGAATACAAATGTAGACACATTATTTCATCTTACATCAGCCACCAGAGCCGATTTGAGGAGAACTATGCCCATAGAGATACTAATGTAAAGAAGAATTAACGTGGAGGAAGTTAACTTTTAGAGCTGACCATAGGCCCATCTTAGATGGACACGATTAAAAGATACTTGGAGGAAGGTATTTTGCCAACTAATCAGAAGAAAATAAGAAGACTTCATTACAAGGTAGCCAAATTTGTCATGAAAAATGGAGTGTTATACAAAAGAGGTTTTATTATCTTAATGATGAGTTGTATTCACCCAATGGAGGTACCAAACCTGCTCAAAGAAGTACATGAAGGATCGTGTGGTGTGCACTAGTTAGATCTTGGTAAAATGAATAGAATTCTAAGGATATAAATAGCCTAAAATGAAGAAAGACTGTGAAGAATACACGTAAAAGTGCGACAAGTGTTAGATATTCAAAGTGGTTCACAAAAGATTGGGAGCCGATCCGGTGCCAATTACATCACCTTACCCTTTTGTCATCAGGGGTATGGATCTGGTCGGTCCACTACCGAAGGCAAAAGGAAGATTCAAGTTCCTGGTGGCAGCGGTGTATTATTTTTCAAAATGGGTAGAGGCCGAACCACTCATAGAAATAACCTATGAAAAAGTCTTCCATTTTATATGGAGAAATGTGATATACAAATATGATATCCCCCATACATTCATTGCTAACAATGGTACCCAATTTAATAATGAGAAATTTTAAAACTTTTGCAATGAAGACAAAATCAGAAAGCTAAACTCGTCACCAACTCATTTATAATGCAATGGGTAAATAAAGGTCACTAGCATAACATTACTAGAAAAAATGAAGAAAATATTAAATTCAACCAATGGGAATTGGATTAATGAATTACAAAGCATGTTATGGGCCTACAAGATAGCACCAGAATAGTAACCAAAGAAACACTTTATGTGTTGGATTTTGATAGCGAGGCCATGGTCCCAGTTAAAGTTAGCCTTCCAAACCATAGGGTCCTCAACTTCGATTCCCCAAAGAGTGATTTGTTAGAAGGTTGGATCTACACCATAATGGTGAGGTTATGGAGGCAACAACTCTCAGAGTAGGAGCTTATCAATAATGCACAACCAAATTATATAGCAAAAGAGTTAAGCCAAATACCCACCAAGGAAGGTTATTATGTCTTGAAGAAGGTCATGCAGAAAATTTGTACGACCTAATATTTATCGGATTAAAACCTTGGAAGGAAACCCTTGGAACTCTGAGAATATTGAGAAGTATTATCATTAAAAAATTATTTTTTATTGATAAGAAAGATGAATGAAGTGGTTAGTCAAACAGTTTGTACGAACATAAGTCATTAATGATAATGCCTATTACCCATTCGTTTCCGAAGCCATGTCTATTTCTACATTTGTTTATTCCTCACTTTCCCCCCATTATTATGTTTTTAGGTTCTTTTTAGTTTCTTATTAAGAATGGGTGACGATATTCAACTTAAATATTAGACACAAGTGTTGATGCCAAAATTATACATCTACGTGGAATAATGAGAAATGCACACCTGTTCTCCTACATGGAAATATTAGTATTAATTGCTCAATTGGTCGTCTCTCGAAGATAGTTAGTCGACCAACTATCTGACAAAACTAGAGATTACGAACCATCATGAATATCAAAAACCCATTTGCATGGAGTCATTAGTATACAGATGTAAATTCCTAGAGATATAAAGGAATTCCATCTGTTGGGTTCCTAACAACCTCTATAAATTCACACTCTCCCTTAGCTAAAGGGACAACTCAATCATTCTCAGCACACCATGTTGTTCTATTAAAAATAGCAGTGGACGTAAAATAACAGTGAATGTAGGCTTTCCTTATAGCCAAACCACATTAAAAATATTTGTTTCTTATATGTTTGATGGGATTGTTTATCTTCATTTCATCTTCATAACTTCACTTTATCTATTGTCGACGCTTATAAAATGATATAGATCATTTTTAGTCTTCAATAGATTGGCATCGTCTGTGGGAAGAGACACAAAAATCTTTCCTTATTATTATTATTATTATTATTATTATTATTATTATTATTATTATTATTATTATTATTATTATTATAAATGAATATCATCATAAGCTAAGTCTTTCTATCTTTTTAAATATACACATTATTTCATGCAATCATGAATTTCGAGTATCAACATTCACGATCTGTATATTTTTTAGAATCCGCATAACACTGTTATTCATCTATCAATATACATGATAGTGTCAAGATTAGATAATTTTAGTTATTGATTTTGAGATGAATTTTAGGATATCTTCAATGATCCTCCGAGGTACAATTACAACTATATCAATTTCAAATAATTTTCATTTTAATTCCATAAAAAATTCGTACGATTGTTCATCATATATTTATCTCTGGAACTGGAAAATAGGAAGAGGTAATCTTAAGAAAAATTTTCTCTCTCCAAAAAACCCAGTTACCCACATCCATAAAAGAGGAGAAAATGAAAAGATAGGGCATAGATCCTTATTATCTAAAGGAACCACATTAGTCCATGGCACCTACAGGTCTTCATCAACAAATTCGCATTAACACTAAGTGGAATCAAATCCACATGGACAAACGTAATCTCACCTCTGTATAATCATAATTAGGTATGAAATCAAGAAAGAATCTCAATCATTGGCAACAATTTTCATATTCGTCAGAATTTTCTCTCCGATCGAGACTTATATACCTTGGGCGCAAAGGTTTCATAAATCTACAAATACAATTTTTCATAACTAGTTAGTAAAGACCAAGATCTATCAGATGGTCAGATTCTGTATTGGCTTTTATTATCATGAAATTTGATTTATTTTTCTATAATATTCAAATTAGGGAGAGTGATGAACAAATTTTGTACGGGCATACTGAACAATGAATGTTGGGTAGAAAACGTCAGATCCATAAACTTCTTCTATTCAGTTGCATATTTTCCTCAGTTTCCTCTCCGACCAACATGGTTATGGTACCCGTGTCTTTTTTATAGGACGACTGCACCTGTTATTGGTTGGAAACTCTTAAACACCCAGTCACGGGCATTAAGAACATCACCGGATGTACCCTTCATGGTCAAAAACCATTACATTACAGGGATAAATCCAGACCAAGTACAAACTATGGTCGGTGATAAGGTTATAGTATTAGAGCTCTTCACATTTTCATAGGTGGGGCTCCTGGCCAACTATCACTAGTCGGAGAAAATTGATCAAGGTTCCATTATAAACGTTGCCAAAGTTCGGCTTTGGTCAGCGGTTATGCGAACACGGATCATAGGTCGAAATCACCTATTACAGGTCAATCTCTCCTATTTATTGGTCAGCGATTATGCGAAGCAAGAACATACTAGTCGGCGATATCTATTATTACTGGTTGGCGAGAACTATTGCTATTATTTATCGACGGTAGTTGGCACCTGATGATGCTTTAAATAGGACCACCAGGTCCATGGAAGAATGGAACAAACAATATAACTATAAGAGAATGAGATGAGGTAAAGAGAAGATGATACAACAATTTAAGTGGTTCAGCTAATCAAGCCTACATCCAGTGTGTGTGTATGATCCACTAGAATAGGGAACTAATGGCCATGGATACAATCACTCAAGCTTTCCTCTTTCTTCTGTATATTTTGACAGAGTTCTGCTAGGGTTGTGAATAATCGATCCCTTTTCATGGAGAAGATGAAGTGTATATATAGGGTTTGGATGGTGTAATGTACCCCCTGCATGTAATCAACATGTGCATGAGGATGTTACCAATAAGGTGTATCCACCTGCCTTAGCACACCGGCACAATAATGATGTAATATTCCCTCATGTGAGGGAATACTATTGTTATAACAGAATTGTCCACGTTAGCATAGCCCCTCCATGTTTAAATATGCTCGTAATGCAAGGCATCGTCCGCTGCAACATCGGCTTGAAAGGGGATGAGGTTGCTAATTCCCATATGGTCCCATGTATGACCTCGCCTGATTAGATAAGGTCGAGGTTGGATGACTAGTTACTGCTATCATCGGCTGTAGCCTAGTACAATGATAGTACTGATCTGTAGGAATATCTCTTCTGGTCCTAACTACATAAACGATCGAGGTTAGTTTAGGAGAAGCCAACCCTTATCACAACGACCCCGCTAATGGCGTGTGTGGCTCAAATGATGACTCGGACATGAGATGTGATATCACTCGTTATAAGAGATGAGGGTACACTTTAGTTATATCAATCACCCCTAGACGTTAGCTTTCTGTATGAATAGGAGGTCGAGGGCTACGAGTTGTTAAGGGAATGATTAGGCGTCTCTTACGTGTTGGGTTTATAGGACTTGGCACATGGGAGGGTTACACATGTCACTATTCTGATTAGTGGCATTTGCCCCAAGTTAGGTTTGGTGGTTGTGTGCTTTGGGTTTCACTCCCCTCTCATGATGGCTTACTTGGGGAGTGTGTCTAATCATTAGGGGATATTTAAACCTAAAAACTTTTCATTTCTTTCTTCTCAACTCCTTCGCGCCTTTGTAACTTTTTTCCCCGAAATCTCCATAGCCCGAAAAGCTTCCAAGTTCGCGAGTCCCTTAATCCTAGGCTGTCTCTTACTTCTTCCTCTATTTCTAAGAACTCAAGTTCATTCAGGTAACCTTTCTAACTTCTGGGTTTCTTCATTCTTAGAAGTTCCAGGCCTTATATTATTTTTTTGGCGATCCTTTATTTTTGTAGGCAGTAGTTTCACTTTAGTTCAGAGGTTTAAAGGGTTGTAGAGGGAGGTGCTTTGGTGGTTTCTGGGTTGTGTTTACCTTATTGGGTGATTTGGTAGGCGTAGGCAGTGATTTCTTAGGTTTCCAGGAAACTCTAGTCACCATCTCTGGTGAACTAGGTTGAGTTTGTTCTTAGTGTTCTTGAGGAAACATATGAAATTTCCAAGGGTTTGATCTTTGGGTCAACATAATTCAACCCTTTAAGTTGTTTATAATTCTTTGCCTTTGCCTTTTCTCAATCAAGTGTGGTCTCGTCCTATCGGATGTTACAGCCCTTGTATAAGTTAGCAGAGGAATTTTCCAATTCGAGAGAGAAGTTCTTTGATAAGATTAGACAAATTGAGGAGTCCCAAGCCGAGAGTCGAAAGGCCGAGGATTTTTCTGTCTGACCCAACTTTCCACTACCCTTAGCTGTGATATACCCCCAAGTCTCTGAAACTTGCGAACCAATATCTGAGCCTTCTGAGGCCGACAACATAACCACCTCTCAGCTGAACGAGAGTGTGTATTCTTATAAAGAGGTTATGGACTGCAGGGTCTGATGATGAAGAGGATTCTTCTCATATCTCATCTTTCAGGGATGCTAGTCCTTCACACAACTCTGAATCTATAGATATAATAGAGCCCAACATTGCATTTCCTTCTATGATGTATGCCATCCCCTTTTTGCCACCACTGGGGTCGAGTTTGCTGAGAGGTTTCCTAGCGGTATTCTGACCAACACCCAAACTGAGGTCATTGGAACTGATGACAAGGGAGAGAGTGACATTTACACTTCCATTGCTGTTGAATATGAGAGGTCTGTTACTGAGTTTGACCTCTTAGCATTCAGACACCTTTACGAAATAGGTCTTCCATTTCCCTGCGAAAACCTCTTAAAAATGAGAGGGCCTTTGACGGACGAGAAGGCGAGATCTGTGTTTATGAGCAGATGTTCAAGGTAGGTTCTTATCTACCCATCCATCCTATAATCCGAGATATCCTCTCTTATATAAACCTTTCTCCTTCCAAATCATCTCTTAACGAGTGGAGGGTCATGATTGGATCCATCGTCCTCTAGAAGTCCATTCATCGGACCAACCTTACAGTTAGAATATTCATTGGTTGTTATACATCCCCCTCTTCTAAGACTCATCCGGGCTATTATCATTTCGTAGCTAGAAAGTTTGAGAAGAAAATGTTATTAGTGACTTAGACTTCAAATCACAACTGGAAACCCGGATACTTCTTTTTCTCAGGCACCTTGGAGTTTAGCCCAAACCAGGCTTATGGAACATCTGAGCAAAAAATGCCTCTGAGGTGGGCCAAAGCCTCTTTATCGGCCACGGCAGACCCTAGGCTAAGCCCTGATAGCTATTAGAACATTAACAATCTTCGTAATCAAGTTCATAATGTTCATCTTGTGAATTATGAACATTTGATGACCCCCTACTACCTTGTTCAGACAGGTTTAGGGGGTGGCCCTTTGGCTAAACTTCGTAAGTGTAAAAAATTTGTTACAAGTTATGTCTCTTACCTGTGTCCAACTAACGTACTAACTCTAGCACTTTTATTTTTGCAGAGAGGCCATAAGGTTTATTAGAAGACTTTTGGGAAATGTCTGTTCCCAACCTTAGTAAGCGCATCGACAAAAGTGGTAGAAAGGCTATCCCTCAACAAGCCCAAACTAAGAAGACTATGGGCTCCACCAAGTCCGATGTCGCTGCAAAGAAAAGGAAGGCTCCACCAATAGACCCAACTTCCACTCGGCTATGCAAGCCTCAATGTTCTGATCACACCATCCCGATCTCAACGGATGATGCCCTATCCGCTTGGCTATCGCGACTAAAATTAAATGATAACAGTGTCATTTGTCACATCTTGAAGGTAGCCGACGCTCTCGGCTCAATCGTCTCGTAGGAAGATAATAATTTTCTATAATCTATGGATGTCCCCCTACTGGCCGAGTTCGCTCTCCATCGGACTATACAGGTACTTATTGACCAATCCATTTATTTTCAAGTCCTATCTCTATATTATTCTCATCATTACTAACATATCTCTCATATTACAGGGCACAGTTTCTATTCACAGTCTGCCTAGTTGGAATCTGAAGAGGATGCCCCTAATCCAAAAGGGGCAAGACACCGAGAAGCTTAAGAATGCTCTCTGAGGGATGATCTTGAGAAGGTCAAAGGGGATTTGAAGCACGAGAGGGACCAGATCACCCGTCTGAAGGAAGATTACATAAAGTCTCTAAAAGGGAAAGACAAGAGCATCCAATCCAGCATCGATATGGCAGTTAAATCTGTATTGGCCAAGGCGAAAGATAAATTCATTGCCGACTATAAAACTTCTAATGAATTTATAGATTTTGGCTTTGACTATGTTGAGAGAGGTATCAGGGATGCTCTAAAGAATACTGATTCTGGGATATTGTCCCCGAAAGATTTTGTAGGCCTCGGCTTTGGCGATGCTCATCTTGTTCATGCTTTAGCTGAAGTGGAGAACTCTGCCCCAACTGAGACTAATCTATTAGACGTCATTGAAAATATTAAAGATCAGACTGTCCATGACGATAAGGTTGAGGTTACTGATGCTAGCCTTGACAAAATAACTCCAACTGGTGATGGGTCGGCTCCCACAGACGGTCAAGTTCAGCCCTGAGGGCTTTGTATCTAATATATATTTTTTTGAGTGAAGCATTTGGTTGTAACCCCTTGTCTTTACATGAACTACTGTAACCTCGTAGGTTATTCAATAAAACTATGACTTGTGTTCTTGTTCATCATTAATGAAATTCTTCTTCCATTATGTCTCGTGTTTGTTATTGTCTTCCATCATGATATTTAACTCATTGCAACTAATGATGTTTCATCTCATAACTCACCAAATTAATGATATTTAACGTTTGAGATCACCAAATTAATGATGTTTCAACTCATAATTCACCAAACTAATGATGTTTAAGGTCTGAGATCACCAAATTAATGATGTTTCATCTCATAATTCCCAAAACTAATGATGTTTAGGGTCCGAGATCACCAAATTAATGATGTTTCATCTCATAATTCATCAAACTAATGATGTTTAAGGCCTGAGATCACAAAATTAATGATGTTTCATCTCATAATTCACCAAACTAATGATGTTTAAGGTCTGAGATCACCAAATTAATGATTTTTCATCTCATAATTCACCAAACTAATGATGTTTAAGGTCTAAGATCACCAAATTAATGATGTTTCATCTCATAATTTTCAATCTAATGATATTTAAGGTCTGTTGTCCGATCCACCCTCCCTCGTCTTTTTACGAGCTTATAAAGCGTCGTACCATCCATGCTCCATCGTCTCAGCCGAGGGAGACTCCATCTAGATGATGATAATTAGTGACATTCGATGTTATCGGTAGCCTGTGGATGAGGTCGTCCCTGTCCACACTATCGTATTACTGATGGCAACTCAACTCTACTTCACCACGGATGATGTTCTGTAACTTAGGATGAATTAATACGAATATTTGGATAAAAAAACATGATGAGGAAACACTAATATTCTCATTGATATTCATTCTTCTAAGTCAGATACACGTATTAGAATAAAATGCGGGTAAGACAGTAAAAACTAATCTTATTGATAATTCTTGAGATGATCACTATTCCATGGGTTGGAAAATGGCTCTCCTTCCAAGTTTTCTAATCTGTATGTTCCTGGCACAACCTCTTTAATCACTTTATAAGGCCCATTCCAAGTTGGATGAAGCTTGTTAGGTTTCTACCACATCTTTTTCAGTAACAAATTCCCTAGTTTCAATGAGCGTGCTTTGACCCTTTTGTTCTAGAATCTTGTAGTTATTTCCTGGTAGGCAATTTTCCTTACCTCAGCGTCTTCTCTTCTCTCTTTAATGAGATCCAAGTTAAGCCTACTCTCATTATTGTTATGTTCAGGGTAGGTCTGAAACCGATGTGTAGGTAGGCCTATATCGATTGGTAAAACTGTCTCTGAGCCGCAAGCAAGCATAAACGGTGTCTCTCTAGTAGGAGTCTTTTTTGTCATTCTATAGGTCCATAGTACAACGTACACTTCTTCGATCCATCTCCCCTTTGCATATTATAACTTCTTCTTAATCCCATCTAGAATCGTCTGGTTTGTCACTTCAGTTTGCCCATTTGCTTGGGGTCGGCCAGGGGTGGAGAAGAACTGTTTGATGCCGACCCTTTCACAGTATTTTCCCAAGGAGACGTTCTTGAATTGAGAACAATTATTTGAAATTAGGGTATTAGGAAGACCATACCTACAGATGATGTTCTTTCAGATAAACATAAGGTTTTCTGCTCTATAATTGTACTCATCAGCTTTGCCTTTACCCACTTTGAAAAATAATCTATCTCCACAATCAGGTATCGATAATTTTTCACTGCTCTAGGCAAGGGCCCTACTAGATCAATTACCCACACCACAAACGGCCAGGGAGACATGGTGAAGGTCAGAGGCTATCGCATTTCTTTGACGCTTATCGAATTTCTTGACATATATTACAACATCTTTGTCCAGGGTCGACCACCAGTACCCTTGAGTAACAATTCTCTTGGCCAGATATTTGGCCATTCTATCATCTTTGGCCACATATACCCCTAAGATATGATTAACCACCAATCTTGAATCACTGTGAACTAAGAGTTGGCCTACATTTAGAGCCCGAGCCAAGGATAGACATGCTATCAGAGATTCATATTCTAACTTATTATTAGAGGCCTTGAAGTTAAACCTCAAAGCATACTCAATATATGTTCCATCTAGGGCCGACACTATCAGTTCGACACCGTTTCCATTCTCACAAGAGGACCCATCGACAAAGAGTTTCCATATTGTATCGTCCTCCGAGAAATTACCCTCTGTTAGGGATCCCTTCCTGAAGAAGTATCCCCCCTCTTCATTTTCAGCTAATTTCCCTCTAGCTATTCTTATCTTGGCCTTGTCTGCGGAAGGGCCAAAATTTCTCCGTTGTTGACAATCTACAATCTCTAAATTCTCATTCTCATTCTCGGCCTCGTCCTAGGTGAACTCGTCCATGAAGTCTTCCAATGCCTGCCCTTTAATGGCCACCCTAGGCTTATAGATGACATCAATCTCTCCCAGCTCAATTGCCCAAGCCATTAGTCTCCTGGATTTCTCAAGCTTGTGGATCACCTGTCGAAGTGGAGAATCAATGAGGATGATCATTGTATGGTACTGGAAGTACGACTTCATCTTTCTCGAGGTGTGAATTAGAGCGTAATCTAACCTTTCCATCCTTGGGTACCTCTTCTCGGCCCTTAGTGTGCTTTGCTATTGAAATACACCAACTTATGTACTCCATCCTCTTCTCTCACAATGGCATCGCTTATAACCGACTCTGAGACTTCTATGTATACATACATTTTTCCCTTGAATTGGCCGTGACAAAAGTAAGGGAGAACCGAGGTAGGACTTTATCTCTCTAAAAGCCTTGTCACACTCTTCATTCCATTCAAAAGAGTTTTTAAGAACTTTAAAAAATGGAGGACACTTATTTGTGGCTCTAAAGACAAACCTGTTTAGGGCAACCACTCGTCCCATAAGCCTCTGAATGTCTTTGATGGTCTTTGGGGTTTTCATCTTTAACAGAGATTTTATCTTCTCTGGGTTGGCTTCTATACCCCTCTGATTGACGATAAAACCCAAGAATTTTTCGGCTCCGACACCAAAAACACATTTAGCAGGGTTGAGCTTCATCTTGTACTCGTCCATCATATAAAAGGTTTTTTCAAGGTCAACCACATGAGTGTCAGCCTTCAGACTCTTGGCTAACATATCATTAACATAAACCTCCATGGACTTCCTAATTTGGTTCTCAAACATATTATTCACCAACCATTGGTATGTAGCACCGACATTCTTCAGGGAGAAGGGCATAACCTTATAATAGTATGTTCCCTTATTGGTGATGAAGGTCATTTTCTCTGCGTCAGTCGGGTCCATTAAAATTTGATTGTATCCAGAGTATGCATCCATGAAGCTCATCAATTCGTGACCCATCGTAGCATCTACCATCTGATCAATATGAGGGATAAGGAAGCTATCCTTGGGGCAAGACTTGTTCAAATCGGTGACGTCCACACACATTCTCCACTTTCCATTGGCCTTGGGCACTATAACTGCGTTGGATAACCATTCAAGGTAGATGACCTCTCTGATTAATTCGGCCTCTTCAAGCTTCTTAACCTCGTCCCTTATAACCTCATACTTCTAATGGACTATTTGTGATTCATCACGCACGTCCTTAGACAGAGAATATGATACTGTAATAATACCACTCCTCTATATACTTTCCATTTCATACCCATACATCTACTATATAATACAAAGAAATTATAGAGTAGTTCCAAATGCTCGACATAAAATTTATTACTTTGTGTTCGGCACAAAATTTATTATTTCGGGTGATGCAAATTTTTTCACCTGATGCTTTAATAATACCACATATATAAAAATTATTTTTATTTCTTTATATTTTTTCACCGATGCTTTAATAATACCACTCCTCTCCATGCTTTACATTTCATAGCCGTACATCTACTATATAATACAAAGAAATTATAGAGCACTTTCAAATGCTCGACATAAAATTTATTACTTTGTGTTCGGTACGAAATTTATTGTTTCGGGTGATGCAAATTTTTTCACCAACATATGTTGGATTGTATTAAAATCACCATTTTGTGTTCAAAAGGTTTTGGTCTATTACACCAACTCTCTACACTTAAGAGCCTCATGTGAAACCAACTTATAAATATTTATAAATATTTTTAAAATAGCTTATATTGGGGGATGCTCGACCATATATTATTGCTATGCTACTGCTCCACGTTATCTATAATTGGTCGGTGACCACTGTATTATGACAACAAGTCTAGAGAAGAATCTCCATCACTGGTCGACGGTAAAAAGGGAATAACAGTTGAAATCCCTTTGGTCACGAGTACATTTGGGTCACAATCCCGATTATAATCCCTTTTGACTCTGTCAAAATAAAATATTTTTTGTTAAAAGCCTTTGGTTTATTTCAATCACTCTTTACACTTCACACATCCTCATGTGGAAAATATTTTTGAAACAAACTTATCTTTAGATATTTGTTGGAATTTAAAAAATTTTGGAAAAATTATATATTGAACAATTATATTGTACATCTTGTACATATTTGATAAAAATTTACTCATTCGTCACGTATTTGGCATAAAACTTATTATTTCATATTTCAAAATTTTTATTTCTTGAGAAAATACACATAATATATTGTTTGGTCGAATAAAAAAATTTCATGATAATTTCTATTTGGTTTATCCTCAACAGATGGTCGGGAAATTTATTAACTTTCACAGGTACAAGATTTAATCCCGACAAATGCTCGGCCAGAATATTAATCTTCTGGAAAATATTATTAATGCTTGACACTATACAATTTTTCCCCGACATATCAGCTAGGCACTATTTATCTTCTTAATGCTCTCAAATATATGCTCGAGCACAAATCATTCTCTATATCCATTCGGATGGTTATGCATATTCTATATTCGTCTCGGCAGAAGCTTGGCAAAATAATTATTGTCATATATTTAGTCCTGAAGAGATCTGCCACACTTATTATAGTTTACCCCCAATGGATAGTTGGTCGGGATAATTCTTATCTATATTCAGTCTCGACAGATGGTCGGCATATCCAATCGATAATCGACATTACCTTTATTATTGTTATTCATTTGGATGGTATTGAAATATATTTTTCTATAAAAATCCGGGATCATTCGGTCTCCTCATGCATTATTTGAAGGCCCAGACATATGGTTGGCCCCTTTGCTTATTTATCTGGATTTCTCACTAGCATGAATATTCAATGCAGATTATAAGCCCCAACAAACTCTTGGGAATTACCAACCGCATGTTCATCCAATGTTATATTTGCGATTAAAGACCAGATGCTCGGGCATGTTCATTATTTGATCGCCCTATATATAATTGACATTATATTGAAGTAAAGTCCCGACAATTGATCGGGCACTATTACTATTGTTCAGTCCTTTATTCAAAAAATGGGGGCTCCAACCATTTAGCCAGATATCGATTTCAGTATATAATTTATATATGAAGAAATGAAGCCGAGCATACTTTTCCAGAAGATAGATCAATAATTCAAGATAGACGAGCAGACTTCTTCGAAAAAAAGCTCACAATTCAGCTTATAGTTCAAGCAAATCAAGCAGACTTCTCCGAAAGATAGCTCACAATTCAGGTTCCCAACGTCTGCTTCCCTAATGATCGTTACTTCATGTATGACTTTAGGTCATGAACAAGAAATTCCGAATAATCATAACTTCTTATATGACTTTGCCTTTTGACGGGTCATGAACGAGAAGCCTGTAAAACTTCGTATACAATGCAAACAATTAAAAATAAGTTTTACCCGACTGAGTTAAATGCAGTAAGACACCTATACATTCCTAAACACTGGAATACGCACATATATTCCTCATACACTTGGTCGCCACTGATAACTAATGTCAAAACACTTAGTGCAAAACCACTTGCAGTTTTACCTAAGTACATTAATACAACCTAAGTCTCTACAATCTAAGTTCAATTATTGAACCCATTATTTAATAAGAATATTACCTAGTCAGCAAGATGATTAAAAGATAATCACAATCTTAAATAGAGATCAACCAATTATTCCAACACCAATGGCCTCATCAACAGAAATAGGCATTATAAGGAAATGACAAAGATCTTAGGAACCATTTCATGGAGCATTGTTCCTCGACCTTATCCATCCCAGCAAGAGAAATATTAATGGAAGAAAAAATAGAGTACCTTTTGGGCGATTGGAAGTAAAACTACCACCAAGAGTGAAATATTTTACAAAAGCCCATAAAGACCGAGAAAGTATTCAAAGCTAATATTACATCCTTGGGGCCTTATTGAATTGTTCATATTGCTAAGAAATTCCCAGTGGCACATTAGGGAAAAGTATAGTTAATGACAGCAAACAGTACTAGCTGGACAAACTGCATCAGGACACTTGTCCTCCTAAGAAGACATCTCAACACTTGGTCAACTCGAGATCTAATTAATAGGCATTATTGTTACATAGGCCTAAATAATCAAGAATAAGAAATGTCAAATCGATTAAATCATCCAGGAGTTATTGTTATACATGTCGTTGAAGATCAACTGTCATATTTATACACGATATTCAAAAAATACTTGAGATGATTCTATTAGCTTGACATCGATCATAATGGAGAATAGGGTTCAAAAGCTAGTATATTACACCAGAAAATCATTAAGAGGAGCATAAATCGGAAAAATGAAACATGGTAATGCGTTGGGCCGACGAACTTGAAAAATGTGATATCATTAATGAGCCAAGATCTGCGTTAAAGGGATAAGCTGTCGAAGACTTCATTGCTGAATTCACATACCCATAGGTAATTCATAACCCAAGTTTTCATGCCGAGCATACTTCCTCGAAAGAGTTCTCATCTCCAAAGTAAGCCAAGATTATCAATCAACCTGAATAATTCATTATCCACGAGATAACCCACCAATATGCTGAACAAAGCAAGAAGACGGTCCTTCACTCCACATATGTTTTATAAGCCTAATAATCTCATTCATAATGTACGGGTACCGAGCAACTTGTCATAATAAATACTCCATCATCTCACTAAATCATTAAGCATGGAGTATTGGGGGATTTTGTCGACGTAAAAAATTATCCATCTACGTGGACTAATGAGAAATGGACACATGTTCTCCCACGCGGAAATATGCACATTAACTTCTAACTTGGCTCTCGAAGATAATTAATCAGCCAACTAGCTGACTAACTTATAGGATATGAACAATCATGAATATCAAAAGCCATTGGATTGAAGTAATTACTCGTGAATAGCAAGGGTATCATTTATTGTATACAAATGTAAATGCCTAGAGATATAAAGGCATTCCATCTCTTGGGTTCTTAACAACCCCTATAAATACATGCTCTCCCTTAGATAAAGGGGAAACTCAATCATTCTCAGCACACCATGTTGTGCTATTGTAAACCCTGGGAATAAAATAATAATGGAAGTAGGTTTTCCTTACAGTCAAACCACTTCAAAAATCTTTGCCTATTATATGTTTGATGGGATTGTTTATCTTCATTTCATCTTCATACATTCACATGTAATAAATAAGATAATACTAAAGATTCGATCCATAAAATTTCTCATTTCTGACACAAGGTAATTATTAGATAACCTGACCTGTTGTATTTATGCACAAGTAGAAGTTCGAAGAACAAATATCTTTCGTAAGTTTCGTTGTAAACATTGGCAATAAGGTAAAATAGGCCTTTTCTTCATATACCTTACCTAGACCTAGCAAAGAATAAGAGAGATATTATTCTCTTTCCATATTAAATCAATAGAAACTCCTCCCTATGGCTTTTAATAATAATAAAAGGAATGTATCAACACTAATATATTTTAAATCTTGATTCAATATATGGGCAAGAAGATTTAGATAAAGACACCTTGAGTTTAGAATTTGTTATGTTGCAAACTCAACATATATTTTTTGAAAAATAATACAAGGTCAGGTTGGCTTAAGTCGATATTACTCATTAAAGCACATTTTTTACTGCAAAAAACTCTTTCAAGGTGAGTTTGACAGAGGCCAACCTAATTGACAAAAGCATATCTCTGACTGCATAAAAATCTTTTAACGTCGGGTCATCTAAGGTCGACCCAATTGACCAAAGCGCGTCTTTGACTACATAAAACCTTTGGAAGAGGGTGTTCGGGAGTTCTAAAAATTTGCAAACATACCTTTCCTAACTTGACAACTAAAAAATTTGTGCTTAGGGAGATAGTAATACTAGGGTGTGATGATAAGATTTGATAACACAAATAAAAGGCTAAGAAATATTGGCAAGACCCAAACAAAACATGGAACTATAAAGTTGACTAGATATACTCATGTAAATCCATGGGCTAAAATACTTGAAAAATAAAATATAAAAAGTGCATGACGAACAATATAAACTTTTTTTCTTGATACTAACATATGAGATTTTTTATAGCAAGAAATCTCAAAAAAGCATAAAATATTCCCGTTCATATATATATCATATGTGGGTTAATATACAATGCTTACAAAAAATATGAAAAAGATAAATGGTAATAAATTAAGCGACAACATCCTTGAGTGCCAACTCAATATTTCCAGTAGCAGGAAACTTCTCAACTTCAACGTGGCCATCCTCAGCTATGACCTATTTATCTTCACCAACCTGAACTTCATCCTCAGATAATGACCCTCAACTCTTCTTGTGGACTTTTCCTCTTCTTTCATGGCTTTGGCATCATCATCATCTCATTCCCAAGTTGAACTTTTAAATAATCAAGCTTATTATTTGTAGTCTTGTGGTTTGTTATAGATGCTTGATAACATCTTAGACTTTACTAAAGTCTTCAATCTTGGTCACCATTTGATCTTTAGCCTCTTGAATCTTAGTGTAGGTACGGTCCTTATCCTGATGAACTTTAGATAGTTTAACCTAAAAAAATTCATTTTATCTTCAAGCCCTTCCTTGGTGTTCCTCTACTCATCACAAGACTTCATAATAGATTGAGCTTCATCCCCGGATATTGTTATGGCCATAAGACTTTACATAAAAAATGAACAAAACAAATTATCTGAATCATCATAAAATGGATTAGAAGAGAATTGTAAAAAATAGTAAATTCAATTAACCAAAAACGCCTTATGAGATTTTTTTTTCTAAATATCATCCACATCTAAAGTCCTTATGAACTGAATGTTAGGGGTATAGCCTGCATAGCCTAGGACTTCAGATGTGTTTATGGAATTCATAAGGATTGAATTTATATACCCGTAGATTTTATCCTGATTCATTAGAGGATTATGCTCATAGTTTCAACATGATCATATGGAGATGAAGAATTTGCCCATGTGTAAAATTTCTGGCCAGGTCGGCTATTAATGACATTCTTGTATTTGGCATTGAATTGGGGAAATTTAGGATCGTTAATAAACAGATCATTCATAGGCGTATGTTTGGTGATTTTCCACTCCTCAAACACTTTGCTTTTACCTTTTTCAGCACTTTTTTCCTTCTCTCCTTTTCAGGGGCTAATTTTATTGCCGTGGTGTTTGAGATATGAGTTTTGTCATCATTTCATTCTTTGGTATGAGCGTCCTCCTTGACTTTCTTAACATCTACCCACTGGGATAGTTCTTTGAGTTGTTTAACTCGAATTTCCTTCAATTTCTCTCGAGAAACATTGGCTAGATCCATGATAAAGGATCTTAAATTTGGAGTTAAAGATGGATAAATAAAGTTAATAAGAAAGTTAATATGAGGTACAAGGACATATAAAAAATAAGGACGATAAAATACTTATATAAATTGATAACCTTCTTCGACCTTCTGATCGACCTATTCATAACTCCTTTTAACATGGTCAACCTCCACCTTATTTTCCTCCTCTTCCTCATAACTTTTCTCATCATAATCACTTGGCCTTCGTGTAATATAATCTCAATACCAATAGCATTAATACTCAAGTAGTTAGTCATGGCCCCAAACTTCTTGGTGGAGTATATATCCTCAAAGTATTGAGGGTCCGAGGTATAAATTTTCCTAATATTATTTACCAACCTTTTGTCCAATGATAGGTCCTTATTGGCAAACAGGTTTGGGGATCACCAGTCCCTGGGATGCTGATAAGAAAGTGAGATTATATGAACTGAGTTGTATACTAGGTTCCTCACACATAAGTTCCAATTTTAATTAATTTTTATCTTGATTAGCAATTAAGTATTCATGTGATGAAATAGTCTAAACTAATTTCTAATCAAACACAGATTCGAATCACGCATGCAAAGAAGTAAGGAAAAATCGTTAAAAGGGAAAAACTGTTATTCAGAATTATAAAGTAATTGACAAACACACTCGACTTATAGACTAATTAGAACAACTAAGTATAACACGCATAGTCTTTAATTCCTTTTATAGAATACGACCCATTCTAGTGCCACTCATAGGAATGGATTTTTACTCGATATCCACCGACAAGCCTTCTTCTTCCCTAGTAGTGAAGCCCCAGTTCCACAAGTTAGGAGTGAAGATTGACCCTACAAGGTTTATGGCAGGTGTATAAATCTCAGAAATAATAAATGGGGATGAATTATTTGTAAAGTGAAAGTGGTTTAAAAAACCAAAAGGAAAAAAAGTTTGGAACGTGTATTGAAAAATAGCTTTCACCAAAATTCTTAACAAATTCTGAACAAAACAGGTTTTTATAACAAAATCATGAATTTTGAGGCGGTGCGATCGTTCAAATGAAAACCACAGTATTGCTTGAACGACATCACTTCTCGTTATAACAAAGCCCAAGTCTTATTTGAACGACCTTCTAACTATCTTCTAACGACCAATCTCTATCAAGGTAGAGATATC
Organism: Sambucus nigra; assembly: GCA_949130495.1. Taxonomy (NCBI): domain Eukaryota; kingdom Viridiplantae; phylum Streptophyta; class Magnoliopsida; order Dipsacales; family Adoxaceae; genus Sambucus; species Sambucus nigra. Next base: position 253,205,728 of record OX422209.1, read on the forward strand.
TCATTTAAAGGTCATTTGATGGTAGTTCTAACGAGACTACATATCTCAAAAGAACGATACTCAATATCATTTAAACAAGACCAACAAAATAGTTATATTTTAAATGCATTTGTATAAAAATCTCTATTTTTAAAAGATAGCATCCCAAAATATGATTTATATAAATTCATGAAAGCCACAAGTTTTATACCTCCATAACGTGTTGGTGTGTCTTCAAATGATCTTGGAGATGTAGTGTTCGATTTGAGATCCCTATTTGCAACGGGATACGCCAAAGCTTATAAAAAAGCCCAAGCTATGAGAAATTATAAATCCTTGCTACTAAAAATCATCCCCTTTAGCTATTCCGGTACAAAACAAAACTGAAAACCAAATTACAATAAAACCTTCTAAGACAATAAATCCTAATGTCCTCCCAACCCTAAAAACGGAATGACATTTGAACTTTGTCTTCGACTTAACTTAATCTTCCCTTCGCAATCTTTGTCTTCATCTTGTGTAGTGAATGAAATCATCATCAAAGCAGAAGAGACCTACACACATGAAACTGGAAATATCGTGACGCGTAAGAGACTTAAAGAAAAAATAAAATTCCCCTTTAATTTATTCTCCCCTTTTTTGTTCGTAATAGACAAAGGTTTAGAAAATAAGCATTAATTATAAGCATCACATGAAGAAGCAAAGATAATCAATAACGCATATGTAATGATAATCTCAAAAGACATTTTTTTCAACTACTATTTTTGAATATTTTTCAAAATTTTCAAGTATAAAGTATGAAATGTATAAAAACAACACACCGTGGAATAACACTAAAATATCTGAATTATAAAAATGGAGATCAATCGAGTTGAAATTTTCCATGCAAAAATCAACATAAACATTCATAACATAGGCACATGAAGTCACGAGCCAATTCTAAAGAAAGAACTCAAAGTCTACTATAGTGTAAAATTATGAACTCGAATGAATTTCACTCACCTTATGCAATATTTAATGAATTTAAATGATTCTCACACTAATAATGTCAAACTATCTAATGTTTTTCAAAAAAGTTTGTTGTGCAAACCACTAATCTTTTACTTTATAACTTCCTCAAAATCTCTTATATATGAGAATTCACTCTCAAATATTTCGAAGAAATCAAGACACTCATGTGTAGAGAAGCATCAATTAATATAAACTAAATGTCCTTGGTACTTTTATTTTTGTGTGCCGTAAATCTTTTTAGGCTCTTTAATGCAAATGGTGGCTTTTAATGCAAAGATTATTTTTCTCTTTCGTATCGAGTTTCCAATACTTAACATATATAAATTTTTTTTGGGAAATGAAATTTGGACAATGGTTCTTACAAGAACAACTTATCTCTTTTTAAATATGGTTCGTTATTAAGCAGAATTGAGATGAGAACATTGTATTCGACACATGACAAGTAAGTACAATGTTCAACAAGTTTGTGCAGTTGTGCAATAAAGGTGACAAATAGTCTAACACGAAGAAAAAAATCATTAATGAATGAGGTATTGAAATCCACAGATTATCAAGTACACTAACGAAACAAAGCCATGTCTCAAAACACTATGAAAAAGCCACATGGATGGATGGAATGTAGTAGCTGACCCAAATGTCTTAAACATTAATCCATAAAAGGCGAAAAAATAAAAATACAATTTTTTTTGTATATTTAATAAAATTTATTAAAATAAAATCTCTCATTTTTTCAAACTTTTTCTTAAAAATCGAGAATCTTTTTAATTTTTCGAAAAAAAATCATAAAAACAAAACTCTTTTTGGAATTTTCAAAATGTATCAAAAAGAAAACATATCAATACAATGATAATACAATCTAATTATAGGAATATAAGATATGAAATAGATAATCATCCTATAATAGATAAATTACCCGAACTCAACCAACAGATCAAATACCCAAAGAATTCCTAAGATCCTCGGCTAATTGACATTCGGTGATCACAAAGCTCAAAGACACGAATTTTTCCTCAATGAGATCACATATAAAATGCTCATGTATCCTAATACGCTTTGTGATAGAGTGTTGGATAATGTTAGATGATATATGTATCACACTCGTATTATCACAAGAAATGGTCATTATACCTTGTGAAATACCATAATCTTCCAACATCTTCTTCATTCATAAGAGTTAGGTGAAACAACTCCCGATGGAAATACCCTCAGCCTCTTCCGTGGACAAAGATATGGAGTTTTAATTATTTCTCAATCAAGAGACAAGAGAACTCCCAAAGTAAAAACACCCACCCGAGGTGCTCCTACAACCATCAACATCCTCGACCAAATCGACATCCAAATAGGAAAACAAACGATTATTATAGAAAATATTTTCACTCACGTATTTGATGATATGTTTAAGTGCGAGTAAGTGTGACTCTTTTAGGGATGTCTGACATCGTGCACATATTCCAATACTAAAGTCAATGTTAGGATGACTAGCGATTAAATAGAGAAAACTACGTATCATGCTCTTATAGAGGTGTTTCTCAATGGTTAAGTAGAGAAGACTACCTATCATGATCTTATAAAGGGTTTGATGTATGTCCTTGCCTAAACTGTCTTTGCTAACCTAAGTCGATGTACTCATAGGGGTGTGTGACTACTTAGTGAAGTCTAAATAAAACTTCTTCATTTGGTCCCTTGCATATTTTAATTGAGATATGAATATCCTATCCTCTAGATGACGCATTTGTAGACCTAAGAAGAACGTAAGCTCATCAACCATGCTCAGAGCACATGGATCCAAATACTATGTCGTCCATATAGACCTAGGCATCCAAGATAGCACCACTCTCCATCCTCACAAACAATGTCTTATCCACCCCTTATCTTGAATCCACAAGTTAAGAGATATGAAATGATCCTCTCGTACCAAGTATGGGGTGCTTGCTTTAAACCATATAGGGCCTTGTTAAGATAAAAGATGTGTCCCGGGTGCTTACGGTATTCAAACCCCCTTTTGTTGTTCCACGTAAAAATCCTCCTGTAGATAGTCTTTAAGGAAGGCACTCTTGACATTTATCAAATATAACTTGAAGCACAAATGACATGCTATAGAGAGTAGTAAGTGGACGAAATCAAGCCTAGCAACATAAGAAAATGTCTCGTCAAAGTTTGCACCCTCAATCTGTGTGTATCCTTGAGCGACCAACCTAGTGGGATTGTATGAACTGATTTGTATACTAGTTTCATCACACACAAATTCCAATTTTAATCAATTTTTGTCTTGATTAGTAATTAAGTGTTAATGTGATGAAACAATCCAAAATAATTTCAAATGAAACACACATTCAAATCATGCATGCAAAAAAGTAAGAAAACCCCCTAAGGGATAAACCTTTATTCAGTACTACAGAGTAACTGACAGACACAGTCGACTGACAGACTACTTAGAACAACTAATTATAAGCGCAGAGTCTTCAATTCCTTTTATAGAATATGAATCAATTCAGTGATGTCCTCATGAGTGGTCTTCCCCCATTATCCACCAATCATACTTTTTCTTCTTTAGTAGTGAAACCTCGATTCCACAAGTCAGTAGTAGAGATTGACTCTACAAGGGTTTAGGCAAGGTTTATGGAAACTATGGTTTCATAAATCTCATAAATCACATATGGGGATGAATGATTTTTAAAGAAAAATAGTTTTAAAAAACAAAAGGAAATAACTTTAGAATAGGTATTAGAAAATTATTTTCACCAATGTTCAAAGGTTCCTATATAGAACACTCTTAGGGTTAGGGTTTTCATTGTGTTTAGATATAAAGATCTTCATCTAGTTGGACTAAAATTTTGACAAGATATTTATTATATTTATGTTGTGTTTAGTAAACCTATGCCAATGTCTCTGCTCAATCTACTACATCTCCCAGAGTTTAGCTTAAATCACTTTAAAGGAAGGTAGCCTCTCACATTTTCACAAATCGGCTCATAGAAATTATTGCTAGGTCACATAGGACACTATACATTACATACCGTAACATCATTTCTTATGATTTGTGTTTGTATGTTTAAAGAGGGTTTTTAATTAGTTTTAAAATATTTTCAAACATTTTAATCGAATTAATACTGAAATTTAAATCAATTGTCTCAACTAATTTAAAATATAAAGAATAAAGAAAATTCATAAGAAAAATTTATTTGTGTGTAACACATAAATAATATTTTTCTCAAATTTTCTCATATTTTTTGGGAATTTGTATGATTTAATTTTGGTTTAAAAATGACTTAAAACTATTTAAGATTCTAATTTCAACATTATTTTTATTCGGGTTTTATTTTATGTCTTATACTCATGTCATATATTGTTTATACACATTTTACACGCTATATTCTACACATATTATACTCGTTTTGTACGCGAGTTTTACACTTTCTTATACATATATTAGACCTGGTATTGTACGTTGATTTACACCGTATAGTACACAATTTGTATTTTCTCCAACGGTAACATAAGCTGCACACGTTTTTTATTTTAGTTGTTTACAACTATCATCCATGTGTCAATTACTTAATGGGTTGGTTTGTGTGTCTTTACTGATCGTTAGATCATGTCCCAAATCTATGACTGTTTTTCTTTTATGGCGATCATGTGTCTTTGATTTGGACCAATCCGCACACACCTCTTTTCCAGTAAATTGAGACCTTAGACTCCCATTTTTGCTGAGAGAAATTGAATGAACTCAAAACTTAATACACACACACACACACACACACACGGGTATGCCCGTGCCTAAAGGCACACTGATAATTTTGAAAAGCATAAAGTCATGTATAATATAATTAATAATCGTTTTATATGTTAGAAGTGTAAAATTTATAAGTATAGAAATAGATAAATTTTAGTACAGTTTTTTTACAACAAAAATGTGAACAATTTCAACATTTTGGACCTCATATAAACATCATAATCAATTTAATTCAACTTGTCGATATAGATTTAATAAATATTGGTAAAAAAATATAAAGTCATGTGAATTTGTTAATCTATATCAACCCCCAATCTAACATAATCTAAAACAAAAACTCATTTATTGTGAAGGATATCACCTATATATTGGTAAGATGTTCTGAGCTATGAAAATCATCCAAATATATGGATTATAAAATTAAATAGATTATAAATTCATAGCTAGGTATAATGCAAAACCAAACAATAATCCAACATAACCTATACTCCAATTCATTAGCTTAGCAGCTTTACCTACACAATTTTTTTTAACCAAATTGACACTATATTATAACAAAAATTTTACCTAATACAAATTAAAGTTTTCTTTTTATCAACATCATCATCAATGTATCATCAAGGTAATACATCGATGATGATGTCAAAAAATGCAGTCAAAAGAAATAGGGAAATAAACAATATGTTTAGGCTTTGAACTTGAAGAAGCAACATGGCCTTGAAGAAATCTCACAACATCTAATGTATCATCAAGGTAATACATTGCCTCGTTCGACTTTCGTCCAACTATGTAGGCAAATATCTCAGGGTTGGATCTGCAACCTAAATATTGATTTAGATCTACAGAAACAAAAGGTTTAGAAATAGGAGTTGGGGTTGATTACATTGTAGTGTAATCTACATAACTGTGTTGTAGTGTGTTAAGTTTGTGTGTGTCGTGTAATGTACGTAACTGTGTTGTAGTGTGTATATATGTCTGGATCTATGTATAATCAAGTCATTTATTTCGTAACCAAGCAGTGGAACGAAATTCAATTCCCCAATTCCAACTATTAATATTGAAATCGAAGTTTTCCAAACACACCCTACCTGCAATTTCAGATTGTTTGTAGTTAAAAAAAAAAGTCCCTTCCATCCGAGAAATAAACTGTTCACTGGTTTCAATAGTCCCTTCCATCCGAGACTTATGTTTACAATGTCACGGAGAAGAACACTTTCATAGGTGACTAAGATGATTTCCCTGCTTTAAGACATCACAAAATGATCACACACCCATTAAGTAACAAAATTAATCAAGGACGTACCTTTGAAATTAATTAAGACATAAAAAATTAATCATAATAACACGCTTTCATCTCAATAAGCGGAGGCAAGTTAAGATGTCCTTGCCTACAATTATTTCCAAATCAAGGACGTACCTTTGAAAAACTCGTTAACCATTCATCCATCCAATGTAGTGCAGAGCATTGAGGAAGTTAACATTCATCGGACCTAGGAAATATCTACCAGAATGAGCATATATTAGCCCATATGTAGTTGAAATATGTCAACAACAATACTCAACTGAAGCAGGTGGTCGAAATAAAACCTAAATTAAAATATCAAACCAAACCATAAAAACCAAATTAGGACAACAGCATGGGAGCAGGGTGTGGCATGGGAGACGTAGGCGATTGAGAAATTCTGCATAAACCAAAAAGTAGAAACAAAAACTCAATGTTGAGAAATTCTTACACTCAGAGAAAAAAAATTAAATTTCAACTCCGTAATTAAATTAATAAAACCTAAAACTGAAATAAATAGCGTACCTAATTTGAACTGAGGTGCGTTGAATCTTGAACCATATGATCAAATGGTTAAAACCCCTAAAAGGATATTAATTTTGAAACTCACAAATAATTACAAACACATAATCATATAAAAATTCCCATTTATAAAAATGCCTCGAATGTACGATGAGGACAAATCATCTAAAGATAAAAAAAAGTTCATTTTTATTTTTCAGTGTTTATGTAATGTCATTTTCGGTTTGCTCCACCAACTTCTCAAGTTTCCTCCCTAGTAAACAAATTTGGTTTGCGCATTGAGTGTTAGTTGTTCACATATCTAATAACAAAATGAAACATATGGTTAAATCATGCAATTTATATGGTCAGGTGATAAATACCTTTCTAGAATTCACCACAGCCGCATCAACAGCCACAGCTAGGTCTAGAGAAGCTTGCGCGCCATCTTGATAGTTAGTGAAGCTTGCCTTGTAAGCTTGCCTTGCAGCTGCTTCCTTGGTTGTTTGTTCTTGGGCATAATTTGGACACAAAAGAACTTTAACATGGAATATGATTTTTCAGTCAATACATATAGAATCAAAGAAAATATTTTACAACCATAAAAAAACTTTCATTACATGTGGAAGACAATGAATGAATGCTACCAGATGAATTAAAAAAATTATGACATGGATTACCTCAATATATTATCTGTTCAATTCTTCCCACGCGTGAGACAGAGTCGGAGAGGATGAGTTTTGAGATGGGGATTATATAGGTTTACGTAGATGCATAAATAAGGAATGATCATAATTTACTCCAATATTTGAGCTTCTAAAGTAGCCTCTAATCAAGCTATAAAATTTGTACAAAACTTCTTGATCGCTATTAGGTTACTTAAAACTCCTCTACAAATTCAGAAATCTCGAATAGATAATTTAGGACTGCAGAAGCTGAAATGTTGCTTATGAAGACCATAGTCACGAAATAACCTTTATCATTGCTTATTTCCTCATCTTATGTACTCTTATACTAACATATGTCATTCTTTGTTTCCTCATCTTATGTAATTTCAAGTTGTTATGTATTATGTGTCAAAACCAAGGGATTCCATTTCATTATCCCTTCATCTTTAGCGCAGTGGCATTTGTTGTATCTGTGGCGATGTTATTGTTAACCTGGAAAATAAAATCAAAGCAGGTGAATCTTCCTCCAGGTCTGTTGGGTTGACCCATGGTAGACAACCTCTTCCAAGTTGTCCGGTCAGGAAAATAATTCTTTGAGTATGTTAGAGAATTAGGACCCAAATACAATGTGATTTTAAGTCTCCGGATGGCTGCACAAACTCTAATCATCATTAGCAGTGTGAAATTAGCCCAAATTTATAGTAAACGCATCTGTGTACGCGAGGTTTTTGGTGATCCCTGCAACAGAACATGGTTGAGAACATGCTTTTTAGCCTAAATCAATACAATAGTCATTAAAGTACCACTAATAATAGGGTTGTATACCCATGAATGCTAAAATGCACATAACCAAAGGGGATTTCCCTGATGGTTACCTACGACCCTTTGCTTGGTCATGCATTCAAAATAAATCATCAATTATAACAAAATCTTAGAATTAATAAATTTCATAATCATTAAAACTTAACTTTAAAAAATAATGAAAATTACTCAACAACAGTTTCGCGGCTATCAAATAAAAAACCATCAAATTATTATGAGAACATATAGAATAGGGAGAGGTCATACATGTTGCTTCCACGACCAATGTCTTCCATTTCGCGATCTTCTTACCATCGAGCCTACACCATCACTTCGAATTTCCTTACATAAAAAAAAAGAAAGAAATGGAACATCATACAAGACAGTTAGTAAATAACCAATGAAACTAAAGTTTATAATTAGAAAGGTCATCTCATGTCTATAGCTAGTGGATCCCAACTGACTAAATCAGTATTCAATCAGCTTCTTCATTTATAAATGGCCTACTAATGTCCTCTCAGGTCTTCAAGCTAGCATCAGAAATTTTCTATGGTCTAGTAATATTTCCAAAAGAGATGCTATTTAACTTTTAATCAATCGAAATCAAAAGGTAATATGGTCAGTAAAATGGTAAGAAATACACAAAAACATATACATAAAAACTTTAAATCTATTCATATTTAAATCTATATACAGAAAAACATATATGCAACTTAATATGGGTAGTAAAATGGTAAGAAATTAAAAAGGTTGGAAAGGAACAAAATCATATATTACCTTAGAGTTCTGCCCGAAAATTAGAGGTTAAAAAATTCTAAGCTCACATTCAAATTCAAATGACCATGAATTCATAAGTTCAGCCCATTAATAAACAGATAATATAATGGATAATTTGCAGCGAGTTAAGGATCGAGAGCTTCCTGCTGCTGAGGTGTCTAACTCATCCTCCACATGGGGTATACATCAGCACGTGAAGGGTTATTAGTGATCAATAAGCGTTGAGTTATAGCGAGTTAAGAATTGGGATCTTCTTGCTGTTAAGGTGTGTAACTCGTCTTCCACATGAGTTGTATACATCAGCACCTACAGGATCAAATTATTGATCCGTTAGGCACTAAAGACCAAATCATAAAGCGGATAGCAGGATATGAACAAATCCCAATACTATGTCCCAAGAAGTTTCTGCAAGTAATTGCAATATTACATTAGGAGCTGATATATAAGGAGCTTTTCAAGTAATTGTTTTAATATGAATGGATATTAGGTAATTATGAAACAATTACAAGTAAGGGTATTACTAACATTTTAGGTATAAACTAAAAGGTAATGCTACTTACTCCTCTATCAATCAATATTAATAGAGATAATAGATATATTAGGCACCTAACATGTTATTCAATTATGCATATAACTTGTGTGACTTTTCAAGAGCTATTCCTCCCTTGATAATCAGACCTTGTGAAGCACCCTTTTCTGTGGCCACCATGACCGCAGTAGGAGTTGCTAGCCATAGGGCATGGGGGCCTATAACCACCAAGACTGATATACTAAACTGCAGTGCAAGATCAAATCCATCCCTAATTTGAGGATGGGATTACTAATACTTATAAAATTTGGGCTGGATTACTTTGTCTGGAACCACTATTGGATGACCCTGCTCATCCGGGTTCTTATCATATGCTGACACATGCACTGCCCCCTGAACAACGTGCCATTTATAATATTAGCTTTTGTATTTACACAAAACAACTAATATGCACATGCTTAAGCATAAGTGATCCAACAAATTTAACAGATGATAGTAATATTCAAAGTATACCTGATTAGTCAGCTATAAAAAAAGTATACATCTTTTGAAGCTTGTATTGATAACACAATTCCAAACTTGAAACCATACAAAACTATACAATCTGAAATATAATTGTAGATTGGAAAACATATACTTTGAGGATACACACAGTCCAAGCATATTACTAAACCAATAAAAGGTAATATAAAAATAATAGTTTGTTAATTTACCAACAATAGTTTCATAATTCAAGTTTAAATACTTGCTACTTAACCTACCAACATAACGAAAAATACCATAAAGTTTATAAACCACGATAACAGGTGAAAATAATAACCCAACTAATGTAAACATAAATGTTAAGAACACTATGATGCTTAAAAAATGTTTATTTAGCCTATCTACAATGGTTAAAATATCACTGAAAATTAAAATACAGCTAAGGTTATCTTTATACTTGTAAAATAGTATACATTTAAATATTCACCTGTTATAGCATGCGCATAAATATAAAATTAGTGCAATTTTTTTGTATAGCATACGCATAAATACAAAATCAAATCAGAGAAAATCTCATAATTAGAATATATAGATCACGAGAAAATAAGAACTTAATTAGTAATAAGTGGTGACAAAAATGTGAAAATGATTGAAGCTGTACAAAACAAAGAGTTCATGAAAGTGATGTCCATGTCTTCCCCTTGTCGTATTATATCAAGAATTGTGACTGACTCTTTAAATATGATGAGTAGTTCATCGAGGAAATCAATCGCAATTACGTGTGGGGATTTATAATATGAGGCTTAGATTTTAATGACCCCTCATTTTGTGGAAACATTCGGAATCGGTGCCATGTCATTCTCAATAAACGGTTTAGGAACAAAAAAACACTCAATGTCAAGCACATGCGCTTGATAAATGAAGAGGATACCTAATGAACTATGACCGTCCTTCCTATCTCCATTCTTCCTAGGCAGAGATTTTTAGAATACTGCTTACAAATTATGATTTAAAATGTAAACCTTAAAAAATTATTTGTCAATAGAAATCATAGAAATTCATTGAAAGATTCACATAAAAATAGCAAACAAACATAAATTTAAATCTATTTACCTCCTGGATAGATATAACTGAAAATAACCTTTCGGATGGAAATAACAGAAAATGACCTCCTGGATAGAAATTCATTAATAGTAGTAAAATTGCCACATCATTTTTCAACAAACAAACAACAAAGTTAGTGATTGTACATAAACCAAACAATGAAATGAAAAAATCAAGCTAACAAATACATAAACCTTAAACCACTAATTTAATTATAAACCCTCACCACTATTATCTTCTTATGAAATAATCTATACGTATCTCCCAAAAGAAACCTACACATATTTAAAATATGACTAAGATATTATGTAAAAAAAATATGAAAATGTAAAAGTTCGAATTAATTCAACTTATTAAGCTTTGATATGTGTATTTATAGGATTCTTGACTGAGACCTTCACCACCAAAATAAAATATCAATTTGACATTTTGTCCAATACTTGTAGTGTAAAAGATCAAATATCATTGAAATCATTTCAAGTAGAAGATCATTAATTTCTAAGCATATACAAAGATCGTGAGTCTTTAGTACTAATTGTTTACGGACTCTTCACTGCAAAAAATAATGAAAAAGGGAAAGAAATACTTATATTGAAATATAATACAGATTAAAAAGGAAAAAAAATACACAGATGACCCTGTTAGAATACATAAACCCATAAATTGATAGTACCTAGATGAAGAATGAATTCGTTACAGCTTCGGATGATAAACCTGAATCACGGAAAAAATTACAAAATATATAACCCAAAAGAATATAGAAAATTCCCCAAATAAACAAATCAGTAGAAAACAATCGTATTAGTTGAAACCGAGAGAGAAAATAGAAATTAGGTTTTCTAAAATTATAATTTCAAGAGAGAGTAGTACCTTTGATGTCGTACTGGGGTTGAGAAAGGGTGGTGTGAGAGATCGTAAGGGAGAGGTGATAGAATAGTCCCCAGAGGTGTGTCGGAAATCGTGTAGAGGAGAGTTCAAATTAAAGTGACGAAGTTATTGAGCGGGATAATGCATAAAGAGACCTGATCATTTCCACCCATAAATGAGACATGAATTATAGTTGTGCCGCCCATCAAAAAGAGAGGAAATCAAAAATTTCAAGGTTGAAATGGGTAGTGCAGGAAATATGTATAGTATGACATCATAGGTTAAGCTTATGACATACATAAGTTTTCTACATTATTTTATATATATATATATATATATATATATATATATATATATATATATATATATATATATATATATAAAGAGAGAGAGAGAGAGAGAGAGAGAGAGAGAGAGACGATTTGATCTTCTCTATAAATCAAATCAAACACAGGAACACTGATATAGTTTTGATATTTCTATTTTGTGTGAATGATTATATAGAAAATCTTTTGAATCCCTTCAAATGTTTTCAAAAAATCTCATATTAGGGTTCATACGTTCTGTGATAATTTTTATTTAAAATAACCCTAAATATCTTAACTTTTGTTTTGCAAAGATTAAACTGTTTAAAAGTGAAATTTCCTCTCTAGTTATTTAGACCTGAGATCATTTGAAGTGTGTTTGTTGTATATTTTAGTTTATACATTTATTGTATCTCGTAAGCCCATGTATACCAAGACAACTCTTTATGAGTTAAAGGTATTTGATTTAAATTGAGAACCTCATCACCCTACTGATTCATATATCATGTGTTGGTTATTTTCTATCAAGATCCATTCTATACCTGCTTGCATGCATTATTTTTGTGTTTAGCTACCCAAAACACACATGATTATCCATGATTTTTCTCTAAATCGATTTTCCTTAAATATGAAACTATTTTCCTTAAATATGATTTCTATGAAATTTTGAACACTATTTCACACACAAACACTTATGTGTATATTCTTGTTCATATTCTTTACTTTTGTGTTCAGAACATTTTAAAATATATTGTTTTAAATAAAACTAAGGAAGTTTAGTTAAAATAAGTTCAAATCTGACATAGGTTCAGAAGTTTAAACCTAAACTGACGAAGGACTTAATATGTAAAGAAAACATTACTTATTGATTGTCCTTGTATGCTTGATTGACCTATTATATTTGACCTGACTTGAAAAGAACAATACTTTTACTAGATAAACTTGCTAGACTGAGAACTGTGTTGAACTAGAACTGTTAGAACTCATAATATCTTGATTAATAAGGTAATATATAAAAACCTAATTTGAATATGAGTTTTAAAAAGGAATAACATGATATTAAATTAAATTCATTTTTAATCTAAAACCATTTCTACAAATAGTTTGATATATTTGTACTTGACTGTGTGCTTAAACTGTTATATCTAGTATTAGTCAAAAACTATTTAAAACGTGTGATATTGACTGTGTACTCTTTATGTGATTATATTTGATACATAATCTTGAAAATATATTTCAGGAACTCTATTTCATTACATGTCAGACACTTACGACTGATCACTCACACACACAATACACTTAAGCACTAAATTACTTATGTAGATACCTTGCCAAGCCTAAGTGTTAAAAAGAACTAAAATAAAAAGATTTTCGGAAATTGTTAAGTCAAGACAGTTTGACTTAAATGAAAGAACATAAGATTTTTCAAAGATATCTAGGAAAACAAACTTCTTTTTCATATTGTTCTTCTATATCATTTAAGGGTGTGTGAGTCATAGTAATCTCAAAACACTTACATTTCACTAGAACAAGTCACTAGGCATTGAGTTGATCTTGCGCCTAAAAAAGTTAGAGGGAAAAATGAAGATGGAATAAACAACTTGGACATGAGCAACATGAAGCTAATTTTAGAAGAGCAACCGACACAATAGCCTTAGTGTTTAGGTAATAGCTTTCTGATCTAGCTTACTTGTGTATTGTTGCTTGATTGTAAATCAATCCTATTTTCAGTAGTTTGATCCTTGATTTTTCCCAAGGGAAGGGTTTTTCCACATAAAATAAATACCCATGTGCTTCACCTTTCTGTCTAAACACCTCCCATGAAAATGTAGGATTAATAAGTAAAAATCCACCTAATAAAATTGAAATTGTTATTATTTGTTTAACAACCTTGTTTAATAAATATAATAATTAGGACTTTAATTAACAAGTTAAACCTAATCTAGTTTGTCAGCTCGTTGAGAATTTAAGTAAAAGCAACAATTGGTCCTGCTTTAGTCTTCTATACAAGATCATAGGTATCTTAAGTTTATTCAACACTAGTTACTTTCACACAGTGTTTTAAAAGCACGCCATTCACCGCTCAAGTGGCATCAATGCTTAACTTTTAAAAAGATCATTTTTTGAAACCGTTGTTAAACTCTTTTTTCCTAGTTTTAATGAAGGATACAAGTCAGTTTATTAGGCTTGGTAACTTTGACAGACCCCCTGTTTTTCATGTCTCTAACTTTCTCTACTGGAGAGTCCATATGATAACATTTATTCAGGTAACCTTAGGTGATGATATTTAGGACTTGACAGAAAATGGCTAAACACATCCCATCGTTCCTATAGCAGAAGGTAGTTCTACACTTAGAAAATTAAGGAAGACAAAATTAAGTAATGAACAAAAGAAGATAAGCAATTTTAATAATAAAGGAAATAATGAAATTCTCGTGAGTGTTAGTGAAAATGAACTGAAATGAATTTGTCGTTGCACTACTAGTAAAGAAACTTTGGACACATTAGTCACTGAACATGAAGGAGATGCTAGGTTTAAAGAATGTAAAACTTAAATGCTTGTTCAACATTACAATATTCTTGTTATGAAAAATAATGAACCCTTTGATGATTTTTACATGCACTTAACTGATGTAATAATCCAATTGCATGCAAATGGAATTATGTATATGAATAAGAAAATTTGTGCTAAAATACTTAGGTCTCTTGCTCATAGGTTTGATCATAAACGGTATATCATTGAGGAAATGAATTGTAATAACCCTTACTTTTGAGTAATTTATTTTATATTAATTTTCCATGTGAGGTAATTATATAAAATATTGAATGACGGCGTAAATATTATTTTATGAGAGTTAAAAGATAATATTTACTAGATTTTTTGCATATATACTGTTATGTGAATGTAAATAGCATTATGTTGCGATTCATGGTGTCGTTGTGCATTAAACGGCATTTATGGTATAAATGAAGTTGGAAATTTAAAATAATTTACATTATTCTGGATGCCAATTTAGAGGTCGCGGTTAGTTCTGAAATGGTCAAGATAGTCAAAATAAGGGCCATATAGTATTTTTGAGTTCCGGGCACTTCTGATAGGTTATAACTTAATTATGTAGTTACGAGTTATTATAATGGTGTATTAACAATTAAAAGATGGAAACCAAGGATAAGGCACGTTTAAAGTCTTCCAACCCCCTTTTTATTTCTCCCTTACACATTCCAAACCCTAGAGAGAAAGAGAGAAAAAAAGAAGTGTGGAGAAAAGAGAGAAAAAGGAAGAAAATTGAAGATTTGGGCTTTGGATTTGTTACAACCGGAAGTAAATCTGAGACTACAATCCTGAGGCAAGTTTTTACTTGCAAACATAAGATTTCTTATGGATAAATTGTAATGATAGTGTGTATTTGGAAGAATTGAGAAAATAGTAGGTTTTGTTAAATATTGATGTGTAACCCTTGGATATTGTTGTTTATATGATTTAAGTTGGTCATACGAGTTATTATGGTGTAGAGATGTTGTGGTTGAGTTGGTGGTTGATGAGAATGAAAGAAATGTAAGGATAAGTGGTTTAGGTCTTGGATTTAACAATTTAGATGAAGAGAAAACCGTAGGTCTGATAGGCGCGGTCGACCGCGGTCCCCAGACTGGTCGACCGGCCTTTAAGGGGGAGGCTTATTGATTTCCTCAATAAGTATAAATTCTGAGCGCGGTCGACCTCGATTCTAGGACCGGTCGATCGGGCCCTCCGAAATGAGCTTTCTGCATTTCTTCACAGGATAAATCCATGAGACGCGGTCGACCGCGGTCCCATGATCGGTCGATCGATCCTTTATTTTTCACTCTTAAAATCCTATTTCTTTCTACCTTCTTTCTTTTAAGATAGGGACTTAGGAACCTTCTTAATTGAAGTAAAACTAGATTATTAGAGTCTAGAAATGGTGTATTTAGAAACCTAAGTTAGAATGAGGGTTGGGGTTTAAGTTGGGGATAATTTCGTTAGTTAAGTTAGAGGAAGATGATTAATTCTCTTATAGAATGAAATGGTTTAGACCCATGGAGAATTAGAATGAGTTACTGTGGACTACTAGAATTGGAGGGAAGAATATAATTTCTTAATGGGTTATAGAAGGTATGTTATTCATGGAGATTTATATTGAGAGATAATTATACATTGAGACTTATAATGAAGATATTAAACGCTTAGCCACGGTATGGAAGGCTAAATGGAAAGAGCTCAGCCAAGAGGATATTGTTGTTAGGGCATTTATGTTGATGTTGACCATTGCGCCTACTATAGTGGCAAGGGTTGTGGAGGCACAAGGAAGGGACAAAAGTTATCAAGACCGTATACACCAATTGTTAACCGAGGGAGCGGAATCCTACTCAATATATTCTGAGGATGGGTTACGTTTCCACGGAAGACTTGTTGTCTCGGACGAAGGGGATTTAAGATGAGCCGTGATGAAAGAATCTCATGGGTCTAAATTTACTGTACACCCTGGGGGCGATAAAATGTACCAAGACATGCGCCGTCAATATTGGTGGACGTGTATGAAACGGGACATTTCTAAATTTGTTTCCCAATGCACTAGTTATAAACTGGTGAAGGTAAATCATCAACGACCGACGGGATTATTACAACCCTTGGAAATATTGGTATGGAAGTAGGAAATCATCTCCATGGATGTCATCACGGGACTGCCAACATCACAAAGCGGTCACGATTCTATTTGGGTGATTATCAATCATGTGACCAAGTCGGCACATTTCTTACCGGTGTGTACAGACTATAACACTGCTCATTATGCTCGGATATTTATTGCGGAGGTTGTTAGACTCCACAGGGTGCCCATTAATATAGTCTCTCACCGAGACAAAATTTTTATTTCCCATTTTTGTCAAAGTTTCCAAGAAGCGATGGGAACCGAGTTGAAGCTGAGTACCTCCTATCACCCTCAAACAGATGGGAAGACATAAAGAGTTAACCAAATGTTAGAGGATATGCTCAGAATGTGTGTGCTTGATTTCAAAGGAGGATGGGAACAATACCTTCCCTTGATCGAATTTTCTTATAATAATTCCTACCAATTCACTATTGGGATGGAACCCTATGAAGCATTATATGACCGACCGTGTAGATCACCTACTTATTGGTTGGAAGTAGGGGATAATAAGTTTCTTGGACCTGAAATGATATAGGATACTTCTTCGAAAATCGAACTTATTAGCAATCGCATTTGAATAGCTCAAGATCGTCAAAAGAGTTATGCCGATGCTAATAGAAGTCATGTGGATTTAGAGGTTGAAGATAAAATTTTGGTGCGAGTATCGCCAATGAAAGGTATAAGGTGATTTGGGAAGAAAGGAAAGCTTGCGCCGCATTACGTAGGCCCTTTTCCTATTATTGCTAAATTAGGCCTAGTCGCATATCAACTTGACTTACCGGAGAACTTACAACAGATTCATGATGCGTTTCATGTTTCATCCTTGAAAAAGTACAAGAGGTGTGACGGAGCTCACTAGCACATTCCTTTGGATGATATCGAATTGCAGCCTAATATTTCATACGAGGAACAACCAGCTGCAATCTTAGATCAAGGGGAGCGTAGGATAAGATCTCTAGTGGTACCCTTGGTTTGGGTCTAATGGGGGCATCACAATGCCGAGGAGTCAACATGGGAGCGTGAGGACGATATGCGAGAAAAGTACGCCTAATTTTGAGGGCAAAATTCCCTTATAAGGGGGGGAGTATGTAATAACCCTTAGTTTTGAGTAATTTATTTTATATTAATTTTCCATGTGAGGTAATTATATAAAGTATTGAATGATGGGGTAAATATTATTTTATGAGATTTAAAAGATAATATTTACTATATTTTTTGCATATATACTATTAGGTGAATGTAAATAGCATTATGTTGCGATTTATGGTGTCGTTGTGCTTTAAATGGCATTTATGGTATAAATGAAGTTGGAAATTTGAAATAATTATCATTATTTCGGATGCCAATTTAGAGCGCGCGGTTAGTTTTGAAATGGTCAAGATAGTCAAAATAAGGGCCATATTGTATTTTTGAGTTCCGGGCACTTTTAACAGGTTATAACTTAATTATGTAGTTACGAGTTATTCTAATGGTGTCTTAACAATTAAAAGATGGAAACCAAGGCTAAGGCACGTTTAAAGTCTTCCAACACCCTTTTTATTTCTCCCTTACACATTCCAAACCCTATAGAGAAATAAAGAGAAAAAGAAGTGTGGAGAAAAGAGAGAAAAAAGAAGAAAATTGAAGATTTAGGCTTTGGAGTTGTTACAACCGAAAGGAAATCTGAGACTAAAATCCTAAGGCAAGTTTTTACTTGCAAAAATATGATTTCTTGTGGATAAATTATAATGATAGTGTGTATTTGGAAGAATTGAGAAAATAATAGGTTTTGTTAAATATTGATGTGTAACCCTTGGGTCTTGTTGTTTATATGATTTAAGTTGGTCATATGAGTTGTTATGGTGTAGAGATGTTGTGGTTGAGTTGGTAGTTGATGAGAATGAAAGAAATATAAGAATAAGTGGCTTAGGTCTTGGATTTAACAATTTAGATGAAGAGAAAATCGTAGGACTGATAGGCGCGATCGACCGTGGTCCCCAGACCGGTCGACCGGCCTTTAAGGGGGAGGCTTACTGCTTTCCTCAATAAGTATAAATTCTGAGCGCGATCGACCGAAGTCCCAGGACCGGTTTACCGGGCCCTTCGAAATCAGCTTTCTGCATTTCTTCCAATGATAAATCCATGAAACACGTTAGACCGCGATCTCATGACCGGTCGACCTGTCCCCTGTTTTTCACTTTTAAAATCCTATTTCTTTTTACCTTATTTTTTTAAGATAGGGATTTAGGAACCTACTTAATTGAAGTAAAACTGGAGTATTAGAGTCTAACAATGGTGTATTTAGAAACCTAAGTTAGAATGAGAGTTGGGGTTTAAGTTGGGGATAATTTGGTTAGTTAAGTTAGAGGAAGATGATTAATTCTCTTATAGAATGAAATAGTTTAGACCTAGGGAGAATTAGAATGAGTTATTGTGGACTACTAGAATTGGAGGGAAGAATATCATTTCTTAATGGGTTATAAAAGGTATGTTATTCATGGAGATTTGTATTGAGAGATAATTATACATTGAGACTTATAATGAAGATATTAAACGCTTATGACTCTGGATATAATGTAATGCATACTTGATAAAGTAAATAAATTGTGAATGAAAATTTGTATATACACGCCTCTCTAAATGCTATCATAAGGTAAGTTACGCGCATGAGGTTAAGTCCCTGGCTAGTGAATGCAGGGTGAATATTGTCCTCGGCCATAGGACCGGTTATTATATATATTGTGTGATTATTGTTCGAAGTGAGGTAATTCTGGGTGTGGTTATGACTCACTGTCGAAGGTATATGGTCGCTTCCCGATCTCACGTGATGTAGGATGCCCTGGTTGTCTTATGTGGTAGGCCCTGGAATATGATAGATATTTAGGGGCGCGTCCAGTGGGGAAACTCGTAAGGACGGTCTTAGAATCGTTATATATTGAGAACTATAACTATTCATAATAAAGTGGGATATTATTGATGGAAAAGCACTCTATGAAATAAATTGCTTTGAATATGTTTCCTAATGAGAAAAAGGAATGGATAAATGAATTGTGTATAAAATGAAATGGAATCTCACTAAGCATTATCTTATAAACTTTCTCCTGCCTAAATTGAATTTTTCATTATCATTAAAATTGCGTTAGGTTGTGATTTTAAATTGAGAATTTAGATTCTTTATCTTTATTCTTGTTGAATGTAATTAGCTCATTCACGATAAGTAAGTTGCCCATACTATCATGCATTTTATTCACATGGTGATTATATCAAACCGGGCCCTAACCCGTTTATGTCTCTTTGATTTGTATGAATCTTATATTCGCCCAAGTGCTCCGCCGCAAGGACGCCCGTATTGACTTTTCCATTCAAGTGTCTTGGAGAAGTAACACCTTGCGGATGTTACGGTATATTTTGATATATACACTTCCATCTTTTGTATTTTAGTTATGATCGGTTACACGTTCGGGTGTGTTGCACACGTCTCGTACTTGTACTATGTTATGTGATATTGTACTGTAATATTTTGTGTAACTCTGATGTATATGTTTGTTAACCGACAACTTATTCGGTTATTTTGTTGGTAATGGTTGCTGATTCATTTCTATTCTTACGTTTATCTACCTACTTTCCAAGTGGATTGTTGAAATTTTTTTCCTTCACTTACAAAATAAATTTTTGACAATCCGTTTTCTAAAATATTGGGTGGTTAACTCCTATATGTATTACCTTATGTTGATGCTAAGAATGGACCATCTATGATTCCTGTAAATATTTGGAGTATCGGGATGGCCACCGCTTTTTTTAAATAAGCGGGGTGTCACATGAATGACCCATCTCTCACTCCTAAATTGCTCAACTCCAAATTAAGAACCATGACATTAGAATCTACCTTTAGGAAGACTTTAACTAATTTAAAAAAAAGATTTTGGTGGTAGTTCAAGGTTGCCTTTAAATCTGTTCATTCAGATAAAGTGAAAATCAAAATAGTTCAAATACAACATGAGTTTGAATATATTGCTGTTGGTGCATGTTGTGCTCAACTTGTGTGGATAAAACAAACGCTACAATATTATGGTGTCTCTGAGTCTAAAGTTCTTATTGTGATAATAAAAGTGCAATTAATATCGCTAAAAATCTTGTGCAACATAGTCGAACTAAACACATTAATATCCACCATCATTTTATCTGAAAGTTAGTTGAATCTAAAGAGCTAGTTATTAAACATGTTGTTACTGATAAATAAATTGTTGATTTATTTACTAAACCATTAGATAAATCCCATTTTGAAAGACTTCTTCACATGATCGGAATGATTGCACTCAATAATTAGAATTTTTTTTATTCATGTTTTTATTCTTTGTACAAGATCTCTTGAGATTTTACGATAAAGGTATCGAGAGAATACAATATCTCTTAAAATCAGTTTTATGTGGAAACGCTTATTAGACCTTTGACTAACACTTTTCTAGTTAACTCACAACTATTGTCTAATCTAGTCAAAATGGGGGAGAGCTGAGTACATATTTTTGATCAAGTTGTTCATTTCTTTTCTATATTGCATACTTTTTTCACACATTTTGAAATTATATTGATAATATTCTTCTCATTGCTTCTTAAAAGATTGGGGTTTTGTCTTTCGGGACTAATGCTCCTCTATCAGTTTGAGTAATTTTATTTTCTAGTAATGGGAGGTTATATAGTACAAATTTTTGTATAGGAAACTTTAGGATTTATTTTACCTTAGTATATCACTTGATGTACTCAAGGATTTTGTCAAAATTAGTCCAATGGGGAAGATTGAAGGTTCCTACATATAACATTTTAGGTTTAGGGATTTTATAGTGTTTAGCTATATAGACCTTCATCTAGTTTACGGATGACAATTTAACCCGAACCGCAAGGTTCTCGACCCCACCCGACCCTAATGGAGCGGGTTAAAAACCCGTTCAAAATAGTAGTTTTTTTTTTAACTTGTTTATTAAACGGGGCGAGTTCGGGTTTTATCAGAATATGCTCAACCCGCCCCACCCCACCCCGCTTAGTAAATTTCCTTATTATTCTATGTTAATAGCACTCCCACCACATATATAAATAAACTTAAGAAAGAAAGAACCCTAGCTCACCTCACACTTTCAATCTCAACCAAACCTCCTTTTGCACTCTGTCTCTCTCGCGTCTCACTCTTTCAACTTCTCTGCACTCTCTCTCTCTCTCGCGCGCGCGCGCGCGTGCATCTCACTCTCTGTCGGTGCCGGGTCGGCCACGCATCATCATCTCACATCACACCATTTAACATGGTTAGTTCTTTGTTTTTAATCTCATCTCACATTTGGTTAGCCATTTAACAGTTGTTCTATATAACATCTTGGTTAGACATTTCAACCTCAAATAATGTTGTTTGTTTGATTTGTATACCCATTATCTCACACCATTAACAGTTGTTTTTCTAGTTATTTCTTTTTGGAACTAATACTATTAACTGGTATCGCACCTATTGTTTGTTTTAATAACGTCTCACACCATTTAACATCGTCTCACACTTGATTTTTTTAGTTTTTTTTTAACTAATAGTTACCAGGATTCATACATCATTGTTAATTGGTTTTGAACTACACTGTTAATTATTTTTTTGTTTGAACTAATCGGTACCTAGATTCATACATCACTTTTAATTGGTTATGAACTACACTGTTAAAATGATTCACTATTAATTGATTATTTTTAGGACTAATTGGTTATTTAAGGACTAATTGAATTTGTTTTACATATTGTTCTGAAATTTGTTTTTTTTTTGTTTTTTTTGTTTTCTCCGGTACTTTAATAAAAAATAGTTATCAATTTATATTTATTTAAAAAAATGAGCCAATCAATTCAAGGGGAAAAATAATGTTTCAGGGATACAAACTAAATCAACACCGACACCTAGTTCCACCCCATCCACAAAAACACATGGTGTTAATCCAATTGTTCAATCTTCTCCTAAAAAAAAGAAAATTCACATCTTTTCTTTGGAAGGACTTTGAAAGGATTAAATATAATTGGGGGACATTTGCAATATGCCATTATTGTCATTCAAAACTTAAGGCCGAAAGTAGAAATGGGACCAACCATTTGTGAAATCACTTGACTAGGTGTAGGAAACATCAAAATGTTGATATTCATGATCAATTTCAGATTCATACTGAAAAAAAATCCGATGGAAAAGTTCACTTTGGTAATTTTACATTTGATCATGATGTGTCCAAAAAAGAACTTGCACGTGCAATTGTTTTACATGAATATACCCTTAGTATTGTCGAGCATGTCCGATTTAGGAATTTAGTTAGTAACCTCAAACCTATTTTTAAAAATTTATCTCGAAACACCATTAAAAGCGACATATTAAAAATGTATCAATCGGAGAAAGCAAAAGCTTACAGGTTATTTGATAAGCTTTCTTATCGTGTTGGAATCACCACGGATATGTGGTCTTCGAGGCAAAAGAGAGGGTACATGGCTATAACGGCACATTTTGCTGATGAACGTTGGTGCTTGAGAAATTTGATAATCAGGTATGTTTTCTTCTTTTTACTTTTTTTTTAAAAATAATTGTGTTTCATCAAAATTTAATATTTTGATATAATTATTCATGCGTAGGTTTGTTTATGTGCCCGCTCCACATACGAAAGATGTTATTTGTGATGTGATGAAGATGACAGTCGAGCTATTTGAGACTTTGTGTAACATTTGCTGTTTTCAGGACTTTTTATACTTGTGCTGTTTCAAACTTATTTTGTGGTAGTTGATGTTATTTAGGACTTATTTCGTAATAGATCAATTTGATGTTATTTAGGACTTATGTTGTAATAGTTGAATTTGATATTGTTCGAGACTTAGTAGTTTAGTATTTTAAACTGTGTTACTTGAGACATTTTAATTATTTTGAGAATTTTAGAGTTAATGTTGAAGTTTTAGAATTACAAATTAATGTTGAGGCATTATTATTTGCTTATAAAGTCACCTTTATTTTTATATAATTAAATCTATTTTTTTTTTACAAAAAAATAATTTTGGGTTTTAACTCGTGGGGCGGTGCGGGTTCTGACCCGTTTAATTCACACGGGGCGGGGATAAGTTTGAGGAGGTTATAATTAAATGGGTTCGGGGTTTAAAATAATAACCCATCGCGGGGTGGGGTAGGGCATTTTTTTTTCGCGGGGCGGGTTTAGGTTTTGACAAACCTAACACATACCTGACCCGTTGCCATCCCTCATCTAGTTGAAATAAAATTTTGATAAGATATTTTATGTATTTATGTTGTGTTTAGTCTACCTATGTCAATGCCTCTGCTCAATCTACTACATCACTTAGAATTCATCTTAAATCACATTAAGGGAAGGTAGTCTAGTACACTTTGCACAAATTGACTCATAGGAATTATTTCTAAGTCATATAGGACACGATACAATGCATATCATAACATCATTTCATATGATTTATTTTAGTATGTTTAAAGAGGATTTTTAAATAATTAAAAAACATTTTTAAACATTTAAATCAAATTGATTCTTAAATTCAAATTAGATGTCTCAATTAATTTAAAATACATGGAGTAAATAATAATTCATAAGAATAATATATTCATGTTTAAAAACATTAAAAAAAAATTCTGGATTTTTCTCATATTTTTTGGGAATTTTTCTTATTTAATTTTGGTTTGAAAATGACTTAAAAACTATTTAGGATTCTAATTTAAACATTTTTTTCATTCTGGCTTTATTTAATGTGTTATACACGTGTCATATACTACTTATACACGTTTTATGCACTACATTCTACAAAGATTATACTCATGTTGTACGCTAGTTATACTCATTCTTTTACCTGTATTAGACTCAGTATTGTATGGTGATTATACACCATATTGTACATGGTTTGTATTTTCCCCAACAGTAACATAAGCAACACAGGTTTTTTCAATCAGTTGTTTATAACTAACATACATGTGTCAATTAATTAAAGGTTTGGTTTGTGTTTCTTTGTTGATCGTTAGATCATATCTCTAATCTACAACTATTTTACTTTTATGGCGATCCATGTGTCTTTGACAAACCTCTTCTCCTATAAATTGTGACCTTAGGCTCCCATTTTTCTTAAGAGAAATAGAAAGTATACCGAATTCTGTCAAAATCAAAACTAGAGAGAGAAAATAGATAGAGAGGCAAAGAGAGAGAGAGAGAGAGAGAGAGGGAGAGAGAGTGCACATAATTCACATACACTAGTGTTTGTTACACGAATTGATCTTGTTTTTAGCTCAAATCGAACACACGAACGTTATTATTGTTTTGATATTTTTATTTTGTATGAATTATTTGTTATAAAAGGTTTTGAATATATTCAAATCTTTTCAAAAACTCTTATAGTACGGTTCGTACGTTTTTTGATAATCTTGTTTGAAAAAGAACCCTAATATCTTCACCTTTGTTTGCAAAAATTAAACCGTTTAAAAGTGAAATCTCCTTTTCTAGTTATTTAGATCTATTTTAAAGATCATTTGTGGTGTGTTTGTTGTGTATTTTGATAAATACATTTGTTATATCTCGTAAGCCTATGTATACTAAGATAACTCTTCAAGAGTTAAAGGTATTTGGATTCAACCCTACTAATTCATGTAGATTGTGTTGATTATTTTCTGTCAAGATCCATGTAATACCGAATTGCATGCTTTTTTTTGTGTTTATCTACACAAAAATCAAATTGTTATACACGATCTATGTTTAAATCTATTTTAGTTTGTTAGATCCGCTTTATATCGGATTTCTGTGAAAGTTTTGAACACTATTTCACACATAAACATTTCTGCATATATTTTTGCTCATATTCTTTGCTTCTAAGTTCAGATGTTTTTAAAACATATTATTTTAAATAAAACTAAGCAAGTTTTGTTAAAATAAGTCCAGATCTGAGATATGTTTAGAAGTTTAAACCTAAAGTATTAAAGAACTTAACCTGTTAAGAAAAGATTACTTATTGACTATCCTTATACACTTGATTGACCTGCATATTTGACCTGACCTGAATAGGATAATAATTGAACCATATAAACTTGTTGGTGTGAGAACTGTGTTGAACTAGAATTGTTACAATTCATAATATCTCGAATAATAAGGTTTTATATAAAAACCTAGTTCAAATATGAGTTTTAAAAAGGAATAATAGGATATTAGATTAAAATCATTTTTAATCTAAATCTATTTCTGAAAACAATATCTGTATTTGACTGTGTGCTTAAACTATTATATCTAGTATAAGTCAAAAACTATTTATAACGTGTGATATTGACTATGCATGCTTTATTTGATATATTTGATACATAATCTTGAATGTATATATTAGGAACATTATTTCATTACATATCACACACTTAGGACATATCACTCACATATTACACAATATATACTTAGTCACTGAATTACTTATGTAAATATCTTTCAAAGTTTGAGTGTTCAAAATAACTTAAGAAAAAGATTTTCATAAAGTGTTAACTTAAGACAGTTTGACTTAAAAGTAATAATATAAGATTTTTTAAAGATATCTAAGAAAACAAACTTCTTTTACATATCATTCGCTTGTATCTTTTAAGAGTGTGTTAGTCATAATAGTATAACTCACAACACTTACACTTCACTAGAATAAGTCACTAGGCATTGAGTCGATCTTGGGCTCAAAGAAGTTAGAGGGAAAAGTGAAGACGTGAAGAAATAACTTGGACAGGAGCAATGTGATGTTAATTTCAGAAGAGTAACTAATGTTATAGGCTTAGTATATAGGTAATAGCTTGCCGATCTAGCATACCTGTGTCTTGGTGCTTGATCATAAATCTTTCCTATTTTGATTTGTTTAGTGGAGTGCATTAGTTTGATCCTAAGAAGGATCTGTGATTTTTTCCAAGGGAATTTTTTTTGCCACATAAAATAAATACCCTTGTGCTTTACTTTTCTATCTAAGTACCTCTCATGAAAAAGTAGGATTAAGATCAATAAACTCTCCAAATTAACTTGAATTTATTATTATCTATTTAACAACCTAGTTTAATCAAGATAATAATCAGGACTTTAATTAACTAATCAAACCTAATCTAGTTTGTCCTGTGGTTAAAAATTTAAGTAAAAGTTTCAATTCTCCCTCCTTAAGGCTTCTATACAAACTCGTAGGTATTTAGAATTTATTCAACATTAGTTACTTCCGCACAGTGATTTAAAAGCGTACCATTACTCGATCAAAGTTCTTAAGAAATTATGAACAAAATAGTTTTTTTTTATAACAAAATCATGAATTTAGAGGTAGTGCGGCGTTTGAATGAAATCAGACCTTGTTCGAATGAAACCTACAATATCATTCGAACGACATAACTTCTTGTTCTATCGAAGCCCAACTATCATTCGAACATCCTTCTAAGCATGCATTTTTCCAAATAGATAAAACCTTGTAAGGACACAAATTTCTAATTGAGTCTTATGTAGTGTTGGCTCAATTTCGGACAAAATAATTTGAGTCATAGGATAGAGTGTTACGTGTATCCATCCAAGTCTATAAAGAGTTTGTGTTGAAGAAGTAGCGGCCCAGAAAGTAAAGCTTCATCATTGCCTAGTTCAGTGACTCGTTTCTACGTCAACAATAATTGGATTCCATAGTCTCCAAAGGTATGAATGCAATTTTATATATGCAGGAGAATTGGAATATTTTATGGGTGATATTTTAATTTGAAATCCCCTTTACTTTTCATAAAATTCTGTAAAACTTTGGATAAAAGTTTTTTTGGGCTTAAAAATTGAAAAATCTGAAAGTCTGTTTTTTCGTTCGAAATGTCGTTCGAACAAGATTTTCGTTCGAATGAGATTGCCAACGAGATTTGCCAACTGTTTTCTATTTTTTCGTTCGATGTTTCGTTCTAACGAATTTTTCCAACGAAATTGTAGACTATTCTTGTTCTGAGATCTCATTCGAACGTTGTCGTTCGAACGACCTGGAAAAGTGATTCGAACGACTTTTGGCTGGAAAGCTATTTTTTGGCAGTTTTTTGTTAACTTCCCACTAACCCACTTTTTCTACTTGTTTTTAACCATTTTCGTGGGCAGAAGTTTACACAGGACTTTTGAGAGTTTTCTAAGAGCTTAAGAGAGAAATTTTTCCTACCAAAAGTTCAAGTTTTGAGTGTTTAATTTTTATGGAATAAAATCTCCCAATACACCATTTTACACCCATAGTTTGTTTATCCAAGTATCTTTCATATATATACATTTTCTTGGAGTGTTTGGCACCATTGGTTCATCTTTACCACAAAAAGGAGAAGTTTGGGTTTTATTCTCTAGCCACAAAAGAGAGTAATTTGTTACTGTGGTGTACTCATTCGAAGAAAGGCTTTGTGTGAGGGTGACGGAGACCAAAAGTCTCATCGGTGGATTTCGAGACCGTGGAGGAGTTCATGGTTGTCGACTAGGCGGAGGCAGTTACCAAAAGACACACCAAGGCTTGGACGGAATCAAGTCGTGTGTAGTAAGTCATCTGTCTTGTAAACATAAAACCATACCTAGTGGACTTAAGGCTAGGGTTGTCCGAGGTTTTTCCCATTTAGGCTTTCCTCGTATATCAACGCTTAGTGGTTGTTAATTTATTTTATCTTTCAAATTGTAACAACCCTGACTTTTGAGAGACAATTTTATATTATTTTTCTGGATGGGCTAATTTTATAAAATAGAGAAAGTTGGAGTAAATATTATTTCAAGTTAGTTAAGAGATAATATTTATAATGTTTTGTCTATTTACTGTTATGAGAAGGTAAATAACATTATATTATGTTTTATTACGTCGCTGTATTTTAAGCGATGGTTATAACTTATATTTAATTTGGAGTATGATTAATGAATTAAAATGACATTGGAGCATAAAAATATTATATGTTACTCCGGATGCCAATTTAGGGGGTGCGGTTGGTTTTGGAATAGTCGAGATAGTCAAAATAAGTGCCAAGTTGTATTTTTCAGTTTCGGGCATTTTTTACAGGTCATGATTCAATTATGTAGTTACGAGTCATTTTAATGGTGTATTAACATTTAAAAGAGGGGAATTTATGTTTAAGGCTCGTTTAAGTCTTCCAAACCCTTTTATTTCTCATTTTATGTTATAAGCTTTGAGAGAAAGAGAGAGAGAGAAGAGAGAATTGGGAGACTGTTATTAAGGGAGACTTACTTTGATGATTTATGGTATTGTTTTGGACTCTTGGAGACTAGTGTGAGGTTAATGGCATTTCGGGCCATAGGTCATTAATAAGATATGACATTAAGAATAAGAAATGCATATTCTAAAATTTGGTACTTAATGGTTAAGTATAAATGGTTTGAGAATGTAAAAAGTGAATATTTTCAAAATGGAAAAATGATTTTCGTAAATGATAATTTACATATACACACCTCTATAAATTTCTATCATAAGGGAAGTTACGCGCATGAGGTAAAGTCCCCTGGCTAATGAATGTAGGGTGAATATAGTCCTCGGCCATATGACCGATTATTATATATGTTTATTTTGCGATGTGGGGTAATTCTGGGTGTGGTTATGACTCACTCGCAGGTATATGGCCACTTCCCGACGTCTCGCGTTGTAGGATGCCCAGGTTGTCTTGTCTGATAGGCCTTGGAAGATGATAGCCATTTAGGGGCGCGCACAGTGGGGAAATCCGAACGGGCGGTATTAGAAACGTTATATGATATGAAATATAACTATTAATAATAATGTGGGACATTATTTATGTTAAAGCATTTTATGATAAGAAATTTACTTGAAATACATTTCCTAGATGGAAGAAGGGAAATGGGAAGCTATGCTATGAAAAATCATTTTATCATAATAAATTTGGTTTAAATACATTTCCTGGATGGAAGAAGGGAAATGGGAAGATATGAGATGAAATTGAATTGGTAAAAAAATTTAAATTGTGCATTTAAATTGTGAATAATTGAAATGATGTCTCCTTGAGTAAATATAGATGAGTTCTCCCATGATTATATGAATATTGAGCATTATCATTGATATTGCACTAGGTTGTGCTTTTAGATTGAGAGGTGATAAATTTTATGATTAATTGCGAGAGATAGTCAAATTCATGCTTATGATTAGGTATTCATAACTGTCATGTATTTTATTCACATGGTGATCATATCAAATCGGGTCCTGACCCGTTTATAGCTCTTTATTTTGCATGATCTCCTTGTCCTTTCAGGTGCTCCTCCGCAAGGACACCCGTATTGACCTCTCCATTCCAGTTGTCTTGGAGCTATAGCAATTTGCAGATGTTGTAGGATATTCGTTATAGACGCTTCTATCCATTGTACTCTAGCTATGTTCAGTTTATTTATTTGGGCGTGTTGCCCATGCATTTTACTCATTTATTATAATGTGATATTAAATTGTAATACTTGGTGTAACCTATTTTTATTAGTCTTTTAACCGACATCTTATTCATTTATTATTTATATATTGTTATCATTCCATTTCTCGATGATCTTTGGTATCCACCGTTTTTGCAAATTGGACTGTCTAAGTGCTTTTCTTTTACTTATAAAATTTAATTTCATAGCCCGTTTTCTAAAATAACTGGTGGTTATCTCGTACTATTATTTTAATAACAGTGATGATGAGAATGGACCATCTATGATACCTGTGATTATTGGAGTATCGGGATGGACACCTCTTATTTTAGTAGGCGGATTGTCACAGATGGTATCAGAGCATCAGGTTCTAGTGTCCTTAGGAATCTGTGCGGACGTACTATGTTTACAGCGTTACTTTTGATTTGATATAGAGCCTTAGGACTAAGATTGTTGATTTCTATTGTGAGATTTCGTTCTCTTGCCATGATGTAAGAACCCATAAAATCTTTTGCGCATTCATGTGAGATTCGTAGGTCGAATTGAGGAAGGTCATCAGGGAAGGCCGTTTTGAAGGCGTCACGAGATGGGATTACTAAGAACTGTAAGTTGTAGTCGGGGATGAGCGCCGCTTTTGAAGTCTCTCCCTTCGTAGCATTGTCTTATATTGCTACCGCGACTACTAAGTACATGAGATATAGTTTTCCAAGTACCGCTGCCGATGGAGAGTGGTAATAAGCTTGTACTTTCAAGCGACACTATAATTTAAGTTGAAAAGGCCCTTGACAAGGACCATAGGCTGAAGTTAAGCCAGATGGAGGAAGTGTTATTTCATTTGGTGGAAGTATAAGGCCCAGGAGATTTGGCCTAGAGAGGGGTATAGAAATTCCCAGAGCGAATAATGGAAGAAAAATTTTCACCTGTTGGAGTAATGTTGAAATGGCGGGAATGGTAGTCACCATATTTTGGTAGAGCATGAAGTTTTTCCCATAAAGAAACCCGGTAGATATTTTCAACAACGAGATTCTTTGGGATATCTAAAATGATGAGAAGGTAGATTCTCAAGTATTCACATGAGGTTCAGTCAGAGGCCGACTGTGAATAAAGAATTGTACGGTTAAGGAAACCGTGCACCGAAATAAGGTAGATATAAGGAAGAAAGAGCCCTTCATTGGAATGATAGGCTCACGAGAAAGTATTGTTAACTCTTATGGAGAGTAGTGTTCATGAAACCCCATTGTGGACATCCGTCCGAGGAAGACTCATTGAAATATCCAGGGGAGGCCGATAGCATGTTCTATTTTATGGAAGAAGTTAAGGGAACCGCACGTTTTGATCTTGTCGATTGGACAAAAAGGGAAATAATAGGATGCCTAGTCGGGGCATTAATGAAAGTAGTTAGGTTCAGATAAGACTAGGGTACGATATCTGGGAACCATTGGTAGTGGCCAGGGTAATTGGCAAGAATGTTGGCCGATATTCCACCTTAGTTGAGGGTGGTGCATTCTGTATGATAAGATCGAGTAACATCGTATTAACCCTAGATTCGGGAGCGTAATTTGAGCTTGTGGTAGTATCGATGTTATTATAGAAAGTGTATCAGTATGATTTCCATGGTAGGGAGGTTTTATTTTTCCTTCATTCGCTAGAGCGAGTGATGATAGTTTAAAAGTATATGTGATATGTGTTACTCGTATTATAGGTGTTATACGAGTGGAAATATTCTTGTTTGGTCGGAGCGATAGCAAGCAAATGATTGCGAGGCTATCCTATTTCTAGTTCCAGAATGGAACTAGTTGTTCTATAATATCTCACCTGGATACAGGATTGAGACTTTATAGAGATGGGTTAAGGTACGTAAGAAATTTTCATGAATTGTTTTGTTTGTTTTGTTTGATTATTTGTTTGTTTTGTTTGTGTTTGTTGTTTCCTTATCTCCATGACCAATAAAGTTAAGTAGTAGTGTATTGGATGGGTTCCTTGTTTGGATTTCACTTTGCGAGACGCTCCACGTATGAACCTTAACGACTTTGGGAGTGGAGAGATGTTGAATTTTTTTTCTTTCTTTCTTTCTGTTGTTAGAATTCTGGGTTGGAAGGTTTAGCCAAGAATATTGTGATTGAGTGATTAAAGGGCTATTAATGTGCGGTATAGAAGCACTGTAAATATTTCTCCCCTCTGATCGATGCGAGGGAGACTAAGATAAGAAAGTCAGATAGAGACATATGGTTATGCCTTGATGAGAATACCATTTAAGAAGATGTATGTATATATATGGGGATAAAGTATTTGTAATACTTTATAGAAAGTAAAAGCCCTATTCGTTAAATTTTCATTTCGCTGCAACGGTAGGACATAAAAGTAGAAGCGCATTAGTAGGATTACCAGTTAGAACTTTAGCGGTCCCGAACATGTGTCTTAGGCCATTATATCTTGATGATCGATGATAAGAGGTAGTACTGTAACATGAGGGTTCCTTGTTTGGATTTCTCTTTGCGAGATGTCCTACACATGAAACCGAGCGAATGTCGAGAATTGATAAAGGTCTTGGGCACTAGGGATATAATTAGCATAATACTTATATGACTAGAATAGGAAATATGTCGACCTTAGGATTATTCGGATGTAAGGCCCTTAGTGTATGTGACGTTGTTTTAGGTAGGCGGTAGGGAGTTGACCACGAGTAGGTTGTGGGTTAACTCTAAGAAGGATCAGGTCCAAGAAATAGGAGTATGGGATCTCGAGTAATTCGGGATACTAGGCCAAGGTGAGGCCTCTCATAGAAATAACATTACGTCAGTAACCTAGCTTTCGGAGAGTCAAAAGGATGAGCTGACTTTTACTCCTGCACTCGTGTTGTAAAGATCGATAGTGGATTTAACGAACGAGTCTCTGACAGGAACGAGAAGTATTAACACTGGAGCATGGACCCATTGTTTATGCATTTCACAAACTTAAACCTCGTGAGTAGTATTATCCCACGCTTGACTTAGAGTTCATAGCGATAATATTCGCCTTAAAGAAATGGAGGCACTACTTCCTGGGCAGGAAATCTAGTCTTTTTACGAACCACAAGTTGTTACAATATGTTATTGGGGCGACAGAGTTGGTGTTTAAAGTTCGTAAAGGACTGTCAATTAGATATTCATTATCACTAAGGGAATGCTAAAGGGGTAGCGGATGCCCTGAGTAGGAAACCCATGGGGGATGCTAGTGAAGGCATGGAAAGCCAAGTAGAACATGCCTAACTAAGAGGACTCTATAGCAAGAGCATTCATGTCCGTGATTGACCATTTCACCTACTAGTGTGAAGAGAGTAGTGGTGGAATGAGGAAGGGTATATCCAGGGGAATCTTAATCGAATTTCCGACATCGCAATTGTCATGATCCTATTCGAGAAAGATTTTTGATCCTTTGAGCAAATCGCCGCTTTTTCCGACCAATATGGGCGGACTATTTTACGAAGGAGTATGCCCAGCTCTTTATAGTGGAGTATGGAGCTGTATAAGGTGCCTATCAAAATAATATTGGACCAAGATTAGACTTTTGTGTCAAAAGTTTTGAAAAGTTTCCAGGAAGTAATGGGAACCGAATGGAAGTTGGGTACAACCTACCACCCGAAGGTGGATGAATGAGTGGAGAGAGTTAACCAGATGTCGAAAGGAACACCTCGAATGTGTGTTTTGACTTAAAGAAAGGATAGGGGCGTTAGATTTTATAATTCAAATTTTCCTACAATAATTTGGATCATTTTTCTATAAGGACGTCACCATAGGTGGCCTTGTGTAGCCAGCTGAGTAATTCGCCTGCTCGTTGGGTGGAACCTGTGGACAGTAAGTTCCTTGGACTTGGAGTGTTCTAGGAATATTTCTTTGATGATTAAGTTCATTGAGCCGCATACTTTCAAGGGCTATGCCGACACGAACAGAGGTCACGTAGTATTTGAGTTAGGGGATCAAGTGTTAGAGTAGGTATTCCCTAGTAGGGGTATAATGTGATTTAGAAAGAAAGGCAACTTGTGCCTAGTTATGTAGGTATTTATTCTATTGTCGAAGGTAGGATCCATAGTTTATGAGGAACGATTAGGTGCTATGTTAGAGCACGAAGAAAGTAGACTAATATTGAAAGTGACGACCTTAGTACAAGTCAAATTGGGACATCGCCATACCTAGAAAATTTTAGAGATGGAAGAACGATAGTTTAGGAAAGTACACCCTTAATCTAGTTATATAGTACGCCTGAATTTTGAGGGGAAAATTTCCTTGTAAGCGGGGGAGTGTGTAATAACCCAGACTTTTGAGTGACTATTTTATATTATTTTGCCTGATGGGCTAATTTTATAAAATAGACAAAGTTGGAGTAAATATTATTTCAAGTTAGTTAAGAGATAATATTTACCATGTTTTGTCTATTTACTGTTATGAGAAGGTAAATAGCAATATATTGTGTTTTATTGTGTCGTTGTATTTTAAGAGATGGTTATAACTTATATTTAATTTGGAGAATGATTAATGAATTAAAATGACGTTGGAACATAAAAATATTATATGGTACTCCAGATTCCAATTTAGGGGGTGCGGTTGGTTTTGGAATAGTCGAGATAGTCAAAATAAGTGCCAAGTTTTATTTTTGAGTTTCAGATATTTTTGACAAGTTATGACTCAATTATGTAGTTACGAGTCATTTTAATGGTGTATTAACATTTAAAAGAGGGGAATTTATGTTTAAGGCCCGTTTAAGTCTTCCAAACACTTTTATTTATCATTTTATGTTATAAGCTTTGAGAGAAAGAGAGAGAGAGAGAGAGAAGAGAGAATTGGGAGACTATTATTGAGGGAGACTTACTTTGATGATTTATGGTATTGTTTTTGGACTCTTTGAGACTAGTGTGAGGATAATGGCATTTCGGGCCCTAGGTCATTAGTAAGATATGACTTTAAGAATAAGAAATGCATATTCTAAAATTTGGTACTTAATGGCTAAGTATAAATGGTTAGAGAATGTAAAAAGTGAATGTTTTCAAAATGGAAAAATGATTTTTGTAAATGATAATTTACTTATACACACCTCTCAAAATCGCTATCATAAGGGAAGTTACGCGCATGAGGTGAAGTCCCCTAGTTAATGAATGCAGGGTGAATATAGTCCTCGGCCATATGACCCATTATTATATATGTTTATTTTGCGATGTGGGGTAATTTTGGGTGTGGTTATGACTCACTCGCGGGTATATGGACACTTCCCGATGTCTCGCGTTGTAGGATGCCCAGGTTGTCTTATTTCATAGGCCCTGGAAGATGATAGCCATTTAGGGGCGCGCACAGTGGGGAAACCCGGACTGGTGGTCTTAGAAACGTTATATGATATGAAATATAACTATACATAATAATGTGGGACATTATTGATGTTAAAGAATTTTATGATAATAAATTTTCTTTAAATACATTTCCTAGATGGAAGAAGGGAAATGGGAAGATATGATATGAAAAAGCATTTTATGATAATAAATTTGCTTTAAATACATTTCTTGGATGGAAGAAGGGAAATGGGAAGATATGATATGAAATTGAATTGGTAAAACATTTTGTAAAATGAATTGCCATATATGTATTTCCTAAATAGAAAAGGAATTGTCCATTTAAATTGTGAATAATTGAAATGATGTCTCCTTGAGTAAATGTGGATGAGTTCTCCCATGATTATATGAATATTGAGCATTATCATTGATATCGCACTAGGTTGTGCTTTTAGATTGAGAGGTGAGCAATTTTATGATTAATTGCGAGAGATAGTCAAATTCATGCTTATGATTAGGTATTCATAATTGTCATGCATTTTATTCACATGGTGATCATATCAAACCGGGCCCTGACCCGTTTATATCTCTTTGTTTTGCATGATCTCCTTGTCCGTTCAAGTGCTCCTCTGCAAGGACGCCCGTAGTGACCTATCCATTCCAATTGTCTTGGAGCTATAAAATTTTGCGGATGTTGTAGTATATTCGTTATAGACGCTTCTATCCATTGTACTCTAGCTATGTTCAGTTTATTTATTCGAGCGTGTTGCCCATGCATTGCACTCATTTATTATAATGTGATATTAAATTGTAATACTCGGTGTAACCTGTTTGTATTAGTCTGTTAATCGACACCTTATTCGATTATTATTTATGTATTGTTATCATTCCATTTCTCGATGATTTTTGGTATCCACGGTTTTGCAAATTGGACTGTCTAAGTGCTTTTCTTTTACTCATAAAATTTAATTTGATAGCCCGTTTTCTAAAATAATTGGTGGTTATCTCTTACTATTATTTTAACGACAGTGATGCTGAGAATGGACTATCTATGATTCTTGTGATTATTGGAGTATCGATTTGGCCACCTCTTATTTTAAAGGCGGGTTGTCACACAAATCACCTAGAATGAATGCTTAGGATTAAAAGATGAAATATGGTTTAATTCACTCTCTCATTTAATTTGGTGCTAAAATTAGTTTAGGTAAATTTTGGATTAATTTAATTCAAGTCATTAATATAATTTGGTAAAATTTGGTTTCGCCTAATTTGTGAAAAATGAATTAATCTTTTTAGGAAAATATTTAGGACTTGGGTTGAATTAGTTTGGTTTAAGGGGATATTTGTTAATTGTTTAATCTAACTCACTTTTAGTGTAGTTTAATTTTAATTTTAAAGAAATTAAAATTTGTAGGATGTGTAGTTTGTTGACTTTGAACCGTACTATTACTTTTAAAAAGAAGAATTTTAAAATTGGGGGTCTACATTCCTACCAAGTGGTATCAGAGTCAGAGCGCTAATTTATTGCGTTAAGGTCTTTTTAAATATTTTTGGTTGAAAATGGAATTTTCCCCATTTTCAAAATTTCCTGTTTTCGATGGTTCCAACTATGCGTATTGAAAAGCACATAAAAAATTGGCACTGAAATCTATCGATGAAATGGTTTGGTTGTCTGTTGTTAACGGGTGGTATCCACCCACATGTTTTATAGAAAATGAGTGTGTCTCCAAACCCGTTGATGGATGGAGTGAGAGTGAATTTAAACTTGCTAATTTTAATTGTCGAGGATTAAATGCATTGTTTAGTTCGGTCACACTGGATGAATTTTGACGTACCATGACGTGTAAAACCGCTAAGGAAGCTTAGGATATATTACAACTCACTCACGAGGGTACTAGTCTCATTAAGGCTTCTGAACTCCAAAACCTCACCACTCAATTTGAAACCATCAAAATGAATGAAGAAGAAATTTTTGATCAATTTTATGCTAGACTTTCCGATATAGTAATTTCATCATTTAATTTGGTAGAGAAAACACACGACGATCGAGTTATAAAGAAAATTTTAAGGTCCCTACCCGAGAGATTTATCCCTAAAGTGACCGTTTTAAATTCTTTACCCAGCTTGAACTCTACCTAACTTGAGGAATTAGGATATGATTTGCAAACCTATGAGCTAGATATGTTTCCCTCCAAAAATGAAAAGAAAATAGATAAGGTCATTGCTTTGAAAGCCCTAAAGGAGGAAAACCAAGTTATGGTTGATGATAGTTATAGTGACTCTGAGGACATGGCTATGTTTGCTAGGAAATTTCGAAAATTTCTTAAATTTAATAAAGATAAGTTTCAAAATGATTTTAAGAAATTTGAAAATTTAAAGCATGACAAAGTCGAAAATCCCCTAAAAGATTAAATGAAGATCTAAATAGGGACGAGTCAAATCGGTGTTTTGGTTGTGAAGGGTATGGCCATAGGGCTTTTGAATGCCCCACTAAACTAAGGAGAGAGGGTAAATAAGCTATTTCATACAATGCCACCCTTAGTGATAGTGATAAGGAAGGGAAACCGGTTCCCCCATTAAGCACAACTTTACTGCATTCATGGCTAGTCATGTTAGTGAATGTGAGATATTATCCAACGATGACACCTTAAAAATGAGGCTTATAAGGCCTTTGTTTGTAAATCCCAAAAAAATGATGGTAGTGAGAGTGGAGAAGAGAGAGAGAGAGAGAGTTATAGTGATGAAGGGTTGATGAGAGTGAACTTCAATTTGCATTTAGAGAATTATATGAAGAATCTATTAAATTAAAAATATCAAATTTGAAGTTAGAAGCTAGTTTAAGGGAGCGTGCCAAGGTCGTTGATGATACTGTATTGATTGATGGCCTTAGGAAATGAGAGAGAGCTCTTCGAGAGAGGCTAGAATATATAGAAGACGAGCGAAATGTCCTTAAGGGCTTAATGGAATCCTTGAAAAAGGAGCTTTTTGCATTTGAAGAGCGAAATGTTTTATTAGATTCTAACATTTTAGAATTAGAGAATAAATTAAAATACTCTAGTAAGGTCAAATTTGATTTGGAGTGTAGGTCCGAAAAACTAGATAAAATCTTAAGCACGATCTATATCATTACTAACACTTGTGGTTTAGGCTTCGATACTTGTCATGATTTATCGAATAAAGCCAAAAACCAATGTTTTGAGAGAATCTCCTAGGAACACTTCTAGAGGTCAATACTTAGGTACTACTTTTTGACGAGTCTTTAATTGCTCACATAGTGGTCGAAAAGGTCATCTTAGGAAGTTTTGTTTTGATCTTAAAGGAAGTCCTAGAAAATCCCAACGTAAGGAAACAAGGTAGCCTAGATTCTTATATCCTGAGACCATCATTCATCATTAGTTTGGGTTAGGAGATCCGACTTGGTAGCTTTACAAGATAGGATTTTTTATTCTCATTTACTTTCACACGATACCTCCCTTGCTAAATCTAAAGGATGAATGTGTAAGTTGTTTGTATACTCTAGCTTTTTGTGCTTTATATCATATATGTTTGCTAGTTGTATGCGTGATTATTGTTTTATCCCGTATCACATGCTAGAATTATGATTGATGTTTATCTTTTGTATTATTCACTTTTCATTTTAGTTTCCTTTAAAAGAAAAATACAAAAAGATTTTGTTTATAATTTGTGTTTTAATTTTATTTGTAATTTAGGTTTAATGAAAGAAAATACAAATGATTTTTGTTTGTCTTTTGAGTAAATATTTTTGTATGTTTGGTTAAAAATTTCAAAAAATCAAAAAGATTATCTTTGTGTGTATTTTTGTTTGACACACTTTACGTGGAATATACTTGTGTTCGAATCCTTTCTTTTTCGCTTCCATATGGCTAGAACTTTTGGTTAAGATTGTCAATCCTTAAAATGTTCTTTGTCATGCATGCATGGAGTAGTTGGATTTTTGAGTTGCTTAATGGATTCTTTTTTTTATATGCCTCTATTCACAAATGCACGAGCTCACTTGAAATTTTAACTTCACATGTATATTTGAGATTTATGAGGTGCTCTCCTACCAATCTAATTATCTATATATTTCATTCCCTAGGAGGACTTGTGCATGTTAAATCCATTGCACGTGAGATTTGTGTGATATAAAAAATTGATATATATATATATATATATATATATATATATGAATGTGCACAAGGAAGGACTCCGAATAAAATTTATCCTTTGCGAGTAAGACACCTGTCAAGAATGGACCTAAAAGATATACGTGGTCCAAAGACCTAAAAGAAAACTATGGCATTAAAAGAAAAATTATTTGCCAAGGTCTAATTTTTTAGTTTGATATAGCCATTCCATAATTATATGCATATTTTGAGGGTTTGGATGTTATATCATCGGTTTTTCACAATGTCCGTTTATCCTAGTTGCGCTTTCATTGTCATGACTCTATTGGTTTGTAGAATCATCAAAATTCTAGGCTTATGTGCATTGTGTATGTTTGTTCATTGAGTTAAATTTATATTTTCACATGAGGCTATATCTAAATGTGATAAAGCTTTGTAATCAATTGAGAACTCAGTGAACATTTTTTAAGTGATTAGGTCGAAATTTAATTGTTACTAGTTCACACCCTTACACTTTCATTTCCCACATGAATTTGGATACATGTTTGCCATACGAGTGCGAAAATCTTTATAGTTTGTTTCATGTGTGGTGTGTATATCTATATAGGTGTGCTTGTACATATTTTATATCTAATGTGTATACATATATATGATATTTTGTTTATGTCTTTGTTATGCTAGCTTGTCCATTTAAGTTTTTAATTCATATTTAGTATCTAACTTGTTGCAAAATTTGGTTTGATATCCCATGCTTAGCTCATTATTTTACAATGGGTATCATTTTATTCGCATCATAGTTGGTCTCCATTAATCTTTTTTTGGATTAGTTATTGTTAATTTTTTACCATAATTCTTAATGATCCTATCTCTTAAGCATCGATTTGTTTTACTTATTTTCCCTTATTTATATCCCTTATGTAGTTTTTAGGGAGAAATTGGCCTTAGTTATTTTTGGTGAGAAGTGGTTTAATTTATTCTATCACCTTTGTCTATTCTTAAATAAAAAAGGGGAGAAGTGATTTCTAAACCTTTAGGTTAGGAGATGTAACTTGGGGGAGTCGTGACCTTCTTAGGTAGATCCTATTAAACAAAGGGGGAGAATTAATTTAGGGGGATTATTTAATTTACTTGCATTTAATACTTTGATATGCCATATGCGTTTAATGTTTTTCTTAAGTGTGCAGGAATTATGCTATCGACAAATTTCATCGGCAAAGATAGTCATCCCTGGGGTTTTGAGTCAACCCTGT
Organism: Sambucus nigra; assembly: GCA_949130495.1. Taxonomy (NCBI): domain Eukaryota; kingdom Viridiplantae; phylum Streptophyta; class Magnoliopsida; order Dipsacales; family Adoxaceae; genus Sambucus; species Sambucus nigra. Next base: position 253,246,490 of record OX422209.1, read on the forward strand.
ATTTTTTATTTTGGGTGGGAAGTTTTTGAGTCTAGTAGATATTGACGGCCCTTTAGGATCTTTGGTTTGGTTTTGTCCCGGAATAGCTAAAGGGGGAGATTTGTAATGACACAAATTTCCAATTGAGTCTTATGTAGCGTTGGCTCATTTTCGAATAAAATAATTTGAGTCACATGATATAGTGTAATGTGTATCAATCCAAGCCTATGACGAGTTTGTGTTGAAGACATAGCGGCCCAGAAATTAAAGCTTCATCATTGCCGAGTTCAGTGTCTCGTTTCTACATCAACAACAATTGGATTCTATAGTTTCAAAAGGTATGAATACAATTTTATATATGTAGGAGACTAGGAATATTTAATGGGTGATATTTTAATTTAAAAGGCCTTTTAGTTTTCAAAAAATTATTTAAAACTTTAGATAAAAGTTTTTTTGCGCTTAAAAATCGAAAAGTTTGAAAGTTTATTTTTCGTTCGAAATGTCATTCGAACGAGTTTGCCAACGAGATTCGCTAATTATTTTCTATTTTTTCATTCGATGTTTCGTTCTAACGAACTCGTTCAAACCATTTTTTCCAACGAGATTTTATCCTATTCTTGTTATAAAATCTCGTTCGAACGATGTCGTTCGAACGAATTGGAAAAGTCGTTCGAACGACTTTTGGCGAGAAAGCTAATTTTTGGCATTTTTTTGGTAACTTCCCACTAACCCACTTTTTCTACTTGTTTTTAACCATTTTCGTGAGCATAAGTTTACACAGGACTTTTGTGTGTTTTCTAAGAGTTTAAGAGAGAATTTTTTCCTACCAAAAGCTCAAGTTTTGAGTTTTTAATTTTTATGGATTAAAATCTCCCAAAACACAATTTTACACTCATAGTTTGTTTATTCAAGTATCTTTCATATATTTACATTTTCTTGGAGTGTTTTGAACCATTGGTTCATCTCTACCACAAAAAGGAGAAGTTTGGGTTTTATTCTCTACCCACAAAAGAGAGTACTTTGTTGCTGCGGTGTACTCATTCGAAGAAAGGCTTCGCGTGAGGGTGACGGAGACCAAAAGCCTCATCGGTGGATTCCGAGACCATGGAGGAGTTCATAGTTGTCGACTAGGCAGAGGTAGTTTCAAGAAGACGCGTCAAGGCTTGGACAGATTCAAGTCGTGTGTAGTAAGTCATCTGTTTTATAAACATAAAACCATACCTAGTGGACTTAAGACTAGGGTCTTCCGAGGTTTTTCCCATTTCGGTTTTCCTCGTACATTGGCGCGTAGTGGTTGGAATTTATTTTATCTTGAAAATCACCTACAATGCATGCTTAGGATTAAAAGATAAAATATGGTTTAATTCACTCTCTCGTTTAATTTGGTGCTAAAATTAGTTTGGGTAAATTTTGGATTAATTTAATTCAAGTCATTAATATAATTTCGTAAAATTTTGTTTGGCCTAATTTGTGAAAAATGAATTAATCTTGTTGGGCAAATATTTAGGACTTAGGTTGAATTAATTTGTTTTAAGTGGATATTTGATAATTGATTAATTTAATGTCACTTTTAGTATAGTTTAATTTTAATTTTGGAAGAAATTAAAATTTGAAGATTAAATTTATAGGATGTGTAGTTTGTCGAATTTGAACCATCATATTCCGCACTTTAAGAAAATTGAAGTTTCTTTTAAAAAGAAGAGTTTTAAAATTAGAGGTCTACATTCCTATCAAACCTTCTCGAATTAGATTAAATTAAACTTACCCAAACTTAATCTAGCAGTAAAATTACACCATTGTTGTGATTAAACCGGTTTTTATCTTTTTACACCTACACATGTATCTAAGTGAGTTTTGCAAGATAAAAATAAAAATAATCACACAACGTTGCGATGTACGAGAAAAACCCACAACGAGAAAAATATCGGACGATCCAGCCAACAAATACATTAGGTATGATTTTACAAAGCAAGACAAAAGAATTACTACCTTCACTCGAATCCCTCTCAAGCATTGATTTTTCTTCTTGCTTCCACCTTTGCCTAGTTGATAACTCCGGAATCCACTATAGTCTCGAAATCCACTGATGGGGCTCAGCTACGGTCAACTACACATGAAGCCTTTCTTCGTATGAACACTACAAATCAATAAAACACGGACTCCTCCTTAGGAAACTTCCTCTTTGGGGGAAAAGATGAAACTCGCTGCCAACAAGATGATCTCAACAATATAATATATGTAGTAACTTAGATCAAAATAAACTATTGGTGTGAACTTGTGTTTTTAGGGAAATTAAATCATTAAAATACAAGAACAAAAATTGGACTTTTTTGGGTAAATAATTTTCTCTTTGATGCTCTCTAAACTCTAGAAAAATTCAGTCAAAAAAATTTATTCCCGAAGTCTTAAAAATAGGAAAGAAGGAAGTGGCAAAGTGGGTAGTTTTTAAAAAAAACTGGCTCCGGTCGTTCGAACGACTTGGTTCGAACGAGATTTCAGAAAAGAAGAAGGGAAAAAATCTCATTAGATAAACTCGTTCAAATGATGTCGTTCTAAAGACATTTCTAACGACAAATCAGAAAAATGGAAACTAATCTCGTTAGACGGCTCGTTCAAATGACATGGGCTTCTTGTTCGAACGAGATCCCAGTTTCGTTCGAACGACTTTTGAAAAAATCCTAGATTACTTTTAAAGCCCAAAAACTTTTATGTAAAGATTTAAAATGATTTTTTGAGGAAAATATAAAGTCGTTATGACAATATGTTTATTAAAAGATACTCATAAAAATATATCCAAGACTTTATATATATTAAATGCTTTCATACCTTTAGAAGACCTTGGAATTCAAATGTTGCTAACGTATAAACTTGGCACAAAAATCGACAGTGATGATATCTTCACTATAGGCTTGACCATTACATCTTCAACTCAATTGTCATAGTCTTGAAAGGATATAACAAACTATTATCCTATGGCTCAATTAGTTTTGTCTAGAATTAAGCCAATACTACAAATTGACTAAATTGAAAATTTTCCCTTACAAATCTCCCTCTTTTGCTATTCTAGGACAAAATCCAAAATAAAAATCCTATGGGACATCAAGCTCTTCTAAAAAGACAAAACCCTCCAAAAATAAAAAAATTACACATGCTCGACTCGACACATTGGATGAAATGCTTTGCGGATATAAATGGTTTCCACTAAAGATGAAAACTTGCACACTTAAACATACCATTAAACGCATAGGGAATATGAAAAGATGAATGACATAATTCAATACTCCCCTTTATCTAACATGACCTAATTAAGAAAAGACGCACGTCTCACCCTAAGTTAGATATCCAAAATTAAAAGGTTTAGATACCATTTCTCCTCCTTTTTGTTCTGGAAGGGAGAAAGATTAAAGTGGATTAAATATCCTATTTCTCCCCAATTAAAATCTAATACTCCCTGTAAATGTAACAAGGTATATGAATAGTAGAAAAACAATTATATCATGCAATGGTGAATAAAGTGACAAGTATAATAAAGAACATGGCATGAGAAGCAACTAGTCCAGCATAAGGATTCATAAAAACTAACTATGATGCGATAAAAAAATGGATACCAAATAAAATAATCTAATATAAGCATGTGATATCAATCGCAACAAGATGAATATCTATTTCAACACGAATCATACATGGACTAGATAGCAAGGCAAAGACTAAAAAACAAAAGAAATACCGTATACACACACACACACACACACACACACACACACACACACACACATAAAAGATATCAATAATGCGCACGCACATATACATAGGTATAAACACCACACACGGCATAGAATACATTAATCTTTCCATGCTCATATGGCATAAAGTGTCTAAATAACATGTGGTAAATGGTCGTGATTGGGTGTTAACTATTAACAAAGGAATTAAGACCGAATCACTTAAACATGTTCACGAAATTCTTATTTCATTGAAAAACTTTATCAAACTTAAATATGGCCTTATCAAACAAGATAAAGTGAACTCAAGGAACAAACAAGAAAAATGCACACAAACCTAGAATTTTGATGATTCTATGAAATAAAGTCATGACAAAATATGCATAACTAGGATACATTGTCATTGTGCAAACCCGTTGATATATCCATCTAAACTTCCTCGATAATAATGATTATTTTCTTTTCTTTTGAATGTTCATATGAAACTCAACTACTTTGGCCTTGGATAATTTTAACAATGCCACATTATTTTAGGCCATATTTCAATGATGGCTATTCACGCAAAGTAATTTTGTCTTTCGCAGCCCGATTCCATTGATAAACAACTACATTGGAGAAATAGTTTTCTATTTTTTTAAATTCGGGCAACGGTTCTTACATGCACAAATCCTCCATAGTCATAAAAACATGTAAATGACAAAATTGATATGAGAACATATCACTTAGCTCAAATATACATGTGAAGTTAAGAGGTCTTGCATGTGTGGATCGAGCCATATAAAAAGAGAATCCATTAAACTAGACAAATTCAAACTACTCCATGCAAGAATGATAAAGAACACTTAAAGCCACATGGAAGCAGGGATGATATTGGATTCAAACACAAGTATATTTGACATAAAATGTGTAAAACTAAATTGTAAAAAAAATATTTTTGAGTTTTTCAAAAATTTTAAACAAACACAAACATAACCCAAAAGAAAAAAAAAATCTTTTTTTCATTTTTGAATAAGATAAAAAAAAATGAAATACAAAAGATACACATATCATGATTCTAGCACAAATTATATAATAAAGCATAAACACAACTAGCAAAAATCTATCATGAAGAACAAAAGCTAGTGTATGTAAACAAAACTAACACGTAAAGTCTATCACGTAAGGGAGGATCATGTGCAAGTAAATGAGAATCATAAACTCTATCACGTAAAGTCTCCAAATTGGATCTCCTAACTCACATGAGTGAAACACGACGCTCTTGGGATTTGCTGACTCTCCCCTTTGAATTTCTAGGATCATTTTTAACATCAAAGGAAAACTTATTAAGGTGACCCTTTTGACCACAATGTGTACAAGTGAAAACACGACGATAACTGTTACCTAAGGATTGAACTTCTCTAGTGTTCCTAGTCTATTATCTCAAAATCATGGTTTTGTCTTTGTTAACATAAGTATCTTGAGTATCAAAGACAATACCACACTTGTCGTATTTGATTTGGACGGTCCCTAAGATTTTGTCTAATTTCTCTTACCTACACTCCAAATCAAATTTGACCCGACTTAAGTCTTTTAATTTTTCTTCAAGTTTCACTATTTGAGACTCAAGCAAACATCTAAACTCTTCAAACTCATGAGGTTCTTTCTTCATAGCCTCCATTAAACCTCTAAGTCCATATCTTTCACCTACTACATACTCTAGCTTCTCATGAAGATTTCACTCTTATGCCTTAAGAACTTTAACTAAAACACTGTCATCATTATCCACGACACGTTCTCTCATTTTATCTTCTAACTTCAAGTTTTCCCTTTTTAATTTTAACAATTTTGCATATAACTCAAGAAAGGCTGCTTGAAGTTCACTCTCCTATTTTTTTGATTCATTCTCACTTTCTTATTCACTCTCTCTCTACCATCAAACTTTTGGGATTAAAAACTAATGTCCTCGAAAGTGTCATGTAAAGGAATATCTTTATGGGAAGATTCATTATCGGTGCTCACATGACTTTCCATGAAAGAGGTGAAGTTACGCTCAATGAGAGAATTGGGTCCATCCTCTGGTTCACTATCACTAAGGGTGGAATTAAATGAAATAGGTCTCTTTCCTTCCTTCCTTAGTTTAGTAGGAAACTATAATGCCCTATGGCCATAACCCTCACAACCACAACACTTATTTGACTCCTCCCTATTAAGATCCTCATCATGATTTTTAGTGAATTTTAAGCTATGGTTAAGCTACTCAAACTTCTTATAATCATTTTTAAGTTTCTCTTTATTAGTCTAAAGAAATTTTCTAAACCTTCGAGAAACAAAGACATATCTTCTGATTTAATCTCAAAATCATCATCCAAAACTGATGTTTTCAAAGCTATGACCTTCTCTTTCTTCTTCTCATACTTCGAGGGAAACATGTAAACTTCACAGGTTTGAAGGTCACCTATGAGCTCTTCAAGTTTCGCAGAGTCTAACGTACCTAAATAATATAAAACGGTCACCTTTGGAATAAATCTATCGGGTAGTGACCTCAAAATTTTCTTTATGACATGGTTTTCGGGTATGTTTTCTCCCAAATTAAAACACGAATTCAAAATATCTAATAATATCCCATAGAATTCATCAAACGTATCATTTTCGAGCATTTTCATGGTTTCAAATTGAGTGGTGAGGTTTTATAGTTTCGAAGCTTTAACGAAACTTGTTCCCTTATGGGTGAGTTGGAGTATATCCCATGCCTCCTTAGACGTTTCATACGTCATAATCCGGCAAAACTCATTCGGTGTCACCACACTAAAAAGGTCATTTAAACCACAAGAATTAAAATTCGCTAACTTAAGCTGAGTCTCAATCCATCTTTCTATTGGTTAGGTACAAGAACCTCTCTTGATAGGCATGTTGGTTGGGACCGCCCTTTAACCATCGATAGACAAATCCGCTCATCTAAGGATTTAAATGTCGATCTCATACGTGCTTTCTAATACGCGTAGTTGAAACCATCAACAATAGGAAATTTTGCAAAAGGTAAATTTTTTATTTTTAAATCAAAATTAAACAAAGGATCTTAATACAATAATTTAGCGTTCCCACTTTGATACCAATATGAGAATGTTATATGCTCTGATACTAATCTGAAAGCCCAATTTTAAAATTCTAAATATGAAATGGTTCACACAAAAAAACAAACTTTAAATTTCTTTCAAATTAACAATTAAGGTTCCTAAATTATAATTTATTCAAACTTAACATGAAACTAAACTAAATAAAAGAAATATTTGAATTTTTCTCTTAACCACAATTAAACAAATTTATTTCAACTCAAGTTAAAATTATGCCAAACAAACCTAAGCAAGCATTTTTCCAAATAGATTAAACCTTCTCGAATTAGATTAAATTAAACGTACTCAAACTTAACTAGCACCAAAATCACACCATTGTTGTGAATAAACCAATTTTTATCTTTTTACACCTACACATGCATCTAAGTGATATTTACAAGATAAAAATAAAAATAATCACACAACGCCGCGATGTACGAGGAAAATTCACAACGGGAAAAATCTCAGATGGCCCAACCAATAAATCCACTAGGTATGGATTTATAAAGACAAGACAAAAGATTTACTTCATCGACTCGAGTTCCTCTCAAGTCTTGACGCTTCTTTTTGCTTCCACCTCCGCCTAGTTCATAACTCCGGAATCCACCGTGGTCTCGAAATCCACAATTGGGGCTCAGCTACCGTCAACTACACATGAAGCCTTTCTTCATATGCACACCGTAAATCAACAAAATGCGGACTCCTCCGTAGGAAACTTCCTCTTTTAGTGGAGAGATGAAATTCAGTTCCAACAAGATGATCTCAATAATATAATACACGTAGGTGTGACAACCCGCCTACTAAAATAATAAGTGGCCAGCCCAATACTCTAATAATCACAAGAATCATAGATGGTCCATTCTCAGCATCACTGTCGATTAAAATAATAGTACGAGATAACCACCAATCATTTTAGAAAAAGGACTGTCAAATTTAAAATTTTGAAAATAAAAGAAAACACTTAGACAATCCCATTCGCAAAAACAGTGGATATAAAAAATCAACGGATAAAGGATGACAATATAATAAATAATCACCGAATAAGCTGTCGGTGAACAAACCAATATAATCAGTTACACCAAGTATTATACATTAAATATGACATTATAATAAATGAGTGTAATGCATTGGGCAACACGCCCGAATAAATAAACTGAACATAACTAGAGCACAATGGAAAGAAGCGTCTAATACAATTAACCTACAACATCCTCAATCTGTTGTAGCTCCATGACAACTGGAATGGAAATGTAAATACGGGTGTCCTTGCGGTAGAGAACCTGTACGGCAAGGAGTATGTGCAAAAACAAAGAAATATAGACTGGTCAGGGCCCGGTTTGATATGATTCCCATGTGACTAAAATGCACGACAATTAAGTGCGTAATTCTCTCGCAATTAACATATTATTTCTCACCTCTCAATCTAAAAGCACAACCTAGCGCAATATCATGAGATACTCTAGTTAACCCAAGTACTAAGGGCCAACTTCTCCCCAGTCTCAACACTATGCCCTATTCGTGTGTGGGGTGTCTCGCAAAGCGAAATCCAAACAAGGAACCTCCCTGATACACTACTACTTAGGCAAGGTTGATCGTAGAGATCCATTAGACCCTCAGCACGTAATTAATATATATAGATATATGTAGGGAGAGGTTCTATAGTGGATCAAAAGAATGGACATTTTAATGGACCTTACCAAAAAACACATAATAACACATTAATTTTAATTCCTATAGTGTAATTGGTCCGCGCCAGCGGCACTCGAGACCCCACTACCCCAC